>OY725325.1:62834513-65362013 GCA_963242795.1 Inga leiocalycina
GAATCAAGTTATGGTAAAATTAAGTGGGATAACTTGTGAGTTAGGTTTGAAAAAAAGTTCACCTCAAAACGGGCTGCCATTTTGCCAACCTGGCACTTTCTATAGGTTGAGCCTATAGATTCAACCCATATGATCACCACTAATCTCAAAATAGTCTTGGTTTTAGATGATGTTCATCAAGTGGGAGGATTAAACAAAAAGAAGCTACTTGTACCCAAAAAAAAACAAGAACAAAAAAAAAATTATTGCAGGGAATTTTTTTGGTAACAAGTGGGAATAAATAAGTTTAATATTTAAGGTTTATATGTATCTTTTTCTATTGCCCTATATAATTCAGGGAGTCAAATGTAACTATGTTCCTTGAATAAGTCCCTTATACACTACTACAGAATAAATATACTACTTCATCAAAGAACGTCCCTTTTAAAAAAGGAAAGTAAAAAATAAAGGTGGTGTTGTTTTTGTAAATATGGGAATGTAGTGAGAAACTTTAGGCATCCCAAATTTGAATTGGGATGCCTAAACTGAACTTTAGACACCCAATTATAATTTAGGACACCTAAGGTTCCTTCCTGGTATGGTTTTAGGCGTCCCAAAAATATTTGGGACACTTAAAGTCTCAAATATTTTTGGGACGCCTAAAGTAAACCTTTTTAGGGATGCAAAAGGTCTTGGGTCCCTATATGAGGGATGCTAAAATATACCCTAATATATATTAGGGACACCCTTGATATCATATCAAGGATGCCCTGATATCTATGACGCCCTTTGGCGTCCATAATATATTAGGGATGCCAGTGGGCGTCCCTAATATATATATTAGGGATGCCAAAATGGCATCTCTGATATCAAATTAGGGACACCCTTTGGCGCCCCTAGTATATATTAGGGATGCCACCTCTTTATTAGGGAACCACCTTTGGCGTCCTTAAATTAATTAGGGATATCAAAGGTTTAGCTTTTGTGTCCCTAAATTAAATTTGGGAAGCAAAAAATAATTCAAATTTAAATTGATAGTCTTTATTTGTCAGTTTACATTCTTACATTCATCTTTCTCTTTTTCTTGATTTAAATGGAAGATCCTTCCCATCACCACCACCATAAAAAGAACCACTACTACCACACCTTTTAACTCTTGCTTCTTCTTCTTTATATTCTCTTTTTACTCTTACTTCTTCCTTTCTCTCTCTTTTCTCCACCTCCAGATTTGTTTTACTTTCTTATCATGTTTTATTATTTATCTTCTTTCTCTTGTTTCTTTAGGTTTCCCTTCTATTTTATCTTCTAACTCATGTTGTTAAGGCTTGCATATCGAGAGTCTAAAACATGCTTCATGGCTCACATTCCTGCCGAGAAAACGAGGTTCATCTCTCCCTGTCGCTCTTCTCTATTCGCTATTACGAGAAAATGAATTTCAATAATAGAAGTAGATGAGTTTTTTTTGCAACTGATTCCTCTTGTTGCTATCATCTTCTGCCTATGAGATTTTAGTTTTGAAGTTATTATTGTGTAGATTTTGGATTTGGAGTTCAGATACTATATTTGTAATTTTATTGACAATGATATGTAATTTCTGATTTTAAATACTGTTTAATCCATATCTGTAATATAAATGATTTTTTTTTAAAAAAAAAAAGCACCTTGGACTTCCCTATTTAAAATAGGGACGTCTAAAGTACAAACTTCAGGTGTCCCTTTATTTATGGACGTTTTTGCCATTATTTATTACGTCGTTCACATAGACATCCCTCTGTTTTTAGACGTTAAAAGGGTTAAAAGAACAGATGTTAAAAACGGAAGTTTATTATTTAAGGTTTATATGTGTCTTTGCCTATTGCCCTATATAATTCAGGGAGTCAAATGTAAATATGTTCCTTGAATAAGTCCCTTATAGCGGCACACGTCATTCTTCCAAAAAAATATAGAGTTGAATAACTTATTGGTAAAGGCTTCAAAATGCCATTATGCTATAAGCAAGTAGTGCCGTTAAAAGCCAAGCTTCATCATAAATATACTGAAGAAAAAAGCATAATTGGACAAATTTAGAAGCACACAACGTAAATAGAGCATCAAAAGCACAATTCTTGAATGATGATCACATTTAATTACATGAACAAAATTATTAAATAAATATTAAGTACTCTAAAAGCTTATATTACAGAACAATAAAATTCTTCTAAAACTGACATATGTATACTCCTCCGGTCCACAATATGGGACACTTTAACTATACCACGGAAAATAAGAAATGATAGTTACGTCATTTAATATGTCTCAAAATGCAACTTTTTCCCACTTTTACCCTTCTTGAGAAATATGTTTAATTGCATTGGGAGTGTTATTTTAGAGAGAGAGGGAGGGAGATATAATGATTGGAGTAAAGTTGAAAGTTGAGTATTAATTACAAGGGCAAAACAGGAAAAAGAGCATTAATTAAGCAGGAGGTGACTTATATTATGAACCATACTTTTCTTATAGAAGTGCCCTATATTGTGGACTTGAGGGAGTATATATATTTATTGTGTGTGTTTGTTGAATCGAGAGTAGGGTATAATCATACGCACCTTGAGAATGTAGGAAGTTGTCTTTAAGATGATTGGAGTTTCCTTTATTATTAGAACCAAAATGGTGAGATTGGGGGCAATTGGGATATACTCGAATGCCTTTGCCTTTGTCTCTATTAATACGAGATTTAATTTTGCTAGCACTTGCCGCAAATTCATATTTACTCCCTCCTCCTTCTCCAGTTCTTTTTTTAAGTAATTTTATTTTTATTGTACAAAATGAGCTGACGGTTAAGATTAGTTAAAAATAATAAATGTGTTAAAAATATCATGTTTCTTCCAAATATGCCCCTATTTATGAAAAGAGCATAAGAAATAAATGAGTAATAAATATGAGAGAGTATGAGTATAAAATATAAGAGAGAATGTGTAATAAATGAGTAAATGAAAGAGAATTAGTTGTAAGTGAGGGGTAATTAATATAAAGATGTGTATTTAATAGGGGTAGAAAAGAAAAAAGTAGTTTAAATTTTAAAACATAAGGAGAAAGTTGCTTATAAAAAGGGCAACAGTTATTTACAATAATTACACTTCACTCTTCGTCTTCCTCCGATAGCTTAACGTGTTGCCTGTGACAGCCCAACGGCTTATCATGTGAATATTGTCCGCTTTGAGAAGCCCCAGGCCCCCTCATGGTTTTAAACGCGTCCACGGTGTTAGATCCCATATGTTTTGATGATAACAAAGATTGGATTAATATTACAAAAGGTTTGATAATAAACAAAAATGTTTGAATAAAGTAACTAAGCTCTTAGTGGCAGACAAAAGCATTACTTGAGTAACTACTCAAGTAATAAAGAAGAACTGAAAGATAAAGATCAGGGGAAATCATTACTAGCAGATTTTTGAAGGCATTACTCGAGTAAGCCCTCGAGTAATGATCCTTCATTACTAGAGGGGATCACTCGAGTAATGTGTGAAAAATTATTCCAGCTCTCTGTCAAAAATTGCATGGCATTACTCGAGGGATCACTCGAGTAATCTAAAATTAATTGAAGCATTACTCAAGGGATCACTCCAGTAATTAAAGAAGATATGATGCAGTAACTCTCGGCCAAGAAATGAGTGACATTACTCAAAGGATCACTAGAGTAATTTGAAATGAAAAGAAAGCATTACTTGAGTGATCACTCGAGTAATCAGGTAAGCAAATAAGCAGTTACTCTCAGCCAAGATTTGGACAACATTACTCGAGGGATCACTCGAGTAATGAGAAAAGAAAGACTTACTCGAGAGATCACTCGAATAATCAAGTCTGCCAAGTTTTGTAAAATGAATTACTCGATGGATTCCCCGAGTAATTTGGTCAAAAAATGTTGACTTACTCTCTAGCTTATTTTAAAAGAGATTACTCGAGGGGTTACTCAAGTAATGGATCATGATGACTTGAGTAGCCACTCGAGTAATACAGTATAGAAAGTATGATTTTAATCTGTTGTTCATTGATTTGTTATTCATATGATTAACCTTTCATTGTATTAGTATTTTGAGTATATTTATAGAGAAACAATGAAGAGATTATGCGTTGAGAGAAAAGTCAAACAAAATGTCCGAACGGTTCACTTACCGCAAACGGATAGTTTTCAAATTCAAAGAATGGTCAACCATAGCTACACGACTCTAACGGACAAGTTGAAATTGTTCCAAAGGCTATCACAATTCATCTATAAATACGAGAACATTCAACGAAGAACAGACACAATTGAGAACATACGAACATACATCGATTAACATATTCTTAGTGCTCTATTTCTTATACTCACTCCTTGTACTTTAGTGATTATACATATTTTCTCTGTGAGAGAGATTTTCTTTACAAACTCAATATTTGTTATTAAGATAACTTAAGGTTGTGGAATCTTGAGTTGGGGATTTGTTTACAATGTGTAAGGGGGAGCAAGTGTCCAGTGAAGGAACTTACTATGTACTGAGATGACAAGAACCTATTGAATCTTAAAAAATATAGTGAAACTCTCAGAGATGCTCTGAGGACTGGATGTAGGTCAAAGTGGTTGTGGGTGAACCAGTATAACTCCTGGTGTACACTTTGGTGATATTTCTCCTAGCCCTTAACTGCTTTAAATTTCTCGTCAATGTTTATACGAAATGAATTTTGTGTTATCACC
Organism: Inga leiocalycina; assembly: GCA_963242795.1. Taxonomy (NCBI): domain Eukaryota; kingdom Viridiplantae; phylum Streptophyta; class Magnoliopsida; order Fabales; family Fabaceae; genus Inga; species Inga leiocalycina. The sequence goes on from OY725325.1 coordinate 62,839,204, forward strand.
CAATTCACCCCCTCTTAGGTGAAACACTTGCTCTGACATTTGGTATCAAAGCGTAGGTCTTCTTGTTTAGGTCTAACAACCTAAGAAGGATCCAATGGCAAGCATGGGTGAAGGAATATTTCTTGATGGAGCCTCTATCACTAGACCACCGGGTTTCAGGGGTGAACACTTTTCTTTATGGACAGTGAAGTTTAGAGTATTCGTGATGGCTACATAATACGGACTGTGGGAGGTGATTGAAATCGGAAACTATAAACCTGTAAAGATTGTAGATTCACAAAAAGTTCTAAAGACACCGGCCGAGTATGACGAGAACGACAAGAAACTCACCATCTCAACAATAAGGCAATTCTGATGATTCAAAGTACTTTGAGTTAAAATGAGTACTTCAGGATTTGTACACTTCCAACGGCTAAGGAAATATGGCAAGCCTTAGAAATAGCTCACGAAGGAACTTCAGGAATAAAAGAAAACCATATCAACACTCTGGTTACTGAATTTGATTTACTTCGAATGAAATTAGGTAAGTTAATAGCTGAATTTGAACTTATATATACTCATCTTATTAATCAACTTGCAGCGCTTGGGAAAGTTTATGATTAGCATACCCAAGTAAGAACGATTTTGAACATACTCTCTAAAGAATGGGAGGCCAAAGTCACTGCGATTGAATAAGCAAAAGGCGAATCAATGCGATATGTTGCTTCTCTATTTGAAAGTCTCTCTGAATATGAAAGTAAATTGAAATTCAAACGAGAACTAAAAGATATTGGTGACAAGAAAAAGAGAGGCCTTGCACTAAAAGTAAAAGAGGAAATCCAAGAAGATGATGAAGATTTCGACAATGATGAAATAGGCCTGATAATAAAACAATTCAGGAAATTTTACAAGAAAGGCCAAGGATTCAAGAATTTTCAAAAGGGAGGAACAAGTAGTAAAGAACATATCATCTGCTATGAATGTGAAAAACCAGGACATATCAAATCAAAATGTCAAGAACTGGCTCAGAAAAATAAACAAAAAAGGAAAGGCAAGTTCTACAACAAGAAGATAGCCTTTGTATCTGCCATATGGGGATATGGTTCATCTGACGAAGATAGAGATGATGAGGAAGTATCCAACATCTGTTTGGTCGCTCAAGAAGAGTAAGAAGAAGAAGAGGTAGCCGATTCTGATATTACATATGATGAATTACTTTATGAATATAATGCTTTACATTCTGAATTCATCAAAGTAGTTAAAGAATTAGTTGTTTTCAAAAAGAAAAACAAAAATCTTGAAGAAAAACTCAAAGATGGTTTAGAAAAGGATTGTGAAAACTGTTCTTCCTTGAAAAAGAAAAACACTAATCTCCCAAGAACTCTTGAAAAGTTCAGCAAAGGGAGTGAGATGTTAAATGTGATCTTAAAAGCTCAACTCTTTGTAAATGACTGATCTGGTATTGGATATGATCCAAAATTAGATAAAAAGAAAGGAAGAAAGAAAGCATGAGGTAAGACATACTTGAGTTATTTTCAGCATTCTATATATACATCAAATCCTTTGGCATACTGTAATTTTTGCAATAGAAAAGGTCACTATACTTCATCGTGCATTCATAAAAAGAAAGGAAAAATAGGAACCTATAAATGGGTACATAAAGGTTCACATGTTTAGAAAATAATTTGTACTAACCCAAAAGGACCCAAAAAGATGTGGGTACCTAAGACTTAATCGTATTTGATTGCATATATGTTTTAAAGCATCCAAAAACAACAAGTGGTACATAGAAAGTGGATGCTCCAGAAATATGACTGGTGATTTCAAAAGTTTTACCACGATACAACCTAAAGAAGGTGAAAAGGTAAAATTTGGAGAAAATCAATATGCCAGGAATTGGTGAAATCAAAAACAATAAAGGCATACAACTCAAAGACATATATTACATTGAAGGAATGTGCCATAATTTGCTGAGCATAAGTCAAAATATAGATAAAGACAACTGGGTAATATTTGACTCAAAGGAATGTCTAATTGTAAACAAGAAAGACTTACAATTAGACAAAAAGAATATCAAGGCAAAGCTCAGAGCAAAAAGGGAAGGTAATTGCTATACTCTTGATATCAGTAAAATGATTCTGAAAAATGTTTTCTAAGTAACACCGATGAAAATTGGCCATGGCATAAGAGATTAGCTGATGTCAATATGTATCAACTAGGCAAGTTACTTAAAAAGGATTTAGTGATTGGATTACCCAAAGTAAACTTCAAAAATGATTTGATTTATGATACATGTCAAAAAGATAAATAAACTAAAGCATATTTCAAATTGAAAAATGAGATCACAACCAACAGACTGCTTCAATTGTTACATATAGATTTAGTTGGACCAGCAAGAGTTAAAAGTATTGGTGGCAACTTATATTCATTGGTCATTGTCGATGATTTCTCTAGATTTACATAGACTATTTTCTTATCATTGAAGGAAGAAACCTTTAGTGAATTTACTGTTTTTGCCAAGAAAGTGTAAAATGAGAAAGGTATGTCTATTGCAGGTATCAGGACAGATCACGGTGGAGAATTTGAAAATCAAGCCTTTGGAGAATATTGTGACACTAATGGCATTGATCAAAATTTCTTCACTCCAAGGACACCTCAACAAAATGGAGCCGTGGAACGAAAGAATAGGGTACTTACTAAAATAGCTAGAGCAATGTTGAATGAAAAGAACGTGTCTCAAGTTTTCTGGGCCGATGCAATGAGCACAGCATGCTATATTTCAAACAGAGCCTACATTAGAACAGAACTTGGAAAGACACCATACAAACTATACAAAGGGAGGAAGCCAAACCTTGCTCATCTGCGTATCTTCGATTGTAAGTGTTTCATTCATAATAATAGTAAAGATAATCTAGGAAAGTTTGATTCTAAAACTGATGAAGGAATATTCCTAGGCTATTCTAGCCGAAGCAAAGCATACAGAGTTTTTAATAAACGAATATGGATTATTGAAGAATCAATTCATGTTGTATTCGATAAATTTGAATCCTTTGACAAAACTATTGGCAATGAGCAAGAAATTATTTTAAATCAAGAGAATAGTCAACCTAATCCTACACCTTTCATCCCAGAGGTTGACCAAACCAAGGAAGAAGAACAACCACTGGGACAACCTAGAGCCTGGAAATATAATAGGAGTCATCCCCTGGAACAAGTTATAGGAGATGTAAATGAAGGAGTCAAAACTAGAAATAAAATATTTAATGAAGTCAATTTTTTTGCATTTATTTTTGAGATTGAACCTTCTAATAGTGATGAAGCCCTATCAGACAATAATTTGGTCATAGCAATGCAAGAAGAACTTAATCAGTTTGAAAGAAATCAAGTCTGAGATTTGATACCCCGACCTAAAGATCATCTGATCATTGGCACAAAATGGGTATTCAAGAACAAACTTGATGAATCCGCAATCATTGTAAAAAACAAGGCAAGATTGGTGGCTAAAGGCTATAATCATGAAGAAGGTATTAATTATGAGGAAACGTATGCTCCAGTGGCTAGATTGGAAGTTATACGGGTACTCTTAGCCTTTACATGCATCAAAGAATTCAAACTCTATCAAATGGATGTAAAAAGTGCATTTCTAAATGGCAACATAATGGAAGAAGTGTATGTAGATCAACCTCCAGGTTTTGAAGATGTAACCAACCCTAAACATGTTTTCAAACTAAGAAAAGCTTTATACGATTTAAAACAAGCTCCTAGAACTTGGTACAAAAGACTCAATAAATTTCTCATCGATCAAGGTTTTATACGAGGAAGAGTGATACAACACTTTTTACAAAACAAAAATGAAATGATATTTTAATTGTACAGATATATGTTGATGATATAGTTTTTAGTGGTACTAATGAAACATTGTGCAAGGAATTTTCTAAGATAATGCAGGGGGAATTTGAGATATCAATAATGGGAGAATTAAATTTCTTTCTCGGTTTGAAAATCAAACAAAGAAAGAATGGAATTTTTATATCTCAAACAAAGTATTTGAAAGAACTGTTGAAGAAATATGGAATGGATGAAGCAAATGGAATGGACACGCCTATGAGCTCAACTACGTTGCTTGATGCTGATATCAAGGGAAAAGATTATAACATCACAAGATATAGAGGAATGATTGGATCATTACTCTATCTTACTACAAGCAGACCTGACATCCAATTCAGTGTTGGTATATGTGTAAGATATCAATCAGTACCAAAGGAGTCACATGCTAAAATCATCAAACGTATCTTTTGATATCTTACTGACACAGTAGAATTAGGTCTCTGGTATCCTAAAAGAGGAAGTGAATATCTAGTTACATACTCAAACTCTGATCATGGAGGATAGAAGACAGACAGAAAGAGTACCAATGGACAATGCCAGTTTCTTGGAGGTTTACTTGTGTCATGGTTTAGCAAGAAATAAAACACAGTGTCTCTTTCATCAACGGAAGCTGAGTATGTTGTAGCATCAAGTTGTTGTGCACAAGTGTTATGGCTGAAGCAACAACTACAAGATATTGGTATCTATATGAAGGAGATACCTATATACTATGACAATACTAGTATGATAAGCTTGGCAATGAATCCAGCTCAACACTCCAAAACCAATCATATTGATGTTAGACATCACTTTATCAGATATCATGTCCAAAAGAAAGATGTCAAAGTGATATTTATTCCAACCAATCTTCAACTAGCTGATCTTTACAAAACCCCTTGTAAAAAGATCAATTTCTATTCATTAGAAGAGAATTAGGATTGGTAAATCCTAATGAATTGTAAGTAATTTGTTTTGCAGGAATTTGATACTCTGTTTTGGGTATGAAAAGCAGAGGTTAACAGAGTAGCATATCACTCTAGTAATAACTTCAAATAATCAACATTACTCGAGTGATAATTGGAAGTAATGGTAAGCGTCACTGGAAAGACCACTCGAGTGATGATCTTGAAAATTGGCAGTGAAGCATTAATTCAAAAGGAAACAGTATAACGGTTGGAAATGAATAGTCAGAAAATGAAGAGACATATTACCCGAGGGAGCCCTTGAGTAACTATCAAAATTACTCGAGTAAGGCCTCGAGTAATCATGAGTACTGATCAAAAATCAATTCAATTTCCATTCAAATATATCTTAAAGTGTCATCAAATCACCAAAGGAATATATATGGGTAATTATAATATTATTCATGCCAGGTACATACTTAAATTGCTGTATTTTAATTTTTTTTGGTATGATCACTCAAGTTGCAACTCGAATAATGCCTCAAGATCACTCGAGTAGCTCCTCAAGTAATGTCGGGCGCTAGGGCGTTATCTGTAGCAACTCAGTCATTTTTCTCTAAATCTCCTCAAGTGATTCTCCTAATGCTCTTCTAAAAATTTTTCACAAATAATTTTTAAGTCCAATTCTGTCAAAACCCAGTAATTCTCATCTTCAAAAACCTTTCAGATTTCTCAAAATTTGTGGCCCTAAGATTACGACTATTGAGCAATTTTTTTCCAGAAATTTATCTCTCTTCTCAATCACTATGGTTAGAACTAAATCTCCTAATCCTAATACTCCTTCTGAGTCTTCTGAACCACATCAACCCTATGAATCACCTTCATCTCCTCCTACCAAGAAACATAAGCTATCTCCCAAACCTAAAGCTAAACCGAAGCCTCAAGCCAAACCCATTGTGAAAGGAGTCGTGATCAAAGAACCCAGAATCACAAGGGCTCAAACTAAGAAGACTTCACCTCTAGGGAGAAGCAAGGGAACCAAAGCACTATCTCCACCTTCTTCTTATTCATCTAATACACCTTCTTGGTCTAGGAAGAGTATAAAGGGGCCAAAGTATAGCAAAAAGCTTGCCGCAGTTATGGCAAACATGCTTAAAGTAGCCCTTCAATCCAAAGGAGCAATAAAAGAAGGCCAATCTTCAAAGGCACCAGAAGAAAGGGAAGAAAAAATCACATTTCCTCCAAAGGGATTCAATATGAAGAAGATTGAGGAGTCATAGAAATTCTTATATCACTTTTCAAGGAGAAGAGTATGCAAGATGCACTTTATTGATCTCAACCTTCTTCAAGAGATATTGAAATTTGACCTCAGTTCTTATCTTGAGTCCTATATGCCCTGGCTATTAGTTAAACTTCCTTTTTGTACAAAGATAGTTAGGTACTTCTATTACAATTTAGAGCTGTCAATGATCCCATTAGAAATTCTCTAGAAGAAGAAATGATCTCTAAGGTTAACGGGCAAGAAATCCTAATCTTACCCTCCAAAATCAACACTTGGTTGGGGATAGAGGACCACCCTGAAGATAATTATCCTAACCTTGGTTCAAACCAGCTATTTTCTATTCTAAGGCCTGGTGAGATAGTGGGACCTCTTAATTTCAACCCGAGTGATATGTATGATTTTCATCAAGTTCTATGGTATATCTATTCGGGAGCCATAGTCAACAAATCCAATAATTACACTCATTTCATAGAGAGGGATTACAGAAAATTTTCCTTATTTCTTCTTAAAGAGAAAAAGGACTTGGATGAGTTCATTTTTGCTAAAATTAAGAGATACAGATTTGAAGGAAAAATCACCACTCCAATGCCTTATCCTCAGCTCATATCTTTATTCTTAAAAAAGAATAAGATTTGATACTTAGAGAAGAATGAACCAATTGAGAGGCTAACTCCAGTAAGACAAAATCAAATTGGGAAATTGAATATTGAGATTCCCTGAAGACACCTCTTGAATCAAGTCCAAAGAAGAAGAAGAAGAAAGCAATTGAGGCTAGTCGGATGGATGATACACAGTCTTCTGCTCATGTATCTACATCCTCTCCTTCATTTCTTAGTGCCACATTGCAAACATTTCTAGAGAATGTACTGAAGGGTTTTCATGTTGACATTGCTAACACTAATGCTGAATTGATAACCCATATGTACATGAAGATGGAAGAATTAGTTGTGAGCATGAACAAGCAGTATAAGGAGATGAACAAGAAGTATGAGGAGATGATGGTAGAATAAAAGGCCTAAGGAGACCTTCTGAGATCATTACATGCAAGATTAGATACCTTGGCCTCCAGTTCATCTATACCTACCCTAGCTCCTACTTCTAATCCTATGCCCTCTACCACACCAGCTGATATACCATCTTCTGAGCCTGGACCCTCATCCATTCCTCTTCCTACTAGACCTATCATCATTCCCAGTAACCTTCTTTTCATTATACCTGATCCAACCACATCAAGTCAATTCACATCACTTCTGATGATCCTGTCCAGCCAGTCCAGCTGTAACCCCCTTCAAGATTAAGGCCGAGATTTAAGTTTATAAACACGTGGTTAATGTGGAATTAGAGACAATAGACGATTGGGGACTTAAATGAAGTCAAGTTCCCAAAATCAGGGTTTTCAAAAAATTTTACAACATCTATTCCACAATGGTCTCTTACTCACATTTCAACATAAATGACCTGTACATGTCGATTTCATTCATACATATCAGAGTATAATGCAAATTCCCGACACACTCGGGTTCCATTAATTAGTAAATGGATTATACAAAGGCACAAAGCCAATAATTCTTTTCCCTTATCTTGGGGATTACACAAAACTACACTATACTTCCAAAATATACAACTATTTACCATAAAATATCCAATAAATTTTACATTGATAACCATTAATCAAAATAAACTCCTAAACTGGAGCTCTAACTGCTCTTCGTCACCCGCTTTCCCTTGGATCCTTCAGCCCTGTTTAAAATTTTGTATTTTTGGGAGAGTGAAATTTTAAAGAATCCCCGTAATAACAAATCACTCATAACATGCACAGCATCAAAGCATGAAAGTAAATCATCCATACCACACACAGCAATCACAACAACAGTTGCAATGACCGGGGTAGGTATCATGGGCATCGCCCTCTACGACGGCTCACACTGAACTGCTTGCTGTATTGCACATCCATATGAACATATCACATATATCACCACAGCTGGGATCTATATAAAACATTTCACAACACACAGCCCCACGGGTTGGATACTCAAATAGGAATCCACGATTCCATCACGTAGCCTTGGCACTTACAATGACATATACAACGGTCGGGGTAGGTATCATGAGCATTGCCCCCCTACGACGGCTCACGCTGAACTGCTCGTGCTGTAATGCCCTATGGCCGATAACACATTCACAATGATAAACATATATACCAAGTATCATACACAACATGAGAAAAAAGTTACTACCTTGATCTTTTTGTGCGTGTCCTAGCGCCGGTCTCTCCCGAGTAAGGCAAATATCAAATCCTATATTCATAATTAGAGACGAAGAGTCAATCCTCTATTCCAATTCTCAATGACTTCTTAATACTTAATTGGTTATCATTATTGCTCTTTTAGAGTCATTAAATACCCCTAACAAAACTCCTAAAGGGTTGGAAGAACTATCCCAAAGATCTCTTTTTGGAAGCACAAAAACTGATTTTTCACTGCTGCACCTCAAGTGAAAATGGTCTCACTCAAGCATTGTACGGTCACTCGAGCATTGTACGGACAACACCTCAAGTGCTAGAAAGTGAGGACAGGAAGTGCTTGCCCGAGAGTACAAAAACTTTCAAGGAAGAGGATCAGTCGAGTGAAGAAGACCTCACTCGAGTGAGAACTTAACACTCGCAAGTGTTAAAGCGCACTCTTGAATTTTGGACGCGAGTAACAACCCGAGACGATAGATCAGCTGAAAAATACACCAGCACTAGAGTGAGAGGAGGCTCACTCGAGTGAGAACCCTCAACACTTGCAAGTGTGGCAACACTCTTGCCTCTCGCCCGGAAGTGCAACATGAAAACCGAAGGCTAGAGGGGAAAATACACTAACGCACTCGAGTGATCTCACCCTCACTCAAGTGATGTTCATCCCTCACTCGAGTAAACTCACTCTCACTCGAGTGATGTTATCAAAAACCAGAAAACGCAAAAGGTAAGACAACACTTCCAGAATATTTTGCCAAGTGATCTAAATGAACCCAAATATCAAACCAAAGCTACTCCCACACAAAAACACCCAAGGAATTCAATGGAATCATTAAAATGACCCAAATCCTACTCCATTATCATGCTTTGGTTTGAATAAACACAAATCATTATTTCATCTTTTATTTTTATTTTAATATTTTATTTTATTTTGTCAGGTTTTAATATTTTATTAGTATATGTTTTGCCAGTTTTTTTAATTGTATATATAGGATTTTATTGGTTGGCAAAATATCCGTGTAAGGGCACCGATTTCTACATGAACATTAATAAAAATGTGAATATCTTATTAAAAGTTACATATTTATTTATTAATTTATTATTATAATTTAAAGATTATAAATTTTCTTATAAAGGTATTATCTTTTTATATTTCTTTCTTTTCAAATAAATATCTCATTTTATTATTTGGTTAGAATATATGTTGTGACCTTGTTAATTTTTCATCAAATTGGACTATGCTTTTATCTATATATATATATATGTAATATTATTTTTAATTTAATTATTATGTTACCGGTCCAACCAGATGGCTCAACCATTCCAACCATTTCAACCATGACCCGCTGATCTTTCCTGCTCAATCTCCAATCCGGCTTTTTAAACATTGGTTTAGAGTATAAATTCATGGTTGCATGTTAGTTTTCTCAACCCTATGCTGCTCACCGGAAAATAGAGGTTCTACCAGAACGTTGCAGAAGCTTAAACAGAGGCTATAGATGGAGTGTTCTTAACCCTATTCTGCTCGCCAGAAAATAGTTTAGGCTGTGTAGTTGATGATAGAATCAAGAATAATACAATTTTGATTGAAAATGAATGAGTTCTTGATTTTTGAAGTCAGACTGTCAAAACTGACGTTTTTGAAAGACAGTAAGCTCTGTGTTGAGTTTTGACAAGACAAACCTTATTCAATATTTATGAAATTTTATAGGAATATAGTAACACTTTCCTTCATATACTATGTAATAATTTGTATATGCTTTGTGTATGCCATCTTTTGCAACATGATAGTGCTTGGGGCACATGACCTAGCTATGATCAAGGATCCAGCGATAGTACATGTGGATAAGCTAAGGGTTCAAATAGTTGTTGACCTTGAACACGAGTTAAGCCGGGATTGCAAACATGTCGTTTGACCTTAGACAGCTTGCACATAACGCGAGTTAGCATCTCACATGACATGGTGTATTGTAAATAAGTACCTAATATCAATATGTTTCCACTATTTTTGTATGCCTTACGGAACTATGCGCTTAATACTCTATGAATGTCGAAATGTTAAGGGGTCTAACAACATCAATGCAGGGAAGTGTCCAAAGAAGAAGATAAGACATTAAAAGTTATCAATTTGGCTTAGACTTATATGAATTGTCTGTTCCACTAATGGATTTCAGAAAGTAATATTAGCAGGATGATTGTTACAATTATTTAGACAAACACTGACATACCAACCTAAGAATGCAAGCAATGATTGTTAGAGACAGTTCGACACACATTGACATGCAAACCAAGCATACATGCAATGATTGTTATCGATAGTTAGACACACACTAACATGCAAATGCAACCAAAGATGCAATCCAACTGTGAGTATCAATGCTATATTTCTGAATACTATTTATATAGAAAAAAAATATATGCAGTACCTTAGATCGACACTTGTTTATTATGTCCATAAATTCATTCCTCCCAACTCCGGTAAGTCTTAAGGCATCTACAGAACTAAAATTCGGGCTGCTGTGATATGGTTTTTCTACAAATAATAGAACATGAATGAAATTTTTGGTGTCCAGCTTCCATGCAAACTAACCATCAATATTTGATAAGGGATCAACAACATAGAAATTTCCAAATAAAGCTTCACAAACAGTTTACAGAACAGATGCACGTTTATTTGAGATATTTGACACAAACAGCATTCCTTGGATAATCTAGAAACTGCCAAGAACACTAAGAAACTAACGAGTAAAAAGATACCAATTTATAACATAGAGAAAAGCCTCAATTTTGAGTTACAGAAAGCAAAATTTAAGTAGAATCTTAAAGCAGATTAAACCATTTGAGAATTTTCAAAAATCATATCACAATAGTATTGGAAAGGTGATACCCTCATTACACGGCAGACATACTCTGCCAAATGATAAAGAAATATCTGCAAGGGAAAATAAAACATATTAAATGCAGATATCTGAAAACAAGAGAAAAAGAAGATGAAGGGGCTAGGAGATGCTGCAATATATGCGTGGTTTAATTTCAAAAGGCATTGAGATATATTTAATTTTTTATACAAATGAAGGGTAATAAGATTGAACAAAATAAACAAAACTGATGATAAAAATTAAAATAAACCTAAGCTCTATTGTGAAATACATTACTACTTCTAATTAATAATACATAATACTAGGAATATCAACATCATGATCGGCCAAAACAGAGGCTAGATGTCTCTACTAAAAGAAGCGCAAAAAAGTATATAGATAAGGCATTGTAACAATGCAAAGTACATTTGATATATATATGACTTCAATAGGATGGATCAATTGGAATTTCAGTTAAGAACAAACTGCCAGATTCTTTTGCAAGTAACGCAGCATTTCTTCATATTCACTTTCATAACAAACTTTGCGAGCAAAACAACTATTCCATTGGAGCCTCTTCTCTATGCAGTAATCAACAATCCCGCGTAATAATTCCACATCCCAAAAAAAACAGAGGAGAGGCATAGAACTGAAGTTTTTCATTATCTCACAAAAGTCATTGATGCTTTGGCATAGATATCAAGATTGCTGTTGAATGCAGTACATCTTTTTGGAGTGTCAGTCTTTTGGAATTAATTTACTTCTACAGATGCCCAAAATATATATCATTCTTGACAAATCGAAGTAAAGCAGCCATAAGAAGATAGATACAGAGGTCTATTAGTTTTTTCTATAAGCAAAATTGACAATTGAAAATTGATCTCAGACAAGCTAAAATATATTGTATAATGGAGAGAATATGATAATGAACGGAATGACAATTAAATGGTTTATTTAGCTAGAAAAGGAGATAAAATAAAAAAACACGGAACCTGAAATTCTTATCGCATAATGAATTACACTTTGTGTGTGTGAATTACTGTTTATTCAAGATTCTGAATTAAGAAGCATAAAGCTTTCCCCCAAAACCAGAGGGTATAGAAACAATTCTCATGCTCAATGTAGAAAAGCTCACTTATTCAAACACGTCATATTCAGATCCTAATTTTTGTTTTCATATCCCAACAACTGATCTAATTCCAAAGAGAGAAAAAGAGAGTTATCCTATGTTCTAAATACTCTATTATTTTCTAAAAAATTGACCACTAAACAAAAAAAAAAAACTATATAAGTACTATTCAACTTATTCATGTCCAATAAAATATTAGTGAGCAACTTTTGTCATCTCATGAAGATATAAGGGCTTTTAGTCTCTCATTCTAATGTTCACACTTTGTTCATGGACCAACTGTGTTCGATTCATGTGCCAGATGTATCTAAGAAAAAATAAATAAATTTTGTCAGATATTGTCAAATAAAATTTTTTCAGAATCTCGCTTTCTTTTATATGATGATTATCATTTTTAACCGTTAAGTATTTAGAAATCATACTTTACAGTATCTTGTTATAGTCGTTATGGTTTTGTTTTCAATGCTGTAACTCATAAGGTTGAAAGACAAAGCACTTGAAAGTGTTAAATGATAGTTATCTCGTAAAAACTGTCATTTTTGTTAGTAAATATATTACGGATAATAATTACAATCGCTATATTTTTGTTTTTGTGAATTCTGTCTCTCAATACTTGACGATGTGCGTATTTAACCATTATGTTTTGGTATTATATATTCTTACGCGACCTTCACCTCAATATACATAACATTTATTTGCTATAACTCTTATTTATTAAGCGTTATATATGCATGAATCTGTAGTACTGACTTTTCTTATATTATTTTTCTTGGTTTGGACCTAAATGATATTCTTCCAATAAAATATCTCAAAAGGTATTTAAACAATTAAAATAGACTTTATTGTACTGGCCAAAAAAATTAAAATAAACTTTACCTCTAATAAAATATGTTAATAATTTATAAAACAATTTGATTTATTAATCCTTGTGGAAAGGTTTATGAGTACTTAAGCAAAGTCCACATAAATGAAAGAGATGTCTTTAAGAGAGTTCTCCAATTTGCATATGATGATGTGCCATAGTCATATCACACTTAATTAATGCTAAATTAACCCCTATGTAATGTTTGGTATTTGTAGTAAGATTTGGTATCAGAGCCAGCACTAGATATAGTATTAGAGTCAAGGGGACCACAAAATTGTAAGAGACTGGTGGGCATATGTTTGATTTAGGTAGAAAGAGATTGTATTGCTCCTCTAGTATTAGTTTAAGCTTTTGACACAATGCTTAGTACTTTGTTCTTAAAGTTTGGTATCAAAATCAGCATGGGTTTATAATTCATTCCTTTTGGCATTAGAGCCCGTATGGGTTCAAATTCTACTTTCTTTTCATTCCTTTTGGCATCAGATTTAGCACCGGTTCAAATTCTACTTCCATCAAAAACTTCAAGTATGCCTAAAATAAGTAAAGAAAATGTAACATTTAATTTATGTAGGTGCAATGATTCATATTAGATACTACCTCCGTTCCTAATTATAAGAGGTGAGGTGTGGGAGCACTAGATAGAATAACAACACTTGACTTCATGTCAATTATGGATTTAAGAGGTTAGTTGGTGGACCATGCCTCATATGGGTTAAATGAATTGGTATATGATTTTACTACTAACTTAAGCTCTAGGCATAATGGTTAGTGCTATCTTCCTAAAGTTTGGTATCATAATTGGTATCAAAATTAGTATAAGAGCCAGTGGGTTCGAATATCATTTTCAGCAAATAGTTTGAGGATGAACCTCCTTTAAGAGGGAGAGAATGTTACGCTCGATGTCTGAAAGGGGCATGGTGGACCTGTGTCTAATATGAGTCAAAGGAATTAGGGGCATTTGCTACTAACTTAAAAGGTTTGGTATCAAAATTGGTATCAAAACCAACACAGATTCAAATCACACTCCCAATGGGCTGGAATTGGGGTGGGCATTTCCAAACTATACGTGTAAAAATTACTAGAGTGGTATGAGGAGGATTGTTGATATGAGTGAGTATAACTTTTCAATTTAATTAATGGCATTAAATATATTATTTTTTATTCAATGCAAATAAATTTAGCTTATCTTCATTGCACCTATCCAGTTACTAATTATCTATAACATTAAAATGAATTAAAGAATTTGGATTCTCCATATTAGGATTGAAAGTTTAAAAAAAGTCAGATTTCTCTCAAATAAAAGTCAAATAAAATTAATGAGCAATAAATTGTCCTCCCATTTTTTTTCACTTTTTATATATGTAGTGCCCTTCACTATTCAGGCCCATTCTTTCAGTGAACAAAACAATGGCCAAGCTTTTTTCATTTATCTTCTTTCTTGGGTCTTTCGTGTGGTCATATGACAATCATAATGTTATGAGTCCTATTATTGTGAATGTTATTTGAAGTCAAGCAGAGGTTAATAAACTGAAAATTTTACTATTAAAATAATAATTTTTTTATTGAATAATAATATATTAAGGACATTTTGTTTTGTTTGAGCAATTCTGTTGTGCCTCATTCATAGTATTCTTATTTAGCATTCCCTTACATGGATGATTGATGGTTATATTTCATGGATCACTAAAGCTTGAAACCTTATTAATGATTTCTTTTCCAAGTAAAGACATGTGGGTTTTTTTTTTAATTATACTATATTATATAAAAATTATTCACATCTTGAATATTTAATAAAAGAATCACTAAAAATATTTAAACAATTAAAAATACTTAACCTCCTATAAAAATATGTTAATTTATAAAACAATATGCGTTATTAATCTTCATGGAAAGGATTATGATCGCTTAAACATGAGTCCGTATATTCCAAAAAAAAAAACCGAGTCCGTATAAATGTAAAATATGCCTTTAAGAGATTTATTCCATTTGTGTTTGATTTTATATCTCACTTAAATTAATACTCCATTAAATTAACCCTATGTCACTTTGTGGTCAACTTAGGTAGCATCAGTATGAAAAAAAAAACTAAAACTAGGGCTTTTTTTTTTTTTTTTTGCCCGAAAACTAGGTAGTATATGAAACTTAAACTATTAAGTGAATCTGGACCGTGAAAAAAAAAAGGATATGATTTTTTGGGCTTTCTCATTTCACTAATTAAAATAAATTTAATAAAGCAAAGCAAATAAATTGACGAAAGTTTAACTCTTATCCGATGAACCCTACTGGATTAAGGTTTTTTGTTTTTTTGACCGAATACTGGATTAAGGTTGGACTGGGCTAAACCTTTATAACATTTTCTCTACTCACTAGCATAAAGAGCTGTAGCCCCCTTAGTTCACCCTAAAATCTTCTAACAGATTATTTTAGACGCAGGATCTATTTGAGAGGTTTTCTAAAAGTATCCCAAATACCAATCTACTTTGAGTGCCGAGTGCCGAGTGCCGAGTGCCGAGTGCCGACTTTATAAGTGTTTTTCCTCAAAATATCAATATTAAAAGGGTTTCCATCAATGAGTGTGATTAATAATTAATGATGTATTTTATAAAAATTATTGCTCCACTCTTTAATATAAAACATATTTACCTAATTTGACTAGATTAAGGAAGTTAGCTGAGTTAATTAATATGACATGTAATGTCTAAAATACTCTAGTCATCTTTCCTAATTCCCTCATTCCCTTTCCCCGCTTCTTGATTATTGTAGATGGTGCATCAATAGGGGTAAATTAAGAACATATTGACAAATATGAAAACTATACTTATATTTAGGACCAAGATCAACTCCCCAAATATGTCTTATATTAAGGAATAGAGGAGTAACAAATATTCTTTACAAATAATTAGTTTAACTAATTTTTTTAATTCCTGTAAATTAATTATCTAGCTCCTAGGTTTAGGACTGGAGGGAGTACTTTATAGTCACACAAAATATTTTCTTATACTATCAACTGGTATCTAACACATTTTCTTGATCCAATTACCAGGTATTCAAGTAATTGACTACTCCAGTTTTGGGATTCTTGATTGCCCCTCTCAACACATATATCTTCTCTAGGACTCAAATTTGAAACACAAATAAGGGACTTAGTGGGGCCTTACATTGATAGTCACACAAAATATTTAGAGGAAAATGAAATAAAAATGAGTAAAATATACTACCTCTGGTCTTAAATATAAGAACTAATATATAAGTGAATTTTGGTCTTAAATATAAGACTTTGTTTTCAATTTACCTCTTATGTTTATCATTTTTCTCCCAAAAACATTTGTCCCACTTATAAATGTATAGAAAATCTAATGATACAAATAAATATTTTAGAGAGATCATGTAACATATGATATAATTGAGCAGTTTATTTAGCTTCATTAATCTCCCTAAATTAGTTAATTAGCTCTTACTCTCTGTGGTCCTTCTTATAAGCAATAACTACCAAAATCACGGAGAACGAACTTATGGTTAAAATGATATTGGTAAAAACAATGAATGTGTAAGAGATATAATTATTTTTCCAAACATACCCTTATTGATGAATATTATGAGTGAGAGAGAATGAGTGGGAAAAAAGATGAGAGAGAATGAGTGAAAAAGAGATGAGAGAAATATGCAATTAATTGAGGGTAAAAATAGAAAATGTACATTAAATTTTTAGACAAAGAAAAATTGTTCATTATATATAAGACTAAGCCCGAGAGAGAAAATTACTTATAAATAGGATAGGAGGAAATATATTAAGGATTGGAAGTAGTATAATTTAATTTTTCAATAGCATTTATGGCATTAAAAATAATCTTTTTAATTTAATGCAAATAAATTCATCTTACATTCAGTGCACCTATCCTGTTACTTATTATCTATACCATTAAATTAATTCAAGAACTTGGATTCTCCATGTTAGGATTGAAAGTTTTAAAAAGGTCAGATATGTTCCAAATGAAAGTCAAACACAATTCATTAGCAATAAATTGTCCACTTTTTTATATGTGTTGTGCCCCTCGCCATTCCCATTCCTGCAGCGAACAAAACAATGGCTAAGCTTTCTTCAATTATCTTATTTTGTGGGTCTTTCTTCATTATTCTCGCGTCTATAGTAATTCCCATGTTATGCAATGCTTCTTCTGATGATGTTGAACACATGAAAACTTACATAGTTTACATGGGATCACTTCCTGAGGAATTATCGTACTCTCCAACTTCTCATCATCTGAGAATGCTTCAACAAGTTACTAAAGAAACTGAAGCAGCAAGTTCATTACTGATTCGAAGCTACAAGAGAAGTTTCAATGGGTTCGCTGCAAAACTCACTATAGAGCAAAGAGACAAGATTGCAGAAATGGAAGAAGTGGTATCTGTGTTTCCAAGCACAACACTTCACACTCATACAACCAGATCCTGGGACTTCATGGGTTTGGTTCAATCAATCATACGAAACGTGTCTGGTGAAAGTGATGTCATCATCATCGGATTTCTTGATACCTGAATCTGGCCTGAATCAGAGAGTTTCACAGACAAAGGTTTCGGTCCTCCTCCTAAAAAATGGAAAGGTACTACTCATTCCCAAATATCCAATACTATTTCAATATTAAGCATAGTTTGCATGTCATGATCTCTCTTATTGTTCGAATTCTGTGCTGCATTTAGGAACTTGTGCTGGTGGGAAAAACTTCGCATGCAACAACAAAATCATAGGAGCTCGATTCTATATGGAAGACTCTGCTAGAGACGGTGGTGGCCATGGAACTCATACAGCCTCAACAGCAGTGGGAAGCAGCGTTAATGGTGTCAGCTTTTATGGTATAGCACACGGCACTGCAAGAGGAGGGGTCCCATCTGCGAGAATTGCTGTGTACAAAGTCTGCGATAGTCAAGGTAGCCTCTTCTACAAATAATAACTACGTCTTTGAAAATTTATCATTAATTAAACTCCCAAACGTAAGACTTAGATATCCTTTATATCTTATACTAGCTCCTGTGATTAATAAATAAGACTCAATTAATTATTTTTTCGACAGATTATGGAAACTAAATAAATCACTTTAAAATGTTTATATTTATTCTTTTTATACTAAACTAATTTGTTTGACATATAAACTGATGATTAATCTAATGCTCCCTCCAATCCTTTTTATAAGAGCTCAAAATTTGAATTATCTTGGTCCTTTTTATTAGAGCTCGACAAAAGCTATCTCAACATTTAATGAGTTTTTCCATTTGTGTCCCATATTAATTACATATATTGTATTGATTAAAGGGCTAATGATACTTATGTTTACTTTATTTCTCTCTCTGACTTGCCCCCTCATAAATAAGGGCATACTTAGGAGCAAAAAGTTTATTTCAAGACATATTTATTATTTTTAATTAATTGTAAATGCTTTCTTAAATTGCATAATTTGGTTATTGGGCTCTTATAAAAAGGGCCGGAGGAAGTAATACACAATATATGCTATGATTAATTAAGTTAGCTTCCATAATCTTTTTAAAAAAAGTTCATTAGGTCTTATATTAAGGACTTGAGGTAGTATTTATTATTTTCTTCGTCCTAAAGGACCCCTATGATTAGATTCTTGTATGAGGTAAAAGCTAATGGCTGATAACAGTCCAATCACTCCAATGTAAATGATTAAAAGGAAGGTGCTCCTCCGGGGGCTTGGTTATAAGACATTTCTAACTAATATATATGTACTAATTAATAAAAACCGTTAAAAACATTAAAATTTTTATAAAATTCAAATAATTTTTAGTATTACCTTTTTTAATCACACCAAACCCAAACATAATATAATTTCTACCCTCTCTCATTGCTCTTATTAAATATGGGGATATATAGAAGCAATGTTTAATGCTCATTGAAAGTTTGAAACTATCAAAACTTCCTATAAAATGGGCTAGCTAAAAATACTTCCTATAAGACATTTTATAAAAGGGTCTGGATTAAGGGAGTACCGGAGAAAAACTGGCATATGTATTTTTGCAAATAGTTTATTTACCTAATTTTCTATATATTGATTAGCTGTCTATTTGAATTAGCGTAAGAGAAGCACGTTCATGTAAGGCAAAACAAAACTCCTTTTATATACTGACCTCATAAATCATGTTAGAAAAACAGCTTCTACCGTTAATCCAAACATGTACTAGGTTTTATTATTGTCAAGTAACAAACATTAATTTGTGTTAGGGTACTGCGATACTGCTGGAATCTTGGCTGCGTTCGATGACGCCATTGCAGATGGAGTGGACATACTTTCACTTTCACTTGGACTGATGTTCCCTTTAGAACATTTGTACGATGACGAAGCCACAACGATCGGTTCCTTTCATGCCATGGCCAAAGGGATACTCACAGTACAATCTGCAGGAAATGGAGGGCCATATTCAGGCTCAGTGGTAAGTAATGCGCCATGGATTCTCTCAGTTGCAGCAAGCACCACAGATCGTAAAATCATCGACAAACTTGTTCTTGGGAATGGAACAATCTTAGTGGGAGATTCAGTTAATGCTTTTGATCATCCAAAGGGGAAGAGATCTCCCACAGTCAACTGTGTGAATCGAAGTTACTCCGACAAGGACGAGGACGACAACGTTTGTGGTTGTTCGAAAAATGAGATCCGAGGAAAGATTGTGTTATGTAGTACTCTTATAGACCTTGAGGCTCACGAAGCTGGTGCAATTGGTGCGGTTTATAATAATCGACTAACATCGCCACCTGATGTGAGTGTATTTCCTTATCTCTCATTATCTCCAAAAGACTATAATGTTGTAGAGTCATACTCAAAAGCATCAACAAATCCAGAAGCTGAGATAATGAAGAGTGAGAGTATTGTGGATAAAGATGCCCCAACAGTAGCTGTGTTCTCTTCAAGAGGGCCAAGCAAACCAGTCCCAGAGATCCTAAAACCAGATATAACTGCCCCAGGAGTTACTATCTTAGCGGCATATTCTCCTCTGGCTTCACCATCAGGTAACACTAAGCATATATAAGTTATATCTTATATGTGCTTTACTTCTCACAAAATTCTATATCACATACTTTAAGTTTCCTTATTCCACTACATCATTATTTCATTATATGACGGTTCAGAACTGTTAATTGCTCGTTTGGAGCTGCTTGTCGGGTTCTGAGTTCATGAGCAAATATAATTCTGACAAGATGCTACTTCTTCAGGTACTGATGATTTAGACCCAAGAAGGGTTAAGTACAACATAATCTCGGGAACCTCTATGTCATGTCCTCATGTATCTGGAATAGCTGCGTACGTGAAAAGTTTTCATGCAGATTGGTCTCCGGCAGCTATCAAATCTGCGATTATGACGACAGCTAAACCTGTGAATGGCCCTAAAGATCATTTTGCTTATGGATCAGGGCATGTTAATCCTCTGCAAGTTATTGATCCTGGACTTGTTTATGATGTTTCAAAACAAGATTACATTGAAGTTCTCTGCAATCTCGGTTATGACACTTCAATCATCAAAAAAATCTCCGGTGATCGACGTATAACATGCCCCAAATCTCCTGCTAGATCCTTGATAAGAAATACAAATGTTCCATCAATATTAGTGGAAGTACAATCTATGAAGCCTTTCAATGATGAGATTAATCGAACAGTCACAAATGTTGGATTCGTGAGCTCAAAGTACAAGGTAATTGTACAATCAACTCCAGGAGTTGTCAACATTACGGTGGAACCTAAGGTGATGTCCTTCAAGTCTTTGGGTGAGAAACAATCTTTTGTTGTGAGAATTGTGGGAGGGAAATTAGCAGCAGGAACAGTGTTATCCTCATCTCTTGTATGGTCAGATGGCACTCATAATGTTAGGAGTCCTATTGTTGTGAATGTTTTGAAGTCAACTAGAGCTTAATATAATACACTGGAAGTTTGACTATAGTCAAATATAATGATTTTTGGTATTGAACATATTAATATAGGACATTTTTCTGTTTTGTCTCAGACATTCCTTATTCACAGTATTCTCATTTAGTACTACCTCCGGTCCTTGATTACACTACAAATGAGATATTATATTAAGGACCAGAGGTAATATTTCCTTGCATGAATAATTGATGTGGTGCGTTTGAATAGCATTTGAACCTGGGATGAAATACAGCCATCAAGATATTGGTTTCAAAATCATGAATTAAGCCGGCGTTGGTTTGAGTAGAAGGAACTTTGATGGTTTAACCATGTGGTCTCAAATTCAAGTTGGCGTGAATGGAGGAAACACGCCCTTTGGAAGGACAACTCTAAATTTGGCCCAACAATACTTGAATATGAGCCAATAAAAGCGAAAAAAAAATCATGAACAAAAAGTTGCAATCTTTTTAAAATTATCTTAAAATTAGATTATATTGGCCTTAATAAAATTGTTTTCAGTTAATTTAGATCTTTCATTTTAAGTAGCAAAATATTCTATTCCAAAATGATATTTAATAATTTATATTTTTATTAAAGAAACTTAATAGAAAATACCTAAATAAAATTTTTGAACTAAATTAACATAACTAAAGTTTAAAATTTGAATTCTTCGGCAAGGAAATTATATGATTTGAGAAATCATTCATGAAATAATTTTGACGTCCGGGAGGAAAATATAGGGAAAATCTCATATAAAGATAGTTGAATTATCCAAATTCTAATTTGGATCACTGAACTTAATAAATTATCTTTCAAGCTATGTGTTATAATTAAGGATTTAAAATTTAGATTAAATTATCTCCATATCCGATCCCTTAGTTATTAAAAGGGCAAAATTGAAAACATAACCTTATTATTTGCTCTATCAATTAATTCTTTGAAAAGTACTGAACAACAGAGCACCGTTTGTGCTCCAAATTTTTTCCAAATATTAATTATGCAGGCGGTGATGAGTGCAATATATATCATCAAACAATGAAAGCTCTATTACAGATTTGTTGATGTTATCTCAATAAAAAAAATTATGCACAATATTTTTTATACAATATTCAGTTTTATATAATAATGTATTTAAATAAATTGAAATCTATTGTAATGGTAGATCTATATATACACGTGGAGATTTATTACCTTCTTTCCATATTTGTATTTTAATTCAAAATTTTATGACCCAAGTTTAAATTTTGAATCTTGTATTTATATATATCTTAAATATATGATCCATGATTATTTTTTTTATAAAAAAGGAAAAAATCCCATATAAAAATATTCATAAAACATTGTAGTACACAAGAGGTGAACCAAATATTGTATAACAAAAGAATGACGGGCATAATTAATATTTGGAAATAAGTCGGAGCACAAAGTCGTACTGTATTTCCTAAGAAATTAAATGATATAGCAAATAATAGGGTTATGTTTTCAATTTTGTTGTTTTAATAACTAAGGGATATGGAAGTAATTTCACCCAAATTTTAAATCCCTAATCATGAAGTACAACCTGAAATATAATTTATTAAGTTCAGTGACCCAAATTAGAATTTGGATAATTCAACCGTTTTTATATAAGATTTTCCCAAAAATATATTGCATCCAGATTCAAGTTAATGATTTTCGTATTATAATTTTAATTAAATATAAATCCCTACTATAAATGTAAAAGATGCTTTTAGGGGAGCAACCCCATTTACGTGTGACAATTCCTGAATTTGATACGATCGCAATGTATACTCTAACATATGAGAGAGGGGTGTTTCCATTGATTTCCCTCTTCATTTACTTTTCATTAATGTATCTACCATTAGATTAATTTTTAATGGTTGAGATTTATCATGATAAATTTTTATTATAATAATATTTTTACTATTATTAAATCTCAACCATTGAAAGTTAATCTAATGATAGATACATTCATTAGAGAGGAAAATCAATAGAGACACCATTCTCCCCTTATACGCACGCATATTAATAATCTGCAATTATCACAATAATTGCTGTGATTTGATTAAAAAACGACGACTAGTCACTTTTATGTCAAGGAAGCAAAAACGTCAACTTTTAAATGTTTCCAACTAGAGAAATACTTAGGTACTTTCAGAGTACCGGTTCATGGGCCCTATCTAATAAGAATGCTCCACCTTAGACAATTTTAATCTCATGTGACAGCAAATTATTTTTTATTTTTCTATTGTTTTGAAAAATAAAAATGCTTAGGGTTTGTTAAATTCCTCCCCTGCCCTCTCCCCTTCCTTCTCTAATTCTCCCATGTCCCTTGGTTTGTCTTTCATTTTTCCTAGATGCACTGATCATTCGTCTTTTTTGCCATCCTCCTCCTCCTCCTGTTTTTATACATATTGTCGTATTCACTTATCCATTCAAGATCAAAGCATTTTCCCATGTTGTCTTTCTCTTGAACCTTCATTTTCAAGCACGCATTCTCTCTCTCTCTCTCTCTCTCTCTCTATTTAAGCTCTATATTTGTATATCACATTGTGAATTTTAGATATCGTATTGGAATCCTTGGGAGCAAGAGATTTGGATATGCGAGTGAGGGCCGTGACGATGCTAGTTAGATCGGCAATGATGGATATTTCCAGCGATGGGGGAGGGTGGTTTCGTATGGGTGATGGCGGAGGCTATGGTCCTTGAAGAAGTCAACGCTGGGAGAGGGGAGAGAGAGTCTAAGAACTAGAGGAGAGAGGGCAGGGGAGGAATTTACCAAATCTAAGCATTTTTATTTTTTAAAACAATAAAAAAAATGAAAAGTAGTTTGATGCCACATGAGATTAAAATTGTCTAAGGGGGAATATTCTCATTGGACAGCACATATGAGCAGATACTATGAGAGTACCTAAGTATTTCTCTTCCAACCAAAACTAAAATACACTTGTTATAAGTTATAACAGGTTCGAGGTTGATTCATCCATAATAACAATAACAATAAAAGCTATTAGTTGATTTTAACTAGAATTTAATACTCTTCTTTTAATTAGAAATAAATAAACATGCATGATTAATGTTATTGGGATTTCATGTACTTATAATTTGACAATAAATGTCCATGCATCTCTAAAGGTTATTAAACCCAAACCAACCACTGAATCGGTCTGGGTAGTGGATCAAAGGTCAGTGGGTCATATTAAAGTCAAATCAGAGCTAACATGGGATTAAACCAATAAGGAAGTGAATTTGAACGATAATATTTTTTTAAATAGTTTTGTAATTTGATAATAGTTTTGAATGATTCTTTTTGCATTATAAAGTAGATATCTCAAGCTTTCCTTATACTACTACAAAAGAGGGATTTAACAGCGCCCCCTTTTTTTACGCTTCTTTGAAGAAGCGCCATAGATAATAATTTTTTTTATAAACAAAAAAAAGTTTAGAAGCTACGGTGCTTCCTAATATAAGCGCTAAAGCTTAGTATTAGGCTTGTAAGAAAGTGCCGTAGCTTGGGCTTTCATTTTTTTTAAAATAAATGTTTTGTGTGGCACTTGTTTAGGAAAGTGACGTACAAGCCTCATACTAAATAAAGCGTCCCAGCTGGGCTAATTTTTTAACATTTTTTTAGTGAAAAACCCCTTACCCAGCCCTTAAAAATAAAGTACTGGATAAGGGTGGGAGTAAGTCAAAAAGATTAAATGAAGCTTGAGATTTATTATAATGTATTATTGTTCAGAATCTCGTGTTGTAGTAAGTCAAAAGTTTCTTGCTAGAATTGAGAAAATAAGCCTTCAATTAACATTTACATATAATACTCTTTCTTAGTAATTCCTTTATGATTAAGTATTAATTATCCTCTATATTCGTTTTATTTCAAAAAGAAAAAGAAAAAAAAAATTCTTGGCTTTGACCTTGGCCGGTGCTTATTTATAAAGCGTCGGCCAAGGACCACCGGTAAGGCCCTAAGCAAGCGCCGGCCAAGGCAGTAAGGAATAAGGGCCTTGGCCAGCAAAGACAAATCTATTCAAGGTGGCCTTGAACACCTTGAATATAATTAATACAAGGCACTAGGTGCCTTGAATATTCAAGGCACCCACATGGTGCCTTGAAATATACAAGGCTATATGTGGTGCCTTGATTACATTTAAAGTTTTTTTTTGTCTAGTGTGTGGCTTTTTTTTTTTTAAATTAGGAAGCTACGGCGCTTCTACAAAAAGCGCCGTACACTATTACAAAAGAGGGATTTAAGAATGTTTATTTTAACAAATACTATGACGTTTAAAAAACGCTAAAGCTTTTAATGCCATTAAAAATACCTATGACGCTTCTTAAATTTATAGAAACGCCATAGATTAGTTTTCAGAATTAAATTAATAAATAAATATTTATGACTCTTGTAGTAAAAGCGCCAAAGGAGAAATGAGACCTCCTTTGGCGCTTCTTTAACAAGCGTCAAAGGAGGCAAACCTCCTTTGGCACTTGTTAAAGAAGTGCCAAAGGAGGGTGTCCTCCTTTTTTTTTTCAATAATTTTTTAATAATTTTATTTTCTTGATAAAACACGTAAATTAGTGTCAAATGAGGGTAGGTCTTTTTTTTATATAATTTTTTTAATTATTTTCTTTTCTTGATAAAACAAGCAAATTACAATACAATGGTAAAAAATGCAAAACATTAACTACAATGATTTGTATTGCAATAAAATCACTACAATATTATTATATTTGCAAGCTTAAAAATTAAAAAACTAACAATTTATAGGAAGTTTAAGTAGACAAAGTTGAAACTTCAAATCAATACCTGAAAAATAAAAAATATGAGCAAACATATAAGAGTTATTACAGATTTTAACCAAAAAGGAAAAAAAAACATGGATCAAATGTTTAAAAAACAACGTTTACAAGCTAGGAATCTCCTACTTCTACTTGCTGCCATCAAAGAGAGGAAGGAGTGGGGATAACGAATAAGAAAATCTGGTATGCCAATGAAGTGGGAGAGTAATGGATCAAACTTATGGGAAATGACAAGCAGGAGAGCGATAATGGCGGGATGACAATGACGGGGTGTTTAAATTTTGTAAATAGGAGAAGCTTTGGCGCTTCATAAAAGAGTGTCATTGCTTCCCATTTTCAAAATAAAATTAAAAAAAATGGAAGCTTTGGCGCTTCTTTAGGAAGCGTCAAAGCTTCTATTGTGTTTTTTATTTTTATTTTTATTTTTTAAATCCATTTCCCTGCTTGCATCGTTAATCAATAAAATAAAAAAAAATTAAGAGGAAGGGCCAATGCTTCCTATTATAATTTTTTTTAGTTTTTTCTTTTGGAATGTGGCCTTTTTAAAAAAAAATTGATGAACTTCATAGAGCTCACTCAGTTTTATGCTTCATTATAAATGCAAGTTAATTCTAGTGACAACAATATATTCAAACAGATAATATTGGATCTATAGAAAGAAAGAGCAAAAAGTATGGCAAACATATCATGTAGCGTTACATTGATTGTAACTATTAAACCTTTACTAATGATTAATGTATAACAGTATAATGACCCAAATTAAAAAAAAACACTTAATTTAAATTTACTTCATAGTTAGACACACACACACACAATCGAAGAAGCTGATTGATCTTTTTTTTTTATTAAATACATAGGAAGCTAAGGAAGCGCCAAAGCTTCCTATTACAATATTTTTTTTAGATTTTTCTTTTGGAATGTGGCCTTTTTAAAAAAATGATTAAAATATTTTTTTTTTAGTTTTTTCTTTTGGAATGTGGCCTTTTTAAAAAAATGATTAAAATATTTTTTTTTTAGTTTTTTCTTTTGGAATGTGGCCTTTTTAAAAACAAAATGATAAACTTCATGGAGCTCACTCAGTTTTATGCTTCATTATAAACGCAAGTTAATATTAGTGACAATAATATATTCAAGCATATAATATTGGATCTATAGAGAAAAATAGCAAAAAAGTATGGCAAACATATCATATAGTATTACATTGATTGTAACTATTAACCATTTACCAATAATAAATGTTATGACCCAAATCAAAAAGAATTAATTTAAATTTTTTAAAACAAAGCATAATGCAAATACAATAGGCATATTACAATAGTTAGAAAGAAATTAAAATTCTTTTGTCAAACATATGTGTAAGGCGGTAGGAAGATTAAAAAGAAAGAAGAAATAATATATTAAACTTCATATTATATATATATATATATATATTAAAAAATATAGGATGCTTTGGCGCTTCCTTAGCTTCCTATTATATTTTTCTTTTTATGTTGCTGAAAAATATAAGAAGCTTTGGCGCTTCCACATAAAGCGCCAAAGCTTCTTATTGTTTTTTTATTTTTTAAACATTAATGACATTATTTGGCGGTTATTCAGGAAAACGTCATATAAGATTAACGTCTACTATGACGCTTATAATTGTAAGCGCCAAAGCTTCAAAAAAACCTTGACTTATAACTACATTTGGCGCTTTTTTAAAAAAGTGCCACAAGAGTTACGTCACTAAACCCCTTTTTTGTAGTAGTGGTAGTTTCTGTACAAGGTGCTTTTTAATTTCCATTACCCGTTATTTTCATCTTCATCTTCATTTTCATCTTTCCTCGTTCCCTCTAACTCCCCCATTTTTCAGAACTCCGTTAAAGTACAAAGCTTTTTCTCTCATGTGCTTTTTCATCTTGTCTCAGCCTCTTTCAGAATCTCCCTAGTGTGTAAGTGTTTTTTTCTCAACATTTGGTTTATGTTTTCTTTTAGTTAAAATCTGTCATGAGTCTTATATGTGTGCTCATAATTTTTTTTTAGGTATTTATTTGAAGTGTCAACTCTGTCTTCTTGAACTTCCTATGCATTGTAAGTTTTTTAATTTTTGAGCTTACAAATATAATAATACTTAGTTTAATTCAATTTGTGTATGATTTTTATGTAGTATTATGAAGATTAACGTTGTGTCCGACTGACCAACAAGTGGATGAAATCATTGAGGAATAGTGTGAATATATGGTCAGGCAATTAGTTAATATTTAGGTACATACGTTAGGTTGTTTCTTTGCCTATTCTCATGTTGTTTATTCTCATAAAATTAGTTGTGCAATTACATTAGTTGTAATTACATACATCTAGTACTGATTTTATAAATTAGTTATGTGTTATTTCATTCTGATTTGGTTTACTTTTTTCCTATTCATATTGTAAATTGTTGTGGATTTTAATTGGTTAGGTTCAAGAAAATAATTATATAAAATAATAATAAAAAAATTATTACCGATTACGGCACTTTTGGGGAGAAGTGTCGTAGGAGGTATATACCTCCTATGGCGCCTTCTCCCCATAAGCGACGTAGGAGGGATTTAAAAAAATTAAATAAATAACACAAGCTGCGGCATTTTCAGAAATTCAAGAAGGACCGTAACTTAGTTTTATGACGTTGGAAGCTATAGCCCTTCCCAAGCACTATAGTATTTATAAAAATAAGCGTCGTTTATTATATTTTTTGTAGTAGTGTTAGAGTCTTAATTTATAATTTTTGAAAATATTTAGAATTATATATGAATTTTTGAAGGTAGAAAAATCTGAATAAATATTAAACCAGTTGAACTGGTTGGACCGGACCGGTTCGACTTCAAATCAATCTGATTCAGTTTTAATAAGATAGATATCTATATGTTATGTATAACATACAGGAACGTGTACTATATTCATCAGACGAATGGTTCAGTCGATTTCAGATTTCAGACCAAGTTCATTTTACCTAGTTAATAGTTATTAAAAAAACTCTCACCCCTTTATGAGTGTGTGGGTAAATAACTATATATATACCTATAACACCGCCAATACTTGCGGCCTTACATTCACATGCATTTTCACAATGACCAAGCAAAATTCCATAGCTTTCATTTGTTTGTCTTTGATTCTTCTTGCAATATTTACACAGATTCCATTACGATGCGCCGCTGGACGACGTCGTGAAGGTGATGATCGGAAATCTTACATCATCTACTTGGGATCACTTCCTAAGAACCCCTTTTCTTCTTCTTACTCCTCATTAACCTCACAAAACCTTCATATTCTCCAACAAGTTACTAATAATAATGGCGGCGTCGATGTTAACAGATTCAACGATGACGTTACCGACTCCTTGATTCGAAGCTACACGAAAAGCTTCAACGAGTTTGCAGCGAAACTCACCGCCGCTCGAAGGGACAAGATGGCTGAGATGCTAGAGGTTGTCTCGGTTTTCGAAAGCACAACGTATCCTACTCAGACGACAAGATCATAGGACTTCCTGGGATTCAGTACTGAGAAAGCCGCGGCGGGATAAGGAAGAAACTCGGTGTTAGCTGCAAAAAGTGATGTTATTGTTGCAGTTATTGACAATGGAATATGGCCAGGGTCTGAGAGTTTCAGTGATGATGGGCTCAGAGATGTCCCTAAGATATGGAAAGGTGATTGTGCTGGCGGGAAGAACTTCACCTGCAACAACAAGATAATCGGAACTAGGGTTTATCCCAAGGATCGTAATAGTGCAAGAGACCAATATGGCCATGGAACTCACACTGCCTCAACAATGGCTGGGAATATAGTTCCTGATGTCAGCTTTTTATGGTTTAGCAAATGGTATGTGTTCTTATATTGTAAATACATAATCTTACTCTCATGTTAAAATGAAAATGCTGAATCAGCCAGATTTTAAAAAAATTAGTTAAATTCTTTATTTACGAAAAAAATAAGTGTTGGCTAGAGTATCTCTTTTAATCATTTAGCATTGAAAATTACCCCTTAATGGAAAACACCTTGAAATATGTAATGAAAAGGGATAGCTCAAGGGAAAAAAATATTACTCACTTCAATCTTTAATATATAAGTTAAATAACTGATTTTGTTGATATTAAGGAAATTGATTTATTTATTTGTAACATGTGCACGAGTTGATGGTTGATTTCTCTGAAAAATGCTCTTTAATTATATGTATTGAAAATATCTTTTGGTGGGAACTCCTTAATATATGCAATTGATAGGAATGTTATAAGGAAAAATTATAAATTTTTTTTTGGGGAGACAAAAAGGATTGGTGTCTTATGTTTAGAATCAAAATAAACCCTCTATCTATCTAACTTCTATATTTAAGACTAGAATAAGTATAAATTTAGGAGATAAAATGGATTAAAATATTATATCTAGTTCAAAAAAAACCCATCTCTTACATCTAGGACCAGTACTTAACTTGATGGCTCATAATTTCATATATGACAATCTGCTTATTTACCTGAAAGACATGTTTATAACCTGGGGTGAGTCTTTTTGTACTGAACAGGTACAGCAAGAGGAGGAATTCCATCTGCAAGAATCGCTGCATATGTAGCATGTGATTACAAAGGAACTGTTTGCAGAGGGGAAGATATCTTGGTCGCTTTTGATGACGCCATCTAAGACGGCGTCGAAGTCATTTCAATCTCCCTAGGGCTTTATTACATCCCCGATTTCCTCAGCGGCGCAATATCCGTCGGATCCTTCCACGCCATGGAGAGAGGAATCCTCACCGTCCAATCCGCGGGCGACAACGGCCCTGAGTTCGCCACAATCCCCAGTGTTGCTCCATGGATCCTAACCGTCGCCGCAACCACCACAGATCGCAAAATCATCGACAAGATCATCCTCGGCAGTAACAAAACCCTAACAGGTCTCTCCATGAATGCTTTCCCCTCAGATGGAACAAAGCTTCCAATATCACACACTAATTGCCTTGACGAACCCGACAAGGTCAAAAGTAAGATCGTGTTATGTCTGACACTACCTAAAGGAAACAACGTTAAACAACTTGGTGCTGCAGGCTTGATCGAAAATTCATGTTATTCTCACGATTGTGCTGACGTGATTTGCCTTCCTTCACTGAAGATTCCCAATGAAGATTTTGAAAGTGTTAAGTCCTACACATACTCAACTAAGAACCCTAAAGCTGAGATAATGAAGTGTGAGATTTTAAAAGATAAGTATGCTCCTAAAACAACTTCTTTCTCAGCACGTGGACCTAATTCATTAGTTGGAGAGACTTTAAAGCCTGATATTAGTGCTCCAGGAGTAAGTATTTTGGCTGCTTATTCACCACTTGGACCAGTTTCAATGAGTTCAGAAGATAAAAGATCTGTGAGATACAATTTTCTTACAGGAACTTCCATGGCTTGTCCTCATATTTCTGGGTTATCTGCATATTTAAAGGCCCTTCATCTAGATTGGTGGCCGGCGGCGATAAAATCCGTGATCTTAACGTCGGCAAAACCGATGAAGAAAAGTGAGGATAATTATTTTGGTTTGATTGGTGAGTTTGAATATGGATAAGGGATTTTAAATCCAATACAGGGTAGTGATCCTGGGTTGGTTTTTGACAGATCCAAGGATGATTATATGACCGTGTTGTGCAACTATGGGTTTAAAACTTCATAAGTTAAGCTGATTTGTGGAGTAAAAAAGTGTACTTGTCGTAGTCAGCAAAAATATGGTGAAGAATCTGAATTATAATTCAATGGCGGTTAAAGTTAAGAGTTCTAAGCCGTTTAAGGTTCAATTCAGGAGGAAAGTGACTAATGTTGGATTTGCAAATTCAACGTACAAAGCAAGTATTTCAAAATCCTCTTCGAAGTTTGAATATGACTGTAACGGTTGAATTGAACCTAATGTGATGTCGTTTAAGTCATTGAAAGAGAAGAAATCATTTGTAGTGAGTGTTAGCGAAGGAGACCCATTTTCGGATCATGCGGCTATCTCATCGTCGTTGGTCTGGTCTGATGGGACCCACAATGTGAGGAGTCCAATAGTTGTAATGACGCGTAACACTCGTTGATTTTGACCTTGGAATCCTTTGATTTCCTTGTCGTCTATGATGTTCTATTTGTATGTCCCCCTCTCATATATATGAGACTAGACATTAAAAATGAATTTATAAAATTATTAAATCTTGTTCTTTGTCTTCACTACTATAATAAATTTAATTTGTCAATAACAGTCTAGTTAGTAAGGAGTCTCATATCACATAATGTGGTGACTTGTGATGAGTTCAAATCTTGCTCTTGCTCTTATCCTTTTTAGCTTATTGGAAGGCCATATCTGCTACTAGCTAAATTTTGCCTTTCTTTGCTCTTGTCTAGGTGCATATGCATAGATAATATATATTTTGACTTTCTAATTGTATGTTTTAAAAATGATTTATATTACATTGTGAGAGTTTTAGTTATATATAGTAGTTATTATTATTCACACATAACACATTTTTTTCCAAATCAAAGCTTACATTAATTTGATCTCAATGCTTACATACCGGTGTAAAATTACAAATACGTATAAAAATACTAACAAATTACTCACATTAAAGTCTTGACTATCCCGCCCATATAATTTTCTCAGAGTAGACTATATATAAGTTTGCAATAAGAGTTTTAAAAAAAAAAACTTAAATTTGCAATACGAGTATAGAGCATACTTATCTTATTATTAATCGTTTTCTATTTCTTTTTGGCACGATTTTTTTTATTGTTAATTGTTTTCTATTTCTTTTTGGCACAATTATCTTATAAGTTCTCCATTTGCAGGTGCTGGATGGTACACCATTTTCTGCACAAAATTAAAATCTAAAGAAGACACATTGTTTCAGCAAACGAAAAAAACAACACTTATGTTAGAATCAATAAGAAGAAAAATAATACTGTGCTCTATTTTCTGGGAGAATTTCCCAAAAATACCTTTGGGGTAAATTAATTGCTAATTGCTACCAAGCGTGCAAGCGATATTCCGTGTGTGCAAGTGATCTTCCGTTTTGTGCAAACCATCTTCCGTGTGTGTAAAAATATTCCATATAAATTTGCAAATAATCTTCCATTTTGTGTAAAATATCTTCCGTTATATGTAACAGATCTTCCATGGTAGCATTCAGCAATTAATTTGCCAAAAAAGTATTTATTAGCAATTCTCCCCTATCTTTCCCCCTCAAAAAATCAGCACTCTCATAAATCTGGCTCTGATACCATTGTTAAAATAAAGTAGAGAGAAATATGAGAGAATGGAAGGATATCTTTATGCATTTAGTGTCATTTAAGTGGTGGTTTTGGATTGGAGGGGAGGGAAAATTTTTATAAGTAGAATTTTAAAAAATTGAAAAAGTGGGGTAATAAAATTTTAATAAAGAGAATATGTAAGATAAAAGAGTAAGAAAAATTAATTAAAAATTTGTAACCCCACTTCTCTAATTTTTTTTTAAATTCAACTCAAAAATTTTTTCCCTCCGCCCACTTTTCCTCCCCTCCCCTCATACCAAACAAGCCCTAGGAGTGCGAAACTTTCAATCTCATTCTAACATGCAAAGAATTCATAGAATATTGTAATGAAACTCATGCCATGAAACTGAAATGTGTTAATAACTTGGTGGGTAACAACTTGGAGACACTTGGCAGCAAGTGAATTTTTAGACGATTTGAAACTTGTAAAATAGGGGTTAATATAATCTTTGGTCCTTTAATTTTACTCTCATTTTTGTTTTAATTCATCAAGTTTAAAATTACAGATTTTGGCCCCTCAAGGGACAAATAATTCAGATTTTTCTCAAATTATAAGGACTAATGTTTTAAAAATAATGAAACTTAACAGATCATAACCAAAATGAAGGTAAATTTAAGTGATAAAAAACTTATTAACCCTAAAATAAATTCATGAAGAAAATTTATATATGTGTCGAATATAACATGTGTAAATAGTAATGGCACAAAACTTGGCAGTCCTGGCAACCTAGTCTAATCTTAAGCAACCTAGTCCAGTATGGTAAAAAAGAGAGATCCAAAATTTAAGTTAAGGTCTAGAAAAAGAAAATGTGGGCACGGGTATAATTTTACACAATTTCTTTTTTCTTTTTTTAAATGTACTGTTCAAGTATAAGCATTGTTATCAAACTCACGAGTTGACTCTCCGAGTTTACCATTTTTATGTTTCTAACCTATAGAATCGAGTCAAGTTATTGGTAAACTCGTGACCGTTGTAAACTTGGTTAAATTCATGAGTTTATACATCGAGTTTACCGTTTTTACGTTTCTAGCTTACAAAATTGTGTTAAAGCATCATTAAACTCGTGTTAACTTTTTCAATTTGATTATACTCAACAGCTTTATATATGAATTTTATAAAAATTTCTTTATTAAATACGATATATTATAAATGTTGATAGATTTAATTTCAATTATTTGGATTTAAAATATATTTAAATCAAATTATTGTTAATTTTTTATATTTTAATTAGTTAATTATATACTAATAATATCTATTTAATGATAAAACTAAACTCTTACAAGTTTTATATTCGAATTCACGATACGAATTTATATTATTATCACAACTTTATTTAAACTCGCGAGTTTGATAACCTTGAATACAAGGCACTTTTCCTCATTTTTTCCCCATTAGATTTAGGTCATTTTCACTAATATAATTTTTGTGTAGGCGCGCCGTTGTGGCAGCTCTAATGGTAGCGATCATAAACATGAAGAAGGAATTTTTTAATTATATAATAAAAAGTAATGAGACTTCACATGAATTTAATAATTTTAAGGGACCTTGAAGCATTTTAGGATGTTGTGTATTGGACTTGGAATAATTTTTCAAAGAAAAAACAATACACCTCCGTCGTTTTTATAAGGGAGAATTGCTAAAAAAGACTTCATTGACAACTTATTTGCTAAATGAGACATGGGAAGATATCTTGCACATGGAGGGAAGATATCTGCACACGGAGGGAAGATTTTTGCACATGTAGGGAAGATTTCTGCACACGTATAGGGAAGAATTTTGCACACAGGGAAGATCATCTGCACATAAGGGAAGATATTCTGCACACGTGGAAGATAATCTGCACGTGAAGGTCCCATTTGGCAAATAAGTTACCAATGAAGGATTTTTTTCACAATTTTCCCTTTTTATAAGTCACGTTTTTTTTTGAAAGAAATAAGTAGTTTTTGTCACAACTCACCAAATGTGTCATTGATTACATTTTTTTTTTTAAAAAAAAGGCCCCGTTTAAAAGCTCATTAAGTGCAACTTCTATGCCGTATAGGATGTAATCCATAGTATTAGATGTATATAAATAAATTTGAAATTTTCTTTTAGCAAAGTTAATAATAATTTGACTATCTCATAGGAAAACTGGAAAAGTCTTATATAAAGCTTCTTAAAATAGGCAAATTTCAAATTAGGTTAGTAAGTTCAAAAAATCATTAATTAAGTCATTAACCCAATTTAGAATTTTAAAATATGAGTAAAATAACTTTAATGCCTTCCCTTTCTTCTCTCCCCTCTTAAAAGAGTTTTATTGCTATATGACTTTATTGCTCTGTATATATCAACATTAATATATAATCAAACAAAATATAATTTTTCTAAATCAAGGGAACTTTTGATGCTCTAAAAGGATCATAAAAAATAATTCAAGCAAAAAAAAAAAAAAGAATCATGATACATACCAACTAAAAATCATTTAATTGATATTAAAAATCAATTAAAAAAATTGATTTTTTCAACCCAAAATCATTCAATTGATATTAAAAATAAGAAAATAATAAAAATTTTGGGCTTGTTTAAAAAAATAATGTAGTTTTTCTTATCAAGTGAGACAAAAGAAAAAGAAAAGGATAATACTTGCCAACTTTAATTTGCAAAAATCAATTGAAATAAAAACTACTTTTACTAACAGTAATTTAAACAAAATATAAATAATTTTCCCTAATGCATAAATGTGAATTTCTTCAAAACAATTTAGTTAAGATTTCACTTTTTTAATATGAATTATTCATTTCTATTAGACAGGCTAGAAACTTTGATATACTTCTAAGGGTATTTTAGATAAAAATATTAAATGCACTTAAAATTTCATAAAATGCTTATTGCAATATAAAAATTTCCAAGAAAAACTTTATATATGAAATAAATATAGTAAAATTTATAATTAATATATTTATTAAAAAAATAATTTTTGTTGTGACATATATTCTTTTTTTTTGTTTGAAAAATTTGTTCGTGTTAATAAAATGAACTCCTTACTTAAAAATATTGTAAGTTTTTGTTCTTACGATGATAATTAATATATTTAAACTATAGATGAGTCATATTTTATTTTATTAAATATTATTTTTGATATATATATATATATAGAAAAATATAAGTCACAAAGTAATGAAACTCTTTAAAGAGGAAAGATGAGAGGACATTAAAGTCACTTTACCCACATTTTAAAATCCTAAATTAGGTTGATGACTCATCTAGGGATTTGCTAAATTTACCAACCTGATTTAGAATTATCCTATTTTAAATAGCTTTATATGGGATTTTCCCTATCTCTTATGGGTTTTAATGAGGTATTTAAAAGTGCCTCATAATTAATAAGGGGGGGGGGGGGGAAGTATTTTCTAAGAGTTTTTCTATTCCTTCAATAAAAGATAAAAATATTTTTTATTCTACCAACTTTATAGAAAATTACAATTTAATATTTTAGTTTTAATTTTTTTTAATTAAATTAAAGAACAAAACTTATCTTTTTTCAAAAAATTAAAGCTTTAAAGTGAGAGCAGACTATATTTGATTTCCTAATAGCTCAAGATCTCGTAGGCAAAAGGGAAAAAAAAAAAGGCCAAACCCTCTCCTTTTCATTAGTGGACAACAATGTTTTAAAAATCGGACTGGACGTATAATTAAAAAGGCCAATGGGTCATGATCCAAATTGTTGGAACGATTAGGTCGGTGTCATAATAATTAAATAAAAAAATATTATATACATGTATAATA
Organism: Inga leiocalycina; assembly: GCA_963242795.1. Taxonomy (NCBI): domain Eukaryota; kingdom Viridiplantae; phylum Streptophyta; class Magnoliopsida; order Fabales; family Fabaceae; genus Inga; species Inga leiocalycina. The sequence continues at coordinate 62,876,054 of OY725325.1, forward strand.
ATATAAATATAAAAAATAAACACTTATAATAAGATATAGTACTTGAAGATTTATCAAACAGTTAAAATATAAAGTAATACTTATACCTCTACTCAAAAACTAAAAATATCAACTAAAATACTCATAATTAGAGTGTTCAAATGATTTGTCCATCATTCATAATCCGCCTAAAATGATAGATTTTAACTTCTTATTAAATATTAATTAATGTTATAGTGAAAATAAATAAATAAATCTTTTGGCCAAAACAATAATAAAGAAATCTTATTTCCAAAAGAGTTGTTGGGATCTTATTAAAAAAATATCAAGAAAAGTTGGAACTTTTTTTGAAAATTCTTTTTCAATCATTTTTAAAAGTAAAAGTATTGTGTAAAAACAATATTATGGTGAAGGAGGAGCCAATGTCAGAACTCTGAAAAGAAGAGAAGTGACTGTGGGATCCCTTTATTATCTAATGGACATAAGAATAAGGGAAAAAGACAGAAAAATACCACTTGAACTTCAAAATCCCCAATTAGTCCTTTGACAAAGATTTACGTTGTCAATCCCATTACCATTCTTGTCAGCGGGATTTTGAAGTTCAAATGATATTTTTCTGTCTTTTTCCCTAAGAATAAAGCAATTTTATAAACGGATAATTAGATGCTTTTATCCATTCTTGATATCATTTTTATTTGCTCTTTAAATTGCGTCTTCTATTTCTTCGACCTGTCTCTCATAGAGTCACTGCTTGAAAATCAAAACACAACTCCAAGCCTCCCAACTACCTGTTTAGTTTTCTTTTAGGAGCTCAGGTGTGATTTTTTTATCATTGAGTTGCTACTATTCATATTTTTTCCCCTCTTTTATCTGTCTGATTCTAGTCTCTTCTTCTTCTCTCTGGCCTCTGGGTGGTTACAGCAATCTAATTCTTGTCTTAAAAAAGAAGTCTCTTGTGAAATTCTCAACCCGTCTGGCTAATTCCGATTCAAAAATGATTTTCAGTTTAAAAACAGCTTAATAGCGGTTGAAAACGGCCGAACACAAAAAACAGCCCTCACATAAAAAACGAGCCGCCACTGAATTTGGTCGAACTGGCTCGGTTTTTAAACATTGGTGGAAAGCACGAGTAGTGTTATGGGATTTTTAGGCCCATTTGGTCTCTTAATTATGGCTACAATTTTCGGATTCGTTATAATAACTCATTATTTGCAAATCAAATATATACAAATTTAGTCCCAACATGTCACAAAAGATAATATATTCTCTTCGTTTTTAATTATAGAAACGTTGTGTGATTTTGGGTTGTTTCTATATATATAAGACATTTTCTTCAATTGTTTATTTCATTTATCATTTTTTGATAAAAATATCTCTATTATTGGACGTGTTCTAATCGAGCAATATATGCAAATATTAATGAACCACCCACTTTTCCACGAGTTGTAAATGCATGCATACCGATATTGTACGTTTATTTTATAAATAGATCAACATAATAAATAAATGGTTAATTTTATTACCCGTCATGACATGTTTCGAATAAATAAGAAGAAGAATATTTATTATCACTTATTTGTTAACGAATAATTGAGCCATTAAATTCAGAAAATGAATCTATAAAATGACCAACACCGATCATGCATGAATGTTTTTATAGCCGTGATTAATGAACAAATTAGAAATCAAATATATATGATGCATTTATTTCATGGGAATTTATGGCCTTTTTCTTAACGAGCATATATATTTTTCTATCGGAGACAATCATATTCGAGGTAGTGTTAGACACTACTACCTCCAATCCTTTTTATAAGTAACTTTTATTCTTATTGTATAAAACAAATGACTGTTAAAATTAGTTAAAAACAATAAATATGTCAGAAATATCATGTTTCTTCATGAAAAGAGCATAGAAAAGAGAATGAGTAACAACTATGAGAGAGTATGAATATAAAATATGAGAGAGAATGTGTAATAAATAAATAAATGAAAGAGAATTAGTGGTGAGTAGAGGATAATTAATATAAAGATACGTATTTAATAGGAGTAAAAAAGACAAAAAAATAGTTTAAATTTTGAAACACAAGGAGAAAATTACTTATAAGAATGACCAACCCCAAAAGAAAGAAAATTACGTAAAAAAATGATTGGAGGGAGGGAATAAATGCAAGCATCTCTTCTAGAAAAGATTCGATCACCATCAGGTTGCAAGAATGTATATACTTCTTTTTTTGGACTGAAAGAATGTATATACTTTTGTCATTTCATTTAGGTGGCTGGTTAATTAGATCTGAAATAGTAGGTAATACCAATTAAATATATATGGAGTGTTTATTAATAAAACATTTCCTACATCTGACAACTTTTTTAAAGGATATTCGACTTAACATTGAAATTTAATTGTATATTTTTTAATATTTTTACATTTGTAAAGGATAAATATTTTTATATCTTATTTTAATTTTTAATCCTTAAATTTAACTGCAAAATCATCATTTAAATCTTTTGAGTCAGGATTTTTCGTTAATGAGACTAAATATTATGATTAAGAGATTGAAAATACAAACTATAAGGTCTAGCACAGTTGGCATTTAGTTGGATTTTTTAAACATTTAGTCAGGGATTCGATCCATGACAGTCTGTATGGAAAGGGTCTCATGGCCAGCCAACATTAAAACTTCTTTAGGAAGTTTACGATACCTTCTTTTTAAGTAAAACCATCCACACATATTATAATATTATTTTCGGCCAAAAGACAAGTATACTAATATATAAGTGCTTACTAATATACAAGTGCTTACAAGCCATACTCAGACAGGTCTAAAATTGAAATTTTCAATAGTATTAAATTTTTCAATAGTTATTATCGTCATGTTAAATGGAATTATAAATGACTGATTATGCACTTTCTCAAACACATCTAGCACTCAGCAGTATTTCTTTATTGCTTAATACTTATTAATATGAATAGAATTGTATTTACGGGTCAAACTTTGCACTAATTAGATTAAAATTTCTTGGAAAATATAAATAATTTTAAGGGTTAAAGTTATTAGTATGAAAGTTACTACAAAATTGTTAAAATATTACAGTTTTAATAAATGTTACATAGAAGCACCTCAATACATATGAGCATTAGGCTGCTGAAGTTTATTGTAACTAATAGTTGATCCAGTTCTTAATATAAAATTCACTATTAAGGACCAATAATAGTAATAAGAAAAGCCATTTTGTAGGTAACTATGCTTTTCTTTAATTTTGAATTTGATACCTTTATGTTTGCCCCTCTTTCGAACCACTATCATGTAAGGAGATCTTCAAGATCTAAAGGCAGTAATGAATGGTAATGTCTTACAAATATGGTGGCATTTCTTTTCACAAGGTTCATATGCCTACATGTGTAGGTGCTAAAATTCCAGTATAGTTAAACAAGCGTTCTATTCAAACATATGGTCAAAGCGCCTCATGTAGCACATAATGTGGAAAGATTAGACTGCATACATTAACCAGTCAAAATGCCAAATACAACAATTATGTAAGATCATATATATTAAATAAATGATAAAATTGTATATTCACATAAACAATTTAATGATGGGACTTATAAATAAAACTAAAAAATTTCTTCTCTTTCTGCTATATAAATAGGACCAGAGGAGTATATATACAAATGGACCCATGATAAGCAATTAGAGTACTCATACCAACAATGAATGGGAATTCTCACCTGAGACTAAATAAGCAGGATCCAATATGAAGAACAGAGTTCAGAAACAAATTGTAAGCCATGAGTATTAAAGGCCCCTTGACTTAGCTCGTATCTTCCTAATCAAGTAATTTTCCAAACCAATACCAGCCTCCACTATTCTAGTGCTACCTTTTATTTCAATCTTGAGGACTTGTTCCAAAATATTATCCTCCACCTCACAAATTCTAGGTATTATGATCGCCCAACTTTCCATATGAGGCACTTCCCCATGCTCTAGTGATTTACTCAGTACTCTACAAGCTTCATCAATCTTACCAACATTGCAATACCCCTTAACTAAGGCATGAATGACAGAGAAATGGGGAGATAAACCTTTTGAAAACATCTCCTCTATGTATTTGTTTGCCTCATCAAACATTTCCTCATTACATAAACCACTTGTCAGAGTACGATAAGACGTCAAATTAGGTAAGCACCCATTTGACTGCATGTCATCAATAACCTTACAAGCATCATGAGCACGCCCTTCCCTGCAGAACCCTAATATAACAGTATTATAGTGAACAATGTCAGGATTACATCCCTTAACCTTCATCCTACAAAGAAGTTTGTATGCTTCTCTGAGCTTCTTCTTCCTACACAAACTATTCAGCAAAGTAGTATAGGTTAGAGTATCTGGCACAAACCCTTTGTTTAGCATATCCTCTAGCAAATCAACAGCCCCATTTACTTGACTCTTCCTACACAACCCCTGCATCAAAATTCTATAAGAATCTATATCTGGAATGAGATCTCTCTTGAACATTTTGTTGAACAGTGAGTAGGCAATACTTATATCCCCATTTAAACAGAACGCCCGCATCAAAATATTGTATGACTTTGTGTTAGGCAAAACTCCATACCTATGAGCATCTCTGAAGAGATCAAAAGCGGGTCGCACATAATTCCTGTGAGACACGAGAATTTCAAGAATGTGGTTCAGGTGTTTGGGTAAAGGCTTGCAATCGAATTGCATCATAGTATAGAAGGTTTTGAGGGATTTATTGGGCAAATCGGCTTCACCGTAGACTTTGATCAGGTATGAAAAGAGTGTAGGAGTAATGGGTTGTGAACTTGATTTCAAGCGACGAAGGAGATCATCAACAAGGGAGAAGTATCTGGCGCGACCCAGTTTGAGAATGAGAACAAGGTAGGAAGAGTAGGAGTGATGGAAGTTGGGTTGGCGAGAGGCGTAGTCGAAGATTTCCTTGGCGAGAAGAGGGTCCGTTTGCGAAGCTATGAGCTTCTAGACTCTGGCAGGAGACCCAATTGATGAGTTTGAACCATTTGGATTGGAGGAATCGAAATCTTGTTGATGCTTCTGGTGTTGAATTGGGCTCTGAAACTGATGAGGCAGTGAGGAGAAGAAGAGGATCCATGGGTGTTTTCTTAGAGGTAAGATATTAACAGAAGAGATTGCTGTTATGGTTTTGAAGGAACAAAGATTTGGTCTGTGCATCTCTTCTGCTTCTGATTTCAGAATTGAAAAGAGCAAAAGCCAGAAAGGGGGGCCAAGACATAAAGATGAACTACCGAGTTTGGAGCTTTTCACATAAGAAGCCTGCTTTCTATTGGGTCAAAGGAGAGATCTTGGGTTTAACTAGCCCAGAGGCATGACTCTGAAAATAAATAGAGAAATTAGTAAAAGTTATGTAAAGTTTTCAAATGCAAGTCAAGCATACCTATGAAAACCGTGAACACATGTAATCGCTAGGTAGCATGAGATTTTAACAATTTTATGAGTTTGACAAGTTCAAAGTCTTTAGTAGTTAGTTGAAAGTTTTACATGACCACCAAATTGAAAATGTCAAGTGTTTGAAGCAAATCAAGCAATACTCCAGCCAAAGTACTCATACTTCACGTGAAGTTTAGAGATCAAGATTCAAACAATCCATACTCACAGCTAAGAAGTGTAATCTTAATCGGATTTAAAAAACTGTGCCAAACAGGATGCAAAGCACTATGGGAGGAGTCTCCCACTTGCTCTTTGTCTCCTCAACTTATATTAAGCATAATTTTAATATTTGAAACTGCTCATCGATCAAACAGATTCAAAGATTAATTAGGCTGTGACATTAAACAGAGAATCAAAAGATTGCAATGTATATGTCCTATCTACAAACCTTGGTAAGACAACATAATTGGCATCATATTGAAATATGACATACCAAGACATCAAAAGATTCCGATGGAAGCATGAAATAGGGCACATCTCCAAATGGAAAAGAGATCACTTTAAAGGTAGCAACGAATTATGTCAAAGCCAAAAACTCGGCAGAATGAAACAAATGAAAAAACAAAACCACATTCCAATAACAAGCACATCTTGCCTAGGCATCAACAAGAATTAAAAATAGTCAGCTAAAAGCCTTAAAAATTGCGAGATTCATAGGGATAACCGACTATAAAAAAGAAGCAATTCAGGCATCAAACAAATTACTAGACTAATTCCAACAGTTGAAATTCAAAATTTACACCAACAAAAGAAAACTAATCATAGTTTATGCGAGTAATTTCACTACGTGCTAGCGATATCCCAATTCCAGAAAAATAAACGAAAGGGCAAAGATTTTTCCAATACAACCTTCCTGAATTTATTTAAAAAACGAACAAAATAATAATTCAAATCACTTAAAAGTTGAAGCAGAATAACATGAAGCATAAAGCATCAAAGGAGACGAATAGGAAGTTCAAAAAAATAGCGAAGCAATGAAGGGCAAGAATCAAAAGGATTATGCTAATGAGCAGGGAAAATAAACTGAATTACCAACAGTTTGCAGAAAACGTCAATGACAATAAACAGTTGAGCTACAGATTTGAGTGATGCCGAGGACTGAGGGTGCGAGAAAAGGGAATCACATATGAGATAGTGCGTCTTGCGTCTCGCGTCTGCCGTCTTGCGAGATAGCGACAGATTTGAGTGACGCCGAGAAAGGCTTGACCGAGAGTCAGATGTGAACGACGCCGAGGACTGAGGGCGAGAAGCGAGTAAGAGAGTAAACTTTGTGGCCAGGAACGACGGCCCACATAAGTTAAACTAACTAATTTTTTTTTAAATGTTTGCTTGGGCTTAACCGAACCAGACCAACTGGTTTTGACCGTGATGAACGTCAAACTCATCGGTTCTAGGTTGTCCAAATTGGTTCAGATTTATTTATTTTTATTTTTTAAAATACTGATTTTATTGAGTATAGAAGCTAAATAAAAATAATCTCTTAATTATCATTTTTTCAAAAAAACATAAATTTTTTAATCTAAAAATCATTAGTTGAGAACTTTAAATTTGGACCCTCCAAATCATATTTGAATGATTCATATTTGATGAGTTTGAGTGCTCATCAAAGATGATGAGCACCGCTTTGAGGGAGTTGAAAAGCGAAGAAGCAAAGGAGGGTCCGCTTAAGTGGGTTAATGAGAGAAATCAAGAGTGTCTGTTGCTACTGTAGCATTTCGACGCCGCTAGGAACCTAATTAGCAGATTAGAATAGAGGAAAAATGAGAGAATGTGAGCGTAGCCGAGATAGGAGTCGTGACAGAGGGAGTGAGTTTTTCCATAAGCCATTAATTGAAAATGCTTCTCGGCATTTGTCTCCTGGACATTCCCTAGTGGGTGACAAATGTTCTGAAGAAGAGATTAGCTTTGTACCAAGCACGATTGAGACAGAAGGAAATGGGATACCTGAACCGATTTCTTTGTCAGAAAAGATGCAACACAAGGAGAAGACGGAAGGAATGCCAAAGGATAAAGTCCAGCGAATGGAAGGTAACTATTCTGGAAAAGTGGCTTTAGAGGCAAGGGAGGAGCCTTGGATGATCGAAGAGGAGGGACAAAAAACTCAAGCCCAACCAAGCACTGTCTCTTATAGAAAAGCCCTTAAACCCAAATCTATGGGGGAAAGGGAGAAGGAAAAGAGCCAGGAGAAACCTTGGGATGGGTATCTTATATGTAGCAATAAGAAGGAGATGATGGAAGGAGTGAAAATTACTGAAACAAATGAGGGGCCACACATAGAGTTCAACGAAGAAGAGAAAAGAAGACTTGAATGATACTGGGCTTAGTCACTAATTATCAAGCTACTGGGAGGGATAATAGGTTTCATGCAGTTGAGAAGGAAGGTGCAACTCATGTGGGGAAGAGTAGGCAAAGTTGAGCTGTCGGATATTGGAAATGGGTTCATGATTGCTAATTTTCAGGATATTGAGGATTATTTCTTTGTGCTGGATGGTGGGCCTTGGTTAATACAAAACCATTTTCTTACTTTTAGACCTGGAAGAGGAATTTTAATCCTTGGAATGAAAAGATTCATATGTGGCAATCTGGGTTCGGCTTCTTGGATTGCCAGGAGATTATTATGACAAAAAGTTCTTCTTTCATCTGGGGAATAAAATAGATAAAGCTATTAAAGTGGATGATATGACTCGACAAAGGGCTAGAATCATGTTTGCAAGAATGTGTGCGGAAGTAGATCTAAATAAGTCACTTCTCCCGTCATACTCTGTAGGTGGAAATCCTTTGAAGATTGAATATGAAGGTCTCCACTTAATATGCTTTTCTTGTGGGAAATATGGACATGTTGTAGAACAATGCCCTGGTAGGAGAGATCAGATGAAAAAAATTGCAACTCAAGCCCAGAAAAGTTCAGCAAACATGGTAAGGGCCGGGAAAAATGCGGGAGCCGGCGAACCACTAGAAAGTAGGTATGGAGGGTGGATGATTCTATAGGACAATAGGAAAGGACGATGGACCATTGCCCAAGATGGAAAATTAAGGGAGGTGCAAAAAAAAAGATAGTGGAGGCAATAAACAAATTGGGACTTCTAGATTTGCAGTCTTAGGATTGACAGAGGAAACTAGCACATAGAGTTGAGAATCAAGGCCGGCTCGACTCTACAGGGCTGGCCCTTGACGGGCCAAGGTCTAAAAAGGCCAGGCCTAAAGGGGCCGGGGTCAGGAAAATTATAGTTTTTCAAACCCCGGCCCGAGAGCATAAAGGCCAGGGCTGGCCTGTAGGACTGGAAAGTCCTTTGCACAATATTTAACTATTTTTCCTGCGTATTTTCTTTTAGAGAGATATACAAAGTTCTAATTTAACACATAAATATTGCCAACATTAAAGTTTAAACATGTCTCACGCAAGAAACAAACACAATTATTAATGCATAATTAAAAGTAAAATCATTCCCATAATAACTCACATATAGACCAAAGCATAAGAAGGCAAGAAATTAAACACTCTAACCTCTACACAATATTAGTATGACGACTATCATTTTCATCTTCTTCACCATTATCATCAATTTTAAGGACATTTGATTGTGCTTCACTTTGTATAGTAGGCTCTACTTGAGGAGTAAAAATATCAAGAATTTCTGGATAAGGGGCAACTGGGCAAGGGGCAGGGAGGGGGCAGGGGAAAAAAATTATAAGGGCCTAACGGGCTGGCCCCCAGCCCTACAGGGCTAGCCCTTTTAGGCCCGACTTCCTTTGGAGGCTCCAATTTACAAGCCCGACTCGAGACTTAACAGGGCTTAAACGGGTCGGCCCGATTTCCCGGCTCTACTAACACAAAAGAAGCACAGGTAAGTAGTATACGCCAACCTCTGCAAGAGATCTCAAATACGGTTCCCAAGATAGATGAGAAGAAGCATGTTTTCTCCCAATCAAAGGCAAAGTCAGAGAATAAAAAACGGGAGGGGGAAGAGGTAAAGTCAAAAGGAAATGATGTGACAAAAGGAGATATGACAAAAATCATTAAGAAGAGAGAGACAAAAAAGAAAGAAGAGAGGCATAAGGAAGAGCTAGCTAGTTTAACTAAAGTAGGAGATAAAAAGAGTGATGATGTGGGATCAAAAAAGACAAGGAGAAGAGAACTTGGGCAGAACAGTGGTTATAGCAAGGGGGCCTATGGGAGTAATTAGGAGGAAAAATAATGTGGCTAATAAAGATAGGGAGGAGACAAACAAAATGGGCCAGGAAGAGAAGAGGACGAATGGGCCAAGGAGGATAAAGACAATAGCATGAAGAAAAATGTAAGGGATGGGAACCATGAAAGCATACAAGAAGATACTGACATAGATATGGTCCTTGACGAAAAACCTCTAGACCTGGAAGACACAAGCAAAGTTATGGGTTTATCTGTAGTGGAGAATATGATCTTGGATCAGTCAACGCCAGAGGTAGAAGTGGCACTTGTTTCCCAGGACGTAAGTCCTCGAGGGGCATGTTCCTAGATGGACCAAGGTGTGTTTACCTTCCATAATCAACTTATGATTTTAATGATTTTAGTAAGGAATATGAGAGGAGTAGCTGGAAAGAAATTCGGCCTTGCTCTAAAAGAATTAAGAAGACAAAATAAACCTAGAATTGTGGTTTTGGTGGAAACTCGTTGTAGTGGGGCATCTGCACAAAAGGTGATTAAAAGGATGGGGTTTAAATTTCATATCATAGAGGAAACCTAGGGACTCTCAAGAGGAATATGGATTCTTTGGAATGAAGAAAGTATTGCAATACACCTCTGTGAAAAGCAAAAGCAATTTATACACTACAAAATTTCTGGGATAGGAAGAAAACCTTGGTTTTTTACAGTTGTATAGGGAAGGCCCCATGAAGTAGAGAGAAGAATAATGTGGGAGGACCTCTGGAAAATTTCAAAGAATATGTCACAACCATGGTTGTTAGTTGGAGATTTTAACGATATCAAGAAGGCTTCGGAGCAACGAGGAGGGGCTTTGGTAAATGAAAGCAAATGCCAAAGGTTTGATGATCACATAAATTGGTGTAATCTTATAGATATGGGCTCAGAAGGGCCTAAGTTCACTTGGCGTGGGCCTCTTACTCAATTTGCTAATAGGCTATTCAAGAAGTTGGATCGTGGGCTTTGTAATGCAGCTTGGAGAAATGAGTTTAGTGAAGCAATAATCAGAGTTGGGCCAAGAATGTAATCATATCACCACCCTTTACTGATCTCTTTGGATCGTAAAAAACACCAACATGGCCTGAGACCCTTTAGGTTCAAAGCAGCTTGGTTAAAGCATCAAGAGTTCAAGAAGATGCTTGGCTCTAATTAGAAAGACAGGGAATCGGTCTGGAAGGAATTATATAAGCTGACACCAGAGCTTCTGAATTGGAATTGTACAGTATTTGGGCATATTGTTAGGAAGAAGAATGAACTAATGAGAAGATTGAAAGGAATTCAAAAAGCTCTCCAAAAAGGCCAAAATGATTTGCTGGAACATCTTGAAGCTACGTTGAACTTGGAGTTAGCAAAAATCTTGGATCAAGAAGAAATATTATGGTACCAGAAAGAAATATTGTGGTACCAGAAAGCACGATCAAGATGGTTAAATGATGGGGATAGCAACACTTCCTACTACCATACTAAAACCAAAATCCATCGTAGGAGGAACAGAGTCAGTAGTTTGAAGGATGATAATAATACTTGGGTGGAAGGTGAACAGGAAATAGGGGAACTAGTTAACTCCTTTTTCAAGAAGCTTTTTTGTGAAGAGGAGAAAGATAGAAGATGGCTCCAAACTACACATGACTGGCCGATTATTACCATGGAAGAATGGAATGGTATAAGTGAAGAGGTGTCTCCAGAAGAAATTAGAAGAGCTATGTTTTCAATTGGTGGTTTGAAAGAGCCTGGAGACGATGGATATCCAGCACTATTTTTTCAAAAGAATTGAGACATCGTAGGAAAAAGTGTGGTGCATTCAGTAATGGACCTATGGCATCATCCGGAGAGAATTAAAGAAGTAAACCAAACACTCATTACTTTAATTCTGAAAGTAGAGTGTCTTGAAAAGGTGACCGCTGAGACCTATTTCTCTATGCAATATGGTGTATAAGTTTCTTTCAGAAATTATTGTGTAGAGGATGAAACCAATCATGACTAAGGTGGTATCACCTTTCCAAGCTAGCTTTGTTCTTGGAAGAAATATCCATGATAACGTAATCATTGTGAATGAGATGGTAAATTCAATGAGAAGGAAGAAAGGGAAGAAAGGTTTCATGACCATAAAAGTGGACTTAGAAAAAGCCTACGATCGCATTAGCTGGTGATTTATAGAGAAGGTCCTTTCACAGCTTAATATCCCTATTTCTATGATAAGAAGAATAATGGGGTGCATAGAAACCTTTGCCACTAATATTCTCTAGAATGGAGAGAAACTTGGAGACTTCTTGACCTCGAGAGGATTGAGGCAAGGGGATCCCATTTTGCCATATCTCTTTGTGCTTGGCATGGAAAAACTTACTCACCTTATTCTAGATAGAGTGCGAGAGAAAAAATGGAAAGGAATGAGAGTGGGTAGGAGTGGACCAATCATATCACATATTATGTTTGCTAACGATCTTGTTGTTTTTGCAAAGGCTAGTCCTAACCAAATTGAAGTTATTCTTGGCTGTTTATAGGATTTTGGTGATATCTCAGGTCACAAGATAAGTCAAGACAAGATGCATATTTATTTTTCCTCCAATGTAAGCATGCATGTAAGAAGAGATATATACAGAAGGAGTAACTTTCATCATGTGGAGGACCTAAGGAGATACTTGGGAGTAAATATCTCATTTCCCAGAAGACGCAAAGACAAGTTCAAGTAAGTGGTTGAGCGAGTTTGTGGAAGACTCAATGGGTGGCAAGCCAATAGCCTTTCCTTGCTGGAAGGATAAATCTTGTTAAATCAGTCACGAGCTCGATGGCATTATACATGATGCAATATGACAGGCTCCTAACAAATATAATTGGAGACATTGAGAGGGAGCAAAGAATATTTATTTAGGGGGATGAAAGAGATAAGAAGAGAAGACATGCTATTGCTTGGTCCACACTGTGTAAACATAAGAGTGAAGGTGGGTTGGGCATTAAAGATCTCAATATTATGAATGATGCATTCCTAATGAAGCTCTTATGGAAAATGCGTCAGGAGCCAAGAGATCTCTGGGTTCGTGTTCTATTTGGAAAGTATGGAAGGGGTGATGGCCCGAATGCTATTTTGAAAGCAAAAGCTGGAGATTCCAGACTCTGTAAAGAAATGGCAAAGCTATTGGATACATTTAATGGCAACTTGGAGTTTATTTTAAATAATGGAGCTCGAACTAGAGTCTGGATTGACCTTTGGGTCCCTGCTGAAGACACTCTCATACAGTGTGACAATGGAAACAACATATTAAGTACTACAGCCTAGGTGAAAGATTTTGTTAATGAATTGGGAAACTGGGATTGGTCACAAGCATCCCATATCCTACCCACAACAGTAATAAATAAAATTTGTTGTATGGCTCCACCTCAAGCAGGATGGGAAGAGGATAAGATGCATTGGAGACTAACGAGTAATGGAACATTCTCCTTTGCAAGCACATACCACTGGCTACTAGACCAAAATACATCACCCACGACTTTGCATTGGAGAAAGATCTAGAAATTGAAAGTGCCAGAACGAGTACGCATGTTCATGTGGATCTTGGCGCACAACAGACTTGCTACTTCAAAACTTATCAGCATATGGGGAGGAGGTAGTGGTCTGTGTGAAATCTATCATGAGGACGTTGAGAGTTAGCTACATGCGATTTGAGATTGCCCGCATATTAAGGTAATCTGGCTCCAGATAGTGGATAAGACTAAATGGGGAAGATTCTTTAATTCCAATTGGGAAGTTTGGCTCAAATCGAATCTCAAAAGGAAAGGAATTCAATGTGCGATTTCAACTGGCCTGATGTCTTTGCTGTTACCTGTTGGCACATGTGGTGGTGGAGGAACGACAGGTTACATGATCCTAATTTTGAATTACCATGGAAGGCAACAAAGTTAATTGGAACCTATCTTGATCAATACAAAAATAAATGGGAAGAAGATAGTCTATAGCCAGCGAAGAATGAAGTTGTCATGGTCAGATGGCTTCCTCCAAAACCAGGCTGGTGTAAACTCAATGTGGATGGAGCGAGCTTTGGTAATGGTGAAGAAGGTGTGGCAGGGTCTTAAGAGGTGACAGTGGAGAGTGGCTAGGTGGATTCTCAATCAAACTTGAGAATTGTTCAGCAATGAATGTTGAAGTCAGAGCTATACTAGGTGTTTGGAGTGCTGTTAGGAGTGGGGTTTTCGAAAAATAAGTGTAGAAAGCGATGCTCTAGTAGTGGTTAACGCACTGAAGGATCACGGTTATCTAATGGGTTGTCAAGATTATGTTCGGCGTATTCGACATCTCATCAGAAGGGAATGGCAAGTCAATTTTCAAAACATATATCGTGAAGGAGACCGATGTGCAGATGATTAGCAGCAATGAGTAGATACACACAGAGAATGAGGACAGTCTGGGAAGCTCCCCCTGGTCGAGTCTTGAATATCATACAGGAAGACTGTGCTGGAGTTAGCTTCCCTCGAGGAATGGATAATTAGTATGCTGGGCTGTGCTCCTTTAGTTACCAAAAAATAGATGATGAGCACCTAGTCCTGAACCTGGTTTAGCTTGATGAGTTAATCTGGTAAAATTTGGTCCATTTGCATTATTGAATTGGTTTTTACCATACTGGACTAGGTTGCTTAAGATTAGACTAGGTTGCCAGGACTGCCAAGTTTTGTGCCATTACTATTTACACATGTTATATTCGACACATATATAAATTTTCTTCATGAATTTATTTTAGGGTTAATAAGTTTTTTATCACTTAAATTTACCTTCATTTTGGTTATGATCTGTTAAGTTTCATTATTTTTAAAACATTAGTCCTTATAATTTGAGAAAAATCTGAATTATTTGTCCCTTGAGGGGCCAAAATCTGTAATTTTAAACTTGATGAATTAAAACAAAAATGAGAGTAAAATTAAAGGACCAAAGATTATATTAACCCCTATTTTACAAGTTTCAAATCGTCTGAAAATTCACTTGCTGCCAAGTGTCTCCAAGTTGTTACCCACCAAGTTATTAACACATTTCAGTTTCATGGCATGAGTTTCATTACAATATTCTATGAATTCTTTGCATGTTAGAATGAGATTGAAAGTTTCGCACTCCTAGGGCTTGTTTGGTATGAGGGGAGGGGAGGAAAAGTGGGCGGAGGGAAAAAATTTTTGAGTTGAATTTAAAAAAAAATTAGAGAAGTGGGGTTACAAATTTTTAATTAATTTTTCTTACTCTTTTATCTTACATATTCTCTTTATTAAAATTTTATTACCCCACTTTTTCAATTTTTTAAAATTCTACTTATAAAAATTTTCCCTCCCCTCCAATCCAAAACCACCACTTAAATGACACTAAATGCATAAAGATATCCTTCCATTCTCTCATATTTCTCTCTACTTTATTTTAACAATGGTATCAGAGCCAGATTTATGAGAGTGCTGATTTTTTGAGGGGGAAAGATAGGGGAGAATTGCTAATAAATACTTTTTTGGCAAATTAATTGCTGAATGCTACCATAGAAGATCTGTTACATATAACGGAAGATATTTTACACAAAATGGAAGATTATTTGCAAATTTATATGGAATATTTTTACACACACGGAAGATGGTTTGCACAAAACGGAAGATCACTTGCACACACGGAATATCGCTTGCACGCTTGGTAGCAATTAGCAATTAATTTACCCCAAAGGTATTTTTGGGAAATTCTCCCAGAAAATAGAGCACAGTATTATTTTTCTTCTTATTGATTCTAACGTAAGTGTTGTTTTTTTCGTTTGCTGAAACAATGTGTCTTCTTTAGATTTTAATTTTGTGCAGAAAATGGTGTACCATCCAGCACCTGCAAATGGAGAACTTATAAGATAATTGTGCCAAAAAGAAATAGAAAACAATTAACAATAAAAAAAATCGTGCCAAAAAGAAATAGAAAACGATTAATAATAAGATAAGTATGCTCTATACTCGTATTGCAAATTTAAGTTTTTTTTTTTAAAACTCTTATTGCAAACTTATATATAGTCTACTCTGAGAAAATTATATGGGCGGGATAGTCAAGACTTTAATGTGAGTAATTTGTTAGTATTTTTATACGTATTTGTAATTTTACACCGGTATGTAAGCATTGAGATCAAATTAATGTAAGCTTTGATTTGGAAAAAAATGTGTTATGTGTGAATAATAATAACTACTATATATAACTAAAACTCTCACAATGTAATATAAATCATTTTTAAAACATACAATTAGAAAGTCAAAATATATATTATCTATGCATATGCTGTAATATCTTGATTTGTAGTCAAGGATTAGTAGCTTCAAATGATGTAATTAATGTTAATTAAGCATATTTGAAGTATATGTTGTGTGTTATGATATAAGGATGATTAGTGATGATTTCATGAGTCAAGAACCAATCAGGGGTAAAACGGTAAATTTACCAACTGTCTGGTTAGCTAATGATGAGAAAAACCCCTTAGTAATCAAGATCAATGGTTGAGATTGAAAGACCAAGGGGTGGAATTTGATGCAAGCAAGCTTAGGTGAAAGCATTGTGGGAAGAGTAAGATGATGCCAAGTGGCAAGCTTTGGACCATTGGATGAGTCAAAGTTTTCAAACACTCTTCTCTCTCCCTCTTAGTCAGTTTTTGCATGGGAAAAAGGAAAGAATGATCATCACCAACATCTCACCTTCTCTCTCCATTTCTTCCATTTTCGGTGGTGCAAGCTAAGGAAAGAGAAAGAGAAAAGCTTAAGTCTTGGTAAGTAAAGGTCTCCATATGCTTATATACCTTTCATTAATGTTGATCAAGAAGTTGAGAGCATTACTTCTATGATTTCAGAATTTCCATTGGTGGTGTTTGATTGTTTGATAAATCTGAAAAGTGGTGGAATCAAAGTGTTGATTTCAGCAAGTTGAAGAGGTAGGTTTGTAATGCATTTTGATATATATGTCAAGATGTTTGCCTAATCAATGAAAATTCTGGAAATTTGACCTAATTAGGATGTTAATTGAAGGGTAGGTTTTGAGTAGAGTGTCACTGTTCATTTGGTCAGTTTTGACATTTGGGAGTGATTAGAATTTGATTGGAAGTTGAATAAGAGAAGTTGTTAGAAGGAGGTTTTGAATGATTTGATGATTTTGAGAGAGAATTTGTTGGATGGGTTGAATTTGGGTTGTTTATGGTTGTCAATGGGTTCCCTGTGATGATATATGAGAGAATGAGTAATGATATGAGTTAGGGAACCATTAGAATTCATTTGGTGAATTCTGGTAAACCATGTCAGTTTCTGCGTTTTGGGTATCTGGTGTGAATTCTCGAGTGAGAGAAGAACTCACTCGAGCACAGGATGAACGTGCTCGAGTGAGCATGTTTGTGCTCGAGTGAGGGTGTGTTTTTGGTGCTGCGGGTGAGCGTCTCAGGGTATCACTCGTGAGTGATTGCCAAGAGTGCGCCTGGCACTCGCGAGCATTGAGGGATCACTCGCGAGCACTGGGGTTGTGCTCGAGTGAGTCTGTTGCCTGGGAGTTGGGGTGCTCTCGGGTAAGCACTCGCTGCCTTGTGCTCGCGAGCACTGAGGGTCAGTGCTCGAGCACAAGCGCTTGTGCTCGAGTGAAGGTAAGAGGAGGTTGAGAGGTGCTCTCGGGTTGTCACTCGCATGCCTCACTCTTGTGGTGCTCGAGTGTGCTCGGGGTCTCTACTCGAGCACAGCCTCTTGTGCTCGAGTGAGAGTGTAGGTTGGTCGCGGGAGTTGCTCTCGGGCAAGCACTTCCTGCGTCTCACTCGCGAGTGAGTGGGAGTTGTGCTCGAGCACGGCCTTCTGTGCTCGAGTGAGGGGTGCGAGTGAGGGGTCCAAAAATTAGAGTTTAGCTTTCTAAAGAGGGATCTTTGGGGATAGTTATCCCAACCCTTTAGGCATATGTTTAGGCATATAATGGCCATCTAAAGAGTCCAAATGAATACCAACTTAGAGTGTTATTGAAGTAGGAACTTGGAAAAGGAAATTAACCAAATGTCCCTATTTTGATTATAGGAGTTGACATCTGCTATCCTCGTGAGCCTACTGTGCCCAGAGACATCAGGAAAGGATCAGGTAGTGACTTTTCTTTCGTACCATATGTGATGCATCGTATGTGTGTATTTTCATTGCTTTGCGATAAGTTCGTATGCTGCGACTTATGTGGATATATGTGAGCACCGTCAGTCCAATAGTCCCTGAGTAGCTAACAACGGTTTGGATAAAGACTGTGTGTCTTTCCGGCGGAGAAAGGGGATGAGGATGAGGTGTGATTATGTGACATGAAAGCCGAGAGGCTGACTGTGGGCCGAAAGGTCGGTTATGAGCCGAAAGGCTATTTGTGAGGCTGACGAGCCGTTTGTGAAGCCGGATAGCTATGTGCTATAAGGCTATATGTATGCACTGCCACGCCAATAGTCCCCGAGTAGCTAACAACGGTTCGGGTTAGGCAGTGTGCCTTCCCGGCGGAGAAAGGGGAGGAGGCTGGAGTGTGATATGTGTTGCTGCTGTATGATGATTTACTTACATGCTATGTACTTATATGTGGTATAAATGCTTAGTTACTACTGGGATTCTTTAGAATCTCATTCTTTCCTTTGAACTAACCTTTCAGACAGGGCGACTGGCTCCAAGGAGAAGCGCGTGACCCGAAGTGGTTAGAGTTTCTTAGGGACATTAGTATAGTTTCATTGGTTTATTCATTTTGGATAGGGATTACTGTATTATGTTTTGGAAATGTATATAGTTTGAAATACTTGGTTGTAATCCCTAAACAGGATTTGGAATTCTAGGTATGTAGTTGAACCCGGGGGTTGCCGGGAGTTTGGTTATACACTTGTTATTCGTAAATGTATATAAACTGCGCAGGTGATTATATTCGATAAATTGAACTTGAGACCGGAAGAGGAATGAAGTTTTGAAAATTTCGTAAAGTCCCTACTACTAGAGGGAAGTTTAAATGAGTTTTAAACCATACGACGGTCTCTAATCTAATTTAATTACCTAATATCGAGTTATAATCACGTGTTTAAAAGCAGGGTGTTACATATGCACCTAGACAAGAGCAAAGAAAGGAAAAATTTAGCTAGTAGCAGATATGGCCTTCCAATAAGCTAAAAAGGATAAGAGCAAGAGCAAGATTTGAACTCATCACAAGTCACCACATTATGTGATATGAGACTCCTTACTAACTAGACTGTTATTGACAAATTAAATTTATTATAGTAGTGAAGACAAAGAACAAGATTTAATAATTTTATAAATTCATTTTTAATGTCTAGTCTCATATATATGAGAGGGGGACATACAAATAGAACATCATAGACGACAAGGAAATCAAAGGATTCCAAGGTCAAAATCAACGAGTGTTACGCGTCATTACAACTATTGGACTCCTCACATTGTGGGTCCCATCAGACCAGACCAACGACGATGAGATAGCCGCATGATCTGAAAATGGGTCTCCTCCGCTAACACTCACTACAAATGATTTCTTCTCTTTCAATGACTTAAACGACATCACATTAGGTTCAATTCAACCGTTACAGTCATATTCAAACTTCGAAGAGGATTTTGAAATACTTGCTTTGTACGTTGAATTTGCAAATCCAACATTAGTCACTTTCCTCCTGAATTGAACCTTAAACGGCTTAGAACTCTTAACTTTAACCGCCATTGAATTATAATTCAGATTCTTCACCATATTTTTGCTGACTACGACAAGTACACTTTTTTACTCCACAAATCAGCTTAACTTATGAAGTTTTAAACCCATAGTTGACCAACACGGTCATATAATCATCCTTGGATCTGTCAAAAACCAACCCAGGATCACTACCCTGTATTGGATTCAAAATCCCTTATCCATATTCAAACTCACCAATCAAACCAAAATAATTATCCTCACTTTTCTTCATCGGTTTTGCCGACGTTAAGATCACGGATTTTATCGCCGCCGGCCACCAATCTAGATGAAGGGCCTTTAAATATGCAGATAACCCAGAAATATGAGGACAAGCCATGGAAGTTCCTGTAAGAAAATTGTATCTCACAGATCTTTTATCTTCTGAACTCATTGAAACTGGTCCAAGTGGTGAATAAGCAGCCAAAATACTTACTCCTGGAGCACTAATATCAGGCTTTAAAGTCTCTCCAACTAATGAATTAGGTCCACGTGCTGAGAAAGAAGTTGTTTTAGGAGCATACTTATCTTTTAAAATCTCACACTTCATTATCTCAGCTTTAGGGTTCTTAGTTGAGTATGTGTAGGACTTAACACTTTCAAAATCTTCATTGGGAATCTTCAGTGAAGGAAGGCAAATCACGTCAGCACAATCGTGAGAATAACATGAATTTTCGATCAAGCCTGCAGCACCAAGTTGTTTAACGTTGTTTCCTTTAGGTAGTGTCAGACATAACACGATCTTACTTTTGACCTTGTCGGGTTCGTCAAGGCAATTAGTGTGTGATATTGGAAGCTTTATTCCATCTGAGGGGAAAGCATTCATGGAGAGACCTGTTAGGGTTTTGTTACTGCCGAGGATGATCTTGTCGATGATTTTGCGATCTGTGGTGGTTGCGGCGACGGTTAGGATCCATGGAGCAACACTGGGGATTGTGGCGAACTCAGGGCCGTTGTCGCCCGCGGATTGGACGGTGAGGATTCCTCTCTCCATGGCGTGGAAGGATCCGACGGATATTGCGCCGCTGAGGAAATCGGGGATGTAATAAAGCCCTAGGGAGATTGAAATGACTTCGACGCCGTCTTAGATGGCGTCATCAAAAGCGACCAAGATATCTTCCCCTCTGCAAACAGTTCCTTTGTAATCACATGCTACATATGCAGCGATTCTTGCAGATGGAATTCCTCCTCTTGCTGTACCTGTTCAGTACAAAAAGACTCACCCCAGGTTATAAACATGTCTTTCAGGTAAATAAGCAGATTGTCATATATGAAATTATGAGCCATCAAGTTAAGTACTGGTCCTAGATGTAAGAGCTGGGTTTTTTTTGAACTAGATATAATATTTTAATCCATTTTATCTCCTAAATTTATACTTATTCTAGTCTTAAATATAGAAGTTAGATAGATAGAGGGTTTATTTTGATTCTAAACATAAGACACCAATCCTTTTTGTCTCCCCAAAAAAAAATTTATAATTTTTCCTTATAACATTCCTATCAATTGCATATATTAAGGAGTTCCCACCAAAAGATATTTTCAATACATATAATTAAAGAGCATTTTTCAGAGAAATCAACCATCAACTCGTGCACATGTTACAAATAAATAAATCAATTTCCTTAATATCAACAAAATTAGTTATTTAACTTATATATTAAAGATTGAAGTGAGTAATATTTTTTTCCCTTGAGCTATCCCTTTTCATTACATATTTCAAGGTGTTTTCCATTAAGGGGTAATTTTCAATGCTAAATGATTAAAAGAGATACTCTAGCCAACACTTATTTTTTTCGTAAATAAAGAATTTAACTAATTTTTTTAAAATCTGGCTGATTCAACATTTTCATTTTAACATGAGAGTAAGATTATGTATTTACAATATAAGAACACATACCATTTGCTAAACCATAAAAAGCTGACATCAGGAACTATATTCCCAGCCATTGTTGAGGCAGTGTGAGTTCCATGGCCATATTGGTCTCTTGCACTATTACGATCCTTGGGATAAACCCTAGTTCCGATTATCTTGTTGTTGCAGGTGAAGTTCTTCCCGCCAGCACAATCACCTTTCCATATCTTAGGGACATCTCTGAGCCCTTCATCACTGAAACTCTCAGACCCTGGCCATATTCCATTGTCAATAACTGCAACAATAACATCACTTTTTGCAGCTAACACCGAGTTTCTTCCTTATCCCGCCGCGGCTTTCTCAGTACTGAATCCCAGGAAGTCCCATGATCTTGTCGTCTGAGTAGGATACGTTGTGCTTTCGAAAACCGAGACAACCTCTAGCATCTCAGCCATCTTGTCCCTTCGAGCGGCGGTGAGTTTCGCTGCAAACCCGTTGAAGCTTTTCGTGTAGCTTCGAATCAAGGAGTCGGTAACGTCATCGTTGAATCTGTTAACATCGACGCCGCCATTATTATTAGTAACTTGTTGGAGAATATGAAGGTTTTGTGAGGTTAATGAGGAGTAAGAAGAAGAAAAGGGGTTCTTAGGAAGTGATCCCAAGTAGATGATGTAAGATTTCCGATCATCACCTTCACGACGTCGTCCAGCGGCGCATCGTAATGGAATCTGTGTAAATATTGCAAGAAGAATCAAAGACAAACAAATGAAAGCTATGGAATTTTGCTTGGTCATTGTGAAAATGCATGTGAATGTAAGGCCGCAAGTATTGGCGGTGTTATAGGTATATATATAGTTATTTACCCACACACTCATAAAGGGGTGAGAGTTTTTTTAATAACTATTAACTAGGTAAAATGAACTTGGTCTGAAATCTGAAATCGACTGAACCATTCGTCTGATGAATATAGTACACGTTCCTGTATGTTATACATAACATATAGATATCTATCTTATTAAAACTGAATCAGATTGATTTGAAGTCGAACCGGTCCGGTCCAACCAGTTCAACTGGTTTAATATTTATTCAGATTTTTCTACCTTCAAAAATTCATATATAATTCTAAATATTTTCAAAAATTATAAATTAAGACTCTAACACTACTACAAAAAATATAATAAACGACGCTTATTTTTATAAATACTATAGTGCTTGGGAAGGGCTATAGCTTCCAATGTCATAAAACTAAGTTACGGTCCTTCTTGAATTTCTGAAAATGCCGCAGCTTGTGTTATTTATTTAATTTTTTTAAATCCCTCCTACGTCGCTTATGGGGAGAAGGCGCCATAGGAGGTATATACCTCCTACGACACTTCTCCCCAAAAGTGCCGTAATCGGTAATAATTTTTTTATTATTATTTTATATAATTATTTTCTTGAACCTAACCAATTAAAATCCACAACAATTTACAATATGAATAGGAAAAAAGTAAACCAAATCAGAATGAAATAACACATAACTAATTTATAAAATCAGTACTAGATGTATGTAATTACAACTAATGTAATTGCACAACTAATTTTATGAGAATAAACAACATGAGAATAGGCAAAGAAACAACCTAACGTATGTACCTAAATATTAACTAATTGCCTGACCATATATTCACACTATTCCTCAATGATTTCATCCACTTGTTGGTCAGTCGGACACAACGTTAATCTTCATAATACTACATAAAAATCATACACAAATTGAATTAAACTAAGTATTATTATATTTGTAAGCTCAAAAATTAAAAAACTTACAATGCATAGGAAGTTCAAGAAGACAGAGTTGACACTTCAAATAAATACCTAAAAAAAAATTATGAGCACACATATAAGACTCATGACAGATTTTAACTAAAAGAAAACATAAACCAAATGTTGAGAAAAAAACACTTACACACTAGGGAGATTCTGAAAGAGGCTGAGACAAGATGAAAAAGCACATGAGAGAAAAAGCTTTGTACTTTAACGGAGTTCTGAAAAATGGGGGAGTTAGAGGGAACGAGGAAAGATGAAAATGAAGATGAAGATGAAAATAACGGGTAATGGAAATTAAAAAGCACCTTGTACAGAAACTACCACTACTACAAAAAAGGGGTTTAGTGACGTAACTCTTGTGGCACTTTTTTAAAAAAGCGCCAAATGTAGTTATAAGTCAAGGTTTTTTTGAAGCTTTGGCGCTTACAATTATAAGCGTCATAGTAGACGTTAATCTTATATGACGTTTTCCTGAATAACCGCCAAATAATGTCATTAATGTTTAAAAAATAAAAAAACAATAAGAAGCTTTGGCGCTTTATGTGGAAGCGCCAAAGCTTCTTATATTTTTCAGCAACATAAAAAGAAAAATATAATAGGAAGCTAAGGAAGCGCCAAAGCATCCTATATTTTTTAATATATATATATAATATGAAGTTTAATATATTATTTCTTCTTTCTTTTTAATCTTCCTACCGCCTTACACATATGTTTGACAAAAGAATTTTAATTTCTTTCTAACTATTGTAATATGCCTATTGTATTTGCATTATGCTTTGTTTTAAAAAATTTAAATTAATTCTTTTTGATTTGGGTCATAACATTTATTATTGGTAAATGGTTAATAGTTACAATCAATGTAATACTATATGATATGTTTGCCATACTTTTTTGCTATTTTTCTCTATAGATCCAATATTATATGCTTGAATATATTATTGTCACTAATATTAACTTGCGTTTATAATGAAGCATAAAACTGAGTGAGCTCCATGAAGTTTATCATTTTTTTTTTAAAAAAGGCCACATTCCAAAAGAAAAAACTAAAAAAAAAATATTTTAATCATTTTTTTAAAAAGGCCACATTCCAAAAGAAAAATCTAAAAAAAATATTGTAATAGGAAGCTTTGGCGCTTCCTTAGCTTCCTATGTATTTAATAAAAAAAAAAGATCAATCAGCTTCTTCGATTGTGTGTGTGTGTGTCTAACTATGAAGTAAATTTAAATTAAGTGTTTTTTTTTAATTTGGGTCATTATACTGTTATACATTAATCATTAGTAAAGGTTTAATAGTTACAATCAATGTAACGCTACATGATATGTTTGCCATACTTTTTGCTCTTTCTTTCTATAGATCCAATATTATCTGTTTGAATATATTGTTGTCACTAGAATTAACTTGCATTTATAATGAAGCATAAAACTGAGTGAGCTCTATGAAGTTCATCAATTTTTTTTTAAAAAGGCCACATTCCAAAAGAAAAAACTAAAAAAAATTATAATAGGAAGCATTGGCCCTTCCTCTTAATTTTTTTTTATTTTATTGATTAACGATGCAAGCAGGGAAATGGATTTAAAAAATAAAAATAAAAATAAAAAACACAATAGAAGCTTTGACGCTTCCTAAAGAAGCGCCAAAGCTTCCATTTTTTTTAATTTTATTTTGAAAATGGGAAGCAATGACACTCTTTTATGAAGCGCCAAAGCTTCTCCTATTTACAAAATTTAAACACCCCGTCATTGTCATCCCGCCATTATCGCTCTCCTGCTTGTCATTTCCCATAAGTTCGATCCATTACTCTCCCACTTCATTGGCATACCAGATTTTCTTATTCGTTATCCCCACTCCTTCCTCTCTTTGATGGCAGCAAGTAGAAGTAGGAGATTCCTAGCTTGTAAACGTTGTTTTTTAAACATTTGATCCATGTTTTTTTTTCCTTTTTGGTTAAAATCTGTAATAACTCTTATATGTTTGCTCATATTTTTTATTTTTCAGGTATTGATTTGAAGTTTCAACTTTGTCTACTTAAACTTCCTATAAATTGTTAGTTTTTTAATTTTTAAGCTTGCAAATATAATAATATTGTAGTGATTTTATTGCAATACAAATCATTGTAGTTAATGTTTTGCATTTTTTACCATTGTATTGTAATTTGCTTGTTTTATCAAGAAAAGAAAATAATTAAAAAAATTATATAAAAAAAAGACCTACCCTCATTTGACACTAATTTACGTGTTTTATCAAGAAAATAAAATTATTAAAAAATTATTGAAAAAAAAAAGGAGGACACCCTCCTTTGGCACTTCTTTAACAAGTGCCAAAGGAGGTTTGCCTCCTTTGACGCTTGTTAAAGAAGCGCCAAAGGAGGTCTCATTTCTCCTTTGGCGCTTTTACTACAAGAGTCATAAATATTTATTTATTAATTTAATTCTGAAAACTAATCTATGGCGTTTCTATAAATTTAAGAAGCGTCATAGGTATTTTTAATGGCATTAAAAGCTTTAGCGTTTTTTAAACGTCATAGTATTTGTTAAAATAAACATTCTTAAATCCCTCTTTTGTAATAGTGTACGGCGCTTTTTGTAGAAGCGCCGTAGCTTCCTAATTTAAAAAAAAAAAGCCACACACTAGACAAAAAAAAACTTTAAATGTAATCAAGGCACCACATATAGCCTTGTATATTTCAAGGCACCATGTGGGTGCCTTGAATATTCAAGGCACCTAGTGCCTTGTATTAATTATATTCAAGGTGTTCAAGGCCACCTTGAATAGATTTGTCTTTGCTGGCCAAGGCCCTTATTCCTTACTGCCTTGGCCGGCGCTTGCTTAGGGCCTTACCGGTGGTCCTTGGCCGACGCTTTATAAATAAGCACCGGCCAAGGTCAAAGCCAAGAATTTTTTTTTTCTTTTTCTTTTTGAAATAAAACGAATATAGAGGATAATTAATACTTAATCATAAAGGAATTACTAAGAAAGAGTATTATATGTAAATGTTAATTGAAGGCTTATTTTCTCAATTCTAGCAAGAAACTTTTGACTTACTACAACACGAGATTCTGAACAATAATACATTATAATAAATCTCAAGCTTCATTTAATCTTTTTGACTTACTCCCACCCTTATCCAGTACTTTATTTTTAAGGGCTGGGTAAGGGGTTTTTCACTAAAAAAATGTTAAAAAATTAGCCCAGCTGGGACGCTTTATTTAGTATGAGGCTTGTACGTCACTTTCCTAAACAAGTGCCACACAAAACATTTATTTTAAAAAAAATGAAAGCCCAAGCTACGGCACTTTCTTACAAGCCTAATACTAAGCTTTAGCGCTTATATTAGGAAGCACCGTAGCTTCTAAACTTTTTTTTGTTTATAAAAAAAATTATTATCTATGGCGCTTCTTCAAAGAAGCGTAAAAAAAGGGGGCGCTGTTAAATCCCTCTTTTGTAGTAGTATAAGGAAAGCTTGAGATATCTACTTTATAATGCAAAAAGAATCATTCAAAACTATTATCAAATTACAAAACTATTTAAAAAAATATTATCGTTCAAATTCACTTCCTTATTGGTTTAATCCCATGTTAGCTCTGATTTGACTTTAATATGACCCACTGACCTTTGATCCACTACCCAGACCGATTCAGTGGTTGGTTTGGGTTTAATAACCTTTAGAGATGCATGGACATTTATTGTCAAATTATAAGTACATGAAATCCCAATAACATTAATCATGCATGTTTATTTATTTCTAATTAAAAGAAGAGTATTAAATTCTAGTTAAAATCAACTAATAGCTTTTATTGTTATTGTTATTATGGATGAATCAACCTCGAACCTGTTATAACTTATAACAAGTGTATTTTAGTTTTGGTTGGAAGAGAAATACTTAGGTACTCTCATAGTATCTGCTCATATGTGCTGTCCAATGAGAATATTCCCCCTTAGACAATTTTAATCTCATGTGGCATCAAACTACTTTTCATTTTTTTTATTGTTTTAAAAAATAAAAATGCTTAGATTTGGTAAATTCCTCCCCTGCCCTCTCTCCTCTAGTTCTTAGACTCTCTCTCCCCTCTCCCAGCGTTGACTTCTTCAAGGACCATAGCCTCCGCCATCACCCATACGAAACCACCCTCCCCCATCGCTGGAAATATCCATCATTGCCGATCTAACTAGCATCGTCACGGCCCTCACTCGCATATCCAAATCTCTTGCTCCCAAGGATTCCAATACGATATCTAAAATTCACAATGTGATATACAAATATAGAGCTTAAATAGAGAGAGAGAGAGAGAGAGAGAGAGAGAATGCGTGCTTGAAAATGAAGGTTCAAGAGAAAGACAACATGGGAAAATGCTTTGATCTTGAATGGATAAGTGAATACGACAATATGTATAAAAACAGGAGGAGGAGGAGGATGGCAAAAAAGACGAATGATCAGTGCATCTAGGAAAAATGAAAGACAAACCAAGGGACATGGGAGAATTAGAGAAGGAAGGGGAGAGGGCAGGGGAGGAATTTAACAAACCCTAAGCATTTTTATTTTTCAAAACAATAGAAAAATAAAAAATAATTTGCTGTCACATGAGATTAAAATTGTCTAAGGTGGAGCATTCTTATTAGATAGGGCCCATGAACCGGTACTCTGAAAGTACCTAAGTATTTCTCTAGTTGGAAACATTTAAAAGTTGACGTTTTTGCTTCCTTGACATAAAAGTGACTAGTCGTCGTTTTTTAATCAAATCACAGCAATTATTGTGATAATTGCAGATTATTAATATGCGTGCGTATAAGGGGAGAATGGTGTCTCTATTGATTTTCCTCTCTAATGAATGTATCTATCATTAGATTAACTTTCAATGGTTGAGATTTAATAATAGTAAAAATATTATTATAATAAAAATTTATCATGATAAATCTCAACCATTAAAAATTAATCTAATGGTAGATACATTAATGAAAAGTAAATGAAGAGGGAAATCAATGGAAACACCCCTCTCTCATATGTTAGAGTATACATTGCGATCGTATCAAATTCAGGAATTGTCACACGTAAATGGGGTTGCTCCCCTAAAAGCATCTTTTACATTTATAGTAGGGATTTATATTTAATTAAAATTATAATACGAAAATCATTAACTTGAATCTGGATGCAATATATTTTTGGGAAAATCTTATATAAAAACGGTTGAATTATCCAAATTCTAATTTGGGTCACTGAACTTAATAAATTATATTTCAGGTTGTACTTCATGATTAGGGATTTAAAATTTGGGTGAAATTACTTCCATATCCCTTAGTTATTAAAACAACAAAATTGAAAACATAACCCTATTATTTGCTATATCATTTAATTTCTTAGGAAATACAGTACGACTTTGTGCTCCGACTTATTTCCAAATATTAATTATGCCCGTCATTCTTTTGTTATACAATATTTGGTTCACCTCTTGTGTACTACAATGTTTTATGAATATTTTTATATGGGATTTTTTCCTTTTTTATAAAAAAAATAATCATGGATCATATATTTAAGATATATATAAATACAAGATTCAAAATTTAAACTTGGGTCATAAAATTTTGAATTAAAATACAAATATGGAAAGAAGGTAATAAATCTCCACGTGTATATATAGATCTACCATTACAATAGATTTCAATTTATTTAAATACATTATTATATAAAACTGAATATTGTATAAAAAATATTGTGCATAATTTTTTTTATTGAGATAACATCAACAAATCTGTAATAGAGCTTTCATTGTTTGATGATATATATTGCACTCATCACCGCCTGCATAATTAATATTTGGAAAAAATTTGGAGCACAAACGGTGCTCTGTTGTTCAGTACTTTTCAAAGAATTAATTGATAGAGCAAATAATAAGGTTATGTTTTCAATTTTGCCCTTTTAATAACTAAGGGATCGGATATGGAGATAATTTAATCTAAATTTTAAATCCTTAATTATAACACATAGCTTGAAAGATAATTTATTAAGTTCAGTGATCCAAATTAGAATTTGGATAATTCAACTATCTTTATATGAGATTTTCCCTATATTTTCCTCCCGGACGTCAAAATTATTTCATGAATGATTTCTCAAATCATATAATTTCCTTGCCGAAGAATTCAAATTTTAAACTTTAGTTATGTTAATTTAGTTCAAAAATTTTATTTAGGTATTTTCTATTAAGTTTCTTTAATAAAAATATAAATTATTAAATATCATTTTGGAATAGAATATTTTGCTACTTAAAATGAAAGATCTAAATTAACTGAAAACAATTTTATTAAGGCCAATATAATCTAATTTTAAGATAATTTTAAAAAGATTGCAACTTTTTGTTCATGATTTTTTTTTCGCTTTTATTGGCTCATATTCAAGTATTGTTGGGCCAAATTTAGAGTTGTCCTTCCAAAGGGCGTGTTTCCTCCATTCACGCCAACTTGAATTTGAGACCACATGGTTAAACCATCAAAGTTCCTTCTACTCAAACCAACGCCGGCTTAATTCATGATTTTGAAACCAATATCTTGATGGCTGTATTTCATCCCAGGTTCAAATGCTATTCAAACGCACCACATCAATTATTCATGCAAGGAAATATTACCTCTGGTCCTTAATATAATATCTCATTTGTAGTGTAATCAAGGACCGGAGGTAGTACTAAATGAGAATACTGTGAATAAGGAATGTCTGAGACAAAACAGAAAAATGTCCTATATTAATATGTTCAATACCAAAAATCATTATATTTGACTATAGTCAAACTTCCAGTGTATTATATTAAGCTCTAGTTGACTTCAAAACATTCACAACAATAGGACTCCTAACATTATGAGTGCCATCTGACCATACAAGAGATGAGGATAACACTGTTCCTGCTGCTAATTTCCCTCCCACAATTCTCACAACAAAAGATTGTTTCTCACCCAAAGACTTGAAGGACATCACCTTAGGTTCCACCGTAATGTTGACAACTCCTGGAGTTGATTGTACAATTACCTTGTACTTTGAGCTCACGAATCCAACATTTGTGACTGTTCGATTAATCTCATCATTGAAAGGCTTCATAGATTGTACTTCCACTAATATTGATGGAACATTTGTATTTCTTATCAAGGATCTAGCAGGAGATTTGGGGCATGTTATACGTCGATCACCGGAGATTTTTTTGATGATTGAAGTGTCATAACCGAGATTGCAGAGAACTTCAATGTAATCTTGTTTTGAAACATCATAAACAAGTCCAGGATCAATAACTTGCAGAGGATTAACATGCCCTGATCCATAAGCAAAATGATCTTTAGGGCCATTCACAGGTTTAGCTGTCGTCATAATCGCAGATTTGATAGCTGCCGGAGACCAATCTGCATGAAAACTTTTCACGTACGCAGCTATTCCAGATACATGAGGACATGACATAGAGGTTCCCGAGATTATGTTGTACTTAACCCTTCTTGGGTCTAAATCATCAGTACCTGAAGAAGTAGCATCTTGTCAGAATTATATTTGCTCATGAACTCAGAACCCCACAAGCAGCTCCAAACAAGCAATTAACAGTTCTGAACCGTCATATAATGAAATAATGATGTAGTGGAATAAGGAAACTAAAAGTATGTGATATAGAATTTTGTGAGAAGTAAAGCACATATAAGATATAACTTATATATGCTTAGTGTTACCTGATGGTGAAGCCAGAGGAGAATATGCCGCTAGGATAGTAACTCCTGGGGCAGTTATATCTGGTTTTAGGATCTCTGGGACTGGTTTGCTTGGCCCTCTTGAAGAGAACACAGCTACTGTTGGGGCATCTTTATCCACAATACTCTCACTCTTCATTATCTCAGCTTCTGGATTTGTTGATGCTTTTGAGTATGACTCTACAACATTATAGTCTTTTGGAGATAATGAGAGATAAGGAAATACACTCACATCAGGTGGCGATGTTAGTCGATTATTATAAACCGCACCAATTGCACCAGCTTCGTTAGCCTCAAGGTCTATAAGAGTACTACATAACACAATCTTTCCTCGGATCTCATTTTTCGAACAACCACAAACGTTGTCGTCCTCGTCCTTGTCGGAGTAACTTCGATTCACACAGTTGACTGTGGGAGATCTCTTCCCCTTTGGATGATCAAAAGCATTAACTGAATCTCCCACTAAGATTGTTCCATTCCCAAGAACAAGTTTGTCGATGATTTTACGATCTGTGGTGCTTGCTGCAACTGAGAGAATCCATGGCGCATTACTTACCACTGAGCCTGAATATGGCCCTCCATTTCCTGCAGATTGTACTGTGAGTATCCCTTTGGCCATGGCATGAAAGGAACCGATCGTTGTGGCTTCGTCATCGTACAAATGTTCTAAAGGGAACATCAGTCCAAGTGAAAGTGAAAGTATGTCCACTCCATCTGCAATGGCGTCATCGAACGCAGCCAAGATTCCAGCAGTATCGCAGTACCCTAACACAAATTAATGTTTGTTACTTGACAATAATAAAACCTAGTACATGTTTGGATTAACGGTAGAAGCTGTTTTTCTAACATGATTTATGAGGTCAGTATATAAAAGGAGTTTTGTTTTGCCTTACATGAACGTGCTTCTCTTACGCTAATTCAAATAGACAGCTAATCAATATATAGAAAATTAGGTAAATAAACTATTTGTAAAAATACATATGCCAGTTTTTCTCCGGTACTCCCTTAATCCAGACCCTTTTATAAAATGTCTTATAGGAAGTATTTTTAGCTAGCCCATTTTATAGGAAGTTTTGATAGTTTCAAACTTTCAATGAGCATTAAACATTGCTTCTATATATCCCCATATTTAATAAGAGCAATGAGAGAGGGTAGAAATTATATTATGTTTGGGTTTGGTGTGATTAAAAAAGGTAATACTAAAAATTATTTGAATTTTATAAAAATTTTAATGTTTTTAACGGTTTTTATTAATTAGTACATATATATTAGTTAGAAATGTCTTATAACCAAGCCCCCGGAGGAGCACCTTCCTTTTAATCATTTACATTGGAGTGATTGGACTGTTATCAGCCATTAGCTTTTACCTCATACAAGAATCTAATCATAGGGGTCCTTTAGGACGAAGAAAATAATAAATACTACCTCAAGTCCTTAATATAAGACCTAATGAACTTTTTTTAAAAAGATTATGGAAGCTAACTTAATTAATCATAGCATATATTGTGTATTACTTCCTCCGGCCCTTTTTATAAGAGCCCAATAACCAAATTATGCAATTTAAGAAAGCATTTACAATTAATTAAAAATAATAAATATGTCTTGAAATAAACTTTTTGCTCCTAAGTATGCCCTTATTTATGAGGGTGCAAGTCAGAGAGAGAAATAAAGTAAACATAAGTATCATTAGCCCTTTAATCAATACAATATATGTAATTAATATGGGACACAAATGGAAAAACTCATTAAATGTTGAGATAGCTTTTGTCGAGCTCTAATAAAAAGGATCAAGATAATTCAAATTTTGAGCTCTTATAAAAAGGATTGGAGGGAGCATTAGATTAATCATCAGTTTATATGTCAAACAAATTAGTTTAGTATACAAAGAATAAATATAAACATTTTAAAGTGATTTATTTAGTTTCCATAATCTGTCGAAAAAATAATTAATTGAGTCTTATTTATTAATCACAGGAGCTAGTATAAGATATAAAGGATATCTAAGTCTTACGTTTGGGAGTTTAATTAATTATAAATTTTCAAAGACGTAGTTATTATTTGTAGAAGAGGCTACCTTGACTATCGCAGACTTTGTACACAGCAATTCTCGCAGATGGGACCCCTCCTCTTGCAGTGCCGTGTGCTATACCATAAAAGCTGACACCATTAACGCTGCTTCCCACTGCTGTTGAGGCTGTATGAGTTCCATGGCCACCACCGTCTCTAGCAGAGTCTTCCATATAGAATCGAGCTCCTATGATTTTGTTGTTGCATGCGAAGTTTTTCCCACCAGCACAAGTTCCTAAATGCAGCACAGAATTCGAACAATAAGAGAGATCATGACATGCAAACTATGCTTAATATTGAAATAGTATTGGATATTTGGGAATGAGTAGTACCTTTCCATTTTTTAGGAGGAGGACCGAAACCTTTGTCTGTGAAACTCTCTGATTCAGGCCAGATTCCGGTATCAAGAAATCCGATGATGACATCACTTTCACCAGACACGTTTCGTATGATTGATTGAACCAAACCCATGAAGTCCCAGGATCTGGTTGTATGAGTGTGAAGTGTTGTGCTTGGAAACACAGATACCACTTCTTCCATTTCTGCAATCTTGTCTCTTTGCTCTATAGTGAGTTTTGCAGCGAACCCATTGAAACTTCTCTTGTAGCTTCGAATCAGTAATGAACTTGCTGCTTCAGTTTCTTTAGTAACTTGTTGAAGCATTCTCAGATGATGAGAAGTTGGAGAGTACGATAATTCCTCAGGAAGTGATCCCATGTAAACTATGTAAGTTTTCATGTGTTCAACATCATCAGAAGAAGCATTGCATAACATGGGAATTACTATAGACGCGAGAATAATGAAGAAAGACCCACAAAATAAGATAATTGAAGAAAGCTTAGCCATTGTTTTGTTCGCTGCAGGAATGGGAATGGCGAGGGGCACAACACATATAAAAAAGTGGACAATTTATTGCTAATGAATTGTGTTTGACTTTCATTTGGAACATATCTGACCTTTTTAAAACTTTCAATCCTAACATGGAGAATCCAAGTTCTTGAATTAATTTAATGGTATAGATAATAAGTAACAGGATAGGTGCACTGAATGTAAGATGAATTTATTTGCATTAAATTAAAAAGATTATTTTTAATGCCATAAATGCTATTGAAAAATTAAATTATACTACTTCCAATCCTTAATATATTTCCTCCTATCCTATTTATAAGTAATTTTCTCTCTCGGGCTTAGTCTTATATATAATGAACAATTTTTCTTTGTCTAAAAATTTAATGTACATTTTCTATTTTTACCCTCAATTAATTGCATATTTCTCTCATCTCTTTTTCACTCATTCTCTCTCATCTTTTTTCCCACTCATTCTCTCTCACTCATAATATTCATCAATAAGGGTATGTTTGGAAAAATAATTATATCTCTTACACATTCATTGTTTTTACCAATATCATTTTAACCATAAGTTCGTTCTCCGTGATTTTGGTAGTTATTGCTTATAAGAAGGACCACAGAGAGTAAGAGCTAATTAACTAATTTAGGGAGATTAATGAAGCTAAATAAACTGCTTAATTATATCATATGTTACATGATCTCTCTAAAATACTTATTTGTATCATTAGATTTTCTATAAATTTATAAGTGGGACAAATGTTTTTGGGAGAAAAATGATAAACATAAGAGGTAAATTGAAAACAAAGTCTTATATTTAAGACCAAAATTCACTTATATATTAGTTCTTATATTTAAGACCAGAAGTAGTATATTTTACTCATTTTTATTTCATTTTCCTCTAAATATTTTGTGTGACTATCAATGTAAGGCCCCACTAAGTCCCTTATTTGTGTTTCAAATTTGAGTCCTAGAGAAGATACATGTGTTGAGAGGGGCAATCAAGAATCCCAAAACTGGAGTAGTCAATTACTTGAATACCTGGTAATTGGATCAAGAAAATGTGTTAGATACCAGTTGATAGTATAAGAAAATATTTTGTGTGACTATAAAGTACTCCCTCCAGTCCTAAACCTAGGAGCTAGATAATTAATTTACAGGAATTAAAAAAATTAGTTAAACTAATTATTTGTAAAGAATATTTGTTACTCCTCTATTCCTTAATATAAGACATATTTGGGGAGTTGATCTTGGTCCTAAATATAAGTATAGTTTTCATATTTGTCAATATGTTCTTAATTTACCCCTATTGATGCACCATCTACAATAATCAAGAAGCGGGGAAAGGGAATGAGGGAATTAGGAAAGATGACTAGAGTATTTTAGACATTACATGTCATATTAATTAACTCAGCTAACTTCCTTAATCTAGTCAAATTAGGTAAATATGTTTTATATTAAAGAGTGGAGCAATAATTTTTATAAAATACATCATTAATTATTAATCACACTCATTGATGGAAACCCTTTTAATATTGATATTTTGAGGAAAAACACTTATAAAGTCGGCACTCGGCACTCGGCACTCAAAGTAGATTGGTGTTTGGGATACTTTTAGAAAACCTCTCAAATAGATCCTGCGTCTAAAATAATCTGTTAGAAGATTTTAGGGTGAACTAAGGGGGCTACAGCTCTTTATGCTAGTGAGTAGAGAAAATGTTATAAAGGTTTAGCCCAGTCCAACCTTAATCCAGTATTCGGTCAAAAAAACAAAAAACCTTAATCCAGTAGGGTTCATCGGATAAGAGTTAAACTTTCGTCAATTTATTTGCTTTGCTTTATTAAATTTATTTTAATTAGTGAAATGAGAAAGCCCAAAAAATCATATCCTTTTTTTTTCACGGTCCAGATTCACTTAATAGTTTAAGTTTCATATACTACCTAGTTTTCGGGCAAAAAAAAAAAAAAAAGCCCTAGTTTTAGTTTTTTTTTTCATACTGATGCTACCTAAGTTGACCACAAAGTGACATAGGGTTAATTTAATGGAGTATTAATTTAAGTGAGATATAAAATCAAACACAAATGGAATAAATCTCTTAAAGGCATATTTTACATTTATACGGACTCGTTTTTTTTTTTTGGAATATACGGACTCATGTTTAAGCGATCATAATCCTTTCCATGAAGATTAATAACGCATATTGTTTTATAAATTAACATATTTTTATAGGAGGTTAAGTATTTTTAATTGTTTAAATATTTTTAGTGATTCTTTTATTAAATATTCAAGATGTGAATAATTTTTATATAATATAGTATAATTAAAAAAAAAACCCACATGTCTTTACTTGGAAAAGAAATCATTAATAAGGTTTCAAGCTTTAGTGATCCATGAAATATAACCATCAATCATCCATGTAAGGGAATGCTAAATAAGAATACTATGAATGAGGCACAACAGAATTGCTCAAACAAAACAAAATGTCCTTAATATATTATTATTCAATAAAAAAAATTATTATTTTAATAGTAAAATTTTCAGTTTATTAACCTCTGCTTGACTTCAAATAACATTCACAATAATAGGACTCGTAACATTATGATTGTCATATGACCACACGAAAGACCCAAGAAAGAAGATAAATGAAAAAAGCTTGGCCATTTTTTTGTTCACTGAAAGAATGGGCCTGAATGGTGAAGGGCACTACATATATAAAAAGTGAAAAAAATGGGAGGACAATTTATTGCTCATTAATTTTATTTGAGAGAAATCTGACTTTTTTTAAACTTTCAATCCTAATATGGAGAATCCAAATTCTTTAATTCATTTTAATGTTATAGATAATTAGTAACTGGATAGGTGCAATGAAGATAAGCTAAATTTATTTGCATTGAATAAAAAATAATATATTTAATGCCATTAATTATATTGAAAAGTTATACTCACTCATATCAACAATCCTCCTCATACCACTCTAGTAATTTTTACACGTATAGTTTGGAAATGCCCAACCCAATTCCAGCCCATTGGGAGTGCGATTTAAATCTGTGTTGGTTCTGATACCAATTTTGATACCAAACCTTTAAGTTAGTAGCAAATGCCCCTAATTCCTTTGACTCATATCAGACACGGGTCCACCATGCCCCTTTCAGACATCGAGCGTAACATTCTCTCCCTCTTAAAGGAGGTTCATCCTCAAACTATTTGATGAAAATGATATTCGAACCCGTACTGGCTCTTATACTAATTTTGATACCAAACTTTAGGAAGATAGCACTAACCATTATGCCTAAAGCTTAAGTTAGTAGTAAAGTCATATACCAATTCATTTAAACCATATCAAGCATGGTCCACCAACTAACCTCTTAAATCCATAATTGACATGAAGTCAAGTGTTGTTATTCTATCTAGGGCTCCCACACCTCACCTCTTATAATTAGGATTGAAGGTAGTATCTAATATGAATCATTGCACCTACGTAAATTAAATGTTACATTTTCATTACTTATTTTAGGCATACTTGAAGTTTTTTATGGAAGTAGAATTTGAACCGGTGCTAGATCTGATGCCAAAAGGAATGAAAAGAAAGTAGAATTTGAACCCATACGGGCTCTAATGCCAAAAGGAATGAATTATAAACCTGTGCTGACTTTGATACCAAACCTTAAGAACAAAGTACTAAGTACCGTGTCAAAAGCTTAAACTAATACTAGAGGAGCAAGCCAATCTCTTTCAACCTAAATCAAACATATGCCCACCAGTTTCTTACAATTTTGTGGTCTCCTTGACTCTAATACTATATCAAATGCTGCCTCTGATATCAAACCTTACTACCAATACCAAACATTACATAGGGGTTAATTTAGCATTAATTTGAGTGTGATATGCCTACGGCATATCATCATATGCAAATTGGAGAACTCTCTTAAAGACATCTCTTTCATTTATATGGACTTTGCTTAAGTAATCATAAACCTTTCCACAAGGATTAATAAATCAAATTGTTTTATAAATTATTAACATATTTTATTGGAGGTAAAGTTTATTTTAATTTTTTTGGCCAGTACAATAAAGTCTATTTTAATTGTTTAAATACCTTTTGAGATATTTTATTGGAAGAATATCATTTAGGTCCAAACTAAGAAAAATAATATAAGAAAAGTCAATACTACAGATTCATGCATATATAACGCTTAATAAATAACAGTTATACACTACTACAAAAAACATTTTTAACATCTTTTTTTAGGCCTTTTAACGTCTGAAAACAAGGGGACGTCTATGTGAGCGACGTAGTAAAAAATGGTAATAACGTCCGTAGATAAAAGGACGTCTAAAGTGGGACTTTAGACGTCCTCAATTTAAAGTGGGGATGTCTAAAGTGCTTTTTTTTTAAAAAAAAAAATTTGTTTATATTATAGATCTGGACTAAACAGTATTTAAAACCAGAAATCATATATCATCGTCAATAAAATTACAGATCTAGTATCTGAAATCCAAAATCTACACAATAATAACTCCAAAGCTGAAATTTTATAGGGAGAAGATGAAAATAATAAGAGGAATTAGTTACAAAAAACTTATCTCCTTCTATTATTGAAATTTATTTTCTCGAATAATAAATAGAGAAGAGCGACAGGGAAAGATGAACCTCGTTTTCTCAGCGGGAACGTGGTCATGAAGCATGTTGCAGAGTTCTGATCTACAAGCCATAACAACACAAGTTAGAAGATAAAATAGAAGGGAAACTCAAAGAAAAAAGAGAAAGAGGATAAAATACAAAAGATGGTAAGAAAGCATAGCAGATCTGGCGGTGAAAAAAAGAGAGAGAAAGGAAGAAGTAAGAGTAAAAAGGGCATATAAAGAAGAAGAAGCAAGAGTTAAAATGCGTAGTGGTAGTGGCTCTTCTTATATTTACGGCGATGAAAAGAGAAAGATGAATGTAAAACTAGTATAAAGCTGACAAATAAAGACTGTCAAAAAAAATTTGAATTGTTTTTTACGTCCCCAATTTAATTTAGGGACGTCTAAAGTTATCCATTTTTTTTATATTTTAAACGTAACTTTAGACGTCCCCAATTCAATTAGGAACATCTAAAATATGTAAAGTTACACTTTAAATATCCCTATATATATTGGGGACGTCTAAAATTTTTAAAATATTTTTTTTTAATGAGGGACACCCTTTGACGTCCCTCATATATATGAGGACGCCAAAGGGCGTCCCTGTTGTGGGACGCCATTTATATATATATACATATATATATATATATATATATATGTTAGGGACACCAAAATGACGTCCCTAACATATATATGTTAGGGAATGGCGTATGTTAGGGACGCCAAAATGACGTCCCTAACATATATATGTTAAGGACGCCCTTTGGTGTCCCCATATGTATGAGGGACGTTAAAGGAGGTCCCTCATTAAAAGAAAAAATTTTTTTAAAAAACTTTAGATGTTCTCAATATATATAGGGACGTCTAAAGTGTAACTTTACATACTTTAGACGTCCCTAATTGAATTGGGGACGTCTAAAGTAAAAAAAAAGTTTTTTTTTAAAATTTTGGATGTCCCTAATTTAAATAGGGATGTCTAAAGTCTGTAAAGTCACACTTTAAACGTCCTTATTTGAATTGGTGATGTCTAAAGCTATTCAGTTCTCACCTATAATTATAAAAATGTCACCGTCTTTATTTTTTACGTCCTTTTTTTAAAAAGGGACGTTTTTTAGGAACGTAAAATGTATATTCTATAGTAGTGATAGCAAATAAATGTTATGTATATTGAGGTGGAGGTCGCGTAAGAATATATAATATCAAAACATAATGGTTAAATACGCACATCGTCAAGTATTGAGAGACGAAATTCACAAAAACAAAAATATAGCGATTGTAATTATTATCCGTAATATATTTACTAACAAAAATGACAGTTCTTATGAGATAACTATCATTTAACACTTTCAAGTGCTTTGTCTTTCAACCTTATGAGTTATAGCATTGAAAACAAAACCATAACGACTATAACAAGATACTGTAAAGTATGATTTCTAAATACTTAACGGTTA
Source organism: Inga leiocalycina (assembly GCA_963242795.1). NCBI lineage: Eukaryota > Viridiplantae > Streptophyta > Magnoliopsida > Fabales > Fabaceae > Inga > Inga leiocalycina. Next base: position 62,915,744 of record OY725325.1, read on the forward strand.
AAAATAATAATCATCATATAAAAGAAAGCGAGATTCTGAAAAAATTTTATTTGACAATATTTGTCAAAATTTATTTATTTTTTCTTAGATACATCTGGCACATGAATCAAACACAGTTGGTCCATGAACAAAGTGTGAACATTAGAATGAGAGACTAAAAGCCCTTATATCTTCATGAGATGACAAAAGTTGCTCACTAATATTTCATTGGACATGAATACGTTGAATAGTACTTATATAGTTTTTTTTTTTTTGTTTAGTGGTTAATTTTTTAGAAAATAATAGAGTATTTAGAACATAGGATAACTCTCTTTCTCTCTCTTTGGAATTAGATCAGTTGTTGGGATATGAAAACAAAAATTAGGATCTGAATATGACGTGTTTGAATAAGTGAGCTTTTCTACATTGAGCATGAGAATTGTTTCTATACCCTCTGGTTTTGGGGGAAAGCTTTATGCTTCTTAATTCAGAATCTTGAATAAACAGTAATTCACACACACAAAGTGTAATTCATTATGCGATAAGAATTTCAGGTTCTGTGTTTTTTTATCTAATCTCCTTTTCTAGCTAAATAAACCATTTAATTGTCATTCCGTTCATTATCGTATTCTCTCCATTATACAATATATTTTAGCTTGTCTGAGATCAATTTTCAATTGTCAATTTTGCTTATAGAAAAAACTCAGGGTTCTCAGACCCGGACCGGACCGGCCGGTCCGGCCCAGAACCTGCCGAACCGGTCAGTAGACCGGTCCGGTTCCCGGTCCCAATTTTCAAAATTTTTTTTTTTTACTTTTTCCTTTAGAATTTCATACTATAAGCCTAAAATCTTCAATTACTCACCGGTTGGTCCCGGTTTAGCTCTGGTTTGGCCCCGGTTTGACCCACTGACCTTTAACCCAGTACCCCGACCGGTTCAATACCCGATCCGGGTTTTAATACCTTGAAAAAACTAATAGACTCTGTATCTATCTTCTTTTGGCTACTTTACTTCGATTTGTCAAGAATGATATATATTTTGGGTATCTGTAGAAGTAAATTACTGCGTTCAAGAGAAATCTTGATTTCTATACCAAAGCATCAATGACTTTTGTGAGATAATGAAAAACTTCAGTTCTCATGCCTCTCCTCTGTTTTTTTTTGGGCTGTGGAATTATTACGCGGGATTGTTGATTACTGCATAAAGAAGAGGCTCCAATGGAAATAGTTGTTTTGCTCGCAAAGTTTGCTATGAAAGTGAATATGAAGAAATGCTGCGTTACTTGCAAAAGAATCTGGCAGTATGTTCTTAACTAAAATTCCAATTGATCCATCCTATTGAAGTCATATATATATCAAATGTACTTTGCATTGTTACAATGCCTTATCTATATACTTTTTTGCGCTTCTTTTAGTAGAGACATCTAGCCTCTGTTTTGGCCGATCATGATGTTGATATTCCTAGTATTATGTATTATTAATTAGAAGTAGTAATGTATTTCACAATAGAGCTTAGGTTTATTTTAATTTTTATCATCAGTTTTGTTTATTTTGTTCAATCTTATTACCCTTCATTTGTATAAAAAATTAAATATATCTCAATGCCTTTTGAAATTAAACCACGCATATAGTGCAGCATCTCGTAACCCCTTCATCTTCTTTTTCTCTTGTTTTCAAATATCTGCATTTAATATGTTTTATTTTCCCTTGCGGATATTTCATTATCATTTGGCGGAGTATTCTGCCGTGTAATGAGGGTATCACCTTTTCAATACTATTGTGATATGATTTTTGAAAATTCTCAAATGGTTTAATGTGCTTTAAGATTCTACCTAAATTTTACTTTTTGTAACTCAAAATTGAGGCTTTTCTATGTGGAGGCCCATCTTAAATATATATATATATATAACAAGAAAAGATAGAGGCCATTAAAAAAAATTATAAAGAGATAAACAAAATAAAAATAACTGAAATAATAATAATAATAATAATATTCCTCATATTTTTTTCCCTCTCTCCTTATATCCCCTCAATCCGTCGAATTCAAGCAGGACCAGAGAAGTTTCGAGACCTCTGAATGTTGAACTTCATGTTCTCCTTCTACTAATCTCCGCCACAGCTTCTGTCCTTGATCTGTCTTCATCGTTGCAGCGTGTGCGTGTCTTTGATCGTTCCCCATTGTCTTCCTCTTTTGCTCAAGATTTTGGGGCATAGCTTTTTCTCGTTTCTCTCCCCAATTGATGCCGTTCAAAGCAGAAACAAAAGGGGTTGATTTTTCTGAGACTGTTTGACCCCCGACTTCTTACGCTTCATCGTCTTCCTTCCATCGTTGTAGCATGGGTGTGCTGTATTTTCCCCCTTCCTCCTATTTGGTTTCGGTCATGCGTGATTATGGGGGTCTTATTTCTTTTTGCTTCCCCTCTTCAAATGAAGGCTGTGGTACAGGGGTATGTTTAAAAAAATAAAAAAATTATATCCCTCTCCTTGAATTTATGTGGCTGTCGTGTGTGGGTGTTGAGTTTCAATGATTTTTCTTATATGATTTCTGTGGGTTGTGTTTGGTGAAGAAAGGATAGTTGGAGTTTAAATAAGTTGAAATTGTAGACTCACAAGCTTGATGAACTTGTTGGAAATATATATAGATGCACACAAGGTGTTTGTTAAAATGTCTATGAGAAGAGTTTGGTCGAATCCGAAGATTAAATCACTTATTGAGCTAGCTATTTGATAGCTGCCAAATGTTTGGGGAAAAGCTTGAGTAAAAAGGAAATTTATTATGTGATGAGTATGTAGAAGATAGTATTTAGAAGTCATTTAATTTCTATGTCGAGACTTGAAATTTGATCTATGATGCCTATATATACATATACTGTGTTATTTTCAATTGCGGATTAAAAGCTGAACATATATGTACGAAGTAGCTAAAGTAGTTTACTTCTAAGCTTGTGGGTATAATGTGCACACATGTTTTATATGCATGTGGGGTGTTGGTATATATTATCATGTTGAATGATTCACAAAGATTAACATTTTTTTTTGGGTTTCGCAAATGTTAAGGAAAGGGAAGTTTATATAGAGAACGTGACAGAGTTATAATATATGTATTATAAATTTGTGTAAGGTTATAATTGGAGTGACAATAATGTTATTTGTATGCTAGGGGATTAAGGCTGAATCATATTTGAAGATTATTAAATAGGATAAACTATGGCTAATGAGATTGACAAGTAAGTAAATAACGCCCCACTTGATCTAGAAAGGACATTGCTTTTAGACTCTACCTCCAACATTTTCATAGGTTTTTTTTTTTTCTTATAAACGTTTTCTTGGGGATCAATATTTTAGAAAATGACTCGTGACATCTTTGAAAGAAAATAAAATGAGAATTTTGTTAATTTAATTTCTCTATTTTTCCTTCACTTTCTCTTACGTGCATGGAAGGGATATATTTTTCAAAAAGGGAACACTTATCCAGTTTGTATTGAGATTGATTTGAGTTGTAAGATTGTTTACTTCCATGCATGCCAGAAGATGTTTTTAAGGGACTAAAAGCAGAACACTGGTTGCTAGCAGCATATCCGTTAGCCCTTGGCACGCCATGCCACACCCAGCTAGCAGGGTGATTAGGAGGTGCTAGCCCCGTGTGACAGCCAACACATGCGGAACGGAGGGAGGGTTTTCATGAGTATCACTCACGCCAGTTTTTCGTGGCTTTTAGCTGCGTTGGAATGGTTACTTGCCCATGTGGACTGTGTGTCCACACCTGTTATTGTTTTGTCTAGATCTTGGTAAACAAATAAAATTGTTTTGATTGGTTAAATGATATTCAAGCAAGTTCTTTGAATTCATTTATATTTTTAATAGAGTGATTGTATCTTTCCTTGTTTTCTTGCAACTTTAGTGCCCGTTTGGATTATCGGTGGAGAAGTGGCTTTTTTTTTTTCCATCTGACTTTTGAAAAAGTAAAGTAGGATTAAAAGTGAAAATGTAAATGTGATTTGTGTTTGGATTAGCGGTGGCAGAAGTGACTTTTTTTCTAACTTTGAACCTGTTTGGATTAGAGTTTGAAAAACCCGTTTAGATGTAAAATGACTGAAAAGGGCATGAATCTTATGTAATACTACATATATATGTTATTTGTATATATTGTGATAATTGAAATTAAAAAATATAAATAAAATTTGATAATAAGCTACTTAATTATATTATATATTATGTATCCTCAGATTATATATTCGTTTATTAGTCAAACTAATTAGTTTAGAGAACAAATAAAAATAAAAATAATCTATAGTAATTTAATTAGGTTCCTTAATTTCTCTAAAAATAGTCAACTTTATCTTATAATTAAAACCGGAGGAAGAAATATATTGTGTTAGTAAGATATAAAAGTAATATCACATGTCTCCACGTGCTTCATTAACTTCCTTTCCCCTATTCTTGGGGAATGTTCCAATATTCTCATTCCCATATGCATAATTAATTGCATCGTGCATGTTTCCCATGCACAACATTAATACGATCCATCTTTTCCCCTTCTCCGATCATCGGCTTCAGGCGACTGCTTCTCACCGGAGCAGCACATAGCAATGAATCAAAACCTCCATCAACATCTCCTTTTCCCAGCTCCTCTTCCTCACAATTCTTACATACATGGCCAAGTCTCCCACATGTAAAGCAGAAACGAGCTAATTTCTCGTACTTGATTTTAACCCACACTGGTTTTTTGGCCTTTGTAACATAAAACCAGGAACCAAAGGTCTTTCTACTTCCAAGTCAACTTGTACTCTGCCAAAATTCTTAGACATCACACGCTCATCCTCCGAGTCCTCCATTGCAATGACTTTTCCTATTCAGCATGCAAACAACTGATAATTCTCTTGCATTTGCGCCGCTGAAGGGGTATTATGAAACTTCACCCAAAAAGTACAAGTTTCCAATTGTAGTTCCTCATCAGATAAAAAAGGTTTTCTTCTCTGCAAAGTCAACATGTGGCGTTTCACCACCCAAGGATTCTCCGTAAGAACTCTAGTTGCTTCCTCAGGGTCACTAAACTTGAAAGAAAACATATTGAACCCAATTCCTTCAACATCTAGCTTACCTTTAACTTTCCATGCAGCAATCACGTTTTCCTTGACAGCAACATAACCAATACGTATTTTTGAAATAACTCGTCCTACTGACTCAGAACGACTACCCTCTTTTGGTTCTTCATTTTTCCATCGAATCTGATGGTTGAGGTCGTCAAGCTCCATTTCTGACTTCGTCATTTACAGTTCCTCTGTTCTGTATCGTCACCCTCGCCGCCCAAGATATTATTAGAGAGAAATGTTAGTCTTTCCACCGAAGCCAAAACCGTACTTCTGTTTCACCAAATAGCTTAACTGCACCCCTGTACCCAGCCCGCTAATGAACTAAAGTCACTGAAAAACCTCACTTGAGAAAACCTAGACTCAAATGAATAAAAACCTCCCACTGTGAGAGAGAATAAAGTTCTCAACTTTTCGCCTCTCACCCTGAGAGAGAAATCGATGCCTCTGCCACTCCCTTTTTTATATTTTTATACTATTAATTACACATACTAGGCCATAATTTTTCCCTTTGTCTAATTTAAGATTCATTGAATTTTGTAGATTCTATAATTTGACTTATTATCTAATTCCATAGAGTCTTTAAAATAATTTCTAAAAAATTCTCAAGTCAAATTATGATTTTTAATTATTGTTCCTCGAATTTTACGGGAAAATATGGTTTTAATTCCCAAAATTAGTCTCTAACACCATTTAAATTTTCTTTTTAGAAAATTTAATCTGTTTCTAAATTTTGGGATATTATAGATGTGCTATAGGAAAGGGGGTATTAGGTGTCATTCTCATGCAATATGAACAAATTCCTGCATTATCAAAGTTCTATGACATTATACCTAAAACAATTTGACAAAAAACAGCGCTGAAAGAGAAGGTGGTCTTTTTCATCTCTCCAACTAGATGATTCGCTCCAATCTTTAAAGCATGAATGCAGTTTGCTTTTGTTCCATCACAGAAAACATAGTTATTTTATATGTTTTGATTTGATCTTGCATAATAACCTTTTGGTAATTCCATCATGTTCAAACTTTTTTAATTGGATATGAGCTTTTTTTAACTTCAAATTTTATTATCAAGGATTTTCACTCATCATTTTCTCTTTTGGAATATTCAGAAAATCATGTGGAAACTGAACAGGTCAATTGCAAGAGATTCCTTACCTCTAGAACCTGTAGACTTTGCAATTGAACCATGGTGGGGAATTTGTCTTGTGAACTTGACCTTGGTAGAATTTAAGGTGAGTTATGCCTTTGATCCTCATGGAAAGGAGCATTAATTCCAATAAAATTTTGTCATATTAATTTGGCAATAAGAAATTGTTTGTGTTCACTCATCAGGTATACTTTTTCCCTTAGATATTATGCTTTTTGTAGAAACTCTTAGAAGAGGAAATGGCCATTATAGACAAAGTGAGTAAGGAGGAAGGAAATTCATTTCTCCAGTTGATCTTGACATAGTAAAAGCTCTTTATAGACAGGGATTGATCTATTTTGATGTTTCTGTAAGTCTTGATAACCGGTTTAAAGGTAAGTCCTCAGTGTTTTGATGCTTAGTTAATATCTTTTCTTTGGGTAAAACTTATATAATCTCATGTTTTAAGATTCTTATTTAAAAAATAAAATGTTTGAGACATGCAACTAAAAGATTTTTGATGTATTATAATTTGAATTGAACAACCAAAATGATCATACCAAGTGCTATAAAATTGCTACTGGTTGTTTTGGTCTATGGTGGCATAATGCAATGAAAACAAACTAAATATATCCCAATATAATTATCACATCTTCATGATTGCAAACTCAAACATATTTTCCTATCATCATCATTTTCATGTACAAAAGAAATCCAAGGAATGCATCAAATCTGCCAAATTGTAAGAAACATAGTAACCTTTGCGACTAGCAACCCATCAAAATCCTCTATGGCTGCAGAGTTAGAAAGTCTTGTCGTAGAAATCTCTTGACTTAGCTTCAACACTCAGCCATGAGTTACAGTGACAAAGATCTCAATCAAATCCCAAAAAGCCTTAAAATTTGGCAGTGCTTACTCCAATATCAACTGTATCCAACCTACAAAGAAAATCATAGATTCATACACGAGGTAGAGATTGAGTTAATCAGATCTAAATGGATATTTATAGGAGCTAGAAAGCATTGATGCATAAGAGAGTGAAGGAAAGAGAGACTAAAAGGGGAGAGAGCTAGAGGAAGAGAAAGTGAGAGACTGAATTTTGAGGGTTCACTTTTAAGCAAAATTTCATTAATAAATTTCATTATGGAGTTTTGATTATGATTGCTTTAGCATCATCTCGTTGCCTTATTGTTATGGACATATGACTTATGAGTTCTTAAACTTTTATGAGTTATGAGTTCTTAATGTTAAATAAAACAAATGCAAAATATTATTTTCTTTCAATTTGTTTTACAATTAAAAGCTTGCATGTTTTCTAAATTTGTTAAGGAATTTAAAATATGATTTAGTATGCATGGTTTTATGGCCAATTTGCTCTGAAGTATGAAAGTGTATATAAAACAGTAAAAAAATCAAGCATATGATATGTGCATCATTTTTTTATGATGATGTCTATTCATTTTGAGTTGCCTGGGGTTGGGAAGAGACATCTTAACATTTATATTTATGGTGATTCAGTTTCCAGGCTTGAAGGTTTTGTTTTCAACCGCGAGCAGTCTTATGAAGATCCTATTGAAGAGTAATTCAGCAATTTGAGTTTTTTTTTTGCATTCTTTAAATGCTTCTTAAAGAGCAACTTTAACATAAGTTGTTTATTTTCTAGGTTATTGTATGTAGTTTTTGTTGTTTCGAGCAAAAATGTAACTGTTGCTGAACTGGCAACAACACTACAGCCCGACTTGTTGCAACTTCAGGCTGCTGCATCTTTTGTATATTGATTAGGCTGGGCAACTAAAGTATTTGATCCAATATCTATTCTTCAAGACATAAGTATAACTGGTTCTCTTAGAAGTCCTATTGGTGATCAAGATGCTTCTCTTGTTAGTTTGATTTCTGAGAGTATGCTAATTGGAAATGGTTCCCATCAACAAGAGGATGCTTCTTGGACAGGGAACTATGGTCACTGTTCTATATTTACTCATGTTGCCCTAATAGTTGATGCTAATATAACATCCTATCTTATGATGGGTTCTGTTTCACCAGGTTTTTCTCCTCACATTTTATTTTGTAAATCAACCAATATTTTTGGACCCTAAAAACTAGGTGGAAAATAGTTGCGCCATAATTACATTTATCCATTTCTGGTTTCCTTTGTTAAAATTTCCCTAATATTAGATATTTACTGCTTTTGAGGCAAAACTTGATCTCTTGTGTACTACTCTGGTTTTTACATTCCATTATCATGCAAATAATTGAGCAAGTTGTCCATTATTATTTGCTCCTTCACTCAATATCTCTTAAAGCTCTGCAAAATTGGAGAATATCAAGCCTTAAAAAGACATCCAAGTTCATGCGCAATACATATGCTTTTGATTATTCTGGTAAATTCATGAGCATTTTGCTCATTAAACCAAGGCATTATTAGCTATCTTTATGGTTTTCAAAGGCTCATACTTGTTATTCTTTGGTCTTTTCATGTATGGGAATTCATTGTACATCTATTTTCTAGTGGATTTTGTTAGGTTTGAAATCTCATGCTGTTACACTCTATGAAGCAGGGAAATTGGGTCATGCCAGCATTTCTGATCTTTGCAAGGATCTTAGTACCTTGGAGGGTGCAAAATTTGAGGGAGTATTACAGGAATTTGCAAATCATTCATTTAGCTTGTACTGTGTATTAGAATGCCTGCTATCAAGTGGAATTGCCAGTGCTACTAATGCTAAAGTGGAGGAAGGTTTTTGTAAGATGGGTATGATTACATCAAGCAATGATGATTTAAGTCATCAGAGAGCTAAAATCCCTTTGAATGGCACAGTGGGTGACTTTGGCATTTTAGAAGGTGGGAAGAATAATGACAGTTTATTAAATTTAGATTTAGAAAATTATGATGAGGCTTATGTTACCTCAGATCCTATTCAAAGTTACATGGGTGACGTATCTCATCCTATTACTTTGTAAGGTGACGGTGATCAGAAGCCTGTTGGAAACCACAGCCCATGAGATCCCATGATTTCAGCATCCCATGATTTCAGATCATATCTCTATCATATCCCTAATTCTAGTCTAGCTTGTTTAGGAAAGATTGAGTCACTTGATTTGGGTTCAATTGATCGACCAAAGTTGAAATCTTCTTTAGAGGAACCACCTTCACTTGAGCTGAAGGCATTGCCATCTCATTTGCAATATGCTTATCTGGGTTCCAACAACACTCTTTCGATGATTATTGCTTCGGATCTCACTATTCAACAAGAGGAGCAATTAGTTGAAGTTTTGAAAGCTCATAAAAGGGCTATTGGGTGGACAATTGCTGATATCAAGGGCATTAGCCCCTTTATGTGCATGCACAAGATTTTTTTGGAAGAAAATCATAAGCCTTCCATTGAACATCAAAGAAGACTCAACCCCATTATGAAGGAGGTAGTGAAGAAGGAGCTTCTTAAATGGCTTGATGCTGGCATTGTATATCCTATTTCTGATAGTTCTTGGGTGAGCCCAGTCCAATGCGTCCCTAAAAAGGGCGGTATGACTGTAATGGCTAACACCCACAATGAACTCATTCCTACTTGTACCGTTACCGGGTGAAAGGTTTGCATGGACTACCGTAAGCTCAATACGGCTACTCCCAAGGACCAATTCCCATTGCCTTTCATTGATCAAATGTTGGACAAACTAGCTGGAAGGGAATTCTTTTGCTTTCTTGATGGTTATTCGGGGTACAACCAAATAGCAATAGCTTCGGAAGACCAAGAGAAGACTACATTTACATGCCCATATGGTACATTCGCTTTCAAGCGCATGCCCTTTAGCCTTTGCAATGCACCGGCTACATTCCAATGCTGTATGATGGCTATCTTTGCGGATATGATAGAGCACACCATGGAAGTGTTCATGGACGATTTCACAGTATTTGGTGATTCATTTGAGGAGTGCTTAGCCAACTTGACTCGAGTCTTGAAGGGGTGTGAAGACACTAATCTTGTGCTCAATTGGGAAAAATGCCACTTTATGGTAAAAGAAGGCATTGTGTTAGGCCATCGTGTCTCCAAGAATGGTTTAGAAGTTGACCGGGTAAAGATAGAGGTGATTGAACAACTTCCTCCTCTTATCAATGTTAAGGGTGTGAGAAGCTTTTTGGGCCATGCTGGATTCTATAAAAGGTTCATAAATGATTTCTCCAAAATCACTAAGCCGCTCTGTGCTTTACTTGAGAAGGATGTCGAGTTCAAGTTTGATGATGCATGCTTAAAAGCATTTGAAGAGTTGAAGAGAAGACTGGTAACCGCTCCTATCATTATGGCTCCGGATTGGAGTTTACCCTTTATAGTCATGTGTGTTGCTAGTGACTATGCCGTGGGAGCTGTACTTGGGTAGAAGAAGGATAAAGTCTTCCATCCTATTTACTATGCGAGCAAGACACTCGATGCTGCTCAAGAAAACTACACTACCACCGAGAAAGAGCTTTTGGCCGTAGTGTATGCATTTGCCAAATTCTGGCCTTACTTGATTGGTGCCAAAGTGGTTGTTTATACTAATCACTCGGCACTAAAGTACCTCTTTAGCAAGAAGGGCTCTAAAGCATGGTTGATTCGATGGGTTTTGCTTTTGCAAGAATTTGATCTTGAGATTGTGGATAAAAAAGGCTCCGAAAATCAAGTTGCCGACCACTTGTCTAGGTTGAGTACTGAAGCTCAACATGATGGAGATTTACCCATTCATGAAACTTTTCTGGATGAGCAACTCTTTTTGGTGTGCCATTCTGAAACTCCTTGGTATGCCGACATAGTCAATTACCTTGTGAGTGGAATTATTTCTGAGGACTTGAGTTATCACCAACGGAAGAAGTTCTTACATGATGTCAAGTTCTATCATTGGGAAGAACCCTTCCTATTTCACTATTATGCTGATCAGTTGATTCGAAGATGTGTTCTAGAAGGTGAGCAACAAGAAGAATTGAAGTGTTGCCATTCCTCTGAATATGGGGCCGCTTTGGTGGTAACAAGACTGCTGCAAAAGTCTTACAATCTGGATTTTTCTAGCCATCTTTGTTCAAGGATGCTTACGAATTTGCTCTATCTTGTGACTGGTGTCAAAGGGTTAGTAATATCTCTATAGGAGGAATGAAATGCCACTCAATAGCATGTTGGAAGTTGAATTATTTGATGTGTGGGGGATTGATTTCATGGGACCTTTTCCCAAGTCCTTCAACAATCAATACATTCTGGTAGCGGTTGATTTTGTGTCTAAATGGGTTGAGGCCATTGCTTCCTCAACTAATGATGCTAAAGTAGTGGTCAAATTCATGAAAAAGCACATTTTCACTCGTTTCGGTGCTCCAAGGGTTGTTATTAGTGATGGAGGCACCCATTTTTGCAACCATCAATTTAAAACTCTTTTGAAGAAGTATGGAGTGAAGCATAGGGTGTCTTTAGCTTACCATCCTTAAACAAATGGTCAAGCTGAGATTTCCAATAGAGAAATCAAGAAAATCCTTGAGAAAACTGTGGGTATCACTCGAAAAGATTGGTCCATGAAGTTAGATGATGCACTATGGGCCTATCGCATCGCTTACAAGACACCTATCGGTATGCCTCATTACCGGTTGGTTTTTGGGAAAGCTTGTCATCTTCCTGTGGAGTTGGAGCACAATGCTTATTGGGCTATTAAAAAGTTGAATTTTGATGAAAAAGAAGTAGGTGACAAGAGGCTTTTGCAGCTTAATGAACTTGAATTTCGTTTTCATGCCTATGAAAGTTCAAAGCTTTACAAGGAGAAAACAAAGCGGTGGCACGGCAAGAAGATTGTCTCTAAATCTTTTGAGCCTGGTCAACGAGTGCTCCTCTACAACTCTCAGTTGAAGATCTTTCCGGGAAAGTTGAAGTCTAGACAGTCTGGACCTTTCACTGTGGTCCAAGTCTTTGACAAATGTGTTGTGGAGCTAGAAGGTCAAGATGGGGAGCAGTTCAAAGTTAATGGTCAACGATTGAAGCATTATTGGGGAAGAGATGTGGATAGGCTTATGTCCACTATCACCCTATCTAATGAAGAATGATCAACATGAAGAGTTAGGCTAACGACTCTAAACTAAGTGCTTCTTGGGAGGCAACCCAAGTTCTTAACTTAATCTTTGTCATTTTTGTGTGTTTTGGTAGATTTATGTTTGATCTTTGCGTTTTGTAGGAAGGAAAGATACCCAATGAGGAATGAGCAAAGCTAATGCAGAGGAGGGATTTTCTGGGTTAGAGCATGAAGTTGGTGGAAGGATATGGGAGATGCATCTCAGGGAAGTGCACTTGACTATAAGCTTATATATAAGATTTTAGAAGTGCATATATGATTATTGATAAATTCTGGGTAATACTGAAGTTACCGTGAGAATATGGTTGATGCTAACTCTCATTTGAATTGTGGATGACATGAACTTGTGGTATTAGTATTTAATGTGTTGAAAAGTATGTGAATCTAGTGAATTTTGCCATTACCTTCATATTTATGGTGCATTTTCTGTGTGGAAGAGAGTTTGGATGCTTTGAGCTGATTTTGGTGTTTAAATGGATGTATGAGACTTGTTTGATGGTGTTTAGATGAGTATTGAGGCTGTTTATGATGTTAATTCTGTTGTTTGAATCTGTTACTAAGTGGCTTTAGCACAAAAGGTGTGTGCTGTAGCCAATCTGGTGTTTTTTCTAAAGCATTTATGCTTTATGTGTTCAATTCTTTAGCACACATGGTGTTGGCTGAAGCCAAAATATGCTTTGCTTGCATGCTCTCTGTGTTCAATGCTTCAGCACACATGGGGTGTGCTGAAGCCAGCTTCTCTAGGGCAAAGAAAGCACTTTCTATGTTCAATGCTTTAGCAAACCCATGTGTGCTGAAGCCAAGTGTCCCCTAAAAAAAACGGGTATATATATGTACATACACAGACACATATGTATAGATATATATATATATATATAAATATACATATAATAATATTGAAATATATATATATATATATATTATAATAATATATCTACATTTTTTTGTTATGTTTCTAAAAAAAAACTTAGGGCTCGTTTGGTTAGATTGCATTGCACACATGCGATGGTAATCTTGATTGCATTATCATTGGTGACTTGTTTGGTTGGGCTTATTAATGGTAATGTAGATTACAATTGTAAAATAGATTGCATATTTTATGGTAATCTCCATTCATAGGGGGACCCCTATGAAAACTCATTGCAGGCTTGTAATCATTGATGAAATCTCAATTTTGACCCTACTAATATAATAAAAAGACAATATATACCCTCAATAGACAAAACATCAAAATTTTGTATTCATTTTTTTTGCCTTTCAAAAGCAAAAGCCCTAACGTGAGCGTAGAACATCGAAAGCAAGTTTCGGGTAATCATCAATTGCTGTGTAGAATTGCTGTGTAGAACCGAAAGCCCTAACGCGAAAGCCCTAACACGACACACTCCATGGCGACGCCCTCCAAAATGCGTCTTTAATCACATCCATGTTTGTTTTTGTTGGTGGTGATTATACAAGTACAATGTTTGCAGCGTTAACAATCGAACTCAACTCCTCAGTCATGTATCTCTTGACGATATATACGGTGTATGAATTGTTATTGCCAAGAGATAGCCCTTCAACGCACGGAAAAGAAATTAATGAATCGAATAATTAATGAATCCAAACAAGAAATGTACCAAGCGGATGAATATATATTCAATTAATGATATGTACCAAGCGGATGAATATATATTCAATTAACCCTATCTCTTCAACGCCCAAGGGATGTACCAGCATTGAGGAGATAACCCTAATTGAAAAGAAATTAATACTGTATCTCTTGACGATATATATGGTTTGGTGAATATTTCAGGTTAGGATATAAGGTTCTCGTATTATGTTTACATGTCTGGATGATATGGTATTTTAGGAATTCACACGCGGTTAATAAGATAATGCTTGCATAATATATTTTGGTGTTAACAGGAGGCTGGGAATGGATCTTATGTAATGTGATGAATACTGGTTTTTACTTGGGTCAAGCCTTCTGAAATGTGCGGGAAGAAGATGATTGCTTATTCTGCGACCTTACTGCTCAGATCTGCTCAAAAAAATTTTAACTCGCTTATTCTTGTTTGAGTTATGCACTGACGCTGTGATTTGGGGTGAGGAAGGAGATGATTGATGATGGAGGTTTTTTTTTTATGTTTAAGGGGTATTTTGGACCTTTTATAATTCAATTTAAATATAAAAAAAATTTCTCCACATCTTATTATTAAGCAACCAAACATGATGATGATAATCATTATTACATTGCACCCCATTACATTGCAGTCCATTGCATTACCAGAGGGGTCTGCAATTGAACCAAACGGGCCCTTAGAAAATCATAAAAAAAAAAAATATCAGTCTTCCATCTTTACCCTTCATTATTTCATTTTATTCTTACCCTACCCATCTGAATCTACATCATAATTCCAACCACATTCATCCCTAATTTCAAAATCTAAATCCCCAATTGTAAATTTCTCCATTTATCAAACCCTAATCCCTTCTTCTCCTTTTCACCCTCTGCTCGCTTGACCCTCAGATCTTAACAAGCATTCTCACTAAGCCTCACCCCCTCACCACCGATTGCAACCACTTTGATCTCAACTCCACTCCAGATCCGGCACCTGAATCACTCTCCACACCACCATCCTCCATTTTCACTTCCAACTCCCTCCGTCACCATTTTCCCTTCCATCCGTCTCCCCTGTCTCAGCCCTCTTCACCTCTAACCGGATCAGAACTTCAAAACCCCCACACCCTACCGTCGATTGAGCCTTCACCGATTACCCACCTCACCTTCCAGATCCGGTACACTCCATCCACACACTCTCTCGGCCTGCATTATTCCCAATCGAGTCAGCCTTCCTCTCAATCTCTCTCACTCCATTTTAATTGTCCTCCATCTCTGTCGTATTCTTTTTGGCCTGTGGTTCTTTCCCTCTATTTCCTCTGACCTAAACCCTCAATCCACAGTCTACCCACCTCCATAGCTCACCCATCGGAACCTTTGCTACACCACATCTTCATCCCCCTTTCTCTACCGTCTCTGTCTCTCCTTACCTCTTTTAACCATCACTACTTCTGTCTTCTTAGTCACAGGAATCTCTGTGCACCATCGGTCTCAGCTTGAGGTCACTGTTTTGGTAACTCAACAGCTCGTGCTTCAGTCTTCTCTATCTCGGGTTGATGCACATTTGTTCGTGATTTTCACGAGTTGTGAGTATTGCTTCTTGACCCTCTGGTTGGTTCATGTTCTTAAAATTTCTACTTCTCTCTCTAGTTTTGGGATGGTTCTAGCTAAGTTAGAGTTGAAATTATGGTGAGGATTGGCATCTGCTAAGTTTTTGTTGTGAGTTATAATTGAACTTCAGTCTGAACTAATGCAGCAATTGGATTAGCTTTGTAGTTGGTTTGCAAAGTAATCTTTGAACTGTTCTTATTGTGATAGTTGGAATGCCGTTGTTAATTATTGAACTGCTTTGAGATTTTTGGAAATGCAAGTTTGAATTTGAAATGGGAATTGATGATCAGCTGTTGTTGGGAGTTTTATTAGGTTGATGTTAGGATTGTGAATAGGAAGACAATATGAGGCATTAGAGGCTATGAATTTGAAAATTTTCATGTCTTTCATTCACATTTGTGGTTCAAATTGAGTACAGACATATGCTCAACTGGCTTTGTTTGCTATAAGGATGAATATGTGCATGACTGCATGATTTCCTGGCTTGTTCTGTAATTTCTTGGCTCCCTCGGTATATGATTGTTTTTCATGAGACCTGAAGAGTATTATGGAATTCTGAATACTTGCGGTTGCATTCTCTATTGGAATCACATCTTTCATTAAAATCCCAAGTTTTAGAATTCAACTTTGAACCTGCAATATTCCATCAGGAAAGTAAAGATTTGTCAAACTCTTATGTTTGGAAATGTCTCTTGATTTTCCTCATATGCTGGGTGTTGTCGAACATTCTACTCTTTCATTTTACAAGGCTAAACTTGACTTAACTCACAGGATTTACACAGACAATTTGGACGTTGATGAATTGTGCATCTTTGAAAATGTTTTTCTTGATAGTTTGCATAAACTGAGTAATGTTGGAATTGATGCTCTATCAAGTGATAAGCATTGCTGAAAATTAGGCTTGAAATGATATGGGATGTGTTGAGGTTTAATCTATTGCATTGCTTGCTAAGGGAGTCTTTGAAATAAAGGAGTCTGAGTTTTTATAGTTCTAGATTGTTCTGTATATACTTGATTATCTTGAGAACTGAACAACATTAGTGAATTCTGAAATTTGTAGTTGCTATAGGAAATGTTTAATGCGTACAAGCCCATTGTAATTTTTTTTTAAAAAAAATTTACAACAACTCTGGTTATAAATTTAAAGATGCAGTCCTATAAACAACCTTCTTTTTTTTATTGCAAGTTTCAGAATTTAAAGTTTTACACTGGAAAATGAAAATTCTTCAACGTGCTCATGTTTGGGGATGTTCTCTTGATGACCTACATATGCAGAATGATTTTGGAAGCAGCGCTCTAACGAGTTGTTGGGATTGTTGGGAATTGGGCTTGAACTTAAAAAGTGTTTTGAGGAGTAGTACTAGCAGTTTATGATCTTGGCTTGCTTAAAATAGTCTCTAGAATGCATGATTTGGTTGGCCTTCACTGTTGTTAGCATTTTCTACGCTTGCTGGGCTAAATTGAGAACTAAAGCATGTAATTAAGTTCTGAAACCTCTGTTCTTTCCAAGGAAAAACAATGAGTTTGAAGGGTTTACATGGCCATTTATATACTGATGTATAAATGGAATTTCATTTCAGTGGTTTCAGAATTTATGCTTGAACTTTCATGATCTTAACCGAATTTTCCCCCCCAATTAAACCTATTGCTACAAGTTCTCTGAGAAGCTCGAATGTGCTAGTTGTGGGGAAATTTTTCTTCTTCTGCTATTCAGGATGGCAATGTCCAATGTCTTTGAGGAGTGCCAATGGTAACTGCTGCTGAATGTTTACATTACATAAGTTTTGAAATTCTTGAATTCTTTGACAAAATATGCTTAATAATGGCCTCTTCTGTTGTTTTGAAAAGCTTGCTCTTTATTCCTACATCCCTTTACACACTGAAATGTTAGAGGACATTTTTCCATTTTTAGGTTGTTGTTTTGCTCAAGATTCAAGAATTTCAACACTTTATTTGATTGAATTAGTTGTGCAAATATCTGCTGGCAATAATATTGCTGAACTGATTTTGAAAGCTAATCTAAGATCATTTGTGCTGCTAAGAGGCAGTGAGGAATATAATTAAGCTTGGAATTTCAGTGGATAGTTTTGGATTAGTTAGAATTCAAGTTTAGGTATTTTTCCTTTGTTTTAGGATAGTTTTGGTCAAATTTCTTTCTTTTTTATTTGATTTCACTGTGTTGAGTCTTGTTTTGTGTGTGTTTTGTATTTTTTTTAGGATTGTTATAGACTAGTGCTTCTCTGTTTTGTTTGAGCTCCAGTTAGCTCTATGATTTATTTGCTACTTGCTTGTGTTTAGTGTGCATATTCTCGGTGCTTGTTTTGGATTGTTATATTTTAAAATTTGGCATATATATGTGAATGCTGCTACATGACACTCAGTAGCTGATGCTTGATGTTGGTTACTGATGGCCAATGCTCTTTGAAACTCTTGTTAACATGTGAATACGATTTTCCTAGTGACTGATAGCTAGCTTGAGTGGTTCATATAATTGTCTGTTTTTGATGACTTACCTGCTGTGATTGTTAATTTCTTAGGTACTGATGGCTAGAGATGACTTCATTTCTTGGTCTTGGTTAGGCTACTGAGGGCCTAATTTTTGTTAAATATTGAATGGTGTAAATGCTGTGAATATTGTGCTGTACAGGTGTTGCCTATTTTCTTTCCCATCCTTTTAGTTGACAATGAGGACATTGTCAATTTTAAGTTTGGGGGTGAGAGTGCTTCAATTTTGAAATTGCTTGAAATTTGGACTTCAATTTTGAAACTTTTTGAAAGAAATGGAGTGCATAGAAAAATTTTGAACAGGTTTTTTAAGAAAATTGTTGGAAGATTTGAGATTTCTCACAGTTAAGCTTTTGCTTGTGAAAAATTGTTGAAAATGAGATGTTAGTTTGGTTATTTGTCCAATATTGTTTGGATGATCCTATGATATAAATTTCTGCTTGATATGTTACATTAGATAGGAAATTTTTATTAATATGCATGGATGAGTGCGTTGTAGTGATAAAACAATAGGAAATTTTTATTAATATGCATGGATGAGTGCATTGTAGTGATAAAACATGTTGTTCAAGAGTTTTTAAGTATTTCACGCACTATTGGAGTTAAATTTATTGTGGATGTGTTGGTTGAAAAACTTTGTGGCAAATTAGGTTATATACCTTTGTTTCAAGTTTTTTTATTTTAGAATCCTCTCTGGAATTCTTCAAAACTTTTTATTTACTTCACAAGATTTGAAAAAATGATTAGGGCAGTTCACAAAATGCGATTAAGCCTTTCAAACTGACCCAATTGATGTGATTTCCCTTTGAACTCTTATTTTGAGCCTATTTGAAAAACCAATTATAAATTTTTATTGGAAATATGACATACCAAGACATCAAAAGATTCCGATGGAAGCATGAAATAGGGCACATCTCCAAATGGAAAAGAGATCACTTTAAAGGTAGCAACGAATTATGTCAAAGCCAAAAACTCGGCACAATGAAACAAATGAAAAAACAAAACCACATTCCAATAACAAGCACATCTTGCCTAGGCATCAACAAGAATTAAAAATAGTCAGCTAAAAGCCTTAAAAATTGCGAGATTCATAGGGATAACCGACTATAAAAAAGAAGCAATTCAGGCATCAAACAAATTACTAGACTAATTCCAACAGTTGAAATTCAAAATTTACACCAACAAAAGAAAACTAATCATAGTTTATGCGAGTAATTTCACTACGTGCTAGCGATATCCCAATTCCAGAAAAATAAACGAAAGGGCAAAGATTTTTTCAATACAACCTTCCTAAATTTATTTAAAAAACAAACAAAATAATAATTCAAATCACTTAAAAGTTGAAGCAGAATAACATGAAGCATAAAGCATCAAAGGAGACGAATAGGAAGTTCAAAAAAATAGCGAAGCAATGAAGGGCAAGAATCAAAAGGATTATGCTAATGAGCAGGGAAAATAAACTGAATTACCAACAGTTTGCAGAAAACGTCAATGACAATAAACAGTTGAGCTACAGATTTGAGTGATGCCGAGGACTGAGGGTGCGAGAAAAGGGAATCACAGATGAGATAGTGCGTCTTGCGTCTCGCGTCTGCCATCTTGCGAGATAGCGACAGATTTGAGTGACGCCGAGAAAGACTTGACCGAGAGTCAGATGTGAACGACGCCGAGGACTGAGGGCGAGAAGCGAGTAAGAGAGTAAACTTTGTGGCCAGGAAAGTAAGAAAATGGTTTTGTATTAACCAAGGCCCACCATCCAGCACAAAGAAATAATCCTCAATATCCTGAAAATTAGCAATCATGAACCCATTTCCAATATCCGACAGCTCAACTTTGCCTACTCTTCCCCACATGAGTTGCACCTTCCTTCTCAACTGCATGAAACCTATTATCCCTCCCAGTAGCTTGATATTTAGTGACTAAGCCCAGTATCATTCAAGTCTTCTTTTCTCTTCTTCGTTGAACTCTATGTGTGGCCCCTCATTTGTTTCAATAATTTTCACTCCTTCCATCATCTCCTTCTCATTGCTACATATAAGATACCCATCCCAAGGTTTCTCCTGGCTCTTTTCCTTCTCCCTTTCCCCCATAGATTTGGGTTTAAGGGCTTCTCTATAAGAGACAGTGCTTGGTTGGGCTTGAGTTTTTTGTCCCTCCTCTTCGATCATCCAAGGCTCCTCCCTTGCCTCTAAAGCCACTTTTCCAGAATAGTTACCTTCCATTCGCTGGACTTTATCCTTTGGCATTCCTTCCGTCTTCTCCTTGTGTTGCATCTTTTCTGACAAAGAAATCGGTTCAGGTATCCCATTTCCTTCTGTCTCAATCATGCTTGGTACAAAGCTAATCTCTTCTTCAGAACATTTGTCACCCACTAGGGAATGTCCAGGAGACAAATGCCGAGAAGCATTTTCAATTAATGGCTTATGGAAAAACTCACTCCCTCTGTCACGACTCCTATCTCGGCTACGCTCACATTCTCTCATTTTTCCTCTATTCTAATCTGCTAATTAGGTTCCTAGCGGCGTCGAAATGCTACAGTAGCAACAGACACTCTTGATTTCTCTCATTAACCCACTTAAGCGGACCCTCCTTTGCTTCTTTGCTTTTCAACTCCCTCAAAGCGGTGCTCATCATCTTTGATGAGCACTCAAACTCATCAAATATGAATCATTCAAATATGATTTGGAGGGTCCAAATTTAAAGTTCTCAACTAATGATTTTTAGATTAAAAAATTTATGTTTTTTTGAAAAAATGATAATTAAGAGATTATTTTTATTTAGCTTCTATACTCATTAAAATCAGTATTTTAAAAAATAAATAAATCTGAACCAATTTGGACAACCTAGAACCGATGAGTTTGACGTTCATCACGGTCAAAACCGGTTGGTCTGGTTCGGTTAAGCCCAAGCAAACATTTAAAAAAAAATTAGTTAGTTTAACTTATGTGGGCCGTCGTTCCTGGCCACAAAGTTTACTCTCTTACTCGCTTCTCGCCCTCAGTCCTCGGCGTCGTTCACATCTGACTCTCGGTCAAGTCTTTCTCGGCGTCACTCAAATCTGTCGCTATCTCGCAAGATGGCAAACGCGAGACGCAAGACGCACTATCTCATCTGTGATTCCCTTTTCTCGCACCCTCAGTCCTCGGCATCACTCAAATCTGTAGCTCAACTGTTTATTGTCATTGACGTTTTCTGCAAACTGTTGGTAATTCAGTTTATTTTCCCTGCTCATTAGCATAATCCTTTTGATTCTTGCCCTTCATTGCTTCGCTATTTTTTTGAACTTCCTATTCGTCTCCTTTGATGCTTTATGCTTCATGTTATTCTGCTTCAACTTTTAAGTGATTTGAATTATTATTTTGTTCGTTTTTTAAATAAATTCAGGAAGGTTGTATTGGAAAAATCTTTGCCCTTTCGTTTATTTTTCTGGAATTGGGATATCGCTAGCACGTAGTGAAATTACTCGCATAAACTATGATTAGTTTTCTTTTGTTGGTGTAAATTTTGAATTTCAACTGTTGGAATTAGTCTAGTAATTTGTTTGATGCCTGAATTGCTTCTTTTTTATAGTCGGTTATCCCTATGAATCTCGCAATTTTTAAGGCTTTTAGCTGACTATTTTTAATTCTTGTTGATGCTTAGGCAAGATGTGCTTGTTATTGGAATGTGGTTTTGTTTTTTCATTTGTTTCATTCTGCCGAGTTTTTGGCTTTGACATAATTCGTTGCTACCTTTAAAGTGATCTCTTTTCCATTTGGAGATGTGCCCTATTTCATGCTTCCATCGGAATCTTTTGATGTCTTGGTATGTCATATTTCAATATGATGCCAATTATGTTGTCTTACCAAGGTTTGTAGATAGGACATATACATTGCAATCTTTTGATTCTCTGTTTAATGTCACAGCCTAATTAATCTTTGAATCTGTTTGATCGATGAGCAGTTTCAAATATTAAAATTATGCTTAATATAAGTTGAGGAGACAAAGAGCAAGTGGGAGACTCCTCCCATAGTGCTTTGCATCCTGTTTGGCACAGTTTTTTAAATCCGATTAAGATTACACTTCTTAGCTGTGAGTATGGATTGTTTGAATCTTGATCTCTAAACTTCACGTGAAGTATGAGTACTTTGGCTGGAGTATTGCTTGATTTGCTTCAAACACTTGACATTTTCAATTTGGTGGTCATGTAAAACTTTCAACTAACTACTAAAGACTTTGAACTTGTCAAACTCATAAAATTGTTAAAATCTCATGCTACCTAGCGATTACATGTGTTCACGGTTTTCATAGGTATGCTTGACTTGCATTTGAAAACTTTACACAACTTTTACTAATTTCTCTATTTATTTTCAGAGTCATGCCTCTGGGCTAGTTAAACCCAAGATCTCTCCTTTGACCCAATAGAAAGCAGGCTTCTTATGTGAAAAGCTCCAAACTCGGTAGTTCATCTTTATGTCTTGGCCCCCCTTTCTGGCTTTTGCTCTTTTCAATTCTGAAATCAGAAGCAGAAGAGATGCACAGACCAAATCTTTGTTCCTTCAAAACCATAACAGCAATCTCTTCTGTTAATATCTTACCTCTAAGAAAACACCCATGGATCCTCTTCTTCTCCTCACTGCCTCATCAGTTTCAGAGCCCAATTCAACACCAGAAGCATCAACAAGATTTCGATTCCTCCAATCCAAATGGTTCAAATTCATCAATTGGGTCTCCTGCCAGAGTCCAGAAGCTCATAGCTTCGCAAACGGACCCTCTTCTCGCCAAGGAAATCTTCGACTACGCCTCTCGCCAACCCAACTTCCATCACTCCTACTCTTCCTACCTTGTTCTCATTCTCAAACTGGGTCGCGCCAGATACTTCTCCCTTGTTGATGATCTCCTTCGTCGCTTGAAATCAAGTTCACAACCCATTACTCCTACACTCTTTTCATACCTGATCAAAGTCTACGGTGAAGCCGATTTGCCCAATAAATCCCTCAAAACCTTCTATACTATGATGCAATTCGATTGCAAGCCTTTACCCAAACACCTGAACCACATTCTTGAAATTCTCGTGTCTCACAGGAATTATGTGCGACCCGCTTTTGATCTCTTCAGAGATGCTCATAGGTATGGAGTTTTGCCTAACACAAAGTCATACAATATTTTGATGCGGGCGTTCTGTTTAAATGGGGATATAAGTATTGCCTACTCACTGTTCAACAAAATGTTCAAGAGAGATCTCATTCCAGATATAGATTCTTATAGAATTTTGATGCAGGGGTTGTGTAGGAAGAGTCAAGTAAATGGGGCTGTTGATTTGCTAGAGGATATGCTAAACAAAGGGTTTGTGCCAGATACTCTAACCTATACTACTTTGCTGAATAGTTTGTGTAGGAAGAAGAAGCTCAGAGAAGCATACAAACTTCTTTGTAGGATGAAGGTTAAGGGATGTAATCCTGACATTGTTCACTATAATACTGTTATATTAGGGTTCTGCAGGGAAGGGCGTGCTCATGATGCTTGTAAGGTTATTGATGACATGCAGTCAAATGGGTGCTTACCTAATTTGACGTCTTATCGTACTCTGACAAGTGGTTTATGTAATGAGGAAATGTTTGATGAGGCAAACAAATACATAGAGGAGATGTTTTCAAAAGGTTTATCTCCCCATTTCTCTGTCATTCATGCCTTAGTTAAGGGGTATTGCAATGTTGGTAAGATTGATGAAGCTTGTAGAGTACTGAGTAAATCACTAGAGCATGGGGAAGTGCCTCATATGGAAAGTTGGGCGATCATAATACCTAGAATTTGTGAGGTGGAGGATAATATTTTGGAACAAGTCCTCAAGATTGAAATAAAAGGTAGCACTAGAATAGTGGAGGCTGGTATTGGTTTGGAAAATTACTTGATTAGGAAGATACGAGCTAAGTCAAGGGGCCTTTAATACTCATGGCTTACAATTTGTTTCTGAACTCTGTTCTTCATATTGGATCCTGCTTATTTAGTCTCAGGTGAGAATTCCCATTCATTGTTGGTATGAGTACTCTAATTGCTTATCATGGGTCCATTTGTATATATACTCCTCTGGTCCTATTTATATAGCAGAAAGAGAAGAAATTTTTTAGTTTTATTTATAAGTCCCATCATTAAATTGTTTATGTGAATATACAATTTTATCATTTATTTAATATATATGATCTTACATAATTGTTGTATTTGGCATTTTGACTGGTTAATGTATGCAATCTAATCTTTCCACATTATGTGCTACATGAGGCGCTTTGACCATATGTTTGAATAGAACGCTTGTTTAACTATACTGGAATTTTAGCACCTACACATGTAGGCATATGAACCTTGTGAAAAGAAATGCCACCATATTTGTAAGACATTACCATTCATTACTGCCTTTAGATCTTGAAGATCTCCTTACATGATAGTGGTTCGAAAGAGGGGCAAACATAAAGGTATCAAATTCAAAATTAAAGAAAAGCATAGTTACCTACAAAATGGCTTTTCTTATTACTATTATTGGTCCTTAATAGTGAATTTTATATTAAGAACTGGATCAACTATTAGTTACAATAAACTTCAGCAGCCTAATGCTCATATGTATTGAGGTGCTTCTATGTAACATTTATTAAAACTGTAATATTTTAACAATTTTGTAGTAACTTTCATACTAATAACTTTAACCCTTAAAATTATTTATATTTTCCAAGAAATTTTAATCTAATTAATGCAAAGTTTGACCCGTAAATACAATTCTATTCATATTAATAAGTATTAAGCAATAAAGAAATACTGCTGAGTGCTAGATGTGTTTGAGAAAGTGCATAATCAGTCATTTATAATTCCATTTAACATGACGATAATAACTATTGAAAAATTTAATACTATTGAAAATTTCAATTTTAGACCTGTCTGAGTATGGCTTGTAAGCACTTGTATATTAGTAAGCACTTATATATTAGTATACTTGTCTTTTGGCCGAAAATAATATTATAATATGTGTGGATGGTTTTACTTAAAAAGAAGGTATCGTAAACTTCCTAAAGAAGTTTTAATGTTGGCTGGCCATGAGACCCTTTCCATACAGACTGTCATGGATCGAATCCCTAACTAAATGTTTAAAAAATCCAACTAAATGCCAACTGTGCTAGACCTTATAGTTTGTATTTTCAATCTCTTAATCATAATATTTAGTCTCATTAACGAAAAATCCTGACTCAAAAGATTTAAATGATGATTTTGCAGTTAAATTTAAGGATTAAAATTAAAATAAGATATAAAAATATTTATCCTTTAAAAATGTAAAAATATTAAAAAATATACAATTAAATTTCAATGTTAAGACGAATCTCCTTTAAACAAGTTGTCAGATGCAGGAAATGCTTTATTAATAAATATTCCATATATATTTAATTGGTATTACCTACTATTTCAGATCTAATTAACCGGCCACCTAAATGAAATGACAAAAGTATATACATTCTTTCAGTCCAAAAAAAAAAGTATATACATTCTTGCAACATGATGGTGATTGAATCTTTACTATGCTTGCATTTACTCCCTCTTTTTTATCCTTTTTATAAGCAGTGTTCTCTCTTTTAGGGTAGGTTATTTTTATAAGCAATTTTCTCCTTGTATCTCAAAATTTAAACTATTTTTTTTCCTTTTTTTTTAATCCTATTAAATACGCATCTTTATATTAATTATCCCACACTCACCATTAATTCTCTTTTATTTACTCATTTATTACATATTCTCTCTCACATATTTTATAATCATATTCTCTCATAGTTGTTACTCATTCTCTTTTCTCTGCTCTTTTCACAAATATGGGCATATTTGGAAGAAACATGACATTTCTGACACATTTATTGTTTTTAACTAATTTTAACAGCCAGTTTATTTTGCGCAATAAGAATAAAAATTGTTTATAAAAAGGATCGGAGGAAGTAGTGTATAACACTACCTCGAATATGATTGTCTCCAATAAAAAAATATTTGTGCTTGTTAAAAAAAAGTCATAAATTCCCATGAAATAAATGCATCATATATATTTGATTTCTAATTTGTTCATGAATCATGGCTATAAAAACAATTCATCATGAGCGGTGTTGGTCATTTTATAGATTCATTTTCTGAATTTAATGGCTCAGTTATTCGTTAACAAATAAGTGATACTCCAATAAATATTCTTCTTCTAATTTATTCGAAACATGTCATGACGGGTAATAAAATTAACCATTTATTTGTTATGTTGATCTATTTATAAAATAAATGGACAATATCGGCATGCATGCATTTACAACTCGTGGAAAAGTGGATGGTTCATTAATATTTGCATATATTGCATGATTAGAACACGTCCAATACTAGAGATATTTTTATCAAAAAATGATAAATGAAATAAACAATTGAAGAAAATGTCTTATATATATAGAAACAACCCAAAATTACACAAAGTTTCTATAATTAAAAACGAAGAGAATATATTATCGTTTGTGACATGTTGGAACTAAATTTGTATAGATTTGATTTGCAAATAACGAGCTATTATAACGAATCTGAAAATTGTAGCCATAATTAAGAGAACAAATGGGCCTAACAATCCCATAACACTACTCATGCTGCCCACCAATGTTTAGAAACCGAGCCGGTTTGACCAAACTCAGTTGCGGCTCGTTTTTTATGTGAGGGCTGTTTTTTGTGTTTGGCCGTTTACAATCGTTATTAAGCTGTTTTTAGACTGAAAATCATTTTTGAACCGTAACTAGGCAGACGGGTTGAGAATTTCACAAGAGACTTCTTTTTTAGGACAATAATTAGATTGCTGTAAACACCCAAAAGCCAGAGAGAAGAAGAAGAGGCTAGAATCAGACAGATAAAAGAGGGGAAAAAATATGAATAGTAGCAACTCAATGATAAAAAGATCACACCTGAGCTCCTAAAAGAAAACTAAACAGGTAGTTGGGAGGCTTGGAGTTGTGTTTTGATTTTCAAGCACTGACTCTATGAGAAACAGGTTGAAGAAATAGAAGACGCAATTTAAAGAGCAAATAAAAATGATATCGAGAATGGATAAAAATATCTAATTATCCGGTTATAAAATTGCTTTATTCTTATGTCCATTAGATAATAAAGGGATCCCACAATCACTTCTCTTCTTTTCAGAGTTCTGACATTGGCTCCTCCTTCACCATAATATTGTTTTTACACAATACTTTTACTTTTAAAAATGATTGAAAAAGAATTTTCAAAGAAAGTTCCAACTTTTCTTGATATTTTTTAATAAGATCCCAACAACTCTTTTGGAAATAAGATTTCTTTATTATTTTTTTGGCCAAAAGATTTATTTATTTATTTTCACTATAACATTAATTAATATTTAATAAGAAGTTAAAATCTATCATTTTAGGCGGATTATGAATGATGGACAAATCATTTGAACACTCTAATTATGAGTATTTTAGTTGACATTTTTAGTTTTTGAGTAGAGGTATAAGTATTACTTTATATTTTAACTGTTTGACAAATCTACAAGTATTATATCTTATTATAAGTGTTTATTTTTTATATTTATATTATTATACATGTATATAATTTTTTTTTTATTTAATTATTATGACACCGACCTAATCGTTTCAACAATTTAGATCATAACCAATTGACCTTTTTGATTATACGTCTAGTCCGGTTTTTAAAATATTGTTGCCCACTAATGAAAGGGACAGGCTTTGGCCTTTTTTTTTCCCTTTTGCCTACGAGATCTTGAGCTATTAGGAAATCAAATATAGTCTGCTCTCACTTTAAAGCTTTAATTTTTTGAAAAAAGATAAGTTTTGTTCTTTAATTTAATTAAAAAAATTAAAACCAAAAGATTAAATTGTAATTTTCTATAAAGTTGGTAGAATAAAAAATATTTTTATCTTTTATTGAAGGAATAGAAAAACTCTTAGAAAATACTTTCCCCTCCTTATTATTATTATTATTATTATTATTTTTTGCCTGCGCCCTCCTTATTAATTATAAGGCACTTCTAAATACCTCATTAAACCCATAAGAGATAGGGAAAATCTCATATAAAGCTATTTAAAATAGGATAATTCTAAATCAGGTTAGTAAATTTAGCAAATCCCTAAATGAATCATCAACCTAATTTAGGATTTTAAAATGTAGGTAAAGTGACTTTAATGTCCTTTCATCTCTCCTCTTTAAAGAGTTTCATTACTTTGTGACTTATCTTTTTCTATATATATATCAACAATAATATTTAATAAAACAAAATATGACTCATCTATAGTTTAAATATATTAATTATCATCGTAAGAACAAAAGCTTACAATATTTTTAAGTAAGGAGTTCATTTTATTAACACGAACAAATTTTTCAAAAAAAAAAAAAAAGAATATATGTCACAACAAAAATTATTTTTTAATAAATATATTAATTATAAATTTTACTATATTTATTTCATATATAAATTTTTTCTTGGAAAGTTCTATATTGCAATAAGCATTTTATGAAATTTTAAGTGCATTTAATATTTTTATCTAAAATACCCTTAGAAGTACATAAAAGTTTCTAGCCTGTCTAATAGAAATGAATAATTCATATTAAAAAAGTGAAATCTTAACTAAATTGTTTTGAAGAAATTCACATTTATGCATTAGGGAAAATTATTTATATTTTGTTTAAATTACTGTAAGTAAAAGTAGTTTTTATTTCAATTGATTTTTGCAAACTAAAGTTGGCAAGTATTATTCTTTTCTTTTTCTTTTGTCTCACTTGATAAAAAAAAACAATATTATTTTTTGGCTAAAGTATACATTTGGTCCTTTATGTTTGTATCAAGGTTTATTTTAGTCCTTTATGTCTAATAAGTACATTTTTAGTCCTTCAAATTTAACGCCGTTAGTCTCACTTAAGAGAAATTGCTAACTTATTAAACTTAAGTGATGATTGTGCATGTCAAAAAATAAAAAATGCTGATGAAGCATGTTTACATATTAATATTTTCTTAATATAATATGTTTATATTTTAAATCATGTAAATTAAAGAACTAAAAATTTGACGAGTCATCACTTAAATTTGATGAGTCAGCAATTTCCGTTAAGTAAGACTAACGGCGTTAAGTTTAAAGGACTAAAAATACACTTTTTGAACATAAAGGACTAAAATGAACCCTGATACAAAGATAAAGGACCAAACGTATACTTTAGCCTTATTTTTTTAAGAAAACCCAAAATTTTTATTATTTTTTTATTTTTAATGTCAATGGAATGATTTTAGGTTGAAAAAATCAATTTTTTTAATTGATTTTTAATATCAATTAAATGATTTTTAATTGGTATGTATCATGATTCTTTTTTTTTTTTTGGCTTGAATTATTTTTTATGATCCTTTTAGAGCATCAAAAGTGCCATTGATTTAGAAAAATTATATTTTGTTTGATTATATATTAATGTTGATATATACAGAGCAATAAAGTCATATAACAATAAAACTCTTTTAAGAGGGGAGAAAAGAAAGGGGAGGCATTAAAGGTATTTTACCCATATTTTAAAATTTTAAATTGGGTTAATGACTTAATTAATGATTTTTTGAACTTACTAACCTAATTTGAAATTTGCCTATTTTAAGAAGCTTTATATTAGACTTTTCCTATGAGATAGCCAAATTATTATTAACTTTGCTAAAAGAAAATTTCAAATTTATTTATATACATCTAATACTATGGATTACATCCTATACGGCATAGAAGTTGCACTTAATGAGCTTTTAAACGGGGCCTTTTAAAAAAAAAAAATGTAATCGATGACACATTTGGTGAGTTGTGACAAAAACTACTTATTTCTTTCACACAAAAAAAACGTGACTTATAAAAAAGACGGAGGTGTATTGTTTTTTCTTTGAAAAATTATTCCAAGTCCAATACACAACATCCTAAAATGCTTCAGGGTCCCTTAAAATTATTAAATTCATGTGAAGTCTCATTACTTTTTATTATATAATTAAAAAATTCCTTCTTCATGTTTATGATCGCTACCATTAGAGCTGCCACAACGGCGCGCCTACACAAAAATTATATTAGTGAAAATGACCTAAATCTAATGGAAAAAAAAATGAGGAAAAGTGCCTTGGATTCAAGATTATCAAACTCGTGAGTTTAAATAAAGTTGTGATAATAATATAAATTCGTATCGTGAATTCGAAAATAAAACATGTAAGAGTTTAGTTTTATCATTAAATAGATATTATTAGTATATAATTAAATAATTAAAATATAAAAAATTAACAACAATTTGATTTAAATATATTTTAAATCCAAATAATTGAAATTAAATCTATCTACCTTTATAATATATCGTATTTAATAAAGAAAGTTTTATAAAATTCATATATAAAGCCGTTGAGTATAATTAAATTGAAAAAGTTAATACGAGTTTAAGAATGCTTTAACACGATTTTGTAAGCTAGAAACGTAAAAACGGTAAACTCGATGTATAAACTCATGAATTTAACCAAGTTTACAACGATCACGAGTTTACCAATAACTTGACTCGATTCTATAGATTAGAAACGTAAAAACGGTAAACTCGGAGAGTCAACTCGCGAGTTTGATAACAATGCTTGTACTTGAACAGTACATTTAAAAAAAGAAAAAAAAATTGTGTAAAATTATACCCGTGCCCACATTTTCTTTTTCTAGACCTTAACTTAAATTTTGGATCTCTCTTTTTCACTTCAAAATAAATTGGGAAAATGTCAGCTAGGTCCCAAGCTAGAAAAAAAATATCACAAAAGTCCTTTTAAAAAATCAACTGTCAAAAAAGTCCCTAGGGACTTTTCTGACATGAATTCTCAATGACCATTTACTAAAATACCCCCCAACCAATTTAACCACTGTAATTGATTACAACATGTTATGCTATGTTTACAACATCGTAAGTCATATTAACAACATAGTCAGTTACGTTTACAACATGTTACATTATATTTAATGAGTTGTAAACGTAACTGAAGAGGTTGTAAACGTAACACAATCACGCATTTTATATACATGTTGTTAACGTAACTTACTATGTTGTTAATATGATTTACGAAGTTGTAAACATAGCATAACATGTTGTAACTAATGACAGTGGTTAAATTGTTTGGGGGGTATTTTGGTAAATGGTCATTGGGAATTCATGTCAGAAAAGTCCCTAAGGACTTTTCTAACAGTTGACTTTTCAAAGGGACTTTTGTGGTATTCTTTCCCTAGCTTGGGACCTAACTGACATTTTCCCTAATAAATTTGTATGCTCACGTGCCACTTATACAAGGACTTTTCTGACAATTGACTTTTCAAAGGGACTTTTGTGATATTCTTTCGCTAGCTTGGGAACTAGCTGTCATTTTCCCTAATAAATTTGTATGCTCACGTGCCACTTACACTATATATACAGTACCAGGGTCTGTTGTTCAAAACACACAAACACAAATTCACAATGGCGAAGGAGTATTGCAAAGCTTTCATTTCTGTATCCTTCATTCTTATAGCATTCGTCACACTCATTCCCTCAGTTTCATGTGAAGATGAAAATGATGATACCAAGACTTACATCGTCTACTTGGGATCACTTCCTAAGGAATCATCTTCTTCTTCTTATTCTCCAACCTCAAACCACCTCACAATTCTTCAACAAGTTCTTAATAATGGAGTCGTCAATGCAAGTTCTTTCTTGATCCGAAGCTACACTAAGAGCTTCAATGGATTCGCTGCAAAACTCACCCGTCATCAAAGAGACAAGATAGCTGAAATGAACCAGGTGGTCTCTGTCTTTGAAAGCAAAACACTTACAATTCAGACGACAAGATCATGGGACTTCATGGGATTCTTGGAGACAGCGATGAGGCGAAACAGATCAAGTTCATCATCAGCTGAGAGTGACGTTGTGGTCGGAGTCATAGACACCGGAATTTGGCCGGAGTCCCAGAGTTTCAGCGACGAAGGTCTCGGCGATGTTCCTAAGAAATGGAAAGGGACTTGTGCCGGTGGCAAGAACTTCACCTGCAATAAGAAGATCATCGGAGCTCGGCACTACACTGAAGGTAGTGATTCTGCCAGAGATGAAGAAGGCCATGGAACTCACACTGCCTCAACAGCAGCTGGAAACATAGTTCATGGTGTCAGTTTTTATGGCATAGCAAATGGTATGTGTGTTTAGGATCATAATTAATCAAAACATATTAGTTTCACATGTTTCATCCATCACAACGTTATGCCATGCATGCAAGTATGAACTAATTACACTCATATTGATGGAAATTTTAAAAAAAAATAATAATGAAAGATTCTATAAGATTTGAAGACGCCAATTATATGTAACAATTAACAAGACGATTTAGCAATAATTTATTTTAATTTAAATCTAATTATTATCTTTTATAATCAATTGTGGAATGTTTTGTCATAAACTCCTAAAGTTAAGCTCTACACATTTACTTTGTACGCGTTTGATTATGGATTGAATATTGAGCATTGTGGTTTCTCTATTCTTGTTCTCTTTTACGTACTACATCACATACACAGAATGTTTTGTCAGTCTCAACTTATTTACTTTGTACGCCTTTGATTATGAATTGAATATTGAGTATTGAGGTTTCTGTCTTCTCCATCTATTAGTCTCACTTTTCACTTTCCCTTCATACATGAAACTCCAACAGGTACAGCAAGAGGAGGAGCTCCGTCGGCGAGAATTGCAACATATGCAGCTTGTGATAAATTAGGATTTTGCACAGACGAAGATATATTGTCTGCTTTTGATGACGCCATTTCAGACGGCGTTCACATCCTCTCTGTGTCACTAGGAAACGGATTTCCGATCGACTTCCTCAGTGACTCGGTAGCCATCGGATCTTTCCACGCCATGGAGAAAGGGATCCTCACCGTCCAAGCCGCCGGCAACTATGGCCCTTCATTTGCCTCAGTTTCAAGTGTAGCACCATGGATCCTAACCGTAGCAGCAAGTACCACAGATCGTAAAATCATCGACAAGCTTGTTCTTGGCAATGGACACACACTCATTGGGAATTCCATAAATGCTTTCACCTCAAATGGCACAATGTTTCCTATAGCTAAGGCAAATGGTGATTCAAAAGATTGTCCAAAATTCTTGGCAACGTCTTGTGTTTGTTTGGACACAAACCTGGTGAAAGGGAAGATTGTGTTGTGTACTGATCTGACTCTGTTGTACTCTGATAACTCTCAAGGCGTGATTGGCGCCATCACAGCTTCCATCCACCGAATGGAAGATATGTCGGAAGTGGTGCCACTACCTTCACTGGACATGTCCGAGGATGATTTCAACATTGTTGAGTCATACATAAATTCAACCCAGGATCCAAAAGCTGAGATAAAGAAGAGTGAGATTTGTGTAGATGAAAATGCTCCAAGAACAATTGATTTCTCTTCACGTGGGCCAAATTTGTTAGTAGCAGAGATCTTAAAGCCAGATATAAGTGCTCCTGGGGTTGATATTTTGGCAGCATATTCACCTGTTGGATCTGTTTCAGAATATTCAAATGACAAAAGATATGTGAAGTACAACTTTTTATCAGGAACTTCCATGGCTTGCCCTCATGTTTCTGGTATAGCTGCACATTTGAAGAGCCTTCATCCAGATTGGTCACCTGCTGCTATCAAATCAGCCATTTTAACAACAGCAAAACCTATGAAGAAGAAAGCTTATTCTAAAGATGCAATTGGTGAGTTTGAATATGGATCAGGGCATTTGAATCCTGTTCAAGCTAGTGATCCTGGGTTGGTTTTTGACATATCCAAGCAAGATTATGTGGAAATGTTGTGCAGTTATGGATATAACACTTCACAGATTAAGCAGATTTCTGGAGATAATAGCAGTACTTGTCCGAGATCTTCTTCTCACAGAGATTTAGTGAAGAATCTTAATTATCCTCTACTTGGAGTTAATATCAAGCCTTTTACACCATTCAAGGTTGAATTCAAGAGGACAGTGACAAATGTTGGATTTGCCAATTCAACCTACAAAGCAAGCATTTTATTACCAGCACATTCGAAGTTAAATATTACAGTAAATCCTAATGTTCTCTCGTTCAAATCATTGAAGGAGAAGAAATCTTTTGTAGTTAGCGTTGCTGGAGATGGAATCTCAAATCAAACCGCATCATCCTCTTCGTTGACTTGGTCAGATGGCGCACACAATGTGAGAAGTCCAATTGTTGTGATGTCGTTTGAGGAACTCCTTTTTAATAGTTGAAGAACTATTCAAGTTTACAGAACTTGAAGCAGCGTAACATGTATCATATGTACTAAAACTATAGTATGATTATCAACAAACGTTCTGTTTGACTCGTGGGCGTCCCGTCCCTATCATAAATTTCACGTGTATTGAAGCCCTCTAACCATAAATGTGGGTCCTCTCTATTTGGACCAGAAAAATAAATTTATTCACCAAAAAAAAGAAAATCTTCAGAAAAGTTGGGAAAAAGTCCCCTGGCAAGAAGGATCTAATAAATATTTATAGAAAGTAACAATATACTGCAAATTTTGTATAATACTAGTACTCTGATCTAAATCCTTATCATCAATAAAATTTTTACCGAGGGACCACCCCCAATTTCCCCAAAATCTTCTCGTACATTGCCATTAGAAGTATTATATTGAGTTATGGCTGTAATAGGTTGCAACACCCACACAAAGAAGCAGGTATTTGGTGTTGTTCACCTTCTATTTGATAGCAACAAAGCATATGAATGAATCTTACAAATACTACCAACCAGATTGACAGAATTAAAAACAAGAGGTCCCTCGGTAAAAGTATACTTTGTCAAATATAAAAAGAAAACATCTATACACAACGCATATCTCAACAAAAGGATCAAGCTAACATTGAGATCATATGTATCAGTTCTGCCACTTCTTATTGAGTATGAAGCCAAAAGAGGCAGTAGATATTACATCTCTTGAACATTGAGTGATTGAAGAGGACTCTGTCACTTCTTTCTCGACACTGCCGCCGCAATCCCACCTGCTACCAGTCCTACAGCAGTTGCAGCAATGCCAAGGCCAATGACACCATCTACAATTAAAAAAAAAAAAAAATCAACAAAATCAGTGCCGAAATCAAATCAATAACAAGAACCCCTTACTTTTACTCCCAGAAATTATGTACTTCTTGCACGGCAAAGTTGATGCAAGGAGCCAAAAGAAGTTCAGAATAATAAGTGTCTAAACAAATCCTTGGATTTGGAACATTAACAATAATGAATTGTAATTGGCTCCTTTGTACAACCAGCTAGTACAATATATCTATGTAAGAGTTTCTCCCTATGACTCCAGAACCACTAAATCATAAGTGTAAGAGAATAAGGTAGTGTGTGATGAATACTGCCTAGGAAGGATTGTCTCCCACAAAACTTCAGGACACCCTAGATCATATGATATCATCACCAAAATAATATGAAACGCAGGAAAAGTTTAAGAAAACAACTGTAATTGTGGGTGAACCTTTTGTGATCCGATCTTCAATTATCTTCTTAAGTGTCACTGCCTGTCTCCAGTCAGGAGCAATCTACAAAACAATAATATGTTGTTAATGCAATGGTTAAAATTCAGTAAAAGGAAGTGGTTAAAGGCACTAGACAATATCTTCAAGTTGAAGGAAATATTTACTTCTGCCAGGTTTGGAAGTAAAACATAACATAATACCATAAAACCACTCAAAATTACACATAAATTCTGCCAGATTTTCCTTCATAACTTTCAAGATTAATGTATCAGACTTCGGTATTTGGTAAGAGAACAAATTCAGGAATACATATATTTCTTCCGGTCTCGGATGCCTTATAATAGTAATGAACTAGTATCAACCAAACAACAGGTGTCCAAAACAAAGCTTCTCTGGTGGATAATTTCATTTTAAATTCAGCAGACCTATCAAATGAGGAAACCACCAATTACAGTATAAGCAACAGTTGTTTAAGGATTCCTAAGTCAATGAACATTTTGCATTGATAGAAATCAGATTCTTCCACAATTAATGAAGTTACGTATTTTAAACAAGACAATTCAAGATAGAAATGGCAGTTGTACATTTATGCATTAAAAATCTTTAAAGGACTTACAAAAATAGATAAAGGAGTTTACATTGACCAAGAAGAAAACAAAAATATTAGAGGGACTTGAACTGCCATTTTCCTAGATTAACCAACAACTCTGGAGACAGAAGACCATACCGATAGACATCTATCCACAAGATCCCTACTCCTTGAATAATCACCACTTCTATAATACCCAACAGCCAAAAGATATAGCCTCTCCCTCTGTAGCATTGGGTCAGTTGTCCCAGGCAAAGATGCTGTTATATACATGTTATCATATGGTCAGCCAATGTTGCAAGAATAAACACAAGGAGATATAAATCTATGACAGAAAAATTGCTCAATTTGAAAATTCATTCATTTGAAATCAAATTATGCAGACTTTCTTGTTAAAAACCTCAAGGATAAAGACAGTGAGTAGGTGTATGTCAGCAAGTAAATGAATTGTCTGAGTGAATGCCTAGTGTACGCTACCTTCAAGCATCGCTATCCCACGTTGCACATCATCTGGTCGTCTTGAGTGAACAAGGGCCCATGATAAACGCAAAAGAGACTCTTTCACAAATTCATCTGAGCCAGCTTCAGCAACCTCTATTTCACATGCCTGCAGATACATTTAGAAAGCAGATGAAGTAACTGATAAGAAATAATTCCAGTAGCAAAACGGCTGACAGAAAAAAAACAACCAATTAATTAAATGAGGTAGCATGAGAAATATAATTCTCCTGCATATTCCAAAAAGCTATTTTT
Source organism: Inga leiocalycina (assembly GCA_963242795.1). Taxonomy (NCBI): domain Eukaryota; kingdom Viridiplantae; phylum Streptophyta; class Magnoliopsida; order Fabales; family Fabaceae; genus Inga; species Inga leiocalycina. The sequence continues at coordinate 62,952,598 of OY725325.1, forward strand.
GGTTGATGTGGCGTCATTAGATAGCAGATACAGTTTTACCACAAACTTTGTTGATACAATCCATTGGACTAGTAAATACCTTAATGTGCTCCTAATATACACTAGTAGGAACTAGAAAGGAACAAAATTTATCCTCACCAAATATGAAAAATCAACTTACAAAGATGGGCTAGAAAATAAAAAGATCCAACATGCAAGTTTGATAAATTAGGAATCAGCTACAAAGAACATTCTCTCAGGGTGAAATTATTTTGAGCGCTATATTTGAAGTTCATTGGTCATTCTAGGTTACTTCATTGGTCATTAGGTGTTACATGTGCAAAACCAAAATTTCTCATACTAATTAAGCCTCGTAAAGACTTAGCTTCACAACCTAATTATCTTTCGAGTTAAAAATAGCCAAAAATTAACATGTCAAGCCTTCATCCGTCATAGCAACACTTTCCAATACAACAAAGGCAACCCTTCTTCAATTAGACCAGCAGGGGAAAAGACAAAAAGAATGAAAAATACCGTTTATATCAGATGGGGAAAAAATATATAAGAAAATAAAGAAATTAAGAAAATACACAACCCTGATGCTCCAGAAAAACGACCAATAGCTCGAGAACTTCACTAACAAGGCTTCAAAATCAGAACAGGAAAAGCACAAACAGAGAAAATCTAGATACTAACACAGAAGAAATAGCATAGAAAACCAAACGCATGTTCGAATTCAATCAATTGGTGGATGGAAGCGATGAAGAGAAGGATAAGCTTACAGCAACGATGTCGGAATCACACCAAGGCAGCTGATCCTTACCGGAAAAGAAGTTACCGATTGAATCGATCATCATGCCGATCTTGGCTTCGATCTTGGCCATAAAATGAAGAAGGGGCTGAACTCTTGGAGTTGAAGGATGAAACTTACAAAAGTCAGGAAGGAAGGGATGAGACTTTAGTAACCAAGTCTTTTATCAAGATTTCTTCGTCCTCAAGTCCTTAAATTTTTAATATTTAATTTAGAGTTAAGGGTAAAACTATCCTTAAATTTTGTTTAAGAGTGCATCCATAATTTTTTTTTTTAAATAACCATGAATTTTTAAAAATGGTACAAAAATAACCATAAACTTTTAAAATATGGGAAAAAATGACACTACCGTTAACGGCCGTTTAGTCAAAAGTTTTTAAGGGGTAAAAATACCCATAAACTTTTCTTAAAAGTGCACTCACTACCGTAAACTTTTTTTTTGGTGCAAAAATAACCATAAACTTTCAAAAATGGGGCAAAAGTGAAGGTTATCTTATTGGGTTCAAATGTAATCTTTTGATTGTTTTAAATTCAGGAAAAAAACACATCGACTTGTCCATCATAATTTTTCCAAGCCAAAAAATTGAAAAACTCAATTTCAATAAAGATGACATCACTATCCTAATCTCACCGACGTGTAATAAATGGAATTGTTGAGATCCTTTCCCATCAACAATTTTGGCAATTATATTTACGACACCATTTATATCAACAATTCCATTTAAGGCATGTCGGTGAGAGCAGGATGGCGATGTCATCTTCATTGAAGATCAGTTTTTCAATTTTTGGTTTGGAAAAATCATGATAGATAAGTCGAGGTGCTGTTTTCCTTGACTTAGAACAATCAAACGATGACATTTAAATACAGTAAGAGAATTGTCACTTTTGCCCCATTTTTTAAAGTTTATGTTACTTTTGCACCAAAAAAAAATGTATGGTGATGAGTGCACTTTTGAGAAAAGTTTATGGGTATTTTTGCCCCTTAAAAACTTTTGAGTAAACAACCGTTAATAGTAGTGTCACTTTTACCCCGTTTTTGAATTTTTATGGTTATTTTTACACCATTTTTAAAAATTTATGATTACTTTTACACCAAAAAAAAAATTATGGTGGTGAGTGCACTTTTAAAAAAAAATTTAAGAATAATTTTGACCCTCGTCCCTTTAATTTAAAATATCTTATCCCGGAAAAACCCTATTGTGTTCCTTTCTGCCGTGAAAATAATTCTCATATACGAGACACGAAGGTGAGGGTGGGAGGAAGGGACATAGAAACTGTAAGGTGGCTTCCAAAGTTTCAATTTTATTGCTTTTGGACGATAAGTACCTTCTTCGAAAGTCTCCTTCTTGGCGTTTAGGGAAACCTCATTGGTCCAATTATTATTAGAGTTAACGTGACAAAATGCAAATAAAATACCCATCCAATTATTATTATTGTAGTGGAGCCCACATTATTTTTCTAAAAATACCAAAATACCCTCAACACAAAAATAGCAAAGATGCAAAACTACCCATAATTTTTTAGTCATGGTGTTTCAAACACCATACGTTTTTTGGTCAAGGGTCAATTTTGTCTCCAAAGTTTTCATATAAGGGTAATTTTGCCTCGAAAATTTTTCGGAGGCCAATTTTACCTTGAAAGTTTTAAATATAACTTTGAAAAAAATAAAGTATATGATATATAGACTTCTTAAGCAAATTTGCATCTTAATCAAAATGACGTATGTAATATGTGGACTGCTAGCTCAGTATATTGGTCAACTAACTATCAAAATTTATTGAGATAACGATCAGAGTAGAATTGATCATGTTTTGAAACTTCTGAGGCAAAATCCCCCCTTCGAAAAACTTTCGAGACAAAATTACCCCTTGATGAAAACTTTCAAGGCAAAATTACCCGTTAACCCTATATTTTTCGATAGTGTAAAAATACCTATAAACATTCAAGATAGAAATGAAAGTACTAAAATACACCAATAAAAAACACAAACACATACGCGTGGTGAATACAATATAATACATGAAAATTATTTTCATGTATTTGTTAGGTAATCTAGGCAAATTTGGAACTGACATCTAGTTGATTGTTTCTCTCTTATTTGGTCCAAAGGATTTTTAATTTAATGATTTGATTCATTTTTAAATTAAGTCAATTTTATAAGAATTTTATAATTGTATAGCTTGTTTTCAAAATTTATTGAGTCTTTTTTACAATTTTCCAAGGACCAACGAAGGCTAGGGATTTCAAGGAGCTACGCACGCTGCTAGTTTGGAGGACCGACGGAGCCTCTGGATTCAAAGGAGCAACGCAGGCTGCCGGCTCTGGGGAGCGACACAATCTGGGCCTTCGGGGGAGCGACACATTTTGGGCCTTCGGAGGAGCATCAGACAAACGAAGGACTCAGCAGCTTCAGATGAGCCACAGAAAATGGGCCTTTGGATTCGCTATGGACAAGAGAGAGACGATGGGGTTTCAAACAAGCCACAGACACACGATGTCACAGTCACTCCAAATCGCACCCTTCCGGGGTAAACTGGATACCTGGACTCAAATGAATATTCACGCCCCCGGCGTGTTTCTTTCACCTCCCCACAACTTGAACACCCAACCTGGGGATAAGTTCAAGCACTCGGGCTCCATATTCGATCCTCAAGCTCCCTTTAGCTTTTTCTTAAGCTGGCTAAACCCTAGGTGTTCAACATCCAAATTTGAGCCTCCAAACCTTTGTAAGTTTTTTCCTCTCCTTCTCTCTCCAAAAAGCTCAACTCTTCTCTCTCTTCAAACTGAATATGGCGTCAGAAATAAGGAGGAGGAAGGAGAAAAAAATGTTTTATAACATATCCCATGCTTATGTCATCAATGTAATATGCTGATGTCATAATTCCCAAAATTTGACATTTTCGGATTTTCTAGTAGATTTTCTGTCTAAACTTTGAAAAATTATAAATAAATTTGTAGACATCGAATTCCAAAGGTTATAGAACCCTTATTGAGTCTAGTTTCAAGAAAAAATATAGACATTTGCAGTTGGAAGCACATCATTCCCAGATTTAATTTCTTTGAACGCTGCTCCAAAAAACTTTCTAGTTTTTCTGGGCTAAATTCAAAAATTCATAACTCTTTGTATATAGCTTAAATTAATTCATATGACCTATCAAATTAACTATTAGAATGTCTAATTTCACCCTATAAAATTTCATAATTTTTTCTCATCATTTGGTCTTCCAAAACCTCATGAAAAACTCATTGCCTCATAAAAAATTTCACTGAAAGTTTAATCACTTTCTTCAAAATTCACCATTTTATTTTCTTCAATGCCCCAAGGATATAAAAAACATTAAAGAATAGATTTGGGATACCTACTAAACCGGGACTTAGTCGTCCACTTAATTCAGGCTTATTTTCAAGCCTCCGATCCTAAAATTCGGGATATTACACACGACGTACAATGATCCACTCTGCTCCTCATCCAAACACACACTCGTCTAAATTCTATGGGAGCAACTTTGACATTTCACTTTAGCAAATAATCACAGAAAAGCCCCTAGGTACTTTTTTGATATTGGAAGTTTCAAAGAAACTTTACTGTTATTTTCTTTGGTCATTGGGACCTCTGCTTGATTTTCCCAAAAATGAAGTAGATGACACATGGATTTCTTGAGCAAATTTGCATCTTAACAAAAAGGACATAGGTGACATGTGGACGACTAACTCAGATCAATTAACTGTCAAAATTACCTGAGATAAATATCAGATCAAAATTGTTCCCATTTTAAAACTTTTAGGAAAATATTCCTTCCGAAACACTTTCGGGGCAAAATTACCCCTTGGTAAAAACTTCCGAGACAAAATTACCCATTAACCCTATGTTTTTCGATGGTGCAAAAATACCTATAAATATTCAAAATAGAAATGAAAGTACTAAAATACACGAATAAAAAAAAAAAAAAAAAACACACACACACACACACATATATATATATATATGCATGGTGAATACAATATATTTTATGAAAATTATTTTCATTTATTTGTTAGGTAATCTAGGCAAATTTGGAACTTACATCTAGTTTATTGTTCCTCTCTTATTTGGTCCAAAGGATTTTTAATCTAGCTTAATTTAATGATTTGATTTATTTTTAAATTAAGTCATTTTTATAAGAATTTGTGTTTGGACGGTAGGTATAATGCCTAAGTTGAGGATCGAACCCCAAACCTAATACCAAAAAGGCACATCTTGTACCACTAAACACAGATCTTTGGTTCTCGTAAAATATGTTAGAATAGAAATAATTTATAAATAGAAATAAATGAGTAGATAATAATAATTTGTTTGTTAATTTAAAGTTGATGCATAAAATTACATGTTATATTCATAATAACAATAGCATAGAATTTGGAGAGTTAGATCGATAAGTTTTTTTTAATAAGACAGGGTGTTTTAGTACTTTCATATCCATTTTGAATTTTCGTAAGTATTTTTGCATCTCCAAAAAGTATATGGGCCCCACTACAAAAAATCATAGACGTTAGCCCATTTTAACGGGCATGTCATTTTTACTCTGATTTTGAATATTTATGGGTACTTTTACATTAAAGAAAAGTTTATGGTATTAGTCGTATTTTGCATCTATATCACTAGGCAAGCTACAAGGCCATTGGGACCTATTGGGATTTAAATTTGTTAAAAGTGCCTTATTATTTTGAATGGAGGGAGTATATTGAAATTATTTTTTTGGCTAATTATACAAAACCTCTCAGAATTGTGAGTTAGTTGTATATAACATCCTAACATTTTAAAGTTTGAATTTAACCCTGTAACCTTTTAATTCTTAATTACAAACCCCTTGTCGTTAACTGGCCATTATTTTTTAACTGAAATTGCTACGTTAGATTAAGAAATAACACGTGGCATCTTACATAGCATCCTATATAAATTACTTATTTCATAAAATCCCATGAACTTTAACCAGTTACAGATAACTCATGATCTTTGATCATTTACAAATAACCTCTAACATTTCAAAATTTAAATTTAATTACTTTAAAATCTTGATTTATAATATTAAACCCACGTCATTACTTTTGTTATTTTAATAAATTTATTAAGATTTTTACTATCATTTATCAATTAAAATAGTTTTTATGGACAAAATTAGAGAATAATGTTTTTAAAAAATATAAAATAAAAATGTCTTCATTTATATACCATTTACTTATTTTCTTGGAATATCTGAACATTGATAGTATAAAAATGTCTTCTTTGTATTAAATATTTTCGTGGGATAATTTAACATTGATAGATTAAATATTATATTTGCGTTTGCGGATAGCATTTGCTCTCATTAGTAATGCATATTTATCTCTTGAATTAGATTGTTAATGTTTATTTTTATATTTTTTAAAATATTATTCTTCTTGTTTTTGTCATACAAAAAAGTTATTTTAATTTACAAAAGAGAAAAACCTAATTAAATGAAGTCCAAATATCAAAATCCAAATTCAGGTATATACTTTCAAAAAATTCTTAATAAGGTGAAGAAGCCTCATTAGAAATTTATATATATTGTTAAAAGACTATAATGGATCTATAGTTAAAAAGAAAAATTAAAGGTATTTTTGACAGAAATTAAAATTCGGACATATACTTTTAACAATTTCTTAATCATTTTATATATTTAAACCATATTTTAAACGTTTGATTTATTTTATTTATTTAAACAACAATTTAATCTTTTTTTCCCGATATGTCAAATTTCTTAAGTTGCTTAACCGGTTAAAAAAATCTTAATTTACATTTCACTAAATGTCATTGTTTTCTCGAAAAAATTGTTTTGTCAGCGGTGCTACTATATTAATTCAAATGAAATGAATTGCTAATAATGGGCACTTCTTGGACGGAGAGAAACAATTTATATTTCAAAACAAAACAAAATAAAAAGATTAATTTGTCATTTAAATGAATAAAAGGAAATGAATTGACTAAACTATTGTTTAAATAAATAAAATGATTAGGACATTGTTAAGAGCATATGTCTCAATTAAAAATTTGGTTAAAGATACCTTTAATATTTTTTTTTTAATTATAGATAGGCATTCTAGTCTTTTAAAAACATTCATAAATATCTAGTGAGGCTTACTGACCTTATTAAGAATTTGTTAAAAATGTAGACCTAAATTAGGATTTAGGCTTTTCGGTTGGATTTAATCAAAATTATCCCTTTACAAAATGATAGTAAAAAATATTAATAAATTTATTAAAATGATAAAATTAACATCATATTTTTAATATTATAAATCAAAATTTTAAATAAATCAAACTAAAATTTTGAAATGTCACGGGTTATTTATAACTGACAAAGTTCAGGAGTTATCTGTAATGAGTCAAAGTTTAGTAGGGATTTTATGAAATTAGTAATTTAAATAAAATGCCAAGTAGGATGTGATGTGTCATCTTTTAATTTGACGTGGCAACATCTATTAAAATGATAATCGTCAATTTATGATAAGGGGTTAATAAAAAAGAAGGTCAAGGGGTTTAAATTTAAACTTAAAAATATCAAAGGGGTTATATGCAACTGGCATAAAGTTCATGAAGCTTTATATAACTTTGCCTTATTTTTTAATGTTTCATTAATATGATTGATTCCCCTTTTTTTTTTAACCTATTGATTCGGTATCCATTAAACAAGGGCTATTGGCAAATTTGAAAGTGCATTGAAATCTTAACCACCAAACTACCTTGGTGATAATGTGCCTTCCCTGAAAATGCTTCATATGAAGGTAGTATTTTTTATACTCCCTCCCTTATTAAATATAAATTTCTCTTAATTAAATATCTAAAATATGATGAATAAAATTAATTGGGCAGAAATAAGAATATCTCAATAAATAGAGGTGTTATGGCAAAGAAGAACTTAATGTGGAATACCTAAGGAAATAAAACCTTTATTAAATTACGAAGTCAAAATCTAGCTAAGAGAAATCTTTAGAACTCATATAACTAATAAAGTCTGAGGAGAATCTCCAATGACATACAAATTTTGAATTAATTTCTAGATGAGATTTACATGCATTGAGCTAACAGAAAAATAGTCCTAAACATCTAAAACTACCCATTGATCCACAACCAAGATTAGGAGAGTAGTGAATAAATAAGTGAATTTACATAACCCATTATTCCTAAACTTGAGCAGCATTCAACAAATAAGAAAAAAAATAAAATATAAAAAAAATATAAAAAAATATTTATATCAACATAGAGCTAGTCTAGCGGTGTAAGACCCGTTAGATTTCTTTGGTGGAGGAGACACCTGTATTGAAGAGGCAGTCTTCCTGTCATAAATGAGAAATTTGTGAAGTGTCTAAGGTTTGGTAATCAATTTGTTTCTAAATTTTGGTATCAGAGCCAGCATGAGATAGTGTTTCATTCCTAAACATATTCGTAGGAGGGTTAGCACTTCATTCCTAACTATATTCATAGAAGACCGAATTGGGTGCGAGTTACTAGGTTAAGCTTTTGACACGATGGTTGACGCTTTCTTCTTAAGATTTGGTATCAGATCTAGCATAGGGTATGACCCTATTTCTAGTTGAGCACTGATAGAGCTCAATATTTATATCTTTTTATTAATTAATCTTAGGCTTTTGTAGGACTTAATTGAATACTTTGGGCATAATCAAGTGTTAATGTGAGACTTTAATGGAAGAATAATTTGGGAATTAAAGTGGTTAAATTGTTATATTTTTAATTAATATTTGTTATTCCCATTATTTTTTAATTGTGAACAAAAGATATTACCTTTGTGAATATAATTTTGTAGGTGATGATGTGGCATAACTTGAGTAGTCAAGATCAAAGATGTTATTTTGGAGCATAATGAAGGACAAAAGTGGAACATCGCAAGTGCAGAATTTATTTTCATATTTTTTCTAAGAAGAGGTTAAATGAGTAAGGGCCTTGTTTGGTGGTTGTAATTTTGTGTCTAATACCAAAATAGATTTCTATCTTTTATCCAAACAAGGCACAACTCACTTTTAACCTAAAAAGACAATTGAATTGCAAAGAGAAAGAGGCAAGAGGCGGCTGAATTATTTGGGGTGCTTTTGAACCGAATTGAAGAATAAAAGAAGCTGGACCGAAATGGTTTTAAAGGGAGCTTGTTGAACCAAATAAATAGAGAGGGAGGTTGCAGCCGTCATTGTGGACCGAGAAGGTTGAAGAAAAAGGGAAGCACGATGGAATAATAGGAGAGTGGATGTGAAAAGGCAGCTGAACCGAGTGGGGAAGAAATAGAGAAAAAGAACCCAACCGAAATGGTTGACCAAGAAATTAGAAAAGCTGGACCGAATTAAAAGAGGTAGGAGCTGGACCAATTAGAGAGGGCTGAACCGAAATTAGAGAGGAGCAGCGAATGAGAGAAGGGGGCGGCTGTGTGAAAAAGGTGTGTAAAAAAGGGAGCAGATGGGATGAAATAAAAAAAGAGGAGAGTGCAGTAGCTGTGTGGGCAGGAGGCAGCGAATGAAAAAGGGATTGCGGCTGGAAGAAGGAGACAAAACAATGAATTGAAGGAGAGTAGAATCTATTCGGTGCTTTCCTATTTCCATGGCTTATTCCTTCTCCTTTCATCAATCGTTCTCTTCCTTTATAAGTACCTAAGTCTTGGTGATTTCCTTGAGTTGGGTAATGGTTTGAGCTTCTAAACTTCAATGGAATTCCTTAAGCTCTCTTTTTAGTTCATGATTATGTAGCTTGGTTAAGTATGTTATTGTGATCTAGATTGTTCCATGCCAAGTGAATAAACTTGGTGGTTGGGCTAGGAGTTGATTAATTAAGCTTTGTATGATTCATATTAGGAGTAGGTTGAATTGTTTATCTCAACTTGGTTAAGTGGATTTAAATTATTAAACTGAATATTTTGAATTGTTGTAATGGTAATTACAATTTAGAATTGGAAGTTAATTATTCATCTCCTTGAGTCACTATTAATTGGTGGTATTCATTTAATTGCTTCGGTTGAATGAATTAAATGATTATTGCAAGTATGGAGCTAGTGGTAGCTTAGTTCCATCCTCTTGGCTCATTATGGAATTCATATTATTAGCAAGCAAGGAAGACTAAAACCTCAACTCAAGGGAATCCTATTTTATCATTATATTAGTTAATTGAATTTATCTTGTTGTTAGTGTTAATGTCAATTCCTTTTGCTTCTTTGTTTTGAAAACCAAAAAATACAAAAATATTGCTTTAGCTTAGTTACTTCATTAGTTTACAAATGCAATTTCTCAAAAATGATTTCTCACAACTTTAAGGCTTTTTATCACTTTACTACTTAGAAAATTGGAAATTAATCTCCTCACAAGAATGACCTAGGTTGAGCTACTACGCTATATTTTTAAATCTAGTTTTATTTTGTGAATTCACACGACATGGGTTCATCAAGCACAAGGAAAGATTTTGACACGACTTCATCCCAAAGGTTTAGTATCAGAGCCAACTAGTATCAAAGCCAGCACGGGTTAACACTTTGTTCTTAAAGTTTGGTATTTTGTACCAAGTAAGATTATTTGCTTCCTATTTCAAGTTCTAAATCTCATACAAAAGTAACAAATGTATGGATAAAAGCCTCTTCAATATGTTTCCTCTTCATTTGAAGATCTATTACACCTTTTAATTGGTTGAGGAAATCACTTGAAGCATCTATGCATCTAATTGTAAATGAAAGTCCTTTTTAAAAGTTTCCATCATAGGTAGGGGTGTTCGGGATCGGGATCGGGATCGGGAAATGCCATTCCTGATCCTGATCCCGAGAAGGGTTCGGGAATGATTTTCATTCCCAATCCCGAAAATCGGGAAATTTCGGGATCGGGATCGGGAAATTCCCGATACCGGATTTGATTTTTTTTAAAAAAAAAATCTCTATATTAAATTTTTTGTTGTGTTTCCTTTAATCTAGTATAAATATATAATTTGTCTAATATCATATTGTATCAAATAAGTCTAATATTAATATATAATTAGTTCAATACATGCTTAAAGTTGTCGATTCAGCTGCAAAAAGAATAAAGACAAGAATAAAAAATTAGAATTATTTAATAAATAATAAATGAAATTAACTAAATAAACTAAAAGAATAGATATTATCTTAAGGGTGTTAGGGATTTTTACATTTTATTTTACATTTGATCTTATTTTCTTAAATATTTTTTAAAAATATATATGTGTATATATATATTTTCGGGATCGGGAAAAAGTCGGGATCGGGAAGTCCAATTCCCGATCCCGATCCCGAATTTTTCCCGATCCCGAAATCACATTCCCGATCCCAAAATTTTCGTGACAGGAAAATCCCGTCCCGATTTGTTCGGGATCGAGACGGGAAGGTCGGGACGGGAAATTGATGAACACCCCTAATCATAGGTTCTCTCCCTTTAAACTTATATTGTTGAAGAAGAATAAACATTGTGAAGAAAGCCATAGATAGTATCTAAGCCAACACAATCTTGAATCCACTTTCATCAAAAGTTTCAAGGACGAACCTCCTTTACAAGAGAAGAATTGATACATCCTAGATCTAGGAGGGGTGAATTAGAGTGCATCTTTGATACACATTCTCGTTTGTAAGTTTTGATATCAAAGCCAATTGGGTTTGAAGTGGTGGACTAGAAAATCGTAAGAGAGGAATTGTGTCTACTACTAGGTATCAGAGTCAGCACGACTTTAAATTATCGAAAGATTCAAGAATAAACTTCCTTCAAGATGGAGAGAATGATATGTTCCAATTGAAAAGTAGATCAAGTTTTATAGAAGACTAGTTAACCCGTGTTTAATGTAGGTTAAAAAAATTAGCTACGCTTATGCTACTAGCTTAAACTTTTGTTGTGATGGCTACTGGCTAGTGTTTTATTTTCAAGGTTAAAAGTTTTAAATTTGGTGGGAATGAAGAATCCGAGGAGAAAATCGGTTATATTTTTATTTTTAAATAAAAAATATACTTGGTCACTACTTTCTATCATTGCTTATTATCTATTAATATTTAATATATTAATTTATTTGTCACAAAAACCTAATGTTTCATTTCCAAGGTTAACCCCTTTAGAGTTTTAAATTTGGTAATTGGTTATATTTTTCTTTTTTAATAATAAATATACTTCGGCCCCACCTCCTATTATTTCTATTGCTTAGTATCTATTAATAATTAATATATTAATTTAATTTTCATAGAAAAAATATATTAATTTATTTTACTAATCTATTAACCATTAATATATTATTATCTGTCAGTTATTTATTATTAAGTCTATTAGTTTTTTATTAGGTCTAATAATTTAATGTGATAATTTAGATGATAGTCATATTTTATACTATTACTATTGAGTTTATATATTTTAAAAATATATTATACATCATGAGAAGAGAATATCTTTTTTAGACCTATCAAAATTGAATATATATATATATATATATATATATATATATATATATATATATATATATATATATATATCATTTATTATCTAGTACATGTATATTTTAGGATAAATAAATTAAAAGATTTTCATTTTTTATTCTGTGTCTTTTTTTTTACCTTAATTCTGTATCAATTTATTAGTATTCTTTCGACAATTCAACAATAGATACGGATGTATACAATATATTAATATTGAAATGAAATTCACGTTTTCATAAAAAGAATCATTGATGTGCGCTCTTTGAATAATTATAATAATCTCATAAATGCTAAAGTATATTTTTATTCCTTTAAATTTTATATAAAGTATACTTTTGATTCCTTAATTTTATAAAATATACTTTTAGTCCTATATTTCTAACACTATTAATGTTGCTAACAAAAAATGTTAATGCAACAAACTCAAGTGATTATTGTGCAACTGACAAAATATATTTAAGTTTTACTTTTTTTAATATAATATATTTATATTATTGAACTAAAATAAACCAACCAGTGGCTGCAAATGAAATCGAAGTTTTGTTATATACTCCCTCCAGTCCTTTTTATAAGAGCTTAATAGCCGCATTATGTGGTTTAAGAAAACGTTAAAATTGGTTAAAAACAACAAGTTTGTATCAAATAAACATTGTTTTTTCTAATATGCCATTATTTATAAGGAGGCAAGCAAGAGAGAGAAAATGGATAATAAATGAGGGAAAGTAAGAAAGAGAATGTAGAATAATAAGGATATAAAACATGAAACCTTTTGTAATGCTATATAAATTAATATTGAATAATAAGGGTATAAAAAAATGAAGAGAGAGAGAGAGAGTGAAAAAAGTTCACCTTTTAATTAATGCTATATAAATTATTTATGAGGCGGCAAAGATGAAAAAAAAAAAAAGTCATTAAATGTTGAGATAATTTTTATCAAGCTCTTATAAAAATGACCAAATCAATTCAAATTTTAGGCTTCTATAAAAAAGACCAAAGGGAGTAGTTTATTAAACATATATTTAGATTATTGCACTAAAATTTTTTTAATACAATCGAGGTTTTGATATTGACCACTTCATTAGGTTTTTAAATATTTTTCAATTTACACATATATTAAATTTAAGATTAATAGCATTTAATTATACAGTCATCACTTGAATTTGTTGTGTCAACGTTTTCCTTTAACAATATTAATGGTATTAAAATTATAGGACTTGCAGAAGCATACTTTATAAAGTTAAAGAACCAAAAATATACCTCATATAAATTTAAAGGATTAATAGTACATTTTAACCTCCCACGAATGATGTTGGTTGTATACTAACCTCTAATATCACACACATTATGAACTTTTAGTTTTATAAAAAAAAGTTTAGAAGAGTTGTGTTCGAGTGTTCACTAGATCCAGGATATGCTTCTAGGTTTAAAGAGCATTTATAGAGATACTTACAGATCACCCACTAATAAGATCATTGTATCGATGAAATTTGATCTCACAACCTTATAGGTATAAAGATACTTACAGATTACCCACTAATAAGATCATTGTATCGATGAAATTTGATCTCACAACCTTGTAGGTATAAGTCAACCCATTTACCAACTTTTACACGATAATTAGAGTTACATTCATGCTTTATGATTTTTCATTCCATAAACCCTTCAGTCTAATCCGAATGCTACATGAGTGGAAAAAATGCTAAATGACCCACCAGGGAGGATCATTGTTTGGTGAGTGTTTTGGTACATTAAGGTATGGTTCCGTGAGAAATATAACTGGTAAAAAGGGCTCCATGGCCATTAAAATTAATTTGAAAAAAGTTTACCACCAGCTTAAGATGGTGGTGTGTCCTGAAATGCCCCTTGAGGAGATACGAGTCCCAACAAATATAAGAGAAGTCATTCACTCCTGTATTTTTTCCCCTCAATGCAAATCCTCTAAGAAGGAAGTATAGCAGACATGTTTACCCCATCTCGAGGCCTACGACAAGGAGACGCTCTATCTCCCTATCTCTTTGTCATGTGTATGGAAAAGTTGGCACACCTTATTCAACAAGAGACGGTCGCTGGGTGGTAGAAGCCCATAAAACTTAGCAAGTATGGCTCCCTATCTCCGATTTATTTTTTTCTCATGATCTTTTGGTTTTTGCATAGGCTAACTTGGAGTAGGTGGAGATCATTAAATGTTGCTTAGACCAGTTCTATGCTCTTTCGGGATAGAGAGTTACTCAACCCAAAACCAAGATATTCTTCTTAAAGAATGTGAATCATAACCAGGCAGCTCAGATCAGGGAGGAACTAGGCTTTTCTCAAACTGTGGATCTTAGTAAATACGTGGGAATTCCTTTACACCATGAGCGCGTCTCAACATAGACACATCAGTTCATTACTGATAAAGTTAAAAGTCGACTGGGAAATTGGAAAACTAAATAACCTTTCCTTTGTAGGACGAGGGACTCTAATTAAGTCAGTAATAAATGCTTTCTCGACTTATACTATGCAAACTATCTACCTACCGGGTATCACTTGTGAATCCATTGGGAAGAAAGCTCGAGACTTCCTATGTGGATCGTCACAGAATCAGCGAAGAATGCGCCTTATAGCGTGGGATAATGTCTGTTCAGATAAGCAGAAAGGAGGACTTGGCATGCACCACATGAAACAACAAAATAGAGCTTTAATGACGAAGCTTGGTAGGGACCAATAAAAGGACGACACTCCCTTTGTGTGAAGGTGATGCGAAGTAAATATGGATGTGGTGAAGATCAAAGATATAAAACTTTCTCTTCGCTACTGGGACACGAACGACTCATAACAAATAAACACAAATGGAAAAGAGGGCTTCATCATAATGGTTATTGTGGCTAGTGCAAAGAGGCAATGGAGGATGAGCTTCACGCGTTGAGGGACTGTTATTGTCAGGTAAAATTGTTTTGGAAATTTGTCATTCCACCTAAATTTCACAATGGTTTCTTTGCAGGTCATATTCAAGATTGGTTAAATTTTACGATAAATACAAAATCAAGACTTACCGAGGTGATTGGAAGGGTCTTTTCTTCTCTATTTGCTGGCTTCTATGACGAGAGCTTAATGAAAGTACCCATACAGGATATGAAGCAAAGTTTAATATTCTAGCACAAGTAACTGCAATTCTGGGATGCATGCATCAAACATCTATGAAACTCCATGAGGTGAACACTAACTCAAAGCCACACCAACTACAAGCTCTTGCTACTGAAGAGTCAAACGTAAGGCACGTGGTCAAGGTCGATGGTGCATTTTCACACTACTTTGGCAAAATAAAGTGGTCCAGCAGGTTTTCCACTTCACTTGTCCTTTTCGTGTTCATCATGGAGAATGAGCTCACGCGTTGAGCGACTATCGTTAGGTAAAATTGTTTTGGTAATTTGTCATTCCACCTAAATTGGTGGTGTTATGAAAGGGAAGAAGATCCCCTCTGAAACTCTTAGAATCTCATCAAGACTGTTAGTTTCTTTTAATTCTGGTCATCCATTTGTTTGCTTTTAAAACACAATTATTATTAGATTATTTGGATGGACATGATTTGGAGGATGAGAGACGCTGAGAGCACATTTTTGAGAAGATCCGGACTCATTATGAAAGAGGGAAATGCCTCCTTTATAAAAGGTTTTCTATTCAGACTGGAAGATGGTGATTGCCTCACAATTGAATTATGGGGATGTCGGATGAGGCTGAAAAGAGTTTGGGATCAGGATGCTATAAACATAATATTAAGAAGTGACTCCGTTAAAGCTGTTCAACTGATTCTCAACGAGGTTTCAATAACTCATAAAAAGTGGGGAGTGATATATAAAATTGGAAGCATGATACAATGTTCTTGACAAGTGAAAATCTCACAGATAAGTAGAGACGCTAATGTCATGACAGATTCTTTTGCAAAATGGTTTTGAACGAAGCCATGGGACTGCAAATTCTTAATCCGAAGTTACAAATGGAAATTATAGCCTATTGTGTTATTTCCTAATTTTTTGTATTTAGGTTTTTCTTTTATTTCCAATGTATGAAAATGAAATAAAACCTTTTTTTAATAAATTCCGCATGTTAGGTTTTTTTTCTTTTCAAAAAATATAAAAGGGTTAAACTACGCCTTACCAAATCACTTTACAGCTAAGGATGTTATTGCTTGCAGTCTCCAAGACAAGACATCAATCTACTCCCTCCCATTTTTTTTTAAAAGGATTTACTTGACATAAATTAAAAAAAAAAGTTTAAATTACTTAAATCTTTTAAAATTTCATAATTATTCTCAATGAAGTTTGTTGATTAGGTGTCGTTTAGTTATTTAAAAGTTTGTTTACTTTGGACCGAAATATTGACACAAAAAAAAGGATATTTAGGAGAAAAAACAATTGATGCCTACAAATGACCTTGTATGAAAGACCATAGAGACTAATCTTGTAATAAGGACCCATGGGAGTATTCATAATCAATGAGGAAGAGTATCATTTTCACAAATAAAAATTGCTTTTTAGAGAAAGAATGTTTCTTTTTCACGTGGAGAGAGAAAACAATCAAAATGAACAGAAACTGCTTAATTCCCTGTACAACTCAACACTTTACAAACAAACCCGTGGTAATCTCTAGCCCTAATCACTTTTTTTTTTACTTCTTCAAAACAAATCCAATAAAATTTTTCCCTGTTTCCCAATTTCACAAGGGAGACAAACCCTTTTATCAGGACCCAGCAACTATGGACAGAGTGTACAAATGAGCAACTAACTGCAACAACCATACCAGTTCTTGAATCATCTTCCAAACTAGAAAATCCATGACCCTAAATTCCTGAGATGCTCATTGATTGTATAAACAGAATGTGTTCAGGAATTTATCCATCAAACCATGATTTTAGCAGTACCCGTATCATTCATTGTCATCTGATAGGTCTTTCCTTTGGATTCTCTAGAGTTCATGCTTTGCCGCCGCCTTCTTCCGCCATGACTGAATGAATTAAAAACTTTTATTACACCAGATGATAAAACCATCTAATCTGATTCTTGCCTTCTTAGGCTCATAACCTCAGAAGGGGCCACATTTTCATCAGCTAGCTTAAATAAATCCCCATTGCCAGAATAAAGTCGGGTGGATAATGAAGGCGATAAAAGTGCGGAATTGCCACCTGCAAGTAAATTTTCAACACATGCAGAGTGAAAAGACAGTATATCAATCAAGGTCCAATAGAGTAGCATCTTGGATATTGGCAAAATAGAGTTGAATGGTAGGAGAAGATTTTCACACCTCCAAAAGAAGGGCTTCTCTCATAGTCCTTGGAAACCTGCAATAAAATGGTGCCGGCGAGCACAACAATAAATCCACATATATCTGATGCAATATCTGAACCCCTTTGTCCCTCCCAGTCCTGTAAGCACAAGATGGGTTGATATTGAGCTATGATTGGAATTCACAGATCATGTATTCTTCAACATTCTCAGCATATAACAAGTTGGTTGTACCTTAAACATTATTACACTGGCTAAGATTGTAAGTGTAGTGAACATTACATAATATATAGGAGACACAATTGCAGTGCTGAAAGTGTCAAGAGCCTGAAATATTAGAGAACGCCTTGTTAAACAAGAAATATTACTTCAAATGTAAGACTTCACAGATAGTGAACTATCCAAGAATAAAAAAGAAAATTTAACATACAAATGCAAAACATCATTTGCAGCAACATTAAACAAAAACCACGGAATTAATATTTGGGATGGCCATTATTACCAGTGAAAGAATATTTATCAACAAAAATTCACTTATTGTACATATATGTGTATGCTAGAACTTATAACAGAACTATTCATGGACTTAGATTTGGTGCCTGTTTGGGTAAACCCCAAAAAAGCACTTTTCTACCTCAAAACCACGGTTTCACAAAAGAGTAGCCAAACATGTGGAAAAATGGCAGAAGCACTTTTTTAGGCCAAACCATGGTTTTGGAAAAGCAAATTTTTTTCCCTTTTTTCTGGTATTGAGTCATCTCAGATCCACGCCCGAAAATGCCCTCCTCTCTGTCTTCTTATCTCTCTCTCCCTCCCCCATTACAGATTGACATTTTGAGAAAGAGAAAATCTGATACAAATGTTGCAATCAAAAGAAGTAATCAGATTGACATTTTGCAGACGGAGCTGGATTTGCGATGGAGTAACTTGAAGAGAAGCAAGAAGGAGGAGGAGGAGATGGTGAATTCCATGCCGGTGAGTACCAAAGAGGATCTTCCGGCAAACAGATTCTGATGACAAGCTGCTGGAGGAAGAATGGGAGGATGAAGGATTGGTGACATCGTACGTGATCGTGAATCGAAGTGGTTTTTGACATGGTATCACAAACTCTATGAATAAATAGTCAAGAGTTTTAAAGTATACACGAGTCAAAAAGGAGATTGTAATTAGTTTTATTTTCAGGTATGTTCTAGCTACATGTGTTAATAGGAAAGACCCTTGGTGCTTGAAAACAGAGAGGAAAAGTCCTTATAATTCTTTCCAGCCATATGCACTTCACTTCTACTCATAGATTGCTTCAGCTCACTGAAGTCATGAGTATTCTGCTCCAATTGTATGAAATCTCCCTTGATCATTGCCTCATAGAGATAAAGATAGAAGATACAAAAGGAGAAAAATGTACTTAAATAATTGTTACAGATATTAAAAGCATTTCTGGACCTTCCCTTGGCAGCTTAACTTTTTGGATGAAATGGTCCTTGAAAATAATAATTAATTACAACAGTAAGAGATTCCATCGTAACGATTCCTCTAATATTGGGACTACTACCAAAAGGCCATTAACAACAACAACAACAAAGTCTCATCCCACTAGGCAACAGAGCAGTTTTATTGGTTCAGAGAAGTTCCAAAAGCAGGCTGAGGCGGTCAGCCTGCTGGACTTATTTCAAGGCACATAGAGTAACTAACCTTATTGAGGTAATTCATTTGAGTGATGATGCATGTAGCCACAACCAGCATAAAGAACCATGTTTCCGAATAGACCAATTGATTCACCCCTTCAAATGTCAACTTCAATGAAGTTCCAAGGGCTTTAACACTCATCACCTGAAAATTTGTAACAATTTCATATGGATCGGTCACAGAAACCAGGGTGGTAAAGAAAGATTCGGAAATGCAATTCATCATTCCAGACCAAGTGCACATTGCGGGGTGAAAAAAAACTCCAAACAGAGAACTTTAACAAACATTCATCAGTCGTTGGTCCAGAGAAAGATTCTCCACATATACATCCCATTTTTCCCACAAAAATGGAGAGATGAGAGAGTCCAGGAGTAAAGAGAGGTGATAAATTTGAGCCGTTGTAGTACCAAAAATTGATTTGCATACAGGTTGAGAATCTTTTTATGTGACGGTTTACCACAACACAGGCACCAAAATAAGCTCACTTTGAAAATGAGATCAAGTACCACAGCTTATACATTTGTTAAACAAGATATTTTGAGGAAACAAATGCATCAAGCTCAGATCAACCAGAAAATTGAGGAGAGAGATCAGTTCAATTACTTACAGAGAGCGAGCCCATCAATGAACAAATGCCAGTAAAAACTAGCACATTGGTATGGCCACACCGAGGTGAAATATGGAAGACCAAAACAAAAACCAATACTGCCACCGAGAACACATATACCAGAAATGCTGAAATGGGAGAAATACTAATGTTAGCCAAAAAATATTAAATAATCATCTTCGAATATGAACATTAGTGCATTCTAACCAGGTTGGGTAGCCATATTCCATATTTCCTGAACAGATGTGATAGTGCGCTCCATTGGTGCATGAATGACAATAATGACAGAACCAGCAATGCACATTACACAGCCCAACATTCCGAGCAGGTGCAGCCTCTCTTTTAAAACAAAGTGAGCCAAAACCGCACTAGAGGATAGCATTCACATTTCACAGTCACTCGTCAGTGGAGAAGTAACAATGTTAATTTGCAATGTAAAGGGGGAAAAAAAGCAAGGCAGCTACCTCACAATGATACTCAGTGCACCAAGCGGCGTAACTAGGACTGCTGGGGCAAATGCATATGCAACAAAGTTTGCAACTTCTCCAACAATCACTAAATCACAAACCATATAACAACAAAGATTCTGCAAGAAGTCAGCAAAGGATCAAAAGCCCATGGCCACGACAATTACCTATTATAATTAGTCATTAACAGCAGTGCAGCCGAAAAACTAGAAAAACAACTTGGTTAATCATCTCCAGGAATAACCAAAGAGAATAAGCAATGCAATGACCTAGACAAACAATGGAAAATGACACGGAGCACTAAATCCAGGATCTAGTAAACAACGTAAAATGAAATTGATTCAACTTTAACAAGCATCAAAATCAAGAAAATCTAATAAAACTCTGTACAATGATTGGGTCAAATTAAAACCAACGAAGAAGCAACAAGAAAGTTCAGCTCAAATAACTACGGTTAGAAAAGAATGGAAGTTCAGAAACAACAAACATTGGGTGCTTACTAGTGACCATTCCTAACCACCAGAGAGGCTCCAATAGATAATAATACCCTCCAACACCTACAGGATGAGAAATGAAACCATGGCTAACCAAAATAAGCATTTGTCACCCAGTTGAAAAGAAAGGAACGAAAAAAATAGCGAAAAAATGTATATTCACCAGCTCTGACACCAGTAGCCGCAGCTGCTCTTCTAAGACCTTTCTTCTTAATGATAAAGCTTGCCCCAATGAACGCACTTGAAGACAAAGCTAAAATGACACCTTTCAGATTCTCCTTTGACATACCCATGTCGAGAACTCGTCAATTTTTTTCTGGATTTGGTATTTTCTTCTTCTCCTCATTGATTAGCTCCAAAAAGAACTTGATTTTTTCTCAGATCATCTTGGCTCGATTGGCGATTCCGGTCAGTCTAAAAGTTGGGGGAAAAGATACGGTCAATATGCCGAATTGCAGATACTGTGATACGCCAAATGCTTTTGTGGGATCAAAACTGTGTGGGCTCCACTTGCTTCTATAATTGATTATCAAACAAAATTATATAATATTAGTATATTACCCTCGAGAATCAACATGCCCCCGGGTCCAAATTACTTAATACTTAATAGGGGTAATATAATTTTTTGTCTCTAAAATTTGATTTAATTTTGATTTTGGTCACTTAAATTTGAAATTAGTGGTTTTGGTCCCTAAAGTTTCACCCAATTTTAGTTTTGGTCCTTCAAATTTGAAATCGGTGGTTTTGGTTCTTAAAATTTCACCCGATTTTGGTTTTGATCCCTTAAGTATGAAAAGGACTTTACGACTCGATTTTGAAACCTGACCCGACCAAAAAAGAAAACCAAATCCTTTTCAAACTTGAGGAACCAAAACCAAAATCAGGTGAAACTTTAGGAACCAAAACCACCGATTTCAAACTTGAGGGATAAAAACCAAAATTGGGTAAAACTTTAAAGACCAAAACCACCGATTTCAAATTTGAAGGACCAAAACCAAAATTAGATCAAAATTCAATGATCAAAAGTTATATTAACCCTACTTAATAAATATACATTAAATTAATAATTTTTAAAATTTGATCTCATTTATAGATTAGTATTTTTCTCCTTTTTTTTTATTTTTGATAGAGATAAAATTATAACACTTTCATTTATTACCCTAAAAATATATTTATATTAAGGACCGAATTTTTTTCTCGAACTAAACCAATAAATGTAACGAGAGCAATAATTTATTAGAAGAAATAAATCCATGTGCTAATTAAAATTACAAACTTTGGATTTGGACCAAACATCTCAAAATGTCTGCGTAGCCCGTGAACAACGCAACGTGATCTGTTTTTGCTTTCAACGTGTGTGAGATGTGAATGACCAAAGACTCTTTTTTGTCGCAAAAATAAATTATTTTCCATTTAAAATAATTTTTAGAAGATTAATTTTGAACTGTTATATTTTTCTTGCTTATCAGTGCTCATTTCTACATTTTACATAAACTAATAATTATGACAATTTTGCCACTTCACATATCAAAATAAGTTGTTTTACTCTTATCACACTTATTGGGATCTGATTATAGGTAATTGAATGAAAAAATCATAAGGAAAATCCCTTAAAAATACTTTCAAAATAGCTAAATCCCAAATCACTGCAGCGAAAATTTGAAATCCCGGTTCTGTGTTGTGTCAGTACGGATAAACAGTGCTGGGTATATGAAAAGACGATTTTACCCTTCAGTCATCCCTCTCGCCACTTCAGAATAACAATATGAGACTCTTAATTAACAACTCTGGATTCTTGATTAACAACTCCAGTTTCTTTTTTTTACTTTCACAATAACAACACCGGTCTTATTATTAACAACACCATATTCTACATTAACAATTCTTATTTCTTGTTTCACAACTTCATAATTTAAGTTTCAGGGCCAATAACAATACCTCTTTCTTTATTAACAACACCGTATTTTACATTAACAATAGTATATTTTTGAGATACGAATATATGAAAAAATAAAGTGGAGTTGTTAATCAAGAATCCGAAATTGTTAATTAAAAGTCTCATGTTGTTATTTTGAAGTGGCGAAAGGGAAAGCTAAAGGGCAAAATCGTCTTTTCGCATACCCAGCATTATTCATACGTACTGACACAACACTGAATTGGGATTTCAAATTTTCGCTGCACTGATTTGGAATTTAGCTATTTCAAAGGTATTTTTAAGGGATTTTCCCAAAATCATATGCATATTCAAAAAAAAAAAGTGATTAGTTATGTTGATTGGTTTGCTCATTAATCTACTAATTTTGACAGTTTTGCCACAATTATCTATATTGTTCCTTCCACCTTAAGAATGCAGAGATTTATGGTTAGCTTACATGTATGACATAATTTATTTTAAATTTACACAATTTTTGGCATCTGTATTTTTTTTAAAAAAAATTCATGCACGTAACGTTGGAATTTGAACTACGCAATACAGGGGATCCAGTTTTCCTCCTTTTCCTTCTTTTTCCTTCTTTTTTCAATTTGGACCATTGGATTAAGATCTCAACAGTCTAGATTTAATATTTTATAAAAATAATAAAATTATTATTATAATAATAATATTATTATTATTATAATAAAATAAAAATATAAACCATTGATTAAAAAAAGGAGAACCATATATCCATCCATACATTTTCATTTTATGAATGGAGATGTTAAACCAAATCATCAACGATGCCATAGAAGACGAGTCGTGGAGGCCGATCCAAATCAAAAGGGGATGGCTGGTCATTTCTCACTTATTCTTTGTGGATGATCTTATTTTATTTGATGAGGCTACAGAAGGACAGGTTGAATGAATATGAGATGTTTAAAAAAATTTTGTGGAGCGTCTAGCCAAATGATGAATAAGAATAAAACCAGAGTTTGTTTCTCCAAGAATGTTCACGGTTCTACAGCTCTAAGTCTTAGCCAGAGTATGGTGGTTAGACTTACAGGAGATTTATGCAAGTATTTGGGGATACCCTTGATATATAAGAGAGCATCTTTTATAACTTTTGCCCCAATTTTGGAGAAAACCCAAAAGAAACTGTCAGGATGGAAACGTGGATGTTTGAACCTCGCTGGAAGGACTACCCTTATTAAATCAGTGATCAACGCCTTGCCATAATATTATATGCAGACTATGCTACTACTAAAAGGTTTGGTAAAGGAATTGGAAAAGAAGAGCAAAGGTTTCTTATGCGGTGATGATGATAAGGGCAAGAAGCTTTATCTACTATCATTGGAGCAAGTGACTAAAGAAAAGAAGGAGGGTGGCTTAGGAATAAGGGACTTGCGAAAACAAAATGAGGCTTTCTTGATAAAATTGTGTTGGAATCTTTTGAATAACAGGGATGCGCTTTGGGTCAAGGTGCCATGCAGCAAATATAGTTGTGGAGAAGGTTTCAATCTTAAAATTAAAAAGAAGGAAGGGGTATCCCCTCACATGGACAGGAATATGTACCATCTGAGAAAAGTTTCGAAAGGGGGTTGGTGTTAGGATTGGAATGGCAAACCGGCGTCCTTTTGGTTCGACAACTGGTCTGAAATCAATAGACCTCTTATTGATCTTATTCCAGGTCTTGAAGCGTTCACGAACAAGAATGAAAAAGTTGTTGATTATGTTGATTGCTGGGGAGAATGAGACAAACACAAATTAAGCAGATGGTTCCAGCCACAAATTGTTGATCGAATCATGTGCGCTCACCCACCCAGCGAAGAAAGAGGGAGGGATATTTATTTATGGAAACCTTCATCTGATGGTTGTTTTTCTGTAAAATTTGCTTATCACTTTTGGTTTGCAAGTACACATCGAGAAAGGGAATATGTATGGAAGATGTTGTGGAGATGGGATGTACTAGAAAAGATTAAGTCTTTTATGTGGATATTTGCACATGGTAAAGTACACACAGCGCAGCTGAGAATTCAAAGAGGTTTGGAAGAGTCTATCAGATATCCATTTGGATTTGAGTAGGAGGAGGATTTGATGCACTTAATAAGGGATTGCAGCAATGCGAAAAAACGATGGATTTTTGGAGTAGCCTCGACCTTATAGGAAAAGTTCACAACCCTCCAGGGCATGAAATGGCTGCAGTGGAACCTCAATCATGAAGCAGGAAGATACTTCACCAAAAATATTCAATAGTCGTCGCTATTCAGTTATATCTGCTGGGATATTTGAGTGGATCGATGCAAGAAACTCTTTGGCAAGCATATCACCACAAATAACACAAATGCGCACGATAGCCTTTTTAGGGCAAGATAGGATAGGGAATTAAGAGCAAATTGCAAATTCCACACTAATCAGAGTAGTGCAGGAGGGAGTAACCAAGATTGTCAACGGGATTATATCACCCTAGCGGTGGATGCTTCAATTCTGGAGTCTAGGAGAAGCAGTTGTGGGGGCACTATCAGTGAAGAAGACGGCCGATGGATATGTGGATTCTTGTGTAAACTTACAATAGTTTCTCTGGCAATAGCAAAAATCATTGCGGTTATCCAAGGTTTTCAAATATGTTGGAATAGAGAATATAAAAAGGTCGTTGAATTATCAGATTGTATCGAGGTTGTGAATGTTTTGACTAGGGGTTGTGATATTACTCACCCCTTTAGAGATATTATAGAGGATATCAGGTTGTAGATATCTAAAAACTAACAAGTGTCAATCTGTCATATTTCTAGAGAATAAAATAGTCTAGCTTATCATTTAGCTAATTCAGCCCATAATATTAAAGGGAATTTTTTATATCATTGACCACCCAACACTTTCGAATCAGGAGGTAGTGTTTGGTGAAAGATAATAGGTTGAGTTTTTATTTTTCTCTCTGTGTTTGTATTTGCTCTTTTGAAATTTATTAATGGATTCTAGTTTTTAAAAAAAAACAGAGAGAAAAGGAGGAAACCCGAGACCAATAGAAGGTGCGAGTGGAAGCATCTGGGATCACTCCAAATGGGGCAACTGTCAGTGGGCCCACAGGTGATATACAATATTGCCACGTGTATGGTCTGAGGGGGTTG
Organism: Inga leiocalycina; assembly: GCA_963242795.1. NCBI lineage: Eukaryota > Viridiplantae > Streptophyta > Magnoliopsida > Fabales > Fabaceae > Inga > Inga leiocalycina. The sequence goes on from OY725325.1 coordinate 62,978,390, forward strand.
ACGTGGATTAGGCTTACGTTTATTATCACTGTCCGCCACATGGGTCCCATGAGGCCCAGTTGTACTCATTGCTTGATTAATCACTCTCCTTGGGTCACGGCCCAATGTCGGCAATGCAATGAATCATCAATATACATAAACTCTATAATCGACATGTGGTCTGAGCTGGTCTCATAAGGATTGTTCTGAAAATGATGTTGTCTAGATAAATCCAAGTCGTGAATCCGCTATTACAAACAATAATATTTATCAATTGGGACAAAATACAAGAAATTTTATATATGTCAACTTCAAAATGGATTATCAAGTGAATTCAGATTGAAGCAATACATTTTATATAATCTTAGTCAGATTTAGATTTTCTTTTTTAAAAAAATATCATGTACTTCACTTTTCAAATCCAGATGATCTGGATGCATATTCATACACAATTTTTGATTAAAAAATAAATAAAAGAATAAATACATTATTAATTAATAAATTAAAAAGAAAAGAATAACCTACGGGTTGGTTCTAATAGAAGGAGTTCGTCTTTCACAATATAACAAATCAAAGTTCAAATTATTGTGAAAAGAGGTGTCCATATTTATTGTCAAGTTCTATTACACTTTCTAGAACAAATATAACTTAATTATTGTAATACCGGCAAAAAAAAAAAACTTAATTATTGTAATAGAGTATTTCAATTTTCAACTCAGAAGCTTCGAGTCTTTTAAGCAAAGACTCATTTATGGTTTGTGCACTATGTGAAGTATGTTTCGATGCTGATCAATCAAAGCAAACTGAATTGGCCAATCAGAAAAGACACAATTCCGCGCACCAGTATACCTGGAAAGGAGACCAAGCCATTCAGGAAGAGATATATAGAACACAGTGGATAAATATAGGGAAGACTATTACTTAGGTCCAATCAAGATAAATAATATTTTAACAAGTCTCGTAATTTGTCAATACCAGCTATTTCACTCAACAATGGTAGTTTTTTACTTGTTAATATGAACTTTTCTGATATTATTTATTATTTCCCTTAGTTGGGATTGAATGTGAAAGAGTAATGATTGCGGCCTTAGGCTGTGGACTTTTTGTCATCCATCTCATTCTGATTACCTAAACGCGATCTTAATGAAAGGTAATAAATAGTTGATTTGTGCAACCAAAAGAATCCATACATGTAGAAAAGTGCAGTGAGTAAAAGTTATAGCAGTCGTGCGAATGAGAAATGGAGCTCCAGTAGCAGTCTTGAAAAACTTCTTCACATCCTCAATCGGATTTTTTGAAATATGAAAAGTGAAAAAGGGAAGTTTTATCGAACACCTATAAGACCAACAATATTATAAGTTAGTGAATGTTGGACTTTGAATGGACAATAAGAGCATCTAGTGGGGTGGTTGAAATGAAAATGTTGAGATAGATGTGTGATCATATAAAAAAAGATAAAATTTATAATGAACACATACGAGAAAGAGTTGGGATAGCATCTATTGAAGAGAAAATGATTAAAAATTGTTTGAAGTGGTTTAGATACATACAAAGAAGGTCATAAGATGCATTGACAAGGAAGAAGTGTAGATCAAACAGTATAAAGTCCTGTAAAAAGGGTAGAGGAAGACCAAAATAAATACTATAAAATTATTGAAAAAGGCCTTTTAGTTAACAACTTAACTAATAAATAGAGTATGATAATGTCGTATAATTTATGTAGCTGACTTCATTGTTGGATTCATCCCCGGAATGACCGGTGCAGGGATATTGATTGGCCCTGGAGCAAAGAGATGATTTCTTCCAGCTGGTCCAGGGATGTTGACTAGCCCTGGAGCAAAGAGACAGTTTCTTCCAGCTGGTCCATATACGTAGTCCATCTAGTCCTGATTAAGTGGTTCGGCCATAAACTATTTTCTATTCCTCGTATCCTAAATATAAAAGACAGTTTTTTTTTAAGAGATTAAGAAAGTTAAATAAGTTACTTAATCATATTATATATTGTGTGTCCTTAAATTATATATTAATTTATTAGCCAAACTAATTAATTTGGAGAAAAAATAAAAATATTCTAAAATAATTTAATTAACTTCCTTAATCTCTCCAAAAAAATCAACTTTATCATATATTTAAGACCGGAAAGAGTATTATATAATTGCTCCATCAATGGCCGAACTTGCAACTGAGTAAAAAGCTCCTAGCCCGTTGGATATTTCTCCTTAGCTACACACGTACGCATCTAGAATTTTGTAGCTGCATAACAATTGAACATGAATAGCTCTTGTGGCTCCCAGCAGACTATCAGTGTGTTTGTTTGAGTGTTGGGGACTGAAATCGGGCTTCAACAGTGGTTAAATCGGGCTTCAACAGTAAATTGTAAAAATTTTGCATTTGGTTCACCGTTTAACTTAAAGCTGGAAAAAGTCCAAACGTCCTAAAAGTGCAAAAAAGGCGAAAGTCACCTGACCCAGGCTTATGTGACTTATACTCCCTACTTTTTACCGTTGGGTTTGCATTAATTAGTTTTTAAAAACTCACCCACCCACTGTCGCAATTCTCTGTCTCTATTCTGTCTCTCTCTCTCTCTCAATTATTCGGTCTCTTTTCTCAGCCCCACCAGACGGTCATCTTCTTCGGTCTCCAGATCGGCGGTGGAGCTCGTCTGTGTGTCGGCCGTGGAGACTAAACCATCACATTTCCGATCTGAAATTGCTGTCACGGTGTCTAACTCTCCTCTCAAGCATCACATTTCAGCTCTTCCCTGGTGTCGACCTATCATTTGTGTCCTGCATTGACGGTCCCATTCAGCGTCGCGGTGTAAAAGGTTGAAGGTGTTGAAGATCTGTACAGCCAAAGCTTGTGAGCTTCGTCGGCGGTGAAGGCTGATTTTTTCCCATTTTTCGGTGAGGCTGTGACGGTGTGCACCTTCCGGGAACAGGTCGTGGTGGATCTGTTGAGTGGGGTCTGTCTCATTGGCTGGTAAGTCCCTTTATCTAAGGTTAGGTAGCCATTGTTTGATTTTGGACCCATTTCTGAACCTCATTTCGTTTGCTCTGTCGTGGGTTGAAGGTTTGCTCTGTCGTGGGTTGAAGTTTTGCTCTGTCCATAGGCTGTTGTTGCGCTGTGAGTAAGTTTGCAGACTGATATGTACTTGTTTTTAATCTTCGGATATTGCTATGCGTGGGTTGCTCTGTTTTAAGTCTGGTTGCTCTGTTTTTAATCTTCGGATATTGATTCGTGATGTGTAAATCAATGATTTGAACTTTCCTATATTCGTTATTTGCTTTATGCTTCTAGTGGGGAAAGCAAAGGAGGTTTTAGATACAGGTTTTAGATTAAAATATACCTAAGTATATATCCTCAATTAATGAAAGCCTACGATGAGCTCATTGTATATCCATTACTGATGATGTTACTCTATAATTATCAGTATCTTGGGATATGCCGAACATGTCAATAATTTGCTCAGTTAGGCAGTGAAGAGCAAGATGATTACTTGACTGATGCTAGTGTTTTACCAGTTTGAGGGAATTGCAATATGGTTGTGGTCTTCTGGATTTTTGTTTTGTTCATATTTGGAAGATTTAAATCTCAAATCCAACACATGTATGTATTAGATCAGAAGATGCATCTTAGGATAAAGAAATATTGTGATGGTTGGGTTAAGAAATAGTCATATTCCCACTCTGGGACCAGTTAGCAGATGCTTGTTGGTGGTTTTTTGTTCGTAATCCGTAACTATAAATTGATGGGATTATTTTTAAAGAATTGATCACTGCAAGTTGTGTCAAGTTTTGTTCGTTGACTTGGCTGATAACTAGCTCCAGTTAGGTATACGTTGTAGAGTCCGTAGGTTGTCCCATCTTTTTTCTTTGCATATCTTATAAAAAGTTTTCTGTCTTTGGTGAAAACAAATCTGTTTTTCTTTGTTATTTCAAATGTTGTTGGCCATAACAGAGGTATCATTTGAACTGTTGAAAGGAAAAGAGAGAAATTTGAGTGTCAAATTATTATATGTAAATTTCCAATGCATCATGATGAATTTTCATTAAGTTTCTAAGATATCATAATGCAATCCAGAGATCTTGGGACATAGCAAAATTTCGTTTTCCTTGGGATAACTCAGAATCTTAGCACGCCAAGCAGACAATAAGGTTTTTATAGGTGTACGTTTGTGTTCCTTGGGGATCTTAAATACATAGAGCACTTGTGTGTTTTAATGGAAACTTATCAGAATATGTAGCTTGGTGTATTTTGGATTTCTGTTATGTCATGTGTTTGTTATATGTCAGTTTTTGGTATAGAAATATGGACACAAAAGCTGTATGGGATGTACAGTCGACAGAGATATTTGTCAACGCTTGCGTAGACCAAATATACAAAAAAGAACGTAGAGGGCAATCATTCACACAGAAAGCATGGCAGGCTATTATTCAGACATTCACTGATAAGACTGGGAAACACTACGGGAAGAAACAATTGAAAAATAGATTGGATGTCTTAAAGAAAGATCTGAAGATATGGGATTGTTTAATCAAAGAGACCGGTGTGGGCAGAGACCCTGTGACAAACAATGTCATTGCCTCAGACGACTGGTGGACGGAGAAGTTACAGGTAAACAATATTAAGTGCAATTTACATGTTTCATTTGTGCAATTTTTGGTATGTAATTCATTTAACTATCCATTTTGACTCGTCTAACTTGAATGCTTACAGACACATTCCGATTATAAGAAATTCCGGAACTCATGCCTAAAGAATGAAAGTGAGTTAAGAATAATATTCAAAGATGGAATGGCGTCCGGTGACCACAGATTCTCATCCTCTCGCATACAACCACAGACAAATGAGGAAGAGGAGGAGGATGATGCTTACAGACCCACGATGCATGAAGAGGAAGGTTCTGGGGACAGTGAGGATGAGCATTTCGGTGTTGACCCTGCAGTTAGTACCGGGGTTACCGATGAAATGGCAAGCATTGGGATAACAACGGAGAGGCCATCAAGCACTGGTCCCACTGCATCTGGAGGTGAGCCCAAAAGGAAGAGAGGTGAAGGGTCTAGTAGAAGCAAAAAACAGAAGCTTCCAGCTGCCAAGCAAATAGCTGATGCCGTCAGTGTTATTGCCGAAGTGACTATGGATCGAGCAACGGCTTTAACGACACCTCAAGAAAATAGCATGTCTGAGGTTGTGAAACACCTACTGGAACTTGACGAGGTGAAGTCGGACAACGCCTTTGGAATCCGGTGCATGCGAGCTCTGGAAAGCAAGACACGTCGGGATGTATTTGTGACATTGAAACCACATCCCGAGATCCTGATTCCTTATTTGCGTTCTCTTGTAGATGAGAACTAGTTGTAGTATGCATTTGATGTATGGAGATTTCAATGTAGACATTTTTAGTTTTTTGTTTCCAAAACGTATGACTTGACCTGGCATTTGGAATGGTTTTATTATGTTGGAATTTATGTTATGTTTGTTAATGTTTGTTAATCATCTTGCTCACACCACAATCTCACCACAATCACAGGTACTCTATGGCAAATCGTAACAACCGAAACAGGTTGCAGGGGATGGATGAAGATGAAGATGAAGATGAAAATGAAGATTGTGACGACGACTCAATTTTTGACGCTGAGTTGGAACGTCATCAACAATTATGCGTATTACTTTGCCAATATTTAACGCCATATGTCTGCAGACAACCGCGTAGAGCGAGTCAGGGAACAGGTCACTATTGGGTACAAGATTTGTTGGCAAATCAAGGTTCAAAATGTCATCAGATGTTTAGAATGGAAAAACATGTTTTTTATAATTTGTGCATTAAGTTGTGTGAGCATGGTTTAACAGAAACTAGGAATACCGGTGTTGAAGAAATGGTTGCCATGTTTTTGCTCACTATTGGACACGGAGTAGGAAATAGGCTAGTACAAGAAATATTTAAACATTCGGGAGAAACTGTAAGTAGGATTCTACACAAGGTTTTAACGGCATGCCTTAAACTTGCAACGGAAATTATTAGGCCACGCGATCCAGAATTTGGTCAATGTCATCCAAAAATAGCAGCCGATAATCGATATTACCCATATTTCAAGGATGCCATTGGAGCTATTGATGGTACTCACATCAAGTGTGTTATCACTGGACCGGGCCGAGATAGGTTTATTGGGAGAAAAGGATATCCCACACAAAATGTTATGGCTGTTTGTGATTGGGATATGTGCTTCACGTTCCAGTTAGCAGGATGGGAAGGTTCAGCACATGATGCTCGTGTTTTTCACTCTGCTGTCTCAGATCCAACCATGAATTTCCCATATCCACCACAAGGTAAATATTTTGTACACTTCAATTACGTTTCTTTGTCTACTTTTAACGCTTAACTTAATCTCACATTTACAATGATTTTAACATATATTACGCAAATATTATTTGGTCGATTCCGGCTACCCAACAATAGTTGGGTATCTTGGTCCGTACAGATGTGAACGTTATCACCTCCCAGAATTCAGAAATCACCGGGCGTTTCGGAATCCTAACGAAGCTTTCAATTTTTATCATTCAAGCTTGAGGTGCACAATAGAAAGGACTTTTGGCGTCTGGAAAAATAGGTTTGAAATCTTACAACATATGCGTAAGTACAGCTTCGACACGCAAGTCCGCATTGTCTGTGCCACAATGGCTATACATAATTTCATTAGAAGAAATTCCCAAACTGATTTGGACTTTAGGGAAGCAGAAAATGAGAATAATGTAGTTCCTTTAGATAATAGTCAAGATCAAGACCCATCGTTAACAGATGATATTCGGACATATTCAACCCAAATGCATTATGTTCGTGACACCATCAGGGACCAAATTGTACGGGACCTCTGATTTGATTAGTTATGTTATATTTTACTTCTTCAAAAACTATAACATTGTACAATTTTTAAATTATTCGCATTATAATTGTAATTTTATTATAAAATTATCATTGGCAAACATCATCCATCACAATGCTCTGTCGTTCGAAATTTCTGCTGTTTCATGTGTATGAGCGAAGATCAAAATTATGTATTTTATAATTTCCTAATATATATGAAACTAAGGCAGATTTTTATGCTACAGTCTGAAAAGAACGGTTTTATGTCTTTTGCCTTGTATTTTTTTGGTAAGGTCTCTACTGGTTTGAAATTTACAAATATCGGACCCAATTATGTCCCCGGAGAAAAGAAAGATTTGTGAGTGAAGAGTGTGCAAAGAACTGTTATCTGAATGGGTTAACGTCATCAAACTTTTGAGAATGTGCCTTGTGGTAACACTGTCGCCATTAGATGGTTTGGATCAATTTATTACCAAGAATGCCACCTTAATAAATACAGATATCTTCTTAGGTCCCATTTGCCATTTAAATTGTCAATTATTTGTTTTTTCCACAATTAGTTCTTCATTTTATCAATTTTCAAAATTTTTTCATTTTTTCCCCTCTTAATTAATACATAAGTCACTTATGCAAAAGTTTAACCAAACATCCTAACTTTTACATAAGTTACTTTAAGTTACTTATCCAATCGCTAATCCAAACACTCATCATTTACCCAATCTAACTTTTTTTCCCATCTTAAGATTCCATAAGTTTAAGTAAAAATAAGTTACTTATCCAATCGCCAAAACAAACACACCCTATAACTACAAGTGTTTGAGCGAGCAAGCAAACAGATATGCATGACACCCATTTTTCAGGTTTGAAAAAACTCAGGGTTGCGTGTGTTTCCAACGTCCTATAAAAAAACCAATTGAATGACGAAATAAATTGAACTTTATGCCTAAAAATATAAAACTTTTGCTTTTATAGGAAAATAAATTATTAGAGGCTGAATTAGCAGCAGGACACGTGAAATATCAAATATTTGTTAAATTTAATTAATAAAATGCTAAGTGATATGAAGGAGAATAAATCGATGGCAAAATAAAAATGAAGGGGAACAAATCCTATCGAGAAACCAATAGCTGTAAAGAAACTTTTCTATGAATTTAATCCTGCATAAATGAATACGTTGAAAATAACTAGCATATGTTTACATTTTGAAAACACAGAAATGTGAGCATAAATTGGTTACATGGGGCAATCAACTTTTGATGGGCAATGTATGAGGTTTCTGCATACAAAGACACGTGTAAACCTAGGGGGGGGGGAAAATCCAAGAATTCATTTTTCATTGACCAGTGGAAATCACTTAGAGTTGCACAAAATCTTGGAGATAAAATACATTTCTGTATGCATAAGTGGACATAATTTTATCCAGCATAAGGCCAAGTAAGTTCAATTAAATTGCAAAACTGATAATATACACTTTCCTAATACGTCTGTATCAAATGTAAAGATTCAAAAAAGGAAAAATCCTTTCAAGATTTTCTCTATATACGTAAACACTTTGCTGAGCTCAACTTTTAAGGGTGGATGGTGAAAATCAAAAGGTGGACAATGAGAAATGAGGGGGCAAGACTCCTTTCATCTTGCACAACCCAGATCATCATCGGCTTCAACTACCTCATTCAAGGCTGCAAATCCCATGTTCAGGGATACGTCAGCTCAGCCAGAGGGGTCCAAAAAGGGATCTGCAAGATCTCATTATTCCCATGGGTTGCAAAAAAATACTCCAGAGAATATACAGTAGCTGAAGCCGTCTAAATGCAGAGGTACGGCCAATAGCCAGACTGCCAATACTCTAGAATCAGCCATTCTCATCCACAGAAAAGTGACTACTTTACCCCGGACGAGAAACCCTGTCTTGGAGGAGCGCCACTGGGTCGTGTCCTGTAAGGTTTCTCGCTAACGAAACGTCTATCAGAGGGTCCAGCACCAAGAATCCCCAGCGAGTTAGGGTCAGATATTTGGATTCCATTGCCCGTAGCTCTCTGAGACAGTGGCTGACCTTGAAAATGACTGTCGCCTTCTCCTCTCCTCCTTCGTTTCCAAGCCTCGGATTTTCCTGTGTTGTGAACTGGTTCTGGCATTTGATATGAAGTCACATTTTTGTATCCTCTATGTCTCTCCATATGGCGAGGGTGGTTTCTCCCGAATGGACCAGATACTGACCCATTGATGTGAGAGGGGCCAACCCCAGCCTCATCTTGTTGCTCCTGTTTAAGTTTGGAATAAATCTGATGCAGCCTCTCCCCTGAAAGATGGGAGAAGGTAGAGACGTAGTTCCACAATCGCGTAGTCATCCCTGTAAATAACAAGGAAGCATATTCATACAACGCCAGTTATTCAAAAAGATAAACAAAACCAACATGGTTTAATAGAAAGATGGGGTCAGGACATTAACAAATTGGCTAAAATAACTAAGGAACGAACAGCATTAACATTCAGAACCGGAAACAGAACTTACTATCTTGCTTATAAGGTTCCTCTTCATGTTCTAACACAATTTGATCTATCCTCAGCCCAAGAAGCTGCAAGTAATTGCGGATTTTGGAAAGCACCTAGAAAGACACATGGATGTAATTAGTGAGGGTGTCATAATTTTTTTTCTTTGTTTTAATTTTAGAGGCCACTTTTAAATGTACCTTTTCCTTTGGAAGATTGGCGCTGGTTGTCTGCAGCCTGTGCAGACGTTTCAAGGTTTTCATTTCATCAATCATCACATCCTGACACCATTCCATCCATTTTACTTCCTTGAACTGCTCATACACTTCATCATTGTCGGACATTTCACCCTCTTCTTTTACTATTGGTTCAATCCTCCGGGGCCTCAGGGGTCTATCCTTTCTCATTTGGACAGTAACTTTAGAAGAACTTGACTTTCCCTTCTCTGGCCCTCGTGCTGCTGACATGTTCATAAGATTTTCCCTCTCCTTCTTGGAAGCCTTGCGTCCCCCTTTACTACTGGCATTTTTAGCACCAAGAACAACAAGTTCCTAGATGAATTTTACTCCATTAGCTCATGCCATTAATGGCCAAAAAGAAAGATAAAGACACAATGACAGGTCATGCAATACAGTTGCAGTGCAATGAACAAAAATCACAGACCAACTATGGACAAAAAAAGGTATGACCCTTGCCTAAGGAGTACACTGGATGTAAGAAAATATCTTAGGGGCACATGTAAGAAATAATGCCACCTGTGCGATAATTGTTTCAAGTTACTCCAAACCCGCTAGACCTAAACTGGCCACAGTAGTTTCTTCTTTTACAGGGTTGAAAAGAAAATCACATTTAAACAAAAAGGCAACCTTTGTATTTCATTAGGTAAAAGAATTATTAAAACCTTGCATGTTATAGCATAGCCTTAAGGTATGATTCACCTGTCATGCTTAGAAATGTTGCAGGGTGATAAATAATGCATGCCTAAATAAAAGCCAATGCATTGTTGCACATATATTATATTAGATAAATAATGCATCACATTAGTGTGCCACAGGGGTTAAAAAATGAGGGAGAAGAAAATTCACAGTGATTCTGCTAAGAATAATGCAAACAGGGACTGACAAAGCTCACGTAGTTTGCATGCATATCATTATACATGCATGAGAATCATTAAGCAGAACAAGAAGTCAAAAAGTAATTTCAATGCCCAAAGACCAGGAAGCATATATAAGCATTGAAATGAGAGTGGGTGTCTCTTTTGCCAATGATACATGCTGATGAAACAAACATAAGAATAAAATTAGATTTACACAACTACATACTTGTTCCAAAAGCGCATTGGCACGGTCTCTCAGGTTGGGAGCTCGTGGCAAGAAAGTTTCATGGTGATGAAGTTCAACTGGTGCAATCTTCTTCATGAGCCCAAGCCTTTCATCTAGTCGTATCTTTTCCCAATTACCAAATCCGTGGTAATGAATTCCAAGAAGCAATCTTGCATCATCAACTGTCAAGAAGTAAACTATCATCAGCAAGAGCAGAAATACAAGCCTGAAAATGCATAACATAACAAAAATGGATAACACCTACTTTGATTCCATCCGCAACCTTTAGACCAGTTTGAAGGTTTAAGATACGTTAAAACACGAAACTGTGCAATGGGATCTTCATATCTATTAATGCGCTTTGCCAAGAGTTGGAGTTCTTGAACACGGTTCAGTAGATCATTTGCCTTCACTGGGACACCAAAAAAATCCAAAAGAGGTCCCTGGATGCAATTATACATGCCATGCATGAAAATAATAAGAATACATTAACCCATTCCACACATGCTTGAAAAAATATTTAGTGCTATATATTGGAGCAATAAGCTCAGATATCATTGATATATAGAAATGGGAAGATTACATGATATATATAGATAAAACAGAAAGGGAGAGACACAGTGATAGATGGAGGAAATAGATAGAGGTTGACGGAGAGATAGATGAAGATTAAGTATTCAACAATTATATACTAAAGTCAAATAACAAGAAAATTGAAGGGATTTTGTCTCTGACTTTTAACACTCCCCCTTAAGCTGGAGAGTATATGTCAATCATCCCCAGCTTGCACCGAAATCCTTCAAATTTAGTTCTACTTAGTGGTTTTGTCATAACATCTGCAATTTGGTCTTCAGATCTAATGTAGGATAGATTCATGATACCAGCTTCAATCTTTTCTTTAATAAAGTGTCCGTCTATCTCAACATATTTTGTCCTATCATGATAAACTGGGTTCTTGACCATTTCAATGCTGGCTTTGTTATCACACCAAACTTGAATTGGTCCCTCATGTGGAATCCCCAACTCCTTCAGTAATCTTATGACCCACATTCCTTCACGTACTCCATTGTTAACAGCTCTCAGTTCAGCTTCTGCACTACTTGTTGACACTACAGTCTGCTTCTTACTTCTCCATGTAACCAGATTTCCCCACACATGTGCAATACCCTGAGATTGACCTTCTAGTCTCCCTGTCTTTTGCATGGTCTGAATCAGTGTAGATCTCAATATTTTTGAAAGTGTCTTTTTTAAAGAAGATCCCTCGTCCAGGATTGAACTTAAAATAGCTTAGGATTCTGTACACAACCGCCATGTGTTCTTATGGCTAGTGCATGAATTGACTTACTATTCCAATTGCATAGCTAATGTCTGGACGTGTGTGGGTTAAGTACATGAGTTTCCCAACAAGTTTTTTGTACCGTTCTGAGTTGACTGGGACACCATTTGGCTTGATTTCCAAGTGACAACCTTCTTCCGTTGGTGTTCCTTCAGATTGTGCCCCTAACATTCTTGTTTCATGCAATAAATCTAGGGTATACTTCTGTTGGGATACATCGATACCCTTCCTGGTTCTTGCTACTTCCATGCCCAAGAAATACCTCATTTGTCTGAGATCTTTGACTTGAAACTCTGTTGACAAGTCCTGTTTTAGTTTAGCAATGGATTCTTCATCGTTTCCTATAATGACCATGTCATCAACATAGACGATCAAGATGGCGACTTTGCCATTGATACGTTTGATGAACAATGTATCATCTTCTTGTCCCTGAGCATACCCCAGCCTTTTCATCGTTACGGTTAATCTACCAAACCATGCCCTAGGAGATTGCTTAAGTCCATATAATGACTTGTTAAGTTTACACACAGAGTTGTTAGGAGCTAGAATTCCATCTGAAATCTTCATGTAAACTTTTTCTTCCAAGTTTCCATTCAAGAAGGCATTCTTCACGTCTAGTTGGTGCAACGACCAATCTAAGTTGGCTGCGATTGATAGTAGCACTTGGATGGTATTAAGCTTGGCTAATAGAGCAAATGTCTCATGATAATCAATTCCGTATGTCTGGGTATATCCTTTTGCAACAAGTCTGGCCTTGTATTTGTTGATACTGCCATCAGGATTGAACTTTGGGGTGAATATCCACCTACATCCTATTGGTTTCTTTCCTTTGGGAAGAGTTGTAATCTCCCACGTTTTATTTTCCTTGAGTGCCCTTAACTCTTCTTCTGCAGCTTGTTTCCAATTTGGATCAGCCGTAGCTTGTTGAAATGTGTATGGAATTTTTATCTGTGCACTGTTTACAACAAAGCTTTGCATTTTTGCAGACAGATTACCATATGGGACAAAATGTTGAATTGGATGCTGAGTACAAGATCTTACCCCTTTTCTCAATGCAATAGGCCAACCCAATTCTTCAGGATTTAATCCTAGATCGGAGTCACGGTCGTTCCTTTGAATGGGAGATAGTACTACCGGTGTTTGATTCATCTCTAACTTGTAATCTCAACTCGTTCCCTTGTCGTGATTCAGTATCCATCCTTGAATTGATTTCAACATTTGTTTGCAATTCATTAGGTGTGGGTTCAGGTTGAGGTGGAATATGTGGTGATTCATAATCAAGTTGGATAGGACTAGGTTGGTTTGCGGGAGTGAGTGAGTCAATGGTGGCTATAAGATGAGGTTGTGGTGATTTGGGGTTTGATTGTTCCAGGATTAGCCATTCCATGTCAGTATACTCCCCTTGAATGGGTAATCTAGGATAATATGCTTCGTCTACCGAGAAGACAGTATCCCGGGAGATAATAAGTTTCTTAGAAGAAGGATAATAGCATTTATACCCTTTTTGAGTGGAGGAGTAGCCAAGAAGGATACATTTGTTTCCTCAAGCAGCAAATTTGTTGCCGTCATTGTTGTGGACAAAAACAACACAACCAAATACCTTGGGTGGTAAGGAATTAATCAGTGGACAATATGGAAAATGGTCAAGGAGTTTTTAGATAGGGGTGTTATAATTGAGAATTTTGGATGGCGTCCAGTTAATAAGATACGCTGCAGTGAGTACAGCATCACTCCAGAAGATGGTAGGAACATGTCGTTCCATCAATAAGCTTCAAGTTACTTCCAACAGGTGACAATTCTTTCGCTCAGCCACTCCATTCTATTGAGGGGTGTAAGGACAGGAAGTTTGGTGATGAATTCCTCGTTGATCAAGAAATTCTTTAAAGGCATTGCTCATGTATTCTTTGGCATTATCACTTCGTAGTACCTTAATACAAGTGTTGAATAGGGTTCTCACAAAGGTATAGAAGTTTTGAAATACTTTGGCTACTTCAGATTTGTCTTTCATTAAATAAACCCATGTGGTTCTAGTGTGATCATCTATGAAAGTAACAAACCACCTAGCATTGGTGAGGGTTTTTATTCGAGCAGGACCCCAAATGTCACTATGAACTAGTGTGAATGGTGAGGAGGGTGTATAGGACTGTTTGGGATATGAAGATCTAGCTTGCTTTGCAAGTTGGCAAGTTTCACAATGAAAAGAAACGGAATTTTTATTGAATCTAGTGGGGAATACATGCTTTATGTAATCAAAACTAGGATGACCTGAACGACAGTGCCACAAGTGTACATCATGACTTTTAGAGTTGGAGCTAACCAGTGCTCTTCTTGCCTTTGTAATTTGAAAGCTAGATCCTTCAAGGTAGTACAGTCCATCCCATTCTCTAGAAGTCTCAATCGTCCACCTCAATTTTAAATCCTAAAAAATACAAAGATCATTATCGAAAATGACTTGGCATGTTCGTCCTCTAGTTAACTTGCTCACAAATATTAGATTACAAGTGAGTGCAGGCACAAATAGAACATGTTTTATTTCCAGGTGTTCAGATAATGTAACCGTGCCAATTCCTTCAACCCTTGTGAATACTCCATTAGCTACTTTTACTTTAAGGTTTTCATGACAGAATTTCAGGTTGTGAATCAAATTTTTGTTACCAGTCATGTGATCTGTAGCTCCAGAGTCAACAATCCAAGTATCTTTACTAGTCAGCACAGAGTTGAGAGCTATGATAGAATTATCTAATTGTACCAAATTTATACTATGAGAAAAGTTGAAATTATTCTATTTGTCAAGTAGCTGGCGAAGCATCTGTACTTCTACCTGGCTTAGAGAATCAACATCTTCCGCTCTTTGCTCAGCTGTAGTAAGGTTGATATTAGGAAGTGGGTGTTGTTTGCTGGTTGACGGTTTGCCATGTAGCTTTCAACATTCCTCTTTGATATGACCCTTTTTCTTGCAATAGTTGCACCATTTATTGTTTCTTCGGTCGTCTTTTGGTCCTTTTATTGCAAGAGCTGAACTTTCAATTGGATTTGGACTACTTTGATTCAATAGTTTCCTGCTTTCTTCGAATTGTATATGGTTAACAACTTCAAACAGACGTGGCATAGGATTTAGTCCCATGATTCGGCCTCTTATCTCCTCAAATGAATCGTTGAGTCCCAGGAGAAAGTCATATACTCGTTCTTCTTCTACTATCTTCTTATGTAATTGAGCATCTTTGACAGTATCTCATGGATGTGATTCAAAGAGATCTTGTTGTTGCCACAATTTATACAAAGCATTATAATAATTAGTAACCGTCAAGTTACCTTGCTCAGATCTCGAAGTTGTCGTTTCAGATAGATTAGGGCAGCGGTGTTATCAAGGGAAGAGTAGGTTTGTTTTGCTTCATCCCAGATTTCTTTTGCAGTAGCTGCTAGGAGATAGCCTTCACTGATGCCGGTCATGGAGTTGCACAACCACGTCATAACTTGATTGTTTTCGGCAAACCATGTATCGAAATTGGGATCATCAGGGGCAGGCTGAGGTACTGCTACATTTTTATATTTCTCCTTTCGCTTGCCGCAAATATACCTTAGCACGGTTTGAGACCGTTGAAGATAGTTTCGTCCATTGAACCTGTGGTTAATAGCCATAATATGACTATCGGGGAGTTCTGGGGCCGTTACCGTTCTGCTAGTAGTGGAGGAATGAGATGAGGAAGAGGTGTCTTGAGTTTCAGGATTTGTACCGGACATGAGTGCCATTGGAGAGGCCCTGGTTATGCTTGGATTTCTAGTGAGAGAGCCAAAAGAGGGGGGAATTCAGTAGAATCCATGTTTCTGGAAAAATGGTGGCCGGAGGAGAGTCTTGTAGACGGCGGCGCGTGCTGTTCACACACTGCTGAAACTGCCGGCGCGTGGATATCACGCGCAGGTGACTATGACAGCGCGTGTGGTTCATGCGCAGGTCAGATTGTTCCCAAACTCCTGGGAATGGCCGATCGGCACCTCCTTAGTCATTCTAGGTGGGTGGTGTAAGCTCACTTGCCGGCGTTTTGGAGATCTCATATGACAGAGACTCCTCTGTTTTTCCGTTTCCAGCGTTTCTCTCTCTTGCTCTCATAGTTTCTGGTTGCCACTCATCTTATGATGAGAAATGGGAAGATTACATGATATATATAGATAAAACATAGAGGGAGAGACGCAATGATAGACGGAGGAAATAGATAGAGAGGTTGACGGAGAGATAGATGAAGATTAGGTATTCAACAATTACATAATAAAGTCAAATAACAAGAAAATTGAAGGGATTTTGTCTCTGACTTTTAACACTATACAAACCTTTGGGTCCATACTTCCTAGTTCCATAGCTTCTTTACAGCCATCAATTAGAGAATTGAAGAGTTCAATCTGAGCTTCTGGCGGAGCAGCTGCAAACGCCCCACTAACCTCAGCAGCTATTAAGTGGATTTGGCTCTCATTCCCAAATTTCATAACCTGATTTTTTTATTGTGATAAGTAACGACAATAATGTACAAGGTAATGAAGAAAATAACAAGTAAAGGAATATACAATCAACACAAGTATAAACTCCGAAAAAATTTCTCCAAGACAGGAGCTAAGAGGGAGGGAGGGAGAGGTGCAAGGAAATATTTCCTACAGAGCAACCCCCAAAAATAAAAAAAACAATTTGATTAAACCCACAGGGATGCCCAAGCATGGCTAAAGTACATTTTCGAATGTAAAATAGTAAACCATGATTTCTACTCGAGGCCAAAATCAAAAACCCACAATGTATACTCAATTAAACTGTCCTACTCCCCTAGGACCACTCCCACTCAAAGACAGCAGTATATTTCTGAAAACTTGTATGAACAACAGCAAATAAGAGTATGCATGCATGTATAAGTACACAGAAAAGGACGGGCAAATATTTACTGCTTCATAGTGGTGTGTACAGAATGATTGGATGTGATTTAAGCTTGGGCAAATTTGGCCACACTCCCAACATGTTGAATTTGTTATATAATTGTAAATTCTGTTTAAATGTTAGTTAAGTTAGTTAAGTAGCACTAGCCCAAGGCGTTACCCATTGAGGAGCAGAGTTAGCTTGAGCACTGTAGTTATAACTAACCATAACTGACATTTAAAATAGGCGCTAGGACTGATATGCTTAAGTGAAGGCGCCAGGGGCCCTGCCCCCCTACCCTGCCTCTATGTAAAAGGCACTTCCCTCAATTGTAATCTGTGTTATTGACCTATTGAATGAATGAGAATATTCAGCTGCATCTGTGTGTCTCTTCTCTCTTCTCTCCCTCTCAGCTTCTGTTTCTCTCTTCACCCTCTCTACTCTCTTCTACCAATCTTTCTCAACACAATTCTGTTAGGAACTACAGAATTGTATCATAATCAAGCATAGAATACAATAATTTGATTACCTTCTCATTTACACCCCGTTCCAAATAAATTTTATCATTGTAATATATTTCTTTGTAAAATGTATGCATCAGCAATAAGAGGGCTACTTTTTCAAGAGGTAACAGGCATGCAACCAATCTAGAAATTGACTATCAAAATTTACATATCAAGGAAATGCTGATAAGGTATCAAAACAAAGGCTGCCAAAAATAAGAAATTGGAAAAAAAAATAGGATGGCCGGTTATCAGTTATAAGGGGAACTTACTGCACGAGGAAATCGTAGTGCATCTCTTTTAGATACATTCCCATAGGACCAACTTCTCACTTGTGCTGATGCTCCGCCAATCATTGGCATTGCAGGAGCTGAATACTCTGCTTTCCGGCGCTTCTGAACTCGCTCAGAAGGCTCAGGTTCTTTCTTTTTTCGCTTACTACTTCTTTCAGATTGGTTGGCCTCAGCATAACTTTTAATGTTCCTTGCAGCACGTGGAGCCAAAGCTTCCTAGAAAAGAAAACAGAGAAAAAAGCAGGAAAAAAACAGAAAAAATAGTATTACATATATCTTGACCCAAGGAATATTTTAGGAACAAAGTTAGGAGTCTGGGGGGGAAATCAGAATAGTCAGAAGAGAACAATACTTCAGCTTGGGCTACCGCCTCAGGTTTTATCCAACGACTCCAGAAACTCCCATCATCTTCATCATTGTGGAAATTAGCAACCTGTAGAAAAGCGATTTTAAAAAAAAAATAGCAGCAGCTAAGTGACGCCCTATTCCAACTCAATTATGATATGCAAAATAAAAATAACCACAACAGATAAAATCACACAGAAGAACTGAATATCAGATATTGTCCCTGAATTGTACCTTAAAGGCACTCAATAATTCATGCGCTTGCTCTCCCTCAGCTTCTTTCTCTTCAACCTTCTCTGCTCTTTCAAGAATCTCATCTATATCCATACTTAAAAGTCGTTTCTTACTCTCTTCATCATTTCTTTCTTCCTTGAAAAGCTCCTCTGCTCCAAATCTTAAAATTGCTGACAGTTCATTCTGTCATGGAACAAGCACAAGTTTGATACAGTAGGGTAATAATCAAAAGCAAACACCTAGAGAGTGGAACCAATATGACTCAATAGGTTCCACAAATTAAAAACGTGTGGATGATACTGGCTCTGTAATATCATCTACAATGGTATCACACAATCCAATGGAAGCATTTTAACAAACTAGCAATTAATCAATTTTGACATATATCCTTACTTTGTCAAAAAGACCTCCTCCTTTTTTGGCTTCTTTCTTCTCCAGTCTACCCTCAGCATTTAATTTTTGAATGACCAAATGGTCGAGGACCTACAAAGCATGTTCACAAGAAAATGAGAGTAGAATTATCAGTCACAATAAAACGAGTAGATTATACAGCTGTGCATGAGTAAAAGAAAAATATAGATACAAAATTCATGTATAACATAATGTAAATTTTTTATCTGAAAAGTGAATGTATATACTATTAATTAAATTTATTATTATAATTTATATATAATAGTAAAAGGAAAGGCGAAAGAAATCCATACCATCTTTTTCTTAGCTCGTTCCAAAATATCTTCCTCGACACTTTTGCTTGTCAAAAATCTATATATGTTAACAACTTCTTGTTGCCCAATTCTATGTGCCCTACTCATGGCCTAAAAAAATTACAAAAAAACAGAAGTAGGTACCCTAAACCCAATGTTAAAATAATAACAATGAACATGATAATGGAAATAATAAACATGATAGTACCTGGAGGTCATTTTGGGGATTCCAGTCTGAATCAAATATTATGACAGTGTCTGCTGTGGCAAGATTGATACCCAGGCCTCCTGCTCTAGTTGAAAGAAGGAAGCAAAAGTCATCACTACCAGGTGCATTAAAATGATCCATTGCCTGCTGTCGTAACTCAGCCTTTGTACTGCCATCAAGCCTCTGGAATTGAAATCCTCTAAGTGACATATACTCAGCCAGTATATCCAGCATCCTAACCATCTGCATAAGTGATATATTGATTCAGAATTAGCAATTAATACAAACAGAAACAGTCTAGCCCCCAGATTAAAGCACGTTTTAACAACAGCAAGAAGAACGCACAATAATACTTAAAGAGATGTTTTTGAATGACCTCAATGAAATCTATGGATTTCATGAACCTTCAAAATAAACAAGACATCAAAACAGCTGTGCTTTCAGACTTCAGAAACTGGAAGTATTCTGACTGATTGGCAACTTAGGGATAAACTGTTTAAATATATTTTTAATGAGCGCCGGTTTTTTCATAGTTCTTCAAGACATTCTGGTCTTAACTTTTCTTAAGCATTGAAGAACTAAGGCGACTAATTCTTCCAAAACCCTAAGCCTTTATAAGAAGTCCTACAAATGGCTCCTTTGATGCTTGTAAGTTGTAACATAGCCACTCACAGCTCAAATGAGCATAGACCCAAATAAAACATATATTCTAGACTAATCCAGAATCAAACACCTAAACTCTTCATTAAGAGGAGCTCCAGTAACCTCTATAGAAATCAACTACCCAAGAGATTAACCAGCAAAGAAAAGACACAAGATCAAGAACAAGACACTAGAGACAGCCAAAAACAAATCAAAGGGTTGGAACGAAGAATTCCAAGCATGATTCACGGTTAAGAAACAAGAAACGCAAGTCATTAAAAGAAGTCAAGGCTATTGGTAGATACTAATAGGCTAAAGATAGCATTTTGCATTACCTGTTCATGGTCACAAACTTGGCGGAATCAGAAGTATAAAGAAGAGGAAGATAACTTTTTGAGACTATAAGTTAGCCCCCAAAAAGTTATAATTATAGCATCAAACAAACTGAATTAAACGATCGGGGCACTCCAAAAAACATAATCAGAACTGGGAGAGGTATTGGGAGTATGATTATAGAAGCACAACCTCTGAGTAGCTTCTACTCAGTCAAACGAATGGAGGAATAGTAACCCATCCATTAAGGCTTCTGTGACAATAACAATATCCGAATATCAGATGTGAGATAAGGAGGGAAGGCGCACTCCAACTAACACAACAGCCAGCTGAAGAATGCAAGCTAGCTAGGCCAGAACACGATGGCTTTCTCTGAACTCACTAGACAGCCTAAGAACTGTTGGCTGCATCAAAAGTTTTAACTAAACAGGAACACTTCAAGCAGGCACTTAAGCATCCAACGACAAAAAGCTTCCATGAGTTTTGATTGGCGAAAATCATTTGAAGTTGTTTGGATGTGTTCAAAGAAGGCCATTGAGTGTACCAGTGAGGAGGGTTGATCAAACAATATGAAGTTCTATAAAAAAAGGTCGAGGAATACCGAAGCTAACACTCAATGAGGTTATAGAGTATGATCTTTTGGTTAACAATCTATCTAAAGATTTGGTTTTGGACAAAGCACAATGGCACCGTGCAATCTATGTAGCCGACCCCACCTAGTGGGATAAGGCTTTGTCGTTTGTTGTTGTTGTTGAGTATTGATTGGTGACAACATTAAGCATCTTGACATGCAGTGCAAAGCCACTCATGCCAGTAGACCAGTTCCTATGCAGTTTGAACTACATTATCCAGCCTAGTCATAGCAAATAAACTTAATTCAACTATACACATCAGAAATCGCCATAAATGTATGCTTAAATTGAGGAAAAGGGAAGGGATGGAATCATGTAATTTAGATCTAAAATAAAGGGAATTATATAAATCAAACAACCCCTTCCCTTCTCCATTTTCCTCAATACAAACATACCCAACAGTAAATATTTGAATCCAAACAATTCTTAAAATGTTTATATAAATGATGCAACATTATTATGCAAAAAGTTTCCAGTAAGATCATTTATCAAGAACTACATCTGGTGAACCAGTTCCAACAACCAACCTGAGAGAAAATCAGAACACGATGCTTAGTCTCATGCAATTTAACAAGTAGCTTATCAAGTATGACAAGCTTCCCACTGCTGAAGACAATTCTCTCAAGTTTACTGCTATCACTACTTCCTGAGTCCCCCCCATAACCATGGTCAGCACTTTCAAACAGGAAGGGATGGTTGCAGCACTTCTTTAATTCAACCACAATATTAAGTAGAGAAACCTGAAATAAGGCAGATAAAGGAGAACACTTAGCTTGTAACATAGTCAAGAGCAATAAGATTCAGAAGCAACATGGTTACAAGCAATATTACTTTTAAACAATTTTACCACACTTGAAACAACGTCTTTTAAACAGAACAGGAAAGATAAGTCATACATGCAATATTACTTTTACCATCTTCCCAAATCATCATCATGGAGCAAAACATAGGCATCACATATAATAATTCAAAATAATTATTATAAAAAAGATTATAAAACAATAGTAAGATGACCTGATTCCCACGAACTCCTTTGTTCAAATCATGAAAGTTACGTTCCAAAATCCACTTGTAATACCTATACAAATGCAAGGGTAGCAGGAATATAAAAGGTGAACTGACAGGATGGCTACAAAGAGTCTAATCAAAACCAAAAAAAATAGTACACACTGTTTTTGAAGAGGAGACATTTCAACTCTCAGTATCCGCTCAATTTTTGGGGGCAATGATTTCTCCACATCTTTGATGACTCTTCGGAGTATGTGAGGCCTTAATTCCATGTGAAGATTGGCAAGCTAACATGTCAAATGCATAGACATCAATTTACCCCAAAGAAAAATCTTGAGCTAGACAATTAAGGAACAGGTAAAATGAATAAATAAAGGAAATAAAGGCAAACCATACCTCATTCTCATTGAACGAACTCAGATTCTTATAGTTTTGAACAAAATCATCCTTGCTCTTGAACTTATCAGGATCAAGGAAATGAAGTAAAGCCCTAGAAAGCAAAGAAAGTAATATGTTATAGAGAAATGAAGAAAATTAAGGCAACCAAAATTAGGCTACTAATATCTTTCTTGATAATTTCTTAGCATGTATATATACATATGTATTATGTCATGGTTAAATAAGAGAGAGAAACATTATCAGAAATAAACAGAGTGGCGTTCACCACAACCTAAAACCATCATCCAATGGCATAGATCAATCTACGTCAAGTACTCAAATAAATGTGCTCCACTATATAGTGTTTACTTATACAGTGGCATGAGGACATGCTCTGCTTCCACCACGAAAATTTATAAACTGACGTTTCAACACATAACAATATTAATAGAGAAGTACCACTCAGAAGCAACAAAGGTTAAGGAAACAAGAGAAGCATCTTAGAGGAAGGAATATAGATGTCTTTCCTTCCAACATGAATATCATATAGGCATCAAGGATCTATAATACACATGCTAGCTAATTAAGCAATCGCATCAGGCATTCAGTTAAGTGTATATTCAATTGAACCTCAATAAAGATGAAAGTAAAATCAGATTGCATTATGTTCTTGGAATTACTGTCGTTTATCCAACAAAAAAAAAAAAATAATAATAATAATAATAATAATAATAATCAAAAATAAAATCTGCTATTGCACAAAAAAGACTCTCCTTTGAACAAGCCAAAAATAAAGGAAAATACTATTTACCATAGCTCTTCAACGCTGTTCTGTAGTGGAGTGCCAGTGATAAGCAATTTGTTCTTGGTGCTAAATTCCTAGGAGGTCAGAAATATAAAAATAAGTAAATATTCCAAAAAAAATAGACAGCATCATGAAATATTGTCAACGTAGACATTAGGAAATGTTACATACTGAAAGTGTAGTGTAGAGCTGAGCCTCGCTATTTTTCAGTCTATGAGCCTCATCAACCATCAAATAATTCCATTTAATCTTGGAGAAAACAGCTTTATCCTTCAGAACCACTTCATAAGTAGTCAAAAGGGTATTAAATTTTATAGGTCTGCCAACCTTTTTATCGTTATAAAATTCATACTGTTGACAAACCTGCCACCAGAAAGCAGAAAATCAGGGTGGGAAAAATTACATCATATTAAAGATTAAAAAAAAAATCAATACGAGATATTTGTAGCTTTCTTTAATATTACCAAAAATGAAAGATATACCATTACAAATATTAAACCATCAACATGAAATTAATCAAGTAGAACAATTTGATCCCATGCTAAATATTATGGCAGCCAACTCAAATAAGATAAATCACTACAGTTTTCTGTCAAAAGAACCCAGATCTACAAATTGCTGCTCAAATTGACACCGTTTAACATTCCTGATCAACATCACATTTGAATGGAGAAACACAACACCAAACAAAATAGGCATTGAAGACCAAAGAAAACAACAAAATAGGTCATATCTTGTTCTTCACAATTAAATCATTAAAGGACAATTGCAATAAGGATTTGATTGATGGCTTTAAACATGGCTCCCACACACCTTTTTGAAAGTCAATGAATTCAATAGTAAAATAGGAGTAAAAAGAAACAAAAATTATCTTAAAAATGTATATTTTCAATGAACCAAGATTGTGATTTTTAAGATAAACAAGACAGTGCATGCAACCATGGCAAATAAGGCTAACTTCAATGGACGACGCAGCAGTTAAGCACATACCAAGAAAATGCAGTTAATGAGACAGAAAATGAGTGGGACCATATCCTATATTTTCAACATTGAGAAATCTATGGCAAACGATGTTTTAAAGCACATGGAAAGTGTATGAATGACAAGAAACGGGGTCACAACACCCATTGACATTTGACGATAACTAAAAATCTATGAAGAAAATAGTCGATAAAGGTTAATTACCTCTTCCAAATAATATTTAAACAGAAAATTATAAGATAAACATAAAAATAACAAAAAGGTAAACAAACACATATCTTAGTAAATTATCCCACAGTAGACTGGACCCCAACTTCACTGACCTACTTTTGTACATTTAGTAGGTATAGGATCCAGGAGACACTATGTCCTTGAACCATATCAGCAGTATCAATGCCCACATGTATGAGAAATAAGGGTATATCAAAGGCAATGGGGTAATTGTTAATATTCAAAGTAGTAAGGGGCAACATATCGCATCCATCCTAGTTTGGCATACATGAAATTTGCATTGATCAGCAGTTAGACTGAAAGGAACAAGTCCCAGCATTACATTAATGATCAGATATCCTCCTCATTGTGCAATAACTTTCACATGTATACCAGGAATTCAAGAAGTATCTCTTACCTCTCGCCCTGCTCGATTACCGACATATACAATAATATTCATATCAGGAAGCCACTTCCTGAATTCTTTGGCCCAGTTTGACAAAGTAGACAAAGGCACAACTACAAGAAAAGGACCATGGATTTGCTGGGCATTCTGGCACAGGAAAAGGATATAATTATCTTCAAAATAGCAAAAGCGTAGAACGCAAGCAGAAAACTTGTAATATACCTGAAGAAAACCAAGCATTGATACTGACTGAACAGTTTTGCCCAGACCCATTTCATCAGCTAAAATAACATTTGTGTCATTCCTCCAACTGTCATACAGTAAGGAAAAATTAGAGCATCTGACAGTGAAAAGCATAATGTATTCAGCCACATGCACATACCTGTTAACAAGAAAATTCAAACCCTCAAGTTGATAATCACGAAGCTTCCCACCCTTCAACCACTCAGGCTGTTCATCAAGCTTCCTCAAACTTGCTAAATTTCATAAAAGCACATATTACAACATCATTCTTTTACATATGAAAAATATCACATTCAGAATATGAAACAAAAAAATTATCCAGTGTCCACACATCTGAAAAAGCTAAGAAGGACGTAGAATCAAAAATAAAAGGAAAGCACAAGAGTGAAATGCTCATCATAAAGAAGATTTCATTTATCCACTTTCAAATATTAGCAGTTGAGCCAATCAAACATAAGTTTATCGATCAATGCTTTTAAAACATCAAATTAGAATGGAAATATCAGTTCAATAAGTTTAACTTTTAAACTAATAATTCAATAACTTGTTTTGCTGCCCATCATTGTGGCAATTAAATTTCGCACAAAAATATTAAGATATGGAAAGACTGATAAGCTCCCTAAGGAAGTACTCTAAGTGTTACAACTGCACCCTAATACTTCAACCCCAAACAAATATTAACACACAAATCACTAATTTTAAAAGCAAGTGTTCAATCAATATGGTTCCATCAACTTCATAGTTTTGCGTCATGATAAAAGCATGAAGAAAGAGTACTGGAATTCTGATGCCCAAAAAATTACAGGCCCAAATATGTCTTTTATGTGTGAAACAGTGAATGGGCAAAAACCATTTAATTAACACAGAATTATTTGCAATAGATTCATTCAATTAAATGTAGACCCAGAAGTCTCCATGTATGAACATAGGATACAGTAATTCTGCAGCACACAGGGTTTTCAAGTCCAAAGCTTTGTAACCAGGCCAAGGATGAGAGAAGGCAACCCTGTTATGTAGCACTATCCACAAAATAATATCAAAAGAACATAAAAATTTGCTAAGTAAATCAGCCAAGAACATAAAGGGAAAATAATACGTATAAAAGGGAAAGAATAGGCTACAACAGAAATATATCATTCAATAGACACCTATTGCATCTCTTCAATATCCTATTTATAGACCCATTAACCTAACTGCCCAAACTACCCCCCTTACCCATAATTTCCCACATATCAGAAAATGCCATGAGCTAAGGTAATAATGCACCAAAATCCAAATCAAGGATACAGTGCAACCAAGGCACAATAGCATATATTCATAGTTTCATAGAAATAAGCAACAGAGACATGCATTTCATGTCAGTCTCACAAAATGCATGGCTGCATAGAAGTTTGAAAGTCACTAAATGATACAAACCTTTACTTTTCTTGCGTTGTAGATCTACCATCTTTCCTTGAACTGACATTGCAGCCTCACGAGCCTGCTCAAAGGTGACACAACAAAATGCTTACTGCTATGTGATAAATAATTTAAGAGCATTAACAGATTTTCACCGTCTGGACTAGCTTGCTGACAATACACACCACTGTTTAATAAAAACACAGGTGCTAAAATACAAATTGGACTGAAACTATAAGAAAAATCCTGCAGCTATAAGGCCCCTTCTGAGACATATGCTCGTGAGGTAGATAAACAATAATTATTGACAGGAAGGAAGAAAATATAAGTACAGATCCCAGCAAATCAACCATGGTGCAGAAGTTAGACGATCAATTGCTCTGTCTCTTGCAAATACAGCCTCCCAGTCAAATGATAGGGTGGGCTTTAAAGTGTCAAATGCATGGAAGGGTGGACACATTAAAACGGGAAGTCATGCGATTTTAATAGTATAAAATACTCTAAAAGTAGGCTGGCGCCTAAGAGAATTTATTCTCCTAAATGCACCATTAGGACCAAAACCTAGGAGATAAAAGTGTAGACAAATCAAAACTATAAGGACTTCATAATTAATTTTCACTTATAATTCATCAAAATAAAATAAAGTTACCTTGTACTCGTCAATAGCATGCTGAGCAAAAGCAATATCTGTGTCCTTCTCCCTGGTACGAAAAGCAAAAAATAATAATAATAATAATAATAATAACAACAACAACAACAACAACAACAACATTAGTATTCCACACTTGATAGAATCAATGCACAAAGATCAACTAATAATAACAGATGTTGCAGAAAAGAGAGAAACATTATACTCACATATAAGGTCCTAAAACAACGCAAAAAAAAAAAAAACGTTCCTTTCTAGTTAAAAGGCCTTAGATATGTTCAGAAAAATAAAGAAACAGGTCAATCTATACAATAACTTTACCATACCATGTCACTTCAGCATAAGACAGCCCTTGCCACTTGACCAAATATTCTATGATAACATTGTCAGAATTATCTTTGCTAATTCTATCTGCAATGATTCTCTCCACCTAAAAATCATAACTAAATTAGATGCAGTGCATCATAAAACAAAGAAAAATGAAAGTTCAAAGTCACAAAATGCAGAAAAACAAACCTGGCTATTTTGCTTGATAATATCTAAATCCATTTCCTTACTCACATCATTGACTTCAATCTACAAACAGGACCAAGAAATGATTAAAAATTAAAACATGCCTGACACTTGGATAACACCAAGATATAAGTCAAAAGTAAGCTTTGAATGGTAATCATTCAGCAGAAAATTGATAATAAGTGCAGACATAAAGCATGAGATCATTTCCCCTAGCAGTGTGCCAATAGGAATTAGGTACACGTATATATACATATATATATAATTTAAAAATAATTAAGAAAAGATCAAAACCATAGGAACATCAACTAAGTTATTGTAACCGGTGAAAAAGCAGACAGTAAAGGGATACACAATTTTTTTAAGAAGCACATAATATATTACCACTACTTCTCTCAGAGTAGTTACAAAATACTCCCTCCGGTCCTAATTATAGGACAACATTTAGGAGTTGATCTTAGTCCTAATTATAGGACAAAGTTTTAATTTTTGTCAATTTCTTCCCAAAATACCCCCCATTGATACTCTCTCAATAATAATGAAACACAATAACAATTTTATAATACACCTATGTATTCTATAAAGTGAGTAATACTTACAACTTATTAATTTCATATACACCTCAATTATACTGTTTCTTTTATTTTTTTTAATAAAATAATTTTGAAACCCTGAGAAACTTTAAGTTAACGTCTTTTGATAGTCTTTTAAAATAGAGAGTAATACACGTTGTTTGTGGTTTTTTCTTGGCTCTCAGGTGCACTAGCTAGAGAAATTAATTCTCATTCTTTGTAATGAATGGATCAAATATGACTTTATTAATCAAACAATGAGTTCTGAGGTCTTTAACTACAATTTCCTCAGATACAAGAAGTGCTCCAATTAATACTCCAAAGTTAGGGCATTTT
Organism: Inga leiocalycina; assembly: GCA_963242795.1. Classification (NCBI taxonomy): domain Eukaryota; kingdom Viridiplantae; phylum Streptophyta; class Magnoliopsida; order Fabales; family Fabaceae; genus Inga; species Inga leiocalycina. Next base: position 63,006,666 of record OY725325.1, read on the forward strand.
TGTAAAATAAATAAGATTAACTAATTTAACTACTATTCTTAATTTCTCTAAAGTTAGGTAAATATGTCCTATAATTAGGACCGGAGGGAGTAGTTTACTTAGAAGTGAATTATTTAGAAAATACAACGCAGTTGTACTCAACAAAAAATATTTCAACGCCGCCAGAATGTCAAAGAGGGGTGGGGGAAGGCAATATATTCCTCTGTCCAAACACAATTATTTACCTCCTCTCTCGTGATTGTGTTCCTGTACCTGATGTCCTCCGTCACTTTCTTCGTATAATTTAAAACCTTCTTAAAACCACTGAGCTGCAATCTCACACAGCAAACAGCAAGTACACCACTTGAGAAAGAAAGACACATTGAATATACCTCAAATATAAAAGATGTAAACAATTAACTTGAAAAACAGCAGAATCATCACATAAGACTTTGAAAAGGAGGGGAGTATATAAAGTAAATAGCATCAACAGTAAGAATGAGAAGTATACATTTTGCAGCTCAGCAAATGACTTCCATTGACAATGCAAATGTGACTGGCCTTTCCATTTTATTAAGAATTCCATATCATTCCAATCAGGTACAGAATCAAACAAATTACTCCATAAAACAGGTTCTGTCGATCTATTATTCCTCTGCGCCTCATCAGCCATGCCCTTTGGCTGATGCCAAAGCACCTTTTCAATGGAGTCACCATCTTCCTCTTCAAGTTCTTCCTGAAGAAATGGATCAGAATTCAGAATACTTGATAGACAAGCAATGGGAAATTGAAGAAAAAGAGTAACATTTGAGTAATTAATGTCAATAACTAAATAAACACACCTTCAAGTCATCTCCACATAACCCAGAAAATAATTATAATATCATTACTCGAAAATTACACCATTTTTCATAAAATTTCCATAATATCATGTCAGGAGCAAGCAAAACCCTTAAAAGATAAAGAAATAATGACTTTAAAACAATACACCATTTCGAACAAAGTTCAGACAAATTGAGGCTGTATATAAGTTATGCTGAATTAAAGACATAAAAAGAGCCTACTAGCATATAATGAACAAATCAAATTATACCCCTTATATGACCCAATAAAATAAAATAAAAACTCATCTCAGCAGAGAGAATGAAGTATTTTGTCCTAAATCATCTCTAATCACCATAGACAGTGCAAAGGAATACATTATATATCATATACTAGCACCACTATGGTTAATTTTTTCAAACCTCCTTACATGTGAATAACACAACCTAACATATTAGAAAATCACTACAAGATGTATTCCAGAATACTTGCAACTAAATAAAGACAAATAAAAATTTCAAGATAGACAAAAGCATCAATGAAAAGCATATATTGCAGGCAGTACTTTTTGAGACTTCTTCTTCTTCCCTTCATCTGCTTCTTCACTTTCTTCACTTTCAGCATATGACACCTTCCTCCTAACTGTTCTACTAGATGTGCGAACCTCACTGTTCCGGCCAGAAAAACCTGCAGCTGCAGAAGAACGGCCATTGTTCTTGCGAGCATTTGCACCTCTCTTTCTCATGCCTTTGAAATCATCATCACTTTCACTCTCAGAATCCTCTGCTGTTGACTCATCCTCTTCATAAGAAATTTTAGGTTTTCTTTGCCTACCAGATGCCCCAAATGCTTTGCGTTCTCTAGTAGGTTTTACAGTTTTTCCCACTTTGCCACGTTGCCTACCTATAGGTTTTCTTGCATAGTAGGTATCATCATCATCTGAAACATCCAGATTATCATCACTATCATCATCTGACTCTTCGCCCTCCCAATCTCCATCCTGAAATCATTATTCAACGGGTTAATTACTATCAGAAATACCAACCACCTAAAAGCAAAGTATGCAAACTCTTAAACTAACATAAAGCAACAAAAGACCAACCACAAAATAAAACAAAGAAGAGAAATTTTTTGAAAGTATGTTCCTTTTGGAAGAACACAGATGCAGATAGGTTGTGTTATTGGAAGAGGTTGGAAGCATAGAAAATTGGTTTGTCATATCAACATCTATGATTGAACGGCCTTAAAATAGATATATCCACATTTCACAGTTCCAAACATACTCCAAAAAAAGCCCATGGATAAACACTAAAGAGAAGCATCTTAGAAATAAAACCATTTTGCTCCAACCATATCCACCATACAACCACATAAAACAACACACTGCAAACAACTCTTCCCTTGTTTATTTATGCAAAAAGCTCTGAAACTAATCATTAAGATCTGCTTTCAAGCCAAAAGGCAAACTAAAGTTCACTTCCAGGAAAAACTTAAGAAATAAAACTATTGACCTTTAGTCTTATAATATAAGTGACTGTCAAAGGATCTGAAATTATAATTCAGCATTTTCCAAAATTAACTACACATGACACACTTTAGATAAAAGTAAATCCAATCTAGAATCTCTACTGGACACAATAGAAAAAGTGTATAACCTATGTAAGACTCCCGAGCTTCTTAAAATCTCCTTTGCTACTTACCAAAATCAATTCTTAGAGATGATCAAATGAAAGTTCTCTCAATTCATTCAAAGTTAGAACTTACCATACATCTATGCCATTATATCATAGTAATTCATTAAAAACAATTATTCAATATCTTTACAGCTATGTAATCTCTTCAATCCATTATCCCTATTCTAAAAACTCCATAATTAATTCATTTCCAAATTCAACCTAGTTCTATACAGTTATCAGATCCTTTTTAGTCACCATCCTATTTCTCTGGGGAATTACAAACAGCATCTACTAGCTGATAACATTGTTCTCATAAGAAATAAATTCATTTAACCAAATCAAGCACTCAGCTTATTTCTCCTCCCAATCTAACAATATATTTCTGCAGCATCAAGTCCAGCACAATGGGATAACATTCCAGTAGTATGTTTCTGGAATATCTTCCAAGTCAAACTATCACAAAAATCATCGAAGAAAGTAGACAGGATTTAAAACACAGAAAGAACAATGAAGCGAAAGATGGTTGCAATGGCATATATTCATTCCATCCTGGTTGGCTGCCTCTAGATGGCAACTTTTTTAAGTGCCAAGTGCTCAACAAAAGGTGCAATATTTAATAATTATATCAACAGAAATATATGACCTTGTTAGCAGAACGACCACTTGTGGCGGGCTCAAAGTCCACATCATCAGGATCATCTTCTGCAATGAATTTGTCATCAACAAATTAAAACAAAAAAAAATCAAAAAGCCGCATAAGAGGTGTTTATCCCTAATCAAGACTGGGGAACAAAGGATAGAAACAGCTTATTTCAATAATTAAAAACCATATTGTGGCATCAAACTATATAAAAACAATGTTTAGCATACCATCTGCTTCATCCTCTTCTTCGTAATCAGCATCACCATCGTCATTATCGTTATCACCATCACCATCATCATCTTCAACATCATCTGAAATTCTAGAATTCCTATTTGCACGACTATTGACAGCATTAGACATCTGTTGAGGCCATGAATTTGATCCAGTCGGTTGATGAATCCCCCTATAATGCAATGAATCACTGTGCTCTTCCTGCTCATAATATTCATCAGACAACATCTCCTCAGCAGGCACATCAGAATGGCCTCTAGGACCTTTTCCTGCTTCTTTCTGTCCATCATCATCTTCTGAATCTAATCTTTCCCCTCTTCCATCTGATGAATTATCTTCAGCCCCTTCTGCATTTCTATAGTCTGATCCACTTTGTGATTCTTGCCCATATTCCTGCCCATTCTGATGGCTCATAGGCTGGCAGTCCTTCCAAAAAGTTGAACCCCACCTTCCAACCATAGCAGTTTTACTTCCCGTAGACTGAATGTTACCACCTCCATCAGCTGTAGCCTCATTTTGCAGTCTGCCATCCGGTTCACCATAACTATGATACTGAGCATCCATGTTCATATCAAACTCTTTTTCACTTGAAGAAGCCTCACCACATTCATTGCCAACTGATTTGTGGATCCTATCAGCATTTTGTCCTTGGCCTTTTTCTTCTAGGACACTATGTGAAACTGTTTCATTTGAAAAGTTCCTGAAGAAAGCCATACAACCATATGGGACTTCCTTACAACCTTTTTACCTCTATCTCCTCACCGTAATGGTGACAAAAATAAATATAGCCAGTTCTATGTCACTAGGTGCTTTTGTTATCTTCTAAGTCCAGAAAGTCAGAATCTGGTTGACAAAAAGATATCCCCTCAGCAGAATACCTAACCATACTCAAGCAATCAGTCACACAATAATAATAAATTATTGATGAATGCAAATTAAATTAAATCACAAAACAGCAAAAACAGAATTTGATGTGCCCTGAGTAAAAGGTGATCAATAAATTGCATCATATTCTTGTTTAATGAATTCACCCTTAAACCCACGAAGTATGGTCAGCTTAAAATGGTCAAATTAGTAGTATCAATCCGTTGCAATTCATGAGATGGCTTCTCTTTTTCGAGTTGCCAAGCAAATAAATGTTTCATGAGCGAGTCAATGTTCCTGTGGGAAACTAAGTCTCATGTCTAATTCGCGCAGTTAAATATAATACACGCCCACTCTGAACTTCAAATTCGAGTTGAAACCAGGCCAATCCGCATAAAACCAAGTTTCTAGAAGAACTGCAATTTTAAAAGAGGAAGCACTGCTTAAAATGTGTGCCTAACGGTCAAAAAACGAATTTCACTAAACCCATACTGGACAAGCTCAAATTCCAACACGTTGTAATGCACAATTCATCGACATCCGATCAAAAATAAGTTCAATAGCCAAAGGCAGTGAGAAAAGCGAATCGAAGAAGGGAAAGAACGGATCAGCAAGCAAATTGACAGGTACATGAAGCTCATCACTAAAACCCCCAAGACTAAGAGACCCCCAAATTCCCAACCGCAAAAGGACCTAAATCCACGATCGGTGACCTAATTTCAAAAGAAAATCACTACGCAATGAACTATTTCACGGGGAGCAGATGAGAGGATGATAGAAGAGCTAGCGGCTCACCTTCCTATCAATAGAAAGAGAAAACACAGGTTTCACCAATTTGGTCAAATAGAAGAACCACAAGGACGAACGGTGCGCATGTTAATAATCGTGCGCACCTTCTCAGACAGATAGGCGCCGGAAATTGAATCACCGGCGGTGTTTATCAGAGAAGGACAATACGCAAATAGCGTTCGGGTCTAACGACGAAACACGAGATTTTTAAATGGTTAGCAGCGACGGAGACGACGGCAGAGATTCGCCGAGTGCGGCGGCGGCGAGGTTAACGTCGAATTTTAAGAGTAAAAGCGATGAGGCGATTGGGATTAATCGACGATGGGGTGTTTGTTCAGATGAAAGGACAGGAGAGAGAAGGAAAAGACTTTCGCCTTAATTTTTTCCCTAGAGAGAGACAGAAAGAAAAATTAGATGAAGAAAGATATATTGGGGATTTTATTCAAAATTAAAATTTTCGTTTGGAGAATCGTGTTTATAGACGCGCTCTCTCTACTTCCTCTCTCTAGATTTTCATTTTACTCTTTTAACCTATGACGAACCAGATCGACCCACGTGGAGATGACAGTGCCAGGTATTGGATCGGACGGCTAATAAGGAGTGGGTTTTAATTTTTTATTTTATTTTTAGAGAGGAATGTGGAGGGTCGAACCATGAGAAAGGAGCGCTCTTATGCTGCTTCACTGTCCTGTGGAATTTGGAGAACACGGAGGTATCGTATCGAATTGACTGTTTTGTCCCCCTTCTGGGAGTTGCCAGAGTAGGGTATTCCCTAAAAAGGCCGTACTAGTAATGGCAGGAAATCGGGGTAATTTGGATCAACTAGTGGGTTTTCATATTACTAGCAGTCTATCAGTATCATGGGAAGTCTGAGAATCCCTTTATATCGTTGAAAGGGGCAACTTGTTGCTATTGTTATATATTTTACCTAGACATAGATATTTTTGGGAAAAATTCCTATAAAATATCTTTAAAATAGGAAAATTCTTAATTAGTATATTGAAATCAAAAAATTAGGATCAGTCACGCATCAGTAAGGATGAACAGTGTTGGTGGCGCCAAAAGATAATTTTACCCTTCAGCCCTCATTCTCGCCACTTCAAAAATAACAACACGCGGTTATTAATTAACAACTCCGTATTCTTGATTAACAACTTCAGTTTCATCTTTTTACTTTCACAATAATAACATCGGTTTTGTTATCAGCAACTCTGAATTCTTGATTAACAACTCCGCTTTATTCTTCCACATATTCGCATATCAAAAATATAGTGTTATTAATGTAAAATACGGTGTTGTTAATAAAGAAAGAGGTGTTGTTATTGGCCCTGAAACTTAAATTACGAAGTTGTGAAATTAAAAATGGGAGTTGTTAATGTAGAATATGGTATTGTTAATAACAACACCGGTGTTATTATTGTGAAAGTAAAAAGATGAAATGGAGTTGTTAATCAAGAATGCGGAGTTGTTAATCAAGAATGCGGAGTTGTTAATCAAGAATCTGGAGTTGTTAATTAAGAGGGCGTGTTGTTAATAAAAAAAGAGGTGTTGTTATTGGCCTTGAAACTTAAATGAGGAAGTTGTGAAACAAGAATATGGAGTTGTTAATTAAGAATCGCGTGTTGTTATTTTTGAAGTGGCGAGAATGAGAGCTGAAAGGCAAAATCGTCTTTTGGCGCCGCCTGCACTGTTCATCCGTACTGACGCTTGACTGATCCGGATTTTTTGATTTCAATGTATTGATTAGGGATTTCCCTATTTCAAGGATATTTTATAGGGATTTTTCCTACTTTTTGGCAAAAATTATATATTCATTGACCAGTAATATAAGATATATTTAGAGAGTTGATCTTGATTCTAAATATAATATAAAATTTTCATATTTATCAATATTTTCCTACTTTACTCTCAACAATAATTAAGGAGGAGAGTAAGGGTGTGCAACATTTTCCTGTCCTGATCCCGAATAATTCGGGACGGGAAAAAATTGAGATCGGGAATGGGACTTCCCGATTTCAACTTTTTCCTGATCCCAGATATATATCTATATATGTACATTTTTTAAAAAATATTTAAGAAAGCAAGACTAAATGTAAACCAAAATGTGAAAATCCCAACACCCTCAAGGTAATATCTATTCTTTTAGTTTATTTGGTTAATTTTATTTATTATTTATTAATTCTAATTTTTTGTTCTTATCTTTGTGCATTTTGCAGCTGAATCGACAATTTTAAGCATGTATATTAGACTAATTATATATTTGTATTAGACTAATTTGGTATAATATGATATTAGACAAATTATATATTTGTACTAAACTAAAGTAAACACACAAAAAAAATCAATATAGGAATTTTTTTTTAAAAAAAAGGAATCCGGAATCGGGATCGGGAATGAAAATCATTCCCAAACCTTTCTCGGGATCGAGATCGGGAATGGGATTTCCCAATCCCGTCCTGATCTAGAACACCCATAAAGGAGAGGGAAGGAGGAAATTAAAAAAGATTATTAGAATGTTTTAGAAATAACATGTCATGTTAATTAACTTAACTAACATCATTAAACTAATCAAATTAGGTAAAGATGTCTTATATTAAAAACTAGAGAAGTGTGTATATATATATTATGGGTTAAGGTGCAAATCTGTTTAGAAGTATTCGTGAAGGAGCAATATTACCCTATAAGTTTTTTTTGTCTCAATGTTGCTCCAAAAGTTTCAAACATAGCAACGTTATCCCTTTTTTAACCACTGTTTATTTTGATTGGTAATTTTGACCATAATTGTTTATAAAGCTTCTTACGCTTCCACCTCACACTTACCTCTCGCCTCATCCCCTCCCCCTTTGGCCCTGTTTGGTTTGACCGGATGGGATAGAAAGGGAGGGCATGGGAGGTTGTCTTGTTTGGTTTGGTTGGAAGGGAAAGAAATGGAAGGTTTTTTAATGATCTTTTGTTTGGTTTAAGAGAGGATAGAAGGGAAGATAATATATAATTTACTATTTTACCCTAATATATTAGTTTATATATTTTTTACTTATATAAATTATTTAAATCAGTTTACATCTTAATATAAATTATATAATTTATTAATTATGTGCTCTCAGATTCAGATTTAGAAAGAAGTTAATTGGAAATTTCTGAGGAATAAGTTAGAAACTAGCTACAGTCCCGCACTGAAAAATATTTATTAATTATGGAATTGGATTCAATCAAACATCTCTAATATCTCAATGGCAGCAGCACATGAGTCCAATGCTTGCATCTGTAGCTGAATCAGAAGCAGAGGATGAGGAACGCAACTTGAATCTCCTGTTTGATGGCTAAGTCTAATCAAGAATCTGAAGTTGTTAATTAAGAGGGCGTGTTGTTAATAAAAAAGAGGTGTTGTTATTGGCTTTGAAACTTAAATGAGGAAGTTGTGAAACAAGAATACGGAGTTATTAATCAAGAATCCGGAGTTGTTAATTAAGAATCGCGTGTTATTATTTTTGAAGTGGCGAGAATGAGAGCTAAAGGGCAAAATCGTCTTTTAGCGCCGCCTACACTGTTCATCCGTACTGACGCGTGACTGATCCGGATTTTTTGATTTCAATGTACTGATTAGGGATTTCCCTATTTCAAAGATATTTTATAGGGATTTTCCCTACTTTTTGGCAAAAATTATATATTCATTGACCAGTAATATAAGATATATTTAGAGAGTTGATCTTGATTCTAAATATAAGATAAAATTTTCATATTTATCAATATTTTCCTACTTTACTCTCAACAATAATTAAGGAGGAGTGTAAGGGTGTGCAACATTTTCCCGTCCCGATCCCAAACAATTCGGGACGAGAAAAAATCGAGATCGGGAATGGGACTTCCGGATTCCAACTTTTTCCTGATCCCAGGTATATATCTATATATGTACATTTTTTAAAAAATATTTAAGAAAGCAAGATTAAATGTAAATCAAAATGTGAAAATCTCTAACACCCTCAAGGTAATATCTATTCTTTTAGTTTATTTGGTTAATTTTATTTATTATTTATTAATTCTAATTTTTTGTTCTTATCTTTGTGCATTTTGCTGCTAAATTGATAACTTTAAGCATGTATTAGACTAATTATATATTTGTATTAGACTAATTTGGTATAATATGATATTAGACAAATTATATATTTGTACTAAACTAAAGGAAACACAAAAAAAATCAATATAGGAATTTTTTTTAAAAAAAAGGAATCCGGAATCGGGATCGGGAATGAAAATCATTCCCGAACCTTTCTCAGGATCGAGATCGGGAATGGAATTTCCCGATCTCATCCTGATCTAGAACACCCCTAAAGGAGAGGGAAGGAGGAAATTAAAAAAGATTATTAGAATGTTTTAGAAATAATATGTTATATTAATTAACTTAACTAACATCATTAAACTAATCAAATTAGGTAAATATGTCTTATATTAAAAACTAGATAAGTGTGTATATATATATTATGGCTTAAGGTGCAGATCTGTTCAAAAGTATTCGTGAAGGAGTAGTATTACCTTATAAGTTTTTTTTGTCTCAATGTTACTCCAAAAGTTTCAAACATAGCAATGTTATCCCTTTTTTAACCACTATTTATTTTGATTGGTAATTTTGACCATAATTGTTTATAAAGCTTCTTACGCTTCCACCTCACCCTTACCTCTCGCCTCATCCCCTCCCCCTTTGGCCCTGTTTGGTTTGACCGGATGGGATAGAAAGGGAGGGCATGGGAGGTTGTCTTGTTTGGTTTGATTGGAGGGAAAAGAAAGGGAAGGTTTTTTAATGATCTTTTGTTTGGTTTAAGAGAGGATAGGAGGGAAGATAATATCTAATTTACTATTTTACCCTAATATATTAGTTTATATATTTTTTACTTATATAAATTATTTAAATCAATTTACATCTTAATATAAATTATATAATTTATTAATTATGTGCTCTCAGATTCAGATTTAGAGGGAAGTTAATTGGAAATTTCTGAGGAATAAGTTAGAAACTAACTACAGTCCCGCACTGAAAAAAATTTATTAATTATGGAATTGGATTCAATCAAACATCTCTAATATCTCAATGGCAGCAGCACATGAGTCCAATGCTTGCACCTGTAGCTGAATCAGAAGCAGAGGATGAGGAACGCAACTTGAATCTCCTGTTCGATGGCTAAGTCTAAGCTTTCCTTCTTCTTCTTCCTCTTCCCCCTCCCCCTCCTTCTCCTTCTTGCCATTTCATCAGCAAAAAACGAACCATTTGTGGGTGTTAACCTTAGTACCAATGTTTCGAATATGCTTTTGCTGTTGGACCTTGTCACCTTTCTGCAACTTCAAAAGATAACCCATCTTCGTCTCTACAATGCCAACCCAAATATCCTCAAAGCCTTGGCCCGAACCAATGTTTGGGTCATTGTCGGCATACACAACAACCAACTCCTCGCAATCGGATCCTCTAACACCACTTCCTTCTAATATTGAGGATCAGGCCAATGAAAAGACTTGCCTCATTATGATTCTCACCAGCGATATTGTCAAAAATAGAGGAAAGAGAACAGGTAAGGCTCAAAGACGGGAAATATCATAAAAACATGAGGATAAAACCGTCATAAAATTTTGCCCATCTCCAAAACACCCCAATTTAGAGGGAATCAAAGCAAAAGGAGAAAAAGAAAGAAGGATAAATTTCTGTGCCAATCATCTCTAAAATTTTAAACCAGACAAGGGGGAGGAGTTCATTTTTTCCTCTCCTCCCCCCAAACCAAATAGGCCCTTGATGTCTCCCTCATTCACTCTTTTTGGAAAACAAAAAATATCTTCCCTCTTCTTCCATGGTTCGCCCCCACACACATCCATGGAGATACCCCCACAAATATTTTGGGTCTCTTAAATAAAAGATGCAATTAAGATGATTTCTAGGCTTCTTGTTCTTTGCTTTTTGAAGGGCCTGACTGTTCTTCTCTTGGAGGTGGAGCTTTCGTTGAGCATGGACCATTCAAACTGACCGAAAATGGTCTAATAAAGAATTATTACAGTTGGAACAAAGGCTAGTCCAAGACACTACACCAACAACCAATATAAACATTGTACTTAGAATCCAAATTTCTTATCGATCTTCTCCTCGTTGCAGAGGCAAATATGCTATACCTGGAATCACCAGCTGGAGTTGGTTTCTCTTACTTTGCCAACAAATCTTTCTATCGCTTTATCAATGATGAAAATACAGGTTCTTTCACTCAACTAATTTTGCGCATGCTTGAACCTCTCTTTTTCCCGGTCAGAACATGCTAGATTCTAACCGGCACTAAAAATCAGGGTTAGCAATCAATGGGTAGAATTCAAGAGGCCTTTGTTTCCTTGACAGCTAAGAAGCCGTTTAGTTACTAGAATAGGACTTTGGAAACGAAAAAATTTCAGAGCGATCATGGATTTTTGTTTGTAGGGGACGAAGATTGATTTTTGGAAAAGCAATGCTCGTCGTCCTTGTCTCAATCTAACCGCCGTCAAGCTGAAGAACTTGATTTCGCCGAATCAGAACCTTTCTTACTTCGACCACTTCGGAACGCTGAACCCATTCGAAAACTTATGCTGAGGCCGGAACTGGCTTTTGCCACCACCGTCGAGTGGGGGCATACCATGATGAAGAAGGGAAGAATTTTTCTGCTCTTTTTTTTTTTTCCAAAAAGAGTGAACAGGGGAGAGAAAATGAGAGAGGGGATGGGGCGTACGGATGAGGTGGAACAGGAAGAAAGAATATGGCTGTCGAGTAAGTAATTATCATCAAAATTAATAATCAAAATAAACGGTCATTAAAAAAAAAAAAAAAGAGTAATATTGTTACGTGTTAAAACTTTTGTAACGACAGAGCATAGCAGGGTGTATTTGGTTGTCTCTTTGTATTTGTATTGAGAGTTGTTGATCTCCAGTTTGTAATAAAAAAAAAAAACTTTTGTAATGACACTGTGACCAAAAAAAAATTGGATAATATTACTGCTTCGTAAATACTTCGGAAACGAATTTCCACCTTAACTTTATATATTATACCATATGTATATAATGATGTTGATGATTTGAAGAGAGTATTTGTGGTTTTTTATAAGGTTAAATTATATAAAAACCCTTGAAATATTATGTCAATTGATATATAATATTTTAAAGTTTAAATTTAATCTCTTTATTTTTTTTCTCTTTTATCACAAATCCCTTGTCATTAAGCTACCATTATCTTTTTTACATAAATTGTCACATCGGATCAATAGAACATACATGTCATCTTATATGGTATCCTATATAAATTAATAATTTTATAAAACCCTATTGAATTTCATGTCAGTAGAAGAAAATCCCTAAACTTTAAAAGGTTAAATTTAAATTTTAAAATAGTATGGGTTTATATGCAACTAATTAAAAGTTCCAATGTTTTGGTAAAATTATTAATTTATATAAGATGTCATGTAAAATATCACGTCTTCTACTTATTTCGATCCTAATTATAAGATAAAATTAATTTTTTTGGAGAAATTAAGGAAGCCAATTATATTATTTTAGAATATTTATATTTTAATTTTAATTTTTTCTTTAAATTAATTAGTTTAACTAATAAATTAATATATAATCTAAGGATACATAACATATAATATGATTAAGTGATTTATTTAACTTCCTCAATCTTTCCAAAAAAAAAGTCAATTTTACCTTATATTTAGAACCGGAGGTAGTATTAATTTCATGTGGCTTTTTCTATCAAAAAGATAACAGGGTCCATGATTAAAAAAAATGAAAGGTTAAGTAGGTTATATTTAAGGGATAAGGTCCAATTTTATCTTGGAAGTTTTCCTTGAGAAGCATTAGCTATCCAAAAGTTTTTTTAAGAGGAATATTATCCTGTAAGTGTTAAAAACATAACAATCTTGCCACACTCTTATTTAATGTTAAATTTGACCATTTGTTTGACTAACACAAACACATGGCACTTAATTCACTCCACCTCATCATCCAAAATAAGTTAGTCCTTGCCAACTCAGCATATCTCCACTGTACCCTTCCGTTCCAAAATGATCTTGGCTTGCAAATCATTTGGAGCCAAGATCATTTTGGTCGCCCATCGATTAGCTGCAAAACACACTCTTCAAACAAAATTATCATCGTCACCTGATTAGATAAAGAAGCAAAACTGATGAAAGAAATGCTTGGTGTGAAGATCTTCTTTTGTTGCTAGATGAATCTCACCATGAGCTGCAATGAAGATTGAAGAGACGATGCCCAAGAAGTTCTCTCTTCCTGATTCTGCCCGGAACCCGCCGCCGAGGATGGCGCCGACAAGAACAACAAGGCCGCTGCCGCCTTGCACAGTTGTGGTTACGGGTCTCTCTTTAGACTGCTTCATTCTCCATCTCATATGTCGATTCGAAATCTACGGTTCCATGTCTCGCATCAATGTCGACCGTGATGAAGTTGGCTACATTATCTATCAAACCAAGGAATTTGTCCATGCCGCTATAATTGTTGCACTTGCCCATCTTTCGGCATCACTATTAGTTCGAAAATGGTACTTCTTTATTCTCATGATTTTGGTTTTAAGGAAAATGTGGTATTTGTAGTTTGATGTGGATTTAGTTGGAATGGTTTGTGTTAATTTTTTTTTTCTTTTTTGCGACTATTTTGGCTGAGTTAATTGGAGTCGACTTTCCTCCAACAATTTGACTAGTTGAAACATTTGAACTTTGCATCTCTGTCTTAGATTTACAATTATATCTCAATCTGAAGCCATGACAAAGTTGGGATTTTCTTGTAGCCCAGAAAGTGATGAACTCAAGGATAGGTGTGGTTCGGGTCAAATTTCTGGGATGTTTGAAGAGGAAGAACTAAGCTTGGAGGAGGTGAAGCAAGCTTTTGATGTGTTTGATGAGAATGGAGATGATTTTATTGATGGGAGGGAGTTGTAGAGAGTTCTGTGTATTTTGGGGTTGAAGGAGAAGGCTTTGGGGTGGGCTCTGAAGAAAATGACAATGGAGTTGATGGTGAGGAAGAGGACAGGGGAAATGATTTGGATGATAAGGTGGCTGTGCTTAGTATGCCAAATTAGAGTCAGGAAACAATCGGGCGGGATTGTAATTAAAGTAAAAAAAAAAAACAAGAGGCAGGCTTAAAATGGCCGTCTATGTGGGGCCTGCGGTCCCTATAAGGCAAGCCTGTTTAACATTTATTTTTATTGGGTACATGGCAGCAAGCAGTGGTTAAAGGATAAAGTTAACCTAACATAACTCTCAAATTAGAAACGCCCTCACACTTACTCATATATCATTTGAAGCTTCTCTTCTTTGATTTTCTTTTTTCTTTTTTTGTATGTGTACACCAAAATCAAAATTAGGTGTTCTATTATTACTGACATTTGAAGCTTGTAGACTTGCTTGATTGTGGCTGTGGACTTGTTTGATTAGTTTTGGACATTAATTATGGTTTGGAGTTAAGTCTTAGTGTTTGTATTTTATTAAATTTGGATAATATTTATGTTTTAAATTAATTTTGATGATATTTATATTTTAAATTAGGTATTTTAGTCTTTAGGAGAATAAGGGGGAAAAATTCATGGCAAAAAAAAGAAAAGAAAAGAAAAAAAAGTTAAACGGGCCTAAAACCCGCGGACTTTACATAAACAGGCCGGGCAACAAAATTTATGTACTTTTTTGGACTCGAGCTTAAACGGGCACGGGTCGACCTGTTTTTCTAGTCCTACAAATCACTCAAACAAACAGTCAAATTTAACCTTAGATAACAGTTGGGCGAGATTGTTATGTTTTTAACACTTACGGGGCAACATTGCTCGTGAAAGAACTTTCAAATATCCAGTGTTCCTTATCGAAAACTTCTAAAAGCAAAATTGGATCATCCATATATTTAAACTCTAAAATGTCTTAAAAGTTATGTGTAACTAACCCAAAATTTAGTGATGAATTCATATAATTTGTCCTTTTCATAATTAAAGTTTTTTGAATAAATTTATATTCAAGTTAAAGCAATCCTTTTTGTATTGTATTACAAGTAGTTGCATGTGGGTCAAACCTAGGATTTAATGAACAAGGGTAAATATAGTGTTTCATTATGTCATAAGGTGATTGACTTTAACCAAGCGCGGTTGGTGTAGTGGTAGCCTCACTTCGTTGCTTAACCAAAGGTCTCGAGTTCGAGCCCTGGGAATGCAGCCTGCCCCTTGGCCAGCACTTTGCCCTTAAGTGGAGGTTCCCAATGCGATCCGGATTAGTCTGGGGCCATTGTAGTGCCTGAAAGATGCCCTGCTCTGGGATACCGGAGGAGAGATCCAAAAAAAAGGGTGATTGACTTTAAAATAAAAATCTAAGTGATACTCCTTCAGTCCTTAATATAAGATATATTTAGAGAGTTGATCTTGATCTTAAATATAAGACATAGTTTTCATATTTATCAATCATTTCCTAATTTACCAATATTGATGCTCTTTTAACAATAATTAAAAAGGAGAGGAGAGAAGCGAATTAAGAAAGATGATTAGGGTGTTTTAAAAAATACATGTCATATTAACTAACTTAACTAACTTCATTAATATAATCAAATTAGGTTAATATGTGTTATATTAAGGACCAGAGGGATATATCTATATTTATAATATAATAATATGTTGATGTGCTATTTCTGAATAAATAAGCATTAAACAACAACATTTTTCAATTATGTTTTTAAGGGATACAAATATACTTTTTTTTCCCAACAAAATGATACAGATATAGTAAATACTAATATACATGGGAAAACAAAATATCCAAATAAGATTTAAAAAACTTAGGCGCATTTGTTCGTATCTATTAGGTCTAATTATTCAATCAAATCTTATCTCATAACTCTCTCTAAATAATAAAAAGGGTAAAGGTGCAATTTTAACAACAATGTTTTCTCTCAGGGGCATCTGGCACCTTAAAGTTTTTTAGGGTGCTAAAATACACATCAAGTTTATAAAGTGGAGCAATTTTACCAAAACCGTTAACTTGAAGGAAACGGACGTTATATGTGGGTCCCACACGTATTTTTTTAAAGTGAAGGTGCAATTTTAACAACAATGTTCTATCTTAGGAGCATCTGGCACCATAAAGTTTTTTAGGGTGCTAAAATACACATAAAGTTTATAAAGTGGAGCAATTTTACCAAATCGTTAACTTGAAAGAAACGGACGTTATATGTGGGTCCCACACATTTTTAAAAAAAAAAAAAGCAATTGCTTTTTGCTCATTCTCTCAAGTGGATAATTCCACAAAGAGCAATAGATAATAATGTTTACATCGTGCTCAATGCTCCATCTGAAAAACATGGTTTGAAAGCCTTTTTCAACGAATATCACAATTTACAGAACAAACCCAATAGCTTTTAACTTTATTTTTTACTGACGCATACAAATTATTAACACTGTTGGGGAAAAAAAGTTTACCTGTTTCAGCAACGGGAAAGATAAAACTGGGCGGGCGAATAGTTAAAGATTTCAAAGGAAATGCTGCATGTTACAAACAAGACTGGGTAAGAAATTGTAGAGGGGAGCAGGAGCAAGAAGCAGTAAATTCACTATGTGGGACCCACATATAACGTCCGTTTCCTTCAAGTTAACGGTTTGGTAAAATTGCTCCACTTTATAAACTTTATGTGTATTTTAGCACCTTAAAAAACTTTATGGTGCCATATGCCCCTGAGATAGAACATTATTGTTAAAATTGCACCTTCAGCCTTTTTAAAAAATACTTGTGAGACCCACATAAAACGTCCGTTTACTTCAAGTTAACGGTTTTGGTAAAATTGCCCCACTTTATAAACTTTATGTGTATTTTAGCACCTTAAAAAACTTTATGGTGCCAAATGCCCCTGAGATAGAACTTTGTTGTTAAAATTGCATCTTCACCCTAATAAAAATTCACGTTGGTAAAATTTTAAATCCTTTTTTTAGTAAAATAAAATTTTAAATTCTGTTGAACCATTATTAATAATAAAAATCACACAAGGTAATATTTAATTGGGGAATTGGACTTCACGAATACAAGCAAATAGACCAAAGATTGGCTCTTGAATTAATATATTGATACATTGTTCATACTAATTCTAAGTTGAACCCTTTTTTTTCTTGCATTTTTGAAGAAGAATTTGTCCGTGTTGAAGTTATTGTACATCACCCTGCAATTTAAAAATTTTACTTTTTCCCCTTGAATTGAGCCACAATCTAACCATCACCTTAAATTTAATACTCTCTGTTGTCTATTTTATAATCAACAACTATTAAAATTACACAAAGTGAACTCTGTGTTAAAATTAGTTAGAAACAATGAACATGTAAGAGATATAATTTTTTTTCAAAGCATACCATTATTTATGAAGATGATGGGTGAGAGAGAAAATGAGTAGGAAAAAGGATGAGAGAGAATGAATGGAAAAATAAGATGAGACACAGGAAAATATTTATATCAAGTTCTTTATATAAATTTCGTCATGTTCTCCAATTCAAAGCATACCATTAAATGCACATATACTGACCGGTCCGTCCTGTTTTTATCCAATGGTTAACTATCATTGAATTTTATGAATCATTTACCTTGTGGTATTTACCTGTTTTGTTAATCCATAGTTCTTTACATGTTTTATTTCGACAACATTATGCAGCTATATTTGTAGTTGACTTAGTTCATCAATATCACTGCAAGATCATTTTCTGGATTCGATTGGTTTTGTTCTGGAGATCTGTCTGCTCTCAATTTGAATTTCTGATAAGTTACTTTTCTGATCTGCCTAACACTTTATCTATATTCATGTAACAATAGGACTTTGTGATTTGATTTGACCCATCAACAGCTGGCTTTGTCAACGATGTCTAATTCAAGTTTGGTTTTATAATGATGTGAAATCGATTTGTGTGTGATGATCCTTTATCCTTTACAGACGTTTTCATGTGTAGCCCTTCAGAAAAAGCTGCTGCAATTGTTTGATATTAGTCAAACATTTATGACTGTATTCATGGTCCTTCCACGCAAGACTATGTGGTATACCTGCCATACTCATGTTTATTAGTAATATGCTGTTAGCAGGACACTAATAATAATCATTTCAATCCGTTTATTAGTAATATGCTGTTAGTTGGACACTAATAATACACATGTTTATTGTAGGTTGCATTATCTCACATTGTTCCATGCGCTAAACTATGTATTAGAAACCATTTATTCTAGGAAACCAGAAACAAAAGAACAGATGTGTTTTTCAGTCATTCATGTTATAGCTTCCAATCAAAACTGCAAGAGAAAAAAAGCTTGCATATGTTAGACCACTACTCTGCTATATGGCTTCCTGTGTTGTATTATTGCTTTGCATATCAATATGCCCCAATGTATACTGTCATGTGCTTGAGTAAGCATGAACATTAATGCCTACATAGCTACGCTCCTTCGTTTGCAATGTTTTATTATGAGGTTTGTTAGCTTACTCAAAATGCTCCCCGGGCAACGCACGGGGGAGTAAATGCTCGTTATTTATGAAGATGATGGGTGAGAGAGAAAATGAGTAGGAAAAAGGATGAGAGAGAATGAATGGAAAAATAAGATGAGACACAGGAAAATATTTATATCAAGTTCTTTATATAAATTTCGTCATGTTCTCCAATTAAATATGACTACGTGGCTAATTTTTTAATTATTATCATTTAACTATGACCATGTGTCTTATTTTTGAATTATTATCATTTAACTATGACCACATGTTAAAAAAAAAAGGGCACATATTCCTTTATGATTGAAGGACTTAACGAAATGTATATAAGGAACTTAATGTAAGTATGATTTTAAAGAGAAATGCAATTATTTAGGGTAAAAATAGAAAAGTGCATTAAATTTTTAAACAAAGCAAAATTGTTACTTATATATACGATCCAACTTATGAGAAAGAATATTACTTATAAATAAGACTGCAGGAGTACTTTTGCTCTCTATAATGGTATTAATCCTTGTAGAAGTGATCTAAAATTATGTCCGATGTTTTAAATCTGGTTTGTAATTTAATACCTAATTCTTGAGTAATTCGATTTTGGGTTGTTTTCAATAGCTATAAAACTTTTTTATAAAATTGCGCCTCATTCAAGTATGAGAAGTTTGGAAAGATATTGTTTAAGTGCTGAAAACATGATTGCATTAATTTAGATTTATTATTTTCATCTACATTTATTGTACTGGTATCATTTTCACAGTTTGAGAGTTTAATTTCTTTCTAATCTTCTAGGGCCTGTTTGGTACGCTTGAATTAAGGTGGGTGGAAATAGAAATGGAATTCATTTCCATGCTAAAGTATGTTTGGTACACACATCTGATGATGGAATTGGCCTCCATGGAAGAGCCAATTCCATCAAATTGATGGAATTAAGCTTCCATCATATACCCCATGGAATTATAACAAATTTCATGGAATTCTCATTTACCCTCATTATGATGATCATTGGATTTGATTTGGGTGCTGGGTTCTGATGATGGTGAAAATTGGGTTTTTAGGAAGGGCATTTTGGTATTTTTGTATAAAAAATATGTCTCATTTCCATGTCATACCAAACACATTTTTAAACCTCATTTCCATATCCATATCCATTTCTATTTCCATATCCATATCCATTTCCATTTCCATCTCCATCAAAATCAATTCCAACATAGCCCATTATATTTTTAAAAGAAGTTACGAAATAATATGGTACTTTTTTTATGATATTGGATTGCTATTGCGTAAGAATGGTGTGTTTGGATTAGTTTTTGGAGAATAGCTTCTGAAAAAAAAAGTGGAGAATATTCTGAAAAATAGATTTGGAGCAAAATAAATTATGAGAAAAAAATGATTTTGATAAAATAAAAGTGTTTGGTTATTATAGTCAGAATAGATTTTTTTCATGGTGAGAAGCCCACATAATGAGAAAGGACCAATAAGAGAGAGAGAGAGAGAGGGTGGAACCCACACAAGAGGAAAAACAAAAAAAATGGATTTTCCCAAAACATAGGTTTTGAGATAATCTTTTTGGATTAGCTTTTGAATAATAACTTTTATGATTTATGAG
Organism: Inga leiocalycina; assembly: GCA_963242795.1. NCBI lineage: Eukaryota > Viridiplantae > Streptophyta > Magnoliopsida > Fabales > Fabaceae > Inga > Inga leiocalycina. The sequence goes on from OY725325.1 coordinate 63,026,761, forward strand.
GTAAGTATGTGAGAGGAGTTTTGTTTCGATTTGCGGAAAAGGGCTTTTGAAACTGCGGTTTGGAGGTTACCTAAACACACAGGTTTGAGATCAAAACCATGATTTGGAAAAATTTTGGATGTTCAACAACCAAACCATGGTTTTGATTCAATATCTGAACACACTGTAAAAGTGAATGATTTGTTTTATTGATAGTTGTTAGAAAATGAGCAAGCCCACACTTGATGGATTAAGCCCAAGCCTACATTTGGCTCCAAATGTTAATACACCGGAGAATCTTTTTTTTTTGGGTAAAAGAATAAAGTTGGGGTAATTAACATTTAACTAAGATATGAGATTGGTCCAATTGGTAAAGGTGTTGGTTCATGACCATAAGATTTGTGGATTCAAATCTTATTGCTGTGAGGATCTTATTTGTAGGAGATTTGTAAGTACATCTGTAAGTGTTTTTTCTTGGTAAGTCTTGAAACATAACTCACCTAAACTTTTATGTATAAAGAAAAAAACCTAAGATATTCCCACTCAATTCAATTTTTTTTTGGCAAAAAAATATTTAGATGAGTTGAGTAGAGTTTGAGGTTAAGGCTTTTGCGATGAGTGGGCTTCAAATTTTGGCACACTTGTAAGGTAATTAAACCTGGACCGATTACTAAATTGGCCGGAGTACTGGGTTAAGGGTCAGTGAGTCAGATTGGAGTCAAACCGGAGCTAACCTGGGGCTAAATCGGTGAGAAATTGAAGATTTTAGGGTTATTAATATGAAATTCTAAAGGAACAAAATCGATTTAAAAACAAATACTGAATTGGACTGATTTCTGGACCGGACCATTTTACTGGCTGATTGACTGGTTTCCGATCCAGACCGCCAAGTCCAGTCCGGGTTCTATTACACTGCACACTTGTAAGTATTACTCCTCCGATTGTTAATATAAGATATATTTGAAGAGTTGATCTTAATTCTAAATATAAGATAAAATTCTCATTTTTGTTAATTTTTTCTTAATTTATCCATATTGGTACTCCCTCAACAATAATAGCCTAATAATGAAGGAAGAGAGGGAAGGAGGAAATTAAAGAATGTGACTAGGGTGTTTTAAAAAATATATGTCATATTAATTAACTTAATCTAATCAAATTAAATAAATATATCTTATATTAAAGACATGAAAAGTGTTACAAAGGATACTCTCGGCTCGTTACTCTAGTTTGGTCTTCGATGAATTTGCTGTCTGTTATAACCGTGGCTGCCTTTCCCGAAAACTTGCAATAATGTTTGTTGTTCACTAACTCTGTTATTTTTAAAATTTTGGTAAACTTGTAATTCACTTTACGGATTGAATAATGAGCCTTTCTGACAATGATCTATATTTTATTTACACTGGTCCAATTTTATATATCTAAATCTAAGATACTGTTGACTCAACAATTCTCTGTATTATTCATTTGGTAAAAAGAGCAACTAACTATACAATACCATCTGTCCAATATTTATACAATAGACAACACTAATACTAACTGGGCCAGATTGGGCCTGAGCCCATATATACAAATTCTAACTCTATTTTCTATACCCCCTTCAAGTTGGGGGCTAAACAAGTCTATAGCTCCTAACTTGCTAAGCATTCGATCTAATATCTCTTTTCCCACAGCCTTAGTCAATATATCCGCTTCTTGACTATGGGAACGAACATGTTGCAAGGCAATAATTTTCTCTAAAACTTTCTCCCTAACAAAATGAAGATCTATCTCAATATGTTTGGTTCTCTCATGGAAAACCGGATTAGCAGCAATATGCAAAGCCGCTTTGCTATCACAGAATACATTAACTGGAGTCAAATGCTCATAGCCAATTTCCTTGAGTAGGCCAACTGTCCACACAACTTCTGACACAGCAGAACCAAGTGCACGATATTCTGCTTCAGCGGACGACTTCGAAACTGTAAGTTGCTTCTTAGTCTTCCATACTATAAGTGAACCACCAAGCTTCAAAAGATATCCTGTAACTGATCTTCTTGTTGTCTCACAAGCTCCCCAATCAGCATCATAGAAACAGTCAATAGCAGCAGTGCCTTCTCTACTGATAAGCACTCCTATTCCAGGGCTCTCCTTCAAGTAGCGCAACACGTTCAGAGCCGCTGTCATATGACACTTCATGGGTTGATGCATAAATTGACTTAAGACCTGTACAGAAAAACAGATATCAGGCCTGGTGGCAGTCAAATAGATCAATTTACCCACTAATCTCCGGTATCTCTCTGGATCTCCAAACAAATCCTCTCTCTTATGTTTCCCTTCTTCATAAGCTACCAACTTCAAGTTAGTGGCCATTGGTATAGTGAGTGGCTTACATCCACTCATTCCTGCTTCCGCAAGTAAATCTAAAACATACTTTCTTTGTGAAAGCACTATACCCTTTGTTGACCTAGCAACCTCAATACCAAGGAAATATTTCATCATCCCTAAATCCTTAATCTTGAAGTTGCTATGTAACAAATCCTTCACTTCTTGAACCTTTAACTCAGAGCTACCTGTAATGAGTATATCATCAACATAGACCAAAACCAGCACAATATCATCACCAGTTCTCTTAAAGAATAAAGAGTAATCATGCTTACTACGTTTGAATCCACCAAACATTAGTGCAGCACACAATTTATCATTCCATTGCCTAGAAGCTTGTTTAAGACCATAAAGTGATTTTTTAAGTTTACAAACCATCCCCCCTTGGCCTCCAAAGCCTTGGGGAATAGTCATATACACTTCCTCATTGAGATCTCCCTGCAGAAACGCATTATCAACATCCATTTGAAATAGATTCCAATTATTCATAACAGCCAGTTTAAGAACAACTCTAATTGTAATCATCTTAACCACAGGTGAGAAGGTCTCATGATAATCGATCCCTTCTCTCTGTGTATAACCCTTAGCAACTAAACGAGCTTTATATTTATCTATTGTTCCATCAGACTTATACTTAACCTTATATACCCATTTACAACCAATGGGCCTTCTACCTGGGGGCAATGGGACAATCTCCCATGTCTTATTGCGCTCTAACGCTCCTATTTCCAAATTCATTGCTTGGATCCCTTTAGCATCTTTTATAGCTTCATAATAAGAAGTAGGCTCAACAACGGAATCTATACTACATAAGAAACACATATGTGAGTCAGAAATGTGGCTATAAGACAAGTATTTATAAATGGGATACAAACATCTATTCTCTTGTTTATATATGCCTGTTTCCAAGGTAATAAGTCCACAAACATAGTCTGTAGCCCATATAGGAGGCCTACGTTCCCTTCCTGCCCTTGCTGCCCTATTATTATTACTAGGTAAGGGCTGTGAACTGGATGGGATAACATTTTGATTGGGTTCAGTAGAACAAACATCATGTTCAGTATTAGATTCAGTTGATTCAGACACAACTGGCTGCATATGACCATTTATTAAAGGCAAATCATTATCAAATAAAAACATTTGTCGAAGTTCAGTATTTTCATTTCCTTGTTCAGCAGATATTCTATCATGAAAGGGAAACACATGTTCAAGAAACACAACATGTCTACTAACTATAACAGCTTGAGTGCGCAAATTAAGAAGGATATAGCCCTTTTGATGACTTGGGTAACCCATAAAGACACAAGGGATACCTCTAGCTTGAAATTTATCAGAGTTGGTCAAATCAGTAGCATATGCCAAACAACCAAAAGTTTTCAAGGAATTATAATCAGCATATTTCTTATACACTCTTTCATAAGGGGTTTCAAAATCTAGAAGCCTAGAAGGCACACGGTTAATGACATATGCTGCCATCTTTACACATTCCCCCCAGAACCGAATGGGTATGTTGGATTGAAGCATAAGACTCCTAGAGACTTGCATAAGTGTCCTATGCTTTCTCTCCACAATCCCATTTTGCTCCGGGGTATATGGACAAGATGTTTCATGTATAATACCCTTTTGAAGGAAATATGTTTGCAAATTATTGTTAACAAATTCAGTGCCATTATCACTACGTACACGTTTAACATGGAAAGCAAATTGATTAAGAACATATGCAACAAAGTTCTTTATGTATGCAGCAGTTTCTGATTTATGTCTCATTAAAAATACCCAAGTTGCTCTTGAGTAGTCATCAACAATTGTAAGAAAAAACTGATGACCTTGATGGGTAGGGGTCTTATATGGACCCCATACGTCCATGTGAAGTAATTCAAAGCAACAAAGCGTTTTAATGCAACTAGAGGGAAAAGGAAGTTTGGTTTGCTTAGATTGAATGCAAATTTCACAACTTTTATTCATGTCAAAACCTTTGTCTCTTACAAAATTCAGATGTCTCAAAACTGAAAAAGGGGCATGACCCAATCTATTATGTAAAGTTGAAATATCTACAGGGTCATTATGATCATTATTCCCTTTATCAATCATGTTCACAATGTTTACATCACTATGGGACTCATTCTGCAAAATATAAAGACCCTCAATCAATCTACCAATCGCCTTCATTTTCCCAGCTTGAAGGCCCTGCAAGATACACTGGTTAGGAAGAAAAGTAACCATGCAATGTGCCTCATTTGTTATTTTTGAAACAGAAATCAGATTGAATTGCAACCTTGGTGCATACAGAACATCTTTTAACTCTAGATTATTAGAGAATTTGACATGTCCTATGTGTGTAACTGGCACCCTATCACCATTAGGAATTTTAATTGTCTTACTGGGCCCTTCATATTTATCATATGAACTCAGTAAAGATAAGTCCCCAACCAAATGAGTTGTTGCACCAGAATCTATTACCCAATTAGTATGTGAAAAATGGTGAAAGGAGGAATTTATCAAACCTGTACCAGTCAACGCGTGTATATTTGAGGTTGGCTCTGTGTCTTTCTTGAGGAATTCCATCAGTTTATCGTATTGCTCCCGAGTGAATGTTGGTGCTATTATATCATCACCTCGGGAAGACTCTTCTTTGTCCAATTGACAGATAAGAATATGCTAATAATCGGAAAAACAAGGAAATCCGACCTGAATGTGTTCTTCGGAAATGCACTTCAAGATCAATTTTGTTTCTCACCGTTCTTGTCGATTGTAATGTGCACCGAGAGCAAGAGCGAGAGAATGGAGTAAAAGAATCTATGAAATCGAAGAACACACGGTGAAGATGGAATGAATCGGTAGAGGAGTGAATCAGGCCGTCAAAGCGAGGTCCTTCAACATACTGTCTTGAAGATTCCAACGCCGATCTGAATAAGCCGGTGACTGTGATCTATCGATTGCATCGTGACTGAGTTTGGGAATAGAGGATTCGGACGAGATCTCTGAAGAGGATTCCAGAATTTTGCGATCTTTCTTTGCATTCGAAACAGATCTTCTCTGACTGGGTGAGGAGAATCCGGATTCTGCAACCCGTGTAGAGAGCTCCGGGTATATTTCTTGGATTACTGATGAAGACCGGCCCAAGGTTCTTGATGTTCCGCGCTTCCGCTTTAGAATTTTTTGAAGGAAATACTGGGCTTCTTTATGTTTGGGCCTTGAGTCTTGGTGCATGTCCTGTCTTCTTGGGTTGCTTCTGTATTTTGTGCCTCTAAAGTCAGTGCTTGAGGCTGGGAACCTGAGTCTCTGATGCCATGTTGACTCAACAATTCTCTGTATTATTCATTTGGTAAAAAGAGCAACTAACTGTACAATACCATCTGTCCAATATTTATACAATAGACAACACTAATACTAACTGGGCCAGATTGGGCCTGAGCCCATATATACAAATTCTAACTCTATTTTCTACAGATACTTTTTAAAAGTAAACATCACAGTCAAAACTAACTTAATATCAATATTGTAACATCCTAAAATTCTCGTTTTTGTCATGTGCTTCTAATCCACCTTTTTTGTACTCAGTGCATCTTGGTCCTCGGCCCATTAACTATGTCAAGAAAGACCCAATATTGATCAAAGTCCAAACTCATGACACAGCACTTTGAGCGTTATAGTTTTCTCGAGTTTGGATTCTTGGTAGACAACTTTATCAGAAGTGTTTCTTTTAGGCCCATGATAGAGCCCAATCCAACCAAAAAACAAAAAACAACCATAAAGCTAATGATAATAATTGGCATTAATTTTTTTTTTTTAAAAACACAAACAGAGAGAGAGAATGATATTCAAGTGATGGATAAATGGATAAACAATATGAATCAATTTTTCATCCAAGTCAACAGGTCAAGAAATGAATGAATATAATTTTAATCTTCTTCCCTCAATCAAATAAAAAATAATAAAAAACTAAACACTCTTTCGTGCCTTATCAAACATTTGAAGGTATGTGCACTTCAAAACTGAATAAACCCTTTCAATTAGGGGATGTGATTTATCCCCAGAAACAAATGAGTGCATATGACCTTCAGTTTCAATCCAACTACAACCCAAACTCTTCTTCAATCCCTTTAAATTCCCCATTTCCCTAACCTCTAATGTTTCACTCCATTCACCCATAGCAGCATATGAATTGGCAAGAAGCACATAGTTTGAGGAATTCCAAGGTCCTACCATGTGAAGATCTTCGGAAATGCGCTTTGCCATCGTTAAATTTCCGTGCAGCTTGCAAGCTCCCAGTAGTGTGCTCCACATTACAGCATCAGCTTTAAAAGGCATTTGCAGAAGAAGAGCCTCAGCTTCTTCAAGCAGCCCTGATCTTCCAAGCAAATCAACCATACATGTATAATGCTCAATTTTGGGTTTGATCTTATAATCATGAATCATTTCATTGAAGTAGCGAAAACCCTCTTGTACCAGACCCCTGTGACTACATGCACTAAGCACACCCAAAAAAGTCACTTCGTTTGGAGAAATAACAGAAGGTCCTAATTGCACCATCTTGTTATAAAGTTTCAAGGCTTTCATTGCTTCTCCATTTTGAGCATAGCCACATATAATTCCGTTCCAGACTACTATATCTTTCTCAGGCATACTTTGAAACATCATGAATGCTTGCTGCATTTCACCGCATTTTGAATACATATCTGAAATTGACTCCCCACCACCAAATTGTTTTCAAGTCCATACTTTATGGCAACACCATGGAGTTGTCTTCCTCTTTGCAAGGTGTTTCTCACAGCGCATGCGCCAAGTATGCCACCAAAGGTGAAGGAATTCGGTTCCACACCAGCCAACTGCATTTCATAAAAGAGCCACATGGCTTCGTCCATATGTCCACTCTGTGAAAGACCAGTAACAATTGTTGTCCATGCAAAAACATCCTTATCCTGAATGTCCTCAAACAATACCAATGCACTGTTAATTAAGCCACACTTTGCATACAACTCTAACAAGGAATTAGTGATGAATGGATCAGAGCAAAACCCAAGTTTGATTGCACATGAGTGGACTTGCGTTGCTTCCATCACTTGCAAGTGAGACGCCATTTCATTTAAAATTATTGCATGAGTATACTCATCAGCCAAAATTCCTTCTCTATACATTTGTTTATACAGACTCAAGCAGAAATCGCCTAACCCACATCTAGAGTAGCAAGAAATCAAAGCATTCCAAGTAACCAAGTCTCTCACGGGCATTTCATCGAACACCTTCCTTGCGTTCTCAATAACCCCACAATTTGCATACATCAGCAAGAGATTGGTGCCCAAATAAGAATCCGAAGTTGAACAAACCTTAACAATCTCAGCATGAACTTGATGCCCAGAACTCAAATCGCAAAAGGGTAGAACTATAGAATACGTATACACATCGGGCTTAACATGACTTTGCCTCATTTTCACGAAATGGCCCATAGCATCTTCGATTCTCTGGTTTTTCACGTACCCAGAAATGACTATGTTCCATGAACGAGAATCCTTCGTGGGTGTGGCAGAGAAGACTTCCAAGGCTTCCGGAACCAAACCAAAGTTGAAGTAGCCTGAAAGAAGAGTGTTGTGTGAAACGACATTGGGGTTGGGCATGAAACTCAGGAGTTTCCGGGCACTTGATAAGGCGTGGACTTTGATGTAAGCTTGAAGGAGGCGGTTGCAGTGATAAACATGGTTCTGGAGACCCTTCTTGACGATGGATGCATGAAGCGTTTGAGCTTTGTACATGTGAGAGGGTACGCCCAGGTGAGATCATCGGGGACTTCTATCCTACTACTCCTGTACTCATTATAATTATAAGATAAAATTGTTTTTTTTAAGAAATTAAGGAAGTTAATTAAATTATTTTAGAGTATCTATATTTTTATTTTTTTAAATTAATTAATTTAATTAATAAACTAATATATAATCTAAGAATACTAAAAATATAAACACTCTAAAGTAATTTAATTAATTTCCTTAATTTCTCCAAAAAAATCAACTTTATCGTATAATTAGAACCGAAAAGAATATTATTTATTTGCCGTGTGTAATGGGAAGATCCTCGTGAACCATTAAAAAAAGAAAGAAATAGAGAAAAATATTAGGGAAAATCACTGATTTTTTTTTTTGAAATTGCAAATTTCAAATTAGGTATTTTCAAAAAAAAAGAAAAGAGAGAGTTGTGAATTGCTTATCGAATTTCATAATTTTCTTATCAATTCTTAATAACGAATTTGATTTGGAATTTCATAATTTTAAATTTCCTTTTCTGTCATTTTTCCTAAATATTACTCCTCTGTCTTTAATATAAGATATAGTTGACTTTTTTTTGGAGAGATTGATGATACTAAATAAGTTAGTTAATCATAACACATATCGTGTATCGTTTGATTATGTACGAGTTCATCAATCATATAAATTAATTTAGTATAAAAAAGATGAATATCAATACTTAAAAATAATTTATTTAACTTTCTTAGCCTCTACAAAAAAATCAACTATAGCTTATATTAAGAACTGGAAAAGTAGTTATGACTATTTATAATTTATAATTTTTAATAAGGACACTAGATACCAGTTATTGATTTGAGAAGTGAGATGTTGGACCCTTATGTGATGAGTTATAGGAATTGGTATGTGACTTTACTTTATCTTAAGCTCTTATCATAATGATTAGCGCTATCTTTCTAAAGTTTGATATCAGGGTTGATATTTGGCAAAAAAAAAAGATATCACGGTTGATAATATAGTCAACACGAATTCGAATCCCACTTCAACTTGAGAGAACTCACTTATGGACACAATGCTAAACAATAGTCACGGCAACTGTGGAATCTACCCCTTTGATAATGCACAAATGACATGTTCTTCAGGCCACACTTTATCTTTAATAATTTTTTTTTTTTTTTTTTGCAAAAGTATCTTTGATTATCTTCATTTGTTCATTGAACACATTTTTCATCTTCCAGCCTATTAGAGTTAACACGGGTCCAAATACTTTCTTCAATTTGAGAATGAATCTCCTTTAACTTGGGGAGTGTGATAGAATAACAATACTAGGATTGATGTCAGTTATGAATATAAGAGGTGAGTTGCTAGACGTGTCTGACGTAGATTCTAAAATTTGGTATCAGAGCTAGTATGGGTTCATTTCTCACCTCATTGATTTAAACTGAAGTTAGTAGAGATAATGATAATCCAACATTTGATAATATTTGTTGTATCTATAGCATAGATGAATACCCATATCTAGCTAGCATTTGTGCATGTTATTAAAACTCAAAACTTGATTTTGGTTTATTGTGAAATAAAATGTTCTTGTCAATCACCTAACTAGTCCATTGTCTCCAATTGCTTTAATTTTTTTTTAACTTTGTGTAACTAATTTATTTAAAATTAAAACATTAAATTAGAGCAATATAAAAATAAAACAAGTAAATTTTTTGATAATATTAAAGAACCAAATTAAATAAACTAAGATTGAATTATCATAAAAATGTGGTCGTCAAATTATTTTTTCTCAATCCATATATAATCCTCATAAGTTATGAAAAGTATGGCAAATTTTAAAGGTACTTACGAGTGTGTATCAACAACATTCTCATGTGAGCATGAATCGACTTCTTATCAAATGAATCAATTTTTATTGGCAATATAATGAATCTTCTACAAAGATTTATTTTTGAAAAAAAATTAAATTTTCTACTAATTTAAATTTGACTTATAAATATCCAAGTTCGACATGTGAATATGAAAGTTTAAGTCATGAACACGTATTACCAAATTCAACTTGTAAATATAAAATTTTTGGGAGCTCTCTATATTTAATTTTCTTACGTGACTCATGGGTAATTCTTCCTTATTTTTTCTTGGCAAATCCAAATCTTCTCCATGGATACTGTAAGAGAGAAATTGAGCTTTCTGTTGAGAGGGGAAAATATCAAATCCGATATCAGTACTCAAAACTAGATAAATACAATTCATAGTTTAAGAACTGAACATAACTACTTAGCTAGTAGATCAAGAGGCAAAGAAATAGTTCCATTAATCCCGACAAAATGTATTGTACAAACTCCTGATTTAGTATACCAAAACCAAAAACCAGTTAGAAAAAAAAATGAACACCAAGCTTAAGTATACAGTCAACTTTCTTCTGTCTTCCTCCTCCTTCTTCTGCATTTAAAATGTATTGGGCTGCTTTGCTTGTACAAGCATTTCAACAACTTCTCTCATGGTGGGTCTCTCCACACTGTGTTCTTGAACACAAAGCATGGCCACAAAGAACACTTGTTTTGCTTCATCTATAGGGATACTACTATTGTGCAGCCTCTCATCAAGTACCCTCACCACCTTGTCTTTGTTCCAGTTTGTTTGCATCTTTGTCCACTGAACAATGTCAATTCCTTCTTCTCCGAAATCCCCCACCGGCCGTCTACCCGTCAAGAGTTCCAGCAGTACCACCCCGAAGCTATAAACATCACTCTTCTCATCAACCTTTAACGTGTACGCATACTCTGTTTCCAAACATAGCATAATTGAAATCAGCATCGTAATAGCAAGTGGAATGAAAAAGTAACATGCTTTATAAGAGTAATCACAAAAACATAATGAAAAACGTAGTACTACATAACAAAGAAGGGTCCTTTCCTCACTTGATGCAGAAGATAGTTCATTAAAAAAATGTATATGAAAAGATAAAAGACTAACATGGTAAAGCTTCTGCACAGTAAAAAAGAGAGACAAAGATTCAATTCCATGTTTCCAAGGTAACAAATCAAACTTACTCCACTAATTTACATTCATGTTTCTTTTTCTAGGGGTTTGAGAAAGTGAATCTTTTAAAGGAATATGAAACCAAGACATTGAGCCTTATTAGGGTGAGGAAATATATGCTTTTGGGTTAACGTGCACTTTGATGGCTGCCATGTTGGTCAAAAGAAGATGAGACTGTGCAAGTGTGATTTGGTTTCTGAACTTAATGGGAATATGAAATAAAATCAGGGTTATGGTTTCAAGGCATGCAAGGAAAAAGCTCATACACCCACTTAACATGAAAGAAAAAAAATAAAAAGCAAAAGAAGAATTTTACTTTGTGTTAGTGGAGCCTTTACCGCCATTCTAGGAATCTACGTACATGCCACACTCTGTGGTCCCATAATGAAAAGACAAAGTATATGTCGTTGTGATCAACACACACACACACACATATATAAATAATATATTTATATATATTAAAAGAGTAGCATATTATTTCAACTCATAGACTTGCTTGACTTAGTTTAGGCTGCCATGAGTTTATAAATGTTATTTCTTTTTTGCTCATTTCATATAGGGATCAATCAGTAATAGAAAATAATATAACTTCTCAAACTTTTTTTCTGGGACAATAATGCTTCAGAACTCAGTGGATGTCAAATTACATTGAAAGAACAGAAGCTAGAAACCTACATGATGCATGTTAGGCCGTTTTTTTACTCATTCCACTTAGTGATGCAATCATTATTCAAAAGAACGTTGTCCTCTCTGAACTTGAAAGAAATGGCCAATTAGATTGTAAGCAACAGAAGCCAGAATAGAGGAGAACCTACTTGAAATTGATTTAAGATTATTGAAAGAAGTGCATACCTGGAGCAATGTAACCATAAGAGCCTGCAATGGAAGACATGCATTCTGATGTACCAGTGTCTTGCAAGAACTTGGCTAGTCCAAAGTCAGCCACATGAGCCTCAAACTCAGAATTTAACAATATGTTATTAGACTTGACATCTCTATGTATTATCAATGGTGAACAATCATGGTGCAGATAACAAAGCCCTTTTGCTGCTTCAATGGCAATTTTAAGCCTTGTTTCCCACTTCAAGAACTCGCCTCTCTTACCGTGAAGCACTTCGCCCAAGCTCCCATTTGGCATGTACTCATACACAAGCAAATTTGCCTCTCTATTTGTGACAAAGGCTAGTAATCTCACAATGTACCTATGCCTTATCCTGCCCAATGTTCTTATTTCTGCAGATAAGCCATTGTCATGATGATAAGAGCCTTTGTTGAATCCTAACAATTTTTTGACTGCTAGCTCCTCACCATTTGGCATGGTGCCTCTGTAAACAATCCCAGCTCCTCCTCTTCCTATCACATTGCTCTCCTTTATGCATTCCAATATGTCTTGACTCCCATATTCTAGCTTCTGAAATGCTGTGATCTTCCATGAATTTGAATTCCTCCTTGCCTTCTTTCTGCTTTTGATGATAGCTAAGGCTGCAAAAATTAAAGAACATCCCAGTAGTGCAAGTGCAAAAAGAAGCTTGTACTTGCCAGGAACTCCGGATTTTGTATTGTCAGTCTCATGAGAGTCTGAAAGTGAGTTTGATGAATGAGTGCCACATGGGTTTAGATCATAACCACATAGATTTGGGTTTCCCTGAAAGAAGGATGAGTTCAAGACTGTGAACAGCCCAACATCAGGAATTGAGCCAGAGAAGTTGTTGTGAGACAAATCTGCTGAGGTTAACCCTTTCATGGTCCCTAGTTCTTTTGGGAGGCTCTGGTTAAGGTTGTTCCTTGAGACATTAAGATAGTTCAATATGTGAATTTGGGAAATTTGAACAGGTATGGGACCAGAAAGTTGGTTCTGGCTCAAGTCTAAGTATGTGAGCAAAGCACAGTTCCCTATCTCTGAAGGAATACCACCTGATATGTTGTTTTTGCTCATATCCAACTTTAATAGATTCTTCAACCTCCCTATATCTGGTGGGATTCCTCCAGAGAATCTGTTTTCACTGAGGAGAAGATTCTGCAAATTTGGGAAATTCCCAATTGAATCTGGGAGAGACCCGGACAGACGATTGTTTGATAGATTCAACTGCTCTAGTTTTGATGTTGAATTGGCTGAATCTTGAGGAAGAACACCAGTGAGATAGTTGTTCTGCAGCTCAAGAAGTAAAAGTTCAGGCAGATAAAGAAACCCATTTGGTATTTTTCCTGTTAAATAGTTCTGACCCAAACGAACTCTTTGAAGTGTGTAGCATTCTCCAAGGTCATCAGGCAAAGATCCAAAAAGAAAATTGTTGAGAAAGATTAAGATCTTGAGCTTCTTGCCAAGGCAGAGAGATTTTGGGACTAACCCAGTAAGCTTATTTGATGAAAGATCAAGCTCAATTAATTTCCCATTCTGGCCAAGCCCAGGAGGGATTGAACCAGTGAAGTTGTTCCTCCAAAGATGTAAAGTTTCAAGCTTTGGGAGCTCAGAGATGAATTGAGGAATCTCACCATGCAATTTGTTGATGAACAAGTTGATAAGTGTGAGCTCTTGGAGGTTTGAGAGCTCAAATGGGATTTCTCCAATTAGCTCATTGTTGGAAAGATCAAGAGATCTCAAGTTGCTCAAATTGCCAATCTGAGGTGGGATTGAACCAGTAAGCTGATTGGTTTGCAAGAAAAGAGTGTCTAATTTTGAGAGCTTGCCTAATTCTGAAGGAATTGTACCATTCAAGCTACAATTTGCAAGGTCTAGATGAACCAAATTGATTAGATTCCCAAACTCACTTGGGATTCCACCATCAAACTTGTTGAAATACCCCAAATATAAATGGGTCAAATTTGTAAGATTCCCAAGCTCACTGGGTATAAGCCCACTTAGATCATTCCCAGCAAGAGAGAGAAAATTCAAGCCCACCATTTTCCCATAGTCTTCTGGGATTCTCCCGGAGAAGTAATTCCCGCCAAAATTCAAGTGCCTGAGCTTGGGAAGGTTGGTGACTCCGAGAGGTAGTTCGCCGTGAAAGTCGTTGTCATAAGCATCAAGAACCTCAAGCTCACTCATGTCGGAGAAATCCCAACTAAGATTCCCAGTGAACATGTTGTTGGATATGTTGAGGAACCGCATGTCGGGAAGCCGGAGAAGTTCCGGAGGAAGCTCGCCGGAAAAGCTGTTGTCGGCGACAGAGATAGACACAAGCGCCCGGAGCCCGGCGATGACAGGGGAAAGAAACCCAGAAATGTTGTAATTGGATAAGTCAAAGGAAACCACAGACCTGTTGCTATGGTCACATTTGATACCATCCCATGAACAGAGGGACAGATAATTAGACACGTCCCAGGATTCAAGAGAAGAATTTTGAGGTTGAAAACCTTGTCTGAGAGAAACCAAGATTGAAGCTTGCCTTTTGAGAGACAAGAGAGGAAGTGATGAAACAGAGGAAGAAGAACAAGAGGCAGTGAGACAGAGGAGGAGGAGGAGGAGGAGGAGGAGGTGGTGGTGAAAGAACAGAGAAGTCATAGAAGAAGATGAAGAAGAAGCCATTGTTGGGATATTCTATTTCTCTAAGTCACAAATAGAAAAATAGGCTCAGAATGAATAGTCTGGCCTCCTGTGATTTTATTTATAATCACTGTACACCAATAATATTGAGACACCTGTCTCTACATGGATTATTCTAGAATCACATTCACATATTTACTTTTACAGAATATATATAATCAAATACATTTAACTCCCTTTGTTACTTCGAGCCTCTTTCCTCTTCCGTTGTCCATTCATAATTCTTTGAGAGATCTGTTTCTGCTGGTCTAGTTTGCTTGGTGTTACTGTTATTCCAAGCTTATCCCTTAAGGCCCAGAAACGAGCATGATGAAGAGGCTTGGTGAAACAATCTGCGATTTGAAACTCAGAAGGTACATATTGAACAGTTAAGGCTTTAGACAAAACCTGATCTCTTATAAAGTGAACATCTATTTCAATATGTTTTGATCTGGCATGATGTACTGGGTTGGATGCGAGAGCAGCAGCACTTGTATTGTCACACCATATGATTGGAATTCGTTTGACTCTTAGGCTCAGTTCACTCAAGAGAGACTTAATCCAACACAGTTCACCAGAAGTATTGGCAAGTGATCTATATTCTGATTCTGAACTTGACCTAGAAACCACTCCTTGCTTCTTAGATGACCAAGTGATGAGAGAATTTCCCAAGAATACACAATAGCCCCCAACTGATCGTCTATCATCAGGACATGACGCCCAATCAGCATCAGAGTAGGCAATTAGATCAAGAAGAGAAGATGGTCTAATGTGAATGCCATAGTACATCGTTCCCTTGAGATATCTCAACACTCTTTTGACAGCCTTCCAGTGTTCAGTTGTTGGTTGAGATAGGTATTGACTCAATTTTCCAACACTGAAGCTAATATCTGGCCTTGTGTTGCAAAGATATTGAAGAGCTCCTACAGCACTCCTATATTCGGAAGGATTGTTCAATAAGGCTCCGGAGTGGGCTGATAGTGATTTGTGAGTTGACATAGGAGTAGGGCAGGGAGATGCATTGTTCATATGGAACTTACTAAGTATATCAGATATATATTTTGCTTGTGAGAGATACAACCCAGTTTTGTCCCTATATACTTCAATCCCGAGGAAATAATGAAGAGACCCCAGATCTTTTAAGGAAAATATAGTATGAAGCCGTTCTATAAAGTGCTTAATACTATGAGGATTGCTTCCAGTCACCAGAATATCATCCACATATATCAAAATCAGTAGGATCTGTTTCTGATCAGAATAAATAAACAAGGAAATGTCGCTCTTGGAGTTGGTGAATCCCCATTTAAGAAGGACACTTTTCAAACGATCAAACCAAGCCCTTGGGGCTTGCTTTAAACCATACAATGCCTTGGAGAGTTTGCAAACATAGTGTGGTTTTAATGAGTCTACAAATCCTTCCGGTTGTTCCATAAACACAGGCTCAGATAGAAAACCATTTAAGAATGCATTGTTGATGTCTAACTGTTTAATTTCCCAACCAAAGGCAATTGCAATAGTCAAGATAATTCTTATGGTAGATGCTTTAACAACAGGACTGAAAGTGTCATAGAAGTCAATACCTTCAGTTTGTTGAAAACCCTTGGCCACAAGACGAGCCTTTCGCTTTTCCAAGGTGCCATCAGAATGAAATTTGGCTTTGAACACCCATTTATTGTCAACCACGTTCTGATTGTGTGGGCGTGGAACAAGGGACCATGTTGCATTCTTGTGGAGGGCTGTAAATTCTTCTGCCATCGCATGTTTCCATAAAGGCAATCGTAAGGCTTCTTTTGCTGTCTGAGGAACAATTTCCTTGCCTTGAATGACTCCAATATAGGGAAATTTAGGTTTAAAAATGCCTTTCTTGCTACGAGTTACCATTTGATGAGTGTTTTGTCCAGGCAGGTCTGCTGATAATATAGGAATAGAAGAATCAGTAGTTACTGAAGAATGTTCCGGTGGAGATGAAGAAACCATAAGAACATCATCAGTTGTATCATTGATTGATGGTGAAATAGCCTCTAATAGGGGCACATCCTGAGGAGATGTAGATGTAGCGGTGGCTGTATGTTCTGCAAAGACAGGAAGAGGAGGTGAATCTGAAATGGATGATGGCATATTGGGAGCACAACCATTCTGAGAAGGATCAACAAAGGGGGAGATGCTTGAAAAATCCACCAAGTCTTCTTGTGTAGGTTGTCGTAGATTTATGAAGCCATGAGCAAAAGGAAAATCTTGTTCATTGAAGACAACATGGCGGGAAATATAGATACGACCTGTAGAGCTTAAACATTTAAAACCCTTGTGGGAGCCACTATAGCCCAGAAAAATGCATCTTGTACTGTGGAACTGCAACTTATTGTTATTATAAGGAGTAAGGCAGGGATAACATGCACAGCCGAAAACCTTTAGGTTAGAGAGAGACGGCTTCCTCTTGAATAGTACCTCAAATGGTGAAAAATTCTGTAAAACAGCAGTAGGCAGACGATTTATTAGATAAATAGCAGTAGAAAAAGCATCCCACCAATATGAAATAGGTACATGAGCTTGAGCCAGAAGTGTGAGACCAGTTTCAACAATATGCCTGTGTTTACGTTCAACTCGACCATTTTGAGCAGATGTGTGTGGACAAGAGTGTCGAAATAAAATACCATGATCATTAAGAAAGGTCTGAAAAGACCGAAATTCACCACCCCAATCACTATGGACAAGTTTAATTTTCCTGTCAAGTTGGTTTTCAACCATCGTTTTAAATTGTTTGAAAGCTGACAATGCAGCATCTTTTGACTTTAAGGGGTAAATCCATGTATGTCGGCTATAATCATCTAGGAAACTAATATAATAACGGTAGCCAGCTGTGGATTGAACAGGAGAAGGTCCCCAAAGATCAGTGTGAACTAGGTCCAGGGGATTAGAAGCTCGAGACTGAGAATTTGAGAAAGGAAGTCTATGTGACTTGCCAAACTGACATGATTCACAGAAATTCAAGGTTTCATTAGCTTTCACCGAAACATTACAATCTTTGAGAACTCTGGTAAGAGTTTCTTTGTTGGGATGGCCAAGACGCCTATGCCAAGCCTCTAAGACAGTAAGAAACATACTACTAGACTGACAATTTTTGGCTAATTCTTGTTCAGTTCTACCAAAAACATAATGTGCGACAGCAACATCCTTAGCTGGAATCACTTCATTGTTGAACTTGTATAAGCCAGGTGTAGTTCCTTTCGTTGTGACTCCCTGCAACAAAGTCTTATGCCGCTTCTTGTCCTTCACAAAACACCCATGTGAGTGAATCTCAATAAAGACATCATTATTATCGTTGGTCAGTTTATAACCACTGATAAGATTTTTAGCAATTCTGGGGGCAACAAGAACATTTTCCAGTTTAAGGGACTTAGACGGTTCATCACATAATAGTCTAGAGTTCCCTGTTTTAGACACATGAACAGAACCACCATCACCAATGAGTAGGGAGCGAATACCTGAATTAGATTCAGTTGCTTCAACATTTTCTGAGGTGTGAGTGACGTGGTGGGTAGCTCCAGTGTCCAGATACCACGCAGGATCAGTAGTCATTTCTGGTGTAGCCACATAAGCACTGGCTTGATCTTGTCTTTTAGGTCCTTTGTAATTTCTATCAAAACGATGATAGCAGTGGATGAGATCATGTCCTGTTTTCTCACAGAGGAGACAATATTTTTCGGCCTTGTCACTTTTCCTTCCTCCATTTGAATTTCTACCACGGCCTCTACCACGTCTACCTCCTCTGCCTCTCCAAGTAGATGAACGAGGCAAGTATTGTGAGCTAGAGTGGTTGAAGGAGAGATTTGCAAAGGCAGTAGGCAGAACATTCTGTGACACAGATTGCAGCTGCTCAAGACGAGATTCGAAGGTCAGGAGCTTGGATTGAACCTCAGCCCAGCTGATAGCGTCTTTTTCTGATAATGTAACAACGATAGGATTATACTCTGCATCGAGCCCAGCTAATGTTTGAGTAACCAGATCAGATAGAGACAGAGGTGAACCGGCGAGGGTGAGATTGTCTGAGAGAGTTTTCATCTTGGAAAGATACTCACGCATTTTCTTTGATCCCTTCCTAGTCTGCTGGAACTCACTTTTCAGAAATGTTACCCGAGATTTAGTATTTGCACCTACAAATTCCTTGACAGCAGTCCAAAGATCAGCAGCTGTTCTACAATGGGTCATCTGAGAAGTAATTTCGGTGGTCATGGTGCTAAAGAGCCATCCGAGTAAGATCTGGTCAGTTGAAAGCCAGTCCTCATAAACAGGGTTGAGGATAACCTGTTCTGCTGAGTCGAGGATATATTCCGGTGGGGTTGTTGTGGTTCCGGTGATAAATCCTTCAAGACGATGCCCACGGATGATCGGCATAACTGTGGATGCCCATGTGATGTAGTTGTCGCCGTCCAGCTTGACGGAGACGGCATGATTCAATGAGCTTAAGAGTGGCGTCGAACGAGGAGCCACAATCGGTGACTGGTGAGCGACAGCGTATGGCGAGGGAGGGAAAAAGGAACCACCGTAGAGATGAGGATGAGGCAAGATGGTGGTCGAAGAGGAGATAGAGGGTTGAGGGAGGGTGGGAGCCGAGAGTGGGATGGAGAACGAAGGCTGAGACAAGGGGTGATGACCGGCGAAAAAGGAAGTGGAGGTCGATGGTGCGGTCTGTGGGTATGTAGAAAAAGGAGGAAAAGACGTTGAAAATGGCGTAAATGGAAAAGGATTAGGAATTGAAGAAGAAAAAGAAGGATTAGGATTGACATGTCCTGAGGAGGGGAGAATCGATGTGACAATTGAGTCATGGGTAAAAGGAACATGTGGGGCCACGGTGGAGACATTAGGGTTG
This sequence comes from Inga leiocalycina, assembly GCA_963242795.1. Lineage (NCBI taxonomy): Eukaryota > Viridiplantae > Streptophyta > Magnoliopsida > Fabales > Fabaceae > Inga > Inga leiocalycina. Next base: position 63,046,268 of record OY725325.1, read on the forward strand.
ATAGAGGCAGCTAAATTAATGGTGGTGCTAGGGTTGGTGGAGGTCCCAAGAGAAGATGCCATTTCTGACGTTGAAAGCTCTGGTACCAAGTCACAAATAGAAAAATAGGCTCAGAATGAATAGTCTGGCCTCCTGTGATTTTATTTATAATCACTGTACACCAATAATATTGAGACACCTGTCTCTACATGGATTATTCTAGAATCACATTCACATATTTACTTTTACAGAATATATATAATCAAATACATTTAACTCTCTAGGAGAGGAAGAAAGAAGATATACTATATTGATATTGAGATGCAATGAATATACAGAGAGAGTGAGTGAGGAAGGAAGATGTTTTTGTAATGAAGTAAAGAAGAGAGCAAAGGAAGAAGAAGACTTGGCAGCAGAAGCAGTAGCATCCAATGACCTTTTGCTTTTTTTCTTTTTTCAGACACTCTTCCTCCTCTTCGTCCTCACTCTTCATTTCTTTCATCAATCCCTATACCTTTTGTTAATCTTGCAATCTTTCAAAGTGAGTTTAAACATGATAGTGCACTATAATATAGTAATGAGGGTAAATTCAAAAGGGTATCTTTAAATTTTAAATTTTGACAATTTATTTTTTCAAACTTGCAAGGTTTAAATCAAGGTTATTAAATTTGGACCGGTTACTGAACTAATCTTGGTAGTGGGTTAGATCGAATTCAAATTGGAGCTAACCGGGTGTTAAACCGGTAAGGAAGTGAACTTGAACGATAACATTTTTTGAAATAGTTTTGGAATTAGATAACTTTTTTAGGATCAAATGATAATATTTTTGAGTGATTCTTTTTACATTAGAAAATAGACATCTCAAGCTTTCCATAGAGTCTTAATTTGTAATTTTTGAAAATATATAGAATTAAATATGAATTCTTGAAATCAGGAAAATTTGAATAGATATTAAACTGGTTGAATCGGTTAGATGATTGATTCAATGGTTTTTGTGTCGAACCGGCCGGGCTAATTCGGTTTTAATAAGATGGGTTTAGACTATTGCCAACCTAGCATGATGAAATCCTTTTTTTTTTTTGACATTATCATAATGTCCTATGAAAAAGACTTAATTATTAAAAAGTATCAATAATAAGTAAGATGTTGTCATTTCTTAACTGGAACTTGTTATTACATGCTCTTTAGTTATCATTGGGACTTTTGGATAATTCAATATCTTTTTTAGTTCCTCAAAGTAATTTCCCCAAGCTTTTTTTTTTGGGTGAGAGGTTGCTACCTAATGTTGTTAGTATCTACCATTTAATTCAAAAAATATATATATTATCAAACAATTAAGTAGCTATCAATATGTGTAAATATTTAAGAAATAAAAAGTATGTGCACCTTTTTTTAGTTAGAGGAGCATACATTAAATTAAACAGAGGTTATAAGCTCAAACCCAACATCTCACTTACAATAGAGTTTCATGCTAGTAAGCTACAAAGTGATTGATAGAATGTGCACATTTCTCTTAGATGACCAGTGAATACCAAAAACAAGAAGAAAAACATCCTTGAAGAGCCATATTTAATTATAGGGGAAATTTTAGAAAAATATCTTCAAAATATCTAAATCCCAAATTAGTTTTGTTTTCTAGGGTAAATTAGGTATTGACTACACTTAAATACTTGATTAGTAATTTACAACTCATTTTAACAGGAAATTACTTATTTGAAATTTTCAAATTTTGAAAGTATTTTTTTGAAATTTCCCCTTACTTGTAAATATATATACACACCACTCTAGTTCTATTTATAAATTTTTTTTAACTAAATCTCACATACCAATGAGAAGTAGTTAGCTCAATGATTATGATGTAAATTTACAACTATGTTCTCATTTATAAATGGATACTTTTCAACTATTTCTGCTCTATTTATTTTTAAATTATTTCTTCATTTGTACAATAGATAGGGATAAAATTGTCATAATCTCATTTATTACACTGAAATTGGACTTATAAATAGGACCAAATTTTTTGATAAAAAAGACTTATAAATAGTAGAGCCGAGAATTCGGGCCGAACCCGTCGGGCCGGCCTGAGTCCTTCAAGAGCCGGGCTTATGATTTAGAGGCTAAAAAGGGAAGCAGGCCTAAAAGGACCAGCCCTGTAGGGCCGCAACCCCAGTAGGGCTAGCTTTGCAGCCTTGTAGGGCTGGCCCTTTTAGGCCCGTTTAATATTTTTTTTAAAATAAATTAATAATATAATATCATTATATCAAATTATCAATATGAGAGACACCTAAGTACCTAATAGAGTATTAATAACAGGCAAACACTTATTAATTGGTTTGATTTATTTTATTTTCTATAATGGTTTATTCATTTAAACTTAAAAAAAAGGGCTAATTTGGACATTAGATGATTAGTTTAACTAAAAATTTATGAGTTTTAAATATAATGCATCTCAATTTAAAGTAAAACAAAAAATAAATTGTAAAACTTGAAAAATATTTTTTTTTAATTAAAATGAGTTTAAGCTCGTTTAGGCCCGAGCCCGTGAAGGGCCGTGGGCTTAAAAAATATGGTACTTTTTAGGAAACGGGCTTAAACGGGCCGGTTCGTTTAGGCCCGAGCCCGTGAAGGGCCGGCTCGTATTCTGAGCTCTAATAAATAGGACTAAAGTGATATAAAAAAAAATGGGAGAATGACAGTGAAGTCCCAAGGAAGAGGAGAAATGAAGAAATGGTCCCTATAGATTGCAAAATGAAAAAATGGTCCCATGGAGCCTGTATTGACAACTCCATGAGACCATTTTTTCATTTTGCAATCTATAGGGACCATTTTTTCATTTTATTTCTTGCATGGGACCTAAGTGTAAATCTCCCAAAAAAAATTTATCATAGATTTTCACTTTTAATGCAGGCATGGGGATTGAGGAGCATAAACAATCATCACTTGGGAGTTCGGATACAGCATCTTATAGGAAGTGAAGTGCCATGGGAAGTGAGGTGTCAACATTGAGGGCAGGGAGCAGCTAGAGAGAGAGAGAGCTCCCTTTGAAGGTTTTTTAAGGAAAAAATGCAAAAGCAAAAGCATAAACAGTGTTTAGATATAAATGTATAACCCACAGACCGATCCGCCAACCAATTGTCTTTTTTTTTTTTTAATTTGTTTCAGTCGCTTTTTCTTGGAGAGATTGCTCTTTCTTCCCTAGCTCTTCAATAACAGAGCAATTCCGAATTATATCTACTTATAAACTCTTGAAGGATTCAAGAAAGAAAGTGAGTAATAATTACAATAATCAATCAGTAAATAAGATTCAGGAGGTTCATTCAATCTATAAAGATGATGATTAAAAAAACTGAGGTCTCCCTATTTAATTTTTTTTTTGGGGTGATGATGCAACTTTTATTCAATTAATACAACCTACTACGCTAATTTAGAATGTGATGTTATTATAGTTAATGGTCCTGTTTCTGTAGTCTAATGACATACAAACTCTCTTATAAGTGAAGGTCACAAGTTCTATCCCTCTCTGCAACCTCAAACCATTATCGTATGCCCTTCTAATTAAAAAAAAGTGATGTTACTAATTAAGCCATCAGGAATTCTAGAAATTTTATATAGTTTAACTATTTGTGTTCTCTTTTCTACAAAAAGAAGTTTATTTATTACATTTCAATCCATCAAGTTTACAATTGTTTACATTCGATGATGGTCAAGCAGAAATTTTTCTTTAAGTGCCACAGAGATAAGTATAGTCAAAATTTATAATAGTTTGATGACTTTGATCCAAACAATTAGCAAATTATAAAATAGTGTGTGTGTATATATATATTCCTAACTTTATTTAAGAGATGTAGCTACTCACGGGAATAGAAAAACATCAAAATCAAATTAAATGTGCAAACATATACAAAGAAAGGTGAAGGAAAATAGTTCTTAGAAGGATGGACCTATTTAACTACTTTCTGTTGCTCTCTAAATGCTTCCCAGGCTCCCTAATTGTCTGTGTCACTGCTCTAGGTGATAGCAAGATTTTCTTCTCTTTACGTGTCTTTATTTCTTAGTTTTTTTGGGTACTTATAAATAATCCGTCAACATCCGTTTTCATTTCAATAATCAAAAAATAATAGAGACGAAATTCAATGGGCATGCAGAAAAGTACAGTTATATTGATAAAAATATTCGTTTACAATCCCATGTCATTCGTCAACAGAATACAGAAAATACAGTGGAAACTTAATATATACAGGATTTTCCAAAATATCTAAACATAAACTAATCATAAACACTATCTTGTCCTCGCCTCGAGACACATGCCAATTATTTCCTGGTGTCTACGCCCTTACCTTTCGAACCACTGGGACCCGTTGAGATGTTTATTTAAAATATGGTGAGATTCCGAAGAATCCCAGTATAAACATGCTATCGTTCATAGAAAATATGAAAAGTAAATATGATATATGTCATGTATGCACCAATTAATGAACAATATAAACATATCATCTGCATGTATACATGAGTAGGGCCTAGCCTCACTAATCTGCACCGGTTGGGTTCTCACCAACTCTAGTGTAAGTGCCTCTAGCACTACTGGCTCCTCTCTAGGCAAATCATATTGATTAATAAAGTACATTTACAACAATGGCATCCACATAATCATATAACTATAGCATGATGTATAAAGGATAATATCCATACCTCAAAGCTTTATATATTCTTTTTTTGATGTGTCTCGTAAAACGTGTCGTTCCGGCTTTCGACTCGGTCCTAAAATATTAAATGTACAAGAAATAGGTCATAACTTATCCAAGTATCATTTTAGACTCTTCCATAGTGTTTTTTGTGGTTAAATTAGTCTATGATGAAAATTTACCAAAATGCCCTTGGGATACTGGCTTGGCCCCGCCGTATCCGGCCCGATGGCACGCTTTCTCAAAATTTTGACTAAAGTTATTCTAACGTATTTTCGCCCAAGGAATCTATTTCCGAGCTTGAAATCACCAAATTCATTGTCAAATTACGAAAATACCCTTGACAGCCTCGGTTTAGGAATTTCAGAGGTGTTTTTATGATTTTTCGACCTCTATCGAAAAAGTGCCCAACTGTAACCCCACCTATTTTTTCCCACTGAATCTAATGGAACCATTTATTTCATGAAAATCCAACTCCTACCCCTTGAAACAGTGCTGCCCGAAATATTTCAAGAAAAAATGGAAAAATGTAGTTTTGTGTTTTAGCTTCCAAAACTTGTACTTTTTCACTTCTAATCCTTAATTAACTCATTTAAAAAATTCTTAATTATGATTCAAAGAAATTTGGGCAGTATAACCCCTTAGGGTTATAGCTTTTCCAATTTTTCAAATCAACCAAAAATCACTAAATTAACAACAAACTTCAAAACCAACTTCATACAAGTATATATTTGAGTTTGGTGTAGTTACCTCTTAGGCTTCTTGGTTTCTCTCTCTATATGCGCCCTCTCTCTCTCTTCTCCTTGAGCTAAGAATGAGTCTTCAAGATCATAGATTCATGAAGAAACAAGGTTTAGAGAAAGATATAGGGAAATATTACAAGAAAAGCTTAAGAATCAACTCTTACCTTAAGATTTCTTCTTCCTTTTCTTTCTAACTCTTCAAAGTTTCTCCAAACTCTCTCTCTCTCTCTCTCTATGTTGAACGAAAATGCATGAAGGGAAGGTAAGAGAAAGCCTTCATAGAAATGCTCCCTTGATTCCAAACCATTGATCTTATCTAAGGTTGAGATGGCAACACCTTTCTTGCACTATACCTCCCTCCATGCTTTCACCATGCCTCCCTCCATGCTTTCATTTTATGCTATACTTCCTCATAATTTAACTTGCTCTCTTACCAAGTTACCATCACCCTACCATAATCATCATGTCCATACTTCATGTCATACCCTCCTTACCATTGTCATCATTATTCTTTTCTTCTAGCATTTTTGACATGTGCTCATGAAATTAATTTATTCCCCTTATTTTTTTATATGTTGGCCGAAATTCCAAGAGGAAAGCAAAGGGAAAAATGATTTCAACAATTCCATAATTCCTATAAATGAATTATGTATAATTCCCCCTAATTTCATAATTCTTGATTTATTCCATCAAGAATAATCCAATTGTATATTTTTCTTTATTTTTCTTGATTAATTGAAACTAACTTCAATTAATTAGAAAAATAATTAATCTTGGGTTAAATTGGCAAAATTGTGATTTTTCAATCACCTTTGTAAATTAATTCAATTCTTTAATTAATTTGCCCATTTTCTTATGAATATGAATATTTCAAAATTCACAAGATTCAAATTCATGAATATTCACCAATTTATTGAATTTCTCAATTAATTACAATATATTTTTGGTAAATATAAAATTTGGGTTGTTACATAATCAAATACAAATAATCAAATTATGCATATCAAGAAATTCTTGAAAATTGATTAAAAATAATAAATATGTAAAAAACTATTGCCTCGTTTGGTAGCAATGAATTCAAGATAGAGAAGTGGAAGTGAAAGTGACTTCCACCATTTTATACGTTTGGTAGCATATAACCCACTTCCATAAAAAATGATGGAAGTGACTTCCCACCCCTAACCGATGGAAGTGAAGCAATTCTATAGAACTCAAATATCTGAACTATTTTACCCTCTTCGATTTTGAGTGGAAGCCTCAATTTGAGTCCCCATTGCCGCTGATCTCGGAGTCTTGACATACCATTGTCGTCACGTCTCCGGCGCCCCTTGCCGTCCTAATCTCTGGCAACCCTTGCTGTTATTGTCTCCGGCAACCCTTGCCATCATCATCTCCGACATCCCAAGCATCTTCGATTCTTCAATCTCTAACTAGGCTTCTTCAATCTCTAACTCAAAGATGAGATCTCTAACCAGGCTTCTTTGATCTGCATCTCATATGCTGCATCTCCTTTGTGCTTCGTCCCTCCCTCTTTCTGTTTGGCTAGTAGATCATTGTTGTGTCTCATTTCCTCTCACAGTTGATTCGTTCTCGACCGTCAACCATTCTCTCTCTCTCTCTCTCTCAATTGCCATCGTTCTCAGCCAACTGTATCTTAATTGGTGTGATTATGATTTCCCCTTTTTGCTTAGATTAATGGGATTTTAGGACTGATGGAGATTAGATTTTGCTTTTGGGATTCTGATTTTTCCTTTTTTGCTCTAATGATCTTGATTTTCCGTTATGCTCTGATAAAGATTTGATTTTGAGATTTTGTGATTGTGATTTTTCCTTTATGCTTTAATCGATTCTGATTTTCTCGTTATGCTTCAATGAAAATTTGAGTTTGGTTCTCCGACGGTGGTTCTTGTTCTTCAGTGGTGACAAGTGGTGTTTTTCATTGTTTTCTAGTTGATGATTGTTGCTGGCGATGGACCATTTCCGATGAAACGTGGGTTAATGGTGAGAATGGTCTCTGGGGTGGAAGAGGTTTTTGTTTTGTTGGAGGGTATTTGGGTATTTTCATATTGTAGATATATGTTTCCATTAAAAATTATATCTCACTTCTACCGTCATACCAAACACACTTTTAAACTTCACTTCCAACTCCAGTTCCACTTCCAATTCTACTTTTATTTCCACTTCTATTTCTCTAAAAACTCTTCTATTGTATGAAACGAGGCATATCTATTTTTTAAAAATACCCCTATGAGAGAGATTGTGAGTGTGTGAGAGAGAATGAGCAAATAGTTAACTAATGTAATGAAACTGATCAATAATTAATGGGTCTAAACGAGAGTAATATTAAAATTTTTAGATATATCGTGACCGTATTTTATTATAGTGTTTCTTATAAATAAGAACATGTCATTTTTAAAAAATACTCTTATATATAGGACTTGATGGAGTAATTTTTAAATGATATCCTTAAAAAACATAGAAAGGATAGGAAATACACCTAAAATATAAAAAAATAGGCATACCATATTTATTAATTTTATTATTTATTAACTATAAAATAAACTTATTTAAGTATGTGAAGTTCATTTGTCACATACAAAATCATAGCAAAAATCAAACTATATGATTGTACCTCCAATTTGTGCATGAGTAATGGAACCAACACAATAAATGGAATGATAGCCCATTGAGATGCATTTTCAAATACCTTGTAATGTTATGATTACCAATGAGTATGTGTAGGGTGAAACTATTACAAGTATTCACGGGTTTTAATATGATAAAGATATTTTTTTGGGAAAAATATGACTTTATACGTTTCAGACAATAAATTTTCTAAGCGTGATTGCCAGAAAAGAAATTCAAAGTGTATAGGACATATTTCTTTAACTTGGGGACCAGTCTTTTAGAATTCTATTTGTAAATAGTGAATTTGAGCTTATAAATCCGTCCAATTTCAATTTTAATTGCCAAATTCATAATATAACTATTTTTTTTTTTGGCCGGAATTGTGACTTATTTCCCAGATGTTGTATAGTAAATAAAAAGTATGTTGGGATTTTTCAGGTAAGGCCAAATTACATAAACCTTCTTAATCTTTAAAATTTTACGATCAACCTCCTAATCTTTTAAGATTTAGTGCTTGTTTGGATTAATAATTGGAATACTTAAAAACAGCTTTTTAATTGTGATTTACGATATACAAGGTAAGTATGTGAGAGAAGTTGTGCCTTGATTTAAGTGAAAAGCAACTTATAAGCAATCTGATCGCTAAAACAAACATGTACTTAAGAAGATTACTCGAAAGTCGAAACTATTAATTTATACCCTTTCAAATTTTATTTTGACTTGCATATAGCATCATTAAACTTTGAGTTATATATGGATAAACCTTTTAAATTTTGAGTCATTTATAGATTGTAAATAAATAATGAATAAAATAAAGAGTGACAGGGTTATCTATATAAATATAAGAGTTTAGAGATGCTAATTGTAAAATTTTAAAGCCCACCAAATGTTAGCATAGGGAGTTTTGTACTTTTGTCTGATTTAAAATTTTTGTTTAAATATAAATTTAAGTGTCCTCTCAATGAAATTTGATGGGAACATCATTATTTAATATTTGTAAGTTAATTGTTGTATATTTTATTAATTACATTGATATATTGATAAGAATTAAAATAAATTAAAAAAATTGAATCACATTTATTTATTTAAGACGTCAATCATTGTAGGCCAATGTACTTGTGAAGTGAAGAAAGTCCAATAAATTCAAAGGGTTTGAGATTGCTAAATATAAAGAGGCAAGTGGTGTGGTTTAAAAAGTCATAATACTGCTAACTGATTGGGGTCAGAGGCAGCGAAGTTTGTGCATGTTTTTTGTAACACCTCTGTTACATAGTACAAACTTATTGTTTCTGCCACAACTCTGAATGCCACTGTGCTGACCCAATCAACATTGTTCCATTATCTCACCTTTATTTTAAAAAAAAATATTTTCACAGATAAATACTTAAATTATGGTATTAATAATGCAATATTTAGTCTTCATATTTACTCTCATTTTGGTTTTAGTCATTCAAATTTTAAACTATATGTTTTGGTCCCTCAAATTTTATTTTATTTACAATATTTATCCCTATAATTTTATAAAAAAAGGGACCATTTTGCTTATACCGGGATAAAAATCTATGGTTTGAAAATTAAGGATCAAAATTAAAATGAGAGTAAACTTGAGGGAGTAAAGATCAAATTAACCCTAAATTATATATATATATATATATATTATAAAAATATAACTACCATAGGCAAATCCTCAAGCACCAATAGTAATTTTTTTTTGTAAAAAAACTTATAATCAACATCAACTGTAGTTGGCATAAATTTTTGAGGTTAAGGTGCAATTCTACTCATAATGTTTTCTTAAACTTGCACCTGGTACCTTAATTGTTTTTTGTGTAAAAATACAAATGAATTTTTTTAAATGGGGTAAAAATTACAACATTAATTTGGGCGTAATATTTATACAAAGAGAAATCTTATAGGGGCCACAAATATAAAATTGGGAAAATCTCATTTAAATATCATTTAAATTCTCAAAACCCCATAAAGTTTATTAAGAAATTGCAATGACATAGAGGTGATTGAGAGAAATCTGGAATTTGGAAGTTTGATTGTTTTTACCAAAACACCTCATTCTCTTTCTCTCTCCTCTCTTCCTCTTCATCTCTTCAAAATTGTCAACAAAGGTGTCAGAGTGTGGGCCCAAAATTGTCAGCGCCCACCCCTTTTGGGCTCACACTCTGACACATTTGTGATGATGTCTTTTGTGATGTTGTCTTTTGACATTCACATTATCCAATTTATTAAAATCATTACTGAATCTGTCGATACCATTACAACATTTGTCAGTTCCCCCCTCTTGGCCAACAACACATTGAGGACGTCATGCATTATTTATCATTCCCATTAGCCTTTTTGTCAAAACCAATTATGATTTTGTGAATATCATTGACGACTTTGTCAATCTCATTATCCTTTTTGTCAACGCCAATAATGAGTTTGTGAAAACCACATGAATATGTCAATCTCATTATCTTTTTTGTTAAAACCATTACAGAATTTGTCTATCCCATTATCCTTTTTGTCAAAACCTATTATAAGTTTGTGAAAACCACTAATGAATTTGTCAGTCCCATTATCCTTTTTGTCAAAACCATTAACGACTTTGTTAAAATCATTACTGAAATTGTCAATCACATTATCCTTTTTGTCAAAACTAATTGAGTTTGTGAAACCACTGATGAATTTGTCAGTCCCATTATCCTTTTTGTCAAAACCAATTGAGTTTGTGAAACCATTGATGAATTTGTCAGTCTCATTATCCTGTTTGTCAAAACCAATTGAGTTTGTGAAACCACTGATGAATTTGTTAATTCCATTATCCTTTTTGTCAAAAATATTAACGAATTTGTTAAAACCATTATAGAATTTGCCAATCCTATTATCCTTTGTGTCAAAACCAGTTATGAGTAAACTATTCTATTGCCAGACTGAGTAAATGCATTGACTAATTTTATTAATGGTATTAACAAATTTAGTGGTAATGACAAGTGTAGTGATAGGGTTGACAAAAAACCAGAAATGTTCATGACAACAACTTCTTCAACCTGGTAATGCCAAATCTGCAATCCAATCTCAGAAATGAAAGCCTCATCACATTCATTTATCACTCAATCACCCTCAGAAAAACCATTTTTGTCATCATCACCACTACAAAACATATCAGCAAAAGGGTATGAATCCTCCGACGACGTCGAAGGATTTGAGCTTGTGGGCGTCTTTGGCAGGCGTTACAGAGGGGGAGGGCACACTTGATGTGAACAAAATGATTGGATTTGGGATTAATAGGGAGAGGTCAGAGAGTTGGGATTTGAGATCTGAAGTGGGGGAAAGAAATGACGAGAAGAGGAAGAGGAAGAGGTAGAGGGGTGAGTTTTGATTTAAGGGGCATTTTGGTCATTTGGTACAAACATGAAAAACCCAAATTCCCCCTCAATCCCCTCATTGTCATTTGTAAGTGTTAATAGACTTTTCTAGGTTTTGACAATTCACATGGTATTTATGTGTCTTTTCCCCTATAAAGTTACAGACTATTTAGGTAAATTAATATTTTTTTTTATTTTTGCCCCATTTAAAAAAATTCATATGTATTTTTTCACCCAATAAAATTTTATGTTGTCAGGGGAAATTTTGAGAAAACATTATGGGTAGATTTGCACTTTAACCCAAGTTTTTTTAAGAGTTCTTATCTTTCACTCCTTCCTAACCTGAGAAAGAGAGTTAATTAAAATGTTTGTTTTAGTTTTTTTAAAAAAATTCATCAACAATTTTCCTTTTCGAGAATTGGAGCATAAAGGGCTTTCGCGCGCCTCTTCCAACAAGTGCGATTCTTGTGATTTGAACTTATGTTCTTCTATTCATGAGGTGAGGTCACTTATCACATCATCACTTATTTTATTTGAGTTAGAATTATCTCTTTTAATTGTACCTATCAAATAACTTTTCAATAAAAGATGAGTTGATGCAAAGGGATAAGACCCAATTTTATCTCGAAAGGTTTTGCTTGGGAGCAGTAGGTATTCAAAAGTTTTTTATAAGCAATTTTACCCCAAAATTATAAAACACATAGCAATGTTGTCCTACCGTAAAAAAAGTTAAAGTTTGAGCGCTAGGTACACTCGACGTCCACGTGGTACACCACGTCATCATCCAACTTATGGCACTCAATAACATGCTCCATTCCAAAAAATTATAACTCAAAAAAGATCGTATGGAATAGTTATCTAACTCTTACATTATATACCGGAGTGAGTATTTAAGTAAGTAGTTAGAGGATCAATTTCTTACACATATAGAGCAATTATACAAGGGTTAAAGGGCAATTTTGCCCCGAAAGTTTTCATTGAGGGGCAATTTAGCCTCGAAAGTTTTTGGGGGGTCAATTTTGTCCTGAAAGTGTAAAAAAGGGAGCAAGTTTGCCCTAACTGTTATCCCAGTTAATTTTGATTGTTAGTTGACCAAATATGTTGAGCTGATAGTCCACATGTCATCCTTGTCATTTTTGTTAATGTGCAAATTTGTCCTAAAATTTTTAAATCTAATTTTGAAAAAAATGAAATATATGACACATGGACTTCCGGGACAAATTTACATCTTAAGAAAAATAATGTGAATGACATGTGTACTATTAGCTTAGCTTATTTGGTCAACTAACATTCAAAATTAATTGAGATAACGGGCAAGACAAAATTGTTCCCCTTTTTACACCTTCGCGGCAAATTTCAGGGATAAAATTGCCCCTTAATCCATTATACAATTGTAATAGTAAAGATTAACTTTCACACAGGGTTCTCAGACCCATATTGGAAATCGGCCAACTGTCTGGTAGACCGGTCCGGGTCAAGTTTTTTATTATTATTTTTAAATCATTTTTTTATTTTTTTCTTTAGGATTTCAAATTAATAATCCTAAAATCTTTAATTTCTCACTGGTTTAGTCCCGAGTTAGCTCCGGTTTGACTCCAGTCTAACCCATTAACCTTTGATCTAGTACCTCAACCGATTCATTGACCGGTCTGGGTTTAATTACCTTGCTTTCATGTCAACACCCGTTTCCATTTCGATAATCGAAGAGTAATAAAGGCAAGATTCCATGGGCATACAAAAAGTATAATTATACTGATAAAAGTATCCGTTTACAATCCCAACGTCATTCGTCAATGAAATACGGATAATACAGAAATACAACGAAAATTCTAACATTTACAAGATTTCCCAAAATATCTTAAACATAAATTAATTATAACCACCAGCCTTGACCTTGTCTTGAGACACGTGCCAATCACTTTTCAGCATCTATGCCTTTGCCTTTCAATCCACTAACACCCATTGAGATGTTTATTTAAAAATAGGGTAAGATTCTGAAGAATCCCAGTAGAAACATGATATCGTTCATAGAAAATGCGTAAAGTAAATATGATATATGCGCCAAGGTATGCACCAATTAATGAACAATATAAACATATCATTATCATGTATACATGCGTAGAGCTCAGCCCCACAATCTACACCTGTTGGAGTTCCACCAACTCTCAGTGTATGTGCACCTTTGGCACTAACTGCCCCTCTCTAGGCAAATCATGTTGATTAATAAAGGGCATTTACAAACAATGGCATCCACACAATCAAAAAATTATGGCATGATGTATGAAAGATAATGTCCCTACCTCGAAGTTCTTTTAACCACTTTTTAGTGTACCTTGTAAAACGTGTAGTGTCCGGCCTCTGACTCGGTCCTAAAATATTAAATGTACAAGAAATAGGTCATAACCCATCCAAATATCATTTTATACTCTTTCATAGTGTTTCTTGTGATTATATTAGTTTATGGTGAAAATTTATTAAAATGCCCCCGGGACCCCGGCCCGGCCTGCCGTACTCGGCCTGATGGCACATTTTCTCAAAATTTTGACTAGGGCTATCCTGATGTATTTTTTCCCAAGGAATCCATTTTCTGGATTGAAATCACCAAATTCAGTGTCACATTACGAAAATACTCTTGACAACCCCGATTTAAGGTTTTAGTGGCGTTTTCGTAATTATGCTTTTTCGGTCTTTTCCGAAAAAGTGACCAACTGTAAGCCTACCTATTTTTGCCCATTGAATCCAATGGAACCATCTATTCCATGAAAATCTAGCTCCTTCCCCTCAGAACAGTGATGGCCGAAATATTGGTAAGAAAATGGAAAATTGCATGTTTGTGTTTTAGCTTCCAAGACTTATACTTTTCCACTTCTAATCCGTTATTAACTTATTTAAACACTTCTTAAACATGATTCAAAGAAATTTAGGCAGTATAACCCCTTAGGGTTAGGGCTTTTCTAAATTTGCAACTCAACCAAAAATTACCAAATCAACAACAAACTTCAATATCAACTTCATACAAGTATAGATTTGAGTTTGGTGTAATTATCTCTTAGGCTTCTTGATTTCTCTCACTCTATGCGTCCTCTCTCCCTTCTCCTTGAGCTAAAAATGTGTTTTCAAGATCATGGTTTTATGAAGAAACAAGGTTTAGAGAAGTATTTCTTAACAAGATCACAAGAAAATCTTAAGAGATTAACTTCTTACCTTAGGATTTCCTTCCTTCTTTATCCTTAGCACATGAGACCTCCAAGCTCCCTCCCTCCCTCTCTCCTTTTTCTTATGTTTGGCCGAATACACAAAGGGCAGGGAAGAGGAAATGTGTTTTAATTATCATGCATAATCTCTTCTCTTAGCCCTTGATTTTCCAAGATCAAATCTTGTGGTGACACTTGTCACAAGCCATGCTTCCACCCATACCTCCTTCATATTATGACACACTCATTCCATTATCTTCTTTTTATATTTGAACCACTTCTCTTCTCCTTTGGTTGGCCAAAAAAACGTGCTCCCCTTCTTGCTCCAACCAAATCAAGTGTTCTTCCAACTGGACTAACTTCATACACCACCAAACACTCAAGTTCATCCAACCCTTCACTCAAGCTATTCCCTTGCCTTCACTTATCATGATCACTATGTCCATGCCTTTATGTAGTGTACATGTCAACACCAGTTTCCATTTTGATAATCGAAGAGTAATAAAGACAAAATTCAATGGGCATAGAGAAAAGTATAATTATACTGATAAAAATATTCGTTTACAATCCCAACGTCATTCTTTTACAATTCCGATATTGTTTGTCGACGGAAACGGAAAATACAGCGGAATTTTTAATATTTACAACTTTCACCTTATCCACACAATCACATAAATTATGGCATAGTGTATGAAGGATAATGTCCCTACCTCAAAGCTTTAATATCCCCTTTCTAAATATGCCTCGAAGAACGTGTCATATCCGGCCTCCAAATCGGTCCTAAAATATTAAATGTACCAGAAATATGTCATAACCTATCCAAGTATCATTTTAGAATATTCCATAGTGTTTATTGTGGTTATATTAGTCTATGGTGAAAATTTACAAAAATGCCCCCGGGAACCTGGCCCGGCCCCTCCGTACCCGGCCTGATGGCACGTTTTTTCAAAATTTTGACTAAGGCTATTCTGACTTATTTTTTTGCCCAAGGAATCCATTTCCAGGCTCAAAATCATCAAATTCACTGTCAAATTATGAAAATACCCTTAACAGCCTCTATTTAGGGATTTCAGTGGCATTTTCGTAATTATGCTTTTTTTGCCTCTACCGAAACAGTGCCCAACTGTAACCCCACCTATTTTTGCCCACTGAGTCCAATGGAACCATTTATTTCATGAAAATCCAACTCTTACTACCAGATCTGGTCTGGCCGAAATATTGAGAGAAAAATAGAAAAATGGAGCTTTGTGTTTTAGCTTCCAAAACTTGTACTTTCCCACTTCTAATCCTTAGTTAACTCATTTAAACACTTCATAATCATGATTTAAAGAAATTTGGGCAGCATAACCCCTTAGGATTAGGACTTTCCAAATTTACAAACTTAACAAAATAACCAAATCCAACCATAATCATCAACTACAACCACATCTAACATAATCTTAGGATTTGTGAAGTTACCTTCTTGAGTTCTTTTCCTTTCTCTAGAAGTCCTCCTCTCTCTTTCTCTTTGGGCTCAAGATTTGCTTGCTAAACCATAAATTTTATGGAAAGGAAGAGATTTATGGAAGATTAGAAGAAGAAACCTTAAGAAATCATAACTTACCTTAGTCTTTCTCTTCTTCCTTCTCTCTTAGAGCATAAAGCTTTCTCAAACTCTCTCTCTCTCCTTTCTTTGGCTTGAACGAAAATGGGCAAGAAAGATGAAGGAGGTGGCTTCATAAATTATCCCACCTCTTCTCTTCATGTTTCATCCTAGCCCTTGATCTAACCAAAGGTTAGGATTTCTCCACCTTTCATGTACACCATACCTCCCACCATGATGTCTTGCTTTATGCCATACTCCCTCCACTTTATGCCATCCCTTGTCATCATTTGTGTACTTGGCCTTATCTCTCCACAACTTATGTCATATGATTTAATTGAGATTGAACCATTCTCTTTTCCCTTCTTTGGCCCATGCAAAACGCCACTTAGGGTCCTTTCACACCAAATTGGGCTTCATGTAATTGCCTTGGTCAATTGTGTAACTAATTATTATTTTATTGGTAATAACACATGTGCTCATGTCTTAGTAATTCTTATTTAATTGTTTGGCATAAGATGATGCCACTTGGCATGTTAATGAGCCAAATAATTATTTTCCCATCCTATTTTCTTATTCCACAAATCTTAATTTATTCCACTAAGAATATTCAATTTATACATTTTTCTTGATTAATTGAAATTAACTCCAATTAATTGGAAAATAATTAATCTTGGGCTAAATTAACAAAATTATGATTTTGCTATCCCCTTTGTAATTTAATTCAATTTTTGAATTAATTTGCCCATTTTCTTATGAATATGAATATTTCAAAATTCACAAGATCCAAATTCATGAATATTCACCATTTTATTGAATTATTCAAATAATTACAATATATTTTTGGTGAATAAAATTTGGGGAGTGTTACAGTACACTCTACCATTGTCATCATTACCATGTTCATGTAGCAATTTGACATGTGCTCTTGGAAATAAATTATGATTTAGTCCCTTCTTCATATGATCATAACACTTGGCATATTTAATCTCAAAGGTCATTTTTCCCTCCATGATTCACATGCTAGGCGAAATTATAGAAGAGAAGGTAAAATAAAATGTGTTTCAATAATTCCATAATTCAATTAAATGAATTATGTATAATTCCCTTTAATTTCATAAGTCTTGATTTATTCCATCAAGAATAATCCAATTATACATTTTCCTTTATTTTCCTTGATTAATTGAAATCAACTCCAATTAATTGGAAAATAATTAATCTTGGGTCAGATTGGCAAAATTATGATTTTGCTATCACCTTTATAATTTAATTCCTTTCTTAAATTAATTTGCCCATTTCCTCATGAATATGAATATTTAAAAATTTATAAGATCCAAATTTCATAAATATTCACTATTTTATTGAATTTTTCAAATAATTACAATATATTTTTGGTGAATATAAAATTTAGGGTGTTACATTTAGCATGTGTACATTTTCTTTATCCATGAAAAATATATATTTTATGTTGTAAACTATCATTCAATTATATCCCAACACATATAATATACAAAAGGATTTTTTTTGGGGGTCAAATTATACAAAAGGAATTGAAGCAAGCATCGAGATAAACATACCAAAAGTTTAGTATCATTTAAATAGAACATCAGGGAATCAAAAAGAAAAAGTTACCTAGCTAGCTAGCAACTAATTGATCAATCAATAACAAGCAATAATCATCCATATCTTTTCCTGTTCATCAAGGTAATGGCTGAAAAAAAATATAAATAAAGACTTGAAAAGAATAAATCTTTTCAGATTGCAAATTCCCATAATTTTAGGATAAATATTAATATTTTTCCCAAACAAAATTATAAATATCATACCCTTATATCCTTCCATACATAAAAGAGCCAATTAATTTCAAATAAAAATCACTAGAATTAAAATTATTTTTTCATCATTCAGAGAGATAGCATATTAACATCGCTAATTTTTTTAAAAAATATATACTTTGAGAATAATGTGGTGATAAAAAATCTATGAAACAGTAGTAGTGAAAGTAGTGGAAGTACAATTGAGATAAATATAGACAAAAACAGTAAAGATAATTTAAACTAATATAGAAGACATGAGAATATATGGTAGCCAACTCAGAGATATATATCAGATTAGACGTAAAGAAATGAAAGAGACAGTTCTTATTATTTATGGTGGAATAATGATGACATCAGAATCAAATCACCTGATCCCTTAGGTCAGCCCATAAACGACGATTTTCTTTTTACTTAGTGTTAATATTTTTTTCTTGTTTTTTTATCTCTCATTATCCAGGGTTCTCATATCCGGATCGGACCGGCCAGTTCGACCCGGAACCCGCCGAACCGGTCAGTAGATCGGTCATGTTCCCGGTCTGATCCGGGTCCCAATTTTCAAAAAAAAAAAATTTAAAACTTTTTTCTTTAGAATTTTATACTATAAGTCTAAAATCTTCAATTACTCACCGGTTTGGTCCCAGTTTAACTCCTATTTGGCCCCGATTTAACCCACTGACCCTTCACCCAGTACCCCGACCGATTCAATACCTGGTCCGGGTTTTAATACCTTGCAATTATCTGATTAGTTATTAGTTTAAAATAGAGAAAGCTAATATTTTGGTTGCTATGATTTTAACTCATGCCTATCTCACTTCCTATATTTTGATTTAGTTCAACTTAAATTTTATAGTTTTAATTAGGTTGTAACTTAGCATTAAACTTTGATTTGCTATAACTTGATCCCTATAGATTTAACTATTTTATAATTTAGTTTCTTTACTCTAAAAAAATAAAATAATATATATAATAAAGGTCAATGACAAATTAAAAAATGATTAAAATTACAAGGACTAAAGTTTAGAGACTAAGTTACAATTGAGTCAAAACTACAAAAACTTAGTTATACAAAATAAAAATGTAGGGACTGATGAGTTACAATTTATCAAAACTATAGGACCAAAAATTAATTTTCCTTTAAGATATTATTTTGCAACACCAAAAACAATAAACTATAAATATAACATTTTAGATTCACTAAATGCCCTTATTTATATTCAGCGATCAGCATCTATTTTTACATCAAATATTCAAATATGAATAAGACTCATTATACTGAATTAATTCTAATTGTTGTGCATGTATTTTGTCATTTATTTTTTGCCATTTATTTTAATAAAATATGTAAATTTAATAAAAAATAATAAAAATTGCCATTTATTTTTTGAAAGAAAAAAATATGGTATTTATTTATCACTTTGCGCCGTGGAACGCGAAAAAGAAAAAGGAAAAGGAAAGCAAAGGCCGTTCCGTTCATTCATTGATTCTTCTTTTAAGAGAGCCTGGTGGGATCCATCATTTTAATCAACCTTCTCTCTTTTTTCTTTTCTCTCTCCTATGCATGGACCCTACTTTTGAATCTTTTCCTTTTACCCTTCCTTTTTTTCTCTTTTTTATTTATTTTTTAATTTTTAAATTGTCAATTCAATTTTTGTCAATGACAATATTGTAGGGTCAACAGTATACTTGCTTTAACTTTGGATTTGATTGGTAAGGCGCGTAAGTGATTTATATCAAGGTTGTTCAAAGTATTCCGGTTCTGGTTGTTCCGATCCGATTCCGGATATTTTATTCCGGGAATTTCTTATCCTGACGGGGATCAGGAAAACTGGGACCGAGATCTAAAAAACCTGGGACTAGGACCGGGATCACACCTTGTGATCCTGGGAATTCCCGGTCACGGTTTTTTTTCCTTAAAAAATAAGTTATTATTTTATTTTTGTATTTTTTACCCCATAAATTAAGTTATCATTTGATAAAATGTATATCACATATTTAGTTAGAGTTAAATCGTATATATCGTGATACAAATCCTAACTATATAATGTATAAAGATAATAACAAAAATGATGAATGTGATAATAATATTAATAATAATATGTTATTCTTCAATTCTATCTCAATTTGTGTGATTTTTATGACCTTATTAGGTGTTAAATAATCACTTTAAACGCTAGATTATAAAAAATTTAACTAATATAATTATATTATTAAAACTGGGATTAGGCCGGGAATTCCTAATCCCGGTCTCTTGAATTCCCAGTCCCAATTTTCTCGGGAATTTCCCGAGACCGGGACCGGGAATGACATCCCAATCCCAGCCACCCCCGGGACAGGAACCGAGAATGGGTGATCCCGGTCCCATCTTGGGATTTCAACACCCCTAATTTATATGGGGTTGTTTTGCACACTTCTCTTTTTTCTCTCCCATATATATATTTTGAGTACAAAAAAAGGAAAGAAGCTAAATAAGTGAAAATGTTATCAAGAATTCGAAGTATCAAGCATTGAATGAAGATCTTAGAAGGTGAAGGTAGATTCATGATGAAGATATAAAAATCATCAATACAAATTCTTGAAAATCTCGTAACATTTATTGTAGATTTTGAAATATGCAATAGTATTTTAGCATAGGTCATTCCCCCCAAATTTTACGTCTATTTCATAATTTTTCTCATTTTTCCAGAAAAATTAGGAGAGTTAGATTTGAAATTTACCAAAAACTAAAGGAAGTTTCATAACTTAAAAAGATGTTTATAACTTATAAGAATATTTTTCAACAAGTTCATACCTAAATGGATGAAGTGATCCATTATGTTTTTGACACTTGACACTGAACTATAATGTGATCTTTGAATTTGATAATCCTTGCTGCAAGGGAATCAAAATTCTATGAATTCTTAGATTGGTAAATTTGATTAGCTCATTGGCTAGCTAAGATAGCTCTTAAAGGGGCCCATTCTTTTCTTTTCCTTATTTTTTTGAGTTACAAGATGATCACTAACAGCTTGAGTTTCAAGTAAAATCAAACCCACAACCTACCACTTATAAAAGAGTATTTATATACCATTAGGCTACAAGGTCTTTGGCAAAAAGGCATGTTCTTTTGATTGGCTCTTTGCCCACCACTCTTCTCTTAAATTATTGAATATGGATGCTGATATAATACTCCTTTAATCCTTAATATGAAATATATTTATACAATTTAGTTAAATTAAGGAATTTAATTGAGTTAGTTAATATGACATGTATTTTTTAAAACACCCTAACCATCTTCATTAATTCCCTTATTCTCTTTCATTTTTTATTATTGTTGAGGGAGAATCAATAAGGGTAAATTAGAAAAAAGTTGATAAATATAAAAATTATGTTTTATATTTAATTAGGACCAAGATCGACTCTCCAAATACATCTTACATTAAGAAATGGAGGAGTAGATAATTGAATGTGTAAAGAAGCTCGGGTATTGACTCATTTTTTTTCTCGTTCTTATTTTCTTGTAGTAGTGGATATGTTTATTTAATTTTCAGACTTTGTATGGTATACATGTTTATATTAACGATAGTTGTTTTCGCCGGAAAAAAAAATCACATACTCATCTAGTGATCAATATTTATTGACTCCCCACCGTCCTTTATAAAACTGTGTGTGCGCGATGTAAAATCCTAAATTTTATATTTACCAAAAATATAATATAATTAATTGAGAAATTCAATAAAATAGTGAATATTCATAAAATTTGGATCTTATGAATTTTGAAATATTCATATTTATGAGGAAATGGGCAAATTAATTCAAGAAAGGAATTAAATTACAAAAGTAATAGCAAAATCATAATTTTTCCAATTTAGCCATAGATTAATTATTTTTCAATTAATTGGAGTTAATTTCAATTAATCAAGGAAAATAAAGAAAAATGTATAATTGGATTATTCTTGATGGAATAAATCAAGAATTGTGAAATTAGGGGAAATTATACATAATTCATTTATATGAATTATGTAATTATTGAAATCATTTTTCCTTTCCTTTCCTATCCTCTTGTAATTTTGCCTAACTTATGAAAATGAGGGGGGGGGGGAATTTAATTTCATGATCACATATCCAAAATGCTACATGAAGAGAGTAATGATGACAATGGTAAGGTGAACATGACATGAAGGTACGGGCATGGTGATCATGATGGGTGATGGTAAGGGAGTAATAAGTGAAGGGATGGATAAACTTGATTGCATGGTAGAGTACAAGCTTAGATTTAGTTGGAAGAGGACTTACTTGGTTAGTAAGAGGAGAGGGGGATAGTTTTTGTGAGCCAAACCAAGGGAAGAAATTAGTCCATTTCCAAAGAAGACTTAAGGGAGCAAGTAAGTCAAATTTTGGGGCAAGTATGACATAAAGTGAAGAGGTATGGTGGAAGCATGGAGGGAAGTGTAACACCCCAAATTTTATTCACTAAAGATATATTATAATTATTTGAGTAATTCAATAAAATGGTGAATATTCATGAATTTGGATCTTGTGAATTTTGAAATATTCATAGTCACAAGGAAATGGGCAAATAAATTTAAGAAATGAATTAAATTACAAAGGTGATAGCAAAATCATAATTTTGCCAATTTAGCCCAAGATTAATTATTTTTCAATTAATTGGAGTTAATTTCAATTAATCAAAGAAAATAAAGGAAAATGCATAATGAGATTATTCTTGGTGGAATAAATCAAGAATTTGTGAAATTAAGGGGGGATTATACATAATTAAATTATGTGAATTATGGAATTGTGAAAAACAATTTTCTTCCCTTCTTCTCTTTAATTTCGTCCCAAACATAAAGATAAGGAAAAAAATTTAAGTTCATGATCACATGCTACAAGAAGAAGGTTATGATGTCTATGCTACATGAACCTTTTAATGATGACCAAGATGGAGTGTACACAACATGGAAGGATGGTGTAATGCATGATGAAATAAGCTTGAGTAAAGGAATAGGCAAATTTGATTGCATGGAAGAGAGCTTTCTTGTCTTGTAAGAGGAGGGGGGACGGTTTCTAGCCAAAATAAGAGAATGAAATTGATTCAATTTAATGGAAATTAAATGGAGTAATTATGAGGGAAGAAGGGATTGTGACAAGTGTCACATTTTGGCCTCTTGATTAAAGCAATGGCTTGGAAGGAAGAAGACCAATTTATTAAACACAATCTCCTTCCTCTTTCAAGACATATTTCGGCCAAGTCATAGGCAAAAAGAGATAAGAGAGAGCTTGAGAAATAGAGAGAAGAGGAGAGCTCAAGGAGGAAGAAATCTAAGGTAAGTATTGTTGTTCTTGTGTTCAAGCTTCATCTCTTGCATAATAGCTTCTCTAATCTCTTTTTCTCCATGAATCACCATGTTAGCAAACTAATCTCAAGGTTAAGGAGAAGAAAGAGAGGACGCCCTAAAGAGAGAAACACCAAAAATTAAGAGGTAATCTCCAAAACCTCAAACTTCTTAGTGTATTGATGTTGTTGATGTGATTCTTGAGTTGTTTGGTAGTTTGTTGTTGGTTTTGCAAATTTGAAAAGCTATAACCCTAAGTGGTTATGCTGCCCAAAATCCTTTAAATCATGATTAAGAAGTGTTTAAGTGAGTTAATCAAGGATTAGAAGTGGAAGAGTACACGTTTTGGAAGCTAAAACACAAAACTCCATTTTCCCATTTTTTCTTGAATTTTGGCCAGAACCAGAACTGAGGTTAGGAGTTGGATTTTCATGAAATAAATGGTTCTATTGGACTCAGTGGGCAAAAATAGGTAGGATTACAGTTGGGCACTTTTTCGGTAAAGGCCGAAAAAACATAATTAAGAAAACGCCACTGAAATCCCTAAATCAGGGCTGTCAAGGGTATTTTCATGATTCTATAGTGAATTTGGTGATTTTGAACCCGGAAATTGAGGCGAAAATAAGTTAGAATATCCTTGGTCTAAATTTTGGGAAAACGTGCCATCAGGCTGGGTATGGCAGGGTTGGGCCGGGGTCCCGGGGGCATTTGGGTAAAATTTCATCATAGACTAATATAATCACAAAAAATACTATAGAAGAGTCTAAAATGATACTTGGATAGGTTATGACCTATTTCTGGTACATTTAATATTTTAGACAGAGTTGGACGTACGACACGTTTTACGAGGCACATTGAAAAAGGGGTTTAACGAACTTCGAGGTAGGGACTACCATCTTTCATACACTATGTGAATAATTATATGTATTTGTTATTGTATTTCATGATATGATTGCATGCTAGAGGCACATTACCTAGTTGTGGTGGGTACTCAACATCGGAAAATCCTAGCTGTGGTCGATGACTCAGTTCAGGTATATTATCAGAAATCCTAGCTGTAGTCGGTGACTCGGCTGAGGTAAATATATATGAATCGAATTAAATTTTCATTTTTGCTTAATATAGTGCATTGCATATTTAATTTTCACATTTTATATGTCGATCATATGTCTCTACGGGGATTCTTTGAAATCTCACCCGTTTTCAAAAACAAATATCTTAGCTGGTGCTAGTGGATCGAAGGGCAAAGGCGTGGACTCTGAGAAGTAATTAGCTCATGTCTCAAGGCGAAGGCAAGATAGTGGTTATAATTAGTTTATGCCTTAGATATTTTGGGTTATCCTGTAAATATTAAGTTTCCGCTGTATTTTTTTTATTTCGTTGACGAACGACATGGGATTGTAAACGAATATTTTTATCAGTATAATTATAATTTTCTGTATTCCCATTGAATTCTGTCTTTAGTACTCTTCGATTATCGAAATGAAAACGGGTGTTGACAGGAAGTATGGTGGAAGACATATGTCATCATGTCAACCCTCAATGAGATCAAGGGCTAATGTAACATCCCAAATTTTATTCACCAAGAATATATTGTAATTATTATATATATTCAATGAAATGGTGAATATTTAAGGCCAAAAGAATTAAATATTGAAAATTGAAGGTGGAACAGTGCTTTCAGTGAAATCGCCTGCAAGGCAGTGAGATTGTCATATAGTTTGGAAGACCAAATGATGACCAAAAATTATGAAATTTTATAGGGTGAAAGTAGACATCCTAAGCTTTAATTTGATAGGTCATATGACTCAATTGAAGCTATAGACAAAAAGATATGAATTTTTGAAGTTGATCCAGAAAATCTGGAAAGTTTCTGGAGCAGCGATCAAAGATGTAAAATCTGGGAATAATATGATCATTTCCAGTAAAATTCCATATTTTTCCTTGAAACTAGACTCAATGAGGGTTCCATAGGCTTTGGAATCGACTCGAAACGATGTCTACAAAATTAGTTATGATTTTTCAAAGTTAAGGCAGAAAATCTGCCAGAATTGGCATTATTCCGAAAATTTGAGAAATAAAGTAATCTTCCTTTTTCTCTTAATTATTTTAGAAATTTAGGGATGAAGGAGGAGAAGACAAGTGTCAAAATCCAATGAGGCCAAGTGTCAACACCACATGAAAGATGATGGAGATAATTGTTGTGTCATAAGTCCTTACTTATGTCATAAGGTTAGGTGGCCAACTTTTGCACCAATTGACTTGAGTAAATGGAAGGAACACTTGATTTAATTGGAGCATAAGAGGGAGCACGTTTTTGGCTAACCAAGGGAGAAGGAAATGATAATTAGGTTGAGTGTACACAAAAGGGAAGCATGGCAAGGTTGAGTGCACACAAAAGAGAAGTATGGTGCAAGCATGGAGGCAAGTATGGTGGTTGACATGTGTCACCATAACAACCTTAGATGAGATCAATGGTTGGGAATCAAGGGAGCATTTTTATGAAGGCTTTCTCTTCCCTTCCCTTCATGCATTTTCGTCCAACATAGAGGGGGAGAGAGTTTGGAGAAACTTTGAAGAGTTAGAGGGAAGAAGAAGAAGAAATCTTAAGGTAAGAGTTGATTCTTAAGCTTTCCTTGTAACATTTCCCCTAGATCCTTCTCTAAAACATGTTTCTTCATGAATCTATGATCTTGAAGACTCATTCTTAGCTCAAGGAGAAGAGAGAGAGGACGTTCTAGAGAGAGAATCACCAAGGATCAAGAGGTAATCTCCAAAATCTCAACTTCTTTGTGTATTGAAGTTGTTGTTGGTGATTGTTGTTTGATTTATGTGATTTTCGGTTAAGTTGTAAAATTGGAAAAGCCATAATCCTAAGGGGTTATACTGCTCAAAATCCTTTAAATCATGATTATGAAGTTCTTAAATGAATTAATCAAGGATTAGAAGTGGAAAAGTACAAGTTTTGGAAGCTAAAACACAAAGCTTCATTTTTCTATTTTCCCTTCAATATTTCGGCCAGACCAGAACTGGTACAAGGAGTTGGATTTTCATGAAATAAATGGTTCCATTGGACTCAGTGGGCAAAAATAGGTGGGGTTACAGCTGGGCACTTTTTCGGTAGAGGCCGAAAAAGCATAATTACGAAAACGCCACTGAAATCACTAAATAGGGGCTGTCAAGGGTATTTTCGTAATTTGGCCATGAATTTGGCAATTTCGAGGCCGGAAATGGATTCCTTGGGTGAAAATAAGTCAGAATAGCCCTAGTCAAAATTTTGGGAAAACGTGCCATCGGGCCGGGTACGGCGGGGCCGGGCCGGGTTCCCGGGGGCATTTTTGTAAATTTGCACCATAGACTAATATAACCACAATAAACACTATGGAAGAGTCTAAAATGATACTTGGATAGGTTATGACCTATTTCTGGTACATTTAATATTTTAGGACCGATTTGGAGGCCGGATACGACACGTTCTTCGAGGCACATTTAAAAGAGGATTATAAAGCTTTGAGGTAGGGACATTATCCTTCATACACTATGCCATAAGTTATGTGATTGTGTGGATGCCATTGTTTTGTAAATGCACTTTATTAATAACATGATTTGCCTAGAGAGAGGCTGTTAGTGCCAGAGGTGCACTTACACTGGGAGTTGGCGGAAGTCCAACCGGTGTAGATTGTGGGGCTGGGCCCTACTCATGTATACATGACGATGATGTGTTTATATTGTTCATTAATTTGTGCATACCTTGGCGCATGACATATTTACTTTTCGCATTTTCTATGAACGATATTATGTCTCTACGGGGATTCTTCGGAATCTCACCCTATTTTTAAACAAATACCTCAGTGAGTACCAGTGGGCCCAAGGGGCAAAGATGTTGACGCCGGACAGTAAGCGGCACGTGTCTCGAGGCAAGGATATGAACGTGGTTATGCCTTAGTCTATGCCTTAATATTTTGGATAATTTGTAAATATTAAAACTTCCGCTGTATTTTCTGTTTTCGTCGACGAGCAATATCGGAATTGTAAACGAACGACGTTGGTTTGTGAACGAATATTTTTATCAGTATAATTGTACTTTTCTATATGCCCATTGAATTCCGTCTTTATTACTCTTTGATTATCGAAATGGAAACGGGTGTTGACATTTTTGGTATCAGAGCTAATAAGCGGTTCTGGCATTATCAGAATTGTATACTGATAAGGTTTTGTTTGCACGGCGAGAGGACATCATGGATAGTCCGAGTGCGCCTATATTCATGGATGGTCCAAGTGAGCCAATGATCATGATCGTGGATAATTTTAGCGAGACAACGGCGAAGCAGCTTATTTCGTACCGAGGAATGACGATCGAATACTTCAGAAACGGCGGTACGTTGGTATCGAGACGGTAACGGCGATATCACGGAATTGGGTATCAGGGGTGATATCAGTACCCAAATTGCAGTATTTGTGGTACTGGTGCATATGGAGATGATATCAGTATGGTATCGATGGTATCAGTGGTATTAGGAAGTAGCATTATCAGTGCATGTAGAGGCAGTACCAGAGCCCAGTTGATGGTATCGATGGTTCGAGTGCATATAATAATGATAGCCGCTATTGTAATAGTGGTATCAGGAGAGTACTAGCGGTATCGGAAGATAATGGAATTAGCACAGGCGAAGGAGGTATCAGTGCCCAGTCAACGGTATCAGGGGGACTAGGGTGCTGGATGAAAGAATCAATATACGCAATGACGATATCAGAACGGTAGTAGTATCAATTCTGATAATGGTATCAGAATTGATATTATGATGAACAGTAGTTCGTAAGTTGCGTAATGTCTCTAGTTTCCCTTAACTACTGTAAATAGTTGTGATGTACGAAGCATGACATATTTGTACCCTGATTGTTAGAAATGAAAAAAAAAAGCCCTTGCTCTTGTATCCAAAATTTACTCTTCTTTAAATTTCGTGTATAGTGAACTATGGAAATGGTACAACCCGAGGAAGGTGGTAGGGGCCGCGGTAGAGGCCGAGGTAGGGGTCGAGGCCGAGGGCGCGGTAGACAAGGGGATAACGAGGGTGAGCCGAGGCCTGACCCTATCCAACAGCGAATACTAGAGATGCTGGAGCAACAGCAACAAACCATGAACGAAATAAAAACTGATATTCGGGGAGTGCAACAGAGACAAGACTATTTGGAGGATCGTATGGATGAGTTCATATGGGGGAATTACGAAGAGATACATGAGGAACCTCCACTAGCGAATTTACCACCAGAGCCTGAGGTGGATATTCAAGCATGGCTTAGCAAATTTAGTAAGCAGCAGCCGCCCACGTTCATAGGGAAGTTCGATCCTCAGATGGCGGAAGACTGGTTGGCTTGTCTGGACAAGATCTTTGACATGCTGCAATGTCCAGATGAAGTGAAGGCCCGACTCGCCATATACAAACTGGAAGGGGATGCCGATCGCTGGTGGAAAGGCATGGACCTTATCCTGAAAGGGAAGAATGTTCCTATCACATGGGAACTATTCCAAGAGGAATTTAACAAAAAGTACTTTCCTCCGACTGTCAAGAGAGAGAAAGAGAAAGAGTTCCTCAGCATTAAGCAGCACGACCGAGAGAGTTTTGATGACTATCTGGCCCGGTACATCCGACTGTCACACTACTCGTCATATGCCAAGCTGAATGACAATGATGAGTGGAATTCAGACATGATGATAGAGGGGCTGAGACCTGAGTTCAAGGAAAGGCTGATCTCCCAACACTTCACGGAATTCAGCAAAGCGGCAGAGGAGTGTCGATATATCGAAAAACGTCTGACAAGCTGGTCAACACAAACTGGGAATCGCAGTGGTTCCGGGAGTGGTAGCTCAACACAGAAGAGGAAAGAGCAAGGTGGACCTTTCGGGGGATCTACGAAAAGGCCGAATCAAACTGGAGGCCATGAAGGCCAAGGATCCTCGGGATGTCGCACGTGTTGGTTTTGCCAAAAGCCACACCGTCCTGGTAGAACCTGTAACGGTGCTCCATTACAGAAGGACTCAAACCGCCCAAATAATTGCTATATCTGCGGTAGGTGGGGTCATTATGCTAATAATTGCCCACAGAAGCAGCAACGTCCTGCTAAGCCCGAGCTAAGAGTACAAGGTAAAGTTTATATGATGACCCACGAAGAGGCCAGGAAATCTCCTGAACCGACTCAAGGTACAATTTAATAAAAAGGCAGTTTAATATAATTGATGCATAGTGCCTATGGATACCTCGAATATAGTAACTTTGAGTACATTGAACTGAATTGAGTACCTACGGGTACACTGAACTGTGCATTATCGATAATAAGTGGTATGTAATGATCAAGAATCATAGTAATGAGCTGCGAGAGATGCAGTAGAACCCAGATCAGGGGAAGATTAAAAATTCGATATTATCCAGGAAGGGTCAATGTAGTAACTCTATCCTCCATACACTGTGAATGTTTATATGCTTTGTATATGCCATCTTCTGCAATATGTATGATATACAGTGCCTTCGGGTACACTGATGAATAATGCCTTCGGGCAGTGCCTTCGGGTACACTGATGAATAATGCCTTCGGGCAGTGCCTTCGGGTACACTGATGAATAATGCCTACGGGCAGTGCCTTCGGGTACACTGATGAATAATGCTTACGGGCAGTGCCTTTGGGTACATTGATATGCCTAGTCGAGGACTGAGGTACGGAATGTGTAGGGGTTGCAACAATGGTCGGCTCTGAACACATTTCCGACTGAACTGAGTTATGTGTTAGTATAATATTGCATTATATGGTGCAAGGCATATACATTATCGCATGTTCTATGAACGATGGAGTGTTACTACGAAGGTCATATGGGATCTAACTAATGGGGTAAGCAAAGGTGGGATTTGGCTTTTAAAAGATAGACTTTTGGGCCAAGTAGTCTCGTGGCAAGGGATCCTGGTAGACCCTGGTAGAGTAGAAGCAGTACTAAACCGAGAAGGCCGGAGACTGTGGTTGTGATACGCAGTGTTCCGAGTCCTGTTGATTATTATGAGTAGCTCAATGGTAGTAGCCTTAGTCAGGACCACGATCTTATGCCCTCAGGGTCGTGTGTTCGAGCCTGCGGGAGGCAAAAGAAATGCGGTTGAGTTGGAGGGGCCGCAGATATCCTAGTGAGTCCACGCTCGTAGTCTGCTCGTAGTCCCTGGGATTGGGGAAGTGCGGGGGAAGTGCGGGGTGTGACAATAAAAAGGATGAGATGTTTATATCGAAATTTCTCATAACTCAACATTATGCATGGGATGATGATTGTGAGAGGAGCTTCAGAGAGCTGACGATAAAAATTTATTAAAGTACCAACGTTGATAATCCCAGATCCATAGTGGGCCTTTGTTGTCTTCACTAATGCTAGATGGCATGGATTGGGAAGGGAATTGAGTCCCGGATGCAAGCAGGCATATATTGAGATGAGAATTGATGCAAGCCGAGTGAGGGCGTATGCATCATGTCAGCTGAAGCTTCAGGAATTGAACTATTCCATCCATAATCTTGAGTTGATGATAGTAATGTTTGTATTAAATTCGGAAACGTTGCCTTTATGGCATAATTATGGAGATGTACTGCTACCACAAAGATGGAAATGTGTGTATGATCAAAAAGAGTAAAATATGACGCGAGATAAGTGGATAGAGTTGTTGAAAGATTAAGACCTGGAATGTAAATGTTGTCCAGGGTGAGCTAATGTTGTCATTGACGCATTGAGCCGTAAGATAGTATTGATAGCGGATAAAGCTGATTAAGCAGATGTTGTTAGCTATTTAGAGCCACCGTGACGACAAACCCTAGAGTGGAGCCACTGTGACGACTAACCCGCGAGTGCAGCCACCGTGACGATGAACCCTAGAGTGCAGTCACCGTGACATTGAATTGTAGATTAGAGTTACAAGAGCGTTGGCTCTTAATGATGGTGTTGTGATAAGTTCCATATAAAAAGGGGTTTTGACAAGAGTTTCTATGGCTCTGAATGATTCAAGTGGAATCGGGCCAAGGCTTGGCATAGAGAAACACCAGTTTTGAGTATAGTCAGGTATTATGGAGATTCCTGTGGGACTCCTATTTAATCAGCCTGACATTGTTGATGCACAAAGGAGGAGTAAAACCTCAAAGTGCGTACCGTATCGCTTTGCCACCAAGTCTGAGCAGGCTACATGATGTTTTCCATATTTCTTAGATGAAGAAGTATCAACCTGATCCAGAGCACGTGATAAAGTAAGAAGATGTGGAAATGCGTGAAGACTTGACTTATGAAGTCATGCCTGACCGAAACATTGATCGGCAGGAAAAGTAGCTCAGAAACAAGAGTATCCTGTTTGTCAAGGTCGTCTGGAGAGGGTTATCACCCATAGAGGCTACGTGGGAAACAGAAGAAAGTATGAAGAAGCGTTACCCAGAGTTTATGGCTATGTAAGCGTAGCAAATTTCGGGGACGAAATTTAATTAAGTGGGGGAGAACTGTAACATCCCAAATTTTATTCACCAAGAATATATTGTAATTATTATATATATTCAATGAAATGGTGAATATTTAAGGCCAAAAGAATTAAATATTGAAAATTGAAGGTGGAACAGTGCTTTCAGTGAAATCGCCTGCAAGGCAGTGAGATTGTCATATAGTTTGGAAGACCAAATGATGACCAAAAATTATGAAATTTTATAGGGTGAAAGTAGACATCCTAAGCTTTAATTTGATAGGTCATATGACTCAATTGAAGCTATAGACAAAAAGATATGAATTTTTGAAGTTGATCCAGAAAATCTGGAAAGTTTCTGGAGCAGCGATCAAAGATGTAAAATCTGGGAATAATATGATCATTTCCAGTAAAATTCCATATTTTTCCTTGAAACTAGACTCAATGAGGGTTCCATAGGCTTTGGAATCGACTCGAAACGATGTCTACAAAATTAGTTATGATTTTTCAAAGTTAAGGCAGAAAATCTGCCAGAATTGGCATTATTCCGAAAATTTGAGAAATAAAGTAATCTTCCTTTTTCTCTTAATTATTTTAGAAATTTAGGGATGAAGGAGGAGAAGACAAGTGTCAAAATCCAATGAGGCCAAGTGTCAACACCACATGAAAGATGATGGAGATAATTGTTGTGTCATAAGTCCTTACTTATGTCATAAGGTTAGGTGGCCAACTTTTGCACCAATTGACTTGAGTAAATGGAAGGAACACTTGATTTAATTGGAGCATAAGAGGGAGCACGTTTTTGGCTAACCAAGGGAGAAGGAAATGATAATTAGGTTGAGTGTACACAAAAGGGAAGCATGGCAAGGTTGAGTGCACACAAAAGAGAAGTATGGTGCAAGCATGGAGGCAAGTATGGTGGTTGACATGTGTCACCATAACAACCTTAGATGAGATCAATGGTTGGGAATCAAGGGAGCATTTTTATGAAGGCTTTCTCTTCCCTTCCCTTCATGCATTTTCGTCCAACATAGAGGGGGAGAGAGTTTGGAGAAACTTTGAAGAGTTAGAGGGAAGAAGAAGAAGAAATCTTAAGGTAAGAGTTGATTCTTAAGCTTTCCTTGTAACATTTCCCCTAGATCCTTCTCTAAAACATGTTTCTTCATGAATCTATGATCTTGAAGACTCATTCTTAGCTCAAGGAGAAGAGAGAGAGGACGTTCTAGAGAGAGAATCACCAAGGATCAAGAGGTAATCTCCAAAATCTCAACTTCTTTGTGTATTGAAGTTGTTGTTGGTGATTGTTGTTTGATTTATGTGATTTTCGGTTAAGTTGTAAAATTGGAAAAGCCATAATCCTAAGGGGTTATACTGCTCAAAATCCTTTAAATCATGATTATGAAGTTCTTAAATGAATTAATCAAGGATTAGAAGTGGAAAAGTACAAGTTTTGGAAGCTAAAACACAAAGCTTCATTTTTCTATTTTCCCTTCAATATTTCGGCCAGACCAGAACTGGTACAAGGAGTTGGATTTTCATGAAATAAATGGTTCCATTGGACTCAGTGGGCAAAAATAGGTGGGGTTACAGCTGGGCACTTTTTCGGTAGAGGCCGAAAAAGCATAATTACGAAAACGCCACTGAAATCACTAAATAGGGGCTGTCAAGGGTATTTTCGTAATTTGGCCATGAATTTGGCAATTTCGAGGCCGGAAATGGATTCCTTGGGTGAAAATAAGTCAGAATAGCCCTAGTCAAAATTTTGGGAAAACGTGCCATCGGGCCGGGTACGGCGGGGCCGGGCCGGGTTCCCGGGGGCATTTTTGTAAATTTGCACCATAGACTAATATAACCACAATAAACACTATGGAAGAGTCTAAAATGATACTTGGATAGGTTATGACCTATTTCTGGTACATTTAATATTTTAGGACCGATTTGGAGGCCGGATACGACACGTTCTTCGAGGCACATTTAAAAGAGGATTATAAAGCTTTGAGGTAGGGACATTATCCTTCATACACTATGCCATAAGTTATGTGATTGTGTGGATGCCATTGTTTTGTAAATGCACTTTATTAATAACATGATTTGCCTAGAGAGAGGCTGTTAGTGCCAGAGGTGCACTTACACTGGGAGTTGGCGGAAGTCCAACCGGTGTAGATTGTGGGGCTGGGCCCTACTCATGTATACATGACGATGATGTGTTTATATTGTTCATTAATTTGTGCATACCTTGGCGCATGACATATTTACTTTTCGCATTTTCTATGAACGATATTATGTCTCTACGGGGATTCTTCGGAATCTCACCCTATTTTTAAACAAATACCTCAGTGAGTACCAGTGGGCCCAAGGGGCAAAGATGTTGACGCCGGACAGTAAGCGGCACGTGTCTCGAGGCAAGGATATGAACGTGGTTATGCCTTAGTCTATGCCTTAATATTTTGGATAATTTGTAAATATTAAAACTTCCGCTGTATTTTCTGTTTTCGTCGACGAGCAATATCGGAATTGTAAACGAACGACGTTGGTTTGTGAACGAATATTTTTATCAGTATAATTGTACTTTTCTATATGCCCATTGAATTCCGTCTTTATTACTCTTTGATTATCGAAATGGAAACGGGTGTTGACAGCTAACAGGCAAGAAGACTTAAATTAATAAAACACATTCTTTTCCCTCTTCATGCAACATTTCATCCAACACTAGAGAAAGAAGGGAGAGACAGAGAGCTTGGAGACCTTGGGAGCTTTAGGGAGAAGGAAGAAGAAATCTAAGGTAAGAAGTGATTTCTTAAGCTTTTCTTGTGATTTTTGTCATGAAATCCTTCTCTAAACCTTGATTCTTCAAGACTCATTCATAGCTCAAGGAGAAGAGAGAGATGACGCATAGGGAGAGAGAAACCAAGAAGCCTAAGAGGTAACTACATCAAACTCAAATTTATACTTGTATGAAGTTGGTTTTGAAGTTTGTTGTTAGTTGGTGATTCTTGGTTGAGTTGGAAAAATGGAAAAGCTATAACTCTAAGGGGTTATGCTGCCCAAATTTCTTTGAATCATGGTTAAGATGTGTTTAAATGAGTTAATAAAGGATTAGAAGTGGAAAAGTACAAGTTTTGGAAGCTAAAACACAACTCCATTTTTCCAATTTTTGTCAATATTTTGGCTAGCTTTGTTCTGAGGGTCAGGAGTTAGATTTTCATGAAATAGATGGTTCCATTGGATTTAGTGGGCAAAAATAGGTAGGGTTACAGTTGATCACTTTTTTGGAAAATGTTGAAAAAGCATAATTACGAAAATGCCACTGGAACTCTAAATCGTGGCTATTAAGGGTATTTTCGTAATCTGACAGTGAATTTGGTGATTTCGAGCCCGAAAATGAATTCCTTGGGCGAAAATACATCAGAATAGCTCTAGTTAAAATTTTGAAAAAACGTGTCATCGGGTCGGGTACGGCAAGGCCGTACTGGAGTCCCGGGGGCATTTTGGTAAATTTTTATCATAGACTAATATAACCACCAGAAACACTATGGAAGTGTCTAAACTGTACAATTGACGTTCTAGGACCAAGTAGAGAGCTCGAGGGATTGACACACAAATCGAGGCACATTATTCGAGGATCAAGGAAGGGCGATCAAGGTAAGGAACTTACCTCTCCTGCATTTATTTGATATTTGTGTCAATGCATTAATGCATGTTATTGCTTTGCTTAATTTTGTGAAACATATATGAATAATTGAAGCTCTGTTTCTGTTTATGCTATGGCCATACGTATTTTGTTTGAAACATTGAGCACATAGATATGTCATTGTGTGATCATGAGTTATGTAATGCAAGCATGTCATGCATTAAGCACTTATCTTGCATGCATATTGATATTGCTTTCCTACTAAGATTCTTCAGAATCTCACCCTCCCCTATAAACAATTTAGACAGGCGAAGACAGAAGCTATGTTGAGAGTAATAAAGAGAACCATACGAAGGGGATTGCGGTAGTGGAATGAAGACGAGAAGATGTCTCTGTTTCATTGGGATGTGTTTAGACACCCACGTAGCGCTGTGAGGCTACAATAGTTGTAATTATCAAGTACAAACCCCTATGGGAAATTTCCGGAATCGTGTACATAATATCAGTATATTTATGCTATTCTTGTGCTGCCCACCGAATTACGTATTATTTTCCGCAAATATTTTGAAATAGGTGAAAATAAGATGAGGGTGTGACGCGAGAGAGAGAGAGAGAGATCAATATTTATTAACTCCCCACCATCCTTTATTAAACAGTATATATATATATATATATATGGTTTTGTAGACAATCTTAATATAAATTTTATCCCCCAATTTTTGATTATTTTAAGTTTCAACCCCATTCATGCATCTCTAAATTCCCCAAGCGTTTTATAGAACATGAATCAAATCACTGTCTGGACTTTTAATAGATCATCAAATTTCGTTTCACTACCTATGACTTCAATATTTTATATGCTTTGGAGGATAAAAAGAAAAAGCAAAGGCATGCTTTTAGGTTGAGATGTTTTGCATAAACATTTGCTATACTAATTGTATTTTAATATTTGATGATTTTTTTTACCTGAAATATTTGATGATATAAAACTTGTACTCAACCAAGTGACCAACCCAACAATCATCACCCACTAGATCCAGCTAGTAAAAAAAAAAAAAAAAACCCCCAAGATTATATTTGACCTAAAATATAATGGTTATTTGGATTAGCGGTAAAAGATGTTTTTCTAACGTGATTTACTATATATAAGGTAAGTATATGAAAGAATTTTGTTTCAATTTATATAAACGTGCTTTTACAACATCAACTCAAGCAGGCACTTACCGATATACACACAAATAAACTTGTACTTCTTTAGTTCCAATTCTTAATGCAAGATCTCGTGCATAATTCAAATTACATTACAAATGATATTTTATATTAAACACCAATGATTGTAGGACACAGTACAAAACTATAAACACACAATATAGTACTAGAAAACAAGTCGGCGAGCATTCCATTTAGTCCCATTGGGACGATTCTCTGTGTTGGCTTGTGAAGGGGACTCAACATTTATTGCAATAATACACTGAGAACAAAGTACTTATAAGAGTGGTACAACACCACATTGCTGTTCCAAAGTGTACATGTGTCTGTACTAATTTGTTACCTTGTGGCCTGCAATATAGTGAATTATATGAGGACCAATTGAAACCACGTTATTCATTATATTGCCTCACCCTTTTACCCCGTCTCGTCCTTGTGTGTTTCTCTCTTTCACAACTCGTACCTATTACCTACTTCTCAGTCTAGCATGAAATCTTTTCAGCAAGTAACGAAAAACAATAAATTTGTGACGTTTTCTAACACATCATGTTCTTATTCTTTTATGTTCAAGGGTTGAAACGGACCATTTAATCTTTGTTAGGTGTTATTATATTAAGCTGTGTGTATTTAGATTAGTTGTAGGTTCATAGAATTTTTTCTTTTTTGGTTTGCATCAGTAAGTGAAAAGCCATGGGTTTAACTATCAAGCTATTAGTACATGTCTTTCTAATTCAAAATTTAAAAAAAAAAATGCAACTCCAAATTTCACTTACCATGAATGTTTTTAAGAAAAACATACATGTTTTCATGTGTATTGTATGCAGTTTGAAGGAATGAGTGATTTTATTTTGTTATGTAATAGAAAATTTTGTTACTATATGTTCATTAGTATATAAAACCTCCTTAAATTTTATGTAAAGATAACTTCTTAACCTTCAAAATCTTACAATAATCTTTTCCAATAGTCAAATTGACCATTTCACCCAATTATGATAAAGTAGTTCTCTCGCTGACCCTAAATATAAGACATAGTTAATTTTTTTTAAAGAGATTAATGAAGCTAAATAAATTCTTATTATATTGTGTATCCTTAGATTATATATCATTTTATTAGTTAAGCTAATTAGTTTGGAGGACAAAATAAAAATAAAAATATTCTAAAGCAATTTAATTAGCTTCCTTAATCTCTTCAAAAAAGTCAATTTTGTCTTATATTTAGGACTGAAGGTAGTACCAGTTAAATGATCTAATGATTTGAAAATAGTTTCCTGACTTATATCCCTATATAAATAACTCTTAATCTCTAATGTCTGATAATCCCCAAACATTCTGGGCAAAAAAAGAAGAAGAAAAAGGGACAACCCCCAAACATTTGTAACATAATAAGAAAGCGAACTGAAATTCTCTTCATTAGAGATTAGAGTAGTGGAATTTCAAAGTCAACAAAGCTAGGTAAAACATTAAATTTGTTAGATTTTTTTTTTTTCAAAAAAATCAAATTTATCCATATTTAAAGCCATAAATTACATTTTTAATGAAAAGTGAAAAAAATTGCATTAGCTTTAACTAGGAGCAATTTCAGAAAAGTGTAGTTAATATTTCACTTGACATTATTAACAAAAAAAATAGTCCACTTGACATTCATAGACACTTACTCATCTAATCCTATTTATACGACACTTCCAACATATGTTACACACATTAAAAAAACCTTAAATTTAATTTCATGAACTTTATCTTACAATGCAACAACTTTTCAACTTTATCACTATTTAATATACATCATTCTCTAAGAAAATAAAGTTCATATTATAATAAATAAAAGATAAAATTATACATTCATACAAAAAATTTAATGTCATATCTTATAAATGGGACAAAAAAACTCATTTTCTCTCTACATTATAAATCGAACAAAAGGAATATAAGAATGTGACCACATTTTTCATGGACACTTATTCTTCATAATGCGTGTATTTTTACTTAATTATTTTTTTACATGCATGTTAATCAAGCTAATCTGAAAGCCATCATTTGAGAATCATCTTCATCCCATACTTCTGTTTATATATTTTTTTATAGAAAAAACATAAATAAAAATGCCGGTTTTGAAGTTAAAAATAAAGACATATCACAACTAATAAATTTTTACAATCATTACATAGGTTCTTTAACTTTTTTTTTGACCGACATTGTCTCCTTAACTAACTCCATTTATGATTATTGAAGCTAGTACACATATTGTGCAACTTTAAACACGTGCCACGAATCCAGATGCGTAAATATATAATGGGAAAATAACCATACCGTTGTTAAAGCTAAGAATATTGGTTGACCAGAAAAGAAAAAAAGCTAAGAATATTGAGCAATGTTAGTTCATACACTTTATCCTGGTCAGTGATTCAAAGCCCGAAAAAAAATTATTAACAGTTATTTGTTGGTTTATGTAGTTTGATTAAATTTTAATTTTAGTCACTATAGTTTTATAAATATTTGATTTAAGTTCAAGTATAATGATTAAAACCAAAATTTATTTAAAGTATAAGTATCAATTGTTACACTTAGTGTAATATCTTGAATTTGAGGATTGGATGTTTGGAAATAAGCCTAAATTAAGTGAACTGTTAACCCCCTATTTAGTAGATGTCCCAAATCTATTCTCTAATGTTCCTTATATCTTTGGAGCATTAAAAAAAATAAAATGGTGAATTTTGGAGAATATAATTATGTTTTCGGTGAAATCACCTATGAGGCAGTGAGCTTATCATGTGATTTTGTATGACTAAATGATGAGAAAAAAATTATGAAATTTTACAAGGTGAAATTAGTCATCCCAAGTTTTAATTTGATAGGTCATATGTCTCAATTAGAGTTATATACAAAGGGTTATGAATTTTTGAAATTTGCCTATCGAAATTGATTAGTTTATGGAACAACATGCAAAGATTAAAATTCTGAGAATTTTGTGCTTCCAACTAGCAAAAGGCTATATTTTTTCTTGAAACTAGACTCAATAAGAGTTCTATAGCCTTTAGAATCACTCCAATTCAATTCTTTTAGAATTAGTTATAATTTTTCAAGGTCGAGTAAAAAATCTGCCAGAAATTGCTGAAATCCGAAATTGTTGGAAATTAAATTAATAATTAAATATTATATAATATATGATATTAAACATCATCCTCCCCCTTTCTCCAGCCCATTTTCACGCACACAGCAGCTGAAACAAGAGAGAGAAAGTTGAGAGAGTTGAGAGAGTTAAGAGAGAGAAAGGGAAGAAATCTCGTAAGGTTTGGAGGCTCAAAAATTTGTGATTGAAGGGTTATGGTTTCAGCCATATTGGGAAAAAGCCAGAGGGAAGCGAAAGGATCGAATATGGAGTCCGAGTTGTTGGCACACTTTATGAGGCACACGTTTCAAGGCAGAAAAGGGTTAAGGTAGGGGACTTACTTGCATGTATTTGATATCTTTGCTTGTGTAGTGATGTATGTGATTGCTTTACTTGATTGTGTAGAACATATATAAACAAATGAAGCTCTATTTCTGTTTTGCTTTGGTCATAGTTTTATTGCATGAAATATTGAGCATGCAGAAATGTCATTATGGGGCATACATCTAGTTAAAGCTAATATGTCATACATATAGCATTTATCATGCATGCATTATGGTATCTGTTTCCTACTGAGATTTTCTTGAATTTCACCCTCCCCTACCAACAATTTAGATAGGCGAATACAGAAGGTACGCGGAAATTAGAGAAGAGAACTGCACGAGATAGCGTTGCATTGGTGGAGCGAAGATAGGAAGAAGTCTCTGTTTCACTGGGATAGGTTTATACACCTTAATAGCCTTATGGGATACCTTAATCGTACGTATCATGTACGAACCCTTATGGAGATTTTCTGTAATTATGCACATATTATCAGTATATTTATGCTATTCCTGTGTTACCCACTGAACTGCATATCGTTTTTTGCAAATACTCTGAAAAAAGTTAAAATGAGATAAGGGTGTGATACTTAGACCAAATTTTTATGGAACTAGGGGACTAAAGCTAAATATTTGAAATTATAGGAAAAATTTTAAAATTC
This sequence comes from Inga leiocalycina, assembly GCA_963242795.1. NCBI lineage: Eukaryota > Viridiplantae > Streptophyta > Magnoliopsida > Fabales > Fabaceae > Inga > Inga leiocalycina. The sequence continues at coordinate 63,086,954 of OY725325.1, forward strand.
AATCAAATTAAATTATAAGGAGTGACAATAACATTAAGGGAAAATCACAGTGAGGTCCCAATGACCATACAAAAATTACAAAAAGTCTCATAGCAAATTCTCCTATTAAAAAGGTCCCTAGGGACTGCATTGTGATTAATTCTGAAGGTGAAATTACTCCCTCCGATCCTATTTATAAGTAACTTTCTTTCTTATGGGGTTGATCCTTTTTATAAGCAACTTTCACTTTTTGTCTGAAAATGTAAACTTATTTTTCCTATTTTACCCTTATTAAATACTCATTCTTTCTCATATCTTATACTTATGATCTCTTATATTATTTATTTATTCTTTCTCCTATACTCTTTTCATAAATATGGGCATATATGGAAAAAATATGGTATTTTTGACACGTTTATTGCTTTTATACTCAATCAAAAGGAAATTTACTTATAAATAAGACTGGAGAAAGTACTTTGTTGCCCCTATAGAATAACAAAGGAAGGTAGCAGTAGGAAGACTTAGCACGCTTGTCAAAGTAGACAAATAAGGTAGTTAACATAGGCAGAAGAATTTGTCAAAATTGGCACAGAGGTTTGTAAAAATAGCCACATTAACTTGCTATTTTAAAACTTGTAAAAGTAGGAAAATGAACTTGTCAACAAAGTAGGCAAATAAGGTTATCAAAATAGGTTGACTAACTTGTCAAAACTGGTACAGATGTTTGTGAAAATAGCACATGGGGGCAACAAAGTAATTTTACATTTAAAATTAATCACAATATATTCTCTAAGGACCTTGTTGATAAGAAAATTTGCTATGAGACTTTTGGTAATTTTTTATGATTGTTGGGATTTCACTGTGATTTCCCTAACATTAATATAAAAAAAATAAAGGGTCTTATGTGTATATTTGGTATTGCTTATTGGGGGTTAATAAGCACTTATTACGTAAGTCAAGATAAAACTCTTCTCATATACTTATTTCGTATACCGTAAATCACGATTTATAAGCACTTATTACCCAATAAACAATACCAAACACAGAATACAAGAACTGCGTCAGTGAATTGCCCTTTTGCTTCGGGTTTCCAACCTTGCGAGAGAGCCATCTGAATAAACATTTTATGATGCCATGGTAACATGGCTATATAATTAGGACGATTTTTATTCTTTAGGGGGAAAAATAGATGAGTAATGAGTTGGTTGGTTAAAAAAAAAAACTTGATTTTATTCTAATGATTAAACTTGTTTATATGATATAGTAAAAAGTTAATTTCAGAATATTCAAAATTAAACAAAAACTGAATACCAAAAGCTAGAAGCTAAAAAAAAGTTATTTCCTTAAAGTGATTTTTGGACAAAAACTACAGCCTCAGTCCAATATAGTATCTAAGTTGGTTTTTCAGACATGGTAGAATCAATATTAGGTTGATAGTTTACCTGATCTTGCTCAATTTTTATGTATCCTTACTTATAGATAATTTACTTGTATGTCCAGTACTAATAGATTGGATTTAAGTATGCTGGAGTCTAATTGAATGTAACTTCCCTAAAACTTTTTAGTATTATCATTATCACAAACACAAAGTCAAACTGAAAATTGAGACCCTTACTTTAGGTGGTTTAACCATCACTTTTGCGTATAAACTAGAAATATTGCTAATTTCCAAAAGCTAAACCCAAGCTGAAAGTTGAGACACTTACTTCCAACGAGTGAAGTTCCAAAGAGGAATAAAAATTGCTCTTGTAAAGTGAGGCAGACGGCCGCAAAGTCTCTAATTTCCCGTATCTGCTCGATAGTTTCTTCTTCTTTGTTAGGCAATCCCTCAAGACATAGTGAACCCAAGTTCAAATCTCCGACCTGGAGAAACTCCCACATTTAGTATTTAATATTGAGACACTGTTAGATACTAAATGTCTATTAGATACTAAATGTGAGAATCTCTCCCACTTAGAGATTTAAACTTGAGTTTGCTACGTCTTGAGGGATTGCCTTCTTACGCTAGACCCCATCTTCGTTAGTTAGCGTCTTGAGGGATTGCCTTCTTACGTTAGACCCTATCTCCGTTAGTTAGCATCGCCTTGATATTTTCTTTTGAGTTTTGATACTATGTCCATGATATTTTTTTTTTTGGTTGCCCATCCGGTTCACCGAAGCTTTGCCCCGACTACATCTGGATCCGACCCGCGTCGCGCACCTGGCTATGGTGGGAGAGTCTCCCAATACAAATTTCCTGCATACACAAGGTTCGAACCCGAGACCTTGCTTAAGCGGAACCAAGCCGCTTACCACTTGGACCAACTCCCATTGGTATGTCCATGATATTTTCGTTTGCTGGGGATATGTACGTGATTTCTCATCTGGCCCAAACCATTTATAAATTAGGCCGGGTCATCTTGAATGGCCTCCTATTACCAGTGGATAAAACAAAGTCCCCCCTTGTAAAAAATTCAATAAAATAATTTGACATAACATGTAACAAGCAAAACTGGTCTTATGGGAAATAATTATAAAATTATGCCAATAAGAAAAAAATAATAAAAAAGAGATATTAATCTAATTTGTATCGGTGCAATTATATTATCATTGACACTACCATTTTAGATCATCTTCAGAATTATATAAACTGTAGTATAGTATTTAATATTTATAAATAATGAATAGTTTAACTAAAATAATAAATATGGTTCGGTTTTCTCATGCAACAATTTTCTAATGTAAGCTACAACAACTTCAATATAAAAAAAACAAAGCTGCCTCGTTGTAACATAAAGGGCCAAATAAAATAACCCATATAGTTCATACAGATGCTGGCCTTGAGACAATGATTAATATCATTAGGAAATTGACCAATTAAGGCTCATCACAAAATTTATTATCTAAAGGTACCTAACATTTGTTTGATATCCTATATGCTACCTATCCATCAATTGCATGTTTACAAGGCTCCTTGAGTCCCATTTATAAAACACTTTTAGCATCTTTTGCACAAACTAAAAAAATACATTCTCTCTCTACCTTACAAATAGGACCAAATAAATAGTTAGAAATGTCTTATAAAATAGACGGGAGAGTAGCCAAACACACCCTCACCTAAAAGCACAGTCATGTCTTTAGCACTTGAGGCCCTAACATAGCCCTCCCTCCCCCCATAGGGAAAGGGAAACCACACCCCCACATAATCACTTTGATGTTGTTCATCAACAAGTCATCACAACCAATAATGCCCATTCTTGAGCTCAGAAGAATTGTATTAAGCACATACCGTAACTTGTGCTTCTTGGGAGGACTTTTGGAAGAATACCCCACCATGCAATTCCACCAAAAGCATAGACTCATATGGGCATTTAATCATCACGATGGGAATAACGGTCATGTTTCTGCCTCCTCTCAGAGTGTTCATCTCTATCTTTCCTTTTATGAGGGTGTTCCTGCCTCGAATAACGCTCCTTCTCAGCATAACTCCTACTACTACTACTATAGTAATCCCCATCTCTCTCCTCTCTTCTCTCCGCGGATCTCCTTCGATGAGTATAGTCGTCGTCTCGGTGACTTGAACTACTCTTATAACGCCTCTCAGCACCTTCCATCCTGTCATTAGTATTCCTCCTCCTGCTAGAGCTTTCTCTGTCTCGATTGCTCCTTTCTCTTCTAGGAGGCGATGGGTTCTTCAGTCACACAAGACATGAAATTACAATTTCGAAGACTAACCATCAATTGGCTAATTATTGTTTTCCAGAAGTAACAGGAAACAAAAAAAAAAACGAAACTATGAACAAAATTGTAGACAAATATAAATCCACTTGTGGCTCAATATCCTAAGACTCTTTACAGATTATGAAGATAAAATCACCTGAAAGCGTGACATGTATCTTCCTTCAGGAGGAGGTGGAATGCCAAGCCTCTCCAAGTCCTTGTATGGTATTGGTCTCCTGGATACATCAAAGAAATGAATTTATAATTAAAATCAATAAAGCCACCAATCAATCAAAAGAGGATGGACTATATAATTAATTTGATCAGAATGATGCTAGATCCTGCCCAAATATACACAAATCAAGTATTTTAGATTGAGATGCAATATTCTTTATTAACAGTTGAAAATTATTGCTTCATTCAATAAAATAACACTTAAAAGTTCATCATAACACCATTTAATCCCTGCAAGTGTCATTACAACTTAAGTATAATGTTGTCAACTGCTGAGTTACATTTTGCAAAGGGGGAGAAAACTGATTACTAAAAATGTGTTTTGTAAATTATAGCATGAAATATCCAATCCCATGCATACTATTGGTAGAGAAACAGTTGTACAAAATATAGTAAAAAAATTTGCACACAAGTAGAACAAAAATTTACAGAGGAGCTCGAAATGGCCTTTCCCTCCCACCAAAACGAAGTTGTCCAGATTCCTTCTTACCGCCAAGACCACCACCTGCAGCAGAGAAAAAAAAAAATTAATCAGATTAATCAGTGGTGCTGCAGAAGGAATGAAGATTACGGTATGCATTGCTTCAACTGACCTAACCTTCTAGGAATCCACCCAGGCATCAATTGCTGTCTGTTAAAATCAACTAGGATTTCACAATCGTCAATAAAAGAATGATGAGCATCCTGCATATGAAGAAACAATAACAAAACTTCATGAGATTCATAATTAAAAAAATTCAATACAAGAGAAGGGCAGCAGAGATGATTACAAGCTACTCAATATATGGCTATTCAATCAGCTACTTCATGTTATTTATTATATAATGGATATAAAATTATAACAAACACCAGGAATCAGTCGTTCAGTATGATGCCACATCACCTAAAATTATGTTCATTAAATATTACATGTTTTATGTTAATAAAGCAGAACAGTAGAATGAACAGGCCGAGAAACATAAAACATGTTCTGAGGAATTACTGATACTGTTATAGATAGTGAGTGCAGTGAATATCCTATTCTCAAGAAGTTTATTGGAAAACCTCTTTGGACCCATGAGCAGCTGAACTTATTGTATAGAATTTGCAACACACACAAGGTTTTTTTTGTTTTTTTGGGGGGGGGGTGTTGGTGGGGATTAGAACTTCTGTTCTTTGCTTGCGTTGTTGGGCTCTTCATTTTTTCTCTCGAGTCAAACACTGCTTTGGTAGTTGTAAACAAGTTCAATGATGTCAAAATATATTATTTAGTTTGTAATATTAATACTGAGAAGTTGTTAGGTGTAATATATAGTTCCAGTAGCATCTTCTTTGGCTGTGACTTCTTTCAGCCTAGCTTGTTGTGATCCCTTCCAACAATATCTCTTTAGAGTTGAGACTCATTCCAGACATACAGTCTGCCCACTTCAATTCTCATCACATGTGCCACCCAAGCATACTCAAAAAGAGTTCCAATTAACATCCTCACCAAGTCCGGTCATCAACTCCACTCCACAATCATAGTGCTACAAGAAGAAAGAAGGGAGTAATTCATTCATCAAAATGCCACAAAGGGATGGTTACAGCAGATATATTCCCTGATGCTAGACACACACCAACCTTGACAATCGTTATTCTCTCTCCTCTAGTTAACAAGGTAATTCTCCCTTTGCCATGAGCTAATTACAACAAAGCCCAAAAATTCCCTACATATATCGAGGAAGAGTCAAAAATCATTAGGAAGACTTATCTACTTGTATTTGGAGAGGATTTCACTCCATGAGGACTTGTAAATAGAGTTAATGTCTTAAAAATTCATGCACCTTTTCCTTTATATTCAATCTTATTTCTTCCTTGTGCTGCCTTATCTGGGTTGTTGATTGAGATTCTGCTCCTACTAAAACTACCTCAACAACATTGATAAAGCAGGGCTACTTCAGATTAAAAGTAAACATTCATTCATCGCTCAATTTTGATAAGTCAAAACAAGTTACAATACCTCATAAGCACGCCGCATCTCACTTTCAGTTTCATATTCAACAAAAGCATAACCACGGGAGGCTCCAGTCACTAAAATGAAAAACATGAAATTTATGAAGGTAAAATTCCCATGCCATGACAATAGAATTGCTAAAAGAGCTATCACTAGTTACATCATTCCTTAAACACATGCATAAAACAAATAAACAATGGGTGGGAGTTTAAAACACAAGTTCGACTAAACAAGGCGCACTATAAATAAACCAGCAGTCAAGCATATACCATTTGGTAACTGAACATCAGAGTAAAGATGCAGCCGTGTCCAGCCATGCACACTAACCAATCAACTTGATTTGAGAAAGGGAAAAGAAAAATGCTCATAAAAAGCTCCCACTCATGTATGATAATCACTAGATTTACTAAGCTAAACTTTTTCCAATATAGTTGATGAAAATTTCAAAATAATCATCTCAAGAGACTTTGCATATTATAATTCTTGAATGGCTTAGTGATAATAAAAGATATCCTCAAATCTGAAATGTTATTTTCTAAGATCACCATAACTTTCTTGGAAAATAATGACAACCAAAGAGGGTCTAAAATTGATTATAAAATAATACCAATGTCCCTGACCAAGCGCAAGTTCTTCACCCGACCATACTTGCCCATTACCTGAAAAGCCAAAATCATATAATTTTTTTCATATAAAGATTGTATTAGACAGAAGAAATTGTTGGGGATAATAGATCTGCAGATCAGAAAACACAGAGCACAAAAGCATACACAGAAACAAACATCCTAAAGCTAATAACCTGATTCTTATTTCTTAATAGAGTTACATGAATGAAACTTTTAGAGAAAGAAGAAATAACAAAAAATTAAATGGATTTTCTTATAAGACTAAAAACATAAAATAACCAAAGAAAGCAAACAACTCCCTTTCCCTTCCCTCTGCTGGGGTGTAAGAAAGCAAACAGCTCCCTTTTCCTTTCCCTTTCCCCTCCTTCCTCAATGGAATAGGAGAGTGATGTCAAGCTTGAGGCCAGTAATTTCTTTTTTTTTTCTCCTTTAAAAGGAACAAGCCAACACCATGATAATGCACAATATAGTTGCAACAACTTTCGTTTCATTTGCATCAATATGGATATCTATAAAAATTATAAGAAATCACCCTGTTGAAGGCAGTAATGCCCGGAGTCGTTCTAGTTTATCTTAATTTGACGAAATGTCAGACAGCTTAATTCCACTCTCCGAATACAGATTGAATGAAAATTTTCACGAAACAGAATGTTTACCTTGTAAAGTGTTTCTTCTGAGGTGGCGCGAGAGAGGCGGCCTACGAAGACAGTACAATATGGGTCTCCTGTGGCTTTGGGATCACCAAATGGGTCGTCTGCGGAAGCGAATTAGGAAGTTGAGAACAGAAATTTGAGAAGAGAACTCAGGAAGGAAAAAACAAAACAAAGGGAAAGAGAGAATACAGAGGCCAGCGGAAGAACAGAGAAGAGCTCGATAAACAGCATTATCGTGAGGAAGAATATCTGTGCCGTCTATGCTGCCAGCTTGAATGGGATGGTATGAGTCGGCATAGAATACTGAGTTTATGTTGTTTCCACCGACCATCCTTCTCTTCTCAACTTCCGTCCCTCCGCAGTGACGGAGAATTGTCGAAATACAAGTACTGGGAATCAATAACAAGCTAGTGGGGATATTTCACCGGTAAATGTGCACTGAGCACTGGAACAATTTCGCATCCGGTAAATATTCTAGGCGTTTCGGGTCAACTCAGATGAAGGAAGCTTTTTGTTTTTTGTTTTTTGTTTTCCACTCCGGTACTGTACTGATGGCATTTTATGAGGGATTAAAGAGCTTAAATGCCTAAGAAGTTGTCGTATATGGGCATTTGGACCTAGAAGATTTTCGGGGCACCAAATATGCCCCGGAAGATATAAAAATCAGGCTTCTTGAATCCGGGCCGGACCGACCGGCGAACGGTCCAGTAAACTGGTCCGGTCCGGGTTCAAATTTTTTTTAAAATTTTTTCTTTAGAATTTCATACTATAAGTTTAAAATTTTCAATTTCTCACCGGTTTGGTTCAGGTTTGGTTCCGGTTTAACCCATTGACCCTTAACTCTGTACCCCGACCGGTTCAATGCCCGGTCTGAGTTTTAATACCTTGATAAAATAAGAGCAACAGTGGAAATTTTTGACAGGTATGCATTCCATGTTGGATGATTCATCCACCTCGCCAATCTTGTAGTCCCTGAAATTTGTTGGTGAGGGTTACTTTAAAGCCGACATTAAAGTGAAATAAGCCCCCCAAATGCCCAACAAATATGTGTGAGAGTATATTGAAGAAGATAGCTGATGAGGGACTCAACTGCATCAATGGTGAATGGAGGAAGGCAAAGGTTGGCAGTTCATAGAGGCCACAGGGGAGAGAGTGAACATGAAAGTCCGATGAGGGTTTGCCATTGCTGGGTGGTATCTCCTCTTCGGACGTCTTGGACTACGCTTAACCAAGGGAGGAGGTTCTATGGGTGCTGAAATTATCGACATATATGTTTTTCGATTGTGATTTCGTATGATGAAAAGTAACACATTGGAATTTTTATATACTTGTTGTTCAAATTTACAAAGAGAGAGCTGTGGGTATTTTCGTTGGCTTGATGATGAAATAAGAGAGAGGTCGGCAAAGGTTATAAACGAGCTCTTTGGTCCTAGACTTAGGAAAGCAGAAGTTGAAATTGAGATTGGATCAATAGTTGCTAAATGAAAAAGAATGAAAGGAGGCTGAAGATGGCAATAGGTGCATGCATTGGTAGCCACCTAGGTCTTCATATTTGTTAACCATTTATTTAGTTAGATGATGCCAATTGTGGCTGATGAACTTTTTGTTGAAAAATGCAGGATTGTCTAATAAGGGGTTGATGTAATTTGTTGTTGTCTTGGTAATGAAGTAGAGTGTTGGTTTAATGTATGAATGATTTAGTGTCTGTGTATGTGTTGTTTTATATGGGATGAGCTGGTGATTTATTGCAAGAGAACATATTTTGACACAAAGAATTAGCACATGTGGAACAATTAATTCAAGCGAACATATTGACAGAAAGTGTTGGCACCTGTGGAACTAATTGCTTTTGCGCTAACATATTATGTAGAAATTGGGTTAAAAAAATGAAGATGCCAAAATGGAAAAAGTAAGAAGTTTGGAGGTTGTGATTAAGGAGTTATAGTTGTTTGTCCATTACCTTAGTGTTTGATACTTCGACAAACCTCTTTGTTTAGAGGTTGAGATTTACTAGCCATTCTCATTACCCTCTTATTTGGTATAGGGAACCGAGTCTCAACATCTGCATTGTGCTCTGTAGACTCCTTATATATGCCCTCATTAATTACAAACATATTATAATAGGGGTCATATTTTACACAATAGAAGGATTGAAAATAGTTATAACACATATATTATACACGATCTTACCTGTAACATCCCAAATTTTGGGACTAGAACTAGGGAATAAGCCTTAATAAAGTAGACTACTAAGTCTATTTTAGTAAGAGTTCCAGGAATGCATAAGAAACATAATGACTTTTAGAAGCCTCGCTTGGAATAGAATATGAAATTCGGTGCGAATTAATTGAAAGAAAGTACCCGATTCCTTTAGGGTGTGTCTGAATGATATAAAACCTAACCCAGATCTAAAGGAAGAGGGAAGTAGTGTCTAGAAAGAAGTAAGAAAGAGAATTGAAAGAACTAATGACACAAGAAATAATATTGCCATAATCACGGTTAAAAGAGACAATTGCCACTTGATTTTGAGGTTAGAATTGGAAATTAAGATGAAGGGCTAGGATTTGCTCTTGAAAAGCAAGAGTAATGATGAAAGTGAAAAAGCAAATAAACTCCCTCCTCTGATGGTGATAAAAACGTCCAAATGGCCAAAGAGGGGAAAAAGAAAGACTTGGTCAAAGATTCAACACATTTTGAAAGAAGACTTTGGTCCAACTTGAACCTATACACATAAGGTCAAGTAGTCAACATTCTTTCTTTCTTTTTGTTAGAGCAATTTGGTCTAAGACTCAAGGGAAGGGAAGTGTAATGCCCCAACTTGTGATTAAGGGCTAATTATGATCTTAATGATGTAATTATTGTTAATATTGTTGTAAATATGTTGTAAGCAATGTTTAAGTTTACATTGGAGTCTAATGATGATTTGGCAAAGGTTATGTTTTGAAGTTGGCTAAGTTTTGTAAATTCTGGAATTTTGCCCTGAATTTGGTGTTAAATGAAAGTAGGAATTGGAGAGAGTGTCACTGTTGAATTGGTAGCTTATGGTATTTTGAGTTGATTGGGATTGATTTAGAAGTGGGAATGAAAGAGTTGATGATTGAGTTGTTGAGTGGAATGTGGAGATCTAAGGGCAAACTGTATTTGGGGTGTGATTTTAGGTATTTTGAGGTTATCAATAGATTCCTTATGGAATTTTAGGTGAGAATAAGCTTTGGTACAAGTTTAGGACCTATTGGAATCAGTTTTGGTCACTTTAGAAAACCTTATCAGTTGCTGTGATTCTGGCTTCTGATGCGCATCACTCGAGTGGAGGATGAACTCACTCGAGTGCTGCAGTAAATTTATGTTTTCCTTGGTTTTCTTAGTGGTGTTTTCGAGTGGAAATGCAAGAGTGCACTTCTTGACTTGTGTAACACCCTGCTTTTAAATACGTGATTATAACTCGATATTAGGTAGTTAAATTAGATTAGAGACCGTCGTATAGTTTAAAATTCATTTAAACTTCCCTCTAGTAGTAGGGACTTTACGAAATTTTTTTTCAAAACTTCATTCCTCTTCCGGTCTCAAGTTCAATTTATCGAATATAATCACCTGTGCAGTTTATATATACATTTACGAATAACAGAGTGTATAATCAAAATCCCGGCAACCCCCGGGTTCCACTACATACCTAGAACTCCAAATCCTGATTAGGGATTACAACCAAGTATTTCAACTATATACATCTCCAAAACATAATACAGTAATCCCTATCCAAAATGAATAAACCAACAAAACTATACTAATGTCCCTAAGAAACTCTAACCACTCCGGGTCACGCGCTTCTCCTTGGAGCCAGTCGCCCTGTCTGAAAGGTTAGTTCAAAGGAAAGAATGAGATTCTAAAGAATCCCAGTAGTAACTAAGCATTTATACCACACATAAGCACATAGCATGTAAGTAAATCATCATACAGCAGCAGCACATATCACACTCCAGCCTCCTCCCCTTTCTCCGCCGGGAAGGCACACTGCCTAACCCGAACCGTTGTTAGCTACTCAGGGACTATTGGCGTGGCAGTGCATACATATAGCCTTATAGCACATAGCTATCCGGCTTCACAAACGGCTCGTCAGCCTCACAAATAGCCTTTCGGCTCATAACCGACCTTTCGGCCCACAATCAGCCTCTCGGCTTTCATGTCACATAATCACACCTCATCCTCATCCCCTTTCTCCGCCGGGAAGGCACACTGCCTAACCCGAACCGTTATTAGCTACTCAGGGACTATTGGACTGACGGTGCTCACACATATACGCATAAGTCGCAGCACACGAGCTTATCACAAATCAATGATAATACACACATACAATGCATCACATATGGTACGAAAGAAAAGTCACTACCTGATCCTTTCCTGATGTCTCTGGGCACAGTAGGCTCACGAGGATAGCAGATGTCAAATCCTATAATCAAAATAGGGACATTTGGTTAATTTCCTTTTCCAAGTTCTTACTTCAATAACACTCTAAGTTGGTATTCATTCGGACTCTTTAGATAGCCATAATATGCCTAAACATATGCCTAAAGGGTTGGGATAACTATCCCCAAAGATCCCTCTTTAGAAAGCTAAGTTCTGATTTTTGGACCCCTCACTCGCACCCCTCACTCGAGCACAGAAGGCCGTGCTCGAGCACAACTCCCACTCACTCGCGAGTGAGACACAGGAAGTGCCTGCCCGAGAGCAACTCCCGCGACCAACCTACACTCTCACTCGAGCACAAAAGGCTGTGCTCGAGCAGAGACCCCGAGCACACTCGAGAACCACGGAAGTGAGGCCTACGAGTGACAACCCGAGAGCATCTCTTAACCTCTTCCTCCTCCAACACTCGAGCACAAACACCTGTGCTCGAGCACTGACCCTCAGTGCTCGCGAGCACAAGGCAGCGAGTGTCTGCCCGAGAGCACCCCAACTCCCAGACCACAGATTCACTCGAGCACAACACCCGTGCTCGAGTGATCTCCCAATGTTCGCGAGTGCCAGGCGCACTCTTGGCAATCACTCACGAGTGATACCCTGAGACACTCACCCGCAGCACCAAAAAGGCACCCTCACTCGAGCACAAACATGCTCACTCGAGCATGTTCTTCCTGTGCTCGAGTGAGTTCTTCTCTCACTCGAGAAATCACACCAGAGACCCAAAATGCAGCAGCTGAGTTGTTTTACCAGAATTCACCAAATGAATTCCAATGGTTCTAAAACTTGGGTCAAAGCTCATTCTCACTCATTTCAACACAAAGAACCCATTGGCAACCAAAAACAACTCAAATTCAACCCATTAAACACATTCTCACACTAGATCATCAAACCACACAAAACCTCCTTCTCTCAACTTCCCTTATTCAACTTCCAATCAAATTCTAATCACTCCCAAGTGTCAAAACTGACCAAATGAACAGTGACACTCTCATCAAAGCCTACCCTTCCCTTAACATCATAATTAGGTCTAATTTCCAGATTTCTCATTGATTAAGCAAACATCTTGACATATATATCAAAATGCATTACAAACCTACCTCTTCAACTTGCTGAATTCAGAACTTGGATTCCTCAACTTTCAAAATCCCTCATTTTGCCACACACCTCCAATCCAAAGTCTGAAAACTTGGAAAGAGAACTCTTGACCTCTTGATCAACATTAATGAAGGGTATATAAACATATGGAGACCTTTACTTACCAAGACTCAAGCTTTTCTCTTTCTCTTTCCTTAGCTTGCACCACCGAAAATGGAAGAAATAGAGAGAGAAGGTGAGATGTTGGTGATGATCATTCTTTCCTTTTTCCCATGCAAAAACCGACTAAGAGGGAGAGAGAAGAGTGTTTGAAAACTTTGACTCATCCAATGGTCCAAAGCTTGCCACTTGGCATCATCTTACTCTTCCCACAATGCTTTCACCTAAGCTTGCTTGCATCAAATTCCACCCCTTGGTCTTTCAATCTCAACCATTGATCTTGATTACTAAGGGGTTTTTCTCATCATTAGCTAACCAGACAGTTGGTAAATTTACCGTTTTACCCCTGATTGGTTCTTGACTCATTAAATCATCACTAATCATCCTTATATCATAACACACAACATATACTTCAAATATGCTTAATTAACATTAATTACATCATTTGAAGCTACTAATCCTTGATTACAAATCAGGATATTACAATTCTCCCCCCGAAAATTTAATTTCGTCCTCGAAATTGTTACATTGCTTGAGTCATAAACTCCGGATATCTTCTCTGCAGATCTTCCTCCGCTTCCCAAGTTGCCTCGCTCGGAGTCATTCCCTTCCAGACCACCTTCACATATGGAATGCTTCGGTGTCTGAGCCGTCGCTCCTCCCGGTCAATGATCTGCTCTGGCTCCACCGCATATGTGAAGTTGTCTTGAAGCTCAACATTCTCATACTCAACTATGTGAGATGGGTCTGGTTGGTACTTCTTCAGTTGGGAAACGTGAAACACGTCATGAAGTCTGCTCAAACTTGGGGGTAGCGCTACTCGGTATGCGACAGGCCCAATCCTCTCAAGGATCTCAAAAGGACCTATATACCTCGGGCTTAGCTTCTTCCTCTTGATAGCTCGCCCAACGCCCGTAACTGGTAATACTCTCAAGAACACATGATCCCCAGCCTCAAACTCTAGAGGTCGTCTCCTCTTGTCAGCATAGCTTTTCTGTCGACTCTGCGCTGCAAGTAACCTCTTTCGAATAATCTGAATCTGTGCTGAGGTCTGATCAACCAAATCTGGTCCGTATAACTTCCTTTCGGATAGCTCGTTCCAACACAAAGGCGATTGACACCGTCTTCCATACAATGCTTCATACGGAGCCATCTGAATGCTCGCATGATAGCTATTGTTGTAGGCAAATTCCGCTAGTGGAAGAAAGCGATCCCAACTTCCTTTAAAGTCGAGAACACAGGCTCGCAACATGTCTTCCAGCGTCTGGATTGTTCTTTCTGACTGCCCATCCGTCTGTGGATGATAAGCCGTGCTAAACCTCAATTGAGTTCCCAAAGCTTTATGCAACGCTTTCCAGAACCTCGAAGTAAATCGTGGGTCTCGATCAGAAATGATATTCTTAGGAACACCATGGAGTTTCACGATCTCACGAACATAAATCTCTGCTAGTTTGTCAGGAGAATAACCAGCATTGATTGGTATGAAGTGCGCCGACTTCGTTAATCGATCCACAATTACCCAGATCGCATCGTAATTTCTGATCTTGGGCAATCCCGTCACAAGGTCCGTAGTCACACTTTCCCATTTCCATTCGGGAATCTCAGGACTCTGGAGCAAACCAGGTGGTCTTTGGTGCTCGATCTTCACTTTCTGACAAGTGAGGCATCTCGCCACATACTTGGTCACATCACTCTTCAAACCCGGCCACTAATACACAGACTTCAGGTTATGGTACATCTTGGTCATACCAGGATGAAGAGTGTACTGGCTCTTATGCGCCTCATCTAGAATCTTTTGTCGCAACTCCGCCTTGAGTGGAACGCAGACTCTATTCTGATAGCGAACCAATCCTCTAGGCGACAAATCATAACCCGGGACTTCTCCCCGTTCAATCCGAATCAGATTTCGCTGTATCCAGTCATCTTGCCTCTGAGCTTCTTCAATCTCAGCTTTTAGATCACTTTCCTCCTGGGAAACAGTGTAATTGGCATAGATGATTTGGTTCATCAAATTCAAATCACGAAAATCTTCAATCAATTTCTTCTCTCGTATCATCATAGCTGCAACGAGCACAGTCTTTCGACTCAGAGCATCAGCGACTACATTGGCTTTACCCGGATGATATTTGATTTCCAGGTCGTAGTCCTTAAGCAATTCCATCCAACGACGCTGTCTCATATTCAGTTCTTTCTGATCGTATAAATACTTGAGACTCTTGTGGTCGCAGTACAGTTCCACAGTCACACCATACAGGTAATGACGCTAGATTTTCAAAGCAAACACAATGGCCGCAAGCTCCAGATCATGAGTGGGATAATTCAATTCATGAGGTCTGAGCTGTCGAGAGGCGTAGGCCACCACACGTCCCTGCTGCATAAGGACACACCCTAATCCCTGCCCACTGGCATCAGAGTACACAACATATGTCACACTGGGATCGGGCAAAATCAACACAGGTGCCGACGTCAACCTCTCCTTCAGCTCCACAAAACAGTTTTCACATTCATCGTCCCACACAAACGGCTGATCCTTTCTCGTGAGCTTGGTCATCGGCAACGCAATACGGGAGAAATTCTGAATGAATCTCCGATAGTACCCGGCAAGACCCAGAAAACTGCGTACTTCTGCCACAGATTCTGGCCTCTTCCAATCTAGTACTGCTTCCACTTTACTGGGATCCACAGAGACCCCTTCTTGCGAGATAACATGGCCTAGGAATCTCACTTCCGATAGCCAAAATTCGCATTTACTCAACTTCGCGTATAGTTGCTTTTCACACAAAATATTCAATACAATTCTCAGATGATGCTCATGCTCTTCCTTGCTTTTGGAATATATCAGAATGTCATCGATAAACACAACAACAAACTGATCCAGATATTGCCGAAAGATACGGTTCATGTAATCCATGAAAACCGCAGGCGCATTGGTTAGCCCAAATGGCATCACCAAAAACTCATAATGACCATACCGGGTCCTGAAAGCAGTTTTCGGAACATCTTCCGCTTTTACTCGCAGCTGATGATACCCTGACCTTAGATCAATCTTTGAGAATACACACGATCCAGAGAGTTGATCTAACAAGTCATCGATCCGGGGAAGTGGGTACTTGTTCTTAATAGTAACCTTGTTCAATTCCCTGTAATCGATACACAACCGAAGGCTTCCATCCTTCTTCTTTACAAATAGCACTGGAGCTCCCCAAGGCGACACACTGGGTCTAATGAACCCTTTCTCAAGCAAATCTTCTATTTGTTTCTTTAGTTCCGCCATCTCGTTTGGGGCCATACGATATGGGGCTTTCGAAATAGAACCAGCTCCAGGTACAATGTCAATCGGGAACTGAACTTCCCTCTCAGGAGGCAATCCGCTAAGGTCATCCGGAAACACCTCAGGGAATTCATTCACCACGGGTATATTACTCAAGGTTTCACCAGTTTCCCCCTGAATGGAGAAGAATACCATATACCCCTGGCAACCCTTTTCAATATATCTCTCAGCTTTAGCTGTAGAAAGAAAATTCATACTAGCACCTACAGCTTCAGCCCTTTGAGAAACAGGATATACTATCCTCTTATTCCCGCAATCAAGTAATACGTTATTTGCCGTTAACCAATCAAAACCCAAAATGACTTCCAACTGGTAAAGCGGCAAACAAATCAAATCTACAACAGACTGACGCCCTTCCACAGTTATAACACAATTCAGACAAACTTCTGTGGTTAAGGCCTTAACACCCATCGGAGTCGATACTACCAAATCAAATGGTAACTTATGCACATGCATACCCAGGCGTTTTACACAATCATATGCAATAAAGGAATGACTGGCACCCGAGTCGAACAATGCTTGTAATAGATAGCCATTTAGGGAGATTTTACCTTGTATCAACTCAGGAGATCTACGAGCCTCCTCATGGGTCATTGCAAACACTCGACCCTGTGTCTTCGGCCTTTGCTCCGCTCGTGGTTGTTGACAATCTCTAGAAAGATGTCCTAGCCGCTTGCAATTAAAACAAATCATCTCTCCCTGACAATTCTGGCCATAATGTGATTTGTTGCAGCGACGACATTTCCACTCGGTTGCAAATCTCTGAGGTTCACGACCTCCAGGCTGATAGGGCTTCTTATCACCACCCTTGAATGAAGATGATCCTTGGCCTTTACGCTTCTGAGGAACATTACCCTTACTAGGCTCACTGCGGTGGCCAGTAGCTTTGTTAGGGTACACCTCTCTCAAGTTGTTTTCCGTGATTCGACATTGCTCCACAGCCTTATTGAACTTCTTAAATCGGTGAGTAACCAATCGCTTCCTCAACTCTCGTCTCAGACCACGAATAAGCATATCTGAGCTCCATTCTCCGTCATCCTTGTACCGGAGATAGGAGGAATACCGGGACAGGCGGATGAATCGGGACAAGTAGTCATCAAAACTCTCCGTGTCCCCTTGCCTGATATTAAGGAATTCTGTCTCCTTTTCAAGCTGGACTGACTTCGGGAAATACTTCTCGTTGAATTCTTGCAAGAACAACTCCCAAGTCAGTGGTGTTTCATTGCTCTTCAATGTTGAGGCGATATTCCGCCACCAACGATCTGCATCCCCTTCGAGCTTGTAGACGGCCAACCGTGGCTTCACTTCATCCGGACATCCGAGAACCTCAAATATCTTTTCCAGACGATTCAGCCAATCTTCTGCCACTTGAGGATCAAACCTCCCTCTGAACGCCGGAGGCAAATGCTTACAGAATCGGGTGACCCAATACTGAAGGTCTTTTTCCTCCCTGGGTGGCATCCCATATGATTCCGGATTCAAGGTAGCACGAGGTGGGGATTCCAGAGGTCGTGCTGATCCTTCTGCAGTGTCCTCATAACGGGTCTCCTCTTGAGTTTCTTCCGGAATAGACTGAACCGGAACTTCTTTATTCTTTGCCTTCTCTGCTCTAAGCTCATCTCTCAGCTCAGTGATCATGTCCCGCTGATCCTTGATTAGACTCATCAACTCGTGCATAGGATCTGGTGGGTTTTCATTATCAACCTCCACCACGGGGTCTACACGCGGAATTTTGGGGCGTCCTCTGGTTTTCTTCATTCTACAAGCAACTTACCCCATTAATTCAGCAGAGATAGTACGCACATATGGTCACCAAACTCATATATAATCCATATCAATAAACATACATGTGCATACACAACAATCATTCACAAACAATCCTCTATCCCTAGAATCGACTAAGGGATCTATCCTAGCAACCTCTACCCTTGCCAGGAACTACAGCTCTGATACCAAAATGTAACACCCTGCTTTTAAACACGTGATTATAACTCGATATTAGGTAGTTAAATTAGATTAGAGACCGTCGTATAGTTTAAAATTCATTTAAACTTCCCTCTAGTAGTAGGGACTTTACGAATTTTTTTTTCAAAACTTCATTCCTCTTCCGGTCTCAAGTTCAATTTATCGAATATAATCACCTGTGCAGTTTATATATACATTTACGAATAACAGAGTGTATAATCAAAATCCCGGCAACCCCCGGGTTCCACTACATACCTAGAACTCCAAATCCTGATTAGGGATTACAACCAAGTATTTCAACTATATACATCTCCAAAACATAATACAGTAATCCCTATCCAAAATGAATAAACCAACAAAACTATACTAATGTCCCTAAGAAACTCTAACCACTCCGGGTCACGCGCTTCTCCTTGGAGCCAGTCGCCCTGTCTGAAAGGTTAGTTCAAAGGAAAGAATGAGATTCTAAAGAATCCCAGTAGTAACTAAGCATTTATACCACACATAAGCACATAGCATGTAAGTAAATCATCATACAGCAGCAGCACATATCACACTCCAGCCTCCTCCCCTTTCTCCGCCGGGAAGGCACACTGCCTAACCCGAACCGTTGTTAGCTACTCAGGGACTATTGGCGTGGCAGTGCATACATATAGCCTTATAGCACATAGCTATCCGGCTTCACAAACGGCTCGTCAGCCTCACAAATAGCCTTTCGGCTCATAACCGACCTTTCGGCCCACAATCAGCCTCTCGGCTTTCATGTCACATAATCACACCTCATCCTCATCCCCTTTCTCCGCCGGGAAGGCACACTGCCTAACCCGAACCGTTATTAGCTACTCAGGGACTATTGGACTGACGGTGCTCACACATATACGCATAAGTCGCAGCACACGAGCTTATCACAAATCAATGATAATACACACATACAATGCATCACATATGGTACGAAAGAAAAGTCACTACCTGATCCTTTCCTGATGTCTCTGGGCACAGTAGGCTCACGAGGATAGCAGATGTCAAATCCTATAATCAAAATAGGGACATTTGGTTAATTTCCTTTTCCAAGTTCTTACTTCAATAACACTCTAAGTTGGTATTCATTCGGACTCTTTAGATAGCCATAATATGCCTAAACATATGCCTAAAGGGTTGGGATAACTATCCCCAAAGATCCCTCTTTAGAAAGCTAAGTTCTGATTTTTGGACCCCTCACTCGCACCCCTCACTCGAGCACAGAAGGCCGTGCTCGAGCACAACTCCCACTCACTCGCGAGTGAGACACAGGAAGTGCCTGCCCGAGAGCAACTCCCGCGACCAACCTACACTCTCACTCGAGCACAAAAGGCTGTGCTCGAGCAGAGACCCCGAGCACACTCGAGAACCACGGAAGTGAGGCCTACGAGTGACAACCCGAGAGCATCTCTTAACCTCTTCCTCCTCCAACACTCGAGCACAAACACCTGTGCTCGAGCACTGACCCTCAGTGCTCGCGAGCACAAGGCAGCGAGTGTCTGCCCGAGAGCACCCCAACTCCCAGACCACAGATTCACTCGAGCACAACACCCGTGCTCGAGTGATCTCCCAATGTTCGCGAGTGCCAGGCGCACTCTTGGCAATCACTCACGAGTGATACCCTGAGACACTCACCCGCAGCACCAAAAAGGCACCCTCACTCGAGCACAAACATGCTCACTCGAGCATGTTCTTCCTGTGCTCGAGTGAGTTCTTCTCTCACTCGAGAAATCACACCAGAGACCCAAAATGCAGCAGCTGAGTTGTTTTACCAGAATTCACCAAATGAATTCCAATGGTTCTAAAACTTGGGTCAAAGCTCATTCTCACTCATTTCAACACAAAGAACCCATTGGCAACCAAAAACAACTCAAATTCAACCCATTAAACACATTCTCACACTAGATCATCAAACCACACAAAACCTCCTTCTCTCAACTTCCCTTATTCAACTTCCAATCAAATTCTAATCACTCCCAAGTGTCAAAACTGACCAAATGAACAGTGACACTCTCATCAAAGCCTACCCTTCCCTTAACATCATAATTAGGTCTAATTTCCAGATTTCTCATTGATTAAGCAAACATCTTGACATATATATCAAAATGCATTACAAACCTACCTCTTCAACTTGCTGAATTCAGAACTTGGATTCCTCAACTTTCAAAATCCCTCATTTTGCCACACACCTCCAATCCAAAGTCTGAAAACTTGGAAAGAGAACTCTTGACCTCTTGATCAACATTAATGAAGGGTATATAAACATATGGAGACCTTTACTTACCAAGACTCAAGCTTTTCTCTTTCTCTTTCCTTAGCTTGCACCACCGAAAATGGAAGAAATAGAGAGAGAAGGTGAGATGTTGGTGATGATCATTCTTTCCTTTTTCCCATGCAAAAACCGACTAAGAGGGAGAGAGAAGAGTGTTTGAAAACTTTGACTCATCCAATGGTCCAAAGCTTGCCACTTGGCATCATCTTACTCTTCCCACAATGCTTTCACCTAAGCTTGCTTGCATCAAATTTCACCCCTTGGTCTTTCAATCTCAACCATTGATCTTGATTACTAAGGGGTTTTTCTCATCATTAGCTAACCAGACAGTTGGTAAATTTACCGTTTTACCCCTGATTGGTTCTTGACTCATTAAATCATCACTAATCATCCTTATATCATAACACACAACATATACTTCAAATATGCTTAATTAACATTAATTACATCATTTGAAGCTACTAATCCTTGATTACAAATCAAGATATTACAACTTGCGAGTGAGATATGATCCCACTCGAGTGAGCATGGGCATGATCGAGTGCGAGAGGGTTGGAGCTATAGGGTTGCGTACCCGTGAGCTACTGTGCTAGAGGACGTCAGGAAAGTACAAGGTAGTGAATTTTTCTTTATACCATATGTGATGCATTGTATGTGTGTTATATCATTGATTTGTGATAGAATTCGTATGCTGCAACATTTGTAGATATGCGTAAGCACCATCATACTAATAGTTCCTGAGTAGCTAACAACGGATCGGGTAATGGTTTTGTGCCTTCCCGACGGAGAAAGGGGATGAGGATGAGGTATGACTTTGTGATTAGGTGAAAGCCTAATTGTGAAGGCCGACGGGCCAATTGTGAAAGCCGGGTAGCTATGTGAGCTATAAGGCTATGTGTATGCACTGCCAACAGTCCCTGAGTAGCTAACAACGGATCAGGTAGGGCGGTGTGCCTTCCCGGTGGAGAAAGGGGATGAGGGTAGAGTGTGATCTGTGTTGCTGATGTATGATGATTTGCTTACATGCTATGTGTTTATGTGTGATATGAATGATTTGTTACTACTGGGATTCTTTTGAATCTCAATCTTTCCTATGACTAGCCTTTCAGACAGGGCAAGTGGCTTCAGGAAGAAGCGGATAACCAAGAGTGGATAGGATTTCTTAGACATATTTGATCAAGACCGTTGGTTATCTATTTTTCGAACATGATTATTGTATATATATTTGGGGTTGTAAATATTGTTTTGATTTTTTAATCCCCATTTTTGTGAAATGTTACACCCTATATATATGTGTAACTCGGGAGTTGCCAGGATTTTTATTTCTGCACCCTGATACGTATGAATGTGATTGAACTACTCAGGTAATTTTATTCAAATATGACTGAGATACCAGGTTACCTGTGTTTTTAACTATTTTTGTGAACACCCTATCTCCAAGATAGGTGATTCTAAATGATAATCGGTAAGTATTGATCTCTATTTCACTTTAATTTCATATTTCGGATGTAATTACGGTGAGGGGGTTACAGGAAGAGGATTTAAATTGAGCAAATGTATGACCATTGACCAAATGTATGACCATTGACCAAGTCAAAATGAAAGGAAAGAAGAAGGAGAAGAAAAGTCAACAAGTCTTTCTTTTTGATTCAACTTGGAGATTTGACCAAAAAGCAAGCCTTCAAGAGAAAATTGTCAACATAATTCCCTTCCCTTTGAATAAAAATTTCGGTCAAGGTAAATGGTAAGAGGAAGAGGTAAAGAGAAAATATCAACCCAATCAACCAAACCACTCTTAGTGCTCGTTTGAGATAGTTTATTTTTGAGTTATAAGTGCTTATAAATCGTAATTTAAGTTATATGAGGTAAGTATGTGAGAGAAGTTTTATCTCGACTTATGTAATAAGTACTTATTTTCCAAAAAAAAACTATTCCAAACATAACTTAAGTTAAATTAACTCAAGCATTTTTTGAAGACACCATAAGAAGTTGACACCTCACACTCTCTTCCAACTCTCTTTAATTTTTGGCCAAGCCTACTAAGTGAAGAGGATCCATTCATTTAAAGATTTCACTCTCTCTTAGCTCTCATTTAGACGGCCAAGCACAAGAAAGAAGAGAAAAAGAAGTGTTGGAGAAGACAAGAACTAAGGTGAGGATTCTTGCTTGATTTTCTCCTTCCAACTCACTTCTTTGGCTCAAATGTTCTTCATGAACCTTGTTCTCCTCTTTAAGAACTTCATTTCTATGATTTTGTTTTTGAATAGGAAGTGTTTTGAGTAATCTAGCAAGAGACAAAGTTGGAGAATCAAGAAAAGAGCTCAAGAAAGGGCAGGAGGTAAGCAAAAGTTTCCTTTTGACATATATGTTGTCTTGTTTAGTGAAATTTTTGGGACTTGTTCTTACTACCCTAATTTCGGCCAAATAGGGTATTTTAGGGTTTCATGATGCTTTGTTCATATACATGTGGTTATATGATGTTTTGGAAGCATATGAGACTAGTTTAGTGAATAATTTGTAAACTTGGTGAATTGTTGTCTTGGACCTTATGTTTCGGTCAAAACAGGGTATGGAGAAAGAATTGGATTTTGGTGTTTTTGAGGTCTCCAATGGATTCCTTAGGCAAATTGTGTAGTGATATGTTGTTTGTATGATTTTAGAAAAAATAGATTTGAAATCCAAAAACTGGAATTTGCTACCAATTAGGGTTTCCTACGTGGCAGTTGAATGTGCTATGTTTTTGAGTAATAGAATGTTGTCTAATAGCCATGAAACTTTCCAGAATGAAAGTAGATATATCAAGATTTAGAGTGTATTTGGATTAACTTCTAGAGAATAGCTTCTGGAGAAAAAGTGGAAAATAGCTTTTAGAGAATAGATTATGAGCAGAATAGATTATGGGAAAAAAGTGATTTTGATAAATGAAAGTGTTTGGATATTGTGATCAGAATAGCTTTTTCCATGGTCAAATTACTAAAAAGGACATTAACTTTTGTGATAATTACATATAAAGAGTAAGATTATATTTTATGTATTATTTAAGAGTTAAGGTCAAAATTTAATAGCTAAGTTTTTCTTGAGGGGCGTCTAGCACAAATAAGTTCTGGATGTAAAAATAACAATGACCAATTAAAAAGGATGTAAATTTAACAAAAATGTTAAATTTGACCTAACGGTGTTAAATTATAAGAGGAAAAAAAACCCCTAACGGCATTAAAAAGGATGCATCTTAACCCATTATTTAACTTTAAATTTTGTAATTAATACCAAAAATGAAATAAATTTGTCTATATGTAATGTTAATTGACTTAACTAATTTTTTAATATAATCAAATTAGCTAAATAGGTCTTATATTAAGGATAGGAGGGAGCATTAAAATTTTAAAATTCTAAAAGAAAAATAGACAGAAGAGAGAGAACGTCAAAATTCTAAAAAAAAATAGATGAGAGAGAGAGAGTGGCGTGGGCTCACAAATATGAAAAGGGCCAATGAGAGAAAGAGGGTGGGCCCACATCATGAAAAAGGCCAAAAAAAAATTATCCTAAAACCATGGTTTAGAGACCAAAACTATCGTTTTGGCAAGAAAAGGGATTATGGGAAAAATTGTAGTGTTTGGGTATTTTTTTTTATAAAACCATGGTTTTACCCAATGATTTTATAGCCGAACGGGACCAGCGACCAGAATACACAACGACTTTGATTTCATGTTTAGGCCGCTTGAGCAGTTGAGCTGTGTTAAGCTATTCAGAACTGACTTTTGAGCCAGAAACCAGAATTAAGCCGGGACTCAGAGCGGTTTTTAGGAAACCGTCCGGCTCGGAGCTGTTCAGATTTCACGGTCTGGTGAAGGAAAAAAAATAAAGCAAAACAATGGAAAAAAGGGAAAAAATCTGAAGGAAACAAAGCATATACTTTATTTATTCATCTAGCTGATAGCTGATCTTGAGAATTGATACTGATGAAGGACAATATAGAGAAAATGAGCAAGCTTTGAAGAGTTTCAACTCTTTTCTTCTTTTTTCTCAGTACACTAGTGAGGAAGACATTCAGGTCCAAAACCATTTAGTTGTATTTGACTATTTTGCTTGGAAAAAAAGAGAAGCAATTTGAATAATGAAAACGACTTCACTCTACCTAATGTAGAAAACCTTAAGACTGTGGAATATAAAAAAGTTGTCATCACGTTTTCCAATATTTTACTAGCTCCAAGCTGAAAAAAACCCTCCTCAGTTTATCTTATCAAACTATTACCTTACATCATGTTTTTTTGTTTTTGTTTTTTTTGATGAAGCGGTTTTTTCTTGTTTTCTTCACTACTATTATCTTACTTTTGTTTTAATCTATAATAATAATTTGAAGTTGTTAGGCAAAAAAATAATAATTAATAATTTAAAGTTGAACTTATATAAAACATTTAATATATTAGTATATAAACATAAAATTATTTCATGGCAAAAAAAAGGAAAAATGACACTTAAATACCATTTGAACTTCAAAATCCCAAATTGATTTTTTTGACAATAAGAGTAATGTGATTGACAAAAAGAGTATAGCAATTGACAACTCAAGTTTTTAGGGAATCACTGATTTGAGATTTTGAAGTTCAAGTAGTATTTATGTGTCTTTTTTCTAAAAAAAACATATAATTATTTTTAATTAAATTTTTATTTAATTATTATGTCACTGGCTCGACCAGACAGCTTAACTGTTTCGACTATACCCTCTAGCTTTTCCGGCTTAACATCCGGTCCGGCTTTTAAAACATTGGTTTTACCCCAAAAGCACTTTCTTTCCTCTATCCAAACACACACTTAATTTGATAGGTCATTTGTGCTGTAATATCCTGACTTGTGATTTAGGGCTAATTACGATTTTAATGATGTACTTATTGTTAATCTTGTTGCAAACATGTTGTAAGCAATGTTAAAGTGTATATTGGAGTATAGTGATGATTTGGCAAGGGTTATGATAATCAGGGGCGAAATTGGAAATTTGCTTACCCACAGGTTGGTTATCGAAGAGGAAACTCAATGGTAACTTGAAGATCAACGGTTGAGATTAAAAGTCAAATGAATCAATGGCTAGGATTTAACCTTGGGGGTGGAATCTAATGTGAATGAATACATATGATTTTGGTATGAGATTGTGCCATGTGGTCAAAGGAGAGCCATTGGATGTGGAGTCAAAAAGTCAAATGATTTTCCCTCTCTCTTCCCTTATCAAGTCGGTTGAGTATGTATGTATGAGGGGGAAAATATCATCATCATCCACTCACTCTCTCATCTCTCTTCTCACCTCCATTTTCGCTGAAAACAACCAAGAAAGAGAAAGTGAAAAGCTTGGTTTTAGGTAAGTGAATGCCTTCAAATGCTTATATTATGTTTAGTAAAGTTGTTCATAGTGTTGAAGGCTTCCTTGCCATGCTTTCAGAATTTTCTTTGGTGTTGAATTGGTGTATGTTCAAATTTGAAAGTGGGGAAAATAGAGATTTGATTTTATCAAGTTAAAAAGGTAATCATTTAGTGCATTTTGGTATGAATGTTTTGGCCATTGGTTTAGTTTA
Organism: Inga leiocalycina; assembly: GCA_963242795.1. NCBI lineage: Eukaryota > Viridiplantae > Streptophyta > Magnoliopsida > Fabales > Fabaceae > Inga > Inga leiocalycina. Next base: position 63,112,979 of record OY725325.1, read on the forward strand.
GCAAATTCTGGATTTTTGCCCTGATTTCTTGTGATTTTTGAAGATGTGAATCAAGTGATGTAATGTAGTGTAATAGATGCCAAATAGTGTATGGATGTCAATGGCTTTGGTTTGGATTTGAAAAGAAGAAGTTGGCAAATTGTGGTTTTGGGGAATTTGTGGTTTAGAGATGGGAATGTGTGCTTGTGTGGGAATTTGGTTGATTTGAAGTTACCAATAGATTCTTTGTGTTAAAATATGGGAGAATGAGTTGTGGTATAAGTTTTAGGACCATTGGTAGCTAATTGGTCAATTCTGGAAACCATATCAGTTGCTGCGATTTGGCATCTGATAGGCATCACTCGAGTGAGGGAGGATCTCACTCGAGCACGATATGAATTTCTGGGAATTTTGGTTAAGTCTTTAGGTAGAAACTGCGAGCACACTTCTTGACTTGCGAGTGAAATATGATCCTGCCCGAGTGTGCATGGGCATGCTCGAGTGAGGTCTTGCCTGAAAGTGGAATGTGCACTCGGGCAAACACTCGTGGTGTTGCACTTCCTGGTGCTTGAGTGCACTTAGGGTCATTGCTCGAGTGTAGCTTCTTGTGCTCGAGTGAGTGTGAGAGATATTTTGAGGATTTGCTCTTGGGCAAACACTTTCTGTGTTTCACTCACTGGGACTCGAGCACAATTGAGGGCATTACTCGAGTAAGGGGGTTGTCACTCGAGTGAGGCAGCCCAAAAGTGGTGTTTTGCATTCGAAAAAGGTATCTTCGGGGTAGTTTCTTTTAACCCGTTAGGGATATGTTTAGGCCTATTATTGCCACCTGAAGAGTCTAAATGATAACCAACATAAAGTATTACGAAATTTGGAAACTTGGAAAAGAGATTGACCTATTGTCCCTATTTTTTAGGATTTGATATATGTTGTCCTCGTGAGCCCACTGAGCCAACAAACGTCAAGAAGGAACGAGGTAGTAACTTTTCTTTCGTACCATATGTGATGCATTGTATGTGTGTATTATCATTGATTTGTGATAAATTTGTATGCTGCGATATTGTGAATATGTGTAAGCACCGTCATTTCGATAGTCCCTGAGTAGCTAACAACAGTTCGGGTAAGGGCTGTGTGCCTTTCCGGCGGAGAAAGAGGATAAGGATGAGGTGTGACTTTGTGATTATGTGAATAGCCGAAAGGCTATTTGTGAAGGCCGACGGGCCATTTGTGAAAGCCAGATAGCTATATGAACTATAAGGCTATGTGTATGCATTGCCACGCAAATAGTCCCTGAGTAGCTAGCAACGGATCGGGTTAGGACAGTGTGTCTTCCTGGCGGAGAAAGGGGATAAGGGTGGAGTGTGATTTGTGCTGTTGCTGCTATATAATGATTTGCTTACATGCTGTGTGCTTATGTGTGGTATAAATGTTTTGTTACTACTGGGATTCTCTTGAATCTCACTCTTTCCTTAAACTAACCTTTCAGACAGGGCGAGTGGCTCCAAGGAGAAGCGCACGACCCGGAGTGGTTAGAACCCTATAGGGACATTTTCTTTTGGATATGTTGGTTAATTATATTGGACAGAGATCTTGTAAATTATTTTGGGTTGTAATTATTAGTTGAATATAGTTGTGTAATCCCTTCTATGGGAATTATAACCCTGTTTAGTGAATGAATGAAACCCGGGGGTTGCCGAGAATCTTTGGTTATATACTCTGATATGAATGAATGTAAAGTAACTGCACAGGTGATTATATTCGATAATTGAACTTGAGACCGGAATAGGAAAGAAGTTTTGAAAATTTTGTAAAGTCCTTACTACTTAGTGGGTGTTTTAATGAGTTTTAAACTATCCAACGGTCTCTAAAACCTTTTTACTATATGTTATCGAATCTTAATTACGCTAATTAAGGCAAGGGGTTACATGTGCCATTTGGATTAGAATCAATTTTGAACCAGTGAGGTTGATTGAGGTTTCTGAAAATTTATGCCAATAGTTGGCAAAGAATGATATTTTTCCTTGAAATAGGGCTAAGAAAGCTTTAAATAGGAATTTGAACTACTCCAATTGGAGTTTTATAGAATTAGTTATGAATTTTCAAAGTTTGGTCAAAATACTGGCAGCTTTTAGCTACCATGCGAATTTAAGAAAGAAAGGATCAAATGTAATTAGTATGAACTCCAAGGGTGAAAGTACGTATATGGGACTAATGTAGCCCATTAAGAATTCATTTATCATGGCACTAATTATATGATTATATATCTAAGGCCATGGGAAGCCAAGAAAGAAGAAGCATGGAAGAATTTCCAAGAAGCTTCAATGGTTGGAAGAAAAGGAGACAAGAATTTGACACAAGTCTAAAAGATAGTAAACTTACTTACATTGCATGTATATGAAGTGTATGCTTGAGTATTGATGTGTAGTATTGCTTTGCTTGATTATGTGAAACATTTATGAATGAATGAACCTCTATTTCTGTTTATACTGTGGCCATAGGTATGTTGCACGAAATATTGAGCATGCAGAAATGTCATTATGTGAACATGAGCCTATGTAAGTCAAACTTATCATATACTAGCATTTATCTTGCATGCATTGTTAGTATTGTTTGCTACTGAGATTCCCCCGAATCTCACCCTCCCCCACCAACTATATAGGTACATGAGTATGAAAGAGAAGAATGCTTGAAGATGAACCAGAAGGAAAAATGAAGAAAAATTGAAGATTCAAGTATATTTATTTATACTGTGTGTAAAATATTTATACTTGACGAATATGTATGAATATGCAAGTATGAATACACGTATTAGAATAAGAACGAGCTCTGATATTTGGTAAGAATAACGGCTAATAGTCATGAATGAATAATTAACCCCTAAGGAATTAATGATTAATGCTTCCGATACATAATTAAAGGGGTATGTAAGATGGGTGTTACACTACCACTGTCTAAACCAATCCTCACTCTTATCCCAACATCAGCTCTTGTCTTGTAATATGCTCTGCCTCTCCTGGGTCTTGAACTGCTTTTAGATTCTTGTGTAGATGATGGAATCTAACCTTGTCTTTTTCTTTTTTGTCTTGTTACCATAGATGATTAGTGTTTCTTCAAATAATGTCAAATTATATGTTACAAAATAAAAAAGTACATGCCAGACTTGAACATAAACAAATGAAAATAATAAATATAATTAATCAGGAGTTAGGATACTAACATATGGACATTTTGCCCTATTATGACCCTCCATTTTACATATGGAGCATTTGCTTGTGGATCCTCTCTTGGACATTTTATCTGGTATTGTTATAGGCAAGTCAAAATTGGGTAAATCACTATTTTGAGAAGATTGTTAAGCATTTTCAATTTTCCTTCTCCTTCCTGCCTCTTCAGTTTGAATTCTCCTCACTTTTGGCCTTCTTGGCAAGTTACAAAGAGAGGGATGTTCCAAGGCTGGTATTTTCTAATACCTCAAAATGTCTTACCTCGGACTGGTTCAAACTTTGTTCTATAACCAGCCAAATAGATGTCCTTATGGTAGTACCTAGATATGAGGGTGAGTAGATTCAACTTTGCATGATATAGAGCACATATGGCATGTTGGCATAGTATACTAGTTAAGTCTCATACTCTACATGTGCATTGTTTCCTATTAATGTGTACTTTATGCCTATCGTCTCCCTTTATCACCTCCTAACCATTGTCACCATTGAACAATATTGTATACCCCAAAGCTAGTAACATAATTTTATCAAACAAAGCAAGACATCTAGGACTAAAGTTGCCTTTCCACTTCTCTGCATTTCTTCCAGCACCAGCTCAATTTCCCATTAATTTAATCCTAATCCTATCTACCATTCGAATAACAGGGAGATATCTAAAATTATCAATCCAAGCAATTAGGCTCTCACTACAGTTATTATCAACAATCCAACACTTACTTGTAGTCCTAAAAAAAGGCTCTTGACCAACTCTGTAGGGGATAACACAAAACTGCTTTGGCTGCCTCTTCACTAAGGTCTCAAAGGGTAGTGAGGTTATCGTTGAAGTTTTCCTCATAAGTGCTCCGTGCACATGAAAAAAAAGTTTTCTTCAACTATCCTCTTTTCCATGCCTTGCTCCAATTGGCATATATGTGCCTTGTATATAGCCATTGTTATGCTATTGGCAACACATCTGAAACAGCAACAAGCAGCCCCTTACAAGGTAAATAAACAAGTTAATCATGGTTACAACAACTTCAAACAAAAACCATAAGCATAAACTAGAAGTATCCTAACTTAAAAACAACTTAACCAGAAGTATCATAAATATATTAATGTTACAACAACTTAAAAAAACCCAGAAGTATACAAACCTTTTGCATGTCTGACATTATGGTAACCCGCTTCCCATCTTCAAGATCTAGCAACTTCTTTAGCGATTCCATAAACTATTTCCAATTACAGTGTGTTCCTTTTGCGTAATTCCAAATGCTATGGGGTATAATGAGTCATTAGCATCTAATCATGTTGTCATTAACATAATTCCTTAGGCATTTGCCTTCAAGAAAGTATCATCAACTCCAATTATAGGTCTACAACCTGCCTTCCACCCAATCTTAAAACAAAAAGAAATAATTAGAATTCTTCTAATCAAAGTAAGGCAAAACAAAAGCCAAAAAGAAAGAAAGAAAGAAACCCATTACCTTTACATAGTTGAAGTAAACATAAAGTCTACTAAAAACCCTTTTCCCAGCTTCTAATCCCTCCTTGCTTAGCTCTAAAGACACATCTAACCCAAGATTTGAATTCTTCAACTCATTACAGTAAGCTTCAAGGTTGTTGAACTCATCTATATAGCTCCCTTGCATCTGCTTCGTAATCGTCGTCTTAGCTCTTTTGCACTTCCAAATGCTATAACATAAAGCATCATCTCATTATCTAAATCCTTCTTCATATCTATAATCTTGTATTGTGGCCTTTCTTTGACTTTCTTCCTAAAATGTTCAGCTACTCACTTCATTAAATCCCTCAGGTTCTTGAAAACCCTAGTGCATTTGTGTTCCAGGTGTAGGGTCTTCATGATTAGCCCTTGACTTGACCCTTCTTTTGTGGCATAAAGAACAAATGGGCACCCTTTTTGACACTTAACTTGATTCCTCAAACGATCACTTTTTGCACACTTCAACTTCACTATGTTCTTAATGGCATATTGATTTATTGCTTTCACCAATTCTTTCTTGTTCGCAAATGATGAGCCAAGCATGAAAAATGGGCTATCTTTATGGGCTCTGACTTCTTTTATAAGCCCACCAGCATTTTGGCCCAACACCTCAAACAATGCCTCATCCTCATCTTCATAGTCCTCATCATCCTCATCAAGTGACAACTCATCATCACTAGTGCCATAATCTTCATCTTTGTTGTCTTCCTCTTCTCCAATGTAATCCTCATTATCTCTCTTAACGCCTTCACTTAAACCTTTCCAGCGCATCATTTTCTCTATTATCATGGTCTAGCTCATTAAATTCAGTACATGGCTGCTTATTAATCTTTCTCGTAAACAAACCCCTTTTTTGTTCGTGTAGTTCCTGTAACTCCTTTCTTCGCTCCCTTATTTTAGTTTTGACATTCTCTAAAAAACATACTTTGTCATTCCATTCCATTTCATGTTTAGCTTCCCTACAGCCACTTCCTTCTTTAACAATCTTACCTTTAATCTTACCTCCATCTCCCTCTCTTGTAATTACTACTCTGTCCACATTAGAAGATCCAGAAGCTACAATCGATTCACTTATTGTTTCATACCCAACCTATAGCCTCATCTTTAAGTCTTGTTTGTCTTTCATCCTGCAATTATACTCACTTATTATCCTGTCCACAGAGAATAGATACTATAGTCTACCCTTTTGACCATCGTTGCCGCCACCATGGGGACTACCCATCCCCTCATCCAACTCTATTTAATCATAAACCCCAATTAATTAAAGAAATATCAAAGGATTAACAAGTAAATAAAACCAAATCAAACACAAAACCTAAGGGCCCTATACACACTTCGATTATCTATACATTTACTATTGTTCTTGATAAAGATTTAATTCCTCACCTGACTTAGAAGGACGAATCTCTGATTTGTCGCCTTCCTCTCATGCGCACACGAATCAAAAATCACATGCAACCCACTCTGTCATTTGCCCTAGCTCACTGCATCTTTCCTTCACAATCTAACTTCATCCCCAAATTTTCCCCCATTTAATTCGCTCTTCAATTTTTGCCTTGAATCCGACCCTATCTTTAATAACCTACTTCACTAAGCCTTCGCCTACTAGCCGCCACATGTCTCATAAGTTGGCATTTTCAAGTGACAGTTCAAATTTTAAGAAAAATGTTAGGTTTCTATCAAGTAGTCTCATTTTTCCCTGTTTCTAAAATTTTTGGGGTATATTTAGCCCCTAAAAAACATCTAGGTGCCAAATGCCCATATAAGAAAACTTCCTGGGCATTTAAGCCATTTAACCCTTTTAAGAATTATGTGTTATTATTAAATTAAAAAGAAATGTCCCCATACCAGTCATATCAAACAGAGTTAAGGTGTTTTTATGCTTAGAGCTCAAAGGGTTTTTACCTTTCCTATTAAGTGCACTCACTAGAATTCAAACTTAACTTTGGGGCAAAATGGGCTAAAATTTTTTCATCAAGAAGCATTGCATCTTGAAGTTTTTAAGAGGACAATGTCATCCCAAAAGTTTAAAAAATAGGCAATGTCACCCCGGTTAACAAACTAAATGGTCATTGTTTCTTGATCAAACTATGCAAAGGTGGATGCCTGCCTTTCCTTGTGAGGTCCTTCTAAATAATTAAGATTTTTATAGTCTTCCCCAATAAATAATGTTCTCTCTAGGTCTTTTCTTTCTAATTTCCCCTTATATTTATAGTTTATAATTCACAAGGGAAGGGCTGAAGGCAAGTACCACATGGTGCCATGTAAATGAGAGCGGGTTTCTCAAGCCATTATATTGATCATACTTGGTTCGAGAATATTTTGCTTTATATATTCGTATTAAGGAAAATCCTTTTAAAAGATAGCTAAATTATTCAAATTCTAAACTAGGTTATTAAATTCAACAAATTCTAAATTAGGTTATACTCCCTCCGGTCCTTAATATAAGACATATTTTGGAAGTTAATTTTGATCCTAAATATAAGACATAGTTTTTATATTTGTTAATCTTTTTCTAATTTACCCCTGTTAATACTCCTTTAACAATAATAAAGTAGAAGAGGAAATGAAGGAATTAATGAAGATGACTAGGGGTGTTTTAGAAAATACACTTCATATTAACTAACTCACCTAATTTCCTTAATCTAATTATATTAGGTAAATATGTCTTATATTAAGAACATGAGTGAGTATGTCCTAAAATAGAATTTCAAAATTTGGAAATTTTAAATTACTGCCTCTCACTTAATTTCAACTTAGTTAAAAAATAATCATATGTGTCAACCTACGTGTTACCCCATCAATCCCTATTATGAGAAATACTTATATACTCCAGGAGAGCCACATCACCTATACTCTGAATAATTAAAATATAACAACTTATCTTATCTTAATCCTACATGACAGTTGAGTCATCTAGAGAAATTCAAATTTTATAATTTTTTAAAAACAACAACCCATGGGAGGGAATTACGTCCTTTTTTTTCTAAATTATGAAGTTTATATTTTTCAAAATTATAAAATTTGAATTTTTTCAGATGACTCATCTATCATGTAAGATTAAAATAAGATGAATTGTTTTATTTTAATTAGTCAGAGTACAGATGAGGTGGCACTCTGAGAGTATGTAAGTATTTTTCTCCCTATTATTTTAATTTTTTTTATAAAAAACCAACTCATTAATTAATTACACGCTCTCCCCTCTACAACACTTTTCTAAAAGCTCTCCCTCTCTCCACCTATAGTCTCTCTCCCCCATCTCCACTTCTTTCTCTCTCTCTTCCCCCTCCCTTCTATCTCTCACTCATATGTGCTCTTCATTTACAGATTTGTGTGGTTTTGGATTTTGGTTCTGCTGCTTCAAATTTGTTCTTCAAGTGGAATCATAATCTTCATAACAACAACATTCTTAGGGTGTGTTTGGTTCTAGGTTAGGTGTGGGTTGAACATAAAAAAATCTTTTTTGGTTGAAAGGAGGGGAGGTGAGGGGTGGAAAAAATTTTCGTTTTGTAGTGCTCCCTCCCCTTCTTTCTCAAAACCTCCAAATTTGGGGTTTTTCCTAGGTACGAGACAATTTGTGACTCATTATGACAAATTGCCATGGTAATTTTTTGATATTCCACATCTAACCCTATAAAATAAAAACCAAACATTTTTTTTTCACTGGCCATTATAAGCAAATGCATCAGCTGACTAGTTAGAGCAGACTTTAACAATATACATCAGTTTACTAAGCTGCAACAACAACAACAACAACAAACATCTTTTTTAGTTATATTTTGAATCAAAAGCTAGCCTTTAAATATGGTACAGGATCAACAATCCAAATTAGGAATGCTCAATTTTCAAATAATAAAAACATATGCCTTCCCTATCCTCAAGTCATCAATTATTTATGTTATAGCTTAACCTAAAATATAACAGCCATCATATATCATAGTACAGGAGGAGGTACGACAAACAATAAATAAAAATAAATAAATAAATATCAGGATGGAAAATTATTATATTTTTTTCATCACTAAAGTTGTTTGTGGTTCAAGGTTTATGTATATTATTGTGCCTTGATAGAGAGATTCTTAATATTTGAAACAACTTGGCATTATTCTTCAAGGGAAGTTTTGCCTTTGTCATCAGAAATTTTGGTTGTATAACTCCACGATGGATCATGTTTTCTTCTTCTTTTTCATTTTTTCTCTTTTTAGGTATTATTTCCAAGCATTTGGAGGCTTCCTTTGCCATAAGAATCTTACTATAGATGGCATGACTTTGCTAGTTAATTGGTATGATAAATTAAGTTTAATTTGTTGTTTTTCATTCCAAGGAGGAGTTGATTTTGAGCTATTGGAGAAGGGAGGGAACTTGGGTTTCTTTGACATCTACTGGGAGCACAAGCAACACATAATTTTTGAACCATTACCCTCATAACACAGTAGAATAAGGGGAAATGTATAAATAAAGAAAAAAAAGGTTATATTTGTCCACTTATAATAAGCTCCATTCACTTACCCTCCTGAACCAAGCAAGAAACCAAACATCACCTCCCCTCTTCTTGAACCAAACAAAGCTCATACCTCTGCTAACTTAACTTTAATAAACCTCACCTCCATTGAACCAAACACACCTTAAGAGCATTACTATGTGGGCATTGAGCCCACCTTTGTTTTGAATGTCACAAGGAACCCAAGCCCTCTAACTTCCTCCTTTACACCATCTTCGTCATACATTAGTGGCAGCAGCAACAACAGCGGTGCCACCAACTCCACTAATAGTTCCACAAGAGTAGAGAGGGTCTCCAGCGACAACCCACTTACTCACATGGCATTAGACACCGCTCCTCCGGTGGCACTAGACCAATATGGGATGGGAAGGAGGACTAGGAGAGCCTCTTGTCCAAGTCACTTGATCAAGATTAGTCCTTTCTGACCATGATTCACTAGTGGAAAAAATACTTTTTAAACCGGTTAAAAATGACATTTTAGAATAGTTCTGGATGCGGTCTTGATATAGTTGTCTTAAAAGTCTGTTACTTCTTAGACCGGTTAAGAAACCTGTCTAGAAAAATTTTTTTAGACCGGTTGTTTATACATTCGGTCTAAACATAACGACATTAATGGTACTTTTGAAAAAACTGTCATACTTTTTAGACCGGTTCTTCAAAGAACGGGTCTAAAAAGTATATTTTTTAGACTGGTTCTAAAAAAACTAGTCTTAAAAGTATTTTTAAAAGACTGGTTTTTAAAACAACCAGTCTAAAAAGTTCCATTTTTTAAATATTACTGTTAGCTAGTCAGCAGCAAGCCATTTCCCTTGTTAAAACATTTTACCCAACAAACTATTATAGCGACATTAAGCCTAATGGTGAAAAAATAGGCATTCTTCCTGCACCTCATATTCCACAGAAGCAACAACAATAAATCATTTTTCCTACATCCCAAATAAATTCTTCTCTTACACATTCTCATTTCATCAAGCATTCTAAAACATAATTTCAACTGGTGTAACTTACATCATTCTTCCTACATCCCACATTCCACAGAAGCAACAATAATAAATCATTGAAAATCAACACATTAATATTTACCGAGAAAGAACACAACAGACAGTGATCCATCCCCGATGATCACTAGCTGGCTCTGGAGCATCTGCACTAGCTAGGACACCTCAAATCCTTCATTCTCCTATGGCCAAGATAAACCGTCTTTCTTCCATGTTGAAGTTGATAAGAGCATGTGCTTTCTTCAAAAATCGGACATGCTTTATGCCCTTTAACACTATATCCTGACAAGTTTCCATATGCAGGAAAGTCATTTATAGTACAAAAGATCATGGTCGCATTTTAAAAACTTGCTTCTTGTTCGCATAAAAAACATCAACACCTTCATCCCACAACTCTTTCAAGTCTTCGATCAAGGATTCTAGGTAAACATCTATGTCACTTTCGAGTTGCTTTGGTCTTGAAATCAACATAGACAACATAATATACTTCCGTTTCATGCATAACCAAGAAGATAAGTTGTAAATTACCAACAGAACAGGCCATGAACTATGTATACTGCTTAGGTTAACATGAGGATTCATGCCATTTGTGCTAAGCCCAAGCCTAAGATTCCTAGGTTCTTTACCGAAGCTAGGAAATAATTGATCGATTTTCTTCCATTGAGAAGAATTAACTGGATGTCAAAGCTTTCCATAAAAAATCATCTCATCTGCATGCCATCTCAAATTTTTGGCATCACTGCAATATTACCATATGCATGTGATTGTTGTAACCCCCTCCATAATTATTATTCAAAATACGTAATTAAAATGGATTAGAGACCAGCAGGTAATCAAAACTCATTTTACAATCCCATCTTTCCTATAGGGTTTTCACAAATATCATTTAAAATCCAATTCACCTGGTCTCACGTTCATATTTCGAATACAATTACTTCGCGTAGATAAATCACATTCATAAATATCAGAGCGCACAACATAATTCCCGATGAACCCCGAGTTACATATATAATAAAGGGTATACAAATGCCCATTCAGGGGATTATACAATATCCTTTCAAATACGTATCCAAATATACATCCGAAACATATACAGTTATCCCAACCAACATTGATAACCAATTACCAAAATCAAATATCCATAAGGAGTCCTAGCCGCCCTTGGTTGCTTGCTCCCTCTTTTGAGCCAGTTGCCCTGTCTGAAGGTTAGTTAATGGAAAGAATGAGATTTAAAAGAATCCCAGTAATAACAAATCTTTCATACCACACATAATCACATAGCATACAAGTAAATAATCAAACAACACAAATATAGCATACACAAGTTGTCATATATACACATTGCCATCCCGACATTCACATATGCATATACACATTGCCTTCCCGGTGTTCACATTGTTACTAGCCTTACCGGCATTCACTTTGTTACTAGCTTTACAGGCTTTCACATAGTCCCATCCCCTATAATCCCACTACCCCACTGGCACGGTCCTCCCACCAGAATCACTGATGGGCTGTAGGTGAAAGACTCTCAAATAACCTTTCGGCTTGCACATACGCAATGAGCTTTACAGCATTCGTACCATCACAAAACAATGATATCACATACATACAATACAATTACATATAGTATAAGGGAAAGTATCACTACCTTATTCTTTCCAAGTATGCTTCGACACAAGCTGCTCGCGATTAGGGAAAATATCGAATCCTATAAATGAAATCAAGGATGATGGATTAATCTCAATTTCAAATTCTTACTTCCATAACACTTAAATGCAAAATGCTGATTTTTGGGGGTTGGCCGCGGCTCAAAAATCCCCTGGCCACTGCCAAAAATAGGTCAGAAATATTTGGGTCGCGGCCAAGAAAATCCTGTTTCTTGGCTGAACTTCCAAAAATCATAACTAATTCTAGAAAAATCGAAATGAGGTGATCCCAAAGCCTAATGAAAGATATTTAAGTCTTCTACACAAGAAAAATATGAATCAAGGTTGTCCATCGCCACAAGAATACAGAATTGCACAAAATCCAACACTGCTTCAAAACAAATTTCAGTTTTAATCTCAAACTTTGGAAAATCATTACTCCCAGTTCACAAAATGAAATGACATGAATCATATGTCTATTTTGAAGCTTGGCATGTGAAATTTAAGATTGGAAAGTTTCATAATTTTTAGACACCATTTGCCCATTCAAAACGTTCACACAAAAATACTACCTAACACAAAGTTTCGATGGACATAATTCCAAATTTTGCACAATTATTCCCAATGGTTCAAATTTCACAACAAACACTATTTCCACACAAATTTTCACAAGGAATCCATTGGAAACACCAAATCAACCAAATTCACATCACATTGACATGTTGCATAATGACCCTAACATGTCAACACAACTCCACAACACAAACTCAACATTGAAATTCCTTCCCACTCAAAGTTCCAAACCAATTCCAATGACACCAAAACACAACATGACACCAATTGCACCACAATACACTATCCAATTCTTCCATTTCAAAATCACATGAAAATCAAGGCAAAACTCATAATTCTCAAAACTCAATCAATGATCACCACAATTAGGTCAAAATGCATCAAATACTCACCTCTTCCTCTTTCTCAAGCTTATTCCTTGATTCCTCAACTTTCCAATTTCTTCAAGCTCTCAAACACCTTCTTTCAAAAATCTAAAACCATAGAGATGAAGCTCTCATAACTATGAACAACATTATAGATGAGTGTTTAAGCATTAGAGGCCAACAACATGGCTAAAACCTCACCTTCCACTTTCTCTTTCCTCCTTTGAGCTCAACGAAAATGGAGATGAGAAGAGAGAGATGAGAGAGGGAATGTGTTTTGACACTTTGACCCAATCCATGGCTCATATGGTGACACTTATCAAGATTTTGAAACACCTTCCATGAGTTCATATGAGCACACAAGCACATGATTCCACCCTCTTGATCTCTAAACTATTAATCACAACCATTGATCTTTGAGTTACCAATGAACTTCATCTTTAGTAGCTGATCAATTGGTCGGTAAATTTCCATTTTCCCGTTTTGCCCCTGATTATGGCAATTCTTACTGAATCACTACCAAACACATCATATCTTTCCATTTCACCACAATATGTGCCCTCCCTTTATTTTAAGTCAATTTAGATATTAATCTACAATTGAACTTAAATACAGGATTTCGACATTACTCATAACACATTCGAACCACAATTCACATCATATTCTCCAAAAGTGTTCACTTAACAATAATCACATACACTTTTGGAGTCATAATCCCTTAATCAAAATTTGGGATATTAGAATTGCTCAAAAGCCTCTTTTCCTACATCACGAATAATGTCCTCTATCTGATCATCCATATCTGTGACATTATCATCAAAGGTCACTCCCCCTGTTGAGATGTACTTGGCGTTTCTAATTCTTCACATGCCATACCCATACTGTATAACTCTTACAAAATCCTTCACAAATTAAATGTGTATATATATTTGCAGCACTTAGTTGCTTCTTATTCAAACATACTACACAAGGGCAATAAAACATCTCACGATCATCATTGGCATTTCTTCTAGCAAAGTCTAAAAAAACCCTCACCCTAACATCATATTCAACACTCGTCCTTTTAGCTTTTATCCAACTACGATCCATATATTTCAACACCTAGTAGCACCCTATCCAATAGCAAAACGATAAATAAAAAAACAAGATAAGAAAGTATAAATAACTTATAGCATCCTATCCATTATCAAACTCTTGTTCATAACTTTATATTCAATTCAAACCCACATAGCAAATATCATAATGTGATCATTAATGGCAATCCAAGATAAGAAAGTATAAATAAAATATCATAATGTGATCATTAAGCTAATATCTAAAGTTATCATCGAGTTCAATGGCGAGAGTAAGACAGAGAGCAACATTGGTCATATTCAAACAAAGCCATAATCATAAAACATAACAGCTCCATTTCCTACTTCAAGCATATCAGAATCTGATGCTAAACATGGTTAAACCCACCCGAAACAAAATCAAAAGGGTCAAGTTTAAATTATTAACAATAATCAAAACAAACCTGGAAAGTTGCTCCACAAGTAGTCATTCTTTATGCTCTTGTTTGGAAGAATGGGTAGTGACTCTTATCGATTGACGGTGAAATGAAGGTCGACTAATGGCAAGGTATATGGGTAGTGACTTTTCCTCTGCTAATACAGACCCAGCCCAATGATGCCAATGAGATTAGGAAAAAGAACACCGTCGGTTAGATTGCGAGATATTATGTTCAGAGAGAAAGATTACTCCAGATTTAGAGAGAAAGAGGATGGCGGAGTTGTGAACAAGAACACCATTGAAGAAATTTCAGGGAAAAGTGAGTTCAGAGAGCAAGCTACGATTTGGCGGGAGGAAGAGAAGAGCAAAATTTTAATTAGGGCGTGCACTTTTAAGACCAGTTTTTAAGAATAGCCGGTCTTAAATATACTTTTTAGATCGATTTTTAAAATAACCGGTCTAAAAAGTTTTAACTTTTAGACCGATCATAATATAAAACTGATCTTCAAAGTTAAAAAAAAAGTAATTACAGCTTGCTTATTTAGACCGGTTATAGAAATAACCGGTCTAAAAAGTGTATTTTTTTATTTTATCCTTTTAAGACTAGTTAAACATAAATGAGGTCTAAATAATATCTTTAAGACCTGATATCTATGGAACCGATCTCCGAAGTTATCTATAATTATAAAAATGCCACCAGTCATACATTTTAGACCTTATCCCTCCATAATTGGTCTAAATAAGCCGGTCTAAAAGACAAATTTTGTACTAGTGATGATTATGAGGGATATTGAAGACCCAACTATAGGATTAAGCAAGCTTTTGCAGAGTGGAACTGGTTCAATTCTCACCAAGATGTGGTCGATTTTAATGGAGGAAGTGGTGGTTCTTGACCATATTTCTAGTTCTAATTTTAGAGGCAACATTGACGCATCTAGAACTCCTTCTAAGAATTGTTCTTATTTTCCTTTCAATACTATCGACAACACAACATTAGCTTTAATAGAGAGAGATGAAGAAAGAGACGTGGGGGTGTTTGGGGGTGGAAGGAGGAGTGTAGCCATCATATGTAGGTAGAGTCGTGGAGAGAGGGAAAGCATTTTGGAAAAGTGTTGCCCAGGAGAAAGAGTGTTATTAATTACATGGGATTTTTTAAAAAATCAAATGAGCAATGAGGTTTAAATTATAAAATTTTATTTTAAGACATATGACCTGATTTAAAATTTGTAGAACTTAACAACCCAATTTAAAATTTGAATAATTCAGTCATCATTTAAAGGGATTTTTCCTTCATATTGTCCACTTTATTAATACACCTATTTTCAAAATAATTTATTTTACATATTTGTTTGTTTCCACCATTTGAATTTAAGATTTTGAAATATCACTACTAGAAAAAATGCTTTTAAGGCCAGTTGAAATTGGCTTTTTAAATAGGATTTAGGTCCGGTCTTGTATCGATCGGTTTAAAAAATATGTCATTGTATGTCCAATTTTCAAAGTTACCTTTTCAAATCGGTTGGTTAGATGACCGGTGCTAAAAAATTTCCATTTATAATAAAAAATATCCATTCTTTAGATCATGTAATTTCATATCCAATCTAAAAAGTGAGCCTTTTTTTTAAAAAAATGTACGATTTATTTTATTTTATAGAAGCCCTGTTAGATATTATTATACCTAAAAGCTATATTATGCAATACAAATTATACAAATATCCCTAAAAATAAAAATGCAATCGTATAAAAAATAATTATAACTAATAACCATGAATTTAAACCCTATATTATGAGATAATTATGGAATCTTAATTCTAACATTTGTTTTTTCAAGGTTTACTTTTTTTTTGCTTGCATTTTCCCCACCTCCAAGGGAGTTAGATGATTTTTGAGTGTTGGATTTAGTAAATGCAATTTTACGCCCCACATCAGCACATTGTTGACACATGATTCATATTGTGAGCATAATTAAAGTTGCATATTGCTACCAATGGATTGGCTGCTAGGTTAACATACTTGTGCCTTTTGACTCTTCTGGACCTCAAATATGAAACATGCTTTTGCGCTACCTCAGCCTCAACCCTCAAGTGATAAAGAAGAAGATTCTTATTTAATGAAGCTGAGTATAATAGAGTTAATATACAAGTATGAGAAATGGATTTTATATGTGTGAATATGATCTTGCGGGTAGGTCATGGTTGAAAAGGAAACCAAACTGAAGGCCAATAATAAGGAAGTAGCCGACTAGGTGGAAATACTAGTGACGAGATGGGGATTAATAACTCTAAATTGGTTAATGAAAAACATTGACCAGATGATCATCACTTGAAAGGATAAATTTGTCTGACTAAGTGGTAATCCAATTCAACAAATTTTTCCTTTCAAGCATTGATCACCCGACTTACATTTTTCATTGTCTAATTTAGACGTCTTAATCATCAACCCAATCAAGTAGGTCCTTATTATTGGCCTTCACTTTGATTTCCATCTCAACCAAGACCTCATCACACGACCAAATTCAACCATACAAATTAGAATTCTCAAGTTTGTATATCAACCATGTTAGACTCAGTTTCATTAAATAAGATATTCTACCTTTATCACTTAAAACTGAGGTAGGCTAGAGCCATATTCTATCTGAACTCTTAAAAGAGCCAAAATACCTAAGGTTAGTAAACTTAGCTCCTAATCCAAGGGTTGCAGCAATCAACTATAAGGATGACCCACAATACGAACCAAGCATCAACACTACCCACACGTTGGGTTACAATTACAATCGATATTCCTACCCAATACTCAATAAGAATCTAAGACCTTTCAAGGAGGGGGCATCCAAACAAAAAAAGAACTTGAAAAGGACAAAGGCATAACAAACAAAATTCAATTAACATACGTGTATGCAAACTTTGTCTATAGAATTCATAATGATTGGATTTGCAAAACTTGCCATTATGAGAATGATACAATGAAATTGCACTATTGTCATAATCGCAAGTTTCACAATCCCAACCATAACAAATTCCATGGATAAAAGCCTGCATACACTAACTATAACAACCACAAAGAATATATATCTAGCAGAAAAAATGTAAACTTTCATATATCACACAAAGAACATACAAGAAGGCAACAAGCACAAAAGGAATATCATATTTATATTTATCGAAGGAAGGCTTTTTTATTCATTTTCCAAGTCCTACAAGAAGGGCTTGCATGTATTTGTAACCACCAATTGTGTTCCAACCTCTGTGCTATGTATGCAAATGTGATTGAGCTCGTCAACATGTGTACTACATAATATAATTACTACATATGTAATGTACTACATATATTGATGAACTAAATTTCATTTAGAGCAAGCGGCAAATTAAAATAATCCTAGCCTCTTCATAAACTCTTCACACTCATGAATATATGGTCTGTTTGGCACTCATTCCTAGACAACAACCAGAGATAATATCGATCAAGCAGAACACTTTCATTTATGTGGATGTAAGAAAAAAAACTAAACTTTCAATTAGGGTTTCGACAAATAAGGAAAAGGAGTATCAAGGGTTTGTGAAAGACAATGATTAAAACTTCTCTGTAAGCAAAGACAACAAAAGAGAACACTAATAGAATGTGACAACAAAACATCTATCGGGGATTTGTGAAAAGCAACAATTTTTACCGAACACGACGCTAAATGGTGAGACAGAGAGGGAGAGCCCAACAAAAAGGAATACCAAACCATCTTGATGGTGGAGAGAGAGACATCATGGCGGCTAGGGGCAACAAAGAGAGGAAGAGTGAGCGCTGGACTAAGAGAGGCTAGAGATAAATACAGAACATGAAAGTGAGTATATATACTTATGACAACATTTTTTTAGACCGATTCTCATTAAAGACTGATGTCCATAACCTTTTCTAGACTGGTTCTCATTAAGACTAGTGTCAATATGTTAAAAACATTTCTAATTCATAATGATACCGTCTTTCAAATCATCCAGTATAAAATGTAGTTTTTAGAATAGAGTATAACATTTTAGAAACAAGAACTTTTACCTAATGGTTGAAACTTTTTCATCAACAGCAGATTAATAACATGACATAGATTATGATCATCAACAGGAACCATTAAAAGACATAAAAGACATAAACTTTTTCATTAATCATCACCTAAAAGTGGCAGTATACATGCATGAAATTATCAAAATTACATCAAATATCATATATGATGATGATCAGCCACAAAATAACAACTACATCAAAATATTATAATAAAGGGCATTCTTAAAACCCTGGCCTTCAGAAAATCATCATCATTCTAGGAGACTCGTTGCACCTAGTCCAAATGATTGGCAATACTGTTCAACATTGCCACCAACTCCTCCAGTTGTTCAGAGAAGTGATCTTGCCTCACTATGACCTCTAGAACGGTGCCCTAGAGGTAAAAGATGGCCTCAGCGATTTACTCCCACGTTGAAGGTGGAGGGGCCTGCGAAGAGGAACCGCCGATGGCTACCGTCAGAGGCAAAAAGGGGGAACACTGTCTCTTTGATCTTGCCATTAGTGAAAGTATTAGCACTCAAACAAGAAAGAAAAAAGTAGAAAGGAACTTTTGAATTTGAACTTAGGAACTAAAGACGCCTTGGTATTTATAAACTGGACTAATTGCGGATAGTTCAGATGATACTGACGAAACATGATGATAGGTGTTGAAAGTTGAAACATTTAACACCGTTTGTATTTAAACCGGTAGTATTTGAAACACGGTTTAAATAATAATTACGAAACCGGATGCACATCTTATCCAGTGTAAATAAAAATGTAACATTAGAAAAATAAACGACAATTCATATTAACATATTTAGACTTTGTGCCACTACAATTGGTATGAATGTAATCAAATTAGATTATACTTTAATTTACTAATAAAGTATATATTCTGTCATAAAATTAACTTATCAACCCAGAGATGCAAGTAACAACAGAACAAAGATGCATGAGATGTGAACAAGATTAAGATTGAGACAAAGATTAGAAATAAAAATATTTTTTCATAAATAATAATAATTTGTATGCTGTGTCGCGCCCTTACCTTGTTTTAACTTTTTTTTTCAGAGTATTCGCGGAAAACGATATGTGGTTCGATGGGCAACACAGGAATAACATGAATATACTGATAATAAGTGCATGATTACATAAATTCCTCATAGGGGTTCGTACATGATCATTACCATCAATGTAGCCACACAGGGCTACTTGGATATCTAAACCTATCCCAGTGAAATAGAGACATCTTCTCGTCTTCGTTTCACCACTGTAATCCCCTCATATGGTTCTCTGCATTATTCTCAGCATATCTTCTATCTTCTCCTGTCTAAATTGTTGGTAGGGGAGAGTGAGATTCGAAAGAATCTTAGTAGGAAAACAATACCAATATGCATATATGATAAATGCTTAATGCATGATATGCTTGCATTACATAACTCATGCTCACACAATGACAAATCTGTAAGCTTAATGCTTCGAACAATATACTTATAGCCATAGCATAAATTGAAACATAGCTTCAAATCATTCATACATGTTTCATATAATCAAGCAAAGCAATAACATGCATCAACACACTAACATAAATATCTTATACATGCAGGAGAGATAAGTTCCCTACCTTAACTCTTTTTTGCCTTGACATGTGTGGCTCGTAAAGCGTGACAACAGCTCGGGCTCCATATTCGATCCTATAATGCCAAAGGTACCGTTCAGACACTCCCATAGTGTTTATGGGAGTTATATGAGCCTATTTTGAAAATTTAATAAAATGCTCCTGGGACTCGGCCCGGCCCCGCCGTACCCGGTCCAACTGTATTTTTTTCTAAATTTTGACATGGGCTATTCTAACATATTTTTGCCTAAGGAATCCATTTCAAGATTTAGAATTATCAAATTCATTGTCAAATTATAAAATTACCCTTGACAGCCCTCTCTAAGGGTTTTAGGGGCATTTTCGTAATTATGCATTTTTGGCCTTTTTCGAAAAAGTGACCAAATATAACCCTGCCTAATTTTCCCTCCTAAACTCAATGGAACCATCAAATCATTGAAAATCCAAATCTAAGGCCCATTTACAACCCTGGCCAAAATTACACAACTCTCCGGGGGAAATTGGGGTTTTTCGATTCCGGCTCCGCAGACGTGTTCCTTTCTACTCCTAATCACTTTATTAACCATTACATTAAGTTAGAACTATCATTTAGTATCAATTTTGGCGACATAAAACTTCTAACACAACATTTCCAAATTTTACAAACAAAGACAATCTGGCAAAATTTCAACGATTAAATTGTCTACAGCAGCCAGAACAATCAAAGATTGAAGTTTCGGAAGTTATCTCAAACTCACTCTAGCTTTTCCTCTTATGGCTGAACCCTAGCCCTTCTTAACAAGGAAAATTCAGCTTCAACAACCTTTAAAATACATGGAAGAATAGCATAGGAGCAATATTATACACATTAGGTACGAATTCACTGAAGAAATCGATCTACCTTACGAGTTTTCTTCCCTTCGCTCTCTAAATGCTCTCAAACCTCTCTCTCTCTGTCCTATGGCTGCTACAACATGACGGAAATGAGAAGAGGATGCATATGAGGAATATCTTATAAGTCCATGCTTATGTCACCTTTAATTATGATGATGTCATAATTCTCATTTTCAGATTTTTTCAGAAATTCTGGTAGATTTTTTGCCCTAACTTAGAAAAGTGATAACTAATTTTAGAAAAATCAAAATGAGGTGATTCCAAAGCCAAATGAAAGCTATTTAAGTCCTCTTCACTGGAAAAATATGGACCATTACCATAAATCACCATACAATTCCAGAATTACACAAAATTCACTATTGCCCCAAAACAGAGTCCAGTTTCAACATCAAACTTTGGACAATCAGAACTCCTAGCTCACAAAACAAAATGACACAATCTATTTGTCCATTTTGAATCTTGGAATGTGAACTCTAAGACTAGAAAGTTTCAAAATTTTTAGACATCATTTGACCATTCAAAATGTCAACACAAATAGACTGCCCAGCAAGAAATTTCAATGGACAGAATTTCCCAACTTTCCATTTAATGTTCCAAACAAATCCAAATCAATTCCAATGACCAAATAACACAACATGACATCAATTGCACCATATTACACCATCCAATTCCACCATTTCGAAATTACACAAAATCAAGGCAAAATTCACAATTCTCATCATCTTCTCTAGAAGTGTTCATTTATTACTAATCACATCCACTTTTAGAGTCATTTACCCTTAACCGAAATTTGGAATCCGGCTAAACCGGGGCTTAGCAGCCACTCATTTCAGGCTTATTCTCTATCCTCAAATCTCAAAATTTGAGGTATTACATGCTGCCCTCAGTACATTGATTTAAAAACAATATTAATTTACATAATAAAAAAACCCACTCAATCCTCCTCCTCATTGCCGGAGGCAGAGGAGGAAGAAGAGGGAAGAGAAGAGGGGTCATCTGACAGATTGTACTCAATGTTAGGCCTTTGAATGATTGATGAATGCAAGGGTTGAGCGTGTGTGAATGACGATAGAATGTGAAACTTATGATTAAGGCTAAATTGGTAATTTTATAAATAATTTATAAAATTATTTAGATTATATTATATAGAATTATGTAATAGTATAAATTAAAAAATTAAAAAGGCAAGGCCTTATACAAAGAGGGTCTGTTTATATAAAAAGATTTGACAATAGGCCTAAACCTAAGACAGAACTATTTTCATATTAGACTTCATATAAGTTAGACAATAGGTCCTATCAGGGGCATAGCTTATTTCCTCCCAACTGAAGGGCCGCCAATTATACCACTTTTATAATATGTCTGTTTGGATTAACGGTGCCTAATCGTCACCACCGTGAGTTACATATATATTTTTTTTACCACTTTTATAGTTATATTGATATTGATTGGGGTGACATTGATTATCCTGACATGAACGAAAATATCTACCGAGTGAGCTGCATATCATCATGTGCTCACTAAAAAAATAAACGCTCAAGGTCATTCCTCAAATATCTTCCCAGCATAAATTCTGGGCAAAAAAAGGGGGGCAAAAATCTTCTCAGCGTAAAGCCATAAACCCTTGTGTTTTTCGAGGTTCACACGGCTCTCCTTCCATAAACCCTATAACCTCTTGGTTCCCATAAACCCCATAACCTCTTAACTAGGGTTCTCTCTTCACCGTCTCTGCAAATCCCATTCCCCCGAAGCCACTATGATCAGTACAATTTTCAGGAGATCTTGTTCCTTAGTCTCAAGGCGCGCTTTCGCCGCCTCCACGTTGATCGAGTATCAGCATCACCTCACCTCATCAGTAGCCGGGTATGGTGGGGTTGCCGGCTCTGAGCTTTGGCCATTCTCCAACTTGTTTGGTTCCGGAGGGTTCAAGTCCAGGGCATTTCATGCCCAAGCGGGGCCGTTGAATTTCCGGGCGTCATTGGTTCCTCGTGCTGAGTACGCTGTTGATGATTACTCCTTTGAAGAAGGGCCCAAGGGAAACAGTGATGATGGCCTTGATATTGCGAAGCTCGGTATTGCTCAGGATATTGTCTCTGCTTTGGCCAAGAAAGGTATAACGAAGCTCTTCCCCATACAGGTACGTTTCAATGGCATAAACATTGGGCCGAGCGACAATTTTGGTCATTTTTATGTTATTCACTTGAGAGATACGTTGTAGTAAGCTGTATAATTATTTATTTTAAGCCAATTATATTTTTTCTCTGTTGAGATTATCTATCAATCGTAGCTCCTATTTCTGATGGAAGTAAGTTCGGGGGACAATCGTTAATTAGCTTTTCTTAATATGTAGAGAGCTGTTCTGGAACCTGCCATGCAAGGGCGTGATATGATTGGCCGAGCTAGAACAGGAACTGGGAAAACTCTTGCTTTTGGGATGCCTATCATGGACAAGATCATTCAATTTAATGCCAAGCATGGGTTGGTTTACTCAATAAAACTTCTATTTTTGATCAATGCTATGTCCCTTGTTTTTCTGCTTGAAGTTGGATAAAGCAATCTATGAGGCAAGGCTTCTGAAGTATGAGTGGTTAAAGATTTTGATTCTTTTTTAAACTACGCTTTTTTTTTGTGTCTGACGATGCAGACGAGGAAGGGATCCTCTTGCTTTGGTTTTGGCACCAACTAGAGAACTTGCTCGACAGGTTGAAAAGGAATTCTATGAGTCAGCACCTAATTTGGATACAATTTGTGTTTATGGGGGAACACCCATTTCTCGCCAAATGAGGCAGCTTGACTATGGCGTTGATATTGCAGTAGGCACTCCTGGTCGAATTATTGATCTTCTAAACAGGGGTGCTCTAAATTTGAAGGACGTTCAGTTTGTTGTTCTTGATGAAGCTGATCAGATGCTTCAAGTTGGCTTTCAGGAAGAAGTTGAAAAAATCTTGGAGAGGTTGCCTCCCAAACGCCAAACTCTTATGTTCTCAGCAACAATGCCATCTTGGATAAGGCAGATTTCTCGCAATTACTTAAATGATCCAGTAACTATTGATCTTGTGAGTATGCAATTCTGTTGTTGGCTCCTGGAGCAAGACTTCCATCATTTCTAAATTTTCAATTTGTTAAGTTCATTTGGCTAATTGGGCTTTGTGTTTTTCGC
This sequence comes from Inga leiocalycina, assembly GCA_963242795.1. NCBI lineage: Eukaryota > Viridiplantae > Streptophyta > Magnoliopsida > Fabales > Fabaceae > Inga > Inga leiocalycina. The sequence continues at coordinate 63,136,919 of OY725325.1, forward strand.
CACTTCTGGAACTTTTGTAATGTGTCTAGACTCTAGAGCCTCGACCCTTGTTTCTCTTCTCTTCACCCATGTTAAAAAAATAGCCCACTAAATTTTCTAGACTCCAAAGCTGTAGGACGCATAAACCATAGTAGCTTTTTACTTCTTTGGCAAAAGTTCTTACGAGCTATTATGTTATATATAAAGTGTCTGTAATACTATGCTGTGCATACATATATATGTTGCTTTCAGCTCGTTTGTTCTTATTGTTGATGAAACTTTAAGTCTCAATGTTTATGTGTATAGCGATTAGAATTCATGATTGTCTAATTCTAAGATTGGTTGGTTAAGAGGTTAATTATGAACTTATTGGTGCTGTAGGTTGGAGATTCTGATCAGAAGTTGGCAGATGGAATTACGTTATACTCAATTGCCTCAGATATGTATGGAAAAGCAGGAATTATTGAAACTCTAGTAACTGTATGACTCCTTATACTATCATTTCCCAACTTTATAATTATTGGTTGTCATCATTTTTGTTTTTTTTTTGCATCTGACTTTTTAAACTGTTAATTTTATCATATATTTTAATTATTGCTGAAAATGATTGCATTCTAGTGTTCCTGAGCATTTCTGCGGGGATAAAAGCTATAAAATGAATTAGATGATTAGATTTTCCATTTTTTTGCCCGTCCTGAACATTTTCCTTTTATAGGACCATGCTAAAGGAGGGAAGTGTATTGTTTTCACCCAAACCAAACGTGATGCTGATCGACTGTCATATTCCCTGTCAAAAAGCCTCAAGTGTGAGGCCTTGCATGGAGACATTTCACAAGCTCAGAGGGAAAGAACTCTTTCTGGCTTTAGAGAAGGCCATTTCAATGTTTTAGTAGCGACTGATGTTGCTTCACGTGGGCTTGACATACCGAATGTTGACCTTGTGAGTTCTGTTTTACTATCTTAGTTTTAATTAATTGTGTTATCACATCCCTTTTACCTCTTGATTGAGGTTCTCTGGATGCTGTTGTATTTTCTGTATGATGTTTCCCCTTGATTTTTAACTTTGCATAAAATATAGAAGTTAAATATATGTGGGCAATGTGCTTGGCATGGTGCTTAGAGGAAGAGGCAGGCTTCGGGGAGAATGGGAGCCAAGTCAACTTTGAAAATGATCGTCCAATTGGGGGGAAGTTTTTCCAAAACATCAAGTGACCAGGGAAATGTTGGGGATGGGAGATGTGCCCTGTTTGGAGAGTTTTTTTTATTGGAGATGTAGTGAGGGTGATGAATCTAATAAGTTTAGCTGCCTACTTCCTATTATTTTACTGCCTAAACAAATTGAGGAATTTGGTTTTTTTATATATGCTTGATGACTATTGCCTCCAATTATGAACCTGCCTAGCATTTTTTGTTATTTATCAAGCAGGAGCATATATACTTGCATTAATTTTCCTATGGATTCCATGTAAAGTAGTTTGTTTAGTAAGACTTATGGATCATCTTTAAAAATGAATACTTTTTCTGCTTTGAAAATATTAGAAGGTGCGCATTAGAGATATCCAGGATGCAAAAGAAATAATTAAATCAAAACAACACATACGATGCAAGTTCTCAGAGTATCTTCTTCTGTGAACTTGGATTTTATGTTACATATTACGTATGGGCTTAATTTATATATAAAGTTGAAGAGGGGATGCAGCTTCTTTGTTGGTTTTTTTTTTTTTTTTGCACTCTTTATGATGTTTATCATTTGAGGCTGTCAGTATTTCATGCCTAACTTTATGCAGTTTATTTTGTTCAATGCACTAACACATAAACTGTTTGACATTTACAAATATGCATATTTCAACTGATTGTGTGTTTTTTGGTAGCTATTATTGTTGTAAAACTTTCTCTTGGACAGAGAAAAGCGCATACACACTAGTGCTTAGTTTCTTTATCTTTTTTCTCTGCCCTTAAGAACTTGGGACATTAATGGCTTGTGTGCTGCATGCAATGCTTTTATGTTATCCACTCAATAATATGCCCGTTTAACTGACGCTCCTCACAGGTAATACATTTTGATCTTCCAAATAATTCAGAGATATTTGTTCATCGATCCGGACGGACAGGTCGAGCTGGGAAGAAAGGAGCTGCCATTCTAATTTATACTCAAGATCAAACCAGGGCTGTCAAGATTATTGAGCGTGATGTTGGCTGCAGATTTTCTGAGGTGATCTCTTTGCATCCTTTTCTTTTGCATTCTTCAATCTTGTTGACTTGAATTTTTCTTAGTTTATTAATCATTTTCTGGTATGCCAAAATTTATGCCAAATTCTAAGGTGGAATTGCCTTTGTTTTCTTTCCTTTTTTTTATCAGCTACCAAGAATTACTGTTGAAGGTGAATCGGTAGGCATGTTTAATAGCATGGGTGGTGGTCGATTTGGCAACTTTGGAGGTATGCGGGATCGTAGATCTGGTGATTCAGGTTTTGGCCGAGGTCCTGGATTTGGCCGCTCTAGCTTTGGTAATTCTGATGATAGGGGAAGGTTTGGTGGACCTAGTTCTGGTCGTTTCAGCGGCCCTGGATCAAGTCAACCAAGAAGTGGGTTTGGGGGATCATTTGGTAATTCTTCAGGTGAAAGCTCTGGTCGGTATGGTTCATTTGGTGGCTTTGGTTCTAGACCATCAGACAGTGGCTTTGGCAGATCTAGTGTAGATCGATCAGGAAGCACCGGAGGATTTGGGTTTAGTCGGCCAAGTGGTAGCAGTGGATTTGGCAGTTCTGATCGTTCTGGTGGTTTTGGCTCAGGTCAATCTAGTTCATTTGGTGACAGATATTCAAACCAAAGGAACGACTTTGGTGATTCTCAAGGTAGTGGTGCTTTTGGGAATGACCAGAATAACAGTGGCAGAAGGCCCTTCTGATTTTGTGGTAAGTGCCCTTCTGCAATTCTTAGGGTTGGCTTCTTGCAGAATTTAATTGCTGTCATTTACTCTGAAATTTCAGGCATCTAGGCTTTATCCCCACATATTGCAAAGGATGGATGAGGTTATGGCATAGGGATCACTGGTTATACCCATATTTTTTTAGGGAGCTGTCACCTACAAGTTTCTGCAAGCATCTCTTTGGTTCATTTGCTTTCTTTTCTCGCAGTTTACTGCATGAAGTACCTCTAAATTTAATTGGAAGTTTTGAAGAGGCAACTTCATGCGTATGGTAATTCAACTTAAATTCCTTCTAGCAGTTGATGGGAGCAGATTAAAAAGTATACGAAAGGATAGGTTGCTCTTCTGTTTATATTTAACTTCTACTATGTAGTAGAAAACTATGACGGGCTAGCTAATTTTCTGGTAATAGTTATACTGTCATCATTAATATGCTTGTCATTTGTCCTGGCGCTTTTTTGGTGATTCGTCAAATGAGCAACTGAATTTAATGTTACTGAGTTTATTTAATAAGTGTCAGTAAGTTGATTTTATGTAATAAATTGAGGATCAATGAGTTTTTCTGCCTTAATGTATATGGAAGGTTGTGAAGGAAACTTGAATTGCCGTGTAGGAATCCTTTCAACTTTCAAGTTGCTCCTTATAAATTCTTGAGAGAATGACTGGAAGCTTCTTTTATTTTTACCTCTAGAATTTAGAAACCTTGAAGTTGGGGTTGGGGTTGGGGTGTGCATAATACAAACTTGTTGCTAAACTTTTTTCCACGATACTTATAAATTGATTGCACGAATTTTTGGCTCCGAATGAGCAAAACTTTTCATGGCTCAAGTAATTTTCTCTTGCAGGAAGTGTTTCTGGTACATATTCTATATTATTTGCTATTTACAACTGTTATCTAGAGAAGTTTGAGCATTGGCTTTTCTTTTATAATACGAAAATTGTTTCATAGATTCTGGCTGGCTTTGGTGTCCTTTATGTAAATTACTTGGAATCACTTTTAAACCCTATATTTTGTGGGAGATTTTCTCAAGTGCGGTTAAGCCCTTGTATTTTATAGTAGGGCATCTCATTATGTGCAATCAGGTTTCTGATGATTAAATTTGAATTTCATCCTTCTTCATACCACTTATTTAAAAGTTACTTATACCTCATTTTTGCAAATTAAGAAAACATTACATGAATAGATTTTTTCAAATTTGCTCTTATTTATGAAAGAGCAAACATTTTATCTAACATCTCTTTATCTCTCTGCATTTATACTTCCCTCTTTTATAAATTTATCATTAATATGGTCAAGAGGGGTACAATTGGCGAAGTTTTATAAAATGCCCTATTAATGACTTGTAAATAGGCAGTAATTGGTACTAGCTCATCAACATTCCCTTGCGTCAATATAAACTGGACCCAAAATCACACACAATACAAGCCTTCATGAATCTAAAACATATTAATTTTACTCGGTAAGATCCTTAATTTTTCGTCACAACTCATTTATTATAACTACAGTCGGCTCAAATTGACCACCTCGTGTTTAAGAAAAAATTCAGGGAGGAGCTGGATATGATTGGGCTATGAAACCTGGACAAGATTTATTATAACTTAATCATGGCCCTTCACAAACTTTTTTCTTTTAGGGTTATGAAACTCGATCCGTATCCACATTCTATTTCTCACCCTTATCACCAACTTGCTATCTTTTAGGCTTCTATGGGATCAACCTTGTCAGGCATTTAGCATAGTCTAGTAATAAAACCTCACTGTACTATATTATAATCACACAAAAACCAAAAAACAAAAAAAATTGCCCCTGACGCTGAAACAATTTGGTCCAGCAAAAACACAACAGAGCTCCTCTGTGACTCGAACCTGTTTACTCCATTACAAAGAAGTATTTACATGGTATGTATCTAAACCCGAAATTAGGAAGAAGGAACGGCAAAAGTGAGCCAGGCAAGTCCTTAGGCGAATAGTGAAGGCACATAAACTATATGCAGAGCCTGTTTATTCCAGCGTAAATTTGGCACTGTTATCTTCTTCATTAATCAACAATATTGAGTGTACATATGCATCACCTCTTTTTAAATCCCTCCCCCACCCCCCCAATTATCAGCCTCTGCATATTTCCTTGTGAAATTCTTTCATAAAAGAATTCCACGCTAGCCACGCTGCACCAACTGCAGGCTCAACCTGTTGTTGCACAGGAAATTAAAAGAACGCAAGTGAGAATGGAAGAGAGAAGACGTAATAAAATTTGCTATTTTTCATTATAAAGGTTTATAAAGTGTCTCTATAATAAGATTACTTGAATATCGCAGATTTGTTTTTGTTTTATGATTATTTGTGTCCAATTGAAATTGTAGAGATTGCTGATGACGCCAATGAGGAGGTCGGTCAGTCACAATACAAATGGTGATCTAATAAAGTTCGAGTGCAAGGCAATGTGAAATGGTTATACATAAGCAATTGTCCAAAGGTAAGAACGCACTGATATAATTCATGGAATTGAATTTTGCTGCCTGTGGGAAATGAAGAACACAGTTTCTTGGCTTTATTTCAAATATATAGTGTGCAATGGTGCATGAGTTAAATTTCCGAGTTGTATAATTTTTACCAAACAATATAGGGGTGATTCTTTTACCATGAGTTTCTAAACCTCACATAAATCCCACCCATGATTCTCAGTTTCCTGCTTTATCAACTTTTATGGTAGGTTTTTGGCTTAACCCATCACTTGGAACTAAAAAGCAAGACAATAATCACTACCTTTCTCTTGCAAACTGCAACCAGGAAATAAGACCGATTTTTATGCACCTGTTTCCCAATATGTTCACCCACCATGCGTTTTTTCCTTAGTGCATTAATTAAGAAAAACAAGAACATTAAGCTGACCTGCGGTCTGATGGATTGTACCCCGGGAAAGTGCTTTGAGATGGAGTTTATGACTTCTTTTCCTATATCCCACCGCCTATTTGCTTCAAGAACACCGCCAACCATAACAAGGGGAAAAGTACCCTTTCCATCTGCCAAAAGAAAGGCAACTATTAGTCATAAATTATCATTACTTCAACATTCACAAATCATGCATAATACTCCTAACAGGCAGAGCTAGGACCTAGGTGGGTTATTCATATTTTATAACCAACCATAATCAAACTTTAGCGGTGACAACTTGAGCTAGCAGTTCTGTCCTCAAAAGAACTAACTGCTGCTATGTGTATAATCTAAAATCAATATAAGACTCAGCTGAACCTTTTAAGGTTCATGCAATATCCATTTTAGATTAAATAACATAGTTTCCTAGTCAACTATTGACAAAGTTTGGGAAACCGTACTAACATGAATCCTTATGAAATATGAAATATTTGAGGCACTGAGTTTGTTGAATTGGAGCTTAAAGTAAAAGGAAAGGTTAATGCTAAGTCTTCCTCACTCCTAGGTGTATACACTCTATGATTGAAGCTCTCTCTATGCTCATTATTCATATCAAACTGGACAAATCTGAATATGAAGAACAATTCACCACGAGGATGGCAACTTGTGAAGATAATGGTAATTAAGTAATAACTATAACACTCCTAGGTTATTATAAACCCTCAACTATACATGAAGAATTTGATAGCAATCTCAATTAACCTTTATCCTTTGACACTTCCACGTAATTTGTAAGATTCATTCTTGAAATAGTTAACAAGTTTCAAACAGTGCTCAAAATAGAAAAACACACATGCATTATGAGAAAAAATTTACTATTTTTCAAAAATCCCAGCAAACCTTGTTGAATGATGATACTTTCAATACCCCAAACTACCCATCATAATATTTTTATAAAGAGAAGATGCATCTATACTGTAGATATTCAACTCCGAAAAAAAGGACTCTTAGAAGAAGTTTCTTGTTAATAAAACTCCCTGAAACACCCACTGAAGTCCAAAATTCTTAAAAAAAGGTTTTAATATGCCATGGAAGAAATTGCAAGTTACTAAAATCAACAAACAAGTTACAAGACAACTAGGTGCATGAGCTTTCAACAGCCAGATAGCAAAGCATGCAACGTCTCATAATTCTGATAACATAACGAATAATAAAAATCTTCATGTCGTTTAATATCAAACTGCAACTTTATATACTGAACTCATCGGTACCTCTATACTCATGGACACCTGTATATACGGAAATAATTATAAACCAAATCAGCTCTTCAGGTTAACCTGAGAATAACTTAACATCACAAAAGTTTCCTAATTGAGTATTTAAAAATTAGTTCTCTAGCTTACTTCAACTAGGTTTGCCTTCATCTAAGACCAGGAATATCTATCATTAATATCATGTTGAGTATATATGTCAATTGCTAGTAATAATACTAATCATAAAAACACCGGACCTTCACCACATAATCCAAGTCTCTCTACAACAGCTTTCACACTAGAAGCTAGCTCTTGGACAGAATCTAGCAGGATCTTATTTGCAATCTCATCTCCAGACTCTGCACAGGACACCACAACAGGGACAAGTGCTGCAATACGAGCCCAAGAGGGATCTGCATAGGTCCACCTGATTTCCAATGAGACAAATAAAGGTTGAGACCCTACATACTCCTCAAATATATATAAATAAATGCAAGAGATTATAATAAAACTGTTTGTAGGCCTTCCGTTAACAAGTTAAGCCTTTTTCCCAGTTTCTTTAAGAAGTTAACTTCTGAGTTAAGGAGATCTTTGACAAAGTACTAGAGCCTACAGAGTTTGATTATTGCCACCTCCCATTTAATAGGCCTGTGCTTTATCCGCACTTAAATCCCCCAGGGTTTCTTTGTGAAGAGGCATGAAATAGATTATAATAAAATTATTCCTGGCCCTCTCTTTTGCATTTAATAGCTTGAACTTTTGATTTGAAGTGTTAGTTAACAAAACAATTCTCTATAGATATCTTCAATTCATGTCTCTCAAGCAATAATAATAAAATTGCATTTTAAAAAAAAAATTAAATCCATTACAAAAATATAGAATTAAAGTGCATCATTTCATCAAATCAATCATACATGACATAGGAACTTAGTTTGAAACAATTGCTAAATCAAGCTACAGAAGAAATTACGTCTATCTCATATTTGTTGTTTCAGGCATACAAAAAATTCAAAAACTTGTATCAATTGTATAAATAGGAAAGGAAGTAATGCAAACCAAGCTTTTGGAATTATAGAACAGATCTCATCATTTTTATTCACTAACTACACATAAGATGGCTGTAGACAAGATTTCTAAGTTCCAGCTATTTACTCCACAAAATTTATGATATGATCAAAAATATAGCTGAAATACATACCCGATTATTTCTTCAGGAGAAGACAGACCAAGTTTCTGTAAAATACTACTAGTTAGAGTTGTACTGGGACCACGACCATCATATGCCTTTATTACCGCAGTTAATGCCTGTGCAGCTATTCCATATCCACTGCAAGGAAAAAAACATCAACCAAAACGTTGGATGGTATCAAAAGAGCATATCAGAAAAGGGGTGTTAGATGATAGCAAAAAAGCATATTAGAAAAGTAAAGTCAGTTCACTTCATATGTACTGAACCCTTTTTAGCTGATTGAGTTCGCTATCTACATATTACTGTGCCACATCTCGTATTTTTTCAACAAAAGCTAACTTCCTTAGCCAAATATATATATATATATATATATATATATATATATAATATAAAGAGTTCTTCAACAATAAATATTGCTATTTAATGGGTTGGGACAATCTGAAAGTTATGTTATTACTTATTTGTCCTTTATCAAAAAGAATAGTTCTTTGTGGGGCACGTGGTTTTCCTCTTAATTCATTGGAAGCAGCTATACTGATGTGAGAAAGATATAACATATTAGAAAGATTTATCAATACCTGAAAAGTTTAGAGGGACATAAGATGGGTATTGAACTATACACAAAATATATAATTAAATACTACTATTTACTTTCGTTACAGTGTCAACATATTCATTCAAATGAATAGAGAGAGCAGCCATGAGACATAGGAAAAACACGAACGAATTACCTGCCCCAGTCACCTAGGACAGGTCCTGCACCTGCAGCCCTCGCTTCTCTGCCATCTTCAGTAAATCCATACGCAATAGTCCCTGTTCCAGCTATTAATACACACCCATGAAGTTTACCCATTGTCCCACTTGCCAAAGCAGCCACGGCATCATTCTGAACATAGAGCCTCACATGGCTTGGGAATATATCTCTGAAATAGCAACGCCAAAACATATTGAAATCAAGAGATTCAGCCTTACTCCAGTTTTTCAGAGAACTAAGAAAGTAATATGGCACTACACAAGAAGAAAAAACAATTTTAAAAGTTACACAAGCAGAGTACACAAACAAGTTGAAATTTAACTAGTGTTGCTGGTGAAGAAGCCACCTTATACTATCATGGGCTACTTTTACTACCCAGACTGATTACAATGTTGTAGAAATGATACACGGTGTCAATATAATGTACACAAAGTACAACGGAATAAAACATTCAGGAAACTGAAGGAGCAATGATTTTTATTATCACCCCGCCATTAAAAAATCTTCATTGCTACAATTGATAGTTATTTATGGGCTACTTTTACTATCATGGGCTACTTTACTACCCAGACTGATTACAATGTTGTAGAAATGATATCCAGTATCATTCAATATAATGTACACAAAGTATAATGGAATAAAACATTCAGGAAACTGAAGGAGCAATGATTTTTATTATCACTCCGCCATTAAAAAATCTTCATTGCTACAATTGATAGTTATTTATGGCAGCACTGACTCAGTAGTCAGCCTATATTGTTTTCAGAGATTTTTCCCCATATGAATAGAGAGAAAATAATATGAATTCTGTTCTATAAATCAGACTTGAAAATCACATCAAGAATAAACCAGATATTTCCCACAATAAACAAAATAGAGACTTCATTGAAAAGGAAATTTAATGCATCACCTAAATGTAATGAAAAGATAAAATGAACAAAAAAATTATTTACTTTCTTCTAGCAGTTAAAGGGAAAATAAGCAAAATTACATATAGCAACCTAAGCCAATTGAGAATTCTTTGCTGGTCTGTTGGATGATTAACACCAGAAACAGCCAAGCAAACAGCTCGGACTGAAGATCGTTTTGAGCCACACTGTGAAAGTGCATCTGCCATAACTTGCTCTAATGTTTCCCTTGCAGCAGTTTCTGTGGAAGTAAAAATTGTAACAGCATGACTACTTTTACGGTATCATCTCCATTCTATTATGACAGTTATACCTCTAAAAGAACTCAATGAGAACAATGTAAAAGTACCAGAGGTACATGAAAGATCCTCCCAAGACAAAATGTAATATGAAGATGAAGATGAAAATGCAAACGGGTGGGATGTAAAAACCTAATTACCAGACTACCTAAGAATGACAAATAGATAATCCTATCCAAAAGTAAACGAAGAGGCAGAATCTAATATTACAGATGTCAATAATATCAAACTACCATAACACTACAAACTTTGCCCATCTTCCAAAATTTCATCCTCTTGGGTCCACCCAAAATCATGAGAGTGAGTCAACAAATATTCCTGGACAATCTTCAGTGACATACACCAATCAACGACTGTACCCCTTCACACGAAAGAAGCAAAATAGAGGCAGATAGTTATTTTTAAGCTCAATATCAGTACAGAGACGTTATTGTTCATATTATCTCAAATTTCACTCAGTGCCACAAATTAAAGAGAAGCCTTGGCCTTGAAGGAAAACTTAATCTGCCACAGTAAATGGACGCCAGGGAGTTATTCCGATGTTGAAAATATGTAATAAACTTATAATTCAGAATGATCAAAAGGAGTTTGAGCATGAAACATTTGAAGTCTAATGTTTGACATTGGAACAAGTACATGGTTAAAACAAATCCAGGCTGTGGAGAAAGAAAATGAGAAGTTTTCTTTACACTTCATGTGCGTGTATGAAGAAGAAAAGGAAAAGAGGTGAGGGAAAAACAAGAAAAGAGAGAAAGTATATAAATGAGAAAATACATGGCTGAGGAAAAAAACGAAAGAAAGAAAGAAAATACATGGCTAAACTAACTTCTTCCCCTGCGTTCTCTAGGGAAGTGAATACAGGAACAGAGACTATCAATTCAACAATTGTCAAAATAGTATATTTCCTAAGCAATTTCCATGATTAGCCATAAGTTCTTCACTAGAGGAAATGACCTTTCTCACAATTTATCGAAAATCGAAAGCACCCTCCTTTCGACATTGTATGTCCAAACTAGGTAAGTGGCCCCTTTATTCTCCCCAACAAGGAACAAATGCAAATAACCAAGAGTTAACGAGCAAACCAAGAATCCCAGAGAAAGGTGTTCACAAACAAAAATATCATAAAGTTAACCCCATAGCGAGAAAGAAAATGCAGGATTTCTACAAGAAAGAAAGAACACAAAGAATCACCTCCCACGCTATTATGGTTAGAGCAGCCGGCAACAGCCCGAGCAAGGATGGGAAGAGATTCGATTTGAGAGTCGGAAAAAGGAGTCATGGGCAAGCAAATGCAAACTGTGGAGGTTGTGCCACCATCCAACCCCAAAACGACGCCGGAGGCACCATCTGCCAACGGCATTTCATACTCGAAATCCCAAATCTCACCATTCCTATACCTCTTCATGCCTGCATCGGCAATCCCTTCCTCGTCTTTGTGCTCCAGCTTCATCAGCAATTACTTGAATTAAATTGAAAGAGAGAGGAAGATTGATTCTTGAAAGTAAGGTGCGGACAAGGGACAAACGACAGGAAGAATGAGAACAAGGAGAAGAAGACAATAACAATCCGTATATTTATGATCACACAATAAAATGGCGTGTGTGTGTGTGTGTATAAACAATTCTGAGAGTAGGACGGCCTGATATGAGAAAAATCAAGCCCTACTCCATCGAGTTGCGATCTTTTAAGGTCGAAACACACAGATTATATATTTAAGAAAAAAAACAGCAGTAGAAGTCAGAGTGGACCTAACAAAAACAAAATGAGGATAAACTGGAAAGGCAACGACATTCTTTGTCATGCCCGTACCGCATTTCGAATCCTGATCATTTGTTTCAGAGACTCGACAAACAGACAGAGAATGAGAGAGAGAGAGAGAGAGAGTGAGAGAGAGAGATTTCAGAGAGAGAATCGCGAGAAGAGGGGAGACTTTTGCAGTTCTTGGAGGCTTTATGAGCTAGGGAAGGTGTCGTTGTAGCCTGAGGAGTATATCTGTATATGAAGGTCAAACAAGATATATTAGAATATTTTTTTATTTTTCGAAGATTTCGTTTTTTTATTTCCTTAAGAATAATTATGACGCAAGAACATTATTTTTTTCATAGAATTACTTTTAATTTAGTTCTTGAAATATTTCTTCCTTTAGTTCTTTTTAAATAAAATCATTATCCGACAGCGAATTAAGAAATAAAAAATTTATTTTTAAAATAAAAAATTTATATGATTATTTTTAATTCATTTAAAATTGCACTATGTGAAATATTTATTCAATTTTTGAATTTAACGTTGAATAATAATTAATAAAAAAATAAAAATAAATGAATTTAAAAGATAAAAAGAATTTAAATAAATATATATATTTTCATTAATGTTCACCTAATTTATTATAAGAAAAATCTAAACTCCTCCCAAAGTCAATCGATATCTTTTCACAAACGCCTCCGAATAAAAAGCAAGAGCAAGGTGAACGGTATAAGAATGAACATTTCTTGATAATATTTGTACCACAAACTATAAAATGTGTAAATGATTTTACGAGGGATGTAAATTTATTATATGATTTTTTTTTAACATGAACTTAATTTCATTACTAATTCGTCAAACAAAATACATCAAAATATAGATGCATCAAAAACCCAAAAGTGAATCAAGTTCCATCATCAACATCTATCTCCTAAATAAAAGGTGGAGGGTGATCATAGAGACAAAAGTTGTCTTCTAAATTGTAAGAGTATTTAGCTAAATAATCAGTTATTCTAATATTCTCCCTATGAACATATGATATTAATACTTGCCAATTCGTATTTAGAATTAATTTATGATATGATTTCGCTACGACATGTTAAAGATGGATAATAACCAATTGAAAGTCAAATAAATACTAGCCTTAGAATAATAAATTTAACAGATTTGGCTTCTCTCCTTTTCTTTTCATGTATGCTCACATCCTTTACCCCTTTTATAACCATTGAATTAAGACCGAATGGTCCATATTTAATATTTCCTTTACATCATTCTCTCCATTTCCTTTCTATCTTTATTTCCATTGTAATAATTTTTTTATAAAATATTAAATATGAATAATTAAATCTTGATCTAATAATCATGAAGATAATAAACAATGAGAGCAGACAAAAAAAGAAAAAAAGAAAAAGAAAAAGACAAGCACAAATTTAACACGTATCCTTATCGGCCCACATTAGACTTATTTTAGAGCAATTTTACTATTTTGTTATATAATATATAGTAAACAATGTCTAATACTCATAAGAATTCGGAACAATATGAATATTTGAATAGTATAAGGTTATAATGATACTTTTTTTAATGTGTCAAGGTTTCAATCGAAATTTATGGCACTCTCATATAATTTTTCTATATTTAATTATGATTTTTTAAAATTTAAATAAAAAAATCTAAAAATTCTAAATGAATAGGTGACCAAGATGAGAGTATAAACTTTAATTTTATAGCTTTAATTAACCATTAGCACCAACTATTCCAAATTCGTAATAAAGATGTTAAAATGACTAATGCGACGTTTGGGATTACACCTTAAAATATGTGAACCTAATATTGTAGCAAAAAGAAATGAAATAAAAAATTTTGAAAAGCCCTATTATCACATTATATTATGAACTAAAAAATGAAAACAATTAAATAAATTTTTCGGGCACATATATTTCTATGTATATAATATAAAATATTACAAATTAATACTATTCTTTTTATAGGATCCGGTTTGGATTTTAAACATTAAATACATTTTAACCAATTTTATCCCTAATTAATATACTCTCAGTTTTCCCACACATTCTTTCATTTCTTTTTTCTCTCCATCACTTACCTTCTTATAAATAAGGGCATCTTTAAAAAAAGTTACATTTTTTACATATTTTTTTCCCAATTTCTTATACATCTGGTGATTTTAACTAATTTTAATAAATTTCTTACATCACGTATTTGGATCTTATAAAAAGGAGGGAGGGAAAATAAATTATGTGACTTCTCCTAATTTTGTATCAAATAACTTTGTTTTAAGAGGCAACCATACATCCTTCTCATGGAGAAGGAACTCTCTCTCACACACATATACCATACACTTATAAAAAATATACCCACGTAAAGATAAAATTTATAAACTCCGCTTGATGCCATTGTGGCACTAATCCACAATTTAGTTATAATAAAAAAGAAATAAATGTGCATAATATTAAGGAAAAATGACGGAAAAGTGATCTCAAAATTGGGGAATGACATATGGGTGATTTCGTAAATCCAGAAGTTAAGAATTCCTTATCACGTTTTGACATTTTTTAATCAATTTTTGAGAAAAAAACCCATCTGTCATTTCCCAATTTTGAGAACACTTTTCCATCATTCTCCCTAATATTAATTTTTTTATAGTAGCCAAACTTGACTTTTGGCATAAGTTGCTCTTGTTGCCCTCCATTGGCACATGCTGTATTTATAATTATTCTTTGGGAGAATTACACCCAGGTCTCAAAAAAAAAAAAAATTAAAAAAATAGTTTATTGAAATTGTAAAATAAAAAAAATGATCAAATGAAGTTGTCAATGTGGGCTCCTAGAGTTGTCAATGACTTGCTCCTTGAGTTGTTAATGGGACGGGACCATTTTTTCATTTTATAATTTCAAAGAACCATTTTTTTATTTATCTTTTTGCTGGGATATGAATATAATTCTCTCTTATTCCTTTTATCTGATGCTAATAATCATTTGTTGTTATGGTTGATAGGCATAATATTTAGGGAAAATCACTGTCAGGTCCCATGGAAGCAAAATATTCTCAAAAAAGTCCCAGGAAAATCTGAAATATCTGAAAAGTCCCTAGGGACTTTTCAGATATTATTTTCCAATGTAAAAAGACACACATGCCCCTCTTGTTAATGTAAAAGTAGAAGCTTCAGAAAGAGGAGGGAAGGCGCAAGTTTTTTTCCGGAGACACAGAAACGACGCGAAAGGGACTGGTGTGAACTCCAACATTGAAGGGATCAAGTGTAATGTTGAAGTTCTTGGTAAAGGATCAAATTTGCAAGCTCCACGTACTGGAACCGAGGTAGAACACGAAACTGAATTTTTTGATTTTGGTTCTGTGTGATATTTGGATAAAGTGAAATTGAATGGTGGTGAAAGGTTGGTGCTTGGTGGCAATAGTGGACAAAGTGGTAGGAGGTAGATGAGTAATGACATGATTTAGGTAAAGTTATGAGCTTGAGCGTTATAGTTGGGGTTTGAATAAGGTTGGGTAGTGTTAATGTGATAGTGCTCTGTTTTTTGGGGAGGTGACAGAGGAAATGATACCTTGAAAGTGGGAATAGCTGATTTTCAGGTTGGTGGGTGCTGTAAAAATTGTGATATGGGAAGAAATTTAATTGTTGTTAATTCGTGCAGTTGGTGTTGTTAATATAACTGAAGTGGTTGTTAATACAGCAAATGGCTTTGGGTGTCATAATGCTCTGTTATTGTGGAACAAAACAGAGAAAGTTGGACGTTTGACGTGGGAAAAGTTGATTCTCATGGTGGTGGGTTGATGTGAAAAGGGTGATATGTAAATAGCTTAAGTAGTTGTTAATTCGTACAATAGTAGTTGTGAATATAACAGTTTGAGTTGTAAATACAAAAACTGTGCTATTTTTTAAGTTTTAAGGCAATGTAATAGAGAGAAAGGCCTATTGTTTGGAAACCCAACAAAGTTATGCCTTTGTTTAAAGTGGGAGTTATTGAATGTGATTGTGCTTTGTTTGATTATATGATTGTAAAAGAAGTGTTGTTAATATGTGCATATACAGTTGTTAATATAGCTTTGGAAGTTGTTAATACGAACTTCATGGTGCAGATTATCATGAAAGATGGCAACTAGTTCTGGGAAGAATCTATTGTGTTTCATTCATGTGGGGGGGAAGTTTTTAAATGTCGGAGGAGATGAAACGCAATATGTTGGTGGTATGGTAAGAACAAGATGCATAAAAGAAAGTACAACATATGAGGAGTTGCTACAAATCATATCTTCTATAACGGGAAATGAAAGTAATCAAATTCAAGTGAAATTCAAAGTTTCTATTGATACATCAACATTTGTGGATCTTGTAGACGATGAAGGGGTGGATCATTTTATGAAATATAATGAACAATATGGTCATGTGTACATTGAAGACGATGGTGATGATGAGAATACAGTCCCAACATTTAATGGTCAAATGGAAGAGCAAGAAGTGTAAGTCGAGTTATCTTAAGAAAAGTAATTTGTTGTAACTTAATCATGCAAAAGAGAAGTCTAACTTGTCATTTATTGCAGGATTGATCAAATGTTTGTAGGTGCTGGAGGATTGTGTATGTCCCCACCGCCTTTGTTAAATGAAAGTCAAGATGTCCCATCATTGGAATGTTGTACTCAATTGGTGCCAACGCCCATACCGGGAATGAATCATACCAAATGGAAGGATTTAATTATTGGAGAAGGACAGATATTTCCGAATGGTTTGAGCCTTCGTCAGACATTATATAAATACAGTATTTCACACAAGTTTTCATACCAATTTGTGAAGAATAATAAACAGAAGATAATTGTGAAGTGCAAGGTTAGTGGTTGTCCGTGGTACATGGGTGCTTATTCATCAGGAGAACATCAAGATACAGAGTTTCTAACGATTCGAACATACAAAAGTGAACACATTCACCATGCACAGGACAGCCTAATAGTCTGGCATCCACACAGGTCGAGCTTGACATCATCAATCGTAATGGATGATTTAAGGTCCAATATCGATAAGACTTCCAATGAAATTCGAGCAGACTTGTACAGAGAGTATGGGGTGCGACTGAACTACCCTCAAGCATATAGGGCAAAAGAAAGAGCGTTAAAGGAATTAAATGGACGAGTAGAAGACTCTTATCAAGCAATTCCTTGGATATGTGATAGATTGATTGAAAGTGATCCAGACACAGTTGCAAAATGGGAAGGCTCATCTAACAATAGATTTGAGCGGGTATTTATTGCTTATGGTTGCTCGGTTAAAGGTTTTATAGGTGGTTGTCGGCCCATTGTTTATATAGATGGCTGTCATCTAAGTGGCCCTTATAAGGGAACAATGTTGTCAGCTTGTGCATACGATGCAGACAACCAAATGTTTCCCTTAGCATATTCCATTGTCAGTGGTGAAACATATGATGAATGGCTTTGGTTTCTACTCAATTTGAAAGAAACAATAGGATCAATCATGATAACCATAGTGTCAGATCGCAATAATGCAATTATCGGTGCTGTTAAAGAAATATTTGGCAGCGAGCGACATGGCTATTGCTACAGGCATGTGAAGGAAAATTATAGTGCAGAGTTCTTGAAAATCAATAGAGGTCGAGCACGTACATCGGCGACTACCAAAGAGACTGCACTCAAGCTTCTTGATGCAATTGCCTATGCAAGGTTGGATGAGGACTTTATAAGTGCAATGGGAAAATTAAGATTGTTCAATCCACAATTGGCACAATGGGTGGAGACCAATGGGGATGTTGACAAATGGGCTCTGAGCAAGTTTCCTTTCAATAGGTGGGATAACATAACCACGAATATTGCGGAGTCGTTTAATGCATGGATGTTGAAAGAGAGGAAGCATAGCATGTCAATACTAATTCATGAGCATCGGGACAAATTGGCACGGAAATTGCTTGCAAGCAAGATGGCAATGGCCAATTGGAAAAATGGAGTTGGACCCAATGTTGAAGAGAAAGTGCTGCAGCATGTTACCTATGCGGAAAATATGGATGCAGTATATTATGGAGACCATAACTTTTCGGTGCGAACTAGATGTGGTGAAGCGACAATTTATGTCAATGTAGATCTTGCTCAAAGAAAATGCACATGTTTAGCATGGCAAATGAGTGGAATACCTTGTGCCCATGCTTGTGCAGCAATTAAGGTACTCAATGGTAATGTGTACACATTTGTACATGATTGGCTGAAAGTGGAAGCACAGGAGAAAATATATGGAAACACCATGAGACCAGTTGCAACACATGATTGTCCACGAGCTGATTCTCTGACTGTCACACATTTGCTGACACAAACATTCTTGGATCCGCCAACAACTACAAGGCCGGCAGGGAGGCCGAAAAGAAAAAGAAGGGAATCTCAGTTTCAAAACAAGAAGCTTTATCATTGTGGCCGATGTCATGAGGTTGGGCACTCCGTGAGGACTTGCAAAAATCCAAATCCAACCTAAAACGATGGATTATGTACTTTCTTTTGTTAGCTACTTATTTTGGATTATGTATATATACACCATTAACTGGTGCCTTCCTGTGACCCGTATTGGTTTTTGAACGGGTCCGGATGTTGGTGTAGTTAAACACAAATAGTCTGATATTAAGTTAAATGAGTAGGCGAAAATACCCCCTTACTCATACAACTTAATATTTCAATGTAAATTGATATGTGGATCTGATATGCTACTAAGTTGTGACATGCACTGTCAGAAGTTGGAAAATTAGGTTGCATGTGTTGTTTAAATTTGCATCAGTTGCATTAGTTGTGAACAAAACTCATTATGTTGTGAAAACATACATTAGGAGTTGTGAAAATTTTCACCAGTTGCTGTCAAATTTTTGCAGCAGGAATTTAAGTAATTAGACATTATAAGTGGTTAAAATCATGGGTTCCTTAGGTGACAGTGGTGAGGTGTGCACTTTATAAAGTCATGGGGGACTTACTATTCACTTGTGCATGTGTCTAACTTACTTCATACAATAGGCAAACAACCAACCAACCACTTGATAAAATATGCTACAATTCAGCTGTTATGAAAATTTGCATCAGAAGTACTGCTGCAGTCACGCGATGAGGTTGTGAAAGGAACTGAAAGGGTTGTTAATGAACGCTTTACAGGTTGTAAATATCTCAACATCAAAGAGTTACGGTGAGAAAACGATGGGAGGAGGTTGTTAATTGAACTGAAAGGGTTGTAAATAAACGCTTTAAGGGTTGTAAATAGCTACTTTGCCAACACTTAACGTCAGAGAACGTTGTTAGACACAAACACGGGCGAGGTTGTTAATTGAACTCAAACGGTTGTAAATGAACGCTTTAAGGGTTGTAAATGTCTCATGTACAACCCTTAAAGCGTTCATTTACAACCCTTAACGTCAGATAACGTTGTTAGACACAAACACGGGCGAGGTTGTTAATTGAACTCAAACGGTTGTAAATTAACGCTTTAAGGGTTGTAAATAAGCATTTACAACCCTTAAAGCGTTCATTTACAACCCTTAACGTCAGATAACGTTGTTAGACACAAACGCGGGCGAGGTTGTTAATTGAACTCAAACGGTTGTAAATTAACGCTTTAAGGGTTGTAAATAGCTACTTTGCCAACCCTTAACGTCAGAGAACGTTGTAAGACACAAACGCGGGGGAGGTTGTTAATTGAACTCACAGGGTTGTAAATGAACGCTTTAAGGGTTGTAAATGATAATTTACAACCCTTAAAGCGTTCATTTACAACCCTTAACGTCAGAGAACGTTGTAAGACACAAACGCGGGGGAGGTTGTTAATTGAACTCACAGGGTTGTAAATGAACGCTTTAAGGGTTGTAAATGAGAATTTACAACCCTTAAAGCGTTCATTTACAACCCTTAACGTCAGAGAACGTTGTAAGACACAAACGCGGGGGAGGTTGTTAATTGAACTCACAGGGTTGTAAATGAACGCTTTAAGGGTTGTAAATCAGAATTTACAACCCTTAAAGCGTTCATTTACAACCCTTAACGTCAGAGAACGTTGTCAGACACAAACGCGGGGGAGGTTGTTAATTGAACTCACAGGGTTGTAAATGAACGCTTTAAGGGTTGTAAATGAGAATTTACAACCCTTAAAGCGTTCATTTACAACCCTTAACGTCAGAGAACGTTGTACGACACAAACGCGGGGGAGGTTGTTAATTGAACTCACAGGGTTGTAAATGAACGCTTTAAGGGTTGTAAATCAGAAAAGGCCATTTTTCAGAAAAGGCCATTTTTCATGTCATTTTGCTTTAAGGGTTGACAATCAGAAAAGGCCATTTTTCATGTCATTTTGCAGTTGTTGCGCTGTGGCGAAGCAAAAGCAAATCGCCACACCTTGAAGTTGTAAAACGAATTCATCAGATTGTTAATACACACTTCAGGAGTTGTAAACAACACATTATTCATAACGTAAGAAAACTTCTTTAATTTGAAATACGTGTTGGAGGTTGTTAAACCCATATAACCTGTTGTCAATAAACGCTTGAAGACCTGTAAAAATCACCATTGTAATAACGCCCTATTACTTAAATGTTATAACTTGTACAAGAAGGCATATGCAGTTGTGCAATAGCCGTAACCAGTTGAAAATATTTCCTTGTAACCTAAACATGGCAGTAAACAAAAAAGCAATTCTTCTTGCCCTTCCTACAATGACAAAATAGTCACACAAAGACATAAGGTTCTTGAAGAACCCACAAAATAGCAACATATGTACATAATAACATCACAAATGCTACTTGTCTCTATTCCCCTGCATTTGTTTCTTGTCACCTGCAATGGACAGCACCTTTTTGGCATGTATGTTCCTGTCATGTGTCACAAGCCATCATAACGAATCGACCTTAATCTGCCGAATTTGTTCAGGAGACAACTTAGGCATCGTATACCCCCCTTTGTCTTGTGCCGAGCCATCCCAACCGAATAACCATGAAAGAACATGGACGCCACACGAATCGCTGCAAACAGAAAGGAACAAACGATATGAAACACAACCAACCATTTCAACCGAATAAAGCAAAAAAAAAAAAGGTAATACTAACATGTCAGCTTGGACATGCACTTTTGGCCAGTTGATGTCTTTAGGTATTTCTCTTCCTTTGCCAAATAATTCTGGTTTAACCCTGCGAAGTACACTAATGATGCAATCTCTCTGCAAGAAGCAAATAATGTTGACATTACACAACACAGCAAGAACAACATTTACAAAATAAAGCATAAACTTAAGTTGGAGTGCTTACACACTGGCTTCCCAACCGCTCCTTGCCACGCAATTCTTCTTGTTGCTTTTGGCTCAATCTCTTCTTCTTACTTGTCTTCTCAAGGGAAACCAATTCCTCTTGGACAATTGACACCACCCTTGACATAATTCTTTCATATGTTCTCTTCAATTCCTACAAATTATGAGGGAAATATTAGTGACAATAATATGCAAAGTATGTAAACCTCACATCAAAGTTCATCACTTACCGGGTGTGTTATAATATTCTGCTGATGCAATTCCGAGGCCGGACCCCCCACTACTTGCCCCACGGAATGTAGCAACCCTTGGTTGCTGTGCCTCTCTATTTGCACTCTCTTCTTCACGTTTTTATCATTCCAATATCGTACTGCTTCGTCATTTTTAGAGGCTTGTAATTCACCGAGGGGAAATTTTTGTAAGCAAAAAACCTGCATACAATGTGAATAACAACTTAACATAAGTAAATGTCAACATTTAATGTAGAACTTTAGGAATCATTATACAATGAAAACTTATGTTGCACTTACCATAAGAAAATATATACACCCTCCAACGTTGATTTTTCCTGAAGCTTTCCCTTTGCTCACTTTTTTCTTGTATTGTCCAACTGAATTTGAAAGTTCACTCAACACAAAGGTAGCCCAATCATTGTCTCCAAAAGCTGGCTGTGTAGCCACCAACACCTTTAACACTCGGTCACTAACCTTAACACCGGCTCCGGGACACAACAACGTGCCCAATGCGTACATAATAAAGAGAAATTCAAAATCTGCATCATCTTCTCTTTCAATCAGCCATTTCCCAATTGTCTTATATGGCACTGTGCCATACAATGTTTTTAATTGTTGAAAATCTTTGTCTTCATTCATCGCATTTCTTTCAATGTCCCCGCCCACACACGGTAACCCCATAAATTCTGTTACATCTTCCGAGCGAATGTGGAGTGACCTCCCTCGAATAGAAACATTGTTGGTTGGAGGGTCAAATGCACCCATAAACTGCCCACATAAGTCTCGAGGGATTTGTGAACAGCTTATGTTGACCAACTTATCAAATCCAATTCTCTTTAACCGTTCCATCCGCTCTTCTCTGTTCTTCAAACTTTTGCACACCTCTATAAATTGATTAGGGGCACACCGAGTAAGGAATGGAACAACATATTTTTTCCCTTTTTCCCCTCTCCTTAATTTCTTTGCCCTCTCCTTATATTTCTCCTTCTCATCATCTTTCAAAGCGTTCCAAGCTTCTTTTACCGACTTACTCTCCTCTTTAAAAGGCCTTTTCGGCTCATTCTTTTTCTTCTTGTTCTGGTAATACTCTTGCGTGAACAATACATACGATGACACTTTTGGCTGCCTCTCTTCTTCTTTATCTTCCCTTTTTCTTTTGTTCGCCATTTTTTACTTAACCAGAAACATAATAATTAATCCAATCCTTCCAAAACTCAGTAACAAGAGCTTTAACACAGAGTACAGTCCACTGATTCAAACTATTTTCATGTGCAAATTAAAACTCAATATCAAAAACAATAATCGAAAATGACTCCAACACAACACTAGTTTGGTGCCACCAAGAGACTACTGCTTTGCATAGCTTATAACCAGTAAATTCCACTGTCACAAATCAGATTCACCTCCAACATTGCCCAAAATTTTGACATTTCAGTACATGCACCTAAAGTCACACAACTTACCATGGCAATCAATATGTATGTCAAATGCAAATTTTGACAAGTAAGCTCATATCAGAAATTTCACCAAACTCAACAAAGTGTACAGAATTTCAGCGATGGATGCAAAGCTTTGGAATATACCGTTCAGCAAACATCCACATTTTGACAACAAATTCAAGTCACTGCACCAAAACTCTAACCCAAGTCCACACAGTTCAGTTTTATCACAAAACAACTCAATATTATCAGTGGAAGTCAACAAACGGTGCACAATAAAGCTGCAGAGACTATAAACAGTAAAGCCGCAATATAAACAAGTTAACATTGAAGAGGTATAGATTAATGCCATATGAACAAGCATCTATAAAAAAACCATAACCAATTACTACCTACAATATGGAGCTAAATGTAGATCATGCCATTTTTTTTTCTTTCCTAAATAAAGGGGGTAGGAAATGGGGCGGGCCCAATCTTCCTCTTCCTATCAAACTAATATGCCAAGCTTCTCTTAGCCCTATAGTCTTTCTCCTTCCTAAATTTATCCAAATGATTCAAGACCTGAACTGAAAGAGACTCTACAAACAAAGCTTTCACAATCATCTCTCAAAATGCCATTTTTGTTACTAGAAAATTACACAACTTAAATCAAAGTCCTAAATCCTAAATCCAACAACAAGTGGAGGAACGCCGGCGGGAATGGCAATTTTATTTAACGTGATTGTGTGTGTGTGTAGATAAAAGTATGTAACGTGATTTATACTTAAATACAATTTTATTTTTAAAAAAAGAGTTTGACATAAATTTAAGTTGCTAATATATTGAAAAATCAGTTTAAGAAGATTTAAATTTAAAGAAAATTTAAAAATTAGAAAAAGTTAGCTTCAACTTTTAAGTCACTTTTGGTCTAAAATCATTTTTCTTTAAGAATTATCCCAAACACAAATTTTTACATTAAACTAATCTTCTTTTGGCTCCAGTGAGGCAATAAATTTTTGGCTGGGAATAAGGTATAGTTATTCCTAATCCCCTCTCGTACCGTAGATTTCTCAAAGGCAAAAGGGCTTTAATGTTGGTCACGAGATCTCTCCGCACATACCGTTAGAGATTGAACCCCTAATTAGATACTTAAAAAACCTAGTTAAGTGCCACCTGTATTAGGTATAGTGATTTGTTCCAATGACTTTTGAAGCTCTCCATGCATAGTGTGTTTGGGTGGATTTCTTGGGAGCTTCATGGATCCACTATTTTGGTTTTTCCCCCCCATCATGTCATGAGAAGAATAGAATCCTACTTTGCAGTTTACATATGTTTGTTAAGGTCCATACCTAAAATTGCTCATTCAACCACAATCTAGTTACAACCGCTATTACATTACAGTGAACACGTCCAAGTCGCTTACAATACCAAAAGCACTCGCAACAGTTTTTCTACATAATACATTCCACCACCTGTATTCTTAAAGTAACAGACTACTCATCTATCTACACTGTACTGCTAGATTTATTAATAAAGTCTCCACAATATATCAACGAGAGGTTTATGTATTTTAATCTAATGTGGATTAACAGAGCCGCACTTGAGTCTAACCTGACCATTCTGACCAGTGAGAACACCAACACTACTGAGCTTAGCCATGGAGACAGCAAAGTCATTGAAGAAGGCAAACTGGTTAATGAGCTTAGCCATGGCGCCTAAATCCTAAATCCAACAACAAGTGGAGTCCTAAATTAATGAGAAACGGTGATTTCTTTCACTCACCAGCGGGAATGGCGCCTTCGACTGGAGCACCGATGGAGTCTCGAAGTGGAGGAACGCCGGACGACTCTCGGCGCCAGACACCACCGACGGAGACGCAGCCGCAGCCGACTGCAACACCAGCACCCACACACGGCCACAAGACGCCGACCAGAAACGGGACACGCACGGCGAACGAAGGGAGCACCGACGGTGAGCGAGGGCCGACGGTGAGCGAGGACCACCAGCGACGGACACGATCAGCGAATGACGGCACAACCACGGCCACGCACCGCACGCCACCGGACGACAACGGAGACGCGATTTGGAACGCGATTTGGCCTCTGGAACGCGATTTGGCCCTCTGCGCGATGATTTGGGGTTGTGCCGCTCTGGTCTCTCTTTCGTATTGAGGAAGAAGAGTTTAAATTTTCATTAGGGCATGTGTGTCTTTTTGCATTTGAAAATAATATCTGAAAAGTCCCTAGGGACTTTTCAGATATTTCAGATTTTCCTGGGACTTTTTTGAGAATATTTTGCTTCCATGGGACCTCACAGTGATTTTCCCTAATATTTATTATCTAAACATATGTGAGAAAATAATTATGTATAACTTTTGACATTTTTACGAGGGGAAAAAGAATTTTCTTTCTTTTCTTTGTGAGAAAAGAATCATGCATCTTTACTTTTGACATTTTTATGAGGGGAAAAAGAATTTTCTTTCTTTTCTTCCCGCAAATATTTGTTTCCACTGTCTTCAGAATAACATTTTATAGATTTTAGTCATTTTATAGATTTTAGTGGGCAGGAAAGAATTACTATTTATATTGGGAGAACGACAGTTTGAACCCGAGGGATAAATTTTAAGTTGAATTTATTGAGGAAAAAAAAGGTTCTAAGTCGCGTTTAGGACCAAAAAATTCTGAAATTCAGTAAATAACAAAGATTTGCAAATTAAGATGTGAAGTGCAGAAAGCAGAATAACTTTTCTCATAATGGAGTAAACAGTACTCCCCCTGTCCCTAATATAAGATATATATTTGAGGAGTTGATCTTGGTTTTAAATATACGACGTAATTTTTATATTTATCAATCTTTTCTTGATTTACCCCTATTAATACTTCCTTAACAATAACCAAGAAAGAAAGAGAATGAGAAATTAAGGAAGATGATTATGGTGTTTTAGAAAATATATATCATATTAATTAACTTAACTAACTTCCTTTATTTAATCAAATTAGGTAAATAAGTTTTCTATTAAGGATAGGAGGGAGTACTATACTAAGTGTATGTTTGGAGCAGCGACTGCAGAAATGACTTTTTCCAATGCAGAAATGACTTTTTCCAATCTGATTTTTTGCAATTTTACTTTTGGGTAAAAATAATATTATGTAATATGATTTATGTTTGAATTGGCGATTGTATAAATGACTTTTATAAAAGTAAAACTTGTTTGGATTGGTTTAAACATAAGTGGCTTTTATGATAATAGTAAGAGAGAAATTAAATTTGAAATTATAAAAAATTTATAAAAGTTAAAGTTGGGAAATTTAGGAATTAAAAAATACACAATTTGATGAAATAATATTACATATGTAATTGGATCACATGTCCCATATAATTTGGTCTCTAATTAAGTTACAAATATGATTCATTTAGGAGGAAGATCGTCTACTATAATTTATTACGGAAGGCTGTTCATCTACACTATTGTTATTTACATAAATTATATTCTCAGCTTCAGCTTGGCAAAATACTACGTCAGTGGCATCATTTCTCTTAATAAAATTATGTAAGGCCATTATTGCACAAATAATGCGAACTTGTGTTTGATAGCTATACTTACACATTTTTTATAACAATTCAAATTGATTTTACCACACTCCAAAAATCCTTTCTATGATAGCTGTACTTGGCATCATTTTTTTTGTAACATTTATATATAATATATATTGCCATCGGAATATTTATATATCTATACAACTAGTGTGGGATAATTTTTTTTAAAAAAAATTCATTACAGTCACAAGCTACATTCTATTGCCTCATGAGACAAAGTAATAATGATCGCCCATTCTGCTTTTTCTTACCGCCTTATGGGACAAAAGCTACAGCTGAGGGTTTTTGATAAAAGCAGCTTATGGACCATAAGACAGTATTGAAAATCGCCCGTCCAAACATTCGGTTTTTTTCTTTCTCAATTGCAATCGGGCTTGTACCCTTTCAATCAGGCTTTTTGAGGGTTTAAATGCTCAACCAAACATAGTGCTCGTTTGGAATAACTTATTTTTAGACAATAAGTGCTTATAAATCGTGATTCACAGTATATGAGGAAAGTATGTGAGATGAGTTTTATCTCAGCTTGCGTAATAAGCACTTATTTTTTAAAATTAAGTGATCCCAAACATACATACACTAAATAATCATAAATTAGCACCACCGCTTATTATGAAAACTTTTTACCCCATATATTTTATTTATTTATTGATCAAACTCTCATGAGAGAGAGAGAGAGACGAAAAAGATTAACCACCATGACCCTCCTAGAACAAAACCAAAAAGATGTACAGAACTAACTATAATTTTTATGTATCAATTGCTCTAGAGCAAGCTGTTTTGACAATCTGAGAAGGGAAAATAAAATGAAGATAAAACTGCCATGCAAAGTCAGTCAATGATACTCAACTTGTTTGCTGGTTCTTAAGCTTGTCGCCATGAGTGCATGCACTTTTTTCGCCTTGATCGCGGAAACAGAAGTTGCTGAATCTGCTTTTCATAATGGAGTAAACAGTACTCCCCCTGTCCCTAATATAAGATATATATTTGAGGAGTTGATCTTGGTTTTAAATATAAGACGTAATTTTTATATTTGTCAATCTTTTCCTGATTTACCCCTATTAATACTTCCTTAACAATAACCAAGAAAGAAAGAGAATAAGAAATTAAGGAAGATGACTATGGTGTTTTAAAAAATATATATCACATTATTAACTTAACTAACTTCTTTAATTTAATTAAATTAGGTAAATAAGTTTTCTATTAAGGATAGGAGGGAGTACTATACTAAGTGTATGTTTGGAGCAGCGACTGCAGAAATGACTTTTTCCAATCTGATTTTTTGCAATCTTATTTTTGGGTAAAAGTAATAGTATAATATGATTTATGTTTGGATTGACGATTGTATAAATGACTTTTATAAAAGTAAAACTTGTTTGGATTGGTTTAAACATAAGTGGCTTTTGTGATAATATTAAGAGAAAAATTAAATTTGAAATTATAAAAAATTTATAAAAGTTAAAGTTGGGAAATTTAGGAATTAAAAAATACACAATTTGATAAAATAATATTACATAAGTAATTGGATCACATGTCCCATATAATTTGATCTCTAATTAAATCACGAATATGATTCATTTGAAAGGAAGATTGTCTACCATAATTTGTCATGGAAGACTATTCATCTACACTATTGTTATTTACATCAACTATATTCTCAGCTTCAGCTTGACGAAATACTATGTCAATGGCATCATTTCTCCTAATAAAATTATGTAGGGCCATTATTGCACAAATAATGCGAACTTATGTTTGATAGCTGTACTTACGCATTTTTTATAACAATTCAAATTGATTTTACCATACTCCAAAAGTCTTTTCTATAATGGCTTTACTTGAAATCATTTTTTGTAACATATTTATATATATATATATATATTGCCATCAGAATATTTATATATCGATACAACTAGTGTGGGATAATTTTTTTTTAAAAAAAAAATTCATTACAGTCACAAGCTACATTCTATTGCCTTATGGGACAAAGTAATACTGATTGCCCATTCTGCTTTTTCTTACCGCCTTATGGGACAAAAGCTACAGCTGAGGGTTTTTGATAAATGCATCTTATGGACCATAAGGCAGTTTTGAAAATCGCCCGTCCAAACATTCGGTTTTTTCTTTCTCAATTGCAATCGGAATTGTACCCTTTCAATCGGGCTTTTTGAGGGCTTAAACGCTCCATCAAATATACACTAAGTGTGTGTTTGGAATATCGATTGACAATTGGGTTTATTTTAATTTGACTTTTGGTAACATTACTTTTGATAAAAGTCAAATTGTATATTGTGATTTATGTTTGGATTAGATGTTGTATAAATGACTTTTGCAAAAATAAAACTTATTTGGATTGACTTAAGCACAAATAACTTTTGTGATAATGGTAAGAGACAGTGGGTGAAAAAATATTTACAAAATCAAGTAAATATTTAAAAATTACTTTAAAATATTAGGTACTATTGAAAAAAATATTTTAGAGTGGGTGGAAATCAATAAATCAGTATTCTAAGTTTTGGGTGGGTACTCTTTACTACTAAAAAAAATATATTAAAGGTAAAATTGTAATCAGTCTCCTAAGACTGGGTACAACTGAAAAATTATTTTAAAAGGTTAAAAGCACAAAAAAATATTTTAAAATAATTTTTGGAGCTAAAAAAGTACATTAAGGGTAAAATTGCAATAAGTCTGATAAAACAGAAGGTACGATTGGAAAAGTATTTTAAGGGGTTAAAAACACTCAAAAAATATTTTTTGATACTACATACTATTTAAAAAACATTTTATGGGAAAAGCCAATATCATATAACTAATTTCCAGACAACCCAATCTAGCATAAAATACCATTAGCTTTTAATAAAAACTTCTTTCTCCAGCTTCTCACAATTGAACGTTCACCAATTGAGCTTTGGCAAAAGCACAATTGCCTGCTAGCCTCCCCAAACACTATAAAAAAAAATGATGGCTGCCAATCAAGCTTAAGGACTCTCACCAAACACACACTAAGAGTGTGTTTGGAAAAGCGATAGGAAAAATAGAGTTTCTCAATTTAGCTTTTAGTAATTTTATTTTTGGTAAAAATCCGATTGTGTAATGTGATTTATGTTTGGAACAGCGATTGTATAAATGACTTTTGCAAAAATAAAACTTGTTTGGATTGACTTAAGCACAAGTGACTTTTGTGATAATAGTAAGAGAGAGTGGGTGAAAAAATATTTCAAAGGGTTTAAAACACCAAAAAATAGTTTAAAATAATTTTTAGAATTGAAAAAGTACATTAAAGATAAAATTGCAATTAGTCTGATAACACACTAGGTACAATTGAAAAAATATTTTAAGGGTTAAAAGCATCAAATAATAGTTGAAATTAATTTTTGTAGCAAAAAAAGTACATTAAGGGTAAAATTGCAATAAGTCTGATAGTACACTGAACACAACTGAAAAAATGTTTTAATCATTCTCACTCTCCCCAAAAGCTAAATCAGTAAAAGCTAAGAAATGGAGCTTATGGCAAAAGCTATTAAGATAGAATTAAACTCGATTGCTCACTTTGGGAAACAAACACTCAATTTTTTTTTCCAAATTGTCCATTGAGCTTATAAGCTCAATTGAGCGAACGAACCCCCCAAACACACTAAATAATCATAAATTAGCACCACCGCTTATTATGAAAAATTTTTACCCCATATATTTTATTTATTTATTGACCAAACTCTCATGAGAGAGAGACGAAAAAGATTAACCACCATGACCCTCCTAGAACAAAACCAAAAAAATGTACAGAACTAACTATAATTTTTATGTATCAATTGCTCCAGAGCAAGCTGCTTTGACAATCTGAGAAGGGAAAATAAAATGAAGATAAAACTGCCATGCAAAGTCAGTCAATGATACTCAACTTGTTTGCTGGTTCTTAAGCTTGTCGCCATGAGTGCATGCACTTTTTTCGCCTTGATCGCGGAAACAGAAGTTGCTGAATCTGCTTTTCAGCCCCAACTTCAGACGTTGCCTGCAAAATACAGATTAAAGGGTTGCTCTTTAACAATGTTTATATATGCATGACTTCATGAAATATCATGTGAGTTTATCTACCACCCACCTTATATGAAATGTCTCAAATTTGAAAACAGATCTCATTCATGCAGATGCTTATAACTTAGAGTTAATACAATGTTTGGTCTGTATAGTTCGTCTTCATTTTGGTTTTGACCCCTATAGTTTCAAATAATAGGTTTTGCTCCCTCAAGTTTCTTTCCGCTTAATGTTAGTCCCTGTAGTTTAATAAAAACCTAGACCATTTTGCTTCCTCAGAGAAAAAATATGGTTTGAAACTATATGGATTAAAACCAAAATGAAGGCAAATTATAAGGACCAAACATTGTATTAAACTCATAATTTATTAACAGGTCAGTCTTATCTTGGCTTTTACAATTTAGCAAGTTGTTAGAAACCAGACAGACATTTAGCTTCTAAAGGGAGACACACAGTTGACAATGGCATTACAGCAAGGATGTGCTTTTTTTCAGGGAAGTGATCAATGAGTTACTTTAGCAAATTACTTTCTTCTTTAATGCATGATAAAGGACAGGGAGTGAATAAGAAGAAAAATTACAACAAATTTCATGATTATTTAAATGTTTATGTATATAAAAATAATGACCAGATGCCTATTTACGGGAAATTTGAGCAACAAATCCTAAAGACATCAGGCATATCCTGATTTAACTAAAATACTAATTAGCATTCAGGCTCAAAAACCTGGGACAAAAAACGCCACAAATAATACTCTCTCCGCTCCTTAATGTAGGACCTAATTGGGGAGTTAATCTTGGTTCTAAATATAGGACCTATTTCTCATATTTATCAATCGTTTCCAAAATTACCTACGTTAATGCTTCCTCAATAATAATTAAGAGAGAGGTGAAGGGAATTAAGGAAGATAAGTTAAGTGTTTTAGAAAAAACAAGTTATATTAACTAATTTAACTAACTTCCTTAATATAATCAAATTAAGTACATAGGTCTTATATTAAGGGTCTGTTTGGTATGAGGGATTTAGAGGGGAAGGAAAATTTTCGTGGGTTGGATTTAAAAAAATTAGAGACGTAAGGTTGCAAAACTTTAAGAAAGAAAAGCTATAAAATAAAAGAGTAAAAACAATTAATTAAAAATCTTTAACTCCACTTTTGCAAGTTTTTTTTTTAAACTCAATTCATAAAAAATTTCCTTCGGCCCATTTTCCCTCGCCTCCCCTCATACCAAAGCCTTAAGGACCAAAGGAGTAGCTGTTTTTTAATCACAAAACACACATTTTCCATAAGAGATTTGCAGAAGATAGATTTTTTAACAACAGACAAGTTCAGCAAGATGTTCACATGGATCTAACCACTACTTTTAGCAGAACAGCCACAAATACTAAACAGTTCATTGCAAGCCAAGAAGCTTACTGGGACTTTGAATGGAAATCGATGAGTTTTAACTTCTTCCCCTTTAAAAACTCTGACATCCATACCAAGGCTGTCAACCCCAATCAACCTAGCTCCCTGAAAGCCAATTAATAATACTGAGTTAAACAATCAGCTTCATACTGCTTAAATTCAACCACACGCTCATTTACTCTACATTTCAAGTAAACTGTTTCAAGTACACAATTAATAATACTCCCTCCGGTCCTTAATATCAAATATATTTGGAGAGTTGATCTTTTTTTTTTTTTGCTTAATTGATGAAGATGTCAATCACAGAATTCAAGTTGGATGGTATAAATGGAGAAAAGCTACTGAAGTTATTTGTGATCGGAAAGTACCTAATAAAGTAAAAGGAAAGTTCTACCGCATTGCTATAAGACCAGCAATGCTATATGGTAGTGAGTGTTCGGCTTTAAAGGGACTACATGAGCATAAAATGGGGGTGGCTGAGATGAGGATGTTGAGATGGATGTCTGGTCATATAAGAAAAGATAAGATTCGTAATGATCATATACGTTAAAGAGTTGGAGTGGCCTCTATTGAAGGAAAAATGGTAGAAAGTTGTTTGAGGTGGTTTGAACATATTCAATGAAGGCCGTTGAATGCACCGGTGAGGAGGGTTGATCAAGCAGTTTGGAGTCCTGTAAAATGAGGTCGCGGAAGGCCGAAGCGAATGCTTAATGAGGTCATAGAGAGAGACCTTTTGATTTATAATATATTTAAAGATATGGTTTTCGACAGAGCACAATGGCGTTGTGCGATCCATATATCCGACCCCACCTAGTGGGATAAAGGCTTTGTTGTTGTTGTAAATATTTGGAGAGTTGATCTTGGTCCTAAATATAAGACATATTTTTCATATTTGTCAATCATTTCCCCCTATTGATGCTCCATCAATCATAATTAAAGACGAGAGAGGATGAGGGAATTAGGAAGATAACTAGGGTGCTTTGAAAATATATGTTACATTAACTAATTTAATTTACTTCTTTAATCTAATCAAATTAAATAATATGCCTTATATTAAAGATCGGAGGTAGTAGTTTATATTTTCACACCTCATTCAATATTTTATCAGAACCATTCAAGCATTAAATTTTATAGTTGGTCAAAACCCAATAACCACAACTAAATATGGAAGGTATAGAATTTTGAAAATTTGATTACCTCAACATCAAGTCCTTTCTTTTTGCATAGGGCTTTAAGAGCAGGACTAAATCTCTTGTTGAAGCGTTCTTGAATACCCAGGTTAGAGTGTACAAGAATATCAGGTTCAGCATCTTGAAAATCTAGCAAATTAATTTCAGACTGCAAAATTTTTGGACAGGCAGAAAAAATTTAGAATAAATTTAAACATATTAACTAGTCTTTATATTGTAGATAATACAAACACCGTTTCAGGTGACGAGGCTTTTGTCCATAAAATATTAGTTCAAAACATATCATTAGTCAAATATGGAGAATCAAAGTTTTTAGATACATGCCTGACATCCATACACAGAGAATAATTCTATCTTCAGTATCTCCAGCCGATAGAGTGTCAACCCAGTGTCTTTGTGATCGCTCACATTGTTGGAGAAAACATTTTCACCATCTAAAGATTGAAGTATAGATAAGCAATATTAGAGTGTAAAGAGTACATCTTCATCTAAAATCACTAATTCTTAATATGTTACATCTTTATCTAAATCACCAATTCACAATCCCTAACAAAGCTCTAATATGAAAGTCAAATATCAAATTGACTCAGAAGTACAACATTGATATCCCTGAATGGAAAAAAAATGAAAAAGCAAGAGTAGCTGAAACCTAAGGGCTTGTTTGGTATGAGGGGCCAGAGGGGAGGAAAAGTAGGCAGAGGGAAAATTTTTTTGAGGTGAATTTAAAAAAATTAAAGAAATAGGGTTAAAATTTTTTAATTAATTCTTACTCTTTTATCTTATATATTCTCTTTATTAAAATTTTATTATCCCACTTATTCAATCTTTTAAAATTCAACTCATAAAAATTTTCCCTCTCCTTCCTTCCGCTCCAAATCCCTCGCACCAAACAGACCCTAAATGACGTTAAGTTCGTTAAAAGTAAGCACATATTACTAGTTGTTGGCTAAAAAAACACAAACACTACTAGTTAATCAAGTTTCCTCCTGATAAAGCTTGTCTCCCATAAACTGAAAAATTTCACTCAAGTCTAATCACCACAAAAGCTATTGTGGAGATTTCCACAATTGGGCTAGGTGTAAAACAAACGAATAGTTGTATTGTTGAATCAAGTTCCACGTGGATCCCCACACTAGATAGGGTACATATCACTTAAACAGATATACTGATCAGAAGCATACAGAAGTAATATGACGATTTTGGGTCAACATAAAACAATTATCAAGCATAAGATACCTTTACAGTCTGAGCTGTATCCATCACCATCTTCACTGCGATATACCAATCTTAGATATGACTCTTCATCAGCAAAAGCAGGTCTAAGGTAACCTAGAATTGAAACACCATTTGAAGGATGGTCCATTCTTTTATCATATTCCGTGTTGACAGCCTACAATGAAACTTTCACTTACAATCACTCTTATTTCTTCGAGATTATATGAAGTTGTTCAACTGCTAATCTAGAAAGAAAAGTAAAAGACAGAGTAGATAATGGTCAACATGACTCAACAAGGTGAAGCAAATCCACAATGAGATTGTTTCCATTTGTTCAGGCACATCAATCATCAAGAAGAGAATAAAATTTTGTCCTTTACTCTATTGCAAGTGCATTCAGCAGACAAAACATTGAAGAGCAACAAGTTTGAAAGTAACTTCAAAAAAAGACATACAATAGTGAAATCTATGGCATGCATAATTTCTTAAAATAGTTTTTATAACAATCCAATCATATGTTAAAAGCCGGGGTGAATTTGGGATATTACCATGCATATATTCTTAAAATAGTTTTTGTAACAATCCAATCCAATTCATATGTTAAAAGTCGGGGTGAACATGGCAATTTACTGATTGTGTCCAAAGATATCAAGAGAGCACATTGAGTTGCAGGGGGTGATTAAAAAATGAAAAAACAAATTAGCTAAAAAAATCCTAAAATGTGATGAGTTGAAACAAAATTCATCAAAATGATAGGCAGAAGGTCTTCATTTTAAACATTAATTATACAATCTATCAGACAACACATGGTGAGGTTGCTGCCAAGTGACCTGAGATCACGGGTTCAAATCCTAGAAACAGCTTCTCCAATTGTCGGGGTAAGGCTGAGTACATATATTCCTCCCCAAACCCCACTTGGTGGGAGCCGAGCCTTGTGCACTCTACCACCTTTTATTTTATTAGACAACACATGTCGCACATGATAAATTTAATCACCTTCCACCTATGAGCTTTAAAACTTGATGAGGGGAAAAACACAAAGGACAGAGAATACTGGATATAGAGCATGACAGGTTGAAGATTGAAATTAGAATATCAATACAACAACAATAACATGGTAAGGGTCACGACAAATGGAAGTTCCAACAGACGGTCTAATCCTGAGCATTAGAGAAAAAAATTGGATGGAAGAATTGTGTAAAGGTAACTAAAGGAACGACAGCGGTCTCAACATGGTAAAATCATTGTCAGCTTTAAAAAACTGTTCACTATCACACTGAGGAAGAAAAGTACCTTTAATAGGCACTTTGCAAAATGAATTGGATGAACTGAGACGGTTGTATCTGGAGTCTCCCAATTAACTGACAAAT
Organism: Inga leiocalycina; assembly: GCA_963242795.1. Classification (NCBI taxonomy): domain Eukaryota; kingdom Viridiplantae; phylum Streptophyta; class Magnoliopsida; order Fabales; family Fabaceae; genus Inga; species Inga leiocalycina. The sequence goes on from OY725325.1 coordinate 63,172,593, forward strand.
TCAAATCTTCAGATTCCAGAATCTGTATGCAACAAAAAGTAGACTTTTAAATCGAATCTTTAAGGTACATGAAAGAGACAATATAGACCCAAAGAACTACGTTGTAATCTATAAATTAAGCATTGGGAAAATTCAAACCTCAATATAATCATCATCAAGTAGGAATCCGTCGTTGTTGCCACTATTGAATACATTGTATTCACTAGCAGTCCTTCTATTATCATATAGTGGAAGGTCCATTCCAACCAAAACTCTCTGAAGAAACACAAACCTTGTATATCATTCAAAAGCAAAGTAGCCATGTGATAGTGTAAGAAAAAAATGCACAATTGTTTCAAAATTAATCCAAAACATGAAACAGGGGTCAGGTGAAAGCACCTTATTGGCCTCCAATTTTACAGCACATAACTAAAGTCATGTTTTAGATTTGCAGACTTGTTAAAATTTTGGGAAAATTATAGTCAGGTCCTAGACAAGAGAAAAAATGAAAAAATGGTCCCAAAAACTTGTCAATGGCGCCCCTGATGTTGTCAATGACCCGCACTGGTGTTATCAATTGGAGCGTTTTTTCATTTTGAGATTTCAAGGGATCATTTTTTTCTTTTTTTTCTTTTGTTTGGGACTTGACTGTAATTTTCCCTAAAATTTTTCAGTGATGTGTACGATGACTACACTAGCATTTCTCCTATCCTTTTATATAAAGTGAATGCCTAGTTCTGAAATTCTTGCTCATTTATTCTCCTTTGTCGTGTGGCAGGTTCCTAATGGAATAAGGTGAGTGAGATTGATAGAACCATGCTTAATAATAACAGCCAAATGCAGAAATAAAGGACAGGAGAAACAATAAATGAGGGAAGTCCTTAGGTTTTGATATTAATACTTCAAAATACTGAATCAGTGTTACAACGAACTCCATTGATTCTAGCCAAAACCCTATTTTCCTGTTACACCCAGAAATTTTCAAGACACCAGCAAATACTGAAACACAGAACAACACTCAAAATAAGAACATAACCACTGGCATTCAAGAGGCCAGTTCACCACACTCCAAAATATTTAGGAGACTCCCACGACTAATATGAGCCCAAAAAGTAACTCCTACAGTCCCCCATACTTCCCTCTCCTAGACCAGGCCTAAAGCAACCCTATAGCAACTCTAATTAATCATCTCTTACTCCTTAACATTAGGAGTCTGAAGGTCAATGCTCTGACCATCAGAAAGTTGCTTTCGCTTTTCTAGCATCTTCCTGAATTTCCTTTTATAGGTCTTTGCAGCAAAAGTGATTTTATCAAAGATCCTTTAATAGGGACCAAGGTAGTATGGGCTGCCAAAGTCCCACATCGAATAGGATGGGCTGCTTGATGGGGTACTTAAGTGCCTTGGCTCTCCCATCGCAACAACTAGCTTTTGGAGTATAGTTTTCCAAGGTGATTGGGTGTCTATCATTTGGTATCAGAGCCGGTGACTGGCAGACCAAAGAGGGCTACCTACGGAGCGTTCTGACCGGAGGGGCTGACCAACAAGTGGCTGAGTGAAGCACCAAGTGAAGTGCCGTAGGGTGGAGCCGCTAAGACGTCGGCTTTTTGGGAGGGTGTATTGATAGGGACCAAAGTAGTATGGGCTGCCAAAGTCCCATATCAAGTAGTATAGGTTGCTTGATAGGGTACTTTAGTGACTTGGTACTCCCACCTCAACAGCTAGCTTTTGGGGTGTGGTTCTCCAAGATGCTTGGGTGCCTATCATCCTCCTCCTCTCTTACTCCCTTTTTTATACAATTTTGACTCAATAAAAAAAGAAACGATGTGATAGAATTTGGATTCCAAATTTCTTTGATGATTATGGTTCATGATGTTTTTTTCATTAGATAGAAATGGGTGGAGGATGAGATATCCTACAAAGAAAAAACCAATACCTCAAAAGCCATAATGAACTATTTTGACTAAAGATGCACAAGCAAGCTGAAACTTTTGAAAAGAAAAGGAGAATAAGATCAGATACATAGAAAGTAGAAGAAACAAACAAACATGAGAACGGAATAGACACAGTAACTTGAACAACAAAATAAAAAGAACTAGAAATCTAATACAGCCAACTTAACAGAAAGGCATATTAGAGTTTGGATATAAAAAGTCATTGTTATGGTCTCAAACATGAATCACTCAACTTCCATCAATTGTCTTGTCAAGAGAATCATTATGTAAATGGTCACGAAATCCTTACCACAGGACTACTTGTGCTACGATCTTCCAAAATGTTTGCATCATCAAATATTTCGAAATACATATCTAAGAAAAAAATAGAAAACAACGTATTAGACTGAAAAAAATTGATCTTAAATATCAGAATAGGAATTAATTGGCTTAAATGGCTATTCATGATCAAATCTATCACCGTGATTATATAAAAAAAAAAAATTCTATTTGAAGACGACAAACCTCCATAATCATCAATTAGATATTGAAACTCTGCCCAAGAAATGTGTTCATGCGGTTCACAGTGCACTGATCCAGGAAATACTAGCAAAGCGCTTCTATTAGCCTAATATCAACAAACAGCATGGTGATAGGAGGTATTCACATACTACCTAATTTTTCCTACAAACAAAAAATACAACTAAAACTCTTACCCAAAAAAAAAAATATATATATATATACACATATAACTAAACTTGCTAATTTCTTTTGTGCTAAAATTTGCAAATCTAAAGGTTCCACAGAAGCATAACATATCAGGACACACCTCAAGTGTTGTTCTTGCTATTTCAGCTGAAGAGAGTTCAGTCTGCCGTGTGTTATGGCAAACTTTTAAATCTTCAAGAGGATGATAACCTCGTTTACTTGCACAACTAGACGAATCAGGTACAGAGTCTGAGTAGTCTGCAGCAACACAAACCTTTTGAAGACTCAGATCATGCCCCATGGATACCCAAAGGAACTGTGATGGCCCTAAAAAAGGACTTTTGCATCTAGAAAAAAAAGTCCAAACTTCCTATTTCAGCGAACAGTGTGAATTAGAACTTCCAAGAATCTAAATAATACGTGAAAAATGGGGATGATAAACTAATACGAGCAAATGCAGGCATTACTTTTTTTTTTTCTTTTAATAAAACAATTGTTAGTTCCCAATCAAGGCCATGGAATGTTTGATTGCAGCACTGGAAAAAATTTGCAGCGCTAATGGAATATATGCCTGTTTGTCAGGGTCAATTATAACTATTTGAAATTATATGTCATATAGAGTATTAAACTTGCCTCACTCTTGGAAATGAAAAGGCTGAAGTTATAATTCATCCACGTAATATTGTCAAAATGCACGAAACTTAATAAAAAGCTTCATGCTTCCTTATATAACAATAATGAAAGTTAATAATCTCAAAAATATTTTCAATACTCTTTCTGAAACAGAATTTCACCACAAAAATTGTAAACACCTCATGGTGGAAAGGTCAGACACTCTTCGGCCATCAAGGGGAGATTTGATCAAATTGCTTGCAATTCCATTTGATATTGAGCAACATATTCCTTCTGCAATACAAAGAACAAGCATGAAAAGACCCACCAACCCTCCCACAGAAATGGTATGCGTCATTATCTTCCTTTTTTGAGTATATGCTCAGATTGATCATTTGAAAACATAGAAAGTTGGCCTTCAGCTGAGAAATAAATTGTTGATTTTAGCTGAAATACCCAGACTATCATGGAAAACAGAAAAACAGTTCAGCAAATAGCAAAAATTTTCATTCCATCATCAGTCCTGAGTAACTCAGATCCACTTCCAAGTATATCAGGTAAATATTTACCTGTTAACAAATTTTATGGTGAATTGGTAATATTGCAAAATATTGCTATCAGAAGCATTTGAAAATTGTTTAAATGTTAGGTGTGATTGCATTAGAATATGCCATGCTGTCTATGAATATAATGTTTTGCCCTATATAAAAGAAGAGTACAATTTGGGAGGATCAAGAGCCAAAAGCTCTGGACTCCAGCAAACAAAGACCTACCCCAGAGCACCGCATCTTTCTACTCCTGTAACCTTTAAACTGGAAGAGGAAATGACTAACACAACCAGAAAAATGTCCCCACTCAAGTTTCTTTGAGATTGCTTTCTGGTTCTAATAGGTAATAGCTATCTTTACTTTACGAGACAATATATTAGCAGTAACCTCACAAAAAGAAAACAAACGACCCAAATGAATGGACAATAAACAATTACTGGCTAAATTTCTAAGAGACCCTGCAGTTATAGCCTTTTCTTGATCAAAGCTAGCTTGAAGTCTACTCGGATGAATGACTCTATTCAATTATACCCGCAGTCACAGCACTGACTTCCTTAGTTTTAAAGAACACAAGCACCATGTTTCACCCCAAAAACAAAAATGAACACATACACGCTCCTGTTTGTTGACAAAATGTTTGATCATAAAAATAAACAAACCACCATTAGGAAAACAAAAGTAACCTCCCATACAAACTCAAACCTGTCAGAGGCAGCAAAATCCTAATACTTAACCACCAGATATTCCTATTCACTTATTTCACACCAAGCACCAGCCAACTTGTGTTAGCTTAACCATGAGACAGTCACCTTATCATAATTTACCCCATTAGACATGTGTATTAATAAATTATACAACTTCCAAATAGAAAGGAAAGGGCAAACAAGTTTAAAGAAAGCGCATGTCACTGAAACCATTTCATCGATTCATTAATTTCTGGGTCACAGAGGAACAATTATTAAAAATTAGCTCTTTCTTCTAACCTTTAAGTCACCATTTTCTGGGAACTCTAGTTTTGGATCTAGAAATGTCTTGTGAATTAAGCAGGGAGTTTCTTATAGCACACCCAAAGAAGAGGGAATAAGAGTTACAGTGTAGGAGCATTAGTATACACTGAAGAGGATTGAGGGCCAATATAACATACAATTTATTCTCGAGTCTTTCAATAATACTTTATGTTCTCCCTCAATTTTCTCCTTAGTTTTAACTCGGTATTTTCTTAACAATTATTAAAATATTTCGTTCAAGCCCTTGAGATTTCAATTGCAATTTACCATCAACCACAAAAACACCACGAGACAAAGCTGATGACCATTAGATTTAGAAAGTACGTTCCCTCAAACAGCAGATTATGAATAGCAGCTTCTTCAAAACATGGGAAATTGAAAAACCAAGAAGATTAACCATTTCCATATGTTATCTGCCATTAAAACAAGAACAGAAAAGCGAAATCATAGTAAACTATAAAGCACTAAGCGAAGATTACCAGAGGGAAGGGAAGAAGCTGCAGCTGCTGCAATGGCCATAAGAAAGAAAATCGAAAAGGACGACAGAGAAGAACGATGATCAATACTGCCAAACTACTAGGCCATAGTGTCAGTTTCAGATTGAAGATTCTCCACGTGTCGTTTCTGTGGCAGCCTGAACTTGCGAACGGAGGCTTCACCGTTTCAGAGACGAAAGTGCTTTACGGCTTTACCTACTAAAAAAAAGAAATACGTGATTTTCGCAGATCCAAATTATCATTATTTTAATATAATCTTCACATGATATGATAAGATTAAGAAATATTCATCTAATTTATGTCCATATGGTCTGATCTGGTCAGGTATATTTAGAAAATATCTTGCATTCATTAATCGTATATGCTATTAATTGAAGATGCTACATTACAGAACGAACTGAGATTTCTTCACAAATGGTTTCTTTAGCTGAATATTTCATAACAATTAATCGAAAACTGGGGATTATTCGGAATGTATAATGCACAAGTCAGGAAAAAAAAAGTTTAAATTTATACTTATGTGAAAGAGAGAGAGAGAGAAGTAGAAAACTCTAATGCCTAAAGTACAATAGTGGAATATAACTTTATGAATAAGCATATTCCATCATAATTGTAGTCCACATGCTATATGATTTTCCTCCCGTCCTAATTACTAGAAGCCAATTAAATTACTTCAGAGTGTTTATATTTTTATTTTTTTCTCCAAACTAATTAATTTGACTAATAAACTAATATATAATCTAAATATACTCAAAATATAAACACTCTGAAGTAATTTAATTGGCTTCCTTAATTTCTCCAAAAAAGTCAACTCTATCTTATAATTAGGACCGGAGGGAGTATAAGATAAAATTGATTTTTTTTGAAGAAATTAAGGAAGTTAATTAAATTACTTGAGAGTATTTATATTTATATTTTTTTAAATTAATTAGTTTAACTAATAAATTAATATATAATTTAAGGATACATAATATATTATATGATTAAATAATTTATTTAACTTTCTTAATCTCTCAAAAAAAAACTTTAACTTTATCTTATATTTAGGACCAAAAGTAGTATTAAGGATATAGTTTTTCAGCCAAAAAGAGGATATAGTTTTAAATTGGCCATATATATATATATATATATATATATATATATCACATTGTAAGAAAATAAAGAACATATATCGTGCCAGTGCCACAAATATATCGTGCCTGCATGTGGCAATTCCTGAAGTTCATATGACCGACTTGAGCATTAGGGCTTGTTTGGTCTAAGGGGAGGGGAGGAAAAATGGACGAAGGGAAAATTTTTTTGAGCTGAATTTAAAAAAAATTAGAGAAATGGGGTTAACAATTTTTAATTAATTTTTCTTATTTTTTTATCTTATATATTCTCTTTATTAAAATTTTATTATCCCACTTCTTCAATCTTTTAAAATTCAACTCATATAAATTTTCCCTCCCCTCCCCTCCTCTCCAAATCCCTCACACCAAACAGACCCTCAAAGTGAATCACGTGACAAGGACGTGTCTTCTTTGGAATGTGTTTTAAGAAGGTGATATACGAGGCACATTCAAGTCCCAACAGGCAAGGAAAGGATTCTCATTCATAAGCAAGGATAACTTTTGTATTCAGAAAAGTTTATGCTTTGCTCTCATAGCAAGAAAAATTAATTTTTTGCCTCTAACTAGAGTAAATCTGGTAATTTATGTTAGGGTTAAGGGCAAAAATACTAATATTTTTTTTTTAAGTAAAATACTGAAATTCATTAATTCATCAGAAGATTAAATACAAAAGCTCTCCAAAACGAGAGAAAGACGATAAACTCCCTCATCAACCACCGCCTGCAGAATCAATATGCTTTTGGGAGAATTACATTCAGGTCCCAAGAAAAAAGAGAAATGAAGAAATGGTCCCATAGATTGCAAAATGAAAAAATGGTCATAAGAAGTTGTCAATACAGGCTCCTAAAGTTATGAACAAGTTTTTAATACAGATCCTTAGAGTTGTTAATGGGACCGTTTTTTTATTTTGTAATCTATAGGGACCATTTCTTTATTTTTTTCCTTCTTTAAAACCTAAATATAATTCTCTCTATACTTTTTTTAAACGTACACCAGACACCATATGTTTTTTTTACTATAAAAATACCCATAAACTCTTTTAAACGGACAAAAATAACACCTTTGTTAAATGATGTTAACTACTGTTACTTGTAAATCCGGTGGGCCCCACAATATTATTTTTAAATCATTATTTAATGAAACTCTCTCCCACCACACTGTTCCCCGTCCTCTCTCTCACTCTCTTCTCCACCTTCTAACTTGCAATGCCTCCTCTCTCTCCTTGACGTTATCCCTCCTTCCTCCTTCCATGGAAACTCAACTCAACAAAAGGCTTTTCTTTTTTTATAATCTGGTAGCATGATCATATCTGGAAACACAAAATTGATAAATCATATAGTTGAAAATATAATCATGAGTTCAGCAAATTTGCAGACACAACATGCATGTTGAAATTTATTTGTGGTTTTGACTTGATCATTCTGGGAAAATGTGAGGAATTAGATTATCCAGCCACCAAACATTTATTCATCAATTTTGTTAATGATCTTTCAGTAAATAGTTAGCAGATCAGAAGACATTAAAGGTTCTTTGATCCTTTCTTGCATATATAAAGATATAAAGACGCTAAGTTGCTTAAAACAGGTGGTGCCGTATAATAATTATGTAGACGGTCACGAACACAAACAGACGAACAGCAGAAATCACGAGTAATCTGAAACAGATGATTTAAGTCGTCTCTGAGGATATTATCTAATAGAGTTATTCCGTGATCATCGACAGAGAGGAAATGGTACTTTCTAAGATTAAGCAGACCCCTCTTGATTTAAACACCAAAATATAGCGACTTTACGGGAAGCTAAACTAAATATTATTTTTATTATCTAAAAAATAATATTTCCGATGAGCAAAAATATTTTACAAAAAGTGTCAGTCCCTCGTATTTATTCACGCACCGGGTGATATTACCGGATTTCAACTACGTTTGCTTTCTGATGGCCCATTGTTGTGCCCGCGAGCCCATTCCTTTAGGCCTCTTTATAGGCCTAAATTAGTATAGTAATATATATAAGCTTGTGACCTCTTACTCACAAACAATATGGGATTAACTTCTTTGACACACCCACTCAAACACTCATATTTTACAACAACTCAGGCCGTAACTCCTACAGTTTCCTTCAACTTGAATGGGATGCGAATGGGAGAGTCGAGTTGCAACGTTAAAACATCGAAAGAGTTACTCAAGGCACTTAGCCGAATTTGGAGTCTTGAAGAACATCATGCTTCAAGTATATCAGTAGTGAAAGCCCTAAAAATGGAACTGGACCTTTCTCGTGCACGCGTTATGGAGTTGCTACGAGAGAAGCAAATGGATGATTTGGCGAAGAGAATAACAGAGGACAAGCTTGTTAGAAGAAGAGCATGAAAGAATTTGAGAAACTTAATGCTGCATTTCGATCCGTGAAGGAAGAGCTCGAAGATGAGAGGAGATTAAGAAAGCATTCAAAAAGCCTGCACAGGAAATCGGCTAGGGAGCCTTCTCAGATGAAGTTTTCTTTCTCTGCTTCTCTGAGAGAGATGTGAAAGAAACTAGATCCTACGAACAAGAGGACGTGGAAGGAAAAGTGAGGTGGGAGAGAGGATGTCAGAGTTTGTTTATTAAATAATCATAAACCACCGGATTTAAAAGTAACGGTAGTTAGCATCATTTAACAGGGATTTGGCCTACGTCGGCTGCCAACGATCCGCTGCCACTTATTTTCTTTCAAACGACACCATTTTGATATGGTTTTGGGTTGGGGCTGATTTTTTTTTTTAAATGATGTTTAGTATTTTGAAACATTTTTCTGGATTTATCTAGTATCTTAAAATATTTTTTAAGTATCGTGGAGTATTTTAAAATAATTTTTAGTGCTTTTAACCTCTTAAAATATTTTTTTAGTTATACCTAGTCTGTTAGAAGATGCTTGTAATTTTATCTTTAATGTACTTTCTCAGCTCTAAAAATTACTTAACAATATTTTTTTTGTGTTTTTAACTCTTTAAAATATTTTTTCAGTTGTACCTAATATTTTAATATATTGACTACAATTTTACCGTTAATGTATTTTTCTTAGTAGTAAAGAGCATCCACAAATTAGAATACTGATTTATTAATTTTCACCAACTCTAAAATATTTTAAAGTAATTTTTGGAGTTAAAAAAGTACATTAAAGGTAAAATTATAATCAATCTGTTAACAGACTGGGTATAACTAAAAAAATATTTTAAAGGGTCACAAGCACTACAAAATTATTTTAGGATACTGCACGTTACTTAAAAAATATTTTAGGATACTAAATAAATCCAGAAAAATACTTCAAAATACTAAACATCATTTAAAAAAAAAAGTCAGGCCCAACCCAAAATCACACCAAAACAGTGTAGTTTGGGAGAAAATGATTGGCAGTGGACCGCTGGCCAGCGGACGCAAGCCAAATCCCATTTAACAGAGGTGCTATTTTTACTCCCTTTAGAAGAGTTTATGGGCACTTTTGCATCCAAGAAAAACATATGGTGCGTGGTGCACATTTAAAAAAAGCATATGGGTATTTTTATCCTTTAACCCTTTATTTTATTTTGTTTTTTGTTTGGTGGCGCACACATATTGTGCAATCGGAAGTAATCTTATTTAATACAGGATTGGACACTGCAGCCAGGTTTGAATGGAGTAAAAAATGAGAAGAAAATAGGTAGGGGAGAATATTATATTAAGAAGAAAAAATTCTAAACATGGTAAGAAAAATTAATATTTTTGAAAAAGTTTCCCTTTACTATTATTTCCCCCCTATTTTTCTTCTCATCAAAACACAGGGTCAAGATGTAAACAATGGCTTGTCACATCACCAGAAATGCATGTTTGCCTTTTATTTCAACAGAAAAATGATAAATCATTTGCCTCCAACTAGTGTGAGTCTCATGTTGCATGAAGTATGAAAAACAAGATATGTTTTGAAGCATTGCTGGGCAATAAATATGAATATTTGAACTTCGTTTGCCAAGTTGTAAAGGATTACCTCCTCCTGTCACATGCATCCCTTTTGATGGCATGGTCTTAATTTGCGATAATAGGAATGTCAGTGGGAGTCATTTTATGCTCATCACCCATTTACACTGTTGGATTGATTTTAATCGGTCTAGATTTGATGTAATTTAATTTTCATATTTTAAATAACTCTTCATTTTAATATTTGTAAAAGTTAAAATAAAGATAAGCTTATAACTATCACTTCTTATAAGAATGAATATACTACCTCCGGTTCTAATTATAAGACAAAGTTGACTTTTTTGAGAAAAATTAAGGAAACTAAATAAGTTACTTAATCATATCATATGTTATGTATCTTTAGATTATATATTAATTTATTAGTCAAACTAATTAATTTGAAGAAAAAGATAAAAATATAAATATTCTAAAGTAATTTAATTAGCTTCCTTAATTTCTCTAAAAAATTCAACTTTATCTTATAATTAGGACCGGATGGAGTATCATTTAAAAAATTATAAATTAATAATTTTAAATTTAAATCATCCAAATTAAATTTAAACTACTGAAATCTCATCACATGAGAGATTAGAGGCTCATCGGATCCAAATGTTAGTGGGCCTATTAACGTTGGGTCAAGCTTGTGGCTGTAAAAGTAGATAATTGCAATATCCAATTCACCAAGCATTCCGTAGCCCTAAGTCATGGTATTCCATGAGGCTACATCTTTGTTTTCAATACATTCAAATATCTAAGCAGCAACCAATGAGGTTTGGCACAGTTGGTTAAGGTCTTACCACCCTGATCACAAGGGAGTGTGTTCGAACCCTCTGACCAATGGGGAGACCTCATTGGTAGGCGATCTCGTAAGTCCCTTGTAAGCGCTCGAAGAGCCCTAGGGCCGTGCCCTGGCCTTGGTAGGGGACTGGTGCCGAACCTACCTAAACTTTTTTTCATCAAAAAAAAAAAAAAAAAAAATATCTAAGCAGCAATATCTATTTGATGACATTTTGTATACAAGTCCAAGAGTGAGTTTTCTGAAAAAGTCAAGTGTATAAAAGCTTCTTTACCAGAAAGCCATGTATCTCTTTGCCTTGTTTCGTTGCAGCCAGGTTTGCACAAGCTGATATTACCCCCATGAAAGAAACAATATCTGGCTTCATTCCTGAGAGGTTCATTTCGCTAAACAAATTTAATTATTCCCAGCAATTAATTGTCTGGGAGTAGCCTAAAATTAGTATATATTATAGAAAACTTCACCTCTGACAGATATGTCACAGACATTTTGATCAAGACTTAAGCTCCCACATTTTGAATACATGTAGTCAGAGCAATAGAAACAAACAAATCCAATGCATATCCAATACGAATTATCGACACAAGTTATCGCATAGAAGTCTTAATATGTTTGAATTTTTCACTGGTATGTGGATTTGCAGTTCCTAGAAGCAACTTCTCAATTTGTGAGGTATGGTTGCGTACATCTATCCCTCCCCAGATCCCACCTTGTGGGAGTCTTGCACATTGAGTTGCCGTAATTGCTTGCCAGTGTGCCGGAAACTTGGTTTTACATAAGTTGGAAGAATATTTGTAGAGGTTACAGGGTTGGGAATTTCACCATAATTTTGCATTTGCCTTGTAGAGGTTACAGGGTTGGGAATTTCACCATAATTTTGCATTTGCCTTACTAGGCCTAAAGCTTCAAATTCTAATCTGTTCGGATTTGAGTTTGCAATCATGGCATTCCAAGATACCATGTTTCTTTGAAAGACTGAGCATGCTATCCTTGGATACCCTATTTTGGCATACATATCTATCAACGAATTAGCAATGAAAAACATCAGACTCAATCCCCATCCTTAAACTAAAGCCATATTGAGTTTCCTTTACCAGTTTACAAAGTCCTAATTCTCCTAAAACTGGTAGCGTGCTAGAAATGGCTATTGAATTTGCTGTCATTCCTAAAACAATCATCAATCTTAAAGCTTCCAAGGCATTCATATTGCTCCCAGTTTACAAATGGCACTAAAAGCATGTGAGATGCCCCTATAGTACATGGTACTTCTCTGCAGAAAATCAAAAGGAAAAAAAGAAGAAAAAGAAAGCTTAAAAGATCAGATAGAAGAATCAAGATATATAACAGAGAAATTCAAACAGAACATAGCAAATGCATTGCCCATTGATTCCAATATCATAAGGCTAACGTGGGTTCAGTCCTAAAGCTTAGCCGATCACTCATATACGTCTCACATAACATTAAATACCATACAAGACCAAAATGTGGAAATCTGTTTACAAACGTAGAATTCTAATCCCATACATATTTCAATCTTAGTTATTTATTGCTTCTTAATTGATTTTGGCTCTAATCGATCTCCCACTTGTTCATGAGCTACTATATAATAACTTCACCATAACCCTAACTTTCTCATCAGAAAAAACAAGGTTGAGCCATCCATATTACAGTGGAAGAGAGTAATTAATTAATAAGCCACCTAGCAAGGAAAGATCGATGATGATGATGATGAGGAGTAACGGTATGAGGAAGTTGGCGGCTGTTGCGGTGGGGCTAGTGGTGATGACTGTAATATCCCAATTTGTGATTAAGGGCTAATGACAATGGTATTGATTGTAATTTGTGTAATTAAATGTTTTTGGAGAAATGAGATGTGAATTTAGTATAAATGTGTGTGGTGTTTAAGATAAAGGGTTGAGATGTTGACATGTGGCAATGTTATAGACCATGGGATGAGGTATAAGAGACAAAAACCACCTTTTTTTTCTCTCTATTCTCTCTCCTATGCGTTTTTGAGCATGGACAAGGGGGAAAAGTGGTACATCATCATAATCCTTTCTTCATCCCTTCCATCTCTCATTTTCTCTCTCTTCCTTCCCCATTTTTGTTGAACTCAAGCTTAGAAAGAGAAAGGGAAAGCTTTGATTTTGGTGAGTAATAGTCCTCCTTTGCTCAAATCCTTTTCTCTAATGTTGTGTATCTCATTGAGAGTTTCATTATGGTGATTTCAGAATTTGGAAAGGTGGTGGTTTGTGTGTTGGATCGAAATCAAAAGTTGAGAATCAAGAAACTAGTCTTGGAAAGAGGAAGAGGTAAGAATTTGGAACCTTTTAACATATTTATTATGGTAATTGGTTTAGCTTTGAGGATTTTGGATTTTTGCCCTGATTTTGGCTTAATTTTTGAAATGTGTGAATTGGTTAGTGTTTAGTGTGAAAGTGGTGTCATAGTGTCTTTGAGCATTTGAAATTGATTTGGAATGTTGGTTTGGATTGGTTTGCAATATGGTGGTTTGATTGAGTTCTTGGTAAGACATGTGGTGGTCATTGTGTAACATGTCAATGGAGGTTGAATTGGGTTGTTTTGATGATTTCAATGGATTCCTTGTGCAAATTTATGTGGGAATGGTATTTGATATGAATTTGGGAACCATTGGAAGCATTTGTGCAAAATTGAAATGTTGTCCAATGAAAGTCTATTCTGGGCAGTCAGGTTGTGTGAACGTTTTGACTGGGCAAATGATGTCAGAAAATTATGAAACTTTCCAGTCTTAAATTTCACATTCTAAGCTTCAAAATATACATATAATTTGTGCCATTTCGTTTTGGGAACTGGGAGATATGACTGTCCAAATTTTGAGGTCGAAAATGGACTCTATTTTGGGGTAGTGATGAGATTTGTGTGATTCTATATTTTTGTGGTGATTTTCAGTAATGGCCAGTATTTTTCCTAGGAAGAGAACTTCAATAGATTTCATTTGGCTTTGGGATCACCTCATTTCTATTTTTCTAGAATTAATTATGATTTTTCAAAGTTGTCTTGGCTGCAGCGCAAAAGTTTCTGTGTTCGTTTTGGCCGCAGCCAGAAATTCTTGGCTACAGCTAAAAACCTTCTGTGCGCATTTTGGCTACAGCCAACCCCCATTTTCAACATTTTGTGATTTTGTAAAGTAATTTCCAACCTAGTACTTACCAATCCTTTTAAGTTCTCTTTGAGCTTGTTATAACCATTTAAAGGACTCATATGGAACCTATTTTAAGTGTTTGGAAGTAAGAATTGGGGGTAAGAAATTAATCCACCATTCTTGATTTTTTTTGTTTACAGGCTTTGACATTTTTCGTACCTGCGAGCCCACTGTGCCAAAGGACGTCAGTAAAGAATAAGGTAGTGACTCTTTCTTTATACCTTATGTGATACATTGTATGTGTGCTATATCATTGTGATGTGATGATTTCGTATGCTGTAAGATATATGGAATTGTGAAAGCACCGCTATACCAATAGTCCTTGAGTTGCTAACAACGGTTTGGGTAAGGGCTGTGTGCCTTCCCGACGGTAAAAGGGGATGAGGTTAGGGTGTGATATATGTGATTATGTGGGCCGAAAGGCTATTTGTGAAGGCCAACGGGCCAATTGTGAAAGCCAAAAGGCGATATGTGAGCCATAAGGCTATTCGTATGCACTGCCATATCAACAGTCCTTGAGTCACTAACAACGGTTCGGGTTAGGACGGTGTGCCTTCCCGGCTGTAAAAGGGGATGAGGATGGAGTGTGATTTATGTTGTTGCTGATTATGTGGTGATTTGTTTACATGCTATGTGATTACGTGTGGTATGAATGATTTATTACTACTGGGATTCTTTAGAATCTCACTCTTTCCAAATGACTAACATTTTAGACAGGGCGAGTGGCTCCAAGGATAAGTGGCCAACCAGGAGCAGTTAGGGCTTATAGGGACATTTATTTTAGTCTATGTTAGTTATCTGTTTTGGTTGGGATTACTGTATGTATATAGTGAATTCTTTTGGATATGTAATCCCCATTTGGGAAACCTTAAACCCATTTTATATATATGAACCCCGGGGTTGCCGGGATTTTAGTTACGTACTCTGATATTTGTGAATGTGATATATCTGCACAGGTAATTGTATTCGAAAGTGGATGTGAGACCAGATGAAATTGTGTTTCTGAACTGTTTTTTTGGACACCCTATCTTGAAGATAAGAGATTTTAAATGTTGTTGTCTTATTGGTCTCTATTTCACTTAAATTTTGTAATCCGGATATAATTCCTGTGAGGGGGTTACAATGACGGCGACTGCGACGATGGAGAGAGGGGAGGCGTTGAATTGTTCGACAATATGGACGGCATTTTACATGTGTTTTCTGTAGATGGAAGGCAGTCACTTTGAGGTGCCGCCGCCGGAGTGTTGCGACAGCCTTAAGGTGATAAAGAATGAAATAGGGCAAAAAACAAGCAGACTGTGAAGCCGACTGCGAGTGCCTCAAGTACGCGGCTTCGCTGTTACCGAATTTGCAGAAGCAACTGGCTGAGGCGCTGCCTGGACTCTGTCATGAATATCTCTGCTTCCCTTTGATCACCAATGACACCTCCCGCGGGAAGCCGCCAAAATTTTAAGTATTACCCTTCGAAACAAATTCTCCCATACTGCCTCTAGTTGCCCTTGCCACTCTAGTTTTTATTATAAACAAGCAAAAAATCCCAACGCGATGCACGGGTTGCATTCCCATGTAGAAATCAAACAAAGGAAAAAAAAACATGACCAATTCATTCATAAAAAAATATCTCAAACAAAAGGATCCCATATAGTTACATTTTTCAAAACACAATGAAAAGAGGGAAAAACATAAAAGTGGTTGGGTCTGCACCTCACTTAGAGACGTCAAAGTTCTAAAAAAACTTCCCTGTATACAACATTGCTAGTAGCATTAGATGATGTCCTTCCCTCATTGTGCAACAAAATCTTCAAACCTGACATGTTCCTCACCCTAGATAGTGCAACATACAACTGACTATGTGTGAAAACAGGCTTCGGCAGATATAGCCCCACAAACCTTAATGATTGCCCCTGAGTTTTATTTATAGTCATCGCAAATGATATTGATATTGGGAACTACCTCCTTTTCATTCGAACAGGCAACCTACTATTAGAGGGGTTCATGTCCATCCTATGAATTAGAATTTTTTGATTCGACATTGACCCATTCAATGTAATGGCCTCTATCACTGATTGACCAAGGTGTTATACGTAGTCTTGTTCCATTGCATAGGCCTGCAGCTTGATCTATGTTCCTAAGCAACATAATAAGGTTCCTACCTTCAAAGAGAGCTTGTGCATTGATAACCCCAAGCAACTGATTGTGTTTAAAATTTTAGGAGTATACAAATCATCGAACCCATCATGGTCCTGGAATGTCTTGCAAACCGAGTCACAACTGTAATAATCAGTGGCATCACCTGGCAACAAAGAACACATGTACTAGTTCACTTCATTGACAATTTCAATAATTGGTGTTAGGATCGCCCTGTCATTAAAGTATTCAGTAGATGTCAAATTTTCAATCAACTCAGGATACGTAGATTACATAATTGTAGCCACAGGATCTTTATAGTTAACAATCAACAACTCCGGGGGGATTTCAATATCCGCTACCCTATCGTGAGGCATACCTAACTTGCCATCACCAACATCTAAGAGCCACTGTGAGAACCACCTCTGTAACCCCCTTCACTCTTAGGCCGAGATTAAATTTATAAACACGTAATTAATGTGGAATTAGAGACCGTAAATGATTTAGGACTTAATACAACAAGTTTTGCCTAAAACATGCTTTTATAAAATATTTTCTAAAACTTGTCAACAATGGTCTCCTATTCACATTTCAATACACAAATGGCCTGAACAATTTGATTCCATTTATAAATATCAGAGTACACAGTAAATTCCCGACACACTCGGGGTTCAATTACTAATTCAGGGTCTATACAATGCATAAAGCCCAAGTAGTTTACCATACAAGGGGATTACATAATTACTATCCAATATATACATGTAATTCCCAACAAAATATATCTAAATGATTTACAAAATGATAACCAATATTTTTTCCAAAATAGACTCCTAGCAATGAGCTCTACCCACTCTTCGTTACCCGCTCTCCCTTTGATCCTTCTGCCCTGTCTAAAATGTTTAATTTTGGGAGAGTGAGATTCTAAGGAATCCCCGTAGTGTCAAATCACTCATAATATGCATAACAATAAAGCATGAAATCAAATCATTATCCACACAAAGCAACCACAACGGTAGTTACAACGGCAATGGTTAGTATGACACATGTCATCCCTTATGATTGCTCACGCTGCATTGCACAACACAATCCATATAATATATTCTACCACAGCTGGGATTCATATAAAGCATTTCATCACACATGCCATACAGGCAAGATTCAAAACTCACAGCCCACGGCTGGATTAACAAACACCACCCCACAGGTCGGATTCACAAAGTTCCATGTCGATTACAACGGTAGTTCAATGACCGACCTACAGATGACCAGCGTCAATCCCTACACGGCTCACGCTGACCTGCTTATGCTGTAATGGACCATGGTACATGCAGTTCACAGTTCAATGATAAGTTATGCATACCAAAACATCATACACAACATGAGAGAAAAGTCACTACCTGGTTTGTTCCGTGGGTGCTTTGTCGCAGGTCTATCCTGAGGAGGGCAAATATCGTATCCTATAATTATAATTAGGGACGAAGAGTTATTCTCTTTTCCAATACTTAATTGACTTCACAATACTTAGATTTGGTTATCATTTATGTCCTTTAAGTAGTTACAGTCAGCTCTAATAAAAGCCCTAAAGGATTGGGAAACACCTTGTTGGAAACCACTTTTCAAAATCACAAGGTGCTGAAAACAGGGGGTTGGCTGTGGCCAGAAGTAGCACAGAAAGTTTCTGGCTGCAGCCAAGAATTTTATGGCTGCGGCCAGAAAAATTCTGTTTCTTGGCTGAACTTCAAAAAATCATAACTAATTCTACAAAAATCGAAATGAGGTGATTCCAAAGCCCATTAAAAGCTATTTAAGTCCTCTTCATAGGTATGGGACATTACTGAAAATCACCACAAAAATACAGATTTCAAGAAAAGTCAACCTTGCTTCAGAATTGATCCTAGATTTAACATTAGACTTTGGACAGTCATAACTCCTAGTCCAAAAATCGAAATGACATGAAATATTTGTCCATTTTGAAGCTTGGCAAGTGAAATTTAAGACTGGAAGGTTTCATAATTTTCCAACACCATTTGCTATTTTAAAACGTCTATTCAAGATCACTGCCAGAACAGAGTTTCTTACTAACAAAAACTTGTCACTTTCAAAACCAAGTTCCCAATAGTTAAAAATTCACATTTGACACTTCTCCCACACAATTTTCCACAAGGAACACAATGGCAATCTCAAAATGACCAAAATCCTACTCCTTTATCATGCTTTGGTTTTAGGCAACACAAACATCAAAATTCCAATCTCATCTAAACATCAAATTTCAATCACCAATCAATCTATCTATCCTAAACTCATTCCAAAATACTATTCTCATGCCAAAACATACCAAATGAACAATGGCACTCATTTTTGGATTCAAGGCCAAATTTCTAGAAATTACAAACTAATCCATTTGACACAAAACATAGATAGATAGATAGATTTCACTCACCTTATCAACTTTCTCAAAGGGAGTTCTTGATTCACCACTTCCCAAAATTTCGTGTGGCCATAAAACAACACCAATGGGCACACTATAAACATCACAATGAAGCTCTCACTTCAAGGAACAACATTTATGAAGTGAGTTTGAGCAATAGAAATCATTTGCCTTACCTTTTTCAAAGCTTTTCCTTCTCCCTCTTGCCCACTAAGGTCGCCAAAAATGGAGGAAAGGGAAGGAGAGAGAATGAGAGAGAGAAGAGTGAAGAGTGATAAAGGAAATGATGATTTCCTACTCCCTCCAATGTCTAGCCGAAAAGCAAGGGAAGAAGAGAGATAAAATATTGTTTTCAAATACCAATTGACTTTTCCAAGCCTTCTCTCCTCTTGCCAAGTGTCAGCCTTTTATTGGTTCTCATAAAGCAAGCACCCAATTAATCACCTTAATCCCTCCATTAACCATTCTGATTACATTTCTCATTTCTCTCATAGTTAGTAATTAGTTTCTCTATTAATTACCAACTCATGGCCAATAATTCCATTCTTCCAATTTTTCAATAATGATGACATATTAATTAATATTACCATAAAACACATAAGAATTCAAATTAAATTCATAATTATCCACAATAATCATGATTTTCCCTTAATAAAAAATTGGGATATTACAACCTCAACTTGTCGTTGTCTCCTCCACATGAAGATGCATTTAAATGCATGTTCTTTGTCAACTAGAA
This sequence comes from Inga leiocalycina, assembly GCA_963242795.1. Classification (NCBI taxonomy): domain Eukaryota; kingdom Viridiplantae; phylum Streptophyta; class Magnoliopsida; order Fabales; family Fabaceae; genus Inga; species Inga leiocalycina. Next base: position 63,192,226 of record OY725325.1, read on the forward strand.
CACAGTGCAATGATCCCATAGAAATGATGAACTAATACATACATTAACAATATCTGCTCTTATCTCTTTAGGGATGACTGGGAGTATATGACAAAAATCACCACCTAACAAAATAAACTTCCCCCCAAATGGATAGTCGCAATGCATAACTTCCCTTAATGTACGATCAACATCTTTAATGCAATACCTTCGAACCATAGGCACTTCATCCCAAATATCAACTTCGTACACCATATTAGATTAGCTAGGGGAGAGTTTTGCTTGATGTTGCAGACATAATCCTCAGTAACCTGAATCAGGATTGCAAAACTTGAATGGGCTATTTGACCAGTAGGTAGCAATGTAGTTGCAATCCTACTTGATGCCACTGCAAGAACTATGTCTCCTCTTACATAAAGTGTTGATGTCAATGCATTCCACAAAAATGTTTTCCCAGTCCCTTCATACCCATAGATGAAGAAAAATGCTCCTGATTTAGCAGACAAAGATGCCATGACAGTATCAAATATTTTCCTTTACTTTGTGTTCAACGAAGATATTAAATTACTTGAGTCTTCCCCTAATGCTACATGGTCATAACTTAGTTCTTGTAAAATAAGGTGATTGGAATAATCAAAAGATGAACATGATCCTGGACAGGGTAATGATGGAAAGTCTTGCAAACTCTTCCTATTCTCCTGGAGTAACCGATCAATTTCTTGAAGGGCAGTATCCTCTCTATTTGTATCTGATATATCAACACCTATGCAATTCAAACAATTAAAATAAAATACAATTGTTAACACTGAAACATAGCCTCGTAATGAATAAAAAGCATAAATTATTAAAAAAAATAGACATCTACATAACATGAGCAGTGTCAACTTACTTAATGAAAGGGGATTGTTTCGTGAAATATATAGTAAATCTTCATAAAGAATTTTAAAAGTCTCATTCCAAACAAAGTCAGAATGAGTCAATGAGGAACACAATAGCATGCTTACAAACAACCTTCATAAAGACCTTCCCGAAGGCCAAATAGAAGCCTCCTTAACAGTTGCAACATACTTATTATCATCATCTAGCAAACTAAGAGAATAACATGCATCTCTAATGGTAGAGTGCACAATACTATTAACTGTCCTAATATCCTCATAAGACTTCGGACCCTTCACCTTAGTGATAAGTATACGAAGGTAGTAAAGCTCCCCATATGAAGTTAATGTGAGTCAACCTGCCAATCACGAATCCTTTCTCCCTACGTTTCCATTCCTGTTTGCTTCGTTGATAAACATAATGCAGTGGGAACTCAGAATAAGTAAGTGTTCTAGCAAAGTAATCATCACTGTCATTCATCTTCATCCAAGCAAGGAACATTGATTCACATACCCTCAGCTTTTTCAACTATTCCCCCACATCAGCATGATTAGAATAAATCACAAATTGTTGGTTAGGAAGGTGGAAGCTCAACCGCTCAACTACAGGATATCTATGATGAATGTCAAAAGAAAAAAAATACACCAAGCAGCTTCACACGCAGAGATGTACTTGAAGTTGTAATATTGCTGGATCTTATCAACCACCTTATCAGTATTACCACTATTACTACTATCAAACATTAAACCAACCACCCTATCATTACCCTTTCTTATATACTTGAATAAGTATTTGATAGCAGTAGATTGATTGCACTTTTCAGTATTGATATGGGCTTGAAACATTGACAACAATATCGGATTGTATGGGACAACATATCTATTGTATAATGAAATGCCTTTAACTTTTACTGCTCTCCCATCATCCCTTCTTCTTTAAGTTGGGTAACCATCATCATCAATTATTGTGTGATTAACAAAATTCTTTGGAAAATACTTACTACACTTTCCCTCTTTCATGCATGGTGCTTTAGGTTTCAAATGGATGTATGGATTACGAACCATAAATCTTTGTACAATATCATACAAATCAGGAGATGACTTCCTATCAGGGATTTCTGTAGAAATTAACTTGTCCACTTCTATTGGATTTTTCATATGATCAGGGTCATCAACCCATAAAAGGATGTGAGCATGCGGCAAGCTCCTTTTCTGAAACTTTATGGTGTACACATCTGTGTGGAAATGTAAAATATTAGAAAAACATGTGGTCATAAAAACTAAGTTATATAATTATTAAATTATATGGTTGCATAATTAAAGCATTAAACAACTAATAATTATTAATCAAAGAAATATATAAAAGAAAAAATAACTAAACTAATACCCATCTACATGAACATTCCCTAAAATTCATTTCTTCTTAATTGTTTTCATTAGAGATTGTAGTTTCATATGGAACACCCTGGTTAACACCTCTGGTCTGTTAAGTGTATAAGATGAATCTATATTACACTCATGTTCAATCTCTGGCCATACTGGATTGCATGTAAAAGTAATGAAAATACTTGGATAACCAAAATGACCACAAAGAGCCATTGCATCCTTATAGTTTTGCATCATATAACGTGCTCCTCCTGTAAAAGAAGAAGGTAGAACAATACGCTTTCTTATTGATGACGCATCTCTTTCACCACTCAAAAATGCATCAGTCAACCCTTGGTACAAATCAGCCCTCAGTTCCTTTTGATGAGTCCTAACCCAAAGAATCTTTTATGATTCAATCATTGTGTACCCATCAACTATAAATTATTGTAATAGTTTCCTAGCCCTCAAAATCATTGAAAGTTCATTGTCCCTTGACATTAAGCTATAAGCAAAGTATTCTCTCAAACTAAGGCTCTTCTTCTTTGTAGAACTTAACGTCTCTTCACGATGTTCAATATCATCCCTATAACCATCTTCACCTTTAGGGAACATAATTTGGTATTGAAGTGGAAGGTACAATGGATAGAGTTCATCAATTCGTTGTGGAGCATCTGACAACTCATGCACGACAACATCCCTTCAACTGAAATTCATGTCTATGTCACCAACAATGAGTGCCGTTACCTCAGAAGCAAAAGGCAAATTATAGTTACGACCATTCTGATGCTTGGTACTAATAAGGCACAACTTCACCTCAGAGTGTTGCCCATCTCTTATCATTGATGATGCCATATGATATTGTTTCATTAAGGGATTAACCTCATCAAAACACTGTCTGATTTGGTTAACTATCTGACGATCATTGGTTCCTTCTTTCACATGTTTGCTGCTTGAGGAAACAAAATTGAACACCATAGTAAACAAAACAGTAAAACTCCTAAAATGCATAAAAAAGGCAAACACAAGTAGCAAAAAAAATACCTTACAGCAGAAATACGATTTAAAACTTCATTATCTGTGTCATAAATGTATAACTGAGAATAAACAGGTTGTCACCCTTTTGGAGGTAATAGACCACCAATCTTGTAGTAATTCATCCTAGAAAGAACAAAGGTGTATGGACCTCCACCTGAATTCTTTGAATGGTCAATCTTCCCTCCTATTGATGTAAATGAGAACATATTGTTGTACAATCTAATGTTTGCGTGGAAGTTCTTAGAATCAATTGAGCTCTTGTCAAAAAATAACTTGTATAACACCTTTGGCGGGCATGTCATCAGTGGCAACTGAACTTTTCCTTTCAAACAGCATAACAAAAAAGAAGGATCACTCGAAGAAATCGAATAGCCTATTTTTTCATTGAACCACATCCTTGCACTGCATGATTGGCATCTATATGTAACATCCCCTTCATCATCATATTCTTAAAAAAAATGGACAACAAATTAGAAAAAAACAACATAAAACATACCATCATGCAAAATTTATACTACGTTCTAACCATTAGAATGAGTTGGCATTTTTGAGTTCGCCTCAAACAATCCTTCTTCATTGTTTGGTATATCATACATGTCAGTTGCATCACCATCTAAAAGGAAAAATGTCACATTCCATACACAAAATTATTACACAATTTAGAAACAATAAAATTACCGTTATCTGAATTATATTCATTGCAATCCACATCATTCTCAGAATCATGGCACCAAAAGAAAAGTATAGATTTTTATACCGCTCCTCAACTATAATTCCTATCACCATCAAGGTTGTTAATACAATACCAACAAACTGTTACCATAGAACCACTAATACCTAGATTATGCCAAACTTTGCAGAGTTAATTAATAGGTATGAAAACAATTAAAAATCATGACCAAACAATATTTTAGAACAAACTTTGTACACCATTGCATAATATAATTAAATTTAATATTACTATGTAATAGATATGCTTGAATAAAAGAATCATATACTTATTTTAAAAGAAAATAGACCGATAAATTCTAATAAACTAATGTCCAACATTAATTGCATAAATACATGCTTCCTAAGTTGCAAAATGTCCAAAAACCAATATGATGATGATGTGAATATGAGTTGGACTACTGCAGGATAAGGGAAATTAAAAAACTAATAAATGATGCTGAACAATATTCAACCAGTATAACGACCAAGAAAAATTGAGAAAATGTCAAATATATATAATTGTTTTCTAAAATCGCTAAAAAATAATTATTAAACAAATTTTATTTTGTGACCTCTCTTTCTCAAGAACTTTCTGACCTAACCCCCCTTCCCTCACACCCGCATATCATACTCAGAAACATAGAGAAAGAAGAGCAGCTGCCGAGTATGCATAGCATAGAGAGGTAACAGATGGAACTGAGGGTATTGCTAGAGGTAACTCTATCATTTCAATATAATTATAAAATCAAACACCCTACTATACCAACTTTTAATAATGCTTATCTCCTCTACCTCAAATATGATACTTACATACCTGAAAGCTCGATTATAACTCATATCCTACATCTTGAATGGGGAAAACCAAAGAATTGATGGTTTGATCTTAAGGCTTAGACATGGAACCAACAACTCTACTGATTCCGAATGAAATTTGTCTAGCCTTGTATCTTTTTATTTACAGGTGAAATTCATGGGGAAGAGGTTAGTGCTTCACTCCACAACCAAATATTTAATTATGATCTTATCTTATCCATCTCTTGAATTTTGGTACACTTTTATCAATTATTTTTATCTGTGACTGGGGTTTTGGGTATACTAAAATAACTATTTTTTATGATTAGTTTGGTATGATTTTTCCTTGCTTCAAAGTAATCATTTTTCCAGATTAATTCATACAAATATGACAACCAAACAAACGATTTCACCTACGAAACAGTACTAGAAATACATTTGCATTTATACACAAACATAGCATTTCACTATTGATAAAAAAATACTAGAAGTGTCTCCTGTTTTTAGCAATAGTCGGATCGGAGTGGGCAAAATAACTTCTTCAGCCAACTCCCTAGGATTATTGCTTCTATTCCCCTACCCCTCATTCTCATCAATGTTTAATGTAGTAGTTGCTAGTAAAAAAATGTAACAATTTAGAAAAAATTTGAATCCATAATAACAAACTCAAATAGACAATAAACAGATGAACTATGATGTACGCTTGAAAAAATTCATCATCGCTAAAGCAGCAAGTACCTATTGTATCTTCACCACCTACACCTTGTGAAGTGCTGGCATATTCATCAAATATGGGTCAAAATTCTCACATGCATGGTAGTGAGCATTTCGGTACCTAACAACACTATTTTTGAATTCCAATTCACCTACAAGAACATAACAAAATAAAAGCAAGAACACTTCACATGCAACCCTTGAAATGATAATAAGGCAAACCAATGATATGGCCTCTTCTACTTACCATGTGAAGTATAATTAGAGAACTTTGCCTCCAAGTTTGTAGCACATTTGTTATATCTTTAAATTTAGGATAACTCCCTCTACGCTTATGTGTGAGTACACTACCATCAGGTAGTATATCCCTAGAGACATTCTGCATGAAACAACTATGCTCCTAACTTGATAAACCACCAACATTGCTTTCAACGCTTTTTGCTTAACAAAATATGCACAATACAAATGCATTGTGCAGAAGATATGCATTGCCATTATAGTTAACAAACCTTAAATGATAAAAGTTGATCATATAATTCAATATGCATAAGATACATTGGCAAACACCATTAATTGAATATAAGTAAAAGTTGATCATTCCAAAATGATAGGAAAACTTTCTTTTTATCATAAACCATAACCCATAACCTGTGGCAACAACCTGGAACATCCCTTACAGCCTTTACAAATAAAAAATGAATAACAACAACACGTACCTACCAATTGACCAGAACATCTGCCATATCTGTTAGAGTTTGGAGTTAATGATTGTGTTGCATAGGGATTCAAGGATTTCCTTTTCATCTCTTTATTGCATAGTGAAAAGGTAGAGTAAAAAACCACCCTTCTTTGATCCCTTTTTATAAAAAAAGGGTTACAACCTTGCAACAATAGAGACCACTTTAACCGCAGTACATAATTGTCCAATAGTTCAAAGCATATCCCCTGACCTTTTAATGAAATGTCAACAGAAGGGCTAACTACATTACACAATGGAATTTTACCTCTACCCCACTGGAAACAACTTTGCATCTTATTTTTACAAATAATGTCAAATCAATCTGATCCTCATTGCAAGCCTCAAGAAATCTAACCATGATCCAAATCAGTCCATCACCTTAACTAATTACAAATGTATATTTAAATTATCATCCACACTTATGGAAAAGATATGAACTATGGTTAATAGCATTTGCAAGTGTATTCTATCTTTCTATCTTACAACACCTCTTAGGTAGTATGTGTTGGGAAAAAAAAATCTCAGGTAGTATGAACTAGAAAATCAACATCTTGAAAATTCTAGCAATGTTTAATTGAGTGAGCATTTGCGATCCTATGTAATATCCCTGAAAATTACTTAAGTATGGCTGATGTATTTGCTCCCACTTTTATTTCATTGAGCATGGGTAATATTATTACAAAGCAATTAGATTTTACACCATAATGCCATATAAGGCCACAATCATGTTTATATAATTCATCATGTTTAGGTTCACCCCATAACTTGAGGGATTCCATTGACACTCATAGCAGATAACTAATTTCATTTCAGACTAAAATTGTTGCAAAATAAATACAAATTGTATAATTAAATTATCATCCATACTTGTGGTAAAAAAAAGAACCATACTTAGTAGAGTTGTCTAGACAATTCAGGTTTTTAGTTTTAAAAAGAACCATATTTGTTTATTATCTGTACTTATATGACTTCTTATAAGGCACAGATTATTGGTGAGACTCAGTATGAAGCGTGTTATCACATTATAGTCTAGAAAACTATATTGTGTTCCTTAATTTGTTCATCTGTACTTATGTGACTATATTGTCTTCCCTATTGGTGAAACATTTCTTTATTATGTTCAGCTGTATGTGAATTGAGCATGATCACAATATAGCCTCCTTCATTGGGCATGGGTAATATTATTACAAAGCAATTAGATTTTAAAGCATAATGCCATATTATTCTGTTCAATTATGTTTATAGAATGCATCATGTTTAGGTTCACCTCATAACTTGAGGGATGCCATTGACACTCATAGCGGGTAACCATTTTCATTTTAGACTAAAATTGTTGCAAAATAAATACAAATTGTATAATCAAATTATCATCCATTCTTGTGGTAAAAAAAGAACCATACTTAGTAGAGTTTTCTAGATAATTCAGTATGTGCCCAAACTCTGTTTAATATGGTTGATGTATTTTGTCCAGCTTTTATTTCATTAGATATAACTTCTATAAACACCTAGAATTTAAACCATTTTGCCATAGAGCACCAAGATCACCTTTATATAATACTACATATTTAAATTCTTGTAGTGAATATAGAAGTGTCCCTCATTGATTTTAAATTCTTGTTGATCAGGTTTTTCAATTGAGCATCTGACGGGTGCATATAGCCTCCTTCCACCTACGTGGTATAACTATATGGAATTTGCCTCATAGGTATGATCTTTTTCTCCTATTTTTTTAATTGATTTTATTTTAATGATCTTGGTTCAAAGTGTATCCTGTGAATGGAAGAGTGAAAATAGATAGGATAAAAAATAGGACATAGAGGAGAGCTATAACTAAGAGACATGAAATAAGACATAAACACTTAAACATCCATTACACAGAATGCCTTTACGGCTACACAACTTGTGTTACACATCATTAGACATTCATGCAACCAGTGTCTTAACAAGCACTGGAGTTAATAGTCTCATAAAACAACATAAATGTAGCAAATTAGAATAAATGCCACATACTTCTAAAAGAGTCCATACATAAACAACATCTAATCATAAAAGGAACTAATCGTAAGAAACATACAAAAAACAACACAGAAAAACAATATTTTTCACTTCTCTTGCTTGATAGACTTCAGAGTCTTCCCACATGTCTTGCTTGGTGAGGAGCTGCTGCCAACATATGATTTCTCTTTCTAGGTAGCACACTTCTTCAGAGCAATCCTCCTCTTCCCTTTGGAGCTTGTAGTGGTAATAAGTGTAGAAATAAGGACATCATCCAGACTAAACATTTCATGGTTGCTGGTGTAACCCCCTGCCATAATTAATATTCAAATTACGCAATAAAGTGAAATAGAAACCAATAAGAATAAAAAATTAACATTTACAAACCCATCTACCAAACGGGATTTTCATAATACCTTTCAAAATCATTCATAACCTGGTCTCATATTCACATTCTGAATACAATTACTATACAAAGATAAATCACATTTAAATATATCAGAGTATGCAATATAATAATCCCGACAATCCCGGGTTCACATCTTTACAAAAAGGGTTTTCAAAGGGCAATACGCCCATATACAAGTTCTCATACGGGGATTACACAACTATCTCAAATACATAATCAATTCCTTATCCACATATACAAATAACCAATACACCATAATCCCAACTACGATAAGCAACTATCAAAATGACAACCCGAAGGAGTCCTCATCACCCTTGGCTGCATACTCCATCCTCGATCCACTACCCTATTTGAAAGGTTAGTAGGGGAGGGTGAGATTCTGGGGAATCTCAATAGGAAACAGATACCAAAATGCATGTATGATAAGTGTATAATGCATGACATGCTTGCACTACATATCACATGCTCACACCATGACACATCTGCATGCTCAATGTTTCAACGACATACTCATGGCCATAGCATAAATAGAAACAGAGCTTCAAACATCATATATGTTTCACATATTCAAGTAAAGCAATAACATGCATCAACACATTAACACAAGTATCATACACATGCAAAAGAGGTAAGTTCCCTACACTCTTCCCACGTAAGCTCCAGGTCCGGCTGCTCACGATCAGGGTGATCATCAAACCCTATAACCAAAACCAAGAACATAGGGTTAATCCATTTTCCCAATTCTTAACTTTCAAACACTTAAGTTGGTTATCATCTATGACCTTTAGGTGGCTACTCAAAGCCTAAACACAATCCTAAAGGGTTGGGAAGTACTAGGTTGGGAATCACCTTTCAAAATCATAAAATGCTGAAAAATAGGGGTTGGCTGTAGCCAAGAATCCTCTGGCTGTAGTCAAAACGCGCATAGAAGGTTTTTGACTGCAGCCAAGAATTTCTGGCTACGGCCAAAACGCACACAGAAACTTTTGCACTGCAGCCAAGATTTTCTGCTGCAGCCAAGGCAACTTCAAAAATTCATAATTAATTCTAGAAAAATCTAAATGAGGTGATCCCAAAGCCAAATGAAAGCTATTTAAGTCCTCTTCATAGGAAAAATATGTATCAAGGCTGTACAAAATCACAGAAATACAGAATTACACAAATATTACCACTGCTCCATAATCAAACCCAGTTTCGACCTCAAACTTTGGGCAAACATAAATCCAAGTTCACAAAACGAAATGGCACAAATTATTTGTCCATTTTAAAGCTTGGGATGTGAAATTTAAGACTGGAAAGTTTCATAATTTTCTGACATCATTTGCCTATTCAAAATGCCAACACAAATAAACTGCCCAGAACTGACTTCCAAAGGACAGATTTTCCAGTTTTGCAACCAATGTGTCCAATCCAATTCAAACCAATTCCAATGATTAAACACCACAACATGACATCATTTTCAACATAAAACAACATCCAATTCCGCTATTTACATACCACACGAAAATACCATAAAATCAGGGCAAAATTCCAAAATTCTCAAAACTCAACCACAAGTCACAAAACTTAGATCAAAAGGCTTCAAATACTCACATCTTCCTCTTTCCCAAACCAATTCCTTGATTCTTCATCTTTCTACTTTTCCTCAAGCTCTCAAACACCTTCTTTCACAAATCTAAAACCATAAAGATGAAGCTCTCATCACTATGAACAACTTTAAAGAAGTTGATTAGAGCTAAAGAGGTCACCAAACAAGCTAAAATCTCACCTTAAGCTTTCTCTTTCTTCCTCCAAGCTTGCACGTCCATGGAAATGAGAGGAGAGAGATATGAATCAGATTTTTGGGCTAAAAAACCATCCAAATAAGGGAGGAGAGGAGAGAGGGAAGAGTTGACAAATTGACCCAGATCCAAGGGTCCAAATCTTGCCACTTGTCATGATCTTGATCCATCTTCATGAGCTCATATAAACTCACACACATGGAATTCCACCCTTTGATCTCTTTCACAATAAATCATAACCATTGATCTTGAAGTTACTAATGAGTTTCCTCTTCAGTAACTGATCAATTGGTCGGTAACTTTACCGTTTTGCCCCTGATTATGGTAATTCCCTTGGAATCACCACCAAACACATTTTATAATTCCATCTCATTCCTTTTCTTTCACAATGCGCCCTCCCTTATATTTTAAGTCAATTTAGAGGTTAATCCATAATTGAACTCAAATACAAGGTTTCGGTGCTGCTCAAAACACTTAAAAATCACATTCGAGTGCCAAATCACATCATAAACTCCAAAAGGGTTTATTATCACTAACCACATCCACTTTTGGAGTCATTAAACCCTTAATCACAATTTGGGATCTTGCTAAACCGAGGCTTAGCAATCCACTTATTTAAGGCTTATTCTCTAGCCTCGAGTCTCAAAATTCGGGGTATTACAGCTGGACTGAGAGTTCAATCCTTGAGAATCAAACTGATGAGTACCCTCTGCAAGGCCAGACCCAAGCACCACCAAATCATGTTCCTGCCACAATTAAAAAGAGGAACACATCACTAACACTTATATAATAACAATTTAGGGTGTACTGGTTTGAAATTTATATACCTTCTCCACCTCGTTAATTAATTCATTGATTAATTGATTGATTAATAACAACAATAACTCACTGAGAATAATTTTTTTTTAAAAAAAGCCTATAGTAACTAAACCTTAATATAATCTATTTCTTCCACATTAAAAATAGGAACACTCTGGCAGGAACATGATTAGATATGAATTTAGTATCAACCTGGTCAAACTCATTCAGGAGGTTACTTAGTTCAATGTATAAAGCCACAAAAATGCTAGAATTGGGAAATTCCTTGTTGAACTAGTTAAGCTTCAGCTCCAGTAACAACCTCTTCCCAACTAACATGTCAAGCTCATCAGGGAAATTGTATCCATGATTGTTCTGTTTCAAAAGGAAAAATGTTAAGATTGTATATACAGGTATACATATGTTGACATTAAAAATTGCACAACAACCAAAACCCAATATATCCTACCTTCTCCAGGTACAACTTCATCTCTAAGCCAGTCTTTCTAGTAAACTGGACAGCAAGTTTGTAAAAAAAAACAAAAGATGCCTTACCACCAGATGCATCTTGCATTGTATAATGCACTTTCATCCTATAAATCATTATCTCAGAATCAATAAACCAACAACAGCATAACAGAAACAAATAACAGAAGTGTATACTCAACATTTTCTTCACATACTTTGGTGCCACATTGATATTCTTGCCCTTGCACATATTGCTTGGGCATTTCACCTTCCCAACTATAGTTTTAGCCTTACTACCACACCTAGCATAGCCATCATAATACCAGCCATGCCTGGTATCTACTTTCAAGATGATATACTCAATGAGAAAAAAGTCATCCTTCCACATATAAAAAGAAAACATGATAAATACATAAGTTACCAATAAAAACATGATTTTTTTCTCATAAAATTACTTACATGATAATAATATTGAACTAATTCGTTGTTACCAACAACAATCAATCAAAACCAACTAATATTAAATAACAGTATTAGGTAATAGTATACTAATAATATATACTCATTAAATAAGAAAAAACTTACTCCTGCCTTGTTTGGATATTAGAATGCAGATCATTGAGTAAGAACGAAGAAGGCTGTTTGCTGAGCAATTTGAAGAATTAGTTGCAACAATTGATGAGATAATGCTAATTGTAGGAGAGGGGATGGTCTTGGCATTGATTCATGACAACAAATAGTTCACACAAATATAGTGGAACAAAAACTAAAGACAGATCAAAGTTAATAAGAAAAAAATACCTCTCAATGAAATGCTTAACCTCAGGGAACTTCTGATTGATGACACTTTAGTAGCATTGAATGAGCTATAAACCTTAGCAAATCCTAAAAGGGTTACCACTTTCAATCATCCAATACAGAATAACAACAAAAAAATAAAGGGACCTTTAGTTAAACATAATCGAATAATAAATTTACTCAACAACCCTCACCATCTTCTCCAACCCAATCCTACAAAGCTAAATAAGAATCACAACAAGGGCATCCATCCTAGTGAAGTCATGCATGTATGCATTAACAGCACACTCATTATACATAACACAAGGCACAGTTATACCCCTGTATCAATACAAAAAGAAGCTAATCATCAAGCAACTAATAATCATTAAACATTAAACAAAGTAAAAGCCATAGAATAAATATTGTTCCCCCACATCTTATCAGCTATTGTCAAACAAATCTTGTTCTTGGTTTCATTGTTGACACGGTATTCCTCTAGAGAACCAACAGAGGTGACAAATCCAATCACATCTGCATTTTATTATGGCAAAAAAATAGTTAGGGTGAGCAAATGAAGAAAAACAAAAAACACAACAATCAACCTATATTTCACATTCCTCAACTACATAAGAACCATACTAATAAGATAGTCAATTAAAGCCTTATCCTTCTACTCAATGATGTTCGAAATAGGGAAGAACATGTAAGAGTACTCAGGGATGGATGCAACTGAACCTATCACATAAGTTTGGCTACCAATTGTTATCTTGAATGGATGGTTAGTAGCCCTGTACTCCATAGTGTTCTCCTTTAATTCAAAGTTGGCTATGAAGTAAATCCTCCCTTCCACCAGAGTGTCTTCAAATAGAATGAAAGAACTCTTGTTTATAATAGATGCTTATATCCTACCCCCTGCATCTCAACAAAAAAGTACTTATGTTAGGAAATGATAATTATAAATATTGTTAGTAGAGAGCATAATTTCTAACTTATATTTCTGATATCTAAGAAATATATGAATCTAATAAGTCTGCTTAATCTAATGAATAAGACAAAACCAGATTTACTTACCTTAACATCCACTAACAGCATTGAAATACAGAAGAGCTCATTAGGAGAATCTTTCTAATAGACATTCCACCTCCTGATCACCCGAACAACAATCCTCTACCTATCAATTAACTCATTAAAGTCCTTAATCATTGAACTCTTCGAAACAGCCATTGCTAAGTGATCTAGTAGAAAGCTAAGTGATGCTTAGGTGGGGAAAATAATCATAACTAAAGTCCAATTTATAGGCAAAAAATGAAGCTCCACTAAAAGTAAAAGTTTGGCATGAACTAAAATTCAAAAATTGAAAAACACTATTGTAAACTACCAGGCTTAACACCCTAAAAACCAATATACAAAGTGTATTACCCTTGGCCTCAATCTATACGACTCATGACAACAAATCATAGATAGATTTCTACCCCACACATCTCTAAACCTTTCAGAACTTTCCATCAAAATCTTCTTTAACGTGCAAGAATATCCATCTAAAGGTACTTCCCTTGTTCCATGATCATATGACTTTCAATTGCCTACAGAATATTATACAACATCCGTGCTTTATTTTCCTTATACACTTTACCCTAACTTGGATGAGATGTTAGGATGTAGCATTGGCTTAGTACCCAAGTAAACATCAGTTCAGAAAATGTGTTGTGTGTGATATTGGTGAAACATACTTATGGGTTCTGCATTAAATGACTTTAAATGATCCTGAAATCATCAGTCACCAAAAGTCAAAATCAAACAACTCACAATTTAGCCAAGTAACTTAAGCTAGCATATATTAGACCATAAAATGCCAGATAACTTGTACCAATATGAATTTTAAGTTTTTTGTATTACACATTGACTTAACTTTTTAAACTAGGCAAAATGATGATTCCATTTAAATCATGTTTGCAGGGTTTGATGTACATGCTAGTGGGCCAAACATTATTTGGAGAGACTGAATCATACTTAAGGTACTAATCAAATGTTTATTCACATCTAACTTTTATGTTTTAGCGGCCTTTACCCCAGCTAATCAATTGACTATACATGTACTTGTCATCTAATTTTTACCTATGTCAAACTAAAACATTGATTTAGTCTAAACAGAACCTCCATCTATTGAGTTATTGTAATACTCCCGATGGATTAATCCAGTAACTTAGGCAAATGTGGCTGCCTAATAATGAAAAACTGAACATTATATGCTTTACAACTTTTGAGGGTCAGAAGTTCCAGATTTCTTTTGCATGAAAATATGCTTTCACAGTGGAACAGTCCACAATGAAACATATAAACAATAACCCAATGGATAAAAGTATTACATACTAGAAGATGTAACCCCCTGCTTGATTAACTATAATTATGATTCGATCACACGTCGTAACACGGATTAAAAAGTATTACATACTAGAAGATGTAACCCCCTGCCTGATTAACCGTAATTATGATTCGATCACACGTAGTAAAACGGATTAAAGACCGGCGGATAATTTAAAACTCATTTTAATTCCTTATCTTACAATAGAGTTTTCACAAAATCTTCAAAACTTTTCCTCACTATGGTCTCACTCTCGAATGTCGAACATAATTACCTGTGCAGTTATATTATATTGTTGCATATCAGAGTGTATAGCCAAATTCCCGACGACTCCAGGGTTTCATACATGTATAAACTAAGGGTTTAAAAGTCCCAATTAGGGGATTACATGCCAAAATCAGACGTAATATTTGTATCTCTAAATATACAGTAATCCCAGGTCCAAAATGGGTAACCAAGATCCCAAAATCAAATATTTTCCCCCCAAAGGGTCCTAACCGATCTTGGTTACTCACTTTTCCTTGGAGCTACTTGCCCTATCTGAAATGTTAGTCAATGGAAAGAATGAGATTCAAAAGAATCCCAGTAGTAACCAATCATTCATACCACACATAATCATATAGCATGCAAGTAAATTATCACACAAAAGCATAAGCACAAATCACACTCCACCCTCATCCCCTTTTACTGTCGGAAAGGCACACAGTCCTAACCCGAACCGTTGTCAGTGACTCAGGAACTATTGGTAGGCAGTGCACAGATCTAGCCTTATGGCTCATATAGCCATTCGGCTTTCACAAATGGCCCGTCGGCCTTCACAAATAGCCTTTTGGCTTTAACATAATAACAAATATCACACCCCATCCTTATCCCCTTTTACCGTCGGGAAGGTACACAACCCTAACCCAAACCGTTGTTAGCGACTCAGGGACTATTGGTATGGCAGTGCTTACACATTTCCACAAACATTACAGCATTCGAATCCGTCACAAATCAATGATATAACACACATACAATGTATCACATATGGTATAAAAGAAAGAGTTACTACCTTGTTCCTTCCTGAAGTTCGCTGGCACAGTGGGCTCGCGAGGACGACAAATGTCAAATCCTATAGACCAAAATCAAGGGCGGTAGATTAATTCCTTACTCTGATTCACACTTTCAAGACACTTAGGGTGGTTTCTAAATGCTTAAATATAAGCCTAAAAGGTTGGGAAAATTTTGCTCAAAAGACCCTTTTCGGAAGTTCAACATGTAAATTTTCAATGGTTGGCAGCGGCCAGCCCAACTGTGGGCCGCGGCCAACGGATGCACAGAAAGACTTGGGCCGCTGCCAGCCACCTTGGGCCGCGACCAGCCCCTCATGGGTTGCAGCCAACCCATGGTCAGAAGGTTTTGGGTCACGGCCAACTTTATGGGCTGCGGCCAACCTATGACCCTGACCCCTGGCTGATTTCAAACACTTATAACTTTGTGCACAGAACTTAGAATGACTCAATATTTATATGGATGGAAAGCTTGCAATGTGAACTACAATCCTGAAAAATTTCACACCATTTGCTAGGTCAAAATATCATGCAAAGTCAGGTCCCTGCACAGCATTTTAAACTTAGCAAATTTCCAAACTTAACCAAATTTTCCAGAATTTCAAACTTTGGCTTCCAATGGTTCCAAATTTCAAATCAAACACCATTCCTACACAATTTTGCTCAAGGTACACATTGGAGCCATCAAAATGACCATATTCAATGTCCATTGGCATGTTTTACCATAATCACAACATGTCACCACAACATCCCCAAACAACACACACATTGCAATCCATTCCAAACCAAAATTCCAAACCAATTCCAAATGCACAAAAACACTCTATGACACCAATTTCCACACTAAACACTAACCAAGTCATACTTTTCGAAATTCACCAAAAATCAAGACAAAATCACAAATTCCTAAGACTCAACCAATGGTAACAAGTTTTATGTCAAAGTGTAGCAAATTCTTACCTCAACTTCTTCCCAAAGCTAATTCTTCAATTCTTCAACTTCCAAATTTCCATAAATCCACAAACACCACTATTCCAAAATATGAAACCATAGGAATAAAGCTCTCAACAGTATGAGTAACATTAATGAAGGTGATTTGAGCTCTCAAGCACAAACTCTTACCAAAACTTTAAACTTCTTTCTCTTTCCTTCCTTGGTGGGAAGAAAATGGAGTTTGGGAGAGAGAAAAGATAAGATGAAGTTGATGATTATGGGAACATATTTTTGGAACATGAAAAGGCCTAATAGGTTGACTCAAAGAGCGAAGAGAGTGGGAAGAAAAGTTTGACCAATTGACTCCAATCCAATGGTCCATAACTTGCCACTTGTCAAATCCTTGTTATCTCTTCTATGAAACCACCTAAACACATGCACACTCAATTCTACCCTCTTGCTCATTCAATCCTAGCCATTGATCTTCAATTACCTATGAGTTTTCTCTTCAGTAACTAACCAATCAGTCGGTAAATTTACCATTTTACCCCTGATTGTCATAACATATACTAAACCATCATCAAACACATTTGCATCACAATTTACTCATATACTTCAAAAGTGTTTAACTAACATTAATTACATCACTTTGAAGTTATTAGCCATTAATTACAACTTAGGATATTACAGAAGACGATTGAACTACCCATACTATATGCCATGTCTTAACAGACATACATGAACAAATTAGATTACATGATCTTAGCTTTGGCAGGAAGTGACATCATCATAAGAATATTAAAAACACAGCCTAAAAGAAAGGACTGGATATCAGTTCAAACCAACAAATAATACATTACCTAGTAAATGATACTTAAAGTAGCGGCTGAACATTGGTAGGTCGGCTGAACATAGATTCTATGGCATCCTAGGAAAATTTATTTATAAAAGACATTGATTCTATACTTAAAAAGGAAAAAAGGAACTCCCATCACCTTAGGCACTATAAAACCAATACCCCTAACAAAAGGAAATTGTCAAGAATTTAATCCAACATATAATAGAATTTTAACCTGTGAACATTGGTAGGTGGATTGCATCCAGTCACTTCAACACTCATGCGCCACCGAATCTACAGATTATGGGGCATCCTATGAAAATTTACCTATAAAAGACACTTACTCTATACTTAAAAAGGATAAAACCTCTAGCTGTTATATTTCAATAGCTATAAGATATATTTAAAATCATTTATATGATGTAAGTATGAATATTGGTTTCCAGTCACATAATGACTCCTGCGCCAGCTGATCCATAGATTCTGGCACATCCTATGGAAATTTACCTATAAAAGACACTGACTAAATACTTAAAACAAAAAAAATGCTAGACCCCAAATATTGATATGACACATATTAATGCTAGACACTTACAAAATATATAGTTGACTTTTATACTGTGCACTACACGTATTAATGGATTGAATATCAAAGTGACTATTGAACAAAAATCTCAAGGAAGATATTCTTAACTTGTTCTAGTAGATCTTAAGATAAGCAAACTTGAAAAAAGGGAGATGGCAGGTGAATGGTTTCCAGTCACCCTATCCTATGGAAATTTACCTAACCAAAACACTGACTCTATACTTAAAAATTGAAAAATAGAACTCACATCACCCTAGGAACTATAAATCCAAGACCCCAAACAAAAGGACGCTGCCACAATTTATCCTATGAACTACACATAAGATCCTGTGATACTGGTTAATGGAACATCAGAAAGAGATTCATAACTTCTTCCAATAAACCTTAAGATATGAAAACTTGAAATCATTTAAAACCTCCAGCTGTTATATTTCAACAGATTTATGATATATTTAAAATCATTTATCTGATGTAAGTTTGATATACATAAATCACGTGACTGATTCTTATTTTGTTAAGCTATATTTCTTATTCTAATGCCTCTATATTATCATTAAAAGAAACAAAGGAAAGCACACTATTATCATTTAAGCATTGTTACTGATTCTTATTTTGTTAAGCTATATTTCTTATTATGTGCTCTAAAACATATGGTTATCGTTAATCTCTTTTGCTTATATACTTACCATTATAGTTAACTAACCTTTCATGATAAAAGTTGATCATATAATTCAAAATGCATAAGATACATTGGAAAACACCATTAATTGAACAGAAGTAAAAGTTGATCATTCCTAAATGATAGGAACACTTTCTTTTAATCACTCCAAAAGAGTTCCATCCACATACAGCTGAACAACACTACAAAGATTAGCTAAAAGGTAAGTTGAACAAACACATAATCCACATACAGCTGAACAAACGCTACAAAGATTAAAATAAAAAAATTCATACATCCACCCCTAAAAAACAACAGCTTTATATGTATCTAGCTGAAGCATTAGTCTAATACATACTTTTAGGTTTGAATCCTAATTCAAAACCGCCCCACAATAGCTATTCCAACTAGCAAAAGAGTATATTATCCAGAAGTCAATCCCTATAAGTCCTTATAATCAGTTCTCTCCTGACAGGCACAATCTCATTGAAGATGGGGTTCCAGAATGCTCTAGTTGCTGAGGCGTGGCTCTCCAAAGAGACCTCATCTACCATGTTACGAGTGTAAATGGTCTATTAAAAAGTGCAAGTGTACACTGTCGTAAACAAGTAATACAGAAATGAGTAAAGTATCGTTCCCATGAGGATTGATCACTAAATACCAAAATGGGTAATTTTAATTCTATTTAGTTGAACGATTAGTTGATGATTGAGAGTACAAAATAAAAATGATTAAATATGAATGCAAATGATATGAAACAATTATGAGAAAAAGTCCTAGGGGTCATATTTCACTTAACAAATTTTGGATTGAATCACTTATCTATTCCAGCGCAATTTATTTCACATGATTGATAGCCGAGTTTTCCTAATTTAATCACTATCCTCTTTTAAGGTCTAGTAATTCTATAATTAATTGCTAATCCAATATATTCCTATATGAATTTAAGCAATTAATCATGCATTAAGATTTATGCAACTCATTAAGACTATAGAACTCTTATGAATATATTCCTATTTCATATGCAAGTCATGGTTTTAATTATAGGATCTACACACATGCATCTCCTTCCGGTCTCAGTATGCATATTGAAATCATTTAAAAGATGGCCAATCAATCAAAAGCATTAAGAATAATAATTATAACTCAATCATGAAGGAAAATTAAAACTAGATTTAATAAGTTAAGATTCGATCCATCATTAGTAAACTACAACATCACCCTAGGAAAATGGAAATTTAGCTCATGATGAAATTAAAAATAAAATCAAAATAAATTGAAAGCTTCATAAAAATTGCATAAAACTTGAATATTAAATTCTAAAAAATAAATATACAACTACTAGATGCATCAAAATGGAGAAAATCTAGCCGTCCCTTTAGGAGGTAAAACCTTCCATATAAGTGGCAACCTATCCCATCCATAAAAGAGGACTACCTAAGCCTTCCATGTAGGAGGCATGCAAGAATTAAATACAATGAATTAAATTAACTCTAAGATGGTGTATGTGGAGAAGAGAGGAAAGTAATGGATATGAAAATGGTGTGTGTCAAATGTGAAGGAAGGGATGGCTATATATAAGGAAGAATGGAGTAGGTGAAATGGTAGATGAAGTAGTAGATGAAATGTGATAGATGAAGTGGTAGATGAAGTAGTAGGTGAAAAAGAAGATGAAGTGGTAGATAAAATGTGATAGATGGAATGGTTGGTGGAATTTCACATTTTGATCTTCATGAAAGTTGTAGCTCTGGATCTTAGCTTGAAGATGCAAGTGGAAACTCCTCATTTCAATATTTGCAGCTCCAGTTATGGTCAAATTAGTGGGTAACGGTCAGACTTAAACAAATTCACGTCCTCAACTTTCAAGAAAAAATCGCAGCTCTTGGAGATAGAACTGGGTTTTGGTATCAACATAAAAGTTGTAGAGCTCTTTCTTAGCTTTTTAGCCATATATAGAACGTCTTAATCCAACATTTAAAGCTCCAGATATTGCCTGAAAATTGAAAAATGGTCTGATTTAATGTTTTTGAAGAAATTCTATTTTATGCCCAAATCATTATTTATTTATTAATTATACCCAAATTCATTAAATTGAGCTCAAGTATCCTCTACAAAATCATCATATGAGGGAAAATAAATATGCAAATATTTTACTTATCAAATTCTCCCACGCTTAGCTCTTAGACGTCTTCTGACAAGGAGTGACTAATAAGTGCTTTCAACAAAATTAGAAGTCTTAAGCCATAAGTAAGATCACAATTGAAAAATAAAGAGATCATAGTATTCATGAATCAACGAAAATATAAACTGGTAACTTTATTTGAAAATGAATAAACTGAGTTCGTAAGTGTAGCTCATTCTCTTAATATCTCAAGTGTTTAAGGGTAAGTGTTTCGCTCAAATTCAACAAAAAAATTTGCACTACCATAGGCTTGCTAAAAATCTCAATCTCCACTACCTAATTCACATGCATAATTCAAATCAAAAGGACTTATTAAGGGTTGTAATGGGCTTAAGGTAAAAGGAATGTAAAACATGATATAAAGGGTTACAATTAAGAAATTTAATAAAGCAATTGAAAAATGGGCTATTGATAAATAAATTTATCTTATTATAACAACCCACAATACTTAATTTTTTTTCTCTTCTTTCTTTCTTTGTTTTTTTTTTGGCATAATTCTGCAACTCTAAAGTTGATGGCATATACACCTCACACTTGTCAAAAGCCCATTTCACAAAAATTTCAAATACTCTGTTAATCTTTCGAATTAGGTAAAAGCACTTGATATATCATTAAAACACATGTTAATGGGTTGAGAACAAAGAAGTAATCAATTAAGCTTAAAGGGGCTAATTAACGATATAATTGCAAGGTTGGTTGTTTGGCTCTAGGTAAAAAAAATGAATGCCTTTATCATTTTTAAATGTGCAAGTGAAATGTAATCTCAACCAGATTTAAAGCAAGTTCTAGAGTGACAACTTAATAGATGAATATCACATACAAGAGAAATAATCATTATAGGCTCAAAAACTTACAATTAGGGGCTTTCAAACTAAGCTCATTCAATCTCAAAATTCATCACAAATTGCAATAATTAGTTGTTCATTCATGCTATGAAATCTCTAAATTCAATTGATCCATACTCAAAACTTATATACTTCTTAAGATCATTACAAATCACTTAAACATGATGATTTTTTTAAGAAGGAATAAAAACATGCAACTAATAAAATGCATCTCAGGAGTTAAGAACAACTCCTTACTCTACCATTTTTTCCACACCCTATGCATGTAATGGTTTTACTAACTAACTAAATATATATAAAAACAAAATTTCTCCTCCCCTAACCTAAATCAAACATTGTCCCCAATGTCTTTTAGAGCTTAGAGAAAGTTTTCTCTCTTTTTTTTTTGAAATATAAACACACAATAAAGTAAAACCAAGAGATTAAGTAAAGTTACAACCAAAGAGTGGTATCTGGATTTTGCTTCTAACTGCTATATGAAGATTGCCCACCTATTTGTTGACTAATAGATCTGGTTTAGGTTCATAGGTTTGTAACTGATCGAGAAGCTCATCAGTAGTTGGTGTAGAAATTATGGTGTGGCGAGTCGCATGGAGTTGATAAATCCAAATTTAATATATTTTATCCCACCTTATTCATTTATTTTGGAGATTATTTTAGGCTAATTTGGATTTATTAGATATATTTGGATAGTTAGCCAATTTTGGGAAATAATATAAATTTGAATTGATCATGATATTATTGAGTTTAAATTGTTAATATTCTGATTGCTATCTTGTGATTAGATAATATTTTTAAATATATGATAGATCACGATTTTATTTAATTTTTGCAGAGTAAGGAAAAGCATATTAGAAGATCCTACGGCGTATAATTTTTCTTGAAAGCTAAAAAAATATCTAATAGTTGAATTTTATTTGGGCTTTTAAAATTTTAATGGGCTCAAGTTGGTACCCAAAAACTCTCCCCTCCTCTCTTAAAAATTAACCTAGCAGCCGCTGGAATTGTTTTCTGGAAAGAGGCACTCGCAGACTCTGCGAAAGGGGCGGAAGACGAACGCATAGAAGCTAAAACTCCGGTCCTGGGCAGCGCTATTCATCACATCATGACAAATTCCCTCTCCTTCTTCCTCAATTCATCACCACACATACATTCCTATATATATTTTTCTCCTTCCATGTACACACTGTACGAATTCCACCCACTAATTCACTAATAAATTCCTCCACCGACATTAAATATTCTTCATCCACAACATCTATCAATCATATTTGTCAATGGCGGTGACTAGCTTGAGGCTTGAAGAGAAGAATTTCATGGCAGCTTAAGCTCTTTTGGGGGCAATTTGGGAAGAGCAGGGTATGAATCCTGTTTCTACAACATGATAAAAAAAATAGATTATCATAAAAACCATTAACATTTAACAATCCTAATGGCTTTTTGTGATAGTTCAACTTAGCCCAATATGCAACGCTAGAAATTCCATCCAACATCTCCAAACCACCGGGTAGAGCGATAAAAGCTTGAGCATGGTAGAACATTCGTCCCATTCATTCATGCAAGCTTGAAACCTGTAACTCTTGTCCTAAGGAAAAGGTGTGATCTTCCAACTCTTTCACCCTTACACTGAAATCCTTGCTTCCATTAATGGATGTAGAAATGGTGGCCACACTTCCCCTTAGGCCCTAGATGCCTCCCCCGTATACAAAGTTGATCTTTCTGGTAGCTAATGTGATTTCAAGTTCTTTTGTTGCAGTTAGAAACACTCCATCCTTACCCATATTAGTTTCACCAAAAATGTAGATAAATGTAAATCTACATTTTTGTATGATACCCTTTTTATCTTCTTTTTCTCTTGGACCATTTGTGTTTACAAGTGAAAGAGTGCATATTTACAAGTGAAGAGTGAATATTTATAAGTGGAAAAGTACATATTTATACTAGTAAAATAGCGACAACAAAATCATACAAATCACCCATTTTTCAAAGAAGTTTGAAAAATTTTCTGACACAAATGACCGGCATAATTTGCGTGAACAAATTAAACAAAAAGAGGAAAGAAAGTCAAAAGTTACTAAAAAGATAAGATAGATTACACAAAAGCATGATTATATATAATATTTGTGATTTTGGCTCACATCTTCCTCTGGTTTTACCTCCAGTAACGGTTTAAACGCTTTCTATGAATCGAGGATTTGCTTCCCATCCAATTTTCTTATACATTGGCAAACATGGTCTTTTAACGTCAGATTCTCAAGACAATAGCACCATTTTTCGTTGTTGAAAACGTCCACTAAATCAAGAGAATATGATGAACATCATTACTCGAACGCGTCTTAGGAGTTTGAATGATATCATCCAATGACTCCTTACTCAGTCCATCCTTTATAAATTTAATTTTATCTTCTCAATTTATAGAAACCATACCTTTGCTCCTACAGTACTGATCACATGTCCACCTTGCACATTTATGGCAGACATTCATTCTTTTAGCTTTTCTCTTTTTAGAGTAAAAACTTCTTCCCATTCCTGAAAAAGGTTTAACAAATGATTTATTAATCTCGCCTGCTAAACGTACCTTAGCTTCAATGATCCAGCATACATCCACAGGAAGGCCCAAACGCTTGAATATCTTCACCTTTTCAAGTCAATAGCTATAGATCTTCCTGAGCATATCTTTGGGAAGAGTAGGGAACCTGTTCTTAAGCTTTACAAAAGATTCCTCCATGTTAACTTGTAATGAAAATGATGAAAACTAAAATCTCTGATGCAAAGTAGTATGTTTCGGTGAGTAGGAAAGAAAAATGATTGAGTAGGGAAAGAAGTTTTGGGTTGTCTCCCAAATAGCTGCCCTTCTTTAATGTCTTTAGCTAGACAAAAACTAAATTTTTTTACAAAAATATTATTTATTTATTTATTTATTTTATGAGAAAGAAGACTTACTTATTGTTTCCTCAAACATAATGACAGTTGTAACCCCCTTCACGATCAAGGCCGAGATTAGTTCATAAAAATGTAATCAAGTTTGAATTAGAGACCATAAGATGATTTGGGACTTATTTAAAAGTAAATATCCCAAAAACAGGGTTTATAAAAACATTTCAAAAGTCTGTTCAATAATGGTCTCATATTCACATTCAGTATACAAATGGCCTATACAAATTGATTCCATTCATCAATATCAGAGTACACAGTAAATTCCCGACACACTCGGGTTCCATATATCAATTAAGGGTTTTACAAGGCACAATTGCCAATAATCCATTACCCTTACTAGGGGATTACTCAATCCTAAACCATAAATCCAATATATACAATCTTTTCCCAACAAAATATCCAAAATGACACTATGATAACCAAAACCAAAATAAGTAACTCCATGCCTGGAGCTTCATCCACTCTTCACCACCTGCTTTCCTTTAGATCCTTCGGCCCTGTCTAAAAATTGTTTTGGGGGAGTGAGATTCTAAAGAATCCCCATAGTAACAAATCACTCATAGTATGCACAACAATAAGGCATGAAAGCAAATCATCACACACACATGGCAACTACAACGGTAGTTATAACGGCAAGGGTAGGTATGACTCATGTCACCCTTATGTTTGCTCATGCTATATTGGACCACAACAGTTCACACAATATATTTTACCACAGCTGGGATTCATATAAAGCATTTCATACGCAGGCCATACAGGCAAGATATACAACACACAGCCCACTGCTGGATTCACAATACGCCGCCCCACGGGTTGGATTCACAAAGATCCATGTCAATTACAATGGCACTACAACGGCTGAGCTAGAGAAGACCAGCATCAATCCCTAAACAGATCACGCTGCATTGCTCACGCTGTAATGGACCATGGCACATACAGTTCACAAAACTCAATGCAAGTCATGAATACCAAAACATCATACACAACATGAGAGAAATGTCACTACCTTGGTCCTTCCGGGCGTATTCTGGCACCGGTCTCTCCCGAGTAGGGCAAATGTCAAATCCTAGAATCATAATTAAGGATGAAGAGTTATACTCTATTCCAAGACTTAATTCACTTCATAACACTTAAATTTGGTTATCATAATTAACCTTTAAGATGCCACAAATGCCTCTAATAAAAGCCCTAAAAGGTTGGAAAACAATAGGTTGAAGATCACTTTTCAAAAACTCAAAGTGCTGGAATATAGGGGTTGGCCGCTGCCAGCCCTCCCTTGGGCCGCGGCGAAAATATGGTCAGAAGGTTATTGGCCGTAGCCAGCCACCCATGGGCCACGGCCAGAATCAGGACAAAAACGTTTGGGCTGCGGCCAGCCACCTTGGGCCGCGGCCAAGAAATTCCCTGATTCTTAGCTGAACTTCCAAAAATCATAACTAATTCTAAAAAAATCTAAACAAGGTGATTCCAAATCCAAATGAAAGGTATTTAAGTCCTCTTTACTGGAAAAATATGTTCCATAACTAGAAATCACCACAAAATTCCAGAATTACACAAAACTCAACACTGCTCCAAAACAGAGTCCAGTTTTTGTCCCAAATTTTGGCAAAGCATAACTCTCAATTCACAAAACGAAATGACATGAATTATATATCCATTTTGAAGCTTGGGATGTGAAATTTAAGACTAGAAAGTTTCATAATTTTTTGACACCATTTTCTCATTAAAAAATTTCATGCAAACTAACTGCCTAGAATAAAGTTCACACAAGACAGATTTCCCATTTTCTACCAAAGTGTCCAATGACTTCAAAATCAATAACCAAACTTATTGCCATACAATTTTCCATAAGCAACCATGACAACCTCAAAATGACTAAAATCACAACCTATCACCATGCCCTATTTTGACCAATACACAAAACCAAACACAAAGTTGCCAAACTTTACTTTTAAGCTTCAATTCAATTCTATTCATTCAAAACACTAAACAAGGCACCATTTCCATGACAACAACATGCCAACAACACAATGACCCTCATTTTTGAAATTCAAGGCAAAATTTCCAGAAAATCCAAACTCAACCAATGGCTACAAAACCTATATGAAAAGGTTTGTCTTACTCACCTCTACAACTTTCCCCAAAGGAGTTCCTTGATTCTCCCAAGTCTAAAATTTCTTGAGAGCTCAAATACCACCAAATGACAAATCTAAAACCATGAAATTGAAGCTCTCAACACAAGGAACAAGTTTATAGAAGAGAGTTTTGGCATTAGAGGTCAAGATCTTACCTTTTTTACAAGCTTTTCACCTCTTCTTTGGCCTCCCATGGCAGCATGAATGGAAGAGAGAATGAGAGTGGAAAGAGATGAAATGATGATGAAATGAACTTCTCCTATCCCTCCCATACTTGTGACAGCTGCATAGAGAGGAAAGAGAGAAGAGAAAATCATTTAAAAATGTAGCATTTGACTTTTCTACTCCTCTCTCTTCATCCTTACCTTTTGCCACATGTCTCCACCTCATTGGCTCTCATAAAGTAAGTAACTAATTAGTTACTCTAACCATTCCATTAGCCATTTAATTACATATCTCATTTCTTCTTAGTTAGTAATTAATCTCTCCATTAATCACTAACTTATGGCCATTCTTTCAATTTCTTCATTGATTGTGGCACATTTACTTAAATTTCCACATAACACATAATTAATTCTTTTCCTCTTCCTTATGCGCCATTTACCCCTATTTTAGCCCAAATAATTATTTGTTACATAATTATGCTAAAATACAGGGTATTGGGCATTTACAGTAATAGTTCGAATCTCAAATCCATATTAATCCACAAAATTATTCACAATAATCATCATTAGCCCTTAATCAAAATTTAGGGCATTACAACAGTTGTCAAAGTGTTGGATACACCATCATTATACTCCTTTAAATGTTCTTGATTGTAACCACCAGAGTGGAAAACATCATCAGGGGCTACAAGAAGTTCTGCAAAATTACAACAAAACATCAAACCAAACTTGGGGTGCCTCCCAAGCAATGCTAAATTTTTAATCTTCAGCTAGACTTCCCAAAACAAACTACCAATCAAAAGTATCAAATATTATAATTATATTATCTTCATTTCTTTTCAAGCAACAGTGGTTCAAATACAAGAAATGATCATTCAAGGTAATTAATTTTACTTATTCAATCATAGACAATTTTAGAATACAATTATTTACTGAATTAACATAAAGCACAACATGCATATATTTGCAAACAGATTTAGGAGCATCCAAAAATTTAAAGCATCCCACAAAATCCCCTTGACTCTTATCAGTAAGAGACAACACTTCAACAGGAGATACATGAACAATAGCTTTTGGAACATCCATATTAATTTCAACATCAAAATGACAGGAATTAGGTTTCACAACTAGAACCTCTTCTAGACTACACCCACTACACCCACTAGCTAAGGTTTCTACGAATTCCATATCCTCAACTTCCTCACAAAATTCATCATCAACATAAGTGGTAATCATGCTTAAAGAATTATCTTGCCTCATAGTCTCAAGTGACAAAACAATTTGACTCACATACTCTAATATTTTGGACATTTGACTCAACTCTAGTAACAAGTTCCTTTTGCCCTCTACTAAATTTCTCTATTGATTCCGTAAACTCCTAACATAATCTTTCTAAATCAGATTTTTCCTTATACTCAAGAGTTTGTTCTTCAATATGTGAATAAGAGTAGAAAGGATGATTAGGACAATATCATACATATGGATCCAAAGACTTTTATTGCTCTAAAATTCCACCAAGATAAAAGGAATGATCAAAACAAGTTTGGTTCATCGTGAAATAATCTCTCACATAACGAGTGGTAGTGCTATAGGACAATGCTCATAGGAATAACACTCTCCACAATAAGCACAAGAAAGATAATTATAAGGAGAATAATTTTCAATCCAACCAGCATTTATATTTTCTTGTCTCATTCCATCCACATGCATTCCGCAAAAAGAACCAAGATAAGACAATTTATCACTGATTAAACCAAATGAATGCTGTGAAAAATCTTTTTTTTTTTAATTTCTTTAAATTTTAACATAAAGACCGAATTAGTATTAAAATTACTTGGTATTGATATTAATGATAACAATTCCCGGCAATGGCGCCAAAAACTTGTTACGTGTGTAAATGGTCTATTAAAAAGTGCAAGTGTACACTGTCGTAGTAATACATAAGTGAGTAAAGTATCATTCCCATGAAGATTGATCACTAAGTACCAAATGAGTAATTTTAATTCTATTTAGTCGATCGATTAGTTGGTTATTAGAGTACAAAATAAAAATGATTAAATATGAATGCAAATAATATGAAACAATTATGAGAAAAAGTCCTAGGGGTCATATTTCACTTAACAAATTTTGGATTGAATTACTTATCTATTCTAACCCAATTTATTTCACATGATTGATAGTCGAGTTTTCCTAATTTAATCACTATCCTCTTTTAAGGTCTAGTAATTCTATAATTAATTGCTAATCCAATATATTCCTATATGAATTTAAACAATTAATCATGCATTAAGATTTATGAAACTCATTAAGACTATACAACTCGTATGAATATATTCCTATTTCATATGCAAGTCATGGTTTTAATTATAGGATCTACACACATGCATCTCCTTCCAGTCTCAGCATGCATATTGAAATCATTCAAAAGATGGCCAATCAATCAAAAGCATTAAGAATAATAATTATAACTCAATCATGAAGGAAAATTAAAACTAGATTTAATAAGTTAAGATTCAATCCATCATTAGTAAACTACAACATCACCCTAGGAAAATGGAAATTTAGCTCATGATGAAATTAAAAACAAAATCAAAATAAATTGAAAAATTCATAAAAATTGCATAAAACTTGAATATTAAATTCTAAAAAATAAATATACAACAACTAGATGCATGAAAATGGAGAAAATTTAGCCGTCCCTTTAGGAGGTAAAACCTTCCATATAGGTGGCAACCTATCCCATCCATAAAAGAGGACTACCTAAGCCTTCCATGTAGGAGGCATGCAAGAATTAAATACAATGCATTAAATTAACTCTAAGATGGTGTATGTGGAGAAGAGAGGAAAGTAATGGATATGAAAATGGTGTGTGTCGAATGTGAAGGAGAGGATGGCTATATATAGGGAAGAATGGAGTAGGTGAAATGGTAGATGAAGTAGTAGATGAAATGTGATAGATGAAGTGGTAGATGAAGTAGTAGGTGAAAAGGAAGATGAAGTGGTAGATGAAATGTGATAGATGGAATGGTTGGTAGAATTTCACATTTTGATTTTCATGAAAGTTGTAGCTCTGGATCTTAGCTTGAAGACGTAAGTGGAAACTCCTCATTTCAATATTTGCAGCTCCAGTTATGGTCAAATTAGTGGGCAATGGTCAAACTTGAATAAATTCACGTCCTCAACTTTCAAGAAAAATTCGCAGCTCTTGGAGATAGAACTGGGTTTTGGTATCAACATAAAAGTTGTAGAGCTCTTTCTTAGCTTTTTAGCCATATATAGAACGTCTTAATCCAACATCTAAAGCTCCAAATATTGCCTGAAAACTGAAAAAGGGTCTGATTTAGTGTTTTTGAAGAAATTCTATTTTATGCCCAAATCATTATTTATTTATTTATTAATTACACCCAAATTCATTAAATTGAGCTCAAATATCCTCCACGAAATCATCATATGAGGGAAAATAAATATGCAAATATTTTACTTATCACTAAACAAACACATAATCCACATACAGCTGAACAAATACTACAAAGATTAAAATCACGAAATTCATACATCCACCCCTAAAAAACAACAGCTTTATATGTATCTTGCTGAAGCATTAGTCTAATATATACTTTTAGGTTTGAATCCTAATCCAGAATCGTCCTACAATAGCTATTCCAACTAGCAAAAGAGTATATTATCCAGAAGTCAACCCCTTCAAGTCCTTGCAATCAGTTCTCTACTGACAGGCACAATCTCATTGAAGGTGGGGTTCCAGAATGCTCTAGTTGTTGAGGCGTGGCTCTACAAAGAGACCTCATCAACGAAAAATGGCCAATTAGAAAACACAGTATCAATCAGTATAACCACCATTAAAAATCAAACCACTTATTTTGGACAACTCATACCTCCTTCCTTCTTCACTTTACTGAACTGAACAATACTAAACTGAACAATGACCACCGGATTCTCCATGTGCTTCACCCGGGCATAGTCATGCCAACTATCCATAGTATTATTACCAACCAGTAAAACAGATATCATGTTCATACTACATATAGCAAGTGAAACAAACTTATTCCATGCTCGTATGTTGAAACAAACTAACATAAAAAAGTTAACCCATTTAAATTATTGTCACTCACAGCCTGTCGTCTACTACAAACTTGATATGAGGATAAACAAATCTCTCATCTTGTACTCATTTGAAATCCACAAGCGAATAAAGCAAACCACAAACATCTGAGTTATAACCTAAAGGATTTCACATAAGAAAAAAACCTCATCATGATAATCAGTCTAAAATATTAAGCGAACAGAATATGTGCTCAAACCATTGACACAACATCCATGATATTAATCCTTTATTATGTCTATCACATCCTTTAGCTTAAAACAATGATCTGGGGCTTGAATGCTATACTCCTGGATAATAGTGGTAGGGAGGAGCACTATATGGTACTTGTCATGTATTCGCTCACCCCCATCAGCTACCAGGAAATTCTTCACAAAAAACACCCCACCATCCTTCAAAACGTTTGCAAACTGATCTATCATATCATTACCAGCAAGCCTAATCATCATCTGAGTGTCCTATGTCCAAGGCCCCGTACAAGTTAAAACACAAAGAGAAAACAAATAAAAAACCATTAAACAAAGCACTACCTTCTCATCAAACACAGTGAAGTCAAATGGCAAAACCCTCTTTGGGTACCCAAAGTCAATCCAATGCATGTTCGTCCTAGGATATGACCCTTCAACCTTTACCAGTACCCTCCAAGTCTTGCCGTAAGGAGTGATATCATCAAGCCATCTATAATGTCCAGCAATGAGTGAACAGAATAATTTCAGAAGAACTGGATGGAGAGATGAAAAACTATGAATGTGGAAGAGAACTAAGAGTGCAACTGACTTGCAAGGTGACCTCTTATATATAGTTCATTTCACTTGCACATCATAAATGCCTACCAACAATTAAAAATGGTGCATTAAATGGTCTAAGTAGAGATGAAAAACCTGAAACAGGCCACGACTCACGCCATTAAGAGTGATGAAACATTTGAAAAACCAAGGAACATCAAACAATCCAAAAACGAATACCTAAAAGTACAGTCAGGTGAAACATAATAAATGTAAGGATCAGTTGGCACTTGAACGGAAGATGAGCAGACCTTTTGTGAAGACAACTTGGAAACATACTAATGAAACCACTCATGGCCGTGCTCTTTTCATCCTACCCAGCAAGAATTGAGAGCAAGAAATGAATAACCCAAAAGAAGCCGCCAATTAGCTTCTTTTGCGTGAGGCCATATAAGCACACACATTACAAATAAAAGCTACCAAACCAGCTGAACATAACACATCATTAATAGAGCCTGAAAAAACTGAGAAGGAAACATGAAGCCCAAAGTGAGCCGTTACTGTTCAAATGAATAGTAATAACAGAGAAAAGCCACGATGAATTAAGGCTCAACTCGGCTAACTGGTGATGTAGATTTAATATTATAGATTGATGATGTTGGTCAAAAAAATTTTTGTTATGAATATTAGTCCACACTCCACAGTTAATAATGATTTTTTTTAAAAAAATTTTAACCTCGTTGAATGAAAGAAATAGGGGAAAGAAAAGTATAACATTTTTTTCAATAATCAATCAATAAGGATAAATCTGAAAAAAAAAAACAAAAACATATTAAATGTTTTAACTTTCATTTCTCAATATGAGAGATTTGGTCAATTGGATGAGAGATTTGGAATAAATATTATTTCCTTGATTTTTGATTAGCTGTATCTATGATATATTGAGATGAGAAAATAGATGCAAAATGTATGCGTGTCTTTCTTTGTTAGTTTGTGGGTCCCTAAATTGAGAAAATGGGGGAAAAGTCCCCATTACAAATTTTATTGGTAAGAATGACAAATTTAATACACATAGAGCACCGGCAATATTAAGCAAATGGATATGTTGAAAATTTATTGTTGGAATTTCTTCATTTTGGGAAGATGCTCTGAATATGAAGAGAAACGATTCAAATAATGATAGTTTTAAGATACCTAGATTAAGTTATGTTGCATTTAACCACTTAGAGAAAACAATACTACAAAAAAAATGAATTTTGTTGCTGCAAAAAAAAGTCATCGCAAGTTGTTGCTGTTGCGATTGTGGCTGAAAGTTTTAGCATTGATAATTTTTGTCACTACTAAAAGTAAGCGCCTTTTGTCGCTGCTAAAGGTGACTTTCAGCAGCAACATTTGTGTGGCTGCTGAAAGTGTTAGTTTTTTTTTAAAAAAAATTAGCCAGCGGTTAATAGCTACTCGTCGCTGGCCATCCGCGTCATCGCCGGCCAAATATTGACAAGCTGTGGTCTTGAGGCAACAATTGGTATGAACAATTTTTCTTTTTTGTATAAAAAAATATTTGGTATGAACATTGATCTAGTACACTAAGTAGAAATATGGTGACTAATTAATTTTCTATAGAAACTAACAATATTGTTACACAACACGGTGAGATGAACTTTTATATGCCTTGTTTGCTTGTTCTGGTACTCTTTTGGTCACTGTTGTTTCTGATTAGGGAACTAAAGAAATAGAAGGTGTAGTTTTGCCCTTTACTTTTGCAAAAGATGAAGAAGATGTGGATCAATAATTAATACACATACACATATGTAAGTAAGTTAGAGAAATGTCAGTTAATTTTTCAAAAAGAAAATTCATAATTGTAGTATACTATTATTCAGGGAAGAGTCGGAGTCTTTACGTTAGGTTGACTTGACTGTGGTGGTTCAAGTGGTTCTCATGTGGGAAAGAGCATGGAAAGAAGAATGGGGACCCTTTGCTCATTCTCATTTACTTTCCACTGAAAACAGATTCTGAATGCGTTTGAACTTTTAAGTAAGCGAGCGCATGTGGAACAACGTGCTTGTTTATTCCATCTTTTTCATCCGCTTTCCCTCTCTGCTAGGGATTTTTCATCCACTTTCCCTCTTTGCTAGGGTTTTATTCCCTCTTTTTGGGTTTCTTTTGACACCATCAAAATGCCTTCTTCTTCTCCTCGAAGGGTCTCTTATCCCCTTCTGGTAGAAGTCTTAGAGTGTGTCCCTATGGTGTAGCCTCCGCCTGTGCTAATAGTGCCTATGTTTTCTGAAGCCGACAAGCAGGGAAGTAGTGGAGATCGACGCGGGAGGCTTGTGCTTCTAGAAATGTTAAGGCAATCTCTGATGAGGATCTCCGATGGGTGCCTCCAGGGCTTTCGGCGGTAATCTATGGGTTGAGGTGGGAGTATTCCGGAATCAAGATCGGGAGGATGACACTGACGGAGAAATTGCTGAGTAATAGGAGTGGCTTCTCCAGTGATCTTGAGATTAGTGGTCTACTAAAATGTAAGTGTTTTTCTCCCAAATCTGATCTTGATGCGACTCTTGATGATGGCGAGGTTGTCTCTTTTACTACTAAAGGTGCTATTTTGAGGGCTTTTTATCACCCAAAAGAGTTGAATCTAGTTGTGGTTCGGTCTAGTTGGTTTCACTAGGGGGCTCTTTGTACTAATTCTTGTATTAGTGTATGTTATAAGCCAATTTCATCTAAACAAATTGTCATTGTCCTGTTGGAAGTCATGTGGAAAGGATTTATGTGGTGGGGAAGAGATGTGATGGACGAGCAGTGTGCTGAAAACAGGGCTCTTGAGTCCTTTTCTAAGTTTAATTATGAATGGTTTGAGGTTTATGTGTGTGGGAGGGAGATTGTTTATTTAATGGATTGAAATTCTATTGAAGCCTTCACTGCTAATAATTTTAAAATCATCAACTTGTGCTTGTTCAGTGTGTTTATATATGTTGTTCATCATTGGCTTAACATGTGCCTGTACAATGTGTATTCCACCATTGTTCTTATACAGGCTAAACATGAGCCAGTTCAGTATGTATGGAAATACTGTTCTAGCTAGAGTTGTGATTTTCTCATGTACTGTCAAGATGTTTGGGCTTTAGCTGATATTCTATTTGGTGCTGCTCTCCTTGAGTATTTTCTGGTCTCAAGGAATCTGATTAGGAACAATTATTGCATATGGATTCCCATGGAAGCAATATTAGTAGTTGATTGGATTACCAAAGCTTCATTGGATTGGTCTTACCCTCTGGATTGGGTATTTCGACCTCCATCTCAAATGCAAGCCATATCGACGGTTGGCATTTGTGAAGTTTCTTCTTATCCAATTTCCAGATCTCTTTGCAATGAAGACCCTATAGTTACTAAATCTGCTTTGTTGTTTATCGTTCAACTCTGGTTGTATTTTCATTTTAGTTGTTGTCCTGTTTCTTGTTATTGAGACCTTATAGCTTTACAATTGCTTTTAATAGAATCAGTTCTTTGTTGGCAAAACAAAAAAAAAAAAAAAACGAGCGCATGTGAAAATTAAATAAAATGGAGGGTATTAATACATCGAGCTATACATAATTAGATTTAACAATGATTGAATATGATATGATAGGATTGAATATCAGATAACTATTTTCAAAAAAAGTTCAAATCTTTTTTATATAGGATTAATCAAAAAATTATATAAAAGTATTTATAAAGATATAGTAAAAAAGTACTAATGACACTTAATCAAATAAAAAATTACTAAATAAATATAGTTTTAATTACCACATGAACAATATGGTTGTGAACTTTCAAATCTCTTGGGAAAAATCAACGTTGATACTTTTCTAAAAAAGATCAATTACATATGAAATAAAGAAAATTATACAGCTAAAAATTGTAGCGAAGGGTTTAAGAAATGAAGAGCCATGTTTTAAACAATAATAATTTTTTTTATAAATAACATTATAAATTGAGAAAAATACAGAAAAATACCATCAAAATTGGTAACAGATAAATAAATATGTTGAATTTCAATAATTCCAAAGGGACTGATTTAGAATTTTGAAATGTTGCAAAAATTGGAAAATTATTCCTAACTACCCTTAGTTTATTTTAATAAAAAAATCCTCAATCCCCTTACCGGTCGGCGGCAACGGCCGTCACCGGAGCTTTGGTGACCTTGCCAACGATCGGCCGCCAAAGCTCCGGTGAATATTATTAACATCTCAAGTATCTATAACAACAACTTTAGTATCGCTATTAATAACTCAATTATTTATAGTAACAACTTTAATATGAAAAATTCAAAAAAAAAATATTAGCCGTTAGAGTTCTAGTGAAGGTCATTAAGAAATATTCAACAAGACTAAAGTTATCAATTTTTTTTTTTTTGAATTTCTTAAGCAAAAGGAATATATATATATTTTTAATTTCTTAAGCAAAAGATGTCAATCTAGATACTTGAGTTGTTAATAGCAATACTAAAGTTGTAAATGGCATCCTTATATACTTTTTTTAAATTTATCACTCAAAAGTTATCAATATTAATACTTGAGTTATTAATAGTAATATTAAAGTTATAAACGAGGTATTTCTTGAACATCTCCTAATAACCTTCACAGGAACTCAAGCAGCTAATATATTTTTTTTCTTTTGAATTTCTCAGGTTAAAGTTGTTAATACTAATACTTAAGTTGTTAATAGAGATATTAAAGTTGTATACGGGATATTTATTGAATATTTCCTAATAACTTTCACTGAAACTCTTTTTAATATAAGATACTTGAGTTGTTAATAACTTTCACTGATACTCCCAGCTGCAGCATTTACTCCCCTCCTCAATGTGTTGTGTTTTAACTTTTAAGCCTAGCTAGCGCGTGTGAAAATTAAATATATATACTCCCTGTAGTTCCCTAGTATAAGGCGCCTTAGTTTTGAGGTGTATTAAATGTTGTCTATGTTTACTTTGAAATGAGCCATAGCAATAATAATTTTTATGAATAACCTTCTAAAAATTTCATGAGCGACGTGAACTTTTGCTTTGAATGTAGTTAATGTTTAACAGAAGAAGAAATCTCATCCACCAAAGGGGAATTAGCTGGATTACATGTGTGCTTTATTAACAACTAAATCTTTAAATAAATTGTTAATCAAAAGATCATGTTTAATTACTTCTTTAGGCATTTTCCTTGATCATGTTTCTGTCAGTATTGAATAATTATGCATAGTGCATACAATTTGAATGAATATTTTAAATTATCTCGCCAAGTTGTACCAATTAAACATGAAAGATGAGGTCTGCAAATTCATGTCCTTTCTCTTGGATTTGTGCAAAAAGGAAAAAGAATCGCTAATTGCGTGTATTGATGTGTAATTCAATTTCATCACATTTTGCCTCCTAATATACTATTAAGAAAGAATCAATTTGCCAAGTTACTGTTGTTTATTATGAATTAGTTGGGTGATGAGTCAGTTTCTTGACTTTTGCTTTGTTTTCGTTGAAGATAGACAACTAAAAGTCATGGGAAGATATATTTAAAAAATAAAAATAAAAAGAATGGGCAGGGCAGGTAAGAAAAAAAAGAAGACGACAAATGTCATGGAAAGATAATTTATATATGTATGTATGTAGCACATTCATTAGCACAATTAAAAAACACGGGTCCGATGCAAAAAAAGAAAACTCATCGAAAGTTGGTTCCCGTCCTGTTTCGTCGCGGAAAAATTCCTGACGAGAAAGTAAATATATTAATTCTTTTTTGTCGACACAACAAAATAAATTAAAGACCTACTACGCAAAGCAAGAAGTCTCCGATTTATGCCAACAATAAAGGCAAAATATCAGGGAAGATCACATGCGGCCAATGGCAAGTTAAGTCTTAAAGCTTGTGTGTGTGTTCAGCATTATAGTTTAGACACTTCGCTTGTAGCTGTAAATTTATTTTGCTCAAAGGCTTGTAGCTGTAAATCGAGGTAAGTATATTCAACATCTACACCATTTGATTTGTTTTCCTTTTCCTTTTTCCCTTTTTACTGATAATCTCACATACATATATCTGTGTGTGTGTGTGTTTGGTTTTGTTTCCCTTAAGAGCTGATGGCCCGGCATGGTTTAGTTGTTGTAGGTACGCATAATTACTGGTTCATCAAATTATACTCCATAAGTTGGCTCAAATTATGGAAATTACTGACCAAAAAGCATCTTCCCCGAACTCTTCCAACACCAATCCAACCAAAAGAACCTGGAAGTATGATATTTTCTTGAGTTTTAGGGGTGAAGACACTCGTAAAGGCTTCACAGACCACTTGTATCATGCGTTAAACAAGAGTGGATTCAGAGTTTTTAGAGATGATCGTGAACTTGAGAGAGGAGAAATCATTCCAAAAAAACTCCTACAAGCAATTGAGGACTCTCTTTTTGCAATTGTTGTTCTCTCAAGAAATTATGCCTCCTCTTCATGGTGTTTAGATGAACTCCAACATATTCTTTACTCGAGATATCTCGTGTCAACAAGTTTTCCCCATTTTTTATGGTATAGATCCATCTGATGTACGATATCAAACAGGAAGTTTTGCTGAAGCTTTTGCTAGGCATCAAATGCTTCAAAGGAACAATAAAGTCATGGAAAGTTGGAAAGATTCTCTCACAAAAGTTGCTAATTTATCTGGTTGGGATTGCAAGAATCAGTAAGTTAATTGTTTTTTTGGATGAGTTCAGTAAGTAAATTTCTTTCTTATGAGTTCAGGAAGTTAATTTCTTATTGGATAAAATTATGTTGCATATACTTTTTGATTATAATCACTAATCAGTTCATGGAAATAGATACTATTAGATATATTCGAGTATTGTGGAATCAGCTTTATATTATATTGTCTTTTTTTAATTAAGATATTATTTATTCTAATAAATTTTTTATTTTGTAATTATTTTTTGTATTTAAAATTAAAACTTTTAAATTTTAAATCAGTATTGTTAATTTTTTTCAATATTCAAAACTCTTTGTCCTCAAGCTAAACACATTAATCTTGACGTACAACTAAATTAAGGAACTCTCTTAAAATAAAAATAGAATAAGAACTTCATGTCTTGGCTACTCTTATTAAAATTGTTTCAATGTGTTGATAATCTAAAAGAAAAAGAATACAAACAATTGCAGACATTAAGAAGAACAAATATTATAGGTAGAAAATAAATCAAAAGTTATACCTTACACGGCCATTCATATGTTGTTTTAACTTATAGGCCTGAAGCAGAACTTATTGACACGGTGGTGGAGGAGTTGTGGACCAAATTACGTTCCAGACTGCCAACTTATTGTGAAGACCTAATTGGAATTCACGATAAAGTACAACAACTGGAGCCACTCTTGAAGATAGGTTTGAATGATGTTCGATTTGTAGGATTATGGGGCTTAGCGGGTGTGGGCAAGACAACAATTGCTAGGGCTGTTTTTGAGAAATATCGTAGCCAATTTGATATTAGTTGCTTTCTTCTCAATGTTAGGGCAACTTCATTAGAAAGAGATGGCGAGGTTCACTTACAAAGTAAACTTCTTTCACATCTCAAAATTGGAAACATGGAAATTGAAGACACATACGAAGGGAAGAAAATAATCCAAAACTGTTTTAGGGATAAAAAAGTTTTACTGATCCTTGATGATGTTAACCATACAACCCATTTTGAAATTTTGGCTAATAGTCCTAATTGGTTTGGTGCTGGAAGTAGGGTAATCATAACAACTAGAGATTCAGACTTGTTGCGTAGAGTGCATAGAGTATATAAACATGTGGTCAAAACAATGAACTCAAGTGAATCCCTTCAGCTATTTTGTCAGAAAGCATTTGGAAGAGGTGAACCTCAGGAGAATCTTTTGGAGCTGTCTAAAACTGTTTGTGATTATGCAAAAGGCCTTCCGTTAGCTCTCTCTGTTTTGGGTTCCTTTTTTTGTGGAAGAAGTGTGTCAGAATGGGAAGATACCTTAGAGATGTTGAAGAAAGATCCCCATAAAGATATTATTGGCTCACTTGAAATAAGTTTTTATGCATTAACCAATACAGAAAAACCAATATTTTTAGATATTGCTTGCTTCTTCAGTGGCTGGAGAAAAACATAATAATACAAATATTGGAAAGTTGTGGTTTTAATAATGCAAACACTGGAATAAAAGCTCTTCAAAGAAAGTCTATGCTGGAGGATTATGACGATTGTTTAGTGATGCATGATTTGCTAGTACGAATGGGTAGGAAGATTGTTGTAGAATCTTCTAATGATGTTGGACACCGTACAAGATTGTGGTCTAAGGAAGATATTGATGAAGTTATGGAAAACAATTTGGTGAGTGTTGATCTTAGCTCTTATATATTGGTTTTAAAAAATTTTATATATTTCTTGTTAGTTTCTTGTCAATTAACTTGATATCATTTTCTTGGTGACTAATGTTGTTTATCAGGGCACAAAAGAAATACAAGGTATGGTTTCATCCACATCTTGTGAGACATCTTGGGATCCTGAAGCATTTTCAACATTATGCAACCTTAGATTACGTATCGTAACTAGTGATTTCAACCTTCCTCATGGCCTCAAATGTCTTCCTCATTCTTTGAAAGTCCTTCACTGGACCAAATATCCTTTAGACATTCTTCCTCCTGGAGCCCGATTGTATAAACTTGTTCATCTTAGAATGTGTCATAGCAAATTAAAGAAATTGTGGAATAAAAGCCTAGTAAGATATACATCTTTTGCTTTGAGGTTATAGATAGTGCCATTGATTATGCAAGTCAGAACATTGTACTTTTTCACTGATTCTCATGTTTGTTTGAACAGTGTTCAAAGAATCTGAAGGTTTTGGACTTGAGTTATTCAAAAAACTTGATTGAAACTCCTGATTTTTCAGAACTTTCAAATCTGGAAAGATTAGAACTTGAAGGTTGTGAAGGCCTGGTTGATCTTCATGTTTCAATTGGACAACACAAAAAGCTTGAAGTGTTGAATTTAAAAGGTTGCAAAAATTTTAGAGCTTGTTATCCAAAAAAGTTAGAAATGACTGCGTTGAAAGAACTTGTTCTTTGGGGGTGCATTCAAGTAAAATATCTCTCAGAATTTGGGGAAAGTATGAAAAATCTAAAATTGCTTGATGTTGGGGAGACAAATTTAGTCAAACTTTCAGAGTCACTTGGATTATTGACTGGTCTTGAGACATTGAAGTTAAGGGGCTGCAAAAATCTTGTTTGCCTTCCCCAAAGCATTTGCAAGTTGAAGCGTCTTGTACTTATTGATGTTGCTGGGTGCTCAAAGTTTGATAGATTGCCAAAAGAGTTAAATGAAATGGAAGCCTTAGAGGAGATTGACGCAAGTGAAACTGATATAACTGAAGTACCTTCTTCCATTGGTGCATTAAAAAATGTCAAGAAATTGTCGTTTCGGGGGTGCAAAAGGTCAACGTCCAACTCTTGGAGCTTGATTCATCCGTTGAGCCCCATGTTTTGGGGTCATCCAACTCATAATAGCTTAACACTGCCTACTTCAATCTTCAATCTTAAATCACTAAAACAATTAGATTTAAGTTACTGTAGTATTGATGATGGATCTATTCCTAGCTTCAATGGCTTATCATCATTGGAGAAATTAAATCTAAGTGGAAACTTGTTTAAGAATCTACCTGCTGGATGCATATCTAATCTTTTGAATTTGGAAGATCTTGCATTGAATTCCTGTTCAGAACTTCAGTCGTTGCCGCATTCAGGACCAAGTTTAAGTGTAGTGGAGGCAGGAGAATGTAGTTCATTGGAAACAATGTCGGACAAACAATTATTACATCTCTTTGCTTCAATTGACCAGGTAGATATTCTGCATATATTCTTTTGTTAGTTATACTATATATAATTTGATATGTGATATTTTTGGGGTATATAGGCCAAAAGCTGGATGAAGGGAGAGATTCTTGAGGTGACAATTTCAGGGAGTGAAATACCCTCATGGTTTGAGAATCAAATTGATCTTTGTTTGGATGATAGTGGTGTAGCTTTGATGAAGATAGACACACCTCCTTGCGGCGAAGAAATGTTAGGGATTGGGTTATGCATTGTGCTGGATGATAAGTTTTATTCCACTGGACCCAACAAAAGATCTTTTCCTTTGGTTCAGTGTTGGTTTGATTTTTCTGCACTTCTTAACCCATTTTATGGCAAGCCCACGGCTTATGGGAGGCAGCATTTTTTTTATAAGGGAGAAATAAAGTCAAGTCACCTATGGATAGTGTTTTGGAAACAAAGAGAGGAACTCAGTCGTTGGCTAGAATTAAGTGAGTACAGTCACATTCCCTTGACATTTACATGTCATCCTAATATAAAAATGGATGCAAAAGATTCAATTATAAAGTGTGGATGGCGTGTCATACGCAAAGGAGATTTTGAAAACTGGGACAACTCAATGAGTCAAAGTCTCCTTCCACCATCAGAACAACCCAATAACCAAGTATGTCACTTTCATCATCCATTCTCCTTTCATTTTTATTTCAAACTACACCCTCAATTCCTAATTATTTGGGAAAAAAAAAAGTTTAAACACTCAGCCCACGGTATACATTCTCCTTTCACCATTTAGTACCCTATTAACGAATTTATTAGTATTGAGAAAATTAGTTAAATTACTTATTTGTAACCAATGGTTGGAATACTCTTTTACAATTATTTCTAATATTTAATGAGATGCCCTAATGACTTTTTTATCAAAGTGAAAATTGAGCATTTTAATAAAGGAAAAAATTAAGTATTTATAAGTAGTAGTATTTTGATGTAGAAGAAAAATTGGATGCGTTCTTATATTCAAATAGGACAAAAGCAAAGTGCTTAATATGGTTCTACATTTAGGACAAAAAAGAGTAATTAAGTTAAATAAGAAACCTTTAATATTTAAAAAATTGGAAAGATGAAAAAATGGCATTAATTAAGGATATAAGTGAAAAAAAGAGCGTTAAACAAGGATACAAGTGAACAAATGTAATCAATTTTCAGACATTAACTGATATTAACTGTTTTCAAACATGAACATGTTCAATTTAGGTAATTTTCTTTTATGGATAATAAGCTAGGGAAGGAAGGAGTATATGCGAATAATAATTTTCTGTCTACTTATCTCAATCCTTACTTACTTGTTGAAGTTTTAGGACCCATTTCCAATTAATTCACCGAGATGAAGGCATTTAAATAACACCACGCATATATCATTGTCAGCGAGATATATTAAAAGTAAAAATATAAGCCAAAGATGAAAACAAATTATTAAAATCTTAAAATCTTTTATAAATTAATAATATGAGTATAGTGGCAAAAAATGAAGTTAAAAAAAAAAAAAGAACGACCAAGAGAAGTAAACTCAGCTTGATTTGTTATATGCAATAATGGTATCAGGTAAGTATTTTATAAAATAAGAAATAAGCAAGATATGTAGATAGAGGTATGTAATTTAAATTTGAAAAATGGTGTATTGGTGATATTAATAAGTACATAAATGATGACGTAGGACGCAGCTTAATTATTTTTGTGATGATATAATTGTGTTAATGTGATAATTGGGGGGTTGCAACACATTGTGTAGGCTGTTCGTACCCCAATGCCCCTAAATTTTGAATCGAAATGGAATGCAATCCGTGGCCCTGGCCCCTGGCATCAAATTTAGATGATTCATGGTGGCAGATGTAGTTCAGTGTAGATGATGCAAGGTAAGTGATATTGTAATATGACAATATCCTTTATCTCTTAAGTGAGTTTCAAAGTTGGTGTTATGATATGAGATCCAAATTGCCGGCTTTGGAGCATAATTTATCAGTTAACTTATTATGATGACCACTAAATGTTGTTTTAATGTGCCTAGCTACTCCTAACACCTACCAAAGTCTTCATTGTCCCCGAAAAAACACTCAAGAGCTTTCCAGCATTATTCGCAAAATTGTTTCATCCTAAAGCAAATAGCACCAGTACAAATTGCAGAATAAGTGAGAGACAATACTTTGGTCTAGAAGCGATCCTTTTAAGTTTGTTGGATAAAATCTAATAGACGAGGGTCACAAATTCAATAACTAATGTCTGTTGGTAAGCACTCACATTCCTGCCTACTTAGCTTCAACTTAATTATAACTAGAGATTAAATTGATTTGCATTCTTTGCATGTGAATTCTTGCTGCTACTAATGCATTTAAACCAATTTTAAAATGGGAGTTGGCTATGGCGGAGAAGGAGCTAGCCCCTCATGATGTGACAAACCAATGTTCAAATTCTACTATGAGAGGTGCCCATACTTAGTATATGACTGTATCTCAAATAGGATTGCCTTTAATAAGAAGATACTTGTGCCTAGGAAAACAAAACAATTTTAGGTTATGGTTTTAGACATAGAAAGTTGATAGATGGATATTTTATAAGTAAATGGGTATAGATTTTGGGAAATATACTCTATTAGATTAAATTTATAAATGTTTTATATTAGTTTAATTAATTTTTATATATTTTCCTCCCTTTAGCCAATTGCAAGATAAAAAGGAATTTTGCAATAAAATCTCCTCACATCTTTTTTTTTATTTTGCAGGGAAAATTTTAAAACTCAAGAAAGAAAGAATCAAGAAAGTATCAAGAAAAGGAAAGAAAGAAAATATTAAAACACGATATGAGTTGCGCCAAAGGAAAAAGGAAAATAAAGGAAGTAAGGAGCTAGTTTGTGTGTGGAGGTTTCGGTGGAACAGAGACAATACTTTAGTATGATATCGATATGATGTTAGTTCCTGACAAAAAGAAAATTCTATTGATATGTTTGGTAAAGAAAAATATAGTTGTAATTA
Source organism: Inga leiocalycina (assembly GCA_963242795.1). Classification (NCBI taxonomy): domain Eukaryota; kingdom Viridiplantae; phylum Streptophyta; class Magnoliopsida; order Fabales; family Fabaceae; genus Inga; species Inga leiocalycina. The sequence goes on from OY725325.1 coordinate 63,237,040, forward strand.
TCGATATATTTGGCTGCACAAAATTTAATTTGATACGTTGCCAGAAAAGTTGAATGAAATTGAAGCTTTGGATGAGACTGAGACGAGTGAAGTCGATATATTAGAAGTGTCTTCTTCCAGTAGTGGCTGATTATTTCAGTATGTTAAATATAAATTAGTGAAAGAATTAGATTTATGCTACTGCCGTGTTTATGATGGATCCCTTCCGAACAATGACTTGTGTGGCTTACCATCATCATTGTGGAAATTAACTATACTTATCTATTCATTTTTTCAAACTACTCCCTCAATCCCTAATTATGAGGCAAAAGTTTGTAAATGCTTAATCAACCCACATGATTCGTCCTCCTTTCACCCCTAAATATAATACCCTTTTGACTAATTTATTGATATTAAGAAAATTAGTGTAATTAGTTATTTGTAACCAATGGCTCAAATTCTCTTCTACAATTATTCCCATATAAGGCGTTTTGATTAGTAATGGCTCTTCACCAAAGGGAAAAGTACGCATTTTCATTAACCAAAAAAAAAAAAGTATGATAACAAGGAGTATTTTGATGTAGGAGAGAAAATGGATGGGTTGTCATCATAAAGGACAAAAAAGATTACATTTGGGACAGAGAGGACTAAATTAAATAAGCAACGTTTTATATCTAAAAAATCGAAAAGATGAAAAAGATGAGCAGTAATTAAATTAAGGAAATAAGTGAAAAAAATATGTAATCATTTTTCGTATATTAACTAATCTGTAAGTTAGGTAATTTACTTTTATGGATAGTAGCACGAAGGGAGTATATACAAATAATTTTTATCACCAAATAAAAAATAATAATTTCTGTATACTTTTTCTGGTCCTTGTACATATTGAAATTTTAGGACTCTTTTTCCATTAATTCACCGAGATGATGAGGGCACATAATTAACACCCACACACATTCCCTTGTCAGCACGAGAGAGATTGAAAGTAAAAATATAGGCTGAAGATGAAAACAAATTATTCAAAGCTTAAACTGTTTCCATAAACTGAATGAGTGAGTGGCAAAAAGTAAGGTTAAAAAAACGGAACAACAACGACAAGTTAATTTAATAATAGTATATATTAGGTATAGCAGTATTTCATAGACTGAAAAACAAGCAAACTGCAAATATATAGCAGTATCTCAACAATTACTATGAAGCCACGACTAAGGTTAATTAATTAAGCAAGCAAAGTCTTTGGTGCTAAATATATTTTTACAATCCAAAAGTGCTTTCTAGCAAGGCGACATAAACAAGGCCCATGAATAGTTTAAGGATTCAATGCCTCTTATTGGTAAAAAAATTAAATATAAATTGTTTATGATTATGATGATGTAATTCAAATTTATATATTCGTCTCCAGGTTGATGTAAACCTGAAGGTAATTCTATCTTAGTGGGTCCACATCACATTACTGTTAAGAAAATTAAATTACATGAATACCCCACTAAATTTTTTTAAGTAATCGCAAGCGATAATCCCTCATTGTTAATTTTTGACAATTGCAAGAAGCACGTTGAAAACCTTGTCCTTGACTAAACCAACATGTAATTTAATCTCTGAACACACTGTGGGATAATCGTATAAGCTCATCTAACACAATCCAAATTTTAAATTAGTTGTCTTAATTATATAAACATTAAAAATCTAACTATACATATGTATTCATGACTTCGTGAGCAATAATATTATGAAAATAAGATTAGTTATTCAACTAGCTAGTTAAGTTATGTGTTTAAGGTCCAATGATTGGACTTATTAATTAGACCCACCATATTAATATATTTTATATAATATACACTTCAAACAAAAAATATCCATAATATTTTCCATAATATTAATATTTATCCAACTCTATAAAAGGATAATATTTAAATCTAATGAACGCCATATTATTAAAAAAAACATGGAGCATATAGATTCCAGAATCATTTTATATAAATAATAAATAGAAAATATACGTTTCAATTTCTAAGAAAATCAGCAGAAAATCATTAGCATATAAAAATCAATAAAAATTGCTAGAAAATGCTCCATTTTCAGTTTTCGTTATACCCAATTTCCTTTTAGGAAGAATATTAAATCAGCAGGATAGCATATATAATATCAATTATAAATCGGAAAAGCTACAGTAAAGCATGTGACAGTCAAACATGAAAGATGAAATATAGATGCAAATCATGTTCTTTCTCTTTGATTTGTGTAACGATGCGTATAATTCAATGTAATTACATTCTTCTTCCAATGAGAAAGAATTAATTTGCCAACTTAGTTTTGTTTCGCATGAATTAGATTGGGGAAGAGTCAGCTCCTTTTCTTAATTTCTTTAGCATTGTTTCGTGTAGAGATAGACAATTAAACGTCATGGAAATTAAAGTTATATTTTAAAAGTTAAAAAGGATGGGCTGGTGGGTAAGATCAACAAGAAAATTTTTTTGTATATAAAAATATATCAAGTACATATGAACAATAAAATTTTTAAACATATACTAATGGGCAACTTTAGCTCTCTGTATTTTTTTTAATCAACAAAAAAAATCACTACACACAATAACCGAAAGTCAAGGAAAAAACAAAGCAAATCCTAAAACATACAACCGACCACACATCTCCCCAGACAAAACAAAGAGCAACAAGAAACAACATCTATAAAACCTATTAAAAGTAACACATTTAGGCCCTATTTGATACAAAGCATTGGGGGTAGGGATTGTATCAAATTGTATTGTTTGGTATAAGAGACAGAAAATAACTTGAGATTAGAAATATCACGAGAGTGGGATTGCTACAAATACATCTTCCCTCAGCAATGTTGGGATGGGAAAATATTGAGACAAAATTGTCCCTGTTTATAATAATTTTTTAGACTGAAGTACTATCATTATATTCTTCACATTGCCGTTCGGTCTTTCTCACTTTTCCATGCTCGTCTTCTCCCCCATCTCCTTCATCTCTGATCACCTTCTTTGTCTCAAGTGATCTTCTCTTTTCTCTCCGATTTCGCAAGCATCGTCGTCACCTTCACCCCCAGCTCTCATCTCTCCCTCTGCATCATCTCACCTTCAGCCCCACCTCTCATCTCTCCCTTTGCATCATCTCATATTCTCCCTTCCTTGTCAATGATGTCTTTGCTAGTGGCAACAACCGTCCCTTGTCTTTGCCAGAAAATTTGAATGAAATTGAAGCCTTGGAAGAGATCGACGCAAGCGAAACCAATAAAGCATAAATATCTCCTTCCATTGGCGGCTTAGACAAACTCAAGAAATTGTCATTTCGTGGAAGTAAATGCTCAACATCAAAGTCTTGGAGCTTGATTCTTTCATTGAAGTGCATGTTTTTTGGGCATTCAATTCATAAGGGCTTAACATTGCTTTCTTCAATCTTCAATCTTCAATCTTAAATCACTGAAAGAATTAGATTTAAGCTACTACAGTATTGATGATGGATTCATTCCAGTTGGCTTGATTATTGAAGAAATTAGATCTAAGTGGGAACAAGTTTAAGAATCTACGTACTGACTGCATATCTAATCTTTTGAATATGCTAATTCTTTGGTTGAATTCATGTTCAAAACTTGGGTCGTTGCCACAGCTTCCTCCAAGTTTAAGAGCAATGAATGCAAGAGAATGTGGTTCATTGGAAACAATGACAAGCAAACAATTATTACATATATTTCCTTCAATTGATCCCTGAGGTATATATACAACATATAACGGTATGTCATTCTAGTATTATATATACATAAAGTTAAGGTATAACCAACAACCTGAATATATGATAAATCCCTATTTTTATTATATATTTTATATTTTAATTGGAGATTTTGTCATAATTATTGAGTTTAAAATGTCTTTCTCGAGATAATTTGAGATTAAGAGTAAATACACTAAATTAGGATTAACAAGGGAAAAATTATCATAAAAATTGTAATTACTATTAATCATTGATTTATTTGAAAATATTTGATGTTGGTTGAATTGTTTTAATTATAGGTACTTGAAAAATTAGATTAAATCTGAAAATGGTAATTTGGGGTTTGAATTTCAGAAATGACATTTTGGTCCCACCAATTTGGAAAATGACAGATTAGTCCCATTGAAACACAGCGTTTTGATACGTATTCACTAGGTCATATCTTTAATCACTGGGGAGACTTCAATTGCAGGGGTGGGCAGACAGAAGCATGGTTATGGAAACCAGACCGGACCGGCCGGTTCGGACCGGAACCCGGCGAACCGGCTAGTTGGCCGGTCCGATTCAGTCACTGGGTCGCTACTGTTCTGAACCGGTGCAACCCAGATAGAACCGGTGACGACTCGGCTGACCCGCCAGGTTGGGCGGGTTGGCCAAGTTATTTTTTTCCCCTCCCAGCGTCTAAAATGATGCCGTTATATATATATATATATATATATATATATATATTTTTAAACTTAAAATGGAAAACCGGAAACCAGATCCAAATGATGCTCGAGCTCGACGCCCCTCGCCCCCAACTAACTCTACCATTCCTTCAAGTTTCGAACGCCTTTACCCTAGTTGACGCTCGGCCGGTGTGCTCTACCCCATTCTCGACGCTCGGCCGCTGGCGGAGTCTCATTTCAGGTGCCAAATCCTTCGCTCCATCAGATTCCGTCCCCAAATCCTTCGCGTGTGTGTGTTCTTGTGGCATGACCTTCGCACCGTCGGAGGTTAAAAACCAGTCCCCAAATCCGTTGCTCCGTCGCGTGTGTGTGTTCTGGTAGCCTGTAATGGTCGCCGTCGGCGATTCAGGTGGTAAAGGTTGGGTCAGTTTGCTTCCCCTTTTTGATTACGTTATCGTTTTTTCCTAGCTCTTTGTATTTTGAGTTTTTTGATTAGTGATTATATTGTGTTGGTTTGGTTTGCATTAGTGATTAGATTCTGTTGGTGTTGTGTTTGTTGGATTAGATTGTGTTGGTTTGGTTTGGTTTACATTCTTTTGATTAGTAATTAGATTGTATTGTATGTTCCTTGCAGCCTTGCATGTACGCCTAGTGACATTCAGATTGTGTTGGTTTTGCTGGTGGTAGAGAGGGAGAGACATAGCTGACGGTGTTACTGATTTGAGCGGTGGAGATTGATTTCAGTTTGCTTTCTTTATTTCCTTCACCTCTATTGGATTTTTATACTGGATGCACATAAGGATTGATTGTTTTCTTGGTCACTGGTTTGATTGTTTTCTTGCTTGTGGTGGCTGAGACTGTTTTATGTTGATTTGTAGATTGCTTGTGATCGAACTAGGTATTTCTTGTTTACTTTCCTTTGTTGATTGAAAAGGCCCTTTTTTGGATTTGCTTCCTTATTTGCTAATGAAGGTCAGAAGTGGTGAAGGAAGTGATAATCCCCCCACCACCACTGCCCCCTACAGAAGAGTCTAGCAACCCCCTTAACCCGAATGTCTCTAATCCCACAGAGTCAACAGGAAGTGTCAAAAAAATTGATCCTGCTTGGCAATATGTGTCTGTCAAAAAAGAGGGGAGAGTTAATGTTTTTACTTGCCTCTTGTGTGCATCAAGTTACAGGAGAGGTGGAATTAATAGGTTAAAGCAACATCTAGCTAGTGTAAGTGGTCAGGTGTCTTCTTGTAAGAAAGTATCTCATGATATACGAGCTAGAATGAAAGAATCGTTGATAGAGGGTGCAAAGAAAAAACCTATTGCTAGTGACGATGTAGAAGAGATTGATGATATGGAAATTGAAGAGCCAATAGCTTCATATCCACTTAGGACATCCAATGAGAGTAGTGGCACAAAGAGGAAAGCAACTGGGGTTGGGAAGCTTGACAAGTATTTTGCATCTAGAACAACCGCGGGTGCTCAACCAAGCATCAAAAGTGCTTGGGCAAGTAAAGAAGCACAACATGCTGCTAAGGTTGTTATTGCTGACTGGGCTTATGTGAATTGCATTCCGTTTAATGCATTGAATTGCCCATTGTTTCAAAAAGCCGTTGATGCTATTGCTGCCATTGGTCCTGGGTTTAAGGCCCCTAGTGCTCATGAGTATAGAGTTACCTTGTTGCAAGACTGTAAAAAAGAGTGTCAGTTATTGATTGATAGTTTTCAAGCTAAGTGGAAAGAAAATGGCTGTACACTAATGGCTGATGGCTGGACTGACGTTCGACAACGTACTTTGATTAATTTCTTAGTATATTCAGTGCAAGGCATGGTGTTTGTGAAATCAGTTGATGCCTCAGATGTAGTTAAAGATGCAAAAACTTTATTTTCTTTGTTCAATGAAGTTATTGAGTGGATTGGCCCTGAGAATATAGTCCATGTGGTGATTGACAATGCCGCTAACTATGAAGCATGCGGCAGACTGATTAAAGAGAAGTATAAAACCATTTATTGGTCTCCCTGTGCAGCTTACTGTTTGAATCTTGTTTTGAAAGATATTGCTTCCATGCCTCATGTGTCTGATCTTGCAAAAAAGGCATCTAAATCTCTATCTTTGCTTATAATCATATGGTCTTCTTATCATGGTTACGGAAAAGACCTGGTTAGAAGGAAATTGTACGTCCTGGTGCTACAAGGTTTGCCACCACATTTATTACCTTGCATAGCATTTTTTTGCACAAACATGGCTTACAAGCTCTAGTTGTTGATCAGCATTTTGTGCAACACAAATTGGCTAACAGTGAGCCTGGGAAAACATTTTGTGCAATCATCCTTGATAATCGGTTTTGGAACAAATGTTTTGAAATTGTCAAGATTGTTTCCCTGATTATTAAATTATTGAGGATTGTTGATTCTGATGGCAAGCCTTCCATGCCTTATGTCTATGAAGGCATGCAAAGGGCTAAAACAGCAATCAAGGAGATGTTTCAGAATAAGGAGGAGCTGTACAAGCCATACACTAGCATTATTCAGGCTCGATGGGATAAACATTTAAAGAGTGACCTTCATGCAGCAGCTTATCTTTTGAATCCTGCCTTCTTCTACAATGCAGAACTTGCTACAAGGAACAAATTAATGCAATCTTTATCAATGTGTTGGAGGCCCATTCACATGATGATATAGATCGTTATGTCACACTGATGCAGCAAATGAGTGTCTACCGTGATCGTAAAGAATCCTTTAATAAAGTTTTATGTGAAAAAGCTGCCCAAAAACTAAATCCTTGTAAGAAAATTTAATTTTTATGGACATATTAATACATATTCGATATTTCATACTATGTTTAAATGAATGTCTTTTATTTAATATAGATGAGTGGTGGATCTACTATGGTGATTCAATTCCGGAGTTGCAACAGATTGCTATTCGTCTACTTAGCCAAACTTCTTCTTCTTCTGGTTATGAAAGAAACTGGAGTTTATTTGAGCGCATCCACACAAAAAGAAGAAACCGTTTGGAGCATCAAAGGCTCAATGACTTGGTTTTCACAAATTACAATATGAAGTTAAAGTATAGGTAATCTTAAAATTTATGACTTAATTTGTTTTTATAGAACTTATTTAATATGCCTTTTACTAATGTTGAACTTCTTTCATTTCGGCATTAAAGGGATATATTGGCAAAGAAGAAGGAAAGTTACGATCTGATTGATTTTGAATCAATAGATAAAGTGGACTTTTGGGTTGTTAAAGATGATCCAACTCTTAAGTTTGATAATCCAGATGTGGCACATTCTGAACTTGAAGAACTTACAAGGAATTATGAAGGTTTAATGGTTTATTAAGATTATATTCTTATATAATAGTACATAATTATGTTTTCTTCTTCACAAAACTATAAATATGAATAATTTAATTCATTTCAATATTTTATATATAGGTGATGAATATGTGGCCATTCCTGAACTTCCATGTTTGAATGCTGATGATGATGTTAGTCCTAGTACTTTTGGTTTTCCTCCTTCAGCTACACCTCCTGATGTTGCAATACCTGCAGATTTGAATGCTGTTAATGAAGATTATGGAGTTAATTGATAATTAGTTAAGTATTTAAAGGATTATGGGTGGAAAAAACCTCTATTACTATGAGTTTGTTTTGGTTATTGCTTTTGATGTTATTGGATTACAATATGATACTATGATGCTCATTAACCTCTATGGAATTTTTTTAATCCTCAAATTGTCTGACTCCCGGGTTGACTCCGGTCTGACCCCCGGGTCAACTCCGGTCTGACCCACTGACCCTTGACCCACTGTCTTAACCGGTTCAGTGCCCGGTCCGAGTTTTAATACCTTGGACAGAAGACAAAAAACCAGGGGAGCAGCCGCGAAGACCTTCCACCATTTCTCCTTCATCGTCTTCATCACCAAGTGTCACCTTCTCTATTGCCAGTGACTCTCGCTCTCATCACCATTGCACCGGTGGTGGAGCTGGTACTCTTCTACACCATTGTGAACAAAGCTCATCATTCAAGTGCCGTGAGGAGGGAGGACCAAGACACAGGAGGACGCCGTGACTTGTGGGAGCTGAGAGTAGAGAGCTGAGGGAGAAGGGAGCTCACTACCACCACCGCACATCCTCTGCCAAGCCACAGTCGACGCTGTTGCTGGTAAGAGCTGAGACACAGAGGAGGCCGAATCAGGCACCTGGGATCATCATCTCTTTCACTGACCTTATTCTCATTAAAACCACCACCAACTTCGATTTCCTTCACGACAGACCTGTATCCTAGCTGTCACACACACTTCAGTTGCCATCTCCGTCGGTCGTCTTTAATTTTCCAGTATTCCGACTAGCTTCCAGAGCACTGTGGCACCATCACCATTCCCTTTGTCTTCTTTGGTTGCCACTTGCGCTTGTTGATTGAAGAGGAGGTTGTGAATTTTGAACTAGATTTTGTTGGAAATTGTGTCCTAAGTATCAATTATTGTACTTTGAATATTATTATTTTAATAAAATTTCTCCATTCTATTATCATATTATTTGCATGTTAACTGTGATAATTGTATCCTTAGATAATTCATAAAGATTATCCTAAAATGTCCCTGGTCGGTCATCTATGCGAGAGCAGAGATTAAACAAGACCAGTATGAATTTGATAAGATATAGAAATACGAATCAACGTCTTAGGCACTTGTAAGAGTACAAGGTGCTAGACCGACCTACTATGAGAAAGCTACATGGATCAAGTCATAAGTTTTTCTCATGTATAACCATGTCACAATGCCCTTAGACCTGAGGTCATCATGGATTCCTACATGAGAGTTGCTAAGCTTTGAACTAGTCAAAAATCACTTTTGACCGAGTGATGATAAAGGCTATGATCGGGCTTGGTGGTTTTTCATGCAGAGAAATATGAATGATCAAAATGGAATTTGTCCCTTACATTAGTAGAGAGATATTACCAGGCCCCTCGATAAGTGAGTCTGAGAAATGTATGGTCATACTACAATGGAAAGGAGTTTTCATTTCTATTGTCAGGCTACTCAGGAATCAAGAAAGTAATGGTTAGGAACAAGAGGATGACATTATCCATGTCTTATCCTTGATCGATATATCATGTGATAAAAGGGACATGACATGGTTGTATGACAGGTTGCATCATGATAACGATCCTTATATAATTTAGGTAGTCATAATGTCTTGCTAGAGGCCGCTTGCGATTTTTGGGTTAGTATAGTTATTGGCCCATTGCCAACTTCATATGGGCCTACAGGGTCGCACACAAGAATGGCCCAGCACGAATTAATGTTTAATTTAGGGTGGACAAATTATATATATATATATATAATATAATATTCGTTAATAATATTATATAGATATATATTTTTGAAATACATATCTTATATTATATATAGAGATATATATATATATATATATATATATATATATATATATATATATATATATATATATATGTATGTATATGTGTATATATATATTATTATATTATGTTAGTTTTAAATTTAATTTATTAAGATATATTAAATTTAATAACTAACATGATAGAGATATAGTATCTCAAGATTTAATTTATGAAGATAAATTAAATCTAATGGCTCTTTATTTGGATTAAATAAATAGGTTAAATTAAAATTGTTGGACAGATTTAATTTAAACTAAATTTATTTAATTAGCTCATCAAGATAATTAATTGTTGATTAATTTCGAAATTAATGATGATTAATTTTGAAATTTGAATATAGCCATCATAGGTTATAAACTTGATAGAGCAGATATACTCATACGCGCATGAGAATTCAGAGCCGTAAGGGAAACCCTAAAAACATTGGAGGCGCTAGCATGCAATCTCGGTTGGAGAGCATTCATATGGATACCGGTAGAGGGAAGGGACTTAACGTGTTGGCTCCTAGAGATCGTGAAAACCCTAAGTTGAAAAAGGTACGAGTTCTTTTTAACCCGATTTAAATGCCGTTGATAGATCCTCAATTAGGATCGATAAAATTTTTAAAATTCTTTCGCTATGTCTGCCAATCCTAACAGATTTGAAGATACCTTGTGTTGTTTATTTATGGTTCACTCTGTTTCAATTTTGCTTTTTGTGGTGTTTCATTGCTGTTGATTTGAACGTAACATCATGATTTTGCCTCTTGATGCTCTTTCCATGAGTGGCAGTAGCTGAATTTCTTAAACTCTTAAAGATGGAAGCTAAGGGCTTGAGTTCTAAGTACTGTAAAAAGGGAGTTTTATTTTTTAATCGATTTGCTCTAGTTTTGTAATTATGATTTTCTGTCTTAGACATTGTATTTATATTGTTAGACCTTTGTTATTTGGTTATGTACTTATTTTGGATTAATTTGTTATTTGAATTAGTTGATGTTGAACTTTGTGCTTATCAATATATGTGGTTATATATATGTTTAAGTGTAATTTAATTGATTCTCTATTGTCTTGCATGATATTATTTAGATATTTAGTTGATTTTGGAGTTACATTGAACCAATTGTATTAATTAATTTAAATTACACACTAAAAGTGCTTAATAGCATCTCTAGAGTAGGGGTTCCTCCCTTTTGGTGCTAGACTCATCGGTTAATGGGATTTGATATTTTAGAAAACTTAGTAATGTTATAAATTGCATATAAAGTGGTTTTTAATAATGTTTTAAGAGGTGATTATTTTCTAGGTCTAGGAATAATCATCGATTAATACACTAGACTTAACGGTGTTTGAGGTTTGGTATTTTGAAAGACTTTAGTTGCAATTACTAGTTTTTTGTATTGAGTTTGGGTTAGAGGGGTTAAACTTTGCCCAGTGTGGAAGTGTTTAATCAATCTAACTCAAGCTAGCTCAAAAAGTCTTTTGGGCATATTTGACTAAACTAGTAAATTGAACTCCTATTATCATTATATGAATTATAATTGTCTTTGCAAGCCATATATAAAAGATTCACTTCATACATTCCTATTTCCATTCCATCATATCTAAAAATACAAAAAAAAAAATAATTTTGAACTTCTATTTTTTTCATATAGCTGTAGTTTCAAAAGATCAAAATTTCCCCTTTTTATTGTTTTATGCCAATCATCACACTTAATTTCTAGGTAATTAATAAAGGCTCCTTGAGAGATGACTCAGAATTGCACCCTATATTCCAATCCTTAGTTTAGTTTTTGAAGAGATTACCAAGACATAAAAGCACACGCCTTCTTCAAGTATCTTATGTCCTAAAGCATTTTGTGGTGCATTCAATACCAAGAAGTATTTTTTTTAGGTGCATCTAGTGCTATAAACTATTTTTTGATGTATCCAACACCCTAAAGTATTATTTCAGATATATTCAATACCCTAAATTATCTAAATTATTAAGTGTAAAATTGCACAGAAAGGTCCTTAAGCGTGATAGACGCCAATAAAAAATATTTCAAGATGCTAGATACATCATAAAATACTTTAGGGCACAGGATACATTTGAAAAACTATTTTAGGGTGATAGATGCACCTTAACCCTATATATATATATATATATATATATATATATATATATATATATATATATATATATATATATATATATATATATATATATATATATTGTTGTTGTTGTTGATTACAATATGTTGTATAATTTGATCCATGGTTATTTTTTGGTTTAGGTGGAAAGGAAGTGCAATGAAACTTTCTTGGTGACAACTCCAGGAAGTGAAATACCGTCATGGTTTGAGAATCAAAATGAATTTTGTGATCGTTGTTATAATTATGTTGATATTATTGTAGACATCCCTCCTTGTGAAGAAGAAATATTACGTTCGGTTTTGTGGACTATTTCTCGCTCATCTTTTTACTCGCTTGTGTTTGGAAACCCTGTATATATTATGGATAGGAGAAAGATATAAAGTCATGTCACCTTCTGATCATATTTTGGAAACCTAGGGGTGGGATACAATTAAGGAATTACCTAAGTTTAGATTGTTTTTATATTGTATAAGAACATGTTCAATAAAGATTGGATGGCGTTTCGTACGCAAAGGTGATTTTGAAAACAGTGGCAGCAAAATGATTCCTTCCAACATTTAATTGAACAATACAAGGACCAACTATCAAGTATGTCACTTTCATTATACTTTTCATTTTTATTTTACTTATATGGGTTTTTATCAAACTTTTATTGTAGGAGAGAAAATGGAGGGTTGTTATATTCATAAAGGACAAAAGCAAAGTGCTAAAGGATTTTATACATTTAGGACAAAAATATTAAATATTACAACCTTTCATATTTAGAAAGTTGGAAAGATAAAAAAGCGGATCATTATTGTTTTTTAGATAGCATTAATTAATTGGTTATGTGTAAGTTAGGTTTTTTTATGCAAAAAAGTTTAAATAAGTTAGGTCTTGGAAGCTCATCACTAGAGTTAGAGTATGCCTCTGAGCTCATAGTATTTATAGACATACTTACAAAAAGCCTAAACTTATTAATAAGGTCTTCACATCGATAGGATTTGAACTTACAACTTTATAGTTATAAGTCAACCATTCTGGACCAATCTTTATTGTCATGAGTGTACTTTTTTTATAGGAGCTGGAGTCAAAAAAAATGAGCCAAACCTGTGTGGGCAACTTATTTGATTTGAATGGACTAAGCCCTTACAAGCTTAAAAAAATGGGTAGACCTTTTCAGTCGAGGGTTGACCCATCTAATTTCGTTTAATCTTGGGGGAATCATGCACAGGTCCCAAAGACCAAAAAAAATAATAGTAAGGTTCATGCGAAAAAGAAATAACAACTCGTTAAACGTGTTTTACAACTCGTATTTCTTTTTACATGGACCTTATTGCTATTTTCTTTAGTCCTTGGAACCTCACTGCCATTCTCCCTTTAATCTTTTCTAAATTTGTTATTGAAATTTAATAAAATATGAGGGGAGAAAATTTCACAAAAAGAAAAAATAGAGGAGGGAACAATTGCAAAAACAAATATAACAAAAAAACAAAATAAAACTCTAATTAAATACGCATGTCAATTCTCACTAACTTCATCTCCCTAAGCAAGGCGTTCTTCCTCACTCTTAAATTTTACTCTTGCAAGTCAACAAGTCAAAGCTCTCACTAGAAGTGTAATTTACATTTATTTTGTTCAAGCATTATCTAAATTTTTGTTGTGCAAATTTAATAACTACTTTATATTGTAGGTTTGTGACTTCAGTTTATTAGTACTGGTTACACATAGTATAGGTAGATGAACAAGAGAATATTGATATTTTTACCACTGAATGCTATCCTCCAACTAAAGCACAATCAACTATTGCTGATGTTGATGATGATATACAGTGAAGAGGATGATAACCATTATCTCATGATGTTGATGTTATTGATGATGCTGATATTTAATATCATTGTTTAGAGAATAATTGTTTGGTTAATTTAACTTTGGACTATGGTTTGGTTTTTAAATTTGAACATTGATTGATACTTTAATTTGCTAATATTCATCATGTATGATCTTGCACTAAATTTTATGAGATTCCTTGTCTCATTTTTTTTATATTTATTTGAAAGAAAAACATTAAAAATATGCAAAGGGGCTTAAGCCCATGGGCTAACATTGGGCTCGTGATGGCAATGATCAAACTTTGTCAATTGGATACATTTTATGTAAGTAGGCACTTTTAGGCACAACCTTTTGAGTTTTGAACCTGAAAAAAACTAGCCGTGTAGGATTTGGTCAGCCCATTTCCCAATTAGTAACTGAGATGTTTCTAGAGAGAATATATGGAAGGTTCAAATCCCTCGTAAGGAAGGAGAAATGTTTATATTTAATATCTGATAGTATTTAAATAGAATTGCCTCTAAATGGAGGATGTGCGTGCCTAGCCCAAAAAACAAAGAGAGTTTATGCAAATACTACATCTGGTCTTTAATACAAGAATTTGTTGACTTTTTAAAAAGAGATTAAATAAACTAAAAAGTTAAATTAAAGTATTTATATTTATCGTCTTTCTCCAAACTAATTTGATTGACTTGTAAACTAATATATAATGTAATAATACACAATATATGATATGATTAAATAATTTATTTAGTCTTTTTAATCTCTTTAGAAAAAGTCAAATGTCTCTTGTATTAAGAGCTATATAGTAATAATTTTCTATAAAAATTTCAAGTATAGAACATGCGCATAGGGAGAAATTCGAGCAAGGGTCCTTGCTGCACCTTCGGTGACGCACCCCCTACTACCCCTTAATTTTGGGATACTTCCCAAATATTTTTTTTAATTATTCTTTTGATTATTATATTTTACATAAAATGAGTGACATTTTGATATTTTATGTGCAAAAAGAAGTTGTTTTCAATTTTTTTAATGATTTTTTAAATATTTAAGACTTTAAAAGAAAAAAAAATTACACAATTTTGGAGTTTTAAACCCATGAAAAATCATAAAAAATTGAAAATAACTTAATTTTTTACCCACAAGATATTAAAATGTCATTCATATCATGTAGAATCTAATGATCAAAACAACCATAAAAAAAACACTTGGGAAGCATCCCAAATTTGAGGGGTAGTGGGGGCCTTCATCCAAGGAGCCGCAGGCACTTTGCCTGAGAAATCTTAATTATAAGAAAAAGGAATTATGTTTTAAAAGGTTTTATGTATATCCAAAATAAATCATTCTTTTAATATTATCACCCATGCAAAAGAAAGGATGAAATCAATTAAATTAGAAAGATGACCCAAATTCCAGAAGGGCAAAAGAAAGAGAAAGGGAAATCGTTCAATTTAAAATTCTATTTATTTATTTATTGAGGGCGTTATTTATGGCTTGCCTTTTATTTTGGTTACATGTTTATTGCTTGTATTTGGCGAGAGGATATAACTAAATTGAAACGGATCGGAAATACCCATCGGGTCATTGGTCGGATGCCCATCAGGTTGCGGCAATGATGAAACCAGCATACACGGTAACGACCGCCAAAATGGAAATGGCAGTACTGACAGTGGCTAGCTTCGCTCCTTAGATCTCATGAGCACACCTTCATCGCCTACATTTGCAAACCCTAGCTGAATTAGACATTCTCAGCTTCTCATGATCCGGTACCTCCATATCTTTGTCTCGACTCTCTGTCCGATTGATCCTACTAAATGCATTGTTTTGATTGGTGATCACTTTGGGCTGCTCGGTTTTCAGGTTGTAGATTAGGTTTCCAGGGTAGTTGAAAGCAACAAGTTACAATAACAGTTGATGAACAATGAATCAAAAAGCTACTCCCTCCCGTCTTATTTATAAACAACTTTCCTTTTAATTGCGTAAAACGAACGGAAAATTAAAAGTAATAAGTGTGTCAAAAATATTATATTTTTTTTTCATATATGCCCCTATTTATGAAAAGAGTATAAGAGAGATAATAGATAAAATTATGAGAGATAATGAGTATAAGATATGAGAGAGAATGAGTATTTAATTAGGGTAAAATAGGAAAAAGAAGTTTACATTTTCAGACAAAAAGTGAAAGTTACTTATAAAAGGGACCAGCCCTATAAAAAAGAAAATCGTTTATAAATAAAATCAGAGATAGTATTAGAGAAGAATGTCCTTGGGAGAGTCTCCCAAAGCGACTTCAGGAAATTCATTCTACTAAAGAAGAATGGCACAATAGGCTAGATTAGCTTTCATATAGTGCTTTTTGCTTAATCAGCTGTTTTAATTTTCAGGTCTCTTTATGGTGGATTTTTAGAGTTTATGTTCATGAAACTTGTGCTAACCTTCGTTCATTTCATGCTGTTTGCAAAAATATAATTGAACATATGACACATGTTTTGTGCCCTCTTATCCTTATTAGAAGGAACAATTATCAAATTCATGCAGTTCAAAATGACAGTTAAAAGCAATAAATGTATCATATATGCATCTTTCTTTTTATTTATATTCTTATTTATAAAAAGAGTGGATGAGAGATAGTGGATGGATAAAAATTTATTACATAGAGATAATGAATGACATATATATATAACAGAGGCAAAAATTGAAAGATTAGTTTAAAATTTCAAATAAAAAAGATCTATTTCTTATATTAAGGATCACCTTCATAAAAAAGAATTTTTTTTTTTATAAAAATGACAGAAGGGAGTAATCAACAATAAAGGGTTTTAAATTGATCACTACTATGGGGGAAAAAATCTTAGTGATCAATTTTAAAAGTTGAAGGGCATTTATTGTAAAATTTTTAAAAGTCAGAAGTTTATGAATATGGCTCAAAATTTCAGGGACTTAGCTAGTGAGTAATCAACCGTATTTTGTTTCCCAAAAAAAGTAATCAACCGTATGTTCTTTTTAAATTTATATTTTTATATCCATATGAATACAGTATATATATAATTATTTTTTTATTTTTGAACATCTCACGCACACCATTCTTATATATATTTTTTATTTTGATTTAAATTGACTTGTATTCTTCAAGTATTTTTTATTTTGATTTAAATTGACTTGTATTCTTCAAAACTTGACATTTGGTGTGTTTTGGCTTTCTTGTAAGATATAACTATTGAAAATGTGATGTTTTGTTGAGCAGGATTCATCGAGTCTTGAGGGCCACGGAGAAGGACTACGACCTACCTACGGAGAAGGGAACTGAATTAGTGTTTTGGAATCTGTACCGGATTGGTCCGAGAACTAGATCATAAACCGGTTCGGTCCGGTGATCGGACCGGGTCACCATTTTTTTAATTTATTTTTATATTAATTTTTTAATATTTTCCTTATAATTTTATATTAATAAGTCTAAAATATTTAATTTCTCATAGGTTTAGTCCCAATTTAGCTCTAGTTTGACTCCGATCTGGTCTACTGACCCTTGACCCAGTACCCCGACCGATCCAGTGACTAGTTCGGGTTTCAGAACCTTAATCTGAATTGAAGAGGCTGCATGTTTTAATATAATTATACATAAATTTATATGTAATATAATGCGCCTCTCATAATATGAAGAATAATTGGATCTTTATGCGTCTTTACTCTTTATGCTATTATGCTATTGATAAATGGAAATTAAGAATCATCGCTGAAATTATTTTCAGCTTTTAAAAATGAATTAATTAGATAATTGCATGGGACGCACTCACTATACACTAGCTTTGGTTTGTATTATAAGTTTAGTTTGTCAAAAAATTTTGATACAAAATGCAAGGTCATTTTCAAAGTCATTAATAATTATTTTTCAATTTTACCCCTATTAAATATATGAGAGGAAATTTACCAATAACATCTTTTTTTAATGCTATTAATAAATAAGGACATTTGTAAAAGTTCATCAATTTAAAACATATATATCACAGTGATATATTCCTTCCTGTCCTTCTTATAAAGAAAGTTAAAAATAATAATATGTAACTTATGTACATTTATTTTCAATTATACTCTTGTCTTAAAAAAGTGTACATAAGATATCATGAGTGAAAAATTATTGCAGAAAAATAACGAGTGACTTATATTTAATAAAAATACAAAGATAATAAGTTTAAAATTCAAATAAATATAATTTATGTTTTATATTAAGAACAGTGACTTAAGAAATAATATTCCTTATAAATAGGATCAAAACGGTGTGTATAAAAAAAAAACAAGGATCAAAACGGTACCTTTTGGTGCTCATTAAATGGGTTTGGGCTTATAACGTGCCTCCCTCATTTGGCATTTATAAGGTCTATCCTGTCAATTTTTTTTCCTTTTGAATATTATATGTGACATAAGAAGTTGGGAAAATTGTCATAAAAGACCTCATTAGCCTAATATTTGCTGAATGGGACCTGACCTAATTTGTCATTAATTTCGCAGCAATAAAAGATCGCAATACGCTTAATAAGAAAAGAGATGGAAATGAAAGAAAAAGGAATAGAACCAGTGATGTTGGCCGAAACAAAACGAGCAAATGTTTTTGGTTGAAGGCACGCGAAGTTGAAGAGGGAAGGGAGAACTCGGTGGAGAAAATCGGACGAGAGTGTGGCGTGGCGGAGTGTGCGTCTTAGAGGCGGCGGTGCAAGATTGGTCTCTGATGTGGCGGCGAGGCGAGTTCTTAGGGTTGTTGTGGTGGTGGGGCGGTGTGTTGCTCTTTGCGGTGTCGAGGAGGTGTTGGGCAGGGCGGCGGCGGCTGCGACGACAGCCTCTCTGAGTAGTAGCGCTCTGAAGAACACCCAAGATCCGAGGTTTATGGTCCTATTTTTCACTTTCTTCATTTTATCATCACCATTATTCCCGTTTGTTCTTTTTTATCAAGAGGTTGTTTCTGTTTATCATAATAACGTCTTTCATTTGCGGTTCTAGTTGAACTAATCGGAGTTTAGTGTGCTTAATGCTTATATGTAGTACCTAATTTTGGACTACATTCATTTTGTGTTTACCGAGCTCATGTTATCTGCTGACTCTGATTACTATTGAAAAATTTCGTCTTGTTTTATCCTGTCGGTTGTATTGTGTCAAATGGAGATTCTTAGTAATTATCTGTCTTGTTCATAAAGTGGAAGCTGTTAGTTATCTCATTTTTTATCCCAACGATTCTGTGCATTTGTCGGTTTTTTTATTGCTGAATAGCAATAAAGAAAGCTGCAAATGTAGTCTAATTCTCTCTTCAGCAGCAGACTAATGCAAAGTTTTACAGAGGAAAAGTGTTTTCTAGAAAGGAAATGGGAAATGCATCAATTCCATTCCATTTCCTTTATAGGATACACTAATTCTAGCTTGTGAAAGGATTGTGATATTCCAACAGTGTTCTCTTCGACAAATTGTTCATTCTGTCTAGTTCTATGGAAGGGAAGCTAGTGTTGACAGTCTGTTTTGTTTAAATATTTAGAAAATGGAATGTCTACCATAAGACAGCCCCTACAGATGTTTTTTGCATTTCCATGGTATTAGTGGATCAAGAGGTCGATGCATGTATATATGCTATTATTCAATTGCTTTGATCTTTTGAATATATTTATTATTTGTTACATTAAAAAATTAGATAGACTTATAAGATGAAGAGGTTATTTGATTATTTGATATATCATTTCCAAATAACTAATTACTATTACTATTACTAAATATATTGAAAATGTGTTTCTTTCCTCAGTATACATATGCTGTCTTTTATTATGGTGAATGTAATGTTTATAAGACACGGATTTATTTCAACAACGATAGTAGAATGAAGTGATGAATTATTTTCAAAAACACAAGCACCCCGTGCAAAGTGGGCATCTAGAATTAATATATTAGACTGAGCGGATATCTTCTTTTTCTGCTGTTTGGTAAACTACTGTTATTTTGTGACACTGGATTAAAGCACACAAACTTCTCCTGCTGAAGATGAACAACCTTATCGTTCAACTTCTTGTTCTCTTCTCTAATAACCTGGGTCTCCAAAAACAGCGTCAGATTCTTTAGCACCATTTCTTCCCCTGCCATCCTTTCACTTCTTCTGTATATATATATTACTAAGACTCTTATGCATTAGTATGAGGTGCAAAATAAATGAAGATATATGATAGAGTCTTTTTGTTGTTTCTGCCTTATTTTTTTATGATTTTCTGATCTCTTGTCCTTCTCTTCATTTTGCTGCTCCTTTTGTTCCTTCATACTATTACTGTCCTTATCGTACATTGTTCTGATTGTTTATAAACATGTGCAGTGATATCGTTTATATAGACTACATTTAGAGAGTGAAAAAGTTTGTAAGACAACATGGTCAAAAGAACAGGACGGAAAGGAATGAAAGGAGTAAAAGGTGGGAAGGCAAGGTTGAATGGAGTACAATTGTTCAAGCGTGAATACTGGTCTGATAAAACAAGGAAAGGAAAACACAAGACAATACAAGATGTAACCCCCTCACCGTAATTACATCCGGATTACGAAATTTAAGTGAAATAGAGACCAATAAGATGAAATAACAATTTATAATCCCACATCCAAGAGATGGGGTATTTCAAAATCAGTTTCAAAACATAGTTATTCCTGGTCTCACATTCATAGGCAGATATAATTACTTGAGAAATCAGAGTACATAATAAATATCAAAGTGCGGAAACCAAAATCCCGGCAAACCCCGGGTTACTTACATATATAACTTGGGTTTACAAGTTCCCAAAATGGGGATTACATAACCAAAATATTCATTTACATTCTGATGTACACTTGTCAATCCCAAAATCCAAAACTAAGATAACCAACTACCACTAAATCTCAGAGTAGTCCTAACTACTCCTGGTTGTCCGCTTCCCTTTCGAGCCACTCACCCTGTCTGAAAAGGTTAGTCATATGGAAGGGGTGAGATTCTAAAGAATCCCAGTAGTAACAACAATTTCATACCACATGCAATCATAGAATATGCACACAATTCATCTCATACAACAACACAAGTCACTCCACCCTCATCCCCTTTTACCGCCGGGAAGGCATACGACCTTCACCCGAACCGTTGTTAGCGACTCAGGGACTATTGGCGTGGCAGTGCATACAAATAGCCACACGGCTCAAATCTAGCCTTTTGGCTTTCACAAATGGCCCGTCGGCCTTCACAAATAGCCTTTCAGCCCACAATTAGCCTTTCGGCCCACATATACACATATATCACACCCTAACCTCATCCCCTTTTACCGCCGGGAAGGCATACGACCTTCACCCGAACCGTTGTTAGCGACTCAGGGACTATTGGTATAGCGATGCTTCCACAGTTTTCACAAAACTTGCAACATACGATATCCATTTCAAAACAATGACATAACATACATACAATGTATCACACAAGGTATAAAGAAAGAGTCACTACCTGTATCCTTCCTGACTGGCTCTGGCACCTTAGCCTCTCGAGGATGATAGATGTCAAATCCTATATCAATTAGGGACAACCAATCAATCTCTTATCCATATGTATATTTCAATAATACTCTAAGTTGGTTATCATTTAGGACTCTTTAGGTGACTATTAGAGGCCTAAACATATGCCTAAAGGGTTGGAAGAAGCTACCCAAAAGACCCCTTACTCGAAGGCAAAACACTCATTTTTGGTCATCTCACTCGAGCACAGATGCTCTCACTCGAGCACAAGTACGGACATCACTCGAGCACAAGAGAGAGTGAGACTGCGAGTGAGCACCCGAGAGCACCAGGACACTTTCAGGAACTGGCTCACTCGAGCACGCTGAACCTCACTCGAGCACAAGGCCAAATGCCTCACTCGAGCACCCACGAGAGAAATCCAGGAAGTGAGGACCCGAGAGCACACAACGCTCTCCCAGAACTGGATCACTCGAGCACAGCCATTTGCACTCGAGCACACACCTCACACCCGCGAGTGAGAAGGCACACTCGAGCACCTTACTCGCGAGTGAGAACCCGAAAGCACAACTCCCACCTGAAGCACAAGCTCACTCGAGCATGACCCCCAGTGCTCGAGTGAGAAGGCTATGCTCGCGAGTGTCAGAGCACACTCGTGGCATCCACCATCAAGTGAAGACCCGAAAGAAACCCTTCACTCTGAACTCCCACTATCACTCGAGCAGACCATGCTCACTCGAGCATGTTCTTCGCTCACTCGAGCACAAAGCGATGTGCTCGAGTATTGCTCATAAATCCCAGGCGCACTCGAAGCAGAACAGGGAAAAACTCTCCCATCACTCGAGCATGATCGTCCTGTGCTCGAGTGATGCTCATCAGAGACCCAGAAACGCAGCCAAAAACCAGAAACACCATATGGTCAATTTCACTTCCAAATGGTTTCCAAACTCTACCAAAAGCTCACACATACTTGGCACTACTTAGGGAACACAATGGCCACTTCATAAACACTCTAAAAACCAATTTGACCACAATCATTCATTAAGGTCTCAATGATACACATTCTCCAAATTTCCCTTAACACATTTCCATCATTCCAGATTATTTCCAATAATCAACTAACTTAACATTAACTCATTTTTAACATCAAACACAATGAAACTCCTAAAATCCACATTTGGTGCAAATTAGGGCAAATTTCCAGATTTTACTCAACTTTATCAAACATCACAAACAATATACCAAAATGCTCTAAATGCCTACCTCTTCTCTTTGCCCAATTCAGAACCTTGATTCCTTAACTTTCAATTTCGGCCAAAACCCCAATCAACACCGTTCAAGGCTCTACAATCATCACAATGTAGCTCTCATTGAGATGAACAATATTAGAGAAGAGGATTGGAGCAAAGGAGGATCACAACTTACCAAGATTCAAGCTTTTCTTCTTCCTCTTCCCTTGCTTGCTTCAGCGAAATGGAGAGAGAGAAGAGAGAAATTGGGATATGGAGGAGATGATGATGATGAAGAAGTCAACTCTTTCTCCCACACACACACTCAACCAAATAGGAGAGAGAGAGTAGAGGAAAAGTAGCTTTTTGTCACTTAGTGCATGATCCAATGGCTTCCATTACGCCACATGTCATCACCCACTCACTCCCTTATGAGCTCACCAAAGTCACAACACATAGGATTCCGACCCATCAAAATGAATCTCAACCCTTGATCCTAAATACCACATGTATTTATTCTCAACATTCATATTACATTAATCCCAAATATATTTAATCAAGATAATTACAATAATTATCAGAGTCATTAGCCCTAATAACAAATCAGGATATTACACAAGACGCAGACCAAGAAGTGAGGGAGGCGTGGAAAAAATTGTCAAAGGAAGAATAAGTATTCCGAAAGGGCTAAGGAGGGTAGAGATCGTATAGGATGTCCCTCTTCAATCAAAGAAGGGGAGGTGCAAACACGATCCTCACTAAAGCAATTTATGGAATTTGCACAATTTGTGAGAAATGATGCAATGTTGACGGCGAAGGCTAAAAAAATTGGGTTTCATAAAATATTAGAAGTCACTTGTACTAAGATACCTCATGCACTCTGTGAGGAATTGGTTAAAGCGATTGACCCTACAAGTTGTTCAATATGTGTAAGAAACTTTAGGAGGGAAATTGTTGAACAGGATGTAAAAGATTTAATGGGTTTGCCTAATAAAGGGAGTGAGATCAAAGAGGAACATGATGCAAATTGTGAGCAATTTCAAAAGTTGAAGGAAAAGCTTGCAAATAAAAGTTTCTCAGACATCAAGGGGATGATAGTTTCAAGGGAAGAAGAGTTGTTTGAGCTATTGCTCGTTCTATACACCTTAGGGACATTGTTATGTTCTTCAAAAAATGGAGGTGTTAGCCACCGATTACTGAAAATTATATGTTGTGAGAACACTAGTTTAGGTGGTTTTAATTGGTGTAAGTTTATGATCAATGAGGTGATGAAGGAGGTCACAGATTACAAGAATGTGTTAAAAGAAGGAGTGACAAGCAAGTGTATCGGGGGTTGCATTTATTTCGTCATGGTAAGTAATGTAACGTATTAAGATTATCCGTTTTGAAAATTGCATATATAATCTATGGTTCTAAACTGAGTACTTTGGTTGCAGATCATGTTTCTCCAAACGTTTCCCTTGGATGGTCAAGAGGTCCCCTCGGCTAAATGTGCTTTACATTATTGGAATGATGCAAGGATCAAAGAAGCAGTGAAGCTGGAGTGTGCGAATGATAAGGGGATTCTATTTTCATGTGGGCCTTCGATCCCAGATAACTTTGGATGCAAATCAAAGCGTGAGTATGACGAAACAACATGTGACACTGATTGCACACTTAAGCTTCCTGAAGTCACGATATTCAAAGAATCGGTAAGCTATAAATTTCTTACTGTGGTTGCATTTGTTTTGGTTTTATATATTGTACACACTTTGACAATGACTGAGCACTATCTGTGATTCTATTGCATTTGTTTTGGTTTTATTATGGAAGCAGTCATGCTAGAGGTCAATTTGCGATGTACGATCAGATTATCCTGTGCTGAGTGATTGTGGTTCTCCACAAAGGTATGCACACGTAAGAAGCTTGACTCTGCCCCCCACTTGATATGCAGTAATTTTCCATGGACAACCATCCACATTACACCTCACTATCATCTTATTTGCACAATTTCTCACAAATTTGTATGCAAATTTATGTGCCAAACTATACTTGTACAGTGATTCTTTAAATTCAACAGCATTCTTAAACCTCTTATCACCTGAAAGCAATTCCTTCCACTTCTCAGCACCATACTCAGGGATAGGTGCAGGTGTACTCTAAATTACATATGGCCTATCTTGTGGTATCCTACTTGATGATGATTCACCAATGCATAACCCGTACGATCCTCCCAAGCTCTCTGGCCTGCATCAAAACTTTTTGTCAATTACTCACTCATTCTGCCATACCACTTTAAAACACATAAAAAGTACATGTAACTCACCTTTGTGACATTATCATGGGTTGCTCTTCATCTATCAACTCACTAGCATCTTCAACTATATACAAATGTGCACATTTGTCATTAAATTGTACTATTTGTTTCACTCCTTCATCATCCTCTATGTCTACAACAGTGCTTTCATCTAATGATGACAATGTACACCTTAGCTGAAATGTTTTCCCTTGAATCCCAAGACACGAATATATTGTTCTTTTAAGCTCATTAAGTGACATTCCTTCTCTTACTATTCTTCCATTTGCTCTCCCACCAATATATTGAGTCCTCCCTTGGTCAGTGACAATCTTCCCACCTATGTGGAAGAAGCAATAAATTTCTTTTTCTGCCCTATTCATCATACTGAACAAAAACCTGCAGTAAGATACCTTTAGTGTCATATAAACTGAATTTTATAATGTGTTTCATCTACTACAATAACCTAATCAAACGTCACAAATTGTCAAGGGAGTTTTGAATTTTTTAATTCCTAATCTCACCCTTACAAAAAAAGACATAAGGGATGAGTTTTGGATTACTAACATAAATACATAATGAGACATATGATAATAAGAACAAATATATATAAAAACAGCAAGGTCAATGTAAGGATGACACCAACAAATGGAGAAATAATGATTCAAAAAAAGACACTCATATATATAAATGCAAAAATTGTGTCTGAAATGTGAACAACAAGATGAGTATATAACATTGTTTTCTTTTGAGGGTCATATGTCGAGACATGTTAAATGAATTATGGAGGGTGTATCCATATATATAGAGAGAGAGAATATGCAAGGAGAATATTGGCATCTAATTAAGTGCCATGAAATTCAAGATTAGTAGCTGCGTATGATAAATAATCATTCAAGTCAGACATAATACGCTACTCTGTAAACAACTCAACATTGGATACAAATCTATCTACTACAAAGGAAATAGAACCTTGATGATTATGGAGAAATCACAAAACAAAAATCTAGCTCTAGAATAAGGGTCTTCACACAACTCACCTCCTCTTTACTAATACATCAAACCTCCGGCAGCATCCACAGTGAACGACGGCCAGAAGGGAGGATGTTTATCTGTGCACATCTAAGGAGAAGAAGCTAGGAAGCAGAAATGTCAATCACTTGCTCTATTTCTTATGAGGCAGCTAAGGAGAAGGAGCTAGGAAACAGAACTATCAATCACTTGCTCTGTTTCTTACAAGGCAATTCACTGGTTTTGTTCCTTTTTCTTTCATTTCCCTCTCTTTTCTCATTAAGGGCATTGTGGCCTTTTACTACTGCGAAATTAATGACAGATTAGGTCAGGTCCCATTCAGCAAATATTAGGCTAATAAGGTCTTTTATGGCAATTTTCCCTCAGAAGTTTTAAACTTTTTATAATTTTTCATAGATAAACACATTCAAATCGTGCAGTTTTAATTTATTTTTTACCTGGCAAGAAAAATATTCTTAAAAAAATCATAAGAAATTCAAATCCACGCCATTTCTTACTCAAAAGAAGCATTAAAGGGTTGTATAACCATCTGCATCAAAAAAGAGCATTATAACCCTCAATAAACACCCATTTTCTTCTCCTTAATTTTTTGAAGTTGAAGGCCAACATTTTCTTTTCCTTCTTGTTATTATTAAGGAAAATTAACTTTTTATTCAAAATTGTTATGGATTAGCTGTAACTTAGTCTTTATATATTGATTTGGGGCAATTTAATCTCTTATTTTCGATTTGTTTTCAAGAGTAAATTGCAAGTAAACGCTTAAACGTGAAGAAAAATGATAAAACACTTAATATATATTTTTTATAAGAAACAATTTTTCAAAGAAAATTAAAACTTCCCCAACAACACTTAATATATATTTATAAAAAGTACAAGGAAGTTCACAGTTCATAAAGAGTATAATTCTATGTCATGCTATGAGTCTATGTTAATTAATTTAAAATTTCGCCAACAACAATTAAGGAAAGAGCCCAATTCTTGTGTGAGACAAAAAAAAAATGATAACTTTCTCTTTGCCAACAAAATAAATGATAACTAGACTCTACCAGTTTTGGATAAATGTTATATGAACTCATCTCACAGTCAGGAAAAAAAGAAGAACGAAAAACTAGTTACTTTCCTCAATTTTTAATTTGATACCTATGTGTTTTTTTTTTAATTAAATTATTTAATTTTGTTCTGCAAGCACTCTTAACCATATAATTTTGCTTTTGTTAGTACTGTTAACTTCTGTACAGAAACTAATTATACAAACAAAGCAAAGTTAAACATTTAATTAAGAAAAATAAGTACAGATACCAAATTAAAAATAGAGGGAAATGATATGATGCACTTACAAAATGATTTAGCCAAAAAGCCAAACGTTGACCACACACCTCCATTCATATGTACATTCATTAAAATATCAATATGCAGAATCCAGTATTATATTAATTACAAACGAATGCTTTTTTGTCCATTTATCTCACTTATTTAGCTATAAAATAACGTCCCTAGCCCTTAAAGTTTTCATACAAACACAAGAAGATAACATAGCATGCATTGAAGAAACTAGTTAGCCATGAAGTGTTGTGATGCTAAGGTGGTTTTGACCACTATGGCTGGACTAGCTGTGTTCATGGTTATGACAGACCTTGCACATGGTGCCATAGATTGCAAGCATGTGGAATTAGTAGCTCTTCCCTGTCTACAATACATGAAAGGTAGAGAGCTCCTGAGCTGTCCATCTCTTGTTGTGATGGCCTCAGCACTCTAAAAAGGGAAGCTTTGACGACAGCTAATTAGCGTTAAGGTGTAAATTTAAATATGTGGTCATTTGAAATAGTGATTGGAGTCTTCAAAAACAGCTTTTCAATCATGACTTACGGTACACATGATAAGTATATGAGAAGAGTGTTGTATCAACTTATGTGGATAAGCACTTATAGGATTGTCAATCGCCCAACCAAACAAGCAAAATAATGTTTTCCTAAAGGTGTTTTTGGCACAATTAAGTACTTGTAGAGTGTAAGATTACACATAAGCATTTTAAAATGGGGCAAAAATAACAAAACCATTAACTTATAAAAAATGCCCGTTACTTTAATATTTATGGGGCCTACAAAGTCATCCACTCAGCTCTCTTAGGGCTTGTTTGGTATGAGGGAAGGGGAGGGAAAGCAGGCAAATGGAAAATTTTTGTGTGTTGAATTTAAAAAAAATCAGAGAAATGGGGTTAATAATATTTAATTAAGTTTTCTTACTCTTTTATTTTATATACTCTATTTGTTAAAATTTTATTATTCCACTTCTTCAATCTTTTAAAATTCAACTCATAAAAATTTTCCCTCCCCTCCCTTCCCCTATAAATCCCTCACACCAAACATACTCTTAGTCTCATCCCCAACCCCCCCCCCCCCAAAAAAAAGCCTAATCGCTCAGGCCCCTCCCTCTCCTTGATAAAAAAGGCATGATTTTTCTACTTTGAAGAAGTATGGGTTTTGCAAATGAATATGATGAGCATGTTGGCTGCAACTCTTAAATTGTCACATAACCCAGTAGACCTTCCATCTCCTCCTAGTATTATGCAGATTCTATTGGCGGCAGCACTTGTAAATAAAATGAATAATTCAAGTTGCATCTAATGACATGATCCTTGAGAGCTATTCCGCAACTACTAGCTAATAAAAAGCGGTATTCCCCAAGATAAAACGGATCTTTTTTACAAAAAAAGATAAACAAAACAACGAAATATAATAGAACTCATAACAGGCAAAGAAGTAAAAGGAGGAAGAGAGTTTCCCAAGAACTCAAGAGTAGTGTATCTAAAACCTCTGACTGAAGCTCCTTGTATAGGTCTACAAACTTGAACGCTGGACAGCCACTAAAAGGCATTAAAATGTTGGTTTCAATATCATTAAGAACAATTAAAACGTTTAATATATTCAGTTTTATACGTTGGGCATTAAAACACTTTTAAGGCCATGTAATGCATTAAAAGTTGATGAATGAAATCTGTTCTTGAAACATCCCGACGTCTCATTTGCAGAGAAGATCTTTTACTCCAAAATGATATTTGAATTTTCACAAAAAAGCCTTAATAAAAGGTGCCTGATCCACTTTTGACTCACGTACAAAGGGTGTGGAAATATCGTCAGATTTTTGTTAGGATCGGGAGGCACAACAGAAGAATTTTAAAAAATTATCGTCAATCCTAATCGAGGATCTATCAACGGCATTTAAACCGAGTTAGAAAGATTCGTACCTTTTTGAATTCAGGGTTTTCGATCTCTAGGAGCCAACACGTCAAGTCCGCTCCCTCTACTAGTATCCACACGAATGCTCTCCAACAGAGACTGCGTGCTAGCACCTCCAATGTCTCCTAGGGTTTCCCTTGTGGCTCTGAATTCTCATATGTCTATGAGTATATTTGCTCTATCAAGTTTATAACCTATGAGGAATATATTCAAATTTCAAAATTAATCTTTATTAATTTCAAAATTAATTAACAATTAATTATCTTGATGAGTTGATTAAATAAATTCAATTTAAATTAAATCTATCCAACAGTTTTAATTTAACCTATTTGTTTAATTCAAATAAAGAGCCATTAGATTTAAGTTATCTTCATAAATTAAATCTGAGATGCTTTATCTCTATTATATTAATTATTAAATTTAATTTATCTTAATAAATTAAATTTAAAACTTGCACAATATAATAATATCATACAATATATATATACATATATATATAATATGTATTTCAAAAATACATACATATACATATATATATATATATATATATATGTATATAATATTATTAACGAATTTTATATTATAAATATAAATATAAAATTCATCCATCTTAGATTAAATATTATCTCGTGTTGGGCCATTCTTGTGTGCGACCTTGTAGGCCCATATGAAATTGGCAGTGTGCCAATAACTGTACTAACCCACAAGTCGCAAGCGGCCTCTAGCAAGACATTACGACTACCCAATTCATATGAGGATCATTAACACGATGCAACCTGTCATACAACCATGTCACGTCTCTTTTGTCACACAATATATCGGTCAAGGATGAGGCGTGAATAATGTCATCCTCTTGTTCCTGACCATTACTTTCTCGATCTTTGAGTAGTCTGACAATAGAAATGAAAACTTCTTTCCATCGTAGTATGGCCATACATTTCTTATATTCACTCATCAAGGGGCCCAGTAATATCTTTCTACTAATGTGAGGGACAAATTCCGTCTTGATCATTTATATTCCTTTACATGAAAAACTACCAAGCCCAATCATAGCCATCACCCGGTCAAAAGTAACTTTTGACTAGTTCAAAGTTTAGCAACTCTCATGTAGGAATCCATAATGACCTCAGGTCAAAGGGCATTGTAACGTGGTTATACATGAGAAAATCTTATGACTTAATCCATGTAGCTTTCTTATAGTGGGTCGGTCCAGCACCTTGTACTCTTACAAGTGCCTAAGACTTTGATTCATATCTCCATATCTTATCAAAGTCATATTGGTCTTGTTTCATCTCTGCCCGCACATAGATGACCGACCAGGGACATTTTAGGACAACCTTAATGATTTATCCAAGGATACAATTATCACAGTTAACATACAAATAATATGATAACAGAATAGAGAAATTTCATTAAAATAATAATGTTCAAAGTAGAATGATTAGCCCTTTTGACACAATTTCCAACAATTTCAACTTTCTTTACCTCAGGTGGCCTATTGTTGTGCGAATTCATTTCTCCTCTTGATTTATTTTGTAGCCCAAGATCACTTATATATTATTTGGACCCCACAATCCCAATAGAGTAGGGCTTACTTTTTGTGACACACCCACTCATTATTTTTAACAAAATAAGGGCAAAATGGAGCCAGAGCTTGATGATGATGCCTTCAAATTCAGACCCTCTTAGCCTTAAACTCTCTATCTCTACTGGCCATTGAAGAATATTAGTTCCAGAGTCAAGTGTCACTGCCCTTGGAATGGTCTGCCACAAACAATGTATGATTCATACATCAGTATTGTTCTTTTAGGAAAATGATTGTTTCAGTTTCCATTTGCTTCAAATTTAAACATGCAAATTTGGTCTCCATGTTAAGTTTTGAAGGCTTAATTTGAAACTTTTGAGTTCAGATCCTAATATCAACAAGAAAAAAATAGTGTGATATAAATTCCGTTGGACCCTGGGAAGGCATAATATTCCATTTGTTTAATGGAATCTTTCATTTTGTCATAAGCTCCTGTTATGTTCCTGCATGCAAAACCAGCTCGGATATATTCGATCAGGATTCTAGTCTAGGCTTACAAAAAATATAACTTCCAGGAAGCTTCCTTCTCAGCCTGAGAGACAGAGATTCTTCTTAATCGTGCCAGACTTATTATTATTGAAGAAGATGAAGATGAAGATGACAAACAGCACTTGAAGTTTATAAATTTCAATACTTTTCAACAACCATCAGAATCACCTGGTGTGAGACCATGCCCCTTCCTTCTTCGCTTTTTTTTTTTTTTTTTGTGTGGGGGGAGGAGATATAAATCAACGGATGTTATAAGTTAACGGTTTTGTTATTTTTGTCCCTTTTTAAAATATTTATGTAAAATTTTGCACCCAATAAAATTTAATTATGCCAGATGCACCTTTAAAAAGACATTATTATTAAATTTGCCTTTTAACTATAAAATCTATATCATATGTAGTGGAATAAAACTTATGGTTGTTCTGATTGTTTTTGCAGCAACCATAGATGTGGATGCGCAAGAGATACACAGAATGAAGGGGATATACAAGTTTATCTTTAATAAAAAAAGAATAAGTTTCTCTTAGTTTTTATAAAAGAAAAGTATCGGAAACCTTAGTCTTTATGTCGTACACCGTTGAAATCAAGTAATAATATTAATCATAATTGGCCCTCTTTCTTCATTAATCTATAAGTTTTTGTTGTTCTTATAATCTTCGATGCTAAAACACCTAATGATTTCTAATCATCTGAAGTTATTTTGACATGCAATCATATGCTAGTAAAATATAATTTTATTTAAAACAAAAAAAAAAAAATCAAAAGGGATGCCATATACCAACTTCAAAGCGCCATCAAATTTTGTGATAAATGACCCTTGCCACTTTCAAACTTCGCGATTTCGATGGATTAGTGTATATAGTGGTTAAAGGGGAAAAAAATATTTTTTAGGCCAGGGCGGAAATAATATTATAAATATTATAGCAACAAATATGAATAAATTCATTAGCATAACAAAGAAAATTGAGAGAATTGCAACCAGGTCCCTTAAAATCATCAAATTGCAGTGAAGTTTCAAAGAACCTAGGTGCTATTAATTTCAAACGTGAAAGTACAATTTTACCCCTTTTTTTGTTACCCTATAGAACAAAGTTGTTATTGACAACTAAATGAGCAACATTAACAATATAAGCAGACATAGGGTGACAAAAAAGATGGGCAAAATTGTATTTTCATGTTTGGAATTAATAATTACTAGGTCTTTTAGGACTTCACTATAATTTGATGATTTCAAGAGATATGGTTACCATTAAGTTTGTTAATTATGACCTGATTACAAATTTCCCAAGAAATTTCCCAATTCAATCTCATTAGTATGTGTGCATGGGTTAAAATTGACACTTTATATTGGTTTTGCCACCAGTGTAAAAATAAGCGGAGTAGAAAGTTTGCACTAAGGAAACCCAAAAGCACTTCAAAAATGTTTTTCTTTAAATTGAGATGAAACTTCTCTCACTTACTTAATTCTTATAATGTAAAATCATTTTCAAAAAGCTAATCCATGAATAATTGAACAAAGAGTCATTACTACATAAATCATATATATTTGACGCTCCATACTTAACGATTTTCATGAAACTGTTAAATATAAATAGGCAGAATTATAGGAAAGAAATATATAATGGTTCTTTAAAACAACTGTTAAGTATATGAGACAATATTCAACGGTTTTATATGATCACCTTGATATATAAGTTTGGTTCTTTTGAAAAAAAAACATCATTTACTTGACGGTTGTATATAAACAACCGTTATATATATTCTGTCAATATATGACGGTTGTTTATCAAAACACTAGTGAAACTTACATATTTTGACGGTTTTTCAAAATAAACTGTACAAATATATGTCTTTAAAATCCCTTTTTGAACCCTATTTTCACGATTTCAAAATTCCTATCATTTCTTTGCACACTCGTCGAATAGCTCTAATCACTCTTTTTTGGCATCCCTAATGTTATTTTCCTCTCCATTGTTGATGAAATCATGATTCTGTTCCTTCCAGTGTCAGTGGCTGTCTGTAAATGTGATCATGGCTTGTTTTGGGTTATGGGTTTGGCGTTCTTTAAACCTTTGCAAGTTTCACGACGATTCGCATAAAGGTAAGAAATTTTCACTACAGAAAAATGTGATTTAGTAGTGGTTAAAAATGGGTATTAGTAGCGGTTTTAACCGCTACAAACAACATTAGTAGCGGTTCATAAAACCGCTACTAAATCGTACTCCCTCCTGTCTTATTTATAAGCAACTTCCTCTCTCACATAGGGTTAGTCCCTTTTATAAGCAACTTCGACTTTTTGTCTGAAAATATAAGGTTATTTTTCCCATTTTACCCTTAATAAATAGATATATTTATAATTAATTATCACATTCATCAATGACTTGTATTCACGAGGGGGGAGAGAGAGAGCCAGGCATGGGAAAATGTATTTTAGGAAGCAACTGACTATTGGTAAACTGGTTTTCACTCGCTGGAATACCAAACGATATATGATGCATGTTGTTTCTTATTCAGAATTTGCTGCAAAGGACTCTATGGAAAAGGACTGGAACTCAAATCTCATTGTGGAAGACTCGCTCAAAAATGTCGACCATTCGAATGATGATGAAGAAATAAGTTTTTTCCCCAAGAAGAAAACAGAGGGAGTTCAAAAGTCCAAATGAAAGCCACTTTTGGATTTGAACAAGTTGCCAAAGGAAGCCATTGACCAACCTGATTTAGAGGAACATATATTCCATGAATTTGTTGTTGTGGAGGATTCTTTAGAGAAGGATGCCCATTCAAACTGTAACAATGAAGAAATTTGCTCTGCGAGGAAGAAGGGGTTCATTGGAAATGAAGTCGATCAGCATAATGATCGTCCTCGTGTGATATCAAGTGCCAGCAATAGTAAGATGCTCATCAACCTTAATGAATACCCAGAGGAAGGACCCGATTTTGGATTTAAAAGTGTAGCATTAAACAAGGAGTTTCTAACTTTGCTGAGAATTTATTTTGGTAGTTATCCTTAAGTGCAGTTATATGAGAAGAACATGACAGTATTTAGTAGTTGATGCACTATGAAGTTGATGCATTATGTTTATTTCTTTAACTTTTTTCCCTTGAAGTGTTTGATTCCTTTATTTACTAGCAGTAATATTTGTCCTTATCTTATCTAAGGGGCCAAATTTAATGGCTTTGTTTGTTGTCTCTATTTCACTACAATTCAAAATTCACCTTCTTTTTAAGAACAATAGATAGCATAATGATAAGAACAGGTGTAACCCCCTTCCACCATAGGCCGAGATTCAGTTCATAAACATGTAATTGATGTAGAATTAGAGACCTTAGATGATTTTGGGACTTATTTAAAAGTAAACGTCCTAAAAATAGGGTTACAAAAACTTTTCAAAAACCTGTTCATGACGGTCTCATATTCACATTACAAATACATAAATGGCCTGTACAATTGGAATTCTATTCATTAATATTAGAGTGCAATGTAAATTCCCGACACACTCAGATTCCATTTAATAAATAAGGGTTCTACGAGGCACAATGCCCATAATTCATTTCCCTTATTCAGGGGATTACACAAATTATACTACAATTCCAATATATACAATGGTTTCCCAATAAAATAATCCAAAATACAACATGATAACCAAATATTTCAAAATGAAACTCTTAATCCAGAGCTCTAACCACTCTTTATCGTCTACTTTCCCTTTGATCCTTTGGCCCTGTTTAAAATTGTTTTGGGAGAGTGAGATTCTAAAGAATCCCCGTAGTAACAAATCACTCATAGTATGTACAACAATAAGGCATGAAATCAAATCATTATCCACACAAAGCAACTACAACAGTAGTTACAACGGCAATGGTTAGTATGACACATGTCATCCCTTATAATTGCTCACACTGAATTGCTCACAACAATCCACACAATATATTTCACCACAGTTGGGATTCATATAAAACATTTCATAACATAAGCCATATAGGCAAGATCAACACACAGCCCATGGCTGGATTCACAAACACCGCCCTACGGGTCGGATATACAAAAATCCATATCGATTACGACGGCAGTTCAACGGCTGACCTAGAGATGACCAACGTCAATCCCTATACGGCTCACGCTGAAGTGCTCATGCCGTAATGGACCATGGCACACAGTTCACAAAGTTCAATGATAAGTTATGCATACCAAAACATAATACATAATATGAGAGAAAAGTCACTACCTTTATGCTTTCGTGCGTGTCCTAGCACTGGTCTCTCCCGAGTAGGGCAAATGTCAAATCCTATCATGATTAAGGACGAAGAGTTATACTCTATTCCAAGACTTAGTTCACTTCATAACACTTAATTTGGTTATCAAAATTGACCCTTAAGAGGCAAAAATGCCTCTAATAAAAGCCCTAAAAGATTGGGAAACAATAGGTTAGAGATCTCTTTTCAAAAACTCAAAGTGCTAGAACACAGGGGTTGGCCGCGGCTAGCCACCCATGGGCCGTGCCACAATCAGGTCAGAAAAGTTTGGGCCGCAGCCAGCCACCTTGGGCAGCGGCCAAGAAATTCCCTGATTTTTTGCTGAACTTCCAAAATTCATAACTAATTCTAGAAAAATCGAAATAAGGTGATTCCAAAGCCAAATGAAAGGTATCTAAGTCCTCTTTACTATAAAAATATGGACCATAACCAGAAATCATCACAAAATTCCAGAATTAGTCAAAACTCAACACTACTCCAAAACAGAGTCCAGTTTTTGTCCCAAACTTTGGCAAAGCATAACTCTCAAGAACAAAACAAAATGACACAAATTATTTATCCATTTTGAAGCTTGGGATGTGAAATTTAAGACTAGAAAGTTTCAGAATTTTCTAACACCATTTGGTTATTCAAAACGCTCGTACAAACTGACTTCCCAGACAGAGTTCACACAAGACAGATTTTCCAATTTTCTACCAAAGAGTCCAATGACTCCAAAATCATTAACCAAACCTATTCTCGTACAATTTCTCACAAGGAACACAATGGTAACCTCAAAATGACCAAAATCACACCCATTGACATGCCCTGTTTTGCCCAATGCACAAAACCGACACAAAGGTGCCAAACCTTACTTTTAATGATTTAAACCAATCCATTTGTCCAAAAGACATCACAATATACCATTTCCATGATCACAACATGCCAAACTCACTAAGACCCTAATTTTCAAAAATAGGGCAGAAATTTCCAGAAAAATCAATGCTCAACCAACAACCACAATATATATATTAAAAGGGAGCTAACACCCACCTCTTTTACTTTCTCAAATTTGATTCTTGATTCTTCAATCTCCAACTCTTCTCAAGCACAAAAACACCTCTCCTTGAGATTCTAAAACCATAGAAAGGAAAATCTTAACTAAGGGAACAACTTTAAAGAAGGAGATTTTGGCATTTGAAGTCAAAATCTTACCTTAATCTCAAGCTTTTCCTTCCTCTTCTTTGGCCTCCCATTGCAGCACAAATGGAAGAGAGAATGAGAGAGATGAAGAGTGATGATGAAGAAGGGAAATGATGATGAGGGATGGCAAAAAATTCTACCCCCTAAGCCTTAACATGCGCACAAAGAAAGAGAGGGAGAGAGAGAAAGCAATAAAAAAATGTGGGTTTGACTTTCTCAACCATTTTCTCACCATACCCACTTGCCAAGTGTCCCAATATCATTGGTTCTCATAAAGTAAGTAACTCATTAGTTACTCTAACCACACCATTAGCCATTTAGTTACATATCTCATTTTCCTCTTAGTTAGTAATTAATCTCTCCATTAATCACTAACTTATGACCATTCTTCTAATTTCTCACTGATTATGGCATATTAATTAAAATTGCCACATAATACATAATCAAATTCTTTTCCTTCTTCCATGCGTCATTTACCCCTATTTTAGCCCAAATAATTATTTGTCACATAATTATGCTAAAATACAGGATGTTGGGCATTCCCAATACTTAATTCGGATCTAAAATCCACATTAATCCACATAATTATTCACAATAATTGTAATTAGCCCTTAATCAAAATTTGGGGCATTACAACAGGAGTCATACATGCATAAATTACAATATCCATAAAAAAAACCTTGCAATAGCTCTTGCAGTGATTTTTCAATATAATTTACTCAACATCTTGTAAATAATTAAATACTTCTTCAACCAGTGAACCATCACATCCAAGTTGATCTGGCAATCTATCTTTGTACACCACACCTTTCCTCAAATGAGGCAATTTGTGATTGTTTGATCCCTTTGACTTCATTACTGCAATCATATTTGCTTGGAGTGTTAGAAAAATCTTGTCTAAATTTTTGGTTGAAAAAGCTTCAAACGATTTCTTCACGGCCTCAATAAGACCATCTATTGAGTTTGCGGCTTCTTTTTCTTGCAAAGATTGAATAGCTCTAAAGAAGCCTATATCCAATACATTCAAATCAGGAGAATTTGGAAGTTGACAAGTCAAACGTATGTTAAACCCACCTTCACTGGCTGCTCAACAAAAATCTTCGTCATCTACATGAACATGACACCTAGCATTATCCTGCTGAATGAAAATAGTCTTGCCTAAATCTTCCACTGGCCATTTTTCTTTTATGGCCGGTAAAACCTTGTTAATTAACCACTTCTGACATGCCTCTTTGTTAACAAAAGTAATTGGTTTCTTTTCTAATGTACCTACAACTCTGTTAGCACTTGTCCTTCTAGCTGCTTGTTCATACACAAAAGGAAATACACTAATCCTAAGAATGTTTCTTTCCCTTCATCATCAAATCTGGGTCTAGCCACAGCAACCAATAACATGAGCTTCTCAATGAAGTTTTTACTTTTGCATGTACGATGTGGCTCATCTTCGTCAAGTAATAAGTAACAATTCATGCATCTTTTTGTAAGATAGAACCACTTCTCATCCATGTGAATGACATTATGCATGGATTTAAATTTTGGCTCATGAGGGATGTTGCTCTCTTCAAGCATTGACAAGCAAAATTTTAGATGAGCTATCTTGTTCCCCTCTTTCAAATGTGGCTTAATTGCTTTAGAACAACGTCGAACAAATACATCTTTAACCAACCTTATCAATGATGTCTTGTTCATGTCAAGAGTAGAAGCTAGTGATCGAAGTGTTTGCTGCTTCTTTAGTAGAATTCCTTGCACTCTTTTAATGTCCAATTGAACTCTTCTTCGGCCACAATTTCTGATCCTTTTGTTAGAAGCATCCCCATTCTCCTTAACCTGTTTCAAAATGCAATGAATGATGGCTTTATGAACATTATATAATGAAGCTACTCTAACTAATGTCCCACGTTCTAGCTTCCCTTCATGAGTTGAGTGTAATAACATGTGAGAAATTGCCCTTCTTTGTTCATTTGTTAGAAAGCCATGTCTTCTAACTCTATGCTCACTATCAAATGTTGCGTCTTCATCTTCTTCATTTGGTGGCCCCTGTTCTTCGAAATCTTCACTATCTTCATCTTCTTCACATTATGGTTCTTTTTCTATAAATGCTTCACCTTCTTCACATTCTACCTCATCTCATAAAGACAAAAGCAAACAGATTTAAAGATTAATCAGTTACAAAAACAACAACAGACTAATGATTCAGGAGAATATAAAAAACAAAGCAACGTACAAAAACTTACCTTCATTCATATGAAGAGATAGAGCACTTTCATATGGTTCTTCTTCAACATCAATGTATAAGGGTTGATTTAAGTTGATTGAAGGCATGTTTTTTATGGCATCATCTGTGCAAGAATGGACCACATTTTCTGCACTGCAATTGTTCTCCATAGATAGTTCTTGGGTGCCTTCCGACTCTAAGCAAGTGATATCAATATTGAGGTCTATATCGATACCCATGGCATTTCACCGTTGCCTTGCTTTTTTTCGGTAGGATATACAGGGAAGAGATATAGACTATTTAATTGTTTCTAAACTTATGAGAGGATAAAGGTAAGGTTTTGGGAGGAGAACAACCACCCGCCATATTTTTACTTGAATTTTGGGGGGAATATTTCCCAAATGCAAATTCAAGAGACATTGAGAAATTTTATTTCCCAAAGCGTGTACAGGAAGAACTTCAATTTTATTTGCCAAATGCACATCCATGAAAACTGTGGAGTTTTTACCTTATTTTAAAAAAATGGTGGCTTAAAAGAGGAGGAAATTTCTCCACTAATTTATCATCCAATCATTTACTATTATTCATTCTCTTTCATATCATTATCTCTCATACTTTTTATCTATTCTCTCTCCTATACTTTTTTTTATAAGTAAGGGCATATATGGAAAAAACATGACATTTTTAACACAATTATTACTTTTAAGATGTTGTTCGTTTTGCGCAATCAAGCATAAAGTTGCTTATAAATAGAACCAGAGGGAGTATATTGCAAGCGGATTAGTAGCGGTTATTTAAAACCGCTACTCAAGCAATAATTCAAGTGATTTGGGAAATAAAATTGTAGCGATAATATTATTGAGGATACGTAGGTAACAAGGAACTATTATGTTGTCTACTATAATGTGATTGTGTATGAAAAATAGGTGAAAATAAGATAAAGCTCTGAAATATCTGTAAAAAATATGTTGAGAATAAATTTTATGCGAAGGAAAGAAGTATTAAATAAAAAATTTAAAAACTTGTTACCATATTTGATCACATTGTTCAGCTCCTCAACTCATACAAAAAATTAGTAAATGAGAGAAAATGAAAGAAGGGTAAGGTGAAAAGAAATGGGGGAGAATTTGAAATGAGAAGTGGTGGGATATTTATAGAGATCTACGTAGTATTTGTAGTGGTTAATGTATCCATTTTGTAGCAGGTTTTAATTAGTAGCGGTTATGTTTATTTTTGTAGCGGTTTAGAAATGGCTACAAATATTATTTTATTTTTTTTAAATATTTTTTTAAAGACAAAAACAAAATTTGAATTTGATCACTCATCCTCATCATCCCTACATAAATTGTGTAGAAAAATTGTTGTTAGTGATGTATTATTTTGTTTAAAAACTTTAATTTAAATGATGTAGTGAACTTAAAAAAATGCATCGTAGGAGAGGTACATTGTCATCACCTTCAGGGAAGAAGTTTTCAAAATTGGCGGGCTGAAATGGCTCACTCTCATAGGCGATGTTATCGCCTTCACCCATATCGTAAAGGTCTCATGGCATTAAATGAATGACCATGTGCCAATCCCTGTGCCTCTCGTCCTCGACATAATAAACATGTTGTACCTCTGAAGCAAGAATATACGGCTCATCATCTTGAGAAATACCAGTATGAATTGGCCGTGAGAAATTGACTGATGTGATCCCTAAGCCGTCAGTTGTCAGTCCTCGAGAAGTAGTGGTATTTTCCCACAAATACTCGAACAACGTCACGGTGAAACGGCCTTGATAATTAAGTTCGACCACATCAAGAAACTTTCCATGGTAAGGGATGCCTTAGAACTGCATGTTGGCGTCACTGCTACTCGAATAACTCCTTGTCCTAAATGTGCCATAAACACCCAAATTTTGAGTTTACAATCCTTTATCCCGTGAAACCGTGCAAAACTTGAAACCATTGACATTGTATGTTGTAAACCTTTTTGCATGTTCAAGAGGGCTGATTGCGAGAGCTCTGAAATCTGGAGAGTGTGGGTTGTGGTCATTTAGTATTATGCGCGCAAACCAGCTCGGGAATTCTCTATGGACTTTTTTGTCAACTTCCAAGGATGTTTGTATACGGATCCTGAGTTGACGCTTAACATGACTTCTGAATTCCTTGCAAATAATCATTGAAAAGCAATAGTGAAATGAAAGTGAAAAATGTTATGAAAGATATAAAATAACATGTGCGTGTACAATTCTTACTGTATGAAAGGTTCAACTTGAGTGCAATTAATCAAGACAGGTCTATGTGCTTGCAACTTCTCAGTTGCCGTTAGTTTGAAGTTCTTAGTTCCTCCAACTAGTTTACCAATACAAGGGATAAATTCTCCTGATGTTGGCGCAGGTTCAGGACAATCGTCAACACGAGGTGGGAGGTTGAAAGCTGTCTCAAGGTCATCAAAGTACCTTGAACAAAAATACAGCACCTCATCCCCTATATAGCCTTCAGCTATAAAACCTTCTGGCCTCGCATTATTCCTCATGTAAGATTTTAATTTCCCAAGAAACCTATGAATTAAAGAAGAGAAAATTGATACTAACTGTTGAAAAGGACGACTTGCAAACATAAGAACTAACAATGAAGCACATTTAAAATGAGTACCTCTCAGTTGGATACATCCATCAATATTATACTGGGCCAGCGAGCTTTGTTTCATGAACGAGGTAGACTATAAGGTGAACCATCACAGTAAAAAAGGACAGAGGAAAGATCATCTCCAAATGACAAAGCGTAAGAATGATTTTGGACTGCAGCTGATCGAGCTCCTCAATGATCAAAACCTTAGAACACAATATCCAAAAGAAAGAACAAAGTTCCACCAAACGATGGACACATAAAGAGGAAGTATAATACCCCAAATTTTGATATTTGAGGCTAGAGAATAAGCCTGAGATAAATGGACTACTAAGCCTTGGTTTAGCAAGATCCCAAATTACGATTAAGGGTTAATGACTCCAAAAATGGATGTGGTAAGTGATAAATAACCCCTTTGGAGAATATGATGTGATTTGGGATTCGAATATGATTCGTATGTGTTGTGAGCAGCGTCAAAATCCTGTATTTAAGTTCAATTATGGATTAACCTCTAAATTGACTTAAAATAGAGGGAGGGCACATAATGTGGTGATATGGAAAGATATGAAGTGTTTGGTGGTGATTCAATGTGAATTGTTATAATCAGGGGCAAAATGGTAAAGTTATCGACCAATTGGTCAGTTACCGAAGAGGAAACTCATTGGTAACTTCAAGATCAATCATTGAGATTGATTTGTGATAGATCAAAAGGGGTGGAATCATGTGAGTGTGCCTATGTGAACTCATGGTTGATGGAGCAAGAGGGTGACACTTGGCATAATTTGAACCCTTGAATCTTGGTCAATTTGTCAACTCTTCCCTCTCTCCTCTCCTTCCTTATTTGGATGATTTTTGGGCCAAAAACTGCTGACCATCTTCATCTTCATAATCTCTAATCTCTCTCTTGTCCTCTATGGTCGTCCAAGTTTAAGGTGGAGAGAGAGAAAGAAGTTCAAGGTATGGTGCCCTAATTGGCCTCTAATGCTTAAATCATCTTCATTAATATTGATCATGTTGATGAGAGCTTCATCTCTATGATTTTAGATTCTTGATTGGAGGTGTTTGATAGCTTAAGGAAAAGTGGAAAGATGAAGAATTAAGGAATTTGTTTGGGAAGAGGAAGAGGTGAGTATTTGAAGCCTTTTGATCTAAGTTTTGTGAGTTTTGGTTGAGTATTGTGATTTATAGAATTTGCCTTGATTTTGTGATGAATTTCGTGTGGTATGAAATTGGAGAATTGAATTGTGTTTTGTGAGGCAAATGATGTCAAGTTGTGTTTTGATGTCATTTGATTTGGTTTTGGATGTGAAATGGAAAGTGGTGCAATGTTGTAGTTTGAATTGTGATTTGTGTGACATGTTGTGGTAACATGTAAATATGATTTGAATTTAATTGATTTGGTATTTCCAATGGACTCCTTGTGAAAATTTGTGTGGGAATGATGTTTGATGTGAAAATGGAACCATTGGAAGTAAATGTGCAAAACTTGAAAATCTGTCAATTGGAAGTCTATTTTGGGCAGTCTGCTCGTGTGGACGTTTTGACTAGGAAAATGATGTCAAAAAATTATGAAACTTTCCATTCCTAAATTTCACATCCCAAGCTTCAAAATGGATATATAGTTTGTGCCATTTCGTTTTGGGAACTGGGAGATATGATTGTCCAAAGTTTGAGGTCGAAAATGAACACTGTTTTGGGACAGTCTTGAGTTTCGGGGAATTCTGTATTTTTGTGGTGATTTCTAGTAATGGCCAATATTTTTCTTGTGTAGAGGACTTGAACAAATTTCATTTTGCTTTAGAATCACCTCATTTCAATTTTTGTGAAATTATTTATGATTTTTGGAAGTTCAGCCAAGAAATAAGATTTTCTTGGCCGTGGCCCAAATGTTTCTGAGCTGTTTTTGGCTGTAGCCAATGGATTTATGGCCCGCGCCAACCCCTAAAAATGAAAATTTAGACTTCCAAAGATGGTTTTTGGTCAAGTGTTTTTCCAAGCCTTTAGGCATATGTTTAGGCTTTGATTAGCCACCTAAAGGTCATGAATAGTAACCAACTTTAAGTGATATGAAAGTAAGGTTTTGGAATAGAGAATAACCCTATGTCTTTGCTTTGGTTATAGGGTTTATGTTCGCCCTGATCATGGTTTGATGTTTGTCGAATCGTGAGTAGCCGGTGCTGGGGCACATGTAGAAAGAAGGTAGGGAACTTACCTCTCTTGCATGCTTTGATATTTGTGTTTGTGTATTGATGCATGTATTGCTTTGCTTGATTATGTGAAATATGTATGAATGATTGTAGCTCTGTTTCTAGTTATGCTATGGCTATGGGTATGTTGTTGAAATATTGAGCACGCTGATATGTCATTGTGTGAGCATGAGTTATGTATTGCAAG
This sequence comes from Inga leiocalycina, assembly GCA_963242795.1. Lineage (NCBI taxonomy): Eukaryota > Viridiplantae > Streptophyta > Magnoliopsida > Fabales > Fabaceae > Inga > Inga leiocalycina. The sequence continues at coordinate 63,280,737 of OY725325.1, forward strand.
CATGTCTTGCATTAAACACTTATTTGGCATACATATTGGTATTTATTTCCTACTTATATTCTCTCGAATCTCACCCTCCCCTACTAACCATGTAGTCAGGGCAAGAGGCTTGAGGAGGGAGTAAGCATCCAAGGGCGACAAAGGCTTCTTCAGCATTCGATATGGGGGTTGGTTATCATAGTTGGGAGTATTATGTATATTTGGATTTAGATTTGGATATGTATGGGTTGGAATGTGTTTGGATACAATATTTGTAGATGTATTTAAGAGGATTTGTGTAATCCCCATGTGGAAATTGTAATAGGCAATTGTGCCCTGTGTATATTTAGTAAAGATATGAACCCGAGAGTTGCCGGGATGATAGTTTTGTACACTCTGATATTTGTTTAAATGTGATATTTCACGTGATGTAATTGTATTCGAAATTGAATATGAGACCAAGTAAATTAGATTTCGACAGTCATTTGTGAAAACCCTATCGTGAAGATGAGATTTTAAATAAGTTTTGTTTTTTATTGGTCTCTATTTCAGTTTAATCGCGTATTTTCGATATAATTACGGAAGGGGGTTATAGGAAGTGCATTCTTTATAGCCAGAGGGAGTAACTGTTGCATAAGAACATGTGAGTCATGACTCTTCAGGCCAGCAACCTTTCGAGCCTACAAGTCAACATATCAAGAAATGTTGCTTGAATACCCATTAGAAACTTTTAATTTCTTCAATGTCGCGAGGAAGACTTCCTTGTTCGGTTTGTGAGGGTAAACTTTGCCGGCTAAAATTTGTCATGCTCATTTGGCCAAGCGTCTTCACGAATTCCCATGGTGCGTAAGTCTTTCCTTGCTTGAAGGTGATCTTTTATCTTGCTGGGTTCGTTAAGCAGTGTATATTGCACATTATCGCAAAAATTTTTTCCAATGTGCATGACATCAAGACTGTGGTGAAGTAAATTAGATTTCTAATATGGAAGAGTGAATAAAATACTTATCTTCTTCCATTGCTGAGGCACCGAAGTCCTGTACGTCTTTTAGCGAGCTTGTGCTGAATTGTTGCTTTTTTCGAACTTGAACTGAACATTTTCAAGTTGCTATAATATTTCTGTACCGAACAAAGTATGAGATGGTCCTCTTTTTTCTAGTTTCCTATTGAAGCAATTCCGCTGCAATTTGAACTTGTGCCTTCCATCGAGAAACCTCCAATGGCTCATTAAGCACCACTTTCGGCTGTAGGGAAGGTGTACTGCGTCAGAGTCAAAATTACAACCTGGACACGCCGACCCAGTATGCACATTCCAACCAGATAATGTGCCAAAGCCAGGAAAGTCACCAATCGTCTACATCAAGGCTGCACGCAAGTTGAACAATGTCTTCCCGTAAGCGTCGTACGTCTCGATGCCGACATTCCACATGTCAAGCAATTCTGCAATAACCGGTTGGAGATACACATCAATGTCATTACCCGGTGACTTTTTTCCTGGAATAATCATAGACATAATAAAGGAGCTTTGTTTCATACACATCCAGGGTGGAAAATTGTAGGGAACTAAGACTACCGACCAAATACTGTAACTTGTGCTAAGATTCCCAAATGGATTGAAATCATCGGTCGCCAAAGCAAGCCGAACATTTCTAAGGTTAGCCGTAAAAGATGGAAACTCATTGTCAAATGTTTTCCAGGTGTCTGCATCCCAGGGATGTCTTAATTTACCGTCTTCATTCTTATCAACGTCATGCCACCTCATGTGCTCCACCATTTTGGACGACATAAATAATCTTTGTTGGTGAGGTTTTAAATAGAAGTACCTGAGAATCTTTGTAGGTTTCTTCTTCTGCCCTTTCCCATTCCAAATTGTCTTGTGCCTCGATGTGTGGCATCTCTTACAAGTCTCCCTACTGGAATCGTCTCCTTAATATAGCATACAATCGTTAGGGTATACATCAATCTTTTGATAGTTCAACTAGGGGTGTTCATCAATTTCCCGTCTCGATCTTCCCGTCTTGATCTCGAGCAAATCGGGACGGGAAAATCCCATCCCAAAAATTTCAGGATCGGGAATGGGACTTCCCGATCCCGACTTTTTCCCGATCCAGAATTTATATATATATATATATATATGTACATTTTTTTAAAAATATTTAAGAAAATAAGACCAAATGTAAAATAAAATGTGAAAATCCCTAATACCCTTAATGTAATATCTATTCTTTTAGTTTATTTAGTTAATTTCGTTTATTCTTTATTAAATAATTCTAATTTTTTGTTCTTGTCTTTATTCTTTTTGCAGCTGAATCGACAACTTTAAGCATAGATTGGACTAATTATATATTTGTATTAGACTTATTTGGTATAATATGATATTAGATAAATTATATATTTGTATTAGACTAAAGGAAACACAATAAAAAATTCAATATAGAGATTTTTTTTTTAAAAAAGGAAATCCGGGATCGAGAATGAAACTCCTTCAATAACCCTTTTCAGAATTGGGATCGGGAATGGAATATCCCGATCCCGGACAGCCCTAAGTTTAAAGCCAACCTGTTGATAATCTTCTTAGCCTCATAGCATGTTGTGGGAATCTCAGCGTCGGGGAATGGATCTTGTAATAATTCAAGCAACATCGACATTCTCTTATCTGTGATTCCACATAAGTACTTGATATGATACAATTTGATCAAGAAGGATAATTTAGAATATTTTCGACAACCTTGATATAAAGGACGATCTGCTTCATCCGTCAAGCTGAAAAAATCCCGAGCTGCTTCATTCCTCATGAACCCAGCTCAGAACCTTGTACTTCTTCGTTAAAGTTGTCGCCTTGAAATCCAAAAGCATCACACACAACATCATTAACTGGATCATCGGCCTCTAGTTGAACTCCTACTTGTGAACTTTGGGGAAAAGCATCATCATATCTTATACTGGCTTCTCACCATGAACTGACCATAACATATTATCTTCCAGGAAAGGCTTCACAAGCAAATATTCCTTAACAACTTGTCGTGCATGCCACTTCTTAAACTTGCAACTCCGACACGGACAGATGATCTTGCCATTATAGCCGGCATGGGTAAATGCGAAATCCAAGAAATTGTTTAAGCCGTACAAATATTCCAGAGAATTGTGTGACAACCTGATCCATGATTTATCCATAGCTATTAGTGAGAGAGAAGAAAGTATAGTGAAGAAGATGAATGAATATAGAATTACAAATGCCTGGAAGTATATATAAAGAGGTGTCAACATCTAACATTTTGTAGCGATTATAGAACCACTACATTAACCCCTACTGAATTGAATATTAGTAGCGGTTTTATGATTATAATCGCTACAAAATTAGATATCGTTGGTAGATTAAAAAAAATTATTTCAAATTTGTAGCGGTTTAGTTAGTATAACCGCTACTAATATATATTTATAGTGGTTTTACTTTATTAACTGCTATAAATTTCAACGCTAGAAAAATTTCAAATTTATTTGCATATTGTAGCGGTTATAACAATAAACGGCTACAAATGTTCTAGCATTTTGTAGCGGTTATAAAAAAACAGCTACAAAACCAGAACACCGAGGGAGGGAAATTCAAATTGCAAATGTCCATATCTGTAGCGGTTATTTCTGTAACTGCTACAACTACTCAAACCTTTGAATTTGAATTTCCCTCCCACCGTGTTCTTTTTTTTCCAACGGTCCTTAACATTTATAGCGATTTTATCCTTATAACCGCTACAAGATCACAAATATTTGTAGTGGTTAAATTATAAAAACCGCTACAAATAGAATTATATTTGTAGCGGTTATTCAGTAAAACTGCTACAAGTGTTACTTAAATTTTTTTTTGGTTGTGGTTAGTTTTAGAAATATAAATGTAACATTAGATAAATGTAACATGAATTTAACAAGGCTCTGAAGATATAAATATAACTATTGCAAACGCAACAAGAATTTAAGTTTTGAAAATGAATGTCTTAAATATAATATAAATATTTACAAAAGTTATGAAAAAGGTCTGAAAATGAATGTCCTAACTATAACTATAACTAAATGTCCTAAACTAACTAGTAGGAGGTTGATCATCTAGTCCTCCCTCCGGTAGGGCTCCCTCAGGTGCAGTAGTATCGAGGCACGGGGCAGACTGAACAGCACCATCACCATCAACAGGAGGAGGACGAAGAGGCTGGACGACGAACCGAGGGACAGGGGGAACCTTTAGATGCGCCTCATCAAGGAACAAGCGACTCCACGACTGCTCGAGCATGCAGTTCGTGATATCGTGCCACTATGCATGTTAAGCGTAGTAGAAATTACCTTGCCACTGCAGCCTATGTCCTCACCAAATCTAACAGCAGCTCCTTAACAGACTCGTCCCTCAGACGTTTGACCTCAGATTACTGTGCCATAGACCATGCTAGGTCTAGCGCCTATCCCCAGCCCCTGTACTCATCCGGGGTGCTCATCCTGACCAAGATCCGCCTTCAAAGGTGCCATGGGGTCCACAGACCCTTGTGACTCCTGCGTCTAGGTCTCTCGCAGCTCAGCCTACGATTGGTGTATCCATGCCTGCCATTTTATGAAACAATTAATTATAAATATTGTCGGTTTAATTTTATAAGCAATATAAGAATAAATTAACTTATAATGGCCACCTCTGCCTGCTGAGAGGTCGAAGTCCCGTCACGGTGTCTAAGCATGATAGTAAATAACTCCCCGTAGTCCGTTTGACAGTTCTCCTCCTGTGCCTTCTTCTCCTAAAACAATTACAAAGTTACAAAAATTAAATTAGGATAATGAACAACAATATACTAAATTTATAATATGAAATAAACAGCTAAAAGTAATTGATAACGAGAAAACTTAACAACTCATTGTAAGTCACAGCAAAGGTCTTCGATCCTGCCGTGTAGTAGATTGTATGTTGCCTTCGACACCTTGTGTTCCTCTGAGAGAGCGCCTGGGAAAAAACAATATTAAATGTATTAAATTCATAAAAATAATTAAATTTAAATTTAAATTATAAATATAATTATAATTATAAATACATTACCTACCCCTCAGTGCTCCTCCTGTACTAGACGAAACTCGCCCAGTTATTCGGTAGGACACCGTCCAAGATGTTCTTGATCAGCTGTTGCAAAGGAATCGTCCCATCCTTATCCACACTGTGGAAGAGACGATTCCTTCTGTTCCTCCAGCTATCACCCATCTTCATCAGCGTGTACCTTTTCCGACTGTCCCGGACGGCAAACCTATGATGTATAACACAATTGAATAAAAATTAATTAAATATAACTAATTACAAATCAGACAATTAATAAATATTAATTAAATAAATTTAATTACATAAAATTTAATATAATTAAATATTATTACTTACCCGCACCACCTTGTCCCACACCTGGTCCTTCGGCCCCTTCGGTACATTCCTCCACGTCCTGAAGTGAAGGGGGAGCCGCATCCAATTCGAGCCCAGCTCGTTCAGGAAGCGGTTGAACAGGTGACCTCCATTGTCAATGGGCTAATCCGTGCCTTCATTCCACGGAACTACGACGCGTAGTGTCTGGTCCAAACTGTTCAGATCGGCCATGTCTAGCCTCCTAGTAGACATGTTCCCCTACTCATCTACACAATTTACTACACGTTAGATAAATTGCAATTCAAATTCTACATTTTGAATTTAAAGTTGTTTCGTCTTCTATTTTTGATTTTTGATCTTGTATATCTAGATAAATAGTTATCTATAAAATCAAGATAAAATAATATAAATAAAAAATTTAAAAATAATTAATATTTATAATTAATAAAAAAATATTTATATATATATAATAAAAATATATAACAAAAAATATATACGCTAAAAAATATATAAAATAGTATCCAATAATATCTTTGTATTGTATTTAAATATTTAATTTATTAAATAAAAATATATATTTACCTTGGACCTGCACCTCAAACCCAGTAGAACAAGAAGAGGACCGTCGAGGGTGGTTCTGCTCCCGCGCCTCCTCCTCATCGAGGAACTACTCCATCTCTCTAATCCTAATCAGGATCTCGAAGTCCTCGTTCGCCTCATAGTCATCGATGCTGATATCTTCCTCCCCCAAATCAGGCACCTCTAGTGTGGTAATCTCCTGTAGGATCATCTGTGGTGGTCGTGGTAGGGCCAACTCCTATGGCTGTTGTGGGGGGATGGACTGAAATGGCACGGTCGCCCTCCCTCTACGCTGCCCCGTCCCACTGCCCCCAGCTTTACTGTTGCTACCTTGCAAAATCGATCTGGGGACCTTGGGCTCCTTCCCCCTATCATGTCTTGAAGCCATATCAACTACAAAAATTCAAAAAAAAATAATTTAGTCACATTTATATGCAAAAATATAATTAAAATAAAATACGTATTGTCTGTACCTCAAGTACAAATAACGAGAAATGTTGCAGTGAAAACTCTTCCACAGATGTCTGCACGTTCAAATTTAAAAGAAAACACTCAGAGAAACTTCAGGAAACAAAATAGGAAAATGGGAAAATGAAGGGGGTGGCGGCATTATATACTGGCAGGTTTTGTAGTGGTTCTTGAAATAATGCTATAAAGAAGCTAGGGTGGCTAAACTGTGTAGCGGTTCCATAATAACTACTACAAATTACAAGATCTTTGAAGTTTTGTAGCGATTATAGTACAAAACCGCTACAAATTTCAAGACCTCTAAAATTCTGTAGCGATTATAGCTATAAAACTGCTACAAAAAGGTGACGTTTGGAATTTTGTAGCAGTTTAATTGGTGAAACCACTACAAATTATAGCTACACTATTGGCTCATCTTGGTCGCGCCAAGTAGCGGGAACTTTGTAGCGTTTTTTATGATGTAACCGCTACAATTTAACTGCAAAAATTTTTTACTAGAATTGCACGCCATATTTGTAGCAGTTTTTTCTACTTAACCGCTATAAAAAACATTGTCAATCTGTCACGCCACTTGGCATGTAGCTTGCCGCTACATGTTTATAGTGGTTTAGGTTATAACCACTACAAATTTTAATATTTGTAGCGGTGAATTATAATCGCTACAATTTCACCGCTATAAAATACCATTTTTTATAGTGTTCTGCCCTTAACTGGAGTTAATAATACGAAATTGATGCTCTATACTTGTTAGATGGGTTATGGGTTTAGGGTCTTCAAAACTAAAGATTGCACTTACAATTTGTTATTGGTTTGTGTATCCCGAAACAGGGGTTGGTTGATTTAGGAAGCATGATGTTAGGTTCAGCTAAGAGAGTGAAAAGTAGGAACATTGAAGGGCAATAGAACATGATTTATGACCATATATATATGTGTGCTTACTAATGTGGTCTGTTAGGACAAATTTTTTATAAGAATAAAATTATGTAAATTTTATGGTTGTGGCATTATTCTAATAAATCATTGTCTTAGTCTTAGCTATCTAAACCATGCATAGAGGTATTAAAATCATGGTTCAATAACCATTATAGAAGTTGGAAAATTCTGGATTTGAAAGAGCAAGAAACTGTTTGGAGTGTCTAAAGAGAATTGCATCAGTTTCTTGTGAAAATTTATGTTTTAAGAAAAAGTTTAGATTTTGACCCTGATTGACATTATCATTAGTCTCTCTAAGTATGAATTATCAGTAATGACATGATCTTATCGTCCTTGTACTGCCATGAACAAGTTGTTTTCTTTACTTTTCTTCAGTATAATTTCCTTTATGGATAAGATTAGTTATGTTTTTTTATATAGTTAATGTTTATGCTAGAATTTTGGACTTATGCTCATGATTTGATTTTGAATGTTATTTTTCCATTGCAGAAGACTTAAACATCTTTAAATAGAGAGTTGAACCACGTCATTTGGAGTTCCCTAGGTTAAGTTATGATTTTTCAAGATTCATTGAAAAATAAAGGGCAGAGTTTGTTTTTAAACAATTATGATTTATGCTTGCTGAAGGAAACTCTATGGAAATTATAATACAAGGGTTTAATATTTCTTCTATTTGTTACAGGTTAATATGTCAGCAATAGATAACGATAGTAGCTTAAGTAATGATGGCCTTAACCTCTTTGCCAACCCCTTTAGTGCGCAACAGGATGACGACTATGCATGACTTACAACACAAGAGGAAAGAGCACTGAGGAAGGGCCTTGTTGTGATAAAGGAGGTCTAGAAAGCAAAGAAAGAGGGGAAAAAATGTAATTTGAGATGGATCAAGAAAGGGAAAGTTGTGAAATCTGACAAGTTTGTTAGCTACCTTGAGTATGCGACAAAAAGCCATGTGCATATCACTTTAAACAACTAGAAGAAGGCAACCGAGTCAATGAGAAAGGTTGTTTGGGATAAAGTATTGGAAGACATGATGCTACAGAGTTAATAATATCTTGTTAATCGGTATACTTAACACTAAAAATGATTTATGTGTTTTGTAGTCTGGATTCAACATAGATGAGGAGAAGAAGGATCATGTGCTTGGGAAAGCTGGCACGGTATTGTGCTAGTTACAAGGGTTTGTGACGAAGAAATATTTGTTGGAACTTGACTCTGTGGATAAGTTAGTGGTTTCAACATTGCTAAAGGAAGTTATCAAACAGCTCAAATGGGCTACTTTTGTATGGTCACAACACTCTCCAGCGTTCAAGGTAAATTAAATTTACCAGAATAAAAAGTCAATGATATTTCTATATTAATGTAGTATGTAACTCTGACATCTTTGTTGTTTCTTTCCATAAGCATTAAGTATAGCAAATCATGAGAAGGTGAAGAGCAACGAATACCTGTACCGTGGAGGCTACACGAGGTATACGAACATCAAGCAGCAGTTGATAGAGAAGTAAAAGTTAAGATCAGATGTGACTATCAACCATGGAGTATTGTGGGTAGCTGCGAGGCAAAACAAAAAGGGCAATATTGACAATCCTCGCGTACAGGAGGTTGTCTCAAGAATTGTAAGTACTAATGATTTTGATTCAATTATAATTGAATTTTTCATACAAAAAGGAATTTAACCTTTCATCTTGCTACAAGAGATCTTGAGCCAAGAATTAGAGCGAGGCAAGCTTCTTGGGGATGAGGATGTCTTGGAACAGGATTTAGGTCCTGACCACGGTGGTCTTTTGAGAGGTGTTGGCTATGGAATCGGCAAAAAAGAATACTTTAGGAAGTTGAAGAGGTTGGCAAGGGTGTCTAATCAGAAGCTTCAACAATATATGGAGATGACCTAGTTGTTGAAGCAGTATGTTGAAGCACAACAAGCTATTATTGATCAGTTAATGAGTCGAGACACCCTAGGGAATAAAGGAATGGTTCACATCCCAAGTGCCAAAAATAGCTACACATTCCCCTCTCAAACTCTACCTGAGGTAGTATGACTCATGCCAAAAGCCTATGCTTTATTTATTCTTACTTTAAATTATTTGTATTTTTTCTTTGTTCAGCACAAAGCGAAGGTTGAGTATATGGCAAATAGCCCTAAGCGGCATACGGTTGCTACAAGTCACATGCACAACTTACAGAGGGAGAACACGATTCACAACTCGCCTCTCCCTCATAATCATGTTAGGATCGAGCTGAACACGGTCATCAATTCTAAGTATGCCTTTCTGATACCCACGCCAAATAGAGATACAGTAGGAGGAGCTATACTTAGCTTTATTGCATGGCCAAGCCACCTTATTATCATATTATCGAAGACAAAAAAATGTATACCGTTGTCTTTTAAGCTTGCCAATGAAGTTTCTAGTAATTACTTTCCTAACTTTTCAACTTGTTTGGCCGAAGAGGAGGAAGAGCAATTTGAAAGCTGAGTCCAGCCATGGTTTAGTGTCTTGTGTGTTGAAAAAGACATATGAGCATGTGCCTTGCCTCAACGCCAGTTCTACTAGTTTCTAATAAATACTGGATGGCTCTTGAAGCACATGATAGCGTAGTCACTGAAATAGACCGTGAGCTAGAAGACCACACTAAATAAGTCCCCTTTGAGCAAGATTTATACGAGGAATTGGACGTGTTTGATGCTATCGAACGGGTGGTAGTCAAAGAGATCCCTACGGGTGATATGGCTAACCCGAGTACTTGTAACTTTTATATCTGATATTTCTTCTACTGTGAATGAATACTTAGCTACTCATAGCATTTATGAATACTGATTTAATTGTTTTGTATGTAAGATACCTTCTCAAGGAGCTCGTACCCCGCAATGGCCTATAGGACACGTTCCTGTTCCTCAACCCCAACACTGTTTGGGAATGTTGGGTGTAGGCAATAAGACAGCTTTTGTAGAGAGAAAAGTGAGGAAACTGGCGGATATGGTCATTAGAAGGGCACCAAAAAAGAAGGACGGTTTTTTCTTAATGCCTACTACCAAGGATAAGTATATTACTTCATTAAATTATGTGCTCATTATGTTTTTTCTTAGTTTTATTCTCATTATGTTTATTGTACTTAGGAGTTATTGGATGCTCATTGTATTAAATCCCTTCAAGCAAAGGATTTGATACTTGATTCAGTTTATGAGGATGCGGACAATCGACTAGAGATGGTCGAGGTTTTCAACAAGTTGATGAATTTAAATTTGGTACTTTAATTTCTTATTGTCCTATCAGAGTGTATTATAAATTTGGTGCTTTAATTTCTTACTATGATCTTGTCAGAGTTGTTTACTATTACACCACGCAATATGTCTTGGCTACTAAGCGTTACATGACAAAGGCATTATATATGCTTACAATGAAAGAGAGTAATGGTAATTCATCAATACTTACCATTTTGTGTTAAACTTGTCAGAGTTGGTTTTTTGTGTTAGATTGATACATTTCATGTGCTTGTTTACAGTGTTCGCGGCAGCTAGATAGGAGCTCTTATTATGGGTACTGTGTCATTAAATTCATGAAGGACATAGTCAACCATAATCTCGGCTCAATTAATACTAAGGTATGCATATATATGCATGTATGTGTGTTTAAGTTAAATTAAAAGTCAAGTCATATATATTTTAACATACTTTGTTTTTTGCTTGTAGTACTTTGAGGACAATTATTCTGAGCAATATTCGTTCGAACAAATTGAAGAAGTCACAAAAGCGTTGGTTATGATAGTTTATCATCAATAGATGGGAGCATAACAAAGTTAGCTATAGAGTATCATTTTTTTGTTTTAGTGTATGTTGGATTCTTAGTTTAACTAGTTTAGATTTGGTTTTGGCTTCTGTTTTGGTTCCTGCTTTTGGTTTTTATTTTGTTTTCTCTTTGCTATAACTGATTTGCTTTTGGTTGGTAATTTGGATTAACTTTTGGTTTCTGTAATGTACACTTGTGTATATGTGCTTTTTGATGACTGGAATGGATTTATTTAATTGGTTTCTATAATGTACATATATACTTTTTGATGACTGGTAATGGATCTGTTTGGTTTTTATATATGTATGTAATATACATATTGGGGCTTATAAAAAATGAACCCCAATTTTTTTAAAAAAAAATTTCCACAACACTTCGCGATTATTATCTAATAACCATCATATATTGACATATATATCACAAGTTTTTCAAACAACCGCTAAGTATATACATATATTTTACGATTAATTATCAACAACCATCAAATTACACCTTATTGATACCAAAACTGATGTCAAATATTTAACTACTCATCATATGAAACATAATGTATTTGATAATATATTTTACGATTTTAGTGAGCAACCGTTGAATATAGTTTCCCATATGTAATAGTTATTGACTAAAAACTGTCAAATATAGGGCCCTATAAATAACCAATGTATTTAAACAACCATGAAATATAGGACCCTGTATTTAACGGTTGACAACCGTTAAATATATATATATATATATGTAGCACTCGAAAAACCATTAAATATAGACAAATCTGTATTAGTAAGTGCTTTTAGTTTGGGCTTGTAGTTTTCAAATTTTTAATTTGTTAAAAAAATATATTTGAGTCATAGAAATAAGTTCCATTTCCTCCCACTTTTTTTCTCATAATTTTGTTTGAATTAAGCTCATAATTTTGTACTAGAAATAAAGATGAATGACTATAAACAATTGCTAATTTTTATTCTTCGGGTGTTGGGCCAAGAAGATGATCAGTTGATCGGTGTCAACATTACGTAAAGCAATAAGATCAAGTGAGCTTTATTAAGATTTAAGAAATCACAAAACTATAAATAGTTTATTGGGGCTGCGTTAAGCACAGTTTTAAGAGTTGGACGGTCCGATCGGTCGGATCGTTGCCCAGTCACAGCAACGGGCTGGCTCAGGGCAACAAGCCGTTTTTTGTTTGCAACTGTTTTGGACCGCCTTTGACTCTCTTTTGGGCCGCCAGCCGCTTTTGGGCTGGAACCCAGAACGGGTTTCCAAAAGCCGGACGGGCCAGAAGTGTTCTGATTTAAAAAATAAATGGGCCAAATTTTTTTTAATTGAAGGCATATAACTTCTGATTTTTAAAAAAAAAGAAGTGGGCCAAATTGTTTTTTTTAATTGAAGACATATAAGATTGAAATAATAAAAAATTCCCAAAATCCGATCAAAACCCCAGGTTAGGATTTTCCCAACCCTAACCCTTCAAAACCCGCGGGCTTGCGGGTTGAACCCACGTGTTGGGCCCATATTACCGACTCTATAGTACACTGACCTCGACAAATAGCGGCTCTAACTCCAGCTCTCCTCCGAGGTATATGAAAAAGTTATTTTTCATACCTAACAACAGAAGTTGGCACTGCCACCAACGCATAAATTCTGGTGGGCATAATCACCGTGGTCACCTTGCCTGACACTGTTGAAGTTGCCACTAACGCTGCATATTCTAGTGGTTGCACAAATATATCCCCATCAAGAACAAACAAAGTTGTTTGCGATGTAGCATTGTTGTGAATCATAAGACTTGGTCTTCTTGTATGCAAACGAAATTTGTGAATCAATTCATACACAAACATCTACCTGTCATATAGATTTAACAATTAAGATAAAAATTCATAGATACATTACCTGTAAGTGGCTTTTGACTTCATTGTTTGTGAGGCCATCAACCAACATGAGCTCTCTAAAGTTTGTAGAGGAGAGAGAAGGGTCAGGAGTTAGAAGCAATTTTTCAAAAAAAAAAAAAATCATTGTGTGGGACCCAATATATTCCGTTTGCTCCAAGATTTGGTAAAATTGCTTCTATTTATAAGTATAACGCTTATATGTATTTTAACACTTAAAAAAATTTAATGGTATCAAACGCTTCTAACCCAAAACATTATTATTAAAGTTACAACTTCACCCAACAATTTAATTAATTTAACGTAATTTGTCATGCTTAATAGCTCTAACAATTTCTATATAAGCGACTTATCATCTTATATGTATGAAGCTTACGAATTCGGGGCTGATAATAAAAATGAAACTAATGAATTTTGGGGTTTGTTGATGTTTTGTTTTGTTTTGTTTTGTTTTTTTTTGAGTTTTGATTGAATGGATTATATAATGATATATTTGTAAATGGATTCATGGCAAAGACCAACAAATGCATGTATACGCTTAAACACAATATTTATTTTTGTAGCTTGTGATTTGAAATTTGATTAATAAGCGGTACTAATAATAATTTATTATGAATATAATTTTCTTTGAATTACACACACACACACACATATATATATATATATTCATATATCTATTGATTATAAGGCAAATGAGCAAAATTAACAGCTAAGTTATATATAAGGAGCGCCTGTCTTTATCAATCCTGGCCATTTCAATAGAGTCGGGAAATCAGGCCGAGCCCGTCAAGAGCCGAGCTTGTGATTTAAGGCGAAAAAAAGGAGGCGGGCCTAAAAGGACCGACCCTACTACAGCTCTGTAGAGTCGGCCCTATTAGGCCCGTTTAACTTTTTTTAAAAAAAAAAACTGGGCACATGATAGCAAGCAGTGGTCAGGGGGCAGAGTTAACCTAAGTTAATCCTCAGATCAGAAACGCTATCACACTTACTCATACCTCTTTTGAAGCTTCTCTTCTTTGATCTTCTTTTTTCCTTTTTTATGTGTGTACGCCAAAATCTAAATTAGATATTCTATTATTACTGATATTTGAAGCTTGTAAACTTACTTGATTGTGGCTGTGGACTTGTTTAATTAGTTTTGGACATTAATTATAGTTTGGACTTAAGTCTTAATATTTGCAATTTATTAAACTTGGATAATATTTATGTTTTAAATTAGGTATTTTAATCTTTAGGAGAATAAGAGAAAAAAAAGTCATGGAAAAAAAACAGAAAGGAAAAACTTAAACAGGCCTAAAGCCCGCGGGTTTTACTTAAACGAGTCGGGCCTCTAAATTTTAGTACTTTTTTGAACTTGGGCCTAAACGAGCCGGCCCGTTTTCCCACCTCTACATCCCAACGCTCACAGACTTGGGCAACACTTTGGCGTCCTCCTTTTATTTAACAGCTGAATCCATGTCTAGTTTATCCATCAACGTCTTCACATACGCTGCTCTCAAAAGCTCTGCGAATTCCCCTCTCTCATCTTGCTTCATCCCCACTGCCGCTGCAGTGTAGCTTCTAGGCAAAGCTTCGAATCTTCTGGCAACCTCGATGGGGTTGCTGTAGTTGATTCTGTTGCCGTAGTTGGTGATGCTTCAGATGTAAAAGTCCTCTACTTTCCCTAGAGCTCTCAATGGTGAAGTAATTATCCTCACTGCTATGTTATGGCTTTGTCCCTTGTTCCTTAGCTCTCTCTCTCTGCCTTGTTCCCTCAAGAAGATTAAGGAATGAAAAACCCTATCAAAAGTTGGTAGGTGATTGAGATTTGCAAAAAAATCAGGGGCTAAATGATAAGAAATGTGATTTTGACGCTAAGATTGTTTGGTCGGAGGGGAGGGGAGGGGAGGGGAGGGGATGTGGGCGGGGGGAAAATTTTTTTGAGTTGAATTTAAAAAAATTAGAGAAGTGGGGTTAGAAATTTTTAATTAATTTTTCTTACTTTTTTATTTTATATATTCTCTTTATTAAAATTTTATTACCCCACTTCTTCAATTTTTTAAAATTCAACTCATAAAAATTTCCCCTCTCCTCTAAATTCCTCACACCAAACAGACCCTAAGAGGCGTGGGAGATGATGCAGGAGGGTAAATTACTTATTCAAATTAAAGATTAGAATGGATCTGGGCGTATTTTTAATTTTTAATAAATAAATTAATTAAACGAACTGTTTCAAACAATCAATTAATTTAATGCATGTGCACATTTTGTGAGTCCCACATGTCAATAAATTAACGGAGTTTATGTAGAGTTGAATGAAGTATTAAAAATGCCCTACTTTTAAAATTTTATGTATTGTTTTGCAAATTTTTGTGTGTCAGGCACCCCCTTGCATATAACTTTGTTATTAAATTTGTTCTTTCCCTTGATTATATAGAAGGAGTTAGGGGTGAGCATGGTGCCCAGTGACCCGGCGCGCCCACCCTAATCCTGTAAAAAATTGCCCAGCCCAGTCCTAAAAAAGTGGCCCGAAAAAATTTTGGGCAGCTTTGGGCGGGCTAATAATCGGGCAGGGCCGGGCATCGGGCAAGGAGTGCTGCCATGTCCATTTGGCCCTGCCCTGAAAATTATTTTCATTTATTTAAAATATAAAATTTCATATCAATTAAATATTATTTCATATATATATATATTATTTAAAATATATATTGTCTATTGTATAATACTTTTATGGTCCTTTTTTTTTTGCCCTAACCACTAAACACTATTTACAAGTAGATTTCTTCCTTTCTTCTTTACTTTGTGATATATTAAATTATAGCTGCTTTTTATATTTTTTACACATACTTCATCATTTGATCAACTTTTGGGACATTGAATTGATGCAAACTACTTTGACTTCACAGCTTAATTACAATCATTTTGTTTCCTTATTTATAATGGATTATGGATGTTGTTTCATTTTTTAAGTATGGATATTTATTAAGACATATAGTATTTTTTTAAATTTCAAGACTTAAGTTGTAGACTTATTTTAAAATATTCCAAAATGTGTAATCATCGAATGCATTTGAAATTTATATTAATTAGGGAGAAGTTAAGACATATGGTATTGGTAACTATAGGAATGTTTATAAAATTTACATGGAATTATTTTTTTCATATGTGGATAAGACAAAGTGTTATCACTTGGGCAGGGAAGCCCACCCTGCCCAGCCCACCCTTACCCAGCCCAAAATAGTTAGAGCTTTTAATGGGCAGGGCTGGGCATTGGGCTGCAAAATGCAACCTGTTCATCCTTCGGGCAGGGGTCTCGCCCTGCCCAACCCTGCCCATGCCCACCCCCTAGAAGGAGTGACGTTGAGAGTCCCTCCTCTTGCTATCTAACACATCCCTTGTTGCCATGAATATCGTAACAACTAAAATAAAGATACAAAATAAAATATGCTCAAAAAATAAAGAGATATCTAGGAAATAGTTACAAATTACAACATATTTCAAAATATTAAAATGTAAAATAAAATATTTTTAAAATAAATATATTAAAAATTAAAAATAGAGAAATAATAAAAATATAGTTTCAAAATATTTTGAAATCTTATCAGATTGCACTTCTCTCGATCCCACTACTAATGATTTTTAGAAATTAAAAATGATTGTTATATTTCATAGAATGTTTTTTTTGAGCTAATTCCTCTTACTCCACTCTTCACCTCTCATGTTCTCCACTCCCAAAGCCATTAGCCTCCGCATGTCCTCTACCGTGGAGTTGGTAACCAACTCAAACTTCCTAATAAAACTTTGCTTTTGTTGCATTAATTCGACTACTGTCACACTGCGAAGTTTGGATATGAGTTTGCTCATGAAGGTGCCTCATTGGAATTGATCTCCGGCGATGCAAAGTTCAGTTTTAGAAATATTTTTGTTTACCTTATTGTTTTGCATGATCTCACGCCCAATTGTGTTGTTAGTGTATCAACTTCTCTTACATATATCCTTTTATAATTTCAATGTCAGTCAGAATGCAAGGTACTTACGAACCAAATACACTGGGGTTCCTAATACTATGTGGCCTTCATTGACAAAGTGAAATACACCAAGTTTCTGAAAGACTTTATTTGAGATTTGATGGTTTCAAATTATGAATCTACTGATGCATTTGCTTTTTAGGAGTTATCCAATTTAGAAATATAATATCTTTATATTTCATAGATGACTTTATTTAAGATTTTATAGTTACAAAATTTTTGTATATTTTTAATTTGGAGTTCCCTCTTTTTTCTAATTAGTTTTACTCACCATTTGAAATTTAACAATTTTTAGGAGCATCCTTGATTATATTTATAAATTATTTTTAAGTTAATTGGGAATCTACCCATAGCTCTATTTTGTTGGGAGTTATCCAAATTAAAAATATTAAATCTTTGTATTTTCTAAAATATGTCCCACACATCAATTCTTTTTTTAAGAGACTTTTGTATAAATCTAGATTACCATGTAATTTGTAGTCTAAAATGTCGTGGCAAACCTTGTTCATACAAGAATTTCTCTTCTCTTTTAACTAGCAGAGAAATTTATAATATTTAGATTAATATCTTGCTCCATGCTATTTGGAGGATTAATTTTGATAATTATAATGTATTATATTAATTATTTATTATAAATATTTTTAATTATTCTTCTTCTTTTTTTAACACAATGTGTAGGCAAGCTAAACTTTTTAAAATTTATACTTAATATGAATGTAGTATAATCCCCCCCTCTTATTTGAGTAAAGGTATTCTCAATCTACTTTGCCTTTATGTTATTTGTAGGCATAACTAATGAATTTTTAAATTTTTATTAAATTTCATGAAAAATAATGAGACTGAGTTAAACGTAAAAATTAGAAAAAGTATAGTTCACAAAAATCAAGAAAGATTTGGATCTGGATTTTTTTGGCCAGCAATGTGGATCTTGAAATCTGAATGTTTTACTCATAACTTTAAATATTAATGTTTAAATTTATCTAAAAAAAAAGTAAAAAAAAAAAACCATGACTTCATGCCCATTGATAAAAGGATATTGCAAATTTCTCATAAATTAATCGGGAAAAAGATAAACCCTAGACCTTTTTATTAGCAGAATTTTTTTTAACTTCCCACACATTATTGGAATTTAGAATTTTACATAACTGATATATTATAACTTTCTAACAATGATCAATTATTTTTGTTGAGTTGAAATATCATAAATCAATAGAAAAATATACAATTTTTGAATATTTTTTGGGTTAAAGTGCAAATTTACCAACGAAGTTTTGTCCGAGGAGTGTCTGGCACAAATATCTTTTACAAGGGGTAAAAATACCAATGAACAATTAAAAAGGGGCATCCACCACAAAAACTGTTAATTCGTACTAACGGCGTTAGTAAGGATTTAACGGTTTTTGTGGTGGATGCCCTTTTTTAGTTGTTCATTGGTATTTTTGCCTCTTCTAAAAGATATTTATGCCAGATGCTCCTCGGACAAAACTTCATTCGTAAATTTGCATCTTAACCCATATTTTTTTGGTCCATGATATAACTATTTTAATGTGCCCATCTAGAAATTCTCTCTCTCTCTCTCTCTCTCTCACACACAGATGTATATGTATAATATAATATAGGAGCATGTTTAGAACAAAATATAATGCTTGTTTGGTTCAGCGTTTTCTTAAAAAATAAGTCCTTATTATGTAAGCCGAGATAAAACTTCTCTCACATACTTACCTCGTATACTGTAAATCACGACTTATAAGTACTTATTGCCCAAAAATAAGCTATGAGCACATAATAAAAAGGTTATCCAGTAAAAAGATGTTGAGTTTTGTTTTTGTTTTATACCATGATAGTTTTTTTTTTTTTGCTTTGTGCCTGTGCATTACACGGGATCTAAACTAGCTGATGGTTAACAATAATATCATCCTAGCAGACTCACTGGACATTAAGAAGTCAAATAATCTTATAATCTCCATATAAAAGAGATACTCTATGATTTTGTTCCTATTTATAAGTCATATTATTAAATTTTTCACATGAAAGTATAATTTTACTCTTAATTTATTTTTGTATATGCTTTACCAATATTCCTATAGTAGAATGTATTATAAATGGGTTTAGGTTTTCTCATAATTCTTTTTCTCCTTTTTTTCTTAGAATCTTATCTTTACCATCAGATTTAAAAAAATAGATGATCTAGATTTAATATTTTATAAAACTATTATTTTAAACATAAATAAATAAACTTAAAATGTTAAAACATGATATACTCAATTTATAACTGTAATACAAATACGAGGAATGACAAAATTAATTTATAAAACACTATAATCACAGTTTTAGAAAATATTAAATCTGAGCCATTCATTTTTTGATTTAAGGATAGAGATGATATTTTGAGAAGAAAAGAAAAAAAAATTTCTGAAAGTATCCTCTCCCATTATAAATAGGGGTAAAGTTAGAGATTTATTAAAATTTAAGATCTATTTAATAAAATTTAAGGTTTTCCTTGATTTTTACAAATTAGATTGACAGCTATTTATAAATGCATATTTAATTAGAACATAAAAAGTAATTAAACTTATATTAATTTTATTATTATTTTTAATTGAAAATATATTTGAAATATTTAAAAATGAGTTCTTTTTTTTTAAAGAAAACTGAATGATAGTTATACATTTTTTAAATATGATTATCTTTTGGACATTAACGTTAAATTAAAATAACATGTAATAATTGTATAATTTATTTATTAATTATTCCTCATCCAAGGGGTTGAAAGTTGAAACATGAAGGAAATCAAGTGACAGTGACAGTGACAGTGACAGTGACGGTTAAATACTTGAATCGGTATCATTTTCATCTTTTTGATGAATAGGGATCTACGAAATGTAGAACGTACGGGACGGCTTCTGTAGATAACTACATCGCTACTTACAAAAAATGGGCACTCTAAGTAGCCCAACGTACTCTACAACAATTACCATTATTGTATTGATGATTGAAGTGATCGGAGTGGAAGACTTTATCTTGACCAAAGGGTCTGAGCTTGCGCTGAGTAAGAGTTCCACAACACATGTCTCTCTCTCTCTCCTTATTTGCTACTTCAATCCCCTGAAATCCAATCCGGAAAGCTTCCACGAATGTCGCTCTCGCTCCCTTGAGCTTTCTCCTCACCTTCTTCCTGCTGTTCATTACACGGTTCTGGTATTGCTCGATTTTGAGATCTGGTAGCCTAGGGTTTTGAGCTCTAGACAGCTGCTTCTGGGGTTGGGCTTGTGGATTGGGGGTTAGGGAAGTTTTTCTCCCGGATGTTGGATTTGAATGTGATACGTCTTCTTGGGTGTGGAGGTGTAAATTAGAAGATCTGGGGTTATGAGAACGAGAAGGTTTGGGTATTGCATTGGAACTGGTTTTGGATGATATTTTATGGCGTCTTCTGTGAATTTTGAAATTTTGGGCGGGTTAGGGGGGGGGGGGGGCGCTTGGTTCAGAGAGTATGAAGAACGTGCCTTGATAATGCTTTGATACAGGGCAGGCTGGTAAGTGATTGGACGCTATTGGATTTAGGGTTTAAAGGCTGAGAGTGGTTTTAGTTGCTTGAAGATATCTTAATATGAGGCTTTCTTCTTCAGGACTTGGTCAGCCGGCTCAAGAAGGTAACATCTCTGTGCAGTTTTGTTTAGTTTATACGTTGCTCAACTTTTTGTTTTGCTTTTTCCTCTTTTCCGTTTTTTTAAATGTAATGTTTACTTTGTTCGGGGTAATTCTTAGTTTCACGAGGCAGTTGTCTTTGTCGTCACATGGCTCGTGCATGCCAATTTTGGTATTATATTGAATCAACTGTGTTATAGGAAAGAAGTGTACTCTGCGGCTTTGTTTATAAATTTGTACGTGCAAGTCAATTTCATGGTTTCAGAACCATCTAATTCACGTCTGAAAGGTTCTGCTGCACTAATGGCGAGTTTTGTGAATATGTAGAAATTCATACTTTATAGTTAGGTTTGAGGCGTTGAACTCATGTTCTAGTCATACATGGTATTGATTATTAATATGCGATCCTCTTTATATATGTATAACTAAAAAGATTCAACAGACTTGACACAATTATATTTTGAGTGCGCAAATTACAGTGTTATACACTCCTTGTATTAACTTGTGTTGTGATTATACAGGGGAGAAAAAATGTTTAAATTCTGAATTATGGCATGCATGTGCTGGTCCTCTGGTGTCTTTGCCACCTGTTGGAAGTCGTGTGGTCTACTTTCCCCAAGGTCATAGTGAGCAGGTCAGTATGACTATTTTCATCTTATTAATTGAGTGCTATTACAATACTTTAGTTGTTTTTTCAATGGATATTTGGTGTGATATTTTATGCTTGTCCAAGAACACAAGATCGCATAGTGATGTTAAATGAGGTGTCGGAGTCACAATGAACATGGTAATCATGCCATTTCGATCTGCAAACTAGATTTTGGTGGGCTAGACTTCAACTCGTTTCTTTCTGTAAATATATGGTAAAAACTGTTATGTGCGCGCAAGCCCATATATTAATTCTTAGTTCATGGGACTTTTATATGGGCATAAGAAAGAATCGCAGTGAGCCTATCACAAGAGCAAGATTATCAGTTGACTTCTTGGATATATGTGGGCTATTTATTCTTAGGGGAGGGAGACCATCTACGGATGTGCAGATCTAATCTTAAGTTGGATGAAATTGTAGATAGAACAAAAATGATTTTAAAAAATAATCATTATTTCATTATAATAGTATAATCAATTTCTGTTTGATTACCCTCTGTTATTATTGCTTACTATTGCTGCTGCTCTGGCTTATAAGTCATGTTGTCGCCGTTTCATGTTATTGGACTTTGTATGACAATCAAGTTGCATGTGTCTCTTCTATGTCTGTATATATTGGACTGGGTTGAAGGTGAGCACCTTTTATATTATCTAGTTGGACAGATAAAGCTCTGTGATGATTTGCAGTTTGCATTAATCTCAATAGATAATATTCCTGATATGCTTTTCCTTTCGCAGGTTGCTGCTTCAACTAACAAGGAAGTAGACGCACATATTCCCAATTACCCTAACTTGCCGCCACAGCTTGTCTGTCAGCTTCACAATGTGACAATGCATGTAAGGATTGATGTGTTTGATTAAACCTGCTTTGGAATTTCATCGTAGGGTTACTTTCTAAGCCTTAAAACTTTATGACTTTCAGGCAGATGTGGAAACAGATGAAGTATATGCTCAAATGACTCTGCAACCTTTAAGTCTGGTACTTACTTTTCGACAGTTTGGTTTTGTGCAATGTTTTAATCTTATTTATTTTAGTCATATCTTGACATCAATTGTTTTGTAGCTAGAGCAAAAGGATATATATCTACTGCCTGCAGAGTTGGGTACTGCCAGCAAACAACCAACCAACTACTTCTGCAAAACATTAACAGCAAGTGATACAAGCACTCATGGAGGATTTTCTGTCCCTCGTAGAGCTGCTGAAAAAGTCTTCCCTCCTCTTGTGAGTAATGTTGACTTTATGGTTTGGTCAGTTGTATATGACAAGTAGCAATTACTTTGTAAGATTTTAACTGTTTTTTTCTTAATTTTGTTTTATTTTTTTGAATTTATTATTTAGGATTACTCGCAGCAGCCTCCTGCACAGGAACTAATTGCAAGGGATCTTCATGATAACGAATGGAAATTCAGACACATTTTTCGAGGTTGGCTTTTTTTAAGTCTTCATTATTTTTATATAATATTTGAATAATGTTGCATTTTCTGTTCACTTTGTCCCATTAGATTTAATCATGGGTAACTCTGCACCTCTTATCTGAGCATGCATCTGAAAACCCAAAATCTTCAATTTCAAACTTTCTAGATATTTCGATGCAAATTGTAGAGAGAAATGACTCAAATGCATACTATGTTTCATCTAAGACAAAGTGGGGTATCTGATGCTGCTGAGATGTGCTGCCTTTTGGCGATGCAACTGAGGCACCAGAGAACCAGACATGTCACATCTTTAATTAAGTAGTTGGGCTAATTTATTCATTATTTATTAATAAGATTGGATGATGGACCCAATGGGAGTAGTGGGTGTGGTCTACAGCCAGAGGGGTGCTGCAGGGCTTCTTTGTAAGAAATGGGGCCTGGTATACACTAGGAGAAGGAATGCCAAGGCTTCAAGAAACTAAAGGAAACATAGAGAGGAAGTTATGCTTTTTATGGAGGTCATGACACTGGAGATAACTGACTCCTGCACAGGTCTGCAAAAGAGAGAGAATGAATGGAAAAGGGAAGAATGATACTTTTTATGGAGGGAACAGGGTCAATAGGAGGTAGATAATATTTTGGCTTAGTGAAATAGAATATGTGACCTCTCTAAAGTCAGGAGTGTGGGTGTGGCTGTTTTGCTTTGTTTCATCTTTTTTCTTATTTTCTTTTGGGCAATGGGATCATTGTGTTTTTCCTCTTCCCAATCTACTGAGGAGAGGTGTATTCCTGATTCCCAACATTGGATAATTTATTTATCACCACTTAAAAGTTGAAACACTTGGATTAATTTGGCAAGTAATGGCCATGCTATGCCTCTCAAGAATTTTTGATATTGATGCTTGATCTACTATTTTGCTGTGTTTGATTTTGTTTTTGTTTTGTAGGTCAGCCAAAGAGGCATCTTCTAACTACAGGTTGGAGTGTTTTTGTTAGTGCTAAGAGGCTTGTTGCTGGTGATTCAGTCCTTTTTATCTGGTGAACATAATTTCTTGTTTCTTTTGACCTTCTGGAGATGCATTTTTCATCGGTCTCACTCGTAATTGTTATTATCTTTTATCATTTTGAGGTTCATCATTATAAAGGAAACAACAGTTGGCTTTTTAAAACTTTGAAATTTGCCTGCGAATATGCATTGATTGTTTTAGTAGATTCTTGAAAGCCAGAAAGGATAAACATCTTAGACTATAAGTAATGCATTTTTTGTCAGCATAAGTAATGCATTTAATGCTTATAATAGTCAAATAGGTTTTCCCTTCTAACAGAACATGTCTGTGGGGCTTTCTTAACCTGATTTTGTACATTGATCTCATTAGTTTGTTATGACAAAATAAGAGAACTTTCTTCACAGCTTCTGTGGTCCTCATCAATCTGAATGATCAATGATGATAAATTTTTGTTTGTATCTCTATTTGAGTTGTTAAATCTTAAAAATAATCAATAAATATTAGTGTAACCCATCTTCCTGTTCTTTTGCACCAGGAATGACAAAAATCAGTTACTCTTGGGAATCCGGCGAGCAAATCGTCCACAGACTGTCATGCCGTCTTCAGTTCTGTCAAGTGACAGCATGCATATAGGTCTTCTTGCTGCTGCAGCTCATGCAGCTGCGACAAATAGCCGCTTTACTATATTCTATAACCCAAGGTTGATAAATTTAATATTATAGATTGTAGCTATTGCAATACTAATGTTGCTGATCCTAACTTTCACATTTCAAATCTTGTTTAATTTCATCTTTACTTCTTAACAGGGCAAGCCCATCAGAATTTGTCATTCCCTTAGCTAAGTATGTCAAAGCTGTATATCATACCCGAGTTTCTGTTGGCATACGATTTAGGATGTTATTTGAGACAGAAGAATCAGGTGTCCGTAGGTAGGTATTACTTGTGTTTGTAACTCTCCATTGGTCTGGTTAATTTATAATCAAACTCCACTTTCACACAATATACATGATATTTTATTTTATATTGAAAGGAACAGACTCAGATACACAAACATATGGGATAAACACATAATCTCGCATCAGTGACAGTCTCTTTTAGGCTTTGCAGAGAACTGTATTTGGCTCTCATGACTAGACAATTTTTTTTTTTGGGGTGCCTGGACGATTCACTTGTGAACGATAATTGGGTTTCATGAAAAACATGCTTTCATTTCTTTGGTTACCTGTTGTTTTATATCAGTTTGGCACTGTGCTTGTAGATTTATCTTTAATTTTTATTCTTTCTTGCTCATAAATTTTCTTTTTCTTATAAGACTTGATGTCAGGGTTGACTTCTGTTGTTAATATGATATATATCAATGCAAATACTAAAGTCTACAAGGAGCTATACTGAAGATAATTAGATGAGAGAATAATTGTATTATTTAGATGAGAGGGTGATTACATTTATGCATAAGAGAGAATCAGATCTGTTAATGAGATCTAGATTTGAAAATTTGAAAATAATATCCTAACCATTATCTCCTATAATCTAAAAATTTAATTAATCCCTATAATCATGGGATTCCTAATAATATATTCTAATAATATATGAGAATCTACACTCTCTCTCAAGTTGGACTATAGATGTCCTTCATGTTCATCTTGCCAATGAGATATTCAAACTTGTCCTTGAGTAGTCTTTAGTAAGGATGTCAACGGTCTGCTCCTTAGATGGTATGTATCGTAGGTCTACAATACCTTCATCAACCTTGTCTCTTATGAAGTGTTTGTCTATCTCGACATGCTTGGTTCTGTCATGCTGAATTGGATTGTGAGTAATATTTATTGCAGCCATGTTATTACAATAGACCTTGACTGGTAGATTTATGCATTTTCTCAAGTCTTCAAGAATGCATTTTACCCATATGACTTCGCAAATGCCTAGTGCTACAGCTCTGTATTTAGCCTCAGCACTGCTTCTAGCGACTACGCTTTGCTTTTTACTTCTCCAAGTGACCAAGTTACCCCACACGTATGTGTAGTATCCAGAAGTGGAGTTTTGGTTATCTTGATCACATGCCCAATCAACATCTGTAAATAATTCTACATTCCGTTTATCGGTCTTCTTGAAAAGTAGCCCACATCCAGGAGATCCCTTCAAATAACATAGGATCCGGTAGACTTCATTCAGATGTTTTCGTTTAGGATCACGGGAGTGTTGGCTGATCACACTAATTGCAAATGCAATGTTTGGTCTGTATGAGACAGGTATATCAGTTTGCTTACAATTCGTTGGTAATTTCCTATGTCCATAGCTTTGCCAAGGTCTGCTTCATCTATTTTATCAACCGGTATTGATGTGTCACTAGGTCTGCAGCCCATCATTCCTGTTTCCTTTAGAAGCTCTAGTATATACTTTCTTTGGGTGATATAGATTCCTCCATACGATCGAGCAACTTCCATCCCAAGAAAGTATTTCATTTCCCCAAGGTCTTTGATTTGAATTCTCGTGCAAGGGCTTTCTTGATTTGATTGATCTTTACCTCATCGCCTCCAGTAAGGACTATTTCATCAACATATACAGCTAGAACAACCATCTTACCCTTATGATGTTTAAAGAACAGGTTATGATCACTCTGCCCTTTAATGTATCCATGTCTTTTGAGGACCCAAGTGAATCTGTCAAACCAGGCAGTGGAGATTGCTTCAGTACATATAATGATCTCTTCAACTTGCAGACTTGATTAACCTTTTTCCCTGAGAATTCTAGAGGTAACTTCATATACACCTCTTCCTTGAGTTCTCCGTGAGGAACGTATTCTTCACATCGAGTTGGTGCAGACCCTAATCTAGTGACTGCAATGGACAAGAGAATCCTGATTGTATTTAACTTGGCTACTGGTGCAAACGTTTCTGTGTAATCTTCCCCGTATACCTGTGTGAAGTCTTTTGCAACCAGTCTTGCTTTGTATTTCTCAAGAGTTCCATATGCTTTATATTTAAGGGTGAATACCCATTTGCATCCTACGGGTTTCTTCTCTTGTGGTAGATTGACTACCTCCTATGTCTTATTACGCTTGAGGGCTTCCATCTCCTCTAAGGCGGCTTGCCTCCATTTAGGTATGGGCATGGCTTCATCAATTGTGTCTGATATCCTGATGCTGTCAAGCTGAGAGACTAATGTCCTGTATTTAGATGAAAGGGCTTTATAGGAAACAAACCTCTCAATAGGATATTGAGTGCATGATCTGGTCTTCTTTCTTATTTCAATGGGAAGATCAAGAGTAGAACTCTATGTTACCATTGTTTCCTCTCGACTTGCCTCTGGTTCCGACTCTTCGTGAATGCTGACAACTTGTGGCTCATTACTTTTTTTGTGGTGTCTTTTGTAGGTATTACCCCACTTGTTTGTGTCTCCCTTTAGGGTAGGATTATCAGAAGTATCAATATTATCAGAGGTGTCGGGAGTATTATCAGATGTATTAGGAGTACCAGGGGTATGACTAGGTGTATAAATTGTGAAGGTCGGGTATTTTGGTTCATTTTTTGTCTGGAATTCACCTTCGCTCTCCTTGAATTATAGGCAGGGGATAGTAGGGGGTGGTTCATGGAAGGTGACATCACAGGTAATGAGGTGTTTGGAGATAGGGTCATAACACTTGTATCCTTTTTATGAGTTACAGTATCCTAGGAAGATACATCGAAGGGCTTTGGGATCAACTTTGTTGGTGTGATGGAGATGGACGTAAGATATGCATCCCAACACCTTGAGTGACAGAGTGTTCTCAAGGTATGGGGGGTTATAGTATTTATGTAGGAGCTGATTTGGTGTTTTGTAGAATAGTGGTCGGCTTGGCATTTGGTTAATGAGAAGGGCGGCGGTAAGGACTGCGTCATCCCAATGATATTTAGGAACATTGCTACTAATGGCTTTGAGAGTTTTGAGAATATGGCGATTCTTTCGTTCGGCGAAGCCATTTTGCTAAGGTGTATTTGGACTAGTGCTTTTGTGAACATTGCCATTGTTGTTCAGGATGGTGGAAAGGGCCTGATTGAAGCATTCAGTCCCGTTATCAATGTGTAGGATCTGTAATTGGGTTTGGAACTGGGTTCGAATCAATGTTATGGAAGTTAAGGAAGGTTTGATATACTTCTATTTTATCTTTCAATAGGTAACGTGTATGGTCATCGATAAATGTGAAGAACCATTTTGACTTTGATCTGTTTGGAGTGCGGGATGGTCCCCATAAGTCACTATGAATTGTGGGAAAGGGTTTAGAAGCTCGGTATGAGATTTTTGGGAACGAGGTACGATGATGTTTGGCTTTTTCACAAGAATCACAATGGAAATCAAATGCATTTTCATTAGAAACGAGATGGAAACACCTGGGACATATAATTGAAATTTGGATGACCTAAACATTTGTGCCATAACTCCAAGTCACTAGTCCAAGGGAGAGGCACTTTATTGCTAAACGTAATCCTACGAATATCATTCTCATCAAGGTAATAGAGACCATCAAGCTGCTTTGCACTCCCAATCGTCGTCCCCGTTAGCAGATCCTGAAAAAGACAATAAGTAGCAAAGAAGTTAGCATAACATCGTTCATTATTTGCTAATTGGCTCACTAATAGTAAGTTGCATTGTAGTTTTGGAACATGCAATACAGAGTGCAAAATAAGTATAGTAGAGAGTTTAACAGAGCCAACTCCAGTCACAACAAATTCAGAGTCATCAGCAATCCACACGGTCATTCCCTTGGAAATAGGAGTATAGGATCAGAAAAGGGTCCTATCGTCAGTCATGTGATCGGAGCCTCCTGAGTCAACAATCCAGCAATTACCTATGCACAGACTCTTTATTGCACCCAAGGCTTGCAAGAAATTACCTCTTCTCACAATTGTGGCAGTAGGCTGTTTTGTAGTCTGAAGTGATGAATGCTGTGTTTGTTTCAGCGTTTTATACAGGAAAAACGCACTTATTACGCAAGCCGAGAAAAAACTCCTCTCACATACTTGTCTCGTATACCGTGAATCACGAATTATAAGCACGTTTTGGACAAAAATAAGCCATTCCAAACGCACACGAAAGCATCTCCGTGATCTTACTCATCTGGTTACTCTGGGAGGTTTCACCACCTTTTGAAGCTTCAGCCACATTGCCTTGTCCTTTCCTCTGTTTGGGCTTCCAATTGGCAGGTTTGCCATGACTGTCCCAACAAGTGTCTTTTGTGTGCACCTTTTTCTTGCAATGATTACAAAATGATCGACCTTTGGAACCTTTTGATTCTGTGGATGGAATAGTAAGAGCTGAGGCCTCAAAAGGTGTTGGATTGCAGTGGAAGTATTCTGCAGCATTGATTTTTGCCTATCCTCTTCATTGCGCAGAATGGTGTATATTTCACGAATAGAAGGCAAGGGTTCTGGGCTGAGGAACCGAGCCCAAACATCATCATAAATTACATCAAGACCAGCCACTAGCTCATATACTTGCTCCTCTTCTTCTTTGTGATCCTCAGAAGCATCAACTTGGCAATGATAAACTTTAGCCTTTTGAGCATTAAACTCTTGCTAGAGAGCAAACTTTGCAAGGTAGTATTCATCAAGAGGCCTATGATTTTGTTTTAGATCCCATAACTTTTTCTTAACATCAGATATGGGGGACCTGTTCCCCACGAGGCTGTATGTTTCTCGAACAGCTTCCCAAATTTCCCATGCTGAGGGAAGATACATAAAACTCTTCTTAATGGGTGATGACATCGCATTGATCAGCCAAGAGGACACTAATGCGTTCTCAGATTTCCATGTTTGAAACGCCTTCATTTCCATCTTTGGGGCATTTTTGCATCATTAGCTATATACTCGAGTTTATCCCTTCCATCGAGTGCAAGAATCATAGATTGAGACAATTCTCGATAATTGTTACTGGTAAGTTTCTCAGAAACAAGAAGAGCAGTGGAGATGTCATTAGCACCAATTTGTGGCACAGAATAAGAGGAAGCATCATAATCTGTGGACGTATTGATGAGATTAAGTGGAACAATCTGACCTGACATTTATTGAGTATCGCACAAATAGGCATGCTGACCAAAAATGAAAATGTCAGTTTGGGGTTTCAAAATTCAGAAATGATAGTTTAGTCCTACAAATTTTCCAAATGAAAGTTTAGTCCCATGAATTTTCAAAATGATAGATTGGTCCACAATTTTATTGTTAGCGAGACGAGGAGGCCAATGATAACCGAGACTATTGACGTTGCAGCCAACGATGAAAGGAGAGCTGATGAGGGGACTGGATCGACGCTCGATGGATGGGATGGACTTCGACGATGGCAATGTCGAAGCAAGTGTCGCTGAAAGAAGAGGTCAGGTCTGTGACGGACTGGGGTGTTGGACAACCACCTCCTTGGAGTTTGATGAAGATTTGAAGAATGCTTCGACGAAGACGGAGCGAGGAAGTGATCGGAGCTCGACACGACGTTGAGCTGAAGCGGTGAGATTTTCCGGGAAGCTGGATGCTGGAAAAAACTAGGTTTCTGGTGACAGCTCTAGAAAATATTAGGTTTTCAGTGACGGTGTTGGAAAAATTAGGTTAATTCTGATTATTTTCAAAGATGCTCTGGTACCATGAAGATAATTAGATGAGAGAATAATTGTATTATTAGATAAGAGGGTGATTACATTTATGCTCAAGATTTAGATTTGAAAATTTGAAAATAATATCCTAACCATTATCTTCTATAATCTATAGATTTAATTAATCCCTATAATCATGAGATTCCTAATAATATATTCTAATAATATATGAGAATCTACATATACTATTCACAAAATGTGAATAAAGCAGCTTAACCTGGGGACTGTGGAGCTGCACAGGTTCCAACAGCTAGATGGCGATGAAATTAAGAAAATGTTTATATTCTTTTCAAAGGGTGGGAAAACAACACTGAATGAATCTGGATTATGCATTGCTTACATTCTTTCAAGAGATAAGGCTGAAGGTTTTGTCATAAAAAGAAAGAAAAGGGGAGGGGGGGGGGGCGGGCATGGTGTGACGCTGGAGCTTTTGTGAATCATAGCAGCCGCCGCCGCCATCACCATTACTGCTTATTAGCTCTGGTTTTATTAATCTTTGATGATAATGCCGACTATGTTAACCATTTCCTTTCATGACTGCTTGTTTTTAGTGGTTTTATTAACCATTGATAGGTTTACTCAATTTAATGTTTTTGTCCAGGTACATGGGCACTATAACAGGCATTAGTGATTTAGATCCTGTGCGCTGGCCAAATTCACACTGGCGTTCGGTGAAGGTTTGTCAAGCTTTAAACAGCTATGGGACTTTGACAATACAGTTTTTTAAAAAATATTAAAGTGTTAAAATATTGAAAACCCTTTAAAGATGATGTAGAATGTATAAACTTTTACCTATTGGTGCAGGTTGGCTGGGACGAGTCCACTGCAGGGGACAGGCAGCCTAGAGTTTCCTTGTGGGAGATTGAACCGTTGACAACATTCCCTATGTATCCATCCCCGTTCCCATTGAGGCTGAAACGCCCTTGGCCATCAGGACCACCTTCTTTTGGTAGTATGCATTGTTTTACTTGTGCAGTGAGTTGCTTAAATGGCATCTTCACCTTTGGCTCGAGTTAATTGTTTCCCCTGTTTGTGTGCTTCAGGCCTAAAGGATGGTGACATGAGCATTGGTTCTCCATTCACGTGGCTCCAAGGTGGGCTTGGGGATCCAGGAATGCAATCTCTGAACTTCCAGGGACTGAGGGTTGCACCATGGATGCAGCCAAGGCTTGATGCTTCTATGTCAGGACTTCAGCCAGAAATATACCAAGCAATGGCTGCTGCTGCACTTCAGGAAATGAGGGCAATGGGTCCGTCTAAGCCTTCTTCTGAATCTTTGCTGCAGTTTCAGCAGTCTTCAAATATTCCTGGTGCTCCTTCTTCTGGTATCCAGAGGCAAGTGTTACAGCAGTCTCAGTCCCAAAATGTCCTACAAAACTTTCAAGAAAACCAGATTCCTTCTCAATCCTTGCTTCTGCAACAACAGTTGCAGCGTTATCATCCTTATAATGATCGGCGGCGGCAGCAGCAGCAGCAGCCTAACAGTTTACCTGCTCAGCAGCAGATCTCAAACGTTGTTTCTCCTTTGTCTAATTTCGCATCATCTACCCAGTTTCTCTCTCCATCCATGCCAGCCATTGCTTCAAATTGCCAGCAGCAGAGTTTTCCGGAACCTTCCAGGAACCAAATTCCCAGCTCTGATGTTTCTGCTATCCAGAGTCTACTGGGATCCTTTCCCCAGGATGGAGTATCCCAGTTACTTAGCATGAATGGATCCAACTCTCTGGTTTCTCCTACTTCTTTACTACCCAAGCAAATAACTGTTGAACCTCAGCTTCAAACTGCTGCTGCTCAGTGTGTATTACCCCATGTGGAAAACTTGGGAACGTCACACTCAAATGTATCTGAACTTCCTATTTTGCCTCCATTTCCTGGAAGAGAATATTCTACATACCAAGGTGCTGCTGATCCTCAGACCAATTTTTTGTTTGGGGTTAATATTGATTCTACTCTTATGTTACAAAGTAGCATGTCAAACATGAGAAATGATGGCAATGAGAATGATACATTATTGATGCCCTTTTCAGCTTCAAACTTTGCTGGTGCTACAGGGACTGATTATCCTCCAAGTTCAGACATGACAACATCAAGTTGTGTAGGTGAATCTGGCTTTTTGCAGTCTTCTGAAAATGTGGAGCAAGCAAATACTTCAACTGGAAACTTTGTCAAGGTAATGTTTACTTTTAAATTTTGTGCCTTAGTGCCATTGTTTTTCAAAATATAACACCCCCCCCCCCAAAAAAAAAAAACTAAAACAAAGAAAAAGCCAGTCTGAAATGTGAAAGTGTTGGATCCCTTGGGGTGAGGGAGAGGGTACATGGATGGATGGATCCATATCATCTTGGAGGATGATTATGAAATGAATGTAATTGGAGAATCTTTGCTTATGCACAAGATAGCGCCAGAAGCAAACAGCACCTTTTCGCATGATACAATGGTTTCAAGCCTCAAAATTATATTTGGGTCTTGTAATGTGTTCATGTTCAATAAGCCCTCTGCATGGGGAGTGTGAGGGCATTTATATCATCAGTATATACTAGGTACCATGAAGAGCTTCATATTTACGAATGATGTTTTTTTTTGCTTGATGAGGCTATACATCTAATATTCTCTACTCTTATTTATTTGCATTTATACTATCAGTATATACTAGGTACCATGAAGAGCTTCATATTTATGAATGGTTTTTTTTTTTGGCTTGATGAGGCTATATCTAATATTCTCCACTATTAGTTATTTGTTTTTCTCCTGTGCTGAGTTTGGATTGCTACTCAATTTAGTTTTTGGTGATTATGGTGTGGTTGTGACAGGTTCACAAGTCAGGGTGCTTTGGGAGGTCACTGGACATCTCTAAGTTTAGCAGCTACAATGAACTACGTAGTGAGCTTGCTCGCATGTTTGGGCTTGAAGGCCAACTAGAGAACCCTCAGAGATCAGGCTGGCAGCTTGTATTCGTTGACCGGGAGAATGATGTTCTTCTCCTTGGCGATGACCCTTGGCAGTAAGTCTTTCTTTATACTAGTTTTTGGTAATTCTTTGTGTAATTATATCATATTGGTTGTCATTTATTAATGACTAGCTTTCCTCTAGTGTCTGATAGTGATTATTTGTGGCATGGTATCCATAATTGATGGTTCTTTTGGTGCTATACAAATAATCTATCATTTGTTTTCATTTTAACGTGGAAATGAATCATTGACATACTTTTTTTGGTGTCATGCTTACCTTGCTCCTTGATCTTGTATACATTGATACTACCAAAATCTTGTATTAAGAAATACTAAAGTAATTTGCCTCTTGCATTGCTGGGGGATATTTAAACTTTTAAAGTAATAAAAGATTGTTATACAAAGTATTTTGATATTGAGGTTTACTACCACAGGTCAAGCGGAAGACATTTGTTCGGGATATTATGTTCTGAACCATGTGAATGTTTTATTTTCTGGATGTCAAAAAGCTCGATACTATTGTGGCTCCTTTTTTTTTGGGTCTTTTACTTTCAATACTATTCTGAAGTACTATGGATTTTGTTGCCTCTGCTTAGCCATGGCCTTTACCTGCACTATGCTGTTTCTCAATTATTTCTGAAACACTTACTCTTACTTCTTTTGCAGGGAGTTTGTGAACAATGTGTGGCACATCAAGATTCTGTCTCCACTTGAAGTACAACAAATGGGCAGAGAAAGTCTTGGTCCCACAGCTTCTGCATTGGGCCACAAGCTTTCTACCACTAGCAATGCTTGCGATAACTACATGAGTCGACAAGAGATGAGAAATCCTAGTAATGGCATTGCGTCGATGGGGTCTCTAGACTACTAGAATGATTTGCTTCCGAGGCATATAGTGGTAAACAATGTCTGGAGTCTTTATGAAATATGTTTTCTCATCTCAGGTTTGGCCTAGTATTCTTGTATGTACATTTTATAGCTGAGATGTATTATTAGTGATTCTGCAGGGCCTATTCAGATCTACAGCAAATCACTGTAAATTGTAATAGGTGACCTTGTTTCTCTAACTGTCATTACAAAGATCAGCACTAAATGCAGAAGATGGAATCAAATCTTTATCAGCAGGGTTTGTGATTTCTGCCCTTGAATTCTTCCAAGTTATAGGTCATAGTTAGAAGAAAGATGATGATAAACTGAGTACTAAGGCCCTTCCCTCCTTAAAATCCTTGGCAAATTTGTATGATTTCTAATTTATATGCATTTTTATTCATTAACTATATTTAATTATGTATTTTGGCATTACCAAATTTTCCAAGTCACCGTTTTTCACTTTTTTATAGTTTTAATTTTTCTCTTATAATTATCACTATATATATATATATATATTATTTAATAAGATTCATGTTCTTTACGGTAATTCTTTATTTAAACTTATTTTTCAAAATAGTCATCCAAACATATTTCAGTTTTAGAAAAATCATTTATACTAACGTTAATCCAAATATAAATCCCCTTATACAATCCGATTGTTATCCAATTTTAAGTTGGTAAAACTCAGATCACACAAAAATCATTTTTGCTACCGTTGTTCCCAAATACGCTTAAGTGTGTGTTTGGATTAGCTTTTGAGAATAGTTTTTTACTATTTACGAGGTGAGTGTGTGAGAGGAGTTTGTTTTGGGTTGTGCAAACCTAAGTTTAACAATTTGTCAAACACAGGAGTAGTAAATAAGAATACTTTATAAGGTCCCTAAATACATTCACTAAGTAATTAATGTCATGTTTTAACCCTTATAACTCATCATAACTATGAATTTCATTGCCCATCATATTCCTTCTTAAACATTTTACCAAAAGTATAGTGAATTTAAGCATACGGGAATGTCTGCTGCAGTTCAAACTCAATGTGGGCAAGCATTCGGAGCCAAAAAATATGCTGTAATGGGCATAATATGTCAAAGATCAATTATACTGCAGTTAGGGGCAGCTATTCCTCTAACCTTTCTGTACTGGTATTGTGGTCCACTTCTTAGGTTTATTGGCAAACACGAGAGCAATGAAATTGCAGAACTGGGCCAAGTTTTTGGACGTGGATTCCTCAGGTCTATGCATTCGCACTTCTCTATCCTATGCAGAGGTTCCTCATGGCACAGAATATCGTGAACTTTCTGTCATATGTAGCTGTTGGGGTTTTTCTCTTTCACGTGCTTCTCACTTGGCTAGTGGTTTCTTTTCTAGGGTGTGGCCTATTGGGGGCAGCTCTTTCTTTAAGCCTTTTTTTTCTGGGTTCTTGTGCTTATCACAGGGCTCTATATTATTCTCAGCTCTTCTTGCAAGAAAACTTGGAGTGGTTTTCCTCTTAAAGCTTTCCATATAAAAGGACTCTGGCCTTATGTGAAGCTCACTGCTTCATCTACTGTGATGATGTGGTATGTGTTAAAACCTCTTTCCATGAAACATCTTCAAATAGAATTGTTCATAACAGATTGGTTGTCAGGGTTGATTGTATAAAGACATTTATGTGACTTGCTTGGTGCACTTTTATCAAAACCTAGCTATGTATCTCTGGCATGCTTACAATGCATGGAAATGAAATAGTGTGCAGCACTTGTGACATGGACATTAATTGACTAAAGTAATTTGCAATATATATTGAATGAAAATTAAAATTCTATATACTCTCTCCAGTCCTAATTATAGGACAACATTTGGGAGTTGATCTTGGTCCTAATTATAGGATAAAGTTCTAATTTTTGTCAATTTATTCCCAAACTATCCCCTATTGATATTTTCTCAATAATAAGTAAACACAATAATAATTTAATAATACACCTATGTGTTTTATAAAGTGAGTAATACTTGTAACTCATTAATGCCAGATACACCTCAATTCTACTGTTTTTTTTTAATTTTTTTCAATAAAATAATTTTATAGTAAGCAGTAATGTTTACAAATTACGAGTATCTCAGTTTATTAACTACGCTTCATATGATGTGATGTGAGAACATGAGAGGAAGTTGCATGGGCATAGTATGGACCGTGTGTAGGAAATTTAATAGGACAAGGACATTGGGCGTGGAAATTTTGTTTGGGCCTAAATGGGGCCGAAAAGGTGCATGAGACTGGCACGTGATAGTCGTGGAAATGGGTTTGCAACGACAGATGGGTTTGTTGTGGGTAAGGGCATTTTAGGAAATTAAAAATGATTAACTAATTTAATTACTATCCTTAATTTCTCCAACATTAGGTAACTATGTCCTATAATTAGGACCGGAGGGAGTATATATATATTGGCTTGTTTCTAAGGTGTAATGTAACAATAAATCAATTTGGTGCTTATATGAAAATAAAATTTCTCATGGACTTTTAGTGTCTATTTGACACACACACATATGTATGGGACATATCATGTCAGATGTATGTTTAATTTTAAGATGTGAGAGAAGCATTAACCAAGATTTCCTTTTCCCGTATCAATATTTTAATTCATTGCTATTCTCTTCTGCACCTTAGTTCCTGCTTTCTGCTGAACGGTGACATGAAAGCAAAGTATCCATAATATTAGAATCTAGTCCAGAAGCTCTTAATTATCTTGCTGCTATTCTATTCTGTTGGATGATGACTTGAAAGCAAAGATTTTGGTATATCTTTTTTCTATGTTACCAATCTGTTGATTATAATAATTTGCTAGATATGTGATCTGGTAAAGAAACTTTGTCAAATGAATGAAGTTCGGAGATGTGTTACTGTCTTGTTGTGTATCTGGTGTCTGAGATGCTCCCCAACCCTACTGTCGTACTGGACTCTCTAACCATCTGGTAACTAATTTTTGCCTCAATCTTGTTGCGTTTCTCTGTAGCCGAAATGTTTATACATGCATGCTATATTCCTCATCATGTGATAAACACGCTTTCAGCATCAACTTCTTGAACTGGAGCAGCAATTTTTCATCAGGCATGTCAGTCGCTTCCAGGTTTGTGTGTATATATTGTTTATTCTTGCTCTTGCAGTGCCTTAACACAATGAAGAGTTCAGATGTGATTGGTTTTGCAGTATTCGAGTAGGTAATGAGCTTGGGGCAGGCAATCCAAGAGTAGCAAAATTCTCAATTGTGGTATGCAATGGAATCGGCATCCTCATAAGCTTTGTCTTCTCAATGATGATTCTGATATTTCTGGTCGGACTGATCCAGCTGTATACTACTGATTCTGAAGTTTGTGAAGTCACGTACAGTTTGTTTCCACTTGTTGCCGTTTCTTTTCTCATCAGTGGCAATCACTTGATCCTCTTTGGTAACCACCCAACATTACCATTATATCATTTAGAGGATGCTTGGTTCTGTCAGAATGAGTGATATATTGTTGGGAAATAGGGCATTTGATACTTGTGCGTGCATCCAGACAAATCATTTTTAAATTGAGATGCCTTTTTTATTTTTCTTTCTTTATCTTTTTGAGTTCTTAAAATTTATATTTCATTTATTTGACAGGCCTGGCAATTGGAAGTGGACAGCGGAGTCAAGTGGGTTGGGTGAACTTGGTTTCTTATTATGTTATTGGCCTCACTATTGCCTGCCTACTTGGTTTTAAACCCAGCTTAGGAGTTACGGTAAGTTTGATGAACTTTATCAGTTTCCTTAGCATGCTAATGAGAAAAGATAGCTAAGAGCCTAAGACAATATATTCAAACAAAGTCAGAGAAAAAATGAGAAAAAAATGTTGGATCTTATGAATTTAGGAATTTGTAGAGTACTCTTGAAGACAAGATGTTTAAAGAATAGCAAGTGAGTAGAAAGAAGGAAAATGAATCCCATAGATGCTGCTACTCTCATTTAGTGTCTTTTTTTTTCCTGAAATAAAACAGCTTAATTTCAGAAATATTTGAATTATGACTTTATAAACAATGATCTCTTTGTCTATATTGTACATAAGAGTGTTGACGATGAAGGAATATAAATTTTGGTATGTTATGTTATAATAGGGTCTATATTGGGGTATAATCTTCGGAACTGTTCTTCAGACTGCCACTGTGGGGATTGTGATCATCCGAACAAACTGGGACGTTGAGGTAAAATACATACATTATTGGAACTGATTAAGATTCTTGTTTTGAGCTAAATATCAAGCTAAATAGTTTGTTTTGCCTTTCTTTCTTATGCAGGTTGATAAAGCTGCTGCTTCTCTGAAGAAATCTGCAGATGAAGATATCATGAACGACTTGGTTGAAAACTGCTGAAAACAAGATCGCCCGTTCAAGTCAATTAATTTCCCAGTTCATTGGGTTTTTGTAGTTTTCTCCCCTTTTTGTAAGGTCATTACAGTTTGCACAATTATAGGCATTTGTCCCTTTTTATTTTGTTAATTTGTATAAGTTGCAAGAAAATACAAATTAAAAAAGAGATTTTTTTTTGAAATAAAATGATTTAATAAAATTTATTTATTATCAATGTCAAAATAAATTATTATGCTCATATTTACCTCTTTGCATGTATATATAAATAGTAATTTGGTTGATTTTGATTTTATTTAAATTCAATTGAAAAAATTTATTCAGGTGTATTCTGAATAAGAGTCACATCATGAGCTACATCGTTTCTCTTACAAATTAATAAATTACGAGTATAAGAATTAATATCTATAGTTGAGAAAACTATTAAAAAACCAAATAAGCAGGAAAAAAAATTCGAGGACTTAATTAAAAATGAGATAAAATTATAGTAACATGTATATTAATTTTTCCTTTACTATATACAGGAAACAAGAAGGAAGCATGCTCATCAGGAAGGATAAAATTTCAAAATGACGTAATTTAAAGTCTAGTGTTATAGTTAG
Organism: Inga leiocalycina; assembly: GCA_963242795.1. NCBI lineage: Eukaryota > Viridiplantae > Streptophyta > Magnoliopsida > Fabales > Fabaceae > Inga > Inga leiocalycina. The sequence continues at coordinate 63,319,857 of OY725325.1, forward strand.
GATTTCTTTCCATTTTGATTTTTTTAATGAAATATGATGTTGAAGTTGAAGACAATATTTTTTATCTTATTTCCATTTTCATCATATGACCTTTATTATTATTATTGTTATTACTTTGAATTCGATGCTTATTGCAGTCGGTTAAGTCTGGCCAGCCAAATGACCAAATCTGACACTCAGTTATAAAGGCTAGGACAGTCTCTATTCCGGTGCAAGTGATTTCTGCCATTGAAACCAGACAAGGTGCAGAATACGTACAGCATATATTGTCCTTAAGGTCTTATTTGGTATTAGGGGAGGGGAGGGAAAATGGGTGGAGGGAAAATTTTTTTGAGTTGGATTTTAAAAAATTAGAAAAATAGGGTTAAAAATTTTTAATTAATTTTTCTTACTCTTGTATCTTATATATTCTCTTTATTAAAATTTTATTACCCCACTTCTTTAATCTTTTAAAATTCGACTCATAAAAATTTTCTCTCCCCTTCCTTCCCCTCCAAATCCCTCACACCAAACAGACCCTAAATGACATGGGTGTTAGATTGTGTTAGATTTTCATCCGCACGCACGTTGAACATTAGGTTAGTAGTTAGTACTAGTATGTTTCATAATGACCAAGCATGAGTGTTAGCTGACAAGTCCGGACAAAATTACTTCACCTGCTTCATCTGTCTCTATTCACAAGTCATAATAACATACCCAAAAAGCCCAAAACAAAGGAAAAAGCTCAAGATTCCCAGCACAAGATGAGCAGTTCTCTTCACCAAAGTCAGCGATTGCTGCTGATTCATGGTGATGAGGCTTGGATTACAAGTTATTCTTCTGCACAAGTTGAAGAGTTTCTGGGAGAACATGGAGACAAGGAGAAGCTTATTACTTGGAAATTGTGGATCAGGCTTGTGGGGTGGGAAACAAGGCTGATTTGGAAGTTGTCATGGCCCTCTGTGACTTGTGGTTTGTTCAACTATATGCTCACGTTTGTGACTCTTATCTTTGCTGGTCATTTGGGTGATGCACAACTTGCTGCTGCTTCTCTTGCTTGTCTTGGACTTCAAGCACTTGCTTTTGGAGTTATGGTATGTGCTTCTTCTTCGCAACTATTCTTTCATTTTCTGCTTTAAAATTGGCTTTACGCTACAATGTTTCAATACTGATACAAAAACATTACACAAAACAGAGGAGAGATACAACCCACCCACAATGACATTACAATCTCAACATCACAGAAACACTAGACAAAAAACAGACAGGGCTGCCCATTGTTCGAGAGGATTGGTTCTCTCCACTCCAAGGCCTAAGCCACACTAGTCAAAATTCTCCTCTCCTCACCTCTTGGACTAGAGTGAAGATTTAAAGACCTTTCCCTCTGTAGCTTTCAAAAGTGATCCTAAGAGATTGGGAATGTGGGTTGGGTTTAGATTTGATGCACGTTGATATGGTGAAAGAACGTAAGCGCTGAAATCAAACATTCTCTTCTGTCCTCTTCTTTCCCAGCGTCTTTGACTCAGTCTAGTCCGTATTGATGACAACCTCCATTTCAAACAGAAACATATCCCCTGCGGCGAGCTGGAACCTCAAAACCCTCTCTGGAAGCAATTATATTGGATGAAAATTTACATAAAGGTTCCATTTTGTGTATGCTTTTCTTTTTTCTGAATTCAAGTGAAACAGGTAGTTCAAGTAAGGACGTATTATCCACAGAAATTTGTATGAAACTCATCAGAGACTATTCTCTAAATACCTACCACTGAATTGTAGATGAGCATGCTTTATAAAATTCCGAAAGACATGTGCAAAGTTATTAATGTCATATTTTAACCCACATAGCTTATCATAACTATGAATTTCATTGCTGAATGCAGAGGGGATGTAATGGTCATAAACTATTCTACCACCTGTTTCTAACATATTTAATGCTGGATATATTCGTTCTTAAACATGTTACTAAAGTAAAGTAAATTTAAGCAGATGGGAATGTCTGCCGCTATTCAAACTCTGTGCGGGCAAGCATTCGGAGCCAAAAAATATGCTGTAATGGGCATAATATGTCAAAGATCAATTATACTGCAGTTAGGGGCAGCTATTCCTCTAACCTTTCTGTACTGGTATTGTGGTCCACTTCTTAGGTTTATTGGCAAACATGAGAGCAATGAAATTGCAGAACTGGGCCAAGTTTTTGGACGTGGATTAGTCCCTCAGCTCTATGCATATGCACTTCTCTACCCTATGCAGAGGTTCCTCATGGCGCAGAATATAGTGAACTTTCTGGCATATGTAGCTGTTGGGGTTTTTCTCTTTCATGTGCTTCTCACGTGGCTAGTGGTTTCTGTTCTAGGCTGTGGCCTATTGGGGGCAGCTCTTTCTTTAAGCCTTTCTTTCTGGGTTCTTGTGCTTGTCATAGGGCTCTACATCATTCTCAGCCCTTCTTGCAAGAAAACTTGGACTGGTTTTTCTCTTAAAGTTTTCCAGATGAAAGGATTCTGGCCTCATGTGAAGCTCACTGCTTCATCTACTGTCATGATGTGGTATGTGTCAGAACCTCTTTCATGTAAGATGAATGTTTAATTTTAAGAGGTGGGAAAAACAATTAACCAAGATTTCCTGTTGCTGCATCAATAACTTAATTCATTGCTATTCTCTTCTGCACCTCTATTCCTGCTTTCTGTTGAACGATGATTTGAAAGCCAAGTTTCCATTACCTAAGAATCAAGTCCAGAAACTCTTAATTATCTTGTTGCCATTCTCTTCTGTTGAATGGCGACCTCGAAGCAATGTTTTCGGTATATCTGTTTTTTTTTTCTGTGTTCACAGTCTGTTGATTTACAATCATTTGTTTGGTATGTGATCTGGTAAAGAAACTTTGTGAAATGAATGTAGTTTGGAGGCATGTTACTGTCTTGTTGTGTATCTGGTGTCTGAGATGCTTCCCAACCCTACCATCGTATTGGACTCTTTAGCCATCTGGTAACTAGTTTTTGTCTCATTCTCTTTGCATTTCTCTGTATGTTTCTATCCATGCATGCTCGAATTCCTCATACTGCGACTAACATGCTTTCAGCATCAACTACATGAACTGGAGCAGCAATTTTTCATCAGGCATGTTAGTTGCCTCCAGGTTTGTGTGTGTGTTTATATATTTTGTCTTGCTCTTGCAGTGCCTTAACACAGTAAAGAGTTGAGATGTGATTGGTTTTGCAGTGTTCGAGTGAGTAATGAGCTTGGTGCAGGTAATCCAAGAGTAGCAAAATTCTCACTAGGGGTATTCAATGGAATCGGCTTTCTCATAAGCTTTGTTTTCTCCGTAATGATTCTGATATTTCGGGTTGGACTGATCAAGCTCTATACTGCTGATTCTGAAGTTTTTGAAGTCACGTACAGTTTGTTTCCACTTGTTGCCATTTCTTTTCTCATCACTGGCAATCACTACATTCTCTTTGGTAACTACGCAACATTATCATTATAGTGATTAATAAATTCTCATGCATTGAGAGGATGCTCGGTGCCGTCAAAATGAGCGATATATAGTATTCCCTCATGTCTTTAATATAAAAGTCATTTGACTAATTTGGAAAAATTAATGAAGCTAAATGAATTACTTTAAAGTGCTTATATTTATCATCTTCCTCTAGAATAATTGGTCTCTAATGATATATATAAGTATATCAGAGAAATCATGTAACATATGTTATAATTAATTAATTTATTTTGCTTTCTTATTTTGCCTAAGTTAGTCAATTGGCTCTTATATTAAGGACTGGGGAGTAGGAATTAGAGCATTTGATACTTGAGAATGCATCCAAACAAATCATTTTTAAATTGATATGCCTTTTTTATTTTTCTTTCTTTATCTTTCTGCGTTCCTAAACTCCGCCTATGTTTATAGCTAGTCTTAGGCCTAGGTAAAGGAGCAGGGTTGTGTTAGGCCTCGACAGCTAACGTAAAACTCTGTCGAATCTTTTATGAACATGGATTAATGAAGAAATTATGCTAATGCTAGGTCGTTGCTTGTAAGTAACGCGTTGTATGGCTCAAGTACAATGAGAAGTGAGCAAAAACCACTGCATCATCACTTAGATGTAGTTTTAAATGAGCAAGAGCTACCACTCTCTTCTGAACGGAAGCGGCTAAAGAAGTTAGTTCATGAGAGTAAGATCAGATTTGGCATTTGGAACATTGGAACTCTAAATGACAAATCTTGGGAGGTGGTGGCCGTAATGATGAATGATCAAAAGATTAATATCTTGTGCCTCTAGGAAACTAAATGGTCAGGAGAAAGGTCTCGGGAAGTTAATGGGTTTAAGCTCTGGTACATGAGAAAGGTCAATGGAATGAATGGTGTTGGTATTATTGCTGATAATGAATGGAGGAAGAATGTGGTGGAAGTTAAGAGGGTTAAGGATAGAATCATTTCCTTAAGAATGATTGTTGGGAAGAATACTATACATTATAAGTGCGTATGCACCTCAAGTAGTGGTAGAAACACATCTTAAAGAGAAGTTCTGAGAAGATATGGAGGGGCTAATTCAGAGTAGCCAACTAACAAAAAAGATTTTTATGGGAGGAGATCTTAATAGACATGTTGGTAAGGAGGCAAGATCTCATGCAAGGGCTCATGGTGGTTTTAGATTCACTACAAAAAAACTGACTTTCAGCGACCACTTTCAACGGCGGCATTTTTTTTCTACTCTAAAAGCTGAAATTGACTTTCAGCGGCGACTTAATTTTCGCTGCTAAAAGTGGGAGTTTCAACGGCGACTGTTGATAGTCGCCGCTGAAAGTACCACTTTCAGCTGTGACTTTTAAAAGTCGCCGCTGAAACCATACTTTCAACTTATTTTATTTTTAAAATTTATTAAAAATTATTAATTTTATTTTAAAAATAATATTTATAATATTAAAATATTAATTATTAAATAATTATATTTAATATTAATTATTACAATTATATTATTATTTATTAACATTATATTTAAAATTTTCTACTAAAATAATATTTATGATATTATTATATTAGTTATTATTTTATTTTATATAACAATAAATTATATGTTAGTAATATTATATGTATCATTTTATATTAAAAATAATATTTATAATATTAAATTATTATTTATTAAGTAATTTTAATTAAAAAATTGGTTAATTGAATATATAAATGCTTTTTTACATTTTTATTTAATTTATCATTATTTTTAATAATATTATCAATAATTAATAATTAATTATTATATATATAACTGATTAATTAATTAATTATATGTGTGTAAGTGTATGTATATGATAATATTATATATATATAACAATATGTAATAATTTAACATAGGTTCATTTCAGCGCAACTGAAAAAAGCACGCGCGTGAAGGCGTCGGCACCATGAGGTCACGGGTTTGAGCTAGAGGAGAAGCACTTTTAGGAATTATGTGACGTCGACACGTGGAAGCACGAGGAGCTGACACGTGGCAGCGTGTGGAGATGACACGTGGTAGCAAGTGGAGGAGAGAGACACATGGAATTTGTAATTTTTTAAAAAAACTGTGACAAAATTTGTAATTTAAAAAAAAAGTATACTTTCAGCGGCGACATAAAAGTCGCCGCTGAAAGTGACCTTTAATGGCAACAAACTTTCAGCGGCGACAATAAAACTTTTCGTGACAGTCGCATAGGTGGCGACTTTTTGACATTGCTAAAAACCTAGTTGCCACCGAAAGTGATTTTTTTGTAGTGATTTGGGGTGCTCAATAATGAAGATCAATCTATTATTGATTTCTTCCTCGCATATAACCTCAAGATTGTGAACACTTGCTTTAAGAAGCGGGAGGAACATTTAATAACATACAAGAGTGGAGCTGCTATGACACAGATTGACTTATTTTGGGTAACAAATCCTGATAGAAGACTTTGCACTAACTGCAAAGTGGTCCCTGGTAATGGCGTGACAGCACAACATAGGGCTTTGGTCCTTGATGTGAATATTATGTGTATAAAACAAAAGCACTGGTAAGTTTTAAACTCAAGGGTCAGGTGATGACAATTAAAAGGGGAGAAGCGGGAGATTTTAAGAGAACTTTTTTGAAGGAAGGGGAGGGGGAGTTACAAAGAAATGCTAATATCATGTGGGAGAATATGTCTAAAATGGTTCAGAAGATTGCTAAAGCAATTTTGAGAGAATCAAAAGGTTTTGGTCAACAAGATAAGGAGACTTGGTGGTGGGATGAGACTGTTCAAGAGAAAGTCAAGTATAAGAAAGATTGTTTTAAAGCCATACACTTGTGTAATAATGTTGAAAATTGAGAAATGTATCGCTTAGCTAAAAAGGAGACTAAGAAGATAGTGAGTGAAGCTCATAATAAAGCATATGAGAATTTTTATAAGGAGTTAGGGACAAAGGCAGGAAAACGTAAGATTTACAAGATGACAAAGAACAAGGAGAGAAAATCGAGAGATTTGGACCAAGTAAGGTGTGTAAAGGGCGAAGAAGGAAAGTTTTGGTTACTGATAGAGATATTAATAATAGGTGGGAAACCTACTTTTATAAGCTATTCAATGATGGAGGGGTAGGGTCGCCTTGTGATTGGGAAGATTTGACAACTTGAGAAGGTGATATCAATTTGCCAATTTATCGCAAGATTTGAGTTGGCGAGGTTAACAAAGCTCTTAAGAAAATGGAAAATGGCAAAGTTGTTGGACCTAATGGTATTCCTATTTAAGTTTGAAAATATTTGGGTGAAGAGGGTGTGTTGTGGCTCTCAATATTATCTAATGAGATTTTATGATCCAAGAAAATGCCGAATAAGTGAAGAAAATTACTTTGATCCCTATTTATAAGAATAAAGAGGATATTCAGAATTGTGTAAACTACAGAAGAATTAAGCTTGAGTGATACAATAAAATTGTGGGAAAAGGCGATTGAACACAGGTTGAGGTTGGAGACTGATATTGCTGAAAATCAATTTGGATTAATGCTAAGAAGATCCACAACAAAAGTGATTTATTTATTAAGAGGGCTAAGGGAAAAGTATCGGAGCAAAGGAATGAATTTGCATATGTTTTCATTGATTTGGAAAATGTGTATGATCATGTGCCAAAAAATGTATTTTGGAAAGTCTTGGAAAAGAAGGGGTTGGGGGTTGCATATATCAAAGCCATTCAGGATATGTATGAGGGAGTTACAACCAATGTTAAAACTCCTGGAGGTGTTACAAAGGACTTTCCTATAAGGATTGACTTACATCAAGGATAAGTTTTGAGCTCGTATTTGTTTAACCTAGTAGTAGATGTTCTAACTGAGCCTATGAAAGAGGAGATCTCTAAATGCATACTTTTTGTTGATGATATAGTTCTGTTGGCTAAATTCAGGAAGGAAATTAATTCTCAACTTGAGATATGGAGATGGACTTTGGAATTGAAAGGCTTTCATCTGAGTAGAAACAAAACTGAATATATGCATTGTAATTTGATAAGAGACAAGGTAGCAGTGAAGTAGAAGTTAAATTGGGGGGATGGCAAATCATTACAAGTGACAAAATGTTACATATTTGAGATCAATTATACAACAAGATAGTGAAATTGATGGAGATGTGAATCATAGAATTCAAGTTGGATGGTATAAATGGAAAAAAGGTTACTGAAGTTATTTCTGATAAAAAAGTACTTAAAAGTTAAAAGAAAAGTTTTATCGCATTTCTATAAGACCAGCAATGTTATATGGTAGTGAGTGTTGGACTTTAAAGGGACAATATGAATATAAAATGAGGGTAACCGAGATGAGGATGTTGAGATAGATGTGTGGTCATATAAGAAAAGACAAAATTTGTAATACTCATATTCGTGAACGAGTTCGAGTGGCCTCTATTGAAGAAAAAATGATAGAAAGTCATTTGAGGTGGTTTGAATATGTTTAACAAAGGTCATTGAGTGCTTCGGTGAGGACGGTTGATCAAGCAGTATTAAGTCGTATAAAATAAGGTCGAGAAAGGCCGATGAGAAGCTTAATGAGGTCATAGAGAGGGATCTTTTGGTTAATAATATATATATATATATATATATATATATATGTTTTTCGACAAAATACGATGGCATCGTATGATTCATGTAACCGACCCCACCTAATGAAATAAAGACTTTGTTGTTATTGTTATATCTTTTTGAGTTCCTAGAATTGATATTTCATTTACTTGACAGGCCAGGCAATTGGAAGTGGATGGCAGAGTCTAGTGGGTTGGGTGAACTTGGTTTCTTATTATATTATTGGCCTCGCCATTGCCTGCCTACTTGGTTTTAAAACCAGCTTAGGAGTTGCGGTAAGTTTGATGAACTTTATCAGTTTCCTTAGCATGCTAGTGAGAAAAGATAGCTAAGACAATATATTCCAAGAAAGCGAAGAGAAAAAATTTTAAAATATTTCTAAAATAAGAGTGTTGTTTTTAAGGAGGAAAAAAGGAGTTACACACACCACCCAACTCTATTGCTTTCAGTTTTCCAAGAACAAACCTTTTCTCCTTCCTTAGCTTCAAAAAATTTATGACTGCATAATTAGAATTATAATTATGAAGAATCGAAGTAAAACGATTATTAAGCGTGGTGACTTTGAAGGAGTATGCATTTTTGTATGTTATGAATAGGGTCTATGTTGGGGTATCATCATCGGAACTGTTCTTCAGACTGCCACTGTGGGGATTATGATCATCCGAACAAACTGGGATTCTGAGGTATATATAAATTTCTGACTTAAAGTATCTGACTTTAGATCCTTCTCTACACAAATACTCCTACATTATTGGAACTGATTAAGATACTTGTTTTGAGCAAATTTTGAAACTAAATTGTTTGTTTTAATTGCCTTTCTTATATGTACTACGTAGGTTGATAAAGCTGCTGCTCGTCTCAAGAAATCTGCAGATGATGATATTTTGAACGACTTGGTTGATGACAACTATTGAAAACAAGATCGTTTGTTCAAGTCTATTAATTTATCCAACTTTGTTAGGGATCAAATTGAAAATTTTGAGGGAAATTTTTTGTTGGAAGATAATCTTTTTAATTGAATTTTTTAATAAAAATACAAGTCTTTAGTACTTAAATGGATTTTTAATTATTTTTTTAATAAAGCGAATATTCATTGACAATGATTTTTTAATAAAGCATATATTTGTAAAAAATGGTAATAGTCAATTTTATTTTTTTAACAAGAAAGGGTGATAATGTTCCTTTTTTAACATTCCCAAGGCAATATCAAGAGAAAATTAATTTTTTAGTTCCTATAATTTTAACTCGATTATAGTTTAGTCCTTATATTTTGACTCAGTGTAATTCAATTTCTATACTTTGACTTAGTTGTAACTTAGTTCTTTAACTTTGACTTACTACAACTCAGTCCTTATAGTTTTAACTATTTTATAGTTAAGTCCTTGTGTTTTAGAATAGGGATTAACTTATAAAAGGTTTAAAGTATAGGGATTGAGTTACAACCGAGTCAAAACTATAGGGATTGAGTTGCACTGAGTCAAAGTGTAGAGGCTGAGTTACAACTTAGTTAAAATTATAGGGATAAACAAATTAATTTTCCCAAAATAAAAGAAACACTTTTGGATACCCACAACTGCTTCGCTAATATACTTTCAGGGTGAAAATGATATTTAATCCTTTTTTATTTACTTTTCTAGTCTTATTTATAAATCACTTTCAACATGTTTTATATATATAAAGAAAAAACTTAAACTTCGTTAACTTCGTCATAAAGTTCAATAACTTTCCAACTTTATCTCTGTTTAATATATATTATATTTTAGGCAAACAAAGTCTTTTTTTATGTAATTTTTCAATATCCGATTCAAGATTTGCGGTTGCCCCTTCCAATACAGATGTTTTCTTTGAGAATTGAATTCAAGACCCAAAGGAATCTACTGAGGCCTTACATAGCTAGATCAACTTTGTGTTGATTCAAGGAGAACAAAGTCAATTCAATAATAAATAAAAAATAAAATTGTATATTTATATAAAAAATTTGATAAGGTGTCCTATAAATGGAACAAAAAATTTTTCATTCTCTGTCTTTTAAATGGCATCACAGGAGTATGAGTTTTCCTAGCTACTTGCTCTTATTGGTTATTGCGCGGCCAGCATTTACCATTTATATATGTTAAATAAAAAAAATCCCAACTGGTTTATAGTTTTCTCTCATGGTGAGAGGGCGAAGAGTCGGGTGACTTATGGTTTCTCTGGAATGACAGAGGTTTCCATTTAGAGGTGAGGAGTCTCTAAGTGTGCTTCAATACTCTGTTCCTTATCTCTTTTCGAGTGAGGAGTAGTACTTCTATATTTGCTTTTGATTTAATTTCTTAAAGGAGATACGAGCGTGGAATTGAAAGTACGTTTGTTGGTGAAAGGGACTGCTGGAGTGGGCTTGTTAGCGAATGGCAATGATGGAGATTGACGAGTTAAGGTCAAAAATAAAATGGAAAAGTGAAAAACCTGAAGACGGAAGTCCAAATGAGTTAGTGGGAAGGATTATTTCGAAGTCAAAAGTGAGCTATGTAGCAGTCAAAGAAAGTGTTTTCGCTGCCTGGAGAGTCAAAGGCCGATTAGATGTTGAAGGCATCGGTTTTAACTTATTCTCCTTTATCTTTGAGAATCCTGATGAGGCCACGAGGGTGTTGGAGGAAAATCCCTGGGTGGTGAAGCATCATATGCTTTCTCTTCAGAGGCGAAAACCTTTTCTGTGTGACAATGAAATCCAGTTGAACACGTGCCCATTTTGGATTCAACTACATAATTTTCCTCCTGCTGGTAGAATGATTGAAAACTATATTCTATTTGCTAGTCAGGTTGGGAAAGTTGTTGCAATGGAAAATATGGATGATATTAGAGTGGCGAATAGGTCTTTCGCTCGGGTTCGTGTCGAGGTTAATGCAGAACGACCATTGGTTACTAGTGTTTTAATGCCAAGGCCTGGTAACTTATCCGTTGTCAGAATTAAAATCAAATATGAGAAGCTTGCTAGATTCTGTTTTACTTGCGGAAAATTGGGACATGAAAGCAGACACTGTGAGGAGGAGGAGGAAGAAAGAGATGACGATGTCAGTGCATTTGATTCATCCCTGTGCGTAGCTCCGGTGAAGGGTGGCCAGGCAGTTCCGGTGACGGTGGAAATTGAAGGGCCAACAGAAAGTTATTACGTGCATGGGGAATCTGAAAGAATTGATTGCATTAATGAAGTTATTGAAAATAGTGGAAGGCAATCTCACAGGGTCCGAGGCGAGTCTTCAGGAGTCAAAGGAAGAGGGAATGTTAATAGTTGGGGTGACGTCATTAATAGCCATGTGCATTTAGATCACGTTGCAAATATTGCTCAAAAGGAACCGGCCAGTTTTATGATGACAGAGGACTTGAATTTGGGCTGTTCTCCAGAGTTAAGGGCCTGTTTTCAAAAAATGAGCAAAGTGGGCCGGGGTGGGCTTCTTGTCCAAGATTTCCTTAGCAACTTGGGTCCAAGGCAGACTCTGAAAGTAAAAAATGATGCTAAGAAAAGGGCTTTTATTGTAGAATTAATAGAAGAAAAGGATGACAGTTCTGGTGAATCTCGGGCAATCATTACAGCTGAGATACAAAAGGAGGTCGGAGTTCTCATTGAACAAGTTGCAGCGGTAAATCTTAAAAGAGGGGCTGATGGGAGTTGGTCGTCCCCGATGGCGAAAAGACAAAAGAATTTTGAAGATGATTCTCCTAGCAAGGTGGCGGCAAGATGTCAAGTCGTTGATGACGATTATGAAGAGAATCTGGCGATTATTCCTGCTCAGGTACCTCTTTTTAATTATGATGGCCCTTTAATTTTCTCTGTGGGGAAAAAGGAAGAAGAGGTGGATGTTGATAAAAAGAAGAAGAGGGTGGCGAGAAGGGTCTTATTTCGGGGAAAAAATGATGAGGTATCTTCTGGTAGGGAAGGAAGGCTTTTTGGGGAAAATAGTGACTCTTATTCTGGGAATAATGATGACGCTGAAAGGGGTGGTGGCTGGCCTTCTCCAGCCACCCAGGGGCAATGAGCTGCTTTGTATGGAATTGTCAGGGTCTTGGAACCACCCTGACAATTCGTCAACTAAGGTTCCAGTGTAAAAAGCTTAAACCGGCCTTAGTTTTCCTTTCGGAGACTAAGATGAACTTTAGTAAGGTGGAGAAAATTAAAAGGAAGCTGGATTTTGTAAATAGTGCAGTGTTTGAGCCGATAGGAAGGTCAGGAGGTTTAGTGTTATGGTGGCGAAATGATGTTCAGTTGACTGTGGGTTTGATTAATCGTAATATTATTCATACTGAACATGTGAAAATTAGCGAAATGGATATGGGGTCAATATCCTTTGTGTATGGTCCCGTGATTGATCATTTTAAGCAGGAATGGTGGAGAAATTTGGAAAAATTTCAACCTGCAGTTGGGACACCGTGGATGGTTGTTGGAGATTTTAATGATGTGTTATACAATTCTGATAAGGAAGGAGGCAGACCCAAGACATATAGAGAATTGGAGCGTTTCAGGAAATTTGTGATGCATTGCAATATGTTCGAATTGGAATCTAAAGGATGTCATTTTACATGGTTCAACAACAGGGAAGGAAATGATTTTATAAGAGAAAAATTGGACCGTGCTGTAATTAATTGGGAATGGCGATCCAAGTTTACAAGAGGGCAATGTCAAGTTCTTGAAGCAATAGGATCTGACCACTGTCCCCTATTAGTGGTTTTTGAACATAATGAACTAAAATCTCCGTGGTTGTTTAGATTTGATGAGAGATGGCTGTTGCATCCAGATCTTATGGATTTAGTAAAAGGAAATTGGAAGGGTAGTGCAAATGAGGTCATGCTACAGGACTTTGTGGATAATATCTAACAACTTACAGAGGTTTTATCCCAATGGAGTAGAAAAGTGATGGGCAATGGGCAGAAACTATTGACGAAGTTAACTGAGAAGTTTAATGGTTGTCTGAGTGGACCATGGAATGCTAACACTGCAGCTGAACTTGCTGATCTGAAAAAAAGGATAAATGAATTGTGGCAGCAAGAGGAAATTTATTGGGCCCAGAAATCCCGAATTCAATGGCTAAAACATGGGGATAAAATGACGAGATTTTTTCATATGACCACAATCAATCATAGATGCAGAAACAAAATTTCAAGGCTGAAAGATGAAAATGACATATGGCTGGAAAATGAAGAGGATATTGGAAGAAGTTTTCAGAACTTTTATGAGAAGTTGTTTGCATATGTGGGTAGCAGGGATTTTGAAGAAATTATGGGTTTCGTGGATGAGATTGTTTCAGTTGAAGATAATCAGCTCTTAATGTGTGAAATAACAAATGCTGAGGTGAAGAAGGCAGTTTTTGAACTGGGAGCAACAAAAGCACCGGGCCCGGATGGATTCACTGGATTATTTTATCAAAAGTCCTGGGATACGATTGGAGATCAGGTATGTAATCTTATTAGAAAATTCTTTAATTCTGGTTTCCAATTGAATGAAATAAATAGTACAGACTTGGTGCTAATACCAAAGGTGGAGAGCCCAATCAATATGGGAGATTTTAGACCAATTAGCTTATGTAATTTTTCATATAAGATTTTCTCTAAAGTTATAGCTAATAGGCTCAAACCTCTTCTTAAGAAAGTAGTGTTAGAAAGTCAGAGAGATTTTGTGCCTGGGAGGTTAATTCAGGATAATATCATTATTGTACATGAAGTCTTTCATCATTTGAAAAGGAAGAAATGTGGTCCTGAGTTAGCTATCAAATTAGATATGAACAAGGCATATGATCGCGTGGAATGGGACTTTTTGATTACTATGCTTATAAGAATGGGGTTTTCTAAGGAGTGGGTTGAAAGGATTCTATGGTGCATCTCTTCAGTGGACTTTTCACTCATGTTATCTGGGAAACGCTTGCACAAAGTCTCTTTACAAAGGGGCTTGAGACAGGGGGATCCTCTTTCTCCTTATCTCTTCATCCTTGTAAGCAATGTCCTATCTTTGATGATTAATAAATGGGAGCTAGAAGGGAAGATTGAAGGTGTCAAAATAGCAAGAAGCTGTCCAAATTTAACTCATTGTCTATTTGCAGATGATTCTGTATTTTTCTTGCAAGCAAATACTGAGAACTGCAGGAACCTTCGCAGCATACTTGATTTTTATTGTGCTGCATCTGGACAATTGATAAATGTTAATAAATCTTGTTTATATTTTTCTCAGTCTACAGATGCTCTAGTAAGGGAGGAGATAGGATAGATTTTTCAAATTGCAGCTGTGGATGTCCCTGGTAATTATCTTGGTCTTCCTATTACTTGGGGTACTTCAAAGGTGCAAGCACTTAATTTTGTGATTGACAAAATGAAGAAGCGCACTCAAGGATGGAAAAGAGACTTCTTATCTGATGCAGGCAGAGAGGTATTGATCAAATCTATTGCTAATGCTATTCCTGTTTACCCAATGTCATGTTTTTTATTCCCAAAATCAGTACTGCAACGTTTGGAAAGTCTAGTTGTGGAATTTTGGTGGAAAAGTTCTCAAAGTAAGCGGAGGATTCATTGGGTATCTAAAGAAAAGTTGAAGCAGGATAGAACTGAAGGAGGTCTGGGCTTTAGAGATTTTCGTGCTTTTAATATAGCTTTATTAGCTAAACTTGGTTGGAGAATTTTGCAGGAACCAAGTCAGTTGTGGGTGCGGGTTCTGAAAGCTAGATATTTCCCAAGATGTGATTTCTTTCAAGCGAAAAAAGGGGGATCTGCTTCTTGGTTGTGGAACAGCATTCTAGAAGGGCGTTCGCTTCTTGAAGGAAATGTAGCAATAAGGGTGGGTAATGGAAAAAAGACAAGAGTTTGGGAAGACCCTTGGGTTATTGATTTCCCAGGTAAGAAACTAATTTCTCCTTGTCCTGATCCAATTTTTAAGAAATTGAGAGTTTCTGATTTGTGTATGGGAGGTCAGTGGTTTCTTTCTGGCATTAATGAGTTTTTAACGAGTATGGAGAAAGAAGCTATTTATAAAACCACTTTATCTCCCTCTTGTAGAGAGGATAGATGGATTTGGACAGGAGGAAAGAAGAGTTTATATAGTGTAAAAGAGGGTTACAGGATAGCTAGAGCTAATATTCTGAGAAATGGGGGAGAGTCTCCTTAATCTTCTCGTTCTAATTCTAAGAAGGTATGGAAGCAGGTGTGGAGTTTGAAAGTCCCTCAAAAAATTAAGTTCTTTCTCTGGAGGGTTATAACAAAAGCACATCCAACTATGGTGAATCTGTTTAGAAGGCAATGTTGTGAGACCCAATTGTGCTTAATATGTAAAAATGATGTGGAAAGTGAAACCCATTTGTTTCTACAATGTGAATGGGCTAAGAAGGCATGGTTCGGATGTCCACTGGCTCTTACAATTTCTGATTCTAAGACAACAGAACTAAATTCTTGGCTGGAGTTTATCTTTGTGAATACTGGTTTATCACTTTGGCAAAAGAGCTTTATAGCTGTAATATTATGGTTTATATGGAAAGGACGATGTGCTTATTTATATGAAAATATTCCCCTTGATCCTATCTTTGTATTTCAATAGGCGTCAAAGTGGCTTCTAGAGTTCTAGGAAGGAAATGGATGGAGTCTTCATGATGAGGAGGAAGTTGTGCAGGTAAATAAATCTGCTTCTACTCAAGGTAAATGGTGCAGGCCGAGTGGTCAATGTTTAAAAATTAATTCTGATTGCTCTTTTGACTCCACATCCAAGTCGGCTGCCATTGCTTTTGTTATAAGGGATGTTAGTGGAAGAATTGTAAATGGGTATACTGGAAACACAAATGCAGATTCTGCCTTTATGGCAGAAAGTAAAGCACTGCTGAAAGCTGTTGAGTTTGCTAAGGAGCATCATATGAATGATATTATTTTTGAGTCTGATAACTTGTCCTTAATCAAGTGTTTGAATGACTCTATAATTTCTCCCGAGTGGAGGAGTGAACCTGTGCTTGAGCACATCCTCGAGTTGAGGAAACTAATCAGGAACCATGTTTTTCAGTGGATTCCTAGGGAAGCGAACAAGGTTGCGGATTGGATTGCGACAGCTTCAAGGAAGGGGTCGTGTCCTGCTGATTGGATAACAAGACCTCCGCTAGATCTAATGAAGTTGCTTATGCTGGATTTGAATGATGTGGTGCTAGATACTGGCTAGTATTTCTTTTGTTTTGGGTGTTTATTTCTGGTTGTTATGTTGCTATTTACTGAACTTTATCATGTTGGATTCATATTTATAGTTTTAATGAAATGGTAGTTTTGAAGGCAAAAAAAAAAAAAAATTTATATATGTTAAATAATTCGACCCATAAAACCTTGTTTTAGTATCTGCCCTTCAATGTGGAACAGCATATAAGACGATTAGCTGGATCTCTGGTCTAAAATAGACATAGAAGCTGTTTAATTATACTACTCATCCCAGATCTCAGTATTAGACACTGCAAATTGCAAAAGACCCGAAAAAAAAGTCATACATTTTGAAACACAGATAACAATCACGTTTATTTTCATATGTTTGATTGTTAGGTGATAAAGCTGTCCCTTGTCACCCATATAGTTTCAATAAATGTGAATAAACATAAACCAAGCTTCTTGTCACCTAACCACTTCGCATGTCCTGTTCTGAAGAAGTTGCTTTGATGGGAATAAAATACTATATTTAATTTTGTCCTAAAATATGTATAACTTAATTTTAGTTTGGGGAAAAAAGTGGTTAAATCTGTTCGTAGATGAATGAATATTGGATTCATATTCCCACTTGCCCTTCCTTCTTTCCTCTTTCAGCATTTCAGATTTTGACTCATTAATTGACTCTTGTTGAACTGTCTCAAGTTCTAGCTTGCCTATCTAATATAAAAAATATTATCTTGAACTGGTTTTTGTATCGCAGCCAACCAGTTGTTCCAAAATCATCTACACACCCAAAAGTAATAACTTACTTTTCCAGAAAGAGAGTTTTCCCCCCTTAATACAAGTCACCCATTAAATTTATTAAATGAATGTATAATTTTACCTTATTTATTTGTTTGAACTTATCATCTATTCTATTACTAACAATGCCGTAGTAACAGTTTAGTTAACACCATCACTGTTGAGCACATCAGATAATAATATGCCGGTTAACACTGCTTAGTTTAACAGTTTGTAATTAATTATACTAATTATTAAAATAAATTACTCTCTCTGGTCCTAATTATAAGATAAAGTTGATTTTTTTGAGAAATTAAGGAAGCCAATTAAATTACTTTAAAGTATTTATATTTTTAGTATTATTAGATTATATGTTAATTTATTAGTCAAATTAATTAGTTTGGAGAAAAAAATATAAATATAAATACTCTAAAGTAATTTAATTAACTTCCTTAATTTCTCCAAAAAGGTCAACTTTATCTTATAATTAGGACATGAGGAAGTAATATTTTGTAGATATTGCAGTTAATTGGGAGTAGCTAACGGAATGGTAAAAGTTCGGCAATGTTCCAGATCTCCAATTCCTTTTGGCGGATGCTTTACTATTAATAATTAATAATAATAAATACTAATTAACAATTGGCAATTAATGACAATCAAATTTCAATCGTAATAAGTTAAATGAATAAAATGTAAGAAGAATATAATTAAAAAGGAAAAAATAATAAGAATATAAACAACCACTTTCTCATATTTTATATTAAAAAAATAACCTACCTTCAAACCCATATTCATATTTCATTTTATCCAAAAAAAAATATTTAAATAAATATTCTAATAAATTGTAAGATGCACTAATATTTATTAATATTAAAAATTTCGTATTAATACTTTCAAAATTTAAATTTCATTAAAAAATAACAACACAACACAGTGAGCATGGCATCCCAGAATGATGTGCCTAGCATGGACCATATATATGATCCAAATGAGATTCAGGAGGAGAAATAACACATTTCTCAAAAAGCATCTATAGAACAACATGACAAACGGTGTGTAACTTGAAGACAAGAAGTTGTGGACAAATGGAACAAAAATGTTGTCCCGGTCCTGTCTCAATACTACCGTAACTAGGATCACATCGAGACCGGGATTGGGATTGGGATGCAATTTTGCATCCCGGCCAAAAACCGGAACAGGAATTGGGATTGGGGTATTCCGGTCCCATCTCAGGTTTTGAACACCCTCATACATACATACATACATACATATAAATATATATATTAAAGAGAGATAAAATTGAAAAATTATTAAATTTTAAGAAAGAGCTAATAAGGTTTAAAGTGTTTGTTTTAGTCAAATATCTTATAAGTGGCTTATAAACCAAACACATATAATATATCTTTAAACAGATACAAAAAATAAAATAATACTACCTCTAGTCCTTAATGATCTAGTCTGTAGTATTAAATATAAGATTTAATTTGTAGTATAAATTGCACTATAAATTAGATCTTATATTAAAGATTAGATCTTATAATACTACCTTTGGTAATTAATATAAAATCTAGTTTGTAGTGAAAAAATTTAACCCCTAATATAAGATATAGTTTGTAATGAAAAACTAGATTTTATATTAAGGATTACTATTAAAGAAATAGAATTTGCTACTTTGCTTTGTATTTCATCAGGGGTGTCTGCTGCCCTCTTCCTAATGGGCAAACTATTGCACCTTATTTTTTCCCACTTCCTACATATTTTTTTAATTGTTTTTTAAATCATTAGATTCTCTATAAAATAAATGACATTTTAATATTTTATAAATAAAAATACTTGAGAAGTGGAGGAAAAATAAGGAGTAGCATAAAGCGCGCATTAAGAGGGGCAGCCAACAACCCTCCCTTATCTCGTCACATTTCTCTTTTTGTACTAATTTTAATGTACGTATTATTCGTGTCTGTATGTATAATTAGCCCTGTGTTTGCAAGAAAAAAGATTTTCGTACATTTTGAACCACCGGTGACAGACGCGTGTATATTTTCTTACATTTGATAGGTAGTTGACACAAACATAGGTGTTATCACCCAACACAGTACAGACCCAAAAAGAGCAAATACAGAAGTTGAAACTGCAAACATGGCCTCTAATCATCTGCAAGAAAATAATCGTCGGCCATTGTTGACAAGGATCAACGACGTTGACGACGATGATGCGGAGACTTGTTGGATTATTCCTCGTTATTCTTCTGCACAAGTTGAGGAGTTTCTGGGGAACGACGAAGATGATAGAGAGAAGAGGAAGAAGAAGCTTCAGACAGTGAAATGGTGGATTACCGTTGTTTCTTGGGAGACGAAGCTGATTTGGCAGTTATCATGGCCTGCTGTGACTTCTGCTGTGTTCAATTACATGTTGATATTTGTGACTCTCATGTTCGTTGGTCATTTGGGTGACTCTGAGCTTGCTGGTGCATCTCTTGCTTGTCTTGGACTTCAAGGTGTTGCTTATGCAGTCATGGTATGTGTGCTCTAGATATATTACATTTCAAATCAATTTTCTACTGACACACACACACACTCTCTCTTTCCATACACACACACACACACTCTCATGAGTTGGTAAAGAGATTTTCGATGGTGATAAATGCAATATTTCAATCTACTGTATCTCACAAATTTATAATTTTTGAGTACTATTAAGAAAACCGTAATACCCAATTTTTATAAATAAGTAATTTAACTAATTTTTTTTTTTAATTTTACCAATTGGGTTGGGTGAAAGTGTTAGTCTATCTATCATTGCGTGTCAAATCAAAATTCAAACCCTCGTTAGAGGAGGTGCCCCACCCACATTTACCTTATGTTTTGATAGAGATAAAATTATAGGGGGAAAATATTATAAGGGAAAACTTGATGCAAACATAGTAAATTTTTTACCAATTTTGAAAGTTTTTTTTTCTAGTATTCCTTAGCTCTATTTTACCCTTATTTTCCTCTCCATCCAAAATATAGTATAAGACTGAACATAATTACTTTTAATAGGAGGATATATTTGTATCTATAAAAAATTAATTTTCTTAATCTTTACAAATTAGTCATCTAGTTCATACATTTAGCTACTGCCTGACACGAGGGATTTGGAGAGGGAAGGGGAGGGAAAATTTTGAGAGTTGGGTTTAAAAAAATTGGAAAGGTGGGGTTGTTAAATTTTAATGAAGAGAAATTGTAAGATGCAAAAGTAAGCAAAATTAATTAAAATCTTATAACCTTACTTTTTAATTTTTTTTCAGATCCAACCCACAAATTGTCCCTGAGCTCCCCTCCATGCCAAATCCCTTGTACCCAACGTACAGTTGGAGGGAATATAACTACCCACTAAACCAATAATATTCAATATGTTCGCACTCATTTAATTATCGTCTCTTCATCGCCTATTCCAATTAGTACCATGACGCACAAAAAGTGGACTTACACTTCACCTAACGCCTTGGTTAGACCTGGGCAAATGGGCCGGCCCGTGACGGGCTCGGGCCTAAACGGGCTGGCCCGTTTAGGCCTGAGCCCTAAAAACAGCCCTTATTTGACGGCCCGGCCCGTTTAACTGAAGCCCGCGGGCCGGCCCGCGGGCTTCAGGCCCGTTTAACGTTTTTCCTCTCTTTTATGTCCCTAATGACTAAAATACATAATCTAACATATAAATATTATTAAAACTACTTAAAACATATATAGCATCCATATTCAATAAAACATAAACACTAAAACCTAACAAACAAATCATAATTAATATCCATAACCAGTCAAACACTCAAATAAGTTCATAAACCACAGACAAAAGCCATAATCAATTATCAAATAAGTCTATAAGAACAAGATCACAATTAAACAAGTTCACAAACTACAACCAAAGAAGTTCATAGCTACAATAGGGCAAAAAAAAAAAAAACATTGCTATAATGATTTCTAAAAAAAAAAATTAAGCGGGCTTAAACTGGCCAGCCCGTTTAAGCCCGCGGCCCGTCGGGCCGACCCGTTTAAGCCCGCTTCCATTTTTTCGCTTTAAATCACAGGCCCGGCCATTGACGGGCTCGGGCCTAAAGGGGCTGGCCCAATGGGCTCGGCCCGAATTCCCGACTCTAGCCTTGGTCCTGTATATATATACAATAGCAGTACGCTGCTGTAATGAGGTAGTTAAACATGTGATGATGTGGGGCCCATTCCATCATCTTATTTTTGTTTTCACTTTGTGATTGGGTGCGTCAAAAGAAGTGCCTCACATTGCTTCAGGGTGTCATGGTCTGAGTGCATAAAAAGTTACTAGTGATTTTGGCCAGTAAATAGTCCAAGAGGAGGAGGAGTGGGCTCGCACACAAAACAACTCACAAAAGACAGATGCATCTTTGCGAAATTCCAATCCTTATCCTCTCCTCCTCATCTGCTTCTTGCTAATAAGTTATGCTTTATTTTTGTTGTTCCTTTACCATGTGTTCTTGCAGGACAAGTTTGTTTAATTCTAGAAAACTCCGCATGCCAAGTTAGAATAACTCTTAGGACAATGTTCTATGGCACGACTTGAACTAGCTTAATTAACTTATATACGGGTGGAACCACCAATTTTATTGTCTCTTATAGTTTCATTAATGCCTATCATTTATCCTATTTTAATGCTACACACACACACAAATCTGTATAGCTAAAATATATGTGTGATGAGCAGGTAGGAATGGCTGGTGCAGTTCAAACTTTATGTGGACAGGCATACGGAGCCCAGAAATATGCAGTGATGGGCATAATCTGTCAAAGATCAATGATAATGCAATTATTAGCAGCATTTGTTCTCACTTTCTTCTTCTGGTTTTCTGGTCCAATCCTCAAGTTCTTTGGCAAAAACGACAGCGACGAGATAGCAGAATTAGGCCAAGCTTTTGGACGTGAGATCATCCCAATGCTCTATGCTTACGCACTTGTGTATCCCATGCAGAGATTCCTCATTGCTCAGAACATTGTCAACTTTCTGGCTTATGTTGCCTTTGGGGTTTTCTGTTTCCACCTTCTTCTCACATGGCTCGCCGTCTCCGTTCTAGGGTTTGGCCTTCTTGGTGCTGCTCTTTCTCTCTGTTTCTCTTGGTGGCTGCTTGTGTTTATCATAGGGCTTTACATTGTTATGAGCCCTTCTTGTAGCAGAACTTGGACTGGTTTTTCTCTTAAAGCTTTTAAGTTGAAAGGATTGTGGACTTATCTCAAGCTTGTGGTTTCTTCTACGGCCATGATGTGGTATGTGTCCAATATAATATTATTCCTATCTTCATGCAAAGTAGAATTGGTAATGTAATTCAATGCAATTTATTTATAATAACTTTGTGAATTGTGATAACATACTGAGTATAATTTATTTATAACTTCGTTGCTTTTTAACTTTACATGATGAGGTTTCAGTTTAATTTGGTTCCTCAATTTTTATAAAATATCTTTTCAGTCTTCTAATCCTAATATAAGGTTAATCTTAAATGATGATTTTTTGCGCCAACAATTTTTTTTTTTAAAAAAATTAAACTAATTAATATGTCGGCATTTGAAAATCTTTTATCAACATTTAGAGCTTTAGCATCAGCGTCTTTTAACGGTGTTAGGGTTAGAATATTGAAAAGACACTTTATAAAATTAAGAGACTAAATTGAAACCTTAAGTAAAGTCAAAAGGGAAAAATGATAAAATTAATGACTTAAGCTACATTAAGCTCTCTTGGTTGTTGCATAGAGTTAGTTAAACCAAGACTTATATTTTGAGATAAAAAGAGTATCTTTTATGTCCCAAAACCTTTTCCTAATATGGACAAAATATATTTTGGATCCTCAAACTTTATACAAGGTTTTAGGTTGAACAATCGCATTTATGCTCATGGTTCTGTATCATGGATTAATTTTATATTCATTAGGTATTCCATGTTCATTGTTATTATGTTATTTATGACTTATAAATAATGCAATATTTTTATTCTTTTTTTTATATTGTATATTCATATATAGAATTGAGAATTTTTTCTTTTTATAGTCTGGATGTAGGGTTCGCTCTTGCTGTGTATGTTCTGTCAGAGAAGCTTCCCGACTCTACCATTGCAGTGGACTCTCTTTCCATTTGGTAACACTTAATAATTAATATTATTCTTTTCTCTTTTTTACTTCTTCATTTTTTCTTGGTATATTTAATTTCTTTACCCTAGCCTTAATTTATGCCTCTCATATATAATGATGTCTCTTTCCTTTAATTTGCTTTCAGCCTCAACTACGCGAACTGGCACTCTAGTTTTGTCACTGGCCTGTTACTTGCCGCCAGGTCTGTCATACTATCCTAAATATACAACTCCATTTGTCCTTATTGTAAAAGCCATTTATTTAATTTGATTAGATTAAGAAAGTTAGTTAAATTAGTTAATATTAGGCCTAAGCAAGGAGCCCGCAACCTGATAAGCCCACCCACACCCGTAATAAATTTACCTATTTTGGGCCCGCTCAAAACAGGCCCGTAACGGGCGGGCAAATTACCCGCTCCTTTAAGCATTAAACGGGCGGGCTATGGGTACCCCTTTGGGCTGCCCATACCTACCTGTTTATTTTTTTATTTATTGGTTTTATTGGAGATTCAATGGAAATACAAGGATGATGCATGTTAAGAAGACTGATTATGGAAAGATGCCAATGCTTTTATTGAATGGCTTTTGTTAATAGTTTTGTTCCTTTAGATTCAAAGTTTGAATACTCTTTTTAGTTGTGATTTAAGGCTTAAATTCTGATTGTGAATGTTACTATGTGATGTTTTAATTTAATTTAAAAGGTACATTGCAGACAGTTATATGAGTATTATGTGTTTGTTAGATGCAAAAGCGCAATACTGTAGGACTTAAAGTATGGCAATGAATTGTTTTACACTTTGCAATAACAGGGATTTTTTTAATATTATATGCTAAATGGGCTGCCCATTACCGGCCCAAATTTGGACGGGTATGTCCAACCCATTTATTACCGGGCTATCTCAGGTACTTAACGGGTACGAGCTAGCCTGTATCCATTAAGACATAAACGGGCGGGTAATGGGCTGACTTTCGGATCAGCCCAGCCCGCCCATTACTCAGCCCCAGTTAATATCATATATATATTTTTCCTAAAATAGCCTAATTATCTTGATATCTTCCTTAATTTCCTAAATCTCTCTCTTATTTGATTATTGTCAAGGGAGCATCAATAGAGGTAATTAAGAAAAGATTGACAAATATAGAAAACATGTCTTATATTTGGGACCAAAATTAACTCTCTAATTATGTTCTATATCAAGGACCGGAGGAAGTAATTAAATATTCCATCATACCCTTAATATAGGAGATAGATAACCAACTTGCAGATATTAAAGAAATTAGTCTAGTTATTTGGGAAAAAAATGTGTTAATTTCTCAAAAATGTCATATTTAGTCATTTATATTAAAATTACCCCTTATGAAAACCCCTTATATGCAATTAATATATATAGTTTGGGAAAAATTATAAATTTGTGTGTGAAATAAAATGAATTGAGATTTTATATTTAGGACCAAAATAAACCCTCTAATTAGCTCTTACATTTACAGCCAAAGAGAGTAATTAAATCACAAAAATTAAAAATTAATTAAGTATTATTTGTAAAAATTGTGTATTGGTTTCTCTAAATAACCTTATTTTTAATAATTTATATTGGAAATTATGCCTATTATGTTTTTTTTTAATAATGCTGAAGATAACCATATCAAACGGTTACAGTGCTTACTGGAGCCTACTATCCTTCATCACTATCCGCCTATTATTAAATAGGAGGAGGTTGATCAAGATACAAAAACTATCCCCCATACTAAGAGGCGTTATGTGTTGATAACAAATTACGGGTTCGGTTTCTCTCATTGTCCCTTTTCTCATCATCTCTCATAATCTTTAAATCATGTTCGTCTAATCAATCTGAAAGGTAAAAAATAAGTCATGTCATTAAGTTATCACTCCTTCTACTTTTCTCTCATCTTTCCAATCAACAGTTCAGATGGACTCCTTTTCCCAATCAACGGTTCAGATAGGCTCATGAGGGATGATGAGAAAATGAGATGATGAGAGGATCTGCTTCCACAAATTACGCCTATTATCCATACAAATTAATTTGTGCAAATAATAGTAGTATAAATGTCGGAGACAAAAAGATATTGAAGTTTTATATTAACTACTAAATTAAAGTTTGGAAATATTTTTAAAAAAATTTCCAAAATTTCAAAATCCCAAATTAAGTTTGTTTCCTACAATTGGTAGGGGATTGACTATACTTGATAAGAAATTTACAACTCATTTTAGTGGGAAATCACTAATTTGGGACTTTGAAATTTTGGAGGTATTTTTCTAGGATTTTTTCTTAAAATTTATAACTAACTCCTCTATTTAAGATTGAAGAGAGTACGTAATAAGTTGATGCCTCTTTGAAAATTACTTTTTTTTTTAAAAAACAATTAATTATGCAGTGTTAGAGTTGGAAATGAACTTGGGGCTGGAAATGCAAGAGTGGCAAAATTGTCAGTGGCAGTTTGCAATGGAATCGGCTTTCTCATATGCTTCATTTGTGCCGTGATTGTTTTGGTGTTTCGTGTTGGGCTAATCAAACTCTATTCCACTGATTCTCAAGTTATTCAAGTCACTTCCTCTTTGTTTCCCCTTATGGCCCTTTACTTTCTCATCAACGGAAATCACTTTGTCCTATTTGGTAATTATTTTTCATTACTATTGTTTTTATATCTTTAATTAGTTAATTAAATTATGATATATATATATATATATATTTCCCCTCCTAAATATGAGCATAAATTAAATGTCAGGGCATGCAATTGGAAGTGGACGACAAGCCATAGTGGGTTGGATAAACTTGGTTATTTACGTTATTTGCTTCACTCTAGCCTACCTTCTTGGCTTCAAAACCTCTTTAGGACTTGCTGTAAGTTTAATCATACCCCTTCTTTGATAGTTTCCAATATATACTATTTACATTCAATGACTTTACTATTTCTCCTTGCCCTAAATGTAGAAGCTAGATAATTTACTTATAGTTATTTGTAATAAATTTGCATTGGTTTCCTTATAATACACCCTTTAATCAATTACCCCATTAATGACCCTTTTAATATATGCAATTAACGGGGATAACTTAAAAAATTGCTAATATGAGAAATAAAGTGGATTGAGGGAGGTCTTATATTTATGATCAAATTAAAACAAACTCCTCAACCAAATTCTATATTTAGAATCAGTGGGAGTACTAAAGAAAAAAGAAAAACTATGAAATAAGATTTTGTTAGAAAGTAATTTTGCAATGGATCATTTTGGGGAAAATTTCCCATAAATTCTCATTTGAGAATTTATTTGTCAAATGGGACTTGAAATCATTTAGAGGAGGAACGCCCTTGACTGTCAATATTTGTAAAAGTAGAAAGACAAAAATGCCCTTAATGAAAACATTGAAAAAAACAAAGTTGAAGAAAACGATCATGGAGACTTTGAAGAGAAAATTTGCATGGGACGGAGGAAAACGACGACGATGAAGGAGCTTCGTATACTTGCTTTCGACAGAGAGGCGGCGGTAGGCGACATGTCTACTTTAGTCATGATGGTGAGTGTGCCCTACTTGTGTAGGTGACGACAGCTGGAAGGTCCTTGGTGAACAATTCTGCAATAACCTAATAGTTCGATATGAAATCCAATCAACTAAAGTTTTTTTTGGGGGGGGGGGGGGGGGGACAACGAAAGTTGGTAACTTTAGGCAATATTTCTTTATATGTCATGTAGTGCAAATAATCTTCCTCTTGCATAAACAAGCTTTCCTATGTGCAATATACCTTCCCTTATGTAATCCATCTTCCCTATGTGCAACTTAACATCCATTATATGCAATCTATCTTCCTGGTGTGCAAATGTCTTCCTTTGTGTACCAAAATTAAGACAAAAGGTGCAAACTTATCCTTTGTGCAAACAATCTTCCTTTATGTGCAATCCATCTTCCCCTTGTACAAACAGCTTCCCTTGTGTGCCAAAATTAAGCTAGAATGTGCAAATTATGCTTTGTGCAAATTATCTTTCCTTATATGCAAACGATCTTCTCCTATTATGCAAATGAGCTTCCCAAGTGCAAATTACATAAAATTGTGCAAATGAACTACCACAAAGTGCAAAGTACCTCAACTTGTGAAAGTGAACTTTATATGTCATATTATGAAGCTTTTATGAATATGTGATCAAAAGACATTGAATTTTGGTCACATGTCTATTCATTTACCAAAATTGAAATACCAAGAAGACCATGAGACAACTTACCTCCCTCGCCTTCACTAACGGATCGAAGCTTCGGTAGAAGCCACGATGATCGATGGTTGCAAGGGAGGACACAACACATAGCATGCAGGAGAGGAAAAGAAGGCTCACAATTTCTTTCAACCTTTCTTTCTTTCTGATCTATTATACATTAGATCCCTCTTTTCTATCTATATTTTTATTAAGGGTACTTTTTGTCTTTCTAGTCTCACAAATGTTGACACTCAAGGACCTCCCTCGTTATTGCAAGTCTCATTTGGCAAATAAATTCTCAAATGGAAATCTATTGGTAATTTTTCCATTATTCCATTGCATATATAAATGAGTTGCAAGAATTTTGTGATCGATTATTGTAAAATTTCTTTTGCAAAAATTTTGTGATTAATTTCGTAAACGGATTTTTAAATATAGTGTAAATATTTAAAATGAACCGTATGATAATTTAAAGTAAGATAGTATATACAACTAATTAAATAAAGAGATAAATATTAGTTATTGTATTTGGTTCTATATGATTATATTGATTATACTGTTGGAGATTAAGTTAATAAGGCTTAATAAGTGTGTTTTACTTTAATTTGGTTTGCGGTGATTATATTTAGGGTCTTTGTTGGGGTTGGATCATTGGAGTTGCTCTACAGACAATCATTGTTGGTGGGATCATACTTTTTACTGACTGGGAAGTTCAGGTATTACTCTTTTAAATCTTCAGGGAAACTATTGTTGAAGTATATGAAGTTTCCTTTTAATTTATAATTTAGTAATTGCATATTTTTTCAACTTATTAAATATTTAATTGCACTATTTTAGCACCGTCTGTAACTTAGCTTTGTTAGCCTTATTAGCCCATATAAAAAAAAAATCTAGCTAATTAGAGTAAAATTAAAAGATTTAATAACGAGAGAAAAACACACAAGTATCAAATTAAAAATTGAAACAAATTGTAGGTACTTCAAGAATAGTTTTCCCAAACTTTTAACACCATTTCTATTGTTTCTTTTTTTTTAAAAAAAAGAGTACGGAAATACTTATAATTTAGTATTTTTAAAAAATGGGAATTTTTTTTTTTTGTATTTTTTTAGATACTTCTTATAAACAGAAATGAAAGCATTGTTATGAAAGAAAGGAAAACAACAAAAAAATTTGTTGAAAGAATTGTTTTGAGAATCCACCTGGTCTGAATGATTCGGCCAACTAAACCATATCAAACAGACATACTAGTGGCATGGCTTGGATCACAAAATTTTTTTGTGGTTAAACAAGTTGGACCCGAGTTGAGCCATTATTAAATTAGAACTCAAAATTAGACCGGAATGGCTTCTAGAGAATTGGATGAGTTTTGTACATGATTGAAAAAAGAAAAAAAAAATTATAACTTGTCAAAAATATTTAAAAATAAAAAAATCACCTTGTAGAAAACCCATTAATTTTCAAACCATTTGCAATCATATGGTGTTATTTTATTGAAAACCTCATATATTATAGTGTTTTTATGTTGACAATTAAACTTATTTTGAATTTATTATACACACACATCATTATATATGTATATAAATATTTTTATTTAATTATTACGCAGCCAACCGGGTTGGTTTGGCCGCTGGTCTAAGTGGTTAAACTATGAACATCAAAACTTTGCTGACTTTTGTGGTTTGATGTACAGTTCATCTTTTAAAACATTGGTTTAAAATGACTTATTGTTAAGATGAAAGGGATAATAATTTTATATTATCTTTAAATATTATGTACTGCATTAATTAATGCCCACACACAAAAAAAATTATATAGACATAGGCACATAGCTTGCATGAATTATATTGAAATTACTTGAACATGTTTTTTATTTTCACATTTGATACAAGTCTCATGTCAAAGTTATAAAGATTATTCTGTATTTATGTTTTAAGAATCTCTTTATTTTTATTGAATATTTGAATATATTTTTAAAATAAAGAAAAGAATTGTATAATTAACAACAATAACAACAAAGCTTTTATTCCACTAAGTGTGGTCAGCTATATGGATTGTACGACGCCATTGTGCTCTGTCGAGAATCATATCTTTAGATATATGATTAATTAAAAAATCCCTCTCTATGACCTCAATGAATGTTCATTTCGGCCTTCATCAATCTCGTTTTATAGGACCCATATTGGTTGATCAACCCTCCTCACTGAAGCTCTCAATGGCCTTTGCGTGTTGAACATGTCCAAATTACTTCAAACTACTTTCTACAATTTTTTCTTCAATAGAGGCCACTCCAACTCGTTTGCGTATATGAGTATTATGAATCTTATCTTTTCTTGTATGACCACACATTCATCTCAACATCCTCATCTTGATTACTCCCATTTTATGTTCATGTTGTCCTTTTAAAGCCTAACATTCACTATCATATAGCATTACTGATCTTGAAGTAGTGTGATAGCTTTTTACCTTGTTAGGTACTTTCTGATCATAAATAACTCAAGTAGCTTTTCTCTATTTATACCATCCAACTTGTATTTTGTGATTGACATCTTCATCAATTCACCATCTTGTTGTATAATTGATCCAAAATATCTAAATTTTGTTACTTGCAGAATGACTTGCCCACCCAATTTAACTTCCACTTCACTACTTTGACCTTGTCTCTTATCATAATTGCAATGCATATATTCAGCTTTGCTCCTACTTAGATGAAAGCCTTTCAATTCCAAAGTCCATATCTATATCTCAAGTTTAGAATTAATTTCCTCTCTAGATTCGACCAACAAAAACTATATCATCTGCAAAAAGCATGCATTTAGGGATTTCCTCTTTTATAGGCTCAGGTAGAACATCTACCATTAGATTAAACAAATAAGGGCTTAAAGCTGATCCCTGATATAGGCCAATCTTTATAGGAAAGTCCTTTGTAACACCTCCAGGCATTCTAACATTAGATGTAACCCCCTTATATATGTCCTAAATGGCTTTGATATATGCAACCTACACCCACTTCTTTTGCAAGACTTTCCAAAGTACATCTCTTGGCACACGGTCATACGCTTTTTCCAAATCAATGAAAACCATACGCAAATCTCTTCCTTTGCTTTTATACTTTTCCATTAGCCCCCTTAATAAATAAATTGCTTCTGTTGTATACCTTTCTTAACATGAATCCAAATTGGTTTTTAGCAATATAAGTCTCCAACCTCAACTTGTGTTCAATTACCTTTTTCCCACAATTTCATTGTATGACTCAAGCTTAATTTCTCTGTAGTTTGCACAATTCTAAATATCCCCTTTATTCTTATATATAAATGGGATCAAATTACTTTTTCTTTACTCATCCGACATTTTCTTGGATCGTAAAATCTCATTAAATAATTTTGTAAGCCACAACACACCCTCTTCACCTAAACATTTCCAAAACTTCAATAGGATTACTATTAGGTTCAACAGCTTTACAATTTTCCATTTTCTTAAGAGCTTCCTTAACCTCGCCAACTCAAATCCTATGGTAAAATGACAAATCGAAATCACCTTCTCGTGTTGTCAAATTTTCCCAGTCACAAGGCGACCCTCCCCCTCCATCATTAAACAGCTTATAAAAGTAGGCTTCTCACCTATTCTTAATATCTCCATTAGTAACCAAAACTTTGCCTTTTTCATCCTTTATACACCTCACTTGGTCCAAGTCTCTAGATTTTCTCTCCTTATTCTTTACGATCTTGTAAGTTTTACGCTCTCCTACCTTTGTCCCTAACTTCTTATAAAACTCCTCATATACTTTATTACGAACTTCACTCACTACCTTCTTAGTCACCTTTTTAGCCAAGCGATACCTTTCCCAATTTTTAACATTATTACACAAGTGTATGTCTTTAAAACAATCTTTCTTATGCTTGACTTTCTTTTGAACAGTCTCATCCCACCATCAAGTCTCCTTATCTTGCCAACCAAAACCTTTTGATTCTCTCAAAATTGCTTTAGCAACCTTCTGGGTCTTTTTAGACATATTCTCTCACATGATATTAGCATTTCTTTGTAACTGCCACTCCCCCTCCTCCGAAAGATTTTTCTTAAAAATCTCCTACTTCTCCCCCTTTAATTGCCACCACTTGACCCTAGGGTTTAAAACTTGCTGGTGCTTTTGTTTTACACACTTAATATTCACATCAAGGACTAAAACCTTATGTTGTGTTATTATGCCATCCCTAGGGATCACTTTGCAATTAGTAAAAAGTCTTCTATCAGGATTTGTTACCAAAAAGAAGTCAATCTGTGTCCTGGAAGCTCCACTCTTGTATGTTATTAAATGCTCATCCCCCTTCTTAAAGTAAGTGTTGACAATCTTGAGGTTATATGTGAGGGAGACATCAATAATAGATTGACCTTCATTATTGAGCACCCTAAAACTAAAACCACCATGAGCCCTTCTATAAGGTCCTGCCACCTTACTAACATGTCTATTAAGATCTACTCTAATAAAAATCTTTTCAGTTAGTGTAATATGTAACCCCCTAACTTGAAAGCCGTGATTATGGTTCGAAAACGTGTCATTTGATTAAATTGGAGACCAATGGATAGTTTAAAACTTATTAATGATCCCATCTTCAAGACAAGATTCGATCCTGGGATAAAGTGGGTTTTTCAAAAACTTTTCCAAAACCTATTTGTAAGGTCTCACATTTGCTTTTCGAATCTATTTGGCCTATGTAGGTCGGTTTCATTCATAAATATCAAAGTGTACAACACTTAGGAGGTTCCATCCATTCTAAAAGGTTTACAGGGCATATTCGCCCATTTCAATTTGCCATACTGGAAATTACATAACATTATCCAAATCTACAACATGCTAATATGTACAATAATCCCAAAAATATGACAACCAACGCAAAAGCTCAAAACTCCCAGTTGGGAGTACTAGCCACCCTTTGTCACTTATTTCTTCTTATATCCACTTGCCTTGGCTATAGGTTAGTCATTGGAAAGAGTGAGATTCAAATGAATCCCAGTAGTAACAGTTCACTCATAAGATATACAACAACAAAGCATGTAGGCAAATCAAAAAGCAGCATCCATAGCAGCAATCACATTCGTGACTTTCATCACATAAATAATAGCTCTCACGGTTGTACATACAATACGACCGCTTTCGCTGTAATCACAATAACGATAGCTATCACAGTTGTATTTACAGCTGCATCCGTATTCATCACAATTCAATGATAAGAACAAACATACAATGCATCATACATGATATAAGACAAAGAGTCACTACCTTGTTCTTTTCGTTCTTGCGCGGGCACTGTTTTCTCATGTTCAGGGCGGATATCAACTCCTATTAATCATAATCAAGGATGATGAGTTATTCCCTTTCCAATTCTTAAATAACTCCAAAA
The DNA here is from genome assembly GCA_963242795.1 of Inga leiocalycina. NCBI lineage: Eukaryota > Viridiplantae > Streptophyta > Magnoliopsida > Fabales > Fabaceae > Inga > Inga leiocalycina. The sequence goes on from OY725325.1 coordinate 63,352,509, forward strand.
TACTTGGGGTTGTTTATCATTTGAGTCATTTAGATGGCTATGAAAAGCTCAAACAAAAGCCTAAAAGAGTTGGGGAGAGCTAAACCAGAAACCACCTTTCAAAAGTTCAAAGTGCTAAAATTGAGGGTTGGCTACGGCTAAGGAATTCTTTGGCTATAGCCAAAAGAGGTTAGAAGGTTTTGGGATGCAGTCAAGAATCTTCTGGCTGCGGCCAAAAGCAGGTTCGACGCTTTCTGGCTGTGGCCAAGAATCTTTGGCTGTAGCCAAGATAATTCCTGTTTCTTGGCTAAACTTCCAAAAATTATAACTAAATCCAAAAAAATCAAAATGGAGTGATTCCATATCCTAATTGAATCCTTTTAAGTTCTCTTTACAGGAAAAATATGAATCACTACCATCTACAACTAAAAAAATACAGAATTCAACGAATTCCCATACTCCAGAATTAAGTCCAGTTTGAACCTCAAACTTTGGAAATGCATAACTTTCAGCACACACATCGAAATGACACCCATTATATATCAATTTAAAGCTGGCATATGTACTATTAGATTGAAAAATTATAGAATTTTTAGACACTATTTAATTATTCAAACTGCCATGCAAACTGACTACCTTGTACAAAGTTTCCATTGAAGAAACTTCTAATTTTTCAACATATGTTTCCAATAGTCAGAATTCACAACCAGGGCTACTGCCCACACAATTTTTCACATAAAATCCAATGAAAATATCAAAATAACCAAATTCACAAGCTCTGTTTTAGGGCATAAATTCAACACAACATCCACAATGTCCAAACTTTCCATTTGATCCTCAAATCAATTTCGAACATCCAACATCACATAACACCATGACCATCAACAAAAAAATATGAACTCACTAAAACCCTATATACATGAAAATAGGGCAAAAATTCATAAGTTCAAATACTCAACCAATGACTACAACATATATGTCAAAAGGTTGCTTTTGCTCATCTCTATCTCTTCCACTAACTTGTTCTTTGGTTCTCCAACCACTAGCTTTTCTTGAGTTCACAAAACACATCCTCTTGAAAATTTAAAACCATACATATGAAGCCCTCATCAAGATGATCAAGATTAAAGAAGAGGTTTTTGGCAATTGAGGTCATTCACAAGGTCAAAATGCTAAGAGGAATACCTTGATTTCTTCTGTCTCTTTCCTCCTCCTTGAATGAAACTAAGATCGAGTTGAAGAGAGAGACTAAATGATGATAAGGATCAGATTTTCCTTGGCCTCCCATGCTCCTTGGACGACTTAAGAGGTGAGAAAGAAGAGAAAGAAGAATTTAAAATACTCGTTTGACATTTTGACCATTTCTCATGGTGCCACATGTCATCATTTCATGGTTTCTCACAAAAGCAAGTAGCTATATGGTTACTCTAACTAATTCACTTAGGCATTTAGTTACACCACTTACTCTTTTAGTTGATGGTGAATTTCCTCTTCGATAGCAGACTAATTAGCCGATAAATTTCTTTCTTCCCATTTTGCCCTTGACTATGGCAATTCCTATTAAATTACCATTAACACATTATTTCATTCCTTTTCCTCATGCCATGCACCCTCCCATCACTTTTAATTCATTTTAAGCCTTGACAACACAATTGAGCTTAAATACATGGCTTGGGCACTGTCTACTGCTAATCCAATCCATAATTCACATAGAATTCTCTATAAGTGTTTGTCTAACATTAATTACATTCACTTTTGGAGTCTTAAGCCCTTATACACATTTTAGGACATTACATAATACTCTGAATTAGCCCCTCCATATCTTCCAAAAACTTTTCCTTAAGATGTTCTTCTGCCCCTTACTTGAGGTGCATACACACTAATAAATTTTATAGTATCCTTCTCAACAATCATTCTTAAAAAAATGATTCTATCCTCAACTCTCTTAACTTCCACCACATTCTTCCTCCATTCATTATTAGTGATGATACCAACATTATTCCTTCTATTGACCTTTCTTGTGTACCAGAGCTTAAAACCATTAATTTCTTGAGACCTTTCTCCTGACCATTTAGTTTCCTAGAGGCACAAGATATTAATCTTTTGATCATTCACTACACCCTCCACCTCCCAAGATTTATCATTCAGAGTCTCAATGTTTCAAGTGCCAAATCTGATCTTTCTCTCATAAACTAGATTTTTTAGCTGCCTCTGTTTAGAAGAGAGTAGTAGCCCTTGCTCATTTAACACTACATCTGGTTGACGATGCAGCGGCTCTTGCTCACTTCTTACTGTACTTGAGCCATACAACGCATTACTTACAGGCAACAACCTAGTATTAGTACAATTTCTTTATTGATCCTTGTTCATAAAAGATTTGACAAGGTTTTACATTGGTTGTTGGGGCTTAACACAACCCTCCTTCTTTACCCGGGCTTGGGACCATCTATAAACATAGGGTGGAGTTAATTTTATAATTAAAATGAGCAATTTAATCTTTGTCTTAAGATAATTACTCTGTATAGAATTTTGAATTAGAGGAGGTGTTTGTTTGATTTACACACATCATTCAGAACAGATGGGCATGACCTCCATTTTAACACCCCAAACATGGCATCAAGAGCAAATGGGCATGATTTAATTCAATTTTACCTTTATTTAGGTGAAAAAAGCTGTGACTCGCATGCAAAATTCAGCAGATGAGAAGATTTTGGAAGACTTTATTGATGATTAATATTTAAGAACACTCACCTGTTCAAATTAAGTAATTAACTTATTGATGATATAATCCAAATAGTCGTAGTGCTGCAAATTTAACTCTTGTGGCATAATAAATGGCTATTAGGAAAGTTGTTCTGGGGGTTACTGTTGGATGGCTGTATTTTGCAGCATGTCAATTAGATGGGATTTTCATTTGATTTGTGTTTGTTTCATTTTTTGGATTTATACGTTGTATATTGTAATGTCGGTTTTGTTTGGTTTTATTTTTTTTATGCCGGATAAAAAGACAAAATGATACTCTTATCGTTCCTTAATAAAAAAATATATTTATCTAATTTGATTAGATTAAGAAAGTTAGTTAATATGAAATATTTTTTTATAAAATACCCTAATCATCATCTTCCGTAATTCCTTCCATCTTTCTCTTGATTATTTTTGAGAAAGCATCAATAGGGGTATATTAGTAAAAGATTGACAAATATGAAAAATAGATCTTATATTTAAGACTAAGATTAACTCCTTAATTAGCTCCTACATTACCTTATAGTTGGATAGAGAATACTGGGAAAACTTCTAAAAAATATCTATATTTTTTTTTTACCATTTTTAAAAGTTTTCATTTCTAGTATTTTTCCCCTATTCTTTTTTTTTTTTTATAGACTTCTTTCCCCTATTTCCTTCCACTTTTCTCTCGATTCAATGGTAAGAGTGGGAGGGGCTATTAATTAGTGCGTGTAACTTGAATTTGAAAGTTGATAAATCTTTTTTGTCTTGGGCAAAAAAGAATAATGGAATAATGCATGTTGTATTAAAAAAAAACTTGTATGTACGTTGTCAATTTCGTCTTATTCAACTGATTAATCGAATTATCAATTTGTGGAATCAAAGGGAAACGATCAACAAAATATATAGTCAAAATTTATGACTGCATCAGTACATTTTCTTAGTTGACCAAAGTAAAAGATGTGTTGGTCTTTTTGGGATGCATGCCACGTCTTAATTCAAGATCTACTTCGATTCTTAATATAAGACATAGTTGACCTTTTTTAGAGGGATTAAGGAATCTAAATAAATATGTTAATCATATCATATGTCCCATATCATTTAATTATATATCAATTCATAAGTCAGAAAAATTAATTTAGTATAAAAAAATAAATATCAATACTTTAAAATAATTTATATGTAGCTTCCTTAATCTCTGTCTTATATTAAGGATCAAAAGTGTATTTTATTATATATTACTACTTAATAATAAAATATTAGTTTAATGGAAAGAGTAACCCAAAAAAAAAAAAGAGAGATTAAAACAGCATATGCAAGAACATCCTTTTATAAGATGTCACTAAAATTAATTAGGATGGATTTGATGCAAATTTTTTTCAGAAAAACTGGGGATGAATCCCCATTTAGAAATGTATTTGAGGAATGAGACCTGACATCATAAAAATGTATGCAATAGTTCAATATAAATATGTGTGATAGGAGAAAGACCACAATACCCTTACAATCTAATAGATGAGGAAGAGGCAAGCGGATTGCACATTATATAGAAGGTAATTGCATAAGAAGTAAACTAATTGTATATTACGGAAGCTAATTGTATATAGAGTTTCATTGCATATGTCTGAAGTTAATTGCATATGATGGAAAGGTAATTGCATGAGTTTTTCTTTCATATGATTGAAGCTAATTGCACATTATAAGAAAAGTTAATTTTTAATCTCCAGGTTAATTAAGTTTAAAAATTAGGATATTACCAACAAACTGTTAATTGAGGAGGTAAGTAACTACACTCTCATAAGGAGAAAAACATAAGTTCTAATTTTAGAAAACGCACTTGTTGAGAGAGGTAACAATCCTTTACACTCTAGACCATTAAAGGGGAAACCCTTAATCAAATAAAAAAAAAAGGATGTTACACAATTACCTTCCCTATAAGATGCAATTAGCTTTAGTTATATGCAAGAAGAACCCATATGCAATAAGCCTCCGTTCTGCAATTACCTTCCGTCATATTCAATAAGCTTCCGTAATTTGCAATTGCTTTTTGTCATATGCAATTAGCTCCAGTTATATGCAATAAAAACCCATATACAATTACCTTCCGTCAATGTGCAATAAGCTGATGTAATATGCAATCACCTTTCCTCTTGTGCAGTTAGCTTCCATCATTTGCAATAACCCATATGCAAACCCATATGCAAAGTTTGCAATCACCTTTGCTGATGATCTGATCTTATTTGGCGAAGTCACTTCTGAGCAGATGAGTGTGATGAGGAACATCATGGAGCTATTCTGTAAGGTATCTGGACACAAGATCAATCTGCAAAAATCAAAGATGTTTGTCTCCAGGAATGTCCAGTTCATCAGGGCCTATGAGATGAGCCAGAGTGTGGGGATTGGCCTGACAGCTGATCTGGGAAAATATTTGGGGGTTCCGCTTCTGCACAAAAGAATGGTTAAGTTGACTTTTGCCCCTTTAATCCAGAAGGTGAGAACTAAGCTGGCATGTTGGAAAGGGAGATTTCTAAGCATGGCAGGAAGAACGGTGCTTATTAAATCTGTCCTTTCTGCAATTCCCCAATATCAGATGCAATCAACTTTGATTCCAAAAGGGGTCTTATCGCTTATCGAAAAAATAAGTAGAGACTTCTTTTGGAACCAGCAGGACGATGCCAAGAAACTTCATCTGATAGCATGGGACATTCTGAAAAGGTCTAAGGCGGAAGGTGGCTTGGGAATTAAGGATCTCCGCTATCAGAACATGGCTTTTCTCATGAAACTTTGTTGGGGATTGATCACAAAGCCAGAATCTCTGTGGGTCAAATGCCTGCGCATGAAATACTCTTGCGGAATGAGTATTGTGCCCCAGGTTCATAGCAAGCGTAACCAATCAGCCGTATGGAGTGGTATTGTCAAAGTGTGGGAAGTTTTCAAGCAGGGCTTGGGCAGAAAAGTAAAGAACGGGAGGTCCACAAAGGCTTGGCTGGACTATTGGACTACATTGGACAGACCCCTAAAAGACTACATAATCAACAATGCTGCTTCAGTGGACCTGGAAGCCTGTGTTTGCTCATTTGTAACACAGGAAGGTCAATGGGACAGAAGGAAATGGGAAAGCTTCCTTCCTGCCTGGGTGGTGGAAAAAATAATGTTGGTATGCCCTCCTCATAGATCTGAGGAGGAAGAGATATACTGGAGAATGTCCCCTGACAACACATTCAGTGTAAAGTCTGCATACAACCACTTACATCATCAGCGTGATCTGGGTAATCATCCTCACTGGCGGAATTTATGGCGCTGGGGAACTCCTGAGAGGGTAAAATTCTTTATGTGGCAAGTATTCCATGAGAAGCTACCAACGAACCAATTGAGAGCGAGTTTTAACCCGAATATTCCAAACACTTGTCCTTTTGAGTGTGAGAGTGAGGAGAGTATTCTTCACATTTTGAGAGATTGTGAGCAAGCCAGGAGAGTGTGGGTTTCCTTGACTAACTCATTATATCATAGTATATTTTTCTTTGGTAATTTGCAGGATTGGCTACAATGGAACTCCCGATATTCACCAGGGAATAGGAGGATGGCTAGATGGCCATGGCAACGAGTGTTTAGCACTATTTGTTGGCTCCTGTGGAAGAACCGCTGCAGCAAAGCATTCGAGGGGACAGTGGATGATGAGAAGAAGATTGTCCAAAAGTGTTTGTTTCACCTACTTGAAGGAGTGGAGAACGGGCATTTCCGGCATCAAATATTCCAGATGCCCGTAAGGGAGGAAGACCACTGGAGGCCACCGGACCAGGGATATGTACGTATTGATGTGGATGGTTCGAGGGACAGCAGAGGGCATGCAGCTTGTGGAGGTGTCATTCGAGATCATCAGGGCACTTGGATGTGTGGATTTCAACAGAAGTTGGGACAAAATACCTCAACTGCTGTGGAAATCCATGCAATATATAGTAGACTTCAATTATGCAAGCAGATGGGACTTACCAGGATCAGGCTGTATTCAGATTCCCTTCAGGCTATTCATCTGCTATCGATTGACTGTGGGACTGCTCATCCATTACATGAAGTCATCTTAGAGACTAGATCACTTATCCTCATGGACTGGGACCTGGAGATCTTGCACGCTTATAGAGAGAATGTCAGATGTGCTGACCATCTAGCGAGATGTGCTCAGTTGAGTACTCAGGAATTCATGATGCTTGACACTTCGCCAGTAGAATGCGATGTACTTTTTGTGCTAGAGTGTGGGGGTATATTACCGGGACAACGTGTGATGCATATTCCTTAGCATCTCTTTATAAACCTCAAGCTTAGCTTGCCTTTGTAAAAAAAAAAAAAAGTGGCTTCCTTTTTTTTTTAGTCAACTACTACTTTCATTACCATAGAAAGTCCAAAAGGTAATAATAATCAACAACATAGTCAAGTTTCAAAAGTAAAGGAATCACAAAAAGACATCCGAAAAGAAGAAATAACAAGGAATTCCAAGAAAGACAATTCAGCCAGCACCCATGCTTGTGACTGATGTGGCATTAGTAGCAGTTGGTCTCTGATTTCCTTGAGTGTCAGAAGCTAGAATAGGTAACAAAGAGAGTGGTGGTTCATTAACCCACCCATCGAGCAACACTCCCTTACATGCCTCTGCTGCAAGTAAGTCTGCTACATCATTACAATTCCGAGGAATGACTAAAAGAGAAAACCCAGCTTGAGATTCAAGGAGTTCATTGATATCCTGCACTGTACCACGACATTTCCAATCATAGAGTGCCGTGTCTTTATTTATCATATATTTATGCAATAGTAGGGAATTGATTTCAAAAATCGCCTTATCATGACCAAGATGAATTGCTAATAGCAAGGCTAGTTTAAGTGCTAGTGCTTCAGCCATGAACGCCGAGATCGATTTAATCTTGCTCACAAAAGCCCACTAGAACATACCACATGAATCTCGACATATTATACCGATGGCTGCCTGTTCAGGATGCAATTTGAAGGCTCCGTCACAGTTGATCTTCAGTGCACTACTACAAAAAACATTTTTAACGTCCCTTTTTTAGGCCTTTTAACGTCTAAAAACAAGGGGACGTCTATATGAGCGACGTAGTAAAAAATGGCAATAACGTCCGTAGATAAAAAAAGACGTCTAAAGTCTGGACTTTAGACGTCCCCACTTTAAATTGGGGACGTCTAAAGTGGGACTTTAGATGTCCCTACTTTAAAGCGAGGACGTCTAAAGTGTGTTTTTTTAAAAAAAATTTGGACTAAACAGTATTTAAAATCAGAAATTACATATCATCGTTAATAAAATTACAGATCTAGTATCTGAACTCCAAATCCAAAATCTACACAATAATAACTCTAGAGCTGAAATCTCATAAACAGAAGATGATAACAATAAGATGAATCAGTTGCGAAAAACTTATCTCCTTCTATTATTAAAATTCATTTTCTCGTAATAATGAATAGATAAAAGCAGCAGGAGAGATATACCTCATTTTTTCAGTGGGAACGTGGCCATGAAGCATGTTTTGGAGTCTTGATCTACAAACCATAACAACACAAGTTAGAAGATAAAATCGAAGGGAAATCCAAAGAAGAAAGAGAAAGAAGATAAAATAGTAAGAAACATAATAGATCTGGTGAAAAAGAGAGAGAGCAAAGAAGAAACAAGTTTAAAAATAGTCTCTAAAATTCTTCATCGAGAGGAACATGCACTTTGTTGATATGGAGGCCCCTGTTTGTTCTTTTATTTCCCAATCTGGTCATTGGGACAGGGCCAAATGGGAGACCTTTCTGCCTAATTGGGTGGTTGATAAAATCATGACGCTCTCCCCTCCAATAGGCATTGCGGATGACGTTATTTGTTGGCGAAACGCTCCTGATGGTAATTTCAGCATGAAATCTGCCTACGAAGGTATCTTCCACCAGCATAACCTCAGTAATCAATCCCACTGGCGTCGTCTATGGCACTGGGGCGTTTCTGAAAGAGTAAAACATTTTATGTGGCAAGTTTTCCACGAGAAGCTACCAACAAATGAGATTAGAGCGAGACATAACCCGAATATCCCAAACACTTGCCCTTTTCAGTGTGAGGTCGAAGAGAGTATCCTTCATGTTTTGAGAGACTGTGAGCAGGCCCAGAGAGTCTGGTTTTCTTTAACTAACCATCTATACTTTACTATGTTTTCTTCTGGTAGTTTGCAGGATTGGCTTAAATGGAATTCACAGCATTCTCCGGGAAATAAAAGATGGCAAGATGGTCGTGGCAGAGAGTTTTTAGCACCACATGTTGGCTCCTTTGGAAGAATCGGTGTTGCCAGGCTTTTGAAGGTAGAGCTAGCAAACCAGAGGACTTAGTTCACAGATGCATCTATCATCTATCGGAGAGTGTGGAGAGTGGGCACTTCCATCATCAAATATTTCACGTCCCTGAGCGAGGTCTACTTCATTGGCAACCTCCAGAGGAGGACTCTTTCCGTATTGACGTTGACGGTTCGACTGCTTGTGATGGTCAATCAGCCTGTGGAGGGGTCATCCGAGATCACCGAGGTAATTGGATTCGCGGATTTCAACAGAAGTTGGGTCACTCTTTCCCAACTGCTGCGGAAATCCATGCAATCCAACGAGGACTCCGGTTATGTATGCAGATGGGCCTTAAAAAAGTCAGACTGTTCACAGACTCTCTACAGGCCATCCATTTATTATCCACACAGTGTGGGATTGACCACCCTTTATATGATGTTATCCTTGAAACCAGGTCCCTCATTTACGCTGACTGGGATCTGAAGATTTCCCATACACATAGGGAGAATACTCGCTGTGCTGATTATCTTGCACGAATGGCTCATATGAATCATCAGGCTTCTGTCGAATTGGGGACATCCCCTATGCAATGTATTCATCTTTTTGTATTGGAGTGTGGGGGCTGCCACACGAATATTCAGTGGGACTTAGCCCGTTGATTTTGTAAACTTTCAAGCTTTGCTTGCCTTTGTATTTCAAAAAAAAAAAATAGTATATAAAGAAGAAGAAGTAAGAGTTAAATGCGTGGTGGTAAGCATTACAGATCTGGTGAAAATAAAGAGAGAGAAAAGAAGAAACAAGTTTAAAAACAGTATATAAAGAAGAAGAAGTAAAAGTTAAATATGTGGTGGTAGTGGTTGCGTTGATGAGAAAGAAGAGTGTGGATCTATAAAACTGACAAATAAAGACTGTCAGTACAGATTTGAATTATTTTTGGAGTCCCCAATTTAATTTAGGGATGCCTAAAGTTGTTTAGTTAATTTTTTTTTATTTTTTTTAAACTTTAGACGTCCCCAATTAAATTGGGGACGTCTAAAGTTATTATTATTTTTTTTAATAATCAGGGACGCCACTTTAGGCGTCCCTGATAACATTAGGGACGCCAAAAGTGGCATCCCTGATATTTAAGGGACGCCTTTTGGCTTCCCTAATATATATTAGGGACGTTAAAATGCGTCCTTGATTAAAAAAAAAAATTTACTTTAGACGTCCCCAATTAAATTGGGGACGTCTAAAGTGACCAAAAGGCGTTCCTGATTTTTTTAAAAAAAATTTAATTTTAGACGTCCCCAATTAAATTGAGGACGTCGTCCTTTTTTAAATTGGGGACGTCTAAAACTATTCAAATCTCACTCAAAATTACAAAAATGCCACCGTCTTTATTTTTTACGTCCTTTTTTAAAAAAGGGACGTTTTTTAGGGTCGTAAAAGCAATATTTTGTAGTAGTGGTGACTCACTAGTTGTGACTACCCAATGAACGTGTTGAGAAACAAGTTCATTTAGGTGGGTCACATTAGATTCACAAGTACTCCAAAACTCCAAGTTTGCACGGGCCGATCGTTCAATGAGCAATAATGGATTTGGATCCAAGTGGGTAAAAACTTTTCCATTTCTTTGTTTCCAAATCAACCACAATATCCAGCAGACAAGGGAGATATCCTGATCCAACAATTTGGAAGAGTCAGATGATATCAAAAGCCACCACGAGTTAAAGTTTGAGGCCACATGCTTAGCCAGTTTAATGCATAGACTTCTACTGAACCAAATACATCTCGTCCAGGGACTAAAAAAATAGTGAATGCTCTATCGATTCATTCTCTGATGCACATATCGAGCATAGAGGGGAAGGTGCTCTCTTGTGTTTGAATAAGGCTTCATTCATTGCCACAGCTTTAGTTAACAACCTCCACACAAAATGTCTCACACGTGGGATAGTTTTCAGCTTCGAAACATACCTCCAGTCAATTTGAGAAAGAACACATGATGTACTTGCCTTATTCTGGGATACTAGAGGGTGGGTTTTACCTTTTCTATAACCGAGCTTGACTGTATAGTTACCATTCTCCGCTAGTTTCCAAATAATCTTATCAGGGATGCCATTCTGAGGAATTGGATTAGCAGCAATTGCTTGCAAGATGAATTCTGGCACTAAATCCCGGATAGGATTAAGATCCCTCGAGCCATGAACAATTAGATCACTTACAGTACCATGTTGCACAATATAGTCATTATTATTTTCAGGTTTTGCTGGGAAGTTAACTTGAGGCACCCAATTATGATCCCATATTCTAGTCATAGATCTAGAACCAATATCCTAGAAAAGGCCATTCTTTAAAGAGTCCCTACCCTCAAGGATGCTGGACTAGCACCAGGAGGCCTTGTTGCCCTTCTCCACTGCCATAAAATCCTCCTTTGGGTGATACACACTCTTTATTACTCAAGCCCAGAGACTGTTAGGATTATTCAAAAGGCGCCATACTGTTTTGGCAAGCCAATCATCATTCATTATAATGAAATCTTTGAAGCCCATATCACCAACCAATTTAGATTCCGTTAGAGCTTCCCATGACTTCTAATGTATTGACCTACCTTCTTTACCACCATCCCACTAGAAATTAGCAACCAAGTTGTTCAGCTCTTTATAAGATCTGGTAGGAAATTTAAAGCAGTTCATCAGGAAAATGGGTATTGAATTAATGACGGCATTTATCATTACCTCACGTCCTGCATGCGAGAGAGTAGCTTTACTCCACCCTTATATCTTATATCTCACTCTTTCCCCAATATATGAGAGGGCTTGGTGCTTTGTCTTGCCCCAAATGCAGGGTATACCAAGATAATGATCAAGATCTCTAATTGGTTTAATACCCAAAATGTGGCCTACTCTAGTTTTAACATCCTCTAGAGTATTAGTCAAAAAGAATGTACTTGATTTATCTAGGTTAGTAGCTTGTCCTGATGCAAGGCAATAACTATTAAGTATTTGAGCCAGCTTAACACAGTTTTGATCACTAGCGTTCATGAACAACAAAGCATTGTTGGCAAAGAAGCTATGTGTGAGTTCTAGAAAAGAATTACTCAATTTGATTCCCTTCAAAGTTCTAGCCTCCTAGTTCTTGGAAATCATAGTACTGATAACCTCCATAATGATAATAAAGAGATAAGGGGAAAGAGGGTCGCCTTGTCATAATCCTCTTCCAGGCACTACAAAAGCAACCGTATCCCCTAAAACACAAAAGTTTAATTTCACAGAGTGGACACACCTCATAATTAGATTAACCCTAATCAGAGAAGAAACCAAGTTTCAACAATACCCATTCTAGGAAATCCCATTCAATATGATCATATGCTTTACTCATGTTCATTTTCAATGAAAATTCATACTTCCTACTAGAGTTCTTTCTACGAAGATAATGGTATACTTCATGAAATAATGTTATTATGTATAAGTCGGCCTGGAATAAAAGAACTTTGATTCAATGAGATGAAATCATTCAATAAAGGTTGCATTCGATTGGCAATGATCTTAGAAATGATTTTGTAGGAGAAATTACATAGCTCAATGGGTAAATAATTGGACACATGCTCAAGCTTTTCCAATTTAGGGATCAAAGTCACATTCGTATCATTGAGGTCATGAAGCAATAGATTCCAAACAAAAAGGTCCAGTACCAAAGAACATACATGGTCACCAATCTCAAGCTAGGGATAACGATAAAATTTACCTAAAAAGCCATACGGTCCTGGTGCCTTAGTGGCTCCCAAATTGAACGCCGCTCTTCTAATTTCCTTTCTGGTGATCGGTAATAGTAACTGCTAATTCATATCATTTGTGATTTTTTGATCAATAAAGAATAGCAGTTCCTCTATTGATCTAGCCCCAACTGATTGAAATAGCTCTTGGAAGTAGTTAGTGAGATTTCTAGAGATTTCGGTAATATCTGCCAACCATCCACCTAAATCATCCTTGAATCTCAAGATACTATTAAATTGACGACGTCGAATTATGGAAAGGTGGAAAAATTTTGAATTTCTATCCCCTACTTGCAACCAATCAATATGAGATCTTTGCCACCAATAGAGTTCTTTCCTTGCTATGGCTTGTTCAATAGATTTTGTAATTTCAGCAATTCTTCTAATATTTGGTAGTGAGAGCTTCCCCTATGTATGTGTCACTAAGAGCTGCTTGAGAGTCTTAATGGCTCTTTTATTATTAGGATATTCAACTTTGCTCCACTTGATTAATTCCCTTCAACAAGAAGCTAATCTGGTTAGAAAATATTGAAGGGAGGTAGAATCACTTACAATGTTACAGTGACAAATCCCAATTTTATTATATGTTTTTATACTTTATTTGAAGATTTTGTCATACTTATTGAGCTTAAAATACCTTCTTTATGCTTAATTGAGATTAAGAGTAAATATATTAACTTAAGATTAAAAAGGGCAAAATTGTCATAAAAATTGTAATTACTCTTAATCATTTATTTTTTAAGAAGATTTGATGTTGGGTTAATTATTTTCAATTGTAGGTATATGGAAAATGGGATTAAAACTGAAAATGGCAGTTTGAGACTTGAATTTGAAAAAAGCCAGATTGGTCCCACAAATATCAGAAATTCCATTTTAGTCCACGAGTACAACACACTGTTTTGCCTTTAGGTCTGAAATTTTGACCAATACACGCTAAGACAGATATATACATACAAAGACATGAGCTGAGGTGAAGGGGAGCGCCGCTAGCTGGGTTCATCGCATCTCATCACCGGCATTACCTCTAACCTCATCGGCGACCTTCACTCCCTTCTTCCATTCTTTCCGTCACCGGTGAGGTTCAGATTCAGAGAACCAGAAATAGAGAGAGGGTCACGACTGTTGCTGAGCTTCAGGAGGAAGAGGAAGGCCGTGGATCTTTGCCACAGTTCTGTCGGTCGCCCTTGTCTCTCACTCCAACACCACCCCACCGCTGATTCTTCACCCCCGAAAACACCACCAACGTTTCCATCACTCCAATATCACCTTCCACCACTATGACCATTGTTTCACCTTCATTATAGTATCGTTCGGCCATTATTCCACCACCATCGTTGCTCCTCCACTCCTTACTATCACTCCGTTACCACCTGGCCCACAACCACAACAACACTACCGTCACCATCTTCCTGCTTCATCGCCAGCAGTGTCCTCCCTTTGTTTTAAACCATTCCAGACCACTTCCTCTGTTCAAGCTGTGGCTTGCTCTGTTTTGTTTCTGGAATTATTTTAGCCTTCAATTTCATTATTTGTAGCTAATTGGTTAATTGATTCAATGTGCTCCATGGCTGTGATTGTGAAATTGTTTGGTGAAACTGTGATGACAAACTGTAATAGCTGATTTCCTTAGCTCTTGGAGATGAATTGGATATGGCTTGAGCTCACATGTGCTTCAAAGGGGAGTTTATTTTATCTATAGTTCATTATATTTGTGATTTCTTAGATTTAATAATTCATTTATGTAATGAAACTACGATTTTTGTTAAAATTTTTATGAATTGAGTTGTTGTGATTTGGAATTTGTAATGAGGATTTGTACTCATCAATATATATGGTTATATATGTGTTTCTCTATGATTTTATTGATTTCTATCTATTTAACATGGTATGTTTGATGGTTTGATTGAAATAGAATTGTAGTTGAACCTAAATGCATTGTTTATTCCATAGTCACTCTTTAAGGGGTTTTAATAATGTTTAAATAAATGGGTTCATGAGTTTAAGCATTAGACTTAATGGTAATTGGGGTTTGGTATATTAGAAAACTTAGAAAAACTCATTACACTAAAAGGGCTTAATAGCATTTCAAGGGTAAGGGTTCCTCTTTTGTGATGCTAGACTCTATGGTAATTGAGGTTTGGTATATTAGAAGCTTAGTGAATTAACTCCCCAAATATCTTAATTGAGCAATGATAGCCATTGAAAACCATTTCCAAGAGCATCTTCATCATTTGCATTTCTAACCAATTTCCATTCCATACCAATTTTATTCCAAAACTATTAGTTTTAAAAGCATTTTAGTTTAATTGCAATTTAATTGTTAGATAAAAAGTTCAAAAACCATTTTTAACTCATTTCATGTCAATCATTACACTTAGTTTCTAGGTAATTAATAAAAGGTTCTTTGAGAGACGATCCAGGATTGCACCTTATATTGCAATCCTTGGTTTAATTTTGAAAAAGGTTACCAAGGCACAAAGTTGACAGCGCCTTATTCTTCATACAGTGCTAACCCGTTCTGATTGTTTGTAAGTAGGTCATATGGGACACCCATACATCTTCAAATTTGAAACACTTCCGTCGACGAGGCCGAGAGTAGTAGCAGTCAATCAGAATCAAGTGATAGTCTGATCCCAAAGGATCAATGTGAAAAACTTGCAAGTTAGGAAAATATTCTCGAAGAGAGACATTCCCGAGTGCTCTATCAATTCTTCCCCTAATGGTCTCTCCTTCCTCCCTTTTATTACACCAAGTAAAGTTGTACCCATTATATCTAAGATCCATGAGTTCACAGTCATCAATAAAGAGCTGAAAATTAATAATTTTTTGTATGGCTCTCGGATTAGCACAAATTTTTTCATCTTAAGATACAATATCATTAAAGTCCCCTACACATAACCAGGATAGCGACATTTCACCTGCTACTTCTTCGGACCTCTTCCTAACACATTAGTTAATCTCGCTTATTGGGAGGGCCATAGATAAATGTCACGTATGACGGAGTCTCAAAGGAAAAAGAGCTAAGACTAGTTTGAATAATATTTTGTGAAGTGTAAACCCCTCACAATAATTATATTTGAATTATGAAATTTAAGTGAAATAGAGACCAATAAAACAAAAATCACATTTACAATCACTCATATCCAAGAGATGGGGTGTCCACACAAAACGTTTAAAAATGGAATTCATCTGGTCTCACATTCACTTTCGAATACAATTACCTGTGCAGTTATATCACATAACAAATATCAAAGTGCGTAACCAAAATCCCGACAACCCGGGGTTACTTGTATATATAGAATGGGTTTAAATGTTTCCCAAAATGAGGATTACATATCCAAAAGATCCATATTTACAATCATATACATAAAGTAATCCCAAAAATCCAAAATCTAATATGTCCTTACTGGTCCTAACACTCCTGGTTGGCCGCTTCCCTTTCGAGCTACTTGCCCTATCTGAAAATGTTAGTCAAATGGAAAGACTGAGATTCTAAAGAATCCCAGTAGTAACAAATCACTCATATAATATATAAACACAAGGCATGTAATGCTACCATGTTCACCAGCATCATCAGCAACACAATGATCCGTGGCTCGCGCCACAGACAACAGCACTCACGGTTGTATCACAATGCACTATGCCCGCTTTCGCGGTAATCACAATGACAGCTTTCACTACAAACATTATGCCCGCTTTCGCGGTAATCACTATGCCAGCTTTCGCTGTAATCATAATGCCTACTTCCGTGGTAGTCATTATGCAGCAGCATCATAAAGTACAAAGTATCTCAAAGCACAACGTAACACAAGGTACAATGCTCCACAATGCACAAAGCTCCATAATGTATCTCAATGCATCTCAAAGCAGTAGCAGTAGCACACAATGCATGACAGGCAAACATACAATACATTTACACAAAGTATAAGAGAGAAGTCACTACTTGTATCTTTCCTGACGTTTTTTAGTACAGTGGGCTCACGAGTCTGATAGATATCAAATCCTATAACCAAATTAGGGACAATTGATTAATCTCTTTCCCAAATACCTATTTTCATAATACTTTAAGTTGGTTATCATTTAAGACTCTTTAGGTGATTATCAAAGGCCTACACATATGCCTAAAGGGCTGGAAGAACTACCCTGAAGACCCCTTTTTCGAAAGGCAAAACAGTGATTTTTGGCTGACGCACTCGAGTGATGAAAGACTCGTACCTGAGTGAGAATGGCTTTCACTCGCGAGTTTTTGACAGTGAGAAGCTACTTTGGCCAGAAAGTGCTCACATCACTTGAGCATAAGGCTTTGCACTTGGGTGATGACTCTAAATCCACTTGAGTCCCCGAAAGTGCAACACAAAGAATGACAACCCGAGAGCACATGTAACATCAGAGGGACAAACTCACTTGAGTATACCCTCCAGTGCTCGGGTGAGAAAGTTTCACTTGCAAATATAGAAACACACTCTTGAACATCAACCAGCGAGTGACAACCCGAGAGCAACCCTAACTTTTGAACACACGCCATCACTCGAGCAATCCCATGCTCACTCGAGTGATCACCAACATCACTTATAGTGAAGGAAGTGCACTCGAGCCCTCTTCATAAGAACCCAGGTGAAACACAAAGCAAAAAGATAAAACATAAGGCAGCACTCGAGTGAGTTCCTCCCTTACTCGAGTAAGGCTATCAGATTGCTAGATCACAGCAACTGATAGAATTTTCTAGATTGGTCAAAACCACACCTAATGGTTCCCAAACTCCCCACAATGCTCATACTCACTCAAAATGACTTAGGGAACCCATTGGTAACCTCCAAAACACTCAAATACCATTTTAACCACAATCTATGCCCTTGGGTCTCAATGACACACAACACCCAAATTTCATTTAATACTCTTCCAAACTTCAAAACCATATCAAATACCCAAAGAACCTCACAATGAACTAATCCCAATATTAATTACTATGAAATTCACACATTCCAAAATGACCATAAACCAGGGCAAATTTTCAGAATTTCTCAAACTTATCCAAAACTCATAACATATATATCAAAAAGCATTAAATGCCTACCTCTTCACTTTGACAAATCCAGAATCTTGATCCTCCAACTTTCAATTTCGTCCAACACTTAAATCACCACATTTTAAGATTATGAAATTACCACAATAGAGCTTTCAACACTATGAACAAAATTAGTGAAGAGGATTTGAGTATAAGAGGACCATTACCTACCTAAAATCAAAGCTTTCACTTTCTCTTTCTACCTTCAAGGTCACCAAAAGTGGGAGGAGGAGATAGAAATGGTGAGGAATGGAGATGATGATAATAAAGCTTCTTTTCCCTTGCCCATACTCCCACTGAAAATGAGAGAGAAGAGAGAGAAAAGTGGATTTTTGTCCTCTTATGCCACATCCAATGATCCTCACAATGCCACATGTCAACATCTTCTCAATTCCTCAATGAGCTCACACAAGCTTATTGGACAGGATTCCGACCCATGTACAACAAATCTCTACCCTTGATCTTTAATCACTAAATAAACTTATATCAAATTTACATCACATTTCTACAAAAGTGTTTAATTACACTAATTACAATCAATATCAGAGTCATTAGCCCTTAATCTCAAATTAGGTCATTACATGAAGTATAAAGGATATTTACCACAATATTATCAGACTACCACAATGTGAGACCCCCACTTCTACTAATCGGTTCAACTGTCCATTCCTCTTGAAAACCACATTTCCATATGGCTTTTCGGACCACCCTCTTTTTTTGTTTAGGTTCCATGAGGAAAAAAATTTGGGGTTTATTTCTGGAGTACTCCTCCCTTAAGTTATGAATTGTCAAGGGAACCCCAATACCTTGACAATTCCATGCTAAGATTTTCATTGTGAACTGGTGGCTAGTCCCATCTAGCCACCGACGTTTTGAGAAAGAGTATGAGAATCAGTACCATCAGTAGGGCTATTAAGAGCATACCAGTTATCTGGAAAATCTACTTCGCCCGGCGTTGTGAGAGGAACAATAAAGAAGGATGTATTCACTGATTGGCCTTGACGCAGAACTTTCTTGAGCGAACGGTAGCTACAGTGAGATTTTTTGGAGGCTATCGGAGCTATACTTTTTGTTTTAGGTGAGACTTCCCTAACCTTAAAGTGAAGACGATGGCGTCTACTGCGTTCAATATCAGATTCCTTAGCATCCAGTAGGGGCCTTTTCAAATTAATTCCTCTTAATCCATTGGTAACCAAGGACATCGGTGAAAGCCCATTTAAAGGAACTAAGACCCAAGACACCTGCTCAACTTTAGTAGGGAACTCTACGCTATATCCCAAATCAGTTTGGTGGCCTATAACTTCAGTTAATTTTCTTTGGTGTGGAGATTTCAGACTTGTCAAGATGGCCCACATTTTTCTGACTATTTGAAGTAGAAACTAGTTTACTATTACTATACTCCAGCCCATAGTATGCAATATAATTACCTTCCATATAATATGCAATTAGCTTTCCTCTTTCTCATCTATTAAGCTATAAGGGTATTTTGGTCTTTTTAATATCACACTTGTTTACATTGAAGTACTACACATATTTTAATTTCAACATGTTAGGTCTCATTCCTCGCATACATTTCCAAATGGGAATTTATCCCCAATTCCCCTTTTTTTATTTTAAGATATTGATAAATGTTGGTTATATTAACCAATGGAGATTGGATCCACTGAAAGAGGCTATTCCTTACAACCTAGCAAACTAAACTAAGGTTTTGATTTCCTCTAGGAGAGTGTCAACATTTAATGCCTAATAGCGATAATGTCTTGAATAGGACTATATCTAATAAGAGCATTCCTGCACTAGTAAAAAAATGTTGGTCAAATTTTTTTAAGGGAAAAGAAGAAGAAGAAAGAAATCCAAGTGATGTTCCCTATTGTGATTTGGTACTACATAAAACAAGCCAAGTTTTGTTGGCAGTGTGTAACCATTACCTACAAAACAATAGGAAAATAAAGGACTATTCGTAGCTCATTTGAATCTACCATTTATTTGTGGCATGCTTTATTCCCTCTCACCGACTGTTGAAGCCTCTTTGTCTCGCATCTCAGTCCTTCAAATTTTTCTTCATATGAAAGTCTTGATTAATTCCAACATTCATTAATAACTTCCATTAATCCCACATAGTATGTGTAATATTTGATTCTTTCCTAGAGCTTTGTTTTCTAGACGCTGGTTTAGATGCTGATCAAGAACCCTTCGTATGCGCCTGGCGAATTTGGATGGCCATTGAGTACCAAAAGCTAATAATCACTTTAGATTGTCTAAATTTAATTTTGATGGATCAGATTGAATTTTTTTACTTTTACAATTTTTAAAAGAAATATTTTAATGTGTACATAATCTATCTAATATAAAGATAATTCCTTAACTATCAATTTTTCAAAAAAAATGTTTTTTTATTTAATAATCATCATATCATTTGAAAATGTTAAATCCAAACCACTGAAATTCCATTTGAACCATGTAGATTTCACTGTAGATCTCACCACATTGATTAGTTGTTAATTTATCATTATGAGTTACCGTTAGTGTTGTAACTGGTTCTTTTTTTTTTGAGTGAAATATTGAAGTTTATTAATCCATTAAGGTACTAATACAAAAACTGGTTCTAGAAGAACCAACCCAGTCATCCATAATCAACTATTGCCTCTCAAATGGAAGGTAATGGGTGATTAAGGAGAACAAAACTCTATATAATACTATGTATTAATTTAGCTAAATGATTTGTTAAAGTATTATGATCTCTAGAAATATGACTAATAAGGACCTGCCAGCTTCTAGACAACCGTAGCCTGGCATCCTTAATAACCTCTCTAAAGGGGTGATTGCTATCACAACCCCTTATGAGTAAATTCATAGCCTTAAGACAGTCAGTAAATATTACAATATTCTTTAAATTCTTGTTCCAACAAATTTGAAAACCTTCAATGATTGCAATAATTTCTACTACTACAGGAGACACTTAAGTAAGCTTACACATGTAGCCATAAATCTAGCTTCTATCCTCTGCCCTAATAACTCCTGCACATCCACTTTGACCTGATTCTATAATAGAGCCATCTGTTTCCAGAGTACTAAAATCCTAACTTCTTCTAATATCACCTCCACCTTTATTAACCGAATGGGTATATAACTAGCAATGAGAGTTTAAATCCATCTCCTAATTAGTTCGAAATAAGCTGAGTGGGCATTATGATAATCAATCTTTGGGTTTTCCCTAAATAGCTTTTTGCATCGAACCACCCAAATGTTCCAACATATATACCCAAACAGGGTTGCCTAGTTGATCTTCTTTATGAAGTTCCTACCCGCTTCATGTTTGAGGTTCCATTTATATCCACTCCAATCTCTATAAAGTAGAAAATTTATCCCATAAGGCTAGATTGACTATGGAAATCAACCTTTCTCGAGTGTTTGCGAAATCCCTTAGAAGGTGCATCAAATCCTTGTCTTGGTTGTAATCGAAATGACATCCTGCATGATCTGTTAATCCCCTCTGGGCTTTAAGCTATGCTGTGTGTGCCCTTCCATTTGCAACGAGTGACATGAATGATTTAATCTTCTCAAGTGCCTTCCATCTTCGCAGCATCCTCCAAAACATTTCATTCGAACTGTGGGAACTTAAAAAAAGAAAATGATATGTAGAACTAATAGAAAAACAAACCCTAGAAGATGGCTTCCACAAATATTTATCCTCTCCTTTTTCCTCACAGGGAGGGTGTTCACATATAATTTGATTGATAATGTGAAATTGGAACCATTTGCATAGTTTGGTTGTATCCCACTCACCCCTAGGGTTAACATATTCTTGAACTTTTTCATTTTTATTCATAAAAACCTCAAAACCTGGAATTATCCCAATCAACGGCCTATTCAGCTCAGACCAGTTGTCGTAACAGAAAGAAACCAAGGCACCATTCCCAATTTTGACTCCTACCCCTCTTTGGAATTTGTTCCAAAAAGAACAAATTCCCTTCCAAGCAAAAGATGCATCCCCCTGAGCCACTGGCCTATTCATCTGATCCTATTGGTATTTTGCCCAGAGAACATAGACCTATAATACTTCCTTATTATTTAGTAAATGCCTACAAAGCTTCATAATAAAGGCTTCATTTTCTTCACACATGTCACGAATACCTAGACTACTATTTCTCTTGTCTTTCATAATATGATCCCAAGAAATGAGATGTAACTTTTTCTAATCATCATTCTCACCTTATAAGAAACACATACTCTTCTTCTCAAGATCCACATAATTCCTTTTGGTAGTAACATCATTTACATATGATAGGATGGTAACACAGATAACACTGCTTTTATAAGTGTAACTCTTCCTACTAGGTCTAAAAATCCTCTCTTCCCCTATATAGCTTTTTCTGTGTTTTTTTTCCATAATGGGTGCAAAGGTGACCTTGGAGACCCTTTTATGAATTAAGGGGATGCCAAGGTATTTACCCAAGTCCCCCGTTAATCATACACCTATACACCGACTGAGATTGTAGGCCCTGGAGAAATGAACATTCTTGGAGAAGCACACTCTCATTTTGCCTTTATTAATTTTCTATCCAGAAGCATGACAGAAGATCTGTAAGTAGTCAACATCCTATCCACTTGACTCTCTAACGCCTCTCCAAATAATATAAGATCATATGTAAAGAAGAGGTGATAGATACTAGGTCCATCTCTATTAAGTTGAACTAGTTTATACGAAGCCCCATTAACAGCATCTTGAATAATATGGCTTAACCGTTCCGTACATAAAGTGAAAATATAAGGGGAGAGGGGGTTCCCTTGTCTAATTCCACAAGAAAAGCTAAAAGTATCGGTCGCTTCCTCATTCCATAACACTTGAAAAGACAGACTCAAGATACAAGCCATAATAATCTCACAGATTTTTCCTTCAATACCAGGAGCTTTAAGGGTATCATGTATGAAAGACCATTCAAGTCGATCATAAGCCTTCTCAAGATCCACCTTGACTGCCATCCATCCCTTTCTCCCTGTCTTTGTCTTTGTTACTGCTTTGGAGACCTATAATAAAACTATATTGATGATCACAAACAAGCTTTCCCATTATATCCAGAAGACGACAACTCAGAATCTTGGTAATGATCTTGTAGCTCATGTCATAGAGAGAGATTGGCCTGAAATCCATAATTATTTATGGATTTTCCATTTTAGGATGAGCATAATGTTTGTGTTGTTTATATCTCTAATCCAATTAGGATTCTAGAAAACCTCTGTTACCAAGTCAACAATACGATCCCCAACTATCGACCAATATTCTTGGTAAAATACCTCTTGTAAACCATCGAGCCCTGAAGCCTTAAAAGCCCCAAGATCAAAAGTCACTCCTCTAATCTCTTCCTTTGATACAACTGCATTGATCCTTTTAAATTTTATTGTACTTAAGACCAAAAATCAATTATAAGTATCAATGGAGTTGATATTAGCCACTCCACTCTAAAAAAGCTCTTTGTAGTAGCCAACAGTCAGGTTTTTTTAATATGTGTGGAAGCTAATGTCTCGTGAACAGGTGATAGGGACACATATCCGTGCTGCTAAATTAATTCGTTCCATTCAAACCTTGTTATAGTATATGCTCTTCAAACTTCGATATGGAAGGGTATGTAAGACGATTAGCTGGATCTCTTGTCTAAAATAGACATTTGAGTTGTTAATTAAAAATAAAAAAAATCATACATTTTGAAGCACAGGTAACAAACACGAATATTTTCAGATGTTTGATCGTTAGTTGACAAAGCTGTCCCTTGTCACCTAGTTTCAATACTATGTATGAATAAACATAAACCAAATTTCTTGTCACCTAACCACTTGACATATCTTGTTTTGAAATTGCACTAATCATATTCATGGAAATAAAATACTAATTAATTTTGACTTGGAAATGTATAGCTTAATGTTATTTTAGGAAAAATGAGGCTTATTTTGACTATGGGTGGAAACAAGTTAGGTCAGGTCAGGCCGGCCAGGCTTTATCCTTAACAGGTCAATCTATCTTGTACTAATATGGTCCTATTTATAAGTTCAAATTAATTAACTCTCACATACCAATAGGGGTTAGTTAACTCATTAATTATGGGCTAAATTTTCAATTTTGCCCAATATATGATTAGTTCCAAAAGTCAACATAAATAATATTTTTATTTTATTACAATTAATAGGGGGAAAAAGTAAAAAACACATTTATTTCTCTGAAGCTGAACTTATAGTAAGGACCAAAATCTTTTGTTAGAATGGATTTATAAATCAGACCAAAGTGGTAATAAGTCAACCTAAGCTTGGTCTATAGAAAGGCCTGGCTTAAATTGAAGACTATTAAAATAGCCTATATTTGTAGAAACTTTAAACAAGCTAATAGGCCATTACATAAATCAATACAAAATTACATTAATTCAATCTAAATTATCCAAAATGCATAATAAAATATGATATAATCTAATTAGCTAGCAAGACAAACACCAAACACAAACAATAAAAGAATTTTGACCACAATAACAACAATTTAGACTAAATATATACTAGGCTTAGACTGACCTGACATGCTTAATAGGCTTCCTAGTGAGCCTAGGTCTGACTTGTTTTGTGAAATAGGCCTTCGAAAAGGTCTGTGTTTACTCCTATTTTTAAATAGGTTAGGCTACAAGCAAATTGACCTATTTTTAACCCTAATTTTGACTCATTATTATATTATTATTATCTTAAACTGGTTAATTATTATAGTGTAGCCAGCCAATTGCACAAAAATCTTCTACACACATACAAAGTGTCCGTGTATTCATACTCTCACTAATTTGTGTGCTTTTCATACCAAGTGTCCTTGAATTCTTCATATAACATGATGCCCATTTCTCTTTTATTTGATACATGGATGATAAGTAAAATATTTGCATATTTATTTTCCCTTATATGATGCTTTTATGGATGATATTTGAGCTCAATTTAAAGAATTTGGGTGTAACTGATAAATAAATAATGATTTTGGCATAAAATAGAATTTCTTGAAAACTACTAAATCAGACACTGTTTCAGTTTTTAGGCAATATCTGGAGCTCTAGATGTCAGATTGGGACATTCTTTATATGGATAAAAATCTAAGAAAAAGCTCTACAACTTTTATTTTGAGACCAAAACCCAGTTCTATCTCCATGAGTTTCAAATTTTGCTCAGAAGTTGAGAACGTGAATTTGTCCAAGTCTGACCTTGGCCCACTAATTTGATCATAACTGGAGCTGTAAATATTGAAATAATTTCCACTTGCATCTTCGAGGTAAGATCCAGAGCTGCAACTTTCATGAAGATCAGAATGTGAAATTCCACCTACCACTTCACCTACCATTTCACCAACCATCCCACCAACTCCAATCTTCCCTATATATAGCCATCCTCTCCCTCACATATTACACACACAATTTCATATCCTTTACTTTCCTCTATTCTCCACATATACCATCATCTTAGAGTTAATTTCATGCATTGTATTTACTTCTTGCATGCCTCCTTCATGGAAGGCTTATGTAGTCCTTCTTTATGGATAGTTTAAGTTGCCACCTACATAGAAGGTTTTACCTCCTATATGGAAGGCTAGATTTTTCCATTTTAATGCATCTTGTGGATGTATTTTTATGTTTTAGAATTTAATAATTACGTTTATTGCAATGTTTATGAAGTTGTCAATTGATTTTATTTTTGTTTTTAATGTCATAATGTGCTAAACTTTCATTCTCCTAGAGTGATGATGTAGCTTACTAATGACGGATTGTATCTGAACTTATTAAATCTATTTTGAATTTCTCCTTCATGATTGAATTTTAATTATTATTCTTAATGCTTTCAATTGATTGGCTACCTTTTGAATGATTTCAATATGTATGTTGAAACCGGAAGGATATGCATGTGTATAGATCCTATAATTAAAACCATAACTTGCATATGAAATAGGAATATATTCTTATGAGTTGTGTAGTCTTACTGAGTTCCATAAATCTTAATACATAATTAATTACTTTTGAATATATTGGATTAGCAATTAATTATAGAATTGCTTGATCATGGAAGAGACTGGTAATTAAATTAGGAAAACTCAACTATAAATCATGTGGAATAAATTGGGTTAGAATAGATAAGTGATTCAATCTGAAATTTTTTAAGTGAAATCTGACCCTTAGGGCTTGTTCTCATAGTTGTTTTCATATCATTTGCACTCATACTTAATCATCTTTTATTTCGTACTCTTAATCACCAACTAATTGATCAATTGAATAGAATTAAAATTACCCATTTTAGTACTTAGTGATCAATCCTCATGGGAACGATACTCTACTCACTTTTGTATTACTTGTTTACGATAGTGTACACTTGCACTTTTTAATAGATCATTTACACTTGTAACAATGGACATCAACCATGAGTTTTCTACCATATCGTGTTTTGATAATAATGCCTTCCATGTTTCTTCCAACTCTGTTTCATTCCAACAATGATACATACAATGGTTGAAATCACTAACCATCAAGTTTGAAAGATGCTTCATTGCATTCCATGTGCACAAGGCATGCTTTACATCTGGCATCACTTCTTTCAATGCACGTGCCATAGCAGTATCTTGGTCAGTGAAAATAGTTAGCGGCCTTACATTCTTGTGTGAGCACAAAAATGTCTCAAAGAGCCATTTGAAAGTCTCAATAGTCTCATTATATAACAATGTCACTCCAAAAATCACCCCTCCTTTGCAATGGTTGAAGCCAACAAAAATTGCAAGAGGTCTATGGCTATTATTTGTACAATAAGTTGGGTCTAGTGAAATAACTTCTCTAAAGAAAGTATAGTCAACCAACATGCGTGCATCAGCCTAGAACTCATTTGTCAGGTGCTCCTCTAAGTCTATTTGGTGAGCATGGAAAAAAGATGGATTTTCTACTAGTTGTTGCTGAAAATAATGAAATATACATCCAGCTTCATCACATTTCATTGCCATTTGCCTTCTTGAATTAAGATAATTTTTTACATCAACTCTTGTATATTCCAAATTTTCTCGACCTCCTACATGCTGGCTCTATAAATTGAATTCTGATTTTTTATTAATCCCAACTTTTTTAGCATTTTCTAATTCATAAAATTGAGCTGATGTTATTTCTCGATGCAATGCAAGAAGGTGGATTCAAGCGGCTGAAGAGGATGCTTATGATCTAGAAAGACTTCGTTTACTTTGAATTTTCCATTTACTTTCTTAACTTTCATTCTAGCTTTACAGCCTATTCTTGTCTCATCCCTAGGCTTCCTAGTTTGCATATCTCGTTTGTCTCGTTTTCTCACTCCTTTATTACACACATATAGGTAACATGTGTATGATGACTTATCCCTTCTACTCTTGTTGCCCCCTTGCCTTCAAACACCAAAGCCAGTTTTTCTACCATATGCCCTCCAAAATTCCCATGATTCTTATATTATCAAATTCAAGATTAAGTCTAGGAGTTAAATTTATAGCCATGGTGGAAGCCTCTTGCAAAATTGGAAAAATATATACCCAATGTAAATTGATAAATAAATAACCAAAACAATAAAAGCATACTAAAAGGTTTAAAGTGGATCTTATATAAAGGATCAGGTATAATACTTTACTTGCAATAGGAAAATACACATACATCTGTCAATATTAGATCAAATCGAAATCTGAATTTCAAACATAATCTATGAGGGGCCATGTTTTCCTTTTCAAATTGTGCAATGCTTTTTTTTAAAGTGTATCATACAACAAAAGAATCCAAATTTACGACCTTAAAATTGAACATTACACAATTCATACTCAAAACATTGATATTCAAAACATTCTCAACAATAAAACACAAAACAAAGAGGCTGGTCTTTTTTAGCAAAATTATAAAATAATAGTGGAAAAGATTATAGAAGAAGGGAAGTATTTTCATGGACAAAATATTGAATAGACATTTTTTTTGTTTCTAAAACCTTACAACATATTAAACACTTTGGTGGATTATAATACAAGGAAACAAAAACGAACAAGAAGCATTCTCTAATATTCAAGACCAGTAAATGCATTGAGTATTCAAAACCAATAAACAAGAAGAATTCTCTAATATTCCATTCTCTAATTTTTCCTCTTTCATAACCATTAAGTAGTTTTGTTTCAAGAACAATAAATACATTCTCTGATGAGGATATATTTACTCAAGCAACCAAAATAAAACTAAAGGTGCAAGAGAACTCTAGAACACGTAAGAAAGGCAAAAAATAGATTGATAGAACTCAATATTTATATATTTTTATTAATTAATCTTAGGCTTTTGCGGGAGTTAATTGAATATTCGGGGCATAATTAAGTGATAATATGAGATTTTAGTGAAAGGATAATTTGGAATTATAGTGGTTAAATTGTTATATTTTTAATTAATATTTTTTATTCCCATTATTTCTTAATTGTGAGCAAAAGATATTACTTTTATGAATATAATTTTGTAGGTGATGATGTGGCACAACTTTTGTCAAGTGGTCAAGGTCAAAGATGTTATTTTGGAGCTTAATGAAGGACAAGAGTGGAACATCACAAGTACAGAATTTATTTTCACATTTTTTCTAAAAGGAGATTAAATTAGCAAGGGCCTTGTTTGGTAGTTGTAATTTTGTGCCTAATTCTAAAATATATTTTTACCTCCTCATCCAAACATGGCACGACTTACTTTTAACCTAGAGAGAATTGAAGAAAGAAAAGGAGGTGGGGACCATTGTTTTAGAAGAGGAGGTGGCTGAAATAAAAAAAGAAAGAAAAGCACCAAATGGATTATTAAGAGATGTAGCGAAAGTTGAAGAATTGAGGAGAGAGAGGAGTTAACCAATGGATTAAGAAAAGGAAGGGAACAGGGGGGATTGGATTGAATAAAAGAAGATGAGGTGGCTATGAAGAATGAAGGGAGAGCACCTAGACTGAATGATTAAAAGGGGAGAGTTGACTGAATGGATTTGAAGACAGCTGGAATGAATTGAGAAAAGAGAGGTGGCTGCAACACTTCCATAGCTAATTCCTTTTTCATCCATCAAGCTTCCTCTTCCTCTTCCTCTTCCATGAGTAGCTAAGTTTTAGTGATTTCCTTGAGTTGGGTAATGGTTTGAGCTTCTAAACTTCAATGAAATTCCTTTAAGCTCTCTTTCTAGTTCATAATTATATGACTTTGTTAAGTATGTGGTTGTGATCTAGATTTTTCTATGCCAAGTGAATAAATGTCAACACCCATTTTCATTTCGATATATACTGATAAAAGTAGTTGTTTACAGTCCCAAGTCAAAATACAGAATGCGACAGTATTTCCAATATTTACAGGATTTCCCAAAATATCTTAAACATAAATTGATTATAATGATGAACTTTGACTTCGCCTCGGGACATGTGCCAATCACTTCCCTGTGTCTACGTTTTTGCCTTTCAATCCATTGGCACCCACTGAGATGTTTGTTTAGAAAAAGGGGTGAGATCTTGAGGAATCTCAGTAGAAACATACTATCAACATATAAAATGTGAAAATTAAATATGCAATGCACCATATCAGGTAAAATGAAAGTTCACAACGGTTCATATGTGTACACAAGTTTCAGGGCCAAACTTGGAGTTAGAACCCTACATATAGCTCAGTCGAGACACTAACCACAGCTAGGATTTTCAATATACCTTGGCCGGGCACCGAACCATAACCAGGTACTGTGCCTCTGGCACGCATTTAATTCACAACATCATCTTGGCTGGGCACCGAACCACAACCAGGTGCTATGTCTCTAGCACACATTTATATCACGAAATACAGTAACACATACATAGAAATAATCATATGGTATATGAGCAATAGTAGTCCCTACCTTAAAGTTCTATCAACCCTTTTTTGTGTACCTCATAAAACATGTCGACTTTTGGCTTCCAACTCGGTCCTAAAATATTAAATGTATAAGAAATAGATCATAACCTATCCAAGTATCATTCCAGACACTTCCATAGTATTTCTTGTGGCTATATTAGGTTATGGTGAAAATTTACTAAAATGCCCCCAGGACCCTAGTCTTGCCCCTCCCATATTCTTGCTTTAAAGTTATTTAGGCCCCTTTTACCGAATTAAACATGTTCATAAATTTTCTGAATCCCCAAAACAACATTTCATAATGTTTCCTCATTTTTTCTGGGTTGCAGATAATTTTAATATCTATTTATCCTTTATTCTCTTAACATTCCGCCTAAACTAAGCTTTTTGAATAATTATTGTAATATATATCTAATGCTTTCACCTTTAAACACTTATCTTTAGCCTCAAAATACTTTAGAAGCCCTTTAATTTATTTATGTATAAAGATTTGGAAGTTACAAAATTACAATGAAACATATATGTAACCACATATATTAAAACTCAATATTCACATCAACTGATTACAATCATAAATTAATTATTCAAATAGCTATTACACTGGTGGAAAAATCACTTTTAAGACTGGGTAAAAATGATATTTTAGACTAGTTCCGGATGCGATCTTGATACAGCTGGTCTAAAAAGTTTGCTACTTTTTAGACCAGTTAAGCAACCGGTCTTAAAAATCATTTTTAGACCGATTTTTTGAAGACCAGGTAAAAGTCATTACTTTTTAGTTGTTCTAAAAACCGGTCTAAAAACTATTTATTAGACCTCATATTTTTAAAACCAATCTTAAAAGTTATAGTTTTTAGATCGGTTATTTTGAAAACTGGTCTAAAAACTATTTATTAGACCTCATATTTTTAAAACTAGTCTAAAAACTATTTTTCACATTCGACTACATGCGTGTGATTGTTTCCTGAGATGAGTGTGGTTGTTTCCTGAATCTCAGATAGATCCTCAAATGAAAAGGTTGAGAAGCTTCAGGTCTTAGCTGTGACTATGGTGATCTCTGATCCCACTTTCCAAACAAGTCGCTATCATAATAGATTCTTCCGAGATCATCGATGGCAAACCCAGCCATCAGACTTCTAGTCTACATCCATAGGTAGGAACTTTATGAGTAAAGATTGGCATCAATTGGAGGTCAAGATCGGGCAGAGTCATTGAATAGTCTGAGTCTACCATAAGGAGAGACCTTGTTATCACATCTCAAATTCGAGTTCGGATCTTGGATCCTCTGTATTTCATTGCACATGACCTCTGTAACCCCCTTCACGCTTAAGGCCGAGATTAGTTCGTAAAAACGTAATTAATGTGGAATTAGAGACCGTAATAGATTTTGGGACTTAAACAAAATCAAACTTCCCAAAATCATAGCTTACAAAAACTTTTACAAAACCTATTCATGACGGTCTCATATTCACATTTCAATGCTAAATGGCCTGTACAAGTTGATTTCATTCACAGATATCAGAGTATAAAGCAAATTCCCGACACACTCGGGTTCCATTCATTAAATAAGGGATTTACAAAGGCACAAAGCCCACAATTCATTACCCTTAACTTGGGGATTACACCAAAACTATACTACAATCCCATTATATACAATTGTTTCCCAAAAATATCCAAAAGATATACATGATAACCAATAAACCAAAATATATTTCTAAACCGGAGCACTATCCGCTCTTCGTCGCCCACTTTCCTTTTGATCCTTCTGCCCTATCTAAAACATGGTTTTTGGGAGAGTGAGATTCTAAGGAATCCCCGTAGTAACAAATCAATCATATAATGTACAACAATAATGCATGTAAGCAAATCATTAACCACAACAAGCAACTACAATGGTAGTTACAACGGCAATGGTTAGTATGACACATGTCATCCCTTACGATTGCTCACGCTGAATTGCTCACGTTGCATTGCATCACAGCAATCCACACAATATATTTCACCACAGTTGGGATTCATATAATGCATTTCATACACAAGCCATACAGGCAAGATACACACAATGCATCTCAAACGCCGCCCCACGGGTCGGATTCACAATATCCATGTCGATTACGACGGCAGTTCAACAGCCGACCTAGAGATGACCACCATCAATCCCTACACGGCTCACACTGACCTGCTCATGCCGTAATGGACCATGGCACACATTTCACAAATTCAACGATAAGTTATGCATGCCAAAACATCATACAGAATATGAGAGAAAAGTCACTACCTTGATCCTTCCGTGCGTGTCCTAGCACCGGTCTCTCCTGAGGAAGGCAAATGTCAAATCCTATATTCATAATTAGGGACGAAGGGTTATATTCTATTCCAAGACTTAATTAACTTGAAACACTTAGTTTTGGTTATCATAATTGACTCTTAAGAGGCCCCAAATGCCTCTAATAAAAGCCCTAAAAGGTTGGGAAACAATAGGTTAGAGATTTCCTTTCGAAAACTCAAAGTGTTGGAACACAGGGGTGGGCCGCGGCCCGCCCTTCCTTGGGCTGCGGCCCAAATATGGTCATAAGGTCATGGACTGCGGCCCGACACTCATGGGCCGCGGCCCGAATCAGGTCAGAAGGTCTTGGGCCGCGGCCAAGAAATTTCTTGACTCTTGGCTGAACTTCAAAAAAACATAACTAATTCTAGAAAAATCGAAACGGAGTGATTCCAAAGCCAAATGAAAGGTATATGAGTTCTATTTCAAGGAAAAATATAGCCCTTCACTGGAAATCACTACACAAATACAGAATCACCAAAAACTACACACTACTCCAAAACAGAGTTCTGTTTCAATCCCAAACTTTGGACAACCATAACTCACAGAATACTAAACGAAATGACATAAAATATATGTCCATTTTGAAGCTTGGGATGTGAAATTTAAGACTGGAAAGTTTCAGAATTTTCCAATACCATTTGGTCATCTAAAACGCTCGCCCAAACAGACTGCGAAAAACAGAGCTCAAACAAGACAACTTTCCAACTTTTCCCAAGTGATTCAAATGAACCCAAAATCAATAACCAAGCTCATTCCCACACAAAATCACTCAAGGAATCCAATGGGAATGTCAAAATCACCAAAATCCTATTCCATTATCATGCTTTGGTTTTGGGTAACATTAAACACTAAAATCTCAAATTCTCCAAACTTAACAATTTCCAACCCAAACAATTCTATCTATCCAAAATGCATTCCAAACATACAAATTCCATACCAAACATATACCAAAATCTCAATGGCCCTCATTTTCGATAATGAGCCCAAAATTTCAGAAAATTAAAACTATTTCAAATGGTATGAAACTTAGATAGATAGATAGGTCTCACTCACCTTATCAACTTCTCCAAAGAGAGTTCTTGATTCACCACTTCTCAAATTTTTGTGTGGCCACAAACCATAACCAATGGATAAGCTACAACCATAGAAATGTAGCTCTTAACTCAAGGATCAACTTTAATGAGGGAAGTTTGAGCAATAGAAGCCATTTTCCTTACCTTTTTCAAGCTTTCTTCTTCCTCCTTTTCTGCAGAAATGGCTAACGAGAGAGAGAGCAAGAATGAGAGAGAGATGGTGAGAAGGAGAGAGATGAGCTTGATGGAGAAGCAAAATGATCACACTCCCTCTAATCTTTCATGTCAGCCGAACAACAAAGGAAAAAGAGAGAGAAATGAAATAAAATAATGAAAGTTTGACTTCTCCCACACTCTCTTGCTTCCTCTCAAATTGCCATGTGTCATAGTCTCATTGGTTCTCATAAAGCAACCACCTAATTAGTCACTTTAATCCTTCCATTAGCCATTTTAATCACACATCTCATTTTCTCTTAGTTAGTAATTAATTTCTCCATTAATTACCACTTATGGCCAATATTTCCATTATTCCAATTTTTCAGTAATTATGACATATTAATTTAATATTGCCATAAAACACATAATAATTCCAATTAAATTCATAATTATCCATAATAATCATGATTAACCCATAATCAAAAATTGGGATATTACAACCTCCCCTTCATATGCCTCGTCCATAGCCGAAGCTGGTGCATCCAAGCCTATAAGCTTCAATATGAGCTTTAACATGCCACTGTACTACACTGTCTCCATAGCCGCCTGGTACAAGTGCTAATTCCCGTCCACAAAAGCCTGACAGCTCCGTTCACAGGGTTCACCGTCCGGTCAAATGCTTTAAACAAGGACTAAAACAAAGCTGCACACATACAATAGACAAGGAAGCGTTAGTTAGATTTCAGGCAAGAGAACATAAATTTCCTTTTCCTTCTTTCCTGCATCTCACATTTGAGAGCAGAGAAGCCAAATTATAAACAGAGTGGAATCAATTGCCAGGCCATTGGTTGGGAGGGACGTTAGAAATATAAGATGTAAAAGCAAAAACATAAGATCGAATGAGAGTTTAAAAAGAGAGGTTTTAGATTCAAAGAGCGAAAATTAAGGGCGATGAAGATGGGATTCAAAAATTTAGGGCTACTCTTTTAGACCAGTTATGCTCAAAATGAGGTCTAAAAAGTTTCTTTTTTAGACCGGTTCTTTGAAACATTAGGTCTTAAAAGGAATAAATATATTATTTTTTAATTCCACATTTTTTAGACCGGTTATAAGAAACAACCGGTCTAAAAAGTTTCACTTTTAAGACCAGTTATTAGAGACAACTAGTCTAAAAAGTTACAAAAGTTTTTATTTTTTAATTATTTTTATCTTTTTAGACTAGTTGTTTGGATATCCTATCTAAATAATATCTTTTAGAATGTATCTTTTAGGAACCGGTCTCAAAAGTTCTTTATAATTACAAAACTACCACCGGTCATACTTTTAAGACCTTATCCTCTATAACCGGTCTAAAGGGCTATTTTGCACTAGTGTTACAAACATAATTAAAGAGTATAACCATAAATTAAATCTCATTAGACCTAGGAAATCACAAGCCTATAGCTAGAACTAAATATGAAGCTAACCCCCTATTTGAAGCTAGAAAACTCATACTACTTGTAATATTCAAGAGTAGAGTATTCTAGTCAACCATAGAAGCACCTACAGTCCACACGAGTTAAAGCAAACCACTACCTAGGGAGAGGATGTGAAAATGGAGTGAAGAAGATGAAAAGTGCAGAAATAGAAATGAAAGTGGGTGGGGATAGATAAGAATGAGAGAAAAAAGTTGGAAAATGGAATGAGAGTGAAGGAAGTTGTCTTAGAGTGGCTAAGGTTTGTGTCTTTTAGGTATTTTGCAAGTTGGAGTTGGGTTTAGGTTGGCTTGGGTTAGATATGGGTCTATTCTATAGCAAAATGCACATTTTACAAATTGAAAAATTTGTGTGTTTGCCATCCTTTCATTATGGTCGATGCAACAGGGAATGGACATATTTTAGCAATGTTTCTATGTGTCATTTGCTATCACTTCACCACGGCCAATGCATAGCAAGTGGACAATGGATGAAATGTGCACTGCAGAATAGTGATGCTCTCTAATTGTGAATTTTTAGGTCCTTAATCTTTTGGCTCCTATTTTCCAAGTGACTAGCTATAGAAATCCATGTAATGTAGTATCAACTTCCTTAGAAATTAGTTACATAATAATTAATCATCAATTATGACAATTATGTCTCTAATTATCACTTATATCATACAAGCACATTATAACTAAATTACTCGCAACTATATACACTATGGCCCATATTTCATTATAAAAACCTTTAATACAACACAATTTAGCATAGAAGAAATGGGTTAGACCAAGTATCTGCAATGAGACTTTCCCATATACCATGACCTCAAGTTGTTTTTCTATGTTTTTGTTTACAAGGGATAGGATACGATTAAATATATAAATATCAAAAGGGTATAATAATATATTAATGCTTGTGTATAATGACATCTCTTAATGTACCTTATTCTTCATATTATACACTTCATATATGATAGAAAGATTGTATTAATTGAAAGATAACCAAAAAAATGAAATGCAAATATGTACTTCAATATATGGAAAGTATAAATCATAAGCAAGTTTTAGTATATTGTTTTAGCAACTATTACTTATTGTCTTACTAAAAAGTGGGCATAAACAAGAAATTTAGTCTTTTAGATTGCTTGAATGTTTAGATACGTTCACCTCATAGTACAAAAGTCAACACAACACTACATAATACATAAAAGGATTATTTCGTCTACTTAGGATATTCTATTGAAGCAATATTTACAGCTATTTCTAATCTACATTATATATATATAAGTTGATAATTTACTTGATTATCTGTTATTAGTTATAGTTCTAAATACAGAGGAAGAATATAGACATATCAAATTCTCAATTGATGTAAATGAAAGTCATGATACTAAATGCATTGAAACCAATTCAGAAAAGGGTACATGTATTCAAGTTATCAATAATATATTTATACATTTATTATTTTCATTATCACTGAATATTACATTCATTCATTTCATTCAAAAGAAATATTACATTCATTCCTTACATGCCGCTTATCATCGATATTAATCAAAGTAGTAATGCGAGGTTTAGCGGGTACACAGGAATAGTATAGATATACTGATAAAATATACATGATTATTTTACAAGATTTCCCCTCAAGGAATTCAAATATGACTTACCTCCTGCTTTCTTTTTACCTTTCTTTCTATATGATTTTGGATCATATCCAATACCAAATCGGTCATTTACAAATCGTTGAGCTTTTAAAATTATATTTAGCATCTCACTTCCTTTAGTAAATTTTTCAAGAGTTTTTGTGAGATCAGTGTTTTTCTTTTTCAAAGAAGAACAATTTTCACAATCCTTTTCTGAACTTTCTTTAAGTTCAATTTCAAGAACTTTGTTTTTCTTTTTGAAAACAACTAATTCTTTAACTACTTTGAAGAATTCAGAGTGTAAAAGCATTATATTCAGAAAGTAATTTATCATAGGTACGATTAGAATCTTTTGCCTCTTCTTCTGTTTCTTCTTGAGCAACGAGACATATATTGGCTACTTCTTCTTCATCACTTTCTTCGTCAGAGGAACTATCACCCCATATAGTAGATACAAAGGCCTTCTTTTTGTTGAAGAATTTGCCTTTTCTCTTTTCTTTGCTCTTTTGGTTCAGCTCTGGACATTCTGATTTGATATGTCCTGGTTTTCCACATTCGTAGCAGATGATATGATATTTGCTGCTAGTTCCTCCTTTCTGAAAGTGTTTGAATCATTGACCTTTCTTGTAGAACTTTCTGAATCGTTTTATGATTAGGCCCATTTCATCATCGTCAAACTCCTCATCCTCATCTTGATTTTCTTCTTTAACTTTTAGTGCTAAGCCTCACTTCTTCTTGTCACCGATGTCATCTAGTTCCCGTTTGAACTTTAGTTTTCTTTCATATTCAGAAAGACTTCCAAATAGATAAGTAACTGATCTCATTGATTCTCCTTTTGCTTCTTCCATCGCAGTGACTTTGGCCTCCCATTCTTTAGAAAGAATATTCAAAATCTTTCGTACTTGGGTATGTTGATCATAGACTTTCCCAAGTACTGCAAGTTGATTAACAAGATGAGTATATCTAAGTTCGAATTCAGATATTGATTCACCTGATTTCATTCTAAGTAGATCAAATTCAGTGACCAAGGTATTGATTCGATTCTCCTTTATTCCCAAAGTTCCTTTATGAGCTATTTTCAGAGCTTCCCATATTTGCTTTGCTGTTGGAAGTGTGTAAATTCTGAAGTATTCACTTTGACTCAAAGCACTTTGTATCATCAGAATTGCCTTACAGTTGAGAGTGATAAGTTTCTTGTCATTCTCATCATATTCCGCTGGCGTCTTGGGAATTTTCTGAGAATCTGCAATCTTTATAGGTTGATAGTTTCCACTCTCAATCACATCCCATAGCCTATATTCGGTAGCCATCACTAATACTCTGAACTTTGCTTTCCAGAAAGAAAAGTGTTCGCCACTGAAACCTGGAGGTCTAGTGATGGATGCTCCGTCGGGAAGAATTCATTCACCCCATGCTTGCCATTGGATTCTTCTTAGATTGTTATACCTTAACAAGAAGACCTACGCTCTGATACCAAATATTAGAGCAAGCGTTTCACCCAAGAGGGGGTGAATTGGGTGATATTAAAAATTTCTTTGCAAATATAAACCTTGACGGTGAATATAAAGCAGTAACAAGTAAGGAGAAATATCACCGAAGTGTACACCAGGAGTTATACTGGTTCGGCCATAACGACTTTGACCTACGTCCAGTCCTCAGAGCTTCTCTGAGAGTTTCACTATAATTTCCAAGATTCAGTGGGTTCTTGGCACCTCGGTACAAGCAAGTTCCTTCGCCTGGACACTCACTCCCCCTTACAAGTTGTAATCCAATCCCAACTCAAGGTTCCACAACCTTAAGCTACCTCGATAACAAATATTGAGTTTAAATGAAATATCTCTCTTACAGAGTGAATAAGAATAACTGAAGTATAGATTTACAAGTGTGTAAAAACAGAGTGTTGAGGGTGAACTTGATAATGCGTTCGTGTGTTCTTATTTTTCTCTGTTTGGATGTTCCCATATATATAGATGTGTTGATAATGACCGTTAGAACATTTTCTTCTCACCCGTTAGAGTGTGCGCAGCCACTGTTGACTTTTCCAATTTTTGAAAAATATCTGTTTGCGGTAGGTGGCGGTAGGTAGCATTTGAACGTTGCATTTGACTTTCTTTATTTGGTAAGATCTCTTCATTGTTTATCTGCGAATATGCTAAGAATACTAATACAATGAAAGGTTAATCATATAGGAAACAAATCAATAAATGTTGGAATGATTTCTGAATTTGTGGGTTTGATTACTCGAGTAGCTACTCGAGTATCTACGTGAAAATATTGATAGAGAGCAAGTCAATAAATGAACATCACATTACTCGGATAGTGCATGGAGTAAACAAATTTACAAACCTTAGAAATACTTGTTTACTCGATTACTAACTCGAGTATACTACAATTTTCTTCACAGGTTACTCGATGCTTCACTCCAGTAATGTTGGCAGGATTTCAGGCCGAGAGCACTTCAAGTTTGCTTACCTGTTTACTCGAGTGCCGCCTTGAGTGAACATCTATTTTCTACATAGCTTACTCTAGTGGATACTTCAAGTGCATTGTAAGTAACTCTGCAGATTACTCGATTACTGACTCGAGTAATCTCGTTCAAGTCTTTGACATAGAACAATTTAATACCTGTATACTTGAGTGGTGCCTTGAGTGAAGTGTGATAATAACATTTCAGATTAATCGAGTGTTACCTTCAAGTTTTGTTTACCACAGTGATTTACTCGAGTTGCTCCTCGAATAATATTGGCAGGATTGGAATGCCGAGAGCAACATATTTCTTGAAGCAGGGGACTCGAGTACTGACTCGAGTAATGTTGGCAGGCCGAGAGCAACTGGAAGTGATTTTCCTGATTACTCGAGTACTTACTCGAGTAACGTTGGCAGGCCGAGAGCAACTGGAAGTGATTTCCCTGATTACTCAAGTACTTACTCGAGTAACTTTGGCAGGCTGAGAGCAACTCATTTCCTTATGGCAGGTTACTCGAACGTTGACTCGAGTTACTCTTCTTTTCATTTCATATTACTCGAGTCGCCCCTTGAGTGATGTATCTAGCCGTGAGTTACTTGAGGTTATGTGCTCTGGCTACTTTAAGTTTCTATCTCATTACTCGAGTTCTGTGCTCTGGTTTCATTTCACCTCTCTCTTTTAGAATATATTAATTAAATGGGTTTATGACACAATTTTCTTTTCAACCTTTTCTCTTCTTAATTCTTGTCATAAATCCAATTGACTTTAAACCATTTTTTCCTCCTCCCTTCTTAGCCCTAAATATGCCACTCTTGGTCCTCCGTGAACCAAATTGGGCTTTCTCCATTTATCCCAACTAATTGCACAAGATATATTATTTTATGAAAATTCCACCTTTTTGACTTTTAAAGTTCAATTACTTGGTCACAATTGCTTCATAAATATCAAAGATATATTTTTTCCTTCACTTCCAGCCCATTTGGATGAAAATCAGTATGTGTGCTAAAGAAAATAAATTTCTTTGGCTTAATATGACAAATTACCATTTTGCCCATACATTTTGTGATTTTCGCCCAAAACTGGCAGCATTTTCACCCAACTTTGAAAATTTATATATTTTTTTGTAGACATTCAATTGAGGTGCTTCCAAAGGCCACTTAACCCTTATTGAGTCTAGTTTTAATGAAAATTATAGCCTTTAGCCAACTGGAAGCTGAAAACTCCCAGAATTTCAATATTTAGATGTTGTTCTAGAAAGTAGCTAGTTTCATTGGGTAAACTTCAAAAATTCATAATTCTTTGTATACAACTCCAAATTATCTATATGACCTATCAAATTAAAGCTTAGAGTGTCTACTTTCATTCTAGAAAATTTCTCAATCTTTAGACATCCAAAACCACATGACAATCTCACTGCCTCACAAGAAATTTTCACTGGCAGTATATTCAAATTCTCCAAAATTCACCCTTAAATTTCATTAAATGTCACCAATTGGAGTATTCATCCTTTTATGTACATCACCATTTACCATTTTATCCCATTAAATATCTCATTACATAAAGGGAATATTAGTGATAAAAATTGGGGTGTTAAACATTTTAAACATATTGATATATTCAACAGGTAAATTTACATCATTATCGAATGGAATGTTTCATTACAACGAGAGTTTTGCATATAGAATAAATGTTGCTAAACTAGTGGCAAAAGGCACCTTATCTAGCATTTGTTATTAAATATGCCAAAAGAAATATTTAAATTTTATATAACCCTAATAATCTAAAAAAATTTGTGAGATATGTAGACAAAGGAGATCCTATGCATAAATGCAATTTTTGTTGGGTAATGTTTTGTAATAAGTAAAATATTTGCATATTTATTTTCCCTTATATGATGCTTTTACGGATGATATTTGAGCTCAATTTAAAGAATTTGGGTGTAACTGATAAATACATAATGATTTTGGTATAAAATAGAATTTCTTGAAAACTACTAAATCAGACTTTGTTTCAGTTTTTAGGCAATATCTGGAGCTCTAGATGTCAGATTGGGACATTCTTTATATGGAT
Organism: Inga leiocalycina; assembly: GCA_963242795.1. Taxonomy (NCBI): domain Eukaryota; kingdom Viridiplantae; phylum Streptophyta; class Magnoliopsida; order Fabales; family Fabaceae; genus Inga; species Inga leiocalycina. The sequence continues at coordinate 63,393,410 of OY725325.1, forward strand.
AAAATCTAAGAAAGAGCTCTACAACTTTTATGTTGAGACCAAAACCCAATTCTATCTCTAAGAGTTTCGAATTTTGCTCAGAAGTTGAGAACGTGAACTTGTCCAAGTTTAATCTTTGCCCATTAATTTGATCATATTGGAGCTGTAAATATTGAAATAAAGAGTTTCCACTTGCATCTTCAAGGTAAGATCCAGAGCTGCAACTTTCATGAAGATCAGAATGTGAAACTCCACCTACCATTTCATCTACCATTTCACCTACTATTTCAGCTACCATTTCATCTACCACTTCATTTACCATTTCACCGACCATCCCACCAACTCCATTCTTCCCTATATATAGCCATCATCTCCCTCACATATTACACACACAATTTCATATGCATTACTTTCCTTTCTTCTCCATATATACCATCATCTTAGAGTTAATTTCATGCATTGTATTTACTTTTTGCATGCCTCCTTCATGAAAGGCTCAAGTAGTCCTCCTTTATGGATAGTTTATGTTGCCACCTATATGGAATGTTTTACCTCCTATATGGAAGGCTAAATTTTTCCATTTAATGCATCTTGTGGATGTATTTTTATGTTTTAGAATTTAATAATTACATTTATTGTAATGTTTATGAAGTTTTCAATTTATTTTATTTTTTTTAATTTCATCATGTGCTAAATTTTTCATTTTCTTAGGGTAATGACGTAGCTTACTAATGACGGATTGAATCTTAACTTATTAAATTTTGTTTGAATTTCTCCTTCATGATTGAGTTTTAATTATTGTCCTTAATGCTTTTAATTGATTGGCCACCTTTTGAATGGTGTCAATATGCATGTTGAGACCGAAAGAAGATGCATGTGTGTGGATCCTATAATTGAAACCATAATTTGCATATGAAATAGGAATATATTCATACGGGTTGTGTAGTCTTAATGAGTTCTATAAATCTTAATGCATGATTGATTGCTTAAGTTCATATAGGAATATATTGGATTAGCTATTAATTATAGAATTGCTTGACCTTGGAAGAGGCCAGTAATTAAATTAAGGAAACTCAACTATCAATCATGTGGAACAAATTGGGCTAGAATAAATAAGTGATTCAATCTAAAATTTGTTGAGTGAAATCTAACCCCTAGGACTTTTTCTTATAGTTGCTTTCATATCATTTGCACTCATATTTAATAATATTTTATTTTGTACTCTCAATCACCAATTAATCGATCAACTAATTAGAATTAAAATTACCTATTTTGGTACCTAGTGATCAATTCTTGTGGGAACCATACTCTACTCACTTCTCTACTCAATACCGAGTAATTTTAATACTAATTTTGTCTTCATATTACTTTTTTCTTCTTGGTGTCTTATGTTTCTTTTTAGGCTTTTGCTTAATGCATGACCAGATTGAAGATAACTGAACTACAACCTCTTGATTCTGAGATCGAAAGAACTTGTCAAAGAAATCGAAGAGTTCAGAAGCAGCCTACTTCAATCCTAAGTAATCCGGTGGCAAATCTAGAGGGAGAAACAACAAATACCAAAATACTCCGTGACTATGCAATACTAATAGTCATGGGGACAAATTCTGGAATTAGAAAACCGCCAGTAGCAGCTAACAACTTTGAAATCAAGCCTGGAGTTATCTAGATGGTGCAAGCAAATCAGTTCGGTGGTTTACCAATAGAAGATCCTAACACACATATAGCTAACTTCCTAGAAATTTGTGACATATTCAAGCATAATGGCGTTATTGATTATGCCATTAGACTTAGACTTTTCCCTTTCTCACTTAGGGATAAGGCTAAGAGCTAGTTACAATCACTACTCGTGAGAAGCATAACTATATGGGATATCATGGCACAAAAATTTTTGGAAAAATACTTTCCTTCAGCAAAAAATGCTAAATTGAGGAATGAAATTGTTTCATTTACCCAACATGAACAAGAAAGCCTTTATAAAGCATAAGAAAGATACAAGGAGTTGCTAAGGAAATGTCCTTATCATGGGCTACCAGATTGGTGGCAACTGCAAACTTTTTATAGTATGATGATGCATTTTTCTAGAATTCTTATAGATACTACAGCTGAAGGATCTTTAATGGGAAAAAGTCTAGAGGATGCTTACAATCTACTTGAAGAGATAGCAACCAATACATATCGATGACCTTTTGAATGTAGCAGTTCAAAGAAAGCACTTGGAGTACACAAGCTGGATGTCCTTACAACTGTCTTCTCAAGTTGCATTTACATCCAAGCAAGTGGGCTCATTGACAAACCAAATAAATGTAATCAGCACCCCTACTAAAGCCTGTGATCGATATGGAGGACCTCATGTGAGCATGCAATGTCAAGAAAGATACTTGTTCATTCCAGAGCAAGCTCATTATGTCATAAATCAAAGAAATCACCCATTCTCAAATACTTACAATCCAGGTTGGCAAAATCATCCAAACTTTAGTTGGAGGAATAATCAAGATCTGTTCAACCCGTAAAGGAATTACTAGCAATAAGCTCATCAACTAGCAATTCCATCACAGCAGAAAGTGAATGTGGAAGATGCACCGGCTCAACTAACCATGAAAATATCTCAATTCATGGCTAGGATTGACGCAACACTCAAAAGCCAAGAAGCCTTACTAAAGAACTTGGAGTTCCAGATGGGCCAAATTACAAATATTCTAAATTCCAGGCAACCAGGAGCTCTACCAAGTGACACCGAAAGAAACCCAAGAGAGCATGTGAAGGTTGTTGCACTAAGAAGTGGGAAAGAATTGAAAGATCCTATAATTAAAAAGAAGAATGATGGAGAAAAGAAAGAAAGCAGAGAAGAACAGAAGGAGGAAGCACAGAAACCTAAGGAGGATGAAGTATTATCAAGAAAAATCAGCTTTCTAGATAATCCTCCTCATATATACCACAAATTCCATACCCTCAGAGACTCGTGAAGGCAAAGCTAGACAAGTAGTTTGGCAAGTTTCTGGAGGGTTTCAAAAAGTTACATATCAACATTCCTTTTGCAAATGCTCTTGCCCAAATTCCCAGTTATGCAAAATTCATAAAGGACATTCTCTCAAATAAGTGTAAGCTTGAGGAATTTGAGACAGTTGCACTTACTGAGGAGTGCAGTGCTATTTTACAAAAGAAGTTACCACCAAAGTTGAAAGATCCAGGAAGATTCTGCATACCTTGCACTATAGGTCAATATTACTTTGAAAAAGCACTTTGTGACCTTAGAGCAAGTGTAAACCTCATGCCTTTATCTATCTACAAGAAACTTGGTCTTAGAGAGGTGAAGCTAACTATAGTTTCATTACTTCTAGCTGGCTAATAAAAAAACATCCTAGGGATGTCTTAAAAGATGTTATAGCGAAGGTGGACAAACTCATATTTCCAGCTGATTTTTTAATACTCGACATGGAAAAAGATCAAGAAATTCCTATTATTCTTAGGAGGCCATTCCTAGCAACTGGGAGAACGTTAATAGATATGCAACAGGGGAAGTTAACATTGTGAGTTCAAGATAATCAAGTATCCTTCAATATTTTCAAGGCTTTATCCTTTCCAAATGAAGGTGACACTTGTTACAGAGTAGATACATTGACCAACTGCATAAAAGATGTAGTGAATGAAATTTGCATGAATCAACCATTAGCAATGGGAATGGTAGATGTATTAAAATCTACTAATCCTAAAGTCTTGAAGTAGATTAGGTACTTGGAAGTAAATTCCCCAATTTTTATCAAGAAACCATTTGAAGATCTGGGGGAAAGGCTTAGAAAGCCAGTACAATTAATAGAGAAACCACTAGTACTGGAGTTGAAAGCATTGCCATCCCACTTAAAGTATGCTTATCTATAAGAAAATTCCATATTATCAGTAATCATCTCTGCAGCTCTTACTCCCAATAAAGAAGAAAAGTTATTAAGAGTTTTAAGGGAGTATAAAATGGCATTTGGATGGTTAATAGCTAATATACGAGGGATTAGTCCTTTAATTTATATGCATAAGATCTTGATGGAGGACAACTACAAGCCATCAGTTGAGCACCAGAGAAGACTCAATCCGTATATGAAGGAGGTGGTGAGAAATGAGGTAATAAAGTCACTGGATGCTGGTATAATTTACCCAATCTCTGACAGTCAATGGGTAAGTCCAATCCAAGTTGTGCCAAAGAAAGGTGGAATGACAGTAGTACCTAATGAGAAAAATGAACTGATTCCATAATGAACGGTGACTAGATAGAGAGTATGTAACGATTGCAGAAAGCTCAATAAAGCCATGAGATAAAATCACTTTTCTCTGCCATTTATAGACCAAATGCTGGATAGACTAGATGGGAAAGCCTATTATTGTTTCCTAGACAGATACACATGATATAATCAAATTACAATTGCACCAGAGGATCAAGAAAAAACAACCTTTACATCTCCATATGGTACCTTTGCCTTTAGAAAGATGTCATTTGGTCTATGTAATGCACCAGCAATATTTCAAAGGAGTATGATGGTGATCTTTTCAGATATGGTGGAAAGGTTCATTGAGGTGTTCATGAATAATTTTTTCAGTTTTTGGAGAATCATTTGATCTTTGTCTTTCAAATTTTGAAAAAGTATTACAACGTTGTGTGGAGATAAACTTGGTTCTAAATTGGGAAAAAAAGTCATTTTATGGTGAAAGAAGGAATCATGCTGGGTTCCATGGTATCTGAATGAGGCATTGAAGTGGACCGAGCTAAGATTGAAACAATTGAAAAGCTACTACCTCCCTCTTCAATCAAGGGCACTCAGAGTTTTTTAGGCCATGTGAGTTTCTATAGAAGATTCATCAAGGACTTCTCAAAAATCATAAAGCCATTATGCATGCTGTTAGAGAAAAACACTTCCTTTATGTGTTAATGAGGAGTGCTTATCAGCCTTCTAAACTCTAAAAATTGTGTTTGACGTTTGCACTAGTTATCATAGCTCCAGATTGGATCTTCCCATTCAAAATGATGTGTGATGCAAGTGATTATGTAATTGGAGCTGTTTTAGGTCAAAGAAGAGACAAGGTCTTCCATACCATATATTATGATAGCAGGACACTCCCAGATGCACATATGAATTATGCAACAACAGAAAAAGAGCTATTAGTAGTTGTATTTACATTTGACAAATTCATAGCCTATTTGATTAGGTCAAAGGTCATTGTCTGGATAAACCATTCAACAATCAAATACTTGATTGAGAAGAAAGATACTAAGCCTATACTGATCAGATGGGTGCTTATGCTACAAGAATTTGAATTGTAGATCAAAGATAAAAAAGGGATCTAGGATCTCATTGCATATCATCTTTCTCGGTTAGAGCCACCTGAACGAAAGAGAGAATCACCAATCTAGGAGAATTTCCTAGATGAGCAATATTTTGTCATGCAATCACAACCCACCCCTTGGTATGATGATTTTGTGAATTATTTGGTAAGCAGAGTAATTCCTTATGAACTTTCTAAAGTTCAAAAGAAGAAGTTTCTGGCTGATGTAAGGCATTACTTTTGGGAGGATCCGTTCTTATACAAATAATGCCCAGACCGAATTATCAGATGATGTATTCCTGAAGAAGAAATGACTAGCATCTTAAATCACTGCCATTCATCCCCATATAGTGGTTATTTTGGAGAAAATAGAATAGCTACTAAAGTCCTTTAATCAGGGTTTTGTTGGCCCACACTCTTCAACGACACCCATAGAATTGTGACAACTTGTGACAGATGTCAAAGGATGGGAAATATCTCAAGGAGACATGAAACCCCTTTAACCAACATCTTAAAAGTCAAACTTTTTGATATATGGGGGATTGATTTTATGGGCCTTTCCATCCTCATTTAGCAATCAATTCATTTTAGTAGCTGTTGACTATGTCTCCAAGTGGATTGAAGTATATGCTTTCCCTATAAATGATTCTTGAGTGGTCATGAAGTTCTTGAGGAAGAATATTTTTACAAGATTTGGAGTGCCTAGGCCAATATCGGTGATGGAGGCATTTTTGCAATCAACAACTCCAATCAATGTTAGTTAAATATGGAGTAACTCATAAGGTTGCAACTCCATATCATCTATAAACTAGTGGGCAAGTAGAAATCTCAAATAGATAATTGAAATGGATCTTAGAGAAGACGGTGAATTCCAATCAGAAAGATTGGGCACAAAAATTAGATGATACACTTTGGGTTTATAGAACTGCCTTTAAGACACCAATTGGTACATCCCCATATCAATTAGTCTACAGAAAAGCATGCCATCTTCCAGTAGAAATGGAGCACAAAGCATATTGGGATATAAAATCCTTAAATTTTGACTTAAAGGCGGTTGGTGAGAAGAGGCTTCTCTAACTTAATGAGCTTGAAGAATTTAGACAACAAGCTTATGAAAATGCCAAGTTATACAAGGAGAAGACAAAAATATGGCATGACTGAAGAATTTTGAGGAGAGTTCACACCAGAACAAAAAGTGTTTTTATACAACTCAAGGTTTAAGCTCTTTCCAAGAAAACTTAGATCAAGGTGGTCAAGTCCTTTTACTGTAATTCAGGTATGGCTATATGGAACTATGGAGATTTAAAATGGTGATCGAAAATTCAAAGTGAATAGGCAAAGGCTAAAAGAGTACAATGACAGTGCACTCAATACTTTGAAAACTGTCATCATGTTTGAGGAACCAATAGGTAAGTCCTCTTTCTAGTAAAAATTAAATTAAAAAATTAAAAAAAAAGTCAATTGGTTTGGTTTTTGTCTAGCTAAAGACATTAAAGAACGACGGCTATTTGGGAGCAACCCAAAACTTCTTTTCCTTCCTTATTTTTCTTTCTTACTCACTAAAACACATTGCACTATATTTGAAATTTTAGTTGTCATCATTTTCATTTCAAGTTAATATGGAGAAATCTCTTGTAAAGCTTAAGAACAGGCTGCCCACTCTTCCCAAAGATGTATTCGGGAAGATCTATAGCTGGCAACTTGAAAGGATGAAGATATTGAAGCATTTCGGCCTTCCTGAGGATGTACGCTGGATTATTGAGCTAATGTAAGTTTAGTATGTGAGATTCATAAGTCAATTATTAAACCTATGCCAGGAATGGAAAGAAGTTCTTACTCCAAAAAGAAAAGAGCTAAAAGAATTTAGGTCTGCCATAAATGTGCAAGGTGGATATGTGATCAGTGCTATACGAGTAAAGGTATAGTTTTCATAAATCGAGAAGATAAAATTAAATTCATAAAGGATGGACTGAGCAAGGAGTCATTGAATGATATCATTCAAAACTCTTGAGACGCATCCGAGTGGTGATGTTCATCGCATTCTTCTTGACTTATTGAACATATTTAACAAAGAAAAAGAGTGCTACTGTATTGGAAATCTGAAGTTAAAAGACTATGTTTGCCAGTTTATAAGAAAACTGGATAGGAAACAAATCCTCAATTCATAGAAAGCGTTTAAGCCATTACTGGACGTAAAACCAGAGGAAGATGTGAGCCAAAATCACAACTACTATTCATATTCATGTTTTTGTCTAATCTGTCTTATCTTTTTAGTAACTTTTAACTTACCTTCTCATTTTGTTCAAATTTCTTTATGCAACGGACTACTGGTCATTCGTGTCAAAAAAATTTTCAATTTTTTTTTAAAAATGTGTGATTTGCATGATCTGGTTGCGTTGTTTTAGTATTATATATATATATATATATATGCACTCTTCCACTTGTAAATATACACTCTTCTACTTGTAAATATGTACTCTTCCACTTGTAAAAACAAATTGTCTGAGAGAAAAGAAGAGAAAAAGGGTATCACACAAAAATGTAGATTTACATTTATCTGCATTTTTTGTGAAATTGATTCATGCAAGGATAGAGAGTTTCTAATTGCAGCAAAAGAACTTGAACTTGCATTAGCTACCAAAAAGATCAACTTTGTATATATGGGCAGCATCCAGGGCTTAAAAGGAAGTGTGGCCATTTCTGCATCCTTCAATGGAAGCAAGGGCTTGAGTATAAGGGTGAAGGAGTTGGAAGATCACACTTTTTTTTAGGACAAGAGTTACAGGTTTCAAACTTGCCTGAACGATTGAGACAAATGTTCTACCATGCTCAAGCTTTCATCGCTATGCTCGGTGGCTTGGAGACATTGGATAGGATTTCTAGCATTGTATATTGGGCTAAGTTAAACTTTCACAAAAAAACAATAGGATTGTTAAATGTTAATGGTTTTTATGATGATTTGTTGTTTTTTTTATCATGTTGTAGAAACAAGATTCATACCCCAAGCAACTCTCTATTCGATAACTTCTACACCAACTACTAGTTAGCTACTTGATCAATTGCAAACCTATAAACCTAAACCAGATCTATTAGTCAAGCAAATAGGTGGGCAATCTTCAAATAGCAGTTAGAAGTAGAATCCAGATACCACTCTTCGGTTGTAACTCTCCTTAATCTTTTGGTTTCACTCTTAGCATTTTGGTTTATTTTATTGTATGTTTATGTTTAAAACAAACTTTCTCTAAGATTTAGAAGACATTGAGGACAATGTCTAATTTAGGTTAGGGGAGGAGTAGTAAAAAAATTATATATTTAGTTAGTTAGTAAAACCATTAGATGCATGGGGTGTGGAAAAAATGGCAGAGTAAGGAGTTGTTCTTAACAACTGATTGTTGCAATTGGTGAAGAATTTTAAGATTGAATAAGCTGAGTTGGAAAGCCCCTAACCATGAGCTTTTGAGCCTTTAATGATTATTTCTCTTGTATGTGATATTCACGTATTAAGTTGTCACTCTAGAACTTGCTTTAAATCTGGTTGAGATTATATTTCACATGCACATTCAAAAATGATAAAGGCATTCATTTTCTTTTTAGCCAAAGCCAAAAGCCAACCTTACAATTATATTGTTGATAAGCCCCTTTGAGCCTAATTGAATATTTCTTTATTCTCAACCCATTAACATGTGTTTTAATGATATATCAAATGCTTTTACCTCATTCGGAAGGCTAGTAGAGCAATTGAAATTTTTGTGAAGTGAGCTTTTGACAATTGTGTGGGGTGTATATATCATCAACTTTAGAGTTACAGGAAAAAAAAGTGAAGAAGAAGAAGAAGAAGAAGAAGAATGAAAATAAAATAGAGAGAAAAATTTTGAGTATTCAAATTGTGGGTTGTTATGATGAAATAGATTTATTCAAAAGTTGGCCTATTTTTCAATTGTTCTATTAATTTCTTAAATTTAGCCTTTCAATCACGTTTTACATTCTTTTTACCTTAATCCCATTAAACCTTTAATAAGTACTTTTGACTTGAATTATGCATGTGAATTAGGTAGTAGAGATTGAGATTTTTAGCAAGCCTACAGTAGTACAGTTTTTTTTTGTTTAATTTGAACTAAACACTTACCCTTAAACACTTGAGAGATTGGGAGAATGAGTCACAATTACGAACTCAGTTCATTCATTTTAAAATAAAATTACTAGTTTATATTTTTGTTGGTTCATGAATACTATGATCTCTTTATGCTTCAATTGTGTCTTACTTATGACTTGACACTTCTAATTTTGTTAGAAGCACTTATTACTCACTCCTTGTTGTCCGAGGACGTCCAAGAGCTAAGTGTGGGGAAATTTGAGAAGTAAAACATTTGCATATTTATTTTCCCTTATATGATGCTTTTAGGGATGATATTTGAGCTCAATTTAATGAATTTCATTGTAATTGATAAATAAATAATGATTTTGGCATAAAATAGGATTTCTTCAAAAATACTAAATCAAACCCTATTTCAATTTTCAGGAAATATCTAGAGCTCTAGATGTCAGATTGGGACATTCTTTATATGGATAAAAATCTAAGAAATAGCTCTACAACTTTTATGTTGAGACCAAAACCAATTTCTATCTGCAAGAGTTTTGAATTTTTCTAGGAAGTTGAGAATGTGAACTTGTCCAAGTCTAACCTTTACCCACTAATTTGATCATAACTAGAGCTGTAAATATTGAAATGAGGAGTTTCCACTTTCATCCTTAAGCTAAGATCCAGAGCTACAACTTTCATGAAGATTAGAATGTAAAACTCCACATACCATTCCAGCTACCATTCCACCTACCATTTCAGCTACCACTTCATCTACCATTTCACCAACCATCCCATCAACTCCATTTTTCCCTATATATAGCTATCATCTCCCTCACTTATTACACACACAATTTCATATATATTACTTTCCTCTCTTCTCCATATATACCATCATCTTAGAGTTAATTTCATGCATTGTATTTACTTCTTGCATGCCTCCTTCATGGAAGGCTTAGTTAGTCCTCCTTTATGGATGTTTTAGGTTTCCACCTACATGGAAGGTTTTACCTCTTATATGAAAGGCTAGATTTTTCCATTTTCATGCATCTTGTGGTTGTATTTTTATGTTTTAGAATTTAATAATTATGTTTATTGCAATGTTTATGAAGTTTTCAATTTATTTTATTTTTATTTTTAATTTCATCATGTGTTAAGCTTTCATTTTCCTAGGGTGATGACGTAGCTTACTAATGAAGGATTGAATCTTAACTTATTAAATCTAGTTTGAATTTCTTCTTCATGATTGAGTTTTAATTATTGTCCTTAATGCTTTTAATTGATTGGCCACCTTTTGAATGATTTCAATATGCATGTTGAGACGGAAGAAGATGCATGTGTGTGGATCCTATAATTGAAACCATAATTTGCATATGAAATAGGAATATATTCATATGGGTTGTGTAGTCTTAATGAGTTCCATAAATCTTAATACATGATTGATTGCTTAAATTCATATAGGAATATATTGGATTAGCAATTAATTATAGAATTGCTTGACCTTGGAAGAGGTTAGTAATTAAATTAGGGAAACTCAACTATCAATCATGTGGAACAAATTGGGCAAGAATAGATAAGTGATTCAATCCAAAATTTGTTGAGTGAAATCTAACCCCTAGGACTTTTTTTCTCATAGTTGCTTTCATATCATTTGCACTCATATTTAATAATCTTTTATTTTGTACTCTCAATCACCAATTAATCGATTGACTAAATAGAATTAAAATTACCTATTTTGGTACTTAGTGATCAATCCTTGTGGGAACGATATTCTACTCTCTTATGTATTACTTAATTACAACAGCGTACACTTGTACTATTTAATAGACCATTTACACTTGTGTAACATTTTGGTTCAATGAAAGACTGAAGAAGGACAAGGCAAGAAAGGTTAATACATTTTTTATGTGTTGTCTGAAAGGGAAGGTTGTATGACCACATATGAGAACACCTCCACCAAAAATCCTAAGTCTAATCTTAGATAAAAACCATTATAATCAAAGAATTTTCAAGCTAATATCAGGCAAAACAACATGTTCACTTCACATCAATGGAAGGTAAAATTAGGCACTCAAAGAAATCGGATGGGGGTCCTCACTCCTTTATATTGTCTATTGGTAGCTTATTGCCACCAAGAGGTTCCAAACCAGTATATTCACAACTCTACATAAGCTCATAATTTGGGATGAAGCTCCAATGGTCCAATGTTACTGTCTTAAAGCTTTCAATTGTACTCTTAAGAATATCATGCATTCTAATCCATTGGGTGGGAAGTACATCCTTTTAGGGGATGATTTTCATCAAATTCTTCCTGTTATTCCCAAAGGTACAAAAAAGCAAGTATTGCCAATGTATGTATATCGTCTTCTTATTTACGGGATCAGTGTACGATCTTGCAATTTGTTAGTGCAAGCATTTCACCCAAGATGGGGGGTGAATTGGGTGATACCAGAAATTTTGTTACGTATAAGAAAATTGACAGAATATTTAAAGCAATTAAGAGCAAGGAGAAATATCACCGAAGTATACACCGGGAGTTATACTAGTTCGGCCATAACCACTTTGACCTACGTCCAGTCCTCAGAATGTCTCTAAGAGTTTCACTATATTCTTCAAGATTCAGTGGGTTCTTGGCACCTCAGTACATAGCAAGTTCCTTTACCTGGACACTCGCTCCCCCTTACACGTTGCAATCAAATCCCCACCTCAAGGTTCTACAACTTTAAGTTGTCTCAATAACAAATATTGAGTTTGTAATGAAAAACTCTCTCACAGAGCAAATTTATAATCACTGAAGTACAATGAATGAGTATAAGAAAACAAAGCACTAAGAGTGTGTTGATCAGTGTATGTTCATGTGTTCTCAATTCTTATGTGTTGTTTTCTTCTCTTTGAATGCTCTATATATATAGATTATTTATAGTGTCCATTGGAAGCAATTCAAACATGTCCGTTAGAGTCATGCAGCAACGATTGACTATTCTTCGAATTTGAAAACTATCCGTTTGCGGTAGGTAGCGGTAGGTGAGCGTTCGGACTTTTATTTGACTTTTCACTACTGTCATGATCTTTTATTGTTTCTCTGCAAATGTACTTAGAATACTAGTGCTATGAAGAGTAAATCATATAGATAACAAATCAATAAACATTTGTTTAAAAACATAATTTCTGGACTGCCTTACTCGAGTAATTAAGCTTTTTACTCAAGTAGTCCCTCAAGTAAACATATAAAAAATATGGCAGTGAGTAATTCAACATTTTACATAAGATATTACTCGGGTAAGACATGGAGTGAGATATATCACAAACCTTAGAAATACCTGATTACTGGAGTGGCTACTCAAGTGGCCATATCTTTACTTCACAAGTTACTCAGGTGCTGACTCTGGTAATCTGATTACTCGAGTGGTCTTCCCTTTTCTTTACATGTTACTCAAGTGAGACCTCGAGTAAATTTCAAATAACTTGGCAAATTACTCGATTACTCCTTTGAGTAATTGCATCAAATTTTTGGCCGAGAGTTTGCTTACTAATTACTCGAGTGACCCCTCGAGTAATGCTTCAAATAACTCTGCAAATTACTTGAGTGGTCCCTCGAGTAATACCTTTTTCTCACCTGGTTACTCAAGTGGCTACTCGAGTAAAGTGTTGCATTTCTTGGCCGAGAGCTACTAGAAGATTTTTGACCTGGTTATTCGAGTGGCTACTCGAGTAGTCCCTCAGTTACTTCCAAATTTTGGCAGTGCTTCTCTAGATGAAATTTTTCGTGATTACTCGAGTAACAGCTTCCCTTACTTGAGTAGTCACTCGAGTAAGCCATCATAGAATTTGCTTATTACTCCAGTGCTTACTTCAAGTAATGCTTTGCCACTTTGTTCAAATTCATTTGTTTGTTATCAGATTCTTTTATATTATTGATCCAATCTTTGTTATCATCAAAACATATGGGATCTAACACAATTGACTTTATCTCCTACACAAAATGACAATCAGAGGTTGAATTGTTCTCAAAATGGTTGTTAGGTGTGGGTGATGATAAATTAGGCAAACCATATGATGGTGTCACAAAGATTGAAATACCACCTGAATTGTTAATTTCCAAATATAAAGATTCGATAGATGCAATTTGTCTTCCACTTATGGTGATCTGTTGCAAAATTTATCCAGCACTAAGTATTTCAACAAAAGAGCAATTCTAGCTCTAGCAAATGACACTATTAACCAAGTAAGCAAATTATATGTGCTCTATCTTGCCTGGGGAATGGTTTAAGTTCTTAAGTTGTGACATAGTTTGCAAGTCCACTCAAGTCAATGATAGCTTTGGTGATCCATACTCAACTGAAGTTTTAAACACAATCAACTAGTTTGGCTTACCACCATATAAGCTAACTTTGAAAGTAGGAGCACCGGTTATGTTGCAGAGAAATATTGATTAAGCATCTAGACTATGCAATGAAACATGCATGCTTAAATCACATATAGGTAAAACAATTATAGAGGCAATATTGTTGAATGGATCAAAACCAAATCAAAAGGTGTTGATTCATAGTATTGACATGCATCCTGCTAAAAATATATGGCCATTTTTTATGCAATGAAGACAATTCCCAATTGCTCATTGCATATTGTTGGATTATATCTGACAAAGCCAGTTTTTACATATGGTCAGTTGTATGTCACTCTATCAAGAGTTAGAAGTACGGACGAATTGAAGATATTGTAGCACAATTTTGGACGCATATTTAAAAAAACATGATTCTCCAAATGTTAAGTGGAAATGTAGTGAAATAAGTTATATTTAAATTTCATGATGGATCAAACATTGTTTTTGTTATTTCCTCAATAGTATAATATTAAGTTCATTTCAATAGCTTTTTTTTGCCATTAATTTCAATAGCCTTTCGCCTAAGACGATATTTAGACATTGAATTTATTAATGTAATTATAAGAAGCTCTTAACAATAATTCACATAGTACGCATGGTATTGGTAATTAAAAACAATGTGTCCAAGGCGGATGGTGACCCTAACTCTCTATTTAGTGTTTTCTTCTTATTTGTTTTGTTTCATAAAAAGATTTAGAATAACCCACAAATTCTTAAATTGAATCCAAGTTCAAGTAGTTGAGATTAGCTTCAAACAAGCTTTAAAAAATTGATTGAAAGAAAAAAAAATAGAGAAGGTGAGGTAAGGAAAAAAGAATTAACTTCTTTTAAAAAATTGATTGGAAATTTATATGGATGCTATAGATTTTTAATTGAGCAAATTATGCTAAGGCTTGACTTGAAGAGGATTTATCTTCTCAAGGTAGTAAAAAGCATCATTTGAAAATCCAAACCGGATCAACCGGGTTGACCTAAAAACTGGCAACTTGGCCACTATCCAGTCTGGGTGATGAGCTGTAGCTAGGAGGAAAACTAATATGGCTAACTCAGTGTAACCCTGCATAAATTGAGATTAAACTGTGAAACCCCCATCCTCTCAGTAGGTTGCTGGAGTCAAGATATTTCTTTTATTGGGCAAGCAAGGAAGGGAGAAATGCTGCCGGAAAAAAGGAGAAGATGAAAAGGGAAAACATTGTAGAATAATAGATTCAATAAATAATGAATAAAGAAAGATACAGATGATGAATACTTATAAGAAAATAGAAGATGGAAGAAGATTAAACAAAAGTAGAGAAAGTAGAGATGATATAGGGACTAATAGAGAGAAAAGAGGAAAAGGAATGAAGAAGGAGAAGGGGGAGAGAGACGTTGAGGATGCTTTTACTAAAGTAGGCTAAACTCACCACCAATCACAAAAAGATAAACTGTGTAAAACATGTTGGATATTTTCCTGAACCCCCAGGTTTTATTATTTCCTTAGTTTGAAAAAGGATTCCCCTAAGCCTAAGGTAATAGATTAATTATGCTCATATAGTAGGCAAGTACAATTGGCACAGAAGGAGCAAGTCAAGGACTCACTTCTTCAGCAAAATTTGACGGAAAAGCGCAAGTTATTTATTTTTCATAAGTAATGTATATTATAAACTAATTTATTTATTAAACAAGTACTCATATATAGATATTAGGCAAAATCCCAAAAAAATACTCATTCAATTTCAAAATTCTACAAAGGTCATGTGAATAGGTAAAAGGACTGATAGGTAAAAGGTAGGAATAAGGGATTTCAAAGTTTGAGGAAAAAGACTAAATTGACCACTCTCATTTTCTTTTTGTTTTCTCTCTTTTCAGGTCTTCTCTCTCCTACTTCTTCTGTAATGTTATCCTCGAAAGCCTTATCATTGAATTTATCTCTAACCCATGCATCACTCCTTTCACCGCTCTTTTACCACTCCCTCAATGCCCAAATCGCCGATGGCCTCTGACTCCATTCTCTTTCTCTTTCCGCCTTCTCTTTTTAATTTATTCACTCCTTTCTTGTCACTCTGGGATGAACTCATCAACTTATAAAACAAAAGCGATTTTATTTAGTCAACAGATGTTCTTGGATAGTGTAACCCCCTGCCTTAATTAGCATAATTATAATTCGATATCACATAATTAAATTGGTTTAGAGACCGTCGGATGATTTATAATTCATTTAAGACTCCCTCTATGTAGTAGGGACTTACAAAATTTTCAAAACTTCTTTCCTATTCCGGTCTCAAGTTTAGTTATCGAATATAATTACCTGTGCAGTTAATTTACATTCATACATATCAGAATATCTAACAAAATTCCCGGCAACCCCCGGGTATCACTCATTCACTAAAAGGTTTACAATTCCCATAGCGGGGATTACACAACTATATTCAACTAATATCTATAACCCAAAAATAATTTACAAAATCCCTGTCCAACGTGTTTAACCAACATATTCCGAATCAAATGTCCCTACAGGGTTCTAACCGCTCCCGGTTGCATGCTTCTCCTTGGAGCCACTTGTTCTGTCTGAAAGGTTAGTTAAAGGAAAGATTGAGATTCAAGAGAATCCCAGTAGTAACAAAACATTTATACTACACATAAGCACACAGCATGTAAGCAAATCATCATACAGCAGTAGAGCACAAATCACACTCCACCCTCATCCCCTTTTACCGCTGGGAAGGAACACCCTCCTAACTCAAATTGTTGTTAGCTACTCAGGGATTGTTGGTGTGGCAGTGCATACACATAGCCTTATAGCTCCTATAGCTATCTGGCTTTCACAATTGGCCCTTCGGCCTTCACAAATAGCCTTTCGGCTTTTCACATAATCACATATATCATACCCCATCCTCATCCCCTTTTACCGCCAGGAAGGCACACCATCCTAACCCGAACCGTTGTTAGCTACTCAGGGACTATTGGCATGGTGGTGCTTACACATATCCACAAATGTCACAGCATACGAATTCATCACAAATCAATGATATAACACACATCCAATGCATCATATATGGTATAAAAGAAAAGTCACTACCTCGTTCCTTCCTGGCATTTGCTGGCTTAGTGGGCTCACGAGAACGACAGATGTCAATTCTATAAACGAAATTAGGGACAATAGATCAATCTCTTTTCCAAATTCTTAATTCCGTAATACTTTAAGTTGGTATTCATATGAACTCTTTAAGTGGTTATTAAATGCCTAAACATATGCCTAAAGGGTTGGGGTAACCATCCTTAAAGACACCTTTTTTGGAAAAAGAAGCACTAACTTTAGGCTGCCTCACTCGAGTAACGAACACCTCACTCGAGTGATGCCCACAATTGTGCTTGAGTCCCAGCGAGTGAAACATAGAAAGTGTTTACTTGAGAGCAAACCTCACAATAACCCTCACATTTACTAGAGCACTGGAAGCTCTACTCGAGTGATAACCTTAAATGCACTCGAGCACCAAGTGAGGCTCAGCGAGTGACTAGCTGAGAGCAACCCAACTCCCAGACGACAAGTGCACTCGAGCACCAGCCCTAGTGCTCGAGTGACTTTCCAATGCTCGCGAGTGATGACGCACGTCACTCGAAGATGAAGAAGTGCACCCGTGATTTCTGCCTAAAGACTCAACCAAAATACCCAGAAATTCATACCGCACTCGAGTGAGACCCTCTCTCACTCGAGTGATGCTTATCAGATGCCAGATTCACAGCAACTGATAAGGTTTTCCAGAATTGACCAATTTTCTATCAATGGTCCTAAAGATTGTCCTAAAACTCATTCTCACTTATTTTAACACAAGGAACCTATTGGAAACCTCAAAACAGCCAAACTCCCTCTCAAATAACACATTCCCATCTCTAGACCACAAGATCACCAAAAACCACAATTTGCCAAACTTCCTTACTCAACCTCAAATCAAGCTTAATGACATTATAACACATCTTACACCATTTCCTACACATCACTATACCAAACTCTTTCATCATTTAATTCTCATGAAATCAGGGCAAAATTCCAAAATTTACTAAACTTAACCAAAAATCATAACATATATACCAAAAGTCATCAAAAACTTACCTCTTAAACTTACTAAACTCAAAACCTTGATTCTTCCACTTTCAAATTTCCTCAAGTTTCCACACACCACAAATCAAAAATTTGAAAACATTGGAATGAAGCTCTTGACCTCTTGAATAAAATCAATGAAGAGGCTTTAAACACAAGAAGACAATTACCTATTCAAAATCAAACTTTTCTCTTCCTTTTTCTTGCTTAACTTCAACGAAAATTGAGAGTGATGAGAGAGAAGGTGAGAGATGATGGTGAATGCATGAGGATCACAATTTTCCCCACACATACACATATAACCAACTTGGAGGAGAGAGGGAAGAATATTTGACTTTTTGACTTCAATCCAATGGCTCTCATTTAGACATATGGCAAAATCTCATCCTTCCTCCTATGAATTCATATGAACTCATCCACACAAGATTCTACCCCTTATTCAACACATCCTAACCATTGATCTTGATTACCAAGGAGTTTTCTCTCCAGTAACTGACCAATTGGTGCGTGAATTTCCCATTTCACCCCTGATTAACCTAACTTCTACCGAATCATCATCAAACATACATTTGCATCACAATTCACATTATTTACTTTAGAAGTGTTTAATTAATATTAATTACATCACTTTGAAGTTATTAATCCTTAATTACAATTCAGGATATTACAGATAGAGGTTTGTTGATTGAAAAATTCTTTCTTCCGATAGGAACCTAAGAGTCAGCTTAAAGATGGGTTATATGTGTAACTTTGACGAAGATCAGAGGTCTATGAGGTATTTCCGTTCTGCTGCTACACATTTATGTTTGAGACAAAAAAGATGCCATCTTTTTGTTCATTCCTTTCTTGTCACTTTGGGATGCAAGCCAAAAATGGCCCTTTTCAGGTGAATCCTTCAAGGCTTAGTAAATCATAGCCATGACTCATGCCATTGTGTGGCACACTCTTAGCTCGATTTTTTTTGTTGCATCTCTTAAAGAGATTTGTGTTGCCTAAACAACCCAAATTAGGAGCTAAAGTGGAGGAATTAGAACTTAACACACGCATATGGAAGATAACCAAATACGGAAATAATCTCAGGCATATCATTGGAATGCAAAATCTCACCATATCACACACAATAAATTAGATAAATATGCTAGTTAGTATATTGTAGATCATGATAGAAATATTATCGCAAAAAAAATTGTTATGATAGAAATATTATGCAAACAAAAAGATCTGAGTATCACGAACAGGGAGGATTAATACATATCAATAATAAGTTTCCTTTTTATCCCATATCAATTGATTACTTTAATGGAGGCAGAGAGGGAGGAGGGAGAGGGAGGCGTTGGGTTGTTGCAGAGAGGAAGCAAAAGGCTGGGAACAAGTCAGTAGTTACGTGATCGGGCAAAAGGAAGGAAGAAAAGACAATAAGGGGAATGAGTATAGGCAGTTTGGTCTTTTTCTTTAAACATTGAAAACCCTAATCCCCATGTTCTCCTCTATCAGTCCTTTTTTTTATTCACATTGTAACCCCCTTCCTTAAAGGTCGAGATTAAGTTCACAAATACATAACTATGCTGAATTAGAGACCAAAAGATTATTTGAAACTTGTTAAAAATTCCATCCCTAAAATATGGTTTTCAAAAACTTTTTCAAAACCTGTTTAATATGGTCTTATATTCACATTTCAAGCATATATTTGGCCTACACAGTTCAATATCATTCATACATATCAGAGTGTAACAAAAAATTCCCAACACACTCGGGTTCCATTAATTCATCTAAAAGGTTACAGGGCACATTGCCCACTACCAGTTTCCCTTACAGGGGATTACATGAAACTATACATTATATACAACATATAAAACAAATCCCCCAACAAAATATCCAATAGTCAATAGCATAATAACCAACTATCCAAAATTTAAAACCCCTAACTAAGAGCTCAACAGCCCTTCATCACTTGCTTCTCCTTGGAACCACTTGCCCTGACTATAGATTAGTCAATAGAAAGAATGAGATTTAAAAGAATCTCAGTAGTAACAATTCACTTATAATATGCACAATCACAAAGTATGTAAGAAAATCACAATACAGCAACACAACAACGGCATTTACAATGGCAGGGGTAGGTGTGACTTGTGTCACATCCACAACTGCTCATGCTGTAATACACAACAACATATTTCACATTAACAGGTTTCATAACAGTAATGTTTCATACGGAATATTTCACAACGGCATAGCCATACTGGCATGTTTCTCAACGGTGGGCAAATCACAATATAGCAGCACAACAGTGGCATTTACCATGGCAGGGGTAGGTGTGACTTGCATTACATCCATGACTGCTCATGCTGTAATACACAATGGCATGTTTCACAACGGTAATGTTTCACACGGCATATCATAATGGCACATCTACAACGGCCTATCCACACCAGCATGCTTCTTAACGGTGGGTTCACACGGCATGTTTCACACGGAAATTCAATGATAAGTCATGCATACAATATATCATACACAACATAAGAGAACAGTCACTACCTTATTCTTTTTGCACTTGCTCTGGCACTAGTCTATCGCGGACAGGGCAAATATCAAATCCTAGAACCATAATTAAGGACAAAGATTTATTTTTTAATCCAATACTCAATTCCAAAACACTTAAATTTGGTTATCATTTAAGACCTTTAGGTGGCTACTAGAAGCCCAAACAAATACCTAAAGGGTTGGGAAAGACTTGACCAAAGATCCCCTTTCGAAAGTTCAAAAATAGTTTATCAAGGGGCTGGCCGTGACCAACGGATGGTTAGATACTTTTGGGCTGCGGCCAGGATCCATGGGCCGTGGCCAAAGGCAAGTCAAAAAGATTTGGGTTGCAACTAGAAATAGGTTAGAGTGTTTTGGTTGTGGCCGGCACCCTTTGGGCCACGACCAAGAACGGGTCAGAAGGTTTTGGTCCATATCTTTTCACACAGATATCAAAATGACTTGAACTATATATCAATGGAAAGCTTGCAATGTGAGCTAGAAAACTAAAAAGTTTCATAATATCTGAACAACATTTGTTATTTCAAATCACCATGCAAAGTTGGTCACTTGTATAACATTTCACACTTAACCAAATTCCAGAATTTTCCAGTATTGCACCAAATGTTCACAAAAGTTCCAAAATGTACAACAAACACTAATCCCACACAATTTTCCACAAGGAATCTAATGGTAACATCAAAATGGGCCAATTCCCATTACATTGACATGTTTTACTTTGGCCACAAAACAACAACCAACCATAATTTCACCAAACTTCACATTTAATTATCTAAACCAATTCCTTTGTCCAAAAGATACAACAATTCACCATTTCCACAACAAAACAACATGCAATTCACACAATCCAAAATCATGCAAAAATCAAGGCAAAATACCAAAAATCCATAACTCAACCAATAATCACAACTTATATACCAAAAGATAGCTAACACTCACCTCTTGAACTTTCCCAAACTTGGTTCTTGTTTGACCAACCTCCAACTTTTCTCAAGTACAAAAACACCTCCTCTTGACAATCTAAAACCATAGAATGAAAGCTCTCAACAAGAAGAATAAGATTATAGAGGAGAGTTTGAGCATTTGAGGTTAAAATCTTACCTTAATCTCAAGCTTTTCCTTTCATTTCTTCTTCAAAAATGGCGCACAAGAGAGCTTGGAGAGAGAGAGAGAGAGAGAGAGAGAGAGAATATGAAATGATGAAGATGAAGATAGAAGCAGAAATTTTTCCCTTTTTCCCGAGCTTCTAGCCGACCAAGAGAGAGGGAGAAGGAAGAGAAAGATAAAAAAAATGATTATGTTGACTTTCTTCAACCACTATCTCTCTTGCTTTATCCAAATTTGCCACATGTCACCATCTTATGCAACTCACCACAATTAATCTTCCTCATAGTTACACTAACCAATTACATTAGTTAGTAATTAAGTTCTTCTTTAGTTGCTGACTAATTGGTCAATAAATTTTCCATTCTTCCAATTTTCCCTCGACTAAGGAAATTCTCATTGAATTACCACTTGACACATTTTCTCATTCCATTCTCTATTTCATGTGCCCTTCCCCTCTTGAAATTCATTTTAAGCTTTAACAACACAATTAAGCTTAAATACAGGGTTTAAGCACTTTCTACTGAGAATTTGGTTATAACTCATACTTTATTCCATAGCAGCATCCATAAAACATTTTTTACAACATCATTAGAAGTCATTAGCCCTTAATTAAAATTTGGGGCATTATACACATGATATTTTGGGGTTTTTGAAGTTTGTAAGGTATTTAATGGGGATTTTCCCTAGATATTATTGTGTTTTACATCTTTTATGCCTTTAGTACTAGATAAAGTGATTGCTTAACTTTATATTAAGATTTTTAATTCTCATTTTTATCTCTTTATTGATTATGTAGGATTTATATATGAATTTTTTATTTAAATATTACCTTTTTATGATTATAAATGAATATTTTTTATACTTTAATTGAATTATACATTTTAATAATAACCGGTCTGACTACGAGTTAACCTAGGTCTTAACCACTAACCTTTGGCCCACTACTTCGACCAGTTTAGTATATGGTCCGGTTTTTAGTACCTTGATAAAAAGCCTGCCCCAGCAAGAAACAAGAAGCCCAGAAGAGCATTTTACATCCTTGTAATTTGTAAATGTAATTATTGATTTTATGCATTGAAGGGTTTTGCTCCAAGGAAATAATTCATAGGAAAAATCACAAATAACTACTCTCAAAATTTGAAAATCTCATATCAGTGACTCAAATTTTACAAATTCCAAATAAACATAAAGATACTAAATTGGGATTTGAAAATATTATTAAATTACCTCATTACCCACTCCTTTCTCTTCAGAAATCCTTTTTCTTTTTCCCATCCTCCTCAATTTTCTCTCTCCTACAACAACTCACCAGCTCTATCCTCACAACCACAAGTGCTCGTCGATAAGAAGGCAAAGGTTAGAGGGGTTGCTTGCCAAATAAGAAGAAAATAGCAATGATAGCCCATGTGTTTTATTCATTTTTTTTGTTTACCAGTAATTGCCTGCTGTATTACATCTTATTCAAATTCAATATCCATCCCTCCCATAGTACCGATCACTCAAGAATGTTTCAAGTATATTTGCTTCTCTTCCGAGATAGCCCAATTCCTTTATTACTCGTTCGGCTTCCATTGCATAATCCTTCAAAATAAAAAATAGTAGACCACTGTAAAGACAAGGAGGGAATATCTTCACTAATCTGGATTTCCCATTCAAAGAAAAAGAATATGCAAAGACGAATCAAATTTTTTTGTCATTATCACAAGATTAGAAAGTAAATAAACAAAATCTAAGATCCAGAGTTAGTAGCAGACAGAGCAGTGACTTTGCAAGCAGCAAGAACTATTGGAATATATTAGTCCACCCTTAGTGGATTAGGTCCAAGACTAATTCAAGAAAGGCTATCATGGAGATGCACAGGTTCATAAAAAGAAATATCTCTTTATAGTTTAATAGTTATGTCTATTATTATGTACCTATTTGCCTAAGAGTTATATATATTCCTATGTGACTATACATATACTATATGTAGGATGTGGGATTAAGGGAGTAGATGATCTGAATGACACACAGAATATTACTCTTCTCCATCTAAAAGATTCTCTCATCAAAATATTCTCTTCTCTTCCTCTCTTTGGTGTATTTGTTATGTAATATGATCGGGGTCCATGTTGGTGCTCTGGTTTCATGTGGGTACTTCAGTGAATCAGTCAGATTCTAGGTACGCCCAAAATTCTTACATGGTATCAAAACAATTAGTTTTCTTCAGGCCTTTATCATTTGAATGTGTTTATGGCTTCTTTCTTCCCGTGTATGTGCCGTATATATTTTTGAGATACATACAATGTATATAAACTCTTCTGTCATGATTCGATTTTAATCTGTGGTGATTTCCAATAATATTCTTTCAATATTTGAGTTTCATTTCTGGTTTGTTCAATAGTATTTGAATACAAGACGGGCACCAAAGCTACATATATATACACACATTTTTTTTTCAGATGCATGTTTCTCATAAGTTGGAAACTGGCTCTCTATATATAATTTTTCCTTGCACGACGACTGTTTTGAGACTGAATTGTTTCCCCCTTTAATGCATAAGTTGTGTTTTCACTCGAGTTTGGGGTGCACATACACACACAAACTCTTGGGTGTTCGAAACTGTATATTTATTTGTGTACGAAGGCTGTGATCATAAAATAATGTCTTTACTTTCCACAATTTTTGAGTTAATTCAATTTTTATATGATCCTCTTGAGGATATATAATATATGCATTTCAATCCTTTTCACTGGATATTGTGTCCATGTCGACACTCTGTGTGTATATATTTTCCTTACGTTCTTGCTTCCATTAATGACATGGATGTTTTGACAAAAAAAAAAAGACATAGATGCCTCTGTATTTAGTTCTCGTGATTCCTTTATGTTCCTTATATGATAAATAGTTGTTAAGTATGAAGAAATATATAGTAGAGAAAGTTTCTTCTTTTTGAAACTATAGAGATGAAAGATATAAATAGAGGTGCTGAAAAACCTAATTCTAAGATATTTATTTTTCCGGGATTGGATCATTTGAAAACAAATGCTTTCAGCCTAGAAAAGGGGAAAAAAATTTGGACTGTTGCTGAGGGGGAAAAAAGAGCTTCTGGGCTCATATCTTTTGGGCCAACATATTAACCTTAAAAAAATAACTATTTTTCCCCGTTTTCCCCTTATTCTAGGGATGCGTGTAGGAGCGTTTATTATCTATACTTTGACATATAATATGTTGATTTTGAAATAAATTTGGATCTATTTTAAATATTTTCAGTGCTATTATAATGATTTTTATATGTTTAAAAATTCTTAAAATATTTGTAATGATTTATTCCATTTTACTTGAGATAAATACGAGTCAAACGAGTTTTAAAAGCACTGAAATGAAACATTTATTCTATTGAACAATTTGTTTTGGTGAAAAGTTCATACCTAAGTATGATTTTTTTTAGTAGCTTTAAAAAAACAAGTTTTCATTTTTTCAATTGAAGCTACTAAATGTTGGTCCAAACATATATTACTTGGAGCACTACTCAAACTAGACATTTAACGACCCTAAAGGACGTCCCTTTTTAAATTAGGGATGCCTAAAGTTCAATATTTAGCGCGAACCATTGGCACTGGTTGAATTTAAAACAAAAAAAAATTGTACCACTTTAGATGTCCCCAATCAAAATGGGGACGTCTAAAGTGATTTGTAGACATCCCCAGTTTGACTGGGGATGTGGAAAAGCCTGTCAATTGCCCATCCCATCAGTAGCAGGCCAGCAGCTTTACTTTCTTCCCCAAGCTTCATTTCATCTTCCCCTATGAGCTTTGTTCCTAGCTGTCTTCCTCTTTCCCCTTTCCCTTGCTTCCTTTCCCGTCTTCCTTCCTCTTTCTCAGTTCATTGCTACAACTCTCTTTCCCGTGCTCCCTTTCCCATGCTTCCTTCCCCATCTGCCTTCCTCTTTTTCATAATCATATTTCTATTTTTCCCTTTCTCTTCTTTGACAAGAGCACCGTCGTTTGTGTCTCCCTCTCACAACTATCATCTTCCCAGTTGGTGGCACCGTGAGTCGTCTCCATTTCCATCGTCCACAGGTTTGTCTCTCACTCCCACAACTTTGGACACAAATGATTGAACAAATGCTTGTAACTATTAATTTAAATTAGATTATGAAATTGGAAAAACAGAGTAACTTGTATATGCATACTTTTAATCTGGTTCTAATTTGCTTGATATGGAAATGGACTGTCATTATTGCATACTTGTTTTTTTTGTCAGCAGACTTCAACACAGTGATGTATATATATAGAGACATGAGTTAAAAAAAATGACAATGATACTTAGGAATGAATTTGGTTTGGCTTAGGTTAGTCTAGTTTAACATTATTCAAAAGTCAACTAAATTACAAAAATATGTCAAAGTTTTGCCTCAAATGCGTGTATGGTTCTGGAATGTTGATGAGGTACAATATAATACAACATCAATTATGCCATAAAATAGGTATGAAGATGGCAATTTTTTTCTAGGGTGGTACATGCATTCTAAGAGAGCTCATTTCTTATGATGGGATGAATAATACTTATCTAAAAATTGTGGAGGCTTGAAAAGTTTAGTTGGAAGCTTTGAACATGACATGGGTTGCTTGGTAAAAAAAATCACAATGATACCAGAGTGAAGTTTTTATTTATATTAGTTAATTAATTAGTGGTTTGTGTAGGACACACTTTGTTTATCATTTATTTGCTTTCGCGTTTCACTAACCTTTCTGTAATTTTTGTGTTTTCTAAGACAGGTTCCTATTGGGTCCTCATCAGATTGGTACCAGATCATGTCACTATCTTTTTGTCCCTTTGACTTCTATTTCTTTGTCTAACAACTTTGCTTGTTTTTAAGTTATTGGGTGTGACTTCCAAGTGTAGCTTCTGGGTTCCTACGGTAAGTCATCTAGTGGGTCCATATATCTTAGGTATTCAAATTCATGCTTGTAAAACAGTGAAAAAAAGAGGAAGAAAAGAAGTTGAAAAAGGGCCAAAAAAAAGTAGAAAAAAATATTACAAAAAAAATAGAAAAAAATGTTTATTGAGAGTGAGAGCTTCAATTATTTTTTTCCCAGTAGGTTTATTTCACTTTTGCAGGTGCAACAAGAGATCAATAATCTGATCACTAAGTCTCGGACATACCTTGAAGATTTGCAAGAGTCGAGGACGACTCTTTTTCAAGAGGGGGAGAATGATGTAAACCTAGAGGGCAATTATGTAAATATGCAGGAGTTTCATCAAGAAGCTATTATTAGAAGATAAATTCTGCTGGAGTTGTTTAAATCATTATTTATCTATTTTTTTTTTTGTTTTTTTTAATAAGGCCATGACCAAGAGTCATTAATTAGTGTTTTAGGTGCCATTTAATTATTGATGGCATATTAGGATTATTATTATTATTATTAGGTTATTATTATTTTAATTTAAAAGCCCATAATATCTTCTCCAAAAATCGGATTGTCATACATGATCTGATTTACCTCATTATAAAATGTCTTTGATATTCATTTAACCTTATCCATTCATAAATTATATTATTTTAAATAATCAGATTGTCTTTCATGATCTGATTTACCCCATTTTAAAATATCTTTTTTTATCCATTGAGCCTCATCCATTTATAAATTAGATTATTTTAAATAATATAATATCTTTTCATATGTAATATTCCCAATATCCTTTATTAAGTAATCCATTATTTGTTAAACCCATTCACCCAATTATATTATTCAAATAATCTAATTGAAATATCCCCAATATTTTCATTTATCCTTAATCATATCCTTCATTGTCTTTCATTATCCTTTTGGGCATTTTAGATTAAAATATCATTTTTAGAAGAGTCCTAGTGAGTTAAGAGTTCTAGTTTGAGTCAGTTTATTGTTTATTGGGTTATAAATATCCCTTCTATGTATGCTATTAAGAAGAAGTTTAGTTATGGAGTTATGAATAATAATTTCTTTTAACAACTATTTACACTTGTTGGTTATGTATTCTTGATAGAATACTAAATGGCGCAAGAGCTTGATCAACTCTTGTGTATTATACTTGGAGTTCTTAGGCCATGTTTCCTTTGGGTGATGGGTTTCATATACTTAGTGTTTTTTGAAAATGAGTGTCTATTGGGTTCCCGGTTTCAAGATCCCTATTTTTATTTTGTTTATCATTTATCTGCTTTCGTGTTTTGCTAACCTTTCTGTAATTTATGGGTTTTCTAGGATAATTTCCTATTGGGTCCACATCAATAATCAAGGGCTCAAAAGGCATTGCACAATATTTTTGTTAAAGCTTTTTTTGTTCAAAAGGCATTCACCTATACTAGCTTCATAATCCTCAAGCTGGTATCGGTGAATAACTAACACTTAAATTGACTAGGACCACTAAACAATGCATCCAAGTATGAGGGACTATGGACTATGGCCGCTAAACAATGCATCCAACAGACGAGCTGTATTACTAATAAGCATAGGGCCGGGGTGTCTTCTCAATGTACAAACATATCAAAAGGGTAGTTATTATTAATGTTGTGTTTTATAGGATCACCATGAATTCTTGGATAGTCCATTGGATTTCATTCACTCATTTTGAGGGAGAACTACAAGCTATACTCACTAACAAGTTGTTGGTTGAAGTAATCATGAGATTCGTTGAATCAGGTTTTTATTTCAAAATGGATTTTAAATATTAAAATCAATTTCTGACTACAAAATCCATCCGTCACAACTCACAAGCAATATCATTTTAAAAAAACAATTAGCTTATCATCAATGTAATTACCCATGGAATTTCAATTTTTTGACGGAATTACTAACTGAATCCGTTCCATAACAACATTTTAGCTGAAAAATTGGTTTACCGACAGAAGTTTCTGTCACAAATTTACCGATAGAATATATTCCGTCTCAAAAGGAGACATTTTATTCATTGGCGACCGCCCCCTTTGCCGACTAGCCAACCTCGCTTGCATTCTTAATGTCTTTAATTACCAGTTGAGTTGCTTTGACCTTGCATTATGTATTCACATAATTATATATATATATATATATATATAACAATTAATAACAAATATCACTAGTGCAAAAATCACTTTTTAGACCAGGTGAAAATCACTTTTTAGACCGATTCTGGAACAGGTCTAAATACAGCTGGTCTAAAAAGTCTTATATAACTAGTCTAAAAAGTGTGACCTTTTAGACCGGTTCACAAAGGTGAGGTCTAAAAAGTGAACTTTTTAAACCGGTTGTAATTAGAACCGGTCTAAAAAGTTTACTTTTTTAGACTAGTTGTAATTAGTAACATTTTTTTAAAAAAATAAATATGTCCTTTTTTTGTATTGAAGATTATTTCTAAAAATAACCTCCAATACAAAAAAAAATGCTTCATAATTTTTATCATTACATAAATTCTGGGTGAATGGCCAAAAATTCCTACCAACTATCATAATTCAATTGAAGATATTGTGCAACTAAACTTGTAAAACAAAATTTACAAGGTCATAATGACATGGACATAAACCTGACAGTTGGCTTAAATTAAAATACTTACTAGCTAGTGTATAAAAATAATTTATAAACACAACATATTGATAGTGCTCTCAATTCTTGTAAGTCTCAAGGCATTTGCGGCACTAAAATTCAAAATGTGGTCATATGGTTTTTCTATAAATAATAGAAACATGAATTATATTTATAGTGCTCTGCTTCCATGCAAACTAACCATCAATACCTGATAAGTTATTAAGGTATTAACAGTATAAAAATTTCTAAATGAAGCTTCACAAATAGTTTGATATTTGACACAAACACCATTCCTTGGATGATCCAAAAACTATCAAGAACACTATGAAACAGATGAGTAAAAAATTACCAAATTTATAACATGGAGAAAAGCCTCAATTTTGAGTAACAGAAAGCGAAATTTAAGTAGAATCTCAAAGAAGATTAAATCATCTTAGAAGTTTCGCAATCAAGAAACAAAGTACTATTTCTCATTACTTCAAAAATCATATCACGATAGTATTGGAAATACCCTCCCTAATTTTGCATTTTCTCATAAAAGTCTTTGATAGGGCTTGCTAACAATTAATAATTACAGAACACTTCCCTATATACCAGCAATCTCTTACAAAAAGCATTAAGCAGATTTTGCAAAGAGAATCTTCTTTTGCTAATAGATAAACTAGGGAGATTTCAAAAAAGAAAAAAAAAAGAAAAGAAAAAGTGCTGTATTTTTTTTTTCCTACAGATATCTCAAGGAGAAGAACTATTGCAGATCTTTCACAGGAGAGTTACATATTAGGCTATAAAACAGCAAACACATGTAGTACAAATTGCACAATATAGTAATATACTAAATCTAGGGAAAAATGGAAGTTTGCACACCTTAATATAAAACTGATCACATATATGCCTCGATGAATAATGGTTTCCAATTCTAGTGACATAGTTATCCTCAAAGACAAGATGCTAAAACCCAGCTTTTAAAGATTTCTTAACTCTGCTCGTTAATACACATCAAAATAATAGTTAAGCAAAGGCAGTTTCAACATAAGAAATGAAAAAAAAAATGGATACAATTCAAAATGTCTTTCACTTGGGTTCCTTTTAAGTCTTCATAAGTGTCACATAACCATGTGTGAAAGATCCTCCCTACATTCAACACATCTTACCTATGTGCAAGAAATCTTCCCTATGTGCAAGAACTCTTCTATGTGTGCAAAAACCCTTCCATGTGTGCAAGATGTCTTCCTTTTGTGCAATGATCTACCCCGATGTGCAAAACATCTTCTATGGGTTCAAAACATCTTCTACTTGGATTCATTTAAAGTCTTCATAAGTTCCACATAACCATGTGCAAAAAATCTTCCCCACGTTCAACATATCTTCCCTATGTACAAGAACTCTTCCATGTGTGCAAAGTACAACACATCTTCCCTATGTGCAAAAACTCTATCATGTGTGCAAGATGTCTTCCTTGTGTGAAAATTATCTACTCAACATGCAGAATTTCATCCATGGTGGTGGAAGCATTACTTACATCCTACGTGAATGGACCATAGTAACAGGTGAAAGCATAAATGATCTAAAGACATATAGGTTGATAACATCAAACTTTAACATTTACAATTACAACAATATTTAACCATAATTTGCCTAACATATCGTGTTAATATATTACACTTTTACATTTACAATGACAAGAGAAAATAAAGCAATTGTAACCCAATTACAACACAAAATACATCTTCCAGAGTCTTCACACAATGCATTAACCACTACATTTTGCCCCTAATTCCAAAAAGCATGAGGGGCCAAAAAGGCTATATACAAAACCAAAAGTCAGTCACTAGCTAATGAACTGGCTAATGATGCATTGGATTGGTATACTTGAAGAATTTGAGATCAGTAAGGATTTGGGTTCCTGCACCTTCATCGGGTATGCCCTTCCTGATGGCATCTTGAACATTTATACATGTTCTTGCCTTGAAATTGAGATTCCCGTCTACTTGTATTTGGTCTCCCAAGCCGATGGCTTGTAATGACAAGAAGATCTCATTTCTAATAATCACTGAATCGCAAGTCATTTAATTTTGGCATGTCATGTGTATTAATTGGCATCATTGTTTTATTATATATCTTCTCTTGTGTTGGACTTAAGTAACATTCTTCCACATATCGATAAACATTACCATTCACATGTTTAATGCATGTACATGCATATGGGCATGGTATACCACACATTTGCCAACCCTTACAAGCACATTCTTTTAATGCAATATTTATAGCAACAAGAACTTCTCCAATTTGAATTTCAAATGTGTGTGAAGAATGTTGCAACACCAACATCCCTTCACTACACAACACATTCTCCTTTAAATTTGCTTCTGTGTTAAGTCCCATTCTATTTTTCCACAAGGTGATTGCATTCTTGCTGGCAAATAGTTTCTTTGGTAGCTTCTCTCTATGCTCATTTATCAATGTCAACACATGATATTTCCTCTCTTTCATAAGCCATGCATTATATGACTCATCCAAATTAGTGGTTATATTCTCCTACCTTATGAATAGGAACCATGACAATGGCCAACGGTTAATATCACTATGCTCTTCAAGCCAAGTTAACAATTCACGGTTAAAATATCGCATATTGGCTAAAGCTCTTTCAAAGTCATAATTAACTCTAGCATATGCAATCCCATCCAGCATCTTCAAAGCATCATCTTTCTTGATTTGTGTATTTCTTCTCGGGCCTCTATAAACCTTTGAATACTCTGAGCTAAAGTTATCTTTAACATGCCTATAGCAATAGGCATACCTTTCACTCCCGAAAATATTTCAGACAACATGTATTATTGCATTATGTTTATCTGATACAATCACCACGTCAAGAGAGTTTAAAATATCTTTCACGTTTTACATAAACCATTTCCAAATGTCATTAGTCTCCCCACCCATAATGGCATACGCAACAGGGTATAGTTGATTATTAGCATCAAGTGCAAATGCAAATAACATTATCCCATGATACGGCCCACTAAGGTGAGTTCCATCAACTTAAAGAATTGGTCTGCATCCTCCTAAGAATCTTTCGACGAAACATCCATATGCTATGAATAATTTATTAAACGTATTGTCAGGACATGCTTCCCATTTTTCCACTGTCTTTGGGTCTACTTCAATTAGTCTCCTGCAATACCAAGGAATCAACATGTATGATTGCTCAGGTTATCCCTATATCTCAGCCAGTGCTTTCTCTTTACCTTTCCATGCTTGATCATAAGACATTGATAAACTATATTCCCTCTAACCTCACGTCTTATCTCATAAGGTGGTTTATCTAAACAACCCCTCAATCCATCTTTTATTATAGAAGCAGTCATGTAGGAAGTCAATTTGCAATGTACGATCATATTACCCTGTGCTAAGTGACTGTGGTTCTCCACAAATGTATGCATACATAAGAAGCTTGACTCTTCCTCCCCCACTTGATATTCAATAATTTTCCATGGACAACCATCCACATTACACCTAACTATCATCTTACTTGCACAATTCCTCATAAATTTGTATGCACATTTGTGTACTATACTTGTACAGTGATTCTTTGAATTCAACAGCATTCCTAAAGCTCTTATGAGGACTTGAAAGTAATGCCTTCCACTTCTCAGCACCATGCTTAGGGATAGGTGCAGGTGCACTTTGAATTACATATGGCTTATCTTGTGATATCCTACTTGATGATGATTCACCAATACATAACCCGTACAATCCTTCCAAGGTCTCCGGCCTACATCAAAATTTATCGTCAATTAATCACTCATTCTTCCCTACCACTTCAAAACACTTAGGGTGTGTTTGGTTTGAGGGAAGGGGTGGTAGGGGAGGGGAGGAGAGGGGTGGCAAATTATAATTTTGGATGGGAGAAAGCTAAAATTTACCCTCTCATTCTTTTAAATTTTGGATTCCAATCCAGAATTTACCCTCTCATTCCTTTTAAATTTTGGGTTCCCTCCTAAAATGTAAATACCTTCAACCCAAAAAGATAATTTAACCCCCCTCTCCTTCCCTCCCCTCCCCTCAAACCAAACACACCCTTAAAAAGTACATGTAAATCACCTTTGTGACATTATCATGGGTTGTTCTTCATCTATCAACTTACTAGCATCTTCAACTATAAACAAATGTGTACATTTGTCATTAAATTGTACTATTTCTTTCACTCCTTCATCATCCTCTATGTCTACAACATTGCTTTCATCTAATGATGACAATGTACACCTTAGCTGAAATAATATTTCCCCTTGAATACCAAGACATGAATATATTGTTCTTTTAAGCTCATTAAGTGACATTCCTTCTCTTAATATTCTTCCATTTGCTCTCCCACCAACATATTGAGTCCTCCCTTGATTAGTGACAATCTTCCCACCTATGTGAAAGAAGCAATAAATTTCTTTTTGTGCAATATTCATCACACTAAACATGGACTTGCAATAAGATACCTTTAGTGTCATATAAATTGAATTTTGCAATGTGTTTGACCTACTATAATAACCTAATCAATATCTCATATAGTTAGACTGTGAGTTCAATTGGGCTCTACTCCAAATTAAACAATCGCATATGCTACTTTGTAAACAACTCAACATTGGATACAAATCTATCTACTATAAAGTAAACGGAACCTTGATGATTATGGAGAAAATAAGAAAACCTAATGAAGCCACAATTTTATTTATTTACTACTTCCTTACTCATTAAAACAGCAATGAAAAAACCTAGCTTTGGAGGGAAAATGCAAACCATCAGCTCCACCAAATACTGAACTATGAATAAGGCCTTGACACAACTCAACTCCCTAGCCTTTACTAATATGTCGAACCTCCGGCAGCATCCACGATGAATGACGGTCAGAGGGGAGGACGTTTAGCTCTACGCATGCAAGGAGAAGAAGGCTTCACTAATTCCACGTCAGTCGCTTTCTTTGTTCTTTATCAATTCGTTGGTTCTATTTTTTGTCATATGTGGTCTCTTTGCTCATTAAAGGTATTTACGTCTTTTACTATTAACAAAATAATGACAATTCAGGTCCTCTGTACCTTAGATCCCTTTCAGCAAATATTATGCTAATGAGGTATTTTATGGCAATTTTCCCATTATAAATTTTGTAATTTGATTGATTAAACATTATTTCTGCCGCATATATCACATTTTGAGGAAATTAGGAAATAAAGGCAATTATGAAATTTAAAGAAGAATTGAATCATTTCCAAATACAATTGCATAATTAATCAAGGAAGTCACGAAATATTATGAAATAGTCATTAAATTCAAATATATGATTGTTTAATTAATCAAATATAAACAAATATAAATTAAGGACCAACAGTTTTAAGGAAATTAGTAAGAAATAAAAGAGAAGGCTATTCTTTTGACCAAATAATTTATTTTTGACGCTTCTTGACTTTTATATAACATCCTAGGTCTCAAATATTCCTGCTAAATTTCTTTTTCAAATTTTGGGATGTTACAATTAAGTGACAACAATGCCTCTGTAGGCTCTAGCTGAAAATAAAAAAGAGAAGGCAGAAGCGTGATGTGAGGACTAGGAGTGTTGTTCCCGTTAGAAGTTTGCATCAGTCTTACCGTGTGAAACCTTGGATTCACCGCCATAGCGTCCTTTTTTCGACTCAATCTGCAATCCAAATCTTGATTTGTTATCGTCTCCAGCTTCGTCATGCATTCAATTTTTTTTATGGTAACAATTGTTTCTATGGGATAAATTCTGATGCTTTAATTTTGTTAGTGTGGCTAAAACTATTATACTAAAGTCTAAAACCATGAATTTGATTCAGAGGTTTTTTTTTTTTTTTTTTGTGCTACTGGCTACTGGCGTTTTGATATTGGGCTATTATACAGCATTTCATTAAATAAATTCAATTTCTTTCTTCATTGATGTAATGTCCCTCACTACAATTTACGTGAAAAGAAAATAAGGGGCATTCTGTAGGACAACGGTTGATGCCATTCAAACGGCGTTACGTTATGTACTGCCTTCAATTTAACTTTTTAATTTTTAACTAGAGGGGCATTGGGGTTATTTAAAAAGTCTAAAATCCTTAATTTGGTCTCTTGTTCTATTTAGGAATTTGCTAGAAGGTTAAGCCTACCTTTGGATTCCGATATTTCAATTAGATTTTAATACGATATTTCTAATTTAGACAAAATTCTATTTAAATCCAACTGAATTAGGTTATTCAAATGTAAGCTTGGCTTTAAATCTGTTACGATTTTTCAACCTCTAAATCTTTCTCTGATATACTATTTATTAATTTTAAATTAATATTACTTATGAAATAATCAATTCAAACGATTGATACCACAATTTTAGGCAATCGACGTACATATCAGTTGGTCAAAATTGAAAAAAAATAGAAACCCTTGTATCTATCTGCGAAATTGATGCCATAAATGTTGGCAAGAAAATTGGTACCATAAATGCTATATATATATACACATATATATTTAAAAAAGTCCGGTTACGTATTCCAAACATTTATAAAATTAATACCAAATGAACTTTTCATTTACTTAGAGATGAAAAATAGGCTTCATTATTGTAGGTGAATGCATTGGAAATTCATTTCAGAGTAATAAAGAGCATCCTACCGGGTACTACAAATAGAAAATTACAGACATACCAATTAAATAAAAAAAACACTTTATTTCATTGAGCATGAACAAGTTAACGATTGAGTTAATCCACCAAAACTAATTTATCATATTCCTGGCCAGAAATTGCAGATTCCATGACAGCTTGAGGATTAATAGCCCCATCATTATCTAAGAACATCTGAAGAATATTCTTAGAAAACCCACTTACTAATGCTACGCCATCTTGATTACTAGCCACTGGGGTTGCCCTAGAGTCCCTCAGATTCCAAAAAACTATCTGAGGCACTGCAGACCCATACCCCTTTTCTCTGTACTTTCTTTTGATTGCTTCATAATCAGTCTCCCAAGGATTCAATGATGCTTGATCAAATTCCATGTCACTGAAAACAAATATTCTCTTAATCATTTGGTCTTCCTTGAGATTCCCTTTCACTGCCACCTCTAGAATCACATCAAACACCTTCTGGAAATCAGTGTTCATTCCCCATTCCATATTTCTCACGAACTTCACCTTAGACTTAAGATCTTTCCCTTTTATTAGATGCAATTTTGGTTTCTGACTAAATGTAATGACCTTCCCTTTCCATGGCTCTTCACTCATTTCAGATACCAATAGGCCCATTGCCACAGATACCTCCATTGGGATTCCTGACATGCTTCCTGAAACATCACAAACAGCTAAGCTGTTTCTCAGTTTTCCTATCTTGAGTAAGTCATCCACCATTCTCTTCCACTGAAGCTCTGCTACTTGTCCCTCATCATCATTTACTGATGCAATGATCTCATGAGGAAGCAATGCACCGGCCGCTATAGTGGACTTGCCTGATTTCACATCCATCAGGTACTTTCTAAATCTTTCTTCATCGTGCTCCATAAATTTCTCTTTGTAGAATTTCATGGCCACTGAAGCCACCCTGTTGTATGGTAGTGAGCCCCACTGATTTGCACCAATATATACTTCTGGCAATTCCAATGCTTTCCTTAGTGGCACCAAAACTTCCTTTCTTAGACGGTCTCGAATCCTATAAGCGTAATGAGCTTCCTCAACTTCTTGATACTCTGGATAGGACTCACGAGGGAAAATCCTCCTTGCAATGCTTTCACAAAGCAGTGTAGAACGATCAAAGGAAGAATCAATGGATGGGCACCATTTGGCAGCGAGACTAATTTTTTTTAGTTCCCCACATTTGAGGAACTCTATATCTGCCTTCAAACATTCAGCAAAATGATCTGAGATTTGATCGTATAGTAAGTGAAATTTAGCATCATCCTGATACCTTTGTACGACTTTCTTAGCCATGGCTATTCTCTTTTCTTCCCTTGTATGAATCGATTTTTTTGCGAATAATTCCTTCTTGTCCTTTCTGCTTCGGGGTTTCTTGTGATAATACCTCAAGATGCTATATTTTCTTTCCAGCCATTCGTCTTTTTGAAGTTTTCGCACATCAAGACCTTCCAAGATTCTATAGAGAATCTCAGGCAAGTCCTTGAAATAGCCAAAGTCAGCAAAAGAAGGGACATTGGTTGCTAGGGTTTTGGGATGATTGGTGTGAAGCCATAAGGCGGCGGCATAGTATCCTTCCTTGTCGGACTTTCCTGTTCCTCGGACTCCTCGGAGATTAAAGACGAGCTTGAGGGTGGTTAAGGGATTATGTGACCAAGCCAACTGTAGCCTCTGTGTCAGAGAAGAAGAGGGAGTATCAGGAACAATGTGAAAGAAGAAATCAAGACAGGGATCGCCGGAGGTGATGAAGGTGGGAGAATTATTCTCTGTGAAGCCCATGTTTCGACGCCATGATGTTTGGATTTTGTTGAAATTTGCCTCCATTTGATCCATGAAAGAATCGCTGTCGGAAGTGTCGTCATCGGTGGATGATGATGGGGTATTGTGGCTGTGGGTGGGGCTATAGATCTCAGGAGGACCAGGATCGCCGGCGGAAGTGACATTATCAGTGGATGATGATGGGGCATTGTGGGTTGGGTTATAGATCTCAGGAGGACCTAGAAGAATTGCCATGTGACTGTGACACTGTGAGAGGCGGTGGAAGTAATTAGGAAGAAATGAATGAGAGAAAGGGATGAAGGGTTTCGACTAATGGTTACATATTTAAAGTCTCGGCTTTTCTTTGGCCCCAAGTCATATTTTTAGTTAAATGCGATTAAAAAAATAAATTAATAAAAATTCAACGCAATCAATATTCTTTTATCGCAATCAATAATCAATGGCTGAGAAATTCTGAGAATATATATAATGAACAGGTATGAAGATAGGGTAGTATGATCTATTAACATTGTTAACAAATTATACCTCTCATAAATTATACCACTAATTTGAATGTGATTTTGCAAATTATAACACTTATTTATAAATAATTTCCTTATGTAAGTTTAGGCATACATCCGCACATACATTGTTTTCTTTTTCCTTTCCTTTTTTTTTTTTAGAATTAAATGGACAGATACTAATTGTCCAGCTCTCATGTCAATAGGCTATAAGCTAATAAGGTCATTTGGCTACACTGTCTCTCACCACAGACACTCCTCACCAATCACTTTTTTTTTTTTATTTCTTTCAATTTCACTGATGTTGTCAGGGTGAAATTTTCAGATATGGGAGTAAACTCTTCTTGGCGAGAAAATGCAATATTTTGGTGAATATTGTTCATTGTATAGGATTTGGAGAATTATTTTTACTGTTTGCAGTGTATGAGTACAAAAGCCACCGTCAAAGTGCACCTCCATGCTAAAAGAAAGGGCAACCCCACATGTTGACCGATCAAAAATGGGAAAATTAGGGACGAGGAGCTGGTGAGAATGTTATTTACTGCGAGCATCTTACAATTTGTAATCAAATCTGAAATTATAAATTTGAAAATACTAAATTACCTCGAAGAAAACCCTATAATCTCTCTTATCATATCCTTTAATTTTCCCATTATTTAATGAAATAATCAAGATTTATTGGAATGAATTCAAACTGATAATTTGAATTTTGAAGTCCAAATCTTATTCTGATTAATTAAATTAAATTAATAACTAACTCTAACTAATTTATTTGTACATAATATATAACTTATCTTTTTCGATGATAAAAATATTTAATTATCCGTAACTTATAATTCATAAAATCATAAAAAGGAAGAATAATATCGTGAAAATGTTTTCACGTTGAATTCAACATTTAATATGATGACTTAATATATATGTGAATTTAAATTATGCTAAAATATCATATTCCAAATTAAGGCTCACGTTCAATTTTAAAAAATTATTAATCAGGTTAAGAGGCTTGATTAGAGATTTCACAAGTGTGTTAAAATACCACAATGCCTGTTCACAATTGAATAAAAAATTTAGCCCTTGATCTTTTTATGCCATGGGTCTTGTGTTCGGGTTGTTGCAGTGGGTTTGTGTTTGGGATGTTGAATTGTTGGGCTTATAAGCAGTCTTTTGTGACATTCCTATTATGATATATTTTTTTGATACAATCCTATTATGATATTTGTTTTGTTTGAAATGAGCATTTGTAAAAGGGAAAATCTCAGAAAAATACTAACAAAATTGGGAAAAGACAAAATGGTGCTGCTAATTTATCAAATCCCAAGACAAAATTGTAGGAGGAATCTGGGATTTCAAATTGTAACCAAAAGACCAAATTGCCCTGAGTTAAGTGACAGGTAACAAATAAAAGAAGGAGCACGATAGGAGGAAAGAAAGGGAAGGTAGCACAAAAAGTGATAGACAAAGCCAAGAAAAAGTAAAGACGAGAAAGCAGAGCTGGGCCATGGGTAAGCAATTCTACATAAATCATCTTTGTGTTGTGATTCTTTCATCTAGATCGATGAATATTAGTTCTGGTTTGTCATTGTGGTTTTTGATTTCGGAGGTTTTGCTTTATGGGTAAAAGGGTCTTAGGTGAAGATGGAGATGAGGTAGCGGCTTTAAACTAATGGGAGAATCTTCATGCTTGTGTGATCAATTTAGTTGTGTTTGGTTGCATGATTGTTAAAGATTGTCACTTTTTTGTTGTTAGCAGCTAATTAAGGGTTTAACGCCAATGGGTCTTGTGTAGGTATAAAGTTTAGCCATCAATAGTAAGGTTGGGGGAGGGTGTTGTTAATTGTGAAGATGGAGATGTGAAAACATATTGTGTTGCTATTAATAGTAGATGCAGGGTGATGATATATGGAGTGCGCTGTTAATAGTAAAGCTAGAGATGTTAAAATGTATAGTGTTGTTAATAGTAGGTGTTGGGTGATGATATAGGGAGTGCGTTGTTAATAGTGAAGATAGAGATGTTAAAATGTATAGTGTTGTTGTTAGTAGTAGGTGTTGGGTGATGATACGGGGAGTGTGTTGCTAATAGTAAAGCCGAAGATGTTAAAACGTGTAGTGTTGTTGTTAATAGTAAGTGCTGGGTGATGATATGGAAAGTTACTTGGTTTAATAAACATTATCTAACAAACTTACTGAATTGACATTATGATGAGTGGTGTCTTTTTTTTTCCCAAGTAAGTATATAAAATGACATGTAATGAAGAATCATCATCTTTAAATTAACTATTTTGTTGCTGGGTGATGGAGTCATCTTTTGAAGTTACCCCTTTCTAAGTAGAAGGACCTACATTATTTTGGAGTTACCCTCTTGAAACTAGAAGGACCTACAATATTTTTAAGTTACCCTTTTAAAAGTAATGTTCGTGTTGTTGTGAACTTACTATCAACCCACTTATAGTTTTTTGGGAGATGGTTGGTGTCATATCCATTTTGTAAGTAATGTATTCACAATGTCTTATGTACTGTCATATTAGTGACAAGGAAACATTATGTGGTAGTGCAATATTAATGTTTCCTTTTCATTAAATATGTGAATATGTAAAAGAGTCACTGTTATTTTTTTTTTCAAATATTGGTGAATGTAATTATACAGAATGTCATTAAATAGTATATGATGAATATATGAAGTTGTAAATCATGAAAGTTAAGTGGTTAATGTAAATTGTGATGTTGTTAACTAAGAGAGTAATATTCTTATTGACCCTTAAAACTTGTGCCCCCCAAAATTATCCCTCATAATGTGTTAGTTTTTGGGATTTGAAGTTGTGAATCATGAAAGTGAAGTCGTTAATGTAAATTGTCATGTTGTTAGTCAAGAGAGTAATGTTGTTATTGACCACTGAACCCTATGCCCCCAAAATTATCCTTGATAATGTGTTGGTTTTTGGGATATCAATTTGTGAGTTATAAAAGTAAAGTCGTTAATATAAATTGTCATGTTGTTAACCAAGAGAGTAATGTTATTATTGACACCTAAACCTTGTGCCACCAAAATTATCCCTCATAATGTGTTGGTTTTTATTTGAAGTTGTAAATCATGAAAATACAGTCGTTAATGTAAATTGTCATGTTCTAGGTGTACCACGTCATCTGAACTCTATCCAATGAAAACATGACTTAGATCATTTTAATTCTAGTTGGCTAATAACTCATCTAAAAATAAAATAAAATTTTATCTGATTTTTAAGAAAAATATTGGTTGATCATTTTGTTTTATTTTTTTTAATTAAGATTTTTTTTTCCTTAAAAACAAGACAAAACTTGAATATTTTTTCATATGAGTCATCAGCCAACTAGAATTAAAATGATATGAGTTATGAGAAATACTTACATACTCCAGGAGCAACATCTCATTTGTAGTCTGACTAAATAAAATACAATAATTCATCTTATTTTAATCCTATATGGAAGATGAGTCAATGAAGAAATTCAAATTTTACGATTTTAAAAAACATAAACTTTTAAATTTAGAAAAACAAAAAACACAATTCCCTCCCATCATTCCTAAACTCATAAAATTTGAATTTTTCTGATAACTCATCTGCCATATAGAATTAAAATAAGATAAGTTATTACATTTTAATTAATCAGAGTACAGATAAGGTGGCACTCCTGAATGTAAGTATTTCTCATGAGTTATTATGTTTTCATTAGGCAGAGTTCAGATGACGTCATCCTCTTAGAGTATATAAGTATTTTTCTAACTAGGAATAATAATTTGCTGACTAGGAAAGAAAAATTAATTTCCACCTAATCTTTTATCTCCACCTTATCGCTTCATTTGGAAGAGAGACAAAGAGGAGAGGAAGGGTTAGGTGGAAATAAAGTGATGAGGTAGAAATAAAGGGTTAGGTGGAAATTAACTTCTCTTGCCCAGTTAGCAAATTATTATTTCAGGTTGTTTCTTAATCATCCATATCACAATTTTTAGTCAAAAAATCAAATTAACAGTCCATATGTATTTTTACATCTATTTTGAAAGTTTATAGTTACTTTGAGCCTCAAAAAAACATTTGTGTCAAGCACGTTTTTGGGAAAATTTCATATGTATTTTTGCGCCTTAACCCTTAAAAAATTTAAACAAACCTTCAAGTTACGAACATAAATTGCTACATCAAGTTAATGAGGATGGCATTTTAAAAATTTAATAATTTTATGATAATTATTTTTTGATGTAATTTATATGAAATTATGTATTTATTAAAATATCATTTTTTGGATTAAAGAAACAACCAAACCCCAGTCCATTAGGAAGGAACCGTGTGTGAGAAGTACATCTTCTCACCCTCTTCTATCAATTAATCCCCATAAACTTGAAGTACCAAAGCAGCCTAATACCAGTTAACATTAGTTCCAGTGCTGCTGATATACGATCCTCAAGTGGCACCACTGTTAGCGATAACAAAGCTAATGTACTCCTCACAAGCCGTTCCTTCCCCACCAAAACGAAGCTTCCATTTATTCTTATAAGTGTATGTAATCCATTGAATACCTCTTTCTTTCTTTCTTTCTTTTTATTGAATAATAATCTTTGATAATAGCTTTCATTTTTTGATAATTACATAATTTGTAGTAAAACATTTTACATTAACTTAACTAACAAAAAATTTGGTTTTTAAGCTCTTTTGATTAAATTTTGATTACCTAAATTATTGATATAACTGTGAATGGACATAGTGGTAATTTAACACAATTATGAAATCTCTAATCAACCACAGTATAGAATTTATGAATATATTAATTTTTCTACTTCCTTATGCCCTAATTTCCTAAAAACTGTAAGTCTGAATCCACCAATAAATAAACACATGATATTGATAATTATTTTGTAATATTCTTGATTTCCTTAATTTA
Source organism: Inga leiocalycina (assembly GCA_963242795.1). Taxonomy (NCBI): domain Eukaryota; kingdom Viridiplantae; phylum Streptophyta; class Magnoliopsida; order Fabales; family Fabaceae; genus Inga; species Inga leiocalycina. The sequence goes on from OY725325.1 coordinate 63,436,258, forward strand.
TGTTTAATTTGTTCTTATTTGATTGATTAGGCAATCATATTTGGAAATAATTTGATTATTTATTAAATTTCATATTTGCCTTTATTTTTTAATTTCCTCCTTTTATATAATCAATACTACATTTTCATTATTTCTCTATTTTCAATTTTTTAATATATTTATTTTAAAAATATTTTATTTTATATATAATTTTTTAAAATATTTTGTAATTTGTAACCATCTCTCAAGATCTTTCTTTATCTTTTGAGCATATTCTATTGTGTATCTTTATTTTAGTTGTTATGATATTCATGGTAGGGGGAGGACATGTTAGATGGCAGTGAAAGGTCTCTCAATGTAACACCCAATTTTTCTTCATTACCATTATGCCTTATAATTATTTATGACATTTAACGGAATAAAATAGTGAATTGTGATGTGCATGAAATGATAGAAACACTCCAATCGGTGGTTACACACAATTTGACTTAGTTGGGGTACAAAGGAGTAATTATTGTCCACTGAAAGGCCAACATTGTAGCCTAAATTGGAGCATGAAAGAACACAAATCTTGGCTTAAGACTAGTGCTAAAATTCGGCCAAACTAAAAGGAAAAGGTGCAACAAATGATTTATTTCAATAAATCACAAAAATATAATGGCAAAATGGTAATTTGCCAATATAAAAAGAAGCAAATTATTTTTCCCCATCTTCTTAATAATTTCGGCCAAATTAAGAAATGAAAGGGGAAATAAATGTTTGGGGAGGGAAAAATAAGTATATGGAAACTAATAGCGCCATGTGAGGCCTACACACTCTCCGACGTGGCATCATTATGCCGGCCTCAATATTTCAGAGAAATGGGCAGAAAATAACCATAAGCCTCTAATTTCAACCCAGGGATCATCCCCATAGATTTGTGGAAGAGGGGGGGAAAAGGTGAAGAGGGCCGGGACTCATCCTTGTAGGAGCCACCTCTCCTTTATCTTTCTTTGGCCCACAATAGGTTGATATGGGAAAGAACCCCATCTTCAAATTTCATCACATCTAGCTATATCATTTCTTAAAGCAAAAAAATTGAATTGAATTCTGAAATACATACCATGAGTCCATAAGAAAGGCCTACAAGTCCCAGGCAAGCAAGAGAAGCGCCAGCAAACTGAGTCACCCAAACCGCCAACAAAAATGAGGGTGACAAAAGTTAGCATATAGTTGAATGAACCAGAAATAACAGCAGGCCATGAGAGGAGTTTTTTTCTTTTATTTTCGTGAATAAGCATTATTTCAGTGAAACTCAAAGTTCCATATAAAACTTTGCTTTTATTGCATTCATTCAACTTCCGTAACTTTGTTATGTCTGGACACGAGGTTACTCATGATGGTGCCTCAATGGAATTGATCATCCGTGATGCAAAGGTCAGTTTCAAAAATATTTTTGTTTACTTTATTGTTATGCATGATCTCCCGCCAATTGTATTGTTATTTTATCAACTCCTCTTACATATATCTTGCTCATTTGGTTCATCGTATGATATAGGGTGTAACGCTAGTTCAAACATCTGATTGAAGGGGGTGATTTCTAATTTCAATGCCAGTCCCAATGCAATGTGTTTGGGTTCCAAATACTATGATGCCATCATCAACAAAGCCAAATACACCAGTAGTGAATTTGCTTATTGGACTACTGTATATTTCATAGATGACTTTATTTAAGATTTTATAGTAGTAAAATATTTGTATATTTTTAATTTGGAATTCTCTCTCTTTTTTCTTATTATTTTTACTTACCATTTGGAATTTTACATTTTTTAGGAGTATCCTTGGTTATTTGTATAAATTATTTTTATATCAATTGGGAATCTACACATACCTCTACCTCTATCTTGTTGAGAGTTATTTCAATTAAAAATATTAAATCTTTGCATTTTCTAAAATGTCTCACACATCAATTATCATCAGGAGAGAGGAGGAATTTATAATATTTAAATTAATATCTTACTCCATTCTTTTTAGAGGAATAATTTTGATAATTATAAGGTATAATATTACTTATTTATTATAAATATTTTTAATTATTTTTTTCGTATCCCAATGTCTAGCAAAGCTAAAGTTTTTCAAATATAGATTTAATATGAATGTAGTAGCATTTTTTTCCTCTTATTTGACTAACGGTATTCTCAAGCTGCTTTGCATTGATTTTATTTCTAGGCATGACTAATAAATTTTAAAATTTTTATTAAATTTTATGAATAATGATGAGGCTGGGTTAAAAATAAAACTTAGAGAAAATATAGTTTAAAGAAATCAATAAAGATTTGGATCTCGATTTTTTTTGGTCAACAATGTGGATAATGTTTTAATCATAACATTTAAATACTAAAGTTTAAATTTATCAAAAATCAAAAGGTAATGCCCAAAAATTTTATCATAAAATATAGCTTCCTATCATTTTCTTAAATTAAAAATTTAAAAATAGAAAAAAAAAACCATGACTTTAAGCCCATTCATAAAAGGATATTGATAAGCAAAATATTTATATATTTATTTTCGCCGAGTTTAAAGAAGAGGAGAAGAGGTTCTTCTCTGACAGAAGAGAAATCATCTTTTCTCTGACAGTTCTGAATAAATTGTGTTATATCTTAGATTTAATTTCTTGTATTGTATTATTTTTTGCATGCCTCCATTTTAAAAAGCTTAGGTAGACCTCCTTTATGGACTGTATAAATGGTCCTCCTTTATGGATGGTATAGATTGTCACCTACATGGAATGTTTTACCTCATAAAGGGACGGCTAGATTTCTTCATTTTTATGCATCTTGTGGTTATATTTTTATATTTTAGAATTAATAATATAGTTTTATGCAATATTAATTTATTTTGGTTTTATTTTTAATTTCATCATGAGCTAAATTTCTATTTTCTTAGGGTAATGATGTAGCTTACTAATAATGGATTGAATCTTAACTTATTAAATCTAATTTTAATTTTTCCTTCATGATTGAGTTTTAATTATTATTTTTAATGCTTTCAATTGATTGGCCACATTTTGAATGATTTCAATATGTATGTTAAAACCGCAAAGAGATGCATATGTGTAGACCCTATAATTAAAACCATAATTTGCATATAAAATAGGAATATATTCATATGAGTTGTATAGTCTTAATGAGTTCCATAAATCTTAAAGCATGATTAATTGCTTAAATTCATATAGGAATATATTGGATTAGCAATTAATTTTAGAATTGCTTGACCTTAGAAGAGATTAATAATTAAATTTGGGTTTATTTTTTCCTGAATGATTTATGATAAATTTGTAATATGTGTTACGAGTGTAGATGATCTATTAAATAGTGCAAGTGTACACTGTCATAATCAAGTAATATAAAAGTGAGTAGAGTATTATTTCCACGAGGATTGATTACTAAGTACCAAAATGGATAATTTTAATTCTATTTAGACAATCGATTAGTTGGTGATTGAGAGTACAAAATAAAAAATGATTGACTATGAGTGCAAATAATATGAAAGCAACTATGAGAAAAAGACCCAGGAATCAGATTTCACTTGACAAATTTTGGATTGAATCACCTATATATTCTAGTTCAAATTATTCCATATGATTGATAGTCAAGTTTTCCTAATTTAATTACTAGCCTCTTCCAAAGTCAAGTAATTCTATAATTAATTGCTAATCCAATTATTTCTATATGAATTTAAGCAATTAATCATGCATTAAGATTTATGGAACTCATTAAAACTACACAACTCATATGAATATATTTCTATTTCATATGCAAATTATGGTTTTAATTATAGAGTTTACACACATACATCTCCTTCTGGTCTCAACATACATATTGAAATCATTCAAAAAATAGTCAATCAATTTGAAACATTAAAAACAATAATTAAAACTCAATCATGAAGGAAAACTTAAAACTAGATTTAATCAGTTAAAATTCAATCCATCATTAGTACGCTACATCATCACCCTAGGAAAATGAAAATTTAGCTCATGATGAAATTAAAAAAAAATTAACATTGTATAAAACTTGATTATTAAATTCTAAAACATAAAAATATAACCACAAGATGCATGAAAATGGTGAAATCTAGCCGTCCCTTTAGGAGGTAAAACCTTCTATGTAGGTGGCAACGTATACCATCCATAAAGGAGGACTAGTTATACAATCCATAAAGGAGGCCTATCTAAGCCTTCTAAGATGGAGGCATACAAAAAGTAATACAATGCATGAAATTAAATCTAAGATATAACACAATTTATGACCGGTCCCTCGATAAACCTTTCTAAACACCAAACCCAGGAGTCGGGGAAAAATCATCAAACTTTCACATTCCCTAACAAATTGGACGGCTAAAAAACGCAAGAAATGAGATGGGACCCACTTTATTAAAGTAAGCGACATGTGTCATCGAATCACTGGATCATTGGACAAATGCATCACAAGGTTTTGACACGTGGCGAAGTGGCGAACAATTTCAAGATTCCTTAAGGGCCATTAAATTTCGTCCAAGCTCAAAAAAAATCAAGACGAAAATCAGAAAATTCATGAGAAATTGAAAAAAGAAAGAAAAAGTATGAATAGTAATGGTTCTTAAGTTCAATCGGTCAAAACACTTCTGAATAGACATTTCCTTTAAAAACGGCGTCATTTTTACGTAAGGGAGAGGCAATGGATGGGAATGTCAGGGAGAGAAGCCGAGCGCCGCCATAACCTCTTCTTCATCCTCTCTGACTTCATTCTCAACCACTAATATATTTAAGCGGGTAGGAATGGCCACTGCAGTGTAAACTCTGTGGGCAAGCATATGGGGCCAAAAAACATGCAGCAAAGGGCATCATATGCCAAAGATCAATTATATTGCAGTTAGTGGTAGCTATTCTTCTAACTCCCCTTTTTTGGTATTGTGGCCCAATTCTAAGCTACATTGGAAGATTTGAGAGCAATTCCATCACAGAGTATGGACAAGTTTTTGGGCGTGCGTGGATCAATCCCTCAGCTCTATTCATATGCACTTTACTTCCCTATGCAGGGGTTCCTCATGGCACAGAACATAGTGAACATAATGGCATACATAGCAGTTGGTGTTTTCTTCTTGCATGTGTTTGTCACATGACTAGTGGTTTCTTTTCAAGGCTTTGGCCTTTTGGGGGCTGCCCTTACTTTAAGCTTTTCTAGATGAGTGCTTGTGCTTGTCACAGGACTCTACATTATTCTGAGTCCCTCTTGCATGGCAACTTGGACAGGTTTTTCTCTTAAAGCCTTCAAGTTGAAAGGACTCTGGCCTTATTTCAAGCTCACTGATTCTTCTGCTGCTATGATTTGGTATGTGTCAAATCCTCTCTTCATGGAAAAATTTCAAGTAGGCTCATTTGGTGAAAGATGGGAGTCAGCACGAACAGATGCAAGTCAGCACACTTTCTAATGAAACCCATCTCTAACATGCTTTCTTGTCTACCGTAGGAACAAGGAAAAAAATGGAGCATCAATGTGCAAGCATAACTTCTTGATTGCTTAAATTCACAATACTGGCATCCAAAATAAAATGTGTGTGTTTATATGGTGCAACAGTTATGAAAGACTGATAAGGAAACTCAAATTTGCTGAGGTCTCTTTTGTTTCTGTTTGGTTCAGATTTTGAATATTTAATTAATTCTAAAAGTTAAAATGATGCTGGATTAATTATTGTTTGTTTTTGGTGTTCTATGAAGAAAAATCTATTTTGAATTGTTTCTTGAATGCAATGTATCTGGATTTTGGACAAAAATTTCCTTGCTGGTCTGTCTTCTGGACTCATTTGCTAACCTAGCAAATGTAATGCAGATCCAATTCCTTCCTATCCTGTAAATTATCCTACTGCATTTCCTTTCTTACAACCCCATAAAAACAACATTCTTGTACATGTAAATGTTTCATTTATCATCAGTATCAATATTAAATATAAAATCTATAGTAAGTCACACTATTTACAAGCTGTAAATTGAGAAACTTAGTTACCCAACCTTCATAAATACATGAGGATTCACCTATTGTGTATCAAGATATAGTATTAAATCTATAAAAGCCGTGCTAGTTATAAGCCATAAATACTGAATCTTGTCTTAGACTCTCTGTAGAATACAGCCCATGATCTAGTTTTGTTTAAAATCTCTAGCTGGTGATTCTAAAGAAAGAAACACTTGTCAAATGGTTGTAGTTTGGAATCATGGTACCCTCTTGTAGTGAATCTCATATCACAGATGCTTGCCAACTCTACCACTTTAGTGGACTCTCTTTCCATTTGGTAAGTGATATTTTTTCCCTTCAGTTTTTTGTGTCACTTTAGCATAAGCTTTATGCCTCTGATAGAATAGAAACACTTGCGATGCTTTCAGTCTGAACTACACGAACTGGTACGGCTGTTTTGTTGCTGGCATGTTAGTGGCCTCCAGGTATGGGCGTGTGTACTCACATTTCAACATTTTATTGACGAGTAATTCTATGTTGGCCCTTTCATACCTTTTGGTTTTTGGAGAATGACTTGATAACAATTCATGCAGTCAAATAGTATATACTTTATTTGAACTTATTATATGTTTCATTTCTGCTATTTTGAAGGGATATAATACAACTTTAAGAGTAATTTTTTTCAGTACTCATTTAATTTTTTTTATGCCAAAAAAATTGATATTCTCTGTATTCATCTTTAATATTTTTAGCAGCATTTTTTTATCCAAATTTTCAGTACCCTGCTTAAATTTTTTTCAATACTAATTTTTTATGTTTTCATCACTCATTTTTGGCTTTTTTGGTACCGAAACATTAACCATTGTTAATATTTTTTAAAGGTACTTGCCATTACCCCTTGAATGAATCAATGCAAAATTTGTGCGTATGAAATATTGAAGTCAACTATCATTCCAATTGTAGATTTCTTGAGAAACTCATCTTATAAAAACCTATATAATGATGTAACATTTATTTTATTTTGATTCTGTTTCAATAAGTAGTTTCCGCCTAATTCACATGATTCAAGACCATTTTCATGAAATCTGGAATTAATATTAACTGAAAACTTAAAGGTTCAATATATCAAAGTTTTAATTATTTGATTGCCTATCAATATTTATTCATTTTTTGTAAAATTCAACATAAAAGATCAGAACTACTTGCTCTTGCAAGTGCCTTTCCATATACACAATAAAGAAATGAAATGTGATTGTGTTTAGAGTATTCGTATAGGTAATGAACTTGGGGCAGGTAATCCAAGAGGAGCAAAACTCTCGGTGGCTGTATGTAATGGAATCAGCATTCTCACCTGCTTCATTCTCTCTGCAATATTTCTGATTTCGGGTTTGGACTAATCAAGCTTTATACTACTGATTCTGACATTATTGAAGTCACATCCAGTTTGTTTCCCATTGTTGCCATCCATTTTATCGTCATTGGCTGTCACTTTGTCCTCTCTGGTAATTAACCACCATAACCCCATTAGCATTTTTTGTAACACATACATGCATACACAGATTTTGTTTTGGTTTTTTAGTTTAGTTTCTCATAACTAATGTGTTCTTGAGTATGTCAGACCAGGCGATCGGAAGTGGACGGCAAACTCTAGTGGCTTGCGTGAACTTGGCTGCTTATTATCTTATTGGCCTCCCCTTGTCATGTGTTCTTAACTATAAAACCAGTTTAGGAGTTGCAGTAAGTTTGAGCTCTTAAACTACTTCATACTTGTGATTAACTTCATAGTTAATTAAGCAGCCTGCTTGATGATGATGAAGATGATGATGGGACAACATGCATTTTTGGCTTGTTATTTTTTTAGGGTCGTTTTTGGGGTTTGATTATTGGCCTTGTTCTTCTAACCGGGACCGTCGGTATAATTATATTCCGAACCAACTGGGATGCTGAGGTATTCAATTTCTGACCTAACAAGATCCTCTCCATTTCAATCTCAGTCCTCTACATATAGCCATGATTGTATACAGTGCTTATTTGGATTAACTTATTTTAAGTGATTTTCAACTTTATAAGAAAAATATGTGATGGTTCATGTTTGGGTAACTTTGAAACCATGGTTTGAGAAGCCCTTTTCCGCAAGTCGAGACAAAACTCCTCTCATATAATTACCTCATAAATCGTAAAAACTATTCTCCAAAAGCTAATCTAAAAACACACATCTCTTGAAGTGCAAAAAACACTTGTCTTTGGAGGTGGAAGCCGGGGGACAGAAGGGATGAACACTTTTTGGAGAATTGAATTTGTTGGGAATTGGGCTTAGTCCACCCTTGGTGGATTAGGCCCAAACCCATTAAGTTTTAAGTTTTTGGGGCCAAATAAAATACCCAAAAGAATGTGGGGTATTTGTAGGTAATTTTCCCAAGGGTTTGAATAAGAAACCTGTTGGGAACAGTTTTCCCGAACGTTTTGGGGGGAAAAGTTAGTTGGCTTCGGTGTGTGTATAAACGGACGCACATCAAAAAGAAAACACATAGTCAGAAAAATATTCTGAACAGAACCTCTCTCCTTCTCTTTCTCTTCCTGTGTAATTGCTGTGTGTTATAGTCGAAATCCTGGTGATTTGACTCGCGTGGGTACCGGAAGAACTCGAAACGAAACTTCAGGTACGCCCGAAATCCGACATTGGTATCAGAGCCTGTGTTTTTCAATCTGTCCGAGTGATGCTTCTGCGATACTGTGCGTTCGTGAATATACTCATGCGTCTGTGTTTTTTTTTCATGAATGCATATATGAAATTTTTTTTCGGTCTGTCTATATCGTTTTGAAGTTCATGAATATATCTCTTTCTGTATGAGAATTCCAGTTCATGTGTTTAAACCAAAATAAGAAATTGAACTTGAGATTGGTTCTGCGTTTTTCAGTTTTTTTTCCGGTGCTCTACTGTGCATTCTGTTTTGCCTGTAAACTTCAGTTGTATGATAATGTTTTGGTTCTATGAGAATTAGAATATTGAAAAGCATTATAAAACATATACTAGGGCTATAGAACAAGAGTACCGATAGGTTGTGCGAAATCCGAAAGAAAAACGCATAAGACAGAAAAGAGAATTGAATTGGGTATCCATAAAACGAGTTTTTTTACGGTTTAAAAATAATCCCATTGCGTAGAACTCGAAAAAACGATGAAGATGGACACCAAGAACGCGCAAAACGGATGCCGGACGGTGAAGTTACGGAGCAGAGAAGATACCGGGTCGACGGACCCGACCCGCGGATGATATCGGGTCCGGGTCGACCCGGCTGGAGGTTGAAGACAACCTCCAGCGATTCAAAACGGCGCCGTTTTGCGCCTTATAAAAAAAATCCGGATCGGGTATGCCCAGCCCGATCCGGTCCAGTTATTTAAAAAAAAACAGGGTTCTTTTTGGGCCAACAGTGGCCCAAAAGAAAAAACCCAAAACCTAAAAAAAAAAAAAGTTTTTTTTGGGCCATCCGTGGCCCAGAACCCAAATAAAAAAAACACACTGGATCGGGTCGGTGGGTAAAAGCCCAACCCGACCCATCAACCCAAAAAAAAAAAAAAATTAAAAGGGGCAGACACGCCACGTGGCGCGTGTTGCCACGTGGCAGACCCGATTGACACGTGGCGGACATAGACCGACTGCGGGAAGCGCGTGGAATCCAGCAAGACGGCGCGTGTGACGATCGGAGGGCAGCATGTAACCCCCTCACCGTAATTACATCCGGATTACAAAATTTAAATGAAATAGAGACCAATAAGATGAAATAACAATTCATAATCCCTCATCCCAAGATGGGGTATTTCAAAATCATTTCTAAAACATACTTAATCATGGTCTCACATTCACATGCGGATATAATTACTTGAGAAATCAGAGTACATAATAAATATCAAAGTGCGGAAACCAAAATCCCGGCAAACCCTGGGTTACTTACATATATAACTTGGGTTCAAAGTTTCCCAACAAGGGGATTACATCACCAAAACGTTCATTTACATTAGATGTACAACTTGCAATCCCAAATCCAACACTATAATAACCAACTACCACTTAGATCTCGGAGTAAGCCTAACTACTCCTGGTTGTCCGCTTCCCTTTCGAACCACTCGCCCTGTCTGAAAAGATTAATCATTTGGGAGGGTGAGATTCTAAAGAATCCCCGTAGTAACAACTATTTCATACCACATGCAATCATATAACATGCAAACACATCATCTCATATCAGTAGCAACACAAACTCACTCCACCCTCATCCCCTTTTACCGCCGGGAAGGCATACGACCTTTACCCGAACCGTTGTTAGCGACTCAGGGACTGTTGGCGTGGCAGTGCATACAAATAGCCACACGGCTCACATATAGCCTTTCGGCTTTCACAATGGCCCGTCGGCCTTCACAAATATCACACCCTAACCTCATCCCCTTTTACCGCCGGGAAGGCATACGACCTTCACCCGAACCGTTGTTAGCGACTCAGGGACTATTGGTATAGCGGTGCTACCACAATATCACATAAAACATATATGACACCCTAACCTCATCCCCTTTTACCGCCGGGAAGGCATACGACCTTCACCCGAACCATTGTTAGCGACTCAGGGACTATTGGTTTAGCGGTGTTTCCACACAAAGTTTTCACAAAGCTTGCAGCATACAAAATCCATTTAATCACAATGATATAGCACACATATCATACATTGCATAAGGTATAAAGATAGAGTCACTACCTGTATCTTTCCTGACTGGCTCCGGCACCGTGGCCTCACGAGGGCGACAAATGTCAAATCCTATATCAATTATGGACAACCAATCAATCTCTTTTCCATATGTATATTTCAATAATACTCTATGTTGGTTATCATTTAGGACTCTTTAGGTGACTAAAATAGGCCTAAACATATGCCTAAAGGGTTGGAAGAAACTACCCAAAAGACCCCTTACTCGAAGGCAAAACACTCATTTTTGGTCATCTCACTCGAGCACAAATGCTCTCACTCGAGCACAAGTACGGACATCACTCGAGCACAATAGCGAGTGAGACTGCGAGTGAGCACCCGAGAGCACAAGGAAACCCTCGAGCACTGGCTCACTCGAGCACGCTGACCCTCACTCGAGCACAAGGCCAAATGCCTCACTCGAGCACCCGCGAGAGAAATCCAGGAGGTGAGGACCCGAGAGCACCCAAAGCTCTTCAAGCACGGGATCACTCGAGCACAGCCATATGTGCTCGAGCACACACCTCACACCCGCGAGTGAGAAGGCACACTCGAGCACCTTACTCGCGAGTGACCACCCGCAAGCACAACTCCCACCTGAAGCACAACCTCACTCGAGCATGACCCCCAGTGCTCGGGTGAAACGGCTATGCCCGCGAGTGACAGAGCTCACTCTTGGCATCAGCCCACGAGTGAAGACCCGAAAGCACACCCTTCACTCTGGACTCACACCCTCACTCGAGCAGACCAAGCTCACTCGAGCAGGTTCCTCGCTCACTCAAGCACAAAGCGATGTGCTCGAGCAGTACTCGCAGAAAACCCAGGTGACTCGAAGCACAAAGGGAAAAACTTGCGCATCACTCGAGCACGTTCTTCCTCTGCTCGAGTGATGTGTATCAGAGACCAGAAACACAGCCAAAAACCAGAAACACCAGATGGTCAAATGCTCCCCCCAAGGTTCCCAAACTCTTCCCAAATGCTCATACACTCTAAGCACTAACAAGGGAACACAATGGCAACTCCAAAAACACTCCAAAACCCAACTTGACCACAATCAAACACTAAGGTCTCTAAGATACACATTCTCCAAATCTCCCTTAACACATTTCCAACATTCCAGATTATTTCCAATAATCAAATAACTCATCATTAAACCATTTCCACCATCAAACACCTTAAAATCCACATTTCCATCATTTGGCCTAATTAGGTGAAATTTTCCAGATTCTTCCAAACTTAGCCAAACATCATAAACAATATACCAAAATACTCTAAATGCCTACCTCTTCTCTTTGCTCAATTCAGAACCTTGATTCCTCAACTTTCAATTTCAGCCAAAAACCCAATCAACACCATTCAAGGCTCTACAATCATCACAAGGTAGCTCTCATTGAGATGAACAATATTAGAGAAAAGGTTTTAAGCAAAAGAGGATCACAACTTACCAAGATTCAAGCTTTTCTTCTTCCTCTTCCCTTGCTTGCTTCAGCGAAATGGAGAGAGAGAGAGAAGAGATGAGAGAGAGATGGAGCAATGATGATGAAGCTACACACACACTCCCTTGCCCATGCCTCCAACCGAATAGGAGAGAGAAAATGAGGGAAAAGTGATATTTGTCTTCTAGTGCTTCATCCTATGACTCACACCATGCCACATGTCCACATCTTAAGCACTCCATCAAAGAGCTCACACAACCACAAAACATAGGATCCCGACCCATTATCAATGAATCTCAACCATTAATCTTAAATACCACAAGTGTTTATTCTCAAGATTCTCATTACATTAATTCCAAAAGTGCTTAACCACTCTAATTACAATGATTATCATATTCATTAGCCCTAATTGCAAATCGGGATATTACACAGCAGGGTGGCGCGTGCACTTCACGCGCCTTCAGTGAGAGTGGGTTTTTATCCATTTTTTCATTTTTCCAGAATTTTTCCTTCTCGGGGCGCGTGTGGGCGCGTGGGAGCTCCGTTTGAGATGCGGTTTGTTCCTAAAAATCCCTAAATTCGAGATCTTCATGTTGATATGCCATTTGCCTATTTTTAGGGCAATTCAGGATCTGTTTGTGAGGTTCTAGTGCTTATTTAAATGTTTTTTATACATTTAAAATCATAAAAATGACTTACATTTGTTTATGTAGGTCAAAGATGAAGCAAGAGGCTTCTAACAGCACTGAAACACTTGAGTATGGGTCTTTGAGCATTGAGTATGTGGATGATCATGCTCATATGGATGATCCTGAAGAGGATCCTGAAGAGGAACCTGAAGAATATGAAGTTTTTGAGGAAGATCCTGAAGAATTTTTTGAGGAAGATCCTGAAGAATTTTTTGAGGAAGATGCTGAAGAAGGTTTTCTGGAGCCTGTTCCAGTGGAGCCTCAAGTGGTCTACTCTGACTCTGGACCTAAGTCTGTGCCCTCCTGTCCTGATGAACCTCAAAATTTGGAAGAAGAGGTCGATCAACCCTATTCTGCTGCTATGGGTGAGAAGATAGCAGAACTTGACGCAGACAAAACAGCTAGAATAAATAATGTAAAAATCATATACTCAATCATTGCGAATTATGTGGAAAGCATAAAAGACAAAAAGAGTGCAGAATTCTACGTGAGTGTAATGATGAAGTACCGCGCGGCTGTAAGGGCTAGGGGCACATTTCCAATGACTGTTGGTTGGGTTGATGCTGTGACGAAAACAACAAAATTCATGAAGAAAAAGAAAAGATTCTTTAGGAAACTAAGGAAAGCCATCATTGATTATTGTTGTTCTGATATTTAATGATGTATTTTGTTACTATTTCTATTTATGCTGTTTGTATTGAGAATATGACTCTAAATGTTATTGTTTGTATGTTTTATGTATGGACATGGTATTATTTTCATGTAATGAATTATGTTTGTCATACAATGCTAATTTTTAATTATGCATTATGATACCTTGTATCCCTGATGAGTGGGAGCTATTAGAAGGTAAAACTTCTAAAAGCTGATGATTTATTTATAGTACTTATATGAATTTTTTTTGGAAAATAATAAGTTGCTAGTATTTGTATGATGGGAGGTACAAACGTATTCTCCTGATTATGGATCTAGAAATGAACTTATTTTCTGGTCAAGAATGATATAAGTACAGACGTTGTATACCGTTCTATGCTACATAATCGTTTTTGGTTACGTTCTCTTAAAGAGAACAACGTTTCTAAATGTGAAAAACGTCACTTCAGAATTGACAAAAATGGCCACGAAAGGAATCATTGTTGAACTGAATAAGGGGGAGAAACTGAATGGCGACAACTGGGACATCTGGCATCGTAAGGTGCAGTACATTTTGGAGGAACAGGAGGCTGTTGAACCACTTACCACTATTTTAGTGGAACCTGAAGCTGGGACTACTATTCAGCACAGGAGAAACTTGGAAGTTTACCAAGCGTGGAAGAAGAAGAACAGCATTGCAAGAGTCACCTTATTGAGCACAATGGAGAATGACCTGATGTGCCAATATGAGAAATACCAAACTGCTCAGGCTATGTGGGCTGCACTCAAAGATAGGTTTGGTGGCATATCAACTACTAAGCTTAGAAGGTTGACAATCAAGTTTGATACCTACAAGCTTAGAGCAAATACTCCTATGAAGCAGCATCTGAGAGAGATGTCCAACATGATCAGAGAACTTCAGGAAGCTGGACACACCTTGACTGATGAACAGCAAGTTCAGGCTGTAATCAGGTCGCTTCCTTCTAGCTGGGAGCACATGAAAGTGAACTTAACTCATAATGACAACATCGTCACTTTTGATGATGTAGTGAAACATCTTGAGCTTGAGGATGAACGCCTTGCGGCGTATAAGGCTTCTGGTCAAGCCTACTACACTGAAAATGCTGGTCCTTCTAATGCAAAGCCCGATTCCAAAAAGGGCAAGAAACCACAAAAGAAAGGCAAGAAGGATGGCTCTAATTTCAAAAAGGGCAGAAAGCAATTCAAGAAGAAAGGAAAGAAGGGCGGGAAGAAGAAAGTTGACCTGAATAAGGTCAAGTGTTACGCCTGCCAGAAAATGGGTCACTTCGCACGGGACTGTACCGAGCGAAACGACCGTGAAAAGGTACTAGTGGATTATGTGAATTCACACATTTCTTTTGTTTTAAGTACTTCTTTTCTAACAGAATCTGTTTGTTCTTCTTGGATTTTGGATTCAGGCTCAACAGACCATGTGACGAGGGATCGGGGATCCTTCGTGGAATACCGTCGGTTGCCGCATCTAAGCAAATGGCTTTACGTGGGCAATAATGCAAAGATCGAAGTCAAAGGAATTGGCACCTGCAAGTTACCTTTGCGTGGTGGGAAGACTTTGATCCTACATGATGTTCTTCATGCACCTGACATCCGACGGAATTTAGTTTCAGTACTTTGTTTATTGGATTATGGGTTTGATGTAAACTTTCATGGCAAAGTTGCAGATATTTTTAGCAACAAGACCTTTTATGGTTTAGCTTTCCTTTCTAGAAAGTTCTTTGTTATGGATATTGTTGGTAATTTTAATGTGCATGACTCTTTCATTATTTCCTCCAATATTACTGTTGATATGAATATCTGGCACTCTAGACTAGGACACATTAATCAAAATAGAATGATTAAACTAGCTAGAGAAGGTTTGCTAGGTGAAATTTCGAATATGGAAATGTCCTTATGTGAGAATTGTCTAGCTGGTAAGGCAACTAGGAAACCTTTCGGTAAGGGAACTAGAGCTGAGATTCCGTTGCAATTAATCCATTCTGATATATGCGGTCCAATGAGTGTTAGGGCGAGACACGGAGCTTGGTATTTCATTACCTTCATTGATGACTATTCGCGATATGGTCACATCTATTTGATCTCACACAAGTCTGAAGCTCTTGAATGCTTTAGACGGTACATAACAGAAGTAGAGAATCAAATGGATTGTAAAATTAAAGCTTTGCGCACTGATCGGGGTCGTGAATACTTATCTGATCAGTTTAAGGAGCTCTGTGAAGAAAAAGGGATAATTAGGCAACTAACCATCCCTGGCACTCCACAACATAACGGAGTTGCTGAAAGAAGAAATAGAACTCTTCTAGACATGGTTAGGTCAATGATGGCTCAAGCACATCTGCCAATTTCATATTGGGGTGATGCTTTACTAACGGCTGCCTTCATTCTTAACCGTGTGCCCTCAAAATCAGTCGCATCTACACCCTATGAATTATGGACAAAACGCAAGCCAGATTTAAACATCCTCAGACCCTGGGGGTCTGCTGCGTATATTCATAATGATTCCCATAGGTATGGGAAATTGGGTCCTAGAGGAAAAAAGTGTATCTTTATAAGATATTCTGAGCAATCAAAAGGATATGTTTTCATAGGTGAAAACGAAGATGGAACTGTGACTGAAATTGAATCAAGAGACACCGTATTTCTAGAAAATGAATTTCCTAGCAGGGGAGATATTGATCGTACAGTATCTCTTTATGAAACACAAGAACAAGGCAGTACAGAACAAAATCAGACTAATGATCCTCAATCATCTCAATACATTGACTTGAGTGGGAGCTCAGAAAGGCCTTTACAAAGGCCTAGACAAGAGAAGCGAAAGAGACAAGAAGTTCCCACAAGAAGGAGTGACAGGGGAAATGTACCTAGGAGACGCTTCTCCATAGAAGGAGAGGCACTTATAGTTACTCCAGACGGAGATGATGAGCCTCGTTCTGTACAAGTAGCCTTATCAGGTCCTGCTAAGGATGAATGAAAGAATGCAATGGAGGAAGAAATTGATTCAATGAAGAAGAATCAAGTTTGGGAACTAGTTGATCTACTAAAAGGGCGAAAAGCCATTGGGAACAAATGGGTTCTCAAAATTAAAAGAAAAGTTGATGGATCAATTGACAAATACAAGGCTCGATTGGTTGCAAAGGGGTACACACAACAGGAAGGTATAGATTATGAGGATACCTTTTCACCTGTTGTACGTTTCAATTCTATAAGACTTATTCTGGCAATAGTAAATAGTTTAGATCTGGAACTGCATCAGATGGATGTAAAAACCGCATTTCTAAACGGTGATCTGGATGAAGAAATCTATATGGAACAACCATTAGGTTTCATTAAGAAAGGAATGGAGAGTAGAGTTTGTAAGCTCAAAAGGTCCATTTATGGACTGAAACAATCATCCAGACAATGGTATTTGAGATTTCATAGAGCAATAACCTCTTATGACTTTCAAATGATTGAAGAGGACCACTGCGTCTACATTAAGCGGTTTGAGGGTAATTTTGTAATATTATCCTTATATGTAGATGACATACTATTAGCTGGAAATAGTCTAAATTCGGTCTTAGCTATTAAAGAATGGTTATCATCGAATTTTGAGATGAAAGACATGGGTGAAGCAGAATATATACTTGGAGTTAAAATCCAAAGGGATCGCTCTAAAAGAATTCTCTCTCTTTCACAAGAGAATTACATCAAGAAAATTCTTGAGCGATTCAACATGAGAGGCTGCAATCCCTTAGATACCCCAGTAGCTTCAGGTGTAACCTTAAGTCTTGATATGTGTCCCAAAATTGAGTCAGCAAAGAAGAAAATGGAAAGGGTTCCCTATACTAGTGCCGTTGGAAGTTTGATGTATGCAATGTTGTGTACAAGGCCAGATATTTGTTTCGCAGTTGGACTGGTTAGCAGATTCCAGTCAAATCCCGGTGAGCAACATTGGAAAGCAGTGAAAAGGATTTTGAGATACTTGAAGGGCACGTCAGATTATGCACTATGCTATCAAGGAAGCGATCTGCGCTTAGTTGGATATTCTGACGCTGATTTGGGTGGAGATGAAGTTGAACGAAGATCGACTTCAGGATACACCTTCTTGCTGAACAATGGCGCCATATGTTGGAGCAGCAAGAAGCAGACGTGCATTGCCCTACATCCTATGGAAGCTGAATTCGTGGCATGTACTTCAGCAGTGCAAGAAGCTATATGGTTGAAGAGATTCATTGAACATCTTGGATTTGGAAATGAAAGCACAAATCCGGTGTTAGTGTATTGTGATAATACCGCTGCCATAGCCTATATGAAAGATCCCAAATACCATAGCAAGACCAAACATATAGATATAAAGTATAATTTTGTGAGAGATTATGTAGCACAGAAAGTTGTCACTGTACAACATATTTCGACCAAGAGTATGGTCGCAGACCCCTTAACCAAACCCATAGCCAAGGAAATGTATGACAAACATGTGAGGGCTATTGGGATGCATAAAATGTAAACTTGTAGACACTATGTAATATGTTTATGATTAATGAAAATGTTTCTTCATAAAATTTTATGTGTCTATATAAAGGTATACAATGTCTAGTATATCGTACAGGCAGGTAAGGTTGGCTCTCTCACACGAGCAACCGTCTTTGATACTCAGGAAGAGTATGCAAAGATGAGACAATTGTGTTCACCAGTAAAGCAGCAGGAATGCTGATATGGTAGAGAAGAAACACAAATTATGTCACCTCGATAAGAGTGTAGTATATCGAGATGAGATCCAATAAGACATAATATAAATGTGGATCGAATCATGGATACCTACTTCCATGATGCCTGTTGCCAGATAACAAATTCTTCAATATTGACGTCATGATAGATAAATGGAGTAGAAGAATTTTGGGTTTAGATACTGGGAGCATCTAAACTAATGTCTGTACGGTGTTAATAATAAGTTTTCAAAAACGACGTACGCTCTTATAGTGCAGAGTAACACCGTAGCATGTGATTCATACCACATGTGCATGAGAACCGCAAACAGGAAGCAAGTGAATAGATCCCTGCTTCATTGCTGTGTGAGTCCCAAGAAGGTTAAACACTTCTGTGATGTCCTTTGACTTTGACATTATCATGGAGGTATACTTCAGCGACTGCTACCTTAACATTAGTCCTATGATTACGACTGATACAATCCATGGTATAATGTTAGGAAAGCGGTTGACGTATATCAAAATGATGAATGAGCGAAAGGAAGGTTACCTAAAATATACACACCTATGTTGGTGTCTGAGACATGTCCCTTATGATATTAAAATTTGGTAATTTCATAAGTGTGGATACTAAGCATATGAAAAGGCAATCTAAGTTTTATCTTGACTTGAGAGGGATTAGATCTGCCATGTGGAAGTGTATATTGGTATATCTAGGACATATGAGGCATAATATTACAATTCAAGCTACACAAAGAAAGGTTGTCTTGTGCTGGTCCTATGAGAGGGATTTCTAGTACAAACACCTAGGAGACGTCATGCCCATGCGGTCACGGCAAAGCACCTAGTATGAAAGAAGAAAGAGAGGGAGATAATTCTTATGACATCCAATCCACTAAGTGTGAGTGGGAGATGTTGGGAATTGGGCTTAGTCCACCCTTGGTGGATTAGGCCCAAACCCATTAAGTTTTAAGTTTTTGGGGCCAAATAAAATACCCAAAAGAATGTGGGGTATTTGTAGGTAATTTTCCCAAGGGTTTGAATAAGAAACCTGTTGGGAACAGTTTTCCCGAACGTTTTAGGGGGAAAAGTTAGTTGGCTTCGGTGTGTGTATAAACGGACGCACATCAAAAAGAAAACACATAGTCAGAAAAATATTCTGAACAGAACCTCTCTCCTTCTCTTTCTCTTCCTGTGCAATTGCTGTGTGTTATAGTCGAAATCCTGGTGATTCGACTCGCGTGGGTACCGGAAGAACTCGAAACGACACTTCAGGTACGCCCGAAATCCGACAGAATTTAACTCCATCATTCTAGATGTAAATTATTAAAACTAACGAAGGTGATCATTATGAACTGATTGTAATCTTTGGTTTAATTTTGATTCTGTAGGTTGAAAAAGTTGCTGCTCTTCTGAACAATTCTACAGATGAAGAGATCTTAAAGGACTTGGTTGATGATTGTTAAAGGCATTTAATTTCGTTGGTCAAGTCAATTTATTAATTCAAGTTTGTTCAGGGCCGAACCCAAAGAGAAGAAAAGGAAAACGCTATAAATTATTATGGTTTTTTTCACTTAAGATTACCACTCATGGAGCTATATCCTTTATTAAATGAGACAAACAAATGAACTTGTCAGTTGTCACCTCATGACCTATATGACCCATTACAAAATTGTATACTTTGGATTTTAAATATAATATTCTTCTTTTCCAATTGTGTTTGGCAACATCCCAAACCATGATTTCAAACCATGGTTTGCGCAACCCGAGACAAAACTCATCTCACACACTTACCTCGAAAATTGTAAAAGCTATTAAAAAAAGTTAATCCAAACACACACTAAAATTCTTTTTAAATTTAAGCCCCGTAAAAGTTTTTTTTTATATCTTCTAAAACTTGATCGATAATTAATTTTTTATCACCTTTAAATTTCTATAAATAATGCTTTGTCAGGAGTGTATTTTTCATTTCACTAATAGGATATAATATAGTAGTAGTAACAATGAATATATATGTGTGTGCGTGTGTGTGTAATAAAAAATATTATTTATGAAAAAATTATTTTATTGAATTTTTAGTTATTTACTATAATTCAAAGGTTTTTGTGAAAGTCAATAAAGTATTTATTCAAAAGTTGATGTTCACGAGTTTATTATTATTACATACATATATTTGTATAGCGTGTAAAATCCCTGATTCCTACAACAAGACTAATCAGGGATTTGGGTTTTCAATGTACCAAATAGGGAATACCCTATTTCTAGCTTATTTTACAGGAATTTTCCCTATAAAATATCTTCTTTTTTCAGAACAGACTTATAAAATATCAAAACCCGGCCTTCATATAAAATAGGGAAAATCCCTGTAAAATACGCTGGAAATAGGGTATTCCCTATTTGGTATATTGAAAACCCAAATCCCTGATTAGTCTTATTGTAGGAATCAAGGATTTTAAAATTCAGTGGAAAAGACTCAACTAGCCCTGGAGAAAAGACTGAGGAGGTGCATGCGCGGGAAAGAAAAGAAGGCATATGGAGAGTCATAAATGATTTAAGTTTCAGTTCTAAATAACCTTGAGCATTTCGATCTTGTGGACCGTGTGGTAGGGCAGAGTGAAGGGGGTGAAAACACTGAAGGCGGAGGGGACGAGGGAATTTCTGATCACGGTTGGTGGCGGAGTTCAGTCGCTGACGGTGGGGGGAGAGACGGTGGGGGGTTGTTGACGAGCGAACGGCAGGTTCTTCGATGGTTTTTGGCTGCGGTTTTTAGAGTTGAGAGTGGTGGTTCGGTGACGTTCTGTGGTGGTTTTCAGAGTTGAGAGCGGTGGGTTCTGTGAGAGGCTTGCGGTGGCGTTGTACGGAGATCGAGCGTGGTCGAGAGTTGTGGGGTGCGTGGAGACGGTCGATGGCGGTAAGTTGGCATTTTGTTTTAAATTTTCGGTTCATATAATAATTGGAAAATGCAATATGAAGACGTGCTTATTTGCTGTCATGTGTTGCCTTTGACTGTTTGTGATTGTCTCCGGTGGTGCTGGTTTGAATTGGTGAATAATAATGTGATGAACTTGTTTCCTGTCGTATATTGCCCTTTTCCCCCATTGAGAACATCCTGTATGTAGTGGGTGAAGGGATTGTAATGACCTGAGTTTTCTATCAAATTCTTGATATGTGTCTTTGTCTGATGTGTATATGGAGAGGGAAGTGGGAATGGTAAGTGTTTGACTCTTCGTTTGTTGTACAGTAACTACACCTAGTTAAAAAATAACAACTGTGGCATAAATTTAACAAGTGTTTTTTAAAATTGAGAAAGACATGCCCAGGGGTAGTTGTGAGAGTACGAAGTTGGGGGGCCATTAACAACTAAGGTTTCAACAATAACAACACCATGTAAGAAAATAACAACTGATTATCCTTGTTTAACAACGACTGATGTGGAAAACGAAAACATGGCCAGTGGAACTTGGGAGACTAAAAAGTAGGGGGAGGAGCACTAACTTAAGTTTCTACAGTAACATCTACATGTTTAAAAATAACAACCTTTCGTTCATGTTTAACAATTGCTGTCTGCTGATTTGAAAAACCAAGGAATGGCAGGAAACTTCTGACACTCACAAGTTGGAGAGCCCATTAACAACTTAAGATTCTATAAATACAACACAACGTTAAGAAATAACACCAATCCATTCTTGTTTAACAACTTATGACTGGAAAAACCAAAACATGGCCAGTGAAACTTATGAGAATAACAAGATGGGGGGGAAATAACAAGTTCAGGCTCTACAGTAACGACACAACTGTGAAAAATAACAACTTTTCGTTCTTGTTTGAGGTTGAAAAGACCAAAACATGGATATTTTTTACCAATCAGTTATAGAGGTTGAAGTTTGTATAACTCTGTTTTGCAGAAGAAGATGGTGGTTAAACAAGGGGAGGGGGGCTAAAGAGGGGCAGAACAAAAGTGAAGAAGGGCATATGGTGGTAAAATAAGGGGAAAAGGTGGTGGAAAAAGGGCAGAACTTAGACGAACAAGGGAAGAAGGTGTTGCATAAGGGGGATACATGTAAGGCCTTAAACAATGGGTTGCAGTTGTTTAGAATTGAGTTTTTTAAGAAATTTAAGCCACAGAAATATGACAAATGTGTTGTGCACAATGATAAGGTCCTAAAAGCATGGAGAGCATTGAGTGACCAAGAGAGGAAGGAATATTGTGAGAAGTCTTAATACATTGAGAAACCTAAGAAAGAAAGACAAAGTAGCTTATTAGATCATCCAGCAATTTCAGCCGTCGTACACGAAGCAACACTTTCATAGTACCACGCTTCATCTTGGTTTTCCACACTGGTATGACAATCAACAGATCTTCCTTGTGAGAGTCCCAAAGAATTTACATACCTGCAGTCAATTATAATAACAACTTTTGTTACTTAATAACCGACAATAGTGTCACAAATAACAACTATCATCCCTACAAAATTTGCACTTACGTTTGCGGGTCATATGATATGTGGCATACATCATTATTTCCTTTTGCTTCTATATACACATGGCCGCTCCTTTCATTATATTCAAACAGGTTTTCAACTTCACCATCATCATTTAAATCTATTAGTATGCTTTCATCAAACCTCACTGTATACTTCATCTCACACATGTTGCAATCAATACCAAGCCATGATAATATCATCAACCTCAAATCTCTAAGTGTTATCACCTCTTTCAAGCACTTCAACTTCACATAACCACCCTTATATGTAATTTTACCTTCATCATTCCACACAAATTTTCCACCAACATGGAAATAACAAAATAGTTCCTTCACAGATTTTGAGCCTTTGTTGCATGTCATTGTACATGCCTACAAGCAGAAAAAACAAAAACAGATAATTAATTAAACAAAGCCGGTTATCATTATATAGTTAAGTAATTTTGTCAGCCATCCTTTATGAAACACAGTAACTGCTCATTTCATCATCAAACAAGGGCAATTAACAACAAACGCCTATGTTTTAGCACTGTCATATTCACCATTAACAACATCGGCCACATATCATCACCCTATATCTATTAATAGCAACACGTTATATTTTACAGTATGTTTTAACAACTCTGTATTCTCATTTAACATCACAATTTATTTCAACTTATCCATCTCCATTATTAACAACACATCCTATCATCACCCTCCATGAACTATTAACAACAACACTATTCATTTTAACATCTCCACATTTAGTATTAACAACACCCCTCACAGCATTACCCTCCATGTACCATTAACAATAACACGATATTTTTTCACATCTCCTTCTTCACTGAAAACAACACCATCCCCCAACCAAAATGCCTCAAGTTTATCACTGCTCGTAGTAACCATTACGGTTCACAACAAAAAACCTACAATCTTCACCATTCCTACAGCCAAACTCAATGAAATCCACCGCACAACCATCAATAATCTCCCATTACCTTCAAGCTGCAACCTTTCTCCATCTTCAACAAACGACCCCCTTACCTATAAAAGCAAGCATCCAAAACCAGAAATCCATCGCAACTATTCACAATCTCAGAAGACGAAGATGGAAGATTCACAATACAAAATCATTTCTACACTAGAAGAATTACTTACCGTTGGTTACCTCTGCTTTGTCTTCAGCTTTCAACCGTTCCGAAACTTACATCTTTCTCGCGCCACTATCCTTCCTTTCCTCTAATGCTTTTTTTCCCTTCCTTTCTTTCCCACTCTTATGCATTTCGGTCAGCATTTTTTTCAAGGCTAATTGAGTCTTTTCCACTGAATTTTAAAATCCCTGATTCCTACAACAAGACTAATCAGGGATTTGGATTTTCAATGTACCAAATAGGGAATACCCTATTTCCAGCGTATTTTACAGGGATTTTCCCTATTTTATACGTTTGTTACGTTTTGCCTAGCTAATTTTTGCTAGCGATCCTTGAAGAGATCATTAAAATCTCCAACAACATTATTAGGTAACTCATTTGACCATTTGTTCGGTCGCTGTTTTCTGATCCTTTCCTCGGTGGACTCAATAAATGTTGGGAACCGAAATCAATTAAAGATTACCAATAAGTAGGGCATGTTTAGGAGAGCTTATTTTGAGAAAATAAGCCCAATTTACGCAAGCCGAGAAAAAACTCCTCTCACATACTTACCTCGTATTGAATCACGAATTATAAGTACTTATTGCCCAAAAATAAGCTCTTCCAAACGAGCTAATAAAAAAGGAATATGACCACTTAAATATAAGGCATTAAATTCTAATTCATATGGTTGACAAAAAAAAAAGGTTCTAATTAATTCATGTGAATGGAAAAAAAATTTTTGAAAGAGTTACCTCAATTTAAACTAGATAAATCTAACATAGTAATATAGGGTGTCAGATATCAGATATATATTATATAAAAATCAATTAATAATTTTAATTTGATGAAATAACTTAACAATTACTATTTTTATGAACTTCAATTAATTTTTATACAATTCATTATCAATATTAATATAATATATAAAACTTAAGAAAATTCAGCTAGTTCCAATTCACGAGTATGATTTTATGAAATGCACAAGAAAATGTATCTACTAGTTATAAGAGTTTGATTTCAATGGAAAGGATGTTAAACTCAGAATTAAATAAAACCATATAAATATATTTATATGCATTTACATGCATTGGGGTGGATCTAAAACGTAAATGTTCAGGGAAAAAACAGAGGCATGAAAAGATCTATAAGTTATACCTCATAATATTGTTTGTTAGTAATATTTAAAATTTCTCTCAAATATTGTTAACATAAAATATCGGTGCCAAATGAATATTAAAAGAGATAATGAATGTACAACTAAAGGTTTCTGAGCAAAAAAAAAAAAAAGTACAACTAAAGGTCAATGCTTCCCACTTTCATCTAACTATCTGTCCAATGTTCACATGAAATCCAAAAAGCAGAAAGAAAAATTGAAAATAAGATGTGAGGAAAAAGTCAAAAAAGTGAAAAACAGAGCAAAATAGGAATCTGAAAGACACCTTTTGGATATGGTAGGTGGGCCATTCGGTGCCCACGAACGGAGAAATGTAGCAACCACCAACGAATTTGAATGGCAGTTAACAAGAAATAATAATAATAATAATAATATTTCACCTACACTAATGGTAGTCACTCGTTTTAAAGCATTTTACTTGTCAGTTTGAAACAGAGAACGCTTTGTTGAGAGAAACTAAGTGCGAAGTAGTAGTAAGAGGTAGGAGAAGGAAACACTATGGGCTCGGTGGCAGAGTACCAGCCGTTGTTACTCCGGCTAGACTCACATGCTCGGATTCCGGACCTGTCGGCGGATGCCATAGAGGTGTTTCTGGGGCAGCGGCCGGTGGAGGCACGGTGGTGGCCGAGGCTTGTTGCTTGGGAATCAAGGACCCTATGGCTGTTGTCTGGTGCTTCCATTGTTGTGTCTATTTTCAATTACATGTTGAGTTTTGTGACTTTGATGTTTGTTGGTCATTTGGGTACACTTGAGCTTGCTGGAGCTTCCATTGCCAGTGTTGGAATTCAAGGTCTTGCTTATGGAATCATGGTATGCCTCTCTCTCTCTCTCTCTCTCTCTCTCTCTCTCTCTTGGCACTTGACTTAGTATCAAGCCTTTGTGTGATATAATATGATTTTTAAGGTACAAACAGTTGTGAAAATGAAAGCTAACATTTCTTTGATTTTCTGATGGTAGTCTGAGTTATTCTCAAAACGGTGTCATTCTATGCCTTATAACATCTTAATATTAGAATACTAAACAGACATATGACAAATCTGAACAAATCATAAGATTGTTTCGGAAGTTATGTACAGCCAAACCCATTCCCAAACCTTTTTTTGGGCCTAAGGCCTCTATTGTACCCCCCTCTGATACTCTACTAATATATGTAGTACTTCCACTTTCCAATTTTTTTTTTTCTGTTTAATCATTAGGTTCTAAAAAAATGAGTGATATGTTGATATATTTTGGGTATAAAATGGAGCAATTTAAATATTTTATTATTTTTCAAAAAAAATAAGTAAATAATGTATAATTTTAAAGTATTTTTCTTTGAAAAATTGGATTTCCCCCCCTTCAAAACTGCATCATTTCATACTATAAAATATCAAAATGTAACTTATTTTATATAGAATATAATGATCAAAAGAAAAAAGTCAAAAAACATTTGGGAAGTTGGGGCATTATAAGGGCCTTAGAGGGAGACACATTAGAAACCCCAAATCCAAATAACTAGTAAATGTTTGATAGAGAATATATTCACAAACCCTGATATGAACTCCAAAATTGTGGTTGAAACAGTTGGGAATGGCCAGTGCAGTTCAAACAGTGTGTGGGCAAGCATATGGGGCAAGAAAATTATCAGCAATGGGTATCATATGCCAGAGAGCAATCATTCTACACTTAGGTGCAGCAGTTATTTTGACATTCCTGTATTGGTTTTCTGGGACGGTCCTAAAAGCCATAGGTCAATCTGAGAGCATAGCAGAGCAAGGCCAAATTTTTGCAAGAGGGATCATCCTTCAGCTTTATGCATTTGCCATAAACTGCCCAATGCAGAGATTCTTGCAAGCACAGAACATAGTGAACCCTATTGCTTATATGTCTGTGGCAGTGTTCCTTCTTCATGTGGGCTTAAGCTATCTGGTTGTCTATGTTTTGGACTATGGACTAATTGGGGCTGCTCTCACTCTTAGCTTCTCTTGGTGGGTCCTTACCATTATATATGGTCTTTACATACTTTTTAGCCCAAGGTGTAAAGAAACTTGGACTGGCTTCTCTGTCGAAGCTTTTAAAGGCATTTGGCCTTATTTCAAGCTTACTGTTGCCTCTGCTGTTATGTTATGGTATGTATTCATTTCCTACTTTTTCTCCCACTCAGCATTTTTTTTAACCTTTTGGTTTAAGCAAATTTCTGTTTAGAACATATCAGCTCTCGCTTTGATTCTGCTTCCATGTAAAAGCTACTAGTGTTTCTTTGGTTGAACAAATGCAAAAGTTTTAAACTATATGAACTAATTAAGGACCAAACATTTTATTCTCTTCTGCAGTATGGTCAATGAGACACTAAATCTAGTTACGTAGTCTCACTTTCAAAACCTAGTGAAGATGTGAATGATGGGTGTAAAAGTAGTGTGAGACTAGACATACTTCGTTTTTTAAACTCTCAGGATCATATCATTCATTTGAATAACTTTTGGCCTGAATTTGCGTCTTCCTGCAGTTTGGAGATATGGTACAATCAAGGACTGGTGCTTATATCAGGACTACTCTCCAATCCTACTATAGCACTAGACTCCATTTCCATTTGGTATGTTCTCAACCAACCCTCTCATTGTCCTGTTTTCAGTATTAGCCAAGATACTTAATAATCACAATCTCCATTCTGATTTGCTTCCAGTATGAACTACCTAAACTGGGACATGCAGTTCATGTTGGGTCTAAGTGCAGGAGCCAGGTTAGTCACACAAAGCTAATATCTTTTTTAATTCACATTCTCTTTTGTCTCTAGAGGTTAGGCCTCAGAGCAAGGGTAAAGTTGTTGTCATATGATCTAGAGGTCATGGGTTTAAATCTTGAAAACAGCCTCTCAACTTAGGGCTTGTTTGGTCTAAGGGGAGGGGAAGTGGGCGGAGGGAAAATTTTTTTGAGTTGAATCTAAAAGAATTAGACAAGTGGGGTTAAAAATTTTTAATTAATTTTTCTTACTCTTTTATCTTATATATTCTCTTTATTAAAATTTTATTACCCTACTTCTTCAATCTTTTAAAATTCAACTCAAAAAAATTTTCCCTCCCCTCCCTTCCCCTTCAAATCCCTCACACCAAACATACTCTTAAAGAAGTAAGGCTACGTACATCTATCTCTCTACAGACCCCACCTAATGGAGCATTGTGAACTGGGCCTCCCTTTATTCACTTATGTCTCTATTCATAAGAACTTTTGTGCAACTGTGTTAATGGGGAGGATGCTGTTTTTTTTTCTTGGGTTTCAGTGTAAGAGTGAGCAATGAATTGGGAGCACAACATCCAAGATTAGCAAAATTTTCAGTGTTTGTGGTGACAGGGACAAGCATCCTTATCAGTATAGTTTTCTGTGCAATTGTCCTCATATTCCGGGTTGGTTTGAGCAAGCTCTTCACTTCTGATGAAGAAGTGATTACAGAAGTCTCTAATTTGTGTTACCTGCTTGCTATCTCTGTTTTCCTCAATGGCATTCAACCTATACTTTCAGGTATAGATATATATATATATATATAACCAAACAATATGCATGCCCTACTTTGTACTGTCCATAAATATAAGAGAGATTTAAATTCAAGCTATACACATTTTTCTATACATTTCATGAAACACAAAGAATGAATCCCACAGTTCATTGCTTGTAATTAGTACAGTTTTCTATAAACTTTAAATACCAAATTTTGCTTATCTTTGTTTTTTTTGGATACAAATTTTGCTTATCTTTTGAATATGTGATGCTTGTTTTTTAGGTGTGGCAATTGGAAGTGGATGGCAAGCTGTAGTGGCATATGTGAACTTGGCTTCATACTATGTGATTGGGCTTACCATTGGATGTGTTCTTGGCTTCAAAACCTCCTTAGGAGTAGCTGTGAGTTAATTTCTTCAACACTTTCTGCTCAAATTCAAATTTATTAAAATATTCTTGTTCTTAAGTTTGCATAAACTTCATTGTTAACAGGCTGTTTGTGGCTTTTTTTTTTTCAGGGAATCTGGTGGGGTATGATCATTGGAGTTGTTATACAGACAATTGCTCTAATAATTTTAACAGCCAGAACAAACTGGGATGCAGAGGTAATTAACAAAAAAATAACAACTCGTTCTGTCTATTTTAAATTTAAGTGCATGTTTGGGATAATTTTAGGAAGACCAAAAGCTAATTGTGACACAAAAAAGTTAGTTCGATGAAAAATGTTTGGAATAGTGATAGGAATAAGTGAGTTTTTTTTAGAGGATACATTAAAATTAAAACAACTTTTTTCTGGCTTTTGACTTTTCTTTATATTTAAAACCTTATCAAGCCAATTTTTCAATATATTATATAAATAAGTTTATAGTAAACTGACTTTTTTTTTTCATAGAAACCTGTTTAAATACAAATCATATTATACTAATTGATTTTTACCTCAATTTTTTGTTTGTAAAAGCAAGTTAGGATAAAAGTCACTTTTTTTATTAAAAAAAATCACTCTTGTAAACCCATCTAAAGATAAAGTGCTTCCTCTATTTATACACATTCTCTGTCTTACTCTAAAAGCACTTTATAAACTGACTTGTTCTTGACAAATGACCTGACTTATTTGTACCGATCATAATATGTAGGTCGAGAAGGCTATTACAAGAGTGAAGAGGTCAGCAGAGACTGAGAATATTGATCAGTTGGTTGGAAATGTTTAGAGACATTTAGATAAAAAAAAGAATGCAAGTTTTGTTGCACTAAAATCAATTTTGAGAATGAAAATTTTGAATGATTTAATGTGTGAGATCATAAAAATCAAAATATATCAAGCTGCAGTGTGAATTGCAGTCAATCCAAAATAATCTTATGGTTTTATTCTCTTGTATTCATTTTTACTATGTTAGCATATTCAGTTGTCATTCTCTAGGCTACTTTATGTTTAAATCATTAATTACTCAAATGGCCAAATTTTTAACACCCATAAATCACAATAGAAGTAGAGAATGTGTACTATTTTCGTTTGTTATGAGCTTAATTCAGAATCATAATTTTTTAATTAAATAATCTTGAAAATAAATTCTTCCATTACGTGGTGCATTGAGAATTTTTTTCGCACCCTTTTGATAATATTACGATGTTGGTATGTGGAAGTATCAGTAGTGAGGTGAACAGGTTATAGTAACTCTTCAACAGTAATTCACATAATCATTAATAATTATATTGGCATATTATCATTATCTACTTCTATCTTTTTTAAAAAATATATATATACTAGAGACCTACGCATAAGATCTGAGAACTATTGTACATTAATTTAGCTAA
The DNA here is from genome assembly GCA_963242795.1 of Inga leiocalycina. NCBI lineage: Eukaryota > Viridiplantae > Streptophyta > Magnoliopsida > Fabales > Fabaceae > Inga > Inga leiocalycina. The sequence goes on from OY725325.1 coordinate 63,466,479, forward strand.
CACTTTTGGTCAAGGGTTGAGTTCCTCACTGTCATATAGCTAAATTTTGCCAAGAACACCACCATTAGTAGTACTCCAACAAATATATTGTTATAGGTCTTTTAAAAATTAAAAGTGAAAGCTCGGCTTTTCTTTGATAGTCACATGATTACCAAATACTTCTTGTTATTCAAAATATAAGGTTAAAAATTATGAAGGGTCCTAGGTTTTTTTATATAGGGAAAATTTCACTACACCCCTTCTGGAGCCAATTATTCTCAAACATCCTTCAAAATTTTATGAAATTTTACTGTACCCCTAGGACTAAACTAAAATTAAAATTTGTGGGTGAAAAGATCATTTTATCCTTACTTTACAAGTCAAATATGATTATTTTACAAGACACATATAGGAATTTACAAAGCAAATGTGCTTATTTATAAGACAAGTAAGTGAAATTACAAGACTATTTCAGTCATATACAAGACAATGAACATATTCACAAGAATACATGCTATTTACAAGACACATGTGAAAATTTACAAATTAAATATGTGTATTTACAAGAAATTTGTGGGAATTTATAAGAACGTCTCGATCATGTACAAGATAAGGGCATAAATGTCTTTTCAGCTAAAAAAATTAATTTCAGCTTAGCCCTAGAGGGTGTAATAAAGTTTTAGAAAGTTTTGAGGGTTGTTTGAGAATAATTTAATTACTACAAAGTAGGTACAGTGAAATTTTCCCTTTTATATAAGCTAAAATTTGGATTGAGTGGTTTTTTTTTCATTTTACCACACACACACTCTCTCATTACTTTTTCTCTCATACATTCTCTTTCATCGTTTTTTCCAATTATTTATCTAATTCTCTTTACTTCAAAAAAGTAGATTTTTTTTTTGGCCCGAAAATTTGAAAAAAATATATGCCTTATATATTATTGCTTTTAACTAATTTTAATTGACTTTTTGATTAACACAAATGGGTTATTTTAACCTTGTATTCACTTTGTTCTTTTTTATAAGAAAGAACTAATCAAATTACGTTGTTCAATATATTAGTTAAAATTGGTTATAAACAATAAATATGTTAAAAATATAAATTTTTAGTCAAGAATACCCTCACATCTAGGTGTAAGAGAGAGAATGAGTGGTGGAGAGAGAATGTGTTGAAATTAAATATATGGTCTGTTTGGTATGTTGGAATTGACCCCATGGAAATGGAAATGGAGGTCAATTCCATGCCTTAAGGATGTTTGATATGATGGAATTTGACAAAATTCTATTTCCACATGGAATCCAGATGAGGCCAATTCCACCAAGATCAATTCTATGCAAAAAGCTCAGATTTGTAAGAAATTCAATGGAATTCTAGTTTTACCCTTCCCACTTTACATCTACACGAGCACGAGCACGGCACATCGGCAAGCTCCATACTCCACCGCCGACACAAATCCTTCGCCCTTGACTGGTCAGCTTCTCCCTCATGCTTCACATATCGTCGCCGGCAAGCCCCCCACCATCTCCTCTGCCAGATCAAGATTGCTTTCCTTTGATTTCTCCACCGAGGACGACTACGGCCGCAAACTCTGACTCTGGCTATTGTGGCGAGAACAATTGTGGTGATGATTGTGGCAACAATGAGATGGCTGCAGCAATGACAAGGACAGCGATGACGGCTTGGAACTCAGAATCTAGCTAGATCTAAGATTTTCGACAGTGGTTTGTTAAATTTGAAATTTTCGAGGAGGATGATTTTTTTAAAAAAAAATTGAAGGACATTTTGGTCTTTTTATCTAAAAATCATGTCTCATTTCCATGACATACCAAACATACTTTTAAACCTCATTTCCATTTCCATATCCACCAAAATCAATTCCAACGTACCAAACGAGCCCATAATGATGTAAGTAATAAAATGAGAGTAAATTGGAATCAACAAAAAAATTGAGACAACCTATAAATGTCTTTATGAAACACAAATCATTAATCATCAACATTATACTTAAAGACTTGTAATACCCGGTTTCATGAGAAAACGGGTCGGTTAGGATCCATTAGTCATTAAATACGGTCTTAATCATTCATAATATTTCCTAATTCCCTTTATTTCTATTTTTGCATATTTAATTTGATTGGTTAATCAATTATATTTGGAAATGATTTGATAATTCTTAAATTCCCTAATTTTCTTTATTTCATAACTTCCTAAAAAACGGCAATATAGGGGCGGAAATTATGTCTCTATTAATATCATTACACCTTAAAAAATAAAGATGATCCCATTTTTTTTATCCCCATTTTTTTAGATAAACACAATCGTGTTTGTATTAAAGATATGGCGACATTACCTGTATGGTGTGATGGTGGAAATGTACTACGACCAAAAGAGTCTCAAGTATTTGTGTGATCAGATAGAATTGAATATGAGACAACGCAGGTGGATGGAGTTTGTAATGTCCCAACATGTGTATAAGGGCTCATGACTCCAAAAGTGAATGTAATTAATGTTAGACAAATACTTCTGAAGAATACCATCTGAATTATGACCCGAACTAGTAGTAGTTAATGCTCAAACGCTGTATTTAAGCTCAATTATGGTGTTGAAACCTAAATTGAATTAAAAGTGAAGGGAGAGCGTGTAGCATGAGGAAATGGGATCAAATAATGTGTTAAGTGGCAATCTGACTGAAATTGCCATAGTCAGGGGTAAAATGGGAAAAAAGAAATTTATTGGCCCATTAGTCGGCAACCGAAGAGGAAATTCATTGTCAACTAAAAAGATCAAGAGGTGTGACCAAATTGCTAATGGAATTACATTGAATAATCACATGGTTGCATGCACTTGGAAAAAGCCATAAGATGTTGACACTTGGCATCACTTGGCCTATTGGATGAAGTCAACGTTTCAACCACTCTTTTCTCTTCCCTCTCTTTCTTCAAAGTCAGCTTAAGAGTATGGAGGGAGTTAAAAATCTGATCCCATCATCATCTTTTACTCTCTCTCTCTCTCTCTCTCTTTCTCTCTCAAGCTCTTAGACGTCTATAGTGGAGGAGGAAAGAGAAAGAAGAAAAGTGTAAGATTTTCAAGAGGAGGTGTTTAAGTGCTCAAAGAAAATTTGTGGTTGAAGAGTTAAAGAACAAGCAAGAGGAAGAAGAAGAGGTAAGCAAAATCCATCTTTTGACATATAGATTGTGGTCATTGGTTGAGAACTTGAATTTCTGGAATTTTACCCTAATTTCTTGTATATTAGGGTTTTAGAGAGTCATGGTGTTTTGATTGTTGAAATGGTGTCTTGTGATGTGTCATGAATAATGGCATTGATTAGAGTCTTGAATATGAAATGTTGGCAATTGCAAGTTTTGCGTTGAAATGTTGCCCAAAACGAAACATATAAAAGGAATGTGAATTTGGTTGCATTGATGTTTCCATTGGATTAAATGCAAAAACTGAGGAAGGGGAGTGTCCCCGGTTGTGAATTCTAGCCTTTGAAAACATTTGTCGCAAAACTTGAAATTCTGTGAAGTGAAAATTTTATGCAGGGGTGCTACTTTGCATGGTGTTTTGAAATAGTAAATGTTGTCAAAAAGTTGTGAAACTTTCCATTTTTGTAGTAGACAATGCAAGCTTTTCAATGATATAAAGTTTGTGTCATTTCGATATGTGTATGTAAAATTATGGTCGTTTGAAGTCATCCAGGAAACAGGCCAGTTGTTGTTCGCGGCTAGGCGTTTTGGCCACAGCCAAAAAGCATTTGACTAGTTCTTAACTATAGCCCAAAACCGTCAGACCTATTCTTAGCCGTGGCTCAAAAGTTTCTAACATGTACTTGGCCACGGCTAGTAATGCTTGGCCGCAGCCCAAATCTTTCTGACAATCCCTTGGCCGCGGCCAACCTCTCAAAAGCTGCATTTTGAACTTTTGAAAGATGGTCTCTGGTCTAGTTCTCCCCAACCCTTTAGGCATTTGTTTGGGCGTCTAATAGCCACCTAAAGGTCTTAAATGATAACCAACCCAAAGTATCTTGGAATAGGGAATAACTCATCGTCCTTGATTATGATTTATACGATTTGACATCTGCCCTGAGCATAAGAAATCGGTGCTTGAGCAGGAATGGAAAGAACAAGGTAGTGACTCTTTCTCTTATATCAAGTATAATACTTTGTATATTTGTGTTTATCATTAAATGTGAATACGGCGAAAGCTGTTGTGATTGTGAATACAACTATAAAAGCTATCGTGGTTGTGATTACAACTGTGTAGCTATCGTATTGTGTATAAAGCCATGAGAGCTGTTGTGAATGTGGTGAAAGTCACGAATGTGTATACAGCTGTGAAAGTTGTTGTGAAGATTATAATGTTGTAGATGCTATTGTGATGTTGTTTTATGATTTGCTTATATGCTTTGTTATTATATTATATAAGTAAATTGTTACTACTGAGATTCATTCAAATCTCACTCTTTCCAATGATTAACCTATAGCCAAGGAAAGTGGGTCAAAGGAGAAGCAGGTAACTAAGGGTAGCTAGTGCTCCCAGCTAGGAGATTTAGCTTTTTCTGTTGGTTATCAATTTTGGGAACAATGTATATTGGTATTTGATGTAAACTTGTATATTGTTTTGTAATCCCTGGTATGGAAAACTCCTGTAGACCTTACTAGATATTGAATATGACCTGAGAGTTGTTGGGAAATTTTGTTAAGTACTATGATATTTATGAATGGAACAAAACCAAACAGGCCAAATAGATTCGAAAAGTGGCAGTGAAAGCGTATTAAATAGGTTTTGAAAAGTTTTGAAAACCCACTTTAATCACAGGACTAAATCCTATCTTGAAGTCGGGACTTTTTATGAACTTTGAATTAATCATTGGTCTCCAGTTTAACCTAATAACAAGTTTTCGAGCTATAATCACGGCTATTACAGTATAGGGTTACATTTTTTATATAAGGGCTAAAGTTCCTGGTAATGGTAAGTTTTGCTAGGATAGTTGCCATAGTTCCTTGTCTTAGTGATAATAGATTACCTATAATTGTTTGTTGTATACACATGAATGTTCTTATTATTGTTGGTACATGAGTTTTAAGGAATATGTGTATACATTCAATGTGGTATTAATGTGGTGAACCATTTGTAGAGTGAAAAGAAGCTATGGTTCGACCAAAGATTAGACAGGTAAAACCAGAGGTAGAAGAGATAAATGACAATCCACATGATCCTATGCAATAGATGATAGGCATACTGATGGAACAATGAGATATGATATATGAATTAAAGGGATGAACTCCGAGAGGTGATTGTAAAACATAATGCAGATACATTTTAGTCGACATAGGAAGAGACGACTCACAAAGAAAAGGCAGAAGGATCGACTCGACCTCAGGAGTCACCATTGCATACGGAACCAAACCAATAATCACATGAGGTGTAAGCCCAAAATGAGAGAGATCTACAGTTCTAGGTCTCCAAATTCTGTAAGCATCTTCCTCCACCATTCAGGGGAAGGTTTGATCCCTAAGAGGCAAAAGATTAGATGGTTCGACTTGAAAAGATCTTTAAGGTGTTAGATTGCCTGACCGAGGTGAAGGCACGATTGAGCATTTACAAACTTGAGGGGGCTGCCAACAAGTGGTGGTGGAATATTGCTATGACATTGCAAACCGGAATGAGCCTTTGGCCTAGGAGTTGTTCCAAGAATAATTCAATGATAAGTACTTCCCAAGATATGTGAGGATAGAAAAAGAGTCATAATTCCTGTCCATAAAGCAGGGTGATACAGAGACCTTTGATGACTACCTGTCTTGGTTCATCCAACTAGCCCGATACTCCTCCTATCTATGACGCATAGATAATGAGGAGTGGAGCTTTGATATGTTGATCCGTGGCTTTGGCATGAATTAAGGAAAAGGTTAGCCACCTACCAGTTTACTGTATTGAACAAAGTCATGGAGGAGTATAAAATCACAGGTATCTGAACCCAACCAAAGGTGGTAGCAACCGTGGTGAGCCCAACAAGGGAACTTCTTCCCAGAAGTAGAAGGGTAAGGGATTGTTAGCTAAGGGTAGTAGTAAGAAGCCCTATCAACTTGAAGATCGTGAGTCCCAAAAATCCCCAATAGTATGGATATGCTATCGATGTGGGAAGGCACATACTAGCAAAACGCATTTGGGGCAAGTGATATGCTATAACTACAAACAGCCAAGACACATTACTAGTGAGTGCAAGCAACTTCCGATAGAGCAATGGCCTAAGAATCAAGGTAGGGTGCTCGCTATGACACACGAAGAAGCACGAAAGTCTCCTGACCTGATTCAAGGTAAAATCCTTCTCAATGGTAGTTTATTGCAAGCTTTATTTGATTCGGGTGCAAGAAATTCTTTCATTGCCTATGACTATGTGGAGCTCCTGGGATTGTATGTTCACAAACTACCATTTGATTTGGTTGTGTCGATACCGATGGATGTCAAGGTTATGACTGTTGATGCTTGTTTGAATTGTATGATAATCGTTAAGGGGCATGAGTCCATTGTTGATTTGATTTGTCTGCTGCTCTATCAATTAGAAGTCATATTGGGTTTTGATTGGGTGACGTTAAATAATGTGTTGCTGGATTATAGAAACAAGAGAATAGTTTATCTTACTCCGCAGAAAAATGACAATATAAGTGCTTATTTGAACTTCCTCTCAATAGCCAAAGCTGAGAAATGCTTAGAATAGGGGTGCCAAGGGTATATAGTATTTTTTTCATGCAGGGAGAGATAGAAGAAACTCTAACAAGTATACCCATGATAAAAGAGTTTCCTAAAGTGTTTCCAGATGATCTTAGCGGTTGCCTTCAAAAAGAAAAGTAGAATTTCTTATTGGAATTATGCCTAGAGCTGGATCTATATCAAAGGCCCCATATAGAATAGCCCCGAATGAAATAGTGGAGTTAAAGAAATAGATTGAAGAGCCACTTGAAAAAGGGTTCATTCAACCCAATGTTTCACCGTGGGGAGCTCCAGTATTGTTTGTCAAGAAGAAAGACGGGAGTCTGAGACTATGTGTGGATTACAGAGAACTAAACAAGATAACTGTCAAGAACAAGTATCCACTTTCAAGAATCGATGACCTTCTAGATCAATTGTCTGATTCTTGTGTATTTTTAAAGATTGATCAAAGGTCAGGTTATCATCAACTACAAGTGAAAGCAGAAGATGTACCAAAGACTGCTTTCAAGACGAGGTATGGGCACTATGAGTTTATGGTAATGCCCTTTGAATTGACTAATGCACCTGCTGTATTAATGGATTACATGAATCATGTCTTTCGATAGTATCTAGATCAATTCGTAGTGGTGTTTATTGATGACATTATGTTATACTCCAAGAATAATTAAGAGCACGAGCATCATTTGAGAATAGTGCTGGAAATCTTGCGTGAAAAGAAACTCTATGCCAAGTTGAGCAAGTGTGAGGTTTAGCTTTCTGAAGTAAATTTTCTGGGCCATGTTATCTTACACAAAGGGGTCTCAATGGATCCCAGTAAAGTGGAAGCAATACTGGACTAGAAGAGGCCAAAAATTGTTGCTGAGATATGCAGTTTTCTGGTTCTTACAGGTTACTACCAGAGATTCATCCAGAATTTCTTCCGTACCGCCTTGTCGATGACCAAGCTCACACGAAAAGATCAACCGTTTAAGTGGGATGAAATTGTGAAAAGAGTTTCACTGAGCTAAAGAAGAGGTTGACTACGGTGCCAGTATTGATTATACCTGATCCCAGCTTGACCTATGTTGTGTATAGTGATGCGAGTAAGCAGGAGTTGGTGTATGTCTTTATGCAGTAGGGACGAGTGGTGGCCCATACCTCTTGACAGCTAAAGCCTCATGAAATGAACTATCCCACTTATGATCTAGAGCTTGCAGCGATTATATTGTATTGAAAATATTGCGACATTACTTATATGGTGTGATGGTAGAACTGTACTGCGACCACAAGAGTCTCAAATATTTATATGATTAAAAAGAGTTGAATATGAGATAGTACTGGTGGATAGAGTTGGTAAAAGACTACAACCTAGAGATTAAATATTATATGGGTGAGGCTAATGTCGTCGCGGATGCTCTTAGTCAAAAGATGGTACTAGTTGCAGCAATGATGATACAAGAAGGGAAATTAATAGAAAATTTTCGGGATCTCAATCTCTTAAATGAGATTTTATGTGCTAATTATGGTGCTTCCTAAGGGGAAAGTGATATGAGGGCTGAGATTGAAGAGGCTCAGAAGCAAGATAATCGGCTGCAGTCCCTCCAGACCACAATCGAACAAGGCGAGACTCATGATTATTATTTGTCTCCTAGTGGATTAATACGTTACAAGAAGAGAATTTGTGTTTCGATAAAGGCTGACCTAAGGAAGAAAATCCTGGATGAGGCATACAAGAGTCAGTATACTATTCACCCAGGGATGACCAAGATGTATCACGATTTGAACTCTATGTATTGGTGGCCGGGGTTGAAGAGTGATGTGACCAAATATATGGCATGATGTCTTACTTGTCACAAAGTAAAGATTGAACATCAGAGGCCGCCAGGGTTACTGCAAAGCCCTGAGATTCCAGAATGAAAATAGGAAAGTGTGACCATGGATCTTGTTGAGGGATTACCCAGGATCAGAAACTATGATGTGATATGGGTGATTGTTGACCGATTCACGAAGTCGACACATTTTATACCTATCAACGCTAGCTACTCTCTAGACAAACTGACAAAAATTTATATTCAATAAATAGTGATACTACATGGCACACCAAAAAATATTATTTCTAATAGAGATCCTTGTTTCACTTCGAGGTTTTGGAGGGCTCTACATGAAGCTCTAGGTACAAAAGTGAGATTTAGTATGGCCTATCACCCCCAGACAGACGGACAATTAGAAAAGACCATTCAGACATTGGAAGATATGCTAAGGGCCTGAGTCTTAGACTTTAAAGGGAATTGGGATTACTTTCTTACACTTGCTGAATTCACCTATAACAATAGCTACCATGCGAGCACTCAGATGGCTCTGTATGAAGCATTATATAGGAGGAAGTGCCAATCACCTTTGTGCTGGATAGAGCTGTCTGAAAGGAGGTTGTATGGGTCGGATCTTGTTGATCGGACTGCAGAGCATATTAAAATCATTCGAAAGAAGCTCTTTGCAGCACAAAGCTGACAGAAAAGCTACGCTGATAAGAAGAGAAGACCTTTAGAGTTCGAAGTTGGTGATCATATGTTCTTGAAAGTGTCTCCAATTGTAACCCCTACCTTATAATCTGTAATTATAATTTGAAAATGCATAATTAAGTTAAATTAGAGACCGATGATTAATACAAAATCTATTTAAGTTTCCACTTCAAGATAAGGACCTACCCTGAAATAAAGTGGATTTTCAAAATTTCTTTCAAAACCTGTTCGATCATGTCTCATACTCACATTACGAATATAATTAACTTGTGCAATTAAGTTGCATTCATACAAATCATAGTGTAAACCAAAATTCCCAGCAACCCCCGGGATTCCATATATTAACTAAAGGTTTTATGGGGTATAATCACCCCTTACAACTTCCCATTTAGGGGATTGCATACCCTTTTTCAAAATAACATTTATAGTATATATATATAATAATCCCAATTCCAAAATATGACAATCATCTGTTAACCTAAAGAAAACTAGCCGCCCTTGGTTGGTTGCCTTTCCTTCAAGCCACTCACCCTAACTGTAGGTTAGTCAATGGAAAGAATGAGATTCAAGAGAATCCCAGTAGTAGCAAATCACTCATACAACATATAATCACATAGTATGTACGTAAATCACTAAGCAGTAGCAGCATATATATGGCCTTCATGGCATACACATAATCTTCACAGTATACATATAGCCTTCACGACTTACACATTTACAACGGCAGAGGTAGGAGTGACCTACATCACATCCACGACTGCTCACGTTGTAATACACATTGCCTTCATGGCTTACATAATGCTTTCACAGCATACACATTGCCATCACAACATACACATAGCCATCACGGCTTTCACATAGCCTTCATGGCTTTCATATAGTTTTCACAGTAGCAAACGTCACAGCATTCGTAATACACAATTCAACGATATAACAAACACACAATACATTACACATAGTATAAGAGAAAGTATCCCTACCTTGTTCTTTCTGCTCGTGCTCTAGTATCGGTTTATCATGCGCAGTGCAAATGTCAAATCCTATCAATCATAATCAAGGAAGACAAGTTATTACCTATTCCAATTCTTTAATAACTCATAATACTTGGGTTCGTTATCACTATGGTCATTTAAACAAGTCAACTAAGGAGCTAAAGTGGTCAATTAACCTAAAATACCAATTTATAACCTTAAAGTTCAACAAAACTACATTATGCCATAACATCTTCAATTTTCGAATAAGTGACCAAATCTGCCAGAATTTTTCATCAATTTTAAAAAATCATAACTAAATCTATAAAAATCAAAATAGGGTGATTCTAATGGCTATGTGACCCTTATTTAGTCTAATTCCAAGGAAAAATATCACCCACAGCCAGTTGGATACACATCATTCCTAGAATTTTCATTTATTGCACACTGTCAGAATTCAACCCAGTTTTCATGACCTAAATTCAAAAATTCATAACTCCCAGTGTACAAATATAAATGATGAAAATAACCTATCAAATTAAATCTTGTTATGTCTACAATTTAACTAGAAATTTTTAGAATTTTTAGAGATCATTTGGTTATCCAAAAATACCACACAATTAGGGTAACTCGCTGGAATTCTGTTTGGCAAAAAATCCATTTGCGTTTCAATGACACAAAATTCACAACCCGGGGCTATTTCCACACAATTTTTTGTGTAAAACACAATGGTTACATCAAAATAGAAAAATTCCTACTCATTCCCCATGTCCTATTTTGGCATAAAAATCAACAAAATCTCAGAAATTACCAAACTCCCAAGTTGAGCATCAAACTTGTGTCATATGATTTCTAATCATCATAAAACACCAAATACATAACCAAAACACCATGACTTATCCAAACCCTAACTTGGACAAACTTAGGGCAAAATTATATATGTCAAAATACTTATTCAACCTATACAACCAATAGCTCAAATTGAAGCCAATACTCACCTCTTGTTTCTCCTTAGCTCAATTCTTTGGTTTTTCAGATTTTGTTCTTGGATGATGGCTCAAAACACCTCCTCTTGAAATTCTTAAACCATAGAAATGAAGATCTTATCAAGAAGAACAATGTTTATGAAGAGCTTTTGAGCCATAGAAGATGTTAAGAAGGTGAAAATCCATATAGAAGATCTTACCTAAAACTTGCTCTTCACTTTCTCTTTTTTTTTTTTTGAACTTGGCCGACTTTGAGGAGGAGTGAGAGAGTGAGTTATAATCAATTTTTCTCTTCCCTTATCCTCTTAATATCTGATCGAAATGGTGGCCAAGGCAAAAAGAAAAGTTGTGGCTAATATTAATTCTTTGGTCATACATATTTTTGGTAACTTATCTAGGTGTAATTGGTACAAGAAGAGTGAGCTTTTCTCTTTCCTTCTTTCTCCTTTCTTGGAATGCTTGACCAACTAATGCTTAGGCAAAAAGGTGAGGATATCCTTTGATTAACTTCTCTCCCTCTCTTTCCCTTATGATTTGAACGTCCAACATATGCATAAGGTTAAGGGAGTATATTGATTAAATCCTAGCCACTTTTGTTGACTTTAAGTGTAAGAATATATCAATTAAATTCTCTTCCTTTCCTTTCTCAAAGCTTGGACAAAATATTGGAGCAAAGGGATACATATATATATTATTTTAATCTTGCATGAAAATAAAGCTAGGAAGGGACGGTCTTCTTGTAGAAAAAAGGAAGAGAGTGTGTTGACTTGGTCTTACATGTGCCTTGTGTCTAAATAAGAGGAAAAGATAAGGAAATTACTTTAATTATTTTCATCATTACTTTTACTTTGTAAGAGCAAATCTTTGCCCTTCAATTTGTTTCCCAAATCTATCCTCAAGATCAAGTTTAACTATTGATCATGGCAAAACTAATTAGGGTTTCATTAAACCCTTTTATTTCACTGTCTATTACATTTAGCCCTTTGAATGTATTTTGGGATATTACACCAGTCACAGGCATCGAAAGAGCGATCAAGTGGAAGAAGTTGAGCCCACGAAACATTGTTCCGTTTAAGATTCTTGTAAGGATAGAACTTGTAGCAAACTGGATAGCCCTACCCCTAAACTTGAGTAGACTCCATGACGTGTTTCATGTTTCACAACTAAATAAGTACCAACCAGATCCCATACACATTATTGAGTATAAAGATGTCGATATGCAAGACAGCTTCACTTATACGGTGGAGCCAGAATGAATCTTTGATCTGCAAGAAAGGCGGCTCAGACAGTGAAGTATACTATTTGTAAAGGTGGTTTGGAAGGGATTGTATGAGAGAGAATCAACCTGGGAAGCAGAAGCAAACATGCAGAGGCGTTATTCAGAGTTTATGGCTCAAGTCGTGTAACAAATTTTGGGAATGAAATTTATTATATGGGGGGAAGTTGTAATGGCCCAACATGTGTATAAGGGCTCATGCCTCCAAAAATGAATATAATAATGTTAGACAAACACTTCCAGAGAATACCATGTGAATTATGACCGAAATTAGTAGTAGTTAGTGTTGAAACCCTGTATTTAAGCTTAAATATGGTGTCAAAGCCTAAATTGAATTAAAAGTGAAGAGAGGGCATATGGTATGAGGAAATGGGGTCAAATAATGTGTTAAGTGGCAATCTGACGGAAAGTGTCATATTCAGGGGCAAAATGGGAAGCAAGAAATTTATCGGCCCATTAGTCGGTAACCGAAGAGGAAATTCATTATCAACTAAAAAGATCAAGAAGTGTGACAAAATGGCTAATGGAATTAGATAGAATAATCGCATGCTTGCATGTTCTTGGAAAAAGCCACAAGATGTTGACACTTGGCCGATTGAATGAAGTCAAAGTTTCAACCACTCTTTTCTCTTCCCCCCCCCCCTCTCTCTCTTCAAAGTTAGCCTAAGAGCATGGAGGGAGTTAAAAATATGATCTCATCATCATCTTTTACTCTCTCTCTCTCTCTCAAGCTCTTGGAAGTCCATAGTGGAGTAGGAAAGAGAAAGAAGAAAAGTTTTAAGATTTTCAAGAGGAGGTGTTTGAGTGCTCAAAGAAAATTGGTGGTTAAAGAATCAAAGAACAAGAAAAAGGAAGAGGAAGAGGTAAGCAAAAGCCATCTTTTGACCTATAAATTGTGGTCATTGGTTGAGAATTTGAATTTCTTGAATTTTGCCCTAATTTTTGTGTATATTAGGTATCTAGAGATTCATGGTGTTTTGATTGTTGAAATGGTGTCTTGTGATGTGTCATGAACAATGGCATTGATTAGAGTCTTGAATGTGAAATATTGGCAATTGCAAGTTTTGTGTTGAAATATTGCCCAAAATAGAACATGTAAAAGGAATGTGAATTTAGTTATTTTAATGTTTCCATTGGATTCTATGCAAAAACTAAGCGGGGAGTAGCCCCGGTTGTGAATTCTAGACTTTGGAAACATTTGTTGAAAAATTGGAAATTTTGTGAAATGAAAATTCTATGCAAAGGAGCTACTTTGCATGGTGTTTTGAAATAGAAAATGTTGTCAAAAAGTTGTGAAACTTTCCAATTTTGTAATAGACATTGCAAGCTCTTCAATGATATAAAGTTTGTGTCATTTCGATATGTGTGCGTAAAGTTATGGTCGTTTAAAATCAACTAGGAAATAGGCAGTTGTTGGCCGCAGCTAGGCATTTTGGCCGTAGCCAAAAACATCTGAATGGTTATTGGCTGCGGCCCAAAACAGTCAAACATGTTCTTGGCCGCGGCCCAAAAGTTTATGACCATGTCTTAGCTGAGGCTAGTAGTGCTTGGCTTCAGCCCAAATCTTTTTGACCATCCATTAGCCACGGCTAACCATTCAAAATCTGTATTTTGAACTTTTGAAAGACAGTCTCTGGTCTAGTTCTCCCCAACCCTTTAGGCATTTGTTTGAACTTCTAGTAGCCACCTAAAGGTCTCAAATGATAAACAACCCTAAGTATTTTGGAGTTAAAAATTGGAATAGGGAATAACTCATCATCCTTGATTATGATTTATAGTATTTACCATCTACCCTGAGTGTAAGAAATTGGTGCCCAAGTAGGAACAGAAAGAACAAAGTAGTGACTCTTTCTAGACCTTACTAGATATTAAATATGACATGAGAGTTGTCAGGAAATTTTGTTGAGTATTGTGATATTTATGAATGGAACCAAGCCGAACAGGCCAAATAGATTTGAAAAGTGGCAATAAGACCGTATTAAACAAGTTTTGAAAACCCACTTTATCACATGACCAAATCTTGTCTTGAAGTCGGGACCTTTTATGAACTTTGAATTTATCATTGGTCTCCAATTTAACCTAATAACACGTTTTTAAGCTATAATCAAGACTATTACGGTAAGGTGTTACAAAGTTGCTGAAATATTACACCCTAGAGATCAAGTATCATCCAGAAAAAGCTGACATCGTCACAGATGCACTTAGTCAAAAAACGGTGCTAGTGGCAGCAATGATGATACAAGAAGGAAAATTAATAAAAGATTTTTGAGATTTAAATATCTCGAATCAAATCTTATGTGCTAATTTTGGTGTTACCCAAAGGGAAGGTGATTTGAGGTCTGAGATTGAAGAAGCTTAAATGCAAGATGAACAAGTACAATCTATCTAAACCATGATTGACTGAGGAAGGACTCGAGATTATGATTTATCACCTGGTGGGTTAGTTCAACACAAGAAGAGAATCTACGTTCCACTAAAGGCTGACCTGAGACAGAAAATTGTGGATGAGGCATACAAGAGCTGGTATACTCTTCACCCCGGAATGACCAAAATGTATCACTGTTTGAAGTCTATGTATTAATGGCCGGGATTGAAGAGTGATGTGACGAAATACGTGGCATGGTGTCTTACCTATCGAAATGTAAAGATTGAACATCAGAAGACGCCAGGACTACTTTAAAGCCCTAAAATTCCAGAATGGAAGTGGGAAAGTGTGACCATAGATCTGGTGGTGGGATTACCCAGGATTAGAAACTATAATGTGATCTGGGTGATTGTTGATCGATTTCCGAAGTCGGCATATTTTATATCGATCAACACCAACTACTCTCCTAAAAAACTGGCAAAGATTCGCATCCAAGAGATAGTACGACTTCATGGTACACCGAAGAACATTATTTCTGACAGATATCCCTATTTCACTTTGAGGTTCTGGAAGGCTCTACATGAAACTCTGGGTACAAAGTTAAAGTTTAGTATGGTCTATCATCCATAGACAAATGGACAGACAGAAAGGACCATTCAGACTTTGGAAGATATGTTAGGAGCGTGCGTCCTAGACTTTAAAGGGAATTAGGATCACTTCCTTTCACTCATTGAGTTTGCTTACAACAATAGCTATCATGCGAACATTCAGATGGCTCTGTATGAAGCGCTATATAGGAGAAAGTGCCAATCACCTTTGTGCTAGACAGAGTTGTCTAAAAGAAGATTGTATGGGCCGGATCTTGTTTATCAGACCACAGAGCAAATCAAAATGATCAGAAAGAGGCTCCTAGTAGTGCAAAGTCAACAGAAAAGCTATGCTAATAAAAGGAGAAGACATCTAGAGTTTGAAGTCAGAGATCAAGTATTCCTAAGGGTGTCTCCGGTCAAAGGAATCAGTAGAGCGATCAAGAGAAAGAAGGTGAGCCCATAGTACATTGTTTTTTTGAGATTCTTGCGAGAATTGAACCTATAGCATATAGCATAGCCCTACCCCCAAACTTGAGCAGATTCTATGACGTGTTTCATGTCTGCAATTAAAGAAGTACCAACCAAACCCTACACACATTATCAAATACGAAAATGGCAACATGCAAGATAATTTCACTTATGCAGTGGAGCCAGAATGAATCATTGATGGATAAGAAAGATGGCTCAGACACCAAAGTATACCTCTTGTGAAGGTGGTATGGAAGGGACTATCTCCGAGGGAAGCAACCTGGGAAACAGAAGAAGACATGAAGAGGCATTATCCGGAGTTTATACCCTAAGTTGTGTAACAAATTTCGGGGATGAAATTTATTGTACGAGGGAGAATTGTAATGGCAAAAAATATTTATAAGGGCTCCTGACTCCAAATGAAAATGTAATGAATGTTAGATAAATACTTTCAGGGAATAAAGTGTGTATTATGACCCGAATTAGCAATAAAAGGTGCCCAAACCCAATATTTAAGTTTAATTATGGTAACAAAGTCTAAACTGGGCTAAAAGACAAGGGAAGGGTGCATGGCAAGAGGAAGTGGAGTTAAATAATACACCAAGTGGCAATCTAACTAAAATTGCCATAGTCAGGGGTAAAACAGGAAGAAAGAAATTGATTGGCCAATTAGTTAACAATCGAAGAAGAATTGGACTATTAACTAAAAGAGTAAGACGTATGACTACATGGCTAATGGAATTAGTTAGAGTAACTAAATAGTTACTTGCTTTTGATGGAGCCATAGGATTGTGACACTTGGCACCATTTGAATTAAGCAATTAAAGTGGATTAAGTCAAACATTTCAACTCTCTTTCTCTTCCCTCTCATAGTTGGTTGAAGGTCTTGGAGGGGGGCTGGAGTTTAAATCATTTTAACACATCTCACTCTCTCTCTCTTAAGCTATCAAGGTTGGCTAAGGTAGAGGAGGAAAGAGAAAGAAGATTCAAGTGAATGTGAGCTCTATTTCTTGGATTTTGACCTTACTAACCACCTCTAATGCTAAAAACCTCTTCCCTAATCTTGTTCCTTTTGATGAGAAATTCATTTCTATGGTTTTAGTTTTTCAAGAGGAGGTGTTTTGAGTGCTCAATGAAAAGCTAAAGGCTAAAAATCAAAGCACAACATAGAGGAAAAGCTAGAGGTGAGCAAGAGCAATCCTTTGATGTATATATTGTGATGTTTGGTTGAGAAGTTTGGCTTGGTTAATTTGCCCTATTTTTTAGTATATTATGGTTTTGAGAGTTCATGATGTTTTGATGGTATAAATGGTGTCTTTTGGTGTATCTTGAACATATGAAACTAGTTTAAGACTTGAATGGAAAGTTTGGAAATTCTGAAATTTTGTGTTTAATTTCTGCCCAAAACAGGACATAGAAAAGGAGTGGTAATTTGGTTGTTTTGAGGTTTCCATTGTGTTCTACATGAAAAACTATGTGGGGAGTAGCCCTGGTTGTAAATTCTAGACCATTGGAAACCTAGGCTAAAAATTGGAAGTTTTGTCAATGAAAATTCTGTACAGGGCAGCCAATTTGCATGGTGCTTTGGAATAAGCAAATGATGTCTAAAAATTTTGAAATTTTCCATTTTAATAAAGGATTCTTCAAGCTTTAAAATGATGTAAAATAGCTGTCATTTGGATTTGTGTGCTGGAATTATGATTGTTGGAAGTTTAGCCAATAAACAGGCAATTTCTTGGCCGCGGCCAAAGGTTTTTAGTCGTAGCCAAAAAGCTTCTAACCTGTTCTTGACCGAAGCTAGAGAGCTTTGGCTGTGGCCAAAATGTGTCTAGACTATTCTTGGCCGAGGTCAAAGGATTCTTGACCACGGCCAACCCCAAATTTCAGCACTTGGTTTATTTGAAAAGGGGTGATTGGTCTAGTTTTTCATAACCCTTTTAGTCAATTGTTTAAGCTTCTAGTAGCTACTTAAGGGACTCAAATGATAACTAACCTCAAGTGTTTTAAAGTTATTAAGGAATTGAAGTAGGTAATAAATTTTTGTTCTTACTTCTGATTTACAGGATTTGATATTTGCCCTGAGCATAAGAAACTAGTGCCAGAACAAGAGTGGAAAGAACAAGGTAGTAAATTTTTCTCTTATATCATGTATGATGCTTTATATGTATGTGTATATCATCAATTGTTATGAATGATAAGAATGTTACGAACATCAAGAATGTCAAGAATGTTATGAATATGACGAATGTCAAGAATGCATGGCTGCTATGAATGCTCATGCTCTGTGAAATTGTATGTCGTGTAAGTGAAATGTTGCTACTAAGATTCATATGAATCTCACTCTTTCCAATGACTAACCTACAGCCAGGGCAAACAGCTCAAAGGACAAGCAGGTAAACAAAGGCAGCTAGTGCAGGCTTATAGAAGATTAGGGTTTTATTGGTTATCAAACTTTTGGAAAATGTATATAATGTACTTAACGTAAATGTGAGTACAATGTAGTAAAGGTGGTCGCACCGAGTATAGACCTGAATATTATATATAACCCTGGTAAGGGAACTACGAATAGGAAATTAGGCCCTATAGACCCTATTAGTTAATGAATGTAACCCGAGAGTTTGTCGGGAAATGTTGTTAAGTACTCTGATATTAATGAATGGAACATAACAGAACAAGCTAAATAGATTTGAAAAGCGGAAATAAGACCTCATCAAACGTGTTTTGAAAAATTTTCAAAAACCCACTAGGTATATCACAAGGCCCCAATCATAACCCATGCAATAGGCCCCGGGCATCCACTCGTGCATCACAGAACATTATATTGGCCTGAGCGTCCACCCATGCAATACCCGAGCGACCACCCCGCAAAATCAAAATGTGTTAGACAATTCATGATGAATCCACAAAACATGCAGTGTATCTTATAGCATAAGAAAGACAAGGTTACTACCTAGTCATTTCCCTTAGGCAATATCCAATCGTTTCTCTGAGCTCGGGAAGGTCTTAATCCGGACAACTGTTAGGTCCTATAATTAGAATTTACAAACAATAGGTTATTATTTCGTCCAATACTTACATAATCCAATTAATCAAGTTGGTTGTCATTAAGGCTAACACACTAAGTCAAAAGCAAAGTCAAAGTGATCCAACTAGCCCAAGTTGGTTAACTTCATCTTTAAAGTTCCACTTAATTACCTAGTCCCATTATACTTTTTATTTTCACACTTGTACTCAAATCTACCAGAATTTTCTTTAATCTTTGAAAATTCACAACTAATTGTACAGATGTCCAATTGTGATGATTCTAAAAACTATGTGACCCCTAATTAGTATAATTTCAAGGAAAAATATATCCATTACACTTCTTGATGCATATCAATACAGTATCTCACTTAATTGATCACTGCCCCCATAATTCACCAGTTTTTCAGACCAAACTTTGAAAATGCAAAACTCCCAGAACACACATCCAAATAACACAAATAATATGTCAAATGAAAGCTTGACATGTCTACTTCTATACTAAAAAGTTTCATAATTTTTGGACATCATTTACTTATTTAAATACGTCATGCAAATAATCTGCCCTACACAAAACACCCACTGGCAGCATTTCAACTTTGCAGTATATATTTCCAGTGGTCCAGAATTTACAACCAGGGCCATTCTCGCACAGTTTTGCATTCTAAACACAATGGTGATGTCAAAAACATCAAAATCACAAGGCTTTAGTCTCTATACCTACTAACTAAACAGTCCCAATTTTGCCAAAATCACCAAAACAAAATTTTGTCCTACGACTTGGTCTAATATCATAATAAATCTTCATTTAACCATGAACACATGATTAAACCTCAAAAATACTCCATGGCCGAAAAATGAACAGTACCCCACCCTCTTGAAAACTAATCCAAACAACAAATTAATCAATTCAAAATGAAGCCCATACTTACCTCTACGTGTTTCCGCAACCGGTTCGAAAATCCAGCAGTACTCCAGCCAGTGAGATGGCACTAAAACCCTCCAAATGAAAATCTGAAACCATAGAAATGAAGCTTGGGATGAATAGAAGAAGGTTTGTGAAGAGTATTTTGAGAGAAATTGTTGATTCGGTAGTGTTTCAGCGGATTAAAATTCTAAAAAGATACTATTCACCTTCTATCTCTCCTCTAACAATTTTTCCAGTTTCTTAACATTTTTTCTAATTTTTACAGCAACTAGACTAATTTAATGGAAGAGAGAGAGTTAAATCTTGGCCGTTAGATCAAATGAACAATTCATGTGCGATCTTGCTTTTCAAGATCACATCCTGTGTTGCCACATGTCCCTTCCTAACCGTCCTTTCCTCTTTCTCTCTCTCTTTGGCTGCTACTTTATGTCAAGGGAAGGGAAGCCTGATAAATTCCTCTGACTCCCAGGCACGATGTTCAGGAAAGTCAAACACGTGATAGGACCAGAGACCGGTAGATTTCCCTAACTTTAAGTGCTAGGTGGTACCTCCTAAGAGTGCCAACACAAAAGTCACTTATGACTCTCATGATGAAGGGACTTGTGTCCTCCTCTCCTTTATCCAACACAAAAGTTATGTCATCATTGCTTACTTTATTAAAGCTACTTTGATAAAGTTAGTTTATCGGTGTCTACTCAGGTTTCACTCAGGATTGCTTCACGTATACCAAGGCCCACCGATATCAAGTCAGAGTATACGTGTGTGGGCCCCATATAGCACGACACACCGATGTCTACTCTCAAAACTCAGGGTATTCATGTCTACCCTGAAAATGTCATGTGCACACCTATCGGGCA
Source organism: Inga leiocalycina (assembly GCA_963242795.1). Classification (NCBI taxonomy): domain Eukaryota; kingdom Viridiplantae; phylum Streptophyta; class Magnoliopsida; order Fabales; family Fabaceae; genus Inga; species Inga leiocalycina. The sequence continues at coordinate 63,487,129 of OY725325.1, forward strand.
TATTTCACTTGACCAATCAGTCCCATACCTTATGACATGGCTGGGTGGCATCTTTCAAACAACCAGATGGCACCGTAATGTGCCCTATGCACATTTACACCGACACTTAATCATACTGCCCACAAATACCAAGCCGTCTGCCCGGTAAGACCAAATCACATAGTCCCTAAGAGTCTTTCTATTGCATATCATTCTTGGGACTCTTTCTAAACTGGGCTTAGTAGTCCACCTTATTCAAGCTTATTGTCTAGCCTTTAGTCCCAAAATTTGGGATATTACACATTGGGCCTCGGATTGTAATGAAAGAAGTAGTATAGGATTTTGTATCTATATTGGTTCTAACTTGGTGGCTTGGTCCTCCAAAAAGCAAGTAACTCTTGCTTTGTCCATCACTGAATTAGAATATAGAAGCATGACTTCTACTGTAACAAAGGTTCTCTAGTTAAAGTCCTTGTTGCATGAACTTCATGTTGCTCTCGTAGACCCACCTAGAGTTTTATGTGACAATCTCAATACTGTTATGCTCACAGCCAATCCAATTTTATGTGCTCAACCAAAACACATTGAATTGGATGTGTATTTGGTACGAGAGAAGGCCATTAAGTAAGAGCTTATTGTTTAACACATTCCAAGTTCAACTCAAGTGGCATATGGAATGACTAGAGCTCTCTCTCAAAACTCATTTTCTGACTTTAAATATTATTTGGGTGTAAAAGGCATAACAAAAGGATAGTTTAGTTTGAGGGCAGATGTTAGAGTATAGTTGAATAGAGTAGTTAAGCTAACTTAGTCAACGTCTGTTTGGGAACACGACAGGGGCAAAAAAAAGCCCAATTCGGTGGGAAGTGTCCATTTGGGAACGCGTCTACAATCATTGGGCTTCACAAAAAAAAGAAGTTGCTTTTTATAGAAGCTGATGGAATTTGCTTTTGCTCGGGTGAAGCTGGTTCTGCACTGTTGGAGCATTGATTCAAAACTCCTTATCGTGCCATTGTGTCACCTTTTATTTAAAATATAGGGAAAATGGGTAATAAAAGATTAAATAAAAGAGAATTAATGGTAAGTTAAAAATAATTAATATAAAGATATGTATTTAATACAATATATACAAAATAATATATATATATATATATACACAATTTTTTTAATTTTATCAACTTTTCTTTACATTTTTCACTTCAATTATCACAATATATACAAATTATATATGTGTAGTATTCAATAAGATTCATGTCATTTTCAGTCATTTCCCATTTAAATGGATTTTTCAAACACTAATCCAAACAGGTTTTAAGGTTAGAAAAAAAGTCACTTCTATCACCGTCAATCCTAACACAAATCACATCTACAATCTGACTTTTTTTCTATCTTACTTTTTCAAAAGCCCATATACAAAAATAGCTCATACTCCACCGTTAATCCAAACAGGCACTTAGAAAGCAACTGCTGGTTGTATATAATAGAGACACGTGTATGTTGATGTGTCTATAAAGGAGTGTAATTGTACATATCAGAAATACAACTTCACTTTCTCCCAGATACTTTGCTCTCTCTATTTCTCAGTCTTATCTGTTTCTTTACGGTCTTAAAATATTGAAAACAAAGTGATAAACCTCTCTCAAACAATACATGTACACATTTTTTGTCCCCAGAAAAAAATGCAAGCCCTTCAAAGTTCAAACTACAAATGACCAAGTCATCTCAAACCATGGCCGACTCGGTTTTTAATTTTGTCTTGCATGTCTTCGAATTATTTGGCCTTTATAATATGTTCCCCTGGCAACTCTGGCAAGCTATAACGTTGTTTGAATGAAGGGAAAATTTCACTCCAGACCCACTGTAGGCATTTTATTTCTTATAATCCCCCATGTACTTTTTAAAACTTCCCTTCACTCGTTGGACTAAAATGGCATTTAATTTTGTAGGTGAAAGAACATTACTCCCTTGGTTCTTTTTTATAAAATTATTCTTGATTATATCCTATTCCTTTTTGTAAGATTTTAGTATTAGGAGATGTCTGAAAAGTTTCTTGCAAACTTCTCCTTTTATCATCACTTAATTACAAAAAGTGCTCATAGCACTATGCATTTAATTCTCATATTTGACTAAATAACTCAGTATAACATATTCTTTCTCTGTCTCACATAAATGAGGGTATTTTTGGGGAAAAAATTATACATATTTATTACACCTAACTACTTTTAATTACATCATTGAACAACTTAATTCGGTTATTAGTATCTTGTAAAACGAGGAACGGAGGGAGTACTACCCTTTTTTAAAAAAGAAAAAACAGGTGTATTAGTCGGTAAGGCTCCAATAATGGCTGCTGGAGCGTCAGCCACACGGGTGACTGGCCAGAGCACCGATTTTGATGATATTTATTTGGAATTTTCCTTTTAATAATGTCTAGGTATTAAATTTTTTAAAATCAAATTTTTTGCAGTTTTTCCAATAAAATATTTGATATGACGTGGACGGCGCTGAAAGAAAATTCAGTGACATTAATAAATAAACAAAATTTAATGAAGTTAGGTTAGTGATTAACCGATTCTTTTAAGCAATAATTAAGTTGTGGTCGAGACGAGAGCGTAGTTGAGAGTGGTTAAGCGTAACCAATAATGGATAGAGGCCACATGAGAAGGTTAGGTTGGGCTAATCGTCTGAATTGCTCGGAGGCACATGAATGAACCACTAGTCATGCAATTTGAACGGTCGTTATTAAACAGTAAAAATAATTTGAAACTAAAGTGCCAATAGTCTCTTTCTTTTTAAAGTTAAAGCAAATCACTCGTCCTTTTCTGCATTTCCAATTTTCAAGTCCTCTTACAATTCCGATTTGGCTTTCATTGCGAGTATCATTCATAATGCAACTAAATTATTGAGTGGGGGAACCAAGCGTATTTTGAGTTCCTTGTTTGAAGGAGGTAACATGGTTACTTCAATTATTCAAGTTTTTCGAAGATATACTTAAAAGGAGGATTTTTGGTCCTTGTAGTTCACAACCGGGCATAAAAGAAGGCTGAAAATAGACTTTAAAAACAAAATTAATTTTACGCGGTATAATCAAATATCTCAGTACAGGTTTTAGTACGAAAGCCTTATTTATAAATAGAATAGTTTATATGTTCTACAATGTCAGAAACACAGCTACATCCTGAAACAAAAGATGCATTTCTGAGTTTGACACGAGGCATAGACACATTCTAGGAATCCCAATAACTGTAACTGTCCGATGCAAATATAATATTACAAGTTCACGACTAAAAAGAGGACTACACAATACAAGTGAACAAGGACCACGACCCAAGTTCTGATGTAGGGATTGTTTGTGCACATAAAATTATCCACTCAAGGTGTAACCCTAAGTTTACATACGAGAGATAAGAAGTGGGATGGACATTGGTGACTCTTCACCCATCGCCGGCTGGAACAAATCTAGCTCCCCGTAACGCTCCAGAACCCGCATCCTGCAGTCTTCAGCAGCCATCATTCCAGTTGAATATGCACCGTGCACAGACCCAGGGTAGCTCAAGCTTGTGGCTTCCCCAGCGAAAAATAAGTTGTCTACTGGGACTCTTAACCTCTCGTACAGTTCATGGGGTTTTCCAACCATATCATAGCTATAAGACCCTAGTGAGTCAATCTCTGTGCCCCACCGAGACACAAGATACTGAATCTGCAAGATTTAGAGCAAACCATATGACAGGATAAGTAGACCATACCATAAAACCAAAAGAAGAAAGCTGAGCTACTATCATTCTTCCTCTCTCTCTCTCTCTCAATAAGGCCAAAAAGCATCAAAATTAGGATTCCCTTAGCTAGCCTCAAGGGTGGCCTAATGCACAAGGCTCCCACCAAGAATGGGTCTAAGGAGAGATAGATATACGCAGCCTTACCCCCACAATGAAAAGGCTATTTCTAAGATTTAAACCCGTGACCTCCATGTCACCTAGAGGCAACCTTACCGCTGTGCCAAGGCTCACCCTTATTCCCTTAGCTAGCCTAAACCAAGTAATTGGAATAGTGACTCGTGTTTCTTGAGTTAAAAACAAATAAAAACAGGTATATATTTACCGGTGGAGATGCTTCTGGAAGGATCCTCTTGAGTTGCGAGAAGGCAAAGTTTGCAGCTGCTTCATCAGACATTTTCTCAATGTCTCTGGCCAGCTGCCCCGCAGGCATGTAAACAAGGACAGGATGACCTGCTGCCTTGTGGAGATTAAGGAAGTAGCTGCATCCATAAGATGTCTCTGCAACTACTCCCAAGAACTCCACATTTGGCCAGAAAACATTTCCAAAGTGCAAGATTATTTTATTTTCAAGCCCCACCCCAAGATCAGCAATGGCAGCTTCTTTCCAGTCAGGGAGCTTGGGCTCAAACTTGATTCTCTTTGATTTGAGCACCCCAAGAGGAACAGTAATAATAGCAGCATCTGCAGCAAATGTCTTCCCATTTTCCACCGTCACCTTTACTCCGTTGTATCGCCTTGTTATTTTTGTGACCCTGAAGAGATTTATTTATCAATACCGGCTAATTTATTTAAGCAGCATGACAGGACATACACATCCAAGTAATGTTCAAACTAGTCAGTACCTGTGTCCCAAGCGAATGTCAAGACCCTTGGCTAGGGTATGTATAACAGGCAGATAGCCCCGAACCATAAGACCGTGGCCACCAGGGAGCAGCTCTTCCTGTAATTGCGTGATAAGATATGCATAAGAGATGGTTTTAAAAAAATAGAAAAGGAAATAAATTCACAGGTTTCTAGCAGCTGCTACTACTATGGCCACTATATGAAGTCATTCCCAGTCTAGTATGGCAATTTAAACACCTACATGGAAGGCCTTCATTTTTCCATCCTTAGATGAAATTCTAGAAGTGTTGTTTATCAGGTTAATCAATAGAATTATGACGTGGAGAAACTTCTTCTAAAGGATCAATAACATGCTGTATTTTCATAGGAAAACCTGATAACAAACACTCATAAAACTTCAACTAAGTGCTCTCTCTCTCTCTCTCTCCACAACTCAACCACTTAGCCCATAAGATTGGAAACATCTTTACTAGCAGGTGAAAGAAAATCCCCACATCTCATCCCCCCCACTCCCCCACCCCCATCTAAAAAGGGGCCCAAAAAAAAATATGTATCACCAATTATGCTAAAGAGATTGAGGAAAGAGACTGAGGATTATTTGTAATGACTGTTGGCATTTCTAGTGGGGCTTTTGCTACAAATGTTAAGGAACAGACACTTGTCATCGTCATCATGTTGGCATTCATTTTGCTCTACATGATAAGAAGTTCGCCCAAAATAAAATTTCTATTCCCACAAGCATTGTAGCACCAAAGTCATTTGGCATCCTCAAAACCAATCTCTCTCCATGTAATCGTGATACACAATCCTATATGATGACTATAAAAAATTTACATAGTTTATCGGTCATAGAAAGGATGCATGTTGAAGACTCATGCACCTGGCTATGAGACGACTCTACAGTTTTTTTCTTTCATTACAGGAGCTACCTGTATGTAACACCAAAGAGAATAGATCATTCAGTGTGTAAATACAGAGGGAAAAAGGTAACAATAAGATGCAAGTTCAAATTTTAAAAAATAACAAATAAGAACTTGAAATGTAAAGGTCACAATTAGATTATCATCATTTTCCCGCTCATTTTCACGCCAACAAAGCAAAATTTGTTTTAATGAATTTAAAGCCAATTGAAACATGTCTACACAAAATCAGTGCTTTTTTTTTTCTCATTTATTAAAAAGAAGGCTGCAATAATCAAGCTTAAAAAAATTAACCATCCATATTTTCTTCAAATTACCTCATCCCAACATTTCACTGATATGGTATCAGCATCTGCAGCAAACCAACCCTCCATTCTGCATAAATACCACTGAAGTACCTTGTGGGCAAGACCCTCCAACCTACACCCAAGAGTTGATGTCAGCATCCCCATTACTTTACCCTCAATTCCAAAAAACAGAGGAAAAAAAAAGAAAAGATAATGTGAGTTATATTCCAGTAACAACCTTAATTCAGGCATTCTTTCAAAAACAATTGAAAGAGCACGGAGCACAGACATGTCTTCACTAAATTCCTTCCTTACTTTATCAGTCTGCATTATGTCAAGGACAATCATTAGTTGGAGTACTCATAATAGCATTATAGAATTAGAAAGAAGCAATCAGATGGAATAGAATTGAATTCCATGAAAAATTTCAGTCCAAAATAGTGCAATTAATCATTCAAACCAGCCCATTATAGATTAAAAGGATGGCTAACCTCCTGCAAAATTGTCTCAAATGCTTCACCAACATTTTTGACTAATTCTTGGGGAACTTGATTTCCATCCATATCAAAGAGAGCATAGCTGCAAAAGCCAAGTTGATGGATATTACTCAAGGAGAACTTGTACAAAAGAAATACTAACCCATGGATGGCACAGAAATTAAAACAAACAAAAAACTAAGGTCGTGAGAAAACATTTAACAGCTCATCAGACATGTAACTAGCAGAATTATGTGACAGCTAGATAGAGAAAAACCAAATGTTTACCTTTCCAAATCGTGGTCATATAGGACGGAGTTATCCTCACTAGTTCGATATAAGGGAAGTCCCAGCCTCCCAATCACTGGAGCCAGTGGATTTTCATTGCAAACTCCATGCAACCTGAACCATCAATAATGATTTGCCATTTCAAGATAAGAAAGAATTTTTTCCTTGTCAACATAACAAATAGATAAGGACCATAAAAAATACAATGGATAAGGCATACCATGATGCACCCAGGTCAACAGGAAAACCAAATGAGTAATTAGTGTGAATTCGTCCACCCAGTCTTTCCCGTGACTCCAAAAGAACAACCTGATCAAAAGAAATGCACCAAATAACCATATAGATATCGGCAATGAATCATAAATGTCAACATCTCTTTATGCTTGAAAAATTAGTTGGACTTTGCAGAGATCAATAAAATACTACTAAAAATGTGTAATTTTAAGTCAGAAATGTGAAATCTTATAGAAAGAAAGTAATCCAATGTTCTCCTTCTTAACTTAATTGTAGAAAATTTTCAATTCATAATTTGCATTATTGAAGCAATACACATCATTTTATTCACGTCAATTTCCTTTCAAAAAAATTGGGGGAGGTAAGAAGAAGACGAAGATCAAAACAATAAGGGGTAAGCTGTCCCCTTCATTAAATGCAAGATGCTTAATGAATTTGGTTTAATTTGACTAGAATACAAAAGCAACCGCATAAGTGTATCACTATATCACCCAATATCGTAGCCTGTAAGCAGTAAGGCTTCTACATGATCAGTCTTACCAACAGAACAGATGACAATCAAACTTCAGCAGAAACATGAAATAATAACCAAGATGAAGCCAATGAGTGGTGTTGCGAAACAGATTGAATCTTGCGTCAAACTTTTAAACAAAGATTATGATAACGTATTGTATCCAGGAATTCCATGCACGTAATTTATAACAAAACTAATGAAGCTAATCTGATATGCAGAAAACTACATTCATGAAAATTAGTTACAGATCAGACTCATCCTTTAATGTATATACCATACAAGTCAAAGTTGTTGGGTGGATAACAACAATCTCATTACATTTGCTTAAATACCTGAAATGAGGCATCATGAAGTGCTCGAGCAGCAGCAACTCCAGCCATTCCACCACCTATGACAATAACAGATGGTGACCTCTCCTGCTGCTTGTTCACGTTTCCATAGCAAAGAGCTGCGGAAGCGAAGAAAAGATGTGAGTAAGTGAGAGAGGGAAGCCCCAGTTAGCAACTTAGATGAGAACTTTTTGTTTCACAACATTAAAAGAGACAATTCTCCGGACATCATTACTTGGTGAGACAAACTCCACGAGTTTGTAAGGTGAAAATTCCTAATTATGAAGTTGTAAGCCGTATACCAATAACAAAGTGATCAAGTACCACTACACCACACACTGACATGGTGCGGTGGACATTCAATTCAAATATGAATAAGATACAAATCAACCAAAAACAGTCTGCCAATATGACAAGATCAACTCTGACTCTAGTTTCAACATCTGTTTTGCGGGGTATTCAATGGTAAATATATTATGTCTCCGTATTGTAAGTTATTTGATAAGGCTCACATAAGAAGATCACTCTTTTGCAACTCTTCTTGAAGTTGACGATCTTATCACTAACTAAAAACAAAATGAAGAAAAAATAAAGCGACGCACGTGCTCGCACTGTTTATGAGTTAGACTAGCAGCTTTTCATAACTTTCCCATTCTCAAAGCGATTCTATTAAAATATATCACATATTACTACCACATATACAAACTGAAATCAAATATGAATAGGATACAAACCAAACTAAAAACAGTCTTCCCACACGACAAGATCAACTATAATTTTAATTTCAATATGAGTTTAGCGCCATGGTTAATATAAAGTGTCGATTGAGAAGATCACCCTTTTTCAACTCGATTTTTAAAATCCACAACCCTATCACTAACGCACAACAAATGAAGAAAATTTAACCAACGCATGCACGTGCTCATACTATGAGTTAGAATAAAGCTTTTATAATTTGTCCAGTTCGATCACCAAAACGATTCTGTCAAAATGTATATCAGATACTAGACGAAATCAAATTAAGTCAAATGCAACGAATAAAACAATCGAAGAGACTTTAAATAAAAAATAAAAAATAAAAAAACTAAGATCACAAACGGACCTCTGCGTATTTGGGGATTACTCTTCCGAGACTCCATATTGCGAAGATATTCCACTACAAAGATCGCTATTACTTTTAATATTAATTAATGACCACTCCACGGGATTCTTCTCAAATTGAAACAGAGAAGAACGAAATTGAGGTGAAAAATGGAGGATGAAAATTAACAAACAAGTAATGAAGTGATCACAATTCAAATTCGAGAATAAACCCAGCTTCCTAAACCAGTTCATGCGACTAAATTTCCAAATTCAACTACTACAGCCCTGTAATCGATCGGATCACAGTTCCGACGCCTCAATCGGCGAAAATTCCGAACAACAATCGGCGGAAAACGGCGATTTGGGTGTCGGTGGAGGCCTGGGGACGCGCGACCTCGATGAAGATTCGAGAAAGAGACTATAGAATCTGGGAAATTTGGTCGCTCGGTGAGAGAGAAGACGGCAAGTGGGGGCAGGTTGAAATAATTTTTGTGATCAGCGCGTTGAGTTGTTCACAGCTCTTGGGAATTTATAGACCTAATTCTTGCCAACCAACACTAGAAACAGACGCGCCGACTTGCCGTGGAAACCACGCGCAAGCGGGATGGTAAACTAGTAAGGTTATTTTAGTAATTTTGAAAGGAGATTAATGATACAGGGAAGCCAGCGTTCCCTTTTTCATACGTCAAAGAATGAGAGCGATATAAGAAAGAGAAATGTGATCCGCGAACTCCACGTACGAAAAAGGTGACTATTATAATTTTTCGTCTTGAGGTGACGTATAAAGTTCCGTTTGGGAAAACCTTAGGAGTAAAAAAAAAAAAAGCTTAAAAAACCCAATTGGAGGACAAAAGTATAGTTGGAGACAAATGGTATGTTTGGAAAGCCATTTTTTTTTGTAGATGGGCTTTCCATCAGAAACTACCCCCAGCTGCTTTAAAAAAAAAATGACTTCTGTCATCATCAATCCAAACATAAATCACATTGTTAAAGTCATATTTAAAAAAAGTTACTTCTGTCACCACTAATCCAAACCAGCTCTAAATTGTTCCCCTGACACGTCATCCCGGAAGAAAATTTATTAACTATAAAATCATTTTTTAAGGCATAATAATTAGTCATAGGATAATATTTCCACCGTCCAAATCAAGTGAATGATTAAGACTTGACTTTATTTTATTTTTAGAGCATGTATCAATTAGATTACAAATTCAGCTCTCTGTAATATGACGGAAGTTTTACAGTTTTAGAAGTATTTTGTTTTAGTGCTCGTTTGGAAGAGCTTATTTTTGTCCAAAACGTGCTTATAATTCGTGATTCACGGTATACGAGGTAAGTATGTGAGAGGAGTTTTTTCTCGGCTTGCGTAATAAGTGCGTTTTGACTGTTCAAAACGCTATCACAAACACACCCTTAGTAACGAACGGTTAGTTGATGTGGTAAAGAGTTTAACCCTCATAAAAAATAGAACAAAAATTCAAATTCTAACACACATATTACATGAGAACCCACAAAAAAAAAAAAACAAGAAGTATTTGGCTCAATTCTTACCTCCCACAGGCTCAAAGAAGTGCTCTGTCATGGCTTTATTCCAAGATATTGTAATGTTGATAAACTTCTTTACTTCAAAATCTGTAGAGGTTGCTTCAGATGGTAGACTGTATGAACTTTCTTTCCTTAAACTACTGTCCTTTCAGTTTTTTTAGCTATCAACTAATGTATTTATAACTAATGCATGTTGACTTTCATCGAATAAAAAAATTTTATTATCTTTTCATACTTTTTTTTGGATATAATATACTTTTAATTTTAACATCTTTTATTCGGAGGGATATAATTTTTAGTTCTTAAATTATCTTTCAATTATCAATTTAATTTTTAAAATTTAACTAAATACAACTCAATCCTTATAATTTATTAAGTTAAAGAATTGTAACAACTCGTTTATTCCAAATTAGAAAAAACTATAAGGATTGAGATATTCTGAATTAATTAAATATACGGACTGAATTATATCAAGTCAAAATTCAAAAACTAAATCGATACTTTAAATAATTAAAACCAAAAGTTATATTTTCTCATATTTATTTGAAGATAAAATTCCAATGGTAAAATAATAATATAAGATTATTTTTGTATCAAACCATATCTGGATAGCCAAAAGGTTGAGTCAAGAAGACAATTATAATTTATTTTTTCTAGTGTATCAGAAATATATTTTATTTAAAGATATTAAAAATCGGAATTATAATTCATTGAATAAACTCACACAATTCCTCCTCGTTTATTTATGTACTCGTTTGGATAAAAATAATATTTTTTTCTAGTCTAAAAAAAATAAATTTAATTTAAAGATAATAAATTTAAAACTTTAAATTAGAATATCTTAACTGTCATTTATAAAAAATAAATAAATTTTTACCTATTTTTCCAGAAAATATAAATGTTTGCTTGATAACTGTAAATTAAAATCTTTAAATATGAATTATCCTATTTTGATTGGTCAAATGTCAATATAAATTTATAAAGATAAGCTCACAGTACTCACAATCTGCTTGAGCTAAGTATACAGCCATGTTTGTATCAAAAAAAAGTATACAGTCATGTTTTTTTATAGCATTTGGATAGTTTATAAAGAAATTTTTCAGGATTAATCATCTTCAACAATCAACACGTCTATTTATTTTAAAAAATCTGAAATTCAAAAATATATTTCATCGTATGAACAAAATATGTTTAAAATGAGTATTAAAATGTCAATAAAGTTTTCATATATCCAAACCCCCCCCCCCCAAATAACCCTTCAAGGTGGCCCAGGAACCCGGCTTTGGACAGGATCATCTTTTGTTTTTGCTGTTGGATTGATATCACAACGGATTAGATTTAATATATTATAAAAATAATAATATAATAATCATATTTTTATAATTATTAAATATAAATTGTTGATATCTTAATCCAACGATCCAGCCCAAAGAAAAAAGAATGACGTGAATCATCACGGTCACCAACTGCAAAATAGATTTTCCTATTCTTCTCTCCATACAAATAATTTAAATTAAATATTAAATTTTTAATATATATATTCTTTGTTTTTTTAAAGTGTTCATGTTCACACATTTCCCCTATATTTATTTGCTTTATCTAGAGATAATATAAATGATATAATATTATGAGCAAATATATTATTATTTTTATATCATACAACACGTAGTCCTATGATTTCTTTTTTTTCAGAATATATTTATTTAATATAGGAAAGAAAAATATAACCGTTTTTTTTTACAGAGCGTATACAAAAGGAAGAATAATTTTTAAGAGGCGTATAGAAAATAAATTATTTAAATGCTTAAGAGATTCTCCATCCAATCCTTTTTATAAGCAACTTTCCTTTTGTATATTAAAATGTAAATTACTTTTCTTTTTATACCCCTATTAAATACAAATTTTTATATTAATTATCTCACACTCACCACTAATTATTTTTTATTTATTTATTTATTACACATTCTCTCTCATATTTGTTATTCATTCTCTCTCCTGTGTATTTTATAAATAAGGGCATATTTGAAAGAAATATGGTATTTTTTATATATTTATTATTTTTAACTAATCTTAACCATCAATTCGTTTTGTGTAATAAGGATAAAAATTGTTTATAAAAAAGATGTGTGTGGGGGGGGGGGGGAATTATAAGAGATCAGATCTGGAAGAGAAAAGAAAAATCTCATATTTTCCATTAGTAGAGGATGTTTGGATGCACCATCCTCCTGAAAACCAATTTCCGGCGGCAGGCAATTTTCTATAATCCATGGAAGCCCATTTCCTTCTATCATTGGTGGGGTCCAATTTTCTAAGGTGGCAAATTCCCAAATAACCCATTTTTTTTCTTCAATGGTTGTCACGATCTTCTTCTTCTGTGTGACTTGTTGTCGGCTATCACGATCTTCTTCTTCTTCGGTAAAGATATTCATGTTGTCGACGTGACTTTCTCTTCAATGTTGGTTGTTGTCAGTGACTAGCCCCTTTGCCACCATCGCTACCTTGTCCTACTATCGTTAATCAAAACCCCGACCCACAACCTTATGAACCCATAGATTATTATGCAATGTCGTTGTTGCATATCTGTCAGTGATGGGGGAGGAGGAAGTCGACGGTGGTGATGATGGCATAGAGAGAAGATGACGGTGGAGAAGGAAAAGGATAGAAAACGATGAATAAGAAGTTGGCATTAAGGATGGTGGAAAACGCTCTCTAGCAAAGGTGATGTTCTATGATTTTTCCTCCCTCTACATTGAGTTACAAAAATGACAGCTTCAATGGTGAAGGTGAGGGAATAAAGGGTAGAAAGAATTTTTTTCAATTTGAATGAGGATAAATTGGACATTTCACTTTTTTTCACCTATCTTTATTTTTAATTTATCATTTTCCTTTTCCTTCCTTTACATATCAAACATCTTTGTGGTAAAATATTTTTCATTTTGTTCCCTTGCATTCCAACAAATTGCCCATAGAGAGAAATTCCACACAATGTTTGACACCACAGATAGCTTTCGTAGTAGGAAATACTCCTATTATATGATGCGTTGGGCAAATCCCTGAAGCCCTTTTGTTTCACGCTTTCAATCCTTTGGAATTTTAATTTTTGCGATAAACACGCGCCCAGGGAGTACTGAAGCCCAAAAATTGGTTTTTCAATTGTTTCAATTTTCAACTTGATTGAATCAAGACAATCGTTTATCCCGTAAGATCATGTTACTGTGACACATTTTATAACTAGGGTTTTAGGGGTGCCATAGGCCCCAAATTGGTACCATGGGCCTGTATGCAGGACACCACATGAGAGCAAGCCCAAATGAAGCTGATTTGTGTACTTGGCCCACATCCACACAGCATCCATCGTTTAGATCACGAGGTCAAACCTACTATCCAGCAGGTGTCCTTATCCACAGATGTAGCAACCTCCTCCTAGATATACTCCGATCCATAGAAGGAGGAACTAGCCCACCTACTTAGCCAGTCCAGTATTATAAATAAGGGCCGCCATGTGTACTTAGGGGACCATGATCTCGCCCATTAATTTCTTCACTTACTACTCTTTAGTTAACCGAGATCTATAATAAAGTTGCTCCTTATTTTTCTTAGACATCTCTTTTTTCATATAGTGATTTTCTACCTTATTTATTATCTTTGCATTCTCAAATAAAACTCACCCTTTTGCAAATTCATTACATCAACAATTTGGCACCAATCGTGCGGAGCTGGCAACAAACTTTAGTGAAATTTATTCCGTCTATGTTCACTCTAATTATCCACCATGATGGACGTACCTACCATAGGAGATGTACCCATCAACTTTCAGGTGCGTCTGGATGAGATGGTTGTCATACTGTAAGAACAGACTCAGCAAATTTCCACTCATGCTCATTTGACTACGTAGCAATAGGAGCAACTCCAGCGCTTGGAAGAAAAGAACAACGCCTTATGAGAACGGCTTGTCATGTGCTCTCCGCAGGTCACTCCCACTCCTCACCAAGCAGGATGATTTCTAACCAATCACATCCCATGTATGTCATCATTAGAGACCCCCAACACCATGACAGGCATAAAACAGCAAGTAATGAATCCCTAGCTAGAAACAATACTAATGATCCTCATACGACAAGTATGCCAACCAAGCCGAGTAGCGAGATGGAGGGGCAGACAGATCCACTTACAATGACCAACCTACCAAGGTCTAGTACATCAGACGAAGAGAGGTGGAACCAGAGGTTCCAAGAACTAGAAGTGATGATACTCCACCTACCAAGTGTGCCATCTCTAATGAAGAAAAGTGCCCCTAATAGCTTCATCAATTCACCCTTTATAGAAGATATCGTATTGTTGGAGATGCCGAAAAAATTCACGTCCCTAAATGTACAACTCTATGATGGTTCAACAGACACAGAAGAGCATATGGCACTGTATCGACAAAGGATGCACACTACAGTGATACCTCGAGAGGCACGAGAAGCTTGTATATGCAAAGGTTTTGGATCCAGTCTAGTTGGACCAGCATTGAGATGGTTTACCAACCTACCAATGAACACGCTAGGATTGTTCGCAAGCTTGAATGACTTATTCGTATAAAAATTCTCTAGCAACCAAAAACTTGAAAAGCAGCCTAACGACCTCTACCAAGTCATTCAGGAAAGCGAGAATCATGCAAGACTATGTTGACAAGTTCAACAAAGAAAAAATCAACAGACCCAACTACGTCCCACGAACCACCATTTCTGTGTTCCATAAAGGTTTATTCCCTGACTCTGATTTATGCAAGGAACTAACCAAATGCACTTGTCACACCATAGATGATGTACTAGCTCGAGCTTGGGCCCAAATCAAGTGGGAAGAAGATGAGGTGAATGTCAGTCAGTCTCGCCACCATGCCGATAAACCATCAGATAGAAGGAATAGGAACCCAAGATGGTCCAACCGCAGTTGGAAGGCAGAGCCATACCCAATGACACACCTGGGAGGAAACCAGTCTAGTAGCATGTCAACCCCACCCAACCAAGAAATCTCTTTAAGGATAGCATACTACAATTTCTCTATCAATTTTGTTGAGTTAGTTCAAACCCTTACGAAAATGGGCGACATGGTGAAGTGGCCCCCAAGAGCCATTTCAGAAAAATGGTGCGGTTTTCTTTTTCACTTTGAGCACTGAATTTTTGAAAAATCATAAAAAATTGAAAATAATTCCATTTTTTCCCCATAAGATATCAAAATGTCGATCATTTCGTGTAGAATCTAATGATCCAAAGAACTAGAAAAAATACATTTAGGAAGGCACTCAAAATAAAGGCGTAGCAGGGAGCGCAATAGGGAATGTGCAGCACCCCCGATCCAAGATTCTCCAAGTCTATTTTGGTCAAGTTTGAATGGGTAAAGGGGGACAAAACTACAGCAAATGAGAGAATCTCAGCTCTAATTCTTCGGATGGGGACGCCTTCAAGGCTTGGGCTAAAGATATGTAGGGTGAGGATTTTTACGAGGTGAAGGTCAAATCAAGTTTAAGTTCTGATGAGGTTGAGAATCGCCGCCGGATCCATGTTCGTTTCTAAAACCCTTCTTGCAAGAGAGAGAGAAAAAAGTGTCGATAATTGTGATCCCGCTTCAAGTATTGGCTAATATCGCTTCTGTTGTGATCAATGAGACTAGGTTCTTTATCAAGGATTGGGTTAACATGGAATCAAGTCTTCTTACTAGTAGATATTATCTACTGTTGTGCCATCATTTTCCCCATTGTATGTTCTATAAGATCTCTGTGAGAAATGTCCAAGATCGATGGCAAGGCTGCTAGGAATTTAGCTAAGTTACCACTTTTTAGGCAGTTTTATATTGTTGTCATTGGGTATTTATATTTCACACGAATAGTAGTGTTTGCACTTAAAACTATAGCTTAGAACTATTGCTGCATACAAGTACCAATGGAGATGGCGAGTGTTGCGTTTTACATGGAGATGTTCTACATGTTTAGACCAGTGGAGAAGAATGAGTATCTCGTCATTGGCGAGGAGGAAGAAGAGGCTACTGAGATGGCTCTTAAAGATGAAGAATTCGAGCTTTGAGCTGGGTGGTGAAGGAATTTTGCTAGCCCTCCTTGTAGACGCAGCTCTAACAAATATAGTTTTTATCAGGTTGTCCAATGTCATGGATTCATTGTTATATTTGTGGTGCATGTCCGCTGCTAGTGCAATGATGTTTATCCGTTTTTCCTTTTCCCTTTCTCTCTTGTTTCCTCTACTAACCCTTGACCATGAGAAAAATACTAATATTGGAATACTGCCTTTTTGTTTAGCTAATGAAAATGTTTTGCCACAATGTATTGTTTTCCGCATATGAATCACATCGAACACTCATTTTGAGCTCTTTGTCATTCAATATAATAAATTGTTGTAAGCTTACAAATGACGAAGTAACACTTCTTATGATTAGTCCGTAGATTTTCAGTACTAGTACTTATTCTTTTTTTGTTACAAAAAAGTTTAGATAACTTGGATCTTAGAGCTTACCAGGGTCAAGGCATTCCTCCGGACTCAAAAATTACCTACCAACAAGGTTCTCACATTGACATGATTCGAACTCGCAACCTGATTATTATAAATCAACCCCTTTACTAAATGGCCGACTAGTGTCATTTGGCTAACATTCTATGATTAATTGTATCATTCATGCACGCACTATACATTGATTCCTAAACTTCCTTACACAAACGGTACAAGGCGCCCATATTATTTTCTTTTACATTCTGTTTTGAGTATGCTTTTACGTTTACATCATTCCCATTCCTAATATTGTAGCAAACAAACTTAAGTAATCACTACTGCATTACATTTTATTACATCACCTCTTATCCATGAACCAAACAGCCATAAATGACTCATTGTGTTATAAATTTTATTTTATATGTTGATGATTAGACCTTACCTTAATTTTTATCAATTTTTTTTAATTCTTAAAATTAACAACAACCCACCACCCCATCACAAGTTATATAATATAGAAATTTGGTCACTTTATTTGTAGTGTGACGCGTGGGATTGCACTTACATGGTTTCCTTCAATAGACGCTTTTGGTTTTTATTTTTTTTATGGGTTAATATAACTTTTGGTCCCTGAAGTTTGATTCAATTTTGGTTTTGGTCCCTCAAGTTTGAAATATGTGGTTTTGGTCCCTGAAGTTTCATGCGATTTTGGTTTTGGTCCCTCAAGTTTGAAATATGTGGTTTTGGTCCCTGAAGTTTCATGCGATTTTGGTTTTGGTCCCTGAAGTTTGAAAAGGACTTGGCGACCCAATTAAAAAACCCGACCCGACCCAGAAAAAAAAACCAAGTCCTTTTCAAACTTCAGGGACCAAAACCAAAATCGGGTGAAACTTCAGGGACCAAAACCATCGATTTCAAACTTCAGGGACCAAAACCAAAATCTCATGAAACTTCAGGGACGAAAACCACATATTTCAAACTTGAGGGACCAAAACCAAAATTGAATCAAACTTCAGGGACCAAAAGTTATATTAACCCTTTTTTTATTTTGTAACTTTGTTTATTCGTTAAGATTATGTCATCAAAGTTGCCTATGACCTATGGGGTATGATCTTTATAATATTTTTATCAATATTATTTATTATAATGGTTTTTATTTATATTTATGAGCCTGCACGCGTACATGCACTAGCGGTCTAAGCTACGCATATTATTAATTTTTTTTTTATTTTTTTGGTTATATGCATGTATGTGACTAAAAAAACTTTTTTATATGGATATAAGAATAAATCAGCTTCAAATATTGTCAAATTCAAATAAAGATATCTCTATCACCTCGGCCATAAATAAGATATATTTTATTATATATCTTATATTTTTCAGATGCACATCTTCAATTGTATACAATATATAATAGGTTGTGCACTGTCAAACAAAAGAGCTACACACCTGCTAGAGATATGTTGTAAATAGGTCTTCAAACAAATTTTATATACCTTTCGTTAATAAATTTTGCAATGAGGTTTTTTTCAATAATTTTCTCCATTTATTATAGATATTAATTTAGATTATTTACGCTAACAAGTTCACATTATTTCCTCGTTTTCTTTTTGTATTTTTATAGGACTGCATTTTTTTTTTATTCGGTCATCAGTAAGATTTACGTGGGAATTAAAAATTTGATAAATCATAGTAAATAATTTCTTACAATTGAAATAACGTTAACATTTATATGTGAGAAATATTTACATACTATCACCTCATATATATTTTGACTAATTAAAATACAACTCATTTATTTTAATCCTACATGAAAGATGTCTCATCTGCAAAAATTCAAATTTTATGATTTTATGGATGATGGAAAGGAATTGTATTGTTTTTTATGTTTTTCTAAATTAAAAAAATTAGATGTCTCATCTGCAAAAATTCAAATTTTATGATTTTATGGATGATGGAAAGGAATTGTATTGTTTTTTATGTTTTTCTAAATTAAAAAAATTATTTTTTTAAAATCATAAAATTTGAATTTTTTCAGATGACTAATCTGCCATATAGGATTAAAATAAGATAAGTTGTTATATTTTAATTAATCAGAATACATATGAGGTGGGGGTCATGGAGTATGTAAGTATTTTTCAAGATATGTTTAACTTTTCCATTTTATTTTAGCTAATATCAGGCTTTATTAAGAAAAACAATAAATATATATAAAGTTTTGTTTGTAGTAATGATTCTCGACATTGGAGTATTTGACAGAGATGATTAGGGCTCGTGAAAACTGAAAATAATGGGATAAAAAGAAAATCAGATTATGTGATTGATATTTACTGGATAAGTTATAAAGCTACGATTACCATTTCAAGGGACCCTCACAAATCATCATTAGTCATATATGTTCAATCAAATTTAATTTATTAGTAAAACACTCTAATTACTCCTCTATTTTCAAACACGATAGGATCGTTTTCAAACTTGAATGACTTGTTCGTACAATAATTCTCTAGCAGCCAAAAACTTGAAAAGCAAGCCAACAACCTCTATCGTGTCATCCAGGGAAAGCGAGAATCACGGCGAGACTATGTTGACAAGTTCAACAAAGAAAAATTCAACATACCAAATACAACCCACAAACCGCCATTTTGGCGTTCCGTAAATGTTTGCTCCCTGACTCTGATTTATGCAAGGAACTAACCAAATGCACTTGTCACTCCATAGATGATGTACTGGCTCAAGCTTGGGCCCAAATCAAGTGGAAAGAAGATGAGGTGAATACCAGTCAGTCCTGCCACCATGATGAACCATCAGATAGAAGGAGTAAGAACCCAAGATGGTCCAACTGCAACTGGAGGGCAAAGCCATACCCAACGACACACTAAGGAGGAAATCAGTCTAGTAGCGTTTCAACCCCACCCAACCAAGAAATCCCTCGAAGGATAGTAAATTATAATTTCTCTGTCAATTTTGCTGAGTTAGTTCAAACCCTTGTGAAAATGAGCGACGTGGTGAAATGGCCCCCAAGAGTCATGTCAAAAAAATGGTGCAATTTTCTTTTTTATTTTGAGCATTGAACTTTTGAAAAATCATAAAAAATTGAAAACAATTCAATTTTTTGCCCATAATATGTCAAAATGTCGCTCATTTCGTGTAGAATTTAATGATCCAAAGAACTAAAAAAAAATATTTGAAAAGGCCCCCAAAATGAAGGCGTAACAGGGAATGCACAACACCTCCGATCCGAGATTCTCCATTTTGGTCGAGTTCGAATGGGTCATGGGGGGCAAAACTACAGCAAATAAGAGAATCTCAGCTTTAATTCTTCTTATAGGCACGCCTTCAAGGCTTGGGCTAAAGATGTGCAGGGGTGAGGATTTTTACAAGGTGAAGGTCAAATCAGGCATAAGTTCTGATGAGGTTGAGAATCGCCACTAGATCTATGGTCATTAATGTCTAAAACCCTTCTTGCAAGAAAGAGAGAGAAAAAAGTGTTGACGATTGTGATCTCGCTTTAGGTATTAGCTAATGTGGCTCTATTTGTGATCAATAAGACTGGGCCCTTCATTAAAGATTGGGTTACATGGAATCAAGTCTTCTTACTAGTAGATATTATATGCTATTGTGCCATCATTTTCCCCATTATATGGTCTATAGGATCTCTGCGGGAAATATCCAAGACCAATGGAAAGGCTGCTAGAAATTTAGCTAAGCTTACACTTTTCATGCAGTTTTATATTGTTTTCATAAGGTATTTATATTTCACACGGATTGTAGTGTTTGCGCTTAAAACTATTGTTGCATACAAGTACCAGTGGAGATTGCTAGCTTGAGTTTTACATGGTGATGTTCTATATGTTTAGACCAGATGGAGAAGAATGAGTACTTCGTACTTGATGAGAAGGAAGAAGAAGCTATTGAGATGGCTTTTAAAGATGAAGAATTCAAACTTTGAGCTGTGTGGTAAAGGAATTTTGTTGGCCCTCCTGTAGGCCCAGCTCTGACAAATACAGTTTCTATCAGGTTGTCCAATGCCATGGATTCACTATTATATTTGTGGTATAGGTTTGTTGCTAGTACATTGAAGTTTATCCGTTTTTCCTTTTCGCTTTCTCTCATTTTTCCTCTACTAACCCTTGACTATGAGAAAACTACTAATACTGGAATACTGCTTTTTTGTTTACCTAATGAAAATGTTTTGTCACAATGTATTATTTTCTACACATGAATCATATCAAACACTCATTTTGTGCTCTATGTCATTCAAGAAATTGTTGTAAGCTTACAAATGGTGAGTAATTAATACTTCTTATGATTAGTCTGTGGATTTTCAGTATTAGTACTTTTTTTTGTTACAAAAAAAGTTTACACAACTTGGGTCTTAGGGCTCACCAAGGTCAAGGCATGTCTCTGGGCTCAAAAGTTACCTACCAATAAGGTTCTCACATTGACATGATTCGAACTCACAACCTGGTGTTTATTAGTCAACTCCTTTACCAACTGGCGACTGGTGTTATTTGGCCAACATTCTATAATTAATTGTATCATTCGTGCCCACACTAGGGGTAGAAATAGGCCAGGCTTCTGCCCTAATAGGCTTAGCCTGTTTTGTGACAAGATGGCTTGAGCCTGGCCTATGGCCTATTATATGCTTTATTTTGAGCCTGAGCCTGGCTTGTATACAGGCCTGCCCTAGCTTGTGGCCTGTTAAGAAGGCCTGGAACTGGAATAGTTGCAGAAATAGGCTACAGGCCTCACAACTGGTCTACCTCAACACAGGCCAAAAATAGGCCAACCTCAAACAGGCCGAAAACAGGCCCAATTATAATAATAATCCAACATACATAAAAATTGAAACCACATACAATAGCAATATAGCATAACATTAAGCAAACAATAGCCAATAGACCTTCTCGCCTTTACATCAAATCTTCGCATTCTCACCTCTGTCATTAGATCTTGTGTCTAATTGCAGTTATCTCGCATTCTTGCCTCCGTCATCAGATCCAGTAATTAATTTTAATAGCTAACATCAAAATAAACACCACGAAATGAAAAATACCATTTGCAGTCTTTAGAGGGCAGAGGCAGAGCACCAAAATAACAAAGAAACCTTGTTCAATATGAAAATCAAAGAGTAAATGGGCAGGCAGAGCAAATAACAGAGAAACCTTGCAATATAATATGAAATATGAACATGGGCAGGCAGTCGGCAAGTAATTAACTGAGAAACTTCAAGTCGAGATCTAGAGAAAGAAGAGAAGAAACAGACAATCGAAAGAGAAGAGTGGACTTACTAATTTTTCAGATCTGCAGCTACTCCCAACCGGCCACTGAGGAAGAGAAACTTCAAGTCGGAGGAAGGACAGCAAGTGGGTGATTGGTTAGGGCTTGGGTCTGATGGTTCAAGAATCAACGGCTCACGACGAAGAAATGAAGAGAATCAAGGGCTCAAGGCGAAGATAAAGAAAGGAAGAGGGTGACTGCTTGGGTTCGACTGCTTAATTAAGAGAGTAAGAGTGGGTGTATTTGAGTGTTGGCTGAGATCTGAGATTGAAAGTCGAGAGAGACGTAGTGCAATGAGATCTGAGACTGAGGGATCGAGAGAGATGGAGTGAGATATGAGACTGTGAGACTGAGAGTCGAGAGAGACGAACCGGTTGGGTACTAGGGTTCGATTGTTGTTTGTCGAATGAGAGTATGAGACTTTAAGGAGAGACAAACGGGTTGGGTACTAGGTTCAATTGTTGTCTGTCGAATGAGAGTATGAGACTTTAAGGAATGAGGACTAAGCTGAGAGTGAGTGAATTTTGGGTGACTGAGCTGAGAGTGGGTGGATTTTGGGGGCCGCCTAACTATTTGTTTTATATAAATAGTAACAAGCTAGTCTGATAGGCCTAAAAGGCCTACTAATAAGCCTGAGTCTCTAAACATTGCCTTTAAAATGCCCTAGGCCTAGCCTTTTTTTTCTGACAGGCTAGGCCTAAGCTGGCCGGAAACAAGCCAAACCGCAAGCCCCTGACAGGCTGTCTGACTTGTTTCCACCCCTATCCACACTATACATTGATTCCTAACCTTCCTTACACAAACGGCACAAGACGGCCATAGTATTTATCATTATTATTTTTCTTTACATTCTGTTTTGAGTATGCTTTTACATTTACACCATTCCCATTCCTAATATTGTACCAAACAAGCTTAAGTAATCACTACTGCATTACATTTTATTACATCCCCTCTTATCCCTGAACCAAACAGTCATAAATGACTCATTGTGTTATAAATTTTATTTTATATGTTGATGATTAGACCTTACTTTAATTTTTATCATTTTATTTTTTGTTTAATTCTTAAAATTAACAACAACCCACCACCCCATCACAAGTTATACTGTAGAATATAGAAATTTGGTCACTTTATTTGTAGTGTGACGCGTCGGATTGCACTTACATGGTTTCCTTCCATAGACGCTTTTTGGTTATTTTTTTTGTAACTTTGTCTATTCGTTAAGATTATGTCATCAAAGTTCCCTATGACCTATGGGGTATGATCTTTATAATATTTTGAAATATATTATTTATTATAATGGTTTTTATTTATATTTATGAGCTCGCACGCGTACATGCACTAGCGGTCGAATCTAGGCATATTATTAATTAATTTATTTAATTTTTCCTGAAATTTTTGCTTTTTATATATCCTATACCCAGTGACAAACGAATGGGTACAGAACAAAAAAAAAAAAAGAAATGAACGGGTATAAAAACGTATATTTGAGTATTTGATCATTTTATTTTTCTCTTAATTTTTGGTTATATGCATGTATGTGACTAAAAAAAACTTTTTTATATGGATATAAGAATAAATCATATTCAAATATTGCCTACTGGCAAAAAATAAAGATTCAAATATTGTCAAATTCAAATAAAGATATATCTGTATCACCTCGGCGATAAATAAGATATTATTTTACTTTATATCTTATATTTTTCAGATACACATCTTCAATTGCATACAATATTTTAGTACAATAGGTTGTATACTGTTGAAAAAAAGAGCCACACACCCGCTAGAGATGGGACATGCTGTGGTCCTTTATCCCAAAAGAAAAGGAGGTTCTTTTTTTTTTGGGGTAAAGAAGAGAAACCAGGTTAGCTAGAGATATGTTGTATATAGGTCTTAAAACATATTTTATATACCTTTGGTTAATAAATTTTGCAATGAGGTTTTTTTCAATAATTTTCTCCATTTATTATAGATATTAATATAGATTATTTACGCTAACAAGTTCATATTGTTTCCTCGTTTTCGTTTTGTATTTTTATAGGACTGCACTTTTTTTTTATTCGGTCATCAGTAAGATTTACGTGGGAATAAAAAATTTGATAAATCATAGTAAATAATTTCTTAAAATCCAAATAACATTGATATGTGAGAAATATTTACATACTCCAAGAGAGTCACCTCATATGTATTTTGATTAATTAAAATACAACTCATTTTATTTTAATCTTACATGGAAGATGAGTCATCTGCAAAAATTCAAATTTTATGATTTTATGGATGATAAGAAGGAATTGCATTTTTTATTTTTTTAAATTAAAAAATTTATGTTTTTTTAAATCATAAAATTTAAATTTCTCCAGATAACTAATCTGCCATGTAGGATTAAAGTAAGATAAATTATTATATTTTAATTAATCAGAATACAGATGAGGTAACGCTCCTAGAGTATATAAATAATTACATATTTCTCGTGATTTGCTTAGCTTTTCCATTTTAATTTAGATAATATCAGGCTTTATTAAGAAAAACAATAAATATATATAAAGTTTTGTTTGCAGTAATGATTCTCGACATTTGAGTATTTGACAGAGATGATTAGGGCTCGTGAAAACTGAAAATAATGGGATAAAAAGAACATCAGATTATGTGATTGATATTTACTTGATAAGCTATAAAGCTACGATTACCATTTCAAGTGACCCTCACAAATCATCATTAGTCATATTTGTTCAATCAAATTTAATTTATTAGTAAAATACTCTAATATAATCACCCTTATGTTTGGTCTCAATTATACAAAACTTCCCTCTATTTTTAAAACCCATATAAACTTTTTTTAAAATTAAAATGTATGTCATATAAACCTCCTTTATATTTTGAAATTCTATTTTCATCCATTCAAACCGTTAGTTTGGTCATTAAATTTGACTTTTGGACTTTTGGTTTTCTGGAATACCCCTATTTAACATTAGCATTATTTAACTAGAATGGCTAAAAGTATATATCAAACACATTTTTTCTCAAATATAATAAATTATATAGGTTTGAGAGATTGTATATGTCATTTAAATTTATAATTTCATATTTTTACGACAAATCATTAAAAAAGTAATTCAAACTTTTAAAATTTTGTGATATTTACAAGCTGTCAATTAAAATTTGGGATTTAATATTAAAAGTAAGTTAGTAAATAAATTTAATTTTTTATATATTTTTAATTAAAAATATATTTTTATAATATTCTTAGCGAGGTTAACGGTTTAGATTTAAATATATGTTTTTGAAATAGAGGGAAAATCTGTGTAATTAAGGTAAAACAGAAAGATATTTAAAACATTTTACTATCAATTTATTGGTTATATTATTGTAAATCTCCGATCCATTGTGAACTAGAATAATATTATAATGATTATTACTTTATATATGTACTTAAAGGCTGATAATTGATAAAAGTGTAATTTATTTCTTGGTCGGGACTTCTGACCCCAAAAAAAAAATACTTTTACTTTTTATTTGATAGAATTTATATTATATATTTATCTCATAAGACATAAAATCATTTAAAATAAAAATAATTTAATACAAGTGATAGTCACACATTAAATAAAAATGCCAATTTAAATCTTCCTACTATATTATTCGAATCTCATCAATAAGTAATTTTTAGATATTTTATAGGGTTAAGGTACATGCAGTATCATGAAGTATTTTCCTATGTGCATGCATTACCTGAAAGTATTTTGTTGTACACCCATCACCCGGAAGTTTTTTTTTTGTGCATAGCACCCTGAATCATTTTTTCCAAATGTGTTTAGTGCCATAAACTATTTTTTGTGTGCATGTAATATTACGAGTGTGAATGATCAATTAAATAGTGCAAATGTACACTGTCGTAATCAAGTAATATAGAAGTGAGTAGAGTATTGTTCCCACGAGGATTGATCACTAAGTACCAAAATGGGTCATTTTAATTCTATTTAGTTGATCAATTAATTGGTGATTGAGAAAACAAAATAAAATAAAAACAATTAAATATGAGTGCAGATGATATGAAAGCAAATATGAGAAAAAAGCCCTAGGGATTAGATTTCACTTAACAAATTTCGAATTGAATCACTTATCTATTCTAACCCAATTTATTCCACATGATTGATAGTCGAGTTTCCCTAATTTAATTACTAGCCTCTTCCGAGGTCAAGCAATTCTATAATTAATTGTTAATCCAATATATTCCTATATGAATTTAAGCAATTAATTAAGCATTAAGATTTATGGAACTCAATAAGACTATACAACTTATGTGAATATATTCCTATTTTATATGCAAGTCATGGTTTTAATTATATGATCTACACACATGTATCTCCTTCCAGTCTCAACATGCATATTGTAATCATTCAAAAGGTGGCCAATCAAATGAAAGCATTAAGAACAATAATTAAAAATCAATCATGAAGGAGAAATTAAAACTAGATTTAATAAGTTAAGATTCAATTCGTCATTAATAAGTTATATCATCACCCTAGAAAAATGAAAATTTAGCTCATGATAAAATTTAAAACAAAACCAAAATAAATTAACATTATATAAAGCTAGAATGAAATCCTCATAAATACTGTATAAACTTGAATATTAAATTCTCAAACATAAATATATAACCAAAAAATACATGAAAAACTAGAGAAATCTAGTCGTCCATTTAGGAGGTAAAACCTTCCATGTAGGCGGTATGCAAAAAGTAATACAATACTAAGCCTTCTATATAGGAGGCATGCAAAAAGTAATACAATACATAAAATTAAATCTACAAAATAGCACAATTTATTTAGAACTGTCAGAGAAAATAGCTCTCCCTATCAGATAAGTATCTCCTTGTCAGAGAAAATATCTCCCCCCTCCTCTGAATCTGCGCCTGATGCTTTGTATTTAAAGGCAGTGTAGTGTCATTTTTTCCTTGATGCTACAGTGTTTTGTCAATATTTTCCACGATTCTACAGTAGTGAACAGTATCTTGTAGGCGGATTTACGCGTTTTTTCCGTGTTGCTACAGTGATACAGTGATTCCATCCACTACAGTCACATTCGTCCGCTACAGTAACGTCCTGCTACAGTGATTCCATCATGAATAGTGACCGACGCTACAGTACTGACCTTTTTTTTATATTTTTCTTTATTTTTTAAATACTATTTATTTTAGACCCAAATATATTATATTAAGCTCAAATATCATCCATAAAATCATCATATAAGGGAAAATAAATATACAAATATTTTACTTATCAAATTCCCCCGTACTTAGCTCTTGGACGTCCTCGGACAAGGAATGACTAATAAGTGCTTTCAACAAAATCAGAAGTGTCAAGTCATAAGCAAGAACACAATTGAAAAGTAAAGAGATCATAATATTCATGAATCAACGAAAATATAAATTAGTAACTTTGTTTGAAAATGAATAAACCGAGTTTGTAAATGTAACTTATTCTCTCAATCTCTCAAGTGTTTAAGGGTAAGTGTTTCGCTCAAATTCAACCAACAAAATTGCACAACCATAGGCTTGGTAAAAATCTCAATCTCCACTACCTAATTCACATGCATAATTCAAATCAAAAGGACTTATTAAGGGTTGTAATGGGGTTAAGGTAAAAAGAATGTAAAACATGATATGAAAGGTTATATTTAAGAAAGGGTTAAGGTGCAAAAATACACATGTGATTGTCCTCAAAGTGCACCCAACACCAAATGCTTTTTTTAGGTGCGATAATGACTATGTGGTTATAAAATAGGTGCAAAAATACCCTTTAACCATTAGTTTGACTGTTTGACTGTTAGTTTAATTTTTTTATCCTAAAAGTGATGACGTGTACGATAACATAGATGTTGGAGTGACATTCTGAAAAAAAAAACTTGCTGAAAATCAAATTTTCCTAATAAATCATATAATTTAATAAAAATTAGTAATATAATATATGTATTATAATGATTTTAATTTAATAATATTGGGAATCTAGGGTTGGGAAAAAATTGAACAATCAGTATGTTTTTTAGGGCAACAGCTCTGCTAAGTGAGTTAAGCACCCTGCACTCATATTTGAATCTACTTCAGCGAAGGTGGTACTAAAATAGTGAAATGTGGCTAATATTAATTGCAAAGCTTTACCAGTCAGCAAGTTTTTTTTTTTCCAAAATGTCACTCTAGCATTCATGTCATCGTACACGTCATCACTTTCAAGGTTAAAAAGTCAAACTAATGGTCAAAGGGTATTTTTGCACCTATTTTGTAACCACATAGTCACTGTTGCACCTAAAAAAAGCATTTGGTGTTGGGTGCACTTTGAGGACAATCACATGTGTATTTTTGCACCTTAACCCTTTAAGAAATTTAATAGAACAATTAAAAATGGGCTACTTATAAATTTATCTCATCATAACAACCCACAATTCAAATACTTGACACATTTTTGCTTTTTTTTCTCTTTTTTTTTTAGAATTGCAACTGTAAAGTTGATGATATATACACCCCACACTTTGTCAATAGCCCATTTCACAAGAATTTCAAATGCTCAACTAATCTTCCGAATAAGGTAAAAGCACTTGATATATCATTAAAGCACATGTTAATGGGTTGAGAACAAAGAAATAGTCAATTGGCTCAAAGGGGTTTATCAATGATATAATTGCAAGGTTGGCTATTTAGCTGTGGCTAAAAAAAATGAATGCCTTTATCATTTTTGAAGGTGCATGTGAGATGAAATTTCAACCAGATTTAAAGCAAGTTCTAGAGTGACAACTTAATAGGTGAATATCACACACAAGAGAAATAATCATTATAGGCTCTAAAGCTCACAGTTAGGGGTTTTTTAACTCAGTTCATTCAATCTCAAAACACCAATTGCAACAATCAATTGTTCATTCATACTATAAAATCTTTAAATTCAATTGATCCATACTTAAAACTTATATATTTCTTAAGATCATTAAAAAACACTTAAACAAGAATTTTTTTTAAAGAAGGAAACAAAAACATGCAACTAATAAAGTGTGTCTTAGGAGTTAAGAATAACTCCTTACTCTGCCATTTTTTCCACACCCCATGCATCAATGGTTTTACTAACTGGAAAAAAAATATTTTTTTCCTCCCCCAACCTAAATCAAACATTATCCTCAATGTCTTCTAGAGGTCAGAGGATGTTTTTTTTAAACATGAACACACAATAAAGTAAAACCAAGAGATTAAGGAAAGTTACAACTGAAGAGTGGTGTCTGGATCCTGCTTCTGACTGCTATCTGAAGATTGCCCACCTATTTGCTTGACTAGTATATCTGGTTTAGGTTCATAGGTTTCCAATTGATCGAGCAGCTGATCAGTAGTTGGGGCAGAAATTATGGAATGGCGAGTCGCTTAGGGTACGAATCCTGTTTCCACAGCATGATCAAAAAAAGACAACAGATTATCATAAAACCCATTAACATTTAACAATCCTAATGGCTTTTTTGTGAAAGTTTAACTTAGTCCAATATGCAATGCTAGAAATGCCATCCAACGTTTCCAAACCACCAGGTAGAGCGATGAAAGCTTAAGCATGGTAGACCATTCGTCCCATTCGTTCAGGTAAACTCGAAACTTGTAACTCTTGTCTTAAGGAAAAGGTATGATCTTCCAACTCCTTCACCTTTACACTTAAACCCTTGCTTCCATTCATGGATGCGGAAATGACCACATGTCCCCTTAGGCCCTGGATGCCTCCCCCGTATACAAAGTTAGTTTTTCTGGCAGCTAATGCAATTCCAAGTTCATTTGTTGCTATGACAAACTCTCTATTCTGGCTTGAATAAGTTTCACCAAAAATGCAAATAATGTGAATCTACATTTTTGTGCAATACCCTTTTTCTCTTTCTTTCTCTCAG
Organism: Inga leiocalycina; assembly: GCA_963242795.1. Taxonomy (NCBI): domain Eukaryota; kingdom Viridiplantae; phylum Streptophyta; class Magnoliopsida; order Fabales; family Fabaceae; genus Inga; species Inga leiocalycina. Next base: position 63,517,070 of record OY725325.1, read on the forward strand.
ACCATTTGTGTTTACAAGTGAAAGACTGCATATTTACAAGTGGAAGTGTGCATATTTACAAATGAAAGAGTACATATATATAACATTAAAGCAGCGACAACAAAATCATACAAATAATGTATTTTTCAAAAAAATTTGAAAAACTTCTGACACGAATGACCAGCGTAATTTGCGTGAAGAAAAGAAAGAAAGAAAGTCAAAAGTTATTAAGAAGATAAGATATAATAGACGAAAGCTAATGAAAAGATAAGATAGATTTGACAAAAGCTGCAGAAAAGATAAGACGATTAGACAAAAGTATGATTATGTACAGTAGTTGTGATTTTAGCTCACATCTTCCTCTGGTTTTACGTCCAATAACAGCTTAAACGATTTCTATGAATCGAGGATTGGCTTCCTATCAAGTTTTCTTATAAATTGGAACACAGAGTCTTTTTTCGTCAGATTCCCAAGACAGTAGCGCCATTTTTTTTGGTTGAATACGTTCACTAAATCAAGAAAAATACTATGAACATCACCACTCATATGCGTCTCAAGAGTTTGAATGATATCATCCAAGGACTCCTTACTCAGTCCATCCTTTATAAATTTAATTTTATCTTCTCGATTTATAGAAACCATACCTTTGCTCCTATAGCGCTGATCACAATTCCACCTTGCACATTTATGGCAACCTTCATTTTTTAGCTCTTCTCTTTTTGGAGTAAGAACTTATTCCCATTCCTGGTAAAGGTTTAACAATTGATTTATTAAACTCACCTGCTAAACGTATCTTAGCTTCAATGATCTAGCGTATGTCCTCAGGAAGTCCCAAACGCTTGAATACTTTCATCCTTTCAAGTCGATAGCTATAGAGCTTCCTGAGCACATATTTGGAAAGAGTGGGAAACCTGTTCTTAAGCTTTGCAAGAGATTCCTTCATGGTAACTTAAAAAGAAACCAATGAAAACTAAAATATCAATGCAGTATAGTGTTTTTCGGTGAGTAGGAAAGAAAAATGAGAGAGTAGGAAAGAAGTTTGAGAGTAGGAAAGAAATGAGTGAGTATGAAAGAAATTTTGGGGTTGCCTCCCAAATAGCTGCCCTTCTTTAACATCTTTAGCTATACAAAAATCAAACCAATTTTTTTTTCTTTCTTTTTATTTCTTTATATATATATATATATATATATTAATTTTTTAAAAAAATTACTAGATTGAGGACTTATCTGTTGGTTCCTCAAATGTGATGACAGATTTCAAAGTGTTGAGTACACCTTCATTGTATTCTTTGAGCCTTTGCCCATTCATTTTGAATTTTTGATCACCATCTTGAATCTCTATATTTCCATATGGCGATACTTGAATTATAGTAAAAGGACCTGACCAGCTCGATCTCAGCTTTCTTGGAAAAAGCTTTAGCCTTGAGTTGTATAAAAGTACTTTTTGTCCCGGTGTAAACTCTCTTCTCAAAATTCTTCTATGATGCCACATTTTTGTCTTCTCCTTGTATAACTTAGCATTTTCATAAGCTTGTTGTCTGAATTCTTCAAGCTCATTGAGTTGGAGAAGCCTTTTCTCACCAGCTGCCTTTAAGTCAAAATTTAATGCTTTTATTGCCCAATATGCTTTGTGCTCCATTTCTACTGGAAGATGGCATGTTTTTCCGTAGACCAATTGATATGGGGATGTACCAATTAGTTTCTTAAAGGCAGTTCTATAAGCCCAGAGTGCATCATTTAACTTTTAAGCCCAGTCCTTCCGATTGGAATTCACCGTCTTTTCTAAGATCCACTTCAGTTCTCTGTTTGAGATTTCTACCTGCCCACTAGTTTGTGGATAATATGGAGTTGCAACCTTATGAGTTACTCCATATTTAGCTAACACAACTGAAGTTGCTGATTACAAAAATGCCTTCCTCCATCGCTGATAATAGCTCTAGGCACTCCAAATCTTGTAAAGATATTTTTCCTCAGAAACTTCACAACCACCCGAGAATCATTTGTAGGTAAAGCTGCTACTTCAACCTACTTGGAGACATAATCAACAGCTACCAAAATGAACTGATTGCAAAATGAAGATGGAAAATGCCCCATAAAATCGATCCCCCATACATCGAAAAGTTCAACTTCTAAAATGTTGGTTAAAGGGGCTTCATGTCTCCTTGAGATATTTCCCGTTATTTGACATCTGTCATAGGTTGCCACAAGTCTGTGAGCATCCTTGAAGAGTGTAGGCCAATAAAATCCTGATTGAAGGACTTTAGTAGCTGTTCTATTTGCTCCAAAATGACCACCATATGGGGATAAATGGCAGTGATTTAAGATGTTGTCCATTTCTTCTTCAGGAACACATCACTTGATAATTCGATATGGGCTTTGTTTGTATAAGAACATATCCTCCTAAAAGTAATGCCTTACATCAGCCAGAAATTTCTTTTGTATTTTAGAAAGTTCATAAGGCATTACCCTGCTTGCCAAATAATTCACAATATCAACATACCAAGGAGTGGGTTGTGACTGCATGATAAAAAGTTGCTCATCTGGGAAATTCTCCTGGATTGGTGATTCTCTCTTTCGTTTAGGTGGTTCTAACCTAGAAAGATGATCTGTAATGAGATTCTCAGTCCCTTTTTTGTCTTTGATCTCCAAGTCAAATTCTTGTAGTAGAAGCACCTATCTGATCAGTCTGAGCTTAGCATCTTTCTTCTCAATTAAGTATTTGATTGCTGAGTGGTCCGTCCAGACAATGACCTTTGACCCGATCAAGTATGCTCTGAATTTGTCGAATGCAAACACTACTGCTATGAGCTCTTTTTCTGTTGTTGCATAATTCAACTGTGCTTCTGAGAGTGTTCTGCTAGCATAATAGATAGCATGAAAGATCTTGTCTCTTCTTTGGCCTAAAACAGCTCCAACTGTATAATCACTTGCATCACACATCATTTCGAATGGAAGATTCCAATCTGGAGCTATGATAACTGGTGCAGAAGTCGAGGCACTTTTTAGAGTTTGGAAGGCTGATAAGCACTCCTTATTAAACACAAAGGGAGTATTTTTCTCTAACAGCATGCAAAGTAGCTTTGTGATTTTTGAGAAGTCCTCGATGAATCTTCTATAGAAGCCAGCATGTCCCAAAAAACTCTGAATGCCCTTGATTGAGGAAGGAGGTGGTAACTTTTGAATTGTTTCAATCTTAGCTTGGTCTACTTCAATACCTCGATCAGATACCTTGTGACCTAGCACGATTCCTTCTTTCACCATAAAATGGCATTTCTCCCAATTTAGAATCAAGTTTGTCTCCATACAACGTTGCAAGACTTTTGTCAAATTTGAAAGACAATGATCAAATGATTCTCCAAAAAATGAAAAATTATCCATGAATACCTCAATGAACCTTTCCACCATGTCTGAGAAGATCGCCATCATACTCTTTTAAAATGTTGCTAGTGCATTACATAGACCAAATGGCATCTTTCTGAAGGCAAAGGTACCATATGGACATGTGAAAGTTGTTTTCTCTTAATCCTCCAGTGCAATTGTAATTTGATTATATCATGTGTACCTATCTAGGAAACAATAATAGGCTTTTCCTGCTAGTCTGTCAAGCATATGGTCTATAAATAGCAAAAGGAAGTAATATTTTCTGGTGGCTTTATTGAGCTTTCTGTAGTCGATGCATACTCTCCATTCAGTCACCGTTCGTTGTGGAATCAGTTCATTTTTCTCGTTGGGCACTACTGTCAATCCACCTTTCTTTGGCACAACTTGAACTAAGCTTACCCATTGACTGTCGGAGATTGGGTAGATTATACCAGCATTTAGCCACTTTATTACCTCCTTTTTCACCACCTCCTTCTTGTTTGGATTGAGTCTTCTTTAGTGCTCGACTGATGGCTTGTAGTTGTCCTCCATCAAGATCTTATGCATACAAATTGAAGGACTAATCCCTCTTATATTAGCTATTGACAATCCAAATGCTGCTTTATACTCCCTTAGAACTCTTAATAACTTTTCTTCTTCTTCAGGAGTAAGAGCTGCTAAGACGATTACAGGTAATGTTGAATTTCCTCCCACATAAACATACTTCAAGTGGGATGGCAGTATTTTCAACTCCAGTACTGGTGGTTTCTCTATTGATAGTACCGGCTTACTTGGCCTTTCCCTAAGATCTTCAAATGGTTTCTTGATAAAAATTGGGGAATTTGCTTCCAAATACTTAATCTTCCCCAAGACTTTAGGATTAGTAAATTTTGATACATCTACCATTCCTATTGCTAATGGTTGATCCATGCAGATTTCGTTCACCACGTCTTTTGTGAAACTGGATAATGTGTCGACTCTTTAGCAAGTGTCACCTTCATCTGGAAAGGATAAAGCCTTGAAAATATTGAAGGATACTTGATTATCTTGAACTCGCAAGGTTAACCTCCCCTGTTGCACATCTATTAACATTAACCCAATTGCTAGAAATGGCCTCCCAAGAATGATAGGAATTTCTTGGTCTTCTTCCATGTCGAGAATTATGACATTAGCTGGGAATATGAGTTTGTCCACCTTCACCAGAACATCTTCTAAGACACCCCTCGGGTGTTTTATTGATCGGTCAACTAGAAGTAATGAAACTGTGGTCGGCTTCACCTCTCCAAGACCAAGTTTGTTGTAGACAGATAGCGGCATGAGGTTTACACTTGCTCCAAGATCACAAAGTGCACTTTCAAAGTGACATTGACCTATGGTGCAAGGTATGCAGAAGCTTCCTAGATCTTTCAGCTTTGGAGGTAATTTCTTTTGGAGAATAGCACTGCACTCTTCAGTAAGTGCAACTGTTTCAAATTCCTCAAGCTTACGCTTATTTAAAAGAATGTCCTTCATGAATTTTGCATAACTGGGCATTTGGGCAAGAGCGTCTGTAAAAGGAATGTTGATGTGCAACTTTTTGAAAATCTCCAGAAACTTTGCAAATTGCTTGTCTACCTTTGCCTTCGCAAGTCTCTGAGGGTATGGAACTGGTGGTACATATGGAGGAGGATTGTCTGGAAAGATGATTCTTGCTGGTATCACATCATCCTCCTTCTGTTCTTGTACTTCATCCTTCTATTCTTCTCCACCTTCTTTCTTTTCTCCATCATCCTTATTTTTAATTAAAGGATCTTTCAATTCTTTCCCACTTCTTAATGCAACAGCCTTTACATGCTCTCTTGGGTTTCTTTCGGTGTCACTTGGTAAAGTTTATGGTTTCATGGAATTCAGTATATTTACAATTTGGCCCATCTGGATCTCCAAGTTCTTTATTGAGGCTTCTTGGTTTTTGATTGTTGCATCAGTCCTAGCCATGAATTGAGATGTATTCATGGTAGTTGAGCCATTGCATCCTCCAAATTCACTTTCTGTTGTGGTGGATTTGGTTGTTGAAAAGCTTGCTGCTGGTAGTTCCCTTGCGGCTTGAATGCATTTTGATTATTTCTCCAACTAAAGTTTGGATGATTTCACCAACTTGGATTGTACATGTTTGAGAATGGGTCATTTCTTTGGTTTCCGATGAAATGAACTTGCTCCGGGGTGAATGAGTGTTCTTTTTGACTTTGCGTGCTCACATGAGGTCCTCCACATTGATCACAAGCTTCTGTAGGAGTGCTAATTACATTTTCTTGGGTTGTCAATGATCTTACTTGCTTGGATATAGATGCAACTTGAGAAGACAGAGTTGTAAGGACATCCAGCTCATGTACTCCAAGTACTTTCTTTAAATTGCTACGTTCAGAAGGCCATTTATATGCATTGGTTGCCATCTCCTCAAGTAGATTGTAAGCATCATCTATATTTTTTCCTATTAAAGATCCTCCAACTATAGCATCTACAAGAATTCTGGATATGTGTGTCATCCCACTATAGAAAGTTTGCCATTGCCACCAATCTGGTAACCCATGATGAGGACATCTTCTTAGCAACTCCTTGTATCTTTCCCATGCTTCATAGAGGCTTTCTTGTTCATGTTGGGTAAATGAGGCAATTTCATTCCTCAATTTTGCAGTTTTTGCTGAAGAAAAGTATTTCTCCAAAAATTTATGCGCCATCATCTCCAATGTAGTTATGCTTCCCATTGGTAGAGATTGTAGCCAACTCTTAGCCTTATCCCTGAGTGAGAAAGGGAAAAGTCTAAGTCTAATGGCGTCATCAGTAACACCATTATGCTTGAATGTGTCGCAGATTTCTAGGAGTTGGCTATATGTGCATTAGGATCTTTTATTGGTAAACCACCGAACTGATTTGCTTGCATCATCTAGATAATTGCCGACTTGATTTCAAAGTTGTTAGCTGCTACTGGTGGTCTCATAATTCCAAAATTTGTCCCTATGATAGTTGGTGTTGCATAATCACGGAGTGTTTTGGTATCTGTTGTTCCTCCCCTCAGATTCACCATCGGATTGCTCAAGATTGAAGTAGACTACTTCCAAACTCTTTGATTTCTTCGAAAAGTTCTTTCGATCTCCGAATCAAAAGGCAATAGTTTAGTCTCCTTCAATTTGGTCATACGCTAAGCAAAAGCCTGAAAAGAAACACAAGACACCAAGGAAAAAAAACAAATGTAATATAAAGACCAAATTAGTATTAAAATTACTTGGTATTGATATTAATGACAACCATCCCCAGCAAGTGTGAATGATCAATTAAATAGTGCAAGTGTACACTGTCGTAATCAAGTAATATAGAAGTGAGTAGAGTATCGTTCCCACGAGGATTGATCACTAAGTACCAAAATGGGTAATTTTAATTCTATTTAGTTGATCAATTAATTGGTGATTGAGAAAACAAAATAAAATAAAAACAATTAAATATGAGTGCAGATGATATGAAAGCAAATATGAGAAAAAAGCCCTAAGGATTAGATTTCACTTAACAAATTCCGGATTGAATCACTTATCTATTCTAGCTCAATTTATTCCACATGATTGATAGTCGAGTTTCCCTAATTTAATTACTAACATCTTCTAAGGTCAAGCAATTCTATAATTAATTGCTAATCCAATATATTCCTATATGAATTTAAGCAATTAATTATGCAGTAAGATTTATGTAACTCAATAAGACTACACAACTCATATGAATATATTCCTTTTCATATGCAAGTCATGGTTTTAATTATAGGATCTACACACATGCATCTCCTTCTGATCTCAACATGCATATTGTAATCATTCAAAAGGTGGCCAATTAAATGAAAGCATTAAGAACAATAATTAAAAATCAATCATGAAGGAGAAATTAAAACTAGATTTAATAAGTTAAGATTCAATCCGTCATTAGTAAGCTATGTCATCACCCTAAGAAAATGAAAATTTAGCTCATGATAAAATTAAAAACAAAACCAAAATAAATTAACATTATATAAAGCTAGAATGACATCCTCATAAATACTGCATAAACTTGAACATTAAATTCTCAAATATAAATATATAACAAAAAAATAAATGAAAAACTGGAGAAATCTAGCCGTCCATTTGGGAGGTAAAACCTTCCATCTAAGCGGTATGCAAAAAGTAATACAATACTAAGCCTTCCATATATGAGGCATGCAGAAAGTAATATAATATAACACTAAGCCTTCCATATAGGAGGCATGCAAAAAGTAATACAATACATAAAATTAAATTTAGAAAATAACACAATTTATTTAAAACTGTCAGAGAAAATATCTCTCCCTATCAGATAAGTATCTCCTTGTCAGAGAAAATATCCCCTTTCTCTGAATCTATGCCTGATGTTTTGTATTTATAGGCAGCGTCATGTCATTTTTTTCCTTGATGCTACAGTGTTTTGTCAATATTTTCCTCGATGCTACAGTAGTGAATAGTATCCTGTCGGCGGATTTACGCATTTTTTCCGTGTTGCTACAGTGATTCCATCCTCTACAGTCACCTTCATCTGCTACAGTAACGTCCTGATACAGTAATTCCGTCATGAATAGTGACTAACGCTACAGTACTGACCTTTTTTTATATTTTTTCTTTAATTTTTATATACTATTTATTTTACACCCAAATATATTATATTAAACTCAAATATCGTCCATAAAATCATCATATAAGGGAAAATAAATATGCAAATATTTTACTTATCATGTAACACCTTAAATTATTTTTAAGATGTGCCCAACATCCTAAATTATATAAATTGTCAAGTGCAAAATTGTATTAAAAAATACTTTAGGGTAATGGATGTTCTTAAAAAAATAATCTAGGGTGTTGGATGCACCATAAAATACTTTACAGTACTAAATACATTTAAAAAAATATTTCAAAATATTGAATGTATCTTAACCCTTTTTTATAAGTATCTTTTGATCTGGTCATATAATGAATTGCTCACACTTTCCTTCTGTCTTTATTGCACTTTCTTTACTTAGGATAGCAATGTATTTGAAACTTTGTCTTTCTTCAAGTTTACATGTTTATCATTACAATAGAGAAATTATTGTGTGAACCTAATTTAGTCATGTTGATTATAGTCTTACTAATTAAAATACAATAACTCAACCAATATTAATCCTAGTTGGTTGCTTTTATGATTTACATTTAAAAAGAAATCCCTTAATTAAGATTTCAGGAGCAATAAAAAAGTAAATCTAGTGAAATCTTTTAATTTTATTAAAATGATAGCTAATATTTAAGAGGTATGTCAAATCAGCTTGTGAGTTATTGTATTTTAATTGATTAGTCTACAAATGACTTGGCAAACCAAATTTACACAAGAATTTCTCCATTATAATATTCTTAATTAACATCCCACTTAATTAATCATCAAAATTTATTAATATATAGGTTTTTGGAATTAGGATCATACTTACATTAAGTTCATTATATCCATTACATCAACTTCTCTAATCACACATGACCATGTATCCTATTTTTTTTATACTGATTTATTTTTAAATGATAATAATTCAAAAATATAACACATGGTCATATGTGATTGAAAAACTTGAAAAATGGATATAATGAACTTGATTCCTTTTAACTATATTTAATTTTGAGAGAAATCTTTTTATTTAAAATTTTAGGTGAGTTGGGCCCTGGTGCTCACCAGAGTTAGGACGTGTAACCCCCTTCATATCAAGGCCGAGGTTTACGTTCAAAAATACAAAATCATGTCGAATTAGAGACTACAGGATAAATTGGGACTTGTTAAAAATTTCATTTCCCAAAACAAGGTTTTCAAAACTTTTCTAAAACATGTCCAACACAGTTTCATATTCACATTTTAAATATACAATTGGCCTATATAGTTCGATTCCATTCATAAATATCAGAGTACAATATAAATTCCTGACACACTTGGGTTCCATTAATCAACTAAGGGTTTTCAGGGCACAAACGCCCATAATCAGTTTCCTATTCTAGGGGATTACACAAAACTATCCAATATCTGCAATATATACAATTAATTCCCAACAAAATATCCAAAAACTAAGGGTATGATAACCAACTATCTAAAATAAAACTCTTAGCTTGGAGCTCTATTCGCCCTTTGTTACTTGCTTCTCTTTAGAACCACTGGCCCTGTCTGAAAATTGTTTATGGAAAGAATGAGATTCTAAAGAATTCCAATAGTAATAATTCACTCATGGTATGCACAACCACAAAGCATGTAAGCAAATCACAACATCACAGCATCACAACACAAGGGTAGGTGTGATGTGCATTACCTACTACGACTGCTCACGCTGCAATACACAACGGCATATCACACATCATTACATTTTACCACAGCAAGATTTCATATGACACATTCCACAACAACATAACCACACCAGCATGTTTCTCAACAATGGCAATTCACAATTCCACAACCCATAATGGCTATTGTAGCGGCAATTACAATGGTAGGGGTAGGTGTGACTTGCGTCACCCCCACGACTACTCACACTAATTGCTCGCGCTACCACACACAACGACATTTTTCACATCCACATGTTTCAACACATCAATGTTTTGTACAACATATTTCACAACGATAATACAATGATAAGTCATGCATATAATGTATCATACACAACACAAGAGAAAAGGTCACTTACCTTGGTCTTTCCACGCTTGCTCTGGCACTGGTCTATCGTGGGCATGGCAAATATCAAATCCTAAAACCATAATTAAGGACGGAGAGTTATCACTTATCTCAATACTCAAAGACTTCAAAACACTTAGATTTGGTTATCATTAAAGTATCTTAGGTAGCTATGAAAGTCTCTAACAATAGCCTAAAAGTATTGACAAGTACTAGGTTAGAAACCACTTTTCAAAATCACAAAGTACTGAAAACAGGGGTTGGCTGCAGCCAATAAATCTTTGGTTGCGGCAAAAAATAGCACAGAGAGTTTTTGGCTGTAGCCAAAAAAAGGTCCAAAAGTTTTTGGCAGCAGCCAAGAATCCTCTAGCTGCGGCTAAAAGCTGGACGTAAGTGTAATATCTCAATTTTTGATTAAGGGCTAATCATGATTATTGTGGATAATTATGAATTTAATTGGCATTATTATGTGTTTTATGTCAATATAAATTAATATGTCATAATTGATGGAAAAATTGGAAGAATGAAATTTTTGTCTATGAGTTGGTAATTAAGGGAGAAATTAATTACTAGCTAAGAGGAAAATGAGAAGTATGATTAAAATGGCTAATGGAGGGATTAGAGTAGCTAATTGGTGGCTTATTGTATGGGAACCAATATGCTTTTGACAAGTGGCAAGCGTAGAGGAAGGGAGAGAAAAGAGAAAAGTCAAAGGGGAATTTTAAAATGTTTTTCTCTCTCTTCCCTCCCACATTTTCGGATGAAGCTAGGTATGGGCTCGAAGGTTCATCATTTCATCCCTCTTCACTCCATCTCTCACACTCTTCTCTCTCTCTTTTTCTCTCTCATGCGTGCAGCCATTTTTGGCCAAGGAAGGAGAAGAAAAGCTGGAATTTGAGGAAGCAAATGGCCTCTATTGCTCAAAATCACTTCATTAATGTTGATCCTTGGAGTGAGAGCTTCATTTTGATGTTTATGGAATGCCTATTGGTGTTGATTTGTGCCACACGAAATTTTGGAGATTGGAGAATCAAAGAACCTCTTTGGCAAAGTGAAAGACGTAAGTGAGACAAATCTATCTATCTAAGTTTTATGCCAACTGGTTTAGTTTGAAATTTTTGAAAATTTTGGACTTTAATCCGAAAATGAGAGTCATTGGGCTTTTGGCATGTTTTTGGTATAGTAATGGTATGTTAGTATGGTTTTGGGATAGATAGATTGATTTGGGATTGAAATGTCATGTTTGTATGATTTCGGGATTTGGATGATTATGTTACCCAAAACCAAAGTATGATAATGGAGTAGGATTTGGATAGTTCTGATGATTCCATTGAATTCTTTAGGTGGTTTTGTGTGAGAGTAGCTTTAGTAGAAGTTTTGGGTCCATTGGGATCACTTGGGCAATTGTTGGTAAGAGCTGTCAGTTTTGCTGCATTTTCTGGTTTCAGATAAAATTACTCGAGTGAGGGAAGAACATCACTCGAGTGAGGGTAGGATCACTCGAGTGCGTTAGTGTATTTTCCCCTCTGGCATTCGGTTTTTATGTTGCACTTTCGGGTCGATAGGTAAGAGTATTGCCTCACTTGTAAGTATTGTGGGATCTCACTCGAGTGAGCCTCCTCTCAGTCGAGTGCGGGTGTATTTGACAGCATGATCCGTCGTCTCGGGTTGTCACTCGTGTCCAAAATTCAAGAATGCGCTTTAACACTTGCAAGTGTTAAGTTGTCACTCGAGTGAGTCCTTCTTCACTCGAGTGCTCCTCTTCTTTGAAAGTTCTTGTGCTATCGGGCAAACACTTTCTGTCCTCACTTTCTAGCACTTGAGGTACAGACCGTACCATCACTCGAGTGAGGCCTTCTTCACTCGAGTGTCCATACCAACACTCGAGTGAGGCCATCTTCACTTGAGTGCAGTAGCGAAAAATATCAGTTTTGAGCTTCCGAAAGGGGATATTTAGGGTGTGTTTGGTTTGAGGGGAGGGCAGGGGAGGGAGGGAATGAGAGGGTGGGTAAATTACCTTTTTGGGTTGAAATAATTTAAACTTTAGGCGGGAACCCAAACTTTAAAAAGAATGAGAAAGTAAATTTTGGGTGGGAAACCAAAATTTAAAAAAATGAGAGGATAAATTTTAGGTTTCTTTTGTCCAAGATGGTAATTTCTCTACCCTCCCCTCCCCTCCCTCCCCTACCCTCCCCTCAAACCAAACACACCCTTAGGGATAGTCTTCCAACCCTTTAGAAGTTTTGTTAGGGGTATTTAATTACTCTAAAAGAGCAATAATGATAACCAATTAAGTATTAAGAAGTCTTTGAGAATTGGAATAGAGAATTGACTCTTCGTCCCTAATTATGAATATAGGATTTGACATTTGCCCTACTCGGGAGAGACCGGCGCTAAGACACACACGAAAGGATCAAGGTAGTAACTTTTCTCTCATGTTGTGTATGATACTTGGTATGAATGTTTATCATTGTGAATGTGTTATCGGCCATAGGGCATTACAGCACGAATAGTTCAGCGTGAGCCGTCATAGGGGGCAATACTCATGATACCTACCCCGGCCGTTGTATCTGCCGCTAAAAGTGTCAAGGCTGCGTTATAGAATCGTGGATTCCTGTTTGACTATCCAGCCCGTGGGGCTACATGTTGTGAAATGTTTTATATAGATCCCAGTTGTGGTGATATATGTGATATGTTCATGTGGATGTGCAATACAGCAAGCAGTTCAGCGTGAGCCGTCGTAGGGGGCAATGCCTATGATACTTACCCCGGCCGTTGCAACTGTTGTTGTGATTGCTGTGTGTTGTATGGATTATTTACTTTCATGCTTTGATGTTGTGCATATTATGAGTGATTTGTTACTACGGGGATTCTTTAGAATTTCACTCTCCCAAGAACATAAATTTTTAGACAGGGCTAAAGGATCCAAGGGAAAGCGGGCGACGAAGAGTAGTTAGAGCTCCGGGCAAGGAGTTTTACTTTTGGAATATTTAGTTATCATGTATAAATTATTTGGATGTTTTTGGAAATAATTATGTATATATTGGGATTCGTAGTGTAGTTTTGTGTGATCCTCAAGTAAAAGGGAAAAAGTTATGGGCTTTGTGCCTTTAGAGACCCTTTATTAATTAATAAAACCCGAGTGTGTCGGGAATTTATGCTGTACTCTGATATGTATGAATGAAATCAACCTGTACAGGCCATTTATATATTGAAAGGTGAATATGAGACTGCTGTGAAAAGGTTTTGTAAAAGTTTTTGAAAACCTTTATTTTGGGAAGTTTAATTTGAATAAGTCCCAAATCATCTTACGGTCTCTAATTCAAACTTAATTACGTGTTTATAAACGTAAATCTTGGCCTTGATCGTGAAGGGGGTTATAAGAAGCTTTTGGGCTGCAGCCGAGAATCTTTGGCTGCGACCATAAAAGCCGAGAACCTTTGGCTGCGACCAAAAAAATTTCTGTCACTTGGCTGAATTTCCAAAAATCATAATTAAATCTAGAAAAATCAAAATAGGATGATTCCAAAGCCAATGGAAGCTATTTAAGTCCTATTTATAGGACAAATATGAATCATTTCTGTATATACCCACAAAAATACAGAACTCAACAATTCTCCTTGCTGTTCCATAATGAATCCCAGTTTCGACATCAAACTTTGGAAATTACTCATCGAAATGACGTCTATAATATATTAAATTAAAGCTTGGCATGTCTACTATTAAATTGAAAATTTTCAAAATTTTTCATCACCATTTACTAATTCAAAACGTTTATGCAAATTGACTGCCTGTATAGGGTTTTCACTAACCAAAACTTACAACTTTTGAACGTAGGTTTCTAATGGTTCAAAATTCACATCCAACACTACTCCCACACAATTTTCCATAAGGAATCCAATGGCTACCTCAAAATGACCAAAGTCACAACCTATCAACATGTCCTATTTTGACCAATACACAAAACCAAACACAAAGTTGCCAAACCCAACATTCAATTATTCAAACCAATCCATTTGTCCAAAAGACATCACATTCTCAATAATTATCATTAGCCCTTAATCAAAATTTGGGGCATTACAGGACATGCCTCCCTACTCAAAAAAACATTTATAAAAGTATTTATAAGTGGGTTAATCAAAATTTGGGGCATTACAGGACATGCCTCCCTACTCAAAAAAACATTTATAAAAGTATTTATAAGTGGGTTCATGAATTTTGTGCTTGTTTGGAATCACGTTTGGAATCCCTAAAAATGTTTATTTATATAAATTGAGACAAAACTCTTCTCACATACTTATCTTGTATACTATGAATCAAAATTAAAAAACTGCTTTTAAATATTCCAATTGTTATTCTGATCACACTATCGGTCAACTCCTTTTGTTGGGGATGAGATTTACATTTCTTTCTTTCATTTTTTTATCAATGGGGAAGAGATTTACTCCTGCTTATGTAAGTGTCAATCATAGAGACATATTATAATTTAAGGATTAAAAAAAGCAATCATGACAAAATAAATTATTATGAAAAGCAAAAACGTGACATGTTGAAGAAATGACGTGGTGAGAAGGGGAAGGGGTTTCTCCATTTCTCTGACCGTCCGCTTCCCTTCATATTTTTATTTACACTATTGGATCAATTCTGATGGTTGAGATTTAATATCATATAAAAAATAATATATATATATATATATATATATACTATACTAAAAGTACAAAAATACTTTTAGTATAAGTGGGTTAATCAAAATTTGGGGCATTACAGGATATGCCTCCCTACTCAAAAAAACATTTATAAAAGTATTTATAAGTGGGTTCATGAATTTTGTGCTTGTTTGGAATCACGTTTGGGATCCCTAAAAATGTTTATTTATATAAACTGAGATAAAACTCTTCTCACATACTTATCTTGTATACTATGAATCAAAATTAAAAAATTGCTTTTAAATATTCTAATTGTTATTCCGATCACACTATTGGTCAACTCCTTTTGTTGGGGATGAGATTTACATTTCTTTCTTTCATTTTTTTATTAATGGGGAAGAGATTTACTCCTGCTTATGTAAGTGTCAATCATAGAGACATATTATAATTTAAGGATTATAAAAAGCAATCATGACAAAATAAATTATTATGAAAAGCAAAAACGTGACATGTTGAAGAAATGACGTGGTGAGAAGGGGAAGGGGTTTCTCCATTTCTCTGACTGTCCGCTTCCCTCCATATTTTTATTTACACTATTGGATCAATTTTGATGGTTGAGATTTAATATCATATAAAAAATAAAAAATATATATATATACTATACTAAAAGTACAAAAATACTTTTAGTATAAGTGGGTTAATCAAAATTTGGGGCATTACAGGACATGCCTCCCTACTCAAAAAAACATTTATAAAAGTATTTATAAGTGGGTTCATGAATTTTGTATTTGTTTGGAATCACGTTTGGGATCCCTAAAAATGTTTATTTATATAAATTGAAACAAAACTCTTCTCACATACTTATCTTATATACTATGAATCAAAATTAAAAAACTGCTTTTAAATATTCCAACTGTTATTCCGATCACACTATCGGTCAACTCCTTTTGTTGGGGATGAGATTTACATTTCTTTCTTTCATTTTTTATCAATGGGGAAGAGATTTACTCCTGCTTATGTAAGTGTCAATCACAGAGACATATTATAATTTAAGGATTATAAAAAGCAATCATGACAAAATAAATGATTATGAAAAGCAAAAACGTGACATGTTGAAGAAATGACGTGGTAAGAAGGGGAAGGGGTTTCTCCATTTCTCTGACCGCCCGCTTCCCTCCATATTTTTATTTACACTGTTGGATCAATTCTGATGGTCGAGATTTAATATCATATAAAATATATATATATATATATACTATACTAAAAGTACAAAGATATAAACTATTTAGATTAAATTTTAATCATTTAAATTAATTTATTTACACTTTTTGTTAATTAATATTATAATAATATTTTTATAGGATATTAAATCTTAACCGTCAAAATTGATCTAACAATGTAAATAAAAAAATGGAGAGAAGTGTACAGCAAGAAAAATGGAGAGGGCTTTCCCCCTAGAAAGTGTGTTTGGTAACATCTCAAACCATGGTTTTAAATCATGGTTTGCGTAATCCGAGACAAAATTCCTCTCACACATTTACTTCGTAAGTTGTAAGAGAATAAAATTATGCGTTTGCTTTTTTTTTTCCCCAACATTATGCGTTTGCCATTTATTTGGACATGTTAAGTAACCGACCGTTATGATGCGGTGGACCCCACAAATTCTATAGACTCAAAAACCAATTTTACTTTGGCCTCTCACGTTTGTATTGTCATATTTGATTATTTTAAATTAAACATAGACTCTTCCCATTTAAGATATGTTTAGTTTGAGAGGAGGGCAGTTCGTCTAAAATTTTAAAGGGAAAGAGATCGCAAATCTTTCCTAACCTCTCCTCTGACACCTCTATTTTGATTTCCTTTAAATTAGTGCTTTTTAGAGGGGGAGTCAAATTTTTTGACAACCTTACCCTCATAACTTTTATATTATTTCATTATTGCTCATGATAAAAATTATTATTTTTTAAAAAAATCATATTATAAAACTATTTTAAAATAAAAATAAATAATAAATATTATCATAACTATAATAATATTAATTCTAAATAAAAATAAATCATCATAAAATTAATTTAAAATAAGAAATATATTATTATAAATATAAAATAATGTTATTAGAAGTCATTTTTCAAAAGTAATAAGCGAACCTTATTTAAAAATCATTAAGTTTAGTAGTAATTATATTTTTTCCGAAATTGCCCCATTTGAGTTTAATACAATTTTTCTTTTTTTTTAAGATGTAATTTATTTTTCAAATATGGATAAATTCATAAATATTTTTAAACAAATTTAATGACTTACAATCTTTCATTAGTTAAATTGAGATATTTGGAAGTTCTTTTTAATAAGAATAGTATGTTTTAAGTTTTATAACTAATACCCTCAGTTTTGATAATTTGAGAATCTGTATTCTACCTAACTCACAAATAAAAGAGTAACTTACTGAAAAATTTATATTGCATGTCTATTCTTTAAATAAACGTTTAATCCCAACTCGCTTTAATAAAAGTTCTCCTCGGTAAAAATATTGATTTTTGAGTGACAAATGTAAACGTAAATTACGAATTTTTTTTAGCTTTGTTCCCATTATATGATATTTTCTCTTGAAATAAAATATTTTCCCAAATATAACCAACCCACCTCCCTCCACAAAACATCTCTAAAAAACAGATTTGTTCACACGTTGATGATTGTTTTTTTTTTTGAGATGTACCCGTAATAATCTATTTTCCCTTTGGAGTTTTAGGTAAGATAATAACCTCATTCATTCTTAGTAACATATCGCGAATTCTTTAATAATAATAATGATAATGATAATATAATTATATAGAACTATTAATATTAATTGTGGGTTTGAATACAAAATTTAATATTTTGGCCAAAAATAATATAATTTAAGAATATTTATATTTAAAATGATGTATTAAGTTATATTTATAAATTTTTGTTTAATATAATCATAATATATGAACATGCGTGTTAGATTGATCATTTTTAATATCAATTTAAGGAAAAAAGCGGGGAGAGACTGAGTGATAAATAAATTATGAAACACGGGTATCTGCTTCTAAAAAAAAAAAGTAATAATATCTACTGCTTTCTAAAACCAGGGGATTATCTTATTCATTTATTTGAAGTTTGAGAGCATGTTTTTCTTGACACTCAATAAATGATATTAGATTTATTATTCACTATTATTAAGTTGATTTCTCATATTTGATTAGAGGAGGATGAACCTTGCGACTTCACGGGCTCTGACAAATTAAACCGTGTTTTTTAATCAATGAATCATCCAACCTATAATTGCAATTATTCAATTCCCACGTGTTAACGTAGAGTATATATTACTATTATAATTTAAAACTTCTGATAAAAGAAGAGAGAGAGAGTGAGCATAAGTTGAAACCATCAGACTGACTTTTCCTTTGTTTCTAGAGACTAGTCCCACTTGTAGCAAGGTAGGCCTTATTTGGTATGAAGAAATGAATTTTGATGGATTCGAATTGAGATTGATCCTCAATAATATGTTTGGAACGAAGTAATAGTTAGAGGAAATGATTTTATTAATTTTCTTTTATAAGTAGCCATTAGTTATGAAAAGACCTAAATACCCCTGTCATAAATTCCAAATTTAATCTACAATTTAGATGCAAGTTTCACAAGGATCATCCCTATTGTTTGGCTATTTAAGAAGCTTTGGATTCTCCAAATCATTCAGAATTTTGACATCATCTGGATCTGTGGCACTATATATCACCACAATCAAGCAAAAAATGAAAAAAATGCAGAAATTCCAAGAGTTAACTCTCATGGATGTCCCCAATAAAAGGGTAAAGAACTACAAACCAAAATATCAAGGAAGGGATTTTCCCACAATTTCACAGCCCAATAACATATTGATTAATATATTATTTCTACAGTAATTATGGGATCCCAACGATCAAAACTAGATGAAGAGAAGTAGTAGAAGAATTATGAGGACAACAGAAATTCCATACTTATGCAATTATCCCACTTTGCTAATTGAATTAATTTGGATTTTCTTGTTTGATGGAAGGGCGTGGTGCAGAGTGATTGTAAGGCGAGGTGCAGATCAATTTATTTAGGTTAAAATTATTTGAGGGATATTTTTGTCTATGAAATTTGCAATCATAAGCTTGAAAACGCAATACCAGGGGAAGTGACTTTGCAACAATCTTACTTTTGTGGTACTTCCAATTCCTGGTTATCCTCAGCCTCTCATACTAAACAATACAATTAGCTCAATCCCTGACCCAATAACTCTTAGCAAACTGGGCCGTAAGGCCACAATGAGAGAAACCTCACTAACTTCAAATAATTATTCATGCTCATAGCTCAAACACTAGATCACTAGTTAAAGTTAGAATGACACCAGCCATGCGGGCTTCTTCTAGTTTATCGGTGAAGAATTTAATCTTCTTCTCTATTAGAAAAAACAGTCATAGGCCTGTAGTGGCCCTTAAATTATTTATAAATAGTCTAGCCCAAGTTTCTTTAGTCAGGATCTGTTTCTCCCCTCTAAGATTGGGCCTTATGGGGTTACATTTGGGCCTTGTGGGCTAAAATGTCTGGACTTCATTGAACATGAGGTGATATCATTTAGGTGTACAAGATTGTGTGTATTATTTTAACTTGTAAGAAAAGGCTGAATGTTAATACTATTTTATAAAGTTTGATGAGAAACTTAAGTTTTACTAATATTTAAGAAAAATATCATAAACGAATTTTTATGCCCTTCTTACGCTATAAGATAAATAGAAATGATATAAAATGGAAAAAATTATGCAACCTTTGTCAAATCAGTTCTTTTTGGAAAATGACTTTCAGCCCAATAAGGGCACAGTTCAAATTGCCCAATGCCCACCAATGGCAAATTAGCATGAACATTGTTGTTATCCGCTGAAAAATGACTTTATTATTTTGTCAAGCCAACAAAAATTAGTGATATAGTGCCCATATTGAGTATTGTCAACTTGGATGGAATTGGGAAATATAATTTCATACATATGACTAAAGAATAAAAATCATCCACATACATCTTACCAACCAAAAAAAAAAAAAAAATCCACATACACACCCACTAGAAAAATCAAGTGAATAATTATTTTTTATTATATTTTAATGATTAAATAATAGCACCACATAATAATCTTGAATATTCTGGCAAAAAAATGATCCTGAAATATAAATTTATATGAAAAAAATTTTGTTTCTTATATAATTAAACATCATTTTCAAGAAAAAATGAAAATAAATCTTGAATTCTTATTGTATATATTTAAATATTTTAACTAAAAGTACAAAGTTTGGTAGATTATTTTCTTGATTTCTCAAATACTCAAAGGTTTATGAAATCCAGACATAACATCTCAAAAAATTATTAAAAATATACGTGTATGTTCTAGATAAAATCATAAAATTTCACCCCAAAAAAAAACATCATGAAAGAATTTCGATGAGATTCGATAGGGGGAATAGATATCAGAAAGTGATTTAGATATTTTCAAATCTATCTTGTGGATATTGAAAAAACTTTAAAAAAATATTTAAAAATAAATAAAGAGGAACATGTTTTATTAGAGTTTAAGGACATCGATCAAGGCATCAACATGCCACTTGAAGGGTTGTGGACATGTGGTGGGGTAGTTACCTGGAAGGCATATCTCATTGATACCACTTGGAGGGCTTCAATTCATTATATTTATTGTCATGTTTTTGCTTAAATCTTCAACTAGGTCCCAACCTTTTTTTTTTAAAATATATATTTAGGCATCATATTTTAAAAATATCAATAAAATATATTAATATCTATGTCAATTTATCAACATTTATGTTAATTATAAAATAAATCATATTATTTATTTAAGGAAAATTGGAGAAAAGTCCCCAATTAGAAAATTAATTGGTGATAATGACTTAAATTAGAGTACTAGTACTATATATGTGGTTACAAATTTCACATAGTCCTCTGTGACTTGTGTGTATAAAATTTTATCAGTCCTATTCACTAATTAAATTTGCAATGGAAGACTTTTTGCCAATTTTCTCTATTTACATGTTTTTAGAAGTATTTTTATTTCTATTTTGTATATTAAGTATTTCTCATTTTTAATATTCTTTTTTATATGCCTAATTTGACAAGAATAGATTCAAACATTATCAGGTTTAATAAAGGATAACTCATCCAAAGATATTTTCTGTATTCAAACAAACTTGATAAAATGCCAAGCATTGTCAAACAGTCAAAACTTCTTTCACTAAAACCAATGCAAGTTGGTTATTCTTTATATTACTTGCATATGAAAAAATTGTCAAAGTTTAATTAAAATATGGTAGAAAATAAAGTTATTTCTATGTTGGAAAAAAAATAAAGTTATTTCTAAATGATGATGTTATTGTTGAATTTTGAAAGGACTTCCAAAAAAGTTATTACAATATTATATTCTTTCTTTAAAATTTAGTAATATTTCACCAAAATTGAACAATGAATTACTCAAAAAATTGAGTATGATTGATCTTGAGATACAACTATGATTTTTTTAAAAGATTTTCTTGTTCTAGATTTCTTTGAATCTGGTTCTATGGATGGTTTTTTCTCTTGATCTCAAAAGTAGTAATGATAAAGGTTCTCTTGCATGAAAGATATATGTATATGTATATGTATATGTATGTATGTATGTAAGATACATTGATATATATGTATGTATGTATGTATGTATGTATGTATGTATGTATGTATGTGAAATCAAAGTGTGATACTGTGATGATTGAAAGGAGAAAGTATGCGAAGACACAAAGATGATGATGGTGAGAGTAGACAGCATCTTGCCATTCAAGTTCAATCAAAGAATGGGGTGACCCCTACCTCGCTAAGAAACTAAAAGGTCAATGATAAAGATATAATATTCAATGGCGACCATTAATTATTGTGAGGTTTTTTACTTTATAAAATTGTAAAAGTTACTGTTAGGTTTTAAGGAGAGAATATAATCGTAAACAAGAAGTCATAATAACAAGTATAATATAAATCTATTATCATTTTTTATACGGAAATTTGTCTATCACTCATTTATTATAGGATTTTTTAGCGATTACATTCTTTTACTGAGAAGTTACTATAATTTTTCCTTATAAATCGATTTTTGGACATAGATTCTTAGAAAATTTTTAAATAAATACCTGTTGAACTTTAAAAATTCCTAAAAATCTGTTAACAAATTAAAAAGATAAATAGTTCTCAAAAGATGAATCTTAGATTTTAAAATGTTATGTTTTTATCTTAGATGCCCTCAAACTTTTAAATGCGCGTGCGCATATGGAATCAAAGTGGGATGATTGAAAGGAGAAAATATGGGAAGAGACAGATGATGATGGTGAGATTAGACAGCATCTTGCAATTCAAGTACAATCAAAGAATGGGGTGACCCCGACCTCTCTAAGACATTAAAAGATCAATGATAAAGAGATCATGCTCAATGGAGACCAATAATTATTGTGAGATATTTAAGGAGAGAATATAATTATAAACAAGAAGTCATAATAATAAGTGGGCATTATGAATCTGTTATAATTTTTTGTATGGGAACTTGTTAGTTGCTTACTTATATATTCTGAGGCTTTTTAATTATTACATTCTTTTATTGAGACGTTACTATAATTTTTTCTTACAAATTGAGTTTTGGACTTAGATTCTTGGTAAATTTTTAAATAAATATCAGTTGAACTTGGAAAACCCTAAAAAATCTATTAACAAATGAAAAGGATAAATAGGTCTTAAGGGACTAATCTAGGATTTTGAAATGTTGTGTTTTTACCAAAATACCCCACAATTTTAAAAGAAAAACCCGTCACCTGCGCCAAACCTCCACCACAGGAGTTTCGCCTGCGGGACTCTGGCAGCCGGTTGCTAGAGCTCCAATGACAACTTGAGTAATGAAATTGATTACTTAAGTATAGGGATTGACTGCTTGAGCTCCATAAGTCATATCCAGCATCGTTGACAAGTTCAATAAAGATAATGACAACTTGAGTATAGCGATTAACAACTTGTGCTCCTAAGTTTGTTAATTACTATACTCAAATTGTCATTTCTAATACTTAAGTTATCATTGCCTTAATTCAATTTGTTTACAACACTTGATAGAGCTTAGAGAGTTCAAATAGTCAATCTTTTTACGCAAATTGTCATTGGAGCTCTGCCCATGGGAGCTCCCGCATCTGGTCGCAAGAGGTCAGCCTGCGGGGTGGTGTCAATCGGCAAAACTCCGGCGCCAGTAAGGGTTCTTTATTTAAAAAAAAAAACCTGAGGGGCATTTTGATAAAAACACTACATTTCAAAATTTCAAAATAGTTCATTAAGACCTATTTATCTTTTCTATATGTTAACAGACTTTTTAGGGTTTTCATAATTCAATGGTATTTATATGTCTTTTTGTTATATTCTTTATATTTATTTCGATCTCTATCAATTACTATTTGACTAACAAAATTATTTAAAATATCGATATTGCTTAATCATGTCTCTTTGCTTTCATTCTCGCACTTAATGAAAATTAATTCTTTATCTTTATTGTTAATAAGAGTACAACGAGTCAACGGAATGATATCATAATAACTGCGTTGGTAATTTGCTGTTACTTTTTATATTAGAGTCCACGTTATTGTCTCCTTTTTGACTGACTATCGGTGGTTCGCTTCAACAACCACCGTCTCTTTTAACCGTTGCAGCGCCCTGTTCCTGACGGTGGTGGCGGCTTCACCCTATTTCGTGTCGCAACCACCGTTCCTGTCTGGCCATCGTCAGCTCTGAAGTTGCCGCTCCGTGCTTTCGATCTGTTCTTGATGTACCTTGGCATTGCGCTGTGCAGAGCCGTTTGGAACGTCGCCTTCTGCAGTGATATCCATTGACGTTGAGTCTTCGTCATATCATGTCTGAGAGCCGCCGTCGTTGTCCTAAAATAACCTGAGCTGCTGAAGTTGTTGTGCGTCGGGTAGGGTGCCAAGTTGTCTCTGATCCTTGACATTGTATTGCCGGCAATCGGAACAAGTCTGAACTCTGTCTTTTTCCTGCTCGTTCTAAGTTACCTGTCGGTTTCTCAAAGTGCCGATGAGTGAACGAGAGCGTGAACGAAGTCAAAAGCGAGAAAGAACGGAGCCGACGCCAGAAGAGAGGGATGCTCTGAATCTCAGCATAAAGAAGGTAAGGCCTGATGGAGAAGAACTTTTGGGATGTATGATTTTTCTACCTCGTGATGAAGAATGGATGCATGAGAATAAGGTAGCTACTGGAGTGTTGCCAAACGAGAAGGAAGATAGTAAGGGTACTAAGTGGAAGTTGTAAGCTAAAGAACCTATATGAAAGTATATTTACATTCCATATGAAATGAGAGGATTACAATGCATATATATATACACAAAATGAAGAACGTGTGCGTGATTGACGGAAGGAATTTTCCATGAGTAGGTGAAGGTGGGTAAACCACCATATATCTTCTTCAACAATGTCATGCTGCCGTCCATGACTTCTAACACACCCCCTCAAGTTGGAGCATATATATTTATCATGCCCAACTTATTATAAAGATATTTAACCCGTGTCCCATGTAAGGCTTTTGTTAGAAGATCTGCCAGTTGGTCGTCAGATCGAATATGTCCTGTAGATATAATATTTTCTTTGATCTTATCACGAATAAAATGATAGTCAATCTCAATATGTTTCGTTCGTTCATGAAACACAGAGTTTGATGCTATATGAAATGCTGCTTTATTGTCACACTATAGTTTTGCAGGTAATGTCGTGGTAATGCCAATTTCCTTCAAGAGTTGAAATACCCACACAATTTCTTGTACTGACTGTGACATGGCTCTGTATTCCGCTTCTGCACTTGACTTTGACACAACTCCTTGTTTCTTACTTCTCCAAGATATCAAATTTCCACCAACAAACACACAGTAACCTGTGGTGGAACGTCTTGTGGCCTTAGATCCTGCATGATCCGCATCACAGAAACACTCAATTTTAGTATGCCCATTATTTGTATAAAGAATACCAAGACCTGGAGAACCTTTCAAATAATGCAAGATATGTTCTAAAGCTTCCCATTGTGCAACCGTTGGTGATGCCATGAATTGGCTGAGCCTACTGACTGAGAAGGTTATATCAGGATGAGTTACTGTTAGATAATTGAGCTTCCCAATGAGTCTTCTATATCTCTTAGGAAATGGGAACGGCTTCAATTTTTCTGGATCAATCTTCTTCTTTAAATCATCAGGAAGTTTATCAAACATACTAGCATCAAGATCGAGAAATAGATTTGAAATCATAGGAATGTTACTTGGCGCAGCTCCAAGTTTTCCAGTCTCCTTTAAAAGATCAATAACATACTTTCTTTGAGTCAAAAGAATACCTTTCTTGCTTCTCAAAACTTCAATACCAAGAAAGTATCTTAATGACCCTAAATCTTTTGTCTAGAAATGAGAATTCAGGAAGACTTTAAGTTCTGAGATTCCAGAAATGTTACTCCCTGTAATTACAATATCATCAACGTATACTACTAAAAGAATTATGCCTGTATCAGATTGCTGGTAGAATACAGAGTGATCACACTTGCTTTGATTTAATCCAAATTGCTTGACTACGTCACAAAATCGCTCAAACCAGGCACGAGGGCTTTACTTTAGACCATACAATGATTTTTGGAGATAGCACACCTTCCGATTCTCCCCTTGAGCAACGAACCCAGGTGGTTGCTCCATATAAACGTCTTCTAGGAGATCACCATTCATAAAGGCATTTTTAACATCCAATTGATGCAAATCCCAGTGATAGGTGGCAGTTAAGGAGATAAGAAGACGAACGGAGGATAGCTTAGCCACAGGAGAGAAAGTTTCAGAATAATCAATACCATAAGTTTGTGCATATCCTTTGGCAACAAGCCAAGCTTTTAACCATTATAAAGAACCATCAGCCTTGGTTTTAACAACAAACACCCATTTACATCCAATGGCTTTCTTTCCAGGAGGTAGATCAATAAGGGTCCATGTACCAGCTCTGTCAAGGGCCATGATTTCTTCTTCCATTGCTGTACGCCAACCAGGATGAGTCAGATCTTGGTGAAGGGTAGTAGGGGTAGAGATGGAATCAAGTGTGGCCACAAGTGAAGATGAAGAAGAGGACAAGTTCTGGTAAGAGACAAAGGAAGATATAGGATAAGTAAATTCAGCATATCTTCTGGGAGGACAACGAGGACGGGTACCTTTTCGGAGGGCAATAGGCAGGTCAGGAAGGGGATCAATAGCAGAAGTTGGGTTAACTGGGTCAGGAAGATCAATAGAAGAATCTTGGGAGTCTGGACCAGAATCTGTAGGCGAAGTAGTGATTGGTGATGGCAAAACACGTGGAACATTAGCATCATTGATGACATCAGGTTCTGGTAAAGCCGCCTGTACTGGTGATGGAGGGACACGATAGACCAGGACATCATCAGACTCAGCAATAATGGATGGAGAGTCAGAGGAGATCGAAGATGTGAAGAAAGGAGAAGACTCATGAAAGGTCACATCAGTGGAGACAAGGTAACGATGAAGATCAGGAGAATAACATCAATAACCTTTCTGGACTCGAGAATAGCCTAGAAAAACACATCGTAGGGACTTGGGATCAAGTTTACTAACACTAGGACGAACATCCTGAACAAAGCAGACACAACCAAATATTTTAGGAGAAACAGGAAATAGCTTAGTGGTAGGAAACAGGATTGAATATGGAATATCTCCACCAAGAACAGTCGAAGGCATGCGATTGATAAGAAAACAGGCAGTAGATACAGCATTAGCCCAAAAATGCTTAGGTACTGAGAAGTGAAACAAGAGGGCTCGGGCAGTTTCTAAGAGATGCCTGTTCTTTCTTTCAGCAACACTGTTTTGAGCAGGGGTATCAACACAAGAGGATTGGTGAAGAATACCATGACTTTGCATGTAATCGGTGAATGGGGCAGAAAAATATTCTTTTGCATTATTACTTCGTAAGATTTTCACAGGAGTGTTAAATTGAGTTTGAATTTCAGCACAGAAATTTCGAAAATGAGTAAATAATTCAGAACGCTGTTTCATTAAATAAAGCCAAGTGGTTTGGGAAAAATCATCAATAAAAGTGACAAAATAACGATAACCAGTTTGGAACAGAACTGAACAAGGACCTCAAACATCAGAATGTACTAACTCAAAGGGGGACGCAACCCGTTTATTTACTCGAGGTGCCAAATGAACACGATGGTGTTTGGCGAACTGACATGACTCACAATCTAAAGTAGACACAGAAGAATACTGAGGATACAATTTTCGAAGAGACGATAGCGACATATGACCTAGACGACAATGAACTTCAAATAGAGATGACATACCAGAACAAGCAACAGAGCATGGGACCTGATCATCAAGGATGTAATGTCCCCCGGATTCATAACCTCTACCAATAATCTGCTTCGTCGATAGATCCTGAATTAAACAATAGTTAGGGAAGAGTGAGATAAATCAGTTCAAATAATGAGTGAGTTTACTTGGAGATAAAAGGTTAAAGGTTAGATCAGGAACGTTAAGAACAGAGGATAATGAGAGAGATGCAGTTGGTTTAACAGTACCTGAGCCAGTAACACGGACTGGAGAACCGTTGGCGAAAAATATGGATGAAGAGTTGGCATAGGGTACATATGAAGAGAACAAGTGATGATTACCTGTCATATGGTTGGTGGCACCAGAATCAATGACCCACTTAGTGGAAGCTGTTGTAAGACCAGAGGACAAAGTACCTGTGGCTAGAGCCCCTGCAGAAGAAGATCCAGATCCAGAATCAGAGAGACCAGGTGTCTAAGCAATATGAGCAAGTCCACGCTGTTGATCACGCTGCTGTTTATTTTGCAATTTTTGACAATATTTCTTAATGTGGCCAGGTTCTTTGCAATAATTGCAGATAATACTGCCATAATTCATTGTCGGAGAAGTGGTGCTTTGTTTATACCCATAATTCCTAGATTCAAAGGGACCACGTCTAGCTAGGGCACTTGCATTTGGATCAGCAGAAGAATGAATCATATTATCAGCACGAAGAACCCGAGAGAAAACGTCTTCAAGAGAAGGAAGCTCTTGACTAGATAAAATTTGTGAACGAATAGTTCCATAAGATGGCTTGAGAGCTTCAAGAAAACTTATGATAGCCTGAAGTTCCAAATTCTTGATACGAGTCGACAGATCGGCTTGCGGAGACATTAGTACTTTCATTTCCTCATACATCCTCTTGAAATCTAAGAAG
The DNA here is from genome assembly GCA_963242795.1 of Inga leiocalycina. NCBI lineage: Eukaryota > Viridiplantae > Streptophyta > Magnoliopsida > Fabales > Fabaceae > Inga > Inga leiocalycina. The sequence continues at coordinate 63,545,084 of OY725325.1, forward strand.
AAATCTTTTAATGAACAATCTTGTTGTTGAGAACGATATAAACCTTTGCAAACCTCATGAATACGAGTACTATTTCTTTTCCAGAAAACATAAATTCAAGATAATTCATGAGTTCTTTGACAGTTTTACAATGGCTAATAGAAGATAGAATCTGTAATTCAATAGAATTTCGAATTTGAAACAGAATCCGAGCATATGCTTTTTGCCAGGTCAAAAGTTTTGTTTCATCACCAGAAGGAGGATCCTCAGTTAAATGACTTTCCATTTCAATGCCCAAAATATATACTCTAACAATTTGATTACAATCACTATAATTTGTCCAGTTTAACTGTGAAGCAGTAATCTTAGCAGACATAGGCAACATATCAGAGTGCTTAGAGTCAGCCATAATGACAATCAAGTGGAAGTCACAAATTTGTTTGAGAAAAAATAAGAGGAGCACGGAGTATTAAATTAAAGGAATCAAAGAGTATAATATTAATACTCAATCGAGACTAGCCATAAGAGTCCAACAGACAATCAATCACAAAATGGAATTAAGAAGGCCACAAGAATCACAGCATTACTGAATGGGAAAAACACCCAACAAAGTTCATGAAAAAGGTGTCGTAATGGAGACAAATACCAAGATATACCCAACAATCAAGGTGAGATTTAGATGACACAGCCACCAGGAATGGAACGGGCTCGAGAAGACGATCAGAAAACACCTAGGACGCGCCAGAAAACACCCCACGCGCCAGGCGTGGAGCAGACAGCGGACGTTGTGGAGGCGCGTGAGGCTACACGCGCCGTCGTCTGGAGATGCCGCTTCAGGGTTAGGCCGGCCGAGGTCAAGGTATATGGGGGTGGGGCACATGTTCCTAGAAGAGGACCTGACAAACATGGATATGAAAGCTTCACACAGCTTAGTGACCAGAAACAATGGAGGTCGCCAGAGAAATGGAATGAGCTAGAATCTCAGGAAGGCTCTAGTACCATGTAAGCTAAAGAACCTATATGAAAGTATATTTACATTCCATATGAAATGAGAGGATTACAATGCATATATATACACAAAATGAAGAACGTGTGCGTGATTGACGGAAGGAATTTTCCATAAGTAGGTGAAGGTGGGTGAACCACCATATATCTTCTTCAACAATGTCATGCTGCCGTCCATGACTTCTAATAGAAGTCATTCAAGAAAGCTGTTACAAGGGAGCAAACTGAGACGGAGGAGGAGGAGGATTGGTGGAGTAATGATAAATGGAAAGAAAGAGTCACTGTGCAAAAGACCGACATCAGACCTAACATAATTTTTCTGTTGGAAGAGAAAGCTAGGTTAGCAAAAAAATGGTAGAACTCTCTCCTTGTGAAGCTTCTGGGACACATAGTGAACCCAATATACTTGGCTTCCAAAGTACAACAATTGTGGGGCAAGGATGGGTGAGGTTGACACAATTGATATTAGTGCTGACTTTCTTGTTGTTAAATTCACATATAGGAATGATTATGCATTGGCATAAACCGGGGGCCATGGTTATTGTTTGATCACTATATTGCAGTTCAACCATGGAGGATTTTGATCCAGATAAGGAGGTAGTAACGAAAATCTCAGCGTGGATACATTTCACAAAACTTCCCTTGAACTACTATGATAACGGTGCCTTGTACGTACTTGGATCACAAGTAGGGCGGGTTCTTAAGATTAACATGCCGACACTGAAACGTAAGAAAGGGCACTTTGCACGAATCTATATGGTATTAAATTTGAGTGCTCCCTTGTGTCTGTTCATTCTTATAAATGGTAGAGCAACAAGGATTCAATATGAAGGCATCCATCTTATTTGCTTTAATTGTGGCCGATATGGTCATGATGCCAATAGGTGCCCTGACAGGGTGGAGCCAAAAGAGTTTCATAGTAAAGATGGTACCTAAGGTATGGAGAAGAATGTCAACACCCGTTTTCATTTCGATAATCGAAGAGTAATAGAGACGGAATTCAATAGGCATATAGAAAAGTACAGTTATACTGATAAAAATATTCGTTTACAATCCTGCGTCGTTCGTCAACAAAATACAGAAAATACAACGGAAACTTAATGTTTATAGAATTCTTCCAAAATATTTAAACATAAACTAATTATAACCATGATCATGTCCTTGCCTCACGATACGTGCCAATCACTTCCCGGCGTCTATGCCTTTGTCCTTTAACCCATTGGCACCCGCTGAGATGTTTATTTAAAACTAGGGTAAGATTATGAAGAATCCCAGTATAAACATGCTATCGTTCATGGAAAATGTGAAAAGTAAATATGATATACACCATGTATGCACCAATTAATGAACAATATAAATACATCATCTGCATGTATACATGAGTAGGGCCCAGCCCCACTATTTTGCACTGATTGGGTTCTCACCGACTCCAGTGTAAGTGCCTTTGGCACTACTGGCCCCTCTTTGGGTAAAACATGTTGATTATTAAAGTACATTTACAACAATGACAACCACACAATCATATAACTATGGCATGATATATGAAGGATAATGTTCCTGCCTGGAAGCTTTATAAATCCTTTTTTAAATGTGCCTCATAAAACATGTCGTGTCAGGCCTCCGACTCGGTCTTAAAATATTAAATGTATAAGAAATAGGTCATAACCTATCTGAGTATCATTTTAGACTCTTCCATAGTATTTTTTGTGGTTATATTAGTCTATGGTAAAAATTTACCAAAATGCCTCGGGCCCCAGCCCGGCCTCGCCGTGCCCGGCCCGATGGCACGTTTTCCCAAAATTTTGACTAGAGCTATCTTGATGTATTTTCGCCCAAGGAATCCATTTCCGAGCTCAAAATCACCAAATTCATTGTCAAAATACAAAAATTCCCTTGACAGCTCCGATTTAGGGGGCGTTTTCGTAATTATGCCTTTTCAACCCTTTCCGAAAAAGTGACCAATTGTAATCCTACCTATTTTTGCCCACTGAATCCAATGGAATCATTTATTTCAAGAAAATATAGCTCCTACCATCTGAAACAGTGCTGGCCAAAATATTGAAAGAAAATGGAAAAAATGGAGTTTTGTGTTTTAGCTTCCAAAACTTGTACTTTTCCACTTCTAATCCTTCATTAACTTATTTAAATATATTTTAACCATGATTTAAAGAAATTTGGGCAGTATAACCCCTTAGGGTTATAGTTTTTCCAATTTTGCAACTCAACCAAAAATCACCAAACTATCAACAAACTTCAAAACCAACATCATACAAGTATAGATTTGAGTTTGATATAGTTACCTCTTAGGCTTATTAGATCCTCTAACTCTAGGCACCTCCTCCCTCTCTTCTTGATCTCAAGATAAGCTTGCTAAACCATGGAGTTTATGGAAAGGAAGAGATTAGAGAAGAGTTTTATGGAAGATTAGAAGGAAAAACCTTAAAAATCTCCACTTACCTTAATCTTTCTCTTCTTCCTTCTCTCTTGGCTTGAACTTTCTTTAAGCTTTTCTCTCTCTTCTTTCTTGTTGCAAGTGACGAAAATGAAGGCAAGAGAAAGAGGATGAGGCTTCATAAATTTTTCTCCATTCATTCTACTCCATTGATCTCATCAAGGGTTGACATGGTGACACTTGCCAACCACCATACTTCCCTCCATGCTTCCACCCATACTCCCTTCATAATTACTCCCTTTGACTTTCCTTAACATTGAACTAGCCTTCTCCCTTAGTTAGCTTTTAAAAAAAACGTACTCCTCCTTCCTCTTGCTCCAACTAAACCATTATTCTTCCAACTAGACCAATTCTTGCACTCAAGATAGCATACCATTTCATCATTATTTGTCCATGTAGCATTATTTTAATGCAATTTGACATGTGCTTATAAAAATCCATTATAATTTAATCCCCTCCTCATATAATCATGACTCTTGGCATTTTAATTCCATTAATCAATTTCTAACACATTTTATTTTCAATTTTCGGAATAATGGCAATTCTGGCAGATTTTCTGCCCTAACTTTGAAAAATCATAACTAATTTTGTAGACATCATTTTGGAGTGATTTCAAAGGCTATGGAACCCTTATTGAGTCTAGTTTTAAGGAAAAATATGGAATTTTACTAGCTAAGATCATATTATTCCCATATTTTCAATCTTTGACCGCTGCTTTAGAAACTTTCCATATTTTCTGGGCTAACTTCAAAAATTCATATCTTTTTATACATAGCTTCAATTGATTCATATGACCTATCAAATTAAAACTTAGGATGTCTAATTTCACCCTGTAAAATTTTATAATTTTTTTCTCATCATTTGGTCTTCCAAAACCACATGACAATCTCACTACCTCGCAGGTGATTTCACTGAAAACACCATTCAACTTTCAATTTTCAATATTTAATTCCTTTGGCCTTAAATATTCACCATTTTATTGAATATATAAAATAATCACAAAATACTCTTGGTGAATAAAATTTAGGGTGTTACAAAGAGTGATTCACAGACAAATAGTGAAGTGACTAGGGTGGTAGAAGAGGTGAATAGGATTGAGAAAGCACGAAAGGAGAATGATGTAGAGACTCCCACAATAGTCAAGTACGATGGGTGGATGTTAGTGCAACATTCGCGAAGGCCACGACGGTTGGAAACTGTAGCTAGTAAATCAAGTGCAGGAAAGCGTAATTTAAAGCAGGACCATATATTAAATGGGCATGGTTCCTAATTTAGCTATTAATTATGGAGGAGAGGGAGGAGTCATTGTAGGATTCGCGGGATATGCAGCCAAAACATCAGGGCATAATTGAGCCTATTGGTGATTCGGGGACTAAAGAGCGTAATAAGAAGGAAGGGCCTAATGGGAATAAAGTAACTAGTGAAAGTGGGTCTCAACGTGGGAAAGCTAGTAGGTCAAAGAAGTCTTCTTCTACTATCCCTTTAAATGGTTCAAGTAAGAAGGCAGTGGGTTATGATTATGTGGAATCAGGTACGACGTCTTGGTTAAAGGCGAAGTCAAATTTAGAATCACAAACATTGAAACCAAACAAGGAAATATCTAATAAGAATATTTCCATCGAGCGGCCTAGTGCTAATAGCATAAATGAAGCCACATCATTGCACATTACTACGAGGCACAAAGAAGTTATGGAGTCCAAGAATGATTGTGATGAGGATGAGGTTGTTGTGGAGACCATGATTGATAAAGAGCCCTAGGACCTAGGTGTAGAGACCAAGGGAGATTCATTTACACAGTCTAAACATGTGCGTAATTATCAATATGATGAGAAAATGGAAATTTTGGAAACACCTGACATGGAGGGGCGGTAAATGTTTGTGTTTTGTCTTCTTTATTTTTATGGATACAAATATAATGATATAGAATTCTAGAAGGATTGGGGATAGAGCTTTTGCAGGTTTATTGATTGAGCTGCGTAAGAAATACCTGTTTGATTTTTTTAGCTATTTTGGAGTCGAGACAAAAAAGCAACAAAGTAGTTCACCTTGCTAGTAGGTTGGGGTTTAACAATATGGGTATAGTGGAAGCTAATAGTTTCAGTGGTGGGATTTGGTGTCTCTAAGATGACCATGTTGATTTTGTTGTTATGTTTACAGCATCCCAGGTGCTGTATGGTGTCTTCAATCGAGGGAAAGATACTGCATGGGAGCTATTAGTGGTTTATGGGCACCCAAACTAAGTCATTCAAAAATCCTTATGGCAACAGCTTAGTGTGATTAAAGATAATGGGACTGAGAAATGGTGTGTATGAGGAGACTTCAATGCTACTTTGTGTGGCTTGGATAGGATCTCGATGGCCATGAATCGAGTGCTGCCAGATAAAAACTTTGTGGAAGAGATATAGAATAGTGGACTGAAGGAGCTGAATTTTTAGGATCCAGTATTCACAGGGGCCTGAGGGGGTTCGGGTAGCCGTATTGATAGAGTGTTTGCTGGTACAGCTTGGTTTGAGAAGTTTCAGGAGGTGTCACTTATTCATATGCCCAGGTATAAATCTGATCATTGTCCGTTACTTCTACAAAATTCATCATCTCCACGACGGTGTAAGAATGATAAATTCTGATTTTTTGCTCCATGGGTAACTCAAATATTTTTCAATGGTGGTGAGGAATGCTTGGAGGGAAACTAGGAGTTAGGAGGAGAATGTATTGGATTTCACAACAAAAGTTCAAGATTGGAATAAGAATGTTTTTGGAAATATTAATCATCGGAAAGCTGTGCTTCTTAGCAAGCTTGAACGATTGAATAAAAATGGAGTTTTAAACCATATTTATGAATATGAGAGGCAACAAGTATGGGAGGAACTAGAAATGCCGCTGTAATTGGTATAATAATGCTGATAAGAACACAAAGTACTTTCACACGGTCACGAATAGTAGAAGGGAAGCAAATTTGTAGAGGTGCTGAAAGGGAATGATAGTGAATGGATTTATAGTGAGGTTGAGTTGAAGGAGATTGGTACTAATTTTTTTCAGTCACTTTACATGATAAAACAAGAACAAGTAGCTTCAATTAATTTTGGGGGCACTTATCGTATGATTCCTGTTGATTCTTTGAACATGTTGGGATCGATGGTTCTTGAACAGGAAGTGAAATTAGCTATATTCAGCATGGGTCCACTAAAAGCACCAGGACTAGATAGGTTAAACCCATCGTTCTATCAAAGCCAGTGGGAGGTTGTGGGGAGTTTTGTGTTTCAAATAGTTGAAGATTGTTTTCAGCATCCTGAAGAGATTAAAAGACTCAACCACACTAACTTTGTCTTGATTCCTAAAATTGATGTACCTTAGACAATTCAGGATTTTCACCTTATTAATCTTTGCAATTTCATATATAATGTTGTAACAAAGGTTTTGGTAACAAGATTGAAATAGGTCATACGCTTAATAATTGCACCTAGCCAATGTAGTTTTGTGCATGGAAGACAAAGTTCGAATAACGTTATATTGGCACAAGAGATTATTCACTCTATGCGACGGACAAGGAAGAAGTGTGGATTTATAGCACTAAAATCCTGAATTGTTTTCAGCATCCTGAAGAGATTAAAAGACTCAACCACACTAACTTTGTCTTGATTCCTAAAATTGATGTACCTTAGACAATTCAGGATTTTCACCTTATTAATCTTTGCAATTTCATATATAATGTTGTAACAAAGGTTCTGGTAACAAGATTGAAATAGGTCATACGCTTAATAATTGCACCTAGCCAATGTAGTTTTGTGCATGGAAGACAAAGTTCGAATAACATTATATTGGCACAAGAGATTATTCACTCTATGCGACGGACAAGGAAGAAGTGTGGATTTATAGCACTAAAAATTGATCTTGAAAAGGCATATGATTGTGTTCGATGGGATTTTATTCTTGACCGATTGCATGAGTTGGACTTTCCTGAGAACTTTTCAAGGCTAGTTAAGTATTGTCTGTCTATAGTTGAGATGCAAGTACTATAGAATGGTGAACCTGGTCTTACATTTGTACCTACTCATGGAGTTCGGCAAGGTGACCCTATATCACCGTTTCTGTTTGTGTTAGTAATGGAGAAGCTAGCGCACTTGATTGAGAATGAAGTTGAACATGGTACTGCTACCTTTCCGTCTAAAGAAGAATGGTACTACAGTGTCTCACTTATTTTTTATAGATGATCTTCTCCTCTTTGCAAAAGCATTCCTTGATCAAGTAGCGATAATTAAGGCATGCTTTAATGATTTTTGTGCGGCTTCTGGAGAAAAAGTTAATAAAACTAAATAAAGGATCTTCTTTTATGATAATGTGTGTCAGACTAGAAGGACCGAAATAAGTTCCTTCCTTGGCTTCACCACTACTGCGGACCTTGGGAAGTACTTAGGTATTCCATTACATCATGAGAAGGTTTCAAAGCGGACGTATCAATAAGTGTTAAATAGAATGAATGAGGGACTCAAGAGTTGGAAAATAAATACTTTATCTATGGCCGCTAGACATACACTTGTCTCATCGGTAGTGGCTACGTTGCCATCTTATGCAATGCAATCGACTTGGTTACCAAAGCAAACTTGTGATAAAATTGATAAGAAATGCTAGGGCTTTCGCTGGGGAACTACAACGACAAGAAGGAAGGCACATTTAGTAGTATGGGAGGAGTGCATCGAACGAAGGATGTAGGAGGTTTAGGGTTGTGGCATGCGAGAAAGCAAAATGAGGCTTTCATGATGAAGCTCGGGTGAGGACTTGTGAAAAGGCATGATGCTTTATGGGTTAAGTTTGTGAGGGAGAAATATAAATGTAGCGAAGACTTGATTCCTAACCCGAGAAGTCAATGAGGAGGTTCGCAAACATGGAAAGGAATAACAAGTGTCTGGGAGAAATTTAGGGAAGGTGTGGGATGGCGTCTAGGCAATGGTCAAGTAACAAACTTTTAGAAGGATGCGTAGGTTCCTTTTCATGAAAATCTTTTGAGTTATTATTTAAGGAACATTCCAAACCCCTTAAAGGAGGAAAATGTGCATGAGTATCTAACATTGTCAGGGGAATGGAACTGGGCTAAATTTGATAATTTCCTGCCTGTTGCAGTATTAGAAGCAATCCAGAGGGTTACCCCTCCGACTTTGAATGGGGTGGATGACGTGCCTATATGGCTACTTTTTGTGAATGGAGAATTCTTTGTTGAGTCGACTTACAAACTTGCATGCAATAAGCAATGCTTGCCAAATCGTAGTCTTTAGAAAAGGTGTGGAAGTTGTTTATGCCGCAACGTTGTAAAATGTTTCTTTGGATGGCTGCAAGGGATTGATTATTAACCAACAATTTGTGTATGACTATGGGTTTGCAGGACACGCCGTCGTGTCACTTTTGTGGACTCCAAGAAAATAGTCTACATGCCCTTCGTGATTGTAACTTGGCTAAAAAGTGTAGACAGTCACGACAACTGAACGAACAGACGAACAACAACCTGCAAAGATCAGAACAGATGATCTGAGTCACGTCCGAGGACACTGTCCTATAGAGTTATTCCGCAACCACCGGCAGAGAGGAAGCGGCACCCCCCAGGATTAAACAGACCCTTCTGGATATTTCAAGGCAACAGAACTGGCGGAAGATAATGGCAACGACAGTCAGAAAATATTGAACAGAGGAGAGGAGATGAGATTGTGATGTACTGAGCACCCTGCCTGTGTCTCTTTTATAGGCATTTTCATGAAGAGCCATCGGTCACGAAGGAACCCGGACAATACGTCCGTTGAGACCGGAGAGGCACCACCGAACAGACAAGCCTGTGAGTTGCGAACGGGAAGGTCTCCTGACGAAGCGCCGGACCGTCAGCAATTTCCAATCACGGAAGGTCACGAATTTTTAAACCCAAAATATAGTGACTTTTCGGCAAGCCAAAATTAATATTATTTTTATCATCTAAAAATAATATTTCCGGTGAGCAAAAAATAATTCACAAAAAGTGCTAGTTCCACGTATTTATTCACGCGTAGGGGGGGAAATCGCCGAATTTCAACTACGTTTGCCTTCCGGTGGCCCGTTGTTGTGTGCGCGTGAGCCCACCACTTCTCTAGGCCTCTTTACAAGCCCAAGTTAGTAAAGTAATATATATAGGCTTGTGACCTCTTACTCCCAAGCAATGTGGGACTAGCTTCTTTGACACACCCACTCAAACACTTATATTTTACAACAAAAAGTGCTGGATTAAGGTAGTGCCGACAAGTAAACGTGCCAGATTTTTTTCTGTCAACAAAGTTCCTAGATTTAGTTGTGGGTGTCCACTAGATTCTCGCACAGGTTCAAGTGCAAGCTAGGTGGGCAAATTTTCAAATACAAGGGACAAATGGGACAAATGGTACGGAAGTGGAGAGTGTATCCTAGAGAGCCCCATTTGTGGGATGGGTTAAGTTTAATGTTGACTGTGCTTATTCCTTTAATGGGGATGTTGCTGGCAGTAGAGGTGTAGCACGAGATCATGAAGGACAGGTCTTGGGAGGTTTCATGTTTAGGATTGGAAAGGGAAACTCTTTAAATGCGGAGGTGTGGGCAATTTTGATGGGTTTAAAGCAAGCCTGGGATTCAAACTTGAAAAAGGCAGTGATCGAGTCTGACTGTTGGGAGGCCATCTAGCTTGTAACTAGTGGTTGTGGTGATGACCATCAGGATTTGGGTTTACTGTCAGAGATAATGAAGTTCTTGGAGAGGGGCTGGGTGGTGAAGTGCGAATGGTGTGGACGTGAGGCTAATGTAGTAGCGGATTCGCTAGCAAAGGAATCACTTGATCGTGCTGGTGGACCTATATGGTTTTGAGGGGTGCCAGATTTTGTTTCTGATGTGTTGAGAGCTGATGGAATTCATTGGCTAGATTTAGGGTTTTTGTACTATAAAAAAATAATAATAACTGCATTGGTAAAGCTATACAAATAAACTGTTATTAATTCCATTTCAATTGTATTTAATTTGGATTTGTTGATAGTATCTTGTATCTCAGACTCCTCAGTTACTATTTATAGGATATAGAGATAATGGGTTTTTTTTAATCGAAGGAGATAATGGTTATTTTGGTGTTATATGTAAGTCACCCTATTAATTTTTTTAAAATATGAATATACAATTATATCATTAATTTATTATTATATTGGTTTTGTTTTCATAAGGTGTATTGTATATTATTCCCTCCAATATTTTTTATAAGAAACAACAGCCACATATTCCCCATTCCTCTTTATAAGAAACATGGAGAGAATGTTTTATTTTTTACTTCTTACCTTCTCATTTTGCCCTTATTTAATTGCCTTTATTTAATATCAATATAATAAATTTTTACAAACCCCAAAGACCTGTTACTTCTACCATATTTATTTTCTTATTCTCTTCTACAATCCTTCTTCTTATTATAATACTCTCCCTGGTCCTATTTATAAGAGCTCAATAATCAAATTACGTGGTTTAACAAAGCAGTTAAAGTTAGTTAAAAATAATAAGTATGTTTGAAATAAACTTTGTTTTCCAAGTATGCACTTATTTATGAGGGGTAACTAAGAGAGAGAAATAAAATAAACATAAATATCACCAACCTTTTAATTCATGTAATCACTATTATAGAATATAGATTCTATTACCCCAAAGAACGTCCGTTTTAAAAAAAAAAGGAAGTATAACAGAAAAACAATGGCATTTTTGTAACTCTGGGTGGCAATTGGGTAACTTTAGGTGTCCCAATTTGAATTTGGGACGCCTAAAGACACCCTTTAGACGTCCCATTTTAAATTTGGGACGCCTTATTTTTTTTTACTTTAGACGTCCCACCCAAACTCAAAAAGGGACGTCTATTTAGATGTCCCTATTTGAGTTTGGGACGCCTAAAATAAAAAACTTTGTTTTTAACTTTAGGCTCCCCTGTTAGAATTTGGGATGCCTAAAGTGAAAAAAAAAAAAAGGTAATGCATGTAATTTAAACTGACATCACTTCCTCTAAAGTCATGCCTATCCCTGCAAGCTAGTTTCTTTTATTCAAAGCTCTCATTCTCTCTTGAAGCTCTTCTTTCCACCATCACTCTCTTAAAGTTTCTTCTTCCACCGCCACTCTCTCTCACTATCGTCACTCTCTTTTGAAGGTCGTCATGTTCTCTCTCCACCACCATCCTCCTTTCTCCCTCTCCATTGTTGAAGCTCGTCGCCATCGTCCCTTCTAGATCTTTGACGCCGTTGGTTCTTCCTCCCTCCCTCTCTCGCCGTTGGCCTCCCTCTCCACTGTTGAAGCTCGTCACCATCGTCCCTTCTAGATCTTTGATGCCGTTGGTTCTTCCTCCCTCCCTCTCTCACCGTTGGCCTCCCTCCTCCCTCTCCCGCCGTCACCAAAAGGTATGGTTAATTATTTTTCTTGTTTATGAACTAAGTTCTGAACTGAGATTATTGTAGATACATTTTGTTGGTGTTGGCATTTAGATTTATCATCCTTCACTAATATTAATCTTTTTTGGATTTTGAGTTTCCCTTCTAGCATTTTGTGATAAATTGATTATAACTGATAAGTTTGTTTTTATTAGTTAGTAGTTGTGTAGACAACTTTTTGACACTTTATGATAATTATTGTACATTGTATTAATAGGAGTCAACACTTTAATTAGTTCGTGATGGATGTTCCTTACTATTTGTAAGGACATTTTCGTTTATGAAGAATTGTTCGATCACATTTCTATAAGTTTTAATTCTGGGCGGTAAAAAATATAAACAATTCTTTTTAAAAAAAACACATCAGACATCCTTTTTTTAAAAAAGGGAAAGTCTAAAGTGTCAATGTAACACTTTAGACGTTCCTTTTTAAAATAGGGACGTCTAAAGTGCAGAATTAGATAAAAAAGGGAAGTTTAAAGTGTCAGTGTAACACTTTAGATGTCCTTATATTTTACGGACGTTATTACCATTAGTTACTACGTCTCTCACATAGACATTCCCCTATTTTCAAACGTTAAAAAGACTAAAAAAGATACATTAAAAGCGTTTTCTGTAGTAGTGGATACATATAATTAATGAGGGGTAAAAATGAAAAAAAAAACTCATTAAATATTCAAACAATTCTTGTCAGATTCTTATAAGAAGGACCAAAATAATTTAAATTTTGGGCTCTTATAAAAAGGACCAGAGGGAGTAATTTCTTTATTCTCTCTCTTATTCCCTGTTTTCATAAATAAGGATATTTTAGTAAAAAAGGATTAACATTTTGACACATTTATTGTTTTTAACACACACTTCAAACCATAAGATTCAGTTAAATATTTTTTATAAAAAGGAATGGAGGAGCAAACAGGAGAACAGTTAGAAAGTCATTAAAAGTTAAAGTAAAGTACATTACTTTTAAGATTTTTCTTGATTCCTATGAAAAATGACTTATAAATAGGATTAAATAAATATTTATTATTCCCTCCAGTTCATTTTATAAGGCGTCTTCTAGAAGATACTTTTAGTTCTTTTTACAAGATGTTTTGATATTTTTAATAAGTATTAAATATTTTCTTTCGTATATACCCACAGATAGTGAAATAGAGTATAAATTAAAATGATGTTAAAGTCAGTTTGGTGTGCTTAATAAGGAATATATTAAAAATCACCTGAATTTTATAAAAAAATTATTTTTTTTTAAATACATGTGAATTAGTTTAAATCGTGTTGTTATTAAATGGACTGGAAAGAGTATAATTAGTGTAAAAAGACTAAACACCTGTTTGAGAAAGTAATGAAAAAGCATGTTCATGTAAGTCGAGACAAAACTCATCTCACAAACTTATATTAGATATCGTAAATCACATTGAAAAAACAATTTCTACCACTAATTCAAACAGGTACCAATAAAAACTCATCAAATTTGATATTTTTTTTCTATATTGCACCATTTGACTCAACCAGTTCAATAGAGTTTTATGTATCTTTTAAAAATGCATGATTTGCACGGTCGTTTTCAATTTTTTTTTTTTCTTGGTAAAGAGTTTTATGTTACAAGCAAGCAACATGAACCATCGGTTTCAAGATGGATGAGAATATGCCACCATCAGTTATCAATCATATCAACCACATAATTATGAATGCATGGACATTTCATAATTTTTTTTTAAAAAATATCTCTCTCTCTGTATTTTCTATATTTTTTCAACCAAAAATACTGTTGAGAAAGTGTAAGCAAAATGGGATTAACATGTCAGCTTGATAGTTTTTTCCCCTTTTTGCAAGCCCTAATTATGCCAAACAAGAATCTCAAACTTTAATTTAACGGTTCAGAGCAAAGACAAATGAGTCTAAGTAAACACTAATGTCATAATCTTAATTAATTTACCATCTTACTTCCCCATATTTGTGTGTGTGTGGGTGATTGATGCCATTTTCCAGCTTATGAAGAAGGAAAAGAACAAGAACAAAAATAAGAAGTGTTTGTTTAGATTTACTTATTTACTCTCGTTCTGCCTGATGAGCCATAAGGTCTAACATAAAAAGAAATTGGCAATTGGCAAGTACAACAAATTTATAAAATTATATACTTCGGAGGACTTTAAAGATAAACAAAATTGGAAGAGTTTAGCTTCAGCCTTAGAGGCACAACTATTCTTGGTGCTTTTAGGATTGAGTATCTGAATAAATTTAAGGTCTCTTTGCAATATCTAACTATTCTTGGTCTTTTTTTTTTTCATAGAGAACAATCCCTCTCATAGGGATGGTCTTAAATATAAGGAGCAATTCTCTTTTTGTGAAAGTTTAAACTCATCTTTTCATTTTTACCCTTCTACATTCATTAAATATATGTCACTATTATCTCTTTGTAATAAATTTTCACCCATTATCTCTTTATATACCCTATTTATAAACAATGGTATATTGGAAGCAAAAATATGTATCTTATATATTTCTTATTTTTACCTAACATTTTGAACTGCTTGATTATAGTAGTTATTCCTTATAAAAAAAAATGGAGGGAGTATATTGTAATTGAGGGATTCTTACAAAACAATTTATATCTTATTTGATTTTAGGAAAAATAACAGAAAAATAATATTTGAATTACAAAAACCAAAAAATGTCTATTAAACTAGCAAAAGAACAAATAGGTGATTTGGTAGGAATCTGGGATTTTTAAGTTTGGATATTGACAACTTAAATATAAGTTATGACAACTTCATAATAGCAATTAGTAACTTGGGTATACACAGTGACATCTGAGGGAGCTCAAGTTGTCAATCTTTATACTCAAATTGCTAATTCCTATACTCAAGTCGTTAACACCCAAACTTCAAAATCTTAGATTCCTACTAGATCATCTATTTGTCATTTTGCTAATTTAGTAGACATTTTGGAGTTTTTGTAATTTAAATACTCTCTTCAGTCTTAATTATAAGACAAAGTTGACTTTTTTGAAAAAATTAAGAAAACTTATTAAATTACTTTAGAGCATTTATATTTTTATTATTTTCTTCAAACTAATTAGTTTACCTAATAAATTAATATATAATCTAAGGATATATAACGTATGATATGAATAAGTAACTTATTTAACTTCCTTAATTTTTCCAAAAATAATCAATTTTGTCTTATAATTAAGACTGGATGTACTAGTATTTTTCTCACTTTTTCCATTGATTTTATTACTTCTTAGAGTAGGGACAATAGGGAATTTTCAACATCCCTCAATCACCTGTTTTGTTTATTCCTTTCTAGTTTCTACTCAATGTAGGAATGTGAACAAATATTCTATGGGGCCCACAGTTCCAACATTGGGTTGAGTCATCGCCTTGCAGATAACATTAAGGCCCCACGACAAAGATAACAACTTTGTTACATCTAACATATATAGAGTGGTATCAACAGTCTATAAGGTAGTTGATTACCTTTAATGTTGAAGAAGGGACCACCAATCTTGCACTCAATGAAAGCTTGACTAAACAGAAAAGCTTCCCACAAAAATGGTCCCTCCCTATTACTGCTGATCATGGGCTGGATGATCACAATTCTAAGATTTTAAACCAACTTTTTTCTAAACATCTGAACATAAACTTGTATATGGAAAAATGTCCCAAAACCCCAAATGCTAGTAGGTTTAATCTACACATTAAATTTCCATGCCATCAAGATAACCAAAAAATACAGTTCAATGCATTGTACAGGTTCAGTCTGATTCATAATGATGATTGTGGGGTGAGGATAGAACAGAGAACTGAGGCCAATCCTGAGAGGAAGAAAGGGACAAGTAAACATGATCCACCTAGTCTTTTCAAAATTATGATCATCTAACACAAGTCTTGGTTGAAAAAAAAAAGGATTAAAGGTCATTTTTGTCTTGAAAGTATTGGCTCAGGGATAATTTTGCCCTAAACGTTTCATCTGGGGTAATTTCGCCCTGACAGTTATTGCGGTTAAGTTTGACCATTAGTTGATTAAATGTAGAGACAAATTTGCTCCAAAGTGAAAACTTTCGAGGCAAAATTGCCCTAGATGAAACTCTCAATGCAAAAAAGGCCTTTAACCCAAAAAAAAAAAAAAGTACTTTAGTAACAGAAGAGCCATAGGACAATTTTACGGTTAACAGTGGGAAAATCAGGAAAGAAAGAAGATGACCTAATCAAGTTGCATGACAGAATAAGTCAGATCCATCAAAAGTTGGCATTCTACGGCTAGAAATGCATCTTGACTTTTATCCTTTTCAGTGCAATCTCTTGTTTTCAATAAAAATGAATGGCTTACATTGATTCAATGATTGCTCTACTGGTCCAAAAAAATGTCCTTAATGATGTTCATAAAGTGGAACCCTTCTCTTATCAGCTTTCAGAAGTTAATTAATGTGACAGTAATCATGCATGGCATGAAAAATGCAATGGCCTCATATTTGGATAGACTTCAATAAAGAAGACTCATCTTTGTCTCTCTTAATCTGTCTGAATCTGAAGTTAGCCTTTGAACCGATCGCATTTCTGCGGTCAAAGCATTATATGGCAAGTATATGTAACTGTCAAGATTCTATTCTTATCTTCTCTTATAATCCCTAACAAATACAGGAAAATGACTTGTATATCAAATAAAGAGCTAGGCATATCAAGTATGTAGCTTAGCAGGAAGAATGCCTCTGCTTAACCTATGTAAAATGAACAAGGAAAAACTGTAAAATACTCAGAATGTGAAATGTAAGCGGATCCAACAAAGAACACTTCCATATAAATGTGAAATGTATAAAAAATAACGCTTAAGGTTGAAGAATGACACAAATTTTGATATGGAATAATTACCATTCACATTAGACACTCAATAACAGTC
Source organism: Inga leiocalycina (assembly GCA_963242795.1). NCBI lineage: Eukaryota > Viridiplantae > Streptophyta > Magnoliopsida > Fabales > Fabaceae > Inga > Inga leiocalycina. The sequence goes on from OY725325.1 coordinate 63,561,846, forward strand.
AGTTTCATGAGACGTATAACTATGTAATGAGACGCAACCAGCTACAAGCCACTGTTTGAGGCCATCTCAATTCAGGGTAACATAGGCGCTGAAATTATTTGCTTGGAATTCTCCTCTGTAATATATGCTAGTTCTAAATGCAAGCAATCATAATGAATTTTAAGGAATTCAATATCAAGGATCACTGAAGAGAAGCTCCATTTTTCCAAAGTCGAATGATTATTTTTCCACCCTTGTTTGGCTGTTCACATGGTGACTGGTATTCATTCACCCAACAGGCGAAATCTCAACATAAATTGATCCTCTTCCTCATTCTATTGTGGCCAAAGAAATGAGGAGATATATTAATTTGGCTTACCCATCCTTCCACCCACAGCATCATTGGTATTAGCTGCCCTACTAGGGGGACCATTGTTGTTGCTGGGTGGAATCATTGTTTGACTGTGTTGTACTGCCTGGGAACCATAACTGAATGCATTCATTGACTGTGAAACCGAGAAAAACATTGTCACAAAGAAAATTAACTACAAAGGGTATACTATGATCAACATTGAAGACATAGGGGGCAATTTATTATATGGGAAAAAAATTATATTTTTTCACTTGAAAGGAATTAACACCTGAGAGGCACTTTGCATAAGATGATAGCCCATGCAGCGTGCATATTGCTCAGAAAGAGATGGATTTTGCATAAGATTTTGGTAATTAAAGGGACCCAGAATAGGAGCTTGGAATGTTACAGTCTGATTTGGTGCTTGAGCCATAGATATGGATTGGTCGAGTGGCACTCTCGGTATATTCATATGATTAGACAAAGAAGGTGTTGCCAATCCCATACCCATTTGAGACATGTAGTGCTGAATTCCTGGAATCATCACTGGCGCCATGCCAGCTCCCATCAACATCATCTAAAAGCAGAAGCAGAATTGATTAGTTATTCCCAATTCGAAGAAAAAGTTTCATTAGTAAGATCTTGCAGGCTACTTGTACCTGAAGCTGAAACTGAAGTGATTTCAAATATTCTATTGCCTCATCCAGCATTGATGCTTTGTCTGTCTGCAAATACAGCGCTCATTCAGATTTTACACCATTATGACAGGATCTTATGTAAAGTAGAATCCTATAAAACTAGGGAAAACGGATTTAACAAATTTTCCAAGAGGGTGAGCCTCGGTGCAGTGGTAAAGTTGTTGTCATGTGACTTGGAGGTCATGGGTTCAAATACAAGAAACAACCTCTTTGGTTGCAGGGGTAAGCCAGCGTATAACCTAATGGAAGTCTCACGGACTAGGTTACGTACTTATCTAACATCTACTTTAGGGGGCAGGGGAGGGTCATTATCATACTTTGTGTCAGGTAAAAGGATTTGATATTAATGTGTTTTATATATATTCAAGACTATAGACATGCCAAAAGCCAAGAATAAACTTAAAAGAATTGTTTTCTCTCATTCACTCACTCCCTTTCTTTAAATGCATTTAATGCCTGGTTTCAGCAATTTCAGTCTCCCAGTGAACAATGAAATGTGTCTCTAAAAATAATGGGAAAAAGAAAGTGAGAAGTTAACATGAATCATGTAATTCAACCTTGTTACTGTGAGGTATGAGTTGTTGCAACGCCTTCATCTTCTCATTGATCCTGTCTCTTCGTCTCTGCATCAGTAAAGAAATTCTTGATGTTGGTAGGATATGTCAGGTTCGAAAACATGACATGTGGGAGAAATTTTCTGCCTTCACCAACATGACACTTGAACATTGATCGGTAAAGAAATTCTGATATAAGTAAAAGTTACCATAATTTCAAATTATCAAAAAAGTCCATGTCCTCACCCTTTCTGAGAGATTATGAACTTCAGAAGCACGGTTCCTTCGGGAAGACCCTGTCCTCTGAGCCTTGTTTCTAGCTACTGATTTGAGTTCTGTGGTCTAGTATATATACAGACAATGCTCAGTGGCAAAGCAAAACCAACAAAGCTAACATTTAACCAGAGAGACAAATGAAGAAAGATAGAGAACTTTACCTCGCTTTGTTTCTCTAACTCTTCTGAATCTGTCCCTTTTCTTTTCTGGCTACAGATACTAGTAGAGAGGGAATAAGTTTTTTCAAGACTACTTCCTGAGCCCCCAGAAGATGAAGTGACAGTTGGTTCATGTGTTTCTGGTTTCCCATATTCACCCGTTGGAAGTTTTCTCTGAACATTATTATCCCTTGAGGAAGAAGGCTCTGCTGACAAACTAGTAGTAGTCCAAACACCATGGCTCGAAATCCTACTCACATCTCGGTCTCGAGGAATTTGGTTGCTGCCACAATGACTTGAACCAACTGTCATCACTGAACCCTCTCCAGCCTCAGTTTGCAACATTTTACCTGTACCTTTTTTTCCATGTTGTGCATTAGAAGATGCCGAAACAACCTTAGGAACTGCTGAGAAATGAGAGAAATTGAGGACTTTTGGCGACCTGTTAAAGTCAACATTTTTGTGAGATGAATCAGGAAAAAATCTAGGAGAAAGCATGGGATTTCCTGAGAATTTCTCAACAGAGGACAGTTTCATAGTAGGTGGTTGTGAAGTTGCCGTCAGATGGGAGGCGCTGTTGGTAGTGAATTTGGCGAACTTATCTTCTTCAAACTGCTTATTTGGCTTATCAGGTTCAATCTCACAAGATGGAAGTTCAGGTAAAAAGTCTGAACATAATTCTTGTTCCAATGGATCTTCCAGTGGGTATTGGATCCATGAGACTGTCTCGTCTTCTTGAAACAAATTATGACTCGAGTTCCCATATAATCCACTAGTCCTCAATGTTGTTTGATCATTATTCTGAACTTGCCTTGAGTGTACTGAATTCAAAAATGGTTTCCTATGTGTTTGGCTGTTCAAAACTACCTGTCCATTTTCCCAAAGGAGCTCTACAAGTTCTTGATCTGGTCTGTAGAATTTATAACAGGTTAATTATTATTTAAAAAAAAAGAAAAAAAATACTAAATGGGCCAAGAAAAGTTTCAATCTTTTATAGAGATAAATTGAACACACCCCATGGGATTCTTTTGATTGGTGAAACTGCTATTGCTGTGAAAATTACAAGCAGGAACACTATAGTTCATGGCTAATCAAATCAGTTATCTGCAAACAAGAGAAACAAGAGATCAGATTTCATCCTCCCATTAACAACCTTTACAAAGAGAATAAAATATGACGCACTTTGCAACTAATTATATAATTAAATAAGCATATGCCTAATTTAATAATGAACCCCCAATAAAAAAAATGTATGTTTAACATCATGTATGGAACTTTAGCAGTAAAGGAGACAGCAAAATCAAGTTTTAATATAAAGAAAGAAAGAACCCCCAAAAGATGTTTATGTCATTCCTATTATAATAAGCAAAAGAAGCTAAAAGCATCACAAGTTCAAACTCCCAAAGAGGAAAAATAGCGAATACCCAAGAAGTAGGCAAAATACAGAAAACCAAAAAAACGAAAAAAAGAAATTGGGCAAATACGAGAAATGATTCCCGTATTGCTGAAAACACGAACCCAGAAAATAAGATCATTCTTTTTTAGCTTAAGGAAGAAAGAAGCTGGAAGAAAGTGCAGGAAAGTAAACTGCCTGAGCTATGGAAGTTTTCGGACTGCTAAGACTGAAAGTTGAAGCCAGAAACTGAAGCGCCTCCTTCTCACTCTCGCTCTCTCTGTATTTATGTGAGAGTATGTGTGTTTGTGTATATATACACACACGAAGAAATGAGTGTTGAGGTGCGCGAGGACAGAGAATGAAGGAAGAAGAGTTTTCCACAATCCACAGTGAGGATGAGAGTGACAGCACAAAGGATTGAAGAGAGAGAGATGAAATTCCATGGGAACATAACGTGGGGTGCTTGCTTGGGACCCTGGAGGGTGGAAAACGTGGCTGTCCCAAGTGGCGTGTCATCACGGAATTTCATACAGTGTGCCCAAAGGGAGATCAATTTTAGGCCTATAAAAATTTGTGTAAATTAAATTTATTATAAATTAATACTACCTCTAATAAATTATAATAAGGGTAGTATTTAGTAAGGTACTGAAAATCAGATCGGATATTGAATCAGTTGAGATATTGGATTAAAGATCAGTGGTTCAAACCGGGGTCAATCCGGGAGTTAGACCAGGGTTAATTAAATATATATATATATATATATATATATATATATATAAAATTTAAATGTTCATATATATCATTCAAAAAACTACATAAAAGTTTTTTTTTTCAACCGATAGTTTAATATAACCTCTTGAACTTAATACCCACAAAAGTATCATTAAGTACATAAGGATTTTTCTCTAATCAATGCAAAACAACAAAAGTATTTCACGATTCTTTTAAAACTCCTTGCAAATCAAAAAAAATTCAAAGAAATTATTTTTAAAAAAGCCAAAATGATATCATTTGGGGTATAAAAAAGTTAAAACAAAAAAATATATGCAAACCATGACCAACCGAGTCAGACCGGGTCGACCGGTTCGCTACAGTACTGTCCACTAACCTCCTACCGGATCAGTTCGAGGTCCGATTCATAGGTTTTCAGTCTGGTCCGGTTTTACATACATTGGTATTTAGAAAGAATTTGTTAATTAGTACTCGCTATATGACTTGTATTATGAATCAAAAAACAAATTTCAGAAGAACTTAATATATTTATAATTGAAGGAATATGTTAATATATATACTTCATCCGCTCTTTTTTATAAGCAACTTTTTTTATTACATAAAACGAATTAGCGGTGAAGACTAGTTAAAAACAATAAATATGTTAAAAATATTATTTTTTTTCAAATATACTACTATTTATGAAAATGGCATATGAGAGAGAATGAATAATAAATGATTAAATGAAAGAGAATTAGTTATGAGTAGAGTCGGTAAATATGATTGGAGCCTGCAGGCCCAACCAGCCAAAAGTGGTGAGCTCGGGCTAGATGAATGCCAGCTTGCCAAGGGGCGGGTTGCACAGGCCCACCCTGTTCAACCTGCAAGCTACAGCGAGTCGGCTTGCTTAAAATTCTCTTTTTATTTTTTTTATTTTTTCTTATAAAATAAATCCAAATACCTTTATCGCATGTCCTTTGATGTTGTGTTTAACTACTTCTTTATACGTTTGATTTGACACTTTTATTTTCATATTATATTTATTTATTCTACTATTATTAAATTTAAAAGAAATGTGTTTATATGTTTTTGTGATGCAAGTAGATAAGAAAAAAAAGAAAAGTGAGAATGAAATTGGGTTTCTAACACAAACGTATAAAAAAGAAATGTGATGTGAGTGGATGAAAGAGAAAGAGAGTAAGAATTAAAAATAAAAAAAAGGAGTGTAGTAATTTGTTCTAAAAAAAACAATTAATAGGTGGGCTGGCAGGCTCGGGCTGGCATTTTTCCAATTAGTCGGTTTAGCTCATAGCCTGTGGCGGGTTGGCCCGCAGTCCACATACTAGCCCGCAATTACCAGCTCTAGTTATGAGTCGGGATAGTTAATATACAAACATGTATTTAATATGGGAAGAAAAGAAAAATGTAGTTTAAATTTTGAGATAAAAAAGTTGCTTACATTAAGAATCAACCTAAAGAAGGAAAAAAAAATTATTTATAAAAAGGATAGGAAGGGAAACTTTTACAAATTTGGGAATCATCTTTTTCTAAAAAAGAACATACTTCTTTCTTAGCACAACATTCGGCTTCATGAAAAAAAATATTTTTCAAGTTTTAAGGAGAGAATGGATATTTAAAAATTTTTAGAGTGAAAAACGTGGCATTTATTGTGAACTTTAGTTGTATTTCAGTCAACTTTTTCAGGAAAACATTTGTTTATACTAGAAAAAAAATTATATTAAAACTATATAGATTTACATTTTTTAACAATATCTTGAAAAATTTTGAGATGTTTACATAAAAATGAAATTAAATGAATAATAAAAAAAAAATCTTAAATAAATACCATTTGAAAATATAAAACCCTAAAAAGTCTATTAACACTTTAAAAAGATATAAAGGTATTTAGTACCAAATTGGGTTTTTCAAGTTTTGATATATTTACCATTTTACCCCTCAATTTTTTTTAAAAAATAATAGTGGTGCCCCTGTCGGAGCACCACCGCCGGCCGGCCGCTGCCTCTCCGATGGCCACCATGCTCTTTTGCTAAAGGGGGTGGGGTGGGATGGGTTCGATCTCACCCCTTATCATTTCTCAACAAATTTTTTTCAAAAAAAAAAACCTCTCCCCCACCAAAAAAGCTCCTGCCAGCCGGAGCTTAGGTTGTTGGGGGTCCCGGCCGGCCGGCCATAGAAGCAATGGCGGCTAATCGGTGGTGGTGCTCAAGCAGGGGCACCACTATTATTTTTTTAAAAAAAATTGAGGGGTAAAATGATAAATGTATCAAAACTTATAAAATCCAATTTGATACCTGGTACTTTTAAATCTTTTTAAAGTATTAATAGATTTTTTAGATTTTTATATTTTCAAATGGTATTTATTTAGGATTTTATCCTAATAAAAAGTATGAGGATAATTATAAAATAATATTATTTGGCTGGAATATAGTGACAATAATATATGTGGGTGAGAATGGTCTGAAAAAGCAGAAGCAAGCAAATCTAAATCTGGATGCACACAATGAGGCCCAACCATGTGTTCTGCCACGTGGCACTGCCAATCTGTAACTCATTGCCCAATGATAATGGCCTCCTTTGGATGATACATAATGTGCCAATCTTATTTTATTGCTCCGCATAACATTAGCTATACAAGGAGACTTCTGAGATTCTACTCTATCCAAGTTTGATATATATTTATGATTCATGATTAATAATATGTCATCTTATAAGTTTCAAATTATATATATATATATATAAATGTAGAGATTCCTGATTAAATCCTATTGTTTTAATTTTTATTATATGAAATTTAAAAACAAGTCCCACTATTGTTATAATAATATTGATTATTATTTTAATATTTTAGTAAGGGAGTGCTTCAACAAGTGTGAGTATGATATTAATATAAAAATAAAGGTTTAAGTATGATGTGGGAACAACTTGATTCATTCAAATACAATTGTTGCATGAGAAAACAAATATTCTTCAAATAGAAGTTTTAAAACAAATTTGTAAAGATTAAAAAAAAATTAGTGAAGTTAGTTATTGAAAAAAAAAAAAAAGTGTTGGTTTCTTTAGGGCCTGTTTGGTTTAAAGGGAGGGGCTCATTATCCATCCCCTCTAAAATCCCCCAATTTGGGGGGAAGAAAAATGAAGGGATGGGAGGGATTAAGAGTCCCTCCTTTGGAACTCCGCTCTCCAATTTTTCAAACCAAACAAAGGGAGGGGCTCATTTTTTATCCCCTCCCATTCCCTCCCCTCCAACCAAACAGACCCTTAAAGTGTTCAATTTAATCATTTACAATGAAACCAATTCTATAGATGAAAAATCTCGCCATCAATCTATTTGTACCTCTCAAATTTGATAGGTAAAGTAGATTGTAAGAGGTAAAGTAGATTGAGATATTGATATTTAATATCAAAATAAAAACCTATACTAGCTCATATATCTAAGGCTAGATGGAGTACCATTTAAGTATATTAATTATTTTTCCCCACAAATAAGAAAGAGTACATTTGATTGAATTTATATTTTAAGACTTATTTTTAATTAAGTAGTAAAATGTAATTTTTCTTTTATGTAGTCTTTCACAAATGGAATATCTCATATTTAATCTTAAAAAATAAATTTTCATCTGACAATGATACTTCGAGAAGTATTTGTGAACTCTAGTACAAAAAGCATCATTTTGAGGGATAAAGGTGTCCATAAGTCCATCTCATGAGTCAATTGCCACTAGTGAGCGATCATGTAAGTCGTTACTTTTAAGAAAAATTATATTCAGGTTCCAGATAAAAAAAAAAAATTAAAAAACTGATTCTTTAAAATCCTAAAATTGCATGGGAACTTTTTTACAATAAATTTCAATCATACACATGTTAATGTTAATGGATGCTCATAGACTTGTCAATGGACGACCTTAAACTTATCAATGACGCATTCCTATACTTATCAATGACACGCTCATGGACTTATTAGCAAAATTGGAATTCATTGCAGAAAAGTCCTAAGAGACTTAAATGCAATTTTAAGATTTCAAGAAACCATTTTTTCATATTTTCTCTTCTCCGGGACCTGAATATAATGTTCCCTTATTTTTATTAATAAAGCTACTAAATTGGGAGTCTTCATTTTAGAAAGACCAGTTTTTTTTCCTTCTTTTAAACCATTAGAGAGACCAGTTTGACCAAAGGTATTTTTCAAATTTTCTGATGAGAGACTAAATTGACAAGAAAGTGATCTTGCAAATAGAAAAACTAAACTTTATAATGGCAATCAATTAACAGCTATGCTAAGTACAGATCTGCTAGACCATGTGACTAGCTTTTTCTCTACTTGTGCACTCTTGAAAAATTTACAGATAACTTGTGAGGTTTATGTCAGCAACTTTATAGCTGACTTTCTGGTTTGATTAACATAACAATTTTTCAGAGTTTTTCAACAGGAAAACCAATAACAGGCTCAATCTTTGAAGCCATACTTCTCAGCTCAGCAATCTCATCATCATTTAGGCTCCAACCAAGTGCACCAACAAATTCTGTAGCTTGTCCTGCAGTTTTAGCTCCTGGAATAGGCACAACATTGCCTTGCGCTACAAGCCAATTTAAGACTACCTGGCAGGGAAATTACGAGTTCTCAATCCACTTGTGGTCTCGGAAAAACAACTAATAAAAATCTCATAATCTTCATAGACGGAATTCAGTGTATTAGAGAGAAAAATTAAGAGTTAGACCCTGATTTGGATCCAAAGAAGTGCCTGGATCGATAAAATGGTAAGTGTAGATATGAAGTTAAGAATTTAAATTATTTTCATATTTCATTTTAGGATTACATTGCAAATCTATCCATAAAGTATTAGCGAATACACACTTGACACCATAAAGTTTCCTTAGTTTCCTTAGGTGCAAAAATGCACATGAAGGTTCTAAAATGGTGCAAAAATGCCATGGCTATTAAAGTTCATTACTTTTTATGTGGGGCCCACACTGCTGTCCACATGTTAAAAAGTCACCAAGGCTAGGTCATATTAACTACCGTAGCATTTTTGCATCATTTTGAGTCTTTTATGTGCACTTTTACACTTAAAAAAACTTTATAGTGTCAGGTGCATATTCACAAATATTTCAAGTGCAAATTTGCACTTTAACCCTTCATTTTACTTAAATAAATATTTCTCAACCCCAATAAACGCACTTAAGTACTGTGTCAATAGAAGCATTTGACTGGATCCAAATCTGTTGGGGCCCCCTAGGCAGATCCCATTCACTATTTTCTTCTCTTTCCTCATTGCTTCACTTTCATTATTAAAAGAATCCCACTCCTCAGAGTATCATAAACAGATCATTATAAAAAGGGGGGGAAACCTATTTTGGTATGATTTTAGTGTGATTGGATTGGAGAAAAGAGATTTTGGAAAATAGATTTTCTCAAACCATGGTTTGGGCAGCAAAACCAAGGTTTTAAAGATAAAATAAATTGCTTTTCTTTGATATATCCAAACACCCACAAGTCTCAGTTTCATAAAGTATTTTATCCTAGAAAGAAGGGCTTGTATCATATAAGTACCCTGAATGAGTAAACTTGGAAAGAAAGCATATTCTTGGTACTAAAGTGATAGGATATGTATTCAGGGACCAAAATAGGTATATCAACTGATAAAGCTTTCCGCTGTAAAATAATCAGAGATATTGGATTGTGCCTACAGTTTTTAGCAAAATGGTCTGTATTAACCTCTATAATTTAAGGTAAATTTGAGTTTTCTGTAACTTTATGCACAGAATTGTGACCAGTTAACTACACCAATATATTAAATTGTCAAATTATAAGTCGCAATTGAAGCTAAGAATGAACCTGTGTATTTGTTTTATCATACTTCTCTCCGATCTCACTGATTTTGTTCAGCAAAGGTTGGAGCTGCAAAATAATTCGCAATTCAGGTAAGAAGCAAGGTGGCTAGAAGTATTAGATTTGCAAAATTACCAGAGGTCTTACCTTTCTTAGAAACTCTGGAGTATAAATTCTGCCTCGAGGGCCGGTTGGCGGATTTTCAGAACCATACTTTCCGGATAGAATTCCTGTTAAGGACACAGTAAATATTGTCAACAACCACTTCAACTCAGGAACTCAAATAAAGGTCAGTGAATAATTTACTATAATCTCTAACACACCTATTGCTTGAAAGCATTTGCAACAAAATACAAGTCCTTTTTACTTTCATATCACCAAACTATGTAATCCAAGAAAAAATTGATCAACCTATTGACTATTTATCATAGAGGTTGAATACCATCTAAAGTACCACTTCAATTAAAAGGTTAAGCTCTCTACAGTTAAGAGAAGATCATCCTTTACTAATATATAAAAAGTTTGAAACATCAAACAAACATTAGGCATGAATTATGCATTGCCAAAAAGGTTACATGAAAACCAAATGGAACACTTGCAGCCCCACAAATCAAGAACTTGAGCTTCTTGTTTAGAATAATTACATGTATAACTATGATATTCCAGAATCCAACATAGGTATTTAACCTGATAACTACGATAATAGAAGAGAAATATTAAAACAGGCTGTTTGTCCACAGTTTGAACCCTGCCGCTGTTGTTGTAATGGAGCTCTCCTGAACATCTACTGACCTACCCAATCCAAGATTAGTTGAAACTTTTTTCACAGTTTTCAAAGCAACATTGACAGCCTAAAGCCGAGAGGGATTCTTTTGATGCAAGAGGACACGAAATTGCAAGCCAACGAAATAATAAGGAAAAAGAATGACAAATAGTAACAAGCAGAGAACATTCCAGAATCATTCAGAACATCAAAGTCTGGGCCCAAGTTTAAATGTAGAAGCCTCTTTATCTAAAGAAGCAGAAACAAAATATTAGGTTACCTTTTTATGTAAATAAACCTAAGTTTGATCGATGGAGAAATGTTATTATTGTATAACTTATGATGCTATGGTTTTTCAGATTATATATTGAATGTGAAAATGAAAGCAAAAATACTGAATCTTTATATGCAAAAGTATTCAATTAATCATATAGAGCTCAATTACCTGTACCCAGCATATCAATTATAAAGCAAAGAGAAGTTTACCTTGAGCAATAGGACTATACGCAATCACTGTAACCCCAAGTTCATCACATGCAGCTTTCACACCATTCTCCTCAGGGGCCCGGTAGATGAGGCTGTAGTTTACTTGGTTTGAAGCCAACGGAATGCCTCTCTTCTTAAGCTTCTCATAGGCTTCACGGAGGCGCTTTTCTGATTAAAAGAAACAAGATAATATTATGCATAATTCAATATATCTGTGCTAGAGTTCAGATAAAAAAAAGGCATGCAACAATTCCAGTAAATTACCACTATAGTTTGACACACCAACAGCTTTAACAAGGCCTTGTTCAACAGCATCTCCCAGTCCATCAATATACCCTGAAAATAAATTCACTAGTGAACAGAGCCTTCTCTTAATCTAAACATATGATTGGATGTATAGTCATCTGATTCCATAGTTCTATGTAATAACGTTTTACACTTGACAACCTTCATTTCCCCATATTCCAGGCCTGAAAACAAGAACCTCAATCAATTGATTAATCAAAGCATAATGTTAGATGCCTCCCAAATTGAAAAGGAAACTTTGCTTGTTAATTAAAATATGTACCAGTGAAGCTGATAAAGCTCCACGGAAGAGAGTCCAAGACGACTAAGGGAATCTTTAAGGGCAGCGATAACACTTTGACGGCCAAACCGCCAGGGCAATGCAGCAAACTTGGTAGCAACATCAATCTCTGCTCCTGGATCCCTCTGTTTTCTTTCCTTGATAAACCTTTGTATAACAAAGGAAAGCATCAATTTCAAAATTTCCTCAGTTAACTCAAAATGTATATAAAAGGCACACAAAATTTCGGACCCGGCTTTCCTCCTTTGCAAAGGTGTAAAGGAGGGTTCGCTGCAGCATCTGGGCCGTTGGATCATATCTCAACGGCCCAGATTTAATGTATTATAAAAATATAATAATCAGATTTTTATAATATATTAAATCTGGACCGTTGAGATATGATCCAACGGCCCAGATGCTGCAGCGAACCCTCCTTTGCAAAGGAGGAAAACCCAATCCAAAAAATTTCAGCACATACCTTCCAAGAAGAACCTCTGAATTTATTGCTCCTAGTGCAAACTTCAGGAGAGAGAAAAATCTCACTTCTCTCACCAACATTTACGCTTATTGAATGGAAATGAAAAAAAAAAACAGAGAGAGAAGATGAATGTGCACCTTAGAACCGTAAACTTCAGCGGTATCAAAAAAGGCTAGGCCTCCATCAACACTGGCATTGAAAGCATCTCTGGCAGCTTTCTCTTTCCTTTCTACAGGAACCACAAATCTGATGTCAAAATATTGACTTTCATGGTTGAGATTTAAAATTGTTTCAACCAAATATATGGAGCAAAGTGAACTATTTGTTGCTGTTCCCCAACTGAATAAAGTATGGAACAGTAAAGTACCATATATTTATTCTACAAGTAAAGAAGGAAAAATGGGATTTTACTGTGGTGCAAGCCTACCAAATGAGAAAAGAAGTTTAGAAAACTATGCTTAGTGAGACAATGGCAGGTTGACAATTTAAGAGCATGTCACAGACAATAAAGCACAACACCAAACACCAACACTTCCCAGAGAAAAACCACGTTTGACATAACATGACACTTCAAATCGTAATTGGAGACATCATGCTTACTGTTTCCTCAACTTCGTGGGCAATAAGACTTCAACCATTGGGCTTAATTCAAGTCCATTACTCTATTCCACTAGGCATGAACGCTGCCAAGAAATTTTTCCCCATAAGTATAGGGCCTTTGATGATAGCTAAGAAAGAACAGAGATGATGTCTACTTTGTCCTACCTAACAAAGTCCATGCTACTTTCTCGGAACCATATCAGAGGATAAATTTACCATTCAGCAATTTACTACGGATATGATTTTGAACCAATTAAGTCATTGATAAAGGAGAAGTTACCATCCCATTCGAAATTGTTCCAGTAAGTATTATCACCCCAAGACCAGGCACCGATTCCAATTTTAGCCACCTTTAAGTCAGAACCACCCAACTTGACCTTCTCTTCCTCTGTTTTGAGCGTAGCAGAACCCTCAGAAGCAACTGCTCTTACTCTGTGGATTCTCGAGTGACCCAGAACACGAAAACACGCACTGCTGAAATGAAGGGCCATGAATGGGCAAAAGCAATTCAAATTCCACAAAAGGGTATCTGATTTCCGAGTACCCCAAAATTAAACTGAAGAGCAAGTTCGGAGAACAACAGGGCAGGGAATTACTGCAGAATTGAGGGGAAAATTGAGGTGAGAAGAAAAGAAACAACAGAAAATTATAGCAAGCAAACAATGAGGTGGTGGCTAATGGATGTACACGTCAGATTTAATTTTGTGGACACTGCCCGATTCTTTAATGTCCAAAAAGTGGACTTTTTGAACCCTTAACCAATTTTACTAAATTTCATTATAATCTTTTATTTTTCATTGCATTTTTTTAAAAGAAAAAGGTCAATGTCGTTAATAAATTAAATAAGTTCGTAAAAATATTTTTACACTATGAAGTATGAATACTCAAAAATCATGCATTTATTAATCCTATAATTATTTTTTTTACTCACATGAATCCTATAATTATAATTAAGAGCGTCAAATAAGGGTATGGTTTGAATTACCCACCAAACGCCAAATCAGCACATAATTAAGAGAAAATTGAATTAATATCTATCCCATGTCATTTTCATCCGCCATTGGCAAGTGATAATGCGAGCTGTTATTTTTTTTATAATAAATCAATAATGATGCTCAATTGGAGGCCTTTTTGTTAGAAAGACCAAATTTAAATCTAGGGCATGTTATGAGGGTATGTTGTGAGTTTTAACAAAAAGACCAAAGTTAACTCTAGGGTATGTTATGAGGGTATGTTATGAGTTTCTTATTGGGAAATCTGATAAGTGAGTTAGAGTTTATAAATTTAAGGAGTTTTCTCTTCTTATAGGTTAGTCTTTTGAGATAAATTCTCCCTTTAAGTTTGTATTCATCACATTCATATTTTTATTGGGAATTGTTATTAGGGTTATGGAAACCGGACCGGACCAGCCGATAGATCGGTCCAGTCTGGTTTCCATTTTTTTTATATTTCCTTTAGAATTTCATATTAATAAGTTTAAAATCTTTAATTTCTCACCAGTTTAGCTCCGGTTTGATCCCGATCTGACCTACTAACCCTTAACCCAGTATCCCAATCGATTTAATACCTAATCCGGATTTTAATAACTTGATCGTTATAAGTCTCACATTGTCATGGATATCAAATTAGGCAGTTGAGAGGTACTATGAGTCCAGATTGAAAAATCTCATGACCAAGCTTGGGCTCTGACTTTAGGCGATAGAGTATTTGTTGAGAAATTAATTTAAGAGAGAATAAATTGAGAATCGGGGAAACTAAAGACCTTACAAATAATGGCATTCTTTGAAAAGCTATGCCAAGTACAATTATGCGTGACAATGCGACTAGCTTTTTATCTATTTTTCTACTGTTCATAAATTTACCAATGACTTGAGACTTGTAAGATCAATTTGTGCAACAATATCTAACTTTTTGACTAAATTAAGCATCAATTAATCAATTCATTAATATCTGTAGGACTGGTAAGGTATTCCCTCCTGTCCTTTTATATATATATATATATATATGAGGTTCTTTTAACAAGGACTAAAAAATAGTTGAAATTGGTTAAAAATAAATATATAGAAAATTATTTTTTAAAAAAATGTCTTTATTTATAAATGAGTAAGAAAGAGAATAATAATGATAAAATGATAAAAAAGAATATAGAAAGGAAAGATGATATGAAAGAATAAAGAGAATAAACCAATATTTTAATTGATATAATGCATGAAATTAATTGAAAGTAAAATGAGTAAAATTGTATTTATTATTCAGATTAACTCAAATAAAACTTTATAAATCGGGGCAAGCCCATTAAAAAAAAGGGAACATTATATGTTTCCTTATTTTTTGTTTAATTGAGCAAAAAGCAAACACAACCCTATTTTCCTTTAATCACTTTATGGCTTTAAGTCTCGCCTCTTGAACTCGTTGAATCTTCACTCTCCAGTTTCAGTTTGCTTGATGTCTCCACTCCCCAATCTACTCAGTGCTCATCGTCTCATCAAAGATAAATTTTAGAACAATTATTTCACACACGTCTTTATATTTTTTCTTTCTCAAAATCTATTTCTGAAAAACAATTTCATAGAATTATTCTAAAAACAAAACTATTAAAAAAAGAATTAAACAAGCCCTTAGTTTCCTTTATTTTTGGTTTAAAGCTTGCGTATGATCTCTTTATCTCTATGCAAACAATAAAATTATAGGGCACATTCAGTCATTATATTAATTATATTTAAATGAATATCAAATTAAAAGAAGAGGAGTTAAACGAAAATCCACTTATGGTATTCCTTTATTATAGTATATAGGTTTACTTTTTCTGTTTAATAGGGTATTTTTAATATTACCTTTATTAAAAAAATTATAATAAAATATAAATATTTTCGTCCATGTTATTTAAATTTTTTTAATTTTTGCTAGTTGGTAACCTACTGATCATTGATCTACTGCATTGACCAATTTAGTGACCAGTCTTATTTTCAATCCCTAGGTCAACATGATTATATTTCAAAATCTGCAACAGGAAAACCAATAAACACGTTCCGTTTAAAGTCATACTTCTCAGCTCAGCAACCCCATCATCATTTAGGCTCTAACCAAGTACACCAACGAATTTCTTAGCTTGTTTTGCGGTTTTAGCTCCTGGAATTGGCACCACATTGCCTTGTGCTATACGCCAATTTAACAGGGCAAAATTATCAAACACCAGAAATAGAGGAAAACAATTATATGAATTATGTCACGCTCTTATCTCAATTTCAACCTTTTTCAGAGTATTTGTGAAAAATAATATGCAATTCAATAGGCAACATAGGAATAACATAACTATACTGATAATATGTGCATAATTACATAAATTTCTCATAGGGGTTTGTACATGATACTTACGATTAAGGTAACCGCACAAGGCTATTAGGATGTCTAAACTCATCCCAATGAAACGGAGACTTTTTCCCGTCTTCGTTCCACTATTATAATCCCCTCGTACGGTACTCTACATTATTGTTTACATATCTTCTGTCATCTCATGTCTAAATTGTTGGTATGGGAGGGTGAGATTCGAGAGAATCTCAGTAGGAAACAGATACCATAATGCATCATGATTGATGCTATGTGTATGACATGTTAGCTTTATCTAGATGTATGCCCCATAATGACATTTTTGCCTGCTCAATGTTTCATACAACAAGACTATGGCCACAACAAAAATAGAAACAGAGCTTCATTTATTCAAATATGCTCTACACAATCAAGTAAAGCAATCACATACATCATTACACAAGCAAAGATATCAAATACATGTAAGTAAGGTAAGTCCCCAACCTCTAGCTTTTCTCCTCGATTTAGGCTTAATTATTTTCAAGTCTCCAATCTCAAAATTCAGGGTATTACAAATTATCAATTATGCATTGCCAAAATTGCCAATGAGTCTTCTCTCAGATGGCATCACCTCACCCCTCCTATTGAGGAGGTTGGGGATCGATCCCCATATGGTTAAGGGCAGTGTGTGTGTCTGTGTTGTGTTTGGGTGTCTATGTAGTCCCTCCTATGGGGGGAGGGTTAGGATAGGTGTAGGAAAATGAAAAGTAATTAAAAAAAATTATGCATTGCCATAAAGGCTACATGAAAACCAAATGCAAAACTTGAAGCCTTGTTACAAATCAAGAACTTGAATTCATTGTATGTTGTGATCGCATGTATAACTATGTTATGAGTCTTGTATCAGAAAGCTTTGCAAGAGAAGTAGGGTTTTTAAGTTTAAAGGGATTCTCTCACCCAACATGCTAGTCTTTTGAGATAAATTATCCCTTTATATTTGTACTCATAACTTTAGTGTTTTCATTAAAAGGCCAATGCTCACAAAGAGGGCTGCTCATTGAGAGTCTTGACCAGCAAGAGGCCAAGTGCTCACATCAGAGAACCTCATAAGAGAAGTGGGGTTTATGAGTTTAAGAGATTCTCCCACCCAACATGACTAACCTTTTGATATAAGCTCTCCCTTTTTACTTGTGCTCGCAACAAACTATGAAATTCTAGAATCCAACGTAGGCAAGAATGGCAAAAAGCCACTAACAGACAACATTCCAGAATCATTAAGAGCATCAAAGTCTAGACCTATGTTTAAATGTTAGAAGCCTCTTCATCTAAAGACGCAGGAAACCAGATATTAGGTCATCTTTTTATGTAAATAAATCTAAGTATGACTGAGGGAGAAATGTTGTCATTTTATCAGTTAATGACACTAGTTTTACAGATGATATATTAAATGTGAAAATAATGAAAACAAAAACAATGAATTTCATTTAATCATGCATAACTCATTAAGATGTACCCAATATATTAATTATTAGGGGATAGCAAAACCGAACTTAAACCAAAAATCAAAGTGAACTAAATTCATTTTGGTTTTTTTGGTTCGGTTTTTGGTTTTGAATTCAATTTTTGTATGATAGATATTTGTTCTGTTTAACTCAAGCCCAACAATCATACTTGTAAAAAACGAAAGGTCAAGTGTCCCATTTGTATCTTCAGGAAGCACAATCATACTTTTACAACAACAACAAAAAAAAGCTTTCGAAAAGAGAGGAAGCTATGCCAGTTTTTGTCCAAGTCCAAGACAACATTTTCATATTTAATAAGTTTCCTAAAAATGATCAAACCGAAGTAATTCAGTTTGGTTATTTTCTCCTTTTCAATTTCGATTTGATGCTAAGAATATACTCAATTGGCTTTTACCGAAATCCGAATGCTCACCCTTTTAATTATAAAGGAAATTGAAGTTCACCTTGAGCAAGTAAACAATATGCAATCACTATAGTTTACTTGGTTTGAAGCAAATGAAATAATGTTTTACACTTGACAACCTTCATTGCCCTATACTCCAGGCGTGAAAACGATAATCTAAATCAATTGATGAATCACAACATAATGTAAGCTGCTTCAATTAATAGTAAAGGAAACTTTGTGCTTCTAAATTAAAAAACTTTCTCTGATACTTAATAGGGTTAAGTAGCAAATTTACTCCGGAAGTATAGATCCAGGAGCAATTTTGCCCTGGAAGTTTTTTGAGAATCAACTTCGCCCCGAAAGTTTCAAAACGTAGCAATGTTGTCCTTTTCTGTTAAAAAATTAACAGTCAACATCAATTTTTTAATGGTCAACGTTTGTTATTTAACGGAAAAGAGCAACATTGCTACGTTTTAAAATTTCTAGGGCGAAATTGATCTCCAAAAAACTTTTAGGACAAAATTGCTCCTGGACCCATACTTTCGGGGCAAATTTGCTACTTAACCCTACTTAATATAAGAGCTAGTAAAGGATTTATTTTGATCACAAATATAAGACCTTAATTAAATTTGTCTCATAAATTTATAATTCTTTTCACAAGTTCTCCTATTGATTACATATATTAAGAATTTTTTCATCAAGGGAATAATATCCAATGCAAATGACTAAAATAACTAATTTAACTAACTTTATTAATTTCTTTAAATTACCGGGACAATGCAGCCAACTTGGTAGCAACCGCAATCTTTGCTGCAGGATCCCTCCCTTTTCTGTCCTTGATAAACCTTTGTATAACAACAAAGAGAACCGTTGATTTTGATTTTCCTTAGTAAACATATTATTGGAACATTCTCTTATTAATGTAAATACTAGATTGTATACTCTTCTGATCATATTTGTAAGTAGAGAGAAAAATTTTTATATGAATGTATAATTTTATCCTTCATTTATTATTATATGGTCTTTGTTCTCATGGGATATAAAATATATTAAATAGGGGTAAAGATAAAAAATTGTTGAATTATATTTTAAGACAGAGTTAATACAGTCTAAAGTCTTCATTAGACTATATGAAATATGCTGAAGTTTTTAATTAGGAGCAAAGGAGTAATCATAGCACATTCCTTCCAAGAAAAACCTCTGAATTTACTGTTAGGGTATTTCGGGCAAAACAAAAAAGTACAGTTAGGTTGTTATTCTGTCATCATGAGTTATTAACATTGAGGCTCATCTCTCCTGTCTATATACCCCTTTTTTGATGATGTGTAGATATAAGAAATTAACTGAAAATGTATTTAAAAAAAAAAAGGCACACCTAAAATCTTAGCACGTACCTTCCAAGAAGAACCTCTGAATTCACTGCTCCTAGCTTGAGCCGCAGGAGAGAACAGAATCTATCTTATTACATCTCTCGCCAACATTGACACTTGTTGAATGGAAATTGGGAAAAAGAGAGAGAAGACAAATGCTCACATTAGAACCATAAAATTTCAGCACTGTCAAAGAAGGTTAGACCTTCATCAACACTGACATTGAAAGCATCTCTGGCAGCTCTCTCATTTCTATCTACAGGAACCACTAATTCTGTTGTCAGAATATTGATTCTTTTGGGAAATCTAAAATTATTCCAAGTTCCAACCAAATGAGGATCAGAGTGAACTAGAGTTTGCCAATTCTCAGATGAAGAAAAATATCATTACGATCTTATTTATAAGTCTTTTTTGTTTAACAAATTTAGTGCTATTTATAAGTTCAGTTTCAGTGTAACAAATGAGATTGTGACAATTTTGCTCCTATTTATTGTACCAATGAAGAAATAATTTAAAGATAGATAGAGAAGAAAGAGTAAAAAAGTACCCATTCATAAATGAGGGTATATGTGGAAATTAATCCCATAATCATTGAGTTGACTACCTTTCTTTGATATGTGAGATTTAGTTAAAAAGGATTTATAAATAGGACCAGAGTGATACAAAAGTGTGAAGATCCAACTAGTAAAAGGGGAAAAATGACATAAGAGTGTAATCTCCTGTGAATCATGCATGCAAACACTAGTACAAAATAGCTTTTTTAGACCGCAATATTTAGATCGGTTATTGCGAATAAGGTCTAAAAAGTATTACCGGTGGCAGTTTTGTAATTATAAAGAACTTTTAAGACCAATTCTTAAAATATGAAGTCTAAAATATATTATTTAGACCGGTTATCCAAACAACCAATCTAAAAAGATAAAAATAATTAAAAACTAAAAATATTAAAAAATTTTAGACTGGTTTTCACTAATAACCGGTCTAAAATATAAACATTCTAGACCTCATATTTTAAAATAACCGGTCTCTTTTCTTCTCTATTGTGACCTTGACCTAGCTCTAAACTTCTGCGACCTTGCTCTCGCTCTGATCTTCTCATTCTCATGTTTGTTGCTGCGGTGTTCTCACTTTCACATTGAATGAGTTTGTCGCCGCCACAACCTCACTTGCTTTGATCTCCTTCGTCGCAACTTTCCTCTTTCCCCGTGACATCCATCCTTCATCTCAACCTACATTGGCAACCTCACTTCTTTGTTGCCATGAGCTGCTTGCTTCTTTACCTTGACCCAGAGATGTATGAAGAAGATGAACTGATGATGCTATGAGGTTTGAATAATCTTTCCTTTAAATACTATATATAAATATCCCAACTCCACCTCTCAGTTTTCCACATCACAAAAACATAGCTTTCTTCCTTTACTTTTTCTTCCTTCTTGCTTCATTTGCTTCTACTTGCGATCGCTGCGTCCACCAAACTAAGGCTGCCTATTTCTCTGACGGCACTGCTCTTTCCTGTAACAATGATTTACTTTTCTCATATTGTTGAGTTAATTGGAATCTTTAAATTAAAGAGACAAGCAGGAAATAACTTGGTTTTGTGAATATGATGCAATTGGGCCATGTGGGTATGGCTCCTTGGCGTCGGAATTAAGTGGTGGATGCCTTGTAGCTGGTGTTCCTTCCTTGTACAAAAATGGAGCCGGTTGTGGTACTTTCTTTCAAGTGAGTAAAAACTAGATCTAAAGATGTGGATTTCCAATATAATTTGTACTGATTGCTCCTATTGTAATCATGCAAAGTGTTATCGAATTATGGATAATTTGTGTAGATAAGATGCAAGAGCTCAAGTTTGTGTACCAAATCAGATGTCAGAGTTGTTTTGACTGATCTCAATACCCATAATAAAGAAGCAGACAATAAGCTGGCCCCTCCATTACTAGAATTGATGAAGTTGCTTTTCAATGTGAAAGCATATAGGTATCAAACAAATGGTATGCCCTATCTTATTTTTGGTTATGCATGAAAGAATACTGAATGTTAACTTTCTCAAAGCTGCCATGATGGAGTTTGACATAAACATGTCTGGAATGCCTCTTGGGAAACTAAGCAAAAATAATATTCAAAAAGGTATGATTATGGTTTTCAATTTTTTTATATAAAATTTTAGTTGCTTATTTTTTCTTTGGCAATGGCAACATTAGAAATTATGGAGTGTGTTATTATTTATTGACTGATTGATAAATACTAATTATATGTGAACTTGCTCCCTTGTCCTAGGGTTTGAAACTTTAACAGATATACAGATCTGTTAAGTAATAATATTCCCAAACCTTCAGTCAGAGAAAGATTACTTATTGATGCTAGCAATCAATTTTTCACTGTAATCCCTGCTACTTATCTGTACGTTTGACTACCATTGCAAGATTTGTAGGCAAGTAAGGTTCTCTTGGAGCTTTGTTATTGGACTGTCTATTTGCAGAAACTCCTTAGAGCCTTTATGTATTTAAATAATGTTCACTCCTTAGGGCCTTTATGAGGAGTTGTTTTTCATCATTTAGTTACGGTTGTCATAGCTTACTTAAAATTATATGATAGTAAAAAATAGGGCACTTTTTTTTTTGGATTGGGATGATTTTAAAATCCTTCCAATCCAAAAAAAAAAGCCCTATTTATTTTTGTTTTAAAAACGTCACCTTTTAGACAGGTTTTCAGATATGACTTTTAAAACCGCTTATTTTAATAATCGGTTTTAAAAGTCTTGAAAAAAAAGTTTTTAGACCGATTTTTAAACAATCGGTCTAAGAATTCTGGACTTTTTAAACCTGGTCTTCGAGCAACTGATCTAAAAAAGTGATTTTTAAGACATGTGGCTTAACTAGTTTAAAAAGTAATAGACTTTTTAGACTGGCTGTATCAAGACCTCATTCAGAACCGGTCTAAAAAGTTATTTTTAACCGGTCTAAAAGGTCATTTTTCCACAAGTGAAAGTAGTAAAACAAGTTTAGAAATCATGTTGTTATGTAATAAATAACTAAAAGGGAGTTAGTTCTGGTGTTTAGGGGTAGTTAGCTAGTCATTAGCATTAGCAATTCGCAATTGCAAGAGAACAAAATTGTCTTTTTAGAGGAACCAAAGCAAAACCCAATTTTTCAACTAAATTTTCATCTAGTGGCTTGTTGTCGTGCAAGTAAACCTACCACTCCTCTTAACTTATTTACTAGTCTAAGATAACATTTTAGTATATATGCACTTGAACTCTCACTCCGAAAGAATGTGGGACTTGTTCCTTCGACACATTTAAATTTCATGACACTATTGTCAATCTGTAACACTGCACTAGCCCTAGTGCTGTCAACAATCTACATAAACAATATTGTATTTTCCAGAAAGAGAGCAATTGGCACTATTACAAAAAAGATAAAAGGTGACGCACATTTTGTAGCACTTCTTTAAACAAGTGCCACAGCTTCCCTTTTTTTATTTTTAACCTGTATAATTTTTTTTTAGTTACCAGCTGTGGCGCCTAATAGGTTAGGTGCCACAATTGGGGATGCCTAATGTGGTGTCTGCCTACACAGGCGCCACACTTGGCGCCACACAAGCAGCTGTGGTGCCTGACCCATCAGGCACCACAGCTACAACATATATCATGTGTGGCGCCTGGGCATTAGGCGCCACGAATCCATATTCCATGCTTATCCCAAAGATGAGCATGTAATGCTCATCCCCCAATTTTGGGGGTTTATTTATTTATTTTTTATTTTTTTAAAAAATACTCCATGTACAAAAAGTTAATTAGCTTAAAATACCAGGTGTCAAAATAATATTTCAGATATTGGGTGCTATTAAAAAAATATTTCAGGTTACTGGTATTGCAGGAAAAATATTTTTGAATGTAGAATTAGAAATTAATTAATTTGAGATACTGAATGATAAAAATATTTCCGAGTACAGTATATAATTTAATCCAAATAAATAAGAATATAAAAAAAATAAAAAAAAATGGTCCTCAACCCAAAATTGAAGGGATGAGCATATTGTGCTCATCTTTTGGATGAGCATAGTATGAGGACCCAGGCGCCACACATGATATATATATCAGTTGTGGCGCCTAAGCATTAGGCGCCACAGGCCACAGCTGATAGGCAATGTGTGGTGCCTAATTAATTAGGTGCCACACTTGCCTATTTTATATATAAAAAAAAAGGAAAAATTTTAAATGGATAGTGTATATCTCTTAATTATTTCATTTCCCGCGTAGTAGTTCCGTGTCCGTCCCCCATTCTTTCTCTTTTTGACTACTACTCCACTTTAATTATTCAACTACTCTCTCATCCATTAAATTACTTTCCCTTTCACATCTTCTTAGTAGATCCGTCGGCCCCCTCCCTCCATTTCCTATCATCTTCACACTAAAAAACACACTCAAACGCTCACTCGTCACTCAAGCTAGCGTCACCAACGTGGTCTCCCACTCCTTGCGCTGGTCAATTAATAGATTTGTAAGAAGAAGACTATTTCATTCTAGCTTGCTTTGTTTCGTTTGTCTTTTTGCTTTGTTTAATTTTTTTTGCCAACAAGCTTGCGTTTTTTAGTAATCTTTTAATTTATTTAATTAGTTGTTCATGTACTGTATTCACATATCAAGTTCTTGTATTGTGATATTTTTTATGTTAGCTTTGGAGAGTATTAATATAAGAACATTATTGTTGGGGAACTTGAATTTTAAATGTGAAAATTATATATATATATATATATATATATATATATATAATAGGTTGAAATATAAAATAGAAAGATTGACAATTTGTGGAGATGATAAATACGAAAGCCACTCATTTGTATATAAAGCTTCACAATCAGGAAGCATAAAAAAGAGCCACAGGAAAAAAAAAGAAGAAGAAGAAAAAAGAAAAAAAAGGACCCTCCTGCGACGCTTGTTTGAGGAAGTGCCACAGAAGCAAGCACCATAATAGGACCCCCCTCCTGTGGCACTTCCTCAAACAAGCGCCGCAGGAGGGTATTTTAAAAAAAAAAAATTAAATATTGTGGCGCTTCCAAGCGCCACAGCTTTTTTTAGTGGCGTCCAGATATGTGGTACTTCTCTAGCGCCACAGTTAATGCAATTATAAACGCCACAGCTTTACCTTTTTGTAGTAGTGTGGGGATTATAAAATGTGTTCACATCACTCATACACACTATGATAAACATAAACAAAACTTGAATTATTGAGATAGGATTTCAAACCTTTCCTTTTATCCTTTCTATTAGATTACTACCTCAACCACTTTGTCATATAAAATTTGTATGAGACAACCAACAGTGCCAAATCTTAATGTTGACCAACTAACAAGAAAAAAGCAACCATTCCAAAACTGCCTTTGACTACACCAACTTGCGTTTGAAGTCATTTTCCATTTCACAATTTAGGAGCATGTTACTAACTATAAACAAAACACTTCCAAAAAAGGGGAAAAAATTGCCGGGGCCATGTTTCACACAACATGACACTATAAAACATAATTAGATACTCTCTATTGCCTCAACTTGGCGTGCAAGTGTCTAGAGTTGTTTTTGCAGCAGGCACAATTGTGAGGATGTCTAAATCTAATCCAACATTATGGGCGAAGTCTAACAATTGGGCCATTGGACGTGCAAGTGTCAAGAGTTGTTTTAACTTTTCATTCAAGCCCATTCTATTAGGTAATACCCTTCCAAGTTCCAAACAATTTTGAACCATCGATATGGAGTATGGATATGATGTGAAAACAAGCAAGTAATTCATGTTGGGCCTAATGGAAGGGGATAATTCCTTATACCGTGATGAACCAATGTTTAAATACTTATTGAAAAATGTGCCCACAATATCTTAAATAAGATTGCCTCTAAAGAGTTGGGTAGAGTAGAAGGGGCTAGTCCCTCACATAATGACAAACCAAGATCTGAATCCTGGGAGAGGTGTACACATTTAATGTTTCACAATGTTTCAAACAAAATTATCTCCAAAGAGTTAGTTTAGCAAAATGGGCTAGCCCTTCATACCGTGATGAAATCCCTGTTAAGAGGTGCCTACATTTAGTGTCCAACACCGTTTCAAATAGTATTGCTTGTACCTTTGGGGAAAAAAAAGGAAATTTGCATTGAGTTCCTAAGCTAGATAAAATACGACACAAAGGTCCATTGAAATCTCTAATTTACAAGCAAGTCCTGTGAGATTTTAGTGCAATAAAATCGAAATGTGAAAAAACCAAAATGCCCTCAGTAAACCACACCAAAAGCTGACCCCTGATTCAAACTCCCTTCTCTCTCCCTCTCTCCCCCCTTAGTTAGTTAAAGCTCTATTAACAACACATTCTAACTTTGTATACCAAATGCAAATTTGAGAAATGACTTTGTGAATCGATGGTGATGACAAACACCTTCATTGCGACAAGGAAAAGCTTCACCGGTGATGAGGGAAAGCTACACTAGTGACAAATAAAAGCATCAACAAGCCACCCACGACGAAGAGGTTTCGATGATGATGATGGTTAGACAATGATGAGTGTTGCTTATCCAACGGCAATGTTGATGATGAAGAGCTTCAGCCATGGGGGAGAGAGGGGGGGAGTTTGAATCGGGGTTAGCTTTTTGGTATGTTTTACTAGGATATTTCGGTCTTTTCATATTTCGATTTTATTGTACTAATTTTTCACGGGACTTGCCTGCAAATTAGAGATTTCAAGGAACCTTTGTGTCATATTTTGTTTATTTTGGGCCTTCAGTGCAAATTTCCAAAAAAAAAAAAAGTAAGTATATTTCGTAAAGGGGAAGTAGAAGTTACCAGTCCATTCGACGTTGTTCCAGAAATTAATATCACCCCAAGACCAAGCACCAATTCCGAGCTTTGTCACCTTCAACTCAGAACCACCCAACTTCTCTTCCTCTGTTTTGAGCGTAGCAGAGCCTAACTCAGAAGCAACTGCTTTTACTCTGTGAACTCTCGAGTGCCACAGAAAACTGCTCAAACACACACTGGTGAAATGAAGGGCCATGAATAGAAACCAGCAATTGAAATTCAACAAAAGGGTATCTAAATCTTGAGTAAGAAAAAGAAAAACCCAAATTAAACCAAGGAACAAATTCAAAGAACAACTGGGGCACGATTCTTAGTCAGAATCTTGAAACTATTAACAAACCAATTTTTTTTTCACCATGAATACTCAAAAGCCATGCATTTATTAGTCCTATAATTACGATTAAGAGAAAATTAAATTAAATATCTATCCCTATTTCATCAGTCACTGATATTAATGTGGGCTGTTATTTTTATAATAAATCAATAAAGATGCTAAATTGAAGGTCTTCATTTTAGAAAGACCGGCTTAACCGGATAGTACCTGTTGAGAAATTAATTTAGGAGAAACAATGGATGTGTTTGGATTGACGATTAGATAAGTGATTTATTTTTATTTAGACTTATGAAATCTTAAAATTGGAAAAAAGTTAGATTGGGTAAAATAATGAGTGTTTAGATTGACGATTGAATAAGTAACTTATGTAAAAGTGAATGATGTTTGATTTGACTTTTGCATAAGTGGCTTTTGTATTATTTAAAAGAAAAAATTGTAAAAATTATGAAAAATGAAAAAATGAAGGGATAATTGTGAAAAAAGACCTCATTGGCAACTTAATTGCCAAATGGGACCTGGGAATATATCTATACATGGAGGGATTTTTTTACAATTTTCTCAAAAATTAACTTTGAAAATTTGGCAATGATATAATTTTAAATAAAATTATATCAAGCTCTAATTTAAATTAATACACTCCAAAAGTCTTTTCTATTATTGTGCACCTCAAACTTAAATTTTATAAATTATATCAGACTATAATTTAAATATTAAATCCTAACTCATATTTTCATATAACTCAAAATCTAACAAAATAAACCGATTAAATCCTCAATAATACCTCCAAGAATTCAAATAAATTATTTAAACTAAATTTAATCGGTAAAAACACCATATAGAAATTAATTTATAACATGTTTATAAAAATTATTATAAAATCATAAAACAACTAAATAATAAATTTAAACTGATGAAAATTAATTATTAATTATTTTCTACATTTCTACAGTAATATATTGACAAAACTCAAAATTTGCCTAAATTCTTATCCCAAAATATTTTCTAATTAGTAGAAGATTACTATCTAAAGAAAGAGAAAATTATTTAGAACATTTTTCATAGAAGAAGTTTTATGATTAAAAGTAATTTTGAATACCTCATTGATCTCCAAAGATTCTCAAAACAAAAGCCATCGCTTGATGACTCATTCCTAAGCAATTTTAAGCTCCAATTCTGAGCTTATTAGGATTGAAACTTTTTTTAGCTTTTTTCTTAAAGTCTATCGCTCAACCAAACACACCAAAATAAATAAATCACTGTTTACATGCGATAGCTCCCTCAACCACACCGATTGGCCTCTGAAATGAAAAAACGTCAAAACAAACACAAACACGCACAATATTTAGAAATTAGAATAGAGTGGGCCAAAACTAGAACTTGTAAATAATGGCATTCTTTTTTTTCTTTTTTTTTTTTGGACTGAAATAATGGCATTCAATTAAATTAAAAGCTATGCCAAGTACAATTCCGCTAGAAAATGCGGCTAGCTTTTTCTCTATTTTTCTACTGTTAATAAATTTACATATGACTTGGGACTTGCAGGCATCGTTGTTAAAATCGCGCTTCAACTCGTAAAATTGTACGAATTTACGCTTGCACCTTCCCTTTTCGTGTTGATTCAGTGACAAACTCGGAAGAATAAAAAAGCGTAATGACTCGCAAGTGAAATCGCAAACTCGTAGCAATATCGCGATATCATAGGTTTTTTACGAGTTTGATTATGAGATTAACTTTCTTGTCTTTTCTTCGGTTTTTCTCTCACGGCCACTGAGTATATTGTTATACTATATTTTTATTCAACTCCACGGGGTCAAAATCTGTAAATACTATATTTCAGGCTTTTTACTATCAAATAAATAAACCCCAGATCATGAAAAAGTGATAAAAATTAACTCTATTCAATTACATTATATTAGTAACAAAAGCAAGTAGTGTTACTTCAGCTTTTGGAATTTTTTTTAACAACTAGTTTATTTTTATTTATAAATAGAATTATTTGAATTTATATAATTTAGACATGTAATATTAACAATTTTTGTTTATAAATATGTTTTTTATTTTGTTATTTGTTGGTGGTTTAATTTGGTACTATGTACTACTACCTCTCATCCTTAATATAAGAGTTAATTGACTTTTTTTGAAAGATTAAAAAAGCTAATTAAGTTACATTAAAGTACTTATATTTATTATTTTTCTTCAAACTAATTTTCCTAACTTATAAACTAATATAAAATATAATAGTTCACATCATATATTATGATTAAATAATTTATTTATCTTCATCAATTTCCCTAAAAAAATTCAACTAGCTCTTATATTAAGGACTGAATAGAGTAAGATATATATAAGAATTGCTTTCAATAAGAAGATATATGCACTTATTAAAAGCAATTAACTTGTCATATATGTATTTTTTGCAAATATATTAATTTACGCATATATTAAATTAAATATTAATTTATTTTTAATTTCAATTATTTAGATTTGAAATACATTTAAACCAATTATTTTTTATTTTTTTGTATTTTGATTATTTAACTATATGCTTTTAATACCTATTTATTGATAGAGATAAACTCTTACGATTTTACGACCCGAGTTTACAATCCGAGTTTATGCTACTGTCACGAGTTTGCTTAAACTCGCGAGTTTGACAACCTTGCTTGCAGGGTTAATTTTTTGTGGGTGTATCTAACTTTTTAGTTGACTAAATTGTTATTAAAACTAATGAATGCTCAATTTAGTCAAAAAAGTTAGATCCAGTAGAAAAATATAGATACCCTCTTAAGAGTGCCTTTGGATGAAATAAAAATAAAGAACAGCCCTATCTTTCTTCAATTGCTTCATAATTTAAGCTTTTGCCTCTCAAACTCGCGGAAGCTTCACTCTCCAATCTCAACCAACTCAACATCTCCACTCTTTAATCTACTCGGTGCTTGCCTTTTCATCAAATATGAGTTTTTTTTAAGAACAATCGTTTCAAATAAGTCTATTTTTATTCAAATATTATTATTTAGAACAGTCATCCAAACTTTTTTTTTTTCTGGTTTTTTTCCCAAAATTTGTTCTGAAAACAATGTCATAAAATTATTTTAAGAAAAAAAATTAAATACAGAATTAAATAAGGCCTTATTTTTTTTTCCTTTTCCAATTTTGGCATGTGATATCTTTATCACTATGCAAACAATAAAATATTTATATGTCACATTCTCACATCAGTTCAGCCTATATTAAGAGAGAATCCCAATTAAATTCAATTGAAATACTGAAATCTAGATTCAAGCATGTACTTTAAACAAATTCTTAATCAAGTTAAGATGCCTATTTAGAGATTTTTAAATGTTGTTGAAAAAGACTTCAATATCTCTCTCATTGAAATCATAGAATGCACTTTCTAAATATTTTTTTTTTTTATGCATTCACTTTCTAAATATTTGGCGTGAGGTATCTTCTTTCTTCTTTATCACTCTCTTTCCCTCTTTCTTTTTCTGTAATGTGTTTGGTTTAAGGGGAGGGGAGGGTCAATTACAATTTTAGATGGGAGACATTCAAAATTTACTCTCTCATTTTTTTAAATTTTAAATTTCTGTCTAAAATTTATCCTCTCATTTTTTTTAAATTTTAGATTTACACCTAAAATTTAAATAATTTCAACCCAAAAAAATAAGTTATCCCGCCCGTCCCTTCCCCTGAACCAAACACCCTAAAATTTCTTCATTTTCGCTTTTGCCCTCACAAATTCACATTTGTGGGCCCAACAATCATTAGCTTTTCACCGTACTTTGCAAACTTACGTTCGATATCCATATATCATGCCTAAAGAGAAGAGCCTTGGACTGGAAGATTCTATGACTTTGGACTTTCGGAACCACCTCGTAGCCTCTCTGATTCTTCACCTTACTTTTCAAGGTTTCTTTCTCTCTTGTCATTAATCAATCTCTGTTCGATTTGAAAGCTGTTTTCTTGATCGTTTTTATGCCAGTTTTGGTCTCCAGTGTTATGAGGACGAGACTGAGGGACCTTGAGAACAACATGAACGCTGAACATCAACAATGAAAAATTGGGGAGAAAAGGAGTTTTCATATGCTTGGATATGAGAGAAAATGGGGAAGAAAGGAAGAGTGGAGAGGAAAATGAAGCATGGGATCCAGTTATGCTTTTCCTTGATTATAATATTGGATTAAGCTGCAAAAATACTTCTAAACTTTTAGTAGAAAATGCGTCTAACACTATATATTTTTAAAAAATATAAAAATACTTATAAGTCTTTTAAATGAAAGCAAAAACACCAAACACCGTTAATCCCTGTTAGTTGACTGGAAAAGTTTATTTCAAAGCTCATATGGTCATTATAATTTCCTAACAGGCAAATGTAATTATCCAGGTGTACTCTTTGTTCTTTTTGTTTTACAAAAAAAAAAAATCATTACTCAATAAACTGATAAAACCATGAGTCTGAAAACTAAAACGACTGCAAAATACTGAAAAAAAAAAATGGTTTTGTGATAGGATAGGTTCTATTAGATGAATTGAACTGGAAAATTTTCAGGCGGGAAGTGTTCCATTGTTAATCTCTACAGGAAAAAAAAAACTGACTCTTAAATTAAAGAGCGGAGCAGAGGAAATATATAACTACATATTTTTACTTTTGCCATTTAACAAGGTATTTTTTAATATTACTTTTATTAAAATACTCTTATAAGTAAATATAAATATTCTTGTACATTTTAAGAAGGTGAATCTTGGAGCAGCGCTAAGGTTATTACCATGTGACATAAAAGTCACGTGTTTAAATTCTAGAAACAGTCTCTTCGCTTGTGGGGATAAGGTTGCGTATATATATCTCTCCCTAAAACCTACCTGATACCCCAAACCCTACCTGATAAGAGCCTTTTGCATTAGATCGTCCTTTTTATTCTTGTACATTTTATTTAAATTATATTTGGTTTACTTCTCACTAGTGTGACGCTGGTCAACCATCGTCTAACTCATTGGTTAAATAACTGGTCCAATTTTTATTACCTTGGTTAACATGATAAAATGTTTCAAAATCTTTCTATAGGAAAACCAATAACTCGTTCAATGTCTGACGCCATGCTTCGGAGCTCAAATATCTCATCATCATTTAGGCTCCAGCCAAGTGCACCAACAAATTCTTTAGCATGTTTTGCAGTTTTAGCTCCTGGAATTGGCACCACGTTGCCTTGTGCTATAAGCCATTTTAGCGCTACCTAAAAGCCAAAGTAAAAGTTTTTCCTCTTTTATTAAAACTGCACTCTTAAGAATCTCATGAACTGATCATTAAAAAAAAAAATTAAAGTCATAAACCCTATTCTGGTCTTCTAATGATGTTGTCATTAGCATTTTACTTTGATCATGATTTTAGCATGATGGGATATCTATTATCTCCTTCTGATATTTAATATAAGATCTAATTAGGAAGTTGATGTTAGTCATAAATGTAAGATCTATTTCACATTTCTATCCATTTTTTCTCAAATTAATCCTATTGATATTCACTCAAAAATAATCAAGTAGGAGAAGGGGAGAGGGAATTAAGGAAAATGATTCTGATGTTTTTTAAAAAAACATATCATATTAACTAACTTAACTAACATCATTAATCTACTCAAAGTAAATAAATAAGTCTTATATTGAGGAGCGTAGGGAGTATATCCTAGAAAAATGTCATGCATTTACTAACTCAAAGGGATGCTACTGCTGAGGATGGCTCAAAAGGGTGAAATTGAACTAAGGTTATATAAAAAATGAAGTATAAGTGTCCTCACTAGATTGCTAGGAAAAGGTTTATACAAACTGTACTACAATACTATACAAAATGTTCAAATTATAAGTGTCACTTGAAGATAAGAATGAACCTGTGTATTTGTTTTATCATACTTGTCTCCTATCTCAGCTATTCTTTTCAGGAAAGGTTGGAGCTGCAGAATAAATTCTGCAATTGAGGAAAGAAGCAAGGTGGCTACATGTATTAAATCCGCAAAATCACAAAGGCCTTACCTTTCTTAGGTACTCTGGGGTATAAACTATGCGTCGAGGGCCGGTTGGTGGATTATCAGGACCATACTTTCCTGATAAAACTCCTGTTTAAGATCAGGATACAGTAAATATTGTCAGCAACCACTTCTACTCAAAAGCTTATAATTAGGTCATCATTTACAACAATATCTAACAAGTTTGATTCATCAAAGAATAGAAACAAGGGAAAACAATCACATGAATTATCAATCATGCATTGCCAAAAAGGTTACATGAAAACCAAATGGAAAATTTGAAGCCCCGAAGCCCTATTGCAAATCAAGAACTTGAACTTTGTTGTGATTGTGATAGGCACCAAGGACCTTAGAGAATTACACCCCAAAAACTAGCTATTAAGGTGGGAGAGTTCAGGTACTTAATTACCCCATCAAACAGCCCATATAACTCGATGTAGGACTTGGGCAACCCATACTACCTTAATCTCTATCAGATTGCATGTATAACTATGTTATGAGTCTCACATCAAGAGTCTTGCAAGAGAAGTAGGATTAATAAGTTCAAAGGGTTCTCTCACCCAACAGACTAGTCTTTTAGAATGGGACATCCAACTTATACTCATAACATTGGTATTTTCATTGAAAGGCCAATGATCATGAAGAGGGCTAATCATGGAAGGCTTTGATCAAAAGAGGCCGAGTGCCCATACCAGAGAGCCTTGCAAGAGAAGTGGGTTGGGTTTATATGTTCAAAGGATTCTCACACCTAGGACTAATCTTTTGGGATAAGCTCCCACTTCATATTTATTTATGCTTGTAACAAACTATGACATACTAGAATCTAACAAGGGCAAGAATGGCAAAAGGCCACTAACAGAGGACATTTTGGAATCATTAAGAGCATTGAAGTCTGGATCCATGTTTAAACGTTAAAAGCCTCATTGTCTAAAGAAGCAGAAAATCAAATATTGGGTTATCCTTTCATGTAAATAAACCCAAGTGTGACTGAAAGAGAAGTGTTATCATTTTATAAGTTGACGACACAGAAAACAATACAATGAATGTTTATAAACAAAAATATTCATTTGATCGATCATACAGAACTCATTGAGATGTACCCAACATATCAATTATAAAGCAAAGAGAAATTCACCTTGAGCAAGGGGACAATATGCAATCACTGTGACCCCAAGTTCATCACATGCAGCTTTCACACCATTCTCCTCAGGAGCCCTGTAGATGAGGCTATAGTTTACTTGATTTGAAGCCAATGAAATGCCTCTCTTCTTAAGCTTCTCATAGGCCTCACGGAGCCGCTTTTCTGATTAAAAAAGAAAAGGGAGAACAATATTACATATAATATAACAACAATTCAGTTAAAAAAGCAGGACATGTAATTATTCCAAGAAATTATACGATTATAGTTTGAAACACCAACAGCCTTAACAAGGCCTTGTTCAAAATCATCTCCCAGCCCATCAATATACCCTGAAAATCAGTTTACCAGTGAACACAGCCTTCTCTTAATCTGATTCCATAGTTATATGAAATAATGTTTTACACTTGACAACCTTCATTTTCCCATACTCCAGGCCTGAAAACAAGAGCATCAATCAATTATTTGATCAAAGCATAATGTTAGATGCATCAACAAATAGAAAAGGAAACTTTGCTTGTTAATTAAAATATGTACCAGTGAAGCTGATAAAGCTCCACTGAAGAAAGTCCAAGTCGACCGAGGGACTCTTTAAGGGCAGTGAGAACACTTTGACGGCCAAACCGCCAGGGCAATGCAGCAAACTTGGTTGCAACAGTAATCTCTACTCCTGGATCCTTCTGTTTTCTTTCCTTGATAAACCTTTTATAACAAACAATGAGAAGCATTGATTTGTAAAGTTCCTTAGTTAACTCAAAAATGTATAAAATAGGCACACATAAAATCTGAGCACATACTTTCCAAGAAGAATCTCTGAATTTACTGCTCCTAACATGAGCTGCAGGAGAAAACAAAATCTTACTTCTCTCACCAACAATGACACTTATTGAGTGGAAATTGGGTGGAAATAGGAGAAGATAAGTGCTCACTTTAGAACCATAAATTTCAGCAGTATCAAAGAAGGTTAGACCTCCATCAACACTAACATTGAAAGCATCTCTGGCAGCTTTCTCATTTCTGTCTACAGGAACCACCAAGTCTGATGTCAAAATATTGATTCATAAGGGAAATCTAACATAATTCCAACCAAATGAGGGTCAAAGCAACTAGAGTTTGCCGATTCCCAGCTGAATAAAAGTAGAAAACAGTGAAGTTCTACATGTTTGTCCAACTAGTGAAAGTGGGAAAATGACATAAGAG
Organism: Inga leiocalycina; assembly: GCA_963242795.1. Taxonomy (NCBI): domain Eukaryota; kingdom Viridiplantae; phylum Streptophyta; class Magnoliopsida; order Fabales; family Fabaceae; genus Inga; species Inga leiocalycina. The sequence continues at coordinate 63,596,819 of OY725325.1, forward strand.
TGTAAACAAGTTTAGAAATCATGTTGTTACGTCATAAATAAATAAATAAAAGGGAGTGAGTTAGGGGGGTTCAGGGGTGGTTAGTTAGTTAGTTAGTAAATGGGTTAAGAGGCAATTAGTTAGTCATTAGAAACTGCCCATATCAGGGAAACACTCTTATATTTGAAATCAACTGTGTGAAGTGAAGCACACTCTCTCTCTTCTTTCTCTCCCTTCCTTTCTTCTCTCCTTCCCTACATCTTTTCGAAATCTCAAGTTCTAATATATTGAAATCATTAAAAATAATACAATAATATGTCAATAATACTAATAAACGGTTCCGGTTCAACCACCCCGTTCCCAACCCAACAGCTGGTCTGAAACGGTCTAAATGGCGAAATGGTTGAACGATGAGGAACGAGCCAAAAACTCTTCTGGGCACCGTTTCGACCGGTTTGACTGTTCGGTTCCAGTCCGATTTTCACAACATTGAGTGAAATATATTGAAAATGACTCAAAAATAACATTAGATTAGTATATAATAAATTTTAATTAATTTAGAATATACTTTACCCCCAACCAAAAAAAAATTATGTGAAAAGTACAATGTTGTGACTTATAAATAAAAATAACTTCTCTATGCTTTATAAATAGAACTACAAAGAGTGTATGATAATTTAAAAATCTGCCACGTTTAATTTTTTTTTATTATAAAGATGCTTAAAATAAAAACAATTGAAAACGAGAATAAGAAAGATGAGAAGATGGGGCCCACGTGAGAAGGGGAATGCTGAGCACTAAAACCTTGAAATGACGCAAAACGACCTCCTTTTTAGGCTGAGCATTAGGTGCTCATTGATTCCATGAGCACCTATTGTAGACTCGGAATTTGGATAATGACTGGGAAATAAGGGATAAGAGATTGATTAGAAAGCATAGAAAAAAAAAATTTTAAAAACATTTTTCCGTAGTTTGAGATAAATACATTCAATTTGAAATTTTAAATATTTTCATATTACTTTTATTAAGGTGTAAATTTATATTAAAAAATTTTAAATCTAATTTAAAGAAAAAGATGAAATAAATAATACATAAATTTTTTATATATAAATTTATACCTTAAAAAAATAATATAGATAATATGTAATCTGTCCGTTCTTATATTTAACCAACTAATAATTACAATTAACTAAGATGAGATAGTGGTGCGAACAAAATTGCATCCTTTTTAACCCTTACAGAACAAAATTGCTGATCCGTTAAAACTTCCCAAGCAAAACTCAAAGAAACAGTTAATAAAGGGGAAGTAGGAGTTACCAGACCATTCGAAATCGTTCCAGAAAGTAATATCACCCCAAGACCAAGCACCAATTCCAAGCTTTGTCACCTTCAACTCAGAACCACCCAACTTGACCTTCTTCTCTTCCTCTGTTTTGAGCGTAGCAGAGCCTAACTCAGAAGCAACTGCTTTTACTCTCTAAACTCTCAAGTGCCACAGAAAACTGCCCAAACACACACCGGTGAAATGAAGGGCCATGAATAGAAACCAGCAATTGAAATTCAACAAAAGGGTATCTAAATTTTGCGCAAGAAAAAGAAAAACCCCAATGACACTAAAGAACAAGTTCAGAGAACAACTGGGGCACGATTCTTAGTGTGTGTTTGGATCAGTTTTTTTTAATAGCTTTTACGACTTACGAGGTAAGTGTATAAGAGGAGTTTTATCTCAGGTTGCGTAAATCATGGTTTGAAACCATGGTTTGAAAGCTTACCAAACACTCACTAGTCAGATTCTTGAAACTATTAAAAACCCAATTTTTTTTTCACTATGAATACTCAAAAGCCATCCATTTATTAGTCCTATAATTACGATTAAGAGAAAATTAAATTAAATATCTATCCCAATTTCATCAGTCACTGATATTAATGTGGGCTGTTATTTTTATAATAAATCAATAAAGATGCTAAATTGAAGGTCTTCATTTCAGAAAGACCAGCTTAACCGGATTTGGCTGCGGTCCGCTGCCTAGCGGTCCGGTGTCAATCCTTTTCTCCCAAACTACATCGTTTTGGTATAGTTTGGGGCTAAAGGGGTGAGTTTTTTTTTTAAAAAAAATAAGATATAGTATTTTGAAATATTTTTTTGGAAGTATCTAGTATCTTAAAATATTTTTTAAGTAACATATAGTATCCTAAAATAATTTTTAGTACTTTAACCCCTTGAAATATGTTTTCAGTTGTATCCAATGTGTTAGCAGACTGATTGTAATTTAACTCTTAATATATTTTAAAGAGTTCAAAGCACCAAAAAAAACTTTAACCCCTTAAAATATGTTTTCAATTGTATCCAGTGTGTTAGCAGATTGATTGCAATTTAACCTTTAATGTATTTTTTTAGTTCCAAAAATCACTTTAAAATATTTTTTTGGTGTTTTTAACCCTTTAAAATATTTTTTTGGTGCTTTGAACTCTTTAAAATATATTAAGAGTTAAATTACAATCAGTCTGCTAACACACTGGATACAACTGAAAATATATTTCAAGGGGTTAAAGTACTAAAAATTATTTTAGGATACTATATGTTACTTAAAAAATATTTTAAGATATTAGATACTTCCAAAAAAATATTTCAAAATACTATATCTTATTTTTTAAAAAAAAACTCACCCCTTTACCCCCAAACTACACCAAAACGGTATAGTTTGGGAGAAAAGGATTGACAGCGGATAGTACCTGTTGAGAAATTAATTTAGGAGAAACAATGGGTGTGTTGAGAAATTAAATTGAGAGAGAGAATAGAGTGGTCCAAAACCAGACCTTGTGAATAATCAATAATGGCATTCAATTTTTTTTTTTTTTGGAAAGAAATAATGGCATCCATTTAAATGCTATGCCAAGTACAATTCTGCTTTTGAACCCAAAAAAAAAAAGTACAATTCTGCTAGAAAATGCGGCTAGCTTTTTCTCTATTTTTCTACTGTTAATAAATTTACACATGACTTGGGACTCTTAGGGAGTGTTTGGTTTGATGGGAGGGTGGGGGAGGGAGGAAGGGGTAAATTATCTTTTTGGGTTGAAGATATTTAAATTTTAGACGGGACTCTAAAATTTAAAAAGAATAAGAAGATAAATTTTGAGCGGAAGTCCAAAATTTAAAAAAATGATAGGGTAAATTTTAGGTTTCTTTTATCTAAAATTGTAATTTTCCTACCCTACACTACCCTCCCCTCCCCTCCCAACCCTCCTCTACCCTCCCCTCAAACCAAACACACCCTTAGTTAACTTTTGCGGCTGTATCTAACTTTTTTTTCCGCTAAATTATTATTAAAACTTTGACTGCTCAATTTAGTCAAAAAAGTTAGATACAGTAGAAAAATATAGATACCCTCTTAAGAGTACATTTGGCGGAAATAGAAAAAAAGAACAGCCCTATGCCCCTATCTTTCTTCAATCGCTTTGCAATTTATGAATTGTGATGGCGGTATACTTACTTATCAGTGGTTTTTTGCTTCAAAAGTTATTGGATCCTTTGCATATGTTTAGGACGGCTTATGAAATTAATTGCTTGCCCCCAAAAACCCATCAAAAGCCACTATTGACCAGAAGCCACTTTTTGTGCTTTTGGTGAATCAAGATTCACGATTGGGAAAAAAAAAAAAAAGGGCACCTCACTCATGTTACAACATTCTCTCTCCTGCTTCCTCCTTAAAAATTTTTTCCTTCTCCTTTTGCTGCAAGATTTTATACATGAGAAAAATAAATGAATAAAAAAAACAAATCAATATGTATATCGGTATGTGATTAATTAGCAAATTATATAATAATCAATTATTTAATATTCAATAATTAATGAATAAAAAAAACTGAAAAATACCCAATAAATTTATGTTTATAAAAGTATCAAAAGAAGGGAAAATAAATAATAAATTTTAGAGAAAATTGAGGACGAGTCTCCATTAAAAATTTAACCGATGAGAAAAACTTGATAAAGTTTTATACACAAGTATCAAAATAATACAAATTTTATACACTCGAAGTGTCAATACTTTGAATTTTTTGATTTATATATAATATAAATATGTATTATTCAATAAAATTTATGTACTTTAGTTATAAATAAATATGAACTAACAAAAAAAGAGAAATACTTGTATACTCTAGGAGCGCCACCTCATCTATATCCTGATTAATTAAAATGTAACAACTCATCTTATTTTAATTCTATATGACATATAAGTCATATGTAGAAATTCAAATTTTATGATTTTAGAGATGATGGGAGAGAATTGAGTTTTTTGTTTTTATAAATTAAGAAGTTTGTGTTTTTTTTAAATTATAAAATTTGAATTTCTCCATATGACTCATCTGCCATGTAGAATTAAAGTAAGATGAGTTGTTATATTTTAATTTGTTAGAGTACATATGAGGTGGTATTCCTGGAGTATGTAAGTATTTCTCAAAAAAAAATATGTATTATTGAATTGTACGGGATATGTGATCCAATTAGTTATTTAATATTATTTTATCAAATTATATGTTTTAGTACCAAATTTTCTAACTTAACCTTTTTCACTTTTTTATAATTTTGATTTTGATTTTAATTTTTATCTTATAATTATGGGCGAAGGTGCAAATTTGGCAATGAACAATTTCGCCCGGAGCATCCATAAGAACTATCTATTTTGGGGTGCAAAATTGGCAATAATCAATTTTTTCAGTAGCTGATTTAACCATGACGTTAAATAGCCCAACGTTGACTGTTAAACGAATGGATGGAGGAAAGATGTTTGACGAGAAAGTGAGTTGGCCCTTGTTAAAAGGTGATGTGGCAAGTATAGAAAGGTGGTGTGACAGATTAATATAAAAAACACAGGGCAAATAGATAAAAAGGGAAAATAAGCACAAGAAATTAAAAAACACAAAAAAAGGGAATTAAGGCAAAAGTGTCGTGGGAATAAGCATAATCGACCGAGAGACATAATCGATAGTCAAGGGAATTAGGGCAGAAGTGTCGCGATAATCACAGTTGTGATCGCGAGAGACAGATACGATAGTCATGGTAATCAATGGCGAAACGCGCGAGTGAGGTATAAATCGAGATTCTTCAACGATTGCGGATAGGATAGTGGGACCAAGCGTGGAACACGAGCGCTAAAAGGGACAAAGGATTCTGATACTGTTACGTACGAACAGACACAGGAATCTTTAAAGGTAAATATCGATTGTTACAAAAGTTGTTCTTTTTTCATCTTTCATAGTAAAATCCCGTCGAACCCCTTCAATAATATGGGCATTGACATGTTTCAGTGTGAATGGCGACAAATGATGATGATATGAACAGGGATAGGATGGACAAAATTGAAGGCAATAAAGAGGAGACAAATGAAGAGAAGTATGCGAGGCTTGTTCAAAAGGTAAGTGATGTTTTTTCTCTGACTAAAAAGGGTGTAGAAGGGACTAAGGAGAAACTTAGACAAGGGCATATTAGTATAGTTGACAGTATCGTGAGATTAGGTGAAAATACTGATGAGAATATTGGTGCGGTGGAACCAGAAATTGGAAATGACAATCAATTAGGGGGAAATGTAGATGTGGGTAATGAAAAAGGTGTAGAGCAAGAGGTAATCAACTTGAGAGATGTTGTTGAAGGAGAAATTGAAATTCTGGATGATTGGACTGGAATTAAGGAAATTAGTGAAACAGAGTTTGAATATGTTGGAGGGTCACATGAAGATGGTTCGGGCAGTGAGGATGAGAGCTTTATAGCAGAGAGTCAAAGCTCGAATACTGAAGAGAGTTTGGTGGATGAAATTAAAGATTCGGATGCTTGTGAAGGTAGTGATTATGATAAGATTAGGATGGTGTAGGCCTGAATCATGGTAATGGGCCTGTACAAGAGTATATTGGGCCTTGTGCATATCTGGAAGGTCAGGAAAGTGGGTCATTTTTCATGGTGGGTATGACCTTCTTAGACAAAGATGAGTTGAGGAGAGCCATTGATAAATATGCTATAAAAAATGGAGTTAATTTCAGAATTGTTAAAAGTAACCAAACCCTATTGATCGCTACTTGTGAAGTGGGCTACCCATTTAGGTTATATGCGTCTAGAGATGGTGATAATGTGGGGTACATGTTGAAGACTTTAAATCATGAGCATAAGTGTGCTAGGGTTTACAAGAACAAAAGAGCAAGTGTCTTGTGGCTAGCCAAACACTTTAAGGAGAAAATACAGGAGAGCCCTCAATATAGTAGTACTGAAGTGAAGAACGAGGTTGCGCGAGAGCTTAAAGTATGTGTGAGCTTATACAAGTGCAAGAGGGCAAAGAGAAAAATAATACAAGAGATGGATGGTAGTTATGTAGACGAATTTGCTAAGCTTGAAGCATACTGTAATGAATTGAGATTGACAAATCCTAGGTCAGATGTTAATGTTGAGATCAGTGAGGAGGATTTAGAGCAGGGCAGGCGGGTTTTTTAAAAAATGTTTGTGTGTTTCAATGCGTGCAAGGTATGTGCTGTTTAGCATGAGTTTATTAGAGAATGGTTGTTGTTTTTATTAATTGTATATGTTTAAGTTCAGTAGTGTGTGAATATGATTCTTTTTTAAACTCCATGTTTAGGTTCAGTAGTGTGTGTATATGTTTAAGTTCAATATTGCTTAATGTTTATTGTAGTCAAATGTCTTCTTTTTTCAGGTTGGTTGGAAAAGTGGGTGCAGACCCTTAATTGGGATTGATGGGACATTTTTAAAGGGTAAGGCAAGGGGTATATTGTTAACTGCTGTTGGTGTTGATGCAAATGATTCTCTATACCCATTAGCTTTTGGGTTGACACAAAAGGAGAATGTACATAACTGGACTTGGTTCATTCAATGTATTTAGTCTTCTCTGGAACTTGATAATGGTTCCAATGTTACACTGATTTCAGACATGCAGAAGGTGGATTTAAGTGACATGATATTTTTTATACTTAACTACCCAGATTTTTATATACATATCATGTCTGAAATACTGGTATTGATGCAGGGTTTGCTACATGCCGTGTCTGTAGTACTCCCTCACACCGCGCATAGGCTTTGTGCAAGGCATATTTATGCCAACTGGTCAAAAACATGGAGGGGTCGTGAGATGAAGAAGAAATTCTTCGCATGTGCCTGGAGTACCTACGAGGAAAAGTTCCAAGACAATATGAAGGCGCTTGAACGTCTGAACAAGCAAGCAACAACAACAGTTTCATACCCTGTTAAATGTTGGGTAAGAGCATACTTTACTAATAGATGTATGTCTTGGGCTGTAGACAACAATATAAGTGAGAGTCTCAATTCGTGGATACATAAGTATAGGTATTTACCTGTAATTAGGATGTTTGACGGAATTAGAGTTAAGATGATGGAGAAATGGGCTAGATGTGAGGAACAAGTTAGGAACTGGAAGGGAAACTATAGCCCCAAGTGTATGGATTTATTTGAGACAAATAGGTACTTGGCAGTGAATTGTAGAGTCAGTTTCAATGGAGATGAGGGATATGAGGTTAGTGAGGGTCAAGATAGGCAAACAGTTTGTCTCAATAAGAAAACATGCACTTACAGGATGTGGGATATAACTGGAATCCCATGTCAACATAGTCTATGTGCTATGTATCATGCAAAAATTGACCCTATCACCCAAATATCTCAATACTACCACAAGGAGACCTATATTGCTAGCTATAGGACAAAGTTTAAACCTGTTAGGGGCAACCAATTCTGGAAAACAGAATGTTTCCCAGCTATGCTACCTCCACCGGTTGCCATATTACCTGGGAGACCCCCTAAAAAGCGAAAAAGGACAGAAGAAACACAGAGGAGGAGGAACGTCTCTTGTCCACAGTCTTAAAACCAAGACACACAAGTTGAAAAACTAAGCAAGAAAGGGATGACAACTAAATGCACTTTCTGCCGAAAAGAGGGACATAACAAAAGTACATGCAAAGAGGTATAATATTTTTCTTTTTAACATTCATATGTTATAATCTAGCGACCTATCATATTCTATTTTTTCTTGTTTTAGGCACCTCCATCAACTCAACGTCGACCAGACAGACCTATGAAAGCTTCCACTGAAGCCCAACAAACTTCAAGTAAGGAACAACAGCTTGCAAAGCCCACCCAGCAGTCAAAACAATGAACAAAATTCAGGTGTGTATACAAATCAAGACACACATGTGGTATGGGCATAACAATAGATAATGACACTGGAAGAATGCTCTACAATGTGAGTTACACTTAAATTTGTAATGTCAAATACATGTGTTGTGTTTTGCTTGGAATATTATGTGAGTTACACTTAAATTTGATTATTCCACTTCATTTATTAGCTTGGAATGAGTTCAGAGATGGTTATCCATGAAGGCACCGCACAGGAGTATATGGCCCACTATGTAGATGTGCAAACCAACTTCCCTATCCCCAATGAGAATGATATTAGAAAGGACCAAGCTGCTGCTTCTACTACACCAGTTGGCTCAAGGAAGATACGATTTAGAGGCAAGGAAAGTGTTTCTCAGCCAACACCATCCTCTGTTAAACCATTTGGATTGAAGTGGAAGGGTAAACCAAGTATTACAAGCTCCCAACTCCAACTTCAGACACAAAAGATGATAACAAGGAGCAAAAGCCACTCAAGCAAGCCTACCATATAGGCTGCTTCTAAGTATTTAATCTTTTGTACTTAGTCACTTTGATGTTGGCAATCACTGTGCAAATCTGTTGGCAATTTTTTGGGACCAATGAGTCCATGTAATCTGTTATTTTTTGGGTAGTCACTGTGTGAATATGTTAGCAATTTTTTTGTGACCAATGTCTCCATGTAATCTGTCAGTTTTTTGGCAATCACTGTGCGGATATATTGGCCAATTTTTGGGACAAATGAGTCCATGTAATCTGTCATTTTTTTTGGCAGTTAGTGTGCGAATATGAACAGTAGTAACCAACAGAATGGTATATTTTGTTGACAGATTATGAATTTGCCAGAACAATTTGAATTTGAATTTGCTTTACATTACATTTTGTAAGAACAATTTGAATTTTCTGACAGATTATGAATTTTTTCCCCTAGTACTCTGTTAAGCTTTTTCTATGGATCCCACACTTTCATTTTTGGGACCAATGAGTCCATGTAATTTGTCATTCTGTGCGTAAAGTTGTAATATTTATGGCACAATTTGCTGCAAGTAGAGAAGCGATCTGTTCATTTTTTTGTGTGATGATAAATGAGTACGTTGTAACATCATTGTTCAGCTTGCACCCAACTATTGCATATTAACTTGTAAACATCATTTTTCATGTAATCCATAAGCGATATGTTCATTTCCAGAAGCAATCTGTTCATTTCCAAAATAAGCACAATCAACAAAACCCATCTATCTTCCAAACTAAAATACAATTAACAAAATCCATGTAATCACTAGCATTGTTATTGCTCTTTTAAACTTCAACTCCCACATCCTCAGTTCAGTATCATTTAGCCCATATATGTGCTTAAGAGTTCTTAGTTCACCATGAATAGCCACAATCTCTTCATTTAGCCTCTGCCCATCGTCTCCTCTTCTAATCCTATCCTTTCCTCTTCTAATCCTGTTATTTTCATCATATAATCTATCAACATCATCGACTAGGTCCTTGATCACAGTATTTGCCCTCTCCCCAAAGTCATTATCATGCCAGGAGAAATACCCACAACCACCATCCTGTGAGTATTCGAAACAATGAAATAAGAAGTAAAATCACAATCAAACATCCTTCCCTACACAACCCACAAATCAGTCGCACTAATACAAATTCCGCTTTATACCTAGTTGTAGAATGGACATCCGTAGAACCTCCTACCTGGGTTCCCGTCGATCCATGCCGTCCACCGTGGGGCTACCAAATTGTGATGGTAAAACCTCCTTGGACCTTCGTAGTCAACCTCCCGTCTTGGTTGTCTCAGTAATGCAACCCTTCTTCTACTTCTTCCCATCGTCGAAGATGCCGATGATGCCATCTGCCTCAAACTTTGCAACCAGTTCTCCTTTTCTTAGCTTCTGCAGCAGTTCAATTTGGTTCTTCTTTGTCGGGAGATGAGGTACCAAATTGAAGGAAAGGGATGTTGTTAGGTTTCATCAATAAAGAAGCAATTTATTACTTCAACTGCCACGTTTGAAACTCTAAATTGCATATTTATTGCCACCTGGAACATATTTAACGGGAGTTTGGGCTATTTAACGTCATGGTTAAATCAGCTACTGAAAAAATTGATTATTGCCAATTTTGCAGCCCAAAATAGATAGTTCTTATGGATGCTCCGGGCGAAATTGTTCATTGCCAAATTTGCACCTTTGCCCTATAATTATTACAAAAGCCACTTATGCTACCATCAATCCAAACAAGTTTCACTTTTAGAAAAGCACTTGTACAATCATCATTCCAAACATAAATCATATTACATAATCTGACTTTTATCCAACTTAAATTTGTATAAGTCAAATTATAAATAAGCCACTTTTTCTACCAATCGCTATCACAAACACACACTTTAAGCTTTTGTCTCTCGAACGCGTGGAAACTTCACTCTCCAATCTCAACATGCTCAACATCTCCACTCTTCAATATACTCGGTGCTTGCCTTTTCATCAAATATGATTTTTTTCCCGGACAATCATTTCAAATAAGTCTATTTTTATTCAAATATTATTATTTAGAACAGTCATCCAAACCTTTTTTTTTCCCTCGTTTTTCCATACCAAAATTTGTTCTGAAAACAATGTCATAAAATTATTTTAAGAAAAAAAAATTAAATACATAATTAAATAAGGCCTGAATTTTTTTCCTTTTTCAAATTTGGCATGTGATATCTTTATCACTATGCAAACAATAAAATATTTATATGGCACATTCTCTCATCAGCCTATATTAATTATATTTAAATATATATCAAATTGAATGTTTTGCTTGGATTGAGAGAAACCGGAAGAGGAAAGAAAAGTGAGCTAAAAAATTGGGGAGAAAGGGAGTTTTCACCTTCTTGGATATAAGAGAAAATGGGGGAGAAAGGAAAAGTGAAGAGGAGAAATGAGACTAGGGTGCCAATTATGTTCTTCCTTGATCATAACATATAGTATTACCTCTAATCTATAAAATAAGAGCCAACTAGGTTTTTTTATATTTTTCATTTTTCTTTAAACTTATTTCCCTAACTTATAAATTGATTTATAATTTAATGATACACATTATACAGCATATACTATGATTACCTAATTTATTTAGTTCTTTAATCTCTAAAAAAAAAAGTTAACTGACTCTTAGATTAAGAAGTAAAGGGAGTATATAACTATATGTTTTTACTTTTGCTATTTAATAAGGTATTTTTAAACATTACTTTTATTAAAATACTCTTATGATTAAATATAGGGAAAATCCCAGAAAAAGAACTTTAAAAATGGGAAAAGACAAAAAGGTGATCCGAAATTTAATATTCCCATATAAGTGTGAGTGCCTGAACTGGAATATTAGAATTCGAGACAAAATGACGTGCGTGACCCTGGAAGTTTTTAAATTAAAAAGCGTTGAGGGAGGCGTGATAATGGCGTTAAAACGCGTTCAGGACTATTCATCTTCTTTGTCGTCATTGGTGCCGTTAGTCGACCCTGGATCCGTGGCCTTGGATTGCTATAGTCCACAACATTTAATATTTTGTGTTTCTCTGAATTAAATCCTGTTCTCAAAAAATGAGAAGTACCAAAAGTTAAACAATATCAATAACTCCGATGCCATGAGTTGAGATAAACTAGAAAGAAAACAGAGTGAAATCTTGAGCACTCGTCATCTTCTTCTCGGTTGCCAACAACTCCGATGTCATCACCTCCAACAACTCGCCATCTTCTTCTTTTATAGGATCCTGTGTATATGAGCTAAAAAACAGGGATAAACAGAGAAGAGATTGTTAAGAACACTCAAGTGATCATAAGAAGTAATGAATAAGTTTGGAAAATCACTCGAATTGTACGAGTCTTGACCCAATCACTTCCTGGGAAAATTTAGTAATGATCGTAGCTACCGACCATCACCGCCAACAACTCGTCATCTTCTTCACAGTTATCATCGACATCTGCTTCATCATTGACATGATTCCCAACTCGACATTAGGCTTTACCAACACAGCATTACATTTTCACAACATCCTATTAGACTTTTCACAACTCAAGTTTGCCATTCACAACTCGAGTTCATATCATCACTGGAGGGTAACCGGCGAGTGATTAGCTTATATGATGCAGAACTCGAGTTATGAATTGATAACTCGAGTTTACCAATTCAGTCTTACATTTTCACGACATCCCGTTAGACTTTCACAACTCGAGTTTGCCATTCACAACTCAAGTTCATATCGTCACTTGAGGGTAACCGGGGAGTGATTAGGTTATAGGATGCAGAACTCGAGTTATGAATTGATAACTCGAGTTTACCAACACAATCTTACATTTTCAAGACATCCCGTTAGACTTTCAACACTCGAGTTTGCCATTCACAACTCAAGTTCATATCGTCACTGGAGGGTAACCGGGGAGTGATTAGCTTATAGGATGTAGAACTCGAGTTATGAATTGATAACTCAAGTTTACCAACACAGTCTTACATTTTCACGACATCCCGTTAGACTTTCACAACTCGAGTTCATATCGTCACTGGAGGGTAACTGGGGAGTGATTAGCTTATAGGATGCAGAACTCGAGTTATGAATTGATAACTCGAGTTTACCAACACAGTCTTACATTTTCACAACATCCCGTTAGACTTTCACAACTCAAGTTTGCCATTCACAACTCGAGTTCATATCGTCACTGGAGGGTAACCGGGGAGTGATTAGCTTATAGGATGCAGAACTCGAGTTATGAATTGATAACTCGAGTTTACCAACACAATCTTACATTTTTACGACATCCCATTAGACTTTCACAACTCGAGTTTGCCATTCACAACTCGAGTTCATATCGTCACTAGAGGGTAATCGGGGAGTGATTAGGCTTATAGGATGTAGAACTCGAGTTTACTAACAGAGTCTTACATTTTCACAACGTCCTATTAGACTTTCACAACTTGAGTTTGCCATTTTCACAACATTACAAGGTGATCATCCCACTTCTGGAGATAAGACCATATTCAATAATTCAATTTTCTTCGTAAAACAATTATTGAACAGAAAATTTACCAACCTTCCCATGTGAATATGTATGCATAATTTTAACTAGCACAATCAGCAAAATCTGAATTATAACGTTTACCATTTTGGCAACCAAAGATTATCCAGGGTGAAGGAGCAACAACATCAGATGTCATAAGATCCAAATTTGTAGAAGAAAAAAGAGTCCAGTCTAAAGAATTTGAGTGACTTTTCCTGCTAGAACCACTGAATCTGTAAGCATAGAAACACCAATAGTATTAAGGGTTATGCAATAAAAACATCAAGATAACATCACAAGTGAATAATAATTCAAAGTTTGTCGATTCAGACATCTTGAAAATTCATTGCAATACAAGTGTTTTTCATATTGCATGAAAAATTCAGTTACTTTACCTAAATGACTGTCATCTCCTCTTAGAGCAAGCTACGGGAATATCACCAAGATCAGGAGCATGCTGCACACATTCATAGCAAAAGTTTCTAAAAAGTAAATATAAAGAATACCTGATTTAGCATTAATATAGTTAAGGCGGCTTGCTCCTAACTATAACATTCACATTACCTGATTTAGCATTAAAATTTCAAAAAAAAAATTTAGCCTAATAGTGATCTCACCTTTAATTGATCACAGTGATTTGAAGTATTGTAAAGAGTAAATATAAAGAATACCTGCAATTTGTGCAAGGAATTCCTATTAAGCATATGTCATATTGATTGGAACATAAAGTTGAGACAAATATTAACATTAAAAAACAAAGAAATTGTGCTTATACTTTTCTGTTAATGCTTTCCCTCCCATTGTCTGTGACTTGTATGCAAGAATCTACAACAGCACTTCTAAGAGGATCCTGAAAAAACAGTTAAAGAAAGGTTTCACTTCCTCAACCTTGATCAAATATAACAAAAACTTAATTATAACATCTCATATAAAAGGTCGATATCCAAATTAGTAATTTACTCCTTCATTTTCAAACGTGGATAATCAAGTATTTTTACTAAAGTCAGAATTTTCAGTTTACACATGAAAAGTAGCTGACTAGTTTCATGAGGAGAATATCGTGTAACTACTCTCTGAAAAAAAAAACTCTTATACAAACACAATAAGCAAAACTCAACTTCTGCAAGATGTTTGCTTTTACTCTGCCATTGTTAGACATCATCTTAGAGGATATATTGATATGTAGGCTCCCAAAGTAGGTTCAAAACTTTAGGAGTTTGACATGCGATTATCTTAATCTAATCATCTAGAGTTATTGCAGACAGATGCATGTACAGGCATGAGCAACAGCATTGGCGCCCAAGGTTTTATGAACCGATTGCATCGTTTTCCTCTGAATCGATTAACAGACTAACCAAAAGTAAAAATCTTAAAAACCAGTTCAATATATCTTGCATGCACTTCTAAAGAAACTAAAACAAAATGATCCAATCACTCAGCTGTGTGAGTGTGCTCACGCATTCTCTTCTAGCCAACCAGTCAACTCATAACAATTAATGTCCAACAAGAAACAACAGCTACCAGTCGAACAATCTAATCCTGATGGAAAAAAATGATAACCTTTGCTAACAAAGAATAGCAAAGAAATTTGGTTCAGCTTCATTATGATAACCTTTACTTGTTTTGTAGGATCCTCTGTATATGCGCTAAAAAACAGGGATAAACAGAGGATGACGGTGATAACTTATGAGACAGAACAAACAACAACGGACTGGAGTGAGTTTTGTACAACTCGAGTTTGGTTCTACTAGACACCATCACTCTTCGGTTACCCTACAGTGATCAGGATAACTCGAGTTTTTAGATTAGAAACTCGAGTCCGTCTGTGGATTCATAACACTACCTCACTGTCGTCTGTTCTTTACAACTCGAGTTCAATGCAGCTTGAAACATGCACTATCTAGTTACCCTCCGGTGATATTTATAACTCGAGTGATATATGGGCCAACTCGAGTCGTCATGCGGAAGTAATACAAGTACACACTGGAGTTAGCTTCTGAACACTTCTAGTTTGATGCGGCTTCACACCATCACTCTTTGGTTACCCTCCAGTGCTGAGCAAAACTCGAGTATAAATTTCATCTAACTCAAGTTTAATGTGTGCTTTAACAGGATCTTGTTTCTACCTCATTAGATTAGATTGTTATCATATTCATAACAAGATCATACCTTTTCCTCAGCAGAGAAAGTTTGAATAAATACTTGGTAGCATCAACAACTATGGCCCTGCTTTTCCCATCACGATCCAAACAGAAAATTGTATTTCCAGAAATCTTTGAAATATAAACTGGGACATCAAGTGTTTTTATTAGCCATTATCTCCGTTTGGAAGACAATATTTAATGTGATTTAAAGTTGTGTAAATAAAAACACCATTGTCATTTCAGATACCCTTTTTACACGGATTGTCTCATGCAGGGTACATTGATGCACAAGCTTGTTGCTAGTAATGACAATGCCATGTTTGCTGAACAAGGCAACACGTTTCATATCATTAGACCAAACAACATACATCACAAAGGGTATTTGAATATCACCAAGAACTATCCTCTGTTGAAGATCAAATATAACCACCTCATTAATCTCGAGTTTAATGTGCACTTACATTGGGTTACATGAACATAGATCTTTTTGGTAGTATAGTTGCTGTGGTCAAGTATATTTTAGAAGGTCATGATAGCAAAGTCAAGTGGGTTGCATTCTCATACTATTTTACAACCTTCCCATCACAACCACAACAATTGGAAAAATCTATCTCCCCACAATTAAATAAGGTCTAACAACTTATGGAGAATCATTCACAAGTTCTTCTGCATAAGGATAATGTTTTCACAGGATAACATTCGATTTTCGCAAGTTATCTTTGGATTTTCATAGGTTTTGTTCCACAACTTCACTGAAGTCATTCGCAATTGTATGTATAACATTCTCACAACAATAAAATCACAATTTCCTACATCTCAACACCGTCTTACAACTTCACCAATTGACGAGAATGGTTTTGCTTCAGCTCGACCATACGGGGGAAGAACATTGTCAACTCAATAAAATACATACTTCACTCATGTTTGTCTCACCTCCCACTTAGGTTCCCGCGCTGACGCTCACCTTGTATCGCGTCATCTTCTTCTTTTGTCACCAACTTCTTTTCTTTCATCAGAGGGCCAAATCTGTCATTTTACCTCCAATTCTAATATTCCAGTTCAGGCACTCGCACTGACATGGAATATGCAATTTCGGAGCACCTTTCTGTCTTTTATTACTTTTAAAGTTCTTTTTTAGGGATTTTCCCTTAAATATAAATATTCTTGTACATTTTATTAAATTTATTTTTTTTCCTTTTCACCGACATGACCCTTGGTCAACTCTTATCTAACTCAACTGATCCAATTTTTAGTACCTTGGTTAAGATAATATTTCAAAATCTTTCTATAGGAAAACCAATAACTCGTTCAATGTTTGAAGCCATGCTTCGGAGCTCAACTATCTCATCATCATCTAGGCTCCAACCAAGTGCACCAACAAATTCTTTAGCTTGTTTTGCAGTTTTAGCTCCTGGAATTGGCACCACATTGCCTTGCGCTATAAGCCAGTTTAGCACTACCTGAAAGCCAAAGTAAAAGGTTTTCTTCTATCATTAAAAATGCACTCTTAAGAATCTCATGGACTGATTAAAAAAAAATAAAGTCATAAACCCTATTTTGGTCTTCTAAAATGTTGTCATCATCATTTTACTTTGATCATGATTTTAGCATGAAGGGATGTCTATAATCTCCCTCTAGTTCTTAATATAAAACCTAATTAGGGAGTTGATGTTAATCCTAAATGTAGGATTTATTTCATATTTCTATACATTTTTTTTTTAAATTAACCCTATTGATATTCACTCAACAATACTCAAGTAGGAGAAAGAAAGAGAGAATTAAGGAAGATGATTACAGTGCTTTAAAAAAAACATATTATATTAACTAACTTCATTAACATCATTAATTTACTCAAATTAAGTAAATATATCTTATATTGAGAACCAGAGGAGTATTTCCTAGAGAAACGTCATGCATTTACTACCTCAAAGGGATGCTAGTGCTGAGGATGGCTCAAAAGGGTGAAATTGACCTAAGGTTATATAAAAAGTGAGGTGTCTTCACTAGATTGCAAGAAAAAGGCTTATACAAACAGTACTACAATTGTATACAAAATGTTCAAAATTCAAATTATAAATCTCGCTTGAAGATGAGAATGAACCTGAGTATTTGTTTTATCATACTTGTCCCCTATCTCAGCTATTCTTTTCAACAAAGGTTGGAGCTGCAAAATAAACTCAACAATTGAGGAAAGAAGCACGGTGGCTACAAATAAATCTGCAAAATCACAAAGGCCTTACTTTTCTTAGGTACTCTGAAGTATAAACTATGCCTCGAAGGCCGGTTGGTGGATTATCAGGACCATACTTTCCTGATAAAACTCCTGTTATTGATAAATTAAATTTTGTTAACAACCACTTCAACTCAAAAAGCTTATATAGGCTATCATTTACAACAATATCAAACAAAAAAAATAAAGAAAAACAATAACAAGAATTATCAACTATGCATAGCCAAAAAGGTTACACGAAAACCAAATGGAAAATTTGAAGCCCTATTACAAATCAAGAACTAGAACTCATTGTATGCTGTGATTGCATGTATATAACTATGTTATGAGTCCCACATTAGGGAGCTTCATAAGAGAATTGGGATTTATAAATTCAAGGAGTTCTCCCACCCAACATGCTAGTCTTTTGGGATAGGCTTTCCCTTTATATTTATGCTCAAAACATTAGTTCTTTCTTTGAGAGGCCAATGTTTATAGAGAGGGCCACTCATGGAGGGCCTTGATCAGCAAGAGGCCAAGTGCCTTGATAAGAGAATCTCACAAGAGAAGTGGGATTTATGAGTTCAAGGATTCTCACACCCAACAAGACTATTCTTTTGGGATGAGCTCTCCCTTTGTATTTGTGCTCATAACAAACTATGACATTCTAGAATTCAACATAGGCAGGAATGGCCAAAAGCCACTAACAAAGAAAATTTTGGAGTCATTAAGAGCATCAAAGTCTGTAGCTATGTTTAGATGTTAGAAGCTTCTTTGTCTAGAGAAGAAGGAAACCATATATACCAAAATATTCATTTGACCATACCTAACTTATCCATATGTACCCAACATATCAATTATAAAGCAAAGAGAAATTCACCTTGAGCAATGGGGCAATATGCAATCACTGTGACCCCAAGTTCATCACATGCAGCTTTCACACCATTCTCCTCAGGAGCCCTGTAGATGAGGCTATAGTTTACTTGATTTGAAGCCAATGGAATGCCTCTCTTCTTAAGCTTCTCATAGGCCTCACGTAGCCGCTTTTCTGATTAAAAAGAAAAGGGAGAACAATATTACATATAATATAACAAACAATTCAGTTAAAAAAGCAGGACATGTAAATATTCCAAGAAATTATACCATTATAGTTTGAAACACCAACAGCCTTAACAAGGCCTTGTTCAAAAGCATCTCCTAGTCCATCAATATACCCTGAAAATTAATTTACCAGTGAACACAGCCTTCTCTTAATCTGATTCCATAGTTATATGAAATAATGTTTTACACTTGACAACCTTCATTTTCCCATACTCCAGGCCTGAAAACAAGAGCCTCAATCAATTATTTGATCAAAGCATAATGTTAGATGCATCAACAAATAGAAAAGGAAACTTTGCATGTTAATGCTCCACTGAAGAAAGTCCAAGTCGACCGAGGGACTCTTTAAGGGCAGTGATAACACTTTGACGGCCAAACCGCCAGGGCAATGCAGCAAACTTGGTTGCAACAGTAATCTCTACTCCTGGATCCTTCTGTTTTCTTTCCTTGATAAACCTTTTATAACAAACAATGAGAAGCATTGATTTTAAAGTTCCTTAGTTAACTCGAAAGTGTATAAAATAGGCACACCTAAAATCTGAGCATGTACCTTCCAAGAAGAATCTCTGAATTTACTGCTCCTAGCATGAGCTGCAGGAGAAAACAAAATCTTACTTCTCTCACCAACAATGACACTTATTGAGTGGAAATTGGGTGGAAATAGGAGAAGATAAGTGCTCACTTTAGAACCATAAATTTCAGCAGTATCAAAGAAGGTTAGACCTCCATCAACACTAACATTGAAAGCATCTCTGGCAGCTTTCTCATTTCTGTCTACAGGAACCACCAAGTCTGATGTCAAAATATTGATTCATAAGGGAAATCTAACATAATTCCAACCAAATGAGGGTCAAAGCAACTAGAGTTTGCCGATTCCCAGCTGAATAAAAGTAGAAAACAGTGAAGTTCTACATGTTTGTCCAACTAGTGAAAGTGGGAAAATGACATAAGAGTGTAAACAAGTTTAGAAATCATGTTGTTACGTCATAAATAAATAAATAAAAGGGAGTGAGTTAGGGGGGTTCAGGGGTGGTTAGTTAGTTAGTTAGTAAATGGGTTAAGAGGCAATTAGTTAGTCATTAGAAACTGCCCATATCAGGGAAACACTCTTATATTTGAAATCAACTGTGTGAAGTGAAGCACTCTCTCTCTCTCTCTCTCTTCTCTCCCTTCCTTTCTTCTCTCCTTCCCTATCACATCCCTCTGGTGGCCCGTGGTCGTGCGGGTAAGCCTATCACTTCTCACCCATTTACCGTCCTAAAATAACATGTCAATATATATGCCCTTGTATGTCAAACAGTGCCATATCTTGCTTCTGGAAAACAAAAAAAAAAATTCACCAACTTGCATGAGAAGTCAGTTCGCATTTGAAAATTTAAGACTTAAGTGAGTGTTTGGAATAGTTTATTTTTAGAAAATAAGTATTTATTACATAAATCGAGACAAAACTTTTCTCACATATTTACTTCGTGAATCACGAATTATAAATACTTACTGTCTAAAAATATGTTATCTCAGACCAATTGAAAAAGAGAATAAGAAAGATGAGAAGATGGGGTCCACGTGAGAAGGGGAATGCTGAGTACTAAAACCTTGAAATGACGCAAAACGACCTCCTTTTTAGGCTGAGCATTAAGTGCTCATTGATTCCATGAGCACTTAATGTAGGCTCGGAATTTGGATATGACTGGGAAATAAGGGATAAGAGATTGATTAGAAAGCATAGAAAAAAGCTTTTTTTAAAACACTTTTCCGTAGTTCGAGATAAATACATTCAGTTTGAAATTTTGAATATTTTCATATTATTTAAGTTAAATACTCTGACTACCCTCCAGTTTTACCTTAATTATACAGACCTCCCCTCTATTTTGAAAATATACACTTAAGTCCAAACAGTTAACTCCGTTAAGAATATTCTAAAAAGATTCTAAAAATATATATTTTTAATTAAATTTATTTTTTCTTGCACGTTTTGACTAAAGTTGTTTTAAAGAATTTAAGAGTTTTTTTTATCTATTCCTTAATTTCTATTTTTATATTTACAAGTAGTTACCTGTTTGATGATTTTAGCATTGATTAATGTAAATATCACAAACGTTGAATATTCAATCAAGATTTTAAATAAAAATATGCTTCATCAAATGTAATTATAAATATTTGTGGAAAAAATATTAAATTATAAATTTAAATGACACATACAATCTCATACTTATATAGTTTATTATATTTGATAAAAATATGTGTTTAATATATATTTTAAGTCAAAATTAATTTATAATATCAAAATTAAAATTTTTTTAAAGAAATTAGAAATTTAGATAATCTAATAGAATAAATTTATGGTTGTATAAATTTTTATTAACCCCTATATATATATAATTCTAATACTAAAGAAGGGCATTTTGTTTAAAAAAAGTTTAAAAGTCAAATTTAACGGTCAACTAACGGTTTGGGTGAATCGAAATAAAATTTCAAACTATAAGGGAGGTTTGTGTAACATACATTTTAGTTTTAAAGGAGGTTTATATGGGTTTCCAAAATAGAGGGGAAGTCTGTATAATTAAGGTAAAACAGAGGGGAGGTTAGAGTATTTTACTCTATTTTTTAAAGATATAAATTTATATTAAAAATTTTAAATCTAATTTTAAAAAAAATAAAATAAATAATACATACATTTTTTTATATAAATTTATACTTTAATAAAAATAATATGTAAACTGTAAACTTTTATATTTAATCAACTAATAATTAAAATTAATGGGACCGAGAAATGAGATAGTGGGGCGAACAAAATTGCATCCTTTTAACAAAATTGCTGATCCGTTAAAACTTCCCAAGCAAAACTCAAAGAAACAGTTCATAAAGTGATTCAAAAGGGGGAAGTAGGAGTTACCAGTCCATTCGAAATCGTTCCAGAAAGTAATATCACCCCAAGACCAAGCCCCAATTCCAAGCTTTGTCACCTTCAACTCAGAACCACCCAACTTGACCTTCTTCTCTTCCTCTGTTTTGAGCGTAGCAGAGCCTAACTCAGAAGCAACTGCTTTTACTCTCTGAACTCTCGAGTGACACAGAAAACTGCTCAAACACGCACAGGTGAAATGAAGGGCCATGAAGATTTTTTTTTTAAAAAAAAAAAGAGAAATTCAAATTCAACAAAAGCGTATCAGAAAAGTGAGTATTATTGAAAAAGCAAAACCAAAATTAAACTAAAGATCTTAGGCAGATCCTTGAAAATTTTCAAAGGAACGAAGTTTGTTCCCACAAAATTGTGCAACCAAACTGGGGAGGGAGTTATTACTCCAATTGAAGAAAGAAATTGAACTGCCAAAAATGGAAAAGACAGAATTTTTTTTAAAAAAAAAAAATTAAGGCCGTGGCTAATGGACGTACACGTCAAATTTAATTTTGTGGACACTGCACAATCCTTTAATTACTTTTAATCTGTTATCAAAGTGTAGAAGAATATAGAAAGAGAGAGGGAAAACGAGAGAGGAGGAGGAAGAAGGAGAAGAGAGGAGAAACAGAGTAGAGAGAGAAAACAGGGAGAGAAAAGGAGAGGAGAAATTGAGTCAGAAACTAAT
This sequence comes from Inga leiocalycina, assembly GCA_963242795.1. Taxonomy (NCBI): domain Eukaryota; kingdom Viridiplantae; phylum Streptophyta; class Magnoliopsida; order Fabales; family Fabaceae; genus Inga; species Inga leiocalycina. Next base: position 63,619,033 of record OY725325.1, read on the forward strand.
CCATGACATATATCACTTCTTCCTAATACAGCTTATGGATCTATCTATGTATAGGCCTAACTCAACCTCAGCTAGAAGTTCATCTATAACAACTAGTTAACAAATTCACCAACTAACACTCTTGTTAGTATTTATTTTTATTACATTTATATATCATGATCCCTTGTTCTGTAACTACTCGTTTTCCTTCCATCCATTTTATTTTTATTCTAATCATTTAATTTTTCAATGTCATTTTTTACAGAAAAAAATATGATTTCATTACTCATTTAACAAATATTACTCCTTCCTGTCCTTCATATAATATCTACTTACCTAATTTGATTAGATTCAAGAAGTTATTTAAGTTAGTTAGTACGATAAGTATTTTCTAAAACATCCTAATTATCTTCCTTAATTCTCTCATTCTCTCTCATCCTTTATTATTGTTGAGAGAGCATTAATATAAATAAATTAAGAAAAGACTGAAAAATATACATAATATTTAGGGCCAAAAAATCAACTCTCCCAATAGATAGGCCATATATTAAGGGAGTACTTTGAATTCTCAAAAAAAAACAAAACTCAGGATTTTCCTTTGCATTGCTCAGTTGCTCATTGCAGTTTATAAAGGTAGCACATTTATGTCATTTGTATATTTTTTTTTTTATTTTACTTACAGAATCATGTTCAAGTTATAAAATATTAATTATCTTATGTCTAAAAATTCCTCATGTGAGAGAAACGATAGCCGATATGGACCTATAGTCTATGTCATTCTCTCTCACATGAAGATATGAGGAAATCTGAATTATGCTATAAAAACATACAAAGCTCATGAGAGTAAATTAGGAGACCAAATTACTTTCTTGCAATTGCCTTCACAAACAATGAAGCCTTCATTCCAAGTCAAAGATAGTGATTGAAAAGGATTCCAAGACCAAGACTCTGAAACAGAAGCATAAACAGCATCCAGCACAATATGTTTAAAGTTGAAACAGGATATTAAGTACAACTAATTCAACTTTAAAACCGTCATGTTGAGCATTATTTACAATTTAATCATGCTTCTTTCCTTTGAGGTTTGCCTTGGATATCCTGCTAAGAAGACCGGCATCGAGGCCTTGAAATCGGTTCTGCATCTCATCAAGAACTTTGTACACAAAGTTGTCGACTTCATCCTCATGCCTTTCATACAGAACTGGGAGTGTATGTGCAGCCACAAAACCTTTCCACACAACACACGTTTAAGCAATCAAGTTTATCTCATAAATGATTGAATTTGATTGGAATGATAATAGCATCATTGTTGAATTTTCTACATATTGTAATCCTTATGAATTTTCCAGAACAGTTCATGCCACATGAAATGGATTCAAGTCACATGCATTTGACTTGCAGTTTGGTCATAACGCTACTAGTGTGCATTTTTGTGCTTTTTACAATTTGTTCTTCCCAATGTTAAGAGGGTGTTTTGGATTTGTTACTGACTTTGATTGTAAACAGAGAAGACTAGGCTGTGACTTTAGAGTTTATGAGAAAGTACCAATAGTAACTTATTTATATGACCCCTAGAGAAAGCTTTTTAACTTTTACAGTTTTTAGCTGTAAAGGTTGTGAGTTTTATGAAAGTCACCCACCAATATAAATGACAGTGAGAAAGTTGCACCAGCCTCCAAGCACAGCCGCAGCCATCAAGCTTCCAACAACCTGAGGACGCTTTAGTTGTTAGTCACAAATTCGATGGAAAAGGAAATGAAAATCAAAAAGGAGAAAGAAGCTACATTTGATGGTACAGTAGAAATATGCATCATTGCGGTTCTTCATTCAACTTATTTGAGCTAAATTACACTAGTTTCTTTCTAGTTTGGATAAATTACAATAACTTCTTTTTATAGTCAGAGTTTCCTATCATGCTAGGAATTTGAAGACCAAACAAGAAGCTGCCACAAACAAAAATAATATGTCCAAACTGAAAGATGCAGTTGTAAAACAAAGCGAACTGGTTGAAAATCAAAGCTGAAAGAAGAACTAGTTTCAGAAAGTGAAGAATGGTTTAAACTAGAAAGGTATGAATTTGTATCAAAATGACAATAACAAAGTATAAAAGAGGCATAGAAAAGAAACATACAACAAGAAATTGCTTCAAGTTTCCTCCACACGAAACATCTTGAAGAAACCTCAAACCTCGGTTAACCTCAGCACCAGCAGTTGTTGCGATGTTGACAAAGAAATCTTCTGGGAGAGCAAGGCGAGGAACTTCAGATGGCACGCTGTCACCAGAAAGAAAAAGTACAGTTGGTGCAGTTCAATTCCATGTTACATCAAAATAAACTCATGTAAAAGCAGAGATGAGAGTATTCTCTGATGAAAACCTGCTAGAATGGCTAGAAGCATTTGACCAAATAAACTGCCCAACCATGACAAGAACCAGGGCAAAGCATAAAAGGGTCAGGAGATGATAATTAAGCCATTCAAAAAGCACCCATATAGATGTCGCACTAGTTAAAACACTAGCAGAAATCTTCTTGTCCCTCCATAATAAGACATCAGCAGCTATGACGTCAAAGGACAAAAAAATAAATAAGAATAGTCACAATCATAATAGCAATAATATAAAATCGGTTGAGGCCAAGTGGCGGCTTTTTTATGTGCAAATATTATACTGAGTTGAACTTTCATACATTTTCCACCCCCTAAAAGATGGTGCACAGGCCTCTGGCGTCCAAACAGTCTCCTAAACTGAGTGTTCAGAGAGTTTGAACTCTCTCCCTCAAAGAATGAGTCAGGTTTCCACTTCTTACCAAGTGTATCCATGAAGTTGTTAAGAAGGTTCTCAGCTGAGATTTTGTCAGACATGGTTCCAGATCTTCTCTAAAGCATAAGCCCAAAAAAAATGGAAATATTGTACATTATAATTCCAATACCACTCACAATGGTACCATTCAAAAACAAACTGTGAGCGAGTTGATTGTTTTTTAATGCATGACAAATGGGAAAGGGCTGGACATCAGAGAACACCACAATGTCAAAACATATTACAGAACTCTATTGAAAATAACTTATTTCCATATATATATTTTATTCAAGAAGCAAGATTCTTCGTCTTTAAAAGTTTTTTTTTGGGTTAAATTCTTATCAATCCAAAAAGCAAGCTTCTTATGAATTTTATCAAGATTAAATTTTGATTTTGAACATTACGCTCTTCATGTTATTGAGCAAAGTTTTTAAAAGACCAATCCCAATTCAGTGAAGTGTTATGGTCCAATCTGAGTCACATTTTCTGGTTAGTTTAGCACCAAAATGAGCCAATAGACCTTTGACACCTGATATAAATGTAGCATGAACCATTCTTCCAGATCCGACTGACCACCACAGTAAATGAGGACCAGATGATACCGTAATGAAAAAAGTAGCCAACAATCATGTAAAAAGAAAATAGAGTGAAACGGGCAGAAATCAACAATGTTGTAGCTTAAGACAGGCTTCTATCCCCAAAGAAGTACTGCATAGAAAACATAGTTGCCTATTTTATTTAATGATGTAAGAAAATATTGATAGGGCTGTCTTTTGGGTAGACAAGCTAGGAAAGCAGCTTACAGCTCATCATAAAAGTTAATTGCTGCAGAGTACTTCCACACCCATCCAAAGGAGCTTGTTTATACCCATAACTTCATGTGCACTTAACAAACTTCCAACTTCAAAAGATTCAAATCGCTCTCTTTGGTCATTTGATTAAGTTAGCCCATTATTGACCAATAATAGAGTGCTTGCACATACATTGGAAAGAACCTAACCTACTCCTGAATTCTTCACTATGTCCATAAAGTTAAAATGCAGAAACTCAGCATCTGCAGGCTATATCATTCCTTGAATTCTACATATCAATTATCCACATGGTAGGAATTTCAACACTATTCTTATGGTAGTGTTGCCCTTAAAACCATGAAAGAGAATTTCCTAAACTTGTCATAGGTCAAAGTAAGCAGTGCAAATAGCTTTTCCATGCTGGCAGCTAGGAAGGAGAGAAGGTAAGCCTCAACAACATTTTGGAAGATCAAATAATTCATGTCCTAATTTATGGCATACATTTTAATAGTAGTACCAAAAAGTGAAAAAAAAAAAAAAAGTTTTCTTAAACTTGGCCCCATTGAAAAGTTGATAAGCCAGGTCCACAGGTGCTGTAGTTGGTCCCGGTGGGGCAAGAAAAAGGTAGTTGGAATACTAGACTTCCTAATCTCTTCATAAGCTAAAAAAGCGCACATATAAAATACCAAGAGAGAGATCAATTTTCGTCCTAATAGCACAGTAAACTGTAGAGCTTTCAAAATTTAAACCTCTATCATCTGAATCATTCACAACTACATCCATATTCAACGAATTTTTTTCCCAATACAATCATCTTCCGAATTTTCGTCCCAAAACCAAGAGAGAGATCAATTTTCGTCTCAATCATCCACGACCACAATCATCTTGATACCAAAAAGGAGGAAAAAAAAAGGCCAAAAAAGTCGTCAACGAATTCATCGTAAACCACGAGAGATTAATTTATAACGTAAACATCAATCAGAGCAGAAAAGTTAGGGGAAAAACATAATTAGCTAGGCGTGCAAAAGATTGAGAAGAAATTAATCAATCAGTGCTCTAACCGGAGTGCGCAGAAGGAGAATCGACGAAGAGATTGAAGCAAAAGGGAAAAGCAGAGAGAAAAGGCAGAGGATGATGAGTTATTAGAACGGCATTGGAAGCACTTGGAAACTGCATGTGGAATTTCTTACTGGTTTCAACTTCAAAAGTGGAAGCAGTCGTCGTTGACCTACCCGAGTCATCCACCACCATGACGGATTCTCAATTTCAAAGCCAACCAACATATCTTTTTCAATTTTTTTTTTCCGTTTTGGAATTTGCTTTAACGGTACCATTGGCGGTTTTGAACTTTTGGTTGATTCTGTTTATGCTGAAACATTTTATTTTAGGGAGAATTAGAGTGAAGGACACAGAGCAAATAGTATTTATTATGAAGTACAGTAAAAAATGTAATTATTTAGGGGAACTAACAAATAAAATAAAAATTCAAAAATACTAAATTACCCCCTATCAAACCTCCTTCATTTGCTCTCACATCCTACCTCTAAAACTAATATGAATTTCTAAATTCAATTAAATTGAACATAATTTCTCTCAATTTTTTACCACTTATGTAGATATTTATTAAAAAAATAACAAAAACATATATCTTTCAATTTTTTCAAAATTATAATTTTATTTTTAAAATTGACAAAACTTTAATTGAAAATAAAAAATTATATAATTTTAGAAAAACTCATATTTTTTTATGATTTATAGAAATGTTATACACACACACACATATCTCTAAAAAAAATTTTAAAATTGACAGTGTCATGTCCAACACGAGCCTTCTTGTGTTGATGGCAAAGGATAACGGATCAAACCTTCTATTTTTAAAACTATAAATTATAATTAATATGACTCATTTTTTTTATAATGTCATGATATTCAACTTTAAATGTTAAAAATTTTAAATTAATATCGAGATAATATCAGTTTTTTATTAATATATTGTGATGTTTCAATTTTAACACGAACTAGTAACTTTTTAATTTTGTCATTTGAGCATCCACAACTAGTTTTGATAAATTAAGAAATGTGTTTACTTTTTTTGTTTTGGTTGATAGAGCTTTTTTCTTGATTTATATAAAATTATATATAAATTTGAAAAAAGAGTAATGATTATGTTTATGATTGAATGATATAATGATGATATGATTATGTAGATATTAGTTAAAGTAAAACAAAAAACAAAAAGATTTTGGCGGTTATAATTTTGGTGAAAAATAAAATTCAAATTACTTATGGAATAGAATGTGAGAGATATTGAATGAGAACATGTAAGGAATTTAATAAAAGGTAATTTAGTATTTTTAAATTTATATTTTATTAATTAATTCTTTTAAATAATTACAACTTTTATGGTCCTTCTCAATATATATTATTCTCTCAAAGTCCTCCTCTCTAATTTTGCCCAACATTTTAAGAGCCAATCGGATTGTGTGTTGCAACTTTCAAGTCTTAAAAATGTTTTTCACTTGTATTTAGAGTATTCATCTAGGAGACATTTATTAGCAGTTATTTATATAATTGAATAGATTTAAAAAAAGTTAGTTAAATTAGTTATAGGATATTTTTTTTTATAAAACACCATAATCATCTTCCTTATTTCTTTCATCTCTTTTACTCAATTTTTATTGATGAAGTATTAATAGGGTAAATTAGAAAAAGATTGATAAATATGAAAAATACTAAAATTAAATCCCCAACTAATTTTTCCATTAAGGATCAAAGGGAGTACCATTATTATTATTTATTTGTCTACTCAGCGTTATTTACTAATTATATACGTTTTCACCGCACAAATATTACTATATTAGCATTCCTTTTCATCCTCTCTTCCTGAAGTGATTATGCACACTGTCAAAATCTCATTTATTTTCGCATGAGTAGTATTCATATCTGTATTATTTGTTTACTCATTTTGTTTTTGTTTACTGATACTCTGCTGAATTGTTGTTGGGTTGTACTTGAATTCAGTGTCCTTTTATTGCATCTCTAACAACTAATTACCCATGAAAACTAACTTTTAAGGTCAAACCTGAAAATGGATGAATTTGTATATATACGATCAAAACATACTTATAATCAATAATGTAGTTAAATTTAGGCTAAAGTATACATTTGGTCCTTTATGTTTGCATCAACAATCCTTTTAGTCCTTTAAGTTTAAAAAGTCCTCTTTTAATCCTTAAAACTTAACACCGTTAGTTTTATCTAATGGAAAATGCCGAGTCATCAAGTCACATCATTTGAGTCCTAATTAGCTGCCACGTCATCTCAAATTTTTTTTAACAAATTCATATTTTAAAAATTCATATTTTGTAATCCTTAAAATGCACTTTTTATGAGTTGACTTGCTAAGTTTATTGCTTATAATTAATAATATAGTTAAATTCATGAGTTCACTCGTTAAGTTTATTATTTTTGTTTATACTTTATAACTTATAAAATCAAGTTAACTCAATATTAAATTCATGTTAAAGTTAAAAGTGACTGGAGCAAATGCCATAAACTTGATGATTTCACCTAATTGTGCAAGTCAAATACTAGGCAGAACCCAGTCTACAAAATATGTAAGAGGACCTGGACCACATAAAATAAAAATTAATTAAAAGGACAACATTTACATTAATACAAAAGCAATAATTTGAAATCTAAAGAAATAATGATAATACGGCATTTGATGATCTTTATTGAATCTATAATATTTTTTTGTTTGAATATGTTGACTAATGAGTATAATAATAAAATATAAAGGGTGAAAGTGCAAAAATTTTCATGTCCCCCCTCAAATATCTAGCACCATAAATAATAATTTTTGAGTGTAAAAATACCCATCAAGATTCTAAAAAGGCTAAAAATACCATGACCATTTATTTGACCAATGCTGACCATTTAGAGAGAAACTTTTGATTGAAAATGCTTATGTGGCATAACAATATTCTAGCTGGACAAAAAATATAACAATTACAAAAATTCTTTCTCCTCTGTGACCGTAGCCCTTCCCACCACCAGAGCGTCGTCGTCGTCGTCATCACCGATTCCATTGTGTCTTCGTCCTTCCACCGGAAACATGGATCAAACCCAAAAATCCTAGAAAATCATACCCAAAAAACCCCACAATGGGATTATCAGAACTGAATCTTCACTTAGATCATCTCCCAAAAAAATCCCTTTCCCATCTAGGAGGTGAATTAAATATCTCCAGATGTTCGGAGATGATTAGCGGAACCAGATTCTCCGAAAAAAACCCTTTCCCGTCTAGGTTCTGAACATAGCCAAAAGACAAAAACCATTGAAAAACAATAAAGCTGAATAAAAGCTCAAGAGGCAAATAAGGAAAACAAAAATAGAAAAAGATGTAAACTTTAAGGCCAAATTACCCCCCAAAAAAATATTCATTCTTGCGAACAAGCTAAGTTTGAAATGAAATAATAAGTATTCAAGTGACAAGAAAAGGTGTAAAGCAGAGCACTCGGGAATGGGACCGTTCACAGGGTAGGGGTTGGGATGGCGGAGGCAGCGACAATGGCTGAAGAAGCGCCAAACCCAAACATGGCTTGTGGGAATAAGCAAAAACAAGAGCCAAGGAGATGAAGGGATAGACGAAAATGACGATGGCATGGAGGTGGGTCCGATGAATTTCAAAAGGTGGGAAATAATTGATGAGAAAGAATGATCACGGAAGGTGTGGATTTGCAGAAGAGGGTTGTACGGAGTTGGAAGAGGAGAAAGAGTGACATGGGGTTTTGTGTAGTTGGGGTGAAGTGAGTTGTCATGGATAGTATAGATGGGACCCACAAAAAGAAAAATAACAGTATTTGAGTTATCTAATGAAGATGATATTTTTTTCCGTTTGTAAAAATTTATAAATATTTTTACATCCAAAAATTATTTAGGGAGAATTACATTCAGATCTTAAGGAAGAGGAGAAATGAAGAAATGGTCCCTATAGATTGTAAAATGAAAAAATGGTCCCATAGAGTTGTCAATACAAGCTCCTGGAGTTGTTAACGAGTTGTCAATATAAGCTCATGGAATTGTTAATGAGACCATTTTTTCATTTTGCAATCTACAAAGATCATTTCTTCATTTTTTTTTTCATGGGATCTAAGTGTAATTCTCCCAATTATTTATCATGTAAGATGCTCTTTTAGAAAAAGAGCATAAGCATTTTTATACCTTCACCCAAATATAAATTAACCAAATTTAGTTCTCTCAAATGCATCTTGTGCTTCACATAAAAGTAGGAATTGTGCTTTCCAGGATTTTAACAGGTTCGTGTACCACATCAACCAACAATATTTATTGGTAATAGTGTAATACGCAAGTCACTTTAGTTTCAGATACTGCCTTGATTTTTTTCATAAAAAAAATAAGCTGATTATCTTAAATATTAAACAAATACATTTTTTCCAGGTCAAAAAAAAAAAAAACAAATACATTTTTAGATTTTAACCATCTACCCAAATTAAAATAAATACCTTCTTTAAAAAATGAACGTGTTATAAATATTTTCATCTTAGGTTGATGTCCATAGCTTTCTAAGTGTGTCTTTTGAGCTTCTCCAATTAAATCAATATAACCTATAAATGAATAGGCTCATAGGAGTTTCTTATTATTAATGCACATAACCTTTCAATATAACATATTTTACAATTATATAGATTTATTCTCTTGTGTAACTCTTGAAATGTAATTTAAGGACTCATGACCTATAAATAATGTGCATGTACCAAGTGATTGGAGACTAAGCAATAGAATAAGAATCGCTCTCTATTTGCTCTCAAATTCTATCTTGTCTTGTTCATCTCCTTCATCTCAAATGTCTGTTGTATTCTTATTTTTATAACACGTTATTAGTACGAAGCTCTATCGGAGATATATTTTTCTCATCGTTGGCTTAACGATTTCCTCTACCTTCTTTTACTATATATCTATTTGATTAATTTATCTAGGATAATTTAAACTATTATATGGAATTAAAGAGACTATTTTGTTAATTGTTTTATATATAGCGTTCCATAACTTAAATTTGATATTATTGTTGCTTTATTTTCCTTCACAATTTTTTTTTTCACTTTTTTTATCATTTTCTGGAAATCTCTTATATATGCAACCTTTATATTTTTTTTTATTTTTTATTTTTGTTTTATTTACATTTGATGTTGTTATACTATGTTATTTCATTTTATTTACATTTAATTTTTTTTATTTACTTATTTAATATTTATATTTTTTACATTTTATGTTATATTCTATTGTTTATATTTCTTTATTTTATATTATTTATTTCATCTCATTTTATTTTTATTTTATTTACATTTCATTTATTTATATTGTTATATTATTGTTATTTCATTATGTTAATATTTCATTTTCATTTTTTTTATTATTACATTAATACATAATTGTGTTATATATGATTATATAATGTGATTTATATGGTCATGGTCTTATCTATTGTTTATATTTAATTATTAATTTAAATTTAATTAATTTATTTTACAATATTTTAATTTTATTGAATGGCCAGAAGCCATAATATTCTCAATTTTGTGATTGAGTGACTAGAAGTAATATCACTTTTATAATGGTTTTTTGTACAAGAACACCATCTATTTCAGCAAATAGCATGAGAAGAAAAATTTTGTGGCACTTTGATGACTATATTGTTATAAATAATAAAGCCCTGAAGATAAAATATCAAATGATGCAAAAGAGCTGTATAGCTTTGAAAGAGTATTTTTACTATATATATTGTCCTTAAGACAAATAAATTGTAGAGAATTATGCCATTCAAGAGTAATAATTCTAAAGGCTAATAGTCCTGAAAACTAATTAACATATTTTTTCCATGATCACTTATATCTGATGCTCAAATTGATATAGAGGCAACAATGTTTGGTGATATTAAATGATATTTAGATTTAAAATCTTGGGCAATTGTTATTATTGGCCAAAAGTCAAAATGGTTATGGAAGCCAAAAAGGCCATGAAACATAAAGTAATTATGATGCCTAAAACAATAAGTTGTGGAGAAAGATGACCAAAGTTATTGTAAAGCCAAAAGAAATAATCTTAAGCCTAGAAGACTATATGATATCAGCCTAGATTAATTTTTAGTATTTAAATTTATTCTAATTAATTTGTGAAATAATCATATTATAAGTATTTTATATTATGAGATTTATAAGTGTTCATAGACAAAAAGGAATCATTGGACATTTTGAAATTTATTTGTATGAATATATACCAATTTATATGGTGTGTGAATATATTTGAGTTTATAGTTTTGATAAAAGTCTCTTAAGGGTAAAATTATTTCTTTCTAACAGTCCTATATATCATTGAGATGCATTTGTGTGTGAGAAATGAGATGGATATTTAAGAGTTTGTGAATTTGTTGTTTACCATATCCAAGATAAAACAAAGAGGGCTATGATTTATGAAATGTATGTTCCTTCTCTATAAGTTTTGTTCTTAGTGATGCAAGATTAAAAAAAAACCAAAAATTCACTTTGACTGTGTTTTTCAACACTGTTGTGTTATATTGGTAACTTATTTTCTTCCTGGTGAATTTATTTTGGCTGATGAATATGTTGATTTTAATAATACGTAACCTCCTTGTTAATATAATTCCATGAATATCATATCTCCTAAATTTATCACCAACATTAAACACAATTGGTTACGTATATTTACTTTATGAATATTGATTTCAATATTTTGCATGAATATTTATTGAGTTATATTCACTGGTCAAATAAGACACAAGTGAGAAATAATAATAAGCCCATAATTTATATTAAAACGTAACATATGAGTGAAGACAATTTAGTTTATGACTTTTTTTTTTTTGCAATGTAACGCATGAATATGAATATTCACTTTATAAATATTGTATTGGTGAAGATCACAATTGTGCAGGTTGTTTTCATTACTTGTTTAATTTGGCATAACATACCCTTGTGAGTTATAATTTAGTGTGCATGATAATCATGTGTCAAATATGTATCAAAAGAAGTAAATTGAAGTATATTATTAACAAGTAATAAAATTATATTATGATGGAATAATACTTAGTAGTTCTTGAAGAGCTTTATGTAACAAAATTGATATACTTCCTCAAAAACTAATACAGAAAGTGTTTTATTTATGCCGGAAGAAAATTTGACCCCAAAAATTTATGACCCACATAGTTACATCAAAGCTTTGATCTGTTGAAGTGATAGCCTAGTTGGATTAAAATCTATGATTGTATGAGGTATGGAGTACTTGAGCTTCCAAATGAAAGATAAATTATTGGCATACTATATACTGAAATATATTTATAATATGACTGACATTTGAAGGAGAGATCTTTAGAATATAAGTGAGTTAATAGTGAAAAGTTCTACTCATATACTTTCCTCACAAAATCCTAAATGATCTCCCAAAAATAGACGTTAAATTAAGATTTTAGATCAATATGATATGGATATTGAACAATTTGTTGTTGGTTAAGCAAAATGCATGTCATAGTTAACTCGAAGGTTATTGATCCAAATAAATCTATAAGATAAGTTTGTTGTTGGTCAAGCAACATGTCACGGTAAACCAGAAGCTTATGGATCCAAATAAAGTTATTATTGGCATAACTTATTTGATCATCTGAGTGATACATATGATGAAACAAATTATAAAAGATTACATATTGATATTCATTGAGGAACTAAAAGATTCTTCATAAATAGCCAATATATTATATAATTCAAGAACTATCATGTGCTATTTGTTCTCAAAGAAATTTGATTATGAGAGTATCACTAGTTATGATTTGAAATTGATCTCTATATTTCTGGAAATATATCAAACTCATTTATGGGCTCATTCAAATAACATGTAAATTAAACCATGCGAGTATTCAATAAATTAGATAAATGCATCTATAAGATGATTATATGTGAGATTACTATTGTTTGCAGAAATGTTTGAATAAATTATTATGTTAAGCATGCAATTTCCAGATTATATGATTCATTCATTGAAGCTTCCATAAATAGCTAGATCAATACTTATGAGAACAAAATTTCTATTTCAGTGTTGGCATATTTGATATAACATATTGCAACACTTATATACTAGCCAACAAAATTCTCCTAGTAAAATTGGCTTTTGATTAGGAGACAAGCATATTCCATCTTAAAAAGTTTGAATATGCATTTCTATTGATCCACCACAATGCGCATAGATAAATATTTAAAGAAAATTGGGATGAATGTTGGGTAAGAATCTCATTCTTCTTGTTTATCTCTAAATGAAACAAAATGATATTTTTAAAGAAAACACATGGATTTAAGAGACTTATAATGTATGATTAGTCAATTATCGTTCACTACAAAAAAAAACCTGATTTTCAACGGAATTTGCCACAGAAATTTTTTCGTGGCATATTTAGCCATGGAATTTCTTTTTGGTTTAGAGAAGGGAGTATATAAATACCACGTCTCGAACTCGCAACCCCAAAGCATCAATGAAGAATGACCCAGAAGGCTCCGAGGGAGACTGGTTAGCCATGGAATTTCTAACGGAAATTTTTCCGTAGTAAATTCCAACGGAAATTTTCCATCGCCAAATTCCATTGGAAATTCCACGGCAAATTCTGACGGAGAATTCCATCGGGAAAAATTAAATTTTTTTAATTTTTTAAAATTAATATTTATAAAATTAAAATATTAATTATTAAATAATTCTATTTAACCTTAATTATTAAAATTATATTATTTTTTATTAATATTATATTTAAAATTTTTGACTAAAATAATATTTATGATATTATTATTATTTTATTTTATTTAAAAATAATATCAATATTATATTTATAATTTTATATTAAAAATAATATTTAAAATATTAAATTATTATTTATTAAATAATTTTAAATAATTTTTTTTAATTAACTATATAAATATTTTTTTACATTTTTATTAAATTTATCATAATTTTTAATAATATTATATTTAATTAATAATTAATTATATGTATATAAGTAATTAATTGTGTGTGTGTGTGTATGATAATATTATATATATAATAAAATGTAATAATATGACATAGGTTCATTTCGGCACAACTGACAAAAACTCGCGTGCGAAGGTGTCAGCAGCCTGAGGTCATGGATTCGAACGGGAGGAGAGGTATTTTTAGGAATTATGAGATGCAGACACGTGGCAACCAGAGGAGAGGGACACGTGGCGGCCAAGGGAGAGGGACATGTGGCACATTAAGGAGAAAACACGCGGCATCTGGAAATTTTAAAAAAAAATTGGATTTTTTTTTAAAAAAAATTTGCTACGGAAAGGAATTCTGTCGGAATTGAAATTCCATCGCAAATTTTTTTGTCATGCACCTATTAGCGACGGAACAGATTTCATCAAAAATGCGGTCCGTCGGAAAAGCTAATTCCGTGATAAATTCCATCCGAAATTCAATGTTTTTTTATAATAATTTGATAAAGCTTTCCTAACATAAAGGGGAGAAATTGAATAATTGGAAAAAAGAATACATGGAGTACATTATTGCTATTAAGTATAGATCCTCAAATATAGAAGTATGAGCTAGAAGTTCATCATGTTTTGTCTTCATGAAATATTATTGTATAATATTTGTTAGACACAATTAGTGACCTAAATGAGAATTACTAAATCTCATATTCCAGCTACAAATGCTTTAATCAGCGTAAATGAAAGTGAGACATACTCAAAGCATGAGAGAATAATTGGTTCCAAAAGTAAAGAGAAAAGAGCAAATGATCAAGATGATGGAGGCATATATTTCAGAAGAGACAAAGACATAACTAATTGCAAAAACCTCTAAAGAGGTTCAGGTACCTAAAAGCAATAAAGAGATCTCAATAAATTATGTCACACAAAAAATAGAACCGAAAAGATTAAGTTGTCAACAACAATTTTGATAATAATTTTACGTGTTCAAGTGAGAATCTCATCCATAAATCTATTTTGCAAGTAGACAGAATGATGGTTGGCCAAAAGGAAAAGTAAAAGGGAAAAGAAGCAATGAAAATATGATTACATTATTTTGATATGTGAAAACAATAGACCTATAGTCCTAGCTGAAATATGAAATATCTAAATATTTAAATGAAAATAAAGATTTTCACTAATGCTAATGAAGACTATGATGAGATATATTATTTGTGGTGGATACAATAATTTTGCATTTCTCGCCGTAGATGAAAATAAAATTATGCGTATGTTAGATATTATTATATACAACCTTTATATATGGATTATTAAATAGTGAAATTTATATGAGAATCCTTGAATCAAAATTATATATATACAAGAACAAGAAAATCATTCTATATATAAAAGGCTAAATTATACAAAATCCCCTTGAACTTTGGATCAGTTGCATATAACCTTTTTTATATTTCAAAGTTTGAATGTAACCCCCTAACCTTTCATTTTTTTAACTATTAACCCTTTGCCGTTAAGTGACCGTTATTTTTCTAACGGAAAATGACACATCAGATTATGATATGACACATGGCATCCTACATGGCATCTTATGTAAATTACTAATTTCATAAAACCCCTCTGAACTTTGAATAGTTGCAAAGAACCCCCTGAACTCTGAACAATTGCAAAGAACTCCCCTCCTCCCTCTGAACTTTGATCAGTTACAAATGACCCCCTAACATTTCAAAATTTATATTTGACTCTCCTAAAATCTTAATTTATAATATTAAACCACATGCAATTACTTTTTATCATTTTCATAAATTTATTAAGATTGTTGCTATCATTTATCAATTAAAATACTAATTGTTCCTTTGTATATGGCAAAAACAAGAAGAATAATATTTATAAAAATATAAAAATACACGTCGAACTTTTGTTTGATGAAAAATATGCATTACTAATAAAAAAATTAGTGCGGCCATAAGCTATCCTCTGACACAAACATAATATTTAAACTATCAATGCTCAATCATCCTAATAATATATTTAACACAAATGATGATATTTTAATACTATCAATACTTAATTATCCCAAGAAAATAAGTAAATGTTATACAAATGTTGACATTTTTATTTTTATATTTTTTAAATATTATTCTTCTAATTTTTCTGTTTTTGCTATACCATAAAATTATTTTAATTGACAAATGATAGTTAAAAAATTAATAAATTTATTAAAATGATAAAAGTAGCAGCTTGAATTTTAATATTACAAACGAGTATTTTAATATTACATAGGATGCCACGTGCCATTTCATAATATGACATGGCAATTTCCGTTAAAAAGATAACGGTCACTTAACGACAGGGGGTTAATAGTTAAAAAATAAAAGGTCAGGGGGTTATATGCAACTGATCCAAAGTTCAGGGAATTTTGTATAATTTAACCTATATAAAATGATTGCGAGTTCGAAAATAATTTGAGACTATATATATGATTAAAAAATATATTAATGAGTAATTTTACATTTTACTTGACTTGTAGATTAGGTTATCAAATGCCTCAGTGATTTCAAAATCACATATTTTTGCTATGGTGATCTTGCTTGCAAAAATATATTGAATTTAATGGTTCAGAAGTATCTTATATTTTATGAGAATATTTATATACCATACTAATATTGTATTTATTATGATTGGTAAAATTTAGTTCTTTCAGGTACATAGTTGATAGCAAAAATGAGATTCGGTGTGATAGTTTTATGAATATATTATATCATTTTGTTCAAAACAAGTTGAATATGTGGATGCCATATATATATTTTGGTGATTTTTCAGAATAATTTTTCTTTATTGTTTCCTCAATAAATAAGATAAAGGCAGAATATATTGATATTTTAACATACCCAAAAGATATGTTAGAGGAATACATTTTAGAAGAACATTTGGTAATAATGCATCATTTATAGTTTGGCAGTTAAAAGAAAGATATGCTCAAACTACATTGGAAGTGATGTTATCATCAGGGGAAGTAAAACTGATATTGTTATCATGGGAAGTAAATATGATATATCATCATCAGGGGGAGTAGAGATCATAGTGTACTCTTTTCCTTAATTAAAGTTTTGTCCTATTAGGTTTTCCTGGTAAGGTTTTTAACAATGTTGCTTTAATATGTATTGTCTACTCTTTTTCCTTCATTAGTGTTTGTCCCTTTGGGTTTTTCCTAATAAAGGTTTAATGGGGCATAATTTTTGTTTATGGACATCCAAGGGAAGTGTTATAAATATTTTCATCTTAGGTGAATGTCTATAGCTTTCCAAAAGTATCTTTTGAACTTCTCCAATTAAATCAATATAACTTATAAATAAATAACCTCTTAGGAGTTTCTTATGATTAATACATATAACCTCTCAATGTAACATATTTCACAATTATGTAGATTTATTTTCTTGTATGACTCTTAAAATATAATTTAAGGACTCATGACTTATAAATAGTGGACATGTACAAGTAATTGGAGACTAAGCAATAGAATAAGAATCACTTCCTGTTGCTTTGTGCTCATCTCCGTCATCTCAAATGTCTTTTTGTATTCTTATTTTCATAACAGAACGCTTGTTTTTTTTACTTCTCGAGAGTCTTTATTGGACACCTTTGCCAAGATGGCTTTATCATATTCTTTCCCTTGAGGACGTAGTCAGAGAACTGCTTTCACTCATGCTTAACTTTAGGTAAATTAATGTTAGAGAGGGGAGGTCTCTAATAAAGGGAGCATAGATCCCAACATTGTTCATATTAGGATTTTGATGCCTTTTTGTAGAATCAACTATTGTTCTAGTTTGATGAGAAGATAATAAGTTCGGTGAGCTTGGCGGTTGAATTTTTAATTTGTAAATCTTCAAGGTGATAGGGTGGCTAATGGTTTTTTCAGTGGGTCTTAGTCTTTGGAGGGTGATAAGGTGTTAGATGGCAGATAATTAGATCAATCTTGGTTTCGGACCTCGGCCGGTCTAATGAAAAGATACCTGCCTAATAATAATTTTGTTAAAAAAAATTGTATTCATTTATAAAAAAATTTAAATTCAAATTAAAATAAAACACTGTATATGTTTGAGTCTAGTTCAAACAGACAATCAAATAAAATATAGTTTTAAATAAATTAGTTTAATTTGTTATAAGGTTAGATTTATTGATTTGTTCTGGATTTTATATTATCCTAGATGATATTTTTAAGAAAGTATATTTATTTTTAAATAGATAATATTATTAGAGGTAATATATTATTTTATTAGGTCAGCCTCACTTTAATATTTATACAAGATCACGTCGTAAATTTTTGTAGCTGGAGAAAGTCATTAATTACTTAATATATAATGCATTTGTTTTAAGAGCTTATTTATATCAGGCATGTGGATATATAATGAAAAATAACTCCTCTAATATGTTCATTTTATGTCTCAATTAGATAATAACTCTTCTAAATCTTAAAAAAAATTACAAAATAAAGCATGTGCCTAACTGCCTATGTACACTATTATTTTCGAAAAACTATGGGTATTTATATAATTTTAATTTTTTTCCAAAATATAATATGTTCTATTCCAAACATGCCTCTAAAAAAATTATAATTAAATGAATAAAGCAATAAAAATATCATCTTATCTAATAAGATAATAAAATATCTAAATGACCTTAGAAAATCTAAATGTATAATAACAAATTTACCCGACAATCTATTTGAACAACTATTATATATACACAAGATCACATAATTTGAATATATTTATAAACAGTATTCTTATAGTTATATGTGTATACCTGATGAGCCAGAGAGAGAACAGAGATCGCTGATTTTGATCCAAAACTTGGAAGATGAAGAAAGCTTTTTATGTTATATTAAACCTGATTCTAAATTAAGAAATTATAATTAAAAATACAATACATCTAACCGATCTTAGAAAATCTAAATCCATAACAAATTTACATGATAATCTATTTGAACGATTATTATAATATATACGGAAGAACATAAGATTTATTATTTGAATATATTCATAAATATTATATTCCTTATAGTTATATATATTATTCCACATGAGACAGAACAGAGATTGCTGGTTTTTTGATCTGAAACTGCGAAGATGAAGAAAGCTTTGATGTTAGTGGCACTTTTCCTCTTTGCATTGTCGCTGCTATGTGGCAATGCAGAGGAATACCCAAAGACATGTACGAACGTTCCTCCAATAGACTCAGCTCACACCTATCGATACGCAGTCAACACAAACCAATCTCTGAGAGAAGAAGCCATGGCTCATTACTACAAGCACGCTCATCATCATCATCATCATCTTCATGGACCGTCCTGGACCGCCGGCGGCGATCTGTTTTCGAGGAGGACGAGGAAGATGCTAAAAGAAGAAAATTATTCGCCGCCTCGAGGTCTTCTGAGACCTGTTTCTCTGCATGACGTGAGGTTGCACCCGGATTCGCATCATCACCTGGCTCAGAACACCAATCTAGAATATCTGTTGATGTTTGATGTGGATAGGTTGATTTGGAGCTTCAGAAAGACGGCTGGTTTGCCCACTCCTGGTCTACCTTATGGAGGCTGGGAGGCTCCTTATATTGAGCTTCGTGGTCATTTTGTTGGTTAGTATACTCTTATATATCTTTATCATGATGTGGATATAGATTGTATTGAATTTCGTGGTCATTTTGTTGGTTAATTTGTAATGATCACAAATTTAAAAGGAGAGCCTAACCCAAAAGACTAACTTGTTAGGAAAGGAAGAGCCTTAAACTTATAAACTACACTCCACTAACATGCATACGCTTATATATGTCTATATATAACAAATTCATTTTGTTGGTTAGTACTCTATGTTTATTATGACTTACAAATAGTATAGATTGCATTGGAGTTTTGTGGTCATTTTGTTCTTAGTATTCTTATTATATCGGTGTGTCTGTGTGTTTTTATCATTACTTACAGATAATAGAGTTTCGTTGGTTAGTACTCTTAATTTATTGGTTAGTACTCTTATATACAGTATATATGTTTATCATGATCTATAAATAGGACTGGTATCTCAAAAAAAAATAGCCTATTCGATGAAAAAGCTTCGATTGAACTTGTAAACCACACTTGATGTGGGACTTATGATAGGGATATATATATATATATATATATATATATATATATATATATTGATTGATAATGAAATATAAATGATATGGTTTGTTGAAGGCCATTATTTGAGTGCAAGTGCGCATATGTGGGCAAGTACTCACAATGAAGTAGTGAAGGAGAAGATGGATGCAATTGTTGGCAACCTTTCTTTATGTCAGAAGAAAATGAACACTGGATATCTCTCTGCTTTCCCAACTGAGCTCTTTGATCGTCTTGAGGCTCTTCATGAATTTGTGTGGGCCCCTTATTACACTGTTCACAAGGTACCTATACTAATTTTTTTTAAAATTTTTTTTCTTTTTTTCAAAAGAGGATGTGAGTTCCAATCTCTAGCTATAATTATAATGGGTGTATATATGTATGCATGGGTCATGATAAAAAAAACATTTAAATGCTAGTTTGGAGCCGATTATCACAAGCACATTCTAGTAAGCCAATGCATAATTCCTCTTCTCTCACATGTACTCGTTTGGTACTATTTATAAAATAGGGAGAGAAAAGTTTCATTTTGATTTTATTTATAAGTCATATCATTATAATTTTCATACGAATTTATAATTTTACTCTTTATTTATTATGTTGACTTTGTTTCCATGGCCTATATTATATTATATATTAAATAGAGGTAAAGTTGAAAATTTATTAAATTCTAAAGTAGATTTAATAAGGTTTAAGGATTTTCTTAATTTGTATATATGAAACATACTGGAAGTGATTTATAAATAGAATTAGAGGAGTACTTACATCATAAAATGTTGAACAACATGAATGGTAAACCACAAGAATCAAATCACAGTAATCTTCATTAGATGATTACAACTCTATCAAGAGTAATACAATAATGAATCAACCTACTTGGGTTTCACAATGATTATTCTTTATTTGAGGTTGATTAACTACTAACTCCAACTTTAAAGATTTTGAAGAAGACTCAAATTATCTTCCTTTTAGAGAGAGAATTCTCTCTCAACTTGGTGAGGACTCCACATCCCACACACTTAACTTTTAGACTAAGACCTTTTATATAACTTTTAGGGTCATCTATGAACAAGGCGATTAACACTAATCATTCTAACTAATTCAATATTCCAACATAAACCTTCATTTCAAAGCTCTAATTGGCTATACAAACAAATTCTGAATGAATTGAAATCTCTAGCTTGAAATGGTCCATGATTCTATATATCTGCATATATATACAGATAATGGCGGGGCTGTTGGACCAGTATACGTTCGGAGAGAACGAGGAGGCACTGAGGATGGTGACGTGGATGGCAGATTACTTCTACGAGAGAGTGATGAAGTTTGTGGAGAAGCACACAGTTCCAAAGTTCTATGAAATACTCAACGATGAGTTTGGTGGAATGAACGATGTGCTTTACAGCATTTACAACTTCACTGGCAAATCTAAGTATCGCACTTTGGCTCACATGTTTGATAAGCCTTGTTTTTTCGGTTTACTTGCCACTAAGGTACCTACTTTATAATTCATTAATCAATTAGCTGCTTGCTTAATTATTTAAGGTGTTAGCTTGCAAATTAAGTTTTGAATCTTAATTATTAGTAATTACTTTCAATTTTTGTAGTCCGGTGACATAACGGGTCTTCATGGAAATACTCATGTGGCTGTTGTTATTGGAGGTCAAATGCGCTACGAGATTGTTGGTGACCCGCTCTATAAGGTAGGTACAGTTATATGTGGCCATTAGATTATATATCCAATTATATATCAATTTAGAAGTTAGGTAAATTAGTTTAGAGAAAAATGATAAATACTCCTCCACTCTTTAATATAAGACATATTTACATAATTTAATTAGATTAAGGAAGTTAGTTGAGTTAGTTAACCTGAAATGTATTTTCTAAAATACCCTAGTCATCTTCCTTAATTCCCTTATTTTCTCTCCCCTTGAATATTGTTAAAAGAGCATCAATAGGGGTAATTTAGGAGAAAAATTGATAAATATGTAAACTATATTTTATATTTAGAATTAAGATAAACTCCTCAAATATGTCTTATATTAAGATCTGGAGGAGTATATCCGTAATTAATTGTGTTTTTTGGGGGTATAGTGGAGAGGAGCATGCTCCTAGTCTTTGTTATATCGGTCTACTTAAATATATCATCCAAAAAAATCATGTTTAAAAGGCTTAACCTAATAAAATGGACTCATTATATTTATGTGTGTGTGTGTGTTGTTTGAAACGTCTAACGTTTGATATGTTATATGTCAGGAAATATCCACATACTTTTTGGACCTTGTTAACACTTCACATGCATTTGCGACCGGAGGCACAACTTACTCAGAGCATTGGTATATTTCATAATCTCATTTATTTTTGCAGCTACCTCACAAATATAACTAACACAAACAATATTTTAAAATAAATTCTTCTTCATGCAAGCATGCTTATGTTTTTTTTTTTTTTAAATGGGAACGATTTCAATTTATCAGGCAAAATCCAGACAGAATGGGTGACGTTCTCCAATCTAACACCGAAGAGTCCTGTTCATCTTACAACATGTTGAAGGTACTTATACGATACACACACATCATTTTCCATCTTTTGGAAAAATATAAGTTTTGGTAAATAGAGTTATATATAAGAAAACTTTGGTCAAGGCTTTTGGAGAGATGATATAATATGTGTTGATTATGTGGCAATGACACGATGTTATGACGATGATCATTGGTAAAAGAAAAGAATTTGGCCAAATTAAGGTCAACTGTAATTTCAGGGACGAGTTCTTATCATATGAAAAACTACATAGACCTTGACTTAATAAGTTGATTATAACTTCAAAGACTACAAAACATGTTTTTTGTTAACAAATCAATCATTATACTTAGAATTATGGTCAACTTTAGCCATGGTTTCTGGAACCATAATTAACCAAAGGTAACCATAATTTTAGGAACAGACTACTTAGTACTCCCTCTAGGACCTGATTAGTGAGCTGATGTTAGATCTAAATATAAAACTTATTTCATATTTTTATCCATTTTTTCCTAAACTAACCTATTGATATTTCTTTAAACAATAATCAAGTAGGAGAGGGAGGGAGAAAACTAATTAAAATGATTAAGGTGTTTTTGACAGAAAAACATATCATATTAATTAATTTAACTAACATATTTAATCATTTTAAATTAATTAATTATGTCTTACATTAAGGACAAGACCAGTATTATATGAAAAAACTACTATAATTTCAGATGAAATCAGTCTAAACTTTTGTGTCTTCTTATAATTCTTGTTTATAGATTGCTCGGAATCTATATAGATGGACAAAAGATGTGTCGTACGCTGATTATTACGAGAGAACATTAACAAATGGAGTGTTGAGCATACAAAGAGGAACAGAACCTGGTGTTATGATATACATGTTCCCACAAGGTCGTGGTGTTTCCAAGGCTATTTCAAATCATGGTTGGGGCCTTAAGTTTGATTCCTTCTGGTGCTGTTATGGTACTGGAATCGAATCTTTCTCTAAGCTTGGAGATACCATTTACTTTGAAGAACAAGAAACCAGTAAAAACCCTAGTCTTTATATTGCTCAATATATCTCAAGTACTTTCAATTGGAAATCTGCCAATTTCCTTCTCAACCAAACTGTCTCTACTTATTCTTCTTATGATCCTTTTGTTCGTGTCACCTTCACTTTTTCTCCCCACCAGGTATGTTTTCTCGAGCATTATCTGGCGTATGAGCAGTGTTGTTTGTTATATATATGTATATGCTTATAGAAGTACATATTAATATGTTGTTTTGATCGTAGGGACAAGTCTCGTCTTCTACATTAAACTTTCGTATACCCACGTGGACATATGTGAATGACACTAATGCTTTACTCAACAACAAGCCTTTGAAACAGCGTGTTAATGGAGGTAAATATAAAGCTTATACAGATTTGTTTCATATATACCTTACACGTACACTATGGTTTCTAGAATTCCATACAATAAGTGCATCTTTCCTCTCTTCATCTCTAATGCAATGAGTATACTTTTTACCCCGATTCTATTAGCAACTAGCGTAAAAAGATCTATTAAAGGAAATTAAATCTTTTGTCACCTATAGTTTTGACTCAATTCATACACTTTGACTTGGTGCATGAAGATTAATTTTAACTTGGTGCACTAGTGATTGTTTTAAGGATCCACATTTCTTAACTTGGTTTATTTACCCAATAAGTACTCCTCCGATTTTTAATATAATATATAAGTTGATATCTTAATTCTAAATATAAGATATAATTTTTATATTCGTTAATCTTTTCCTCATTTACTCTTATTGATGTCCTCTCAACCATAATTAAGAATGTGAGAGAATGGGAGAATTAAAGAAGATGACAGGGTGTTTTAGAAAATAAATGTTATATTAATTAATTTAACCAATATCTTTAATCTAATCAAATTAGACAAATATATATTATATTAAGGACCGAGACTATTAATTAATAGTAGTAGTATCTAATACTCCGCTATCTAATGTTTGTGTGAATATATTCATATAGGGTCATATTTGACGATAACAAGAAAGTGGAGTGCCAGTGACAATCTCACCCTCATCTTTCCCATCACCCCAAGATTGGAACCCATAAAAGGTAACTCTCTCTCTCTCTCTCTCTCTCTATATATATATATATATGTATGTATTGATGATCAATAATAAAACCTGACGAATAATACAGTTTGTAACTTTGTATTCACAATATCTCAATTCTGATACAATTCACTTGATTTGTTGAATGACCAAATTCAGATACCAGGCCAGAATTCAAAACCGTGAATGCGATCATATATGGTCCATTCCTTCTTGTGAG
Source organism: Inga leiocalycina (assembly GCA_963242795.1). Classification (NCBI taxonomy): domain Eukaryota; kingdom Viridiplantae; phylum Streptophyta; class Magnoliopsida; order Fabales; family Fabaceae; genus Inga; species Inga leiocalycina. Next base: position 63,643,631 of record OY725325.1, read on the forward strand.
TCACACCGTTGGTGATGAATGGGACTTACAAGTTCCTGAACTCAACATGAAACCACAACATTACTTGTACCCAATCTCACCCACTAATCACACTCACCTCTTCACATTCTCACAATTTGACTCTTCAAACTCAACAACATTCGTCTTGACCAACCTTAACTTCACCGACAACAAGACGTTGACCATGGAAACATTACCCCAAACCGGCACCGTCCAAGCCACTCACGCAACCTTCAACCTCGTAGTGCTCAACCACCACGATGACAACAACAACAAAGCCTTGTTATTTGAAGATATTAATGATGCTCTTGGCAAACCGGTCTTGCTTGAACCGGTTCATCTTCCTGGGAGACACTTGGTTCATCAAGGACCAGAAAAACCGTTATTGCTCTCCAACTCTTCTAATACGGGTTCATATCAGACTACACAGTTCAGAGTGGTTCTTGGGTTAGACGGAAGAAACGACAGCGTTTCGATTGAATCAGTGAGCAACCAAGGTTGTTTCTTGTACAGTGGGGTGGATTATAGTGAAGGTGAGGAAGTCAAGCTCAAGTGTAAACCTGATGATGATTCATCGGACGGTACAACGTTGTTGTTCAACAAGGCCGTCTCTTTCGTCGCTGGCAAGGGACTCAAACAATACCATCCAATTAGCTTTATAGCTAAGGGCTTAAATAGAAGTTATCTCATGGAGCCTATTCACTCCTTTGCTGATGAGTTGTACACGCCCTACCTCAATATTCATCCTTGAATTTGGTTAATTAATTATTAGGGTTTGCTAAATTTTAGGGTCCTATTTGATTAATAAATAAAACTGTGTACTTTGATTTATTATCTGAAGGTTTCTGGTATATTTAGTTGAAGAGTTTGTTATATAGAAACATTATTAGTTAGTTGATGTGGTCAGTTGTGTGGATGGTTAATTTTCTTACGTAATCATTTGCTTAAACAGCTTTGTTGAATGATACTCAAATTATTGTTTATGGAGTGGATAAGTTTGGCCAAAGTCTTTGGTATAAAAGACAGAAAGAAATTTAATTTAAATTATCCATTCATCCTTGATTGGGATATTTTTTCAATTTTTCAAGTTTCACTAGTAGTCCTTGAATATTGAATGCCAAGTCGATACTCTGATCTCTAACTTAAAATGGTGTCTCTATTGGATAAAAATTAATTGATGGTTCTAAGAGTTTGTTGATCATCATATAAATTTTTATTTTATTAAATATTATTGAGTTTGGATGAAAAATTCATGCACGTGGTAACTTAGAAATTAGTTTTATTATCTATAATTTATATTTACAAGTAATATGATTTATAGCACTAGTAATATGATTTACTTGTACTATACTTTTATCATGGGAAAAACTTGTTACAATTTATATTTTAAGGTATGTCAAATTCAGATACGTGACATGTGGGAGGGATTTTTAGCCTCAACACTAATATGACACTCAAATATTAACTACAATTTTATATTTTTTAATTTGAGTGTCTAACATGGTAAATATATGAAATGAAACTCTACTGCTGCAGGATAGTCGTCCACAAGTTATACTCCTTGTTAAAAGATACAAGTCACTTGTTAACGGGAGCTATATATATTTGGCAAATCATAAAATCATAGTTTTAGAAGACGTTTTTTACAAGTCAAGATAAAATTCAAGATAAAATTCATCTCACATGCTTATTTCATAAATCATAAAAACTATTCTTTAAAAGTTAATCCAAACATGCATGCACAAAATAGAAGATGAGCCACATCTTGTACCTCCAACACTATGTAAATGGAGTTTATGTTTGACTCGTTCAACTTAGTTTGGTACTTTAAAGTTCATGTTCGACTTGCTCAACTTAGCTTGGTACCTGGAAGATAATGGTAAATTTAGATGGCTAACTCATAAACTTACTTTTAATACAAGTTTAAGACTGAGTTGATATGATTTTGTAAGTTATGAATATAAAAATGATAAACTTAAAGATAAATCAATAATGAGTTTGACACTGATAATCATGTGTGCTTTGATAGAATCTGAGTTATATTGGAGATTTATAATTTTATATTCGGTTAAAGTTCTAGCTCCTTGTTAACTAAAGTATTTAATTAATTTTTAGGTGCATCCAATGATCCAATTTAAAATATTATATGGTTTATCTAACCTCTCAAAGTATATTTTTAGATTCATTCAGTATCATGCGTCAATCATACTAAAGTACGGTATTTATAACTTCACATGTAGAAGAAGAAGAAAAAGTTCATTACTTTCAATATTTTATTCTTCCTCCCAAATTTATAACTTCTTTTCTAAATTTTTTCTGTTAATTACACATATTAAAAAAGTTTTAAACCAAAAAAAATTATTATATGCTCCCTAAGATTTGAACTAACAGCTTGTTGGTGTTATAAGATCATCTTATTTTAAATTTTACGTTTATTAAACTAAAAAATTATTTAAATTGTAAAAATTAAATTAAGTTAAATCTCAACCATCCAAAAACAATCTGTACGTACACTTGAGAAAAGAGGCAAAGGAGTGCCACGTGGCAGCAGCTAGAGCCTCTACAACCTGATCCAACGACAAGAATCTAATCCAAACTTGCCAACAAATCGTCATCCTTTCATTTTCCAAACGCCACAATTCCACAGGATCATCAGTATCACAAACCCCACATCCAATAAAAGCGCCAATTCAATTCAATTCCCATTCTAAGCTCACAATCACTATTCCCATTCTCTTCAATTCACGCAGTGCTTAGGAGTAAGCGAGAGTGGTGAGTGGTGAGTGGTGAGTGGTGAGTGGTGAGTTTGAAACCGAGCTCGATAATGGCGTCTACTCAATGCTTCTTGCACCACCACGCCCTCAGTACCACTACTTCTTCTTCTCCTACTCGTTCTTCTTCTCAGCGTCTGGTGCTGCACAACAAGCCAAATCAGATTGTTTGCAAGGCTCAGAAGCAAGACGATGATGGTGGTGTCCTTTCTCGCCGATTTGCTCTTACTGTTCTCATTGGTGTCGGCGCCGCTGCCTCTAGGGTCTCTCCGGCTGATGCTGCCTATGGGGAAGCAGGTATCGTCCTTTTTGTTTTTGTTTTTGTTTTTTTGGTTTGAATTCCTGTGATTTGACGATGATTGAGATATCTGTAGTGATTAGTGAATGATGTGAGAGTTTAGCATTACGCATAGCCCTTAATGGGAAATGATGATGTTAATAGCTTACGAGTTTCGGATAGAGAGACAGAATGAGTTTGTGAGCATAGAGTCTATTCGTTCTTTCTTTCTGCACCTGCATTTGATTGCTTTATAAATATATGCGGTAATAATATTCGGATTCTTTAATAGAAGCTGAAGAGAATACAAGACATGCTTATGTGTCGATTTGATTTTGCCATCTCTTCTACTGATGCAGCAAGTGAGAATTCTTGGTAAACCCGAAATGGAAAATGATATGTAATGGCTCATAATCACAATCTTCACTTTGAATTTGGAAAAAAAAACAACAACCCCATGCGGGGTGATGGAAATGTGTGGTGTTTAATTTAATCTTCAAAAGATTGCTATATTACTTGTGTCTTTTGTGAAATATTGCTTGTAAGGAAGTTGGTAATATTGGTTTCTCTGAGAATTCATTATATCTTAGGTGCCATGTCTACTTAAACTGCTTTGCTATGCATTCTAACTGTTTGTGGTAATGAAAGCTTACAATTTACTCTGGGTCGATCGAGTAAAACTAATGTGCAATCAAAAAAGGAACTGACTCACTTGGATTTGAATGTTGAAGATTAAGCAAAGTCTTTAGGAAAAATTGATTTGTTATGATTGTTTTGCCTGCAGCGAATGTGTTTGGGAAGCCAAAGACAGACACAGACTTCATTGCTTACAACGGAAATGGATTCAAACTCTCAATCCCCTCCAAGTGGAACCCCAGCAAGGAGGTGGAATTCCCAGGTCAGGTTCTTAGATATGAGGACAACTTCGATGCCAACAGCTACGTCACTGTCATAGTCACTGATACGGATAAGAAATCCATCACTGACTATGGTTCACCTGAGGAGTTCCTTGCTACAGTAAATTCAAAATAAACTTCCACTTGTTTATTGATAAAGTGTATCTTTTGTGTTTAGAAGCATATGGTTAATGAATGACAGCAATTGCTGGCTTAAACTCAAGAACTGATTGATCCTACTTCTTTTTCAGGTGACTTTTTTGCTAGGAAAACAATCCTACTTTGGCAAAACTGATGCTGAGGTAATTAGCTACTTTGCTCTATTCCTGAACTATTTCAGGCCTACAATTGTACCCTTGGATTAAAATCTATGTACAGACACACTTGGTTTCATACACACTGCCACGATAAACCATGTGGATGAGAATCATGACATTATAAAATTGCTTTGGACGGACCTCATCAAATGGGAAATTTAAGCACACATTTTTTTGTCATGTCCTTGGATACTCACAGTCTGACATGTTAAAATGTAAGTGTTTCCAACTGCTGATAGTAAAAAAGAATGAAGCATGATGATGATCAGTATAGCAAGAATTCATCAGTCATAAACAGTGTTGATCACTATTGGTTTTAGCCTTATAAGAGCAAATTAGATAAGAACTGGCATTGGTCCTAGTGAAAGGAGCTTTAGCTGTGTAAGCATGAGGTCTTGAGTTCAAGTTTGTGTGAATGAGAAAATACATTTGAGAGATCTATCCTCAATTGAGTCTGACCCATTCAGATAGACATATAAAAATAAGAACTAAATCAGAAAACCTTGTGTGATTTAGCCAGTTCTAAACTTTATTAATTGGCTAGGGTGGGTTCGAATCAGATGTGGTGGCAACAGCAAACATCTTAGACAGTTCGTCGCGTGTGATTGGTGGGAACCCGTACTACACTGTGACGGTGCTGACAAGGACTGCTGATGGGGATGAAGGTGGGAAGCACCAGTTGATCACAGCAACAGTGAAGGATGGGAAGCTATACATTTGCAAGGCTCAAGCAGGGGACAAGAGATGGTTTAAGGGGGTAAGGAGATTTGTGGAGAGCACAGCTAGCTCTTTCAGTGTTGCTTAAAAATTTTTAACACATCAAAAGGACAATCTGTATGTAAATCATCATTCATCAACAAGTGTATCTTAATTCATAATTCATGCTTTTGAGTTTTCTGGCCTTCTATTTTTGTTCCCCCGAGTTTCATTATTTTGAGGATATTTGTCAGGATAAGAATCTAGATTCTTAATTTTCATGCAGTTCAAGGTCCCATCCTTGCCTCCTTTCTTTTACCGATTACTTCAGTTTCGAGGTTTGTATTTTCCCCTCTTAGCACAAGTATCTCTTCTGGGACTCAAATTCAAGTTCTAAAAGAATTTAGCGAGGCCTTACACTATTAGACCAACCCTGTGTTAGTATTCTTGCTTCCTTTTATCTCCAGCATGAAAAAGCAGCTTAAAGTTCTGGTCAACAAGGTGGTGCCAGTAATTTTAGAAGGATCTATAATTTAGGTTAAAATTAGCATTTTGTTATGATTTAGGTTAATTGATTTTTATTTTTTAGGTTTTGTAATCCCTGTCTATCAGATGAACAGACACGTGAATAACATATTAGCATATTTTGTCCTGTAAAAATTTGTAGTTGAAAAAAGTAAACGGTGTTTTGTCGTCATTTATTCCAGATTTGACATCTTAATTAAACATGCTTCAGTACAACTTGACATAACCCATGTATTTAAGAATAATAATCAAGAAATTACAGTTACTGAAATGAAAAGACGGAAATACCCCCACATAATGTAAAATTACAATGACATCATCCTTGTCCTCAACGATGCAGAGTATTATTAGCAATGAAGCAAGATAATTTCCGTGCAATAGTGAAATTGGTGCAACACCAAATTGGGCAAAGGGGGAAACTTTCTTGGTGGTTAGAAATTCAAGCAATGAACTAACGTGTAAAAGTGGACAAACTGGGTGCAAAGTCAGAGGTTCAAGAAAAATGGCACAACACAACCTCTGCTTTTTTCTGATTTATCATCTCCCACTACTTATTTTAAAAATAACTATGCTACTTTTGGTAGCTGTTTAGCATATAATGTCGTAAAATACATTTAATGATAGCTCCAAAATGAATCTCATAGAATAGATTGGACCAATTTAAAAAATTAAATTTTATAAAAACGACCCTACAGAGTATTTAGTATATATTGAAATTTATAAATTGATATTTGAATTTCTTTTTACAAATACTTTTTTACTCTCTTAATTCTCATGTCGTTCAAACCTGTAATTTTGTGAGTGAGGATTCTATTCTTCTTAATCAACCAGCATGACATTCGAACATTGACTCTTATCACAAATACTCCTTTGGTCTCAATTGTATAAGCTAGTTTGGGGTTGAATTTAGGTCCTAAGTATAAGATCTTTTTGCATTTTATCTTTTTTTTTTATCATTTTTCTTCAAACTAATTTCCCTAACTTAGAAATTAATATATAACCTAATATTGTATAGGAAAATTTTAAAGAGATTATGTCTCATATGTTATGATTAAATAATTTATTTAGTTTTTTTAATCTTCTAAATTAGATAAATATGTCTAAGATTAAGTAACATGGTGCTCCATCCGGTCATTTTTATAAGATATATTTAAAAAATACATATTATATTAACTAACTTAACCAACTTTCTTAATCTAATCAAATTAGTTAGATAAGTCTTATCTTAGGAATAGGAGAGAGGGAGAAGTATATTTTTATACATCAAGCTATTAAATATACAAGAATTGTGCAAGGAACAAGTTCTAGGCTTCCTTTAAGCCATTGTGACTTGCCTTAATCAAATCAAATAGGAAGGGAGCAAGTCAAAAAAAACTTCTCAAAACATAATTTAATTTTATACAAAAAAAATTATAATCAAATAGCAAATTGAGAAATAAACTACTCAACACTTTTTAACTAAGCTATACAATAGTATTATAGAGTATTTCAAAATGGTTATGTTAGATGATTTACAGAATGATTAGTTAAGAAAATAATTACTTAATAATGTTTAAAATTAAATTAATGAATCCAGTTAGGTGAATAATTAATTCTGAAATGAATGATGAAAGATTAGAAAACGTGGATGGGTTGCATTGAGGAACCATAGTTGAGGAGCAAGGAAGGTATATACCATATCATCCGTACCATACCGGAAGAAAGGAAAAGGCCCATTGGCAAAACGCGCGAGGGGGTGATCGTCATTTCGCGATGAAGAGAGCGTAGTAGCAAGAAAGAAGCTAAAGAGAAAGACAAGACAGAAAGAAAGAAAAAAGAAAATCAAAATTCAGAAATCCTGTGGGATTATTATTCTTGTAATTCATTCCTTCCTTTCTTTCTTCTCTCTCTGCATATATAAATACCCATTCATCGTCTGAAACCTGAGGGACAAGTTTTGGCGTGGGTGGGGATTTTCGGCGTATGCCATATCTGGTAACTGAAGCCAAGAACCGTCCAAGAACAAGTCGTCGGCGCGGTTGAAGTCACGATCGCGTCTCCGGCCAACTGCGGATCGTTGCCTGCTGTTTGGGTAAGTCGGCGGATCGCCTTAACCATCATCGTTATCTTATTCGGGTTCTTGTTTTGCTGCTTTTGGATCTGTTACTTTTGATGTCGATTCCTGTGTTTTTATCTTGGTTTGATTATATCTCTAATTTTTGGGGTCTTTGGTTTGTTTGCTTCCGCGGAAAGTGGATTTTTTGGTTTCCTACTGTTGAGTCCAACCTCTTTCTGGATGGGTGTTTTTGCGTTTCATATAGTCTCTGCAAAACCTTTGCTGGGCGTCGAGCAAATCTTTCATTTTTCTTGGGTAGAATTTGTTAGTAACATTGTGCTTTGAAGCGAAGCAGCTTGAATTTATTGATCTTCTTCTTTGTCGTAATCATCTGTTGTTTCATTTGAGGAGAAATTGGTGTTAAGATTATATGTTTGAACTCTGTAGCTAAATTTTTATGGTATTCACGGCTGATTCTTGGACCATTGATACGCAGGGATTTCTTTTTTTGCGATTCTTCTGAGGTATTTCCTGAGTGATACTCTTGTATTGTTTCTCAAAGCTGAAAATATATATGGGCTGAGGTGCACATTTCATGGGAGGTGTGGAGGATGCAGAACCAGCCTTAAAACGAATGAAATTATCCTCTAAGGGATCAGTAGCCCTGTCAAACGGTTCATCTTCTGTCGAGCTCATTGGTGGCTCAAGTGATTTGATGGCTCGGCCCCTACCATCAGAAGGGGACGAAGATGTAGTTGGCTCAAAAGGAGTTATTAAAAGAGAGGAATTTGTCCGGATTATTGCAAAGGCTTTATACTCCCTTGGTTATAAAAAGAGTGGAGCACATTTAGAGGAGGAGTCTGGAATACCTTTACATTCATCTGTGGTGAATCTGTTTATCCAGCAAATAGTTGATGGTCATTGGGATGAAAGTGTTGCGACATTGCATAATATTGGTCTGGCAGACGAAAACACTGTCAGGTCAGCCTCTTTCCTAATTTTGGAACAGAAATTTTTTGAGCTTTTGGATGGGGGAAAGATCATGGATGCATTGAAGACCTTAAGGACTGAGATTGCACCACTTTGTGTCAATAGTAGTAGACTTCGTGAACTTTCTTCTTGCATTGTTTGCCCATCTCCATGTGGCAAAAATGGTTTCACTAAGCAAGATATTGTGAAGGCGAGGTCCCGGTCAAAAGTGCTGGAGGAATTGCAGAAACTGCTCCCTCCCACAGTATTGATTCCTGAAAGGAGGTTGGAACATCTAGTTGAACAAGCCCTTATCTTGCAAAGAGAGGCTTGCTTATTTCACAACTCATTGGATAAGGAGATGTCATTATACTCTGATCACCACTGTGGGAAAGGTCAGATACCGTCTAGAACATTGCAGGTTAGAAAATGATATGTCTTGAGTTATTTGAGGCAACACCATCCTTTTATTATTTTTTGATTGAAGAATTAAATCCTGTCTATTAGTTGAAGCTGTTTGCTCTTTCTTTTTCTCTAAAATATGTATTGTGTTCAGCGTTACTTGGTTCTTGCTGTTGTATGAAATACTGTCCTTTCTTGCTACATTTGGCGGTCACGCTTCATTATTATGTTGCAAAGTTCTAGATTTTGTTAATACTAAACTGGCATCCTGTGAATGGCAATTATCTGTTATTGTTAAGGCATTGCAAAACACTTTATTTTTTATTTTTTCCTTTTTGTATTATATTTTCTGCTGATAAGGGATGAATCAATTACAACTATATGGGTTATATGGTTTTAGTTGTCTCGAGTGTTGTTTTTATCTGAAAGTATGTGAAGATGCTTTATTATTTTGTGTGCATGACCATTGGGTTTACTTTTCTTCTAGGATGTTTTATTCCCTTGTTAATATTGGATGACTTAAACTATTCTTATTGGATTGTATTTACTTTGGTTTAATTATAACTAGACATGTTTCCCATGTATTGCGAGTTAAGCCGCATTGTTCATGCTTACAATAGTATGACTTCTTATAGATTTTATTATATATATTGATATATTGGATGTTCCTGCACCATTTTCCTACTTAATGACTTCTAGTCTTGCGTTGATTTCTTTCAATATTCAATCTGAGTTTGAGTGCTTTTCTGGGCCTGATTCTTGTATGCCTTGTTGTGGATGTGTTGACTCTACTACATTTTTAGGAAATTGCATCTGCTGATAGTGATATGATGCTTATGACCTTTGGTATATCTGCTGTTAGCTGCCTTACTTTAAATAGTAACATAGTCACTTTTGTATGACACTATTGGTGTGATCTCCATGGGCACAAAATTTTGACATTTCACCTAGTTCAACAACTTGAAGCCTGCTGCTCAAAGCTGAAGGATACCCTTCATAAGACCCCATCGTCACATGAATGATTTGCTTGCACTTTGGATGCAGTGATGTACAAGTTGTAGTTTTGGTGAAAAAGATCCTTCTGTCCCTATCGATTCTCCATCTATACCATATCCAGCACAGGTAGTCATGTCACGTCCACTTGAGACAAGACTGACACACCAATGCGATATGTATTTAAAATATTCAGAGTTTATCTAGCTTGCCGTAATTACCTTCCAAGTCCAATCATAGGATAAAGAGCTGGTTTAGCAAAATTATTTTATTTTTATTTTATTTTCCTTCAATTTTTCTTTGATGGTGATCAAAAGGAATAAAAGGTATCCTTTAAAAGCAAAGACAAACAATTTCAGCCCCAAATTCAGGTTGGATGAAAGGTTAAAGCTACAGAATTTGTAGAATTTGCTGTTGGTTTAGTTGGTGAGTTGCCATTATTTGCATGTCTTTTATTATTATTATAAATATAATATGGGTAAAATTTGAAAAGTCATGTTCTTGTGCATGTGACATTTTATGGTTGGAAATCTGATTCTTAGTTTTTACATTGTAATTGAATATAAGTTCTGACTTTCATCCAGTTTTCAAAAACAGAAAAAGGAGAAAATATGCGTATAGGTTTTGAATTTTGTCAAATTCTATAAAATCAATTTGTAATCCTTACATTGTATGGTTTAATTTAGTGTAGCCATAGATTTTTGTTATTTCACTTGGTATTCAATCTTATGATTCCCTAAAATTTGTTCATAATATTGAAGCTGGTAAAACAAGATCTGAACTTTAAAGAAAACTGAAACAAGTCATACGAAACTGATTTTTGGAATGCAAAGTCGCAGATGGAGGATTTGATACTCTTTGGGTTGAGACTTTTTTCTCTGGTAAAATGGCAAAATCAATTTTTAATTTTGTTAGCGTTTCATGAACATGTGTTTGATGGTGTCTATCACCATGTATTTCTGTGCTTATTATTTTGTCGTAGAAATTATTTTCCATCAGTTTTTTAATATCTTTGTAGTGTTTTAGATTATGATGGTTTTGACATCTTACTAGGAAGGACAGAGTACAGAATTTTGTGGGCAAATCATTTTACGATGTTGATCTCCATTAAACTGTAAAATTAACTTTGATAAGTCTGAGGGATGATCACTGTTTACAAATTGCATCCAGCAATGGCAAGTATTAGTTGTCAAATTTACAGCTGTCAGGTACCTCATGCACTATCATCTACTGCCAATGGAAATCCACTGTCATCGACAAATATTTTGATATAACAAGTCGTATTATGAATCTATGGTACTGATTCTACTGAATTACCATTGATAGTAGTTATTGCATGAGAAAACAATACAAGAGCATGGCTTTATGCTTGAGGCTATATTTTACTGTCGTTTTCCCTATTGTGATTTGGTTGGTCTTTTTGTAGTTTTTACTTTCTATGTTCTTTCAAATTTTTTAGGGGTTTGGTTTGTTTCTAAATCTTGTATGACTTGGACAACAAAGTCCTTTATCTACAATGTCACATATATTCTAATTTTTTTATGCTCATTCCAACAGATATTAGAAGCACACAATGATGAAGTATGGTTTGTGCAATTTTCACATAATGGGAAATATTTAGCTTCATCATCAAAGGATCGATCTGCGATTATTTGGGAGGTACACTGATATTGCTCTGGAAACTTCCGGTTTAGTCTTTTGGAGATTTATTTCTATATGATTATTATAGATGTCCTATGTGATTGCTTTAGTTCACATTCTGTTTCTTTCATTGTTCCAAGGATATCTGTATAATATGACTCTTGACATCCTATTGCTGATTTGTGTCCGGTTTTAGTGTCTTCTGTTTTTTATTTTGTATCAATTGGTGATATTTTATTGGATGAATTCAATAATATACGCAGGAATTTAAGCAACTAGTACTGTCTTTGTCAAGGTCTATGGAACAATTGCACTCCTTGGCCACATGTTAACCAGTTTCCTGGAAGTAACCTGAATCTTTAAGAAACTCCATTGAACATGTCATCGTTTGCCTTGAGTTATGAATACAGCTATTGTAATGTGATTTATATGTTTTCCTGATGTGTTCTACAGTTATCTTGATGTGAATTGACCATTTTTCATTATTAACTGTTTACTTTGGATATGTATAATGTAGTGGGCCTTTTTAAAGATTTAGGTTATCGCTGATGTGATTTACTTTGGATATGTATAATGTAGTGGGGCTTTTTCATTATTAACGTCATAACATTTCTGTTAGAAATATGCAAAAGTATATTATGATAAGATCCTCCCAAACCTGTTTGCTTTTTAATGTCTTCTGTTTCCGAATTTGAACTAGACTACCAGTCAAGTAATGAGATTGGACATGGGGCAAAAGCAGCAAACCTGTTTACCCACTGTGTATACTCAGAGGCTTGACTTGGTTTCAGAGAGTCACTTTGACAAATCCTATTATGTGAACAGCCTAATTATCACTGTTTGGTCATCAAAGAGTTTGCATTTAACTGAATGGTTGACTTACTGAATATGACTTGCATTGTTATTATTATTATTTATTTGGTCAGTCCCTATATAAATGGCAACTTGAACAATGTCTTCCACCCCCGTGATTATTGGTGTTATATGAACACAACACATCCTCATAATAGTAAATTAATGATGGATTGTTTTTTGGGTATTTCCTTAAATAGGTTGGCACAGATGGACTGTCTCTTAAGCATAGATTATCTGGTCACCAGAAACCTGTATCTTCTGCTTCATGGAGCCCTGATGACCAACAGCTCCTCACGTGTGGAGTAGAGGAGGTCATTAGGCGTTGGGATGTTTCTACCGGTCAGTGCCTTAAAGTTTATGAAAAAGCTGGTCTTGGCCTGGTCTCCTGTGCTTGGTCTCCAACTGGGAAGTATATACTTTCTGGCCTCAATGACAAGGGCATCTGCACTTGGGAATTGGATGGGAAAGAATTGGAAACTCTAAAAGGACCAAGAACCCTCAAAATTTCTGATTTGGAAGTAATGGGTGATGAGGAAACTATTCTTAGTATTTGTAAAGATAACGTAGTTCAGTTGTTCAACAGAGAAACAAAGGATGAGAGATTCATTGAAGAGGATCAGACTATAACCTCATTTTCTGCATCAAAGGATAAGAGATTCATGCTGGTTAATCTTTGGAACCAAGAAATACATCTCTGGAAGATTGAAGGTGATCCTAAGCTTGTTGGCAAGTACAAAGGCCATAGACGCACCAGGTTCCTTGTCAGGTCATGTTTTGGTGGACTTAAGCAAGCATTTATTGCCAGCGGAAGTGAGGATTCACAGGTATGCATCTATTGGCATTCTACATTTTATACATCGTTGCTCTAAATGAATACTCCTTTCAGAATATAATTGTGTAGAATTTATAGATGTAAATTTTGTTCTATAAAGGCAAATGCTTTGTACGGTCATACATGTAATGCCAGCTCAAAATAACCAAGAGAAATATTGGCATGAAATATTCATGAAATAGTGTTCCTAATGGTTTGATTGGTTTTGAAACTTGTGAATTTAAAATATCTGTAAAACTAAGTGAATAATATCTCACTATTCTTGGCAAAAGAAGTACATCCCCTGAACGCAAGTGTTGAGAAAGTCTTGATGTACTTGAGTATGGTCCCTACCTTGTATTTTTTGGGATTCTACCCCATGATAAATCAACATACAATTGCTACGATAAGAGAATTTCAGCAGGCAAGAAGGTTGTTTCTGTTTGATGTGTAATGCAATAATGTTTGGGTTTTATGGTTACAAGTGTGACATAAAGGATCTTTTCTCCCTTATTGACTCAACTTCTTAAACTTTTTAGCACTGGAAGCCTCTAATCATTTAGGTCCCGTTTGGTAGCATGGAATTGGAGAAAAGGAAGTGGGAGTGGGAGTGGAATTGGTGCATGGGTGTCTTTGGTGGGCTGGAACTGACTTCTTCTTGGAAGCCACTTCCATCAAAATTGATGGAAGTCACTTCCATCCCACCCCCCAAAGAACTCAGTTCCACTTCTCGGGGAAGTGAAGCTCAGACCATTTTGCCCCTCTCAGCCTTTCCCCTTGAACCATTGCCACTCATGACGAGGATGACGGAGGATGGCAAGGACGATGACGAACGGCAAGGATCACGGTGGACTGTGACTATGACTGCTCCTTCACCATGGTGAAGACAGTGATGATGCCATGTTTTACAACAGCGATGACAGATTCAAGCCGGCAACAAACATGACTCCGTCGTCAACGATTTCAATTTTGTCGTCAATGAACATGACTCCACCGTCGTCCCCCTCTAGCAACGAATGCGAAGCTGCCATCGTCTCCCTCCGACAATGGACGCAAATCTGCTGTCGTCTTCCTCCGACAACGAACCCAAACGATTTTAAACATGAGTCCACTGTCAATCTCGATTCTGCCGTCGATCTGGATTTTAAACATGACTCCAACGAACACAAACGCAAATCTTGTTTGTTCTTCTCATAATTTATTTCTTGTTTTGTTTCTGATTTTTTTGGCTAAAAACCGTTTGGCCGGTTGCATTTCCGGTGGTGATGGTGGTCAGATGAAGGTGGGGTTGGTGGTTAACATCAACCGGAGGTGGGAAGTTTTTTTTTTCAGGTTGGAGGACATTTTAGTATTTTCATATTATAAATACATATGTTAATTAAAAATTATATCTCACTTCGACCATTCTACTAAACTTGTTTTATAACCCAATTCCACTTTCAGTTCCACTTCTATTTTCACTTCTACTTTCATCATAAACTCTTCCATGATACAAAATGGGGTATTACTTTATCATAACAATCTCAAGTGCTAGTTAGGCAATCTTCTCTGCTTCTTTTTGTGGAAGGGTGTTACTTTCAAGTCAGTAGTCATTTCTGTTCAATTCTATTGAACTACTCAATGAGAGTTTGAATTGATGGTGTTTCAATTTCCATTATGGTTGTGTGTGCAGGTATACATATGGCACAGAAGTTCAGGGGAGCTAATAGAGGCATTGCCAGGTCATTCTGGAGCTGTTAACTGTGTGACTTGGAATCCAGCTAACCCCCACATGTTGGCCTCAGCCAGCGATGACCGAACAATTAGAATCTGGGGTCTGAATTGTCTGAATGTAAAGTACCAAAATGCAACCTGCAATGGCATCCATTACTGCAATGGAGCAACTTAAAAGTTGGAGCCATGCTCTTATCAATATCATAATCACATTTCATTCCTTCTTTTTTTTGTCATTGCAATTGTGTAAATACTTTTACTAACACCACAAGTAGACATTCATGTCAAACTTGCATCTGACTTTCTCATCTAGTTCTCATAATAAATTCATGTTTCGTTTATCCTTTATCTTTTGTCCTGAGGTATTTGATTAATTGACTTAGATATGTAATTAAAGGAAACTATATATAAGCAGTTATCTTGATTATGTTAGATTACTTAATAGGTATATAACAAATTACATTAAGTCATGCCATTTATTAGATTACACTAGGTATATAACAAATTACATTAAGTCATTGCCTATAAATTTTATTGAAATGATTAAGAACTGCCTCAATTCAACAGTTATGTAGGTATTATGGAATGGGGAAGCAGGAATACCATTTAAAATTCTCCGTGGAGTTTGTCAGGGGATCCCCTATCACCATTTCTATTTGTTTTGGTTATCGAGAAGTTCGTTCATCTCATCCAAAGTGAAGTGGTTGCTGGTAATTGGTTACCTTTTAAGCTCAAGAGACATGGAATGGTGGTGTCACACCTATTTTTTGCTGGTGATCTTTTCTTGTTTGTGGAAGCATCTTTGGATCAAGTGGCAATTGTGAGAGCATGATTGGATGATTTTTGTATTGCTTCATGGGAGAGAGTAAATAATACCAAGTCTCGAATTTTCTTCTCTAGTAATGTAGGCCACATTAGAAGAATAGAAATTAGCTCTTTCATGGGTTTCACTCCAACGACTGATCTGGGAAAATACTTAGGAGTACCTTTGCACCACAAAAGAGTTTCAAAAAATACTTACCAATATGTATTGTCTAAAATGGAGGACAGATTGAAGGGATGGAAGGTGAACTGCCTATCTATGGCAGCTATACATACTATAGTGTCCTCGGTTGTAGCGGCAATTCCGATATATGCTATGCAGTCGGCACGGATTCCTCAGTCAACATGTGTTGAAATTGACAAAAAGTGTTGATCTTTCTTATAGGACAGCACCCCTGTGACAAGGAAACCTCACTAGCTTGGAAAGAGTTATGTAAGAAGAAGGAAGCTGGAGGTTTGAGGTTGAGACATGCAAGGAAACAAAATGAAGCCTTTATGATGAAGCTTGGCTGGGGATTGGTTAAACGACGAGATGCGTTATAGGTTAAATTCATGAGAGAAAAATACAAGTGTGGGGAGGATGTGCTACCAAAAATCTGAAGCTCAAGTGGTTTGTAGGCATGGAAAGGAATAAAAAATGTATGGGACAGTGTGTTGAAGGGCTTGGGGAGGAGGATAGGCGACGGACGGATAGTAAAGTTTGGGAAATATGTGTGGCTTCCTAACCATGGTAAGTTGATTGATCGTTCCATTAGCTAAGTGCTTGAGGAAAAGCAAAATGACCTTGTGAGGGACTATCTAACCCCAACAGGAGGATAGGATTGGGCTAGGTTCAATTCTTAGCTACCTGAACCAGTTCTGTTGGCAATTAACAGGGCTAACCCGGGGGATAGATATTACTCACAAGACATACCAATACGGTTTGCATCTAGTATAGGGGTATTCACGGTCAAATCCGCGTATGAGCTGCTCGCAGGTCAATCTCGTTCTCCAAATAGAAATTTATGGCGCTTAATTTGGAAACTCAAAGTCCCTCAGAGATGCCAGACATTCCTGTGGTTGGCTGTCAGAGGTCGACTAATGACTAACATAATTTGAAGCAAAAGAGGATTACATATGTCAACGGAATGTAGTCTTTGTAGTCAAAACAAGGAAGACGTTATGCATGCTCTTCGTGGTTGTCATGTTGCATCTAGATGTTAGGAGCGTCTCATTCCAACTGACTTAAGATTGAAATTCTTTGGATCTCATAACCTGATTCAGTGGGTGGGATGGAATCTACGACAAAGATTTCAATCATTAGGAGTAGAGTGGTCTATTTGCTTTGTTATCCTCTGCAGGCAACTTTAGATAAACCGTAGTGCAAGAATTTTTAATGGCAAGGTGGTTGGTCCTAACCAACTTTTGGCGCAAGTAGCGGCTCAAGCTAAATGGTCAGATATAAGAATTTGCAACCAAACATCTATGTCTGAACAAAGTTATATATGGAAACCACCATTTATGGGATGGCTTAACATCAATGTGAATGGTGCTTGTAGAAGGGAGGGTAAAGAGGCAGGATGTGGAGGCGTGGTTCGTAACTTTGATGGGGAGGTGGTTGGGGGTTTCATGTTACACATAGGGATCAGTAACCCCTTAGAAGTTGAACTATGGGCTGTTCTTATGAGGTTAAAATATACATGAGATTCAGGATGGAAGAAAGTAATCCTGGAAACTGATGCTATGGAGGTATTCAACCAACTTACAGAGTATGAGGATGAGTTCTTTGTGTACTTTGATATCATTAATGAGGTTCAGCAGCTATTGAAGAGGGAGTGGGATGTCTCCGTCGAATGGTGCAGCAGGAATGCAAATAAAGCAGCAGATACGTTAGCCAAGCATGCTTTAGACATCACGGGAGGACTTACCAGATTCAATGAAACGCAGAGTTTTCTTATAGACATTGTCTGTGCTGATTTAGAGTCATAATTTGTATACTGAGCTTTATTTATCAAAAAAAAAATATATCAATGCTGTTATTTGGGGGTGGCATAACAATTTAAATGGGTCAAATGTGTCAACTAATAGTTGGTTGAGTTGAACCAAGTTGGTTCAGTTAACTTAGTGTAGTTTGATGTTTTAAGAAATAAAACCTCAAGCTGAATAAGCGTACCCAACGACATGGAGTTCTGGAAATGTAACTATGGTTTCCTATTCATTTAATATTTTATCAGCCTCATGAATAATTGAATATATATATTAATTATAGAATTTATAATAAATTATAAACAAAGTAGTCTTTGGTTAATATTTCAAACATGAGGTCATGTATAAATTATGGATAAACTTGTATCTATTAGGTCAAGTTCATAGGTGAATTTATAAGTGCACATATGCATTTCATCAACTAACAATAATAAAAAAAATAAGTGTTCATGTAAAAATTTACAAATCCTAATTTAAATTATAAGAGCTGATAAAAAATTTACAAGTTTTCAATAGGTGATTTTTTTTTTGGTAAATTCAATAGGTGAATTTTATAATTATATTAATTTGTTATAAATAATTTGCCTAATTTTAAATTATAAACAATATAGTCTTTGTCAATACCCATTTTCATTTCGATAATCGAAGAATAATAAAGACAAGATTCCATGGGCATACAAAAAAATACAATTATACTAATAAAAGTATTCGTTTACAATCACAACATCGTTCATCAACAAAATACGGAAAATAAGAAATACAACGGAAATTCTAACGTTTACAGGATTCTCCAAAATATTTCATACATAAACTAAGTATAATCGCCCAGTCTTGACCTTGCCTCGAGACACGTGTCAATCACTTCTCGGCGTCTATGCCTTTGCCTTTCGATCCATTGGCACCCGCTGAGATGTTTATTTAAAAATAGGGTGAGATTCTGAAGAATCCCCGTAAAGACATACGATCGACATATAAAATGTGAAAATTAAATATACAATGTATCATATTAGGCAAAAATGAAAATTCATTTCGATTCACATATAATTATCTCAGCCGAGTTATAAACTACAGCTAGGATTTTTGATATACCTTGGCTAGGCATCGAACCTCAGCTAGGATTTTCTGATATACCTTTGTTGGGCACTAAACCACAACTAGGTACTGAGCCTTTAGCACGCAATCATATCACGAAATACAGTAACACATACATACAATTATTCACATAGTGTATGAAGGATCGTAGTCCCTACCTCGAAGTTCGTTAAACCCCTTTTTAGTGTGCCTCGTAAAACGTGTCGTTTTCGACTTCCAACTCGATCCTAAAATATTAAATGTACAAGAAATAGGTTAGACCCTATCCAAGTATCATTTTAGACTCTTCCATAGTGTTTCTTGTGGTTATATTAGTCTATGGTGAAAATTTACCAAAATGCCCCCGGGACCATGGCCCGACCCAATAATACGTTTTCCCAAAATTTTGACTAGGGTTATTCTGACATATTTTCCCCCCAAGGAATCCATTTCCGGGCTCAAAATCACCAAATTCACTGTCAAATTATGAAAATACCCTTGATAGCCCCCATTTAGGGTTTTAGGGGTGTTTTTATAATTATGTTTTTTCGGCTTTTTTTGAAAATTGACCAACTGTAATCCTACCTATTTTTTGCCACTAAATCCAATGAAATCATCTATTTCATGAAAATCCAGCTTGTTCCCCTCAGAACAATGCTGGCCAAAATATTGGTAAGAAAATGGAAAAATTGCACTTTTGTGTTTGAGCTTCCAATACTTATACTTTTCCACTTTTAATCCTTTATTAACTTATTTAAACACTTATTAACTTATTTAGAGAAGGTTTTTCATGGAAGCTTACAAAAAAAATGTTTAAAAACAATGTCTTACCTTAATTTTCTCTTCTTCCTTCTCTCTAGCACCCAAGTCTTCTTGAAGCTCTCTCTCTCTTTTCTCAATGTTGGACGAAAATGAGGAAGGGAAGAGGAAGAGGAAATGTGTTTTAATTATCATGCCTCATCTCTTCTTTTAGCCCTTGATTTTCTAAGATTAAATCTTGTGGTGACACTTATCACAAGCTATGTTTCCACCCATACCTCCTTCATATTATGATACACCTATGCCCTGTTTGGTATGGTGGAATTGAAAGCATGGAAATGGAATTGGAATTGAATTCCATGAGTAGTGCATGTTTGGTATAAAGAAATGCTCATGGAATTTAATTCCACATGGAAGCCAAATGAGGCCAATTCCATCAAACTCAATTTCACCCAAATAGCTAAGATTTGCAATTCCATCTCTTCAATTCCAACCTTGCCCTTTCTGTGATGAGACCTAGGTTCAGGAACCCGCACTGGACCGGCCGGTCCAGGTTCCAATTTTTTTTTATATTTTTCTTTTAGAATTTCATACTATAAACCTAAAATTTTCAAAGGAGAGGGATTTTTTATTTTTCAATTATAAAGGCATTTTGGTCTTTTCACATATAAATTAGGACTCATTTCCATAACATACCAAATATTTGAAAAAAATAAAATGGTGCAGGTTTTCGGGAGGAGAAGATTCTGGGCTTCTCTGAATGATGTTTTTTTGGAAAAAAAAAATTTGAAGGACATTTTGGTCTTTTCACCTAAAAATCATATCTCATTTCCATGACATACCAAACATACTTTTACACCTCATTTCTATTTCCATATCCATTTCCATTTCCATTTCCATTTCCATCAAGATTAATTCCATATTACCAAACAGGCCCTTAGGTCCTGTTTGGTACAATGGAATTGTCCACATGGAAATGGAAATGGAACCCATTTCCATGTTCTAAGCATGTTTGGTAGCATGGAATTGGAAAAAATTCCATTTCCATATCCATTAAAAGAGATGAAATTGAATTCCATGTTGACACCCAAAGATTTATAATTCCACGTATCAAATTCCATCTTCAACCTCGATCTTGCCCTTTCGATTTTCACTCCATCTACCTCAGCCTTTCACCTAGCGAAATCCTTCGGTGGCTTGTGCTCGCAAATCCGCCGCCACCGCCGGCGGTAGAGAGCAACAACCTTGCGGCGTCGATCTTCTTTAATGGTGGGGGAAGAGATCTTCAATCACACCGCCTCACCTTCGTCTTCTCCATTTCTTCATCTTCAACCACGCAACCCCATCTTCTCCATTTCAACCTTGAGAAATGCCTGAGTTCAACGATTGAGCAATCGAAGCTTCGAGTGTCCAGCTTCAATGGCGGAATCAATCGATGGTTAAGATCCTTTGCCTTAATCATGGATCTGCACAACCCAAAGCTAAGAACTTGCTAAAGCATTCAACTTTGTTGATGAAATAATAAGCTTTATGCGGAGGAGACGAACCAGTATACAACCCAAGTTAATGAAGTTGTTAACTTTAGTTGTCAAAATCAAGCTTTATGCTTAACTTCATAGATTTGCTGAAATCTTGACCTTCACAGTTTTATGCGAAGGAGATGAGGGTTCTGTGTCTCCTATGGTTTTTTTTTTAAATTTTTTAATTTAGAAGGACATTTTGGTCTTTTAACATAGAAATATGACCTCATTTCCATGACATACCAAACATATTTTTAAACCTCATTTCCATATCTAATTCCATATCCATTTCCATTTCCATCAAAATCAATTCCAGTGTACCAAACGGGGCATTACTCTATTAGCTTCCATTTAGATTTGAACCACTTCTCTTATTTGAACCACTTCTCTTCTTCCTTGGTTTGCCAAAAAAACGTGATCCCCCTCTTGCTCCAACCAAACCAAGTGTTCTTCCAACTAGACTAACTTCATACTCCACCAAACACTCAAGTTCACCCAACTCTTCACTTAAGCTATTCCCTTACCTTCACTTATCATGATCACTATGTCCATACCTTCATATCTTTGACCGCTGCTCCTGAGACTTTCCAGATTTTTTGGACTAACTTCAAAAATTCATAACTCTTTGTACACAACTTCAATTGATTTATATAACCTATCAATTAAAGCTTAGGATATCTACTTTCACCTTGTAAAATTTCATAATTTTTTCTCATCATTTGGTCTTCACAAACCATATGACAAACTCACTGTCTCACAGATGATTTCACTGAGAACACTATTCAACTTTCAATTTTCAATATTTAATTTCTTTGGCCTTAAATATTCACTATTTTATTGAATATATAAAATAATCATAATATACTCTTGATGAATGAAATTTGGGGTGTTGCAGTCTTTACGTAGTTTTTCAAATTTGTGGTAATGTATAAATAATTTGACTAATTTTAAATTATAACTCGGGCCAATGTTTAGACAAACTAAATTCTTTTGTCTTTGATTAGATGTGGATTTAATGCATTGAAACTTGAAAAATAGGTTGTGCAATTAATATATAAATATTATTTCTTTCTATAGATTTTAGATATACACATTATGTCGTTACTGAACGGTATCTCTAATTAACATGCAATTTTAAAAAAATCCCAATACTATCTTGCCTATCCTTTCATAGGCCAATTTTGACACTTTTGAGTTCTGACTTATTGCCAATTAGTATAGTTGGTCATATTATGGTATCATCAAATGAAAATGAACATGCATCTTGCAATGACTGATAAAACTATCGAATATCGAAAAATCAAGTTACATCAAATTGTTCTTAAATACATTTGCCAAGTCTATTCGTTTTGTGGGGTATCTATTATACATTTAAAAAATAAATAAAAACCCGAAAATGAGTTACCTGGTACTGCACAAAAGGACCACCGCCTCATAAATCATAATCCATGTCATGTTCGTACTGTTAAACCTGTCTATAAGACACAGCTCTCTGCTTCTTCATCAAGATTATCTATAAATGGCAAAAGCTCATCTTTTTCCATGTGATTGGTAAGACTTGCAAGACATTCATTGACTGATTCTATTTGCCAGTGTGAATCATCTTCAACAAAGAAAGGTTGGATCTTCTGGTCAATCTCAATCCAACTACACCCAGGTCTCTTCTTTAGTCCAAGTTTTCTCATCTTTAATCTTACTTTCCGCATCTCATCCCATTTCTGAACAGAAGCGTAAATGCTCGACAACATAATATAAGTTGAATGATCATCAGGGTCCTTATCAACAAGTGTTTCTGCAATTTTAATGCCTAAATCGAAATCTCTGTGCAGACGACATGCAGAAAATAATGTGCTTAACAACTCTGCATGATCCTTGATTTCTGGGTTTCTTTGCAGAATCTCATAAGCTTCATGCAATCTTCCAGCACGTCCGAGAAGATCAATGACACAAGAATAGTGTTCAACTCTAGGCTTAATGCCATAAACATTGATCATTTGGTTGAACAGAGAAAATCCTTCGTCGACCAACCCAGCATGACTGCAAGCAGATAATATGGCAAGAAAGGCAACTCTGTCAGGTTTCACATTGGCCCGCTTCATTTCGGCAAAAAGCTCCAAGGCTTTGAATACGCGACCATGAGATCCGTACGCGGTGATCATGGAAGTCCAGGATACCAGATCTCTCTCTGGTAAGCACTTGAAAACACTAAATGCTTCATCTACAGCACCACACTTTGCATACATGTCAAGGAGAGCCCCCATAACCACTTCATTGTTTTTGAACTTCTTCTCAATGATAAGATTGTGAATCTCTTTACCCTTTTCTAGCGCAGCTAGTTGTGAGCAAGCTGCTAAAACACTGGAAAAAGTAATAGCATCTGGTTCAACATAAGCATCTTTCATTTGACTAAAGATGTCAAGGGCTTCAAAATACATCCCTGCAGTCACATACCCTGAAATCATAATATTCCAAGAAACTGAACTTGTCTTAGGTATTGTTTTAAAAACATTTTCAGCTGACTTGACCCTACCACATTTGAAGTATAGATCCATGAGTGAGCTATTGATAAAAATATCAGGCTGTATTCTGTTTCGCACTATGTAACCATGTATTAGTGTACCCTCAAGAAGCCGGCCTGACCGTGAACAAGCCATTATTATGCTGCTTATAGTAGTCAAACTTGGCTTTAGACCCTCACTGTGCATCCTATTAAAAAGTTTAATACATGAAATGCTGTCACCTTTCAAACCATAACCAGCAATCATGGAATTCCAAGCAACTATAGTCTTTCTTGGTATTTGCTCAAAAATCTCTATGGCCATTTCTAGATCACCACATTTTCCATACATGTCAACAAGAGCAGAGCTAACAAAGCTATCTGAAAGGAATACACTACTTACGAATTCTTTATGAATTTCCCGTCCCCTGTCCAAGTCCAAAAGTCTAGCACATGATGATATAGCAGTAGTTATTGTCACGGAATCGGGTGCAAGACCACATCTTCTCATTACCTCAAAAAATTGTAGTGCCTCTTCAAACTTTCCAATTTGGTAATAGCAAGAAATTACTGAATTCCAACATGCTACATCCTTTTCGGGCATTTCATCAAACACCTGGATTGCATACTCCAATTCGTTGCATTTAGCATACATACTCAAAAGAGAGCTTCCAACTACAACATCCGTTATAAACCCAGTTTTAATCAAACATGCATGAAAAATTTTTCCACAACCAATTCTTCCCTTTGCTCCCCAGACCTTGAGAACACTGGGATACGTGTAAAAATCAGGCTTTAAGTAAGGGTAAACTAATAACTTCTCAAAGAGGTCTAGCGCTTCAGTGTACATAAAATTCTTAGTGTAAGCCGCCATCAGGCAATTCCACAAAGATATCTCCCATGGGTTTTCAACGGAACAAAAAACATGCTTTGCATAGTCATACAAGTGAACCGAGAAGTAAAGATTAATCAGGTCCTTGCATAAGGCAACATCATGCTGTAAGCCTAAGGTGACAACCTTTTGATGAATGAGCTTCCCTTGCTTCAGTGACTTGGAACTAACGCAGGATCTCAAAAGAAGTAGTAATTGTCTTTTGCCCATTCAACAATGGAGTGAAGAGACAACAGATTTAGTTATCAAACTAAATAAGCATGAATTGGAATAGAAGGAATATACAGCTACGATAAGTAAATGTGAAAAGTGAAAACATGGAAGAATTAAGCGTTTGGATTCAGGGCGTGGAAGGGGATTAGGATACTGTGCAAGGCGGCAAAAACGACGCATCAGTAACGGAAGCAATAGAAGGCAAAGTGGCATAACTTGCCATAGTTGGAGGCTTATGGAACTTCTTATGTTTCAGAACTGAAGCTTCCAATTAACCACATTTCATGAAAGGGAAATAAGTTTTAAGCTTCCTGAAACAGAGAGAGGAGTTTTACCGGAAAGAGAAGCAGAAGCACCAATACCGAACTGTAGATGAAGACGCAAACAGTACCATACCGCAACATCAAATATAAATGCACGAAGCTCACGGAAAGAGTTGCTTTTTTTCAGCCTCCAATTTCCTCTTGCGAGTCACCATCGAGTTCTGAAGCCTCACGACCGGAGGTCTCTGATCTCACGTGGAGAGAACGGCGGCAATGCGAAATTGAAAGAGGCTTCGATTTCTCGTTCGGACCCATGGCTTCAGAAATTAGACTTTTGGAGAGCGCAGCACGAAGACGGCGTCGTTTGACACCTTTTGCCAGTTGCCACAGCTTCTTTCTGTTTTTTTAAAAAAATTTCAGAATAGTCCTTAAGACCTAATTATCTTTTTTATATATTAACAAATTTTTTTGGAGTATTTCAAATTCAAATGGTATTTATGTAAAATTTTTTCTTCTTTTTTTCAAGGTTCATCCAGCACCCGAAATATTTTTTCAGGTGTATTGAGAATCCTGAAATATTTGTGTAGTACAATTTTGCTCCTAAATATTAATTTTTAAAAGCAATTTTGTCCTTAAAATATTTTTTCGGGAGTAATTTTAATCTCACAGTTAACTTTTTAAAAATTTGTTAAATAAAAGTATATTCAACACCTTAAAAGCACTTTTTACTATTTTTTTAGCAAGGTTAAGGGGCAATGTAGCATCTATAAAAATACCAGGATATTAGATAAACCACAAAATATTTTAAGATGTTAGGATAAAATACTTCAATATACTGAATCAACTTCAGACTAAGTAAAGATGGACATGATCAATTGGCACAGGGAAACAATTGTTCTCATGAACACCATTTGGATGAAGAGAAACGTGTTACTGCTCCAAAGAGTTTTACACTTTTACCTCAACCAAAGTGTTTCTAATTCATTCTATACCTAACTGCCTTGTGTCTTGCTTTTTAATTGTCCTTGTTACTCTTACTCTCTGTAATATTGTGTGTACTCAAACATCTTGATGCCATAAATTCATTAGAGATGCATCCCAACCAAATGGTAAGCGTGTGAGGGCTAGGAAATGAATAGGTGTGATCATATATTAAAATGACCTTATGTGATTTTGGCAGTGCTTTTATTGTGAATTTTAGTAGCTAGTCATATAATGATAAAAACTAGTTTAACCACCAATAGTTACTATAGCAAACTTCCCTTTTTTATCACTTTCGATTGTTAATATAAGATCTTATTTATAATTTTTTTATATTATCATCTGATATCCGTTTCGAAGTTCGTAGTTGTCCCTCCTAACATAGGTATCTCTTTTAGGATTCAAATTTGAGACCTAGAGGAATCTAACAGAGTCTTACACTGTTAAAATAACTCTATGATGGTTTTGTAATCTTATATTACGGACAAGATATAGAATTACATTACCAAATTGTAATGAGGAAATAAGGAGAATGATAAAATTAAATTAATTTTTGTAGGTTAAAAAAATATAAGGACGAGAACATTCATGGTCACCAAAAAACAGCATATAAGCGTTTTTTTAATAGTTCATATTATAATAGCCCTTTATTGATATAATAAATGGATCGAATAGTTAAAATAGCTATGAGTTAAATGGGAGATGAAGAAATAAGGGTTGCTACGTGCAAATATGCTCCATAGGTTTAATTCTGCATCAACATTCATTTAGTGGAAGACAAACTATGATCATCATCACTTTAATTATCAATGCCTCACAATCTCCATTTTGAGAATTAGAAGATATGTAATACAAACTTTTCATGAATAACAATAGATGATAAATTTGGCGTCCAGGAAAAACTTTCATTTCCTTTAGCAATTTGGTTCTTCAAAACATCCAGTACCTACTCAAGGAATTTCCTTCTTTTATTATTTTAATTGTCTCTTTTTGTTTTTTTTGTTTTTTGGCCAAGAAAGAAACAGAATATATTAAAATCAACCGAAAGTTACAATAAGTTAGAAACTAAAAAGAACAACCTATAAACTAAGAACACAAATAGTACTTAAAACATACAGACACTGAATCTAATAACATAAGTCAATAAAGGTTCTTCAAAGCCTCAAGCACATAAATCTTAATCAAACTAATCCACCATAACATCAGAGACCTAGAAGGCCAACAACTATAATAGAGGTTGAGGTACCCAATGCACAGGGCAAGACCATCCAAAGAAGCTTTGGCGGTCCATACGGTCACCAAATCTACTTCTATGAGAATCTGTCTATGAAAGAGGTTCCTGACAATTTTCCTTGAGCCAAGATAATGCTCAAGGAGGTCAACAATCAAAACATTAACAAACAGAGCACAGTTAGTATGACAATAAATGAAAGAACTACAATTCTAGCCCAATTATGAACAGTGTCACCATACCCATCGAACAGGCACACATTGAATCCAAATATGAACAGTGTTGAGAAATGCAATGAACAGACAAATGTTTACCAATTGAAGAACAGTGTGTACAACCCACTGAACAAACTCAAATTGATAATTTTATCATCTAAATACCATATATAACAATTCAGAACAACACATCTAGCCATACTACCATACTCAAATCCCATTCCCAAAACCTTGATTTTGAACTTGGATAGGTCGATCGGTCTCTTTCCCCCCCAACAACCGTCCACACCATTTCTATTATGCCAGAGGCATCTTGATTATTGGATTTTGACCTATAAACCTGTTGCCTAATGGAGAATTATAACAAATCACCCAAGCATATAAGATGAACCCAACTATTGTGTGTTTGGCAATCCTCCACCGAGACAAAACTGCTCTCACACACTTACCTCGTAAGTCGTAAAAGCTATTAAAAAAAAGCTAATCCAAACACACACTAGTCTCAGAGCTTTGAACCAATAGACTAACATTATCCTAGATAAATCAACAATAAGCAAAATCGCCCTACCAGAAGCAAATCTTAAACCTGACAGGCCATTGTTGGGGGAAAACAGAAACCTTAAGCAAATCACTTAGCTCAATATCTAAGGATCGATCAATTGGTACCTCAGAGTCCATTTGTGCCTTGGCCTTAGATTTACTTAGAGCGATTGCAAATCCTCAAGTGTTAGCCTCCATCGATTTCATCATTTCGCTAAGGTGGAGAAGGATCCACCGCATCGAGTTCTTCACTACTAGGAGCCATGGGGGGACCCATCGGAAGGCTTCACAAAGGATTGAGGCCTAACTGCCTTCTTGCCTCCCTCCTCGCTTCTTCCTTGTTCACCGCCGTCATCGGTTTCACTCCCCACCAGTACCTCCACCGGCCACAACATAGGGTTACTTAAGACCCCCCCAGAAAGGGAGAGACAACCTTACAGAGAGAGACGTGATCTACCCCCTAGCAGGGTCGAGCTGCCGTTAAAGGAGATCAACGTCCACTCGAAGGAACTCGCACTGGCGAGAAAACCCTAGCAGAGGGAAAGAAAGTCGCACGAACAATGAAAGCTATCTCTAGTTGTAAATGTTCTCTTGTTTTTTTAGCTAACAAGAATTTGTTGCACTTTCGTTTGCTTCCTTTATCTTCATTGTAAACATTTTTAAGTTAGTCATGTCATTTTGCCAGTTCGTTAAAAAAAAAAAGAAATAAAAATAATTTTTAATCCTTTAGAAAAATAATAAAAAAAACAATAACGTCAATCCATTAATTTAAATTACATTTTGACCTTCAATTAATTCAAGTAGTGACTAACTGATGGTTAAAAAAAATTATAATCATGTTTACCGAAAAAATATTATAATTATAGATAGGGCCAATATGGAAATTTAACGGTAAACAATTTCACTATAAGCATCCATAAGATTTAACTATTTTTACATACAAAAGTAGACATAAATAATTTATTTAGGAGCGGATATAACAACGCCGCTAAGAAGACTTAACTTCCTGTTACTTTTTGCGCTATGGGTTCCACCAGTCTTCTCTCTCTATTATTTTAACAAATTTTAATGGAAAAATATCATTTAGACCCATGAAAACAATTTTATTTCAGTCAACCTTCAAAAGATTTTGAAATTTCATTGCATCCCCTTGGTTCAAAATTAAATTAATTTTGTCAATATAAAGATAATAATACCCTTATTTTATTTTTTTCATAAGAGAATTTATAAGACAAATATGAATATTTTCAAAAAAAATATAGACATTTTCAAGACAAACAAGTAAATGATCATGGAGTTAAAAAAATTTGGTCATTCACATATTTATCTTGTAAATGTCTATGTTTGACTAGTAAATGCTCTTTTAAAAAAAAATAAAGTGAGGGTATTATTGTCTTTTCTGTCAACACCCGTTTCCATTTCAATAATTGAAGAGTAATAAAGATGGAGTTCAATGGGCATACAGAAAAGTACAATTATACTGATAATAATATTCATTTACAATCCCACATCGTTCATCAACGAAATACAGCGGAAACTTAATATTTACATAATTCTCCAAAATATCTAAACATAAACGAATTATAACCACGATCATGTCCTTGCCTCGTGACATGTGCCAATCAGTTCCCGGAGTCTACACCTTTGCCCTTTGACCTACTGGCACCCGCTGAGATGTTTATTTAAAAATATGGTGAGATTATGAAGAATTCCAGTAGAAATATGCTATCGTTCAAAGAAAATGTAAAAAGTAAATATGACATGCGCCATGGTATGCGCCAATCAATAAATAATATAAACATATCATCGTTATGTATACATGAGTAGGGCCCAGCCCCACGATCTACACCGGTTGGTCTTCCCCCAACTCCTAGTGTAAGTGCACACCGGCACTAACTGCCTCTCTCTAAGCAATTCATGTTAATTAATAAAGTGCATTTATAAGCGTTGGCATCCACACAAGCATATAACTATGGCATGATGTATAAAGGATAATGTTTCTGCCTCAAAGCTTTATAAACCCCTTTTTAAATGTGCCTCGAAAAACATGTCAAGTCCGGCCACCGGCTCAGTCTTAAAATATTAAATGTACAAGAAATATGTCATAACCTATCCGAGTATAACTTTAGACTCTTCCATAATGTTTCTTGTGGTTATATTACTCTATGGTGAAAAATTACCAAAATGCCTCCGGGACACCGGTCCGGCCCGCTGTACCCGGCCCGATGACACATTTTCCCAAACTTTGGACTAGGACTATCATAATGTATTTTCACCCAAGGAATCCATTTCCGAGCTTGAAATCACCAAATTCACTGTAAATTTACGAAAATACCCTTGACAGCCCCGATTTAGGGATTTTAGGGGCATTTTTGTAATTATGCTCTTTCAGCCTTTTCCGAAAAAGTGACCAACTGTAACCCCACTTATTTTTACCCACTAAATCTAATGGAACCATTTATTTCTTGAAAATCTAGATCCTACCCCTTGAAATAGTGTGGCGGAAATTCTTGAAGAAAATGGAAAAATGTAGTTGTGTTTTAGCTTTCAAAACTTGTACTTTTTCACTTCTAATCCTTTATTAACTCATTTAAACACTTCTTAATCATGATTCAAAGATATTTGGGCAGCATAACCCCTTAGGTTTATAGCTTTTCCAATTTTACAACTCAACCAAAAATCACCTAACAATCAACAAACTTCAAAACCAACTTCATACAAGTATAGATTTGAGTTTGGTGTAATTAGCTCTTAGACTTTTTAGATCCTCTCACTCTAGGAACCTCCTCCGTCTTTTCTTGATCTCAAGATAAGCTTGCTAAACCATGGAGTTTATGAAAAGGAAGAGATTAGAGAAGAGTCTTATGGAAGATTAGAAGGAAAAACCTTAAGAAATCTTCACTCACCTTAATCCTTCTCTTCTTCCTTCTCTCTTGGCTTGAACTTTCCTTAAGCTTTTATCTTTCTTCTTTCTTGTTGCAAGTGACAAAAATGAAGGCAAGAGAAAGAGGATGAGGCTTCATAAATTTTTCTCCATTCATTCTACTCCATTGATCTTATAAAGGGTTGACATGGTGATACTTGCCAACCACCATACTTCCCTACTTGCTTCCACCCATACTTTCTTCATAATTGCTCCCTTTGACTCTTCTTAACATTGAACTAGCCTTCTTCCTTTGTTTAGCTTTTAAAAAAACGTGCTCCCCCTTCTCATGCTCCAACTAAACCATTACTCTTCCAACTAGACCAATTCTTGCACTCAAGGTAGCATACCATTTCATCATTATTTGTCTATGTAGCATTATTTTAATGCAATTTGACATATGTTCATACAAATCCATTATAATTTAATCCCCTCCTCATATAATCATGACACTTGGCATTTTAATTCCATTAATCAATTTCTAACATATTTTATTTTCAATTTTTGGAATAATGCCAATTCTGGCAGATTTTCTGTCATAAATTTGAAAAATCATAACTAATTTTGTAGATATCGTTTTGGAGTGATTTTAAAGGCTATGGAACCCTTATTGAGTCTAGTTTCAAGTAAAAATATAGAATTTTACTAGCTGTGATCATATCATTCCCAAATTTTCAATCTTTGACCGTTGCTCTAAAAATTTTTTCAGATTTTTTGGACTAACTTAAAAAATTCATATCTTTTTGTACATAGCTTCAATTGATTCATATGACTTACCAAATTAAATTTTAGAATATCTACTTTTACCCTGTAAAATTTCATAATTGTTTCTCATCATTTGGTCTTCCAAAACTACATGACAAACTTACCGCCTCGTAGGCGATTTCACTCGAAATACTATTCAACTTTCAATTTTCAATATTTAATTCCTTTGGCTTTAAATATTTATCATTTTATTAAATATATAAAATAATCACAATATTCTCTTGGTGAATAAAATTTGGAGTGTTACATTTTCATTGAGAAAACTTAATTTCATTTTGACCCAAGGGGTGCAATGAAATTTTAGAATCTTTTGGAGGTTAACTAAAATAAAATTGTTGCCATGGTATATAAGTGATATTTTCCCATTAAAAAATATTAAAATAATAGAAGGAGAAGATTGGTGAGATGCATCTCTGTCCTAGTCTTGGTAATCCCGGGACCGGGACTAAACCGAGAAATCTTGATTTTTTTTAAAAAAATTAAATTTAAAATATATTGTTATATTAGTTAAATTTTCCATAATCTAGTGTTTAAAGTGATCATTTAACGCCTAACAAAGCCATAATAATTATACAAATTGATCTAGAATTGAAGAATAACATATTATTATGATCACTATCATCATCTTCGTTTTATCTTTATACATTATATAGTTAGGATTAATATAATGATATATGCGGTTCCACTCTAAACAAAGATGTGATACACTTCTTATTAAACGAAAACTTGATTTATGGGGTAAAAAAATATAAAAATAAAAGGATAACTTAATTTATAAGGTAAAAGATTTTTAAAAAAAATTGAGACCGGGATTTCAAGGGTGATCCCTATCCTAGTCCCAATCCTGGTCTTGCTTCCGGGATCAAAATGTCCAGGACTGAGCCGAGTCAATCGAGACTGAGTTACTTTGAATACCTTTATATGCAGTGTAAAAAATAATAGAAGTTAAGTCTCTTTGACATCGTTGTTATATTTACTCCTAAATAAATTATTTATATATACTTTTATACCTAAAAATAGTCAGATTTTATGGATACCCATGTCAAAATTATTTATTACTAAATTTGCACGCAAACCATTTATTACATATTTTTCTGTATTGAAATTTGAAACAAAGTTGAAAAAGCAAGCGATGTTTTTTTTTTTTTTTAGGGTATAGGCGAAGCAGCCGAAGCTGAAGCGTAGGGCAAAATAAAAGCACCGGAGACCCCAAAAGAAATGCGCCTTAACTTGAAGAAGGCCCATGACTTGCCGACTCCGTACACCACTGGGTTTCTGAGATTATCATTCTTCTTCTTTTCTCTATTTATTCTTCATCTTCAACATTAGCCTCTCTTCTGTTTCATTTAGAAACGTAGGTAAGATTCTTACCATACAATGGCAAAGAGGAGACGCGCCGGGAAAGGACTGCCACTTATGAGCCAGAATCCCAAAGTTGATGAGCCCACACGGATTCGACTTAACCGGATATTACAGGACTTTCAGATATCCAATGAGAAAGGTATTGCTGGATTTTCGAATGCCCCATGATTTGGTGTTGTATGCATTTGTTGTGTGATGCAGATACGTGATGTGGGATCCGTTTTGACATAAGAAAATGACTTAGATTATTGGTATTTTGATTTGTAATTTATTGTTTATAGTTCATTGAGTTGTGTTATAGGGCTTCTCAACAGTGATTCCCTCCTGTTTCTTACGTCCGCATAGTTTGCTTAATTTCCTTGTATGTTTCTGACTGAATGCATCTATTCTTACAATCCGCAGAGCACAAGTTTGATGCCACTTTATCAAAAAATGAACGTGCTTTGGTGCATCAAATATCCCTAAAAATGGGTATGAAATCCAAAAGTTCTGGGTGAGTGTTACTGACAGTATTTGTTAGATTGTGCATTTCAGGCTGCAAGAATTGTAGTCTCGATTTTTTCCTTAATATTATCGGTGCAATTTTCACGTTCTTACGTTCAATTTGCTCTTTATTTTCTTTTTCATGAATTCTACATTTTGTACAGGACAGCAAAACAACGTCAAATATCTGTCTTCAAAGCTGTAAAGAAGGTCGACACTGCTACGGGATTAGAAGGTCTTCCATATTTTGCATTTTCCGAAGAGGCACAAGCGGTATTAGGGGGCCTATTTACCCATCATCCACCTGGTGATGGAGACTTGCTGGAAGATATGATTGGAAGACGTAATAACAAAACTGATGAAACAAGAGAAAATAAAGATGAAACTTTCAGCAAGCCGCCCATGGGAAAAGCTGAAATCAGTAACAAATTGGAAGAATTTTCTTCTAGAATGAAGACAATCCCCCAATTACAACAGGTTCTATTATTTCCTTTCCGCATGTTAAAGACCTTCTTTATGAATTCCATCGAGTCCATGACATGTTACTCTTCTTCCTGCGCTATTTGTGGTGCTTGCTGAATACTACTCTTGTCAATGAATGGTTTCTTTGAATTTTGATCTTGCAGATCGCAACACAGAGGTCTAATCTTCCAATTGCAGCATTCAAGGATGTAATCTCATCAACTGTTGAATCTCACCAGGTTATTCAAATGTTTTGACTTGAGTCTTTTTATTATTTATTTTTGTCAAATCTTGATTGCAGATTGCTACAAGATTAAGCTTTTAAAATAGTTCAGTGATATTTTAACTATTTACATACAGTTGAGTAATATATTGGTTATTAACCCTTTCAACATAATAATCCAGCCAAGTATGAAAATTAGATTTCTTCTTTTCTTTGATCTTATGGGTCTTTTCGTGTGTTTTAAAACAGGTAGTTCTCATATCTGGTGAGACTGGCTGTGGAAAGACCACACAGGTTATAATTCTTTGCTTTATCTCAATTATGCCACAACTACATATAATATATGATTTGTTTCCATCTTTCAAAACAATCAATTATTTTTTGCTCTTGTGATTCGTTCATTTGAGGTATATTTCTGTGGTCTGACTGGTCCCCACATTTTCTTCAAGCAGTTCTTTTCTTTTACACTAAGAAGTGAGTTGATGAAACTATAATGCCAGATTATCTTAAAATGATATATAAGGTCTCTTCAACATCATATTTGTCCAATTGAAGCTTAGTTTTGGTCTATAATTTTGATTTGTTCTTTGTTGGGAACTTGATTACCATGGTCATTTGGCCTATTGGAGTAATACTCATTCTACATTTAAGCTATTCAACCAATCTCTGTCAACTTGTCTTTGCTGTGTATTTAGACAAAGACAGACAATCAAAATGCATAGGAAGTGATAAATTAAGTGCCAGAATGTGGTCAAGTGGTTTGGGCTTCTACTTTTGCCAAGTGACAAAAATCATTAGGTATTATGGCATTGTTTGTTCCCCTTGGGCAATGGCATGTAATGGGATGGGGATATAATTGATTCCTAGAGAATTAAGATGATGAGGCAGCAGTGAGTTGTAAGTTGAAGATCTAGAGATGGGCTTTATTTCAAACTTACCACTTGAGAACCCTTTGGCCTTTGGGAGTTTTAGGAATCTATGAGGATGTTGATTCAATAACTTGAGGGAATGATGCAGGCAAAACTCCATTTTCTCTCATGTTATATGATATGCGTGTATCTTGTATATTTTGAGCAGCAAGTTTGGTTAGGAAATTTCCCTCCAAACACAACCGACTGGACTGATTGGTTCATACATAGAAAAAACTGAAGCAAAAAAATATTTATGTTTAGATTGGCTTTTGAGATGCTTTATTTAACGAGTTTTGATCAATATTCAAGGAAGGGTTGGAGTGATATCTATTGAAGAGAAAATGGTAGAAAATCGTTCAAGGTGGTTCGGACACCTTCGAAGAAGGCCATTAGATGTGCCAATTAGGAGGGTTGATCAAGCAGTATGGGGTCTTTTAAAAAGGTGTAGAGGAAGACCGAATCTTTTGGTTAATAATTTATACAAAGATTTGGTTGTTGCTAGAGTACAATGGCACTATGTGATCCATGTAGATGACCTTGTCTAGTGGGATAAGTTTTGTTGTTGTTGATCGATTTTGAACACCCTTATAGGGAATGATAGCTAATAATGTGGGAACTGATAGTGGTCTAAGATGGATCATAGGACAATATTAGGACAAGTTGGAGAGAATATTGTGCAGCGTGGACTCTTGGTAAGTTATCAGTCATCACCTATCTATAATCTTGTGCACTTTCTTTCGTGTTTGAAGCATAGTTTTTGAATTCAAGTGGTTCCTATATATTGCCATAGCTATCATGATTAATTTCATTTTGGGCCTTTGTGGTTATAGTTGTGAATGTGCTGCAAAGTTCTTGATATTTCATGATCTTGGGTTTGACTTTGACTCAGATACTTTCATCTCTTTGTTCAGGCAAAAATCTCATAAGCTTTTGCGCTTTTTGAAGCATTATCCATTTTCCTTGTGATTGTCACGTTTAACTTAATATTAATTGTAATTCAGGTCCCACAATATATTTTGGATCATATGTGGGGTAAGGGTGAGCCATGTAAAGTAGTTTGCACTCAACCTCGACGTATCTCTGCAATGTCAGGTTGGCAACTCGTGCACAACAGTTACAATCATATTTATATATCGGTATGAATTGATTTACAATATTTATTAGCATGTAAATTATTTTCGCCTTGTTGTGGCATGCAGTTGCTGAGAGAATTGCTAGTGAGAGAGGTGAGACCATTGGAGAAAATATTGGTTACAAGGTAATTCTTTGTTGTTGAATGTATCAAGTCCATCTTGTTTTGGATTCAATAATTGCATGGGAACATTGGTTTGAACATTTTGGAACCTGTACTGCTTCAAGTGTAAACATGCACGCACTCGCACGTGGTGTATATCTTGTTTAATTGTTAGATTTCCCAGGATTTCACTGTCATATTTATTGCACTCAAAAGTTTGCGTTATATTACAAAATGAACATATACAATGATTTTCAAATGCAATAAATTATCAACTTGATTGCTTGCTTTATCATGTGACATCAATATGGTAATTTTTTCTAATTTAATTGTTGGATGAATGAATATTACATGCTGTGGTGTGATTTCAAGCTGTGAATGATGTAATTATGCTTTCTGAAATTGTAATCTAGATACGGTTGGAAAGCAAAGGTGGGAAGCATTCATCAGTCGTGCTATGTACAACTGGAATTTTGTTGAGGGTCTTGTGCTCTTTTTCTAAAAGTTTGAGTAGATCAAAGACAGGAGGAACCATGAAGAATGACAAATTTGGGATCACTCACATAATTATGGTACTTTTCTTACTTTGATTTGCTTTTTTTTTTTTACAGCTAGAAGCAGAATACATGTTTATGGTTCTCAATCTCGCTTATGCTTTTTTCCCCTAAAGAAATTTCTTACAAACTGGATTTTATGCTTATCTCTAGTTGTGCTGCCAAATTGTCTCTCTTTATACCCACATGGCCGAACTGTTTAGTCCTCTGCCCCCAAAACTGCATGCTCAAACAACTAAAATTCGTTAAGGAGATTCCTTAAGTACTGACATCAATTATAGAGTCAGAGTTCAGTCATTAAAGCTTTTTTCAGGACATCATATTGGAAGCAGAGCTCAGTTGTTAATGCTTTGTTTCTCGGTATTTAAGCTTTATTGTTGATAAACCAGCGTTTAGACATAGATGTAGAAGCCTAGAAGGATCTTAAGCAATTGACATGCTGCTATGATGCTTCTATTAATACAAGCGTGATCTTTGTCCCTTTATGGCTGTGCTCCATAAAGTGTATTTGAATGTCTCATTATATGTTCGTTTGGAGCCTTATGATACATGAGTAGGGTGAATACATGTTTTGTTTCCTTGCCTTGGCAAGCGCAAGTTGCAAAACCTGATAAATTTGATTGCTTGTTCAGGATGAAATTCATGAAAGGGACCGGTACTCAGACTTCATGATGGCAGTTGTTAGGTAAACCTGATGGAACGTCTAAACTCTAGTGTTGGTTAATACAGATGTATATTTGTTTGAAACATATAATTGATGTTTTTTACCTTTTTAAATAACAAATGCTGGAATGATTGTTTTTCCTTTTTTCTCTAACTTGATTTATTATTGCTGATTCTCTGCTTATTCTGCAAGATGATTCCTTCCTTTTCATGGCTCTCTCTCTTTTGCCTTGGATGTCCTTGGAGAACATATTAGGCCCCCACCATGTATTTTCTCTTCTGGAATATTTTTTACGCAGAAAGTTGAGATATTATTAATCCTAAAAAATGTAATCTAATCTCTATTCCCCTATCAAGAATGATTTTTCAAAGGTGATGTCTTGAGATGAACATCTGTGAAACTTTACATTTGGTCCCAAAATAAACGTCAATTGACAATATGAAGATATGCCATTTACAACGTTTTTCCTTTTGTGATAATTGGACTAATACATTTGCTCCAATGCAACTTACATGCAGAGACATTCTCCCTTCATACCCACACCTTCGCCTGGTTAGTTTGAAGTTCTAATATTTTATATTTATTTCCTTATTTCACTTTCATTAAGTCAAGTGGTGCATTAATTTATTGAAAATTATTCCCCCAGTTTTCCCACTATATTCTAACTTCACATTGTACCTTCCCTCAAATTTTCAGATACTAATGAGTGCTACCATTGATGCTGAAAGATTTTCTCAATATTTTGGTGGCTGCCCAGTTATCCTTGTTCCAGGGTTTACTCATCCGGTACCTATATAGTTCTAGATTGTGATTTGACTTTTTTTTTCACCAATCACTATGTTTAATAAGTTTCTGTGTGCTTTCTTCAGGTCAGAACTTTCTATCTAGAGGATGTTCTTTCTATTGTAAAATACAAAGAAGAAAATCATCTTGATAATGGTACATCAAATAATGTGACTGACAGCGATGAGTTAAGTGAGGAAGATAAAGTTTCTCTTGATGAAGCTATTCATTTAGCTTGGTCTAATGATGACTGCGATCCAGTCTTGGAGCTGGTTACTTCTAAAGGATCCCCAAAGATCTTTAATTACCAGCATTCACTGACTGGCCTTACGCCATTAATGGTGTTTGCTGGAAAAGGAAGGGTGGGTGATATGTGTATGCTGTTATCTTTTGGGGCAGACTTCCAGTTAAGATCCAAAGCCGGCACAACGGCACTGGAGATTGCTGAGCAGGAAAATCAGCAAGAAACTGCTGAAATTTTAAAGAAACACATAGATTCTGCATCTTCAAACTCCAAGGAAGGGCAGGAGTTGGTTGATAAATATCTTACAACAGTCAACCCTGATCTTGTTGATGTTGTTCTTATAGAGCAGCTAATACGAAAAATATGTACGGACTCAAAGGATGGGGGTATCCTTGTTTTCCTTCCAGGTTGGGAAGAAATAAATAAAACTCGTGAAAAATTACTCCAATCCCCATTTTTCAATAGTTCAGGGTTTACTATTATACCTCTGCATTCAATGGTTCCATCATATGAGCAAAAGAAAGTTTTTTTGCACCCACCTCATGGTTGCCGCAAAATTGTTCTTTCAACCAATATTGCTGAGACTGCCATAACCATTGATGATATTGTCTGTGTCATAGACACTGGGCGGATGAAAGAAAAAAGTTATGATCCGTATAATAATGTCCAAACTCTTCAATCATCTTGGGTTTCAAAGGCAAGTGCTAAGCAAAGAGAGGGACGTGCTGGCCGCTGTCAGCCTGGAATTTGCTATCATTTGTATTCAAAGTATCGAGCAGCTTCCTTGCCTGATTTTCAGGTTCCTGAATTAAGAAGAACGCCTATTGAAGAGCTTTGTCTGCAGGTACTACTTTTCTCTCTCTAGTGATAGAAATTCAATGATAATGTGGGAGACTCTCCCAAAATATGGTAATCATGAAAATGTAAGAATGACCTTGAATTCAGCATACTTTTATATCACATTGAATGAGTTGGCTCGACAAATCTTCCTGTCTCAAAATTGTATCTGACTACCTATTTACAACCATTCACGCAAAATTTTATATTTTTGGAATGATTGTGATCAATGATGCTCTAACCTGTTGTTGATTATTGGTTAGCTAAAAAGAAACAGATTAATTTGTTTAAGGCAAAAAAAAAAAAAAGGATAAATAAACTTATCGGCAGGGGCTAAATCATTTTTGGATTTATTTTTTGCTTGTCTTGGGAGGATAAGGCTTGTTATTGTTATTGTTATCATCTTCATGTGATGAGAAAAAAAATTGCAGTAAATAAAGTGATTTATGTAAACTAGACTTATTTTCCTGTGTTGCTATTGTTTACTACTTTTCTCCCTCAGGTGAAAATGATTGATCCAAGCTGCAAGTTAGAAGAATATTTATCAAAAACACTAGATCCTCCTGTTACTGAGTCTATACGAAATGCTATCGCAGCTCTTCAAGATATTGGGGCATTAACAATTGATGAAAGGCTCACAGAGTTGGGAGAGAAGCTTGGCTCTCTTCCTGTTCACCCCTTAACAAGCAAGTTAATTTTCTTCGCTATATTGATGAATTGCCTTGATCCAGCATTAACTATAGCATGTGCTTCAGATTTTAGAAATCCATTCACGATTCCCATGTCACTTGCGGATAAGAGGAAAGCTGCATCTGCCAGATCTGACCTTGCTTCTATGTATGGAGGGTGTGGTGATCAACTTGCTGTAATAGCTGCATTTGAATGTTGGCATAATGCAAAGACAATGGGTCTAGAGTCTTGGTTTTGTTCTCGATACTGGGTGTCCCGAAACACAATGAATATGTTACATGGCATGCGCAAACAACTCCAAACTGAATTAATTCGAAGTGGGCTTATTCAAGAAGATGTATCGAGATACAACATTAATTCTCACAACCCTGGCATACTCCATGCAGTATTGGTTGCGTGTTTGTATCCGATGGTTGGAACATTGATAACACCCAAAGGTGCAAAGAGAAATGTTGTGGAGACTGCAAATGGTTATAAAGTTCGGCTGCATCAACACTCTGTAAATTATAAGTTGCAATCGAAGGTAACCAGTAGTCGCCCGCTAATTGTGTTGGATGAGATTACTCGTGGTGATGGTGGTGGTATGTGCACAAGAAACTGTACGCTTGTTGGATCACTTCCGCTCTTACTGCTTTCAGCAGAGATTGCTGTTGCTCCAGCAGAGGATAGTAATGACAACCCCAATGATGAGGATGATGATGAAGACAGTGAATCTGATGGTGGGAGTGAAGAAGACATTGAGTTTGATAACAAGCTCAGTGAGCATTGTGAAAATAAGTCCAGTGAACATGGTGAAGAAAAGG
This sequence comes from Inga leiocalycina, assembly GCA_963242795.1. NCBI lineage: Eukaryota > Viridiplantae > Streptophyta > Magnoliopsida > Fabales > Fabaceae > Inga > Inga leiocalycina. The sequence continues at coordinate 63,684,439 of OY725325.1, forward strand.
TTATGTCTTCTCCTGATAATGCAGTTAGAGTCATCATGGATCGATGGCTTTATTTTGGATCAAGGGCACTCGATGTTGCACAGTTATATTGCTTAAGAGAGCGATTGTCAGCAGCAATATTACACAAAGTAAGTTTTCCCATTACCACTTTAACTGAAATTTATGTAGGTTGGACCAGGTTGGTTTTGAAAAAAAGTTCATAATAAGGTCAGCCTTGGAGATTACAGCCAACCCTGGATTAAAGTTATAGACTCTTCAAAATTTAATTTTTTTAAGGGGGAAAAATATAATTTTATAATGATTTATGCACAAATTTTACTATTTAGGAATTCTTTTCGGGAAAACCATTCTTGAAGTACTTATAGTTTCCTTCAATTTTTAATTTGGTACCTATGTGTTTTTTTCTCTTTATTAGCTTTTGTACAAGGGTTAACAATGCTAACAGGGTAAAGTTACTGCAGCTAAAGGTTCTCAAAGAGTAAAATTAAAAGATTTAACAAGGAAAACAAATACATAGGTACCAAATTATAAATCGAAGGAAACTATAGGTATCTCAAGTATGGTTTTCCCATCGTTTTATTTAATTCTGAGGAAAAAGAAAAGCCCTGGCCAGTTTGGGTACTGATCTGGCCCCCCCAGAGCAGAGGCTTCAATTTTGAATCTGGACATGTTCTTAGACCTATCTGTGGCCTATGAACACCTTTGGTTATGTTACCAGCTGATGATTCTCTTACTCTACATGACACATTGACTTAATATATGCAGGTATCACATCCAAGGGAACGACTTCCTCCCACCTTAGAAGCCTCTATAAATGCTATCGTGCGCATTCTGTCCAGTGATGGTCTCTTGGGCATGCCAGATCAGTTATCAGATACCGGTAAGGCACCAGCACGTCGGGTGGCTCCACCGGATACTGCTCAAACTCAAGCAAGCCGAAAGAAATCTCTTCCTCCTTCTCCATGCCGTCCTTCAAATGGGAATTTAGTGAATCGTGTACCAAATAGGCAACATGTATACTATCGCAAGTGAAAATGGAGGTGGGGATCTTTTTGGGATGGTGTTTTGATATTTTGATCACAGGAATATCTTTAGAGCATTGAACTGTTGCTAGCTAGTTTCAACATGAACTTTTGTTCAGAAAATGCTATACAAATTAAATTATACTTAAAAGTTTCAATTAGGGTCCCATGTAATTTTCACGCTGATCCCCTTTATAATGTTTTTTGCAGATCAATGAGTTGTGGTATTAGAAACGAAATTGTGAGCTTTTGTTATTGGGGAAATAACTGGGATTTCCCAAGATAAAAACGTAATCATTAAAAATCTTAATAACAAGCGAGTAATATAAATTTATTGTTATTTTCTGGATTGGAACTTGTTACTGCATGTTTTTGTACATCACTATTTCCTCTACTGGCATTACATTCCTTTCCTGGGATTCCTTTTTAAGATTGGAAGCGCCAGATATATAGGCTGTCCAGTGTAATTTTACATAAACACAAGTCAGTTCGTCAACATGTGATCAATAAGAAGTCGCACAACATGGTGACATCTTTGATGTGGTCCGCAGGTTCCTCCAAGTGTTTAATTTTATTTTTGAATTGGGCCGCTGCACTCTTAATTATTCTAAAAGTTATGCATTAAACATTAATTATTAGAATGAAATTTAATATCTCAAGAGAAAAATTGACAACATAAAAGATAAATAAGTTATCATCGTTGCACATTAATCTTGTTTTAAATGAGCAATTAGGGTGAAGTGGCGAATTCGCCCGTCTTGATTTGTACATCATCAGAAATTTACATGAGTGACAATTTGTAGTTTCATCATTTTAATATGTGAGAATGGTTAGATAAAACTTAACCCTCACAACATGCGTATACGAATGAATTGACCAATAATTGGACGTAGAATAATAGGAGGGCAAAGAGTTAAAGCCAGTGATTATAATTTCGAACAAGAGGATAATTAGAATTAAGAACAAAGAAAGGCAGAGCTAACATTTACACAAAAAGATTCACAGGGGGATCCAAACACTCTGGTGTGTGCTTCGTTGGGAGAAGATGATGCACAGAGGCAAAGGTGAGCTGGGCTATCAACAGTGGGAAACTATACTTAGTTTTCAAAAAAATAAATTAACCAATGATCACCTTCTCAATTTTACTGCCTCTTCGCCAATGTCTTCCTCAATCCTTTGATGATCTTTGAAAACCACGCCAAGTTCATGACTCCTAGCCCCACTGGCACGATCAGTACTAATAATTGCCCCATGGTGTGCATTCTCTTAACCTGTTGGTTAATTAGACAATTATATGTAAGAATATGTAAATTATATCATCTATATTACTGCATTTTGAGAGAAAAGAACACAAACAAGTAAAGGATTACATATATAGTTTCATATCCCGCCTTTATACCTACAATCTTTTTCTCCTTGTCTCTTTATAAATGTACTTGTGCATTTATTTTTGTGAACGTAGAAAAACCAGGTTGAAACATATCATGATTGATCTTACTGAATCTAATCTAATCATCTTTCATAAATTGGGTTTACCAACGAATCCCTGTGGTATAAGTTATAAACATGCTATGAATATAAAAGCAGCATCCGCCTTGAGTGACCCGACGAATCACCATCTGCTATAATTACACAGTCAGCATCAGCCCTGGGTGATTGATCGCTATCTAACAGAAATCTACCAACTCATTTGTTGCATGTTGGTCCGCCTTAAGATATAATTTTTCATTACTCAGTTTTTGACAAGATGGAATGACCAGGACGTGACACTAAAACTTTTGGCCACAAAATTGAAACTCAAGATCTGATTGCTATAACACATCATGCTTTCTGAGAGTTATATTACCTGGTCAAAGTGCAAGTACACATGGTAGAACATGTAAAAGAACAAAAGTATTCTGGCAACCTGTAGAACATCAGTAAGCATGAACAAGAATAAGATTTTTTATCTTCATAATGAGATTTGAAAATAGGATCGGAGATGCACAAATATATTCCTAGTTGCAATGAATCAACCCACCAGCCACGCGAAGAATATCACAACCCCGTTTAAAAGATAAGCTCTGGATCTTTTCATTCCAGCTGCATCAAGATACCTGAGGAAATGCAACATGTGAATTAGCAAAAACAGTTATTTCATAAATTTAATTGAGATGAAATACAAGATTAAGATTACCATCTCAAATTTATCCCTGGAGTTGTTGTCTCGGACACAAGGACCATGTAAGTGTAAAGCTGTCCCTCTCCGCTCAACATTGCATATGCTACTGCTACCAAGGAAAGTAGATGATGAATCACCTGAACCAAAGTTGATATGAAGATGAGTTAAACCATAACCACAACCAAAAGAAAACATGGGGTGATGGAACCGAATTCTGATCAATAATCATCTCCAGTTGTGTTCATATAACTTGAAATTGAATATTATCAAATTAATAGAGAAGCATAGCCTCGTATTCTTTTAAAGTTAGAAGATATTATCCTTACATACTCATATCCACCAAGAGAAGGAAAAAACCAAAATATCATCCCAAGGTCAACAATGAAGTATCCAGCAGAAATCTGCAACAGGTTAAAACATAAAAAGGCTTTTAGAACAGCACAGACCACACTATATAGACAATAGACATGGAGAAAATATACAAATCAGATTGTTAGCATGTGCACAAATGAAGCAGCCAAAATCCTTAGGCAAAAATGTATAGTTAAAAGACAACCTGAACATCAAGCAGAACCAATGTATTCTGATTTCAGTCACTGATAAACTCCACACCCAAACAATCTATAGAAAGGGTTAGCTGCATGTTTTGTACTATTATTATAACCAATTTCCTTCCCAAGACCCTTGACATGAACAGATGCAGCAGCAACAACAAAGCCTTATCCCATTAAGTGAGGTCGGCTATATAGATCGTACAATACCATTGTGCTCTATCGAAAACCAGCCCTTTAGATATATTATTAACCAATAGATTCTGCTCTCTAACCTCATTGAATGTTCGCTTCGGTCTTCCTGTACCTCTTGACATAAATAGATGCATTTAGAGTTAAAAATGCATTGCTTCTCAATACATTTTTTGTTTTCAACAATAACAACAAAGCCTTCATCCCACTAGGTGGGGTCGGCTATATGGATCGCACGATGCCATTGTGCTCTGTCAAAAATCATATCTTTAGGTATGGTTTTCAAATTCATTAAAAAAATTCAGTACTGATTCTTCAATACCCGGTATGGTAGAATATTCAATACCATTGTGCTCTATCAAAAATCAGCTCTTTAGCTATATTATTAATCAACAGATCCTGCTCTTTAGCCTCATTAATGTTCGCTTCGGTCTTCATGTACCGCTAGACATAAATAGATGCATTCAGAGTTAAAAATGTATTGCTTCCCAATACATTTTTTGTTTTCAAATTCATTAAAAAAATTCAGTACTGATTCTTCAATACCCAGTATGGTAGAATATTCAATCTATTTACAAATCTTTCAACCTTGGTTCCATAGGAACAAGTCAAAAAGATGGGGACAGATTCATCATTCACAACCACTGATGAAAGATTCCTCAAGAAGTTAAACCATCCATTAAATCTCTGCTGGTCATGTGAAATCAAGAGAAAAGTCATTTAATAGGTAGAGGCATATGAACCAGAAAGAGGGAAGCTAATTTCAAGAAAAGATCGGACGGATTGGGCAGTGAAGAGGTAATAACTTTCCCTTTTGGGGTACATAATTGCTTATAATCTAATCAGAATCTCCATTTCACTGTCTTCACCCTGTAAACCAGTAGAAGCCCTAAGCTCCTAAAATTAACACAGACAGTAAAGAGTGACGCAGAAAATGGTTATCCCATCAGCTTTAGTGTGAGACACGCAGCTCCTATACAAAGCAAAGCTCTGCCATCTCATTAAAATAGCTTTCAGGAGTGGGTTCTCCTTTACAATAAAAAAAAAAGAGCTCTCAACCTCGCATAATCTGAACCAATTATTACATAGCATTCTAGTAGATCTCAGTCATCCAAAGCAATTGGAATACCATGTGACACATCAAATAAATTAAACTATAACCTAAGCATCACAGACAGGAAAGCACAAAAGAGAATGCAAAAGACACATAACATAAATTAATGACATCACAGTAGCAAAACACAGGGCTGGTTTCACGAACTAAAAGCTGATGCTTGGACTTAGAACTTCTTCTCAGATGGCCCTCCACCAAGGACTTCAGTATTTCAGATTGATTTGTGAGAGTCTAGAAGATGCCTTCCCCTAATTATCTAGATTGTTGCATGAAAATCCTAAACCCGATCAAAGTAAAGGGTCTGAGAAGGTTTATCACCCATCAATGCAAGTCGGCATTGCCCATTTCTAGATTGTTCTACAAGATAGTTTCTTTATATCTTGTTATACGGGTATTCACACGGTTTATTGTCTTGGTGTGTCACCTTACAGTATTGGTGTTGCACCCCAGCTATTGAGTCATTCATCATTCCACAATATTGCGCAACTTTCAATAACCACGGAAAAAAGAAAATCAATGGTACTCATTATAACACAAATTATCAAAGACCTGCATAGCATAGACTAACATTAAATAAATAAGCTCCCCAACTCATTACAATTTTATTAGCTGAACCTGATTTACAGGAATGAATTTAAAATTAAAATAGATATTTCTCAATGTAATTATGGTTTTTTTGAAAAATAAATCATAAGATGGACAAAAGATACAAGTTAGAGGAAATCCTCCAGGTCAACATTGTACCATCAAAATCAACTAACTTCACTGGTCTACTTTCTTATATGATCAAGATTTCAAGTAATAACTTTGTACCCTAAAATTTTATTGGCAAAGTCAAAATACCCCAAATGAATTACGCAAATACTTGCCATTCCATGTAGACATGATATGAAAGTGAACTTACAACAAAGCAACGAAGCAAGATCAGTTTATAGACTATTAAGGACTCTATCCTTCAAACCATGTAAATCCTCTATACCACCACAAGTCACAAGCCGTGTAACTTCAGTTCAGGAATTACTCAACTCATGTATGGTACAATAGAAAAAGTATGTACCAACTTGGATCTACTTCAGATGGCCGTGTACTAGAAGGAAAAAAAATCCAATAGAAACTTAAAAGGGATAGGATAATAACAAAAAGAACCAGAGCATTCTTACCCCGAGCCCAAATGTAGACAGTGTAGAGGTTCGAACAGTAAGGTCAGTAGATTGGTTTTCAGAATATAGACTTGAGCAAAATACAATGTACAAAGACATAGCCGTAATAAAAATGGCATGAACAGTTGATATAGCACTGCAAAAAGAATTAAAGGAATTTATTAATATCTTACACCGTGAGAAACAAAATGAGAGTTTGACAAAATAGAAAATCCAGTCACCGGTTATTCCACTCAATACGCTGGGTTTTTGAGAGGCTCGAATAGCTCCTAAAGTAAACTGTACTGATCAGCTGTGTAAGATCATAGACCTGAAAGACAACAACTAAGAGATAAACACAAGATCAAAGAATAAAAATGCATATAACCACATCAATGAGATTAAAATGACTTTACAATGCCATAAGGGCATAATTAGAATGACAACATACCATCTTGCAAGTGAAAATGCCACCCACAATTGAAGTATATGGAATCAGAGGATCAGCTAGCAAATATTCCTTTACAAATAACTCAGCCTGATTCTGGTATGACTTCAATGCCATCATTTCTTTGGGATTCAGCATGGCACCACCAACTGTGGCCGAGAAGTCTTCTGAAGATTGTATGCGCTTGTTTGCACTCACCTATTATTGAGTCTCCTATGACATGATTTAATACAAGCTTTAGAAGAAGATATAAAAAGCTTGCAGCTATAGATAAATTCCAGCATGATTTGGCTAGACTTTGGATAGTATTTGGCTTAGACACAAAAAATCAGTACTAAGTCGTTGCCTTATATTGAGGGATATACATGAAACAACAACAAACCATAGGCTTGATAAATTCAACAAAAGTACCGTTTTATGTGAACATGCAAATATTATCTAACGGCAGCATCGTGGAAATTAAAATAACACATCCCCAAACAATAGATGCAAAGGAAAAAAGATATTAAAAGCAACTGGCAATAGCATTACAGCCGGAGAATCCAGGGGAAAAGAATTTATAACATGTTCCTTTAAATATGAAACAATGAACATAGAATATTGCAATTGAGCCAACACAAATTGGTAAGCTAAATCCTACCATATTACTTCTCTTGATATCAGTATAGCTGATGAATTGTAGCACAACAAAAATAGCTTTGGAAGGGAAAATACAGAAAACCTTCAGATGAAAAATAACAAAGCAATAAAATGAAAGCGCAAAGGCCTCTCAAAAAATCACATTTGAGTCCATGCAAGATTGTCAAAGTAAAAGATATAGTGAGTTCCCAAACAGAGTAATTGCGGTACGCTGCACGGGAATCTTAACCTAAAGTATTGATTCCAGCAAATAATTATATTCAGTCAGTTTCGATAGCAAGCTACTGTAAAAGTAAGAACATCAATCAGCAATATATACCTCACCAGAAAGCTTATAGAAGAGAGGAACGGGCAAGAAAGGGGGAGATTTAAAAAATGCAAATCCCTAAACAGAAAACCGTCGCTGAACATGAAAGACGCATGACTGGAACAGAAAGAGAGTTATGTTGCGTCGGGGAATCAAAAACAGAATAATAGAATTCGTCTTGGATATCACAACGGATGATATAACTATAATCGCAGAAAGCGAGAAAGATTTTTTCTCATTTGAGAGCGCGAGAGAAAGAGTGTGATACCCGAATTGAAGAAAAGTCTCCGGTGATTGCTGGAAAGGGAATCGTTTGGTGGAGAGAGAGAGAGATTGGAAGGAGCTTGGTGCTTACGGGGCGAGACCGCTAGAAGGCAGAGGGGATGAGAGAGAGAGAGAGAGAGTAGAGACGTTGGGCTGAAGAAAGCAATTGAGGATTAGAGAATCCGGGTGCTTCGCTGTCACATTAATGGCGAAGGAGATAGGCCCAACATCAATCAAATAAATTAAATGACTGATTCCACCTGTATTTATTATAACTATAACTCATGACCCACATTATTATCTTTTTTATTGCATTATTATTTTGTAACCTCGAATGAATAATATAAAATATATTTATTTAATTTGGTTATATCGAAGCAGTTACTTAAATTATTAATTAATATTATACATTAATTCCTTTATTTCATCTTTTAAGTTATTATTACGGGAGTATCATTATATCTTATATTTAATATCAAAATCAACTATTTATTTATGTTTTATATTAAGAACTGGAGGAAACGTATTATTATAAGGTCTCAATGGAGGAATTTAAATATTAAGAAGTCCTAATGACAAGTGAAATATTATCATTTCTTATTCTAAAACTTGTCATTACATATTCCTTAATACTTATTGAAACTTTTTAATAATTAAATTTCTTTCTTAACCTCATAATATTTCCCCCTTTTACCAATATATGCACCAGATTTCATGCAATAAATATTTATTTAGGGTGGCCAAAAAATATTTATAAAGTAGGGGAAAAATTTGACATTGCTAAATTCATTATCCAATACCTGAGTTTGAGTTTTGATCGAGGGAGAGTGGGACTGGGACTAAAAGGGGGATTATGACTATTACATTCTGTTTGATAGTAAGTATATTTGATAGAAATACTCTCATTAATTTTATTTTATAATATACCATAAATCATGAAAGTAAAATAATATATTATCTTAACTCTAAACCTCGTCACCTAAGCTTCTTTGCAACTAGTGGCTCCAACATTTGAGCAGTTTAGTATTATTTTTAAATTTTGTTATTTAACTAACTTACAAAATGAAGTAATCACATTTAGTGCCTGATACTGCCTCAGATAGCATTGCCTCCAATAGAAGAATACCTAAGCTTAGAAAAAAAAAATGATGGATTGATTGTGTCATAAAAAAAATGCAGGAAATCCTAAATTTGCATAGGAAAACAAAAATTCTTTTACATTGGGTTAATATAATATTTAGTCATTCAAGTTTACCTTTATTTTAGTTTTAATCCATCAAGTTTCAAACCATAAGTTTTGGTCCCTCAAGTTTCATTTCTCTTAAAACATTAGTAATTATAATTCAATAAAAACCTAGATCATTTTACCCATACAGGGACCAAAACATATGGTTTAAAACTACAGGGACAAAAATCAAAATGTGGGCAAACTTTAGATGCCAAAGAAATTATTAACCTTTTTATATTTGATGATATTTGTTATAGATATTATATAATCCTATGTATTTAAATATAATCATAATATCTTAGATTTATATTTCTAAGATAGATATGATATGAGTAAATATTATTAATATAGGATATATCCCTTGGCAAAAAAAAAAAAAAAAAAAGAGGATATATCCATATCAAATATCAACAATATTTAATAGGCAAATTCCAAATACGTGAAAATTGAATATTAAGAAAAGCCTATTGAACAAGAATTAAAAAGCAGGTTTGTTGTTATACAGAGAATCAAATATGTGACTGAGATTTCCAAAGATTATTCAAAAAATTAAAGGAGAAATTAAAAGGCAAATTTATCACAAACGAATTGAAGATTGTATGTAAACTGTAATCTACACCTTGCAGAATTTCATGCCAACGTAGAAGAAGAAAATATCAGAAAGAGGGGCAGAGACAAGGGATGGTGGTTGTTGCCGACAAAAACCAGAGATCAGAGAGGAAAGGAAAGATGACTGGAGATGGAGATGGCGGAGAAGACGAGCATGGAGAAGTGGAAGAGATCGAGCAACAATGTGGAGAATAAGATTAGGGTACTTGGTCTAAAAATTATTATAAACAGGGACAAGTTTGTCCCAAAATTTTCCAATCCCAGCATTGCTTCACCAATATTAGGGGAGGTGGGTTTACAGCAATCTCACTTTCATGGTACCCTCAATCCTTAGTTATCCATAGGTCATCATACCAAACAATATAATTTAACCAAATCCCTGATTCAATCTCAATCCCTACCCCCAATGCTTTGTACCAAACAAGGCCAAAGGTATTCAAGGTTCCAAGTTCTTGTGCAGATGCAACTTTTCTTCAGCAATCTGCAAAATATACTTAGTTATGTGTAGATGTCTTTTATTTTACATATAGTTAAAGATTTATTACCATAACTAAAAAAAAGCTGCACCTGCTAAGATAGGTTGTAATTGGGTCCTTAATAAACAAATTTCATGAATATCTTTAAGCAATAAATTTTGTAGTAGTGGGTTTTTCAGCAATTTTTTCTAAACACTAACAATGTCATTTGCATATGAAGAAAAATATCATCTGTAATCCTTTAAGGAGTCCATGTGATTAAACCTAATTCCAAGATTATATGCGACTTATGAAAATTAGTTAATATATTAAAAAAATTACCATATACTAATACATGACCCACATAAAAATCCTACAAAAGGCCCGTTGGGAAAAATAAACATTCTATAAAAGGCCAAGTTATATATAGAATGAGGGTCTGTTTGGGTTAGCATTGGAGAAACACGTTCATGCAAGTCGAGGTAAAACTCTTCTAACATATTTACCTCATATTCTGTAAATTATGTCAGAAAAACAGCTTTTACTGCCAACCCTACTAAGCACTGACTTGTCGATTTTTATGCTTATGGAATTTGACTATTAAAATTTAATTATTTGAGTAATAGAATAAATAAACTTTAAATTTTGTTGTACTTAAAATGGATAATTGTTAGGGGTGTTCGGGATCGGGATCGGGATCGGGAAATGCCATTCCCGATCCCGATCCCGAAAATTTCCCGATCCCGAAAATCGGGAAATTTCGGGATCGGGATCGGGAAATTCCCGATCCCGGATTTTCTTTTTTTTTAAAAAAAAATCTCTATATTAAATTTTTTGTTGTGTTTCCTTTAGTCTAGTATAAATATATAATTTGTTTAATATTATATTGTATCAAATAAGTTTAATATAAATATATAATTAGTCCAATACATGCTTAAAGTTGTCGATTCAGCTGCAAAAAGAATAAAAACAAGAACAAAAAATTAGAACTATTTAATAAATAATAAATGAAATTAACTAAATAAACTAAAAGAATAGATATTATCTTAAGGTTATTAGGGATTTTCACATTTTATTTTACATTTAGTCTTATTTTCTTAAATATTTTAAAAAAATATATATGTGTATAGATATATTTTCAGGATCGGGAAAAAGTCGGGATCGGGAAGTCCCATTCCCGATCCCGAATTTTTCCTGATCCCGAAATCACATTCCCGATCCCGAAATTTTCGGGATGGGAAAATCCTGTCCCGATTTGCTCGGGATCGGGACGGGAAGGTCGGGACGGGAAATTGATGAACACCCCTAATAATTGTTATGAAAATAAGAAAATTATAAGAGATTGATACGAGGGAAATGAAGAAATACAAGAGACAAATGGAGAGGAAGGATGGAGTGATTCTTATTTCATTTTAAACCTATAACCTTTGATACATGCCTACTATTTATAGGCTACAAATCCTTAACTTCCATTACAAGAGTTACAATAAGAGAGTAAACACACATAATGGTATAATATAAAGCATTTGTAGGTTATTTACATTAATAATAGAAAACTCCCACTAAGCTATTTATGTCATAGGTTATATGGCTTTAAGTTTAAAATTCCAAAAGACTCATATTAGAAAGTTATGGACACATCCACACCAAATATTGGGATATTTATAACACTCCCCCTTGAATGTTCATAAGCAAATATTATGCCTCATTAAAACCTTACTAGGAAAAACCCAATAGGATAAAAACCTAACGAAGGAAAAAGAGTACACAATACAAATCAAAGTTGTCTCGTTAAAAACCTTACCAGGAAAACCCCATAGGATAAACCCTTGGTTAAGAAAAAGAGTACAGCATGGCCTCTACTTCACCTCATGGCAATATCGTATTTACTCCCCCTAATAATAACATCAGTTTTATTCCCTGATAAGAACATCACTTCCAATGTATTTTGGAGCATATAATTCTTTTAGCCGACAAACTATGAATGACCCATTGTCACTAAATATTTTGCTGAAATGTATTCCTCTAACATATTTTCTGGATATTCTGCCTTTATTTTATTCATTGTAGAAACAATAAAGGAAAATTATTCTAAAAATCACCAAAATATATATTGCATCCACATAGTCAGTTTGTTTTGAACAAAATAATATTATATAATATGTTTATAGGATTATCACACCAAGTCTCATTTTTGTTATCTACTATGCACCTGCAAGAACTAATTTTTATTAATAAAATTATAATAAATACAATATTAGTATGATACAAAAATATTCTAATAATATATAAGGTACTTCTGGACCATTAAATTCAATATGTATCTTTACAAGAAAATTCACTGTGGCAAAATATGTGATTTTGAAATAATTGAAGCATTCGATAACTCAATCTACAAGTCAAAGTCAAGTAAAATATAAAATTACTCATTTTTCAATCAATTAAATATGCATGAATTATTTTCAAAACATTTTATACATATAATGATTTTCTTGTATATGCTTTTGGCATTTTAGATCCTTCAAGGATTCTCATGTAATATTCACTATCTATATGCATATGCTATATATAATGATATCTAATAGACACATGATTTCGTTTGCATATACTCCCAGACTAATAATATAGGCAACAATTATTGTATCTACAATCAAATATTGTACCTCATCATAATCATCATTAGACCTTGTGAAAATTTTTATTTTCATATTAATATTCATATATCACAAATAAATTTATATTTCAAATGTTTTAGACTGCAAGTCCATAAATTTCACATATTAAAAGAACATTTTTCATTATGCCTTGTCCCCTTTTTCAGTTGGCCAATCACCTTTTTTTTTTCTACCGACATGTTTATGCATAATCCTCATTTGATCACGTGATATTGTTACTAAAATTGTTGTCGACAACTTTATCTTTTCAGTTCCATTTTTCTTATTGTGACATAATTCATTGAGATCTCTTTATTACTTTCAAGTACCTAAACCTCTTTTGAGGTTTTTGCAATCAATTATGTCTTGACCTCTTATGGAGTATCTGCCTCTTAATATGATCATCTTGATTATTTGCTCCTTTCTATTTTCTTTTGGAACCGATTATTCTCTCATACTTTAAGCATGTCTCACTTTCATTTATGATGATTAGAGCATTTTTAGTTGGAATTTGAGATTGGGCAAAGGAGCAAAAATGCCCATGTTCTTTTCCTTTAAGAGCACCCAGCACCATATACAAATTTATGGTTCAAAAATGACTATGGGATTTGAAATTTGGTGCAAAAATGCTACCGCCGTTTAAAGGAGTAAATGTTGACTGTGTTCTTAAAAAATGTGACCAAAGATGTTGACGTGGGCAGTGAGTTGGCAAAGGTTGTGTGCGTAAGCAGGCCATTTTTTGTCTGTGCTGTAATCATACAAAGTCTGAATAGAAAAACAGGATCCTGAAACAAAATTCTCTATAAATGCACTCTCTTTTGCAACCTGTCCTTCACATCTTATCCCACTCTCTCCTCTGGCATTGAAACTACTACGCAAATTCATTAAAGCAAAGATCAGAAAAGGCCTCATTCTTCAACTTGAGAATAGATAAGCAATATGGCTGCTAGAAAGTCTAGCTTTTTCATGGCCTTCTTGCTCTTTCTTGTCGCCATGGAAGCCATAGTTGCCCAATCTCAATGATTTAACTTTCATTGACAATTATAAGTTATTTTCAACACCCTTTTAACAATGATGATTATAACCTGGGAAAAAAACAACGATGATTATAAGTTATTTTTAACTCCTTTTAACAATGATGACCTTAGAAAAACATTATAATAGATGCCAGCCTCTTCTGCTACAATACTGCGTTTACTGTCGAGTGGAAAGAAGCCCTCGACATTGTGATTCATGATTTCTGCTAAAATGTCGAAAGTAGGAAACCTAATGAGCGATGGGCAAAGCTCAATAACAGCGAGTAAAGCAAGTAAGCCTCGAAAAGAGGTCTTGACAAAGATAAATAAACACGGTGATATCAATGTGAAGGATGATAAAGTTTCAATCTTTCCGTCATCTACCATTACCACTGAGTTCTTAGAAAGAGGGAAAGGGCTTGAAATTGATGACAATGGGGCTACAAATGGGCAAACCAACAGAATGAGACCCAAGAAAGGTAAACGGAAGCAACAAGATGACGATTACAAAGTTGAAGAGAAAGAAAACACAAAAACGAATGAGCTTCCGATGAGTCGAATCAAGAGAATAATGAAGGCAGAAGATCCCGAGCTACGTATTTTTGAGGAAGCCATCTTTGTCATCAACAAAGCTACGATAATACTTCTTCTCTGTTTTGCTTTGAGTTCTTCTTTTTTGGAAGAAAGAATATTTTCCCTCTTAATGTTAAGCTTTAGATCAGCTGTCATGTTTGAAGTAGGGAATGCTTTCTTTCACTAACAGTGCTAAATAGTGAAGCTCTCAGTCAGCAATTGTAGCCAGATTTCTCAACTATTAAACGGACATTTGCTCCTTCAAACAGCGGTAGCATTTTTGCAACGAATTTCAAATCCTATGGGCATTTTTGAACCATAAATTTATATATGGTGCTAGGTGCTCATGATGGAAAGGAACATAGGCATTTTTGCTCCTTTGCCCTATGAGATTTAGTATTTCCCATTTAGAACAGTAATTGCATCTGGCAGATTTTATGTAATATTTCATGAATGCAAAACCTAATAAACTTCTGCTTCATATTGCTATATTCGAGGATCTATACTTGATAGTAATAATGCACTCCTATTGTTTTCTTTTCCAGTTATTCAATTTCTCCCCCTCATGTTAGGAAAACTTTGTCAAATGACAATTGACTAATCATGCAGTATAAATCTCCTAAATCCATTTGTTTCTATTAGAAACATTCTTTTGTTTCATTTAGAGACAAACAAGAAGAAGGAAGTTCTTACCCAACATTTATCTTAATTTTTAAAAAATATCCATCTATGTGCATTGTGGTGGATCAATAGGAATGCACATTCAAACTTTTCAAGATGGAATATATCTGACTCTTGACCAAAAGCCAATTTTATCAGGAGAATTTGGTTAGTTAGTATAAGTGCTACAATATGTAAGATCAAATATGCCAACACCAAAATATAAATTTTTTTCTCATAAGTATTAACCTAGCTATTTATGGAGGCTTCAATGAATGAATTGTATAATCTGAAAACTGTGCTTAACATAATAATTTATTCAAACATTATGGTAAACTTCAGGTTGCAAACTAATAGTAATATCACATGTAACCATCTTATAGATGCATCTATCAAAATTATTGAATATTTATATGGTTTGCATGTGATTTAAATGAGCTCATATATGAGTTTAAGATATTTTTAGAAATATAGAGATTCATTCCAAATCATAACTTGTGATACTCTCATAATCAAATTTCTTTGAGAACATGCAGCATATAATAATTCTTGAATTATATAACATGTTGGCTATTCATGAAGAATCTTCTAGTTCTTCAATGGATGTAACACCTCAAATTTTATTCACCAATCTATAAGGTAATTGTTGAAAATAGTTAATGAAATAAAATGGTGAATTTTGAAAAGATGACCAATGTTTCTAGTGACATTTCCTATGAGGTAGTGAAATTGTCATGTGATTTTGTTTGACTAAATGATGAGCAAAAATTATGATATTTTACAGGGTGAAAGTTGATATTCTAAGCTTCAATTTGATAGGACATATGACTCAATTAAAGCTATATACAAAAATTTATATATTTTTGAAGTTAGCCTAGAAAAACAATGAATTTTCTGAAACAGCATTCAAAGAAATTAATTCTAGGAATTTTGTGCTTCCAACTGGTGAGAGGCTATATTTTTCTTGAAACTAGACTCAATAAGGGTTCTATATCCTTTGAAATCACCCCGATACAATGTCTGCAAACTTAGTTATGATTTTTTTCAAAATTAGGGTAGAAAATATGGCAATAAGGCCAACTTTTGTGAATTTGGAGAAAGATGTAGTGGCAATTGGGTAATTATGGAATAAAATAAAAGCCCATATTTTTCCTATATTGGTGGATATTTGCTTGGGTATTAATCATGCCAAGTGGCATCATCTTAAGCTAAGAGAAATATATAAGAATTTATTAAGTTTGAGCACATGTTCAATTAAGCATAAATAATATATATATATTATCTTGTATATATGGTTGGATTAAATGAATGAGGCCCAAATGGGTTGGGAAGGACACCCTTAGGCGTTTTCTTTGGGCCAACAAGAGAGGAAGACTTGGTTTAATTGAAATGGGATTTTATGACAAATTGGAAGAAGATAAGACCAAGTACAAGATGATGTCATAAATGAAATAAGTCACCATTTATTAATTTAGGAAAGGTGGTAGGATATTTTAAAGTCTTCCTTCATCTCTTTCCTAGCCATTTTCACGCCAAGCATTAAGGAGAGAAGAAAGCGAGTGTGTCATATGAGATAAAGCCAAGTACATGATGTCATAAATCTCATTTTGTGATAATAATAATTAAGGGAATATGAAGATATGTTATTAGGCCTCCTTCATCTTTCTCATTCCCATTCTCACGTCCTAACACACAGAGAGAGAGAGAGAGAGAGAGAGAGAGCAAAATCTTAAGGTAAAACTTGTGATTTCACATATCTAAGTCCTCTAACTTGTAAAATAGCTCCTATAATTCCTTATTCTTCATGAAATCCATTGTGTAGCAAACAAAATCTCAAGGTTAAGAGAGAGAGAGGTCAATTTTGAGAAGAAAAGTGAAGCAAACCAAGGTAATCTCAAGAATATCAACTCTTGTGGTTTATTGTTGTTGTTATTGATGTTCTTGGCTTGATTTGGTGTTTGTTGGTTAAATTTGTAAATTTGGAAAGTGATAAATCTAAGGGATTGTGCTGCCCAAATTTCCTCAAATCATGGTTAGTATGTGTTTAAATAGTTTACTAAAGGATTGAGAGTATAAAGGAACAAGGGCTCGAAGTTGAAAATCAAAGTTTGCATGTTCCCTTTTTCTTTCAAGGATTTCAGCCAAGTGGGAATCAGGAGGTAGGAGCTGGATTTTCTATAATTTGATTATTCCATTGAGTTCAGAAGGGAAAACTAGGTGGGGTTACAGTTGATCACTTTTTTGGAAAAAGCCCGAAAAAGCATAATTACGAAAACGCCAAGGGGAATTTTGTCTTTTGGCGGTGAATTTGGTAATTCCAAATTTAAAAATAGATTCCTTGGGCGAAAAAAATATAGAATAGCCTAGGTCAAAATTTCGAGAAAAGTATGGTTGGATTGGTTACGACGGAGCCGGGGTCCCGAGGGCATTTTGGTCATTTTTCAATATAGACTCATATAATCCCCAGAAATACTATGAAAGTGCCTAAAATTGCACATTTGAAAATTTAGGATTGATTTGAGAACCCGAATCGTTGGTACGCAAATTGAGGCACAAGTTTTGAGGAGAAAAGACTTAAGGTAGGGAACTTACCTCTCCTGTGTGTATTTGATATTTGTGCTGGTGTATTGATGCATGTTATTGCTTTGCTTGATTATGTGAAACATATATGAATGATTGAAGCTCTGTTTCTGTTTATACTGTGGCCATAGTTTTGTTGCATTAAACATTACACACTTATATGTGTCATTGTGTAAGCATGAGTTTATGTAGTGCAAGCATGTCATGCATTAAGCATTTATCTTGCATGCATATTAGTACTATTTTCCTACTAAGATTCTATCGAATCTCACCCTCCCCTATCAATAATTTAGACAGGAGAAGACGGAAGATATGCTGAGAACAAAGAAGACAACCGTACGAGGGGATTGCAGTGGTGGAACAAAGATGAAAAGATGTCTCCGTTTCACTGGGACAAGTTTAAACACCCTAGTAGTCCTGTGCGGGTACATTGATTATAATTATCATGTACGAACCCCTATAGGGAATTTATGTAATCATGCACATATTATTAGTATAATTATGCTATTTTTGTGTTGCCTACCAAGCCGCATAACATTTTCCATAAATAATCTGAAATAGCTGAAGATAAGATAAGGGTGTGACATTTTGGTATCAGAGCCCAAAGTGGTTATGGCAGAGCAACCAGTTCTAGAAACATGATAGTATACTAATAAAATCTTGATTTTATGGTAAAAGGAGATATGCACAGGAGGGGGCACAAAAGCAGTGAATTTTCCTTATTTTCTGTGAACCATCCCCGGAGAAATGGTGAAAACCTGAGGGTAGCCAATGTTACCATGCCGGCCTAAGGGTGGTATAAGTATGTCACGGACATCGAGGGAGCGGATCCGAATGACAACTTGGAGGAGTTCAGGAAGCATATCATACGGTATATGTTCAAGTACATGTAATGGCACTGATATACCATCCAGACACAGTATTTAGTTACCTAGAGGCAGCTGATACGGGGCTTGAGACAGGAGTAGTCTTAGGGTACTGGTGGTTATCTGCGTTTTGGCATGAGCACACAAAAGTTAAGCATGCTCAACCCAGGGAAATCTTAGGATATTGACCCCCTAGGAAGTTATGTTGGTAAGGTCATGAAAACTTGAGGAATAGTACTTGTCCTAAGGTTTCTCCATGACTAATAATCATTTGAGTTAAATAATTTAAAGAGTACCTAGACGCATGGAGAAAATGATGATGTAAGTATTGATTTTAAATCGGGACAGTTTTGTCGTGATGAATACTGCCCATAAAAGTCTATTTGATGGGGTTATGAAAATTTGAGGCATATTAAATGTTTTGAGATTTCTCCATGCCAAGTGATAATCCTTAGTAACATCGTGGTGTAACGATATGTAGGTATGATGTACAGTAATGTATAATTAGTGGTGATTATGTCATATATCGATCTTAACATATCCGAACTGATGATACTGAATATTGAGAATAGGCGCTATTGATCTCAATTCTTAGCGAACCTATTAAGTATAATTGAGGGAGATGATTTCCAATTTATGTGATGTTGAGGTTCTAAATTTCATGAGGAACCTAACAGTTGAGTTAGAAACCTTAAGCTGTATAATATTACACGCCAGATACATTGCAGAAGACCTTTGCGTCCAGAAGCCCTACGACCTAAGGGACCAGTATGTCCTTAGGCTGGCAAAGGTATTTAGAATTGTATGGGTCTAGTGATAATTCATGGAATTGAGGAACAAGATTCTTACGAACATGAATCCTTGCAGAAAGGAATTTTGAAAGGGTGGTAGTTGTTAAGCCTAGCATAGGGAAAGATTATGATCATAAAATGTTTCCGTAAAGGATTGATTGAGGTGAAACCTCTTTGATGTATGAGAGATATAATTGATTTGTTTGCTATTTTACTAACTTGAGGCTATACTAGTAGTCGATCCGTGGATAGCAAATGAGGTGATAAAAGGTATGAGCAGAAGGTTACTAAGTAATCCGTAACCTAGGAATCAACTGTTAAGTTTTGATTCCATGAAAATTTGAAATGGCCCATAATGATTTAAGTTGAAACGGGCTAGAAACTGGCATAGGAAACACAAAGATGGAAAGGCAATGAGGTATAGATGCTGGGCCGGGTCAAGAAGCTAGAACCTGACCCAATATAGTAAATCTTCAGCATGTGAGCAGAATATCAAAGACGAATCAATTATCAAGGATCATAATAATGAGTTGCGAGAGAGGTAGCAGAACACAGACAAGCGAAAGATTAGAAATCCAATATTATCCAAGAAAGGCTAATGTAGTAACTCTATTCTTCATATACTATGTGAATGTTTATATGCTTTGCATATGTCATCTTTTATAATATGTATGATACCGAGTGCCTCTGAGCACACTGATGAATAATGCCTTCAAGCAGTGCCTCCGGGTTCACTAATGAATAATGCCTTCTTGCACACTGATATGCCCAGTTGAGGAAGGATTAAGATATGGAATGTGTAATGGTTGCAACAGTGGTTGGCTCTGTCTATATTTCTGACTGAACTGAGTTATGTGTTAGTATAATATTGCATTATATGGTGCAAAACATATACATTATAGCATTCTCTATGAAAGATTGTGGGTTACTATGAAGGTCAAGTGGAATTCAACTAAGGTACAGAATGAGCAGGGATTGCAACAGTGATTGGCTCTGAAAGTTTCCGACTAAACTGTACTGAACATACTAAAAGCTAAGCAAATGTGGGATTTAGCTTTCAGAGGTTAAGTTTCTGGGCCATGTAGTTTCATAGTAAGGAGTCTTGGTAAATCCTTATAGGGTGGAAGCATTATTGAACTGGAAAAGGCTAAAGACTGTTTCTGAAATGTGTAGTTTTTTGGGTCTTACTGAATATTATAAAAAATTTATACCAATTTGTGCATAATAGTTTTAAAAACTCAACATTATCTGTGGGACCATAATTAGGATAAAGCTTCACTAAGCTAAGACAAAAATCAACGTCAGCACTGATATTGATAATCCCAGATCCACTGTGGATCCTTATCGTCCTTATTGATGCCAGTAGGCAGGATTAGGAAGTGTTTTAATGTGGCATGACCATGTAATGGTTTACGCATCTAGAGAATGGAAGCCTCAAGAAAAATGAATTTAATTAGTATCCCACACATGATCTTGAGTTGGTAGCAATTGTGTTGTACTAAAAATCTGGAGACATATCGTTATGGTGCAACTATAGTGCTGTACTGCAACCACCAGGATTTGAAGTATTGATATAATAAAAAAGAACTGAATATGAGAAAGCGTTACCCGAAGTTATGGCTATATAAGTACAGCAAATTTTGGAGGCAAAATTTATTTAAGAGGCAGAGAATTGTAACACCTCAAATTTTATTCACCAATATGTATGGTAATTGTTGGAAATAGTCAATGAAATAAAATGGTGAATTTTGGAAAGATAAACAATGTTTCTAATGATATTTCCTGTGAAGCAATGATCTTGTCATGTGATTTTATATGATTAAATGATGAGAAAAAATTATGATATTTTACAGGGTGAAAGTAGACATTCTAAACTTTAATTTGATAGGTTATATGACTCAATTAGAGCTATATACAAAAACTTATATATATTTGATTTAGCCTAGAAAAACTGTGAATTTTCTGAAACAACATTCAAATAAATTAATTTTGGGAATTTTGTGCTTCCAACTGGTGAGAGTCTATATTTTTCTTGAACTAGACTCAATAAGGGTTCTATATCCTTTGAAATCACCCCGATACGATGTCTGCAAACTTAGTTATGATTTTTTCAAAATTAGGGTAGAAAATATGGCAATAAGGCCAACTTTTGTGAATTTGGAGAAAAATGTAGTGGCAATTGGGTAATTATGGAATAAAATAAAAGCCCATATTTTCCCTATATTGGTGGATATTTGCTTGGGTATTAATCGTGCCAAGTGGCATCATCTTAAGCTAAGAGAAATATATAAGAATTTATTAAGTTTGAGCACATGTTCAATTAAGCATAAATAATATTATCTTGTACATATGGTTGGATTAAATGAATGAGGCCCAAATGGGTTGGGAAGGATTGGGAGTATAAAGGATGTGTTTAGTATGTGTTTAAATAGTCTAATAAAGGATTTGGAGTATAAAGGAACAAGGGTTTGAAGTTGAAAATCAAAGTTTGCATTTTTCCCTTTTTCTTTCAAGGGTTTTGGCCAAGTGGGAATCAAGAGGTAGGAGCTGGATTTTCTATAATTTGATTATTCCATTGAGTTTAAGAGGGAAAACTAGGTGGGGTTATAGTTGATCACTTTTTCAGAAAAGTATGAAAAATCATAATTATGAAAACGCCCCTGAAACCCTTAAAGTGGGGCTGCCCAGGGCAATTTCATCTTTTGGCAGTGAATTTGGTAATTTCTGAGTCCAGAAATGGATTCCTTGGGCGAAAATAAGTTAGAATAGCCTAGGTTAAAATTTCGGAAAAAGTATAATCGGATTAGGTACGACGGGGCTGGGGTCCAGGGGCATTTTGGTCAATTTTCAATATAGACTCATATAACCCCCAGAAACACTATGGAAGTGTCTAAATTGTACATTTGACATTTTAGGACTGATTTGAGAACCCGAGTTTGTTTGGCACGTAAATCGAGGCACACATTTCGAGGAGAAAAAACTTAAGGTAGGGAACTTACCTCTGCTTGTATTTGATATTTGTGCTAGTGTATTGATGCATGCTATTGCTTTGCTTAATTATGTGAAACATATATGAATGATTAAAGCTCTGTTTTTGTTTATACTGTGGCCATAGTTTTGTTGCATTAAACATTGAGTACGCAAATATGCCATTGTGTAAGCATGAGTTTATGTAATATAAGTATGTCATGCATTAAGCATTTATCTTAGATGCATATTGGTACTGTTTTCCTACTGAGATTCTCTCAAATCTCACCTTCCCCTACCAACAATTTAGACAGGAGAAGACCGAAGATATGATGAGAACAAAGAAGAAAACCGTACGAGAGGATTGCAGTGTTGGAACGAAGACAAAAAGATGTCTCTGTTTCACTGGGACGAGTTTAGACACCCTAGTAGCCCTGTGCGGCTACATTGATTATAATTATCATGTACGAACTCCTATGGGGAATTTCTGTAATCATGCATATATTATCAATATAATAATATTATTTCTGTTTTGCCTACCGAACCGCATATCGTTTTTCCAAATACTCTGAAATAGTTGAAAATAAGATAAGGGTGTGACAATGGATGTCACACGTAATCTTTTATATATGACTCGGATGATCAAACAAGTCATGCCAACAATAAATTTGTTTGAATCAATAAACTGCTGGTTTATTGTGACATATTGCTTAACCAACACCACACTTTTCAATTTCCATAAGTATTGATATAAAATGTCAATATGACATCTATTTTTGGGAGATCAATAGGTTTTGTAAGAAAGTATATGAGTATAACTTTTCAATATTAACTCACACTTATATTCTAACAATTTCCCCCTCAATTGTGAGTCATATAAATATACTTTCTTTGTTTCTTTATTTTAAAGACAAATTATTATATAATAAGCCAATAATATATCTTTCATTTGAAAACTCAAGTATTTCATACTTGACAACTAATCAAGGATTTCAGTCAACTGGGTTATCACTTAGACTCTGTAATAGAGTGAAACTCTAATGTAAATCTATGGGTCATAACTTTTCATGATCTATTCTTCTTCTTCCCATAGAATTTAAGAAAAATCTATATTAGTTCTCCAGGAACTATATCGACTTTGTTACATTTATTTTCTTCAAAAACTAACATATATTATCACATATTTATATAATTTTATTACTCATTAATAATAATATGTTTCAATTTTCCTCTTTTGATACATATTCAAAATATGAAATGTTTAGAATTTTCCACTACATAAAGAAATATGAGGAGATCCATAATCAAAATGCATAAAGATCTTATTGCAATGATTTGCGATGGTTAGGGGCTAAAATTGATTTGAGAGAAATGTAAAGAAAAATATATTAAAATATAATGAATAATTATGATATGCATATTCTTCTTTCAATTATTCCCTACTATTTGATCATCCATAAATTTAACTTGCAATATATAAATAGTTCATGCACATTACGAAAATGATTTTGTCTAACAAATCATAAACTATTCATAATAAATTTTCTCATTAAATTAAATAAGTTCTCATTCTCTTAATTCAAATATGATATATGATTTTTTTTTTACAAATGTCACGTAAAGTCAATTTGATTCCAATATCATATTATATATTATATCATGATTAATGCATGAATTGCACATATCATATGAGAATGCTAAGGAGTAGAAGAAATGACAATACAATGAATTGGGAGAGGAGACAATAACATATCAATACTAAAATAAAATACAAATTGTAGAGTATTTGTATGCCTTTCAATAACGAAAGTTTGGAACTAAGAAAAATTGCATGTATATGTAAGGCAATATAATAGTGCTTAAGAGGAGAAAATAGATGGAAGACAAAGCTAAAATGAAAAATACAACTAATAATGAAAGAAAGTACCTTAATGTTGAGATATATGAGTTGAGTGTTTGTTGGGAAATCTATGGTGCTATAGAGGAACACAAGTCCCAAGAAGAAAATAAAGGTTGTAAGCTCCATTGATGTATGAATATATGAATAGTATTCACATACACTATATACTTAAAGTTACAAATGAATTGTACAATTATACATAAAGAAGATAATTAAACAAACTTAATTGTATAATTGAAGGTTATATGAATAAATATTAGAAATCATTTCATTTGGGAGTTATATGGCATAATGACAATAACTATGAGGTAGAATCTTAAAAGGCCATGAAATCAAAATATCAATAATTACCAATAATGTTTAAATTTGTAAATAAATTGGCACTATATTGAAATTTTAAAATGACTAATAATTACCTTTTATCTATTTGATTTCATATATCACTCATACTAATATCACAATGTCAAATAATAATTTTTCTCTCACAACTTAATTACAATCAATTTAAATTTAAATTTAAACACTACTCAGAATCAAAATCATATAGCCTTCATGGCTTACAATTATATCTTTTGGCTGTACAAGCTGATAATCTTTCTTCATAACTTATTGCTTTAAGCATCGTAACTAATTTTGGTATTTTTTCAAAATATCTCATGGTCTTTTTGGCTCTATAACCATTTTGATCTTTATTTTCAATAAATTGGTACATATTAGTCTATATGACTTCTAGTCATATTATACCATTTTTTCTATCCATATGACTTCTAGTCATAGTATAATATTTGCTCATAATTTTAATCACCTTAAAAATGTTATTGTTTTCGCGACTGTAGTTTAGTACCCAAGATAAATCATTCTTAGCTTTCAACTATCAATTTCGTCAATGTAATGCAATCATGTTCATTTTCACTCTTACGTATGTTCTTTGCTTTTAATAGCATAATCAATTTCTCTAAATATTGGTTTTTAGAACCATAGCAAAAATCTTGCAAAGCTATTTTTTTTTTGTTTAGTTTGATATTTGAACCTTTAGCCTTCAGGGCTTTGATATTTGTAACAATTAAATCATCAAAGTGCTGAATTTTTTTCTAGTCTATCTTGCAATTTAATGAAAACAATAGCATTCTTTCTTATAAGAACTATTGCAAAAGTGATGTGACTTCTGGTCATCTGATCACGAAATTAAAAATATTATGGCTTCTGGTCTTTTGATAAAATTAAAATACTATAAAATAAATTAAGTAAATTCAAATTGATAATCAAATATAAATAATAGATAAGCCCATGATCATATAAAGCACATTATATGATCATATATAATACTATTATATATTAATGTAATATAATAAAAAAATGAAAATAAAAGACTGACATACATATTGATATAACAATAATATATTAACATAAATAAATGAAATGTAAATAAAATAACAATAAAACAAGATGAAATAAATAACATAAAATAAAGAAACATAAACAATAATATATTACATAAAATGTAAATAAATAAATAAATATAAATGTTAAATATGTAAATAAACAAATAAAATGTAAATAAAATGAAAAAATGTAATAGAACAACATAAAATGTAAAGAATACCATAATATAAAATAAATAAATATAAATGTTGCATAATAAGAGATTCCCAGAAAATGATAAATAAAAGTAAAAAAAAACTTACAAAGGATAAAAAACAATAATAATCTCCAATATCAGCCATGAAACCTGATGTATAAAACAATCGATAAAAGAGTCTTTTTAATTTCATATAATAACTTAGATTATCCCTGATATACACGTAAAAGATGACAACAAAAAAGATAAAAGTAGATAGCGTAAAAGAAAAATAATATAGAATAACAAATCGATAATGTAAATTAGAAAGTTAAATTTACATAGAGAATAGTATAATATGGAAATGAAAAAGTTAGAGAGTAAAAGAAATAGAAAACTGGACCATAGATGTAAACACTATATTTTGTCAGGGCCCAACTCAAAAATAATAAAAAAAGATAAAAAATGAAAAATCTTCTTTAATCTTGACACATTAATAAACAAATGACATTGATGGTAATTGGATTGTTTGAAAAATGATCATCATTAATGGTGATTGTCTTGAACTTGGGGTTTTGTAGTAAATGGAAAAACATTTGAAAATAATTCATCTTATCAATGTTATTTGATATTTGGATTAGAAAATTTAGTATGAAGTCATTGTGGAGGAAAAAAATAAAAATTAAAAAATATAAAAAAATATCTCTCATATATATGTTTAAATTAGGAGATTGCTTGTAGGAAAAATATAACAAAAAACAAATAAATAAAAAAACGAAAATAAAAAATAGAAAAATCTCATTTATGTTGATAGATTTAAATTAGGAAATTACTTGTAGGAAAATAAAAAAAATTAATTAAAAACTAAAATTAAAAAAAAAATCTCCATTGATGGTGATTAAGTCAAGTTAGAAAGTTTTATTAATAGAAAATATA
This sequence comes from Inga leiocalycina, assembly GCA_963242795.1. NCBI lineage: Eukaryota > Viridiplantae > Streptophyta > Magnoliopsida > Fabales > Fabaceae > Inga > Inga leiocalycina. The sequence continues at coordinate 63,711,069 of OY725325.1, forward strand.
AAAAAAAAAAAAAAAATCTCTATTAATGGTGATTAAGTCAAGTTACGAAATTTTATTAATATAAAATACAAAAAAAAAAAAAAAAACTCCATTGATGGTGATTGGGTCAAGTTAGGTAGTTTTTAATATAAAATACAAAAAAAATTCAAAAATGAAAATTCAAAAAAGAAGGAGCATTTATGAAGAAAACCCTACTTTGAGACTATAATTAGGAGTGTAAGGGTTGAAGCAAGACAAAAAAAAAAAAAAAGGAGAGTGCAAAGACACAAGATTTTGACAAGAATTTTGGGAGAGCAAGGAGGGAAGGTAGATTGCTGATTTGATTTCTCATTCGACTGCTCCTTATTCTATCTCGGGTTTTGAGAATTAGAAATTTGTTGGAATAACCTATTATTCTTCATGACATGTCTAGATGCTAGCCAATGGACATATCTATGGGATTGAAGCACTTATGTACAAAGCTCTAGGCGAGTTTTTGTTTGGTTTCCTTCTATCTTCATTGAATGTTCAAGTGTGCTCCCAACCATTTGATATTGCTATATTTGAACTTGTTACTTTGTTAACAGTTTTTTTTTTTTTTTTTGCATTGTGATATTTTAATGCTTGAAATGATTGCATGCTCCCTCCTTTAATGCTAACACATCATATTGCAAGAAAGCCTTTTTGTTTTGATAGGTACTCACACTTTGTGACTCTTATATGCTTGACCAAATTTGATCTCTTGCCCCCAATATATGCTTGTTGAAATTGAAGGGATTTATAAGATGGATAAAAGAAAAAGCAATAAATGGTGTGTTGATCTACCCATGTGGTTTATTCATCTTGTTTGTTTGAATAGTTTTCAAGGATAAAAGGTATGCATAAACCTCCTCACTTTTGGCTTCTTTTTCTTTTAACTTGTACTATTTTTCCTTCTTTTTTCTTTAACCCTTTCTTAGGTTCTCTTTCAAAAAAAAAAATATATATATATATTTTAACACATTATTATAAATGAAAATAAAATGGAAAAACTCTCTTTCATGAAAAAATAAAGAAATTGCTTTCATAAATAAAAAAACATAAACCAAATAAAAAATCATTTTCTCCAATAAATTAAAGGAAATTTTCCTCTAAAAAACACAAATAAAGTGGCACGCATTTCTACCTCTGAACTACGTGGGCTTTTATACCTCTAAAGGGTACGTAAGCCCAAGGTTTTCATCCTAGGTCAAGTTCAATTTTGTAAAGAAATATATTTTTTCTTATTTTGTTTTGTAAATAAATGTTCTTTTTTTTCCCTTTAGTTTTCATTTTTTTTCATTTTTGTAATATTCCTTTTTATTTGGGTAATTATAATAACATTAAAAGCTATATTCATTTTTAAATAATTGACTTAGGGTAACCATTCTTATGAATGGGTGTTGTGGGGTGTCTAACACCTTCCCCATACATAATCGACTCCCGAATACTAAATGGTATTTATAGACTAGTTTCATTTTCAAAAAAAGGTTTCCAAAATTATCCTTTTTCAAAATTTTGGTGGCAACTCTATGTTTTCCAAATTTTGGGCTTTACAGCTTGGCGACTCCACTAGGGATGGTTTGAGAGTCAAACCCGTTTAAGTTAAATGTTTAAAAATAATGTGGTCTAAATTTTATTTTAATTACTCTTTGTTATATATATATTTTTTATTTTTTTGTGTGCTTATTTTATTTTTATTTATTAAATTCTTTATTCATTTCTTTGTTTATTATTTTTCTCTATCTTTCTTGTGATTTGCTTAGCAGATGAGGGTTGGGTAGAACTTAGGCCACAGGTTGGTATGCTCTCCACAAACATTGAATACATACATTATTCTCCTTACACATATTTTGGGCGCTATACCCGGGTTTATGAATTCCTTAAGTGAGCGGAAGTTTCTAGCAGTCTCCCTGTAAGGTTTTCAAAACCCCTCGAGGTTATTATGAAAACTTCATCTTAGCTGTTACTCATTTAGTGAAGTTGATCCCTGTGGAGTATTTAGAACCCCTTGAAGGTCAATTTTGTCATATGGGGTCTTCATATTTAACATTGGGGCAGTTAGGAGACCTTTATCTGTAAGAATTAGAACCACCTTAAAACCATTGCACTTATTAGTGGAAATTATAAACTTACCTAATTAGTTAGTACCTGACTTTCTTAGGATATATACCCTCAACCTAGGGTTATTCCTAAAATATGACATTGGAAGGCATATATGTCAACAACCGTTTCCATTTCGATATGCGTAGGGCAATAATGAACAAGTTCCATAGGAAAACATAAAAGTACAGTTATATTGATAATAAGTATTTGTATACAGACAATCATTAACAGAGCAGAATTTGATAATATTACAACTATGTACAAAAAATCCCAAAACTATTCCAATTACAGGCTATATACAACCACTTCCTTCGCCTTAGGAAGTGTACCCATCAGTTTCCCTTCTCTGTATCCTTGGCTTTCAAGCTACTGGCACCTACTGAGACATTTGGTTTAGAAAAAGGGATGAGATTCCAAGGAATCCCCGTAGAAACATACTATCGTTCATATAAAATGTGATAATTAAATATGCAATGCACTGTAGCAAGTAAAATGAAAATTCTCACCGATTCATATGTATACACAAAGTTTCAGGGCCAAATGCTCAGTTAAAATCCCTACGTGTACCTCAGTCGAGTCACCGACTACAGCTAGGCAATACCAGTATACTTGGCTGGGCACTGAACCACAACCAGGTAATGTGCCTCTAACACGTATTCATATCACAAAATACAACAACACATATCTTATAAATAGTCACATAGTATATGAGAGATAGTAGTCCCTACCTCAAAGCTCTATTACCGCTATATCGTGTGCCTCATAAAACGTGTCAACTTTTGGCTCCCGTCTCGATCCTAAAATTTTAAATGTACAAAAATTAGGTTAAAACTCATTCATGTATCATTTTAGGCTTTGCCATAGTGTTTATTGTGGTTATATTAGCCTATGGTGAAAATTTATCAAAATACCGTCGGGACCCTGGCCTGACCTCGCCGTACCCGGTCCGATTGCACTTTCCCCGAAATTTTTACATGGGCTATTCCAACGTATTTTCACCCAAGGAATCTATTTTCAGGCTTGGAATTACCAAATTCAATGTCAAATTACAAAATTGTCCTTGGCAACCCAACTTCACTTTAAGGGTTTCAAAGGCATTTTCGTAATTATACCTTTTCGAGCTTTTCCGAAAAAGTGACCAACTATAATCCCATCTAATTTTCCCTCCTGAACCTAATGGAACTATAAAATCATTGAAAATCCAACTCTAAGACCCATTTACATCCCTGGACAGAATTTATGGGTTTTTCGGGGAAAATCGAGGTTTTGCTATTTCAGCTCTGTAAACACGTTCCTTTCTACTCATAACCACTGTATTAACCATCTAATTGAGTTACAACTACCATTTGAACTAAAATTAGGTAGCATAACAATTCTAATATCACATTTTCAAAATTTACAAACAAAGATAATCCAGCGAAATTTTACCGATTAAATTGTCTACAACAACTAGAATAGTCAATATACGAAGGTTTGGAAGTTACCTCAAGCTTCCACTAGCTTTTCCTCAATATGGTTGAAACCCTAACCATTCAACAACAGATTTTTGATCCTGCAAACCTTAAAGAACAAAGAGGAGTAGCTTAGGGTCAGAGTTATACACGTTATGAGTTAAATTGTCGGAGAAATCGGCTTATCTTGCAAGTTTTCTTCTCATTCTCTCACTAAACTCTCTCAACTCTTCTCTCTCTATGTTCAGTTGTGTGCGTCTGATATAGCTGAAGGAAGGAGAAGGATGATGTTTTATATCATATATTATATGATATTTAATTATTAATTTAATTTTCAACAATTTCGGATTTCAACAATTTCTGGCAGATTTTCTACCTAAATTTGGAAAATCATAATTAAATTTGTAGACATTGTTTTAGAGTGATTCCAAAGGCTCCAAAACCCTTATTGAGTCTAGTTTCAATGAAAAATATATCCTTTTGCTAATTGGAAGCACATCATTCCCGAATTTTTATTTTTTGAAAATTCATAACTTTTTGTATATAACTCTAATTGAGTCATATGATCTATCAAATTAAAGTTTAGGATGTCTACTTTTATTTTGAAAAATTTCATAAATTCTTGTCATCATTTGGTCATTCAAAACCATATGACAATCTCACTGTCTCTAAAGTGATTCCACTGGAAGCAATGTTCTCCTTTCAATTTCTAATATTTATTTGACCAATTTCCCATATATTTTTAGACCAAATATTTCCTCTATTATTTCTTCATTTTTGGACTTTAATATTGGGTTTTTTAAATTACCAAAATTAATTCCATAATTATTTTACCCAATTTCTCATGAAAATGAACATTTATAAAATTCATAAATTCCAAATTCATGAATATTCACCATTTTATTGAATTTCTCAAATAATTACAATATATTTGGTGAATATAAAATTTAGGGTGTTACAATATATTTATTTATTATTGATAATATTATTTGTCATCCATGCATAATTAAGGAAACCCTTAAGATCAAGCGGCTAATTGTCGCTTCACCTGAGTATGTTTCTAGCATAACTCCTCATATAGATACATCATAAGGATGGTATATGTATTAGATAGCCAACCTTAGTCTTAGGGTTTATGACCCTAAAAGACTATGAGCTTCATTACATCTATCATGTTAGAAAATAAATTAATGAGAGATAACCTTTTTAGGGCTCGTAAGGCATCATTACATCATTCATAAGCCTTTTAGTTTCATTTGATATGGGCCTTGGACTTAACCATCATTTTTAAAACCCTTAGCCGTGTGATGGCTTGAGCCATTTGTAGGTTAATAGGCACTTCATTCTCCCTATGAGATAATGGATATCTTGAGGAGTCGGAGTTCTTTTTCTCAGTGTCCATCACCTATGTCAAAACTCGAAGTACAAGTCATCACTTTTTTATGTCTCATGAGACATCCTTGTATCATTCATTGGTTTTTAGCTCCATTTTATATGGGTCCTGGATATAATCATTATTTTAAAACCCTTAGCCTCGTGATGGCCTGAGCCATTCGTAGTTTAATGGGAACTTTATTCTCCCTATGAGGTAATGGATCTCTTAAGGAGAAGAAGTTTTTTTTCTCAATGTTCATGACCAATATCAAAACTTGAAGCACAAGTTATCACTCTTTTATGTCTCATAAGGCATCCTTACATCATTCATTGGCATTTTGCTTCATTTGATATGGGCCTTGGACATAATCATCATTTTTAAAACCCTTAGCTGTTGATAAGTAAAATATTTGCATATTTATTTTCCCTTATATGATGATTTTATGGACGATATTTGAACTTACTATAATATATTTTGGGTGTAAAATAAATAGTATTTAAAAAATAAAGAAAATATAAAAAAAATGTTAGTACTGTAGCGTCGGTTACTATTCATCACGGATTCACTGTAGCAGGTGTTACTGTAGCTGACGGAGGTGACTGTAGCGGACGGAATCACTGTAGCACTGTAGCAACACGGAAAAAACGCGTAAACCAACCGACAGGTTACTGTTCATTACTGTAGCAATGCGTGAAAAGAAGGCGAAATCACTGTAGCACCTGTGGAAAAAATTGAAGAAGCAACAGATGCTCGCTTGCCTATATATATGCGTGTGTTTCTTTGCAAACTGGAAGTGGAGGAGAGAACAAGGCGTGAAGAATTTTCTCTTATAGTCAAAGATCCTTCTCTGACAGGGAGAGATATTTTCTCTGACAGTTCTAAATAAATTGTGTTATTTTTTATTTTTAATTTTATGTATTGTTTTATTTTTTTTATGCCTCCTACATGGAAGGCTTAGTATTATATTATTTTCTGCATGCCTCCTACATGGAAGGCTTAGTATTGTATTACTTTTTGTATGCTGCCTATATGGAAGGTTTTACCTCCTAAATGGACGGCTAAATTTCTCTAGTTTTTTTTATGTATATTTTTTGTTGTATATTTATGTTTGAGAATTTAATGTTCAAGTTTATGCAGTATTTATGAGGATTTCATTCTAGTTTTATATAATGTCAATTTATTTTTATTTTGTTTTTAATTTCATCATGTGCTAAATTTTCATTTTCCTAGGGTGATGACATAGCTTACTAATGACGGATTGAATCTTAACTTATTAAATCTAGTTTAAATTTCTCCTTCATGATTGAGTTTTAATTATTATTCTTAATGCTTTTGATTGACTGGCCATCTTTTGAATGATTTCAATATGCATGTTGAGACCGGAAGGAGATGCATGTGTGTAGATTCTATAATTAAAACCATGACTTGCATATGAAATAAGAATATATTCATATGAGTTATGTAGTCTTATTGAGTTCCATAAATCTTAATGCATAATTAATTGCTTAAATTCATATAGGAATATATTGGATTAGCAATTAATTATAGAATTGCTTGACCTTGGAAGAGGCTAGTAATTAAATTAGGGAAACTCGACTATCAATCATGTGGAATAAATTGGGCTAGAATAGATAAGTGATTCAATCCGGAATTTGTTAAGTGAAATCTAATCCTTAGGACTTTTTCTCATATTTGTTTTCATATCATCTGCACTCATATTTAATTATTTTTCTTTTATTTGTACTCTCAATCATAAATTTATCGATCGACTAAATAGAATTAAAATTACCCATTTTGGTACTTAGTGCTCAATCCTCGTGGGAACGATACTCTACTTACTTCTATATTACTTGATTACGACAGTGTACACTTGCACTATTTAATTGATCATCCAAACTCGTAACAAGTTTTTGGCGCCGTTGCCGGGGATTGCTGTCATTAATATCAATACCAAGTAATTTTAATACTAATTTAGTCTGCATGTAAAATTTGAAAAAAAAAATTCAAAAAAAAAAAAAAAGAATTATTCACAGCATTCATTTGGTGATAACTTGTCATATCTTAGTTCTTTTTCTGAAATGCATGTGAATGGAATGAGACAAGAAAATATAAATGCTGGTTGGATTGAAATTTCTTCTCCTTATAATTGTTTTTCTGGTGCTTATTATGGAGAGTGTCATCCCTATGAGCATTATCCATATAGCACTACCAATCATTATTTGGGAGATGATTTCAATATGCATCAAACTTGTTTTGATCATTCATTTTATCCTGGTGGAATTTTAGAGCAACAAGAGTCTTTGGATCCATATGTCAGGTATTGTCCTAATCCTCCTTTCTACTCTTATCCATATATTGAAGAACAAACTCTTGAGTATAAGGAAAAATCTGATTTAGAAAAATTAATTGAGGAGCTTGAGCAATCAACAGAGAGATTTTGTAGAGAGCAAAAGGAAAATGACACAAGAGTCAAGTCAAGTGTCCAAAATATTGGAATATATGTGAGTCAAATTATTGCATCACTTGAGACTATGAGGCAAGATAATTCTTTGAGCATGATTCCCACTCCTTGTGTTGATGATGATTTTTATGAGAAAGTTGAGGATGTGGAATTGAATGAAACCTTAGCTCTTGTGGCATATGATAAGGAACTTGAAATCACTTTTGGAGAAAATAATGGATGTCCAATTGAGTTTCTGCCTGTGGAGCCTAATCTTTGTGATTTTGATATTGAAACTAATGTGGATATTCCAGAAGATGTTGTTCATGTTTCTCCTGTTGAAGTATTGACTCTTACTGATGAGAGTCAAGTGAATTTTATGGGATGCTCTAAAATTTTGGAAATTCCTAAATCTGTTTGCAAATACATACATGTTGTTCTTTCTTTGAATTCAGTAAATAATTGTACTCTAAAATTGTCTATGATTGAAGAAGTACAATTAATTACTTTGAATGATCATTGTTGGTTTCTGAAATATTGTTGCTTGAAAAGAAATGAAGACAAGGTGATCCTGGTGTTTGATACTTTTGATTAGTAGTTTGTGTTTGAGAAGTCTGGCTGAAGACTATAAATTTAGCGCTGCTTGGGAGGCAACCCAAGGTTTGGTTGGATATTTTGTTGTGATTTTACAGGACTTCTGATAGCTCCTGATGATGTATTCTACTTTGATAGTTTAAAAAAAATAAAGAGAAAAAAAAATTGGTTTGGTTTTGTCTAGCTAAAGACGTTAAAGAAGGGCAGTTATTTGGGAGGCAACCCAAAACTTCTTTCCTACTCTCTTAGTCTTCTTTATTACTCTCTTAATTTTCTTTCCCACTCACTCAATTTCTATTCTACTTACTCATTTCTTTCTTACTCTCTCACTTTTCTTTCCTACTCATCGAAACACATTGCACTGCATTGAGATTTTAGTTTTCATCATTTTCATTTTAAGTTACCATGGAGGAATCTCTTGCAAAGCTTAAGAACAGGTTCCCCACTCTTCCCAAAGATGTGCTCAGGAAGATCTATAGCTGTCGACTTGAAAGGATGAAAGTATTCAATCGTTTGGGCCTTCCTGAGGACATACGCTGGATCATTGAAGCGAAGGTACGTTTAGCAAGTGAGATTCATAATTCATTTGTTCAACCTTTGCCAGGAATGGGAAGAAGTTCTTACTCCAAAAAGAGAAGAGCTAAAAGAATGAAGGTCTGCCATAAATGTGCAAGGTGGAATTGTGATCAGCGCTGTAGGAGTAAAGGTATGGTTTCTGTAAATCGAGAAGATAAAATTAAATTTATAAAGGATGGACTGAGTAAGGAGTCCCTGGATGATATCATTCAAACTCTTGAGACGCATCCGAGTGGTGATGTTCATCGTATTCTTCTTGATTTAGCGGACATATTCAACAGAGAAAAAGAGCGCTATTGTCTTGGGAATCTGACGAAAAAGGACCCTGTTTGCCAGTTTATAAGAAAACTGGATGGGAAGCCAATCCTCGATTCATAGAAATCGTTTAAGCCGTTACTGGACGTAAAACCAGAGGAAGATGTGAGCCAAAATCACAACTACTGTACATAATCATGCTTTTGTCAAATCTTTCTTATCTTTTCGACAGCTTTTGTCTACTTTACTTTATCTTTTGACTTTCTTTCCTCTTTTTATTTAATTTCTTGACGCAATAGCCCACATGTCATCTGTGTCAGAATTTTTTTTCAAACTTCTTTGAAAAATGTTTGATTTGTGTGATTTTGTTGTCGTTGTTTTAGTATTATATATATGTACTCTTTCATTTGTAAATATACACACTTCCATTTGTAAATATGAATTCTTTCTCTTGTAAGCGTACATGGTCCGAGAGAAACAAAGAGAAAAAGGTTATCACACAAAAATGTAGATTTACATCTATTTGCATTTTTGGTGAAACTGATATAGGCAAGAAAGGAGAGTTTATAACAGCAGCAAATGAACTGGGAATTGGATTAGCTGCCAGAGGGATCAACTTTGTGTACGGGGGAGGCATCCAGGGCCTAAAGGGAAGTATGGCCGTTTCTGCATCCATGAATGGAAGCAAGGGTTTAAGTGTAAGGGTGAAGGAGTTGCAAGATCATACTTTTTCCTTAGGACAAGAGTTACAGGTCTCAAGCTTGCCTGAACAGATGGGAGTAATGTTCCACCATGCTCAAGCTTTTATTGCTCTACCCGGTGGTTTGGAGACATTGGATGGCATTTCTAGTGTTGCATATTGGGCTAAGTTAAACTATCACAGAAAACCATTAGGATTGTTAAATGTTAATGGTTTTTATGATAATCTGTTGTCTTTTCTTGATCATGCTGTGGAAACAGGATTCATACCCCAAGCGACTCGCCATTCCATAATTTCTGCACCAACTGCTGATCAGCTGCTTGATCAACTGCAAACCTATGAACCTAAACCAGATCTACTCGTCAAGCAAATAGGTGGGCAATCTTCAGATAGCAGTCAGGAGCAGAACCCAGAAACCACCCTTCGGTTGTAACTTTCCTTAATCTCTTGGTTTTACTCTTAGTATTTTGATTTTAATTTATTATGTGTTTATGTTCAAAAAAAAAAAAAAACCTTCTTTGAGCTCTAGAAGACATTGGGGACAATGTCTGATTTAGGTTGGGGAGGAGAAAAAAAAAAAAAATTTTGTTTTTCTTTTGTTATTTAGTAAAACCATTAGATGCATGGGGTGTGAAAAAAATGGCAGAGTAAGGAGTTATTCTTAACTCCTGAGACGCATTTCATTAATTGCATTTTATTGGTTGCAATTTTTTTTTTATCTTTTTCAAAAAAAAAAATAAAAAAAGAAGTAAAAAAAAAAAAAAGAGTAAAAAAACAATCTTGTTCAAGTGCTTTGTAATGATATTAAGAAGTACACAAGTTTTAAGTATGGATCAATTGAATTTAGAGATTTTATAGCATGAATGAACAACTGATTGTTGCAATTGGTGATAAATTTTGAGTTTGAATGAACTGAGTTTAAAAATTTCTAGCCGTGAGCTTCTGAGCCTATAATGATTATTTCTCTTGTGTGTGATATTCACCTATTAAGTTGTCACTCTAGAACTTGCTTTAAATCTGGTTGAAATTACATCTCACATGCACATTAAAAAATGATTAAGGCATTCATTTCCTTTAGCCAGAGCCAAATAGCCAACCTTGCAATTATACCGTTGATAAGCCCCTTTGAGCCTAATTGACTGTTTCTTTGTTCTCAACCCATTAACATGTACTTTAATGATATATCAAGTGCTTTTACCTTATTCGGAAGATTGGTAGAGCATTAGAAATTTTTGTGAAATGGGCTATTAACAAAGTGTGGGGGTGTATATATCATCAATTTTATAGTTGCAATTCAAAAAAAAAAAAAAGAAGAAAAAAAAAAGAAAAAAAAAATATGTCAAGTATTTGAATTGTGGGTTGATATGATGAGATAAATTTCTAAGTAGCCCATTTTTCAATTGTTCTATTAAATTTCTTAAATATAGCCTTTCATATTATGTTTTACATTCCTTTTACCTTAACCCCATTACAACCCTTAATAAGTCCTTTTGATTTGAATTATGCATGTGAATTAGGTAGTGGAGATTGAGATTTTTAGCAAGCCTATGGTAGTACAATTTTTTTTGGTTGAATTTGAGCGAAACACTTACCCTTAAACACTTGAGAGATTGAGAGAATGAGTTACACTTACAAACTCGGTTTATTCATTTTCAAACAAAGTTACCAATTTAGATTTTCGTTGATTCATGAATACTATGATCTCTTTACTTTACAATTGTGTTCTTACTTATGACTTGACACTTCTAATTTTGTTGGAAGCACTTATTAGTCATTCCTTGTCCGAGGACGTCCAAGAGCTAAGTGTGGGGGAATTTGATAAGTAAAATATTTGCATATTTATTTTCCCTTATATGATGATTTTATGGACGATATTTGAACTTACTATAATATATTTTGGGTGTAAAATAAATAGTATTTAAAAAATAAAGAAAATATAAAAAAAATGTTAGTACTGTAGCGTCGGTTACTATTCATCACGGATTCACTGTAGCAGGTGTTACTGTAGCTGACGGAGGTGACTGTAGCGGACGGAATCACTGTAGCACTGTAGCAACACGGAAAAAACGCGTAAACCAACCGACAGGTTACTGTTCATTACTGTAGCAATGCGTGAAAAGAAGGCGAAATCACTGTAGCACCTGTGGAAAAAATTGAAGAAGCAACAGATGCTCGCTTGCCTATATATATGCGTGTGTTTCTTTGCAAACTGGAAGTGGAGGAGAGAACAAGGCGTGAAGAATTTTCTCTTATAGTCAAAGATCCTTCTCTGACAGGGAGAGATATTTTCTCTGACAGTTCTAAATAAATTGTGTTATTTTTTATTTTTAATTTTATGTATTGTTTTATTTTTTTTATGCCTCCTACATGGAAGGCTTAGTATTATATTATTTTCTGCATGCCTCCTACATGGAAGGCTTAGTATTGTATTACTTTTTGTATGCTGCCTATATGGAAGGTTTTACCTCCTAAATGGACGGCTAAATTTCTCTAGTTTTTTTTATGTATATTTTTTGTTGTATATTTATGTTTGAGAATTTAATGTTCAAGTTTATGCAGTATTTATGAGGATTTCATTCTAGTTTTATATAATGTCAATTTATTTTTATTTTGTTTTTAATTTCATCATGTGCTAAATTTTCATTTTCCTAGGGTGATGACATAGCTTACTAATGACGGATTGAATCTTAACTTATTAAATCTAGTTTAAATTTCTCCTTCATGATTGAGTTTTAATTATTATTCTTAATGCTTTTGATTGACTGGCCATCTTTTGAATGATTTCAATATGCATGTTGAGACCGGAAGGAGATGCATGTGTGTAGATTCTATAATTAAAACCATGACTTGCATATGAAATAAGAATATATTCATATGAGTTATGTAGTCTTATTGAGTTCCATAAATCTTAATGCATAATTAATTGCTTAAATTCATATAGGAATATATTGGATTAGCAATTAATTATAGAATTGCTTGACCTTGGAAGAGGCTAGTAATTAAATTAGGGAAACTCGACTATCAATCATGTGGAATAAATTGGGCTAGAATAGATAAGTGATTCAATCCGGAATTTGTTAAGTGAAATCTAATCCTTAGGACTTTTTCTCATATTTGTTTTCATATCATCTGCACTCATATTTAATTATTTTTCTTTTATTTGTACTCTCAATCATAAATTTATCGATCGACTAAATAGAATTAAAATTACCCATTTTGGTACTTAGTGCTCAATCCTCGTGGGAACGATACTCTACTTACTTCTATATTACTTGATTACGACAGTGTACACTTGCACTATTTAATTGATCATCCAAACTCGTAACAGCTGTATGATAGCCTAGGCCATTCGTAGGTTAATGGGTACTTCATTCTCCCTATGAGGTAATGGATCTCTTGAGGAGGTGGAGTTCTTTTTCTCAATGTCCATCACTCATATCAAAACTGGAAGTACATGTCATCACTCTTTTATGTCTCATGAGGGATCCTTGCATCATTCATTGGCATTTAGCTTCATTTGAATAGGCCTTAGACATAATAAACATCATTAAATAAGGAGGCAAAAGGAGGGAAAATGAGCATGTAAATGAAAATAAAAAAATAAAAAAAATAATACAGTAATATCTTTTGAAAAATAATGCTTGTATAGAATATCTTTCCTTAAAAATGATTTCATTTACCCTTGTCTATGTCATTCCTCTTTCACATAAATGATTGTTCCTTATTCCTGATGTGAGGCTGAGACTTTTATTTCTCTTTTCACTTTCTGAGAGTATTATTCTTAATTGAAGGAAACTGTTAAGGGTCTAAAAACTTGTTTTGTACAAGTTGCTTGTATCGAGGTGATATCATACTATGGAGAAACTTAGTTTCAAAAATGACTCGACCCCACCTTGATGAGGCTAGTTTTAAAGGGTAAATTGTTTAACTTGGACGCAATGTGATGATGATTACACAAGCCATGTGAGGATTTGAGCCTATTAATATGATTTCATTTTCATATGTATACCACTTATCCTTTACCTGATCTAGAACTTGGCATGTATCTTGTTTGAGGTCAGATTTGATGTTCATTTGCTTGATATAGAGAGGACCTAGGCATTTATTTTTCATTCTTAATAAACATAAAGCCAAATAGCAACCTTTACATGATAGACATATGAGCCTATGTGATATTCTTTTCCTATCCCTTAGCATGCAGAAACCACAAATATGTTCCTTACCTCTTATTCAAGTTTCCTTTTACTTTCTAAGATGACTCACTCTTCCTAATTAGAGGAGTATGTGTACACTCTAAAAATTATTAAGGCTATGAGGTTAAATTTGTTGAAAAATGAATAGTCGAAAGAAAAAGAGGAAAAAACAAAAAAAAGCTCTCTAAGTTGAAAACCTGTAAGGGTAGCTTAGGCAAAAGTTAGAGTAGATAAAAAAAGAAAAGAAAAAAGCTTGCTAAGTTGAAAACCCGTAAGGGCAGCTTAGACAAAAGTTAGAGCAGAAAAAAAAAATTCAAAAAGCTCGCTAAGTTGAAAACCAGAAAGGGTATCTTAGGCAAAGGTTAGAGCAACAAAGAGGAAAAGAAAATAGGGAAAAAATCAAAAGAAAGATGGGAAAATACTAAGGGAAACATGGAAAGAGCTTCATTTAGTTCTTCTTTTAGAGTGTACACTTGCCTGTTTGGTTATCATGAGTATCTACTTCGGCCCTTATATATCATTCATCTTCTACTTACCACTCAATATTCTTGGTTAGGTGAGTTTGTGCATATTCCTACAATTTTTGAGGTCATCAAGGTAATCCATTTGTAAGGCTGCTCTCTTTTGGACATTTTAAAAAAAGAAGAAAAAGAGGGAAAAAAAAGCTCGCTAAGTTTAAAATCCGAAAGGGCATCCTAGGTAAAAGTTAGAGCAACAAAAAAAATAGAAAATAGAAAAAAATCAAAAGAAAGATGGGAAAATACGAAGGGAAATATGGAAAGAGTTTTCTTCAGTTCTTCTTTTGTTTTAAGGCCTATAGAGTGTATACTTGCTTGACTCTATGTTTGGTTCTTATTTCCCTTGGTTCTTAAATATCATTTATCTTGTACTCAGGGTATCTTTTATTTCTATTAGCACCCTATCTTCTTGGTTTGGGGAGTATGCGCACATTCTTACAATTTTGAGGCCGTCAGTGTAATTTGGTTGTAAGGCTGCTCTCTTTTGGATATTTTAAAAGGTTAAAAAATAAAAAGAGAGATGAATAAACACATAACACATAAGAACAAGAATAGGATATTCTTCATCTTCTCTTCACCCTTTGTTTGTACCACATGCCCACATTAAAAGTCCTTGTGATCTATGTTAGCATATGGCTCTTTTAGTGATGGAGGACGTAGATTATTGTCAAGCTTATGGAACAAGAATTGGATAATTTGGATATAGAGAGCAAACACTAACCCTCAAAACACTGAATGGTGAGAGTAAATACTATACCTGGTAAGGAAATCGTTGGGGCATTGCGTTCTTGTTAAACCTTTTACCTTGATATTAGCTAACTTGAGGTGGGTGAAATGATTTAGGTGCATTGATATATCTCTTGATCCTCTAGTTTTATGACTTGAACGTTATCTTCTATATTTTAATTCCTAAGATTTCATGACCGTATGTTAACACCTTACTTAGTTTCTTGAGTTATTCTCAAATGTCTTTCCTTAAGCATTTAGATTTAAGAAATTCTTCCATTCCAATCCTTTTCCACTCCTAATGTGGCATGTGAGCCTTTTTCCAGTTTTATCACTTCACATTTGGGACATTACATTCCTCCTATTTGCCTTTCAATAAAGAGAACTAAGTTAGAATTTGGGGATTCTCCTCAATTTTGTTGCCCCCATCCATTTCTCAGGACAACATTGACATTGTTAAATAAAGTTTATTTTTTAAAAAATTGACTATACAAGCATTAAAGATGAAGATAGACAAAAAAAAAAGATTCTTGTGCTTCACAAATTCAGGTAGACTAAGAAAAGAAAGTTGAATATTCAAAATTTGGCTTATTATTCAAAAGTCCTTTCTTTTATCAAGAGTTAGCACTAAGTTATGTCTAAAGAAAAATTGTAATATCTTGTATATTGAAAAAACCTTTCTTGCATTGGGTTTTGCCTTAATTATACCCTCACCATACTTAACATGTATTGCATGCCATCTTGGGGGGCAAATTTGGAATTAATTTTTCAACCAATGAGGCTTCTATTAATATTATGTCATACACTACCTCGAAATGTGCTTTTGCCAAGACTGGGGCAAATGTAGAAGCTTCTCAACAAGAGTCATAATGGCCTAAACAAAAATGGCATCCTACATGAACCAGTAAGTCAAGGGGTTTTGAATAGGACTAAAACCAAAGTGGGGGCAACACCATTGGTTAGGTAGCTTTTCATCATCCTCCTCCTACTCATCATCATCATCATCATCTCATATCATCTTTATCATGATCATCTTCATCACCTCATCCTCATCCTCATTAGTCCTTCATCATTTTCATAATCATCCTTTTCATCATTATTGTTGTCATCCTCATTAGGATTTCATCATCACTACCATCATCACTATCAATGTCATCACCCTCATCATGATCATTTTCGCCATTATCATAATCTCCTCATAATCATGGCCATCATCATCCTCTTCATCATCATTGCCATCATTAGTGTCATTATTATGTTTAGAGGCACTTCATGCTTAGTGTCACATCACCACCACCACCACCACCACCACCATCATCATCTATGACTTCCCCATTAGGGCTTCATCTTCATCATCATTGTTGTCATCCTCATTAGGATTTCATCATCACTATCAATGTCATCACCCTCATCATGATCATTTTCACCATTATCATAATCTCCTTGTAATCATGGCCATCATCACCCTGTTCATCATCATTATCATAATTAGTGTCATTATTATATTTAGGAGCATTGCATGCTTAGTGTCACATCATCACTACTATCATCATCATCATCATCATCATCATCATCTATGACTTCTCCATTAGGGCTTTTTCTTCATCATCATTAGTGTTACTATCATATTGCATGTTTAGGTCACTACGTGCTTAGTGTCGCATTATCACCATTTATAACTTCCTCATTAACACTTCGTCAATATTTTCATCATCATCATCTCATTATTTGGGGCATCACACGCTTAGTGTCACATCATGACTATCACCATCATCATTTATGACATCATTATAAATACTTCATCATCATCTTATCACTGTCATCATCATCATCATCAATGTTATTATTTTCATTGGCATTATCATAAGCATTACTCCAAAATGCATCACATGTTCATAGCAGCCTTTCAAAAGCCCTATGCCGACAGGCATCCTCAAAGCCCAATAATGACTGGCACCATTTTTAAAAGCTCTGTACGGGCAGGCACCCTCAAAACCCAGTAATAGCTAGCACAATTCTTTTAAAGCCCAATAATACTTGGCACAATTCTTTTCAAGCCCTGTAACGGTAGGCACTATTCTTTCAAAGCCATGTATCGGCAGGCACCCTTTCAAAGCCTTGCATCAGCAGTCACCCATTAAGCCCAGTAACGGCTGGCATAATTCTTTTAAAGCCCTATAATGGCAGGAAAAGCCCTGTATCAATAGGCACTCTCAAAGCCCAATAATAGTTGGCACAATTCTTTTACACCCCACCAAAGCCCTATGTAATTAGACACTTTACTTCCACTCCAGGTAATCATCTAGCTCTATTG
Organism: Inga leiocalycina; assembly: GCA_963242795.1. Lineage (NCBI taxonomy): Eukaryota > Viridiplantae > Streptophyta > Magnoliopsida > Fabales > Fabaceae > Inga > Inga leiocalycina. The sequence goes on from OY725325.1 coordinate 63,728,314, forward strand.
GCATTCTTTTTCCCTATGAACCAAGTAAAGAGGGGCATGGACACTGTATTTTGTCTAAACCCTCTTTGGTTCCAAAGGGGGCACCTTATTCTTTTTGCCGGATAAAATACGTGTTCTTATCTTTATTTGCTTCATAGGCTAGAATATCACTTTTCTCAGCTATGAAACAAGTAAAGAGGGGCAACTGTAAACACCCTATTTTGTTCGGGCCCAACTCAAAAATAATAAAAAAAGAAAAAAAGAAAAAATCTTCCTTAAAGCTGACACATTAATAATCAAATGACATTGATGGTGATTGAATTGTTTGAAAAATGATAATCATTAATGGTGATTATCTTGAACTTGGGGTTTTGTATTCAATGGAAAGAAATTTGCAAATAATTCATCTCATCAATGTTATTTGATATTTGGATTAGGAAATATAGTATGAAGTCATTGTGGAGGAAAAAATAGAAATTAAAATATAAAAAAATATCTCTCATTCATAGGTTTAAACTAAAAAATTGCTTGTAGGAAAAATATAACAAAAAACAAATAAATAAAAAATAAAAAATATCTCATTTATGTTGATAAGTTTAAATTAGGAAATTACTTGTAGGAAAATAAAAAAAAATTAATTAAAAACGAAAATTAAAAAAAAATCTCCATTGATGGTGATTAGGTCAAATCTGGAAGTTTTATTAATAGAAAATATAAAAAATTAAAAATTAAAAAAAAAATCTCTATTGATGATGATTGGGTCAAGTTAGGTAGTTTTTAACATAAAATACAAAAAAATTCAAAGATGAAAATTCAAAAAAGAAGAAGCATTATGAAGAAAACCATACCTTGAGACTATATAGGAGTGCAAAGGTTGAAGTAAGACATAAAAAAAAGGGGAGAGTAAAGACACAAGATTTTGAAAAGAATTTTGGGAGAGCAATGGGGGAAGGTAGAGTGCTAATTTGATTTCTCATTCCATTGCTCCTTCTTATTCTATCTTGGGTTTTGAGAATTAGAAATTTGTTGGAATAACCTACTATTCTTCATGACATGTCTAGATGCTTGCCAATGAACATATCCATGAGATTGAGGCACTTACGTACAAAGCTCTAGGCGTGTTTTTATTTGGTTTCCTTCTATCTTTATTGATTGTTCAAGTGTGCTCCCAACCATTTGATATTGTTATATTTGAACCCATTACTTCGCTGGCACTTTTTTTTTTTTTTGCATGGTGATATTTTAATGGTTGAAATGATTGCATGCTCCCTCCTCTAATGCTAACACACCATATTGCAAGAAAGCCTTTTTGTTTGATAGGTCCTCACACTTTGTGACTCTTATATGCTTGACCAAATTTGATCGCTTGCCCCAATATATGCTCGTCGAAGTTGAAGGGATTTATAAGGTGGATAAAAGAAAATGCAATGAATGGTGTGTTGATCTACCCATGTGGTTTTCTGATCTTGCTTGTTTAAATAGCTTTCAAGGATAAAATATTTGCATTAGTCTCCTCACCTTTGGCTTCCTTTTCTTTTAACTTGTGCTATTTTTCCTTCTTTTTTTCTTTATCCTTTTCTTAGGTTCTCTTTCAAAAAAAGAAAAAAAATATTTTAACACATTATTATAAATGAAAATAAAATGGAAAAACTCTCTTTAATGAAAAAAAATAAAGAAATTGCTTTCATAAATAAAAAGCATAAACAAAATAAAAATCATTTTCTCCAATAAATTAAAGGAATTTTTCCTCCAAAAAATACAAACAAAGTGACACGCATTTCTACCCCCAAACTACGTGGGCTTTGTTACCTCTAAAGGGTATGTAAGCCCTATGTTTTCATCCTAGGTCAAGTCCAATTTTGCAAAGAAATATATTTTTACTTATTTTTTTGGTAAACAAATGTTCTTTTTGTCCTTTATCTTTCATTTTATTCATTTTTGTAATATTCTTTTTTATTTGGGTAATTATAATAACATTAAAGGCCATATTCATTTTTAAATAATTGACTTAGGGTAACCATTCTTATGAATGGGTATTGTGAGGTGCCTAACACCTTCCTTATACACAATCGACTCCTAAACCCTAAATGGTTTTTGTAGACCAGTTTCATTTTCAAAAAAAGATTTTCAAAATTATCCTTTTTCAAAATTTTGGTGACGGCTCCATGTTTTCCAAATTTTGGGCGCTACAATAGACCTTTTGAGCGAACTCGCGCTGATAACGTGTTATGAAAATAAGAAAAGTATAAGAGATTGAGATGAGGGAAATGAAGAAATACAAGAGAGAAATGGAGAGCAAGGAGGGAGTGATTCTTATTTCATTTTAAGCCTACAACCTTATGGAAGTTAAGGATTTGTGGCCTATAAATAGTAGGCATGTATCAAAGGTTGTAGGCTTAAAATGAAATAAGAATCACTCCCTCCTGTATCTCCATTTCTCTCTTGTATTTCTTCATTTCCCTCATCTCAATCTCTTATATGTTTCTTATTTTCATAACAATAATAAAATTAATTCTTTTTTGAGTTAAGGTGCATCCAGCACCATAAAGTATTTTTTCAGGTGCATCCAATGCTCTAAAGTATTTTGTGATGCATCCAACACCTTGAAATATTTTGTAGATGCATTTAGTACCCTGAAGTATTTTTTTAGGTGCGTCCATTATCATAAACCATTTTTTTTATGCATCCAATAGTCTAAAGCAATTTTTAGGTGTATCAAATACTTTAAATTATTTAAATTGTTAAGTGTAAAATTGCACAAAAAAGTACTTTAGAGTGATGGACACCTCTAAAAAATATACTTCAGGATGCAGGATATACCACAAAATACTTTAGACCATATAAAAAAATACTTTAAGGTATTAGATGCAACTTAACCCTTATAACATAGCTTCATACCTTCAGTGCAACAGATGAGTCCAAGTTTCAAGTTATCAATATACCAATGTCAATATGATCTAAAATTGAATAAAATAATAATTTTTGTGATTTTTTCCCGACAAAAATCAAATTATATTTGAGTATTATCTAACTAAATTGAGTATGTAATTAAATCTCTAAAAAATGTTTTACTTAATTCACGAAGACTTAAAGCGAAAATAATTAGGATTAAAGGAATAATTTTTTTTATAATCAAATTAACAAATTATGTAACATTGCATCAAAACAAATTATGCAAATGCAACAAGAGAATCATGAGAAGAATCGCAGCAATCTCATGGAATAATAAATCAAACCATGCAGCGCCATGAGGACCTTTTTATTATATATATCTTGCTTGCATTGTTATGCTCATACCTGTCATTATAATGTTTTTAAAAGGCGGAGGGAAAAAAATAAAGGTTTTTTTATTTGGACAGATAAAAAAAAAAGGGTTCCCCGCAAATAACAATATAAAGGTTGAATTATTTATATTATATTTCCATGAATATTCCATTCTATTCTTTATTTCTTTATTTTAATGTTCTTTAGTATATACGTTTCTTCTTGTGCCATTCCTTCATAGTCCATAATGTTTTTCTAATCTCGTAGACACCGGCAACTCGACAAGAACAGAAATATGTACGTGAGATCGATTATCAACTTCAATAACAAAATTTATTAATACAATCTAACGCCACACTAATGATATTTATATTTGTATGTATGTGAGTAAATGTGTATTGCTTTTTCATTTTTATTTTAAATTTTAAATTATTATAGAATAAATGAACGGTGAAGAAGGCCCTGCATGGAATAACACCAAATCTCAACTTGTCATATCTGACCAAACAAAACTTATCATCATCGATAGGCTTGATCATGCCACAAGAGAAAGGTTCAACCTACAATCTAATTTTTTTTAGAGAATTTAGATATTGTGTGTGTATTGTGTCTGTGTAGACGAAGGATTTAAAATCACATACAAAAATAAAATCTATAATTTCTTTAGCCAACTCATGTAAAATCTATAATTATTTCTATGATTAATAGTCCATCTATCTATATGCTTGTGTCAAATCTTTTATACTACATTTTATCCTTAATATAAAATCCATTTTATATTTCAATTTTTTCATTAAAATTAATCTTATATGAAGAACGGGATATAGTAATTGTATTAGTGAGGGCATATTGTGCAAAATTTGTTGTCCTTACCATATTTCATTTACTACCCCTCTACGGATACCTATATCCCATGACTGGAGAGAAATGTATCTATTGATTCCTCTCTCCGTTTTCATCTCCATTAAATGTCTCAACTATTAAAGATAACATTAAATAGTATTAAATCTTAACTATTGAAACTCGATCCAATGATGAAAACATTCAATAGAGAGAAAATGGAAAGATAAATCAATGGAGAGATATTCTTTTTCCATCCCTGGACATATATGGTCAATGGTATGATTTGTTAAATATATTATTATCACTAGCATTCTAATTCTATTTATAAGTTTAGTGTGAGAAAAAATTGTGGTATACAATTTCCTAATTAATTGTAATAAATTTTAGGTGGAAAGAGAAAAAAAGATGAAAAATACTCATTTATAAATGAGGACAAAATTGAAAAAATCCATCAATTTAATCCATATTTATTGAGTTAACTAAGTCTCTTTAGTATGTGAACTAGGATTATGTAATTTGAATTTATAAATACGACCAAAGTGGTATTACTATTATTATATATAATTATACATATCTATATCTATATTTATATTTGATATATAATACAGAATTAAGTATTAGTATTAAATTAGATTTAAACATTATTGAAGTAATTGGATCAAAGTCACGTGTGAAGAGTGGCGTTTGATTGCTGGTGTGTCGTATTATTACTTGTTTGCTTGGAATATTGCAGCGTTCTGTTTTGTCTTATTCGTTGATGTCTGTTTCAGCGGGCGCTTCCGGTTGGCGCTCATATATTAATTACTCTCATCCTTATTCTCGTCAATGATAAGTACAATTTGTGGGCCAAAAAAAAAAAATTTAATTAATCAGAAATCATGATGACGAGTACTGGAATTTGTTATTAGAATTTCTTGATAATTAAATCTTTTTATTAATATCTTATAGTGATCCCCTTTTTTCCAACATATATATGCACCAGATTTCATGCAATAAATATATAACGGTGGCTAAAAAATATTTATAAATTAAGGCAAATGGTTGAAAAATTTCACGTCACAAAAGTCATTACCTAAAGGTACTAGGGTCCAAGTTCTTATCCAGTTGTAACTTTTCTTCAGCTATCTACAATATATCTTTAGCCATATGTCCCCCATTTTGCTTAATTGCACCTAAGGAATTTAAAAACACGTAATAATTTCATTGATTCAGATGGTGAACATAAATAAGGAGATTTGTTATCGTGATCAATCTCCGATATTGATGATATCTACATTTGAATATTTGAAAAGCAACAGAAGCATAACTCTTGGATCTACATTTAAATATTTGAAAAGCAACAGAAGCATAAATCTTGGATAATACCAACTATACAATTAATATCTACAATATCCGCACAATATTGGATGAGAACATTCAATGCTACATGTTGTACAGGTGTTCTCCATCACTCCCCTAAAGTTGGCGCATGGAGGTTCGTAATGCCTAACTTGGAGCATAGTTTGTGCAGTCGTTCCTGACCCAAAGGCCTTTGTAAACATGTCTGCAATCTGAGTTCCAATGCGAATCTTGAGAGGATTAATCTCCTAAGATTGCACTCGCTCTCGGACAAAATAACAATCCATTTCCACTATGGAATACCGGGTTCAAGGCGATATGGAGAGCAGCTTGATTGTCACAGAACAATGGTGTTGCCGACCGTTGGGAGACCCCAAGTTCGATCAAAGCTATTGAAGCCACACTGTTTCGTTGACGGTGGACGCCATTGCTCGATATTTAGCTTTGGTGGAAGAGCGTGCTACCACTGTCTGGCGCTTGGAACGCCATGAAATAGGCAAACCTCCCTGCATGAAGACGTATCCTGTGCAAGAACGATGACTCATTTGACAACAGCCCCAATCGGCGTTGCAATAAGCGGTTAGTTGAAGTTGGTCCGTTGTCTTTAATAGAATGCGTTGGCCAGATGTCCCTTTAGATATGACACAACACGTTTGGCACCCTGCATGTGGGTCTGACTTGGGGAATTGTTGAGTTGATGGAGGGTGTTAACGGCATACACCAAGTCAGGTCGTGGGATAGTGAGATGAGATAATCTGCCCACATGTCATCAATAAGTGGATCATCCTGAAGTTGAAGCTTGTAGTTTTACTCCATGGGGAAGCAACTTGGACAACAACCCATCAAGCCGGTCTCTTTTAAAATATCCAAGGCATACTTCCGCTGGCTCAAGACAAGACTGTGTGGTGAGCCTGCTACTTCATTCCCAATAAAGTATTTTAGGACTCCAAGATCTTTAATGCTAAATTTGTAATCCAACACTACTACAGAATAATGATATTATAATTATTACTTAAAGGACATTCTTTTTTAAAAAAGGAAAGAAAAAAAAAGACGTTGACATTTTTGTAAATATAAAAAACTTTAAACATCCCAAATTAAATTTGGGATGTTTAATCCCAAATTAAATTTGGGATATTTAAAATTCAGTTTATGTGTTCTAAATAAAATTTGGGACATCTAAAATTCCTTTTTGAGAAGTTTAGGCGTCCTAGAAATATTTGGAATGCCTAAAATGAAATGAGGGATGCTTGACATGAACATTCCACTTTAGGCGTCCCAAATATTTTTGGGATACCTAAAGTTTATTTTAGACGTCCAAATATTTGTGAGACATCTATATCTTTTAGGAAGGAACTTTAGGCGTCCCTAAATTAAATTTAGGAAGTCAAAAGCCATTTAAATTTAACTGCTCCATCTTTTTTTTTGGTCAGTTTTACCCTTTTACGTTTATATTTCTCTTCTTCTTGATTTAAATGGAACCACTACTGCCACAAGAAGAATCACTACCACCATGCCTTTTAACTCTTACTTCTTCTTCTTTATACGCTCTTTTTACTCTTGCTTCTTCATTTCTCTCTCTTTTTTTCACCTCCAGATCTGTTTTGTTTTCTTACCACATGTTATTATTTTATCTTCTTTCTCTTTTTTCTTTTGGGTTTCCTTCTATTTTATTTTCTAACTCGTGTTGTTATGCTTGCAGATCGAGACTCTGAAAGATGCTTCATGGCCCAAGTTCCCGTTGAGAAGACAAGGTTCATCTCTCCCTGCTGTTGCTCTTCTCTATTCTCTATTCTCTATTCTCCCACCAAGTTTGACGCCCCCTGTGACAACACCAACGGAGACGACACAGAAGACCGGAACAGAGTCATCGGAGTACGGCGGATGGATGGTGGTGTAACGGCCATAGAGGGGGAGACGCACGGGGAATCCATTTTGGCAGGGGCGAGAATCTAGCCGCACAAATCATGCCCCTCAACCACAATCTAAGGGATCACGATTTGGTGTGTTAAACTCTGATACGCAAGATCACTCAGCTCCAAAATCATGGGATAATAATCAAGGAAATCTCAACGTGCCTTTACCTCAGTCTGTGAGCGAGAATCCAAATGGTGGAATTCAAAAAAATGGGCCAAGACTAGCAGAACGGCCTGTTAGGTCCCGCATGCAAAATGGGCGTACCGAAAGTTATAGGAAAAATAAAGCAACCATTACTAGTAGCCTAATGGACGAGTATCTGGAGATTAGGAGGAGATTGGAATCAAGTGAAAAGTAGGTTAGTAACACGGTCCGTAGCATTATCGCAGAGCCTATCAGTGCAACTTCGAACGAGAGCTTGCACATGTATGCTATTAGTCCAGGATTACATGGCTCGGCGTCAACAGGTCCTATGCGAAGGATGGATGCCACGGTCGATAACCCAATAGACCCTGGAGATGGATTGCATGTCCAGATTCACCAAAACCCATTAGCAAGGTGTACAGAGGATGTTGATGATGCCAGAAGTGACGAGGAGGATCGCATGAGCGATGCCTAGACCCAGTGTTGTGCCGACCAAATACTATCGTTAGTTTCCTTATGAAGGGAATTGTTTAGAATTGTAGGGGAATGGGAGCGAAGCACTTCCCGTCTCTCATTAAAGATCTTACACGATATCACAGTATTGATTACATAGCCCTATTAGAAACTCGTTCTCAAGGTGAGAAAGCAAGGACAACTGGACAAAAGTTAGGCTATGAGTCATACGAGATTGTTGATGCTATCGGTTACAGTGGTGGAATCTGGTTCCTATGGAAACCAACCTTGAAGCAAGTTTCAGTGGTTGAAAAGAATAGCCAGTTTATGCACGTGGAAGTTAGTGATTCTATGGGAAATTCATGGCATATGACCATAGTGTATGCTTCTCTAAATTGTAATAACAGAAGGAATTTATGGAGGGACCTAACAAGGATGTGGGGTGCTATACATGGTCCTTGGGTGATAGTTAGAGATATGAACGCGATATTGGCATCTGATGAGCAGTTCTCATCCGCTGTAAATAGCACAACGGTGGATAGGGAGTTCCTGGAGTGGTTTGATGGATCGAGTTTGACTGATCTTGGCTTCTCTGGTCCCAAGATCACTTGGAGCAGAAGTAGGTGTGGTGCTCGTCTTGATAGAGCACTTGTAAATAATGATTGGCTTCTTAAGTTCCCAGATTCAATAGTAACTCATCTTCCTAAGTTGAAATCAAACCATATGCCTATTTTGTTTCAGCTTTCAAAGGCAGGCAGTAGGAGGAATATTGAGCGGCCTTTTCGGTTCTTAGCATCCTGGGTTCTGCATGATAAGTTTAATGATTTGGTTAAAGACCATTAGGTCAAGGACATATGTTGGTCGGTGAACGTTGAGAATTTTATGAAAGCCTGTTTCACATAGAATCGAGAGGTGTTTGGTTTTACCAACATCAAGAAAAAATAACTTTTCAGAAGACTTGAGAGAATTCAGAGAGCTTTGGCACGTAATCACCATCGCCCTGAGCTTCTTTCTTTGCAAAATGAATTATGTAAAGAGTTAGAGCAGGCACTCATCTAAGATAATCTACTTTGGGCACAGAAGGCTCGGGCAGAATGGAATATACTGGGGGATAGGAATACCCGTTTCTTTCACCTCCGGGCTAATGGGAGAAGACAACATAATCGAATAGATGCACTGAAAGATGAGGATGGGACTTGGCTGTATGAGGAGGAGGAAATAAAGGCTAAAGCTATGTCCTTTTTCATGAATTTATTTACTGAGGACAATCCGTCTCAACCTTCAATTAATTGTTCGATTACATTTCCTACCATTAGCACTTATCATCTCCAAATATGTAGTGAAGAGGTTACTCCGGAGGAAATTAAAGTTGCTTTGTTTGATATGGGAGCCTTGAAAGCTCCGGGACCGGATGGGTTAAATGCTTTATTTTTTAAAAACCAATGGAACCATGTGGGCCCCTCCATTATTTCCCTGGTCCAGTACTTGATTCAGAATCCAAGGGAAAATGCTCAAATTAATGGTATTCTTCTGGTATTAATTCTTAAGATTAACCCCCCAAAAACGTTACGGGACCTCAGACTGATCAGTCTATGCAATGTCATTTATAAGGTGATCACGAAGATTATGGCTAAAAGGATTAAGCATTTTCTCCCGAACATTATAAGTCCTGTCCAATGTAGCTTTGTTCCATGTAGATTGAGTTCAGATAACATTATAGTAGCCCAAGAAGTAATCCACTCTATGCGCACATCTCGACAGAAAATTGGAATGATGGCAATTAAACTTGACCTTGAAAAGGCATACGACCGGATCAGTCGGGAGTTTCTTACTCATTGCCTTGCTGAGCTTTCTCTTCCTCTAAGTATGATTGATGTCTTGAAATATTGTGTGTCTTCGTCCTCCATGCAGTTGCTGTGGAATGGGAGCAAGGCGGAAAGCTTTTATCCATCTAGAGGGGTTCAGCAGGGAGATCCTATCTCACCGTATCTTTTTGTGAAATGTATGGAAAAATTAACTCACTTAATTCAGCAGAGCATAATTGATAGCCAATGGAAACCCATTTGGCTAAAGAAGAATGGCCCCCCATTTCTTATCTCATGTTTGCAGATGATATTGTGATATTTGGTGAAGCATCCCTTCAACAGGTGGACGCCATTAAAGAATACCTACGGGTCTTTTGCGATGCATCTGGTATGAAGGTCAACTCAGCAAAATCTAGAGTATTTTTTCCCCAAGTATTAATCACAACAGGGTTGTAGAACTTAACCAAGCATTGGGGTTCACACCAACTGCAGACTTGGGTAAATATCTTGGAGTTCCCCTTTTGCATAAGAGGATCTCTAAAGATACTTTCGGTAATGTGCTAGATAAGGTGTCTAGGCGTCTTGCAAATTGGAAAGCACAAACTCTCTCTTTGGCTGGAAGGCACACATTGATTGCTTCGGTAACTTCAGCTATTCCAAACTATAGCATGCAAACTATGGCAATCCCTCCTAGTATGTGCGCAAGCTTAGAAAGGAGGAATCGTAATTTCTTGTGGGGTTCGACGGAGGAGAACAAGAAGACACACTTGGTGGCTTGGGATAGAGTGAGTATGGATAAAACGAGAGGAGGCTTAGGCTTACGACATGCACAAAAGCAGAACCAATCATTTTATATGCAACTAGGATGGGGGCTCGTGAAGCGTCAGGACGCTTTGTGGGTTCAAGTGATCTGAAACAAGTATAATTGTGGGCATGATTTGCTTCCGATGATCAATAAAAGAAGACTAGGGTCTAATATTTAGGCTGGCATTAAATCATCATGGGATGCCACTGTAGGGAATTTGATGCATAGAGGTACAACAGAGAGTGTAAGATGGAAGGGGTATAAAGATGGGTCCTTTTCCATTAAGTCAGCCTATGCTTGTACGGTGGAGGATACTACGGATACTGACAGGACATGGGGAAGAATATGGAAACTATTTGTGCCACAAAGATGTAAGCCTTTTATGTGGCTCTTATATCATAATCGCCTCTTAACCAATGAATCTCGAAGGAAACGAAACTTGACTAATAATGCCTGCTGTGACTTGTGTTTGGATAAGAGTGAGACATGCCTGTATGTGCTATGTGACTGTGTTGATGCTCGGTGGTTTTGGCTTCAGGTTGTTCCAGCCAAGCTCGAAGGTACGTTTTTCCGTTTGAATGGAAAAGAATGGGTCTCCAGGAATCTCATGTTTCCTGATCCCACGTGTTCTAATCATTGGCCGAGGTTCTTCACAATTTCATGTTGGTTACTCTGGAAGAAAAGGAATATGAGGATCTTTGAACACAAATACCTACAGAATAAAGCTCTATATGGCCAAGCTATGGCGATTATCAGCTCGAGCTTAGAGACTAGTAGGAAGCTTCATGGCACTCGTGCGATGAACGGGTCTGATGTTATTCTTTCTCAATGTTGGACTGCCCTCGAGGCTAGCTTTTGCAAGGTCAATGTAGATGGAGCCTTCTCCGATGTGGCTGGTTGTGCCACAAGTGGGGGAGTTATTTGACCTGATGCAGGTATCTGCTTGGGAGGTCTTATTTACCGACTAAATCATGGGGATTACCTAACTACGGAGCTTTGGGCTTGTTTACTTGGTTTAAAACTCGCCTGGGACCGTGGGGAAAGGAGGGTTGTGTTGGAAACAGACTACTCTAATGTGGTCGAGCTAATTGCGAATGAGTGCCCAGACATGCATGAGGAGAGAGATATCATCATGGAAATTAGGAGCTGCTTGGAGCATGATTGGCATATGAAGGTGCAACAGGTGGTGAGGGAAGTGAATGAAGTAGCTAACTTTTTAGCTAAACGGGCGCTGTCATGCGTACCGGGGATTCACTCTTTTTCGAGTAGTTTTGCGGAGTTGGGTTGGTATCTTGAGAAAGATCACCGTTTGCTGATTCCGGGCCAAGATTGAATGTAATGTTGGTGGCTTTTATAAAAAAAAGAGTTATTATTATGTAGATTTTGGATTTAGAGTTTAGATACTATATCTGTAATTTTATTGATGATGATCTGTAATTTCTGGTTTTAAACACAAGTCCAGATATGTAATATAAACATTTTTTTAAAAAAAATGCACTTTAGACATCCTAATTTTAAAATTGGGATGCTTAAAGTCTGGACTTTAGATATCCCTATTTTAAAAAGGGACGTCTAAAGTGCCAGTATGACATTTTAGACGTCCCAATTTTTTAAGAACGTTATTTCTATTTTTTACTATGTCGCTTACATAGACGTCTTTTTATTTTTAGATATTAAAAACATGTTTTTGTAGTAGTGCATATACTTCTTGACCTTTTGCATTTTGTTTAGATCATTGCTAGTAAGAATCACGTCATCTGCATAGATGAGGACATGTAGTAAAATAGAGCCTTTATGATATATAAATAAGGAGTGATCTGCCTGTGACTGCATAAACCGAATGACGAATAGTGTAGTGGAAAGCTTATGGTACCAATTTCGTGAAGCCTGATGTAGGCCATACAGGGACTTACGTAGGAGGTAAACTCGTGTTTCACCCTTCTTGGCAAAACCAACGGAATGTGCATATAAACCTCTTCATTAAGATCTCTGTGTAAAAAGGCATTATTGACATATAACTGGTAAACATGCCGGTCGCGCTTAGTGGTCACGACAAGCAACGTGCGGATGGTAACCATCTTGGCTACCAAAGCGAAGGTCTCATGAAAGTCGCACCTTCCTCCTGAGTAAATCCTTATGTAACGAGTCTGGATTTAAGTGAGGCAAGTTCTCCATTAGGTTTGAATTTGTTCTTGAAGACCCACTTTAAATCGATAACTCATTTTTCTGGGGATAATGACTCTAATGTCGATGTCTCATTTGCTTCTCAGGCTTTGATTTCTTTTTTCATGGCCTCATGCCAACATTCATGTTTGTTAGCTTCTACAAAAGATCTCAGCTCATCGTAAAATGTGATAGCTGCTAAGAATGTTGAATGTGAGAGTGAAAATTGAGTATTGACAACATAATTAGATAAAGAATGTATTGTAGAAGTGCTTGATGGAGCGGTGGATTGCGAATAGACTAATGATGCAGGCAAGTCAACATTATAGTCGGTAAAGTAAGCAGGGGCGTGTTTGGCTCGTTGACTTCGTCTGGTGGGTAACTCAAGTTACACTTGCTGTGGTGTATCATGTATAGGCTCATTGATCTCAAAGGCCTCCATTTGGTTGTTCTCGATAGGCTACTTTCGATTTAATTGTACTTCTATATGATCATCATCATATATTGGAAATTGACTAGTACGAATCAATTACCTATCATTTGTGGCTTGAGTGGCAGATCGCCATTCTTAAAAGGATATTCTTCTTCAAGAAAAACCACATCATATGACACGTGAATTTCACTACTTGTCAAATCATATAGTTTGTACCCCTTTTGGGCTACAGGGAGCCCAACGAAGATGCATGGCTTCCCTTTCTCATCAAGTTTATCTCACCATCTCTTTTTGCACATGCAGGCTTTACACCCAAAGGTCCTCATATGATCATATTTCAAATGTGTTTGATTGTCTGTTGCTCTGTTGGGTAATCAATTGATTATACAAATAGCAGTGAGAATGCATTCCCCCCAAAATTCTAGTGGCAATCCAGCTTGAAATTGCAAGGCACAAGCTATCTCCAAGATTATCTGTACTACCGTTCAACCACCTCATTTTGTTGGGGTGTGTGTGGGCAAGTCGTCTGTAATAAGATTCCTCTTTCATTATAGAATTTCTACATGTCATGGGACTGAAATTTCGGGCCATTATTTGATCGTATGTGCTTGACCCTTTTGTTATGTTGTGTCTCAACCATGTTTAAAAAGTTGCGCAAGTAGTGACTTACATAAGATATATGTATCAACAAGTAAACCCAAACAGCTTTACTAAAATCATCGACTATAGTGAGAAAATAATGTGCACCTATTAAAGATGTAGTTTTATAACGACCCCATATGTCACAATAAATCAAATCAAAACATGAAGAAAATTTTATTTCAGTTGGAGAAAAGGGAAGCATAGTCTGTTTAGCTCTAAGCCAAGAGTCATAATGACTAAACTTATTACCATCATTCGAAAAAATCAAATCCACTTGCTTTATTTTCTCGGCTAGTACATGTCCCAATCACTGGTGCCACAATTTTGGCTTTGTTCTTTTATGCGCCAAACATGCCATGGCTCCACCAATAAGGTCTAGCACGTACAATCCATTGCACAATCTACCCGCGCCAATCAACTTCCCCGTACGCAAGTCCTGTATCAAACAACCACCATCAAAAAGATCACAACAAAATTATTCTCTTTGGTCAGTCTACTAACTGAAAAAAGATTGCATTTAAAATCAGGTATATATAAAACTTTATTTATTTTTAATCCATTTAGCAGTGTCGATTTCCTAATGCCCTTCACTTTCAGGCTTTGCTAGTTGAGTATTTGCACTAGTAGTTGATTGCCGCTACTAACTCTCTCTTTAAGTAGAGAATCAGAACATGTGATGTGATTTGTGGCCGTGGAATCTATACTTCAAGGTCTACCATACACCATTTTACCTACCATATTGGTACCTGGTTGGTGGTTGCTTTCTCGTTTTTCCTCCCGACTTAGGTACTTCACCAGTTTATTGTACAAGTCTTGTGTTATAGTTGGTCCTATTGCGTCTTCTTGTGAAACTTGTGCTACTCGCGGATTTTGTCTCCTACTCCTTCGGTCCTTTCCACCTCTCCTCCAATCTGGAGAATACCGATCAGTTTGTAGCATAGTTCCACAGTGTGTCTAATCTTTTGGCAATGACCACACTTGGGTTTGTCTCTCTTACATTCTCCTCAGTTATATGAGCCTTTGGTTGTTTGTGCCAGGAATGTCGCTGCCTCAATAATCGGTCTTTCCATTGCTGATATTTGTCTTCGTTGTTTATCCTCTGTTACCAACTGATATGTAGTCCCTAATCTCAGTGTAATTGCCCTGAGCATTTGGGTTTTCACCACACCGAACATTTCATCTAACCCCATCAAGAAGCCTTAGAGTTGATCATGTTCTCTCATCTCCATAATTTGTTTCTACAGGCCACATCCGCAACTAGGGGTGGAAACAGACCAGGTGGCCTGTCAGGGGCCTGCTGCCTGGCCTATTTTGGGCCTGACCAGGCCTGGCCTATCAGGCTAAAAGGCCAGGCCAAGGCCTGTTTCAGAGCTTGTTTTATTTAATAGGTCAGGCCTAGGCCTATTAGTAGGCCTTTTATTCCTATCAAGACGACCTGTTAATATTATAAAAAAAAAGTTGTGAGGGTAAAAATGTAATACACCCTCCTCAATCCCTCACAACCTGTCACTCACTAATCCCTACCACTCTCTATCGCCAGTCTCTCATCTCTCGATCGCTCTACCTCTGCTAAACCCAATAGCTTGTCAAAGCCCTAACCTGAACCTTAGATGTCGTTCGTCGCTCCTCTCTCCGTCAGTCCGTCCTCTTCTTCCTAACTTGAACATCCGATGGCAAATCACCATTCACCACTCCTCTCTCTGTCCTCTCCTTCTGAGAGTCACCATCCTCTATACTCTTTGTCGGACTGTCGGCCGTCCTCAGTGGGTAAGCAGCGACAGGCAGATCTCCATCTCTGGTAAGTCTTTTGATTTGTTTGCTTCTTTTTTTTGTTCTAGTTTGATTTGCTTCTTTAGAATCTGGTTAGTTTTCAAACTCTCACACTCACACACACACACAGAGTAGCAAATTCGCCGACACCATTATCTCTCACTCTTGGATCTTGACTTTGTTTTGTCATAGTTTCAATCCCTTTGCCCCTCAAAGTCGATGGATCGTTATTCACATCTTAATCTTGATTTTACTTGGTCACTGTGGTCTTGTGATTTACTCTTCCATCTCATCTTACTACTCCCTTATGTCTTTAATCGTGTAAGTGTGCTCTATGTCCTCTCTACTTTTGGTTTTTTTTCTTGATTGTTCATCGATTTGTTTTCTTTAGCTGCTTAATGTACTGCTTGTTAGGTCTTTGATTTTAGGAGAGATATTATGGTTATAGGGTGTTTTATATGGTTAATAAGTACTGGGAGTTTGAAACTACTACATATACAGTTAATGATGCTTGTAATGTGAATATTCTGCATTTATGTTTCTGCCCATATATTTAGCAATTGAGCCATTGAAGTATACATTACTTGCTGCCAGTATTCTTATACTATCATTGATGAATTTTCTGTGAGAAATTCTTGTGGAAAGTTCATGCTATCTTGAGCTCATGTAATTCTCACTAGTGATTCTTGGGAATTTGTTTGCAAATAGATCATTGAAATTTTCTGGTTATTATTGAGAATTTGATAGCACCATTACTAGATCATCATTTGGGTTCAGCTATGTGACATTTGTAACTTGCTGCTGTTCTTGGTAGTGAAGCTGAATCTGAGTTGCTTAAGTGAGATTGTGTCTAGTATTTCTGTCATTATTGAGGATTCATTGCTATAATTCTTCCTGTAATTGATTCTGAAAAAAATTGAGAAGTATATATAGTTGCTGAAACTTCAAAATTCTACTGAGATTTGTGTGAAACATATCACTCTTGCCATATAATTGCTTGGTGTCGCATAGTTGTGTAATTAGTATTTATGTGCAATTAGTTGTTGTTACACCAACTCCGCCTATGTTATAGCCGGTCCCAAGCCCGGGTAAAGGAGGAGGGTTGTGTTAGGTCCAGACAGCCAACGTAAAACGCTGTCGAATCTCTTATGAACATGGATCAATGAAGAAATTGTGCTAATGGTAGGTCGTTGCCTGTAAGTAACACGCTGTATGGCTCGAGTACAGTGATAAGTGAGCAAGGGCTGCTACATCGTCGCCCAGGTATAGTGTTAAATGAGCAAGGGCTATCGCGCTCTTCTGAAAGGAGGCGGCTAAAGAAGCTAGTTCATGAGAGCAAGATCAGATTTGGTACTTGGAATGTTGGGACTCTGAATGCCAAATCTCTGGAGGTGGTGGGCATAATGAATGATCGAAAGATTAATATCTTGTGCCTTCAAGAAACTAAATGGGCGGGAGAAAGGTCTCAGGAAATTAATGGTTTTAAGCTTTGGTATACAGGAAAGGTCAATGGAAGGAATGGTATTGGTATCATCACTGACAATGAACGTGGTAGAAGTTAAAAGGGTTGAGGACAGAATCATTTTCTTAAAAATGATTGTTGGGAAGGATAGTATAAATATTATCAGTGTGTATGCACCTCAAGTAAGGGTAGAAGCACATCTTAAGGAAAAGTTCTGGGAAGATTTGGAGGGGCTAATTCAGAGTATCCCACTAACCGAAAAGATTTTTATTGGAGGTGATCTTAATGGACATGTCGGTAAAGAGGCAGGACCTCATGCAAGGGTTCATGGGAGTTTTGGATTTGGGGTGCTCAATAATGAAGGTTAATCTATTATTGATTTCTCCCTCGCATATAACCTCAAGATTGTCAACATTTGCTTTAAGAAGAGAGAGGAGCATTTAATAATATATAAGAGTGGAGCCGCCAAGACACAGATTGACTTCTTTTTGGTAAGGAACTCTAATAGAAGATTTTGTACTAATTGCAAAGTGATCCCTGGGGATGGCGTGACAACACAACATAGGGTTTTGGTCCTTGATGTAAATATTAAGTGTGTAAAGCAAAAGCATCGGTAAGTTTTAAATCCAAGGGTCAGGTGGTGGCAGTTAAAGGGAGAGAAGCGGGAGATTTTTAAGAGAACTCTTTTAGAGGAGGGTGAGTGGGAGTTACAAGGAAGGGCTAATATCATGTGGGAGAATATGTCTAAAAAGGTCTAGAAGGTTGCTAAAGTAATTTTGGGAGAATCAAAAGGTTTTGGTTGGCAAGATAAGGAGACTTGGTGGTGGGATGAGACTGTTCAAGCGAAAGTCAAGCATAAGAAAGATTGTTTTAGAGCAATACACTTGTGTAATAATGTGGAAAATTGGGAAAGGTATCGTTTGGCTAAAAAGGAGACTAAGAAGGCAGTGAGTGAAGCTCGTAATAAAGCAATGAGGAGTTTTATAAGGAGTTAGGAACAAAGGTGGGAGAGCGTAAGATTTACAAGATTACAAAGAACAAGGAGAGAAAATCGAGAGATTTGGATCAAGTGAGGTGTATAAAGGATGAAGAAGGCAAAGTTTTGGTTACTGATGAGATATTAAGAACAGGTGGGAAGACTATTTTTATAAGTTGTTCAATGATAGAGGGGAGGGCCTTGTGATTGTGAAGATTTGACAACTCGAGAAGGTGATCACAATTTGTCATTTTATTGCAGGATTCGAGTTGGTGAGGTTAGGGAAGCTCTTAAGAAAATAGAAAATGGTAAAGATGTTGGGCCTGATGGGATACCTATTGAAGTTTGGAAATGTTTGGGTGAAGAGGGTGTTTTGTGGCTCACAAAATTATTTAATGAGATTTTACGATTCAAGAAAATGCCGGATGAGTGGAGGAAAAGTACTTTGATTCCTATTTATAAGAATAAAGGGGATATTCAAAATTGTGCAAACTATAGAGGAATTAAGCTTATGAGTCATACAATGAAATTATGGGAAAAGGTGATTGAACACCGGTTGAGGTTGGAGACTGAAATTGCTGAAAATCAATTTGGATTCATGCCTGGAAGGTCTACAACAGAAGCGATTTATTTATTAAGGGGGTGTATGGAGAAGTATAGGAGCAAAGGAAGAGATTTGCTTATGGTTTTCATTGATTTGGAAAAAGCATATGACCGTGTACCAAGAGATATACTATGGAAAGCCTTGGAAAAGAAGGGGGTGGGGTTTGCACATATCAAAGCCATTCAGGACATGTATGAGGGGGTTACAACCAATGTTAGAACGCCTGGAGGTGTAACAAAGGACTTTCCTATAAGGATTGGCCTACATCAGGGATAAGCTTTGAGCCCTTATTTGTTTAACTTAGTGGTAGATGTTCTAACTGAGCCTATAAGAGAAGAGATCCCTAAATGCATGCTTTTTGCGGATGATATAGTTCTGTTGGCTGAATTCAGAGAGGAAATTAATTCTAAACTTGAGATATGGAAACGGACTTTGGAAGTGAAGGGTTTTCATCTGAGTAGGAGCAAAACTGAATATATGCATTGTAAGTATGATAAGAGACAAGGTCGAAGTGAAGTGGAAGTTAAATTGGGAGGGCAAGTCATTCCGCAAGTGACAAAATTTCGGTATTTGGGATCAATTATACAACAAGATGGTGAAATTGATGGTGATGTCAATCACAGAATTCAAGCTGGATGGTGTAAATGGAGAAAAGCTACTGGAGTTATTTGTGATCGGAAAGTATCTAATAAAGTAAAAGGGAAGTTCTACCGCACTACTATAAGACCAGCAATGCTTTATGGTAGTGAGTGTTGGGCTTTAAAGGGGTTACATGAGCATAAAATGGGGGTGGCCGAGATGAGAATGTTGAGATGGATGTGTGATCATACAAGAAAAGACAAGATTCGTAATAATCATATACGTGAACGAGTTAGAGTGGCCTCTATTGTAGGAAAAATGGTAGAAAGTCGTTTGAGGTGGTTTGGACATGTTCAACGAAGGCCGTTGAATGCACCGGTGAGGAGGGTGGATCAAGCCGTATGGAGTCCTGTAAAACGAGGTCACGGAAGGCCGAAGCATACGCTTAATGAAGTCATAAAGAGAGACCTTTTGATTAATAATATACCAAAAAATATGGTTTTTGACAGAGCACAATGGCGTCTTGCGATCCATGTCGCTGACCCTACCTAGTGGGATAAAGGCTTTGTTGTTGTTGTTGTTGTTGTTGTCGTTACACCGTGGGTAATAATTATTGTCATAACTCATAAGTGTAATTGACGTTGTTGGGGGTATGACCCTTGTTCATTGGTGTTACATTTCAAACCTTTGGCTGCTGCTATAAGTTGAAATTTCTTGAAAAAAAAATTGAGCTCTGAACACCCATATCTGTTTTAAACAAGTCTATTGCATGGCTTAAAGCATTTTTGAACTCGAAGGATTAAATTGGACTTGGTTAAACTATCTTGGGCACTTGGTATTGCATTGATAAAGTCTTGGAACCAATTCTTCTCTTGCAGAAGTTTTGCAATCAGTTTTAGAAGTTTTAAAGATTCTTGAGTTGCACTCAGTGAATTGTTTCCTTGGGATTTCCTGAAAAAAAAAAATTGGCACTTCTTATGTGAATTCTAACCACTCATTACTGTTCTTCATTGTTTCTTTAAGTGTGTTAGAGTGCTAATTAAACTACATGTGCGATGATTAACTAAGTTGCTTTTCATGGACTGAAAATTGCTTGTGTGCTTTGTATAATAGGAACTTTTATTTTAAGTACTGCTTAAAATAAAATTGCTTGATTGATATAATAGGAACTTTTATTTTAAATACTGCCTTATAAAGAATATCAGATGGTTACAAGTATAAGAAATTTATGATTCTACTTTGGAAGCTAATAAGTTGATCCCTTTAACATGCTACTTTATTTACGCTCATAATGTGCTTAGTGTATTTCAGTGGCCTACCAACTTTCTGCAATGGAATTTACTTCTAGCTGGCTGTCCAACTAATAGTTCTGTAAAATCATCCACATGCATGTACAATTGCACTAATACTATACATTTGATTAATTATTTTTCAAGGTCTTCGAAGGAGAAGGAGAAATTATTTTGAAGATTTGATGTGAATGTGAAAAGGTCCACTTGTGTCATTGTTGATTGGCTTGTCTTTATCTCCATCAACTTTAATCATAATTGGTATTCTGGGTATGTATTCAGAACTTGTTCTTTCTAGAACTTGGATCTATCATACTGAAAGCTCAGTTTGTCATGGTTTAAATTGTAATATTTGACTACCAATATTTTTCACTTCATCTTTATTCTGTAAAATTTCCCTTCCCTCTATTCTGTAAATTGTATTTTGAATTATTGGTAGTAATTTATGTAAATGTTGGCATGTTTTCGGCCTATTTAAGGAGACATGTTAAGGAGGCTTATTTTCAGCCTGTGGCCCGTTGGCTTGTTTTGCAGTGTGACCTGTAGGCATGTCAATTTGTTTAAAAAAGTTTAAAAATGCAGACTTCCTTAACAAGCTTAAGGCCAGGCTAGGCCTAAGCCTAAAAATTGGCCTCCAACAGGCCACAGGTCAGGCTCAGGCCAGTTTGTGCCTTAATAGGCATAGTTTGTTAAGGCAAAAGCTTGACCTGACTTGACCTGTTTCCACCCCTATCTGCATCCCCACACGAACACTTTGGCCATGGCGCAATTGTCAGCGTCTCAACCCAAGGGCTCTTCATTTTAGTGTAGTACCCTAGCACGGTCTGGTCGTCTTTCTTCAAAAAAGCAAAGGCGCATGTTGCAACTCGAACAATCTGGACGATGCTTCCTTTGCTGAATCTTTCTTCCAAGTCAATCCATAGTTCTCGTGCACTATTCGCATATCTCACGTTGGCTTTTACTTCCTTGTCGATGGCACTCTTTAACCACCCTTTCACCATTGCGTTGCATATCTCATCCAATGCGCAAGGTCTGCCGAGTCTGTCGCTGGCATCGGTATGGTTCCATCCACGAAGCCGAGTTTGTTCTTGGCGTAGAGGGTATTCCTCATGTCGCTTAACCACTCACCATAGTTACCATCGCTTAATAGTTCGCTAACAAATATCTGTCCAGGATTATCTGAGTGGTGTATATAGTACTACCGGTCCTAATTATAAGATAAAATTGATTTTTTTGGAGAAATTAAGGAAGCCAATTAAATTACTTTAGAGTGTTTATATTTTTAGTATCCTTAGATTATATATTAGTTTATTAGTCAAATTAATTAGTTTAGAGAAAAAAAATAAAAATAAAAATACTCTAAAGTAATTTAATTGACTTCCTTAATTTCTCCAAAAAAGTCAACTTTGTCTTATAATTAGGATCGGAGGGAGTATAAGATAAAGTTGACATTTTTGGAGAAATTAAGAAAGCCAATTAAATTAATTTAGAGTGTTTATATTTTTAGTATCTTTAGATTATATATTAGTTTATTAGTCAAATTAATTAGTTTGGAGAAAAAAATAAAAATAAAAATACTCTAAAATAATTTCATTAGCTTCTTTAAATTTTTTAAAAAAGTCAACTTTATTTTATAATTAGTACCGGAAGGGATACAACGACATTGGGTCGACGCCGCTTCTCCCAGATCCAACCTCACTCGTTTTCTCGACTGAAGTACTTGTCATCGTTGCATGTTGGGGATCAGACGAGTTGCTCTGATGCCATAAAGAATATAGAAACACGCAATAATTGCATTGATTCAGATGGTGTACATAAATAAGGAGATTTGTTATCATAATCAATGTCTGATATTGATGATATCTACATTTAAATATTTGGAAACCAACAGAAGCATAAATCTCGGATAATACCAACCATACAATATCTAAACAATATTGGATGAGAATATTTAATGCCACGTATTGTACAGGTGTCCTCCATCAGCACCCACGAAAAATATATAGAACTTGGATCCTTAAATAAATTTTATGTGTATCTTTGATTAAATTTTGCAGTAGTGGATTTTCCAGCAATTTTCTCTATAAATTACTGGTATCAATTTAAGAATATGAACAGTGTCTCACTTGCATGTGAAGAAAATTGTCATCTGGAATCCTTGAATGAGTCCATGTGATTAAACCTAATTCCAAGATTAAATGTGACTTATGAAAATTAGTTAATATATAAACAAAATTACCATATGCTAATTAATATTATCTGTGATCTATATATCAATTCTATAAAAAGGCGAATTGGCAAAAAAAAAAAAAATCTTAAAACGCCAAGGTATATGGAATGACTTGTTAATTTTTATGCTTACAGAATTCGACTGTTACAATTTAATAATTTGAGTAATAAAGTAAATAAACTTTAAATTTTTGTAATTAAATTAAATTGGATAATAAAATTAATTCTTTCACTGCGTACTATTTTATTATACTAGTATAATAGGAGTGTTTTTTTTTTAGGGAAGCACTCTTGTGGATTTCTAACTCAGATTCTTCTAATAATGCTTTGAACTGTGAGTGCTCTTTTGGTTTTCGGAATTGGAAGTAATGTAATGTAATGATGATTATATAATTTGTTTGATTCATTATTAGAAAGAAAAAAAATGTGATGCATATGCATAAAAACTATGCAGTATACAAGTTGGGTTGATGTTAATTTTTTAATATTTAATGTTGAAAATATTATACAATGTATAAGTTAGGTTCATGTTAAATTTTTAATATTTAATGATGAAAATATTATTTAATAGTATATTTTAATATTTATTATGGTCGAATATAATTTTTTAAATTTTTTAATGGGAGAATATTTCTTAAATTTCTATATCATTAAATAATTTTTTAAAATTTAATAGTGGTAATTAAAATTATTTAATATTTAACAGCATTTATGGGTGGCCACTTTAGTCAATTAAAAAACTATAATGACAACAATGTCATTTCTATTTGATTATATGATATTTGCATCCTCATTCATCAGTCCTAACAATGTTTACATCAAATGATGTAATCAGAATTGTAAATTGTAATCCTCTTTACATTACAAAATTCTAACCAAACATTATAATTGAGTATTCTTTATAAAAATTAAGTTATATTTGAGTATTCTCGTGCTAAATTGAGTATAAAATCTCTCAAAAATGTTTTCTCAATTCACGTGCTTAAAATCAAATAATAAGGATTAAAAGAATAACTTTTTATAATTAAATTAATAAATTATGTAACATTGCGTTAAAACAAATTATGCAACAAGAGAATCACGAGAAGAATCACAGCGTCCAATCTCATAACCATAAATCAAATTTTATACATATAATATATGTGTGTGTGTATTATCTTACATTTTTATGCCCATATCTGTTATTGTAATATTTTTAAAAGGCGAAGGAAAAAATAAGGTTCCCAGCAAATAATAATATAACAGTTTGATTATTTGTATTATATTTCCAAAAATATTCCACTTTATACTTTATTTCTTTCTTTTTATAGTTTTCGTTAATATATATATATATAGTCTTACATTTTTATACCCATACTAGTCATTATAAAATTTTGGGTTAAAAGCCATTTTTGCCCCGAAAGTATTCGCTTGGGGCTAATTTTGACTCAGAAGTTTTTCGAGGGCCAATTTTGCCCTGAAAGTTCCAAATTTGGAACAATTTTGTCCTTACGTTAGTGAGTTCGGAGACGTCAGCAGGGGCCTCGAGAAGAGTTTTCTTTTCTGTTTAACAGCCTGCATATCCTGGCTCAGCCGGAGGTAGGGTCTAGCGGCTGGAAGAGTAGTGTTCGATGTGCCTGAGTAACGGTCATTGAGTTAAAGTGCAATTTTGCTCTAGAAGTTTTAAATTTGGAGCAAATTTGCCCTTACTAACGGTCAACTAACGTAAGGGCAAAATTGTTCCAAATTTAAAACTTTCAAGGTAAAATTGACCCTCGAAAAACTTCCGAGCCAAAATTGGCCCAAAGCGAATATTTCCAAGTCGAAAGTGACATTTAACCCTAAAATTTTTAAAAGGCGGCTAAAATATATACTTAGTCCTTTATGTTTTCATCAAGTTTTATTTTAATCCTTTATTTTTAAAAAGTGTATCTTTGGTCGTTCAATATTAATACTGTTAGTTTCTTCTAACAAAAAAATGCTAACTCATCAAAGTCACATTAGTTTAATACTAACTGACTCCCTGTCAACTCAAATTTTTTAACAAATTCATATTTTAATTAAAATATAATAATAAAATAAAACCTCATTTTTTAATCAATTTTTTTTATATGTTATCCATTTTTTATTGGAAACTCTCTTCCACAGCCAACACTTCCACCGTGAATTCTCAATGCATTCCTCCATGAATAATCTTTCATAGCAAGAGCCAAGTTTCTTCAAAGGAACTTCGTTTTGATTTGTGATCGAGCTATCTGTTTCTTCTCCTTCGTGTTTTTTTATTCTGCCTAAGTAATATGCTGCATTCACACTTGTATATGGGTTTCTCTTAAACCCAGTAAAATAACTTCCTTTTCTATTATCTCTTCTAATCTAATTCACAGTAAAGATTTTTCTTTTTAATACTCACATCCCAAAGTCTCAAAATTTAAGATTCCAAAGTAGTAATGATTAATGGATTTGTTTTGAGATGATCTGTTTACGTCGATCATGGAGAAAGAAGGTTGTTGGTGGAGGAGGGTTTTCGATGGGAAAGGGGAAGCGGATGAAAAAAATTGATTAAAAATTAAGAATTTATTATTATTATTATTTTAATTAAAATTTGAATTTAATAAAAATTCTAGTTGATGTGGCAGCCAAACCATGATTAAAATAATATGTCTTTGATGGGTCAACATTTTTCATTATACGAAACTAACTGTGTTATTTTTGAAGGACAAAAATTGCACTCTTTAAATATAAGGGACTAAAATAGAACTTGATGCAAATATAAAGGACTAAACACATGCTTTAGTTTTAAAGGCAAAGGAAAAAAATAAGGTTCCCATCAAATAATAATATAATAGTTTGATTATTGGGAGAATCCCAGAAAAAGAACCTGAAAATTAGGAAATGACAAATCAGTAATTTCCTAGAAAAAAAAAGTTAAGAATTCCTTATCACGTTTTGACATTTTCTAATTAACTCTTGATAAAAAAAAAAACTCATCTATTATTTCCCAAATTCCAAGTTCTTTTTCTGTGATTCTCCCTTGATTATTTATATTATATTTCCGATAACATTCCATTTTATACTTTCTTTCTTTCTTTTATAGTTTGATTTAATATATATATACACACACACTATATATATATATATATGCGTACATATTATCTTACATTTTTATGCCCATACCGTCATTATAATATTTTTAAAAGGCGCAGGAAAAAGTAAGGTCGCCAGCAAATAATAATATAATAGTTTGACTATTTATATTATATTTTCGAGAATATTCCATTTTATACTTTATCTCTTTCTTTTATAGTTTTCTTTTATATATATCCATACCTTTCATTATAATATTTTTAAAAGGCCAAGGAAAAAAAAAGGGGAAATCCCTATAAACTATCTTCGAAATAGCAAAATTCCATTTCAATGCAATGAAACCAAAAAACCCGAATCAGTCATGTGTTAGTATGGATTAACAATGTAGGGGGTGCCAAAAGACGATTTTGCCCTTCAACCCTCATTCTCGCCACTTTCAGAATAACAACACGAGCTTCTTAATTAACAACTCTGCTTTATTCTTTCACATATTCACATCTCTAAAATATAGTGTTGTTAATGTAAAATACGGTGTTGTTAATAAAGAAAGAGGTGTTGTTATTTGTCCTGAAACTTAAATTACGAAGTTGTGAAATAAGAAATGAGAGTTGTTCATGTAGAATATGGTGTTGTTAATAACAAGACCGGTGTTGTTATTGTGAAAGTAAAAAGATGAAACTGGAGTTGTTAATCAAGAATCCAGAGTTGTTAATTAAGAGGCTTGTGTTGTTATTCTGAAAGTGACGAGAATGAGGGCCGAAGGATAAAATAGTCTTTTGGCACCCCCTGCACTATTCATCCGTACTGACACATGACTGATTCGGGTTTTTGGATGTTGCTGCACTGAAATGGAATTTTGTTATTTCGAAGGTGTTTTATAGGGATTTTCCCAAAAAAAAAAAAAACTTCCCATCAAATAATAATATAATAGTTTGATTATTTTTATTATATTTCCGAGAATATTCCATTTTATACTTTCTTTCTTTCTTTTATAGTTTTCTTTAATATATACGTTTTCTTCATGTGTCATTCCTTCATAGTCCATGATAATGTTTTTCTAATTTCATAGACACCGACAACTCGACAATAACAGAAATATGTACGGGCGATCGATTATCAACTCTTTTTTCGACCGGATATTATCAACTTCAATACCAAAATTTATTAATACAATCAAACGCCACAATGATATTTGTATTTAGGGTTAATGTTGATTTTTTGCCCGAAAGTTTTTTTTTTGAATAATATCGTTTTAGAAGTCTCTAAATTGTAACAATTTCATCCACATGCCGTTATCTAGGTTAAGTTTGATCATTAGATAACTAAATATGCTGAGCTGACAGTTCACTTGACGTCTATATCATTTTTGTTTTTGAATTAAATGCAAAATTACACGAGAAATTTTCACTTAATAACTATGTTGCCCCGGAAGTTTCCAAATTATAGCAATTTCACCTAAACTGTTGTCTAAATTAAGTTTACCTGTTAGTTGGCCAAATATGCTTACTTAACAAATTCATGTGTCATTCACTTTATTTTTTTCAAGTTATATTTATAAATAATGATTTTATTTTTTAAAAAAAATGTACCCCATTTAAATGATTGAAGAAGACCAAAAAGATGAAATCATCTTGTATAATGAAGAGAAAATAAAAAAGGTACCTGTTTATCTCGATATCCCTGAGGTATAGTGATGACAGGTTACCAATGGTCTTATTCTTGATAATCTTATTTAGTGTGTCTTAACTCTAGTAATTGAATTTTTTTTCTTCATTACTCTCTAGCAAATGTGTGCTCCCCCTCTGTTCGTCGTTTAGCTTCCACAAGCGTAAGGGTCGCAAGTAATAAATTAGTGAGAAAACGAGTGTCGATCCACAAGAACTATGATGAAAGCGAATTAACTAATGTAACCATGTTCTTAATTAGATTGAATGGAATCATTTGAATTTGATCAAATTAATTAAAGACTTTTAATAAAAATAACAAAGCAAAACAATGGAAATTGAGAAATTGGGTTTAACTTCAAGAGGTATTAACTTAGGATTACTTCTTCCCCATTGTATTTCATGAAACTATGCAAATATCAACTTATGTTGATTAAATGAGTATATATGCTAGTCAAAAGTTTTAAAATCATCAATCAAGCTCTCTCCAGTCAAGATTGATTTTTAATCTTCACTAAAAATATTCAATCTCTTATTTATAATTAACGAAACGATCTTTCCAAAGCAATTCTTCAATTGACTATGCTAGGTTGTTAGATATATATCTATTCTAACAACAAACCATCCATTTAATCCCTAAACTTCAAGTCTAACATGATTTTTCTTAAGTTCTACAATCAAAATAGCTCTCTCAAGCATCTTCCAATTGAACAACTCTAATCATGTGGTGGTCAAGCATAATATAGCACTAAGCTAAAAAAAAATCAACATATATATATATACTCATTAACTGACAAAAGCAAGATAATCTAGTAGTTTCAATCTATACAATGGGTAAAAGTAATCCTAATTAAGAGTTTTAGCTACTCAAGTTCAAATACAAAGAAATGCTACACATAGTTGCTAAATATATGAAGAAACTAAGTGGAAAAATAGGAGAAAAGAAAAAGAACCAAGGTGGAAATCCCAAAATCTCCTTTGAGGCGAGTACCCAAGCCTCTAAAATCCTCCTAATCTCTCTCCTAAGTTCTTCCTTTTCGTGCATCAGTTTCCCAAAGTGTAGAGTCTGTGTTTTTGGCACTCTTCCCTAAGTTAAATAGTGTTTCATAGCTTCTGACATCAAAATGCGCAGCTGCACTTTTTCAGCACTTGCTACAAAAAGTCTGTCAACTTACCGTAGCTAGTTACACAGAGAGCAATTTCCTTCAGATTTTTGACTTGCCACAGCAAGTTTGGCCAGTTACACAGAGAGCATACAAAGGGTACTTGCCACGGCAAGTTTGCCAACTTGATGAGGCCAATTATATAGAGAGTAAACAGCAATGACTTGCCACTGCAAGTTTATCAACTTGCCGAGGCCAATTACATAGAGAGCAAACTTCTTAGAATGTTTACTTGCCACGGCCAGTTGGTCAACTTACTGAGGCAAATTGTAGAGGTTGCATTGCTTCACTTCCTTTGTTTTTTTCTTATTTCTTGGTTCTTATAGGACTTCAAAACTTGTCTTCGTCTCCCTACTAAAGATGAAAGATTTATAAACTCTCAATTGAATCGCAAATATAACAAGAATTTCTTTTATTTTTATTTATAATTTGACATACGCATTTTCTTCTATACACTTCTTTCTATGTACATTTTGAACATAAAAGTAGGTAAAAAGAGAAGAAAATGTATTGGAATGCTATCAATTTCTAAGAGTTAATATCCTCCATCTCCAATTTCTTTAATGTTGTTCACGTTGCTAGTTTAGTATATTTGGTCAACTAACAGTAAAACTTAACTTTTATAATGGGTTAAGGGACAATTTTGCCCCAAAAAATGTCACTGAGGAGCAATCTTATCCTTTTTGGGGGGCAATTTTGCCCTAAAAGTGTAAAAAAAGGAGCAATTTTACCTAATCGTTATTCCAGTTAAAGTTGATCATTAGTTGAGAAAATTTGTTGAACTGATAGTCCACAAGTCATCTACTTTATTTTTTTTCAAAGTTAGATTTAAAACTTTGGGGGTAAATTTGCATTTGAATAAAAATAATGTGAATGACACGTGAATTGTTAGCTTAACATATTTGATCAGCTAATTATCAAAATTAACTAGGATAATGGTTAGGGCAAAATTACCTCCCGAAAAAGTTTCGGAGCAAAATTTCCCCTTGCTGACAACTTTCAGGGAAAAATTGCCCTTTAACCCTTTTATAATTGGTAGGGTGACATTTCAACAATTTGAAAACTTCCCGGGCAATATTGAACCAAAAAACGTTTTAGAGCAATATTGCTCTTAAGTGAAAACTTTCACGGTAATTTTACACCTTAATAAAAATGAAGTGGATGACATGTGGACTTGCCAGCTTAGCATATTTGGTCAACTAACTGTTAAACTTAACTTGTATAATGACCAAGGCCCAATGGCTACGATTTGAAAGGGCAACATTGCTCCAAAAAAAATTCAGGGGCAAAATTGAGATTTTGTGACAACTTTCTGGGCAAAAATGAGCCTTAACCCTTATATTTATATATGTATATATGTAGGTGTATATACTTTTTCATTTTTATTTTAAATTATAACATTATGGTCCTATTTATATGTCCATTGCAATAAAATTTTAATCCTTATTATAAATTCACTTCCAGAGTAATAAATGAAATTGTCACAATTTTGCCTCTCTTAATTGTAATAAAAAAAGTATTTATTCATATTAACTTTTGGAATCACATTCATAAGTGAGAGGAAAATTGAAAATTTAGTTCATAATTAATGAATTAACTAGATCTCCTTAATACTCCCTTCGGTCCTATTTATAAAAGCTCAATAATCGAATTAGGCGGTTTAAGAAAATGGTTAAAATTAGTTACAAATAATAAATATGTCTAAAATAAACTCTTTTTTACCAAGTGTGCCCTTATTTATAAGGGACAAGTATGAGAGAGAAATAAAATAAATTTTTAAGTATCACCAACCTTTTATTAATGCAATACATATAATTAATTAGGGACAAAAATGAAAACAAAAATCTCATTAAATGTTCAAACAATTCTTGTTGGGTTCTTATAAAAAGGACCAAGGCAATTTAAATTTTGGGCTCTAATAAAAAAAGACAGGAGGAAGTATATAAGAGTTAGATAATTTAGACTTATAAATTGGAACAAAGTGGTAGAATATGTCACACCCTTATCTTATTTTTATTTATTTCAGAATATTTGTGGAAAACGATACGCAGTTCGGCGGGCAACAAAGGAATAGCATAAATATACTGATATTATGTGCATGATTACGGAAATTCCCTATAGGGGTTTGTATTTGATAATTATAATTAATATAGCCTCACAGTGCTACGTGGGTGTCTAAACCCATCCTAGGGAAAACAGAGACATCTTCTAGTCTTTGTTCCACCACGGCATTCCCATCATACAGTTCTCTTCACTACTCTTAGCATAGCTTCTGTTTTCACCTGTCTAAATTATTGGTAGGGGAGGGTGAGATTAGAAAGAATCTCAGTAGGAAAATAATACTAATATACATGCAAGATAAATGCTTAATGCATGACATGCTTGCATTTCATAACTCATGTTCACACAATGACATATCTGTATATTCAATGTTTCAAACATACGTATGGCCATACCATAAACAGAAACAAAGCTTCAATTATTCATATATGTTTCATATAATCAAGTAAAGCAATAACATGCATCAATATACCAGCACAAATATCAAATACAAGCATGAGAGGTAAGTTCCCTACCTTAATCGCCCTTCCCTGATCCTTGAATAACATGCCTCGATTTGAGTGCCAATCCATTGGGCTCTCAACTTGGTCATAAAATGTCAAATGTACGGTTTAGGCACTTCCATGGTGTTTCTTGTGGTTATATTAGCCTATGGTGAAAATTTACCAAAATGCCCCCAGGACCTCAGCCCGGCCTGATCGTACCTGGCCCGATGGCATGTTTTTTCAAACTTTTGACTAGGGCTATCCTAATGTATTTTTGCCCAAGGAATCCATTCCGAGCTCAAAATCACCAAATTCAGTGTTCAATTACGAAAATACCCTTGACAACCCTGATATAGTGTTTTAGAGGTGTTTTTGTAATTATGCTTTTTCGGCCTTTTCCGAAAAAGTGACCAACTGCAACCCTACTTATTTTTGTCTACTGAATCCAATGAAACCATCTATTTCATGAAAATCCAGCTCCCCCCCAGAACAGTGCTAGCCAAAAGTTTTACAAAAAAGGAAAAATGGAGTTTTGTGTTTCAGTTTCCAAAACTTGTAGTTTTCCATTTCGAATCCTTTATTAACTTATTTAAACATATCTTAACCATGATTCAAAGAAATTTGGGCAGCATAACCCCTTAGGATTAGGACTTTCCAAATTTAGAAAATTGACAAAAATCACTAAAACCAACCACAAACCTCAACAACAACACCATGTTAGAATAAATATAAGGTTTGTGAGATTACCTCTTGAAATCTTGAATCCTTTCTCTCTAGGCGTCTCCTCTCTCTCTCATTGAGCTCAAAATGTGTCTTAAACTTCTTCTTCTTTCTTCTCTCTAGAACTTGAGAGCTCTCTTTCTCCCTCTCTCTTCTCTCCTTGTGTTGGACAAAAATAAGGAAGAAGGGAAGAGGAAGGAAAAAGTGCTTCATAAACTTCTCCATTCACCCTACACTATTTGATTTCATCAAGGAATATGATGATGACACTTTTCACAACTCATACCTCCTTCACATTATGTCATACTTACTCCATTAGGCTTCCAATTGGTTTTAAACTAACTTCCTCCCTCTTGGTTAGCATAGAAAACCATCCCCCCTCTCATGCTCCACTAACCAAATTACTTTTTCTAACTAGTCCAACTAAACCAACCATGCACTCAACCATATACTCAAGTTAGTCCAACCTTTCACTCAAGCAAGGTACCCTTACCATCCTTACTCATAATTACCATGTTCATGTAGCATTATTTTAATGCAATTGGATATGTGCTCATCTTCATAAATCATAATCTAATCCTCTTTTCATATAATAATGACACTCATCATCTTTAATTCCACAATTTACACAATTGCTAACACATTTATTTTCAATTTTTGGAATAATGCCAATTATGGCATATTTTCTGATTTAACTTAGAAAAATTATAACTAATTTTGTAGACATCGTTTTGGAGTGATTCCAAAGGATATGAAACCCTTATTGAGTCTAATTTCAAGAAAAAATATGGACTTTAGCCAATTGGGAGCATATCATTCCCAGATTTTCAATCTTTGACCGCTGCTCTAGAGACTTTCCAGATTTTCTAGACTAATTTCAAAAATTCATATCTTTTTGTACATAGCTTCAATTGATTCATATGACCTATCAAATTAAAGCTTATGATGTCTACTTTCACCTTGTAAAATTTCATAATTTTTTCTCATCATTTATTCTTCCAAAATCACATGACAAGCTCACTTCCTCATAGAAAATTTCACTGGAAGCATAATTACTTTCTTCAAAATTCACCATTTTATTTGCTATAACGGCCCAAAGATATAAGAAATGTTAGGTAATAAATTTGGGGCTCCTGCTAAACCGGGGCTTGGCAGTCCACTTATTTCAGACTTATTCACTAGTCTCCAATCCTGAAATTCGGGGTATTACAGAATAAATGGAAGGTCTTGCATGAAATAGGCAGTACTCCAAATCTCAACTTATCATCATCAATAGACTTGACCCATTGAATGCCAATATTTTAGAGAATTTAGTGTATGTTTGGATTAGTTTTTGTAGAATGGTTTTTATGATTTACGAGGTAAGTATGTGGAAAGAGTTTTATCTCGACTTACAAAAAAGGGTTTTTGAAACCACAATTTTGACCTTTCCCAAATAATCCCTTAGATATTATATATATATATATATATATATATATATATATACATATAGTCTGTATGAAGACGAGTGCTCTAACATCACATACTAAAATAAAACCGATAATTTTTTTTCCTCAACACATGTTAAATACTGCTCTTATTATATATAAATGCACATATCTATATCTATAATTGTTATATAATACATAATTAAGTATTAGTATTAAATGATTAGATTTAAACATTGGAGAAATTGGATCAAAATCATGCACAAGACTAAACTTGTATTCTAGCTAGTTATACTTATGTCTAAAACATGTTTTTTTTTGCCAGTTGGTATTTAATTTCTAATAGTATACTCGTTTGGTCCTTTTTATAGGGAACAACTAACATAATCACGTGGTTCAAAATGTTAGTTAAAAATTGTTTGAAATATATTAATTCACCTTTGGTGGATTGGGGCCCAGCTCGAATTAAGAAGAGTTGTTATGCAAATATGAAGAGATATAGGTTAAAAAGAGAGATATCCTTTATGGTATAAATATTATATCTATTTTCATATAACCATACGTTTAAGAGTCACATCTACTCTCTATGTAATTGTACCTACACTATATATTTTAGATGTGGGATTGAAGGAGAAGTAGAGCTTGAATATAGCACACACAACCCTCCCTCAAAAAAATTCTCTCATAAAAGTTCTCTTCTCTTCCTCTTTATGGTATATTTGTCGTGTAACATGATCAGGGTCTGCATCGGTGCTTTGGTTTCTTGTGGGTACTTCGGTGCATCAGTCGGATTCTACGTACGACTGAAATTCTTATTACTTGGTTTTGCAATTTCTGCCATATAGTTCAAAAGATGTTTCTATGCATGCCAATTGATCTCCTTACCAATATATATCAGTATAAATTAGGATACTTGTCAGGATGCGATTTTCTGTTCATATAAACATGCATATCGATTGAATGTTCTGGTTTCATTCACATTGTTTTATACTTTATGTATCTTTGGGTAGCATCTCTAGAACCATCTTCGACTTAACATGCATTGACAGTTTTCATTCTTCGATTTGGATTATGAGAATACTGTGTTTTTTAAGGTCCAAAGATTAGTCTTATTGTGTATATGACGAGAAAACATACAAAAAAAATAGAGACATAAAAACAAATAGGAAAAAGTGAAGAATATCAGAGTATGCAAATGAATAATACTGTTTTGGTTTTTTGGTTGGGTTCCCTACGAAAATAGGTTTTTAGGTTGTAAAGTCAATCCCATTGTGTAGATCGAGCTTGAAAAAACTAAGAGAACAACACCAAGAACGTCAGAAACGAATTTCAGACAGCGGAGTTATGGAGGAAAGAAGAGTGCATTTAATTTGGGTTTGGTATGACTCGGTTAGAGGTTGAAGATAACCCCCATAATCTAAACAGTGTCATTTCACGTGTTTTAAAAAAAACATATTGGGCCCAGATAGAGTTTGGGCCAAAGTTAAGAAAAAGACAAAGAGGCTTCTGGGTTAAAAAAGTGTTTGACTAGGCTAATAAAAAAATCTTATGAAGTTGAGGCACACTAGGCTTGCGAATTAGGCAGACCAGATTGGGCTATTATTATAATTTAAAAGAAATGAAAAAGCAAGAAAGCAATTTTTTTCACAGAATTGTATTGGGCTTGTTTGGATATTTCTTTTTTTTTTTTTCTGATTTTTAGATTTCTCCTCCTTCTTGGGGAACATAAGGGCTCATTTGGGCTCCGATTGAGATGCCATTTGTTTCTAAAAATCCCTAAGTTCATTATTTGCATTTGGATATATAAATCATTTGTTTTGAACATGTTTAGATGTGTTTCAAATGTTTTTAGTGCTATTATAATTATTTTTATGCCTTTTAAAAAAAATTAATGATTTATTTTATTTTATTTGAAATAAATATAAATCAAGATTATTTTAAAAGCATGGAAACAAAAGATTTTAGTCTTTTGAATAATGTTTTTTTAATTGAAAAAATTATTCCTAAGTATGAACCTGTTAATAATGGTTTAGAAATTAAATAAGTTTTTCAATTAAAGCTTTTGAATATCGATCCAAATATAAGTTCTTTAGAGGAATGTGAGCCTTTAAATGAAAAAAATAAAAGAAAATAGGGATTTGTCCATTCGAGTCCTAGAAGAAGATCCTCAGAAGGATTAAGAGGAAGATAACTCATGGTAAATTGGTCCTGAAATGAAATAAGAGGAGCAAATTGGAAGAGAATTGATAAGATAATTCCTAAGAGGAACTTGAATCTCCTAAATCTTAAGAAATTCAATGTCAAGATTTGAATGTTGAGAAATCTCAAGGAGATAAAAGTGAGTGATCTGATACTGAATTAGCGGTGTCGGATCAAAGAGAAAGAAAATATCAAATGGAGAGAATTCCAAATATTAAAACTCTGGATAATGGTGGAGTTTTGGTAAATAACGCTCCTCGAATATAGATTGAAAGCCCATCTCAAAAGAAGAAACCTAAGCCCAGTCTAAATCCCCAAAACTTGAAACTATAAAAGATTTAAGAGGAAATACAAACAATTTCTATTAGGAAATAGATATGATTTGAATAAGAAATTTGGAATATTTCTTCTAGAAAATATAGATAAACTCTGGGAGATCGTTGAACTGATAGAAGACATAAAATTCTTGCAATTTTAGAAAAACAATAGTTGTTGAAAACCTATTAGACTAGGTTTGAAAAGCATGAAGACTCAACCCTTTAAAGGATTTATTTTGGTTGAACAGAGAACTTAGATAAACTATGAAGTTTCCATGACTCCCAAATAAGAGGTTATTAAGACGTTGTGAATATAATGCAATGAAGGACATGAAAAAGTAAATGTCAAATACTCTTTATGAGTGGGAGCTCTTGGAAAATGAGTCTTTCAAGAGCATCATATGCTCTATCTAAGTGAGAGCTCTTAGAAAATGAGTTTTTTGAGAGTCATAATTGAGCATGTTAATTGAGGTACTTGCATGAAATTCTTAACAGGTGATAATAACAATGTTGGAATTTGTGTAATTAGAGGTACAAACTTATTCTCCTGATCGTAATCCCAATCATATTGTTATTTTTCTAGTCAGAGATAATATAAGTACATTACATTATTCTTCGATATGCTATATTATTGATAAGTTCTTGGATTAAATCAATTGTGGTATACCCTATGTGTGGGATAGATGATTTTAGTGACTGAGTCAAGAAAGACTACCAAGAACGAACTTGATAAATTTAATGGGGGACAGTTATTATATCTGGTATTGAAATGTCTTATATAAAGAGAAGTCGTTGTTTAAGTCATTGACTAAGGGTCATGGCAACGCTAAAGTTGAGATGTCAACTTAGCAAAGATGAGACTATGAGACCTGTATGGCTTGATAAGGGAAATAACATAGTATGAATTGCCTTAAAAAGTTGTCCATTTGTGATTTAATCTTTCTTTCTTAATATTTCTTTGTTATTTATACAAGTTGGTAAATTCTTTGTGCTTGATTTCTTTACTATTTCTCTTGATTTAAGTATGGACTTGAATATATATATATATATATATATTGCTAATCGAAGACATATAAAATTGGTTCTAAAAATAGCATAATGAAAAGTTTTTAGTAAAATTTTTTAGTAGGAGAAATAGAAATTAGTACACATTGCAATTATTATGTTATGTTACATGTGGTTCTATAATTATGAGGGTAAGACACAGAGCTTGGTATATTGTTACCTTTGTTGATGATTTCTCATAATTATGGTTATTACTAAATTTCACACAAGTCTAAAGCTTCAGTGCTTTAGACAATACGTGAATAAAATTTGAGAATCAATTAGATATGAATTTTAAAGGTCATACGAATTCATCAAACTTGTGAGTATTTATCTAATTAGGTTCAATAATTAAGTAGTTAATTATCCCCGACACTCCATCACCAAAAATTGTTTATAAAAGCGTAATAGAACATTGTTATACATGGTTAAATATATTATGGATCATGCTAAGCCATCAAATATGAGTGAGAGAGTATTATCTAGTTCACCTTTGGTGGATTAATACACATGCACACATCCTTAGTTTCATTAGGTGCATGTGGATTTGAGTTTAACCATGTGCCATCTAAAGTGGTCACTTCTACACCCTATAAATGTTGGACTAAGAAAAAGTCATGTGAGTTTTTACGTGGACCATGAGGGTCATTTGTGAATTCCCATTGTGGTTGTAAGTAGGAGCTTATAAGGATTATGTTTTTAAGAGTGAAAATGATGATAGAATTGTGACAGAAAAGAATTAAAAGGTACCACATTTGTTGTGAATTAGTTTCCAAACAAGTGTGAAACTAATCACATAGTGTCTCTTTACAAGACACAAAGACAAGGCAGTACATAACAAGCCAAGGGAAAGGGAGAATGGAAGAAAGCAATGGAAAGGGAAATGGATTCTCTGATAAAGAATCAAGTTGAGAATCAATTGATCTCCCACAAAGTCAAAAGGACTATTAAGAACTAGTGAGTTCTCTCGGTTTAAGAGAAAAGTATAATCAATTAGCATGCACAAGACTTTTGGTTGTAGAGGGGTATGCATAATAGGAAGGAATTTTTCCACTTGTTATGCATTTTAAATTAGATTTAATCTGGGAAAGGTTAACCATTTGAATTTAAATTTACATCATGTGGATGTAAAACCTATACTTTGCATGGTGATCTAGATGGAAAAATCTATATGCAATGACCATTAGCCCATTAGATTTCAATAAAAGTGATATTTGAAGTTTCACATAGTAGTGACTTTATATATTTTTGCAAAGGTTTTTTTATGGATTGAAGAAATCATCTAGACAATGATGTATGCAGCTTCAAAAAAGCGATAACCTAATGTGGTTTTGAAATGTGATGAGAACTATTGACAAATAGTTGTGATGTTATTCCTTTAAGTGGATGATATACTATTGGCCAGAAAGAGTTGAATTTGGTTGTGCCTATTAAAGACTAGTACTAATAAATTTTGAAAAAGAAGTACATGGGTAGGTAGTTGGATTTGAGATTTAGAGAGATAGCTTAGAAGACTCATATCTTTTATAAGAGAATTACATTAAGAAGATTCTTAAGCAGTTTAAAATGAGCTAATACAACCCATGAATACCCCAATGACTTTAGGAATGAGGTTGAGTGTTGATAACTTTTCTTGACTGAACCAACCAAGAAGAAAATGGAAAATAATTTTCATACAATGTGATGTATGCAGTGATGTATACAAGATTAGGTATATGTTTCATGGTAGGTCTTGCAAGTCAGTATTAGTCCAACCATTGTGAAAAACATTATATGGCTTTATAGAATGGTCTTGACATATATAATGTACATTGATTATGTGCATTCAAAGTATGTACTGTGGCAATACAAGTGGCTATATGGCTAGTAATATTCATAGAATATGTGTGATTTGAAAGTGAGAATTCAAACATGGTGTTAATGCATTATGAGTACACATAACCATTGCTAAACAAAAGACCTTAAGCATAATAGCGAGACTAAATGCAAGGATATAACTATACGAGAGATTTTATAGCACATAAAGTTGTTATCAAACAACAAATTTATATGCAAAGTCCCCTGTCTAGGCCTAACAACTAAGGACATGTATGAGAAACGTGTTAAGTCTTTTGGCATACAAATGGTATGAAGTAATAGAAACTTTGTTATGGCTTTAAATGTGTGTGTTAGTATACAATGTGTAGTATGTCATACAGGTTGATGAGATTGGCTTTCTCATAGAGCGATAGCCTTTAACACTCAAGTAGAGTGTGTAAAGATGAGACAATTGTGTTCATCAGCAAAGCAATAAGAGTGCTAATATGGTAAAGAAGAAACACAAACTATGTCACCTTAACTTAAAGTGCGGTAAATCGAGATAAGATCCATGATTGTAAATATGGATCGAAGTATGGAAAACTACATCCATGATACCTATTACCTGTAGCCAGACAACAAGTGCTTCAAAATTGATGTCATGTAATGTGAGTAGAGTTAAGGAATTTGGGTTTATATATTAGGAATGTCTAGACTTAATTCTGTACGGTGTTAATGATAAAATCAAAATGACATACACTCTCAGAAGATAAGTGCAACATCGCAGCATGCGATTCATATTGCATGTGCTACAAAACTGCAAATGGGAAGCAAGTGAATAGATCCCTATTTCATTGCTATGTGAGTCTTAGAAAGGTTCATCCTTTCAATGATGTCCTTTGAATTTAACATTATCATGGAGATATGTTTTAGCATTTGCTACTTTAACATTTTGTCTTATGATCATGATTGATGTGATCTAAAGGTATTATATTAGGAAAGCGGTTGTTTCATATTAAAGTGATATATGGGCAAAAGGAGGATTATTATCTAAAATATACACACCTATGCTAGTGTCTGAGATATCTCCCGTATGATATCATTTTGTAATTTCATAATTGTGGGATACTATCATTTTGTAATTTCAAAATTGTAGGATACCATGCATGTGAGAAAGACAATTTGAGGTTTATACTAACTCAAGAGGAATTAGATTGGCCATGCGAGAAGTGTATATTGGTAAATCGAGGACATCAAGACATTATATCAATATCGAGCTGCATTGTAGGGTTGTCTTGTACTGATATCTAAAAGAAGGATTTCTAGTACAAGCGACCAAATAGAGATGTCATGCTCGCGTGGTCACGGAAAATCACCTAATATGAAAGAAGGAAGAAAAAGAGACTTGGCCCATAACATCTAATTCATCAAGTGTGAGTATAAGATGTTAGAATATATTAGTCCACTCTTGGTGGATTGGGACCCAGCCCGAATTAAAAGGGGTTTTATGCAAATATGAAGAGATATGGCTTATAAAGAGAGATATCATTTATTGTTTAAAAGTTATATCTATTACCATATAACCATACGTTTAAGGGTCACATCTATTTCTATGTGACCGTACGTACACTAAATATATATATGATGTGGGATTGAAGGAGGAGTAGAGTTTGTGTTGGACTTTGGGTCCAAGTCCGCCCTTGATGGGCCGGACTATTTGATTAGGAAATAAGTAGCCTAATCAAATAAGAATAAAAATCAGCATTAATTGCAGATTATGGAATTAATTGAGGAACAATTAATTGTTGTCTTGGAGGGCAAGAAGGAGTGCACATGTTTCCTAATTAGTGGCCTCCATAAACCACTATAAATAGGGTGTGCCTCCTCAATTGCAATTCACCCCGTCATTGAGTTTTCTGGCAATTCCCTTCTCTCCTACCATCTTTTTGGTTCTGGTGATCTACTGTGCAAATCACAATTAGGCTCTAGTAGTCTAATAATTGTGTGGGCACAAGTATGGAGTATTGGAGCCTTGACCCGGATCCGAACATTGATTCGTCCAGGTACGCCTAATCTCCTTTTTTAGTTAATATTTTTCCTACATTGGCATCAGAGCCATTTGATCCTTGAGGCTATGATTTATTCTATGTGAATAATAGTATGATATAATTTGTTTATATCTCAAATAATATTTTTCGTGTGTGCATCAAATTCTTCTTCCCAGATTTGTTATTCGACTTGAGCTCAATATGCACACATATAATGCTAGGTTCTTGATTGTTTCCTCCTCTGGTTGTTTTATATATATATATATATAATAAGTGTATATATATAACTCATGGCCCAATTCCTTCACCTTCTGCTCTCTTCTTTGATTTCTTAAAGTTGTGTTTTTGGAACCTATGTAGAACCCAAAACAAGACACTTTTAACTCTCAAAAGGTTGATAAGCTTTTGAAACCCAGAGGATACACATCCACGTCGAATTACGTCACGCCGACAAACGTCGAGAAAAATTGGGTGTTTGAAACTTGGTGTTTTTGCCTAAAGTAAGGTCACGGATGTGTAGATCTCGAAGAGACGATTCTAACGATGCTTAGAACGCATCAAATGGAGTCCGGATGAGGGAGAAGCAAAGGAAAGAAGTTCGAGGGTTGTTAGTCACCGCCGCAACTTCACTCGTGATTTGATCAATGAAAAAGAGGTTTTAAGATCAAATAAATGCCATGGATTTGTAGTTCGTTGAACTACGATTCCAACGACACCAAGAAAGTGAAAAACGAAGCTAAAACGAGGGAGATATGACCTCCCAAAGTTGGCGGGTCGCGATGATCCGCCGGAGCTCCAACCGGGTCGGGTTGACCCAGCTGGAGGTTGAAGATGATGACGTGGCAGTCAATGCCATGTCATCGGTCAACCATTGACACGTGGCACCAACGAGAGGTCACCACGTCAGCGTCTGTCAACGAGGCCACGTCATCCATTGACTAGCCACGTTGACCAAGACACATCAACGCCACATCACTGACACGTCATTGGTGACGGGTCACGGTTGACCAGTCAACGTTGGTTGGTCAACGGTCAACATTGACCGATCAAAGGTCAAACAGTTATTCGTTGACTGTTGACAAAAAAAAGGAGGACACATGGCGCGTGGGGCCCACTGGGGTCTCCGTTTGACACGTGGCAAGCATCGTCGGAGAGAGGACAGCGCGTGTTGCCGTCGAACAGCCGCAAGGCGCATGTGTGTCATGCGCCACCGCTGAGAGTGGCCAACGCTGGAATTTTCCAATTTTTTAGGATTTTTCCATCCAGACACCTTCTAGGGGCACATAAGAGCGCTTAGGAAATCCGATTGAGATGTGGTTGGTTTCTAAAAATTCCTAAATTCGAGGACTTCAATTTGATATATAATTTGTATATATTTGAAGTAAGTTTGGATATGATTTGAGTCATAAAGGTGCTTATGTGCACTTAAAGGGTCCCAAAAACGTTGGAATTGAATCAATGTTGGTTCTATTATTTTTTAGGATAAGTTGGCTTATTTTTAAGAGTATTTTTCAGTTACAATATAAGGTTAAATGCTGAAAGATTCTTTAAAAGTAAGAGATTATTCAAATGAGTTTTTGAATATAAAATCCTATCCAACCTTGACTCAAACTCTTAGAGATAAAAAAACCTGAAAAATTGCAGAAACTTAAAATTATTCAATAATTATTGAATAATAATAAGTCTTCCCATGCTTCTAACCACATTGATCCACTTGGATTGAAGCAATGACTTCTAAAAGTCAACCTTTTATCACATATGTTGTGATAAAGGACAAGAGATATAGAGATATGAGAATCATCTCATCAAGTGGGAGGTATGCTGCAAATACATCCAAATGAGTGGATGTAAACATGGCAAAGAGGAGCTTGACATTGTAGCTAGATGCTACATCAGTTAATATGGTCAGAAGGGCCTATGAGAAGGAGAACCTAGTTAAGAGACAATGATATGAGGCTTAAATTTTTGAATGTTCTTGTTTTTCCCATTGAATTTAAGATTAAATTCTCTGTTAGTTTATATAATTGAATTTAGTATATTCTCTTCTTGTTTTCTTGAACATTCATGCCAGTTAAATGATAATGTGTTATTATCTTGTTAATATAACTGCTCTTTGATTGAGTGGGAGTTTTCTGGAATGCGTCTAGAAATCCAAAGGGAAAAGTGTTCAAACAAAGATTGTGGTTAAATGGGTGATGAGCTAACTAGTATGATTGGGATGGGAGTCAACATAGTTGTCTCCTGAACATGAAACTAGTGAACTTATTATCTAATTATCCTTCATCTTATTTGAACAAATAAGATTTGTATACCATAATCGTCTGAGTGACCAATTATGACCAAGTCTATTTGACTGAGCTTATGAAGACAAGCTCAATAGAGATATCTGTAGAGTTAAAAACTCTCAAATCTCTTTCATTCAAGAAGAATGAGATGTCAGGGACATCATACCAACTAGTATTCAGCATTTAAAGGTTGAAGCAACCGAAGGATACAAAAGGTTTATGCTATCAAGTATAGAAAGAACAACATTGCTTAAACTTATGTTGGTTTGAGCAATGTAACCTTATCCAAGCCGTGTGGATAGTGTTGGAAGATAGTGGAATAGGTGATCTTCTTCCATAAAGTTAAAACTAAGTTAAGTTTTAACATAGTGTACTAAGTCCTAACATGTTGTTTAGGCAACACTTGAGGCAGATGTCAAACTAAGAAGTTGAGACAAAATTAAATGCCAAGTTCTTTCTAACAAACAACAAGTGTATGTTGTGATAAGACATCTCCCAGTGAGTGGGAGGAAGCTATGTCTCCCAGTGAGTGGGAATGAGCCATGTCTTCCATTGAGTGGGTGTATACAAAAGTAAATATTGCCTCTGATATGCATATTGTAACCTTCAGCAATGTGATTCACCACATTGAACTTCAATGTGAAAGACTGAAGGATTCAAGATCCATCAGTTAGACGAACTTAGCTAAAGAGTGGGAGGATTCATCCTCTAAGCCTAAGGGCAAGAAACCTATGAGGTAAACTTGATCTAGAAGAGGCCAATGGTTTCTACAAAGATGAAAAGTTACGTTGATAATCCTTAAGGGTTGTAAAAGTAGCAATCCACATGAGTTGTGGATGTTTCAAATGAAGCATATGGCTTTATGTCAAATGCAAAGCGATGAAGAGAGAGAATCAAGGGATTGGAACTTGCACGTTAACTCTGCATAGATAAACCACCCTGATTCACTCCATGCAATTACAACTGACAGAATCACATCTTTGCTATCTCTTTAGTTAAGGATCGATGGGACTATGATTCTCAAATCCTTTGTTGGATTTTGATGTTTCTTTCCTAGGGATAAAAGATTTCATTTCTTGCCACATGTACACCTTGATCAAAGGGAATGATCAAACTAGCAAAAGAGTATATGCTAAACAACGTGTGCTAAAGGGTTAATACCCTTATGAATAAGTTGAAAACTTATTTTACCTGGCAAGAAAGACAAAGAAACATTTTTTGAGAAAATCCACTGCAATTGGCAAATTATAACGTTAGTGAACCAATGAACGTGAGGGCAAAACACAAAGAGCTTGGTGTTTCATTAACGTTATGGACGTTTACTCGAAATACAGTAATGTTTACTTGATTTTTGGCAAGTGTGAAGCTGTTAGATAATGGCTGAACTAGTCAGGAATTAGTTAAACTAAAAGGAAAAGACCTTTTTTGAACTAACAAGGGTTAAAGACACCCATGTGATTAGTTCAAGCTGTTTTGTGTACAAGAAAGGCATTGTTAGGCAACTATCAATACCTAGAACCCTTCAACATAATAGAGTTGTTGAAATAGAGAGTTAAACCTCTCCTTTGATTTGTTTGTGGACATAATGGCATCAATAAGGCTATCAGCCATATGTTGGTAGGTAGACTTGCAGCTATTATATTCACACTTAACCAAATGCCCTCTATGTCTGTCATGACCTTACCCTATGAATCGTGGATGGGCCTTAGATTAGGACCAAGCTCGTTAAGACCATAAGGGTCATCAACTTTATATTCATAATCTTCCTACGAGTAAGGAAGATTGGGGTCAAAGTATACAAGGTATCTCTTTGTGAGATGACATGAGAATTTGACATGACACGTCTTCATTAGTGAAAATGATGACGGTTCAGTGACTGATAGAAAACCGTGGGACAC
The DNA here is from genome assembly GCA_963242795.1 of Inga leiocalycina. Lineage (NCBI taxonomy): Eukaryota > Viridiplantae > Streptophyta > Magnoliopsida > Fabales > Fabaceae > Inga > Inga leiocalycina. The sequence goes on from OY725325.1 coordinate 63,773,180, forward strand.
AATGTTCATAAAACCAAGATTTTCTAGCAGGAAATGAGCATTAATCACAATAAATCTCTTTAAGAGGTTCACAAGTGACAAGGAATAACCAAGTGTTCCTAAGTTCACTGATTCGAGTGGGAGAATTGAGACCATTTTCACAATGAAAGAGGTAAGTTACGAGAGAATTACCTCACTCATACATAGGAAAAGAATCCTATGAAATCCACCTCGGAGCAAATTGTCATCTAGCGAATGACTATAAGGGATAGATTCCCTAATGGATTGAATGCTCTCTTCATCATTTAAAAGGTGATGATAAGTACCTATAAGTGTCTGAAAGACACTAGAAGGACCTACTAAGATGAATTGCAAAGTGTCATGCAGGAGGTTTTGGATTCTTTTAAAGTCGAATACGTGTTTGGGTAATTTGTCACCTAGCCAAGAGGCGATTGGGAACAAGTAGATTCTCAAATATGTTGGGGGCATGTAGAACCTAAAACACTTAGTGGCTAGGGGGTAATACAATGGAAGGTTGTCCATTGTGTATTTTAACTCTGAAATTTGGCTATGACAACAAGCTTAGTCTTGAAAATTGCATCAAGATGATGTAAAGACCACCTTCCAATTTGGAATTTTGGAAATTAGATGATGAACTCTACACTGAAGCAGCTTAAGGGCTTTGTAGAAACAATCACCTAAATAGTAGTATATGAGGTTTTCACAAGGTGAAAGCCTCACCAACTTCAAAATAATCGAAGAACACTACATAAGTTCCAAATGGTCTAGTGATTATTCTTTGTGAAGTCATCCTTTGTCAAGTGACAAATGAAACAAGTGTCAAGTGAGTCAAAGGAATAAAGGATCAGAGAATCCTTAAATTCTGAGTTAAGAAAGTCATGGGTTGAACAAATATCTTGAATGACAAGATAAACGGGGATTGCACAAGAAAGATACAGTCTTTTCCACCTAAGACATGTACAAGTGTACTCCTTAGACATCTTAGGATGTCAAACTGTAAACCCATAGACACCCCTGAAGTCAAGGGCATAAACCTAAAGAGGTTACATGTCCTATGAGGAATCCAACATAAGAAAGGTGGATAGAGTCCCATGTGAGACTACAATTGGTAATATGAATGTGCACATTGGTGTACATAAGACCAAGTGTTTTTTGGTCAGACTTAGAAGTTGCTTTTTGGTCCTGCTGTGAAATGGGTTATGAGAATAACCATGGATTAAGTTGTCAAGACAACAACTTTCCTTTTAAAGGATACTCCAATACAAAACCTAAGCAAATGGTGATAGAGTAATGAAACATACAAAGTATTTTTTTTGTTATCCATGGAAATAGAACACAGGGTGTGTTCTGCCATCATTCAATATGCCATATGGCTAAAGTAATTCCTATGAGAGATTGGGAATGAATGGTGAATGGAAGGATCCAAGCGATAACATCTTATGATGAGGATCCTAAGTATCACAGTAAAGCGATACATACTTTTTGATATATCTCTATAAGAGATATGCTTTCAAAGAGGGAAAGCGACAGTTCAATGACCTTTTACTGATAGAATGTTGGTAGATCCCCTTAATGAGCCCATAGCTTGATTTTTATTGAGTTAGTGAAAATCTTGGAGCGTAAATAAAATATAAGGTCGTGAACTTCTTTTATATAAAGATAAAAGAAATGGTATGTATGTTATGAGTAAATACAATAAAGGTATACAGTTTTGTATGTCGTACATGTCAAAAGAGGTTGGTTCACTCACACGAACAACCGTCTTCCCTGTTTTGTAGGGGCATGGGAAGGTAAGACGAGCAAATGATCACTATGAGATGGTTGAGAAGAATCTTTGCGTTTGAGTCGCCTCAGTTAGACTGAGATGAGATCTACATGTGTGCATATACACAGAAAATGGATCGAAGCATGAATATAGACGTGTAGCCAGGCAAAGAACTCTTTTTCACAAAAGAGATTGTAAAAGAGATATTGTGAGAAAGAAAGTTCTGGTTTGAATGTTGAGTACATTTTGGAACTAATGTCTGTACAGTGAAAGAAAAGAAATCGACATACATCTCAAATCATTCACCGTAGCATGCAATTCATACTGCATGTGCTTGAGAGTTAAACTGCAACACGGGATGTGGGTGAAAGATCCCTAGTTCACCATAGTGTGAGTCCCAGGAAGGAAGAATACTTCCACGAAGCCCTTAAGATTTAGGCGGCATCATGAAAGCTTGGTTTGGTGACAGTTACTTTAGCTAAAGCTCCATGATCACACTTGATTCGGTCAGATGAGTGAAAACTAGGAAAGCGACCAAGTCAAGATGGACTGATGTTTAGTCAAAAAGAAAGATTTACTCCTAGATACATAAGATGTGCTAGTATCTGTGGTCGACCCCTTACTAGCTCTATGTGTAGCTAGTAAGTGCAGATACTATGTGCGTGGAAGGCAATCTGAGTTAATCAACATATTAACTCGAGAGGGATTAGATATGCCATGAGTAATATGTATGGGAGAATCTGGGGCATATGAGGCTATGAACATATAGCTTACGGTTATATATAAAGGGTGTCCTTAGATGCTGATCCAATATAAAGGATTTCTAGTATCACAAGCACCAAATCTGAAAGACGTTTTTGCCCACGCAGTTACGGCAGACGCCAAGTATGAAACAAGAAAGAGTAACGCACGCACGATGGGAGGCCCATCAAGTGCGAGTGGGAGATGTTGGACTTTGGGTCCATGGGCCGGACTATTTGATTAGGAAATAAGTAACCTAATCAAATAAGAATAAAAATCAGCATTAATTGCAGATTATGGAATTAATTGAGGAACAATTAATTGCTGTCTTGGAGGGCAAGAAGGAGTGCACACGTTTCTTAATTAGTGGCCTCCATAAACCACTATAAATAGGGTGTGCCTCCTCAATTGCAATTCACCCCGCCATTGAGTTTGCTGGCAATTCCCTTCTCTCCTACCATCTTTCTGGTTCTGGTGATCTACTGTGCAAATCACAATTAGGCTCTAGTAGTCTAATAATTGTATGGGCACAAGTATGGAGTATTGGAGCTTTGACCTGGATCCGAACATGGATTCGTCCAGGTATGCCTAATCTCCTTTTTTAGTTAATATTTTTCCTACAGTTTGAATATAACACACACAATCCTCCCTCCAAGAAGGTTCTCTCATAAAAGTTCTATTATCTTCCTCTTTATGATGTATTACTGTATAACATGATTGGGGTCCGCATCAATGCTCCGATTTCGAGTGGGTACTTTAGCGAGTCATTCGGATTCCAGATACGAATGAAATTCTTACAAAAACAATAAATATATAACTTTTGTAGTACATTTCTTTTTCAATTATACCTTTATTTAGAAAAAGTGTGTATGAGAGATAAAGAGTGAAGATTTATTATAGAGAAATAATGAGTGACGTATATTTTGTTGAGGGCAAAAATGAAAAAATCAGTTAAAAATTTTAGACAAAGTGGATTTATTTCTTATATTAAGGACTATCCCTATAAGAGAAAATGCTCAATATAAAAAGGACCAGAGAAAGTATTGTGTACCCTTAATTATATACATGATTATCACATTAAGTTTGGAGAGATAATTTACATAATTATGATGAGTGAATAATGAAATTTAACTTTAAGGATGTTAATCTACTTTGTAATAATTATTTGATAATTAATATTCACGACGCCCATATATATATATATATATATATATATATATATATATATTTTATCCGGTCCATAATATAAGGCACTTCTAGAAGAAAAATATTGTCTAGAATATAAGTCATCTTTAGTTTAATTAATGCTATTTTTCTTATTTTTTCCTTATGATTAGTACTCACTTTCTAACTTAGTCTATTCATATACCCCCTCTAAAATAATATTTTCAATGAAATTAAACATATTTCTTAAGAAAGATAAAAATAAAAAAATTTATATTTTAAAACATATTAAATAATTTAATTATCATTTTTTATTTCCCCTTATATAATTAAAGTCACCTAGTGAATCGGATGACAAATATACACACACACACATCAATATTTGAGTATTGAAGAGTATTCGATTGCTGATGTCATGTATTATTGCTTGGATTTCAGCGTTCTGTTTTGTGTTATTTGTTGACGTCTATTTTAGCGGGTGCTTCTGGTTGTTGGCCCCTTTGTATTCATTACTGTCATGGTGCCGTCCTTCTTCTTGGGAATGATAAGTACTCTCTCGGTTACTTTTAAAAGTAATAACTACCACTGTCACGTAGATCAAAATAAGAGTTAAATTCAATTAAAAATAATAAATATATAATATATATATATATATATATTTTTCAATTATACCTTTATTCATAAAGAGATTTTAGGAGAGATAATGAGTGAAAATTTAATATGGAGGGATAATGAGTGGAAATAAGAGTAATTTAGAAAAATGTGAAATAAATATAATTGAGGATTAAAATGCAAAAATATATATGAGGTTTTTTCAAAAGTGAGCTCAGCACCAAATATTTTTTTTGGAAGGTAAAAGTAACTACCACTTTGATCCTATTTATAAGTCTCTTTTAACTAATTCTCACAAACTAAGAAAAGTTAGTTAACTCATTAACTATGGGCTAAATTTTCAATTTCGCCCTTATCTATGATTGGTTCCAAAAGCCGACCTGAATAAATTCATTTTATTTATTGCAATTAATAGAGGTAAAAAAGTACAAAATGCATTTATTAACTTGAAAATGGACTTATAAATATGATCCAAGTTTTTTGTAAAAAAAAACTTATAAATAGGACCAGAATGGTACATGATTACAAAAAAAAAAAAAATTGACCGTTAAGTTTGACTTTTTTAACTTTTACGACTAACATGGACAATGACTCAGCTAAGTTTCATCTTAGCTGGTAGTAGAGAAAAAATAAAAAAAATCCACCAATACCCACTGAGATTAATTTAAAAAATAAAAAAAATTAAATTAAAAATATGAATTACCTATAATACCCCTAACCAACCACGAAGACTAACTTCCTCCTTCATTGGTCATCAACGGCTCTGATAAAAGTCTCACCATATAAATGGGAAAATCGAATATGGGGATGGGCACTGTGAATCTCAGTAATCTTGTTTTGTGGCTCTGACTTATATCTACGAAAACATAGAAACTTAGAAAGGCTCATTTACGTACATGAATCATGAACAAGTTATTCAACTATTTATGGTGAAGCGAATTAACACATAACGGAACCCAAGATTCATCATTCTCAACATCTCCATGGTTTGGATGGTGTGTTTTGTGACTGATTCTCCTGCCAGAATGATAATATTCTCATATCAGGTTTAACAGTATGAAGAAACAGAGTGAACAAAAAAAGAAATAAGATTCCAATTAAGAAACAACCATCCATGGTAGGGGACAAGAATCACATAATGCAAGATATGGTCCATGAAACTATTCAGCATGTGACTCCTTGAAAAGCTTCCATGGAATCACATAATGCAAGATATGGCCCATGAAACTATTCAGCATGTGACTCCTTGAAAAGCTTCCATGGCCGCTATAGAAGAATGCAACAAAAAAGTGAGAGCCCAACTCAGAACAAAGGATTAGGAACAGAGTCAAAGAGGGAGAAGGAAATAAATACCAATCATGGATATTTTTTTTTAAGTTTTTCTTTCTCCACTACCGATTAGGATGAAACTTAGCTGAGTCATCGTATCGGCCTTAAAAGTAAAAAAAGTCAAACTTAACAATTAATGTGTAATTTTGCCTTACTTTTATAACCACATAATTACTTTAACTCTTAAAAAAAGATTTGGTGTGGGTATACTTTTAAGAAAACCTCATATATATTTTTATACATTAACCCTAAAATTTATTATAGATAGAGGCTAAATGGAGGAATTTCTTTGTTCTCAGTGCAATTGTGATATTAATTATTATAAAGACATATATCCAGTGAGAGTAAAACTAGAAAGACAAATTTTTATTTTTGGACAAAAAGAATTTGTTACTTATAAAAAGGATCATGCTCAAAAAAGAGAATGTTATTTATTTATTTTTTGTTGCTCATCCGATTCACCGGAGTTTTGCCCTGACTACATCCACATTCAACCCGCGTCGCGCATTTGGTTATGGTGGGAGAGTCTCCCAATTGAATTTTTCTGCATACACAAGGCTCGAACCCAAGACCTTGCTTAAAGCTAAGATAACCAAGCCGCTTACCACTTAGACAAACTCTCATTGATTTTTCTTTTTTTTTATTATTATTATAAAAAAGGAGAGGAGGGAGTATATAATTTGTGGGCCAAAAATATGGGAAAATTTAAAAACATTATCCTAAAAATATCAAAATGACAAATCATAGGTTCGAATCTCAAAATATCGTTAACTTACCTATTTGCATTTCCCCCTATTTTCCTTCTCTCTCTCTTCCCTACCTTGGTTGTCGTGGTTTCTTTAGGGAAATTAATGAGGCCTATGAAAAGAATTTAATTACGGATAAGTCTTAATGACAATTGAAAAATAGATAATGACAAGTTTAAAAATAAAAAATGATAATATCTCACTTATCGTTAAGACTTCTCAATAATTAATTTCTTACTTAGAACCTCATTATAACTCCCCTTCTTTCAATTTCTCCATTTCTCCCTGGTCCGTCTCCAAGTTTCATGACCCAATCATCCAATGGTTCAAGTCCTACCCCTTCACCTCTGGTGCCCATCATCTTGAACTTCTTCATTGACTGGACCCTCGTGATTTCTTGCCATCTTGTTTCAGCAATTCCTCCTTCCTCTCTTTACTATAGTTAAGTTCAACTTGCAAAACGAGCTCGTGTGGCTACTACGGTGGATAGACCTATATCAACCTTTTAATATTTATGCCTTCCCTTTTTGTCACTATCCACGACCCTTCTGCAATTAAAATCACTCTCCGTGTTCTTCTCATAGGCTTTGTCTTCCTCTTTCTATCGAAAAAAAGTTTTCACAAAAAGTAATTATATATTTTACAACTAAATGATTTCCAAAACTATTATATTTTTTTATTGGTTAAAGTATATATTGGGTCATTTACTATTTTAGATAAAGTGTATTTTTAAATGTGGACTCATCAAATTTAAATGATAACTATATGATTAAATACTAACAAATTATCGACAAAAGGAGGGTTGTGTTTATTTTATCCTTTTTAATTTACACAACTTAGAATATAAACATATTATAGCTATGTTCGGAATAGCTTTTTTCTTTAGAAAATAAGTGTTTATTATGTAAATCGAGATAAAACTTTTTTTACATACTTACCTTATATACCGTAAATAATGATTTATAAATACTTATAAGTCAACAATAAGCTATACCAAATAAACACTATATTAAAAAGATTAAAATGCAAGTATGCTTTGTGAGTGTTTAATCGCACAATTATCATTAAATTTAATGATTCAACATTTTTTCCATGAGATGAAGTTAACAATTTTAAGATGGAAGGATTTAAAATGTACTTTATATGTTTAAGAAACCAAAATGAAATTTGATAGAAATATAAAGAGTCAAATAGGTACTTTAATCCTTCTTATTTTCTTAAAAAAAGTCTTTAAAAATGGTTTATAGAATAATTTTTCAAGATCTAAGATGACAACAAAGTCAGACAAGCTCTTATTTTTCCAATTTGTTTGTTTTATACCTTCAAGACTCAATGTTGATGGAGGGATTGGAGAATATCCTCCACACAACTCCATCCAAAACTCCAAACAATAAGCTGAAATTTCAAATACTATAATTTTGGGAATTCTGAAGCTTCTTCTAAACGACATAGACTCGTCGCTGCAAATTTGGATTGCCTTATGATGGCGAAGTCACCGAAGAAACTTGATGGAGCTCCGATGATTATAGCCATGAAAGGCCATCCAGGCTCAGGCAAAAGCACTTTGGCTCATTCCATAGCCTCTTCCCTTCGTCTTCCTCTCATCGACAAAGACGACGTTCGCGACTCCACCGTAACACTCCAACAGCTCCCCACGCCCACTCCTCCGTCCCTCCTCAACGACCTCTCCTACCACGCCATCTGGCAGATCGCCTACACTCAACTCCGCCTCGGCCTCTCCGTCGTCGTCGACTCCCCACTCTCGCGCAGATCCCACCTCGATAGCCTCATCCGCGTCGCTGATTCTGCCGGCGGCGCGCGGCTTGTTGTCGTGGAGTGTAAGCCAAGCGACGAAGCCGAGTGGCGTCGCAGGCTGGAACGGCGCTCTGGAAGCTCCCATAAACCGGCCACGTGGCGGGATTTGGAGAGGCTTCTGGAAGGGTACGGTGGGTGTACGGAGTACGATTTGGGTGATGTGCCGAAGATGGTGGTGGATACCACCGCGCCGGTTGGGTTTGAAGAGATTTGTTCTGGTGTTCTGGAGTTCATAGCGTCTCACGGTGGGCCCTCAATGGATTTTAGTCAATCCTCCAATGAAATTTTGCCACGTGTAAGAGACCCTTGACATGGGTTCCATCGATCCCAGGCTCTTCATTTTATCTTGCCTTTTGTTTTTTTTTTGGCCAGAATTTTATTTTGTCATTTCTCTGTGCTCGTATAAAAAATGCTTATGACAAAATGAAAATAATTGATCCTGATTAATTTGTTTCATTTGCGCCGTAAAGTGTCCAAATCGCAACCTCACAATTAAGATAAATGCTTATTACTATCAGGACATAAAGCAATGGCAAATTTTATTATTAATATAATGGATATAATTATAAATAACAGTACCTCTTAATACACCAAAACTTTGAAATTAAGCCAAGAACCTACCCCTCCGGCCTATTTATAAACAACTTTCTCTCTTATTGGTCCCTTTTATAAGCAATTTTTATTTTTTGTCTGAAAATATAAACTTCTTTTTCTTATTTTACTCTTATTAAATATTTATTTTATCTCATATCTTATACTCATTATCTCTCAGACTTTTTATCTATTTTCTCTCTTATACTCTTTTCCATAAATAGGGGCATATATGGAAAAAATATGATATTTTTAATACACTTATTACTTTTAACTATCAGTTCATTTTAAACAATCAAGAAGAAAATTATTTATAAATAAGACCGGAGAGAGCACTCCACAGCACCCGTGGCTATATCAACTGGCCAAGGCGAATTGTTTTATGATGATATGCATGAAAACATGCTTGCTTTACTTATTGTAATTATTGCAAAGCAAAATTCTCTCTACTGTTGTTATATATCTAGGAGCCTGTCCATATTTTAATTTCAGTTTTATTTTTATTTAATCTTTAGTCATTAATATTTTCTTAAAAATGACTGTTATGATATTATTACTTTTACATTCTGCCACGGGCCAGTAAAAACCTCACAGTGGTAAGGTTGTTTACAAACAACAAAGAACCTAAACCGGATAAAAATTATGTGATTGTCTTTTCAAGATACAGATAATGATCTGGACTAGTTTTGAGTTCAACCTAACTATTAACACAAACATTTAATATATTGAATTCAATTTTAACTCATATTTATGTATCAAATTTGGACTGTTCAAATCAAACTAGAATGATCTAAGAGTACCATTTAACAACCTCACAATAGTATTATTGTTTCAAAAATTTTAAAAATGTCTGCAGCAGAGCCTTCATTTGAGGCGGATGTAGAAGAAGACGAGCAGGAGGAGGTGCTACAGGTGGTGGCAATGGTGGAGAAGGCGGTGCACTACAAAAAAACAGCGATTTTTTGATAGAATTTCCGATGGATTCTTTGATGGAATAACGATATTCCGTTGCAAAAAATTTTGCGAAGGAATTTTGGACGGAATGGTGTCCATTGGTAAAAAGGGCGTCTCAAAAAATTGTGCGGCAGAATGTCCTATCCCGTCTCAATTTGTGATGGAATTTCTGACATAAATAAATTCCATGACAATTTGAGACGGACTGTTTTGTGGGAATTTGAGAGGGAATTTCCGACAGAATATTCCATGGGAAGTTTTAACGGAATGGTCCGTTGGAATTTCCCTCTCAAATTCCCACAAAATTTCTATAAGAAATTCCATGGGAAATCGCTTCCTAAAGGCCAAATTGAGGTGTAAAAGGAGATGGAGATGATACACGAGGTGATACAAAGGGTCTGCTAACTGATGAACTTGGAATGATAGGGGGTCTACTACTAAATTCATGCATAGCAGTTGGAGGGCATGAAGTTGCTACTGGAGGAATAGACAATTTGTGAAGCTGCTTGGGCAATGCCTCTCTATCACGCTTTGATTGACGACTTGCCATCTACATGTTCAAATGTCAACCTTAAGTTAGTAATAAAAATTATCACAAAACTGAATTAAAATAAAAATTAAATCAAGTAAGAAATCATCAAACCATAATTTATATATAATCTACATTCAATGCAATCAAAGTCATAGTTAAAGATAAATAAGAACAAAATGTGAACTATAATTTATGTATCGTCTTCATTTTTGTCATTTTCATCCGCCTTCATCTTCATCTTCTTCATTGATATAAGAATCTTCATCACCACATTAGAGAATATTTTACAGTGTGAGTTTGAAGGAAGAATGTTTAAGGAATCGGAAGAACAGTTAAGAAAAGAAAAATTAGATGAAGAAAAAAGAAAAATTAGGTTGTTAAAACTTTGTAATCCAAAATACCTAGAAAACTATCTGTGTCAATTTAAAGAAATTTGGTATGAAGGTATATCTGTGTCAGTTAACAAAGAATATAAAACTTATGTAGATATGATATTTTAAAAAATTAAAGAACCATGGGGATAAATAATACAAGAAGAATATAATACAGAATTAGAAAAGGATGGAACAAGAACCATTAGTAATACACTAACAAGAAGAATAGTCTTTATAAAGAAATGGTTTGAAGAAAGACAGAAAAATAGAAATGGTTTGAACAATCAAGAACCATTATGCTCTTGATTGCCTTGAAAAACAGAAAAATAAAGAAAAGGTCAAAATACTTCAAGAAATTGAAGAAAAATTTGATCTACTACCTTTTGAAGAAGTTGATTCTGATAATGAAAGTCTAGAATTATATTAATGAACAAGTGAAAGTGAAGAAGAATATGACTGTCAAGATTAATAAAGAAGACACTAGGTATGACTCAAAATTCGCTAGACAAATAGAAAAACAAGGTTTAACTCTGAAACCACAAGCTATTCTTGAAACAAGAATAATGCTCCTCGCAAGTGAGAACTCACGAAGACCCTGTGGCAGTTTGGTATAGAAAAATTCTTTGAATAAGGCTTCATGGAAGAAAATGGAAATCAATATAGAAAATTAAATTCTCTTGAAATCATTTGAATTATTCCCAATGATTCCACCTCCTCGTGTTGAAGCAATTTTCTATTTCTAAAGAACCAAAACAATAGGCTCAGCACACTTGTTGACCCACCTCAACAGAGTTACATTGCAAAACATTGAGAAACCATTGGCCTGGTGAAGAAAAGCTCAAATTCTCCATACCAAACGCCAACACTTGACCAACCAAACTGCTCAAAATGTTCATATGTTTTTTACTCATGTGAACAAAACAAACAATTGACATCAACCTCCATATGGTGACGGTGTAAAGTCATCCTAGTAGGCAAAGCTTCATCAACCAACCTCCACAGGAATAAAGTGACTCTAGAATGACATTGAGTCTTTTAATTTGCTTCCAAAACACATCAAAATCAATATGAAAGAAGCCATTACTTCGAGTACTGACAATGCATACATAACCATCAGCCACAGTGCACTTCCTCTGGTTATTACACCTCCAACCAATCGGTCCCAGCCATTATTTTTAGTTTGGAAGCCACACCTTCTGCTCTGACATTTTATAGAGTTTAAGAGAACCTATTCTATGGCATTAACTAAGTTCACTGTTCAAAAATCGAGCAAACCAATGTTCAAAATAGAATATGAGTTTCTGACCTGGCTCCAAAAAGAGAAACCAATGCTTATTAATGTAACACCCCAAATTTTATTCACCAAGAGTATATGGTGATTAATTTATATATTCAATGAAATTGTGAATATTTAAGGTCAAAGGAATTAAATATTGAAAATTGAAAGTTGAATAGTGTTTTCAGTGAAATCGCCTGTAAGGCAGTGAGTTTGTCATGTGGTTTTGGAAGACCAAATGATGAGCAAAAATTATGAAATTTTACAGGGTGAAATTAGACATCCTAAGCTTTAACTTGATAGGTCATATGAATCAATTTAAGCTATATACAAAAAGATATGAATTTTTGAAGTTAGTCCAAAAAATCTGGAAAGTATCTAGAGTAGCGGTAAAATAAATGAAATCTGGGAATAATATACTTCCAGCTGGCTAAATTCCATATTTTTCTTTGAAACTATACTCAATAAGGGTTCCATAGCTATTGAAATCACTCCGAAATGATGTCTACAAAATTAGTTATGATTTTTCAAAGTTAGGGCAGAAAATCTATCAGAATTGGCATTATTCCAAAAATTGAAAATAAAATATGTTAGAAATTGATTAATGGAATTAAAGATGCCAACTGTCATTATCATATGAAGAGGAGATTAGATTATGATTTATGAAGATGAGCGCATGTCCAATTGCATTAAAATAATGCCACATGAACATAGCAATCATGATTGATGATGGTAAGGATTATCTTGAGTGTAAGGTTGGAATTACCTTGAGTGAAAGGTTGGTCTAGTTGGAAGAAGCAATTGGTTTAGTGAGAGCATGAGAGGGGGACGGTTTTGTGAGGCTAACCAAGGGAGAAAAACTAGTTCAATGCCAAAGGAAGCTTTATGGGTAAGTATGTCATAGTGTGAAGGAGGTATGGGTTGTGACAAGTATCACTATAACATCCCTTGATGAAATCAATGTTAGTGCGGGCATTTCACCCAAGAGGGGGGTGAATTGGGTGATACCAGATAATTTTGTTGCGTATAAGAAAATTGACAAAATATTTAAAGCAGTTAAGAGCAAGGAGAAATATCACCGAAGTGTACACCGGGAGTTATATTGGTTCGGTCACAACCACTTTGACCTACGTCCAGTCCTCAGAGTGTCTTTAAGAGTTTCACTATATTCTCCAAGATTCATTGGGTTCTTGGCACCTCAGTACATAGCAAGTTCCTTCACCTGGATACTCGCTCCCCCTTACACGTTGTAATCAAATCCCCAACTCAAGGTTCCACTACCTTAAGTTGTTTAAATAACAAATATTGAGTTTGTAATGAAAAACTCTCTCATAGAGCAAATATGTAATCATTGAAGTATATGAAAACAAAGCACTAAGAGTGTGTTGATCAGTGTATTCTCAGTTCTTGTGTCTTATATTCTTCTCTTTGAATGCTTCATATATATAGATGATTTGTAATGTCTGTTGGAAGCAATTCAAACATGTCCGTTAGAGTTGCATAGCAATAGTTGACTATTCTTTGAATTTGAAAACTATCCGTTTGCGGTAGGTAGCGGTAGGTGAACGTTCGAACACTTTATTTGACTTTGCTCTTCTTGCATGATCTCTTTATTGTTTCTCTGTAAATGTACTTAGGATACTAATGCAATAAAGACTTAATCATATAGATAAAAATTTAATAAACATTCTATCTAAAACATAATTTCTGGACTGCCTTACTCGAGTGGCTACTCGAGTGATTAAGTTTGTTACTCGAGTGGTCCCTTGAGTAAACCTATACAAAATATGGCAGTGGGCAATTCAACATTTTACATACGATATTACTCGGGTAAGACATGGAGTGAGATATATCACAAACCTTGGAAATGCCTGATTACTTGAGTGGCTACTCGAGTGGCCATGTCATTACCTTCACACGTTATTCGTGTGGTGACTCTGGTAATTTGGTTACTTGAGTGGCCTTCGCTTTTCTTCTCACGTTATTCGAGTGGTCCCTCGAGCAGATTTCAAATAACCTAGCAGATTACTCGATTACTCCCTCGAGTAATTGCATGAGATTCTTGGCCAAGAGTTTGGTTTCTGATTACTCGAGTAATGCTTCAAATAACTCCGTAGATTACTCGGGCGATCTTTTGAGTAATGCCTCATTTTTAACCTGGTTACTCGAGTAGAGTAAAGTGTTGCACATCTTGGCCGAGAGCTACTGGAAGATTTTGACCTGCTTACTCGAGTGGCTATTCGAGTGAGGCTTTTGCAAATCATGTTACTCAAGTGGCTACTCGAGTAATGGTCTATATAACTTTGTAGATTACTCGAGTGGTCCCTCGAGTAACTTCTTCCAAATTTTGGCAATGCTTCACTAGATGAAATTCTTTGTGATTACTCGAGTGGCTACTCGAGTAATGGCTTCCCTTACTCGAGTGGTTACTCGAGTAAGCCTTCACAAAAATGGTTCATCACTCCAATGCTTACTCCAAGTAATACTTTGCCACTTTGTTCAAATTCATTTGTTTGTTATCAAATTCTTTTATATCATTGATCCAATCTTTGTTATCATCAAAACATATGTGATCTAACATTCTCCCCCTTTTTGATGATGACAAAACTTGGTGATTTTGAACAAAGTTTTTGAAATTGAGTTTTGAGACATATGCTTCCTAAATTCTTTTCATATGAAATCTTTTGTTGAATTTAAACTTCAAAACTCTTTTGAAATAACTTATTAAAGATCTTTTCAAAGTTTTTGTTCTTATATTTACTTGTTTACCTTGCATACACAATCAAAAACACATTAGTCCCAAAATGCAATATAATTTGAATGAAATGTCATAAAGGAACAAATTGCATAATGAAGAATTCAATACATAATCAAACTTTAGAATTCAAAGATAAAAGCTTAAAAGCGCCCTAAAGCCCCATACACCCAAATCCCAATACACTAACTCAGCTATTCATCACAAAATCACTCAAGCTCTTCTCCCCTGTTTTGTCTTCATCACAAAGGTGGAATCAATCATGAGGAGGAGTAGGTGGCTTGGCTTCTGAGATAGAAGTGACAGGAAATGCCAATGATTCATATGAACCATTTGAACTAGAAGGATCTGAAGATGATGGTTCAGGATCAGGAAGGTTCACTGGCGGTGTCTGAAGATCCTCTGGAGGATTCACCTGAGATGAAGGGTAAGGAACTAGAGAAGTAATTTCTACTTCCTCTATAGCAACCGATAACGACACAAGCACCTCCTTAATACGTGTAGGTGAGGCAATGGAAGTAGATATGGGCTCAGGCTGAACAGGCTAAGGTGGATTATCAGTGGTGATGTGGATAGGCTCGGATGTGTCAGGGTATGGCATAGAGAACAAGACATTACTAGGTCCACTCTTAGAGGGTCTATGCTCAGTAGGTATAGAGGGTCCAGGTTCAGAGACAAGTATGGGCTCAGGAGTAACTGAAGGACCAGGAATAGAGGATCCAAATGCCATAGCATCAAGTCTAGCAACAATGGATCTCAGAAGCTTACCCTGGGCACTTTGTTCAGCAAGCAACTCTTTATGCCTCTTATCCATCTTTTCCATAAGTTGTCCCATCTTCTCATTCATATGAGTTACCAATTTTGCATTGGTATTCACAATATCAATATGAAAACTCCTCAGGATGTTCTCCATGAATATTTGCATTACGGCACCAAAGAAGGATGGAGAAGATGTGTTGGCTGGAGCAGAAGACTGTGTGTCATCCATTCGGCTTGTTGATGTGTCAGTCTTCTTCTTTTTCTTGGGACTTGCTTCTAGAGGTGTTTTCAAAGGAATCTCAATATTCAACTTTCCAATTTGATTCCTTCCCACTGGTGCTAACCTCTTAACCGGCTCCATACTCTCCAGATACCAATTCTTGTTCTTCTTGAGAAACAAGGAAATAAGTTAAGGATAAGGCATTGGAGTAATAGGTCTTCCTTCATATCTATACCTCTTGATCTCATTGAAGATATACTCTCCCAAGTCCTTTTGCTCTTTGAGGATCAATGAGGCAAATTTCCTGAAGTCCCTCTCAATGAAATGAGTGAAATTATTGGATTTGTTCACCATGGCTCTAGAATAGATATACCATAGGACTCTATGAAAATCACTTATATCACTCGAATTGAAGTTGAGGGGTCCTACTATCTTACCAGGTTTGAGGATAGAGAATATTTGGTTTGAATCAAGGTTAGGGTAATCATCATCAAGAGGATTTTCTATTCCTAACCAGGTATTGATTCTAGAAGGTGAGATTAGAATTCTTTATCCCCTAACCTTAGAAGTCATTTCTTCTTCCACAGACTTCCTAACGTGATTATTAATAGGTTCGAGGTTACAATAAAAATGTCTCACTATCTTGGTGCAAAATAGAAGTTTGATAAAGAGCCAGGGCATATAGGAATCAAGGTAGGGACTCAGATTGAATTTCAATACCTCTTGAAGCACCTTGTAGTTAATGTAGTGCATCTTGCACACATTTCTTCTTGCAAAATGACTCAGGTACTTATGAGATTCTTCAAGCTTGCTCACGTTGAATTCTTTTGGTGGAAATGTGATTTCTTCATCCCTTTCTTCTATTTGGCTTGAGGATTGCCCTTTCTTTGCTTCCTTAGATTGGAAAGCTTCCTCAAGCATGCCTACCATGACTTTGGTAAGCTTCTCATCAACCTTAGGCTTTTTTAGAGGTTTGGGAGAAAAGGTTGGTATGTCGGATGAATCAAAGGAAGGAGGAGATGGTTCTTTTGTTGCTTTGCCTCTTCCTGTAGGTAAACTCTTCTTGGATTGAGCTCTTGTGGCAATGGCTCCTTAATCACAACCCCTTTCACCTTAGGTTTAGCTTGCGGCTTGGATTTTGGTTTGGGAGAAATTTTCCTCTTCTTGGTAGGAGGAGAGGAATGTGAATCAGAGGGTTAATATTGCTCAGAAGACTTAGAAGGAGTGCTAAGATTTGGAGATTTTGTCCTCACCATTGTGATTTTAGAAAAATGAAAATCTCAGAAAAACAGAGACGAGTGTTGTGAGTAGGGTAGATGATTTAGAGCAATCTGAGAGGTTTTTGAAGGTGTAAATCACTGGGTTTTGACGGTTATGGGAAGAGAGAAAGATTTTGGAAAGTTTTTGTGAGAGCACTAGGAGAATCACTCGAGGAGATTTTATGAGAAATGACCGAGTATCGACTTGAAATAACCTAGAGCCCGACATCACTCGAGAACTTACTCGAGTGATCATAAGCTTCACTCGGGTAACTAATCGAGTGATTATACAAAAAATTTTAAAATACAGCAAAATTTGATCGTGTACCTGGCATGAATAATATTGTAATTATCCATGTATATTCCCTTGATCATTTGATATCTCTTTAGAACAGATTTGAACTAAAACTCAGTTGATTTGAAATTTGGACCCAGGTTCACTCGAGTCCTTACTCAAGTAATATTGAGGTTCACCGAGGCCTTCCTCGAGTAAGCTGTCTCTTTACCTTCTGACTATTCATTTCCAACCGTTGTGCCGTTTCATTTGAAATTAATGCTTCACTGGCACATTTCCAAGATCATTACTCGAGTGGTTACTCGAGTAATACATCCATTACTTCAAGGTGTCACTCCAGTAATGGTCATTACTTGAAATTGTCACTCCAGTAATGCTCATTACTTGAGGTTGGCACTCCAGTAATGTTGTCCTCTGTTAACCTCTGCTATTCATACTCCAAAACATATTATTAAGATCCTGCAAAACAAATTGCTAGAAACTCTGAAGCTTAAGTTAGTAATCATCAAAACATCAATAAATAATATCATCTAACATTTTGTAAACAATAAATAACTTACAATTCATTGGGATTTACCATTCCTAATTCTTGTCTAATATATAAAAATTGATCTTTTGCAAGAGGTTTTGTGAAGATATCAACTAGTTGAAGATGAGTTGGAATGAATATCACTTTGACATCTTTCTTTTGGACATGATCTCTGATAAAGCAATGTCTAACATCAATATGCTTGGTTCTGGAATGTTGAACAAGATTCTTTGCCAAGCTTATCGTGCTAGTGTTGTCACAGTATATTGGTGTTTCTTTCAAATAAATACCAAGATCCTGGAGTTGTTGCTTTAGCCATATTACTTGTGCACAACAACTTGATACTGCAACATACTCAGCTTCTGTTGACGAAAGAGACACTGTAGTTTGTTTCTTGCTAAACCATGATATACGTGAGCCTCCAAGAAACTGTCCTTATCCACTTGTACTCTTTTTTTCCGTCTTGTATCCTCCATGTTCAGAGTCTGAGTATGCAACTAGATATTCACTTCTTTCTTTGGGATACCAGAGACCCAATTCTGGTGTGTCAGCAAGATATCGAAAGATTCATTTGACGGTTTCAGCATGTGACTCTTTTGGTGCTGATTGATATTTTGCACACATACCCACACTGAATTGAATGTCAGGCCTGCTTGCAGTGAGATAGAGTAATGATCCAATCATTCCTCTATATTTTGTGATGTTGTAATCTTTTCCTTTGACATCTACATCAAGCAATATGATTGAGCTCATGGGTGTGTCCATTCCATTTGCTTCATCTAATCCATACTTCTTCAATAGCTCTTTCAAATATTTAGTTTGAGATATGAAAATTCCATTCTTTCTTTGTTTGATTTGCAAACCGAGAAAGAAATTCAATTCTCCCATCATTGACATCTCAAACTCCCCCTGCATTATCTCAGAAAATTCTTTACACAGTTTCATTAGTAGTACCGAAAACTATATCATCAACATATATTTGCACAATTAATATATCATCACGTTTTCATTTTGTAAAAAGTGTTGTATCAACTTTTCCTCATACAAAACCTTGATCAATAAGAAATTTACTGAGCCTTTTGTACCATACTTTAGGAGCTTGTTTTAAACCATATAAAGCCTTTTTGAGTTTAAAAACATGGTCAGGTTTGGTTACATCTTCAAAACCTAGAGGTTGTTTTACATATACTTCTTCCATGATGTAGCCATTTAGAAATGCACTCTTTACATCCATTTGATAGAGTTTGAATCCTTTAATGCATGCAAAGGCTAAGAGTACTCGTATAGATTCCAATCTAGCCACTGGAGCATACGTTTCCTCATAATCAATTCCTTCTTCCAAATTATAGCCTTTGGCCACCAATCTTGCCTTATTTCTGACAATAATTGCAGATTCATCAAGTTTATTCTTGAATACCCATTTAGTGCCAATGATCGAATGATCCTTAGGTTGGGGTACTAAATCCCAAACTTGATTTCTTTCAAATTGGTTTAGTTCTTCTTGCATTGCTATAACCCAATCATTGTCTGATAGAGCTTCGTCAATGTTAGAAGGTTCAATCTTAGAAATGAATGCAAAAAAACTTACTTCATTGAAAATTCTATTTCTAGTTTTGATTCCTTCATTCACATCTCCTATGACTTGATCTAGGGGATGACTCTTATTGTATTTCCAGGCTTTAGGTTGTCCTAGTGACTGATCTTCTTCCTTGGTTTGATCAACTTCTGGAATAAGAGATTTAGAAATATATTGACCATTTTCTTGATTTAAAACAACTTCCTGCTTATCATCAATAGTTTTGTCAGAGGATTCAAATTCATTAAGTACAACGTGAATTGATTCTTCAACAACATATATTCGTTTATTGAAAATTCTATATGCTTTACTTCGGTTAGAATATCCTAGAAAAATTCCTTTATCTGTTCTAGAATCAAATTTTCCTAAGTTATCTTTACCATTATTATGAATGAAACACTTACAACCGAAGATGTGTAAATGAGCAAGATTCGGCTTCCTTCCTTTGTATAGCTCGTGTGGTGTCTTTCCAAGTTTTGTTCTAATGTAGGCTCTATTTGAAATATAGCATGCTGTGCTCATTGCATCGGCCCAGAAAACTTGAGACACGTTCTTTTCATTCAGCATTGTTCTAGCCATTTCAGTGAGCAATCTATTCTTACATTCCATGACTCCGTTTTGTTGAGGTGTCCTTGGAGCATAGAAATTTTGATCAATGCCATTAGTATCACAATATTCTTCAAAGGCTTGATTTTCAAATTCTCCACCGTGATTTGTCCTGATACCTGCAATGGACATACCTTTCTCATTTTACACTTTCTTGGCAAAAACAATGAATTCTACAAAGGTTTCATCCTTTGATGACAGAAAAATAGTCCATGTAAATCTAGAGAAATCATCAACAATGACCAATGAATATAAGTTGCCATCAAGGCTTTTAACTCTTGCTAGACCAACTAAATCCATATGTATCAATTGAAGTGGTCGATTTGTTGTAATCTCATTTTTCGATTTGAAAGATGATTTAATTTGTTTACCCTTTTGACATACGTCACAAATCAAATCATTTTTAAAACTTACTTTGGGTAATCCAAGAACTAAATCCTTTTTTAGTAGTTTGCCTAGTTAGTACATGTTGACATGAGCTAGTCTCTTATGCCATAACCAACTTTCATCGGCATTACTCAGAAAACAATTTTCAGAATCACTTCTATTGATATCAAGAGTATAGCAGTTACCTTCCCTTTTTACTCTGAGCTTTGCCTTGATATTTTTCTTATCAAGTTGTAAGTCTTTCTTGTTAACAATCAAGCATTCCTCTGAATCAAATATTATCCAGTTGTCTTTATCTGCACTTTGACTTACGCTTAGCAAATTATGACACAAGCCTTCAATGTAATATACACCTTTGACTTGTATTCCTTTGTCATTTTTAATTTCACCAATTCCTGCTATTCTTCTGGATTGATTTCCTCCAAATTTTACCTTTCCACCTTCCTTTGGTTGCAATGTGGTAAAACTTTCGAAATCATCTGTCATATGTCTAGAGCATCCACTGTCTATGTACCACTTGTTGTTTTTGGATGCTTTAAGACATATCTGTAAACAAATATGATTAAGTCTTAGGTACCCACATCTTTTTGGGTCCTTTTGGGTTAGTACAAGAATTTTTTGGTACATATGAACCTTTAGGTACCCATTTGTAGGTTCCTATATTTCCTTTCTTCCTATGAATGCATGATGAAGTATAATGACCTTTTCTATTACAATAATTACAATGTGCAAAAGGATTTGATGTATGCACAGAATGCTGAAAATAATTTAAATATGATTTACCTCCAGCTTTCTTTCTTTCTTTCCTTCTGTCTGATTTTGGATCGTATCCAATTCCAAACTGATCATTCACAAATTGTTGAGCTTTTAATATCACATTTAGCATTTCACTTCATTTAGTGAATTTTTCAAGAGATTTAGTGAGATTAGTGTTTTTATTTTTCAAAGAAGTGCAATATTCACAATCCTTTTCAAAATTTTCTTTAAGCTCTACTTCAAGAGCTTTGTATTTCTTTTTGAAAACAACTAGTTCTTTAACCACTTTGATGAATTCAGAATGTAAAGCATTATATTCGGAAAGTAATTCATCATAGGTAGGATCAGAATCAGTTACCTCTTATTCTGTTTCCTCTTGAGCAACTAGACAGATATTGGCTACTTCCTCTTCATCGCTTTCTTTGTCAGAAAAACTATCTCCCCATATGGCAGATATAAAGGCTTTCTTCTTGTTGTAGAATTTTCCTTTTCTCTTTTCTTTATTCTTCTGAATCAGTTCTAGACATTCTGATTTGAAATGTCCTGGCTTTCCGCATTCATAGCAGATGATGTGTTCGTTATTACTTGTTCCTCCTTTCTGAAAGTTTTTGAATCCTTGGCCTTTCTTATAAAAATTTCTAAATTGTTTTATGATTAGGCCCATTTCATCATCGTCTAGCTCTTCATCTTCATCTTGTTCTTCTTCTTTTGCTTTCAGTGCTATACCTCTTTTCTTCTTGTTGCCAATATCATCTAGTTCTCGTTTGAACTTTAATTTGCTTTCATATTCAGAAAGGCTTCCGAATAGAGAAGCAACCGATTGCATTGATTCACCTTTTGCTTCCTTAATTGCAGTGACCTTTGCCTCCCGTCTTTAGAAAAAATATTTAAAATCTTTTGTACTTGGGTATGTTGGTCATAGACTTTTCCAAGTGTTGCAAGTTGATTAACAAGGTGAGTATATCTAAGTTCAAATTCAACTATCGACTCACCTGATTTCATTCGAAGAAAATTAAACTTAGTAACCAGAGTATTGATCCAGTTTTCTTTTATTCCTGAAGTTCCTTCATGAGCTATTTCCAAGGCTTCCCATATTTCTTTAGTTGTTTGGAGTGTGCAGATTCTGAAGTACTCATTTTGACTCAAGGCACTTTAAATCATTAGAATTGCTTTGCTGTTGAGTGTAATGAGTTTTTTTGTCATTCTTATCATATTCTGTTGGTGTCTTAGGAACTCTTTGTGAATCTACAATCTTTTCAGGTTTATAGTTTCCACTCTCAAACATATCTCATAGCCAATATTCAATAGCCATTACGAAGACTTTGAACTTCGCTTTCCAAAATGAGAAGTGTTTGCTATTGAAACCCAGAGGTTTGTGATAGAAGCTCCGTCGGGAAGAATGCCTTCACCCATGCTTGCCATTGGATTGTTCTTAGGCTGTTAAATCTTAACAAGAAGACCTACGCTCTGATACCAAATGTTAGTGCAAGCGTTTCACCTAAAAGGGGGTGAATTGGGTAATAACAAATAATTTCGTTGCGTATAAGAAAATTGACAAAATATTTAAAGCAGTTAAAAGAAAAGAGAAATATCACCGAAGTGTACATCAGGTGTTATACTGGTTCGGCCACAACCACTTTGACCTACGTCTAGTCCTCAGAGCGTCTCTGAGAGTTTCATTATATTCTCTAAGATTCAGTGGGTTCTTGGCACCTCAGTACACAGTAAATTCCTTCACCTGGACACTCGCTCCCCCTTACACGTTGTAATCAAATCCCCAACTCAAGGTTCCACTACCTTAAGTTGTCTCAATAACAAATATTGAGTTTGTAATGAAAAACTCTCTCATAGAGAAAATATGTAATCACTGAAGTACAATGAATGAGTATATGAAAACAAAGCACTAAGAGTGTGTTGATCAGTGTATTCTCAGTTCTTGTGTCTTATATTCTTCTCTTTGAATGCTCCATATATATAGATGATTTGTAATGTCTGTTGGAAGCAATTCAAACATGTCTGTTAGAGTTGCGTAGCAACGGTTGACTATTCTTTGAATTTGAAAACTATCCGTTTGCGGTAGGTAGCGGTAGGTGAACGTTCAGACACTTTATTTGACTTTGCTCTTCTTGTATGATCTCTTCATTATTTCTTTGCAAATGTACTTAGGATACTAATGCAATGAAGAGTTAATCATATAGATAAAAATCTAATAAACATTCGATCTAAAATATAATTTCTGGACTGCCTTACTCGAGTGGCTACTCAAGTGATTAAGTTTGCTACTCGAGTAGTCCCTCGAGTAAACCTATAAAAAATATGGCAGGGAGCAATTCAACATTTTATATATGATATTATTCGGGTAAGACATGGAGTGAGATATATCACAAACATTGGAAATACCTGATTACTTGAGTGGCTACTCGAGTGGCCTTCACTTTTCTTCACACCTTACTCGAGTGGTTCCTCAAGTAGATTTCAAATAACCTGCAGATTACTCGATTACTCCCTCGAGTAATTGCATGAAATTCTTGGCCTACAGTTTGGTTTCTGATTACTCGAGTGGCTACTCGAGTAATGCTTCAAATAACTCTGCAGATTACTCAGGTGGTCTTTCGAGTAATGCCTCATTTTTAACCTGGTTACTCGAGTGGTTACTCGAGTAAAGTGTTGCATATCTTGGCCGAGAGCTACTGGAAGATTTTAGACCTGCTTACTCGAGTGAGGCTTTTGCAAATTACTTGAGTGGTCCCTCGAGTAACTTCTTCCAAATTTTGGCAGTGCTTACTGGATGAAATTCTCTGTGATTACTCGAGTGGCTACTTGAGTAATGGCTTCCCTTACTCGAGTGGCTACTCGAGTAAGCCTTCACAAAAATGGTTCATCACTCCAGTGCTTACTCCAAGTAATACTTTGCCACTTTGTTCAAATTCATTTGTTTGTTATCAAATTCTTTTATATCATTGATCCAATCTTTGTTATCATCAAAACATATCGGATCTAACAATCAATGGTGTAGGATGAAAGGAGAATTTTATGAAACAATACTCCACCATTCCTCTTGTCCTCTCACATCAAGCAAGGGGGAAAAAGATGAGTTCAAGCATAATTAAACTTTAGACCATATTGTATATACACAAAAGTCAGGGAGTTGGTAACTTTGGAATTGAAATAATCATGTAATTCAAAGGAAAATGAGTAGAACTTTTATGACACAAAATTGTTTGATCTTTCTCTTGCCTCCATTTCATCCAAGCCACAAGAAAGGAAGAGAGAGAGTGAGTTCAAGAGGTTTCATGTTCTAGAGAGAAGGAAGAAGGGAAATCTTAAGGTAAGAGTTGGTTTCTTAAGTAATTTCTTGTAGTATTCCATAGATCCTTCTCTAAACCTTTCTTTTTCAAGGAGAGAGAGAGAGGAGATGCCTAGAGAGAGAGGATTCAAGATCTCAAGAGGTAACTTCACAAACCTTAGATCTAAACTAGTATGGTATTGTTGTTGAGGTTTGTGTTTCGTTTTAGTGATTTTTGGTTGAGTTGTGAATTTGGAAAGCCCTAACCCTAAGGGGTTATGCTACCCAAATTTCTTTAAATCATGGTTAAGATGTGTTTAAATGAGTTAATAAAGGATTAGAAGTGGAAAAGTACAAGTTTTGGAAGCTAAAACACAAAACTCTATTTTTCCATTTTGTGAACTTTTGGCCATCATTGTTTTAGGGGGAAGGAGCTGGATTTTCATGAAATAGATTGTTCCATTGGATTCAGTGGGCAAAAATAGGTAGGTTTACAATTAGTCACTTTTTTCGGAAAAGGCCAAAAAAGCATAATTACAAAAACGCTCCTAAAACCCTAAATTGGGGCTGTCAAGGGTATTTTCATAATTTTATAGTGAATTTGATGATTTTGAGCTTGGAAATGGATTCCTTGGGTGAAAATATGTCAGGATAGTCCTAATCAAAATTTTGGAAAAATGTGCCATTGGCCAGATACAGCGAGGCCGAGCTGGGGTCCCGGGGGCATTTTCGTAAATTTTCACCATAGACTAATATAACCACAAGAAACATTATGGAAGAGTCTAACCTGATACTTGGATAGGTTATGACCTATTTCTTGTACATTTAATATTTTAGGACTGAGTTGGAAGCCGGAAGCGACACGTTTTAGGAGGCACATTAGAAAGGGCTTTAACGAACTTTTAGGTAGGAACATTATCCTTCATATATCATGCCATAGTTATGTAATTGTGTAGATGCCATTGTTTGTAAATGCGCTTTATTAATCAACATGGTTTGCCTAGAGAGGGCATTTAGTGTTGGGGTGTACTTACACTAGGAGTTGGTGGAAGTTCAACCAGTGTAGATTGTGAGGATGGGCCCTACTTATGTATACGTGACGATGATGTGTTTATATTATTCATTAATTAGTGCATACTTTGGCACATGTCATATTTACTTTTTGCATTTCTACAAAAGATAGTATGTTTCTACGGGGATTTTTTTGAAATCTCACCCTATTTTTAAAAGAAACATTCTAGCAGGTGCTAGTAGGACAAAAAACAAAGGTACATATATGGAGAAGTGACTTGCACATGTCTCGAGGCGAGGTTGAAGATGGTGGTTATAATTAGTTTATGCTTTAGATATTTTGGGATATCCTGTATTTATTAAAACTTCCCCTATATTTTGTATTTCGTTGACGAACAACGTTGAGATTGTAAATGAATACTTTTATCAGTATAATTGTATTTTTCTGTATACCCATGAAATCTTGTCTTTATTACTCTTTGATTATCGAAATGGAAATAGGTGTTGACAATTGCTAAAGAAATAAAATCAAGCAAATTGAAGAATCAAAAGCATCCATATAAAGTCAGCAAATCAGATTCGGTCATCACAAGTAGAACTACCCAAACACACATAACTCTGATTTTTATCACAATCCCACATAAAGCAACAAATTTAACACCAACAAGAAAAAAGGAGAAAACGATAGCACAACCTGCGTATTGTATGAAGCGAAGTCACTACATTCAAATTGAAGGTTAAAGGAGATTTGGGATACTCACCTCACTTAGATTCTAGTAGAGGAGGAGAGCGAGCCAAGACAAGTCCACCACGAGAGCGAGCCACGACCACTCCGCCTAATTCTGTCGGCTTTCTCTTTTCTCTGTTTTGTTCTCGCTCCTAGAAAGATCCCAAGACTGCCGCTTCCCCAATCTCTCAGTTCCCTCCGGTGACGGTGTATTAGAAACTAAGGGTATTTGTGTAATTTGTAAAGGTGTAAATTTGTAATTTGTAATAGTTATTTGTAAGAGGTATGTTGGTCAGTCAATATAAAAAGGTCACATGAGCAATGGCCTTTGTGTGGATTCCAGATATGTCATTAGGATATGAAGAATACTCTGATTGTATCTATCGTTGTTGATTCAATAGAAATTATTGCAATTTCCCCATATGTTGTTTCCAGGATTCTTGGGTTATACTGTTTAACATGGCATCAGAGAACCGGGCCGGATCCATCTAATTCACCAGATTTTCAAGAAAAGCCCACTTGTCTTGAAACAAGCCCTTGAATGGATTTTCAAGAAAAGCCCACTTTTCTTGCCTGATCCACCAACGGCCTTTCAAGAAGCATCGTGTTGTCAGTATTGAATTTTCAAGAAGACCTCCTATTTTCCACGCTCCATGCTATTTCGTCTCTATTCCTAGATCCCCTTCACCTAACGGATTCTCAAGAAAAATCCGATCACCTCAATGCCGTTCCTCGCTTAGGGCTGAATCTTGCTCCCAATCGTCCCTCTCGCTTGAGTTTCGCTGCCGATCGTCATTCTCGCTGCCGATCGTCATTCTCGCTCGAGTCTTTTTTCTAGGTCGACAAAGCATGATTCTCCATCCTCACACCCGATTCGCCATGGGAGATTCCAAATCACCGGCTGACTCACCTTCGTTCACCCATCCTCTCTTTCTCCATCCATCCGACACCCAGGGTGCTACCATCATCTCTCACGTCCTCACCGGGGTTGACAACTACACCGTGTGGAGTAGATCATTGAAGATTGCCCTCAAAGGCAAGCACAAACTGGGATTCGTAGATGGCAGTTGCAGAAGGGAATCTCAACCAGCAGAGCTTTGAGAACAATGGAACCGATGCGACATCGTGGTTCTTTCTTGGTTATTGAATTTAATATCCAAGGAATTAGCCAGTGGAATTATTTTCTTTGAGAATGCGCACCATGCCTGGACAGATCTGAAAGACAGATTCGACAAGAAATCAGGTTCGCGTATTTTCGCCTTACACCGTGAAATCAATTGTCTCCAGCAACGGTCTAGTTCTATCACTTCTTACTACTCCAAATTAAAGGAGCTATGGGAGGAACAATCGGCTATTTTTGCCATTCCTACTTGTACTTGTGACACCTCCAAGGCTTATGCGGACATGGTGCAACAGCAGAAGCTCCTGAAATTTCTCATGGGTCTTAATGACTCCTACTCGCAGGCTCGAAGCCAGCTCCTCCTTATGTTGCCCATGCCTTCCGTCAATGATGCCTATGGGATGATTCTCCAAGACGAGACCCAAAGGTCTTTGGCCAATGGCGACAAAAATGGACCTATCGAAGGTATCGCCATGATAGCAAAAGGCAGAGAACATGGCAGAGGACGAGACCATAGAGACACTGGAATCGAATGTTCTCACTGCTCAAAACGAGGGCATTCAAGGGAGAATTGTTATGAATTTATGGGATATCCGCCTAACTATAGAGGTCCTAAGGCCAAGCAGAACAGAACTGTGACTGGTGGTGGAGCAGGTATCCTAAGTGACGCTGAAGTACATGCCAGCGATGCAAGCACTGTAACTCCAACATTCACTAAAGAACAGTATGATCAAATCTTACAGATGCTGAAGCAATCTATCGAGCCACTGTACATGCCTTAACTGGTACAGGTTTGGCTATTCCCCTAGATAAAATGTCTTCTGATAATAATATGCTTTCTGATGTTACTTGGATTCTGGACTCTGGAGCCACAACCCATATGGTTGGGGATTTGGCTTTGTTAGATAGTCATAGAATATATACTGGACCCATCAAGTCCATAAGGATACCAGATGGTAGAAGAGTTTCGGTCACCCATATAGGGTCTGTTAAACTCACAAATGACATAGTCTTAGATGATGTACTGTATGCTCCCTTACTTCAGTTTAATCTAATATTAATATCTAAAGTAACTAGAAAACATAATTGCTTTGCATCCTTCTACCCTGAACTTTGTTTGATGCAGGGCCTTCAGGGTGTGAAGATGAGGATGATTGGTAAACAAGTTGGGGGACTATACATCTTGAAAATTCCAAGAAAATGTGACACTGTCAATATAGTTCAGAGTAGAGACAGAACTCAGGATAATGATGATTGTTACATGTGGCATAGGAGAGTTGGTCATGGGCCACCTTCTATTATGAAACATATGCATATTCCCAATGTAAAGAATTCTGGTATAGTGCAATGTTGTGAAATTTGTATTCAAGCAACACAAACCAAGTTTCCTTTTAATTCTAGTTGTATAAAGACCCAACATTGTTTTGAATTGATACATGTTGATGTGTAGGGCCCTTACAATACTCCAACACACCAAGGTTTTCAATATTTTTTGACTATTGTTGATGATTTCTCTAGGGGCACTTGGGTATTTCTTATAAGATCAAAATCTGAATCTTTGATGCATATTAAGGCCTTTTATGCGTACATTGAGACTCAATTTTCTACTAAAATAAAGCGGATTAGAAGTGATAACGGAAATGAATTTGTGAACCATGAATCTGCACAGTTCTTTAGAGAAAAGGGGATAATTCATGAAACTAGTTGCCCTTAACCCCAGAACAGAATGGAGTTGTAGAAAGGAAACATAGGACAATTATGCAAATAACTATAGCATTAATATTACAAAGCAATGTTCCAATAGAATATTGGGGGGAAAACCGTAAAAATGGCAGCTCACCTACTAAACAGATTGCCTTCTAAGATATTAGGTTTTAAGAGCCCATATGAAAAGATATATGGTTCTGTACCTCCTTTAAATCTATTGCGTGTTTTTGGTTGTAAGGCATATGCTACTGAGTTAAAAACTAATGATAAGTTGCAGGCTAAATCTATTCCCTGTGTGTTTCTTGGATACCCTGACAATAAAAAGGGATTTTTACTGCTGGATATCAAAAATAAAATAATATTTGCAAGTAGGCATGTGAGATTTCTTGAAAACCAATTTCCCTTTACTGATTTGGAACCAAAACAGCAAGGGGGATCGCATTGTGAAGGTAAGAACTTATTTTGGTTTGACTCATTAGATCAAACACAAATGAATATAAAAGAACCAAGTTCCATTCGCTCTGATTCTAGTCCACTGGAAAGATCGGATTCAACCTTGGATTCTAATTATGTTAATGTGCCTATTGAGTCAAACAGAATTAGGCCTATAAGAGATAGAAGGCCCCCAATCTGGTCTAATGATTTTGTTTGCTCCATGCTCACATCCGAACCTCCACAAGGTAAAGTAAGTAAGTGTCTCTATCCTATAGAAAATTATATGTCATATGATAATATTTCTGCCTAACATCTATGTTTTCTGTGTTCAATAGATATTGTTGTAGAACCATCCAACTTTTATCAAGCTGTTAAGAGTGCAGAATGGGTTAAAGCCATGCAAGAGGAAATGAATGCACTTGAAGCAAATAACAGATGGACAATAGTTGAGCTACCCAAAGATAGGAAACCCATAGGTTGCAAATAGGTGTTCAAGGTAAAATATAACTCTGATGGTAGCATTGATAGATATAAAGCTAGACTTGTTGCTAAGGGATATAGCCAACAAGAAGGAATCGACTATCATGAAACTTTCTCACTAGTCGTAAAAATGATTACGGTTTGAATAGTTATGAAATTGGCAGCTGTTAATAATTGGAATATTTATCAAATGGATGTGAGTAATGCGTTTTTGCAGGGAGATCTTGATGAAGAGGTGTACATGAGTATACCTCAAGGGTATAAGAGTAAGGGGGAGCGTATGGTTTGTAGACTAAATAAATCCCTTTATGGCTTAAAACAAGCCTCAAGACAATGGAATCATAAATTGTCAGAGGCGTTAGTCAAAGGGGGCTTTGAGCAAAGTAAGAATGATTATTCTTTGTTCATATCTAGTGATGGTGATAATATTGTGTTGGTGTTAGTTTATGTTGATGATTTGTTAATAACTGGAAATTTAGAAATGGCTATTTCTAGGACTAAGAAGTTGTTGCATGATAATTTTAAAATCAAAGATCTAGGAAACATGAAATACTTCTTAGGGATTGAGGTAGCTAAATCCAAAAATGGAATAGTGCTGTCACAGCAAAAATATGTGCTTGATTTATTATTTGAGACAGGGTTAAGTGGCTGCAAACCAGAAAGTCTGCCTATGTCACCCACCTTGAAGCTATCACCATTTCAAGAAAAGGTTAATAAAAGGGAAGAACTGCTGGGAGATCCAGAAAGATATAGACGGCTGGTTGGTAAGCTAATATACTTAACAATGACAAGACCTGATATCTGTTTCTCTATACAGGTTCTTTCCCAATTTATGCAAACACCAATGAAGGTGCATATGGCAGCTACTTTGAAGGTAGTCAAATATCTAAAAGGAACTCCAGGATTGGGGATTTTTCTGAGTGCAAAAGGAGCTCCAGAGCTGAAGTGTTTCTGTGATTCTGATTGGGTAGCATGTGCAATAACAAGAAAGTCAGTAACTGGGTATCTCTTGAAGTTTGGAGACTCACTCATTATGTGGAAAACCAAGAAACAAAATACTGTTTCAAAATCCTCAGCTGAAGCGGAATACCGGGCACTTAGTATGGCAACTTCAGAGGTTGTTTGAGTACTGGGGTTGCTGAAAGATTTGTACATTGATCACAAAGCTCCAATAAACACCTTTTGTGATAGCAAGGCAGCAATACACATTGCTGCAAATCCAGTGTTTCATGAGCGCACCAAACACATAGAGATAGACTGTCACTTTGTGCGAGAAAAATGGGCACAAGGAGTAATTGATTTAAAATATGTAAGGTCAAGCAATCAGCAAGCAGATCTTCTCACAAAAGCAGTTGGGAAGAATATACAGAAGCATCTATTAAGCAAGTTAGGGACTGTAAATGTATATGGCCCCAAACTTGAGGGGGAGTATTAGAAACTAAGGGTATTTGTGTAATTTGTAATGTGTAAATTTGTAATTTGTAATAGTTATTTGTAAGAGGTATGTTGGTCAGTCAGTATAAAAAGGTCACATGAGCAATGGCCTTTGTGTGGATTCCAGATATGTCATTAGGATATGAAGAATACTCTGATTGTATCTATCGTTGTTGATTCAATAATAGAAATTATTGCAATTTCCCCATATGCTGTTTCCAGGATTCTTGGGTTATACTGTTTAACACGGTGTCACTGGAGTCACCTTCCTGATTCTCGCCTCACCGAGCTCTCACAATGAAGATGCTCCTAGTCCCGCTCTGCTTTGGTTCTCGAGATGCCAGCCACCTCCTGTAGCTTGTCTGGCTCTTTTCTTTAGGGCTTCTAATTCTAGCTCCAAAAATGGTGCTGTCCTCGTAATTCATTGGCTCCAGAATTCCCCTCTCTTCATAAAAAAACGATGACGTTCCCGAACTCCTTCCAGTATCTCTTTTCATTCCCATATAATCCACGTCACCTGAGGAAAGACAAAGAATCATTTAACCATAATAACAAAAACCAACATAGCATAGAATAGATATAATCTGGCACCTTTTTTTTATATTTTTTAATGTTAAAATTGTAAACTATTATTATTATTATTATTATTAAGACTAAACTATTTCTATTTCATTTTAAATCTAAGGTATTTACAATCTAAATCCCATAAATAATGCACCACTCTAATTTGATCTTATAATAGCTCTCCCCTCTAATTTAAAGATTTGTTGAATTTATCAACCTCATTTAGAACTTTCATATTTCAAATAACTTTATATGGGATAGGAAAAATCTCATTAAAAGACAGTTGAATTACCTAACTTAAAAAATGGGTCGCTGGATTTAATAAATTATAGATAAGGATATGTAGCACAGTTAAGGATTTTAAAATCTTCGGAAATATTTAGAATGCCCCTATGTAAATGGGAAGAAAAGAGAATTAATTTGAACTTCGTAATGTATCCCCATTTAACGTAATCAATTCCATAGAAACTTCAGTTTTCAAACATAATTATGGGTTTACTTGTTCAACTTTCAAACATAATCACACTAAACCCGAAGATGAGTTGGTTATGGCTGGTTGGAACAAAGATAATCCCTTCAAATACCAAGATGGGTCAGCCAAGAATGGGATGCAACTATTCATGAATGAGTTAGCCATTCTTGGAGTATTTCCAGGGGTTTGTGTTCTTCTACTCCCTTCCTTTTCTGTTGAATATTCTTAGATCAGATTTAGGTGGTTAGAACCTTGTGTCCCGTTTCTGTTCAATCAGAAAATTAATTACCCTAAGCTCATTAATTACCATATAGCTATATAGCCTGAGTCATTTGTAGAATTGGTGAAAATATCAATTATGTTTTAAAAATGGAAGTGAAGTGTTAAAAGAAAAATTTATTATGTTAAATGTGAATAAATTATGAGTTCAAATTAATTCTATTTTCTTCCCATTTACATAAGGGCATTTTGGACATTTCATAAGATTTTAAAATTTCTAATTGTGCTACATAACTTTATCTATAATTTGTTTAATTTAGTGACCCATTTTATAATATAAGTAATTCAACTGTATTTTAATAGGATTTTTCCTAATGATTAATCAAATAAAACATAATAAAAAATAAAAAAATAAATTAAAGCAAATTTCTGACGGATTTTCCGTCGGAAATTCCGTCCTAAATTAAATATTCCAATGAAATTTCTGACGGAATTGTTCCATATGAATTTCCTTCGGACATTGGACGAATTTTGTGACAGAATTTTTTTCCGTCTCAAAATCCATCGGAAATGGACATTTTTTTTTGTAGTGGTGGTGGAGGAGGAGGGTGAAGAGGAGGAGGAGGACGAATGAAAAGAACTCTCTGGCGTCTAATCATGAGGAGGGAGAGAAGGACGAGATTATGAAAATGTGCTTTTTAGAAAGTACTAATAACAAAAGGAATAAGTTAGTATAAATAGAGTTGAATACTTCGATCTAAAATATTTAACATAGAAGAACTGGTAATTGGTGTCGGACCAAACGAAAATTTAAAAGGTGCATTTTAAATTTGTTCTTTATGTGATGGTTGTTTATTATGAAATATCATTTTTCGTCGTTCATACTTTGCAGTCAATAGATATAACTATTATGTTTGTGTTAACTTTCACTGATATAAGATTAGTTGAGGAATCATTTGTAAGTGTTAAATGATGGTTATTAACTACAACCACTATTTTTGTGTTTTTGTGAATTTCACTTTGCAATATATGGTGATGCGCATGAATAACCGTTACTTTTTAGCGTTATATATTATTATGTGACCTCCGTCTCTACATACATGACGTTTATTAGCTATAACCATTATGTATTAAGTGTTATAAATGAGCAATCAGGTAGTAGTGTTGTAATTATTACAAAGCAAAATCACTCTGCTGTTGTTATATATCTAGGAGCCTGTCTATATTTTAATTTCAATTTTATTTTTATTTATTCTTTAGTCATTACTATTTTCTTAAAAATGACTGTTATGACATTATTACTTTTACATTCACCCGCCGGCCATTGAAAACCTCACAGTGGTAATGTTGTTCAAAACCAACAAAGACCCTAAACCAGACAAAAATTATGTGATTGTCTTTTCAAGATATAGATAATAATCTGGACTGGTTTTGAGTTCAACCTAAGTATTAACACAAACCTTTAATATATTGAATTCAATTTTAACTCATACTTATGTCTCAAAGTTTAGACCTTTCTATTCAAATGTAGATGGTATAAGGGCACCATTTAACAATCCCACAGTAGCATTGTTGTTTCAAAAACAACAAAAACCTGAACCAGATCGATAACGATCATGTGATTGTCTTTCCGATATACGGAGATAATTTTGATTCGGGTTTGAGTTCAACCTAACTATTGAAACAGACAATTTTTCTATTTTAACTCACTTATGTCATAAAATTTTGATTGTTCGTCTCATTGAATGTGGATGGTTTAAGGGTGCCAATTAACAACCTCGCAGTAGTATTGTTGTTTAAAATACAATAAGGAACCCAAACCATTATAAAGATCATGTGATATATTCTTTTCGAAATATAGATAATTTGAACAAGATTTGAGTTCTACTTAACTATAAAAACAGACATTTAACATATTTAAATTGTAACTAAGATTTATGTCTCAAAATTCGAACGATTCTAATCAAATGTGGATTCAAGGGTGCCATTAACGACATCATGGTGGCATTGTTGTTGCAAAAACTCCAAAGAATCTGAATTAACAGACAGAAGATTAGTCACCAATAGACAGATAGAAGATTAATTGTTTTCCATAAAAAAAAACAAGAAGATTAATTGTACGCACGTAGTATATTAATGCTAGATGTGAAAAATTAGTCACCAATTGACAGATAGAAGATTGAGACACTCCAAGTTCTCTCAAGATCTAATGTTTGGAAACTACATCATCTACAACATTAGGTGATGAAGACTTTTTCCATATTTCAAAGTTTTGATAACATCTCTATGATTTAAAAGGACAGGTTGACTTAGGATAAGTTGACTGATCTATAGCCCTCTCTCTTTCACTAAAATAAAGTGCATTTAATTGGTAGGGACTAATCATATATATGCCTCATAATGCCACGGCTTGAGTGATCACAATAGCAATCTTTACTTGTGGATATACGAATATAATTTATAAATAATCCCTCTGAATACACCATGACTTTCATTGAAAAAGAAATGAAATATTATGAATACCAATGGCTATACCAAGTCATCAACTGATGAAATTAAAGCGAATTGTTTTATGAGATATGAAAACTTGCATTACCTGTTATTATTGGAAAATAGAATCACTGTGCTCTTGTTGTCTAGGTAGGATCATGTCTATATTTTTTATTTCAATTTTATTTTTCTTTTTAGTCATTATTTTCTTAAAACTAAACAATTATAAAATATATAAAAAGCAAAAATTGGACCTTCTAGATTAAATTTGGATGGTCTAGAGTTGTCATTGACAACATTGCATTGTTTCAAAAACAACAACGAATATAAACCAGATACATGCATGTGTATTCCGAGAT
Source organism: Inga leiocalycina (assembly GCA_963242795.1). Classification (NCBI taxonomy): domain Eukaryota; kingdom Viridiplantae; phylum Streptophyta; class Magnoliopsida; order Fabales; family Fabaceae; genus Inga; species Inga leiocalycina. Next base: position 63,808,525 of record OY725325.1, read on the forward strand.
ACAGATAACCTGGCGGAATTTAATTTCAACCTAGCTAGCTATATTAAAACAAACATTTAATATATTGAATTTGATTTTAACTCATATTTATTTCTCATTTATTATTTCTTGTATTCAATTTTTTTAAAAAATGTTTTATTTTCATTCATGAGAAATGTTTGTGAAAATAATACTCTTTAGAACCTATTTATGTGTCAAATTTTGAGACAACTTATTTAGAAAAATTGGTCAAAAGTACTTGTTTAAAAGTCTTATTGGCTAAAAAGATTTGAATATGAGTAGGTGTAACTCTGCTTCATGTATAATAAATCTTTTGTTATATGCAAATAAATTCTGTTTTGAAACGATGACACGACGTCATTATTTCAAAGTCAGAATCAAAAAGTCTCTCTAAGTAGCTATAAATTCAGATCTCTCTCTCCATTAATACCATAAACTCAATTCCTTCTCATCATCACTTGAATTTCTAGTGCTTTACGGTCCTCATCACCATCTTCTTCATCAAGCTTATGCAAGAATCAACAATGGCGAGACGACCAAAACAGAAGAACAAGACACTGATCACAGACGCCAGAACCAAGCATGTCGCTTTCTCCAAGCGTCGTCGTTCTATCTTTAAGAAAGCCTTCGAGCTCTGTACCTTGTGCGCGGTGGAAATGGCGATCATCGTCTTCTTGGCAGGCGGAAAACCCTACTCCTTCGGCCAACCTTCGACCGAAGCAGTTCTCAACAGACTCATCACTGCTGGTGTTTCTGCGAATCTGATGATGATCCGTCGTCGTAATTCTTCTTCTGGTGAAGAAGAAAGGGCCCAAAAAGAAGCTATGATGGCGGAACTTAACAGACAATACCGCGATATGAGTGCTCAGTTGAAAGAAGAGAAGAAAAGAGAGAAGGAGCTGAAGAAGAAGATGAAGAATCTTCCAGATATTGAAAAGATGAACAGAGATGAGCTGATGAAGATGAAGGAGTCGCTTGAAGATCTGAGAGTGAAAGTACAGAATCGTAAAGAGGAGTTGTTAGCTGCGAAGACGACAATGGATGATGATCTGAGATTAACGTTGGGTGGTGTCTATTCTGCAGGAGATCAAGCTTCTTCAAGCTCTGTGAAAACTCATCGTGGTGAAGCTGGAGATGAAGATTTTTCCGCAGATATGGATGATGGTGATCTTAGTCTGAGTCTTTCAGCTTTTGTCCCCAAGTGATATGCATATGGAATTGAAAATATCAAACATCGAGTCTTGTATTTAGAACTCAAATAAATTAAATAAAATAATAAATCTTGATTAATTATATGCTACTATTTGACAAATATAAAATAATTATGTTTAGACCGAGAAATGTTGGTCATTGGGGTATGGGTTTTGGTAGCTTAAGTAAAGAGTCTTAAATCAAAGTCTGTGTGAATATGAAAAACATATTTAGGAGAGCTATTTCCAGCTGAGTCTGCTCGACAATATTTGAATTCACCCCAATCAGATAGGGTTATTTAAAAAAATAATGCACTGACTAACGTTTTTGTATTTTTTTTGTTAATTAATTAAAGAGCCCTCACATCAAATTTATTATACGAGTCAAAACAAGTTAAAATGCGTTGATTCAGTTAGATAAGCGACTTCAATTTATATGAACCTAACTCACTAGTCAGTATAAGGTAAATTGCATTTGGACAAGGAAGAAAGATTATATACTTCCTCTCCTCCTTGTTTCATGCCACATGGCACCTTGGCTTCTAGAAATCCTTGGTCCCAAATATATACTACCATCTCCATCCTTAATATAATAGCTAGTTATCTTTTTTTATAGAGGTTAAGAAAGTTAAAGAGTTTACATTAAAGTATTTATATTTATTGTTGTTCTCCAAATTAATTTGTTTGACTTGTAAAATAATATATAATCTAATAATACACAACATATGCTATGATTAAATAACTTATTTTGTTTTATTAATCTCTCCAAAAAAAATCAAATAACTTTTATATAAAGGACAAGAGGGAGTACTATATACTCCCACTGGTTCTTATTATAAGGCATCAACTAACAAATATTCTTGATCATTTTTATAAGGCAGTGACTTGTTTTCAAATAGTATGAAATATGTTTTTTCATGTATGCCCATGTTTAATAAGGAATCAATCGCACCTCATTAATTACTTTTTCCACTTTGCCTTGTTATTAAATGGGGTTCAAAATTGAAAAAAAAATAAATAAGTAACATCATTTAAAGAGGAACAAATTTGAAAAAATTTATCAATTTAGGACAATTTAATAACTACTTAACCATCATTCCTTGCTATATGAGAGTTACTAATTGAAAGTGCCATATAACAAGGAATAGAAGGATTAATAACAATAAAATGATTAAAGGACAAGATTAGTGTTTGTGAACCAAGGAGTAAAAATAAACGTAAAAAAGAACCCATTCGACCCACCAAAAATAAAATATTATAACTATAATTATATTAGAGTAAATATAGAACATACAAGTGAAAATCAACTTGCATATATGAATTATATGACTTAAACCCATTTATCTAGTTAGGTGAATTAAATTGAGATTATATGATCATAATTAAAATTAATTTTTAAACCCTCTTAAGATAGTTAAGAAATTAGTATATTACTTGTTCTCATAAAAACTGTGCTCTGTCCCTATATTACTTTTTCTCATTAAAAAAACACAGATCAAGAACAAAACAAAGTATATGTATTATGTAATAATCATTCCGTTAGTTTTACCTTCCATTTAATAATACACTATTTTAACTCTTAACCACCCTTCATGAAAAGGGAAAATCCCACAAAAAAAAAATTAAAAATAGGAAAGGACAAAAGGTGTTTTGAATATTCATAATACCAGAGAGATGTTAATATTTGATTTGTCCTTTTAAAATTTAAAGGAAATAACACAAATGCTTTAATATATACATATTTTTTTTAAAAAAATTACCCACATAGGCCGCCGTAGTTGGAGCACTTGTTGCTAGCGACCACCCCTTGCCGGTTACAGGAGCTTCAGTGGCCGACCAATCACCAGAGCTCCAGCAAGAATATTTTGGAATATTCTAGTGGGAATTAATATTCCCAAAGTGGTGGGGGTTCACTTGGTTTGCCTAAAAAATTAGTGGCTTTTGGGCCACCAATGGCTTTTAAGACATCATATGCAAAGAGATATATATATATATATATATATATATATATATATATATATATATATTAAATTTTGATCTTTAACTCAAGGCTATTCACAAGTTTTGTTTAGGAAATTCAAGACATTTCATTGGTTTTAACAATTTTTGTTTATCAAGTAAAAATTTCACATTATCAGGTCATTCACAAGTTTTGTTAAGAAATTCACGATATTTCATTAGGTTTTAACAACTTTTGCTTACTAAGTAAAATTTTCACACTATCAAGTCATTCATAAGTTTTATTAAAGAATTCACGACATTTTATTAAGTTTTAAAAATTTTTCATTTTTCCATAAAAAAATTCACAAGTTGTTAAGACTTGATAGTGTAACTTTTTTAATGAAAGTTGTTAAAACCTAATCAATTAATGTCGTGAATTCCTTAACAAAAATTATAAATGACCTGATAGTGTGACTTTTTTACTTGGTAAACAAAAATTGTTAAAACCTAATGGAATATAGTGAATTTCTTAACAAAAATTATGAATAACATGATAGTGTGAATTTTTTATTTAGTAAACGAAAGTTGTTAAAACGTAATGAAATGTCGTGAATTTCTTAACAAAACTTGTGAATGACCTAATAGTGTGATATTTTTACTTGATAAATTAAAGTTATTAAAACCTAATGAAATTTCATGATTCCTTAACAAAACTTGTGAATGAGCATGAATCAAAGTTAAGGAGTTAGGTTGCATATATTTGTTTACACAATATATATTGAAAAATACTGGTATAGCCACCAATGCTTTTGGCAAAATGAGTTGGGGGGGGCGGTTTTCCAAATCCCACTCCCACCACTTTAGGAATATTTACTCCCACGGGGGGTTTTAAAATGTATGTAAGTGTATTTTTGTCATTTTCTTAATATTAAAAATGACAAATTGGGCTTAATATTTTTCTAAAATTATGAATATTTAAAATACATTTTTGCCTTTGGGCAATGATGCAAAAATGCCCATGATCAAAGGAGCATCTGACACAATGTAAAATTTTTTTGCTCAAAAATACCTATGGACATTACATATAGAACCAAAAATGCCACCACCGTTTGCATCCCGCATCCCTTAACGTCTGTTAACTTGCAGGGATATATTTGAGTTGCAGGGATATATGTTGCTGGTGATTCATTCACACAATAAGGAGCTTCAACCTGCAGGCCCATGTGGGGAAAAGACATGCGCGCATGGCTCTAAGGCTACGCTGTTGTACGCCTCCATATACTTGTTGGCTTTGGGCGGTGGCGGAATCAGAGGCTGGGAGCCGGCCCTCGGTGCTGAGCAGTTTGACTATAAGAACCCAAAGGAATGCAAATATATTGCTAGCTTCTTCAACTGGTAGCTCCTTGGTATCACCCTTGGTGCCTCCCTTGGAGTCACCTTCGTCATCTATGTCAACACCGTCAAAATGGAGTGGGACAAAGGTTTTGAGTAAAATGAAAGGGCCGACATGGGAAGGTGAGAAGAAGGGGGAAGCCTGTGGGGGAAGTAGAAAAAGCAAACAACGTTGAAAATACATGCTCACTCATCCCCCAACAAGCATCACGATGTCTTAGGTTTAATGACTTTTAATCACATCCTCCTCCCAATCCAAACATATTCCTCTAACACTAAACAACCCACATGTTCACCATTTTCACTGCTTGTTTTCTCAAACTCATACGTGTACGCCCCAACCTTCCCCTGCTTCATATCTGACACATTGTAACAAATTACCAATTCACGTTCCCATGGGTGTGGAAGGGGGACTATTGAGAAAGGACTTTCTCTCTCCCTTTGAGTTAATGATGTTTGTTGTCCCTTTTGACTCCTTGCGCTTCATGATAATCAGTCAAAACTCTTTTACCTTATGCCCCATGGGTCAGCCTTCACACTTATTGTTCTCACCCTTACCCTTCCCCACTTCATCCCTTTCTATATATACCCTTTCTTACATAGCCCAGACAACCCCAGTTCTGTACGCTCTTGCCTGTGTTCCTTAGAATCATCCAAGTGATCCAACCCCGTAAACTCGCTTTTCTTCAGAGGACCCCCTGTTCCCCACAACGCACGCAGATACAGAAACAGAGAGGTGGGTCTCTAGTTAAATGTACGTGATGGGAAGGCCACCTTTCTGCGACAAAATTGGGATCAAGAAGGGACCTTGGACTCCCGAAGAAGACATCATCTTGGTCTCTTATATTCAAGAACACGGGCCTGGAAATTGGAGATCTGTTCCCACCAAGACAGGTCCTATATTTTTACTCTGCCTTCTCTTCCTCTGTTTTTTTTTTAATGGTTAGATTATGTCGGACTTATTGATTTTGGTGTGGATTTCAGGTCTGATGAGATGCAGTAAGTTGCAGGCTTCGATGGACTAACTATCTACGTGAATGAATAAATAAGGGTCCCTTCTTCATGAGTTAACAGACGTTAAGGACGCAAACGGCGATGACATTTTTGGTTCTATATGTAATATATATAGGTATTTTTAAGTCAAAAAATTTTACATAGTGCCAGCTGCTCCTTTTAGAAATGATGGGCATATTGGCACCATTGCCCTTTGCCTTTTATCATTTTTAAAATTCTCTTATTGGAATTTTTCCAAATTTATATTTAATAAACAAATGGGCTATGAGAAGGTTTGTAGGCCCATTATACCTAAGGATTTTGGATAAGGTAAGATGAACTTCATGAAACCCACCGAGAGAAAGTAGACCCAGAAAGGTAGGAGAGACCCATGTTATCAATTGCCCGGCCCATTAAAAAAACGTGAATTAATGCTAAAGAAAATAAGGGATGGAATATTTTCATATGAATGTTGTTAGATTAATTTATCACAAGCTAAATCAATTCTGTACTCCTAGTTTATATAAATAAAAAGTGAGGAAATATGCGGACACAGCATATAATGGTGCTTTTTCTTGGTCATATATTGTAACAAGAAGCAACAATGGTGAATGGCGAGGAGAAGAAGACAAGTCGAAAGGAAGAGTTTAATCCCATAAGACTATATACCAGGAACATGGGTGCCAACTTTCTTGATGGCTCCACGTTATGATACTTCACTCAACCCCGCTTTTGTTGTTCAAACCTTTTATGCGTAGCCCTTCTTTTGATCATCATATTCTCTCATCTAAAAATTCGCATATTATTAAGTGGTAAAATATCTGAACTTATTAATCACATCTCACTTGTAAGCAAGGTTCTGAAACCGGACTGGTCACTGAACCGGTTGGGGTATTGGGTCAAGGGTTAGTGGGTCAGATCGGGATCAAACCGGAGCTAAACCGGGGCTAGACCGGTGAGGAAGAGAAGATTTTATAATTATTTATATGAAAATTTGAATAAAATATTTAAAAGAATTAAAAAAACCGGTCAAACCGCGTGAAACCCGGTCGAACCGGGGTCAGTAGGCAAACCGGACTGGTCGAACCGGCCGGTCTGATCCGGTCTTGAAAACACTGCTTGTAAGACTTTCTAATGTGAAATTCAAAACAAAAACACATGTGAATGTGGCCTCAATCATGATTATCCAAAACAAGGTGAAGCTAGCTAGAGGATTTCAAACACGAACGAAATAATGAGCCAGAGACTTGGTGTGCTTCTATTTGACTACTTGTTGGGTTATACCTAGTCTGTTCTTAGTGGATTAGGACCCAAACCTCAATTCAAGTGGAGCTATTATGTGAATACGGAGAAACATGGGTTTATTGTTAGAGTTTTTTCCTTATGGTTTAGATGTTAAACTCATGATGTAGCCACGTATACGTGATATGTGGATGTAAGTTAAGGAGTCAGTTTCAAGTTGCATGAGTGACTCCCGAATGAACTCTCAACTCTCTCTCCCTCTGCTCTCTTTTCCGCTAAGTAAATGGCTGATTCTCTTTTTACACGAGAGAAACACATACTTGGCAAAGAGAAAAAGACATATTGTCATATGCCCCACCTTAGGAGTGGGACCATAATAGCATAGGAGGCTTAATTATATATCAGCACCGTGTACAATATATCAAGTAATTTAAACAAACGATTGCTTTTCTAAAATCTAGTGAATAGAATTAATCTACAAAAGCTCAAAAGATTGTTCAAAACATAAAATGAATCATAGTTTTTGATCTCTTAAAATATTTGATTTAGCTAACTTTTGTGGTCCAAGAAGAGCTTTTGCATAAGCAGCAGGAAGTGACAAGAGCTTCTTAGCTTTTCCAACATAAGCCCTTTTGGTGAAGTTATTGTAATCATTGGCTTCAATTTCATCTAATATCTGTTTGTATATTAACAATGACGCCCACACTGGCCACCTGCTTGCTGACTCCAACTCTCCTACACCTTTCTCTGCCTCATCAAAAAACATCCTTGCCCTCTTTATCTGTCCCTTCATGAAATTCTGCCACTTGTCCGTCACTCGCCCCTCCCAAATGTCCTCATCCGATAGGCCTGCTTGCGCCAGCTCATCTTGTGGCAGATATATTCTCCCTCTTCTAGCACTGTATATATAAGATTGAGAATAGCAAGAGAAATAAGTTCATTTTATTGATGAGTATATAAACCTTTGAATCAAAGCTCAAGTTTTCTCTGAAGGAGCTATATGCACCATAAAAAAGAAATTGATGAGAAGCAATGTACTAGTTCCGACACCTAATATAAGAGTTAAATAATTAATTTACAGATATTAAGAAAATTAGTTAAGTTAGTTATTTGTGATAAGTGAGTGTTTGTTTTCCTCAAATACCCTTTTTAATTATATGCATTGGAACTACCTTAGGATGAAAACCTTTTTAATATATGCAGTTAATATGAAAATCTTTAGGGCAAAAATTATAAATTTGGGGAAAGAAAAGGGATTGAGGTTTAATATTTGAACGTAATTAAGTAAATCCCTTATCTAGAGCGGGGTAGCATATAAACTTTCAAGACTAATGTAATTGGGCTCTTTTAATTAAGGGTCAAGCTAAGTCAATGTTGAGTTAAGAAAAAAGGTTCCCTGACCTTTAACTTATACATTGTGCCATAATTTTTGTTAGGATGCTTATAACTTCTTTAAGGCAAAAATATACTTTAATCCAATAAATCTTGTGATTTTGAAATGAAATTAATTAATGAAGGAGCCTACTCTTCTCCAACGTCTCTGAGGATGTTGGTGAGCTGATTAGCGATGCCAAGGGCCAAAGCAGCATTGTAAACAGTCTCAGTGGAAGCTTTTGATTCAGAAGAAATGCCCATTACAGGCACACTCATGAGCCCCACTGTGCCAGCAACGTAGTAGCAGTACATATACAACTCGTCAAAGTTGTTGTATCTTGACTTCCTGAAGTCTAGCCTCATCCCCTCTATCATGTCTTTGAATGGCTATCATTCATTCAAACACATATTCAATTAATTAAAGAAGAACTTAAAATTTTGAATCAAACAAAGTATTATTAGTATAATATGATATAGGATTCAGTATGCTCACTCAAATCTAATTTAGATTCAATAAAATGAAGTCAAGAGAAACAAGAAAGATATATAGACTCAACTAGCGTTAAGGGGGCATTTTTGCCTTAGAAGTAAACAAAGTGGAGTAATTTTTCCCTGACCATTATTCTAGTTAATTTTGACCGTTAGTTAACCAAATATGCTGAGCTGGTAGTCCACTTGTCATCCATGTTATTTTTATTAAGATGCAAATTTGCGCCAAAAGTCTGTGTCATCTACTTCATCTTTTTTCAAAGTTAGATTTAAAATTTTTGGGGTAAATTTGCATCTTAACAAAAATGACGTAAATGACATATTAACTGTTAGCTCAATAAATTTGGTCAACTAATGGTCAAAATTAACTGGGATAACGGCCAGGGAAAAATTGCTCTATTTTTTACACTTCTAAGGCAAAATTGCCCTTAAGTGAAAACTTCTAAGGCAAAATTGTTCCTTAACCCCGATCCAACTACTATGTATCTATTGCTGTCTAATAATATTCCTCCGGTTCTTAACGTAGGACTTAATTGGGGAGTTGATATCGGTCATAAATATAACACTTATTTTACTTATTTATCAATTTTCTCAATTTAATCTATTAATATTCCCTCAACAATAATCAAATAGGAAAATGATTAAGGTGTTTTAGAATAAAAAACATATCATATTAACTAAATTTACTAATTTCTTTAATCTAATCAGATTAATTAATTAGGTCTTATATTAAAGACGACAAGAGTAATATAATATAGATGAAAAGAAATAGTAAAGACATTTATAGAGATAGTTGCCCATGTGCCCGCCCACTTGTAAAGTGGAAAAGGCTCTTTATAGACTTGAAACACTTTTCTCAAGGTTGAATTAAGAAATCATGCATGTTGAAACTCACTTGCATATTTTGGTTGTAAAACTTAATAAAGACCATGCACAACAAATCTCTAAGCCAGTTTCAAGTTCAAGGGACCTTAACAAGTCAAAACTAAGGCATATGTTTATATATATATATGTACCTGAATATCAACTGGGAATCTGGAGACAGTATCAGAGAGAGCAGCATCATACATATCATAAGGACGGCCTGCAAAAACATCACTTAGCCTTTGCTCCCACCTGTCTAATGCTTTTGGAGTTATGTGTGAAGCGTTTGGACCATCCACTAGCTCGTCTGTTCTTCTGCACCACACTGCAATAATATTTTGTTTTACCCAAAAATAATTTATTATATTATTATTTTTGTGATGATCAACCATATGCATAGGGACCGCTCATTTATTTATTGCACATACAACTTGTTTGAGAGATAGCAACTACACATACCATAAATTGCCCATATTGCCTTTCTTCTCTCTGCTGTCATCAATTGTGTTCCTGCAATTTTTGTTTATTGAAAGCGACAATTCAGCTCACGCACCATAAGTTTGCTAAATAAATTTTTAATAATTATTTTAATTGATTCTTCAGTAAAGAATTCTCTCCAGTCATCAAGATTTGTGATCATTATTCTCTCTGGATAATAAAGAAGCTCTTCAAATTGCAAGCTTATGATGAAGTAAACCAAGAAACCCACTAAATATATAAATATTTATTGGAAATTATGAATACATGAAAATGAGAGAGAGAAGTAGTAATAGAAACTCACTATGGTCTAATTATAATTAAGCAACTAATAATAAATTAATGAAGTTAGTTAAAATAAGTTATTTCTTGTAAAATACTCTCCTTCTGGTCCTTAATATAAAACATAATTAGGAGTTGGCTTTTGTCTTAAATATAAGACAAATTTCTCATATTTGTTAATTTTCCCCAATTTACCCCTATTGATACTCTCTTAACAATAATTAAGGAGGAGAGGAGAGGAAGAAATTAAGGGATATGATTAAAGTGTTTTAGACAATACATGTTATATGAACTAACTTTCTTAATTTAGTCAAATTTGATAAATATGTCTTATTCTAAAGACAATAGGGAGTATTAAAATTACCCCCGATAAAAGTGATTAGTTTGAGGAGTTTGGTCAATTAGTTAAAATGTTTTGTAGTAAGTTAAGGAAATAATATTTTAGATAAAACATGTTATATCATGAAACTCGTCGAAGATCTTATAACAAGGACAAAAGGGAGTATATACGTACCGAGGTAAAAGGTCTTGGCATACTCAGCGCAAACTTCACCACAACGATCATAAGCAGCATTCAAGAGATATGCACCGGAGAGATCATCAGCTTCAGTGTGATCATCATGATGATCAAGGGTTTTCTTCTGCTTCTTCACCAGAGCTGCTTGCTTCAGAACAACCTCGTACACCCTCTCCTCCGACGATCTTGATGGGTCCGCAAATACACTCGACAGCGCAGACACCACGGTTCTCTGCGAAAATCTCCCACTGCCACTTCTAATACCTGATGATGCTCCCAACAACGAGTTAATGGCGTTCTCTTTGGGCCCACATGTCGTCACCCAAAAAAGAACACCAGACATCTCTCAAGACCAATGAAACTCAGAAATTGGCTTCTTCTTCTTCTTTCTCTCTCTGTTTCTGGTTTTTCTGGGGATGACGATGGGGGGGGGGGGGTGAGAGGATGGGTGGTTTTTCTGGGAAGAAGATTGAAGAATAAGAAAGAAAAAAAAAGGAGAGAGAAGATATATGAGTGGTGTTGGAAATTGTAGATACGTATAGTGCTCTAGGTAGTTGCACATGTGTTTTAGAGAAGATAGGGAGAGAATTGTGATTGGAAGGTTTTATATGAAAGTAATCCGAGGAGATTATGCTTTGCTCTACCTTAGCCACACACTTGTAAATGTATGGACGGTGAGCATACACTAATTAGTCTATAGCATGATCAGGTTTTTTGTTTGGGAGAATTGTGAATAAATATTTTTTTGGTAAATTAATTGCTAAATACTATCTTAGAAGATCTGTTGCACATAAACGAAAGATATTTTACATACAATGGAAGATATTTTACACATAACAGGGAAGATTGTTTGCAAGTTCATATAGAAGATTTTTGCACACATGGAAGATCGCTTTCACGCTTGATAACATTCAGCAATTAATTTACCCCAAAGGTATTTTTGGGCGATTTTCCCTTTTTATTTTTATCTCTCTCTCTCTTCCTCCTTTTTGCCTTCTCTCTCTTTCATTGATGATGCAATGGCTACAACTGTGTGTGATACTGTCCATACTCTAATACAGTATTTGTCGTTTTGCTTTGAACGAGGGATTTGTCGTCTTCATATTCTTGTGATGGTGTTCATTTTTGCACCCATAATATGGGTACCATATTGAAAGGAACAACTTTGGTTCTTCTTGATGCTCTTTTCTAATTAAAGAAAAATTATTACATGAAAAGGTTTAAGAATGCATTTATAATTTGTACTAGTAGTTTTCTATTTTCATTAAATTTTAATCTAATTTTCAGTATTTACTAGTAAGCCAGAGAGCACAATGATTTTGCTTTTATTTACTTCAAATTTTCTATTAGCCATCAATTAAAATTACGTCAATCCTCTCCGAACAAAACACTAGTCCACACACAATTAGATTAAATAATTTTTTTTAATTTTTCTTTTTTCATAATTAAATTGTACCCCTCTGGTCCTTAACATAAGACATAATTGACTTTTTTATGAAGAGATTAAATAAGTTAGTTACTTATAGTATACGTCGTGTATTATTTGATTATATATCGGTTTATAAGTTAGAAAAATTAGTTTGGTATAAAAATAGATAAATATAATTAATTTAAAGTATTTATTTAGCTTCCTTAATTGATCTCTCCGGAAAAAATCAACTGGATCTTTATTAAGTACCGGAAATAAAACGATAATTCTCTCATAATGTGCCATATATGCATTGATTGTGTCCTTTGAGAAGTTTGAGGCCAAGAATGGTGGGAATCTACCCTCCACTAAGGAATCATGTGGGCACCAATAAGTCAATATTTTCTCATTGACAGAAATCTTTCTGCAGACTATATATGTGTTCACATGTGTAAACCCCACGTTGAATATTTATGAAATTATATGGCTTTGGCTCCACATTACTTCGTGTAATGAATGCTTAACTTGCTTGCCGTCATATTGTTTCTAGCTGCAACATTATGCATGATGGTGGCAGTTTCATGGCAAGTTTGAAGCTTCAGTACTCTCTGATTTGTGTTTGAACTCCAAAATTTAGTTTGGATTAGTTTTATGGGTAAATTTAATTTGTTTATCAGTCTTTTGTGTGTTTATTTATTACTTCAGCTTGTTAGGTTATTTGTATGGTTTCATATGCATTATTGAACTTTTATACTTTGTATTGGTTATATGATTTTATAAAAATCCCAGTATTTTTTATGTATCCTTTTACTTATGTTTAAATAAAATTGTCCATTTTTTAAAAAAGAATATTTATCAAAATTATAGTAACTTTTTTTTATATAGATATGTTGATAATTACCTAGTTTTTCTCAATCAAAAAATATAAACCATGAAAAGAAAAATTAAGCAGTGATCAATGGTTAAGTTACCTTGCAAAGACAACTTATACTAAATTTATATTTATATAAGTGTTGGTATTGATTGAATAATATACAATTACAATGAAATAAGTCATACTATATATTACTTATTTCTTTCCATCACAATTTCTTACTACTTTTATAAATAGATTACCCATTGTTCTAATTAGTCTTTTCTTTATCTTTTTTTGAAAAAGAACAAAATGATAGTACTTAAATAGAGTCTAGTCTACAAGCTGGTACCAAAGCAAATATTACAAACTAAATAGAGTCTAGTCTTTTATTTATCAATCAATATAAACAGTAAAAAACAAAAAAAAAAGTCAAAAATAATGCCCATAACCTGTGTTTATTTGGGAAACGCCCACAATCACTAAGATTTTTTTTTTTTAACATTTTATGAAACAAGACTCTTTCACATGAAGTATATATTTCGTAGGGTAGGGTGTAAAATCATTTAAAATAAGTTATTTCCTCCGGTCATTACTATAAAAGCTATTTACTTAATTTGATTAGATTAAGGATGTTAGTAAGTCAGTTAGTTAGTTTATATGACATGTTTTTTTTTTAAAAAAAAATACTTTCATCATCCTTAATTCCTGAAATCTCTCTTTTACTTGATTATTATTGAGGGAATATCAATACGGACAAATTAGAAAAATATAGACAAATATAAAAAATACATCTTATATTTAGGATGAAATCAACTACTCTCCAATTATGTGTTTGGATTAGTTTTTAGAGAATAATTTGTACGATTTATGAGATAAGTATATAAGAAGAGTTTTAACTTGATTTATGGAAAATGGGTTTTGAAACCATGATTTCAGAATTACAGGCACTCACTAACTCATATACTAAAGAGATAAGGATGTAATTAATTTGAATGCTCACGGTCTTAAATGAGATTTACACAGAAAAAGGTGAATGAAGTGTCGTGTCAGAAAAGGGAGCCATACATAAACGTGTGGGAATGTCCAAATTGAAGAAGTTCATATTATAACTTGGTGTTTGTGTACTTTCATTGTGTGTGTGTGAGAGAGAGAGAGAGAGAGAGAGAGAGAGAGAGAGAGAGAGAGAGAGAGAGAGAGAGAGAGATGGGAGAGATGTTTCTCACGCACTTTATGAATGTCCCCATCCCACCTTTTGGACCTCTTTCTTCCCAATTTTGTGGTCAGTTATGGATGTGGACAATTTGATGATCCATCAAAGAATATTAATATAGTTCTGTATTCATGTTACCAACACAATTTGATTCTCTCATATTTGGGTATAAATAAATTTGGTCTATATTCATGTCACCAAACAAAATCGGTCTATATTCATGTCACCAACAAAAACCGGTCTATATTCATTTCATCTTTTATATATCCGTCCTCTAAAATTTGCATTCTTCAACATGGGAAGGTCCGTAGCTATTTGTGTTTTAGCTTCTTCCATTGTATATTTCTCTCACTATATAAACTCCCTCCGGTCCAAAATATAACACGTTAACTAATTCATATGAATAAAGAAATATTAGTTAAATCATTTAATGTGTCTTAAATGGATAAAATTTATTTATTTTACTCTTATTAAATATGTGATTTTCAAATATGTTCGTCACCATCTACTCTTTCCAGCAAAGGGTAAAAGTGAAAAAGCAAGAATTAATTACTTTAACAACCTCTTATATTTTGGATCAAAATTTTCTTTTAGACGACTTGTTATATTATAAACTGGAGGAAGTATATTCATATCGAAGGTCTTTAAAAGATGAAGATTTATCATTTGGATGGTGCCTACTACGCAACTCATGTGATCCCAATGAAAATTAGTGTAGATATTTATTTATTTATTTATTTTTACAGTAGCCGGGGAGTGGGGCCTCTCCTCTTACTTTTCTTTTCTCATTCTCACCATTAGTTTAGATTTATTCCCTCTTATTTTTAATATAAAACCTAATTATGGAGTTTATCTAAGCCTTAAATATAAGTGTTATTTTTCTTAATTGTCAATATTTTCCAATTTACCTGTATTGAATATTGATGCTCCCTCATCTATAATCAAGTAAAAGAGAGATTGAGTGAATTAAAGAAGATAATTAGGATATTTTATTATAAAAACTCGTTATATTAACTACCTTAACTAACTCCCTTAATTTAATCAAATTAGGTAAATATGTCTTATATTAAGGACTGGAGGGAGTGGTATTTTAATTTTGATTAATGATTAGGATTAGAACAGAAGAGTAATAAGGAGGAAAAGAATAGAAGAAGCCCCTCTTCCGGTCTGCCATCAGCATAACTATTTTAAAAATGATGCCGATGATTTTTATCCCCAAGAAAAATATTGTGGATGGTAAAAGCAAATCATCAATCAGGAAATAAATTGACTGAGGGACAAATTGATTTTTTTTCCTTTTGGATCAACAAACAATACATATTTTATTATATAAAAGTCAATTTTATTAAAATAAAAAGATTAGATTGGAAAACTATAAGACTAGCTCCACTTGGGCATGAGAGACCAGAACTAAGGCAAGAAAACATGCAGCCAAAATGGACCTTACATGCAAACACTAAATAGAAGAAAAAGACAAGCACAAACACTGGCAACAACCAATGGGAGTTGGGTCTAACAGAAAGAGCTAGTCCTTCACAACTTTGACAAACCAATGTTTGAATTCCCATGGGGCAAGGTGCCTTACGTTCTCTAATTACTCCCCATGGGTTTTGATATCCACTAGCTTAGCAAACTATACTGCACAGTGGTTGAAGAAAGGATGCTACATGTTAACCATAAAATTGGAGCGTATTATGATGTTGATAGCCTAATATAAATATCAAATTGAGATTTTTAATTAAATTATTTAATATCACATGTTTTTCTTGAAAAAATATAATAATCTTTCTTAATCTTCTCCATCTCTTTCTTAGTTGATTATTATTGAGGAAGCATTAATAGGAGTCTCGTACCTAAGGAATCTCGTACTCTCCTCTTTCTAAAATTGCCACTGACTTAGTCCAATCCCAAATCTTCCTCCACTACTCGTCGACACGGCCACCGTGCCAACCCAATCTAGTAGAAAGACAAGAAATCTTGTAATCTCTTCTTGTGATCACAACCGATTCTGTCTAGTCCTATGATATATTCAACCTTCTTCGACACACCACCGTGCCAACCTCCAATTACTCCATTCCGGTCGACAACGTAAAATCTCTTAACAATCTTTTTGCTTCACATTAAGATCTTGATGAATCCTTCTTCCCGATTTAAAGCCCCAATTGTGAGGAGTCTCTACTTGACACCTACATCAAGATTCAACATGGCAGAGAAGAAGGATGAGGTTGCTGGTGAGTCACTCCCATTCAACCACCCATTATATCTTCATCCATCAAACATCCAAGGGACACCTTTGATTCCTCAGATTCTTACTGGGTATGAGAATTACACTATTTGGAGCTG
Source organism: Inga leiocalycina (assembly GCA_963242795.1). Classification (NCBI taxonomy): domain Eukaryota; kingdom Viridiplantae; phylum Streptophyta; class Magnoliopsida; order Fabales; family Fabaceae; genus Inga; species Inga leiocalycina. Next base: position 63,825,103 of record OY725325.1, read on the forward strand.
AGCGATAAGCATAGCCCTCCATAGCAAATAGAAGCTAGGATTCATCGATGGTTTCTATACGAAAGACTCACTTGATAGTCGACTTCATAATCAGTAGGACCATTGTAATGCTGTTGCACTCTCCTAGCTCTTATATTCTGTTTCAAAAGAGTTGGCAAATAGCGTAATCTTTTTCTCCGATGCACACCTGGTCTGGGCAGATCTTCAAGAGAGGTTTAATAAGGTCACTGGCTCAAGAATCTTCTCTCTTCATTGAGAACTCTCTTCCTTACGACCAAGCTCATTGACAATATCACACAAAAGATGAAGGAACTCTAGGAAGAGGAGTCTGTTTTGTTGCCAATTCCTTCATGTAAGTGTGCCACTTCCCAACTCTTTTCTCAATGTATCCAACAACAGAAGCTACTACAATTTCTGTTAGGGCTTAATGATTCATATAGCATGGCTAGAGGTCAAATCCTTATGATAAGTCCACTACCCTCAATTAGCCAAGCCTTTGCTATGATCATGGAAAATAAGGCACATTGTAATTTGGGTAGCAATACTAAGTCAAAACCTCTTGAGGGAATTGTGATGACCATCCGAGGAAGAAGACGTGGTAGAGGTAGAGGAATAGGTATATCCTTTCCTTAATGTTCCTATTGTAATAAGAAATGACACATTAAAAACAATTGTTGGCATCTAGTTGTTTTCCTGCTGATTTCAAAGGAAACTAATCAAAGCCCAACCAGACGGCAAATCTGATCCCATTTGAAAGGTCAGCCTTAAGTGTTGCAGAAGACACAATTTCACCCAAACTCACCAGAGAATAGTATGACAAGCTCATGGACCTCCTAAAAAAGGATACTGAGGCAAATACTGGTATTCATGCGCTTACCGGTACAAGTTGGTTAATTTTTCTCATCAAAATTTTTCATACACTAATTGCGTTATTGATTCTGGTGCAACTACACATTTAGTTTTATTGCATTCGTATAGCAATTATGTAGGACCAATTAAGACAATTACAATACCCAATGGCGACAAAGTATCAGTAACTCAAATAAGGCACATTAAGTTCTGTGATACTTTTGAGCTACATAATGTTTTATATGCCCCCAAACTGAAATTTAATCTCATATCTATTTCTAGGATCATAAATGAAGCACAATGCACAATTACTTTCTTCCCCAACCATTGCGTTATGCAGGGCCTTTAAGCTAGGAAATTGAAGGCAGCTGGTAGATTAATTCAAGGCCTTTATATTCTGCAACAGGAAGGCATATCTGATCTGAATGTTATAAGTTTTGCTGATGATGATGCTAATAGTCATATGAACAACAATGCTTCCATTGATTTTTGGACATTACATGCTAGATTAGGTCATGCCCATCATTCAATTTTAAAGCATTTGACCTTTGTAAAGGATAAAGACATTGGCATGAATAAGAAATGTGCAGTTTGTATTCAATCCAAACAAACCAAGCTGCCCTTTAACTCTAGATGTATCAAATCTTTATATTGTTTTGACTTACTACATATGGATGTGTGGGGTCCATATAAGATGCCTACTCATCAAGGTCATCATTACTTTCTTACCATTGTAGATCACTATTCTAGGAGAGCATGGATTTTTCTAAGGAAGCATAAGTCTGAGATTGCTAGTCACATATAGAATTTTATTGCATGTGTTTAACCAATTTTTTGTACATGTTAAAAGGGTGCGTAGCGATAATGGAACCAAATTTGTTAACAACACTCTTCAAACTAATTTCTTAAAAAAGTATCATCCATGAAACATCTTGCCCATATGCCCTAAAAAAATAGGATAGTTGAAAGGAAGCATAGAACTATTATGCAAATATCTAGGAGCATCATGCTTCAATCCAATATTACCATTCGACTCTAGAGAAAGTGTGTTAAAACTGCGACTTTCTTAGTTAATCGAGTAACTAATAGAGTTTTTGGTTTTCAAACTCTGTATGAAAAGGTGTATAAGAAACAACATGATTATTCCATTTTGAAAATTTTTGGTTGTTTGGCATATGCCAAGGATTTAAATAATTTGGATAAATTTCAGTTTTGAACAATTCCTAGTGTCTTCCTTGGTTATCCAAGTCATCAAAAGGGATTTTTACTTCTTAATTTGAACACTAACACTATCTTTGTTAGTAGACATGTGGTATTTGTAGAAGATGCATTTCCATTTCATAATGGCACATCTATTACTCCGCCTGCTGAATATCTATAATTAAAGCAAATACTTTTGTTTGATGATAATCCTTCATTGCATAATACATCTTTTTTGCCTGGTATACCTTACGGTTATGAGGCACAAACGTGCAACAGACCTCTCAACCTATTCATGAGAATGAGCCCACTTCTATGGATTCATCCTCCCCAACTATTCAAACCAGAACTGCTACGGATCATCGGCCACCCATTTGGGCAACTGACCATGTTTTTGGTCTTATTCTTTCTGAAATAGGGGTCCTTCTCCAAAGGCATAGATGTTTGTATCCCATTGAATCATATATATCTTATGCTATGTTTCAAGTTCACATATGTGCTCTTATGGAACATAGATTTGTAGTTGAACCAGATTCCTATCATGAGGCTGTGAAGGATTTGAATTGGGTCAATGCCATGAAATTGGAAATTACAGCTTTAGAGAGAAACCACACATAGGACATTGTGCCCTTGCCTAAAGGATGACGACCTATTGGTTGTAAATGGGTCTACAAGGGTGAGTATAAGTCTGATGGGAGTATTGATAGGTATAAGGCATGCCTTATTGCTAAAGGCTATACACAACTAAAGGGGATAGATTATCATGAGACCTTCTCACCAGTTGTCAAGGTGATAACTATTCGAATTATTCTTAAATTGGCAGTTATATACCATTGGAATCTATATCAAATGGATGTTGACAATGCTTTTTTGTAGGGAGACTTACATGAAGAAGTATACATGATCATTCCACAAGGCTTATATGATCAAGGGGGGATGGTATGTAAGCTCAATAAGTTTCTTATGGCTTGAAGTAAGCCTCTCAACAATGGAATGACAAGTTGTGTGAGGCATTGCTTGGTGGAGGTTTTACATGTAGTAAACATAATTACTCTCTTTTCTTTAGAACTTTTGCTGATAGAATTATGATAGTATTAGTATATATATGTGGATGATATTATTGTCACAGGTAGTTCCAAGGCACTAGTTCAAGAGGAAAAAAATTTATTGCATAGCAATTTTAAGATCAAGGATTTAGGGATTTTGAAGTATTTCCTTGGTATTGAAATTGCTAGGTCAACAAAAGGCATAGTTCTTTCTCAACAAAAATATATATTGGACTTGCTTGTAGATATGAGGATGAGTGGATGTAAGCCACTTTCTATACCAATGGCAACAAATATGAAATTGTCAGCCTATGATGAAATCGAACACAAGAAATAGGATCTAGTTCAAGATCCTGAGCGATATCATAGATTGGTTGGTAAGTTGATCTACTTAACAACAACAACAACAAGGCTTGATATTTGCTTCTCTGTGTAGGTCCTTAGTCAATTTATGAATCTACCCATGAAGTGTCACATGACGATGTCCTTGAATGTGATGCATTACCTAAAACAGAGCCCTGGAGTTGGAGTACTCATTAGTCACGAGAGGACTACTACTCTAGATTGCTTCTGTTATGTGGATTGGGGAGCATGTTAAACTACTCGTCAATCTATTATAGGCTACATTTTGAAGCTTGGTGACTTGCTTGTTGTTTGGAAAACCAAGAAACAATAGACTGTGCCAAAGTCCTCAGATGAAATAGAATATCGAGCTTTGGGATCTGTTGTTTCAAAAGTTGTGTGGGTTGTTGAGTTGCTCAATGAGTTAGGATTTGATAATTTAACTCCAGTCAATGTGTTTTATGACAACAAGGCAGCCATGCACATCGCAACCAATCCGGTTTTCCTTAGAGAACTAAACATATTGAAATTGATCTTCAATTTGTAAGGGAGAAAGTGTTGGAAAAGCTAATTGTTTCGTAGCATGTTCGTTCTTATAATCAGGGGGTGGATGTGTTAACAAAGGCTGTTGGAAAAGAAATTCTAGGTCGCATGCTTAGCAAGTTAGGAGGTGCTGATTTACTTGGTCCCAACTTGAAGGGGGGTGTTGAAATAAGAAGAATGAAATAGGAATGGCCACAGTGGCCTAATCTATGTAGTTGAGAGTGGCCCAATCTATAATGTGTGGCCCAACTTGTATCTTAGGACATTAAGACTATTACTAAAAATAGGTGGTGCTTGTAATATTTTCGGTTGATCATGACATTCTTGTGGTTTAGTAATATGCAATATTCAGTTTATTATATGTCAACAAGCTCAAACTTCTTTTAACATTTCTTTGTTTATTTCTTATAAAATTCAATTTATTTAACAAAAAAATAATAAGATACATATGAAACTAACTAATGTTCGATCAAATTGAGGGTACAAATTAAAGTTTAAAGCTAGAAACACATACACTGACATGAACACTAACCCAACAATGTTTGAAGCAAATAAAACATGAAGCTTTAACTAGTAGGCCCAAAAGACTGCTAGCACTTCAAAAACCAACCAAAACTTGAGACCCATCTCGAAACCAGCTGCAACACCACCAAACTAGACATGAATCGAAGTCCTAAAGAGGAGGAGTAGATACTACCTCACGACATCGATAAGACAAGAGATGTGGGAGGACGACACAGACCACTAAATCATACCGGTGACCGACATCTATAACTTTTGAGCTATTGAAAGGAGTATCTGCACAACCTTGCAGAGAATATGAAGTGGGCTTACAAGCCACACAAAGTTGTGTGTCCATTTTTTTTAACATTTCTTACGTTTAAACAAATCTAAACATTAAGGATTTATCCATATTAGGATAACTTGACAAAACTTCTAATTATATATAATATAAAAAAAACCATGGCGCAACTAACTAGCATCATCTAACCAATCAAAATATGTAGTAAAAAAACATTGGTGCAACTAACTGCTAGCATCATCTAAAAGGCCGGCTTCATGGTAAACAATCAATCGTGTTCCAAAGAAGGAATATAATTATTCACTATAACGATGAGAGAATTAAAGAAATATTATGGAAAGAGATGAAGAATAGAACAACAAGCTCATACAACTATTGTAAAACCACTTGAGTTTACCATTAATCATCCATCACTTTAGGGTGATGAACCAACGCCACTTAGAGACTTGAGAGAGACCCAAATTACCCTCTCTTTCTTTTTATATGATGAGAATCAATATCCCTTCACACATAAATCACTTACTAAGCCCCCTATTTATAGAGCCTAAGTGATTAACCAACTAATACTTTTTAATCTCTTCAACAATAATCACCAAAAAAGTTTCACAACAAGTGAGCAGCATGCAACAAGTCTTAATGTAGAAAATGACAATAGGGTCGGATAGCCATATAAAAAAAATCCCATAATAAGTTAGTGTCATGATCCTCTTGTCATTTCTTACATCAAAACTTCATGCTTGTTGTGAGTCTTTTTTAATGATTATATTCCTTCATTGAACATCATTGTGATTTTTCCCCTTTTAGGGAGCCAAAAAAACATGAAAGAAAATTAATAAAGATTACAAAGGTCCCTAAAGACAAAACCGTAAGCCCAACAAAGAAACAGAAAAGAAAAAAAAGACAAACACGAGCAAAGCAAAAAAAAAAAAAAAAAAAAGGACGATTAATAAGCTTTTCGCAAACCAATCCTAACAAGATATATACTGTACTCCCTCAGATCCGTTGATTTTTTTCAAGAGGTTAAGAAAGCTAAATAAGTTAATTAATTATATCATATATTACATATCATTATATTATAATCAATTTATAAATCAAACAAATTAGTTGGAAAAAAAATAATAAGTATAAATATTTTAAAATAATTTATTTAATTTCATTAACCTCCCCAAAAAATTAATGGGGTCTTATACTTAGAACCGGGAAGTAAGTCAGTATGTGATGAAGAGACTGTGGATGCCTACTCTCATGGTGAAGGACCAGAGGTTGTTGGGAGCAGCTTATGATTTGACCTAACATGCGTGTTTGATTTTCCACTGACGAAGTCCCATAAGTAACGTTATTTAACCATGATGACTTAATAACATTCTTGTATAGAAAGAAAACATCTATCCAACCCTATACTTGCAGTGGGATCTTCAAAAAGATGCCGTCTTCTGCAAATCTTGACGAATTCCTCAAGCCACATCTGTTAAACTACCATTATCTTCTATAAGCAAGGAGATATCAGAAGAAAACAGTATGTATGTGCGTGGGACAAAGTCAAGAGGAAGATGAGATATCAGAAACTGAGCCCAGTCTTCTTTTACATTACCTACTCCTATGTTTCCGTCAAACACTAATTGAGGGGTTTATACAAACTATACGTAGGTTCCTATATGAAAAAGAAAAAAAAAAGCCAAAATTGACGTTTTCTCAATAAAAAAAAGTAGTACATATATGATAAATTTTAATAAATAAAATGTATTGGCATTTTGCAAATTTTGTATACATAGAATATCAGTATTCTAATATAAATTTCTTAATGAGAGATTTTCCCCGGTAATATATACTCCAATATTACTTTAGCTTTCGTTGACACATTCATAATGTTCCATGCACGTTGGTATTATTATTAATGTAGTAGTTGCACAATATATGCTTATGCTATGTCCTCGCGCGCGCACTCTCGTCTTTTTTTCGTTTTTTTTTTTTTGCCAACCTCTCTTGTCACAACATAGAAGCAACGAACTACCAACCCCAATATTATTAAATATATAGATTATCCACGTTTCTCTCTTTCTGTATCTAGGGCTTATTGCCTATAAATCCATGTAAGAATAACTTGTTTCCTCCATAAATAGCATCGACTTATTCATCTTCACAAAAGCCTTCAGAGGTTAATTAACCCTAATTATTCTGATCACCAGAATGGATAGTATTGAAGGTTACAGAACGGTGGAAAACAACTTTACAGTGACGGTGATGAAGGAAGAGCTGGTGGCTGCAGTGTTGCCATTGCAAGAGCATTGGCTTCCACTCTCCAACCTCGACCTCCTTCTGCCGCCGTTGGACGTCGGAGTTTTCTTCTGCTACGACAAGCTGGCGGGCCAGACTAGGAGTGCGGTGGTGGGGACTCTGAAGAAGGGCTTGGCTGAGGCTCTTGTTTCCTTCTATGCCCTTGCGAGCGAGGTGGTAACCAACTCGACCGGCGAATCGGAGCTTCTCTGCAACAACCGTGGGGTTGATTTTGTGGAGGCGGAGGCTGACGTGGAGCTGAGAAGCATCGACTTGTACAACCCTGACGACTCCATTGAAGGCAAGCTTGTTCCTCAGAAGAAACACGGCGTGCTTGCTATTCAGGTGACATCATAGAGCCATGATTATATGTGTCCATTATGATTATTGAATGAGTATAATTAAAACATTATTTGACAAAAAATATATATACATAGAATTAAAATATCATACTTAGTTATTAAATATGAAATCTACAAATTGTAGGCTACATTTCTCAAGTGTGGTGGATTAGTTGTGGCATGCTCTTTCGATCACCGTATTGCCGATGCATACTCAGCCAACATGTTCCTTGTCTCTTGGGCCCAGCTAGCCCAGTCCAGTCCTCTTCCCTTACGGCCATGTTTCCGCCGATCTCTCCTTAGTCCACGGCTGCCGGCCGGCCGCATCCCGACTTCTATCGACGGCATGTTTGTCCCAGTCTCCGACTTGCCTCCTCCGAACCAAGCCAGTGCCGAACCCGAATCTGACCCGGTCATCAGTCGGATCTACTACATCACGGCCGACCAACTCAATGACATTCAATCACTTGCCAACTCATCAGGCTCAAAGGCCGTCGTTGACGGCGTAAAGCGAACCAAACTCGAGTCTTTCTGCGCCTTCTTGTGGAGCATGGTTGCTGCGAGTGTCAAGGGCAAAAGGGTCACTACAAGAATGGGAATTGTAGTGGACGGAAGGAGAAGGCTCATCAATGGCGGTGACAAACAGAAAGCTTCTTCTATGGGATCATACTTTGGAAATGTACTTTCATTACCGTACGGTGAGAAGTCGGTGAGGGAGCTGACGGAGAAGTCGTTGAGTTGGGTGGCTGATGCGGTTCATGAGTTCTTGGAAGACGCAGTGACGGAGGAGCATTTCCTGGGCCTCGTAGATTGGGTGGAGGCTCACCGCCCTGGCGGCGCTGTGGCGAGGATCTATGTCGGCGGAGAGGAGGGAGGAGAAGAAGATAAGGGCCCAGCTTTTGTGGTTTCGTCGGGGCAAAGGTTCCCAGAAGAGAAGGTGGATTTCGGGTGGGGGAGGCCGGTGTTCGCGTCATACCACTTCCCATGGGGTGGAAACTCCGGCTATGTGATGCCGATGCCCAGTCCGGCGGGGAAAGGTGACTGGGTGGTTTACATGCATCTTCGAAAAGGACAATTGGAGAAGATAGAGTCTGAAGCTGGTCATGTGTTTAGGCCCTTGACTTGGGATTACCTCATTCATTAAGAATAATTAAGATATATACTTATATTTTTATTAATGTGCCTGGTAATATTATTCGTGTGTATAGTTATGAATGTGAGATTTGAGTAAAAGTGTTACATCATTATCGCACTTTTACTTCGTTCTATGACTAAATAGATCTTGGGGAGTGGCTTTCTCATCTTTCTCATTTCCTTGTAAGAGTTTAAGCTTAGGTTGATATGTTGGTTTCTGGCAACTAAACTGTAATCTTGTAATTAAGATCTAGTTCTGGGCTATGGATTGTATTGTTGCATAATGTTGAATTGGGGAGCTTATTTTAGTTAATTAGGACCTGGTTGTGTATAAATTGTGCTGAAATTTGTCTTTGTATTCCATTGGAAGTTAATTAAATTGATTTTTCTTGTATATTCCGTGTTTTGAATTTTCTAGACCTACTTATGTGATTTTCATTTTTTATTCGTTTGATTTTTCTTGTGTTTTGATTTATTCGTTTGATTTTTCTTGTATATTCTTTGTGTTTTGATTTTTCTAGGCCTACTTATGTGATTTTCATTTATTTGTTTAATATTTTAAACACTATATTATTTCAGTTATCAATCTAATTGTGCTTAATTGGCATGCTTAAGTGGCTTTTTTCAATCCGATTTTTGCAAACATAAAATAAAAAAAATTAAAATTGTGTAATATGATTTATATTTAGATATTTATAATTCAAAAATTGAGGTGGGACCCAATATCTTTTCTTCAAGAGGGATTTAACTTCTTCTTTCTTTGCGGTGGAAAAGCAAAAAATATGAAACTTTGGCTTAAAGCAATTTTTTCTTCAAAAGTTTAATTGAAAAAAAGCTAATCCAAATAACACGAAAAAGCCAAATAATGAAACTTTGGCCTTTGGGATGCACGTTTGGGCCTCCAAACATGATCCCAAACACACTTAGTAGCACTCGACTCGGGTTTGAAATTGGCAGATTCTATTATTTTCATAAACTTTTAGAATTCCCTTTGTTTTTCTAGTTTTTATAGATTTTCTCAATGTTTTCATTTTTATTGGTTTTCCTTTGTACTATATTTAAATCAAGTTCTTTATATCTATTATATCAAGCTCTCCAATCACATATGACCATATGTCTTATTTTTTCATGAACACTTGTGATTGGATAACTTGACATAATAAACATAAAAAATTTCACCCAAGTATTTTCCCTTTCTTTTTCCTTGCATGTTTTCTATGATTTCTTTTTTTTTTCTTTTCTCTAATTTTACATTTAAGATTTGTTTGATTAATTTTATCTAAAAGGAGGGTGAGTCAGCTTTCATGATTAACTAGAGGATTATAAAATTTGAGTATTGTCGAGTTCAATTGAGTTAGCTTTATCAAAAATGTTTTTACATTACTCAAACTCAAACTTGAGACTTGATGCTTAAGATGTTAAAGCTGTTTCTACTAGGACCAACGCCTATGAGTGGCATAAGGCACAACTTCTACTAATTATTGTACTTATATGTATTTATTCAACCACAAATATATATTTTTTTAGATGTTATAGTGGGCTTCCTTTAGACAAAATTTCTTTCAACTAAAACCTTCATGAAGTGCACATGGCACATTTGATAGATAGTTGAGTCCCTTAAACATGATGTCTTGGGTTTGAACTAGACCGTGTGTATGGAAAAGGCTTTGTTGGAAGAGACAAACTCACTTCAGTGATCTCTACGTTCAGGAAGGATTAGTCTCTAGTTATCAGCTGGGGGATATCACCTTGATTCTACTAAAAACCTTCATGAAGTGAAGAGTAAAAGCAAAATATACTTATTACTAACTCTTGTCCTTAATATAAGATCCACTTCAAAATAGATCTTATATTAATAATTAGAGATAATATTACCATGAGCCTTGTACCATTATTAATTAGTATGACTCTAATGAGATTCATCTTGGTTGGGTAGGAAGAAGACTTGAATGATACATGTGATGAAGCAAATGCCTGACTTCCTATTTTTAATAAACTTGAGATATATTTTGATATATTTGGGAAGCCATCAATGCTAAATTATAGAAATTTTCTTGAAATTTTAAGATATATCAATTTGGGTACATCATTTGTGGGATTTCAACTTAGAATATAAGTTTTCAAGTTTAGGAAAGAAACAATAATAAGAAAATAATAATTGAAAGTTTCTAAAAAAAGATTATTATTATTATTATTATTATATTGTTTTCCTTTTCTGTTGATTGATAAGACACTTTTGGAATAAAAGGAAAGGGGGAAAACCTAAGTCACAAGTCACAAATGAAATAAAAAGGGGGAGGCACCCTGATCATGAGGACCATGTTCTTCATTTGGGAATCACCGTCTTGAATCACAAGAAAAGAGAAAGAAAGGAGTTCAAGTTTCATTCTTCTTTTTCTACATGAGAGGACAAGAGGATTGTGGAGAGGAGAAGAGATTAGAGTATCCGCTTGGACAGAGGAGTAGCTGGAGCTTAAAGATGAGACTTTGAATCAATGCTCTCTCCTTTTTCTTTTCTCCTTTTCTTCAGATTTGAATCTACTTCAGCGAAAGTGGTACTGAAATAGTGAAATGTGGGCAATATTAATTGCAAAGTTTCATCAGTCAGCAAGTTTTTTTTTCCAGAATGTCACTCCAGTGTCCATGTCATCGTATACGTCATCACTTTTTGGATAAAAAAGTCAAACTAACGGTCAAATAGTCAAACTAACGGTCAAAAGGTAGTTTTGCACCTATTTTCAAACCACATAGTCATTTTTGCACCTAAAAAAAGCATTTGGTGTTGGGTGCACTTTGAGGAAAATCACATGTGTATTTTTGCACCTTAACCCTTAATTAAAAGAGGGTTGTGAGTGGACCGACAAGCACTTATAGCTATTTATACTCAAGATTGACAAAATTGACATTAAGGCTAATTAAATTAGTGAAATCAATGTTTATGAAGTTAATAATAAAGGATTAATAACTTTGGGTTGCTCGTTTGATAATTGTGGTAGTTAGTTCGTTTTATTTTGATTTTAATTTCTTTTCACTTATTTGAATTCAATTTGGCTTGCTCAATTTAAACAAAAGTATGAAATCATTGCTCAATTGTTTTGTTAGTACCAAGTTCTCGTAAAAATAATATTTTACTCACTCTTTATTACTTAATATGGCCCATACATTTATTGAATTTTTGGCTATAATTTTTTTCCTTATCAAGTTTTTGGCACCGTTGTCGGGGATCGAGCCTGGGTCACTCGCATGACAGACAGGAATACTCATCACTGCAACAACACCAAAATAAGTTCCAAAAGGACAATGATATTATACAAAATATTCTTCTAATCATATTTATGTCAGTTTCAAAAAAATTTACAGGCTAAAAAAAACCTTAAAACCTCATTAGCTTTATCTTAAAATTTAAGAACTTTTCAAATTTAAACATATTTAATATAGATGTTTACTGAAAAAATAATAATCTACACTATAATAAATACAGGTAAAAATTGTGAAAATTTTGATAAAGTGACTGTCAATATGCATACCTTAATGTAGGTTTTGGAGTAATTGATATGATTGAGTTGATCAACTATGTTAAATTTTGTAGTACATGCATGGCCGATTCTTTCATATACCCTATTAAAATAAATGGTAAGCCCCACATTAAACAAATAATTAAAAGATTAATAAAAACTATATAAGGCTCGGAGAGAATCGAAAGATTTTCTTACAGCTTATAAATAGCTTAGATTGATATTTTCTAAGATAGTTGGCCCATTTTGAACAAAATTCTCCCATTTTAAGATTATCAAACCGATAAATAATAATTTAAAAAATTCCAGAAAAATTCGGTTAAAATAGGAAAAAGACAAATCAAGGAGTCAAATATTACAAATTCCAAGTCAAACTCTTACGAGGAATATGAGATTTGCAAGTATTTCTGAATGACCAATTTGCCCCTAATAATATTTAGGGAGCTCTAATTGTCAATATGTATACTAATATTATTAATTGTGATTCTTAAGTTATTATTTTCTATATATAAATAGTTAGTGACGCTTGACACGTGTAGCTTCAAAATATTACCTATAAGGTTGATGGTATTCGGGAACTCAATTTGTTAATATGAATACTGAAGTTATCAATTGTCATGCGTAATCAACTGAGGTATAAAGTATAACAATATAAGAATCGTAATTAACAACTTCAGTGTACATATTGACAACTTGAGCTCTCCAAATGTTGTCAAAGGCATGTTGTTCATTTGGAAATATTTGCAAATCTCAAATTCCTCCTACAGGTCTAATTTAAGATTTGTTATATTGAATTCCCTTATTTATCATTTTTGTATTTTAAACTAATTTTTCTGGGATTTTCCCGTAATTATAATTTCATGTCCTCTTAGACAAAAACAACCTCATCTATTACAAGGATTTCTGTGAAAAAGAAAATCGCTGTTGATATAAGGTTAATATTTCAAATGAAAATTCCATAGCAATACCAAGTAAAATTGCACTAACGATGTAGCACTTTTATTCAAATCACACATACATTCACGACCATACACGTACGTTAATAATATTAACAGGCGCACACACATAATGAGGTAATATTACCAGGCACATTCATAACTATACACACGAATAATATTACCAGGCACATTAATAAAAATATAAGTATATATCTTAATTATTCTTAATGAATGAGGTAATCCCAAGTCAAGGGCCTAAACACGTGACCAGCTTCAGACTCTATCTTCTCCAATTGTCCTTTTTGTAGATGCATGTAAACCACCCAATCGCCCTTCCCTGCCGGACTCGGCATCGGCATCACATAGCCGGAGTTTCCGCCCCACGGGAAGTGGTACGACCCGAACACCGGCCTCCCCCACCCGAAATCCACCTTCTCTTCTGGGAACCTTTGCCCTGACGAAATCACAAAAGCTGGCCCTTCATCTTCTTCTCCCTCCTCTCCGCCACCGCCGACATATATCTTTGCCACTGCACCGCCAGGGCGGTGCGCCTCCACCCAATCTACCAGGCCCAGGAAATGCTCCTCCGTCACTGCATCTTCCAATAACTCATGAACTTCGTTGGCCACCCAACTCAACGACTTCTCCGTCAGCACCCTCACCGACTTCTTGCCGTACGGTAATGAAAGTACGTTTCCAAAGTATGATCCCATAAGAGAAGCTTTCTGTTTGTCACCGCCATTGATGAGCCTGCTCCTTCCGTCCACCACAATTCCCATTCTTGTGGTGACAATTTTGCCCTTGACACTCGCAGCAACCATCCTCCACAAGAAGGCACAGAAAGACTCGAGTTTGGTTCGCTTCACGCCGTCAACGACGGCCTTTGAGCCTGATGAGTTGGCAAGTGACTGAATGTGGTTGAGTTGGTCGGCGGTGATGTAGTAGATCCGACTGATGACAGGGTTGGATTCGGGTTCGGCACTGGGCTGCTTCGGTGGAGGCAGGTCGGAGACTGGGACAAACATGCCGTCGAGGTAAGGAGGGATGCGACCGGGCCGCCGTGGACTGAGGAGAGATCGGCGGAAACAAGGCCGTGAGGGAAGAGTGGAGATGGTGGCCTTGATGGGCTGAGCCGACTGGGCCAGCTGGGCCCAAGAAACTAGGAACATGTTGGCTGAGTATGCGTCAGTAATACGGTGATCGAAGGAGCATGCCACTACTAACCCACCGCATTTGAGAAATGTAGCCTGCATTGTGTAGATTAATATTTACCTTTCATTTATTAAAAGTAACTGCAAAATTGTAGATATTTATATATGCATGCTACTAATTTTTAACTAAATTACTAGGAAGAATGCATCAAAATTATGAACAAAAATTGAGCATTATTAATGCATAGTCATTTTTTGTTATTTAATTTTCATATAGTTATATTGATCAAGATTGGGAAAATACTTAGATCATATTCTTTATATTTATTGTGTCAAGTTCTCAAATCATATGTATTCATGTGTTCTATTTTTGAAATACTATCATTTAATTATAAATCACTGAGAAAAAAATAGGACATATGGTCATGATTGGAGGATTGTGGTGTTAAGATTATATTTGTTTTAGTTTGAATATGTCAAACATATAGCATTTAAAAGTTTTCATATTATATTGTGATTTATTTGTTTACACAATTTTAAGGCCTAATCATTTTTTTTTTTCCACAAATCATCAGAATGCAGTAACATGAAAATTGATTGAAAATATAAAGTAATAAGCACTAATAATTTTTATAATTCTCATTTAAAATTAATACATTTGCGAGATCAAGTTATAAAATTATTGAATAAATTTTTTAAAATATTAATTATGTTATTAAAAAAGTAAAATAAACTACACACACACCCACACACACTACTTTTCCCAAATTAAACCTGCCTAACCCAAACTATGTATTGTATGGATGATAGTTCCTTTCAGTTTGTGGTAGGTTATGGGATAAAACTGCCATGAACAACTTGGTAATCTATAGTCATGGATTCTCTATTTTTTAAATTTAATTAAATTATATACGATCAGCTTATTTGAACAACTAAACTTTTCTAAAAGGTTCAACATATTTTTCAAGAAAAATCCTAACTAAAGGGTATTATTGCAGAGAACTTATCCATTCCAAAAGTCATAATGACTATTTTTGTCTCATGGGAAAATATGGTAAAATAAGGATTATATGAATTGTAGTTAGATTGAACTAATCATGTGATTAGGCCCTAACCGGGTTAGACCTTATCCATTGGTTGAGACATAGTCCAACAAAGTAGTATATATGCGTATCATTGCTAAGAAGGATCCTAATAATACGATTATACTAACAGTAATTATTAGAGACAACTTCACGAAAAAATTGATTGTTTGTAGTGTTTCATTCTTGCAAGTTTAACATTTTTATAATTAAAATATAATTCGTCACGATCGCTTTGAATTGTAAGCTTTTGATTGATCACGGCTAGATTTGATGACACATGTCTTCCTAATTCCTATATTCTTATTATTATTTTTTCAATGAAAACGTAGTAAGTATTTTTTTTGAAGCAATATATAATGAGTCAACGATAAGTTAAAAAACATCTATTTATTGGTTATTTATTAAAATCATGTATAGGGTCCAGACCTCAAACTGTTCTGACGTACTCACAAAACAAAACATAATGTTATTATATTGTAAAATCTCCTAATTGTTTTTTTTTTTAAATGAAACTGCTAATTGTCTGATAACCTAATAATTAAGGAGAGAAAAAGATGAGATATGGCCTGGTAGCTCAAGGGAGGTTGTGGAGGTATAATGTTTGTGTGAGTTACGGTAAAAAGTAGACAAATAAATGAAATAAATATATGCGGTTTATTAATGATTATTCTTAAATTTGCAATTTATTTGAAAAATAAATCAATTTACAAAATTAACTTCCTTCCTTCTTTAAAGACTACCCAGCTTTGTTTTGGGGTTGAATACAACATATTAATCTGGATAAAATCACATAAAATGTTATCTCTTTATAAGTACGAAAATGATATATAATAACGTAAGATTGTTAATTTTACGTCGTCAAAAACTCAAAATTATGCAAACCAAGAAAGCTTACTTATGTTTGAATAGTTTTTTCTTTCAAATATACTGGTAATTTTTAAAAGATCATTTATTAAGGTCTGAGAGGAAAAATCGCAAAGGTATTTTTGAAAATATTTTTTAAATACCATAAAATTTTGAATTGTGTATTATAAAAAAGAAAACTAAATAAATGTGTTATAATAATTATCTCTATTTTCTATACAAAAATAAAATAAAATTTATAGAGATATTAATTCATAAATTTATTAATTATCATTTCAAATAATAATTTAATAATTAACAGAAAACAATTGGGTAAAATCTCATAAAAAGACCTCCAAAATAAAAAATTCTAAATCAGTTATTTCCTACTAAAATGAGTTGTGAATATTTTATCAAATATAGTCAATCTCTTATCAATTGTAGGAACCAAACCTGATTTATGATTTTGAAATTTTGAATATCTTTTTCTGGGATTTTTCCAATTAATTATTATATATCATAATCAGGGTAATATGTTTTTCTTATAAGCCTCATGTTTGATCAATCTGATGATAATAACAGTAATACTTTTTTTAAACTTTACAGTTGATGATTACATTTATAGAATAGAGTACTGGAGTTAAAAAAGATATGTCACCTGAATAGCAAGCACGCCATGTTTCTTCTGAGGAACCAACTTGCCTTCAATGGATTCATCAGGGTTGTACAAGTTGATGCTTCTCAGGTCCACGTTAGCCTCCGCCTCCACAAAATCAACCCCATGGTTGTTGCAGAGAAGCTCCGGCTCACCGGCTGAGTTAGCCACCACCTCGCTGGCCAGGGCGTAGAAGGAAACCAGAGCCTCAGCCAAGCCCTTCTTCAGAGCCCCCACCATCGCAGTCCCGGTGGAGGCCACCGTGGGCTTGTCGTAGCAGAAGAAAACTCCGAAGTCCAGCGGCGGCAGAAGGAGGTCGAGGTTGGAGAGCGGAAGCCAATGTTCCTGCAACGGCAACACGGCAGCCACCACCTCCTCCTTCGTCACCGTCACCGTCACCGTAAAGTTCTTCTCCACCGCTCGGTAACCTTCAGTGCCCATTTTGGTCAGAATAATAATTAGGGTTTTGTGGAGAGATGAATAATAAGTTCGATGCTATCTATGGATGAAAGGGGTCCCCTTTTTGTTTTTATCTCTCTCTCTCTCTTCCTCCTTTTTGCCTTCTCTCTCTTTCATTGATGATGCAATGGCTACAACTGTGTGTGATACTGTCCATACTCTAATACAGTATTTGTCGTTTTGCTTTGAACGAGGGATTTGTCGTCTTCATATTCTTGTGATGGTGTTCATTTTTGCACCCATAATATGGGTACCATATTGAAAGGAACAACTTTGGTTCTTCTTGATGCTCTTTTCTAATTAAAGAAAAATTATTCCATGAAAAGGTTTAAGAATGCATTTATAATTTGTACTAGTAGTTTTCTATTTTCATTAAATTTTAATCTAATTTTCAGTATTTACTAGTGAGCCAGAGAGCACAATGATTTTGCTTTTATTTACTTCAAATTTTCTATTAGCCATCAATTAAAATTACGTCAATCCTCTCCGAACAAAACACTAGTCCACACAGAATTAGATTAAATAAAATTTTTTTTCTTTTTCATAATTAAATTGTACCCCGCTGGTCCTTAACATAAGGCACAATTGACTTTTTTATGAAGAGATTAAATAAGTTAGTTAGTTATAGTATACATCGTGTATTATTTGATTATATATCAGTTTATAAGTTAGAAAAATTAGTTTGATATAAAAATAGATAAATATAATTAATTTATAGTATTTATTTAGCTTCCTTAATTGATCTCTCCGGAAAAAATCAACTGGATCTTTATTAAGTACCGGAAATAAAACGATAATTCTCTCATAATGTGCCATATATGCATTGATTGTGTCCTTTGAGAAGTTTGAGGCCAAGAATGGTGGGAATCTACCCTCCACTAAGGAATCATGTGGGCACCAATAAGTCAATATTTTCTCATTGACAGAAATCTTTCTGCAGACTATATATGTGTTCACATGTGTAAACCCCACGTTGAATATTTATGAAATTATATGGCTTTGGCTCCACATTACTTCGTGTAATGAATGCTTAACTTGCTTGCCGTCATATTGTTTCTAGCTGCAACATTATGCATGATGGTGGCAGTGTCATGGCAAGTTTGAAGCTTCAGTACTCTCTGATTTGTGTTTGAACTCCAAAATTTAGTTTGGATTAGTTTTATGGGTAAATTTAATTTGTTTATCAGTCTTTTGTGTGTTTATTTATTACTTCAGCTTGTTAGGTTATTTGTATGGTTTCATATGCATTATTGAACTTTTGTACTTTGTATTGGTTATATGATTTTATAAAAATCCCAGTATTTTTTATGTATCTTTTTACTTATGTTTAAATAAAATTGTCCATTTTTTAAAAAAGAATATTTATCAAAATTATAGTAACTTTTTTTTATATAGATATGTTGATAATTACCTAGTTTTTCTCAATAAAAAAATATCCATTTTTTAAAAAAGAATATTTATCAAAATTATAGTAACTTTTTTTTATTTAGATATGTTGATAATTACCTAGTTTTTCTCAATCAAAAAATATAAACCATGAAAAGAAAAATTAAGCAGTGATCAATGGTTAAGTTACCTTGCAAACACAACTTATACAAAAAAATTAATTTATATTTATATAAGTGTTGGTATTGATTGAATAATATACAATTACAATGAAATAAGTCATACTATATATTACTTATTTCTTTCCATCACAATTTCTTACTACTTTTATAAATAGATTACCCATTGTTCTAATTAGTCTTTTCTTTATCTTTTTTTTGAAAAAGAACAAAATTATAGTACTTAAATAGAGTCTAGTCTACAAGGTACCAAAGCAAATATTACAAACTAAATAGAGTCTAGTCTTTTATTTATCAATCAATATAAACAGTAAAAAACAAAAAAAAAGGTCAAAAATAATGCCCATAACCTGTGTTTATTTGGGAAACGCCCACAATCACTAAGATTTTTTTTTTTAACAGTTTATGAAACAAGACTCTTTCACATGAAGTATATATTTCGTAGGGTAGGGTGTAAAATCATTTAAAATAAGTTATTTCCTCCGGTCATTACTATAAAAGCTATTTACTTAATTTGATTAGATTAAGGATGTTAGTAAGTCAGTTAGTTAGTTTATATGACATGTTTTTCTTTTTTTAAAAAAATACTTTCATCATCCTTAATTCCTGAAATCTCTCTTTTACTTGATTATTATTGAGGGAATATCAATACGGACAAATTAGAAAAATATAGACAAATATAATAAATACATCTTATATTTAGGATGAAACCAACTACTCTCCAATTATATGTTTGGATTAGTTTTTGGAGAATAATTTGTACGATTTAAGAGATAAGTATATAGAGATAGGTATATAAGAGGAGTTTTACCTTGATTTATGGAAAATGACTTTTGAAACCATGATTTTAGAATTACAGGCACTCACTAACTCATATACTAAAGAGATAAGGATGTAATTAATTTGAATGCTCACGGTCTTAAATGAGATTTACACAGAAAAAGGTGAATGAAGTGTCGTGTCAGAAAAGGGAGCCATACATAAACGTGTGGGAATGTCCAAATTGAAGAAGTTCATATTATAACTTGGTGTTTGTGTTCTTTCATTGTGTGTGTGTGTGAGAGAGAGAGAGAGAGAGAGAGAGAGAGAGAGAGAGAGAGAGAGAGAGAGAGAGAGAGAGAGAGATGGGAGAGATGTTTCTCACGCACTTTATGAATGTCCCCATCCCACCTTTTGGACCTCTTTCTTCCCAATTTTGTTGTCAGTTATGGATGTGGACAATTTGATGATCCATCAAAGAATATTAATATAGTTCTGTATTCATGTTACCAACACAATTTGATTCTCTCATATTTGGGTATAAATAAATTTGGTCTATATTCATGTCACCAAACAAAACCGGTCTATATTCATGTCACCAACAAAAACCGGTCTATATTCATTTCATCTTTTATATATCCGTCCTCTGAAATTTGCATTCTTCAACATGGGAAGGTCCGTAGCTATTTGTGTTTTAGCTTCTTCCTTTGTATCTTTCTCTCACTATATATACTCCCTCCGATCCAAAATATAACACGTTAACTAATTCATATGAATAAAGAAATATTAGTTAAATCATTTAATGTGTCTTAAATGGATAAAATTTACTTATTTTACTCCTATTAAATATATGATTTTCAAATATGCGTAATATATTCGTCACCATCTACTCTCTCCAGCAAATGGTAAAAGTGAAAAAGCAATAATTAATTACTTTAACAACCTCTTATATTTTGGATCAAAATTTTCTTTTAGAAGAATTATTATATTATAAACTGGAGGAAGTATATTCATATCAAAGGTCTTTAAAAGATAAAGACTTATCATTTGGATGGTGCCTACTACGCAACTCATGTGATCCCAATGAAAATTAGTGTAGATTTTTATTTATTTATTTATTTATTTTTGCGGTAGCCGGGGAGTGGGGCCTCTCCTCTTGCTTTTCTTTTCTCATCCTCACCATTAGTTTAGATTTATTCCCTCTGATTTTTAATATAAAACCTAATTATGGAGTTGATCTAAGCCTCAAATATAAGTCTTATTTTCCTTAATTGTCAATATTTTCCAATTTACCCATATTTGAATATTGATGCTCCCTCATCTATAATCAAGTAAAAGAGAGATTGAGTGAATTAAAGAAGATAATTAGGGTATTTTATTATAAAAACTTGTCATATTAACTGCGTTAACTAACTCCCTTAATTTAATCAAATTAGGTAAATAGGTCTTATATTAAGGACCGGAGGGAGTGGTATTTTAATTTGATTAATGATTAGGATTAGAACAGAAGAGTAATAAGGAGGAAAAGAATAGAAGAAGCCCCTCTTCCGGTCTGCCATCAGCATAACTATTTTATAAATGATGCCGATGATTTTTATCCCCAAGAAAAATATTGTGGATGGTAAAAGCAAATCATCAATCAGTAAATAAACTGACTGAGGGACAAATTGATTTTTTTTCCTTTTGGATCAACAAACAATACGTATTTTATTATATAAAAGTCAATTTTATTAAAATAAAAAGATTAGATTGGAAAACTATAAGACTAGCTCCACTTGGACATGAGAGACCAGAACTATGGCAAGAAAATATGCAGCCAAAATGGACCTTACATGCAAACACTAAATAGAAGAAAAAGACAAGCACAAACACTGGCAACAACCAATAGGAATTGGGTCTAACAGAAAGGGCTAGTCCTTCACAACTTTGACAAACTAATGTTTGAATTCCCATGGGGAAAGGTGCCTTACGTACTCTAATTACTCCCCATGTGTAATATCCCAAAAAGTGATTAAGGGCTAATGACTTCAAAAGTGGATGTAATTATTGTTGAATAAACACTTTTGAAGAATTTGTGATGGGAATTTGGATATTTTAATGATTCCAATGGATTCCTTGTGAAAATTTATGTGAGAATGATGTTTGGTATGAAAATGGAACCAATGGAAGCAAAGATGCAAAATCTAAAATTCTGTCCAGTGAAATTCTATTCTGGGCAGTCCGTTTGTGTGAACGTTTTTAATGACCAAATGGTATCTAAAAATTATGAAATTTTCCAGTCTTATAGTTCACATCTCAAGCTTCAAAATGGACATATAATTTGTTCCATTTCGTTTTGTGAACCAGGAGATATAACTGTCCAAAGTTTGGGATGGAAACTGAACTCTGTTTTGGGGCAGTGATGAGTTTTATGTAATTCTGGAATTGTGTGGTGATTTTTATTAATGGCCAATATTTTTCCTATGAAGATGACTTAAATATCTTTCATTTGGCTTTGGAATCACCTCATTTCGATTTTTCTAGAATTAGTTATGATTTTTCAAAGTTTGGGCAGAAAATCTGCCAGAAAATCCGAAAATGGGAATTATGACATAATCTCATTAAAAGATGATGTCAGCATGGATTATTAATCAAATTGCTCATCTTCTTCAGCCATTTCACGCCATTTCCAGCTGAAGATAGTGAGAGAAAGTTGAGAGCTCTTAGAGAGAGAAAGAGGAGAAATCTCGCAAGGTAAGCCGATTTCTCCGACGATTTAGCTTCTAACGCGTGTAACTCCGATCCTAAGCTACTCCTCTTTATTCTTTAAGGTTGTGAAGCTCAAAATTTGGTGTTTCAAAGAGGCTAGGGTTCAGCCAAGTTTGGGAAAAGCCAGAGGGAGCTTGAGGTAACTTCCAAACTTTCGTATATTGCTTATTCTGGCTGCTGTGGGCAATTTAATCGGTGAAATTTCGCCGGATTGCCATTGGTTTTAAAGTTTGGAAATTGAGTTTCCTAGGGGTTATGCTGCCCAAATTGGGTCTTAATGTTAGTTGTAACCTAATGTAATGGTTAATAAAGTGGTTAGGAGTAGAAAGGAACGCGTTTACGGAGCCGAAATCGTAAAAACCCAATTTTTCCCGGAGAATATGTATATTTCGGCCAAGGCTGTAAATGGGTCTTAGAGTTGGATTTTCAATGATTTGATGGTTCCATTGAGTTCAGGGGCGAAAATTAGGTGGGGTTACAGTTGGGCACTTTTTCAAAAAAGGCCGAGAAAGCATAATTACGGAAACACCCCTAAAACCCTAAAAGTAGGGCTGCCAAGGGCAATTTCGTAATTTGACATTGAATTTGATAATTCTGAGTACGGAAATGGATTCCTTGGGCGGAAATATGTTAGGATAGCCCAGATTAGAATTTCGGGAAAAGTGCAACCGGACCGGGTAGGGCGGGCCCAGGCCGGGTCCCCGGGGGTATTTTTGTAAATTTTCATTATAGACTCATATAACCCCAAGTAACACTATGGAAGTGTCTAAATAGTGCATTTGGAATTGTAGGATTCGATATTTGCCGCCCTCGTGAGCCAACTACGCCAGCGAACGTCAGAAAGGAACGAGGTAGTGACTTTTCTTTTGTACCATATATGATGCATTGTATGTGTGTTATATCGTTGATTTGTAATGAATTCGTATGCTGCGACATCTGTGGATTTGTGTTAGCACTGTCATTCCAATAGTCCCTGAGTAGCTAACAACGGTTCGGGTTAGGGCGGTGTGCCTTCCCGGCGGAGAAAGGGGATGAGGATGAGGTGTGATATATGTGATTATGTGAGCTGAAAGGCTATTTGTGGAGGCCGACGGGCCATTTGTGAAAGCCGAATAGCTGTATGGGCTATAAGGCTATATGTATGCACTGCCACGCCAATAGTCCCTGAGTAGCTAACAACGGTTCGGGTTAGGCGGTGTGCCTTCCCGGCGGAGAAAGGGGATGAGGGTGGAGTGTGATTTGTGGTGCTGCTGCTGTATGATGATTTGCTTACATGCTGTGTGCTTATGTGTGGTATAAATGTTTTGTTACTACTGGGATTCTCTTGAATCTCATTCTTTCCTTTAACTAACCTTTCAGACAGGGCGAGTGGCTCTAAGGAGAAGCGTACGACCCGGAGCGGTTAGAATCCTGTAGGGACATTTATTTTGGTTATGTTGGTTAAACCTGTTGGACAGGGTGTCTGTATATTATGTTGGTTATAAAGAATAGTTGAACGTAGTTGTGTAGTCCCCTATATGGAGGTTGTAAACCCTTTTTGTGTATGAATGGAACCCGGGGGTTGCCGGGATTGCTATTAGATATTCTGATATGAATGAATGTGAATTAACTGCACATGTGATTATATTCGATAATTGAACTTGAGACCGGAATAGGAAAGAAGTTTTGAAAATTTTATAAAGTCCCTACTTCACAGGGAGTTCTAATTAAGTTTTGAACTATTCGACGGTCTCTAAACCAATTTAATTACGTAATATCGAATTATAATTACGCTATTTAAGGCAGGGGGTTACACCATGGGTTTTGATATCCACTAGCTTAGCAAACTATACTGCACAGTGGTTGAAGAAAGGATGCTACATGTTAACCATAAAATTGGAGCGTATTATGATGTTGATAGCCTGATATAAATATCAAATTGAGATTTTTAATTAAATTATTTAATATCACATGTTTTTCTTGAAAAAATATAATAATCTTTCTTAATTTTCTCCATCTCTTTCTTAGTTGACTATTATTGAGGGAGCATCAATAGGAGTAAGTCAAGAAAAGATTGACAAATATGGGAAATAGGTATTACATTTAAGACCAAGATTATCTTTCCAATTAGACCTTACATTAACGACTAGATGTGTAACATCCGTCTTTTTACCACCATTAGAGTACGCATACGGAAACGCTCTGGTTCTGGCAAATCGATAATTAAAGCCCATAAACTGAAACTTGCTCGTTTATATTTGGGTTACTTTTCATCTGAAATTTCAAGTTTAGTCATCAATTTTTGGAAATTTATAACTAATTCTAGAAAACTCATATGAGGGTGCTCTAAGCTTCTTTTGAAAGCTCTTGAAATCCTTTACATATGAAAAATATCATTATAGTCTGGTCATGCTCAGATTAATACATTTTATTTACTCTCTTATATTGCTTTGTTTTATGGACAGATTTTGTACCTCAAATTTAAAAATTCATAACTCATGTTAGACTCGTCCAATTGACCAGATTGAGGACTTGTTGGAAAGACCTTTATGTCTGATTCATGCATAGAAACTCTCATGAGAATTGGACATCGTTTACTATATATCACACAATGTAACATTGACTATGCTCTAAAAAGAGATCAAACTAGGAAGTCATACACATACAAGCTAAATTTATAGTTTCAAGGCTATTCCATGACTTCCAATTGGTCACAATCCATCTAAGCACTTCAATTACACATGCAATGTCAAAAACATGAATTTACATAGCTCATGGAATTATTTAAATATATTCCAACTTCCAATAAAAAAACAATACCATAGGAAGTTTATTTCTCTTTCCACTTACCCTTGCACTTTGCTTTTGCTCTTTCCTTTTGAAGCTTGTAACCCAGCATGGTTAGTTATTGAGGGTAAGATCCAAAGAACCCCAGAGGCAAACTATCATTACTACTCAAACATACATGGTAAAGCTTGCCATTATCACATGCTTGCAACTCAATCAATAACTTCACAATATAATGACTTGTTCAAAACAATATATCATGCATTACTTATGATCACATAGGCCTATGATATGCTTCAAACATATATAATCACATGTAAAAATGCATGATTTCATATAATCAAATAAGCATACAAACATATCAATTCATGCAAGCAACAACTGAGCATGCAAGAGCGAGGTAAGGTTTGCTACCTTGGTCATGGCTTATGCTTGAGTTTCTCTTCTTTGCTTCATTTAGACCACAGGTTGCCCCACAATATCAAAGCTTAAGACACAATAATGTGTGGCCAAAATTATACACATGCTAATGGAGTCATTAAACTTGAACAAAACCTTTACCCCTTACTTTGTTCATTACTTTCTCTTTTGCAAACATGCTTTTATAATTTTTTTCCCCACTTTTCCCCCATGTTTTTCCATGAGGAGTCTAAATATGAGTTTATATTTTTCAAAAGATCACTCATTTCTCCCCAGATCCTTAAGGTCGAGAATTGTGTTCATTTCCTTAAAAAAAGTGCAACTTTGCTCCATCTTGATTCTTAGCAATTTTTCCAGAGTTTCCCGCTTGAAAAAAATCCATATTCTCTTTCTTAAATCCTTATTTATTTAAGTACTGATTTTATAAAAATTTGGGCAGCATTTCCCTTTAAGAAAAATTTCAAAATCACTTGAAACCAAACATTCAATTTACAACAACATTTTCTCATACTTTATAACCAATTCTCAACCCATAGACCATTAGCAGAACATAAAGACGGCATATTATAAAAGGCATGTATGATCAGGGCAGTCATCAAGTCCAAGAAAATTCTCACCAAATTTACCTCACTTCCAATCTATCTTTGGTTCTTGATTTCTTGCACTTTCTCCACCTCAGTTCCTCCTTCAAATCACTGATTTCAAGAAACTAAAACCATAGGGACATTTGCTCTTGATGAGAAGAACAAGATTTATGAAGACACTTTAAGCTAGAAATGTGGTTTTGGTGGTGGGAAAGGCTATGAAACTCTTTCTCTCTCTAAAACACCGTAGTCTTCCTTTAATGGCTTCTTAAGCTTCTCTTTCCTCCATTGATTGTGGCTGCCTGAAAAATCAGAATGGGATAAAATGTTGTGTTTAAGTCGGTGGAATAAATCATATTGTACAATTCTACCCTTCCACCAACAACAAACCGTCACTTGCCCTCATTTTGTTTTCTTTAAAGTGTGGTTCGTTCAATGAAGGATGGTTAGGAGAGGTTTATTAAAGTTAGGTGAGAGGAGGTTATGAATTTTGTTTGGTTCAAGAATGGGAGAGGAGAGGTTTGATTCCTTATTTAGTTCAGGAGGGTAGGTGAAGGAAGCTAATTATAAGTTGACAAATATACCCTTATCTATTTATTTATATATTTTCCTCCCCTTTATAATATTTATATTAGAATTGTTATTTTCTAATCACAAAAAGCGTATTACCTGACTTATATATGATATATAAAAAAAGTATATACATTTTAAAATATGATTTTATTGATTTTTACATGTTATTTCATTAATTTTAATATGATAAAATATTTTAATATGCTTTTGATAACTCCTACGTTTGGTAGATTTGAGATATAATAAAGGGATTTATTGAAGATCTTGATAAGATATAAATGTGGTGCCTTATTTGGTGTTGGTGTAATTTTAATATGATAAAATATTTTAATATGCTTTTGATAACTCCTATTTTTGGTAGATTTGAGATATAATAAAGGGATTTATGGAAGATCTTGATAAGATATAAATGTGGTGCTTTATTTGGTGTTGTTGTTGTTGGTGTTGGTGGTGTTGGTGTTGTTGTTTCTTTTATTGGTTACCACTTTTTCCCTTTTTGGCAGAGACAGCATCGTCAGACCTAAGGACCGAAAAAAAGCGACAAGTTTAGGGAGGCAACCGACTTCTACACTATTCATCTTCTTCGTCAGATCCGATGAGCAAAATGGAGAAGGGGCTATTGATTGAACCAGAGGACAAGCATGGGTTTGGAAGAAGGAAGCCATTAGGATCAGCCATCATCATCTTCATCAGCGAGGAGAGAGGGAGCAAGCTATTCCTCATTCAACTTCTTCACGGTGAACATTTCTCTACTTTGCCGGTATCATCCCCGTTGAGTCAACTTCGCCGGAGCATAGGCTCAACATGACCTGAAACATGATCTATGGTGGATATCGATCTTGCTTCTTGAGGCAAATCTTGTTCATTGAGCATCCTTTTTTAATCAGTTGAACTCATTGATACACTTTTTGCAACATAACTCAATTTTGAATCACTTGCTTCACTTTGTTGCATCTGGAACAAGGAATAGCTTGTTCCTTAAAGCCCTTTACTCCGACACAATGCAGCGGAAGAGAGCATGCTGCTATATGAGGAAGAAGGGGAAAAAAAGCATTTTAAACCAGAGGGGCAAGCTTGGAATATTTAAAAATAGGCATGGGTATTTCAGTTAGTGTGTGACATAATATTTCTCACTTTCTCTCCCCTCCAAAAACCCCCCAATTTTTTGAGGGTAGATAGGAGGGGTGAGAGGGGAGTGAGAAAAGACAAATCACCCCATGTTCTTTCAATTTTTGGGCTCTTATTGATTTTTGGTTTTGGGGAGAAGTTTGGGCAATTTCTTGACCCAATTGGAAGTAATTCCATCAATATTTCTTTGGGCAATTCCCTAGCCTAGAAAATCAATGTAACTCTTCCAAGGATTCATTCCTCTCATAAAACAATTTTCCCAGTTTTGCCCGATTATTGGAGTCATCGTTGTATTTTTCATAAATAAATTGTGCTAACCATCCTTTATCTGGCCAAAATTCAATAATTATTTAGAAATTCATTTATGAGATTATTTTCTTATTTATACCTCAATTAAGACTCAAAATATAGTCAAGAAATTATTCTCTACCTTTCTATGTCTCCGAGCATTTTTCTTGAAATTTGGAGCATATTTTTCAAAATTACCCTTGCATACCAATAACTTTCAGAAATTACACTTTTGCCCATACCTGGGCCAGTAGATATCTAATGTTACCTTGGTGAGTCTACTATTTTATTTGACCTTTAGCTAACCTTTAATTACTCGATTAACCTTTATTCGAGAAGGGCAAATGTTACATAGTGCCGTCACATCATTTTATCTTTTGAAGCTCTTTCGAGACTCTTGCCTAATTAGGCTTTATAGTTCATTTAATTCATGCTAATTCTTAAACTTTTAACCCCAAAATCTGGGATATGACAAGATCAGTAGTTGGAAAACTTAAAGTGGCGATGCATTTAGCTAGAGTCTCCAAGCTAAGGGCTGCTGAGTAACTTAGATACCCTCAACAGTATTATCATATGCACTTTTAGATTCGTTTGATGACGAGTCTCTGCTAGCACTCTTTTAACTCCACAAGCAATATTGATCACCACATTGACAAAATCCAGCTCTCTTTTGTCTACATCCTCTTCAAGCTCTCATGCCTCTTCCCATTATTAGGTGGTTAAGTATATATGTATATAAATCAAGACATTGAAGAGTTATTATATATAGAATGTCTTTTATTATTGTAAGAACTTTGGGAGTATCTAAAATTTGACTGACTTGCTAAAGTACCCATCTACAACCAAAGATGTGTAGATGAGCAATGTTTGGCTTCCTTCCTTTGTATAGCTCGTATGGTGTCTTTCCGAGTTTTGTTCTAATATAGGCTCTATTTGAAATATAGCATGCTGTGCTCATAGCATCAGCCCAGAAAACTCGAGACACGATCTTTTCATTTAACATTGCTCTAGCTATTTCAGTGAGCACTCTATTCTTATGCTCTATGACTTCGTTTTGTTGAGGTGTCCTTGGAGCAGAGAAATTGTGATCAATGCCATTAGTATCACAATATTCTTCAAAGGCTTGATTTTCAAATTCTCCATCATGATCTATTCTAATACCTGCAATGGACATACCTTTCTCATTTTGCACTTTCTTGGCAAAAACAATAAATTCTTCAAAGGTTTCATCCTTTGATGATAGAAAAATAACCCATGTAAATCTGGAGAAGTCATCAACAATGACCAATGAATATAAGTTGCCACCAAGACTCTTTACTCTTGCTGGGCTAACTAAATCCATATGCAATAATTATAGTGGTCTATTTGTTGAAATCTCATTTTTCAATTTGAAAGATGATTTAGTTTGTTTACCCTTTTGACATGCGTCACAAATCAAATCATTTTTGAAATTTACTTTGGGTAATCCAAGAACTAAATCCTTTTTGAGTAGTTTGCTTAGTTGATGCATGTTGACATGAGCCAATCTCTTATGCCATAGCCAACTTTTATCGGTATTACTCAGAAAATAGTTTTCAGATTCATTTCTACTAATATCTAGAGTATAGCAGTTACCTTCCCTTTTTGCTCTGAGCTTAACCTTGATATTCTTCTTATCAAGTAGTAAGTCTTTCTTGTTGACAATTAGACATTCCTCTGAGTCAAATATTACCCAGTTATTTTTGTCTGTACTTTGACTCACACTCAGCAAGTTATGGCACAATCCTTCGACATAGTATACGTCTTTGACTTGTATGCCTTTGTCATTTTTGATTCACCTATTCCTGTTATCCTTCCAGTTTGATTTCCTCCAAATTTTACCTTTCCACCTTCTTTAGGTTGCAATTTGATAAAACTTTCGAAATCACCGGTCATATGTCTAGAGCAGCCACTGTCTATGTATCACTTGTTGTTTGTGGATGCTTTGAGACATATCTGCAATTAAATATGATTAAGTCTTAGGTACCCACTTCTTTTTGGGTCCTTTTGGGTTAGTACAAGAAATTTTCAGAACATATGATCCTTTAGGTACCCATTTGTAGGTTCCTATCGTTCCTTTCTTCTTATGGATGCATGAAGAGGTATAATTACCTTTTCTATTACAGTAATTATAAAATGCAAAAGGATTTGATGTATGCACAGAATGCTGGAAATAATTCAAATATGACTTACCTCCTGCTTTCTTTTTACCTTTCCTTCTATCTGATTTTGGATCATATCCAATACCAGATCGGTCATTTACAAATCGTTGAGCTTTTAAAATCACACTTAGCATCTCACTTCCTTTAGTAAATTTTTCAAGAGTTTTTGTGAGATCAGTGTTTTTCTTTTTCAAAGAAGAACAATTTTCACAATCCTTTTCTGAACTTTCTTTAAGTTCAAATTCAAGAACTTTGTTTTTCTTTTTGAAAACAACTAATTCTGTAACTACTTTGATGAATTCAGAATGTAAGGCATTATATTCAGAAAGTAATTCATCATAGGTAGGATCAGAATCATTTACCTCTTCTTCTATTTCTTCTTGAGCAACAAGACATATATTGGCTACTTCTTCTTCATTACTTTCTTCGTCAGAGGAACTATCACCCCATATAGCAGATACGAAGGCCTTCTTTTTGTTGAAGAATTTTCCTTTTCTCTTTTCTTTGCTCTTTTGGTTTAGCTCTGGACATTCTGATTTGATATGTCCTGGTTTTCCACATTTGTAGCAGATGATATGATCTTTGCTGCTAGTTCCTCCTTTCTGAAAGTGTTTGAATCCTTGACCTTTCCTGTAAAACTTTCTGAATCATCTTATGATTAGGTCCATTTCATCATCGTCAAACTCCTCATCCTCATCCTCATCCTTGGGTATATTGATCATAGACTTTCCCAAGTGCTGCAAGTTCATTAACAAGATGAGTATATCTAAGTTCAAATTCAGATATTGACTCTCCTGATTTCATTCGAAGTAGATTGAATTCAGTGACCAAGGTGTTGATCCGATTCTCCTTTATTCCTGAAGTTCCTTTATGAGCTATTTCCAGAGCTTCCCACATTTCCTTTGCTGTTGGAAGTGTCAAATTCTGAAGTATTCACTTTGACTCAAAGCACTTTGTATCATCAGAATTGCCTTGTTGTTGAGAGTGATAAGTTTCTTGTCATTCTCATCATATTCCGCTGGCATCTTGGGAATTTTCTAAGAATCTACAATCTTTGTAGGTTGATAGTTTCCACTCTCAATCACATCCCATAGCCCATATTCAGTAGCTATCATGAATACTCTGAACTTTGCTTTCCAGAAAGAAAAGTATTCGCCACTGAAACCTGGAGGTCTAGTAAAGGATGCTCCGTCGGGAAGAATTCCTTCACCCATGCTTGCCATTGGATCCTTCTTAGGTTGTTATACCTTAATAAGAAGACCTATGCTCTGATACCAAATGTTAGAGCAAGCGTTTCACCCAAGAGGGGGGTGAATTGGGTGATACTAAAAATTTCGTTGCAAATATAAAACTTGACACTGAATATAAGGCAGTAAAGAGTAAGGAGAAATATCACCGAAGTGTACACCGGAGTTATACTGGTTCGGTCACAACTACTTTGACCTACGTCCAGTTCTCAGAGTATCTCTGAGAGTTTCACTATGATTTCCAAGATTCAGTGGGTTCTTGGCACCTCAGTACAGCAAGTTCCTTCGCCTGGACACTCGCTCTCCCTTACAAGTTGTAATCCAATCCCAACTCAAGGTTCCACAACCTTAAGTTACCTCAATAACAAATATTGAGTTTGAATGAAATATCTCTCTTACAGAGTGAATAAGAATCACTGAAGTACAAAATTACAAGTATGTAAAAATAGAGTATTGAGCGTGAACTTGATAATGCGTTCGTGTGTTCTTATTGTTCTCATCTCTGTTTGGATGTTCCCATATATATAGATGCGTTGATAATGACCATTGGAACATTTTCTTTTCGCCCGTTAGAGTGTGCGCAGCCACTGTTGACTTTTCCATATTTTGAAAAATATCCATTTGCGGTAGGTGGCGGTAGGTAGCATTTGTACATTGCATTTGACTTTCCTTATTTGGTAAGATCTCTTCATTGTTTATCTGCGAACATGCTAAGAATACTAATACAATGAAGGGTTAATCACGTAGGAAACAAATCAATGAACGTTGGAATGATTTCTGAATTTGTGGGTTTGATTACTCAAGTAGCTACTCGAGTATCTTCGTGAAAATATTGATAGAGAGCAAGTCAATAAATGATCATCACATTACTGAGGTAGTGCATGGAGTAAACAAATTTACAAACCTCGGAAATACCTATTTACTTGAGTACTTACTCGAGTATACTACAATTTTCTTCACAGGTTACTCGAGTGGCTACTCGAGTGGTCCTTCAAATAATATGGCAAATTACTCTATGCTTCACTCCAGTAATGTTGGCAGGATTTCAAGCCGAGAGCACTTCAAGTTTTGCTTACCTATTTACTCGAGTACCGCCTCGAGTGAACATCTATTTTCTGCATAGCTTACTCGAGTAGATACTTCAAGTGCATTGTATATAACTCTGCAGATCACTCGATTACTGACTCGAGTAATCTCGTTCAAGTCTTTGACATAAAACATTTTCATACCTGCATACTTGAGTGGTGCCTCGAGTGAAGTGTGATTAGAATATTTCAGATTAATCGAGTGGTACCTTCAAGTTTTATTTACCACAGTGATTTACTCGAGTTGCTCCTCGAGTAACATTGGCAGGATTGGAATGCCAAGAGCAACATATTTCTTGAAGCAGGGGACTCAAGTAATATTGGCAGGCCGAGAGCAACTGGAAGTGATTTCCCTGATTACTTGAGTACTTACTCGAGTAACGTTGGCAGGATTACATGGCCAAGAGCAACTCTTTTCCTTGTGGCAGGTTACTCGGGTGTTGACTCGAGTAACTCTTCTTTTCACTTCATATTACTCGACTCATTCCTCGAGTGATGTATCTGGCCGTGAGTTACTTGAGGTTCTATGCTCTGGTTACTTCAAGTTTCTGTCTCATTACTCGAGTTCTTACTCGAGTATCCCTTTAGAAATTCTGCCAGTGATGAAGTTTCTCAGCTTTCTCTCTTGGCCTTTCTTCATTACTCCAGTGCTTACTTCAAGTGATGATTTGCTCTGTCATTACTTTGTTCAAACTTGTTTGTTTATCAAATCTTTTTCACACCCATTCTTTGTTATCATCAAAACATGTGAGATCTAACACTGGTTTGGCACCAAAATTTGTAGCGGTTATGTCTTGTAAACCGCTACAAATCATGTTTCCTAACCCACGAGCCACTTGGCTCGAAGCATACCGTTGCAAATTTGTAGTGGTATTGCTTAAAACCGCTACAAATCCTGATATTTGTAGCGGTTTATTCTAACTGCTACAAATTATCTTTTTTTGTAGTGAGACCAATAATAACAATCAGTTCGAAGGTTCATTTTCATCACCGACCAATTCAAGCCCGCATACTTATACTTCAGACCAAACTGAAATGGCCTAATCAAATCCTATCATTATACACCCAATGTTGACCAGAGCGAAAGCTGGAATAACAAAACCTAAATATCCATTTGTAGGGCTATTGCGATCTAAAGACTCGATCTCAGTGACTTAGGCACACGAACCTCATACAGTCTTTGAAGCTTTGAATATTCCTTATTGGAGGAAAGCAATGGAAGATGAATTCATGGCACTTCAAAAGAATAACACCTGGATTCTGGTTCCTGCTAGCCGATCTCAAAAACTCATTGATTGTAAATGGGTTTTCATAACAAAATTCAAGCTAGATGGTTCATTTCTAAAACCTAAAGCGAGATTGGTGGCTAAAGGATTTCAACAAGCACCTGGTATTGACTACAATGAGACTTTTATCCCAGTGATTAAACCAACCACCATTTGTGTAGTCCTCACAATTGTTGTCACTTTCAACTGGCCAGTTCAACAACTTGATGTGAACAACGCATTTCTCAATGGATTTCTTCAAGAGGAGGTATATATGAGACAACCAAAAGGCTTTCATGATCTTTTAAAGCCAAATCATGTCTGTAAGTTAACTAAAGCAATTTATGGGCTAAAGCAAGCTCCTAAAGCTTGGTTTGATAGATTGAGATTTACTTTACTTTAATGGGGGTTCAAAAATTCCAGGAGTGATATTTCTCTATTCTATCTTTGCACACATAAATTAACTATCTATGTCTTGATCTATGTTGATGACATTTTGGTGACTGGCAATGATAGCATGTTCTTACAAAAATTTGTGCATAAGATGAATACATTATTTGCCTTAAAAGATATGGGATCAATATATTACTTTCTGGGAGTAGAAGTTTATCGAGACAAAACTGGAATGTATCTCAATCAAAGAAAATATGTATTGGATTTATTGAAAAGATTCAATATGTTAGGATGTGCTTCAGTCAATACTCCTATGGTAATAGGGAGACAATATTGTGCGAATAAGGGAACTCTTATGAAAGACCCAACCTTGTTCAGACAAGCTATTGGTTCTCTACAGTATTTAACCACTACAAGACTAGATATAACTTTCTCGGTTAATTAAGTTGAGCCAGTTCTTATCCAGGCCAACTGATATACATTTTCAAGGAGTGAAAAGGATTTTGAGATATCTCAAAAGGAACTCACCATTATGCACTTCATCTTAAACCAGTCACAACTTTCAATTTAATAGCTTTTACAGATACTGACTGGGCAACTGACATTGATGACAGGAAGTCCATGGTTGGATTATGTGCTTATTTTGGTGGTACATTAGTATCTTGGTGTTCTAGTAAACAAATAGTGGTATCACGATCAAGTAGTGAGTCTGAATATTGTGCTCTAGCAGAGGGTGCATCAGAAATTAAGTGGTTGAATTCTCTGTTATTTGAACTTGGTCTATTTCTTCAACAGCCTTCAATTATTCAGTGTGACAATCTAAGTGTAAAAGTATTGGCAGCTAATCCAGTACAGCATGCTAAAAGCAAGCATATCGAAATTGATGTTCACTTCATTAGAGATCTAGTTCTATCTAGATATTTGGAAGTTAAATATGTGCCTTCTTCTCATCAAATTGCAGATTTTCTAACCAAAGCTCTGACGTTTCCTCAATTCTCCAAATTCAGAAGCAAACTCGAACTGTCAGTGACACCCTCTCATTTGAGGGGGAATGTTAGAGAATTAGTATAATTTATAATTATGTAAATAGGATTGAGAATATTCTAGAATAGTTTCCATTCCTATCTATACAGCTGTGTAAATACCACGTGTAGGTGTATCATTTGTTGCTGCAGAATATTGCTCTGTTGTACGTGAATTCCGTTATGTAAACCCCACTATAAATACAAGGAGTTGTATGTCATAATTCTTCACCTCAGCATTATTCATTTCATTGAGATTTTGTCTTCCCTTATGGCAAGAGGGAATGGCATGAACTTGGAGCTTCAATAAGGGAGTTTTTGCTCTTTCATTTCTCTAATTCTACATTGTAATTGTGATTCTCAGGTCTTAGGATGAATTTTATAATATTGAATTGATTTATTTTGATGTATATGAAGAATTGGATGTGACTTGAACCTTTGTTAGACACTTGACATTATGGTTAATTAGTTTAATTATCATTTCTTTTGTATTGGTTAGTCATTGAATTGATGATTTTGTAAACATTTTGTGCTCATTTCAAGGTGGCTTAGTTAGTCAATCAATGGTGTCTTGTGTTTGCATTGGTTAATTGAAAGTGAATTTATTAATTATATTTAGCATTGGGTTTTAGCATCATTAGTCTTCATTTTTCATATGGGTGGCCATTGTTAAATTAAGATCAATGAGAAAATCAAGTGGTAATGTTAGGTGGCTCAGTTATTGGATCAAATGCTAAATATGATTTTTAAGTTCATTTAATTGCTAGAATGCTTAATCAACCAAGTTTAGAGAGATTAATATGCAAGGTGGCTTGGTATTAATCAATCTAAGTTAGGTTTAGTCTAAAGGATGGCCCTTAGAGTCATTTTAGAATTAGCATGATTAAATCTCCCATAATTATTTTAAGTGAGGATTGCATTCGCCATTGCGATGAGGGTGCGTATTCCATTGTTGAATTCTTTATTTTTCTTTCATTTCCTTAATTTCATCATCATTCCATTTCATTTTGTAAAACAAAAAATCCCAAAAAGAACTAGTTTAAAACAAGTTAATTTTAAATTGCAAAAAGTAATTTCAAAAAAATCAAATTTTCCCTTTTAAATCATTTCATGTCAATCATTGTACTTAATTCCCAGGTAATTAATAAAAGGCTCCTCAAGAGACAATCCGTGATTGCACCATTTATTGCAATCCTTGGTTTAATTTGAAAGAGGTTACTAAGGCAAAAAGCATACATGCCTTCTTCATCCATCCAATTTTTAAACTTGTCCAAGTTAGTCTCATGTTTAGTAACTAAATATGCTTTTAGGCATCGATAAGTCAAGGAGATGTAAAGCAAATGAGAATCTTTACTAATCATCTCAACAAATCACAATGATTAATATCAACCCTAAGCTCTTAGCGAAATGAACCAACCCTGCTTGATGACTTTAAAGAGAGACTCAAGTTACTCTCTCTATTTGGTGGGGACTTCACATCCCTTCACAACCAAATCACTTATTAAGACTCCTATTTATAAAGACCAAGTGATTAGCCAACTAATAATACATTTTAATCTTTTCAACAGCAACTTTTTGCTCATAGTTGGACCCCTACATAATTGGGGGTTATATTAAGCAAGTAATATCTATCTCTTTGATAAACACCCTAATTATGGATAACAAGTACTTGAATGTCATGTAATTGTTAACTCTATCAATGAGCAATTTGCAATCAGATTTAAAAATGCCCCCTTTGATCTTAATATACGATCTAATTAGGAAGTTGATATTGGTTTTAACTAGAACAGCTCTTTTGAAATAAGAAGGATGAAATAGGAATGGCCACAGTGGCCCAATCTTTGTAGTTGAGAGTGACCCAATCTATAGTGTGTGGCCCAACTTGTATCTAAGGACATTAAGACTATTACTATAAATAGGTGGTGCTTGTAATATTTTCAATTGATTATGACATTCTTGTGGTATAGTAATATGCAATATTCAGTTTATTATATGTCAACATGGAATCAGAGTACCCCAGGTTGCTGATCCAACGAAGTTGCCTCAAGCATTGACTTTAGAGGCTTGAGAATAAAGAAACTTATTGGAAAACTAAAGAATCTCTATCTTGAAATTGACAATAGAGGCCTGCGGACACAACAATTCAAGAAGCCCAGAGCCCACAATGTGAACCAAGAAAGGGTCACCAATTCACCATACCCAACAGCCCTGATTTGACCTGTAGAAAGAAAAGGGATCCAGATCGCTAATATCCATATAACCAATTGACTAACAGTGATCCAAGAAGATATTCGGAAATGTCATACCTGAGGAATCTCGCACTCTCCTCTTTCTGAAATTGCCACTGACTCAGTCCAATCCTAAATCTTCCTCCACTGCTCGTCGACACGGCCACCGTGCCAACCCAATCTAGTCCTACGATATATTCAACCTTCTTCGACACAGCCACCGTGCGAACCTCCTTACTCCATTCCGGTCAACAATGTAAAATCTCTCAACAATCATTTTGCTTCACGTTAAGATCTTGATGAATCCTTCTTCTAGATTTAAAGCCCCAATCGTGAGGAGTCTGTACATGACACCTACATCAAGATTGAACATGGCAGAGAAGAAGGATGAGGTTACTGGTGAGTCACTCCCATTCAACTACCCACTATATCTTCATCCATCAAATATCCAGGGGACACATTTGATTCCTTATATTCTTACCGAATATGAGAATTACACTATTTAGAGCTGAGCAATGAGCATAGCCCTCCATGGCAAACAGAAGCTAGGATTCATCGATGGTTCCTGTACGAAAGACTCACTTGATGGTCGACTTCATAATCAGTGGGACCATTATAATACTGTTGTACTCTCCTAGCTCTTATATTCTGTTTCAAAAGAGTTAGCAAATAGAGTAATCTTTTTCTCCAATACACACCTGGTCTGGGTAGAACTTCAAGAGAGGTTTAATAAGGTCACTGGCTCAAGAATCTTCTCTCTTCATTGAGAACTCTCTTCCTTACGACTAGGCTCATTGACAGTATCACAATATCACTCGAAAGATGAAGGAACTCTAGGAAGAGGAGTCTGTTTTGCTGCCAATTCCTTCATGTAAGTGTGCCACTTCCCAACTCTATTCTCAATGTATCCAACAATAGAAGCTACTACAATTTCTGTTAGGGCTTAATGATTCATATAGCACGGCTAGAGGTCAAATCCTTATGATGAGTCCACTACCCTCAGTCAGCCAAGCCTTTACTATGATCATGGAAAATGAGGCACATTGTAATTTGGGTAGCAATACTAAGTCAAAACCTCTTGAGGGAATTGCGATGACCATCCAAGGAAGAAGATGTGGTAGAGGTAGAGGAAGAGGTATATCCTTTCCTTAATGTTCCTATTGTAATGAGAAATGACACATTAAAAACAATTATTGGCATCTAGTTGTTTTCCTGCTGATTTCAAAGGAAACTAATCAAAGCCCAACCAGACAGCAAATCTGATCCCCTCTGAAAGGTCAGCCTTAAGTGTTGCAGAAGACACAATTTCACCCAAACTCACCAGAGAATAGTATGACAAGCTCATGGACCTCCTCAAAAAGGATATTGAGGAAAATACTGGTATTCATGCTCTTATCGGTACAATTTGGTTAATTTTTCTCATCAAAATTTTTCATACACTAATTGGGTTATTGATTCTAGTGCAACTACATATTTAGTTTATGATTTGTCATTATTGTATTCGTATAGCAATTATATAGGACCAATTAAGACAATTACAATACCCAATGGCGACAAAGTATCGGTAACTCAAATAGGTCATGTTAAGTTCTCTGATACTTTTGAGCTGCATAATGTTTTGTATGCCCCCAAATTGAAATTTAATCTCATATCTATTTCCAGTCTCAAAAATGATGCACAATGCACAATTACTTTCTTCCCCAACCATTGCGTTATGCAGGGCCTTTAAGCTAGGAAATTGAAGGTGGCTGGTAGATTAATTCAAGGCCTTTATATTCTGTAATAGGAAGACATGTCTGATCTGAATGTTATAAGTTTTGCTGATGATGATGCTAATAGTCATATGAACAACAATGCTTCCATTGATTTTTAGACATTACATGCCAGATTAGGTCATGCCCATCATTCAATTTTAAAGCATTTAACCTTTGTAAAGGATAAAGACATTGGCATGAATAAGACATGTGCAGTTTGTATTCAATCCAAATTGACCAAGCTGCCCTTTAACTCTAGATGTATCAAATCTTTATATTGTTTTGACTTACTACATATGGATGTGTGGGGTCTATATAAGATGCCTACTCATCAAGATCATCATTACTTTCTTACCATTGTAGATCACTATTCTAGGGGAGCATGGATTTTTCTAATGAAGCATAAGTCTGAGATTGCTAGTCACATACATAATTTTATTGCATATGTGTTTAACCAATTTTTTGCACATGTTAAAAGGGTGCGTAGCGATAATGGAACCAAATTTGTTAACAACACTCTTCAAAACTACTTTCTTAGAAAAGGTATCATCCATGAAACATCTTGCCCATATGCCCTAAAAAAATAGGATAGCTGAAAGGAAGCATAGAACTATTTTGCAAATATCAATGAGCCTTATGCTTCAATCCAATATTACGATTCAACTCTAGGGGGAGTGTGTTAAAACTACCACTTTCTTAGTTAATCGAGTAACTAATAGAGTTTTTGGTTTTCAAACTCTGTATGAAAAGGTGTATAAGAAACATGATTATACCATTTTGAAAATTTTTGGTTGTTTGGCATATGCCAAGGATTTTAATAATTTGGATGAATTTCAGTTTTGAACAATTCCTAGTGTCTTTCCTTGGTTATCCAAGTCATCAAAAGGGATTTTTACTTCTTAATTTGAACACTAACACTATCTTTGTTAGTAGACATGTGGTATTTGTAGAAGGTGCATTTCCATTTCATAATGGCACATCTATTACTCTGCCTGCTGAATATCTAGAATTAAAGCAAATATTTTTGTTTGATGATAATCCTTCATTGCATAATACATCTTTTTTGCCTGTTATACCTTACGATTTTGAGGCACAAATGTGCAACAGACCTCTCAACCTATTCATGAGAATGAGCCCACTTCTATGGATTCATCCTCCCCAACTATTCCAACCAGAATTGCTAGGGATCATCGGCCACCCATTTGGGCAACTGATCATGTTTTTGGTCTTATTCTTTCTGAAATAGGGGTCCCTCTCCAAAGGCATAGATGTTTGTATCCCATTGAATCATATATATCTTATGCTATGTTTCAAGTTCACATATGTGCTCCTATGTAACATAGATTCGGTAGTTGAACCAAATTCCTATCATGAGGCTGTGAAGGATCTGAATTGGGTCAATGCCATGAAATTGGAAATTGTAGCTTTAGAGAGAAACCACACATAGGACATTATGCCCTTGCCTAAAGGATGACGACCTATTGGTTGTAAATAGGTCTACAAGGTTAAGTATAAGTCTGATGGGAGTATTGATAGGTATAAGGCACGCCTTATTGCTAAAGGCTATACACAACTAAAGGGGATAGATTATCATGAGACCTTCTCACCAGTTGTCAAGATGATAACTATTCGAATTATTCTTAAATTGGCAGTTATATACCATTGGAATCTATATCAAATGGATGTTGACAATGCTTTTTTGTAGGGAGACTTACATGAAGAAGTATACATGACCATTCCACAAGGCTTATATGATCAAGGGGGGATGGTATGTAAGCTCAATAAGTTTCTATATGGCTTGAAGTAAGTCTCTCGACAATGGAATGACAAGTTGTGTGAGGCATTGCTTTGTGGAGGTTTTACATGTAGTAAACATAATTACTCTCTTTTCTTTAGAACTTTTGCTGATAGAATTATGATAGTATTAGTATATATATGTGGATGATATTATTGTCACAGGTAGTTCCGAGGCACTAGTTCAAGAGGTAAAAAATTTATTGCATAGCAATTTTAAGATCAAGGATTTAGGGATTTTGAAGTATTTGCTTGGTATTGAAATTGCTAGGTCAACAAAAGGCATAGTTCTTTCTCAACAAAAATATATATTGGACTTGCTTGCAGATATGAGGATGAGTGGATGTAAGCCACTTTCTATACCAATGGCAACAAATATGAAATTGTCAGCCTATGATGAAACCAAACACAAGAAATAGGATTTACTTCAAGATCCTGAGCGATATCATAGATTGTTTGGTAAGTTGATCTACTTAACAACAACAAGGCTTGATACTTGCTTCTCTGTGTAGGTCCTTAGTCAATTTATGAATCTACCCATGAAGTGTCACATGACGGTGTCCTTGAATGTGTTGCGTTACCTAAAACAAAGCCCAGGAGTTGGAGTACTCATTATTCACAAGAAGACTACTGCTCTGGATTGCTTCTGTTATGTGGATTAGGGAGCATGTGAAACTACTCGTCAATCTGTTATAGGCTACATTTTGAAGCTTGGTGGCTCGCTTGTTGTTTGGAAAACCAAGAAACAACAGACTGTGTCAAAAGTCCTCAGATGAAACAGAATATCGAGCTTTGGGATCTGTTGTTTCAGAAGTTGTGTGGGTTGTTGAGTCGCTCAATGAGTTAGGATTTGATAATTTAACTCTAGTCAATGTGTTTTATGACAACAAGGTAGCCTTGCACATCGCAACCAATCTGGTTTTCCTTAGAGAACTAAACATATTAAAATTGATCTTCAATTTGTAAGGGAGAAAGTGTTGGAAAAGCTAATTGTTTCGCAGCATGTTCGTTCTTATAATCAGGGGGCATATGTGTTAACAAAGGCTATTGGAAAAGAAATTCTAGATCTCATGCTCAGCAAGTTAGGAGGTGCTGATTTACTTAGTCCCAACTTGGAAGGGGGGTGTTGAAATAAGAAGAATGAAATAGGAATGGCCACAGTGGCCTAATCTATGTAGTTGAGAGTGGCCCAATCTATAGTGTGTGGCCCAACTTGTATCTTAGGACATTAAGACTATTACTAAAAATAGCTGGTGCTTGTAATATTTTCAGTTGATCATGACATTCCTATGGTTTAGTAATATGCAATATTTAGTTTTTTATATGTCAACAAGCTCAACTTCTTTCAACATTTCTTTGTTTATTTCTTATAAAAGTCAATTTATTTAACAAAAAAAATAATAAGATACATATAAAACTAACTAATGTTCGATCAAATTGAGGGTACAAATTAAAGTTTAAAGCTAGAAACACATACACTGACATGAACACTAACCCATGAGTGTTTGAAGCAAATAAAACATGAAGCTTTAACTAGTAGGCCCAAAAGACTGCTAGCACTTCAAAAACCAACCAAAACTTGAGACCCATCTCGAAACCAGCTGCAACACCACCAAACTAGACATGAATCGAAGTCCTAAAGAGGAGGAGTAGATACTACCTCACGACATCGATAAAACAAGAGATGTGGGAGGACGACACAGACCACTAAATCATACCGGTGACCGACATCTATAACTTTTGAGCTATTGAAAGGAATATCTGCACTACCTTGCAGAGAATATGAAGTGGGCTTACAAGCCACACAAAGTTGTGTGTCCATTTTTTTTTTAACATTTCTTACGTTTAAACAAACCTAAGCATTAAGGTTTATCCATATTAGGATAACTTGACAAAACTTATAATTATATATAATATAAAAAAAACCATGGCGCAACTAACTAGCATCATCTAACCAATCAAAATATGTAATAAACAAACATTGGTGCAACTAACTGCTAGAATCATCTAAAAGGCCGGCTTCATGGTAAACAATCAATCGTGTTCCAAAGAAGGAATATAATTATTCACTATAACGATGAGAGAATTAAAGAAATATTATGGAAAGAGATGAAGAATAGAACAACAAGCTCATACAACTATTGTAAAACCTCATGAGTTTACCATTAATCATCCCTCACTTGAGGGTGATGAACCAACCCCACTTAGAGACCCGAGAGAGACCCAAATTACCCTCTCTTTCTTTTTATATGATGAGAATCAATATCCCTTCACACATAAATCACTTACTAAGCCCCCTATTTATAGAGCCTAAGTGATTAACCAACTAATACTTTTTAATCTCTTCAACAATAATCACAAAAAAAGTTTCACAACAAGTGTGCAGCATGCAACAAGTGAGCAGCATGCAACAAGTTTTAATATAGAAAATGACAATAGGGTCGGATAGCCATATAAAAAAAATCCCATAATAAGTTAGTGTCATGATCCTCTTGTCATTTCTTACATCAAACCTTCATGCTTGTTGTGAGTCTTTTCTAATGATTATATTCCTTCATTGAACATTATTGTGATTTTTCCCCTTTTAGGGAGCCAAAAAAACATGAAAGAAAATTAATAAAGATTACAAAGGTCCCTAAAGACAAAACCATAAGCCCAACAAAGAAACAGAAAAAAAAAAAAAAAAAGACAAACCCGAGCAAAGCAAAAAAACAAGGCGATTAATAAACTTTTCGCAAACCAAACCTAACAAGATATATACTGTACTCCCTCGGATCTGTTGACTTTTCTCAAGAGGTTAAGAAAGCTAAATAAATTAATTAATTATATCATATATTACATATCATTATATTATAAGCAATTTATAAGTCAAATAAATTAATTTTTAAAAAAATAAATATAAATATTTTAAAATAATTTATTTAATTTCATTAACCTCCCTAAAAAATTAATGGGGTCATATACTTAGAACCGGATAGTAAGTCAGTATGTGATGAAGAGACTGTGTATGCCTACTCTCA
This sequence comes from Inga leiocalycina, assembly GCA_963242795.1. NCBI lineage: Eukaryota > Viridiplantae > Streptophyta > Magnoliopsida > Fabales > Fabaceae > Inga > Inga leiocalycina. Next base: position 63,869,099 of record OY725325.1, read on the forward strand.
TGGTGAAGGACCAGAGGTTGTTGGGAGCAGCTTATGATTTGACCTAACATGCGTCTTTGATTTTCCACTGACGAAGTCCCATAAGTAACGTTATTTAACCATGATGACTTAATAACATTCTTGTATAGAAAGCAAACATCTATCCAACAGAAGATGCCGTGGGACCTTCAAAAAGATGCCGTCTTCTGCAAATCTTGACGCATTCCTCAAGCCACATCTGTTAAGCTACCATTATCTTCTATAAGCAAGGAGATATCAGAAGAAAACAGTATGTATGTGCGTGGGACAAAATCAAGAGGAAGATGAGATATCAGAAACTGCGCCCAGTCTTCTTTTACATTACCTACTCCTATGTTTCCGTCAAACACTAATTGAGGGGTTTATACAAACTATACGTAGGTTCCTATATGAAAAAAGCCAAAATTGACGTTTTCTCAATAAAAAAAGTAGTACATATATGCAAGGTATTAAAACCCGGACCGAGTATTGAATCGGTCGGGATACTGGGTTAAGGGCGAGTATTGAATCGGTCGGGATACTGGGTTAAGGGTTAGTGGGTCAGACTGGGGCCAAACCGGGACCAAACCGGTGAAAAATTGAAAATTTTAGACTTATAGTATGAAAATCTGAAGGAAAAATCAAAATTTTTTTTTTTTTTAAATAGTAACCCGGACCGGACCGGTCTACCGGCTGGTTCGCCGGTTTCCAGGCCGGACCGGTCTGGGTTACAGAACCACACATTCCTCAAGCCACATCTGTTAATGGGGTCTTATACTTAGAACCGGGCAGTAAGTCAGTATGTGATGAAGAGACTGTGGATGCCTACTCTCATGATGAAGGACCAGAGGTTGTTGGGAGCAGCTTATGATTTGACCAAACATGAGTCTTTGATTTTCCACTAAGTCCCATAAGTAACGTTATTTAACCATGACTTAATAACATTCTTGTATAGAAAGAAAACATCTATCCAACCCTATACTTGCAGTGGGACCTTCAAAAAGATGCCGTCTTCTGCAAATCTTGACGCATTCCTCAAGCCACATCTGTTAAGCTACCATTATCTTCTATAAGCAAGGAGATATCAGAAGAAAACAGTATGTATGTGCGTGGGACAAAGTCAAGAGGAAGATGAGATATCAGAAACTGAGCCCAGTCTTCTTTTACATTACCTACTCCTATGTTTCCGTCAAACACTAATTGAGGGGTTTATACAAACTATACGTAGGTTCCTATATGAAAAAGAAAAAAAAGACAAAATTGACGTTTTCTCAATAAAAAAAGTAGTACATATATGTAGCTAGGAAGTTACATTTAAATTTCAAACAATATACACATTCTGGTCGTTAATATATTATCAATTTACTTAATTTAATTATATTAATTAACAAAATTAGTTTAGTTAAGTTAGTTATAATATGACATGTATTTTCTTAATTTGTTTAATTATATTCTAGAAGTTTGTTAAGTTAGCTAGAGAAGTTGCATTTAAATTTCAAACAATATAATATAGGGGGGAAATAGGGAAAAGTCACCCATTGAAAATTTTATTGTTGAGAAATATATGATAAATTTTAATAAATAAAATGTATTGGCATTTTGCAAATTTTGTATACATAGAATATCAGTATTCTAATATAAATTTCTTAATGAGAGATTTTCCCCGGTAATATATACTCCAATATTACTTTAGCTTTCGTTGACACATTCATAATGTTCCATGCACGTTGGTATTATTATTAATGTAGTATTTGCACAATATATGCTTATGCTATGTCCTCGCGCGCGCACTCTCTCGTCTTTTTTTCGTTTTTTTTTTTTTTTGCCAACCTCTCTTGTCACAACATAGAAGCAACGAACTACCAACCCCAATATTATTAAATATATAGATTATCCACGTTTCTCTCTTTCTGTATCTAGGGCTGATTGCCTATAAATCCATGTAAGAATAACTTGTTTCCTCCATAAATAGCATCGACTTATTCATCTTCACAAAAGCCTTCAGAGGTTAATTAACCCTAATTATTCTGATCACCAGAATGGATAGTATTGAAGGTTACAGAGCGGTGGAAAACAACTTTACAGTGACGGTGATGAAGGAAGAGCTGGTGGCTGCGGTGTTGCCATTGCAAGAGCATTGGCTTCCGCTCTCCAACCTCGACCTCCTTCTGCCACCGCTGGACGTCGGAGTTTTCTTCTGCTACGACAACCCGGCGGGCCAGACTGGGAGTGCAGTGGTGGGGACTCTGAAGAAGGGCTTGGCTGAGGCTCTTGTTTCCTTCTACGCCCTGGCGGGCGAGGTGGTAACCAACTCGACCGGTGAACCGGAGCTTCTCTGCAACAACCGTGGGGTTGATTTTGTGGAGGCGGAGGCTGACGTGGAGCTGAGAAGCATCGACTTGTACAACCCTAATGACTCCATTGAAGGCAAACTTGTTCCTCAGATGAAACACGGCGTGCTTGCTATTCAGGTGACATCGTAGAGCCATGATTATATGTGTCCATTATGATTATTGAATGAGTATAATTAAAACATTATTTGACAAAAAATATATATACATAGAGTTAAAATATCATACTCAGTTATTAAATATGAAATCTACAAATTGTAGGCTGCATTTCTCAAGTGTGGTGGATTAGTAGTGGCATGCTCTTTCGATCACCGTATTGCTGATGCATACTCAGCCAACATGTTCCTTGTCTCTTGGGCCCAGCTGGCCCAGTCCAGTCCTCTTCTCTCGCGGCCATGTTTTCGCCGATCTCTCCTTAGTCCACGGCTGCCGGCCGGCCGCATCCCTCCTTCCATCGACGGCATGTTTGTCCCAGTCTCCGACCTGCCTCCTCCGAACCAAGCCAATGCCGAACCTGAATCTGACCCGGTCATCAGTCGGATCTACTACATCATGGCGGACCAACTCAACGAAATTCAGTCACTTGCCAACTCATTAGGCTCAAAGGCCGTCGTTGACGGCGTGAAGCGAACCAAACTCGAGTCTTTCTGCGCCTTCTTGTGAAGGATGGTTGCTGCGAGTGTCAAGGGCAAAATGGTCACCACAAGAATGGGAATTGTAGTGGACGGAAGAAGAAGGCTCATCAATGACGGTGACAAACAGAAAGCTTCTTCTATGGGATCATACTTTGGAAACGTACTTTCATTACCGTACGGCGAGAAGTCAGCGAGGGAGCTGACGGAGAAGTCGTTGAGTTGGGTGGCTGACGAGGTTCATGAGTTCTTGGAAGACGCAGTGACGGAGGAGCATTTCCTGGGCCTCGTAGATTGGGTGGAGGCTCACCGCCCTGGCGGCGCGGTGGCGAGGATCTATGTCGGCGGAGAGGAGGGAGGAGAAGAAGATGAGGGCCCAGCTTTTGTGGTTTCGTCGGGGCAAAGGTTCCCAGAAGAGAAGGTGGATTTCGGGTGGGGGAGGCCGGTGTTCGCGTCGTACCACTTCCCGTGGGGTGGAAACTCCGGCTATGTGATGCCGATGCCCAGTCCGGCGGGCAAAGGTGACTGGGTGGTTTACATGCATCTTCGAAAAGGACAATTGGAGAATATAGAGTCTGAAGCTGGTCATGTGTTTAGGCCCTTGACTTGGGATTACCTCATTCATTAAGAATAATTAAGATATATACTTATATTTTTATTAATGTGCCTGGTAATATTATTCGTGTGTATAGTTATGAATGTGAGATTTGAGTAAAAGTGTTACATCATTATCGCACTTTTACTTCGTTCTATGACTAAATAGATCTTGGGGAGTGGCTTTCTCATCTTTCTCCTTTCCTTGTAAGAGTTTAAGCTTAGGTTTATATGTTGGTTTCAGGCAACTAAAATGTAATCTTGTAATTAAGATCTAGTTCTGGGCTATGGATTGTATTGTTGCATAATGTTGAATTGGGGAGCTTATTTTAGTTAATTAGGACCTGGTTGTGTATAAATTGTGCTGAAATTTGTCTTTGTATTCCATTGGAAGTTAATTAAATTGATTTTTCTTGTATATTCCGTGTTTTGAATTTTCTAGGCCTACTTATGTGATTTTCATTTTTTTCATTCGTTTGATTTTTCTTGTGTTTTCATTTATTCGTTTGATTTTTCTTGTATATTCTTTGTGTTTTGATTTTTCTAGGCCTACTTATGTGATTTTCATTTATTTGTTTAATATTTTAAACACTATATTATTTCGGTTATCAATCTAATTGTGCTTAATTGGCATGCTTAAGTGGCTTTTTTTTCAATCCGATTTTTGCAAACATAAAATAAGAAAAAATTTAAATTGTGTAATATGATTTATATTTGGATATTTATAATTCAAAAAAATGAGATGAGACCCAATATCTTTTCTTCATGAGGGATTTAACTTCTTCTGTCTTTACGGTGAAAAAGCAAAAAATATAAAACTTTGGCTTAAGGCAATTTTTTCTTCAAAAGTTTAATTAAAAAAAAAGCTAATCCAAATAACACGAAAAAGCCAAAGAGTGACTTTTAGCCTTTGGGATGCCCGTTTGGGCCTCCAAACATGATCCCAAAGACACTTAGTAGCACTCGACTTAGGTTTGAAATTGGCAGATTCTATTATTTTCATAAACTTTTAGAATTCCCTTTGTTTTTCTAGTTTTTATAGATTTTCTCAATGTTTTCATTTTTATTGGTTTTCCTTTGCACCATATTTAAATCAAGTTCTTTATATCTATTATGTCAAGTTCTCTAATTACATATGACCATATGTCTTATTTTTTCATGAACAATTGTGATTGGATAACTTGACATAATAAATATAAAAATTTCACCCAAGTATTTTCCCTTTCTTTTTCCTTGCATGTTTTCTATGATTTCTTTTTTTTTTCTTTTCTCTAATTTTACATTTAAGATTTGTTTGATTAATTTTATCTAAAAGGAGGGTGAGTCAGCTTTCATGATTAACTAGAGGATTATAAAATTTGAGTATTGTCGAGTTCAATTGAGTTAGCTTTATCAAAAATGTTTTTACATTATTCGAACTCGAACTTGAGACTTGATGCTTAAGCTGTTAAAGCTGTTTCTACTAGGACCAACGCCTATGAGTGGCTTAAGGCACAAATTCTACTAATTATTGTACTTATATGTATTTATTCAACCAAAAATATATATATTTTTAGATGTTATAGTGGGCTTCCTTTAGACAAAATTTCTTTCAACTAAAACCTTCATGAAGTGCACATGGCACATTTGATAGATGGTTGAGTCCCTTAAACATGATGTCTTGGGTTTGAACTAGACCGTGTGTATGGAAAAGGCTTTGTTGGAAGAGACAAAACTCACTTCAGTGATCTCCACGTTTAGGAAGGATTAGTCTCTAGTTATCTGCTGCAACGACGTTGAAGCTATCGTTCTTGTAACCCATCATGAGCTCGACGGCCATACTCACACAACCATGAAAGAGGCAGAGACGAACAGATGAGAAGAGGAAAGAGGATAAGAGAAAAAATGAAATGGTAATGATAAAGAGAAAAACCTGGTCAAATAGATCTGATTGGTATTAGAATAAAAAATAAAGGTAGGTTTTTTTTCTGAAAATAAAAAAGGTAAGGAGGAACCTGATCAAATATATTGGATTGTCCTCTATCTGTTTCCAAATGATTATTTATTACTCTCGCTACATGAATCACTTCTATACAAAGAAAGAGTAAACAAGTTTGTTTTTTCTTTTTGTGATTGCGATGATCACCAACTTTTGTAGATATAGGGTGAATTATTAATTAGGAGGTGAGTCACTGAAAAGATATAAAGATAGGTGCAATGAACATAGCAGTAAAGTGATGTCAAATTGGCAGAAAAAAAGTCTGGAAAAAAAAATATAGATATATATATATATTTTGGTCGGAGTCTGGAAAAAAATATTGAAGACACCAAACACTACACACAGCTGGGTTTGCATTTTTACTTATATGGGAAGAGCTAGGATTTCCCCTTTATACTTTGCCAGATTAGCTAGCTTAGCTATAATGCACCATTCCTCATCATGAAGTGAGGGCCCTGAAATAATATTCAACTCAGAGGGTGGGGGGGGGGAGTAGAATTCTTACACTTGTGTGTGCTTTTTCTTTGTAAAATAATCATTGGCTCTTATAACTCCCACTTGTGTGTTCTATTTTATCTGATTTTGATTAAAGAACAGAACAGTAATATTGGTTCTGTTATGATGATGGCCATGCGTGCTTGCTTCTGCTGTGAAAGTGATGATTCAAAATGGTGGAGGACTTTGCCTAACTCGATAATAATGCAACATGCAACAGTTCGCTGGTTTAAATGATGAAAGTGGGACTTTGATGCCTTGAAAGTCTCAAAAGTCCGTTTGGAAAACCAAAGGCACATATTATATACTCATAAAAAAGGAAAATTTTTGAACCCGCAGACACAGACATGAATTGCCTGTCTCATGAGGCCTTTATTGATGATGATATTCGGTGCCAAAGTAACCCTTTCACTATGTTGTGGGTCCTTCCCTGTCTTCTTCTCGCACATGGGTATCTTCTGCTACTTGTCCCATTCAAATCCTTTATTAAGGTTTGAATTTTCTTAAGTCTCTCTTAATCTGATGTTGTGTGTTTGGATTAGCTTTTGAGAATAGTTTTTACGATCTACGAGGTAGGTATGTGAGAGGAGTTTTATCTTAACTTGCGGAAAATAGCTTCTGAAACCATGGTTTGGGTGTTTTCCAAACACTCATGTACATAAGGATTTCATGAAAATATGTTGTTGTTGTTGTTTTTTTTTTAAGCAAAGGCAAGTAAATGTTTGTATAATACATTAGTCTAAAATCTAACCGTACTAACAGTACCTGTGTTATATATCCATATAATAAATCAAAAAGTTCAGAAAAACTTATGGGGGATGATTCTAATAATACAAAATCTTAACTAATTTTGTGAGCCATTTTGACGAGATAATCTACACAATGAAGTTCTTCTCTATGCAAATAAGAAATTTCAAAATCCCAGTTTGAGAAGACAAATACCTTTAAATTTGTTATGTTTTCATACAATGAATGATTTGCTCCACACCAAAAGCAAATGTAAAGCCTCTGATGAATCTGTTAAGAGCTTGATCCTATCAAGAGTGCAAAAAATAAGTTGTTTTTGTTTTATCAAGAGTCCATTCTATGCCCAAGCTTTGTTTTTGTTTATTTTATTTTTTTTGCTTTAAAGTTTTTGTTTATTCAAACCCATGATTTTGACTTGGCTTCTAGGATTTGTTGGTTGTTACCGTGTTAGTGATGATCTTCACATATTTGTTCAATTTGAAAATATTGCATATTTTGATGCTAATTATACCAATCTTCTTTTAAAACTAAGTCCATGTGTATCGCACATCATATTGCTACCAATCATGATATTTCCCTGCTCCCATCTTCTTTTAAAACTAAGTCTATGTATAGCACATCATTTTCCTACCAATCATGGATATTTCCCTCGCTTTTATCTGTGAAAGAAACAAGCATGATGACAAATTAAGCACATGATGCCTGAAAAATACAAAGAATGCGACAAACAGACATGTAGAAAAAGACCCACCACAAATTTCTTTCCTTTTATACATGAAAAACAAAATCACATCAAAAAGATAGCCAGCCTCCTCCACCTCCAATATGAAAATGAACTTTGATATTTGACAACAATAACAAAAACAAAACTAATAAATAAAAAAACACCAGAGTATACATATATATGGATATATATTCATATGATCTTGATCCCATATAATAAATACCCCATAACAATTTCAGAAGCTCGTCAAAATTCAATATTTAAGCAGAAGACTCGGTTTTCAAGCGGTACAAGAGCATCTTCTTCTTGGAGCTTGGATTGTAAATTGTGAGAACCACTTTGCCAGGCTCCCCAATCTCAAAACTATTGCAAACCACTGGTTCTTCTGATGAATCCACTTTTCTAGCCTTTTGAATAATCACTGTGTAGCTTCCTTCAGCACTTGGCACAAACTCTGCTACAAAAGATGTTGTCTACAAGGAGGTATTTAGGGGTTTGAGTTGCTGATTTAAAGCTATTGTACTTGATTACTGAACTTTATGTTGCTCCTTACATACTTGAATTTATAAGTGTGGATGTGATTCATGCATCAATGATGTAATGAAGGCAATGAGTGGATTGTTGAATTACTCCCTCCAATCCTAATTATAAGACAAAGTTGCTTTTTTGGAGAAATTAAGGAAGTCAATTAAATTGCTTTAGAGTATTTTTATTTTTTCCTCCAAATTAATTAATTTAACTAATAAACTAATATATAATCTAAGGATACTAAATACATAAACACTCTAAAGTAATTTAATTGGCTTCCTTAATTTCTCCAAAAAAGTCAACTTTGTCTTATAATTAGGACCGGAGGGAGTATTATTTTTAAATGTGTTATTTATGCTTGAAATCCAGTGCTCCCGGCACAACACGTGGGGGATTTAATGGTACTTGTATGGATGATAGTTCCTTTCAGTTTGTAGTAGGTTATGGGATAAAACTGCCATCAACAACTTGGTAATCTATCGTCATGGATTCTCTATTTTTTAAATTTAATTTAATTATATACGATCAGCTTATTTGAACAACTAAACTTTTTTTAAAAGGTTCAACATATTTGTCAAGAAAAATCCTAACTAAAGGGTATTATTGCAGAGAACTTATCCATTCCAAAAGTCATAATGACTATTTTTGTCTCATGGGAAAATATGGTAAAATAAGGATTATATGAATTGTAGTTAGATTGAAGGTTAGACCTTATCCATTGGTTGAGACATAGTCCAACAAAGTAGTATATATGCGTATCATTGCTAAGAAGGATCCTAACAATACGATTATACTAACAGTAATTATTAGAGACAACTTCACGAAAAAATTGATTTTTTTGGTAGTGTTTCATTCTTGCAAGTTTAACATTTTTATAATTAAAATATAATTCGTCACGATCGCTTTGAATTGTAAGCTTTTGATTGATCACGGCTAGATTTGATGACACATGTCTTCCTAATTCCTATATTCTTATTATTATTTTTTCAATGAGAACGTAGTAAGTATTTTTTTTTGAAGTAATATATAATGAGTCAACGATAAGTTAAAAAACATCTATTTATTCGTTATTTATTAAAATCATGTATAGGGTCCTAACCTCAAACCGTTCTGACGTACTCACAAAACAGAACATAGTGTTATTATATTGTAAAATCTCCTAATTGTTTTTTTTAAATGAAACTGCTAATTGTCTGATAACCTAATAATTAAGGAGAGAAAAAGATGAGATATGGCCTGGTAGCTCAAGTGAGGTTGTGGAGGTATAATGTTTGTGTGAGTTACGGTAAAAAATAGACAAATAAATGAAATAAATATATGCGGTTTACTAATGATTATTCTTAAATTTGCAATTTATTTGAAAAATAAATCAATTTACAAAAATTAACTTCCTTCCTTCTTTAAAGACTACCCAACTTTGTTTTGGGGTTGAATACAACATATTAATCTGGATAAAATCACATAAAATGTTATCTCTTTATAAGTATGAAAATGAAATATAATAACGTAAGATTGTTAATTTTACGTCGTCAAAAACTCAAAATTATGCAAACCAAGAAAGCTTACTTATGTTTGAATAGTTTTTTCTTTCAAATATACTGGTAATTTTTAAAAGATAATTTATTAAGGTCTGAGAGGAAAAATTGCAAAGGTATTTTTGAAAATATTTTTTAAATACCATAAAATTTTCAATTATGTATTATAAAAAACAAACCTAATTAAATGTATTATAATAATTATCTATATTTTCTATACAAAAATAAAATAAAATTTATAGAGATATTAATTCATAAATTTATTAATTATCATTTCAAATAATTATTTAATAATTTACAGAAAACAATTGGGTAAAATCTCATAAAAAGACCTCCAAGATACGAAATCATAAATCAGTTATTTCCTACTAAAATGAGTTGTGAATATTTTATCAAATATAGTCAATCTCTTATCAATTGTAGGAACCAAACCTGATTTATGATTTTGAAATTTTGAATATCTTTTTCTGGGATTTTTCCAGTTAATTATTATATATCATAATAAGGGTAATATGTTTTTCTTATAAGCCTCATGTTTGATCAATCTGATGATAATAACAGTAATACTTTTTTTAAACTTTACAGTTGATGATTACATTTATAGAATAGACTGGAGTTAAAAAAAGATATGTCACCTGAATAGCAAGCACGCCATGTTTCTTCTGAGGAACCAACTTGCCTTCAATGGATTCATCAGGGTTGTACAAGTTGATGCTTCTCAGGTCCACGTTAGCCTCCGCCTCTACAAAACCAACCCCGTGGTTGTTGCAGAGAAGCTCCGGCTCACCGGCCGAGTTAGCCACCACCTCGCCGGCCAGGGCGTAGAAGGAAACCAGAGCCTCAGCCAAGCCCTTCTTCAGAGCCCCCACCATCGCAGTCCCGGTGGAGGCCAACGTGGGCTTGTCGTAGCAGAAGAAAACTCTGAAGTCCAGCGGCGGCAGAAGGAGGTCGAGGTTGGAGAGCGGAAGCCAATGTTCCTGCAACGGCAACACGGCAGCCACCACCTCCTCCTTCGTCACCGTCACCGTCACCGTAAAGTTCTTCTCCACCGCTCGGTAACCTTCAGTGCCCATTTTGGGCAGAATAATAATTAGGGTTTTGCGGAGAGATGAATAATAAGTTCGATGCTATCTATGGATGAAAGGGGTTATCCTTTGCATGGATTTATACGCAATGAACTACAGAGAGAGAGATGGATAATATAATAACATGTTACGTTGGAGTTGGTGGTTTGTCGTTTCGATGTTGTCCTGCAAATAATCTAGAAGGAAATATGAGCATTTATGTAGGAAAGTTTCAATAATGGAAACAGTGACAAGTGATGTTAATGTCTCAATGGAATTTATTGTAATATATGTTGTTTCTAAAAATATGATTATTTTTACATTAATTAGAAAGTATGAACTTATATTTTATGTATATCACTCGGAATTTTAAGTTGATTACTTCTATATTAGTCAGACGCGTATATCTGTTATAAATATAATACATAGAACTTATCTTATTGTAATATATATCTGTCTATGATGTTTTTTCTCTTCCATTTTATGAGAGAAGAGTATAAATTTTCAAAATAAATCAGAAGATCATGCAATTTCATTGACTTTTAAGAAAAAATGTATATGCCCACCAACTATACTAAAGTAAGGGCGTTAAGGACTGGAACAGGAAGACTTAGACTTGTCTACTTGAAAGTACAAAAAAAAAGGGGTATAATTTATTGATATTATTTTATTTCTGCAGGCTTATGTGGTTTGGTGGTATGATAGTGTACCAAAAATATAAAAATATTGGGTTAGCTAGTAGGGGCAAGCGGCTAAATCCATCTTCATCGAATCACTATAAAAAAAACGGTAATTTAGTAATGGTTAAAAAGGTGTATTCCTAGCGGTTCTAACTACTACCGAAAGGATTCGTAGTGGTTACGAAAATCGTTATAAAATTCACTGTCACAAGTGATTTTGTAGTCGTTATTTTTAATCATTACTCAAGCACCAACACCGCTACTGTATTTGTAATGGTTCAATCTAATCGCTACAACATTCTCAAGAGTAAAAATCATTTTTTGGGAACTTAGTAACGGTTAGATAACCGTTATAAATGTCAAACCGTAAAATTTGGAAGGCGGGAAATGAAAAATAAAAACATAGCTTGCTTTTTGTAGCGGTTCGTGTAATATGAATTTTAAAAATGACACCAATTGCTGTTCTGTAACTGCTACTAATTTCATTGAAATTCAAATTTTGCGCCAAAAATTTATTTTCCGTTTTAAAATGGTGCCTTTATTAGTAGCGGTTATATGACCACTACAAATATTTGTAAAATTGAAAAAAAAAATATACACAATTATTTGTTTCCGTTTTTTTTATATTTAATTAAATATTTTATTATTTTAGCAGTTTAGCTAATTTAATTTGCTTATTATTCAATAGTTTAGCTCATTTATAATTTAAAAGGAATGATTTAATTAAGTTGGATAAGTATGAAGATTGTATTGAAAATATTATTGAGGATATATAGGTAACAATGAACTATTATGTTGTCAGCTACAATGTGATTATGATTATGTATGGAAAATAGGAAACAACGAGAAAATGTTCTTAATTATCTGCAAAAAAAATAGTGAGAATAAATATTATGCGAAGGAAAAAAGTATTAAAATGAAAAATTTAAAAACTTATTCCCATATTTGATCACCTTGTTTAGCCCCTCGACTCTTAGAAAAAAATTTGTAAATGAGAGAAAATGAAAGAGAGGTAAGGTGGAAAGAAATGGGGGAGTGTTTGAAATGACATGTGGTGGAGATATTTATAGGGACCTGCGTAACTCTTGTACTGGTTAGTGTAACGTGTTTTGTAGCGGTTTTTATTAGTAGCGGTTATTTTATATTTTTGTAGCAGTTCTACAAATATTTTATTTACTTTTTTTAAAATATATTTTTAAGACAAAAATATAATTTGTTTGATCATTCATCTTCACCATTCCTACAGAAATTGTGTAGAAAAATTGTTAGTGATGTATTATTTTGCTAAAAAAATTTAATTTAAATGATGTGAACTTTAAAAAGACGCACCGAAGTAGAGGTAAATTGTCTCCGCCTTCAGGGAAGAAGTTTTTGAAATCGGCGGGCTAAACTGGCTCACTCTGTAAGCGATGTTATCGCCATCACCCATGTCATAAAGGTCTTGTGGCTTCAAATGAATGACCATGTGCCAATCCCTGTTCCTCTCGTCCTCGACATAATAAACCTGGTGTGCCTCTGAGACAAGAATATACGGCTCATCATCTTGAGAACTACCAGTATGAATTGGCTGTGAGAAATTCACTGATGTGATGCCTAAGTCGCCAGTTATCAGTCCCTGGGAAGTAGTGATATTTGCCCACAAACATTTGAGCAGTGTCACGGTTAAACGACCTTGGTAATTAAGTTTGACGATATCAAGAAGCTTTACATAGTAAGGGATGCCTCCGAACTGCATGTTGGCGTCACTGCTGCTTGCATAATTCCTTATCCCAAAGGTGCCATAAACACCCAAATTTTGAGTTTACAATCCTTGATCCCGTGAAACTGTGCAAAACTTGAAACCATGACATTATACTCTATAAACCTTTTTGTATGGTCAAGAGGGCTGATTGTGAGAGCTCTGAAATCTGGTGAGTGTGGGTTATGGTCATTTAGTATTCTGCATGCAAACCAGCTTGGGAATTCTCTATGGACCTTTTTGTCAACTTCAAAGGATGTTTGTATACGGATCTTGAGTTGACGTTTAACATGACTTCTAAATTCCCTGTAATTAATCATGGGAAGGAGATCATAAAATGAAAGTAAAAAATATTATGAAAGATATAGAATAACATGTGAGTTTATAATTCTTACTGAAGGAAAGGTTCAACTTGAAAGCAATTAATCAAGACATGTCTATGTGCTTGCAACTTCTTAGTTGCCGTTACTTTGAAGTTCTCAGTTCCTCCAACTGGTTTACCAACATGAGGGATAAATTCTCCTAATGTTAGCACAAGTTCAGGACAATCGTCTACACGAGGTAGGAGGTTGAAAGCCGTCTCAAGGTTATCAAAGTACCTTGAACAAAAATACAGCACCTTATCCTCTATATAACTTTCAGCTATAGAACCTTCTGGCCACACCTTATTCTTGATGTAAGATTTCAATTTTTCAAAAAACCTATGAAGTAAAGAAGGGAAAAATGATACTAAATTTTGAAAAAGGCCAACTAACAAACATAGGAACTAACAATGATGCACATATATAAAATGAGTACCTCTTAATAGGATATATCCATTAATATTGAATTGGGCCAGCGAGCTTTGTTTCATGAAGGAGGAGGACTATAAGGTAAGCCATCATAGTGAAAAAGGATGGAGGAAAGATCATCTCCAACTGACAAAGCGTAAGAATGATTTTGGACTACAGCTGATCGAGCTCCTCAACGATCAAAACCTTAGAACACAACTTCCGAAAGAAAGAACAAAGTTCCACCAAAACGATGGACATATCGGGAGGAAGTGCATTCTTTATAGCCATAGGGTGTAGCTGTTGTATAAGAACATGTGAGTCATGACTCTTTAGGCCAGCAATCTTTCGAGCCTGCATGTCAATACATCGAGAAATGTTCCTTAAATACCCATCAGGAACTTTTAATGTCTTCAACGTCGTGAGGAAGACTTTCTTGTTCGATTTTGTGAGGGTGAACTTTGCCGATTGAAATTTGTCATGCTCATCTGGCCAAGCGTCTTCACGAACTCCCATGGCGCGTAAATCTTTCCTCATTTGAAGATGATCTTTTGTCTTGTCGGGTTTGTTAAACAGCGTATATAGCATATTATTGCAAACATTTTTTTCAATGTGCATGACATCAAGATTGTGGTGAAGTAAATTAGATGTCCAATATGGAAGAGTGAAAAAAATACTTATCTTCTTTCATTGCTGAGGCACCGAAGTCCTACTCATCTTTGGCGAGCTTGTGCTAAATCGTCGCTTTTTCCAAACTCGAATTCAACATTTTTAAGTTGTTGTAAGATATTTGTACCGGACAAAGTTTGAGGTGGTCCTCTTTTTTTTGATTTCCTATTAAAGCGATTATGTTGTAATATGAACTTATACCTTCTATCAAGAAACCTCCGATGCCCCATGAAGCACCACTTTCAGCTGTGGGGAAAGTGCAATGTGTGAGAGTCAAAATTGCAAGCTGGACACGCTGACCCAGTATGCACCTTCCAACTAGATAATGTGCTAAGGCCAGGAAAATCACTAATCATCCATATCAAGGCAGCACGTAAGTTGAACAATGTCTTCCCATAAGCGTCGTATGTCTCGACCCCAACATTCCGTAGGTCAAACAATTCCTCAATAAGTGGTTGGAGATACACATTGATGTCATTACCATGTGCCTTTTTCCTGGAATGATCATAGACATAATGAAGGAGCTTTGTTTCATACATATCTAGGGGGTAAGTTGTAGGTAGCTAAGACTACCAGCTTTGTTTCAGTATTTTGAGGGTACAGAGATAGTTAAGCGTGCTCGACCCAGAGTAGTCTAGGATGTGTGACCCTTGAGAAGTTGCATGAACTTATTATTTTGGTTATGTAAAGTATAATATGTCATGTACAGTAGTATGTAAGACATATACTGTTTCTTTTTCTTCATAACTACTGTAAATAGTTGTGATGTGCTATGTATGACATATATGTACCCTGACTATTATGAAATGATAAAAATGCCCTTGCTCTTGTATCAAAATTTACTCTTTTCTAATTTCATGTAGAGTGAATTATGGAAATGGTACAACCAGGAGAAAGTGGTAGAGGCCGCGGTAGAGGCCTAGGTAGAGGTCGAGGCCGAGGGCATGGTAGACATGGTAACAATGAAGATGAACCAAGGCTTGAACTTATCTAGCACGATTACTGGATATGTTGGAACAACAACAACAAACAATGAATGAAATAGGAGGTGACCTTCAGGGAGTACAATAAAGGCAGGATCACCTGGAGAATCGTATGGATGAGTTTATGTGGGGAAATTATGAATAAATACATGAGGAACCTCCACCAGAGGGTGACATACCTGAGCCTAAAGTAGATATTCAAATTTTGCTAAGTAGGTTCAGCAAATAACAACTGCCTATGTTCAAGGGGAAGTTTAATCCTCAACTAGTAGAGGACTGGTTAGCTCGTTTGGACAAGATATTTGATATGATGCAATGCCCAGATGAAGTGAAAGCCCAATTAGCTATATATAAGCTGGAAGGTGATGCTGATCGCTGGTGAAAGGTCATATATCTTATCCTGACGGGGAGGAATGTTCCTATCACATGGGAATTACTCGATGAAAAATTCAACGAAAAATATTTTCCCCCGACTGTCAGAAGAGAAAAGGAGAAAGAATTTCTCTATATCAAACAGTAAGGCTAGGAGAGTTTTGATTATTATTTGGCCTGGTATATCCGATTTTTGAGATACTCGTCATATTACAAGCTGAATGACAATGAGGAGTGGAACACAGACATGATGATTGAAGGGTTAAGACCTGAGTTCAAAGAGAGGTTGATCTCTCAACACTTTACAGAATTCAGTAAAGTGGTAGAAGAGTTCAGGTACATTGAGAAGCGCATGGTGAATTGGGCAACACAAACTGGGAATGAAGGTACTTCTGGAAGTGATAGCTCAACACAGAAGAGGAAAGAACAGGGTGGACCTTCCGGGGGAGTTACGAAGAGCCCGAATCAGACGGGAGGCCGTGGAGGCTAAAGATCCTTGGAAAGTCGAACATGTTGGTTTTGTCATAAACCATTCCATCCTGGTAGGGCTTGTAACAGTGCACCATTGAAGCTGATCCCAATAAACCACTTATCTGTTATGTTTGCAACAAGCAGGGACATATGGTCAGGGATTGTCCACAAAAATAGCAACAGGAGGAGACTAGACCCAGAGTTTCAGGGAGGGTCTACACACTGACATAGGAAGAAGCCATAAAGACTCTAGAGTTGATTAAAGGTATGATTTCTCTAAACGACAGTTTAGTGCATGTTATGTATGATTCTAGTGCCAGCAATTCATTTATTGTATACGATTGCATGAGACGGTTATGTTTACTTGTGCATAAATCCTCATATGATTTGGTTATATCTACACCTATGGGCGCACGAATTATGACGGCCAATGTTTGTCTAAATTGCGTGGTAAATGCCGAGGGGCACGAATCGACCGTAGATCTGATCTGCTTGCCACTGCAAGGGTTGGAAGTAATTTTAAGGATTGACTGGTTGATGGCGAATGGTGTGTTGTGGATTGTAAACAGAAAAGAGTCATATATCTGAATCCACAGTTACAAGATGACATAGAAATTACTCTTCACCTTCTTTCCGCGGCTAAGGTTGAGATATATCTACATAAAGGTTGTCAAGGGTATATGGTATTTTGCACTATGCAATCAGAGGTCGCTGTAGCCTTGGAAAGTATCCCTGTAATGAGTAAGTTCCCTGATGTTTTTCCAGAGGATGTCGGTGGATTACCTCTAGATAGGGAAATGGAGTTCTCGATTGATTTAAGGCTTGGAGTGGGTCCAATTTTCAAAACCCTATACCATATAGCTCCAAGTAAAATAGCAGAGCTAAAGA
Source organism: Inga leiocalycina (assembly GCA_963242795.1). Lineage (NCBI taxonomy): Eukaryota > Viridiplantae > Streptophyta > Magnoliopsida > Fabales > Fabaceae > Inga > Inga leiocalycina. The sequence goes on from OY725325.1 coordinate 63,886,315, forward strand.
AGCAGATTGAGGAACTACTTAAGAAAGGGTTGATATGACCCAGCGTATCACCCTGGGGTGCTCCAATGCTTTTCGTAAAGAAGAAAGATGGAAGCCTGTGTCTCTGTATCGATTATCGAGAGTTGAACAAGGTGACTATTAAGAACAAGTATCTACTCCCTAGAATTGACAATTTGATCGATCAGTTGTCTAGTTCTTGTGTATTCTCAAAGATCGATTTACAACCAGGATACCACCAGTTGAGGGTAAAAGCAGAAGATGTATCAAAGACTGCTTTTTAAACTAGATATGGGCATTATGAGTTCCTAGTAATGCCATCTGGGCTGACCAATACACCTGCTATGTTTATGGACTATATTAATTGAGTTTTTCGTCCGTACTTAGACTAGTTCGTTGTAGTCTTCATTGATGATATACTAATGTATTCTCAAAGTAAAGCTGAACACGAACAGCATCTGAGAACTGTGTTGAACATATTACGGGATAGGCAACTCTATGCCAAGCTGAGCAAGTATGAATTTTGGCTTTCAGAGGTAAATTTTCTAGGCTACGTTATGTCACAGCAAGGGGTCTCTATTGATCCTAGTAGGGTAAAAGCAATACTAAACTAGAAGAAATCAGAGACAGTATTTGAAGTACACAGTTTTCTAGGCCTAGTTGGTTATTATCTAAGGTTTATTCAGAATTTCTCTAGAATTGCATTACAGTTGACAAAATTGACGTGAAAAGCTCAACATTTTGTGTGGGATGAGAATTGTGAGAAGAGCTTCCTGGAGTTAAAGCAGAGGTTAACTACAACACCAGTGTTAATGATCCCAGATCCGTAGTTTTTGTATGTTGTTTATACAGATGCCAGTGGTCACAGATTGGATGCGTATTGATGCAGCATGGCCAAGTAATGGCATATGCATCGCGTCAGCTGAAACCTCATGAACTGAAGTATCTCACCTACGACCTTGAGTTAGCGGCAATTGTGTTTGCTTTGAAGATTTGAAGTACGTATATGATTAGAAAGAGCTCAACCTGAGACAACGCAGATGGATATAGTTGCTAAAAGACTACAATGTAGAAATCAAGTATCATCCCGGTAAGGCTAATATCGTCGCTGATATATTAAACTAGAAATCATTATAAGTGGTAGCCATGATAATCTTTGAGTAGAAACTGATCGAGGATTTCAGAGACCTAAATCTGTCTAGTCAGATTCTGTTAGGCAGTGGGGTTAGCCAATTATACAATGATTTGAGGGCCACAATTAATTAAGCCCAATTGTATGAGGATGAAGTACTATCTATTAGAGGTATGATTGATAAAGGCGAAACCCAAGAATACGACTTGTCACCCAGCGGATTAGTTAGGTACAAGAAGCAGATTTACATTCCACCGCAACCAGAACTGAAACAGCAAATCCTAGAGGAAGCACATAGGAATAAATATACTCTACAACTAGGGGCTACAAAGATGTACTATGACATGAAGGCTCAATACTATTGGCAAGGGATGAAAAGAGAGGTGACTGAGTTTATCACTTATTGCTTGACATGTCAGAAAGTAAAAGCTGAACATCAACGACCATCGAGGCTTTTGAAAAACCCTGAGATTCCTGAGTGGAAATGGGAAAGCGTTACTATAGATTTCATGACAGGGTTTCCTTCGGTCAGAAACCATGACGCTATATTTGGGTGATAGTTGATAGATTCACAAAGACAACTCACTTCCTATAGATTAGTATTCACTATTCTCCCAACAAATTGGCAAAAATCTATATTGAGGAGATTTTGAGATTACATGGTCCTCTAAAGAACATTATCTCCGATTGAAATCAATGATTCACTTCCAAGTTTTGGAAGGCGGTACATGAAGCTTTGGTATCAAACTCCGATTCAAAACAGCATATCATCCTCAAACGGATGGGTAGACAGAACGAGTGATTCAAACCCTTGAGGACACGCTAAGGGCGTGTGTGCTTAATTATAAAGGTAGTTGGGATAAGTTCCTTCCATTGGCAGAGTTTGCCTACACAATAGTTATCATTCGATCATTCAGATGGCTCCATATGAGGCACTCTATGGGAGGCAGTGTCAATCGCCAATATGCTGGACTGAGTTTTCTGAGAGGGAATTATTAGGGATAGATCTTGTTCATCAGACAACGGAACAGATAAGGTTGGTTAAGCAGAGGTTGCTAGTTGCTCAGAGCCGACATAAAAGTTACGTAAATAAGAGGCGAAAACCTCTGAATTTGACACTACTACAGAATTATGATATAACCACCCCAAGGGACATCCCAAATTTAAAATTGGGTGGTTAAAAAGGAAGGCGGTGGTATTTCCGTAATTATATGTACGTAGGGAAACCTTTAGACATCCTAAATTTGAATTTGGAACGCCTAAAGTTCTTCCTAGTGCGCAATCTAAATTTTCCAAATTTTTTTAAGTGCTAAAAGCTGGGTTTAGACGTCCCAAATTGTTTTGGGACGCCTAAACCCAGACTTTAGGCGTCCCAAAAATGATTTGGGATGCCTAAAGTAAATCCATTTGGGATGCCTAAACTTAGACTTTAGGCATCCGAAATCATTTCAGGACGCCTAAAGTCCCATGTTTAGGCATCCCAAATTCCTAAATCCATTTGGGACGCCTAAAGTCGGAGTTTAGGCGTCCCAAATGGATTTTAGGACACCTAAACTCACCTTTAGGCATCTCAAATGCGTCCCTAGACGCATGTCAGACACTTGTCTGACATGCTTCCTCTCACATACCCCCTCCTTTACTTTTTGACCATAACCAACTCCCTCCTTCTTCATTCATTTGCCTCTATTGCACGTTTTGACTTCTGCCTCTTCCTCCTCCCTTCTTTTCTTCTTCAACTTTTCCTCCTCCTTTCTTTGTCTTCTTCGACTTGTCCTCCTCCCTTCTTTGTCTTCTTTAACTTTAATCTTCCTCCTCCTCCATTGCCTATTCTGTGTTGTGCTCTCTGAATCGATTCCTCACTTGGAACCCCTTCTTCTTGCTACGGATTCCAAAGAAATGAAGACGAGACTAAACAAGAAGAAGAAGATTCAAGCAAGGCACACACCATTGTAACGCACGCAGACTCCCCCCTTTCATCAGGTTAGTTTTTTTTTTTAAAATATGAATTTACTTGAAGAATTAAATTTAAACTTGCAATGTGAAATTATTTTACATGATTTTAGTTATTGGAGTGATTTTACCTTGTGATTGATTTTTTTTTGTGTTTTTTGGCCAGAACCATAGAATCGTTGTTAACTAGTAGTTATGCAACAATATATTGTTTAATATGTTTGGAGCTTGGAAATGTTTGTTTTATATGTTTGGAGCTTGGAAATTGAGAGTGAAAAAATGTATGTATATTATTATAAATAAATGGAGCTACTGATTGATTTTGATGAAATGAACAACAATTAAACATAGTAATTTTTGTTTGTTTAATATGGTTGGTTTTATTTTTTTTAGATTAGATTAGTATGATTATTATTAGTGTAGTGGAGAAAATATTATTTTAAGATAAAGAGATTAATAAGATAAAGATATTGATAATTAATAAACATATAATTGATTATTAAGAAACATAATATACTTAATAAATAGATTGAAGTATATTCTATTAATCCTTCTTTTCAAATTGTTATAAGTTCTTTATGTCCTAGAATAGAAAAAAAGTTGAATATTTATTTGAAATTCTATATTCTTTTCTATATTCATAGGAGAATTTTATTATCAATAATTAAGAATACAGAGTTAATAACTAAGATAGGGTTGCTTGAAATTTTAGTATGTCTTACTTTTAAGGGGAAATTCTATCGAAGTTTTTGTTGAAAAAAGTGAAAAAAGGCAATCCCATCCTATATCGTTGACAATTTTACTAAACGTGTGAGTGTTATTGGGAATGGCTTAGGTGGTAACAAAATAGATCACAGTTGGATAAATGCTTTGAGAAATAGTGAAGAATATGAGAAAGGGGTGGAATAATTTGTTGAATTCGCTAGAAAGAATGCTCCAGCAAAAAATAGGAAGTATTTTTGTCCTTGTGTAAATTGTTTAAATGAGAGTCGAAGGGATGTTGATGTCATAAAAGATCACCTACTTTGTGATGGAATAAATCTGTGATACGCAAGGTGGATATGGCATGGTGAGGAAGTAACGGATTGTCCGTCGCACAAGAAGAAAGATGTGGATGTCATAAATGAAGATAGAATGGAGAGAATGATTCACGATGTTGAGGTAGAATCCTTTACGTAGTCGCAGGAGTATGACAGCCTGTAGAGTGATGTATAGACACCGTTATACCCTGGGAGTAAGTACACGCGGCTGATTGGAACATTGCATTTGGTTAACTTAAAGGCAACTTGTGGGTGGACCGATAGTAGTTTCATATTGCTACTTGAACTATTGTGTGATATATTTCTAGAGGATAATGTACTTCCAAATCGTATGCATGAGGCCAAGAAAATCCTGTCTACGATCGGTATGGAGTATAAAAAGATACATGCTTACCCTAATGACTACGTACTGTACAGAAATGAATATGGAGGTCTTAGTGAGTGTCCTAAGTGTAAAAATGCACATACAAAGTAAAAAAAGGTGGTGGTTGTGGTGATGTGACAACTAAAAGGCAATCTTTAAAGGTTATGTGGTATATTCCAATAATACCATGTTTTAAACGTTTGTTTGCAACGGCAACAAAAGCGAAGAAGTTGAGATGGCACTCTGATGAGAGAATATCTTATGGGAAATATCTTTGGCACCCAGCTGACTCTCCATAATGGCAAAAATAGATGAAATGTTCCCTAAATTTGGTAGTGAGCCTAGAAACCTTCGACTTGGGCTTTGTACAGACGACATCAATCCGTATGGAACTCTTACTATCACACATAGTGCGTGGCCAGTTCTCCTTGTAATATACAACTTACCTCCCTGGCTATATATGAAATGCAAGTATATGATGCTTTCTATGATGATTTCTAGACCAAAACAGCCAGGGAACAATATTGATGTCTACTTGGCGCCTTTGATTAAGGACTTGAAGAAATTGTAGGAGGAAGGCGTAGATATATTTGATGCTTATAAGAAGGAGTCCTTCAAGCTATGTGCAATGATTTTCACAACGATAAACGACTTCCCTGCGTACGGAAACTTGTCAAGGTATAGCGTGAAAGGTCATAAGGCATGCCCGATATATGAAGCAGACACATACTTCCATCAACTAAAGCATGGAAGAAAAACTGTCTACCTTGGCCACAGGAGGTTTCTTCATCAGTTCCACCCATATAGTAGGCTAAGAAAGCGGTTTAACGGCTTACCGAAGCATGGAATGGCTCCAAAGGCATTAACCGGAGAGGAAGTTTACAGTCGAGGGGAATGTATCAATATCACTTTTGGTAAGAATCAAAGGATTACGGGTGAGAAGAACATATGGAAGAAGAGATCCATTTTCTTTGATCTTCCATATTGGCGCTGGCTTGACATAAGACACAGTATTGATGTGATGCATGTAGGGAAGAACGTTTGTGATAGCCTTGTCAGTACGCTTTTGCATATACTAGGGAAGACTAAGGATGGGATTAGTGCAAGATTAGACCTTGTTGATATGGAAATAAGAGAACGGTTACATCCACAACTAAGAGATGATGGTAGGAGGGCATACATGGAGCTAGCAGCTCATACACTATCAAAAGTAGAGAAAAGAAGTTTGTATGGGTGTTTGCATGAAATTAAGGTGCCACAAGGGTATTCCTCAAATGTGAGAAGATGTCTCAATGGATGATTTGAAGTTAGTGGGAATAAAGTCTCATGATTATCATGTGTTGATGCAACAACTATTACCGGTAGCTATTAGAGGCATAATGAAAGATGAAGTACGAACCACTATAACAAGTTTGTGCATTTTCTTTAATGCTATATGTAACAAAGTCATTGACACTGAAAAGTTAGATGAGCCGGAAAATAAGGGTTACATTATTTTGTCACAACTAGAGATGCATTTTCCTCCTTCATTTTTTGATATAATGATGCATTTGATAGTTCATTTGGTAAGGGAGGTAAGGCTCTGCAGTCCAGTTTACCTGAGATGGATGTACCCTTTCGAGCGATATATGAAGATCTTAAAAGGGTATTCTAAAAATCCTTATCGACTAGAAGCCTCAATAGTAGAAAGATATGTAGTTGAGGACGCTATGGAGTTTTGCAAAGATTAAATGTCAGGGAAGAAGGAACAATCTCAACATGAAGAGGGGAGAAGCAAGGGAATATGAGGACTGAAAGTGAAGAATGTTCCTACTGAAGAGGTGTTGCAAGCACACTTGTATATCCTGAATAATATGGAAGAAGTTCAACCTTACATAGATGAACACAGAAAGACTTTGAAGAATAAGAATCCAAGGAAGAATGACATGGAGATTGCTATTGAGCAAAACAAGATATTCATAGAGTGGTTCGAGAAAAAGGTTTTGTACAAGACCAGTGTATCTGAAACAATCGAGTGGCTAGCTTGGGGGCCTTTGTTTCAGGTCATTACTAGGACTGGTTATGATATAAATGGCTATTCTTTCTATACAAAAGAGCAAGTTGACAAAAGTACCATGCAAAATAGTGGGGTGATGGTAGAAGCTGAAGCCATGCATTTTTCCAGTTCGAGAGACAAAAACCCTATATTAGTGTTCATGGCCTATTATGGAGTTATAGAAGAAATATGGGAGATTACATACAACAAGTTCAAAGTTGTTTTATTTAAATGTAAGTGGGTTAGCAATAATGCTGTGGTAATAGATAGACAATTTGGATTTGTCTCAGTCGATCTTTGAAGAGTTGGCTATAAAGATAAGCCCTTGATTCTAGCAAGTGTCACAGATCCTGCGAGCAAAAAAATGTCCATTATACTTAAAAGTAAAAAATAGAAGTATAGTGATCCGACCTTCAACCTTGACGACACACCACCTTTCACAACAACTCCATCTAGAACAAATGAAGTAGAATTGGTAGATGATGAAGAATATGCTGTAACAAATGACCATGGTGAAGGAATATGGGAAACAATATAGAGTAAGAACTTAACTTATAAAAGAAAACTGTGTATTTTTTTGTTTTCCTCCTGCTTATTTTATTTTATTTTTATTACAATTTATTTACGTATCTGACGATGCTTTTTGTGTTAAAAGGAATATGGACAACTCTAGTGACTCATCACAAAGTGTTGGGGATGATTAAAGGCTTAAAGATGATGAAAACCCTAGAGATGACGAAAGGCCTAGAGATAAACCCGTTGCAAGAAGGGTTAGAGGCTGTACAAAGATGGGAGCATTGGTTGCACATCATAAACATCAACAAGAGAGGCTGCATATAGACTTCGATGCCAATCTGAATCCAGTTGGTCCTGAGGAAGACCATTTCATTAGCTACTTAAGGAATTTGGGTCGAAGCAAAGTGCGTGTTACCTACGATAATTGGATATTAGTTCCCCAAAAAACAAAAGACATGATTTGGCAAACACTTCTGGTATATAAGTTTTGATACATCTATGATAATTGTAGCTTTATTCCTATTGCTTCAAATGTAATTATCTTATGTTTTACCTTACAGCAAACATACGATATCCCAAACACCAAGGAGATGTACAAGCACTGGATGGGGGAGGTTCGTCTACGCTGGAAAGGTTTCAAGAACAAGCTAACAGCGAGGTACATTCAAGGCAAACTTAGGGGTCAGGATCTATGTCAGTACTATTCATATTTGTCTCCAAAGAACTGGAGGTTGTTTGTGGCATCACGGGAAGATTCTCAATTTTTGGTAAGATTTATGTCATAATAATATAGAGCTTTTGATTTTGATATACTTGATATCATTGATTTGTTTTTTTTTGTTTTTCATTCATAGGAATTAAGTGCAGCAAATGCACAAAGGCAAACAGAAAATAAATATCAGCATTACATGTCTCGTGGTGGTTATCGAAAGCTTGGGCTGTAAATGATACAAGAAGAGTCAGAGAAAATGAAGGAAGCAATGGAATCAGATCCTACCGTTGTTATCCAAGCCCCGGCACCTCCTCCACGTCACAAAAAATGGAAAGCAGGGAGGATTAAGGGTAGGATGTACATAAATTCAGCTGTTGCTAACGTTGCTGCGAGGATTGTAGGTAGATATACCATAAGTACCTAATTTTTTTCATATCGAGAGTGGTTTCGATACATTTAGGATAAATTGTATGCTACAGGATGAACTAGAAGATCATAGTAGCCAAGGTTTGTTCAATCCAAGTAGATGGATGGACATCTTATCAATGGCTATTGGGAAGGCAGATGACCTTGGTCGTGTTTGAGGAGAGACACTAGGAGTTAGTGCCGTGAGGTATTTTGGATGAGACTCATGTTATTCATTAGAAGCCAGACCTAGTATGGACCTTATGGCCAAGCTTTGAGAGGAAGTCGAATGAGAGCTCGAGGCCAAACTTTACAACAAGCTTTGATAAGAGCTATTGCCAGAGCTTCAACTTGAAATGTTAAAGATGTTCGAATCGCATAGGGCAAGTGACGAGCGTAGAACTCAGGAATCCCCGGCCTTCCCTAGCACCAAAGGAAGTTACAACCCTATAGAGGAACCACTTAGCGACCCTTCTCCCACTCCAGCATCGGGAGACCCTTCCACCCTCTATTTGGATGATCCACTGTTGTGTGTTGTTGCCGATGCTCTCGTTCACACACGTGCTACCACCCACTATCATCAACAAATTCTGTAGGATTTTTGTAGGGTGAATGTGATGAGTATTAGAGAGGGGGAAGAAGCTACAACCATCCCTATTCCTGATCCAGAGGTTCGCACGTTAGGTCAAGCTATATGATCTTTAATCCTTTGGCCTCACAATCTTATTGGTTCAGGGGCAACACCTCCAATGGTAGGCATTATCTTTCTATTACTGAAGATCTATTGGCATCTTAATAATAATTTATGTTTTGATGTTCTAAAAGGATGACGAAGATGCGAGAAAATAGCCCTACTTAGCATGGCTACAACAGAGCTACAAAGGCATTAAATAGGTTGACTTGAAGATGCCTCAAGGGATTGTGGGCCTTACATTGGAGTATCCCTACAAGATTGACAATACAGATCTCAAGCAATTTATTAGGTTGGAGTAGATAGATGTAGGATGGGTGAAATTTGCAATCCGGTAAGTTTTTTTCTCATTTTTTCTGTACAATTCATGTACTGGTTTTTTGATTTCATACATTCAATAATTCATTCCTTATTTTAATTCTATTATAGCATCTTCCACCGCCTCCTCTGCACAAACATGGAAAGACCTAATTTGTATGGATTCTTATGTCTTGCAAATATGACAAGGGATACCAATACTGTGGCGGCAAGGACTCACTATGTGGGTTCAATGGGAAAGACCAAACTTCGTTGTTATTTAGCACCCATTGTTTAACGGTTCATATTTTCATTTGTCTATTTAAGATGTTTAATAAATAATTGCCTTGTCATCTGACTTTATTTTAATCTGTACTTGTTGTTATAGTTACCATTGGAATTTGTGTGTTATATGTCCTCGCGGCAACGTAGTCTATTGGTTTGATCTCTTGCGTAAAAGGCCAGACAAAGATACAAAATCCGTCTTCGACACGTAAGTTATTTTTTTTTGTATTTTATTGTCTCTTCAAAAAATGAATACACTACTACAAAAAAGGGCTTTAGTGGCGTGACTTTTGTGGCATTTTTTTAATGAAGCGCTAAAGATAGTTATTTATTTTTTTAAAATCAAAATTATTTAGAAGCTTTGGCCCTTACAATTATAAACGTCATAATTGACGTTAACCTTGCATGACGCTTCCTTGAACAAGCGCCAAACAAGGTCTTCAATTTTTTTTTTAAAAAAACAATAGGAAGCTTTGGCATTTTATAAGGAAGCCCCAAAGCTTCCTATTATTTTTTTAAAAAAAAAGAAAATATAATAGGAAGCTTTGGCGCTTCCTTACTAAGCGCCAAAGCATCCTATATTTTTTTAAATATATATATATATATAATAGGAAGTTTAATATATTATTTTTTTCTTTCTTTTTAATCTTCCTATAGTCCAGCGTATGCTTTGCAAAAGAAGTTTAATTTCTTTCTAACTGGTTACGAGTCCTTGTAATATACCGATAATATTTGATTAGGTTTTTTTTTTTAAAAAGTTAAATCAATTTCTTTTTTAATTTGGGTCATTATACTGTTATAAATTTATTATTGGTAAATGTTTAATAGTTACAATCAACGTAACGCTATATGATATGTTTACCATACTTTTATGCTCTTTCTTTCTATACATCCAATATTATCTACTTGAACGAATGGTTGGATATATATTGTCGTCACTAGTATTAACTTAAACTCATAATGAAGCGTAAAATTGAGTGAGTTCCTTGAAGTTCATAAATTGTTTTTTAAAAAAAAGACCACATGTCGAAAAGATTTAGAAGCTTAAAAAAAAATAAAAATAGGAAGCTTTGGCGCTTCCTAATGAAGTGCCAAAGCTTCCATGTAATATTAAAAAAAATTATATAGGAAGCTTTGGCGCTTCCTTAGGGAGCACCAAAGCTTCCTAGTATTTAATAAAAAAATAAAAGAAACTGATTTCATTGAATGGCCACATGGATCAAACTCAAAGTCACATATACGAGCATTTTTTGACTCTGAATTTTTATTTTACTTTATTATTTGAGTATGCCCAAACTGAATTTTTATTTTACTTTATTATTTGAGTATGACCAACATCGATCTCAAGGTTTTTTTATTAACTATCTGAATATTTTTATTAATTAATTGGGAAAATCCCTGTAAAATACGCTGGAAATAGGGTATTCCCTATTTGGTACATTGAAAACCCAAATCCCTGACTAGTCTTCTTGTAGGAATCAGGGATTTTAAAATTCAGTGGAAAAGACTCAACTAGCCCTGGAGAAAAGACTGAGGAGGTGCATGCGTGGGAAAGAAAAGAAGGCATATGGGGAGTCATAAATGATTTAAGTTTCAGTTCTAAATAACCTTGAGCATTTCGATCTTGTGGACCGTGTGGTAGGGCAGAGTGAAGGGGGAGAAAACACTGAAGGCGGAGGGGACGAGGGAATTTCTGATCACGGTTGGTGGCGGAGTTCAGTCGCTGACGGTGGGGGGAGAGACGATGGGGGGTTGACGGCGAGCTAACGGGTGGTTCTTCGGTGGGGGGGCGCTGTCAGCCAAGAACAGGAGGTTCTTCGGTGGTTTTTGGCTGCGGTTTTCAGAGTTGAGAGTGGTGGCTCGGTGACGTTCTGCGGTGGTTTTCAGAGTTAAGAGCGGTGGGTTCTATGAGAGGCTTGCGGCGGCATTGTACGGAGATCGAGCGTGGTCGAGAGTTGTGGGGTGCGTGGAGACGGTCGATGGCGGTAAGTTGGCATTTTGTTTCAAATTTTCGGTTCATATAATAATTGGAAAATGCAATATGAAGACGTGCTTATTTGCTGTCATGTGTTGCCTTTGACTGTTTGTGATTGTCTCTGGTGGTACTGGTTTGAATTGGTGAACAATAATGTGATGAACTTGTTTCCTGTCGTATATTGCTCTTTTCCCGCATTGAGAACATCCTGTATGTAGTGGGTGAAGGGATTGTAATGACCTGGGTTTTCTATCAAATTCTTGATATGTTTCTTTGTCTGATGTGTATATGGAGAGGGAAGTGGGAATGGTAAGTGTTTGACTCTTCGTTTGTTGTACAGTAACTACACCTAATTAAAAAATAACAACTGTGGCATAAATTTAACAAGTGTTTTTTAACATTGAGAAAGACATGCCCAGGGGTAGTTGCGAGAGTACGAAGTTGGCGGGCCATTAACAACTAAGGTTTCAACAATAACAACACCATGTAAGAAAATAACAACTGATTATCCTTGTTTAACAACGACTGATGTGGAAAACGAAAACATGGCCAGTGGAACTTGGGAGACTAACAAGTAGGGGGAAGAGCACTAACTTAAATTTCTACAGTAACATCTACATGTTTAAAAATAACAACCTTTCGTTCATGTTTAACAACTACTGTCTGCTGATTTGAAAAACCAAGGAATGGTAGGGAAACTTCTAACACTCACAAGTTGGGGGGCCCATTAACAACTTAAGATTCTATAGATACAACACAACGTTAAGAAATAACACCAATCCATTCTTGTTTAACAACTTATGACTGGAAAGACCAAAACATGGCCAGTGAAACTTATGAGAACAACAAGATGGGGGGAAATAACAAGTTCAAGCTCTACAGTAATGACACAACTGTGAAAAATAACAACTTTTGGTTCTTGTTTGAGGTTGAAAGAACCAAAACATGGATATTTTTTTACCAATCAGTTATAGAGGTTGAAGTTTGTATAACTCTATTTTGTAGAAGAAGATGGTGGTTGAACAAGGGGAAGAGGGGGCTAAAGAGGGGCAGAACAAAAGTGAAGAAGGGCATATGGTTGTTAAAGAAGGGGAAAAGGTTGTGGAAAAAGGGCAGAACTTAGACGAACAAGGGAAGAAGGTGTTGCATAAGGGAGATACATGTAAGGCCTTAAACAATGGGTTGCAGTTGTTTAGAATTGAGTTTTTTAAGAAATTTAAGCCACAGAAATCTGACAAATGTGTTGTGCACAATGATGAGGTCCTAAAAGCATGGAGAGCATTGAGTGACCAAGAGAGGAAGGAATATTGTGAGAAGCCTAAATACATTGAGAAACCTAAGAAAGAAAGACAAGAGAAGAAGAGTGCAAAGAGGAAAGTAGCTTTTATCACTCGTTGCTCAATTTGGCAATTCAAGCAATTAGTTGACTTCATAAATAAAGATGAAAGTTTAAAGGAAAGGGTGAAGAGATTAGGATTCAGCAAGCTTCTAGAGGTTGGAGGTTGCAAGAAACTGCCAAAAGATCTGATTGTGTCAATGCTTCGCTCATATGATCCAGCAACACACCAATTCCGAATCAGGGGAAAGACACGTGAAATTTCTGCATTAGATGTGAAGCAGTTACTTGGGCTTCCCCACTGTGGGGATGTGGTGAGGACTAAGGTGGATGATGATGACCCAGTTTATACAAAGTTACAGAGTGAATATTCAAAACGCCTATACAGTAACATTGTAGAGGCTATTGTAAACGGTAGTGACAATGAAAATTTTGAGTTCCTTTTTATGTTGTACACACTTGGAACCTTTCTAGCTCCCACTGCAAGCCCAAAGGTTAGTGAGCGGTTACTGAAGGTGATGAGGTTGACAATGAAAGGATTTTAGAAATTTGATTGGGCGACCTTTATCATTAAGGACTTATAGAAAGAGATGGGAGACTATGTAAGGGATGTGAGAAACAACAAGAGGGGCAACTCCAATGTCGGTGGATGCATGTACTTTTTGTTGGTATGTACTTAAATTTACTTATGTTATGGTACGCTTTAAATGGCAAGTATTTAAGTTATTGTTTTGCTATTTGTTTGGTAGATATTTTTTGGTGAGCACTTTGCAATGATGCCAACTGAGAAACATGAGTATGTTGATGCTGTTAACTACTGGACTGAGGATTGATTAAAAACCATGGTTAATTTAGAGAGGGACAGCAACATGGGCATAATATTTGGAGCAAGGGCATCTAAATTGAATGTTGGTGTAGAGGGAAACGTTGGAATTGATCATTTGGACCAGGTATTTGTTAATTTGTAAATGTTTGTATGCATTAATACAAATGTGTGTGTAACAAGTTTTGATTTAATTTTTTGCTTCAGGACTTAAAGGATATGTATAGACGGTTGACGAGTGTAATTGCAGAGGAGTTGATAAAGGTTCAAGTGATGAGAGGGGAACATAAAAAGGTTGGAAGAGAAGGAGTAGACCAACAAGAGGATGTTGTCAATGTTGAAGAAGAAGAGATTGATGGAAAAAATGAGCGGCACTCACATGAAAGTGACTCAGATAGTCAAAGACAAGGAGCAGACATTGTGGAGGAGGAAGAGGTTACCAAGGATAATGTGTTACAAAGATCAACTAGGGTTAGAAGAGAAAAGAAAATCGAGTCCCCCTTTGTCATGCCAAAGGCCATATCGCGAAAGAAGATGGTGGTTGATGAGAAGGAAAGATTTTTCACACTAATTTCTTAATATCCTCGACCCATTGATGGCCGAAAGTGAGTGATTTATGTATGTTTCATGATGTACTTGTAAGGAAGAGGACGTGCAATATTTTTCTTGCAACGTTGTATTGACTATTTATATAAAAAACTATTACAAGGAATTGGTTACATTGCAAGATGAATACGTCACTCGGGATGAGCTGTATTCTTTAGGTGGAATCCATAAGGTTAACAATCGGGTCAGTATTACCATGGCTTCAGGACTTTGTATTTTAAGTTTATGGGTATCACTTCATTACGTACTTGCTATTTCAGGTGGTGTCCGTTGTTTGCAAGGCATTGATGGCAGATCTGAAACTACATGGACCAATGAAGAGGCGTATTTTTTATGCTGACTTTATGGTAAGCAGGAAAAAAATTATGGGTATTCGTATGTTAGCTTATTGGGTACTAATATAAATTTTGTTGCAGATGTAAATCATTGGCAAAGGAAAGAATTGGAGACCTTCAGATTACAAGGGCCAATTATTGCCTGATCGATTAGGGTACAATCTTGCAGATTGTGACTTGCTGTTAGGGCCTGTACTTGTCCGGGATCACTGGTTTTGTGTAGGCTTGGATCCAAAAACACAGAATTTCTATATTTTGGACTTAATGAAACCCATTGTTGACACCACCAAGAAAAGGAAGAAAAATAGTGCCTTAGAAGATCCTTAATCATTGGCACCAGAGACATGTGTAATGAACTTTATGCTTTAACATCGTGGATTTAAATTTCATTAGTAATTAAATTTTCCCAACTGAACCCAAATATTTGTGTTTTTTGTAGAGGGACAGATTTATTGATATAGTGGATTTCGTCAGTAACAATCGACATGGGAAGAAGCAACAGATAGACATCATTCGTGCTCAAGTACCTCAGCAAAATAATCTATAAGAATTGACTGTTGTATTTTGTCTATATCACTGTTGTATCCATTTCCTTATTTTTTTACGTATATGATTGCTGTCTGGATTTCATAGCCTTGATTGCGGTGTCCACGTCTTGATTTGGTTGTTCCAGTGGAGTCCATCTGTGGTACTTGATTACACAGAGGTATCCACAATAGTTCATATGTATGTTGCCTTTTGTATGGTTGCGAAAGTACAATAAACTGAACTATTGCTGTTTGGGTCGTGTACAGGCTCAAGTTAAACAATATAGGAGGGACATTATCTGGTGGCTGGTGAATCACCATCAAAATTCATCAAGACTCGATGCTCTGGAGCTTCTATCCCAGCAGCCAATCAAATGTCAACGTTTGACCCAATAGTTATTTGCTTTATTTTAGACATCTACAGGGAAACTTTATGCACTTGATGTTTTTTGACCTGGGATGTGTTCATTTGTAAGTTCCAATATTATCGTACTGCCCAGGGTACATGATTATAATGTAGAAGGTGTACATGCCATGAGACATGTGTAACAACCCACTGTTAGCAAGTTCATATTTAACAACTTCAAGTTCTTGTTTTACAACTTTTTGATCTTATTTGCCAACTTACACAGGTTAACAAGGAGCATTTCTATATTATCAACTATATGTAATTTTTTAACAACTAGGTTATCTTGTTTGACAACTTAGGAGATTGAAACACTATACATGTCGCGTGTAACGTGCTTATCTTTTTGAACAACGTTCGCTTGTTGTAAACCTACTCAAAAAGTTCAAAAAAGGGCATGTTGAGGGTAGCTTCGAATAGAAAAAGTGGGGTACCATTAGCAAATGTGTGCACATTTTTGACAACTTTCTTATCTTCTTTGACAACTTTCGTATCTTCTTTAACAACTACAGGCACTTTTTTCACACCATTTTTATCCGCATTGACCTATGAAAAAAAGTGGAAATAATAACTTCAATTCACTATTAACTACTAATAACGTCAAAAAAGTCCTTGTCGTTGGAGTTCAACAAGTGGGGTATCTTTAACGGCGGAAGGTTCATATTTAACAACTACACACTCATTCTTCACAACTTTGTTATCTTCTTTGACCTCTGAAAAATTTAGTTGAAATAACAACTTCATCTTCACTATTACCAACTACGATTCCATTATTAACAATTGTCGTATCTTGTTAAACAACTTCAAGAGTTCAGAAAAGTACATGGCATTGGTAGCGTGGGAGTTCAACAAGTGGGGGACCATTAACAACAGAAGGTTTATAGTTAACAACTACACTCTCATTTTTCACAACGTTTTTATCTTCTTTGACCTATAAAAAAAAGAGGTGAAATAACAACTTCAACTTCAGTATTAACAACTACGCTTCTATTATTAACAACTGTCGTATCTTTTTAAACAACTTCAAGTTCTTTACAACAGTATAGGTCCAAGGTAGCACAGATATGGACAAGGGAAATTCGGCCAAATTCTGTGTCACACAACACAGTGATAACATTAACATAATAGGATTATATGTGGCATAATTACATTAACCTTATATCATAATGTGCTGCATAATTACATAACTATATAAGACATACTCTTAAAGTTGTGACAGTGGATGTTTGATACTAATAACAAGGGAACATTAACATTGCACTTCACCCTAATGTTTCCTTGTCACAACCAAAAAATGAAGACATATGCAGCAACCCCTTTCCCTAAAAAAGAACTATACATATTACTTCAATAGACTTGCTAACTATGAGCAGGATAAGTTCAAAAAATTTCTATTAGTATCAACTTGTTTACTTCAAAATATTGCAGCTCCTTATATCTGCAGAATGCTTACTTCAAAAGCTAATTTTTACCAACTTCAGTTTGGATTTGGATTTGTGCATTTCTGTATAGTATGCCCCGCTTCATGGCATCTTGTACAATGGTAAATCTTCTTATTCTGGAATTGTGATTCACGCCTACTAGTTCTTGGCCTTCCAGCAGGTCTAGTTGTCTTAGGTGGCAGCAACAATGTCTGAGCAAACAGATGACCCAGCATATAGTTGTTTGGGTCTGGCTTGTCGATTGTCACAACTAGAGTCATTGAACGCTTATAAATCATTTGTTGGGCTGTTATTTTGTAGCATCCTTCCACATAGTCATAGACATTGCCATGGACATGCTTGATGGTTGCACAAGCATGAGCACAAGGGATCCCCGACATTTGCCATACTTTACAGGTGCAACTACACAAACGAAGATCAACATTTAAGGATCCATATTTGGTATGGACACAAATCCTACCGCCTCCATAATTAACTGGTGACATATGTTCAGCATGACAAACATTTTCCTTCACTATGGCCTTTATGTTGGGCCCAACACCATTTTTCCACTTCAGCATTGCCATACTCGATGCATACATCTTCTTGGCAACCTTCTCACGATGTTCATGGATAAGTAGTGCGACATTGTTCTTTCTTTCCTTCACCAGCCACGCATTAAATGATTCGGCTATGTTGGTTGTAATCTTATCCCACCTTCGGAATGGAAACTTACTCAACGCCCACTTATCGATATCTCCATGGTGAATCAACCAATCAGCCATCTCTTTATAGGATTTGCGCATGTAATCCATTGCCTTCTTGAAATCTGCATCCAACCTTGCATATGCAACATTATCAAGCAACCGTAGTGCATCTTCCTTTGAGCAGCCACTTGGCTTCCTCTTGCCTCTATTTAACTTAAGCAATTCTGAACTGAAATTCTCCTTCACATGCCTATAACAATAAGCATGTCGTTCACTACCAAAAATTATTTGCACTGACCCTTTAATTGCATTGTGACGGTCTGACACTATCGTGAGTTCAATTGACCCAACTATTTGTTTAATCTTCTGTAAGAACCATGACCAATCCTCTAATGTCTCCCCCTTTACAATTGCTATTGCAAATGGCAAAATTTCATTGTCCGCATCATAACTAGAAGCTGAAAGCATTGTTCCCTTGTATAGTCCGGACAAATGGGTTCCATCAATGTATAGCACGTGTCTTGCACCAGCCATGAATCCCTCAATACAACACCCATATGCAATAAATACTCTCTCAAACATGTTATTCCCACTTGCTTCCCACTCAGCAACAGTTTTGTCATCTGTTTCCTTCAATCGCTTACAAATCCAAGGTATTAACATATAAGATTGTTCTGGTCTACCTTGTATGTCTTCCATCGCTTTTTCCTTCGCCTTGTATGCTTGCTTGTATATAAGGGTGACACCATATTTTGTCTGCAACATCTTCCTTATTTCATTGGGACGTTTGTCAATGTGATTTCTCACCTCATCAACTATAATGGAAGATGTCAAATTAGATCTTCCACCATGGGTCACCTTAAGATTGTCTTGTGCACTATGATAATGTTCATCTTTGAATGTCGTCACACGTAGTATTGGAGTTGTCTTTCCGATAGCATTTGCTGCAACCCTCCAAGGACAACCTAAACTCCTACACTTTACTGAAATGCTATGCTTGCTATTTCTCACATATTCAAACTCAAACTTGTGTGCTATGCTGTACTTGTACAGAGCTTGCTTAAAAGCATCCGCGTATGCAAATGTCTGCATCACTCCTGAAATTATCCCCCTCCATTTTGTGCAGTTCAACTCTGGGCTAGGTGTAGGTGCACTCTCTACTCCACAAAGTAGCTTATTAGATCCTCCAGCAATTTCAGCCGTCGTACATGAAGCAACACTTTCATAGTACCACGCCTCATCTTGGTTTTCCATACTGGTATGACAATCAACAGATCTTCCTTGTGAGAGTCCCAAGGAATTTACATACCTGCAGTCAATTATAATAACAACTTTTGTTACTTAATAACCAACAACAGTTTCACAAATAACAACTATCATCCCTACAAAATTTGCACTTACGTTTGCGGGTCATCTGATATGTGGCATACATCATCATTTCCTTTTGCTTCTATATACACATGGCCGCTCCTTTCATTATATTCAAATAGGTTTTCAACTTCACCATCATCATTTAAATCTATTAGTATCCTTTCATCAAACCTCACTGTATACTTCATCTCACACATGTTGCAATCAATACCAAGCCATGATGATATCATCAACCTCAAATCTCTAAGTGTTATCACCTCTTTCAGGCACTTCAACTTCACATAACCACCATTATATGTAATTTTACCTTCATCATTCCATACAAATTTTCCTCCAACATGGAAATAACAAAATAGTTCCTTTATAAATTTTGAGCCTTTGTTGCATGTCATTGTACATGCCTACAAGCAGAAAAAACAAAAACAGATAATTAATTAAACAAAGCCGGTTATCATTATATAGTTAAGTAATTTTGTCTCTATTCTTTATAAAACACAGTAACTGCTCATTTCATCATCAAACAGGGGCAATTAACAACAAACGCCTATGTTTTAACACCGTCATATTCACCATTAACAACATCGGCCACATATCATCACCCTATATCTATTAACAGCAACACGTTATATTTTACAGTATGTTTTAACAACTCTGTATTCTCATTTAACATCACAATTTATTTCAACTTATCCATCTCCATTATTAACAACACACCCTATCATCACCCTCCATGAACTATTAACAACAACACTATTCATTTTAACATCTCCACATTCATTATTAACAACACCCCTCACAGCATTACCCTCCATGTACCATTAACAATAACACGGTATCTTTTCACATCTCCTTCTTCACTAAAAACAACACCATCCCCCAACCAAAATGCCTCAAGTTTATCACTGCTCGCAGTAACCATTACGGTTCACAACAAAAAACCCACAATCTTCACCATTCCTACAACCAAACTCAATGAAATCCACCGCACAACCATCAAGAATCTCCCATTAACTTCAAGCTACAACCTTTCTCCATCTTCAACAAACGACCCCCTTATCCATAAAAGCAAGCATCCAAAACCAGAAATCCATCGCAACTATTCACAATCTCAGAAGACGAAGATGGAAGATTCACAATACAACATCATTTCTACACTAGAAGAATTACTTACCGTTGGTTACCTTTGCTTTGTCTTCAGCTTTCAACCGTTCCGAAACTTACGTCTTTCTCGCGCCACTATCCTTCCTTTCCTCTCATGCTTTTTTTCCCTTCCTTTCTTTCCGACTCTTATGCATTTCGGTCAGCATTTTGTGTAGGGCTAATTGAGTCTTTTCCACTGAATTTTAAAATCCCTGATTCCTACAAGAAGACTAATCAGGGATTTGGGTTTTCAATGTACCAAATAGGGAATACCCTATTTCCAGCGTATTTTACAGGGATTTTCCCTAATTAATTCCTAAAAAAGATATAATTCATAAATACGCTAGAATAAACAATGTTTCTTGTGATTCTTTCATACATATATTTTTTTTTAAATAGGAAGCTATATAATGCCAGATTAGTTTTTTTTTTAATAATGGATGCTTTGGCGCTTCCACTATTAAGCGCCAAAACTTCTACCTCCAAGGCCACAAAAAAAAATTTATTTGCATATGATTTGATTATTACTTTGGTTTTGTTTTTTTTCTAAAGAAAGCACACACCTTCTTTGGCACTTCTTATATAAGCGCCATAAAAGGTTATATAAAATTTTAAAAATTTTCACCACCCGCCATTTTCATCCCGCCATTATCACCTTCCTGCTTTACCTTTCCATTATCCCCACCCCTCCCTCTCTTTGACCGGCAGCAAGTAGAAGCTTCTTTATCCTCCACTTTCTATTTTTCTCTTGTCTTCTCCTCGTGCACAGATTTTTAACATTTGTTAGCCGGTTCTGTTGCGTTACAAAGTTTCCTCCCTCATGTGTTCTTTTTCTTCTAGGCTGGTTGTAGTACATAGCTTCCTCTCCCCACATGTTTTTCTTCTTCTTGTCTCGGCCTCCTACAGAAGCTCCTGTAAGTGTTTTTTTTAAACATTTGATCCACATTTTTTTTCTCTTTTTAGTTAAAATATATATGACTCTTATATATTTGCTTATACTTTTTCGTAGAAGTACATGTTGTCAACAGTGAAAAAATTGTTGTGAATGGCATTGATGAAATGGTCAAATTGGGTGGAAGTGTTATAAATGCCGCTGGTAGTTTAATAAATGATTATTTTGGAATTAATTAATTTAACAAACATAGGGTTGTATTTTTGTTGGCTTGTTATGTACCCAATTATTTAACTATGATATGTAGTAGAGTTGGCAAATATGATTTATTTGGTTGTGAGTTGTGAAGAATTATTAGATGCTGCTGGATTAATTGGGTGATTATTTGTGATTCAAGGAGAGTGTTTAATATTTTGGAAAACTTTAAATTTTTGGATGTTATGCTGCTGATTTTTTTTTTAAAAAAAATAAATAACAAAAGATAAGTAACTGCAAGAGGCAAGCAATTGACCACTTTCAAAAAAATGTTTAAGGTATTGTAGTTGTTAAACATTATAATTATTCATTATAGCTATTTTTTTAGCATTACACCAGCATATTATAATTTGCCTACTTGAAATATATAGCCATTTGTCTACTAGAAATATATGTTCAGGCAATTAGTTTATTTGATTTTTTGCATTACGCCATCGTACAGGAAAAGAAATAATTAGAACAATTATTAAAAAAAATTAGAGACCTTCTTTGACGCTTATTCAATAAGTGCCAAAGGAGAGGGTGCCCCTCCTTTGGCACTTATTGAACAAGTGCCAAAGGAGGGTGCAACACCCTCCTTTGGCACTTGAGTTTAAAGCGCCAAAGGAGGGTCAAGACCCTCCTTTGGCGCTTGATTATTAAACGCCATAGGTATTTAATTTATATATTTAATTTCAACAACTAATGTATGGCGTTTCTATAAATTTTAAAGCGCCATAGGTATTTTTAATGGCGTTGAAAGCTTTGGCGTTTCTTAAGCGCCAAAGTATTCTTTAAATTAACCGCCAATAGACCCTTTTTTTGTAGTAGTGACAGTTCTAATTTCTGTTGATTTTGATTTTCATGATAGTGCGACTCAAACATATAGAGTCCTAGGTGGGTCACGCGAGGGTAAAGTTGTTAGATGCCCAAAGTGGTTTTATCCGCAAGTAGTTTTGATTCTAATTCTTTCATTGATAGTCGTTTTAGATATACCTTTATTGATTTTAACAACCACCTTTATTGATTTTAACAACCAATTGGCTTTGATTTAAAGTGCCCTCGACAACCTGGCAAAACTGAATGTGGATATTATGTTATACTTTATATGTATAACATTATTCCAAGTGGAATTATTAGCGATATTGAAAAGGTAATCGCTTTTTCATTCTCAAATGATAATATCTTTTGTGTTGTAATTTAAATGCTAATTAATTCATATGTTTGATTCATTTCATCAAAGCTTATTTTCTAATTTTCAGATTTTTGATAATGAAGATGTCTATCTACATGAAACTTTTTAACACTTTCTGGTTGTGTGATGACAGCATTTTGACACTTTTTGGTTGTTATTGTACATATATAGTAGTAGGTTGTAAGAGTTGTTCTTGTATGTATATATAGTAGTAGTGCTGGATGTCCTTACCATTTTGTTATGGACATTATGGTTTATGAATCCATCTTCTATTTTGTTTCTGCGGTTTGAATTTGCTAGATAATGCAGAATATAAATAATCATTTTTTAAAAAAATCAAACCTTTTAACGTCCCAAATTTGGAAAAGAGACGTCTAAAGTCCCTTGTGGAGGGACTTTAGACGTCCCAAATTGAGAATTGGGATGTCTAAAGTCCCTCCATGTCCCAAATTGAGAATTGGGACTTTAGACGTCCCATTTTGTTAGGACATCTTTTCTTAAAACATACTATACCCCCCACATTGACGTCCCCCAGTTTTTTGACGTTAAAAGTGCCAAAATAGGGCCGTTAAAACCACTGTTTGTAGTAGTGTGAAGTCGGTGACCACGTGTTCATGAAAGTGTCACATGTTACGGGTATTGGCAGAGAATTAAAAGCAAAGAAGCTGCAACCAAGATATATTGGTTCGTTCGAGATCTTGGAGAAGATTGGGCCTGTAGCATACCGTATCACTTTGCTGCCAAATCTGAGAAGGCTACATGATGTTTTCCATGTTTTCTAGATAAAAAAGTATTAACTTGATCCAGAACAAGTAATAGAGTATGAAGATGTGGAAATACGTGAAGATTTGACTTACGAAGTCATGCCTGACCGAATCATTGATCAACAGGAAAAGTAAATCAGGAACAAGAGCATTTTTTTCGTCAAGATCGTCTGGAAAGGGTTATCGACCAGAGAAGCTACATGGGAAACAGAAGAAAGTATAAAGAAATGTTACCCTAAATTTATGAATGTATAAGTGTAGAAAATTTCTGGGGATGAAATTTAATTAAGTAGGGGAGAAATGTAACACCCTGAATTTTATATTCACAATTATATTGTAATTATTCAAGAAATTCAATAAAATGGTGAATATTCATGAGAAAATGAGTAAATTAATTCAAGAAACGTAATTATATTTCAAAGGTAATGGCAAAATCAAAACTTTGCCAATTTAGCACAAGATTAGTTATTTTCCAATTAATTGAAGTTAATTTCAATTAATTAAGGAAAATAGAGGAAAATGTATATTTGGAATATTCTTGGTTAAATAAATCAAGAGTTATGAAATTGGAAGGAATTGTGCATAAACACCTTTAATTGAATTATGGAAATATTGAAACAATTCATATTTCCCTTTTTCTTGCAATTTTCGCCTAGCACAAGAAATGGAGGGAAAAATGATTTTTGGGATTAAACAAGCCAAGTGTCATTATCATAAGGTGAAGGGATTAGTTTATGATTTATGAAGATGAGCACATGTCTAATTACATTAAAATAATGCTACTTGGGCATAGTAATTATGGTAATGGTACAATACTTGAGTGCATGGTTGGATTAGTCGGAGGAAACCCATTTGGTTAGGGAGAGCATTAGGGGGGATGGTTTTATGCTAACAAAAAGGGGCAGGAAATTAGTTCAATGCTAGTAGAGCAATTATGACACAAATGTGAAGGAGATAAGGATTGTGACAAGTGTCACCATAAGATGCTTTGATGAGATCATGTGGTTAAGGGTGATTGGAGGTGTTTTATTAAACACTCTTCCTTCCTCTTCCCTTCATATTTTTGGCTAGAAGCAAGAGAAAGAAGAGAGAGAGAGAGAGCTTGAAGAACTTTGGAGTTCTAGAAAGAAGGAAGAAGAGGCATAAGGTAAGTATTGATCTCTTAAGCATTTTCTTTGTAATCATCCATGAAAACCTTCTCTAAACCCTTCTTCATGGAATCCATGGTTTTGAAGACATATTTTGAGCTCAAGAAGAGAGAGGAGAGGATGCCTAGAGTAAGAGAATCCAAGAACTCACGAGGTAACTTTACAAAACTCAAATCCATACAAGTTTGTTGTTATTGTTGAAGTGTATGGTTGGATTTGGTGATTTTTGTCAAGATTGTAAATTTGCAAAAGTCCTAACCCTAAGGGGTTACTCTGCCCAAATTTCTTTGAATCATGGTTAGAATGTGTTTAAATGAGTTAATAAGGGATTATAAGTTAAAAGATACAAGCTTTGGAAGCTAAAACACAAAAGAGTAATTTTTCCTTTTACATGACCTATGTTTTGGCCAAGGTCACATCTAAGGGAAGGAATTGGATTTTCATGAAATATATGGTTCCATTGGATTCAGGAGGCAAAAATAGGTGGGGTTACAGTTTGTCACTTTTCCAGAAAAGCCCGAAAAAGCATAATTATGAAAACGCCCCTAAAACCCTAAAACCCTAAAACGAGGCTGTCAAGGGCAATTTTATAATTTGACACTGAATTTGATAATTTTGAGCCCGAAAATGGATTCTTTGGGGCGAAAATATGTTAGGATAGCCCTAGTCAAAATTTTGGGAAAACGTGTCATCGAGCCGGGTACCGCGGGGTCTGGTGGGGTACCGGGAGCATTTTGATAAATTTTCATCATAGATTAATATAACCACAAGAAACACTATGGAAGAGTCTAAAATGATACTTTGATAGGTTATGATTTATTTCTTGTACATTTAATATTTTAGAACCGAGTCGAAAGTTGGAAATGACACGTTATACAAGGCACATCAAAAAGGGGCTAAAAGAACTTTGAGGTAGGGACATTATCTCTCATATATCATGCCATAGTTATATGATTGTGTGGATGCTATTGCTTGTAAATGTACTTTATTAATCAATATGTTTTTCCTAGAGAGACGCAATTAGTGCCAAGGGTACTTACATTGGGAGTTAGTGAGAATCCAACCGGTGTAGATTAGTGGGGCTGGGCCCTACTCATGTATACATGTAGATGATGTGTTTATATTATTCATTAATTGGTGCATACATGATGCATATCATATTTTACTTTTCGCATTTTCTATGAATGATAGATCATTCCTACTGGGATTCCTTGGAATCTCACCCCTTTTTTTAAACAAACATCTCAGCGGGTGCCAGTAGGATGAAAGGGAAAGGTGTAGACGCAGAAAAGTGATTGGCATGTATCTCGAGGCAAGGTCAAAGTCGGTAGTTATAATTATTTTATGCTTAAGATATTTTGGGGAATCCTATATATATTTAAGTTTTCGTTGTATTCTGTATTTTGTCTACGAACGACTTTAGGATTGTAAACGAATACTGTTATTGGTATATATGTACTTTTCTGTATGCCCATAGAATTCCGTCTTTATTACTCTTCGATTATCGAAATGGAAATGGGTGTTGACAGTTCCATCACTACAATCCCCTCGTACGGTTCTCTTCTTTGTTTTCAACATATCTTCTGTCTTCTCCTATCTAAATTATTGGTAAGGGAGGGTGAGATTCGAGAAAATCTCAGTAGGAAAACTATATCAATATGTATGCAAGATAAGTATTAATGCATGACATGCCTACATTATATAAGTCATGCTCACATAATGACATATTTACATGCTCAATGTTGCAAGTAATATACTTATGGCCATAGCATAAATAGAAACAGAGCTTCAATCGTTCAGATATGTTTCACAAAAACAAGCAAAGCAATAATATGCATCAATACATCAGCACAAATACTAAATGCATGCAGGAGAGGTAAGTTCCTTACCTTAAACATTTTCTTACCTTAAAACGTGTGCCTCGTAGAGCGTGCCAACGACTGGCCCTCAAATTGGTCATACAATTCCAAATATACAATTTAGACACTTTCATAGTGTTCTTGACCGTAATATGAGCCTCTTATGAAAATTTACCAAACTGCCCCTGGCACCGGCTCGGCCCCGTCGTGCTCAGTCCGACTATACTTTTTCTGAAATTTTGACTAGGTCTATTCTGACATATTTTCACCCAAGGAATCTATTTTTGGACTCGGAATTACCAAATTCTTTGCCAAATACAAAAGCGCCCTTGGCAGCCTCGCTCTAAGGGTTTTCAGGGGCATTTTCATAATTATGCTTTTTCGGGCTTTTCCGAAAAAGTGACCAACTGTAACTCAACCTAATTTTCGCTCCTAAACTCAATGCAATCATTAGAACATCAAAAATCCATCCCTAACCCCATCAAACAGCACTGGATGGAACCAAAAATTCTCAAGGGAAAATTGGGGTATTTGAATTCTGACCTTTAATCCTTGCTCCTTTCTACCCCTAACAACTTTATTAACTATTTAATTACGTTATAACTACCATTTAGACTCAATTTTGGTAGCATAACGCCTAGGTAACACCCTTTTCCAAAGTTTACAATTGGAGTAAATATAACAGAAATCCACCAATTAAACTACTCCCAATAGCTAGAATAATCAGTATATGAAGTTTAGGAAGTTACCTCTTTTTCTTTCTGGCTTTTCCTCTTTAAGGCCAAAACCCTAGCTCTTTAAACACCAAATCTTTGCTTCAAAACACCTTTAAAAACATAGAAGAGAAGCTTAGGAGAAGTATCATACACGTTAGGTACGCATTCACCAAAGAAATCGACCTACCTTGTGACATTTTTCTCTTTCTCTCTCTAAAACTCTCTCAAGCTTTATCTCTCTTATTTCTCTAATGGCTGCACGGTTTTGTGGAGAAGAAGGAAGAGAAATGATTTTATATAATATCCTATCTTTGCTCCATTTTTTTAAATTACCCAAAATTCCAAAAATTGGACTTTTGTGTACATAAAGCTAATTGGACCCTAACTACATGTAAACATGTCACAAAGCTAATTGGACCCAAAACACGCCCAAGGGTCCATTAAAACAGAAAAATAGGCTGATGCATTTTTATTCCATAATTACAAAATTGCCACCACAATTTTTCCTCATTTTCGGATTTGTGTCAATTCTAGTAGATTTTCTGCCTAAATTTTGAAAAATCATAACTAAATTTGTAGACATTATATTGGAGTAATTCCAAAAGCTATAGAACCCTTATTAAGTCTATTTTCAAGAAAAAATATATTTTTCCAATTGGAAATACAAAATTTCTAGAATTTAAGTTTTTGAATGCTGTTCCAGAAAATCAACAGTTTTTCTGGGCTAATTTCAAAAATTCATAAATTTTTGTATATAGCTTTAAATGATTCGTATGACCTATCAAATTAAAGCTTAGGATGTCTACTTTCACCTTGTAAAATGTTATAATTTTTATACATCATTTGGTCATACAAAATCACATGACAAGCTCATTGCCTCATAGAAAATTTCATTGGAAGCTTAACCACATTCTCCAAAATTTATCATTTTATTTTCTTTAATGCCCCAAAGATATAAGAAACATTAAGGAATGGATTTGGGACACTTGCTAAACTGGGACTTAGCAGTCTAATTAATTCAAGCTTATTCCTAAGCCTCTTATCCCAAAATTTGGGATATTACATTTCTCCCCCGTTCAATAAATTTTGTCCTTGAAATTTGAACGTCTACAACTTGTGGATAACTTCTTTTCACTCAATCCATCCTTTTTCATGTGCAGGCTCACAAGCAGTGCAACATAATGATCATATAGCCTAGGGTCACCACCCCCATTCCTTGGATCACTGCCCGTCACATATCTGTATTTATCTGCCAACCTATGGACACACTGATCCACTAGGTCTTAGGCTCAAGCACATACAGTTATCATGCTTCCGCTACAACACTCTGATGTTTCACACTATCTAATACGTTATAGGTGGGACTACACTATTTGCCCATACTTATCTTACTTCCTCAGTTGGATCCCACTAGACCTACCTAGTAACCCCTACTCGTTGCGTAATTCGGTTCGGTCGGAAACATTCAGGGCCAACCACTATTGTAACCCCTACTTATTCCATAATTCGATTTAGTTGGAAACATTCGGGGCCAACCACTGTTGTAAGCCCTACTTGTTCCATAATTCGGTTCGGTTGGAAACGTTTGGGGTCAACCACTGTTGCAACCCCTACTTGTTCCGTAATTCGGTTCAACATATCCGTAGGCACCAGGTTCGGTCATGCTCGGTGTTCCCGTAGGCACTATATTCGGTCATGCAGTGTACCCGTAAGCACTATGTTTGGTCATGGTCAGTATACCCGTAGGCATCATGTTCGGTCTCCCCGTGCGAAAACGCAAATACTGACTTCACCTGGTTCAAGACACCGATACCCCGTGACTATCTTTATCTCATAGAGTCATGCCGACTATCTCCAGAGTGGTACTCAAGCCTCCGATCTCAAAATTCGTGATATTACAATCAGAGGAAATTAAGAAAGATGATTAAAGTGTTTAAAGAAAAAACATGTGTTCTTAACTAGCTTAACTGACTCTTTTAATATATTCAAATTAGTTAAGTAGGTCTTATATTATATTCTAAAAGAATAAGCCTTATAACTCAAATTTCAAAACACGTCCTTTTGTTTGTGTGCACGCTCGCGCGAGCAATTCTTGTATCATGTACCTGCTTTTGTGTGTCATTAGGAAATATATATAGATATTCGCAATTTCACATGCGTCTTCTAGTCAATTCCTTCGGACGCTGATCGTACATTGCCGAATATTTGGATACAACTGATCATTCCGACATGATTTTTTTAAAAAAAAAAAAAAACTATGTATGAAGTATTTACGGTAAACATTGTCTCTTAAAATTTCGTCATTAATACTTGAATGAAAGGTAATTTAATTTATAACTAAATAAATATCATTTGGTAGCTCAATTCTGCAGCTGTCTTCTTCAGTTTGAACAGGTAAGACTTTGCGTGAATGTTGGGTCAACTTACCAACTACAGATTGATTATCTCTACTTCTGAATTTCTTATTTAACCCTCATCTTCTTGGCCTGATTTCTAATTGCATCACCTTATTTTAACTCTTGTGTGATTGTATTTGTGTGATAAATATCCACACACACACACACACATATACCCGATATGTAGATATGGTGTAGTTGGTGAGAGCTGGAAGGCATGAAAGATGGGTTAGATAAGCACCGCTAGGCGGAGAAAGAGATTGATTTATGATAGTCTTATTTCAGCACTTTTCCGGTTTTAAATACATGAGATACTCCGTCCGGTCTAAAATATACAAGAAACAAAAAAATGGACCGGGCAATGAATTAGTTACGGTATAGGCTCAAGGGTCAATGGATCAACCGGAATCTCACCGGTAGTTGGACCGGCCATATTAAAATATTATAATTTATTAGTGATAATATATATATTAATATATTTTTACACTTTTATAGATAAAAATGAAGATCTTTAGAAAAAAATGGTTAAAATCTATTAGTATTAGTTATAATGTCTATACTTATACAATGATATCTTTTTTTCTATAATTATTATATCCTTTAAAATAAATTTTTTTTATCATCTTCCTCTTTTTTTTTTCAAATTCTTTAACTATTTTTCTCTTCATCTTGGTCTTCAACCTTTCATTTTCCCCTAATAAATTTGAGCAAAATAATAGCTAGAAGAATAAAATAATAAAACCAATCCAACAAGTTAAACCATCAGTTTTCCCGGTTTTAACCTGTTCAACCCGGTTCACGGCCCCATGGATGAATCAGGCCGGACCACTAATTGGTTACCGATTCAACTGGTTGAACCAGCTAGTTCGGTCCGATTTTTTGTACTATGAAAATATATATAAGACATTACTCTCTCTTATGTTTTTTATAAGAACCTAAAATTTGAATTGTCTTAGTCTTTTTTATAAGAGTCTGACAAGATTTTTTTGTATATTTCATGAGGTTTTTCCATTTTTTTCCTTTATTAATTTTATGTATTGCATTAATTAAAAGATTGGTGATATTTATATTCACTCTATTTCTCTCTCTTACTTGCCACTCATAAATAAAGGTATACTTGGTAAAAACAACAGATTATTTTAGAGATATTTATTGTTATTTGTTATCGAGCTCTTTTAAATAGGATCAGAGGGAATATTAACTAATTTACACAGATTAAAGAATATTAGTTAATTCATTTAATATATCTTAAATGGATCAAATTTATTTATTTTACTCTTATTAAAGAATGTGCTTTTTAAGTACCACTTTGGTCCTATTTATAAGTCATTTTTGACAAAAAAATCTGATCCTATTTATAAGTCTAGTTTTAGTGTAGTAAATGAGATTATGACAATTTTGCCCCTTTTTATTATATCAATGAAGAAATAATTTTAAAATAGCTAGAGAAGAAAGAGTTGAAATATTCTCATTCATAAATAAGGGCATGGTTGAAAATTTATCCCATAATCATTGAGTTAACTACCTCGTCTGGATATATGATATTTAGTTAAAAGAGACGTATAAATAGGACCAGAGTGGTACTCATTTCGGTTCACAATATATGACACTTCAACTATATTACGGAAAACAAGAAATGATAGTTAAGTCATTTAATATGTCATAAAATATAAATTTTTTTCACTTTTACCCTTCTTAAGATATATGTTTAATTGCATTGGGAATGTTACTTTAAAGAAGAGGGATATAATGAATGGGTAAAGTTAGAAAATGAGTATTAATCACAAGTCTTATTTGTAGATCCAAATTAACTAACTCTTACATACTAAGGAGAGCTAGTTAACTCATTAGTTAACATAAATGAATTCTTTTTTTTATTGCAATTAATAAGGGCAAAAATGTGAAAAAAACACATTTATATTATTCTGAAACTGGATTTATAATAAGAACTAATTTTTTTTTGGTTAAAATAGACTTATAAATATAACTAGGGTGGTATGCATTTAATATATATATATATAAGATGTAATTAATGATTGTTTTATACTTTTATTCCTTACAGGAAAGTAAGAGGTGGTATATATATATATATCACGTCTTATGATATGGGCAACTTCTTATATTTTAGACAAAAAATTACTTTTATAATACTTCTTATGATATGGGCTGGTGGGAGTATGTATATATAACTAATTTAGTTTATAGCATTAAGAAAATTAATTCAGTTATCAATTTATCATTCCAATCCCTATTATGAGTTCCTTTCAAATTTCAATTAATTCTCACGTACTTTCTCTAGTTCGTATTATAAGACATCAACTATCAATTCTCACAAACCAATAAAAGCAGTTAAAAGCATTAAAGTTATCCTAAAATTCAATTGATTTTCAATATTTTCCTTACTAACTACACTAAATTCAAATATTATACTCCTTCCGGCCCACAATATATATAAGTCACTTTGAGAGCAATTAATATTAATTTGTCAATTTGACCCATTTAATTAATGTTTAAACATGACTCATTATATTTTTCTCTCTCCTTCAAAACCTCGCTTAGTATGGGTAAAGTTGGACATTATTCCTTTGAATTTAAGATAAATTTAATGAGTTAACTACTATTTCTTAATTTTGATGAATTAGTTAAAGGGACTTATATTATGAACCGGATGGTGTATTAATTATTACTTTGTCCTACTACCCTTGTTAATTATGGGTAGACATGGAAAGATAAATTAAATGCTCATTGGAAACTTGCAAGTGCCTTATAAAAGGGACCAAGAATACTTGTTAGTTAGTTGGTGCTTTATATTAAGGACTAAAAGGAGTATTATACTCCATCCAATCCTATTTATAAGTAACTTTTCCTTTGATTGAGCAAAATGAACGGGTTGTTAAAAGCAATAAGTGTGTAAAAAATGCTATATTTTTTCCATATATGCCCCTATTTATGAAAAGAGTATATGAGAGAGAATATATAAAAAATATGAGAGATAGTAAAATATACATTTTCCTAATACTTTGTTGATTTCATTCACCTGGTGAGTTAGAACAACATCTCTCTCTCCCCCCTAAATATAACTCTTGGTGTGTGTGATAATTAATTATAGATTACGTATTTAATAGAGGTAAAATAAGAAAAAGAAGCTTACATTTTGAGACGTAAAATAAAAAGTTGCTTATAAGAAAGACCAACTCTATGAGAAAGAGAATTGCTTATAAATAGGACCAAAGGGAGTAAATGATTGTCAAATTATTGAATGGCTTATATTAGTAAAATTTTTTAAGTTTACCCTTATTAAAATTTTTCTCTCCACATTGACAAATCGTTCTCACACCTCTCTCCCCCCCCCCAACTAGAATTAAATAAAGGTAAAATTGAAAAATAATCATTAAGGGTGTGTGTGATAATTAATTATAGATTATGTATTTAATAAGGGTGAAATAGAAAAAAGAAGTTTACATTTTTAAACACAAAGTGAAAGTTGCTTATAAAAAAGACTAGCCCCATGAGAAAAAAAATTGCTTATAAATAGAACCGGAGGGAATAAATGATTGTCAAATTATTGAATGGCTTAAATTAGTAAAATTTTTTAAGTTATCCCTTATTTAAATTTTTCTCTCTACATTGACAAATCGTTCTCACCTCTCACCTCCCTCTCTCCCCCCCTCCCCCCACAACTAGAATTTAATAAGGGTAAAATTGAAAAATAATCATTAATAATTCTCTTTTTTTTTTAAGTACAAGTATCCTTCTATTGAAGGCAGTCTTGTTCATAAATGAGCTTATATTTAAGATTAAAAATGTATTCAGCAATATAATAAGGTCCCGAGCGGTGTATGCAAAAAAATTGTATTGGTTAGTACACTCTTGATGAAAAAGACTCCCTTGACGTGTGTAATTAACACAAAGTTTAGGAAAAAAATTTATGAATTCGGGAGATTAATTGGATTGAGATATTATACTTAGAACTAAAACAAATCCCTTTACTAGCTCTTATATTTATGATATATATGAGGGAGTAAAAATTTATTAATTCTCACACCATGTCTCATTAGCAAATCTATTAGCCAATAAATTAAAGGCTTATTGGAAACTTGCAAGTGCCTTATAAAAAGGATTAAGAATACTTGTTAGTTAGTTGGTGCCTTAAATTAAGGATCAGGGGGAGTATTATAAATGATTGCCAAATTATTAAATATGTTTTAAATTAGTAAAATTTTTCAAGTTTACCCTTATTAAAATTTTTCTCTCTACATTGACAAATCATTCTCACCTCTCTCTCTCTCTCTCTTTTCAACTATAATTAAATAAGGGTAAAATTACAAAATAATAATTAATAATTCTCTTTTTTTCTAAGCACATGTATCCTCTTATTAAAGGCAATTTTGCTTGTAAATAAGCTTATATTTAAGATTAAAAATGTATTCTACAATATAATAAGGACCCGTGTGGTGTATGCAAAAAATGTGTATTGGTCAGTACACTCTTGATGAAAAACACTCCCTTGACATGTGTAATTAACACAGTTCAGGGAAAAAATTATAAATTTGAGAGATCAAATGGATTGAGATTTTATATTTAGAACTAAAACAATTTTCTTTACCAACTCTTATATTTAGAATACGAGGAAGTAAAAATTTATTAATTCTCACGCCGTTTCTCATTAGCAAATCTATTAGCCAATAAAACCCTGCCAAAAAAAGGCCTCATCAGCAAATCATTTATTAATTAAGACGGGCAACATAAAAGGCGAAATAAATGAGATTGTTAAACACTCAATTTTTATATTAATTTTTTTAATAAAAACCTTAATTATTATTCTCCTGTTTTTTTTAAAGAAACTAAATATAAAACATTGTAGTAAACAATGTTTCTTAAAATTTCTTGGACAGTTAATATTTAAATTTATATGTATAAAATTTTGTAAGAAATAACATACAGAATCATCCATAATAAATCATTTTGTCGCTCAATTCATTGTCTACCTCGTTGCTGTATAGGTTTTATAGGTAAGACTTCTTTGACTGTTTGGTCAGCTTATCAATTATTTTTATATATAAAAAAAAGCTTATCAATTATTGGTCTGTCTACTTTGAATTCTTAATAAACCCGTACACCTTCTTGATGTGAGCTCAAATTATTGTCTCTAATTCAAAATATTAGGTTCCTTTTAAAGATGTGGAAAATTTTAAATAAATACCATTTGAATTTATAAAACCCCAAAAAATCTATTAGTACATGTAAATGAAAGAGAGGTGATATGAATCAAAGTAAGATTTTCAAGTGTTGGAGATTTTACCATAATTCGATTATCCAAATAATTGATCAAATCTTTGGATAATAAACAATACTATGGCGTAAAAGAGAAAACTTACATCCGACAATCCATCATAGTATAAAGGATTGTAACTTATCTTTCATATGTTAACCATGGTAGTAAAAGAGTGCAGCTAACTATTTGAAAATACTACCGTGTTTATAAAGGATTTAATTTGTTGCAAATATCTATAACAAAAAATTAATGGAGTCTTATATTTAGGACCGAGGGTAGTAAGTCACTGTGATGAAGAGACTGTGGATGCCTAACTCTCACGATGAAGGACCCCAGAGGTTGTAGGGAGCAGCTTATGATTTGACCAAACATGAGTCTTTGATTTTCCACTGACTAAGTCCCATAAGTAACGTTATTTAACCATGATGACTTAATAACATTCTTGTATAGAAAGCAAACATCTATCCAACCCTAGACTTGCAGTGGGACCTTCAAAAAGATGCCGTCTTCTGCAAATCTTGACTCATTCCTCAAGCCACATCTGTTAAGCTACCATTATCTTCTATAAGCAAGGAGATATCAGAAGAAAACAGTATGTATGTTCGTGGGACAAAGTCAAGAGGAAGATGAGATATCAGAAACTGAGCCCAGTCTTCTTTTACATTACCTATTCCTATGTTTCCGTCAAACACTAATTGAGGGGTTTATACAAACTATACGTCGGTTCCTATATGAAAATGAAAAAAGCCAAAATTGACGTATTCTCAATAAAAACAGTAGTACATATACGTAGCTAGGAAGTTACATTTAAATTTCAAACAATATACTCACTCTGGTCGTTAATATATGACCAATTTACTTAATTTAAGTATATTAACAAAGTTAATTTAGTTAAGTTAGTTATAATATGACATGTATTTTCTTAATTAGGTTAATTATATTCTAGAAGTTAGTTAAGTTAGCTAGAGAAGTTGCATTTAAATTTCAAACAATATAATATAGGGGAAAATAGGGAAAAGTCACCCATTGAAAATTATTTTGTTGAGAAATATATGATAAATTTTAATAAATAAAATGTATTGGTATTTTGCAAATTTTGTATACATAGAATATCAGTATTCTAATATAAATTTTTTAATGAGAGATTTTCCCCGGTAATATACACTCCAATATTACTTTAGCTTTTGTTGACACATTCATAATGTTCCATGCACGTTGGTATTATTATTAATGTAGTATTTGCACAATATATGCTTATGCTATGTCCTCGCGCGCGCACTCTCTCTTGTCACAACATAGAAGCAACGAACTCCCAACTCCAATATTATTAAATATATAGATTATCCACGTTTCTCTCTTTCTGTATCTAGGGCTCATTGCCTATAAATCCATGTAAGAATAACTTGTTTCCTCCATAAATAGCATCGACTTATTCATCTTCACAAAAAGCCTTCAGAGGTTAATTAACCCTAATTATTCTGATCACCAGAATGGATAGTATTGAAGGTTACAGAGCGGTGGAAAACAACTTTACAGTGACGGTGATGAAGGAAGAGCTGGTGGCTGCGGTGTTGCCATTGCAAGAGCATTGGCTTCCGCTCTCCAACCTCAACCTCCTTTTGCCGCTGCTAGACGTTGGAGTTTTCTTCTGCTACGACAAGCCGGCGGGCCAAACTGGGAGTGCTGTGGTGGGGACTGTGAAGAAGGGCTTGGCTGAGGCTCTTGTTTCCTTCTACGCCCTGGCGGGCGAGGTGGTAACCAACTCGACCGGCGAACTAGAGCTTCTCTGCAACAACCGTGGGGTTGATTTTGTGGAGGTGGAGGCTGACGTGGAGCTGAGAAGCATCGACTTGTACAACCCTGATGACTCCATTGAAGGGAAGCTTGTTCCTCAGAAGAAACACGGCGTGCTTGCTATTCAGGTGACATCGTAGAGCCATGATTATATGTGTCAATTATGATAATTGAATGAGTATAATTAAAACATTATTTGACAAAAACTATATATACATAGAATTAAAATATCATACTGATTTATTAAATATGAAATCTACAAATTGTAGGCTACATTTCTCAAGTGTGGTGGATTAGTTGTGGCATGCTCTTTTGATCACCGTATTGCTGATGCATACTCAGCCAACATGTTCCTTGTCTCTTGGGCCCAGCTAGCCCAGTCCAGTCCTCTTCCCTCGCGGCCATGTTTCCGCCGATCTCTCCTTAGTCCACGGCTGCCGGCCGGCCGCATCCCTACTTCCATCGACGGCATGTTTGTCCCAGTCTCCGACCTACCTCCTCTGAACCAAGCCAATGCCGAACCCAAATCTGACCTGGTCATCAGTCAGATCTACTACATCACGGCCGACCAACTCAACGACATTCAGTCACTTGCCAACTTATCAGGCTCAAAGGCCGTCGTTGACAGCGTGAAGCGAACCAAACTCGAGTCTTTTTGTGCCTTCTTGTGGAGGATGGTTGCTGCGAGTGTCAAGGGCAAAAGGGTCAACACAAGAATGGGAATTGTAGTGGACAGAAGGAGAAGGCTCATCAATGGCGGTGACAAACAGAAAGCTTCTTCTATGGGATCATACTTTGGAAACATACTTTCATTACCGTACGGCGAGAAGTCGGCGAGGGAGCTGAAGGAGAATTCGTTGAGTTGGGTGGCTGACAAGGTTCATGAGTTCTTGGAAGACGCAGTGACGGAGGAGCATTTCTGGGCCTCGTAGATTGGGTCGAGGCTCACCGCCCTGGCAGCGCGGTGGCGAGGATCTATGTCGGCGGAGAGGAGGGAGGAGAAGAAGATGAGGGCCCAGCTTTTGTGGTTTCGTCGGGGCAAAGGTTCCCAGAAGAGAAGGTGGATTTCGGGTGGAAGAGGCCGGTGTTCGCGTCGTACCACTTCCTGTGGGGTGGAAACTCCGGCTATGTGATGCCGATGCCCAGTCCGGCGGGGAAAGGTGACTGGGTGGTTTACATGCATCTTCGAAAAGGACAATTGGAGAAGATAGAGTCTGAAGCTGGTCATGTGTTTAGGCCCTTGACTTGGGATTACCTCATTCATTAAGAATAATTAAGATATATACTTATATTTTTATTAATGTGCCTGGTAATATTATTCGTGTGTATAGTTATGAATGTGAGATTTGAGTAAAAGTGTTACATCATTATCGCACTTTTACTTCGTTCTATGACTAAATAGATCTTGGGGAGTGGCTTTCTCATCTTTCTCATTTCCTTGTAAGAGTTTAAGCTTAGGTTTATATGTTGGTTTCAGGCAACTGAAACGTAATATTGTAATTAAGATCTAGTTCTGGGCTATGGATTGTATTGTTGCATAATGTTGAATTGGGGAGCTTATTTTAGTTAATTAGGACCTGGTTGTGTATAAATTGTGCTGAAATTTGTCCTTGTATTCCATTGGAAGTTAATTAAATTGATTTTTCTTGTATACTCCGTGTTTTGATTTTTCTAGGCCTACTTATGTGATTTTCATTTTTTTATTCGTTTGATTTTTCTTGTATATTCTTTGTGTTTTGATTTTTCTAGGCCTACTTATGTGATTTTCATTTATTTGTTTAATATTTTAAACACTATATTATTTCAGTTATCAATCTTATTGTGCTTAATTGGCATGCTTAAGTGGCTTTTTTTCAATCCGATTTTTGCAAACATAAGATAAGGAAAAAGTTAAATTGTGTAATATGATTTATATTTAGATATTTATAATTCGAAAAATGAGGTGGGACCCAATATCTTTTCTTCATGAGGGATTTAACTTCTTCTTTCTTTTCTTTACGGTGGAAAAGCAAAAAATATGAAACTTTGGCTTAAAGCAATTTTTTCTTCAAAAGTTTAATTGAAAAAAAGCTAATCCAAATAAAAAAGCCAAAGAGTGACTTTTGGCCTTTGGGA
Source organism: Inga leiocalycina (assembly GCA_963242795.1). Lineage (NCBI taxonomy): Eukaryota > Viridiplantae > Streptophyta > Magnoliopsida > Fabales > Fabaceae > Inga > Inga leiocalycina. Next base: position 63,924,774 of record OY725325.1, read on the forward strand.
TGCACGTTTGGGCCTCCAAACATGATCCCAAACACACTTAGTAGCACTCGACTCGGGTTTGAAATTGGCAGATTCTATTATTTTCATAAACTTTTAGAATTCCCTTTGTTTTTCTAGTTTTTACATATTTTCTCAATGTTTTCATTTTTATTGGTTTTCCTTTGCACCATATTTAAATCAAGTTCTTTATATCTATTATGTCAAGTTTTCTAATCACATATGACCATATGTCTTATTTTTTCATGAACACTTGTGATTGGATAACTTGACATAATAAATATAAAAAATTTCACCCAAGTATTTTCCCTTTCTTTTTCCTTGCATGTTTTCTATGATTTCTTTTTTTTTTCTTTTCTCTAATTTTACATTTAAGATTTGTTTGATTAATTTATCTAAAAGGAGGGTGAGTCAGCTTTCATGATTAACTAGAGGATTATAAAATTTGAGTATTGTTGAGTTCAATTGAGTTAGCTTTATCAAAAATGTTTTTACATTACTCGAACTCGAACTTGAGACTTGATGCTTAAGCTGTTAAAGCTGTTTCTACTAGGACCAACGCCTATGAGTGGCTTAAGGCACAAATTCTACTAATTATTGTACTTATATGTATTTATTCAACCAAAAATATATATATTTTTAGATGTTATAGTGGGCTTCCTTTAGACAAAATTTCTTTCAACTAAAACCTTCATGAAGTGCACATGGCACATTTGATAGATGGTTGAGTCCCTTAAACATGATGTCTTGGGTTTGAAATAGACCGTGTGTATGGAAAAGGCTTTGTTGGAAGAGACAAAACTCACTTCAGTGATCTCTACATTAAGGAAGGATTAGTCTCTAGTTATCAGCTGGGGGATATCACCTTGATTCTACTAAAAACCTTCATGAAGTGAAGAGTAAAAGCAAAATATACCTATTACTAACTCTTGTCCTTAATATAAGATCTACTTCAAAATAGATCTTATATTAATAATTAGAGATAATATTACCATGACCCTTGTACCATTATTAATTAGTATGACTCTAATGAGATTCATCTTGGTTGGGGAGGAAGATGAGTTGAATGATACATGTGATGAAGCAAATGCCTGACTTCCTATGTTTAATAAACTTGAGATATATTTTGATATATTTGGGAAGCCATCAATGCTAAATTATAGATATTTTCTTGAAATTTTAAGATATATCAATTTGGGTACATCATTTGTGGGATTTCAACTTAGAATATAAGTTTTCAAGTTAGGAAAGAAACAATAATAAGAAAATAATAATTGAAAGTTTCTAAAAAAAAGATTATTAGTTTATTATTATTATTATTATCATCATCATCATCATTATTATTATCATCATCATCATCATCATTATTATTATTATTATATTTTTTTCCTTTTCTGTTGATTGATAAGACACTTTTGGAATAAAAGGAAAGGGGGAAAACCTAAGTCACAAGTCACAAATGAAATAAAAAGGGGGAAGTTCCCCGATCATGAGGACCATCTTCTTCATTTAGGAATCACCGTCTTGAATCACAAGAAAAAAGAAAGAAAGGAGTTCAAGTTTCATTCTTCTTTTTCTACACGAGAGGACAAGAGGATTGTGGAGAGGAGAAGAGATTAGAGTACCCGCTTGGACAGAGGAGTAGCTGGAGCTTAAAGATGAGACTTTGAATCAATGTTCTCTCCTTTTTCTTTTCTCCTTTTCTTGAGATTTTGGATTATGACCTTGTTGCTATTGTTTCTTTAGTTATGTTTAGTTAGTTTGTTGTGCAACCTAGAGGAGCTATGAACTTATGGGTGGATTAGACTTTATTTTCATTGTTTAGTTATAATTAATATTACTTTTGGTTACCTAATCTTGTTTAATTTAGCTTTATCTATTTAGTGATTAGCCATCATTGAATATGAATTTGAGTATTAGGATTTACCTTGACCAAGGAAATTTTAATTAGGCTCTAAGATTAAGTAATATGGGATTAGATTACGATTTAATTTGTGATTAGGATAAACATATACCTAATGGCCCCGTATAATTGTTGAAGAGTATATTCGAGTTATCTTGCCTCTCGAGTAATTATATTAGACACAACAATTTATACTTAATTAAAAAAGGGTTGTGAGTGGACCGACAAGCACTTATAGCTATTTATACTCAAGATTGACAAAATTGACATTAAGGCTAATTAAATTAGTGAAATCAATGTTTATGAAGTTAATAAAGGATTAATAACTCTGGGTTGCTTGTTTGATAATTGGGGTAGTTAGTTCGTTTTATTTTGATTTTAATTTCTTTTCACTTATTTGAATTCAATTTGGCTTGCTCAATTTAAACAAAAGTATAAAATCATTGCTCAATTGTTTTGTTAGTACCAAGTTCTCGTAAAAACAATATTTTACTCACTCTTTATTACTTGATATGGCCCATACACTTATTGAATTTTTGGCTATAATTTTTTTCCTTATCAAGTTTTTGGCGCCGTTGTCGACGATAGAACCTGGGTCACCCGCATGACAGATAGGAATACTCATCACTGCAACAACACCAAAATAAGTTCCAAAAGGACAATGATATTATACAAAATATTCTTCTAATCATATTTATGTCACTTTCAAAAAAATTTACAGGCTCAAAAAAAAACCTTAAAACCTCATTAGCTTTATCTTAAAATTTAAGAACTTTTCAAATTTAACCATATTTAATATAGATGTTTACTGAAAAAATAATAATCTACACTATAATAAATACAGGTCAAAATTGTGAAAATTTTAATAAAGTGACTGTCAATATGCATACCTTAATGTAGGTTTTGGAGTAATTGATATGATTGAGTTGATCAACTATGTTAAATTTTGTAGTACATGCATGGCCGATTCTTTCATATGCCCTATTAAAATAAATGGTAAGCCCCACATTAAACAAATAATAAAAAGATTAATAAAAACTATATAAGGCTCGGAGAGAATCGAAAGACTTTCTTACGGCTTATAAATAGCTTAGATTGATATTTTCTAAGATAGTTGGCCCATTTTAAACAAAATTCTCCCATTTTAAGATTATCAAACCAATAAATAATAATTTGAAAAATTCCAGAAAAATTTGGTTAAAATAGGAAAAAGACAAATCAAGGAGTCAAATATTACAAATCTCAAGTCAAACTCGTACGAGGAATATGAGATTTGCAAGTATTTCTGAATGACCAATTTGCCCCTAACAATATTTAGGGAGCTCTAGTTGTCAATATGTATACTAATGTTGTCAAGTGTGATTATTAAGTTATTATTTTCTATATATAAGTAGTCAGTGACTCTTGACACGTGTAGCTTTAAAATATTACCTATAAGGTTGATGGTATTTGGGAACTCAATTTGTTAATATGAATACTGAAGTTATCAATTGTCATGCGTAATCAACTTAGGTATAAAGAATAACAATATAAGAATCGTAATTAACAACTTCAGTATACATATTGACAACTTGAGCTCTCCAAATGTTGTCAGAGGCATGTTGTTCATTTGGAAACATTTGCGAATCTCAAATTCCTCCTAAAGGTATAATTTAAGATTTGTGATATTGAATTCCCTTATTTATCATTTTTGTATTTTAAACTAATTTTTCTGGGATTTTCCCGTAATTATAATTTCATGTCCTCTTAGACAAAAACAAACTCATCTATTTGTGAAAAAGAAAATCGCTGTTGATATAAGATTAAGATTTCAAATGAAAATTCCATAGCAATACCAAGTAAAATTGCACTAACGATGTAGCACTTTTATTCAAATCACACATACATTCACGACCATACACGTACGTTAATAATATTAACAGGCGCACACACATAATGAGGGAATATTACCAGGCACATTCATAACTATACACACGAATAATATTACCAGGCACATTAATAAAAATATAAGTATATATCTTAATTATTCTTAATGAATGAGGTAATCCCAAGTCAAGGGCCTAAACACATGACCAGCTTCAGACTCTATCTTCTCCAATTGTCCTTTTCGAAGATGCAAGTAAACCACCCAGTCACCTTTCCCCGCCGGACTGGGCATCGGCATCACATAGCCGGAGTTTCCACCCCACGGGAAGTGGTATGACGCGAACACCGGCCTCCCCCACCCGAAATCCACCTTCTCTTCTGGGAACCTTTGCCCCGACGAAACCACAAAAGCTGGGCCCTCATCTTCTTCTCCTCCCTCCTCTCCGCCGACATAAATCCTCGCCACCGCGCCGCCAGGGCGGTGAGCCTCCACCCAATCTACGAGGGCCAGGAAATGCTCCTCCGTCACTACGTCTTCCAAGAACTCATGAACCTCGTCAGCCACCCAACTCAACGACTTCTCCGTCAGCTCCCTCGCCAACTTCTCGCCGTACGGTAATGAAAGTACGTTTCCAAAGTATGATCCCATAAGAGAAGCTTTCTGTTTGTCACCGCCATTGATGAGCCTGCTCCTTCCGTCCACCACAATTCCCATTCTTGTGGTGACCATTTTGCCCTTGACACTCGCAGCAACCATCCTCCACAAGAAGGCGCAGAAAGACTCGAGTTTGGTTCGCTTCACGCCGTCGACGACGACCTTTGAGCCTGATGAGTTGGAAAGTGACTGAATGTGGCTGAGTTGGTCTGCCGTGATGTAGTAGATCCGACTGATGACCGGGTCGGATTCAGATTCGGCACTGGGTTGCTTAGGAGGAGGCAGGTCGGAAACTGGGACAAACATGCCATCGATGGAAGGATGGAAGTGACCGGACCGCCGTGGACTGAGGAGAGATCGGCGGAAACATGGCTGTGAGGGAAGAGTGGAGATGGTGGCCTTGATGGGCTGAGCCGACTGGGCCAGCTGGGCCCAAGAAACTAGGAACATGTTAGCTGAGTATGCGTCGGTAATACGGTGATCGAAGGAGCATGCCACTACTAACCCACCGCATTTGAGAAATGTAGCCTGCATTGTGTAGATTAATATTAACTTTTCATTTATAAAAAGTAACTGCAAAATTGTAGATATTTATATATGCATGCTACTAATTTTTAACTAAATTACTAGGAAGAATGCATCAAAATTATAAACAAAAATTGAGCATTATTAATGCATAGTCATTTTTTGTTATTTAATTTTCATATAGTTATATTGATCAAGATTGGGAAAATACTTAGATCATATTCTTTATATTTATTGTGTCAAGTTTTCAAATCATATGTATCCATGTGTTCTATTTTTGAAATACTATCATTTAATTATAAATCACTGAGAAAAAATTAAGACATATGGTCATGATTGGAGAATTGTAGTCCTTAAGATTAGATTGGAGGATTGTGATGTTAAGATTATATTTGTTTTAGTTTGAATATGTCAAACATATAGCATTTAAAAGTTTTCATATTATATTTTGATTTATTTGTTTACACAATTTTAAGGCCTAATCTTTTTTTTCCCATATCATCAGAATGCAGTAACATGAAAATTGATTGAAAATATAAAGTAATAAGCACTAATAATTTTTATAATTCTCATTTAAAATTAATACATTTGCGAGATTAAGTTATAAAATTATTGAATAACTATTTTGAAATATTAATTATGTTATTAAAAAATTAAAATAAACTACACACACACACACTACTTTTCCCAAATTAAACCTGCCTAACTCAAACTATGTATTGTATGGATGATAGTTCCTTTCAGTTTGTGGTAGGTTATGGGATAAAAATGCCATCAACAACTTGGTAATCTATCGTCATGGATTCTCTATTTTTTAAATTTAATTTAATTATATACGATCAGCTTATTTGAACAACTAAAATTTTTTTAAAAGGTTCAACATATTTGTCAAGAAAAATCCTAACTAAAGGGTATTATTGTAGAGAACTTATCCATTCCAAAAGTCATAATGACTATTTTTGTCTCATGGGAAAATATGGTAAAATAAGGATTATATGAATTGTAGTTAGATTGAACAAATCATGATTAGGCCCGAACCGGGTTAGACCTTATCCATTGGTTGAGACATAGTCCAACAAAGTAGTATATATGCGTATCATTGCTAAGAAGGATCCTAATAATACGATTATACTAACAGTAATTATTAGAGACAACTTCACGAAAAACTTGATTTTTTTGGTAGTGTTTCATTCTTGCAAGTTTAACATTTTTATAATTAAAATATAATTCGTCACGATCGCTTTGAATTGTAAGCTTTTGATTGATCACGGCTAGATTTGATGACACATGTCTTCCTAATTCCTATATTCTTATTATTATTTTTTCAATGAAAACGTAGTAAGTATTTTTTTTGAAGTAATATATAATGAGTCAACGATAAGTTAAAAAACATCTATTTATTCGTTATTTATTAAAATCATGTATAGGGTCCTAACCTCAAACTGTTCTGACGTACTCACAAAACAAAACATAGTGTTATTATATTGTAAAATCTCCTAATTGTTTTTTTTAAATGAAACTGCTAATTGTCTGATAACCTAATAATTAAGGAGAGAAAAAGATGACATATGGCCTGGTAGCTCAAGTGAGGTTGTGGAGGTATAATGTTTGTGTGAGTTACGGTAAAAAATAGACAAATAAATGAAATAAATATATGCGGTTTACTAATGATTATTCTTAAATTTGCAATTTATTTGAAAAATAAATCAATTTACAAAAATTAACTTCCTTCCTTCTTTAAAGACTACCCAACTTTGTTTTGGGGTTGAATACAACATATTAATCTGGATAAAATCACATAAAATGTTATCTCTTTATAAGTATGAAAATGAAATATAATAACGTAAGATTGTTAATTTTACGTCGTCAAAAACTCAAAATTATGCAAATCAAGAAAGCTTACTTATGTTTGAATAGTTTTTTCTTTCAAATATACTGGTAATTTTTAAAAGATAATTTATTAAGGTCTGAGAGGAAAAATCGCAAAGGTATTTTTGAAAATATTTTTTAAATACCATAAAATTTTCAATTATGTATTATAAAAAACAAACCTAATTAAATGTATTATAATAATTATCTATATTTTCTATACAAAAATAAAATAAAATTTATAGAGATATTAATTCATAAATTTATTAATTATCATTTCAAAAAATTATTTAATAATTTACAGAAAACAATTGGGTAAAATCTCATAAAAAGACCTCCAAGATACAAAATCCTAAATCAGTTATTTCCTACTAAAATGAGTTGTGAATATTTTATCAAATATAGTCAATCTCTTATCAATTGTAGGAACCAAACCTGATTTATGATTTTGATATTTTGAATATCTTTTTCTGGGATTTTTCCAATTAATTATTATATATCATAATCAGGGTAATATGTTTTTCTTAGAAGCCTCAAGTTTGATCAATCTGATGATAATAACAGTAATACTTTTTTTAAACTTTACAGTTGATGATTACATTTATAGAAAAGACTGGAGTTAAAAAAAGATATGTCACCTGAATAGCAAGCACGCCATGTTTCTTCTGAGGAACCAACTTGCCTTCAATGGATTCATCAGGGTTGTACAAGTTGATGCTTCTCAGGTCCACGTTAGCCTCCGCCTCCACAAAACCAACCCCGTGGTTGTTGCAGAGAAGCTCCGGCTCACCGGCCGAGTTAACCACCACCTCGCTGGCAAGGGCGTAGAAGGAAACCAGAGCCTCAGCCAAGCCCTTCTTCAGAGCCCCCACCATCGCAGTCCCGGTGGAGGCCACCGTGGGCTTGTCGTAGCAGAAGAAAACTCCGAAGTCCACCGGCGGCAGAAGGAGGTCGAGGTTGGAGAGCGGAAGCCAATGTTCCTGCAACGGCAACACGGCAGCCACCACCTCCTCCTTCGTCACCGTCACCGTCACCGTAAAGTTCTTCTCCCCCGCTCGGTAACCTTCAGTGCCCATTTTGGTCAGAATAATAATTAGGGCTTTGTGGAGAGATGAATAATAAGTTCGATGCTATCTATGGATGAAAGGGGTTATCCTTTACATGGATTTATACGCAATGAACTAGAGAGAGAGAGAGAGAGAGATGGATAATATAATAATATGTTACGTTGGAGTTGGTGGTTTGTCGTTTCGATGTTGTCCTGCAAATAATCTAGAAGGAAATATGAGCTTTTATGTAGGAAAGTTTCAATAATGGAAACCGTGACAAGTGATGTTAATGTCTCAATGGAATTTATTGTAATATATGTTGTTTCTAAAAATATGATTATTTTTACATTAATTAGAAAGTATGAACTTATATTTTATGATATATCACTCGGAATTTTAAGTTGATTACTTCTATATTAGTCAGACGCGTATATCTGTTATAAATATAATACATAGAACTTATCTTATTGTAATATATATATATGTGTCTATGATGTTTTTTCTCTTCCATTTTATGAGAGAAGAGTATAAATTTTCAAAATAAATTAGAAGATCATGCAATTTCATTAACTTTGAAGAAAAAATGTATATGCCCACCAACTATACTAAAGTAAGGGCGTTAAGGACTGGAACAGGAAGACTTAGACTTGTCTACTTGAAAGTACAAAAAAAAGGGGTATAATTTATTGATATTATTTTATTTCTGCAGGCTTATGTGGTTTGGTGGTATGATAGTGTACGAAAAATATAAAAATATTGGGTTAGCTAGTAGGGGCAAGCGGCTAAATCCGTCTTCATCGAATCACTATAAAAAAAGCGGTAATTTAGTAATGGTTAAAAAGGTGTATTCCTAGCGGTTTTAACTGCTACCGAATGGATTCGTAGTGGTTACGAAAATCGTTATAAAATTCACTGTCACAAGCGGTTTTGTAATGGTTATTTTTAATCATTACTCAAGCACCAACACCGCTACTGTATTTATAGTGGTTCAATCTAATCGCTACAACATTCTCAAGAGTAAAAATCATTTTTTGGGAACTTAGTAACGGTTAGATAACCGTTATAAATGTCAAACCGTAAAATTTGGAAGGCGGGAAATGAAAAATAAAAACATAGCTTGCTTTTTGTAGCGGTTCGTGTAATATGAATTTTAAAAATGGCACCAATAATTAGTTGTGGTTCTGTAACCGCTACTAATTTCATTGAAATTCAAATTTTGCACTAAAAATTTATTTTCCGTTTTAAAATGGTGCCTTTATTAGTAGCGGTTATATGACCGCTACAAATGTTTGTAAAATTGAAAAAAAAATAATATACACAATTATTTGTTTCCGTTTTTTTGATATTTAATTAAATAGTTTATTATTTTAGCAGTTTAGCTAATTTAATTAGCTTATTATTCAATAGTTTAGCTCATTTATAATTTAAAAGGAATGATTTAATTAAGTTGGATAAGTATGAAGATTGTATTGATAATATTATTGAGGATATATAGATAACAAGGAACTATTATGTTGTTTGCTACAATGTGATTATGATTATGTATGGAAAATAGGAAACAACGAGAAAATGTTCTTAATTATCTGCAAAAAAAATAGTGAGAATAAATATTATGCGAAGGAAAAAAGTATTGAAATAAAAAATTTAAAAACTTATTCCCATGTTTGATCATCTTGTTTAGCTCCTCGACTCTTAGAAAAAAATTTGTAAATGAGAGAAAATGAAAGAGAGGTAAGGTGGAAAGAAATGGGGAAGTGTTTGAAATGAGATGTGGTGGAGATATTTATAGGGACCTGCGTAACTCTTGTAGTGGTTAGTGTAACGTGTTTTGTGTAACCCCCTGACTTTAAACACGTAATTATAATTCGATAACACATATTTAAATCGGATTAGAGACCATTGGATGCTTTAACCTCGTTTTAAACTTTCTGTCTCACAGTAAAATTTTTTTACAAAACTTTCAAAACTCTTTTTCCCATTCTGGTCTCAATTTCAATATTCGAATATAATTACCTGTGTAGTTAGTATACATTCAATCATATCAGAGTGTATATCCGCATCCCCGGCAACTCCCGGGTTCTATACATAAAACCTGAAGGTTTATAGGTATACACTAGGGGATTACACAACCAAAATCGAATGTAGTGTTCCTGATTCAAAATATATAGTAATCCCAAGTTCAAAATACTTAACCAACGTTTCCAACTCAACTATATACCCCCAAGGGCCCTAATTGCTCCGGGTTGGCCGCCTCTCCTTTGAGCCACACGCCCTGTCTGAAATGTTAGTCATAGGAAAGAATGAGATTCGAGAGAATCTCAGTAGTAACAAATCACTCACACAATGCATAAACACAAAGCATGTATATAAATCACAAACAGCAACAGCAACAGCAGCAGCAATCTCAGAGATACATGGTTTTCACCACAAACGACAGCACTCACGGCTGTATACATAATACGACAGCTCTCGCTGTAATCATAATCACGACAGCTTACGCTGTAAACGACAGCTTGGCTGTAAACGACAGCTATCATCAGCTGTAACCGCAGCAGCATCAAAGATTCATCACAGAACAGTGATAACACACAGATACAGAGCATTACACATAGTATAAGAGAGAGAGTCACTACCTTGTCCTTTCCTGATGTCCTTCGACGCAGTTGGCTCACGAGGGCGGCAAATATCGAATCCTGCAATTCCAAATGCACCATTTAGACACTTCCATAGTGTTACTTGGGGTTATATGAGTCTATAATGAAAATTTACAAAAATACCCCCGGGGACCCGGCCTGGGCCCGCCGTACCCGGTCCGGTTGCACTTTTCCCGAAATTCTAATCTGGGCTATCCTAACATATTTCCGCCCAAGGAATCCATTTCCGGACTCAGAATTATCAAATTCAATGTCAAATTACGAAATTGCCCTTGGCAACCCTACTTTTAGGGTTTTAGGGGTGTTTCCGTAATTATGCTTTCTCGGCCTTTTTTGAAAAAGTGCCCAACTGTAACCCCACCTATTTTCGCCCACTGAATCCAATGGAATCATCAAATCATTGAAAATCCAACTCTAAGACCCATTTACAGCCTTGGCCGAAATATATATGTTCTTCGGGAAAAATGGGGGTTTTTTCGATTTCGGCTCCGTAAACGCGTTCCTTTCTACTCCTAACCACTTTATTCACTATTACATTAGGTTATAACTACCATTTGAACCAAAATTGGGCAGCATAACCCTTAGGAAACTCAATTTCCAAAATTTAAAACCAATGGCAATCTGGCGAAATTTCACCGATTAAATTGCCCACAGCAGCCAGAATAAGCAATATACGAAAGTTTGGAAGTTACCTCAAGCTCCCTCTGGCTTTTCCCAAATTTGGCTGAACCCTAGCCTCTTTGAAACACCAAATTTTAAGCTTCACAACCTTAAAGAATAAAGAGGAGTAGCTTAGAGTCGGAATTATACACGTTAGGAGCTAGATCGTCGGAGAAATCGGCTTACCTTGCGAGATTTCTTCCTCTTTTTCTCTCTTTTCTCCAAGCTCTCTCTCACGTCTTTTTTTTTCTGAATGGGGTCGGGAATGGCTGATGAAGATGATGGAATTGCTTTTAATTCAATGTTGATGTCACCTTACCACATGATGATGTCATAATTTCTAATTTCACATTTTCGGATTTTCTGGCAGATTTTCTGCCCAACTTTGAAAAATCATAACTAATTCTAGAAAAATCGAAATGAGGTGATTCCAAAGCCAAATGAAAGATATTCAAGTCCTCTTCATAGGAAAAATATTGGCCATTATTGAAAATCACCACAAAATTCCCAGAATTTCAATCTTTGCATACTGTTCCAGAAAATAATTAATTTCGCTGGGCAAACTTCAAAAATCCAAAACTCTTAGGTCACAAATCAAAATGATACAAATTATATGTTCATTTTGAAGCTTGACATGTGAAATTTAATACTGGAAAATTTCAGAATTTTTAGACACCATTTGCCTATTTAAAACGTCCATACAAATTGGCTGCCTTGTACAGAGTTTCAATGGACATAGTTTTCAACTTTTGCACGATTGTTCCCAATGGTTCCAATTTCACAATAAACACTCTCCCCACACGAATTTTCACAAGGAAGCCATTGGAATCATTAAAATATCCAAATTCCCATCACACATTCTCCAAAAGTGTTTATCCAACAATAATTATATTCACTTTTAAAGTCATTAGCCCTTAATCACTTTTTGGGATATTACATTTTGTAGCGGTTTTTATTAGTAGCGGTTATTTTATATTTTTCTAGCAGTTCTACAAATATTTTATTTATTTTTTTTAAAATATATTTTTAAGACAAAAATATAATTTGTTTGATCATTCATCTTCGCCATTCCTACAGAAATTGTGTAGAAAAATTGTTAGTGATGTATTATTTTGTTAAAAAAATTTAATTTAAATGATGTGAACTTTAAAAAGACGGACCGAAGTAGAGGTAAATTGTCTTCGCCTTCAGGGAAGAAGTTTTTGAAATTGGCGGGCTGAACTGGCTCACACTCGTAAGCGATTTTTTCGCCATCACCCATGTCATAAAGGTCTTGTGGCTTTAAATGAATGACTATGTACCAATCCCTGTGCCTCTCGTCCTCGACATAATAAACCTAGTATGCCTCTGAGACAAGAATATACGGCTCATCATCTTGAGAACTACCAATATGAATTGGCCGTGAGAAATTCACTGATGTGATGCCTAAGTCGTCAGTTATCAGTCCCTGGGAAGTAGTGATATTTGCCCACAAACATTTGAACAGTGTCACGGTTAAACGACCTTGGTAATTAAGTTCGACGATATCAAGAAGCTTTACATAGCAAGGGATGCCTCCGAACTGCATGTTGGCGTCACTGCTGCTTGCATAACTCCTTGTCCCAAAGGTGCCATAAACACCCGAATTTTGAGTTTACAATCCTTGATCCCGTGCAACTATGCAAAACTTGAAACCATTGACATTATACTCTGTAAACCTTTTTGTATGGTCAAGAGGGCTGATTGTGAGAGCTCTAAAATCTAGTGAGTGTGGGATATGGTCATTTAGTATTCTGCTTGCAAACCAGCTTGGGAATTCTCTATGGACCTTTTTGTCAACTTCAGAGGATGTTTGTGTACGGATCCTGAGTTCACGTTTAACATGACTTCTAAATTCCCTGGAATTAATCATGGGAAGGAGATCATGAAATGAAAGTAAAAAATATTATGAAAGATATAGAATAACATGTGAGTTTATAATTCTTATGAAGGAAAGGTTCAACTTGAATGCAATTTTAATCAAGACATGTCCATGTGCTTGCAACTTCTTAGTTGCCGTTAGTTTGAAGTTCTCAGTTCCTCCAACTGGTTTACCAACACGAGGGATAAATTCTCCTGATGTTAGCACAAGTTCAGGACAATCGTCTACACGAGGTGGGAGGTTGAAAGCCATCTCAAGGTTATCAAAGTACCTTAAACAAAAATACAGCACCTTATCCTCTATATAACTTTCAGCTATAGAACCTTCTGGCCACACCTTATTCTTGGTGTAAGATTTCAATTTTTCAAAAAACCTATGAAGTAAAGAAGGGAAAAATGATACTAAATTTTGAAAAAGGCCAACTAACAAACATAGGAACTAACAATAATGCGCATATATAAAATGAGTACCTCTCAATAGGATACATCCATCAATATTGAACTGGGCCAGCGAGCTTTGTTTCATGAAGGAGGGGGACTATAAGGTGAACCATCATAGTGAAAAAAGATGAAGGAAATATCATCTCCAACTAACAAAGCATAAGAATGATTTTGGACTACAGCTAATCGAGCTCCTCAACGATCAAAACCTTAGAACACAACTTCCGAAAGAAAGAACAAAGTTCTACCAAAATGATAGACATATCAGGAGGAAGTGCATTCTTTATAGCCAGAGGGAGTAACTGTTGTATAAGAACATGTAAGTCATGACTCTTTAGGCCAGCAATCTTTCGAGCCTGCATGTCAATACATCGAGAAATGTTCCTCAAAAACCCATCAGGAACTTTTAATTTCTTCAACGTCGTGAGGAAGACTTTCTTGTTCGATTTTGTGAGGGTGAACTTTGCCGATTGAAATTTGTCATGCTCATCTGGCCAAGCGTCTTCATGACCTCCCATGGTGCATAAATCTTTCCTCATTTGAAGATTATCTTCTGTCTTGCCGGGTTCGTTAAACAACATATATAGCACATTATCGCAAACATTTTTTTCAATGTGCATGATATCAAGATTGTGGTGAACTAAATTAGATGTCCAATATGGAAGAGTGAAAAAAGTACTTATCTTCTTTTATTGCTGAGTCACCGAAGTCCAGCTCGTCTTTGGCGAGCTTGTGCTAAATCGTCGCTTTTTCCAAACTCGAATTCAACATTTTTAAGTTGTTGTAAGATATTTGTACTGGACAAAGTCTGAGGTGGTCCTCTTTTTTTTTTTATTTCCCATTGAAGCGATTATGTTGTAATATGAACTTATGCCTTCCATCAAGAAACCTCCGATACCCCATGAAGCACCACTTTCAGCTCTGGGGAAGGTGCAATGTGTCAGAGTCAAAATTGCAAGCTGGACACGCTGACCCAGTATGGACCTTCCAACTAGATAATGTGCTAAGGTCAGGAAAGTCACTAATCATCCACATCAAGGCAATACGCAAGTTGAACAATATCTTCCCATAAGCGTCGTATGTCTCGACACCGACATTCCGTAGGTCAAACAATTCCTCAATAAGTGGTTGGAGATACACATTGATGTCATTACCTGGTGCCTTTTGCCTGGAATGATCATAGACATAATGAAGGTGTTTTGTTTCATACATATCTAGGGTGTAAGTTGTAGGGAACTAAGACTACCAGCTTTGTTTCAGTATTTTGAGGGTACAGAGATAGTTAATCGTGCTCGACCCATAGTAGTCTAGGATGTGTGACCCTTGAGAAGTTGCATGAACTTATTATTTTGGTTATGTAAAGTATAATATGTCATGTATAGTAGTATGTAGGACATATGCTGTTTCTTTTTCTTCATAACTACTGTAAATAGTTGTGATATGCTATGTATGACATATATGTACCCTGACTATTATGAAATTACAAAAATACCCTTACTCTTGTATCAAAATTTACTCTTTTCTAATTTCATGTAGAATGAATTATGGAAATGGTACAACCAGGAGAAAGTGGTAGAGGCCGCAGTAAAGGCCTAGGTAGAGGTCAAGGCCGAAGGCGTGGTAGATATTGTAACAATGAGGATGAACCAAGGCCTGAACCTATCTAGCATCGATTACTGGATATGTTGGAACAGCAACAACAAACAATGAATAAAATAAGAGGTGACCTTCAGGGAGTACAACAAAGGCAGGATCACCTGGAGAATCGTATGGATGAGTTTATATGGGGAAATTATGAAGAAATACATGAGGAACCTCCACCAAAGGGTGACATACCTGAGCCTGAAGTAGATATTCAAATTTTGCTAAGCAGGTTCAGCAAATAACAACTGCCTATGTTCAAGGGGAAGTTTAATCCTCAACTAGCAGAGGACTGGTTAGCTCGTTTGGACAAGATATTTGATATATTGCAATGCCCAGATGAAGTGAAAGCCCAATTAACTATATACAAGCTGGAAGGTGATGCTGATCCCTGGTGAAAGGTCATATATCTTATCCTGACGGGGAGGAATGTTCCTATCTCATGGGAATTACTCGATGAAAAATTCAACAAAAAATATTTTCCCCCAACTGTCAGAAGAGAAAAGGAGAAAGAATTTCTCTGTATCAAACAGCAAGGCTAGGAGAGTTTTGATGATTATTTGTCCTGCTATATCTGATTGTTGCGATACTCGTCATATTACAAGCTAAATGACAATGAGGAGTAGAACACATACATGATGATTGAAGGGTTAAGACCTTAGTTCAAAGAGAGGTTGATTTCTCAACACTTTACGGAATTCAGCAAAGCGGTAGAAGAGTTCTGGTACATTGAGAAGTGCAAGGTGAATTGGGTAACACAAACTGGGAATGAAGGTACTTCTAGAAGTGATAGCTCAACATAGAAGAGGAAAGAACAGGGTGGACCTTCCGGGGGAGTTACGAAGAGGCCAAATCAGATGGGAGGCCATGGAGGCTAAAGATCCTCGGAAAGTCAAACATATTGGTTTTTTCATAAACCATTCCATCCTGGCAGGGCTTGTAATAGTGCACCATTGAAGCTGATCCCAATAAACCACTTGTTTGTTATGTTTGCAACAAGTAGGGACATATGGTCAAGGATTGTCCACAAAAATAGTAGCAGGAGGAGACTAGACCTAGAGTTTCAGGCAGGGTCTACACACTGACACAGGAAGAAGCCATAAAGACTCCAGAGCTGATTAAAGGTATGATTTCTCTGAACGGCAGTTTAGTGCATGTTATGTGTGATTCTAGTACCAGTAATTCATTCATTGTATACGATTACATGACACGGTTACGTTTACCTGTGCATAAATCCTCATATGATTTGGTTATATCTACACCTATGGCACACGAATTGTGATGGCCGACGTTTGTCTAAATTGCATGGTAAATGCTGAGGGGCATGAATCAACTATAGATCTTATCTGCTTGCCACTGCAAGCGTTGGAAGTAATTTTAGGGATTGACTGGTTGACGGCGAACGGTGTGTTGTTGGATTGTAAACAGAAAAGAGTCATATATCTGAATCCACAGTCGCAAGCTGACATAGAAATCACTCTTTACCTTTTTTCCACGGCTAAGGTTGAGATATATCTACACAAAGGTTGTCAAGCGTATATGGTATTTTGCTCTATGCATTTAGAGGTCGTGCAGCCTTGGAAAGTATCCCTGTAGTGAGTGAGTTCCCTGATGTTTTTTCATTGGATCTCGGTGGATTACCTCTAGATAGGGAAATGGAGTTCTCAATTGATTTAAGGCCTGGACTGGGTCCAATTTTCAAACCCCTATACCATATAGCTCCAAGTAAAATAACGGAGCTAAAGAAGCAGATTAAGGAACTACTTGAGAAAGGGTTTATACGACCCAGCGTATCACCCTGGGGTGCTCCAATGCTTTTTGTAAAGAAGAAAGATGGAAGCCTGTGTCTCTGTATTGATTATCGAGAGTTGAACAAGGTGACCGTTAAGAACAAGTATCCACTCCCTAGAATTGACAATTTGATCAATCATTTGTCTAGTTCTTGTGTATTCTCAAAGATCGATTGACCACCAGGATACCACCAGTTGAGGGTAAAAGCAGAAAATGTATCAAAGACTGCTTTTTAAACCAGATATGGGCATTATGACTTCCTAGTAATGCCATTTGGGCTGACCAATACACCTGTTGTGTTTATGGACTACATGAATCAAGTCTTTTGTCCGTACTTAGACCAGTTCGTTATAGTCTTCATTGATGATATACTAATGTATTCTCAAAGTAAAGCTGAACACGAACAGCATCTGAGAACTGTGTTGAACATATTACGGGATAGGCAACTCTATGCCAAGCTGAGCAAGTATGAATTTTGGCTTTCAGAGGTAAATTTTCTAGGCTACGTTGTGTCACAGCAAGGGGTCTCTATTGATCCTAGTAGGGTGGAAACAATACTAAACCAGAAGAAATCAGAGACGGTATTTGAAGTACACAGTTTAGGCTTCCGAAATCATTTTGAGACGCCTAAAGTCCCAAGTTTAGGCGTCCCAAATTCCCAAATCCATTTGGGACGCCTAAAGTCAGAGTTTAGGCATCCCAAATGGATTTTAGGATGCCTAAACTCACCTTTAGGCGTCCTAAATGCGTCCCTGGACGTGTCTGACATGCTTCCTCTCACACACCCCCTCCTTTACTTTTTGACCTTAACCAACTCCCTCCTTCTTCATTCATTTGCCTCCTTCGCACGTTTTGACTTATGCGTCTTCCTCCTCCCTTCTTGTCTTCTTCAACTCTTCCTCCTCCCTTCTTTGTCTTCTTCAACTTTACTCTTCCTCCTCCTCCATTGCCTATTCTTTACTGTGCTCTCTGATTCACTTCCTCACTCGGAACCCCTTCTTCTTGCTGCGGATTATGAAGAAATCAAGACCAGACTAAACAAGAAGAAGAAGATTCAAGCAAGGCACACACCATTGTGACGCAGGCTCCTCCACCTCCTTCCTTCCATTGTGACGCACGCAGGCTCCCCCCTTTCATCAGGTTAGTTTTTTTTAAAATATGAATTTACTTGAAGAATTAAATTTAAACTTGCAATATGAAATTATTTTACATGATTTTATTTATTGGAGTGATTTTACCTTGTGATTGATTTTTTTTGTGTTTTTTGGCCAGAACCATAGAATCGTTGTTAGCTAGTAGTTATGCAACAATATATTGTTTAATATGTTTGGAGCTTGGAAATGTTTATTTTATATGTTTGGAGCTTGGAAATTCAGAGTGAAAAAACGTATGTATATTATTATAAATAAATGGAGTTATTGATTGATTTTGATCAAATGAACAACAATTAAATATAGTAATTTTTGTTTGTTTAATATGGTTGGTTTTATTTTTTTTAGATTAGATTAGTATGATTATTATTAGTGTAGTGGAGAAAATATTTTAAGATAAAGATATTGATCATTAAAAAACATATAATTGATTATTAAGAAACATAATATACTTAATAAATAGATTGAAGTATATTCTATTAATCCTTCTTTTCAAATTGTTATAAGTTCTTTATGTCCTATAATAGAAAAAAAGTTGAATACTTATTTGAAATTCTATATTCTTTTCTATATTCATAGGAGAATTATATTATCAATAATTAAGAATACAGAGTTAATAACTAAGATAGGGTTGCTTGAAATTTTAGGATGTCTTACTTTTAAGGGGAAATGCTGTCGAAGTTTTTGTTGAAAAAAGTGAAAAAAGACAATCCCATCCTATATCATTGACAATTGTACTAAACGTGTGAGTGTTACTGGGAATGGCTTAGGTGGTAACAAAATGGATCACAGTTGGATGAATGCTTTGAGAAGTAGTGAAGAATATGAGAAAGGGTGGAAGAATTTATTGAATTCACTAGAAAGAATGCTCCAGCAAAAAATAAGAAGTATTTTTGTCCTTGTGTAAATTGTTTAAATGAGCTTCAATGGGATGTTGATGTCATAAAGGATCACCTACTTTGTGATGGAATAAATCTACGATACGCAAGGTGGATATGGCATGGTGAGGAAGTAACGGATTGTCCGTCGCACAAGAAGAAAGATGTGGATGTCATAGATGAAGATAGAATAGAGAAAATGATTCATGATATTGAGGTAGAATCCTTTGCATAGTCACAGGAGTATGACAGCCTGTGGAGTGATGCATAGACACCATTATACGCTGGGAGTAAGTACACACGGCTGATTAGAACATTGTATTTGGTTAACTTAAAGGCAACTTGTGGGTGGACCGATAGTAATTTCACATTGCTGCTTGAACTATTGTGTGATATATTTCCAAAGGATAATGTACCATCAAATTGTATGTATGAAGCCAAGAAAATCCTTTCTATGATTGGTATGGAGTATAAAAAGATACATGCTTTCCCTAATGACTGCTTACTGTACAGAAATGAATATGGAGGTCTTAGTGAGTGTCTTAAGTGTGAAATTGAATGATACAAAGTGAAAAAAGATGGTGGTTTTGGTGATGTGACAACTAAAAGGCAACCTTTAAAGGTTATGTGGTAACTTCCAATAATACCATGTTTTAAATGTTTGTTTGTGACGGCAACAAAAGAGAGGAAGTTGTGATGGCACTCTGATGAGAGAATAACTTATGGGAAATATCTTCGGCACCCAGCTGACTCTCCACAATAGCAAAAAATAGATGAAATATTCCCTCAATTTGGCAGCGAGCCGAGAAACCTTCGGCTTGGGCTTTGTATAGACAACATCAATCCGTATGGAACTCTTACTATCATACATAGTGCGTGGCCGGTTCTCCTGTAATATACAACTTGCCTCACTGGCTATATATGAAATGCAAGTATATGATGCTTTCTATTATGATTTCTAGACCAAAACAGCCAGGGAACGATATTGATGTCTACTTGGCGCCTTTGATTGAGGACTTGAAGAAGTTGTAAAAGGAAGCCGTAGATGTGTTTGATGCTTATAAGAAGGAGTCCTTCAAGCTATGTGCAATGATTTTCACAACGATAAACGACTTCCCTGCGTACGGAAACTTGTCAAGGTACAGCGTGAAAGGTCATAAAGCATGCTCGATATGTGAAGTAGACACACACTTCCATCAACTAAAGCATGGAAGAAAAACTGTCTACCTTGGCCATAGGAGGTTTCTTCATCGATTCCACCCATATAGTAGGCTAAGAAAGCGGTTTAACGGCTTACCAAAGCATGGAATGGCTCCAAAGGCATTAACTGGAGAGGAAGTTTATAGTCGAGTGGAATATATCAATGTCACTTTTGGTAAGAATCAGAGGATTACGGGTGAGAAGAACATATGAAAGAAGAGATACATTTTCTTTGATCTTCCATATTGGCGTTGGCTTGACATGAGACATAGTATTGATGTGATGCATGTGGAGAAGAACGTTTGTGATAGCCTTGTCAGTACGCTTTTGCACATACCAGGGAAGACTAAGGATGGGATTACTGCAAGATTAGACCTTGTTGATATGGGAATAAGAGAATGGTTACATCCACAACTAAGAGATAATGGTAGGAGGGCATACATGGAGCTAGCAGCTCATACACTATCAAAAGTAGAGAAAAGAAGTTTGTATGGGTGTTTGCATGAAATTAAGGTGCCGCAAGGGTATTCCTCAAATGTGAGAAGATGTGTCTCAATGGATGATTTGAAGTTAGTGGGAATAAAGTCCCATGATTATCATGTGTTGATGCAATAACTATTACCGGTAGCTATTAGAGGCATAATGAAAGATGAAGTACGAACCACTATAACAAGTTTGTGCATTTTCTTCAATGCTATCTATAACAAAGTCATTGACACTGAAAAGTTAGATGACCTGGAAAATAAGGGTTACATTATTTTGTCACAACTAAAGATGCATTTTCCTCCTTCATTTTTTGATATAATGGTGCATTTGATAGTTCATTTGGTAAGGGAGGTAAGGCTGTGCGGTCCAGTTTACCTGAGGTGGATGTACCCTTTCGAGCGATATATGAAGATCTTAAAAGGGTATTCTAAAAATCCTTATCGACCAGAAGCCTCAATAGTAGAAAGATATGTAGTTGAGGAGGCTATAGAGTTTTGCAAATATTATATGTCAGGGAAGAAGGAACAATCTTGACATGAAGAGGGGAGAAGCAAGGGAACACGAGGACTGAAAGTGAAGAATGTTCCTCCTGAAGAGGTGTTGCAAGCACACTTGTATATCCTGAATAATATGGAAGAAGCTCAACCTTACATAGATGAACACAGAAAGACTTTGAAGAACAAGAATCCAAGGAAGAATGACATGCATATTGCTATTGAGCAAAACAAGATATTCATAAAGTGGTTCGAGAAAAAGGTTTTCGTACAAGACCGATGTATTTGAAACAATCGAGTGGCTAGCTTGGGGGCCTTCATTTCAGGTTATTACTATGACCGTTTATGATATAAACGGCTATTCTTTCTATACAAAAGAGCAAGATGACAGAAGTACCATGCAAAATAGTAAGGTAATGGTAGAAGCTGAAGCCATGCACTTTTCCAGTTCGAGAGACAAAAACCCTATATTAGCATCCATGGCCTATTATGGAGTTATAGAAGAAATATGGGAGATTATATACAACAAGTTCAAAGTTGTTTTATTCAAATGTAAGTGGGTTAGCAATAATGCTGTGGTAATAGATAAACAATTTGGATTTGTCTCAGTTAATCTTCGAAGAGTTGGCTATAGAGATGAGCCCTTGATTCTAGCAAGTGTCACAGATCCTGCGAGCAAAAAAATGTCCATTGTGCTTAAAAGTAAAAAATACAAGTATGGTGATCCGACCTTCAACCTTGATGACACACTACCTTTCACAACAACTCCACCTAGAACAAATGAAGTAGAATTGGTAGATTATGAAGAATATGCTGTAAGAAATAACCATAGTGAAGGAATATGGCAAATAATATAGAGTAAGAACTTAACTTATAAAAGAAAACTGTGTGTTTTTATGTTTTCCTCCTGCTTAATTTATTTTATTTTTATTACAATTTATTTATGTATCTGACGATGCTTTTTGTGTTAAAAGAAATATGGACAACTCTAGTGACTCATAACAAAGTGTTGGGGATGACGAAAGGCTTAGAGATGAAGAAAACCCTAGAGATGACGAAAGGCCTAGAGATAAACCCGTTGCAAGAAGGATTAGAGGCTGTAGAAAGATGGGAGCATTGGTTGCACGTCATAAACATCAACAAGAGAGGTTGCATATAGACTTCGATGCCAATTTGAATCCAGTTGGTCCTGAGGAAGACCATTTCATTAGCTACTTAAGGTATTTGGGTCGAAGCAAAGTGCGCGTTACCTATGATAATTGGATATTGGTTCCCCGAAAAACAAAAGACATGATTTGGTAAACACTTCTAGTATATAAGTTTTGATACATCTATGATAATTGTAGATTTATTCCTATTGCTTCAAATGTAATTATCTTATGTTTTACCTTGCAACAAACATACGATGTCCCAGACACCAAGGAGATGTACAATCACTGGATGGGGGAGGTTCATCTATGCTGGAAAGGTTTCAAGAACAAGCTAACAGCAAGGTACATTCGAGGCAAACTTAAGGGTCAGGATCCATGTCAGTACTATTCGTATTTGTCTCCAGAGGACTAGAGGTTGTTTGTGGCCTCACGGGAAGATCCTCAATTTTTGGTAAGATTTATGTCATAATGATATAGAGCTTTTGATTTTGATATACTTGATATCATTGATTTGTTTTTTTTTGTTTTTCATTTATAGGAATTAAGTGCAGCAAATGCATAAATGCAAGCAGAAAATAAATATCAGCATTACATGCCTCGTGGTGGTTATTGAAAGCTTGAGTTGTAAATGATGCAAGAAGAGTTAGAGAAAATGAATGAAGCAAAGGAATCATATTCTAGCATTGTTATCCAGGCCCCGGCACCTCCTCCATGTCATAAAAAATGGAAAGCAGGGAGGATTAAGGGTAGGATGTACATAAATTCAGTTGTTACTAACGTTGCTGCGAGGATTGTAGGTAGTTATACCATAAGTACCTAATTTTTTTCATATTGAGAGTGGTTTCGATACATTTACGATAAATTGTTTGCTACAGGATAAACTAGAAGATCATAGTAGCCAAGGTTCGTTCAATCCAAGTAGATGGATGGACATCTTATCAATGGCTATTGGGAAGGCAGATGACCTTGGTCGTGTTTGAGGAGAGACAAGAAAAGTTAGTGCCGTGAGGTATTTTGGATGAGACTCATGTTATTCGTCACAAGTCAGACCTAGTATGGACCTTGTGGCCAAGCTTTGAGAGGAAGTCGAATGAGAGCTCGAGGCCAAACTTTGCAACAAGCTCCGATAAGAGCTGTTGTCAGAGCTTCAACTTGAAATGCTAAAGATGTTCGAATCGCATAGGGCAAGTGACGAGCATAGAACTCAGGAATCCCCGGCCTTCCCTAGCACCAAAGGAAGTTACAACCCTATGGAGGAACCACTTGGCAACCCTTCTCCTACTCCAGCGTCGGGAGACCCTTCCACCCTCTATTTGGATGATCCACTGTTGCGTATTGTTGCCGATGCTCTCATTCACACACGTGCTACCACCCACTATCATCAGCAAATTATGTATGATTTTTGTAGGGTAAATGTGACGAGTATTAGAGAGGGGGAAGAAGCTACAACTATCCCTATTCCTGATCCAGAGGTTCGCACGTTAGGTCAGGCAATAGGATCTTTCATCCTTTGGCCTCACAATCTTATTGGTTTAGGGGCAACAACTCCAATGGTAGGCATTACCTTACTATTACTGAAGATCTGTTGGCATCCTAATAATAATTTATGTTTTGATGTTCTAAAAGGATGATGAAGATGCGAGAAAATAGCCCTACTTAGCACGGCTGCAACAGAGCTACAAAGGCATTAAACAGGTTGACTTGAAGATGCCTCAAGGGATTGTGGGCCTTACATTGGAGTATCCCTACAAGATTGACAATACAGATCTCAAGCAGTTTATTAGGTTGGAGGAGATAGATGTAGGATGGGTGAAATTTGCAATCTGGTAAGTTTTTTTCTCAATTTTTCTGTACAATTCATGTAGTGGTTTTTTGATTTCATACATTCAATAATTCATTCCTTATTTTAATTCTATTATAGCATCTTCCCCCGCCTCCTCTACACAGACATGGAAAGACCTGATTTGTATGGATTCGTATGTCCTGCAAACACGATAGGGGATACCAATACTGTGACGGCAAGGACTCACTATGTGGGCTCAATGGGAGAGACCAAACTTCATTGTTATTTAGCACCCATTGTTTAATAGTTCGTATTTTCATTTGTCTATTTAAGATGTTTAATAAATAATTGCCTTGTCATCTGACTTTATTTTAATCTGTACTTGTTGTTATAGTTACCACTGAAGTTTGTGTTATATGTCCTCATGGCAACGTAGTCTATTGGTTTGATCTATTGCATAAAAGGCCAGACAAAGATACAAAATCCGTCTTCGACACGTAAGTTATTTTGTTTGTATTTTATTGTCTCTTAAAAAAATGAATAGTTCTAATTTCTATTGATTTTAATTTTCATGATAGTGCGACTCAAACATATAGAGTCCTAGGTGGGTCACGTGAGGGTAAAGTTGTTAGATGCCCAAAGTGGTTTTATCCGCAAGTAGTTTTGATTCTAATTCTTTCATTGATAGTCGTTTTAGATATACCTTTATTGATTTTAACAACCAATTGTCTTTGATTTAAAGTGCCCTCGACAACCTGGCAAAACTGAATGTGGATAATATGTTATACTTTATATGTATAACATTATTCAAAGTGGAATTATTAGCGATATTGAAAAGGTAATCGCTTTTTCATTCTCAAATGATAATATTTTTTGTGTTGTAATTGAAATGCTAATTAATTCATATGTTTGATTCATTTCATCAAAGCTTATTTTCTAATTTTTAGATTTTTGATAATGAAGATGTCTATCTACATGAAACTTTTTAACACTTTCTGGTTGTGTGATGACAGCATTTGACACTTTATGGTTGTTATTGTACATATATAGTAGTAGGTTGTAGGAGTTGTTCTTGTATGTATATATAGTAGTAGTGTTGGATGTCCTTACCATTTTGTAATGGACATTATGGTTTATGAATCCATCTTCTATTTTTTTTTCTGCGGTTTGAATTTGTTGGATAATGCAAAATATAAATAATCATTTTTAAAAAAAATCAAACCTTTTAACGTCCCAAATTTGGAAAAGAGACGTTTAAAGTCCCTTGTAGAGGGACTTTAAACGTCCCAAATTGAGAATTGGGATGTCTAAAGTCCCTCCACGTCCCAAATTGAGAATTGGGACTTTAGACGTCCCATTTTTTTGGGACGTCTTTTCTTAAAACATACTATGCCCCCACATAGACATCCCCCAGTTTTTGGACGTTAAAAGTGCCAAAATAGGGACGTTAAAACCACTGTTTGTAGTAGTGCGAAGTCGGTGACCACGTGTTCATGAAAGTGTCACCTGTTACGGGTATTGGTAGAGAATTAAAAGCAAAGAAGCTACAACCAAGATACATTGGTTCGTTCGAGATCTTGGAGAAGATTGGGGCTATAGCATACCGTATTGCTTTGCTGCCAAATCTGAGAAGGCTACATGATGTTTTCCATATTTTCCAGATAAAAAAGTATCAACTTGATCCAGAACACGTAATAGAGTATGAAGATGTGGAAATACGTGAAGATTTGACTTATGAAGTCATGCCTGACCGAATCATTGATCAACAGGAAAAGTAACTCAGGAACAATAGCATTTTGTTTGTCAAGATCGTCTGGAAAGGGTTATCGACCAGAGAAGCTATGTGGGAAACAGAACAAAGTATAAAGAAACGTTACCCTAAATTTATGAATATATAAGTGTAGAAAATTTCTGGGGATGAAATTTAATTAAGTGGGGGAGAACTGTAACACCCCGAATTTTATATTCACAATTATATTGTAATTATTCAAGAAATTCAATAAAATGGTGAATATTCATGAGAAAATGAGTAAATTAATTCAAGAAACGGAATTATATTTCAAATGTAATGGAAAAATCAAAACTTTGCCAATTTAGCACAAGATTAGTTATTTTCCAATTAATTGAAGTTAATTTCAATTAATTAAGGAAAATAGAGGAAAATGTATAGTTGGAATATTCTTGGTTAAATAAATCAAGAGTTATGAAATTGGAAGGAATTGTGCATAAATACCTTTAATTGAATTATGGGAATATTGAAACAATTCCTATTTCCCTTTTTCTTGCAATTTTCGCCTAGCACAAGAAAAATGGAGGGAAAAATGATTTTTGGGATTAAACAAGCCAAGTGTCATTATCATATGATGAAGGAATTAGTTTATGATTTATGAAGATGAGCACATGTCTAATTGTATTAAAATAATGCTACTTGGGCATAGTAATTATGGTAATGGTACAATACTTGAGTGCATGGTTGGATTAGTTAAAGGAAACCCATTTGGTTAGGGAGAGCATTAGGGGGGATGGTTTTATGCTAACAAAAAGGGGGAGGAAATTAGTTCAATGCTAATAGAGCAATTATGACACAAATGTGAAGAAGATAAGGATTGTGACAAGTGTCACCATAAGATGCTTTGATGAGATCATGTGGTTAAGGGAGATTGGAGGTGTTTTATTAAACACTCTTCCTTCCTCTTCCCTTCATATTTTCGGCTAGAAGCAAGAGAAAGAAGAGAGAGAGAGAGAGAGAGAGAGAGCTTGAAGAACTTTGGAGTTCTAGAGAGAAGGAAGAAGAGGCTTAAGGTAAGTATTGATCTCTTAAGCATTTTCTTTGTAATCATCCATGAAAACCTTCTCTAAACCCTTCTTCATGGAATCCATGGTTTTGAAGACACATTTGGAGCTCGAGAGAGGAGAGGATGCCTAGAGTAAGAGAATCCAAGAACTCAAGAGGTAACTTCACAAAACTCAAATCCATACAAGTTTGTTGTTATTGTTGAAGTGTATGGTTGGATTTGGTGATTTTTGTCAAGATTGTAAATATGTAATAGTCCTAACCCTAAGGGGTTACTCTGCCCAAATTTCTTTGAATCATGGTTAGAATGTGTTTAAATGAGTTAATAAGGGATTATAAGTTAAAAGGTACAAGCTTTGGAAGCTAAAACACAAAAGAGTAATTTTTCCTTTTTCATGACCTATGTTTTGTCCAAGGTTAGATCTAGTGGAAGGAATTGGATTTTCATGAAATATATGGTTCCATTGGATTCAGGAGGCAAAAATAGGTAGGGTTACAGTTTGTCACTTTTCCAGAAAAGCCCGAAAAAGCGTAATTACGAAAACGCCCCTAAAACCCTAAAACGGGGCTGTCAAGGGCAATTTTGTAATTTGACACTAAATTTGGTAATTTTGAGCCCAGAAATGGATTCTTTGGGTGAAAATATGTTAGGATAGTCGTAGTCAAAATTTTAGGAAAACGTGTCATCGAGCCGGGCACCGCGGGGTCGGGTGGGGTACTGGGAGCATTTTGGTACATTTTCATCATAGATTAATATAACCACAAGAAACACTATGGAAGAGTCTAAAATGATACTTGGATAGGTTATGATCTATTTCTTGTACATTTAATACTTTAGAACCGAGTCGAAAGCCGGAAATGACATGTTATACGAGGCACATCAAAAAGGGGCTAAAAGAACTTTAAGGTAGGGACATTATCCTTCATACATCATGCCATAGTTATATGATTGTGTTGATGCCATTGCTTGTAAATGTACTTTATTAATCAATATGTTTTGCCTAGAGAGACGCAATTAGTGCCAAGGGTACTTACATTGGGAGTTGGTGAGAATCCAACCGGTGCAGATTAGTGGGGCTGGGCCCTACTCATGTATACATGTAGATGATGTGTTTATATTGTTCATTAATTGGTGCATACATGAAGCATGTCATATTTTACTTTTTGCATTTTCTATGAATGATAGCTCGTTTCTACTGGGATTCCTTGGAATCTCACCCCTTTTTTTAAACAAACATCTCAGCGGGTGCCAGTGGGATGAAAGGCAAAGGCGTAGACGCAGAAAAGTGATTGGCATGTATCTCGAGGCAAGGTCAAAGCTGTTGGTTATATTTATTTTATGCTTAAGATATTTTGGGGAATCCTATATATATTGAAGTTTTCGTTGTATTTTGTATTTTGTCTATGAACGACTTTGGGATTGTAAACGAATATTGTTATTAGTATATATGTACTTTTCTGTATGCCCATAGAATTCCATCTTTATTACTCTTCGATTATCGAAATGGAAATGGGTGTTGACAGTTCCATCACTACAATCCCCTCGTACGGTTCTCTTCTTTGTTTTCAGCATATCTTCTGTCTTCTCCTATCTAAATTGTTGGTAGGGGAGGGTGAGATTCGAGAGAATCTCAGTAGGAAAACTATATCAATATGTATGCAAGATAAGTATGAATGCATGACATGCCTACATTATATAAGTCATGCTCACATAATGACATATCTACGTGCTCAATGTTTCAAGTAACATACTTGTGGTTATAGCATAAATAAAAACAGAGCTTCAATCGTTCAGATATGTTTCACATAAACAAGCAAAGCAATAACATGCATCAATATATCAGCACAAATACTAAATACATGCAGGAGAGGTAAGTTTCGTACCTTAAACATTTTCTGCCTCGTAGAGCGTGCCAACGACTGGCCCTCAAATTGGTCATACAATTCCAAATATACAATTTAGACGCTTCCATAGTGTTCTTGACCGTAATACGAGCCTATTATGAAAATTTACCAAACTGCCCCCGGCACCGGCTCGGCCTCGTCATACTCAATCCGACTGTACTTTTTCTGAAATTTTGAATAGGTCTATTCTGACATATTTTCACCCAAGAAATCCATTTCTAGACTCAGAATTACCAAATTCATTGCCAAATACAAAAGCACCCTTGGCAACCTCGCTCTAAGGGTTTCAGGGGCGTTTTCATAATTATACTTTTTCGGGCTTTTCCGAAAAAGTGACCAACTGTAACCCAACCTAATTTTCACTCCTAAACTCAATGCAATCATTAGAACAAATACATAAAAAATCCTGCCCTAACCCCATCAAACAGCACTGGATAAAACCTAAAATTCTCAAGGGAAAATTGGGGTATTTGAATTCTGACCTTCAATCCTTGCTCCTTTCTACCCCTAACCACTTTATTAACTATTTAATTACGTTATAACTACCATTTAGACTCAATTTTGGTAGCATAACGCCTAGGGCACACCCTTTTCCAAAGTTTACAATTGGAGTAAATACAACAAAAATCCACCAATTAAACTACTCCCAACAGCTAGAATAATCAGTATATGAAGTTACATCTTCTTCTTTTTGGCTTTTCCTCTTTAAGGCCGAAACCCTAGCTCTTTAAACACCAAATCTTTGCTTCAAAAAACCTTAAAAAACATAGAAGAGAAGCTTAGGAGAAGTATTATACACGTTAGGTACGCATTC
Organism: Inga leiocalycina; assembly: GCA_963242795.1. Lineage (NCBI taxonomy): Eukaryota > Viridiplantae > Streptophyta > Magnoliopsida > Fabales > Fabaceae > Inga > Inga leiocalycina. The sequence continues at coordinate 63,954,380 of OY725325.1, forward strand.
ACCGAATAAATCGACCTACCTTGTGAAATTTTCCTCCTTCTCTCTCTAAAACTCTCTCAAGCTTTATCTCTCCTATTTCTCTAATGGCTGCACGGTTTTGTGGAGAAGAAGGAAGAGAAATGATTTTATATAATATCCTATCTTTGCTCCATATTTTTAAATTACCCAAAATTCCAAAAATTGGACTTTTGTGTATATAAAGCTAATTGGACCCTAACTACATGTAAACATGTCACAAAGCTCAATTATAGATGGACTAGCTCCTCCCCCATTTTAGTCAGCCCAAAACACGCCTAAGGGTCCATTAAAACAGAAAAATAGGCTGATGCATTTTTATTCCATAATTACAAAATTGCCACCACAATTTTTCCTCATTTTCGGATTTGTGTCAATTCTAGTAGATTTTCTGCCTAAATTTTGAAAAATCATAACTAAATTTGTAGACATTATATTGGAGTAATTCCCAAAGCTATAGAACCCTTATTAAGTCTATTTTCAAGAAAAAATATATTTTGCCAATTGGAAATACAAAATTTCTAGAATTTAAGTTTTTGAATGTTGTTCCAGAAAATCAACAGTTTTTCTGGGCTAATTTCAAAAATTCATAACTTTTTGTATATAGCTCTAAATGATTCGTATGACCTATCAAATTAAAGCTTAGGATGTCTACTTTCACTCTGTAAAATGTTATAATTTTTACTCATCATTTGGTCATACAAAATCACATGACAAGCTCATTGCCTCGTAGAAATTTTCATTGGAAGCATAACCACATTCTCCAAAATTTATCATTTTATTTTCTTTAATGCCCCAAAGATATAAGAAACATTAGGGAATGGATTTGGGACACTTGCTAAACTGGGACTTAGCATTCTAATTAATTCAGGCTTATTCCTAAGCCTCTGATCCCAAAATTTAGGATATTACATTTCTCCCCCGTTCAATAAATTTTGTCCTTGAAATTTGAACGTCTACAACTTGTGGATAACTTCTTATCACTCAATCCATCCTTTTTCATGTGCAGGCTCACAAGTAGTGCAACATAATGATCATATAGCCTAGGGTCACCACCCCCATTCCTTGGATCACTGCCCGTCACATTTCTGAATTTATCTGCTAGCCTATGGACACACTGATCCACTAGGTCTTAGGCTCAAGCACATATAGTTATCATGCTTCCGCTACAACACTCTGATGTTTCACTCTATCTAATACGTTATAGGTGGGACTACACTGTTTGCCCACACTTATCTTACTTCCTCAGTTGGATCCCACTAGACCTACCTAGTAACCCCTACTCGTTGCGTAATTCGGTTCGGTCGGAAACGTTCAGGGCCAACCACTATTGCAACCCCTACTTATTCCATAATTCGATTTAGTTGGAAACATTTGGGGCCAACCACTGTTGTAAGACCTACTTGTTCCATAATTCGGTTCGGTTGGAAACATTCGGGGTCAACCACTATTGCAACCCCTACTTGTTCCATAATTCGGTTCCACATATCCGTAGGCACCAGGTTCAGTCATGCTCGGTGTACCTGTAGGCACTATATTCGGTCATGCAGTATACCCATAAGCACTATGTTCGGTCATGCTCAGTGTACTCGTAGGCATCATGTTCGGTCTCCCCATGCGAAAACTCAGATATCGGCTTCACCTGGTTCCAGACACCGATACCCCGTGACTATCTTTATCTCATAGAGTCATGCCGACTATCTCCAGAGTGGTACTCAAGCCTCCGATCTCAAAATTCGGGATATTACAATAAGAGGAAATTAAGAAAGATGATTAAAATGTTTAAAGAAAAAACATGTGTTCTTAACTAGCTTAACTGACTTTTTTAATATATTCAAATTAGTTAATTAGGTCTTATATTATATTCTAAAAGAATAAGTCTTATAACTCAAATTTCAAAACACGTCCTTTTGTTTGTGCGCGCGCGCGCGAGCGATTCTTGTATCTTGTACCTGCTTTTTTGTGTCATTAGGAAATATATATAGCTATTCGCAATTTCACATGCGTCTTCTAGTCAATTCCTTCAGACGCTGATGGTACATTGCCGAATATTTGGATACAACTGATCATTCCGACATGATTTTTTTTAAAAAAAAATAAACTATGTATGAAGTATTTACGGTAGACATTATCTCTTAAAATTTCGTCATTAATACTTGAATGAAAGGTAATTTAATTTATAACTAAATAAATATCATTTGGTAGCTCAATTCTGCAGTTGTCTTCTTCAGTTTGAACAGGTAAGACTTTGCGTGAATGTTGGGTCAACTTACCAACTACAGATTGATTATCTCTACTTTTGAATTTCTTATTTAACCCTCATCTTCTTGGCCTGATTTCTAATTGCATCACCTTATTTTAACTCTTGTGTGATTGTATTTGTGTGATAAATATCCACACACACACACACATATACCCTATATATAGATATGGTGTAGTTGGTGAGAGCTGGAAGGCATGAAAGATGGGTTAGATAAGCACCGCTAGGCGGAGAAAGAGATTGATTTATGATAGTCTTATTTCAGCACTTTTCCGGTTTTAAATACATGAGATACTCCGTCCGGTCTAAAATATACAAGAAACAAAAAACTGGACCAAGCAATGAATTAGTTATGGTATAGGCTCAAGGGTCAATGGGTCAACCGGGGTCTCACCGGTAGTTGGACCGGCCATATTGAAATATTACAATTTATTAGTGGTAATATATATATATATACATATATAAATATATTTTTAAATTTTTATAGATAAAAATGTAGATCTTTAGAAAAAAAATGGTTAAAATCTATTAGCATTAGTAATAATGTCTATACTTATACAATAATATCTTCTTTTCTATAATTATTATATCCTTTTAAATAACTTTTTTTTATCATCTTCCTCTTTTTTAATTCTTTAGCTATTTTTATCTTCATCTTGATCTTCAACCTTTTATTTTCCCCTAATAAATTTGGGCGACATAATAGCTAGAAGAATAAAATAATAAAACCAATCCAACAAGTTAAAACATCGGTTTTCCCAGTTTTAACCGGTTCAACCCGGTTCACGGCCCCATGGGTGAATCAGGCCGGACCACTAACTGGTTACCGATTCAACTGGTTGAACCGGCTAGTCCGGTCCAATTTTTTGTACTATGAAAATATATATAAGACGTTACTCTCTCTTATGTTTTTTATAAGAACCTAAAATTTGAATTGTCTTAGTCTTTTTTATAAGAGTCTGACAAGAGTTTTTTGTATATTTCATGAGGTTTTTCCATTTTTTTCCTTTATTAATTTTATGTATTGTATTAATTAAAAGATTGGTGATATTTATATTCACTCTATTTCTCTCTCTTACTTGCCACTCATAAATAAAGGTTTACTTGGTAAAAACAACATATTATTTTAGAGATATTTATTGTTATTTGTTATCGAGCTCTTTTAAATAGGATCAGAGGGAATATTAACTAATTTACACAGATTAAAGAATATTAGTTAATTCATTTAATATATCTTAAATGGATCAAATTTATTTATTTTACTCTTATTAAAGAATGTGCTTTTTAAGTACCACTTTGGTCCTATTAATAAGTCATTTTTGACAAAAAAATCTGATCATATTTATGAGTCTAGTTTTAGTGTAGTAAATGAGATTATGACAATTTTGCCCCTTTTTATTATATCAATGAAGAAATAATTTAAAAATAGCTAGAGAAGAAAAAGTTGAAATATTCTCATTCATAAATAAGGGCATGTTTGAAAATTTATCCCATAATCATTGAGTTAACTACCTCGTCTTGATATATGAGATTTAGTTAAAAGAGACATATAAATAGGACCAGAGTGGTACTCATTTTGGTTCACAATATATGATATTTCAACTATATTACGGAAAACAAGAAATGATAGTTGAGTCATTTAATATGTCATAAAATATAATTTTTTTTTCAATTTTACCCTTCTTAAGAAATATGTTTAATTATATTGCATTGGGAATGTTATTTTAAAGAAGAGGGATATAATGAATGGGTAAAGTTAGAAAATGAGTATTAATTACAAGTTTTATTTATAGATCCAAATTAACTAACTCTTACATACTAAGGAGAGCTAGTTAACTCATTAGTTAACATAAATGACTCTTTTTTTTTTATTGCAATTAATAAGGGCAAAAATGTGAAAAAAAATACATTTATATTATTCTGAAACTGGATTTATAGTAAGAACTAATTTTTTTTGTTAAAATAGACTTATAAATATAACTAGAATGGTATGCATTTAATATATATATATATATATGTATGTATAAGATGTAATTAATGATTGTTTTATACTTTTATTCCTTACAGGAAATAAAGAGGTGATATATATATATATATATATATATATATATATCACCTCTTATGATATGGGCAACTTCTTATATTTTAGACAAAAAATTACTTTTATAATACTTCTTATGATATGGGCTGGTGGGAGTATGTATATATAACTAATTTAGTTTATAGCATTAAGAAAATTAATTTAGTTATCAATTTATCATTCCAATCCCTATTATGAGTTCCTTTCAAATTTCAATTAATTCTCACATACTTTCTCTAGTTCGTATTATAAGACTTCAACTATCAATTCTCACAAACCAATAAAAGCAGTTAGAAGCATTAAAGTTATCCTAAAATTCAATTGATTTTCAATATTTCCCTTATTAACTACACTAAATTCAAATATTATACTCCTTCCGGCCCACAATATATATATAAGTCACTTTGAGAGCAATTAATATTAATTTGTCAATTTGACCCATTTAATTAATGTTTAAACATGACTCATTATATTTTTCTCTTTCTTTCAAAGCCTCGCTTAGTATGGGTAAAGTTGGACATTATTCCTTTGAATTTAAGATAAATTTAATGAGTTAACTACTATTTCTTAATTTTGATGAATTAGTTAAAGTGACTTATATTGTGGACCGGATGGTGTATTAATTATTACTTTGTCCTACTACCCTTTTTAATTATGGGTAGACATGGAAAGATAAATTAAATGCTCATTGGAAACTTGCAAGTGCCTTATAAAAAGGATCAAGAATACTTGTTAGTTAGTTGGTGCTTTATATTAAGGACTAAAAGGAGTATTATACTCCATCCAATCCTATTTATAAGTAACTTTCCCTTTGATTGAGCAAAATGAACTGGTTGTTAATAGCAATAAGTGTGTAAAAAATGCTATATTTTTTTTCATATATGCCCCTATTTATGAAAAGAGTATATGAGAGAGAATGTATAAAAAATATGAGAGATAGTAAAATATACATTTGCCTAATACTTTGTTGATTTCATTCACCTGGTGAGTTAGAACAACATCTCTCTCCCCCCTAAATATAACTCTTGGTGTGTGTGATAATTAATTATAGATTACGTATTTAACAGAGGTAAAATAAGAAAAAGAAGCTTACATTTTCAGACGTAAAGTAAAAAGTTGCTTATAAGAAAAACCAACCTCATGAGAGAGAAAATTGCTTATAAATAGGATCAAAGGGAGTAAATGATTGTCAAATTATTGAATGGCTTATATTAGTAAAATTTTTTAAGTTTACCCTTATTAAAATTTTTCTCTCCACATTGACAAATCGTTCTCACCTCTCTCTCTCTCTCCCCCCCCCAACTAGAATTAAATAAAGGTAAAATTGAAATATAATCATTAAGGGTGTGTGTGATAATTAATTATAGATTATGTATTTAATAAGGGTGAAATAGAAAAAAGAAGCTTACATTTTTAAACACAAAGTGAAAGTTGCTTATAAAAAGGACTAGCCCCATGAGAAAAAAATTGCTTATAAATAGGACCGGAGGGAGTAAATGATTGTCAAATTATTGAATGGCTTAAATTAGTAAAATTTTTTAAGTTTACCCTTATTTAAATTTTTCTCTCTACATTGACAAATCGTTCTCACCTCTCACCTCCCTCTCCCCCCCCCCCCTCTCCCCCACAACTAGAATTAAATAAGGGTAAAATTGAAAAATAATCATTAATAATTCTCTTTTTTTGTTAAGCACAAGTATCCTTCTATTGAAGGCAGTCTTGTTCATAAATGAGCTTATATTTAAGATTAAAAATGTATTCAGCAATATAATAAGGACCCGAGCGGTGTATGCAAAAAAATTGTATTGGTTAGTACACTCTTGATGAAAAAGACTCCCTGACGTGTGTAATTAACACAAAGTTTAGGAAAAAAATTTATGAATTCGGGGGATTAATTGGATTGAGATATTATACTTAGGACTAAAACAAATCCCTTTACTAGCTCTTATATTTATGATATATATGAGGGAGTAAAAATTTATTAATTCTCACACCATGTCCGATTAGCAAATCTATTAGCCAATAAATTAAAGGCTTATTGGAAACTTGCAAGTGCCTTATAAAAAGGATTAAGAATACTTGTTAGTTAGTTGGTGCCTTATATTAAGGATCAGGGGGAGTATTATAAATGATTGCCAAATTATTAAATATGTTTTAAATTAGTAAAATTTTTCAAGTTTACCCTTATTAAAATTTTTCTCTCTACATTGACAAATCATTCTCACCTCTCTCTCTCTCTCTCTTTTCAACTAGAATTAAATAAGGGTAAAATTAAAAAATAATAATTAATAATTCTCTTTTTTTCTAAGCACATGTATCCTCTTATTAGAGGTAATCTTGTTTGTAAATAAGCTTATATTTAAGATTAAAAATGTATTCTACAATATAATAAGGACCCGTGTGGTGTATGCAAAAAATGTGTATTGGTCAGTACACTCTTGATGAAAAACACTCCCTTGACATGTGTAATTAACCCAGTTCAGGGAAAAAATTATAAATTTGAGAGATCAGATGGATTGAGATTTTATATTTAGAACTAAAACAATTTTCTTTACCAACTCTTATATTTAGAATACGAGGAAGTAAAAATTTATTGATTCTCACGCCATGTCTCATTAGCAAATCTATTAGCCAATAAAACCCTGCAAAAAAAAGGCCTCATCAGCAAATCATTTATTAATGGGAGAATTGCTGATAAATACCTTTTTTGGCAAATTAATTGCTGAATGCTACCATTGCACATAACGGAAGATGTTTTGCACATAACGGAAGATTGCTTGCTCATTTATACGGAAGACTTTTGCACACACGGAAGATGATTTGCACAAAACGGAAGATCGCTTGCACACACGGAAGATCACTGGCATGCTTGGTAGCAATCAGCAATTAATTTGCTTCCAAAGTATTTTTCAGCAATTCTCCCTTTATTAATTAAGACGGGCGACATAAAAGGCGAAATAAATGAGATTGTTAAACACTCAATTTTTATATTAATTTTTTTAATAAAAACCTTAATTATTATTCTCCTGTGTTTTTTAAAAGAAACTAAATAAAAAACATTGTAGTAAACAATGTTTCTAAAAATTTCTTGGACAGTTAATATTTAAATTTATATGTATAAAATTTTGTAAGAAATAACATACAGAATCATCCATAATAAATCATTTTGTCGCTCAATTCATTGTCTACCTTGTTGCTGTATAGGTTTTATAGGTAAGACTTCTTTGACTGTTTGGTCAGCTTATCAATTATTTTTATATATAAAAAAAAGCTTATCAATTATTGATTTGTCTACTTTGAATTCTTAATAAACCCGTACACCTTCTTGATGTGAGCTCAAATTATTGTCTCTAATTCAAAATATTAGGTTCCTTTTAAAGATGTTGAAAATTTTAAATAAATACCATTTGAATTTATAAAACCCCAAAAAATCTATTAGTACATGCAAATGAAAGAGAGGTGATAGGAATCAAAGTGAGATTTTCAAGTGTTGGAGATTTTACCATAATTCAATTATCCAAACAATTGATCAAATCTTTGGATAATAAATAATACTAAGGCGTAAAAGAGAAAACTTACATCCGACAGTCCATCATAGTATAAAGGATTGTAACTTATCTTTCATAAGTTAACCATGGTAGTAAAAGAGTGCAACTAATTATTTGAAAATACTACCGTGTTTATAAAGGATTTGTTGCAAATATCTATAACAAAAAATTAATAGTCTTATATTTAGAACCCGGTGTAGTAAGTCACTGTGTGATGAAGAGACTGTGGATGCCTAACTCTCACGATGAAGAACCAGAGGTTGTTGGGAGCAGCTTATGATTTGACCAAACATGAGTCTTTGATTTTCCACTGACTAAGTCCCATAAGTAACGTTATTTAAGCATAATGACTTAATAACATTCTTGTATAGAAAAACATCTATCCAACCCTATACTTGCAGTGGGACCTTCAAAAAGATGCCGTCTTCTGCAAATCTTGACTCATTCCTCAAGCCACATCTGTTAAGCTACCATTATCTTCTATAAGCAAGGAGATATCAGAAGAAAACATTATGTATGTGCGTGGGACAAAGTCAAGAGGAAGATGAGATATCAGAAACTGAGCCCAGTCTTCTTTTACATTACCTATTCCTATGTTTCCGTCAAACACTAATTGAGGGGTTTATACAAACTATACGTCGGTTCCTATATGAAAAAGAAAAAAGCCTAAATTGACGTATTCTCAATAAAAACAGTAGTACATATACGAAGCTAGGAAGTTACATTTAAATTTCAAACAATATACTCACTCTGATCGTTAATATATGACCAATTTACTTAATTTGAGTACATTAAAAAAGTTAGTTTAGTTAATTTAGTTATAATATGACATGTATTTTCTTAATTAGGTTAATTATATTCTAGAAGTTAGTTAAGTTAGCTAGAGAAGTTGCATTTAAATTTCAAACAATATAATATAGGGGAAAATAGGGAAAAGTCACCCATTGAAAATTATTTTGTTGAGAAATATATGATAAATTTTAATAAATAAAATGTATTGGTATTTTGCAAATTTTGTATACATAGAATATCAGTATTCTAATATAAATTTTTTAATGAGATTTTCCCCGGTAATATATACTCCAATATTACTTTAGCTTTTGTTGACACATTCATAATGTTCCATGCACGTTGGTATTATTATTAATGTAGTATTTGCACAATATATGCTTATGCTATGTCCTCGCGCGCGCGCTCTCTCTTGTCACAACATAGAAGCAACGAACTACCAACTCCAATATTATTAAATATATAGATTATCCACGTTTCTCTCTTTCTCTATCTAGGGCTTATTGCCTATAAATCCATGTAAGAATAACTTGTTTCCTCCATAAATAGCATCGACTTATTCATCTTCACAAAAGCCTTCAGAGGTTAATTAACCCTAATTATTCTGATCACCAGAATGGATAGTATTGAAGGTTACAGAGGGGTGGAAAACAACTTTTCAGTGACGGTGATGAAGGAAGAGCTAGTGGCTGTGGTGTTGCCATTGCAAGAGCATTGGCTTCCGCTCTCCAACCTCGACCTCCTTCTGCCGCCGCTGGACGTCAGAGTTTTCTTCTGCTACGACAAGCCGGCGGGCGAGACTAGGAGTGTGGTGGTGGGGACTCTGAAGAAGGGCTTGGCTGAGGCTCTTGTTTCCTTCTACGCCCTGGTGGGCGAGGTGGTAACCAACTTGACCGGCGAACCGAAGCTTCTCTGCAACAACGGTGGGGTTGATTTTGTGGAGGCGGAGGCTGACGTGGAGCTGAGAAGCATCGACTTGTACAACCCTGATGACTGCATTGAAGGCAAGCTTGTTCCTCAGAAGAAACACGGCGTGCTTGCTATTCAGGTGACATCGTAGAGCCATGATTATATGTGTCAATTATGATTATTGAATGAGTATAATTAAAACATTATTTGACAAAAACAATATATACATAGAATTAAAATTTCATACTTAGTTATTAAATATGAAATCTACAAATTGTAGGCTACATTTCTCAAGTGTGGTGGATTAGTTGTGGCATGCTCTTTCGATCACAGTATTGCCGATGCATACTCAGCCAACATGTTCCTTGTCTCTTGGGCCCAGCTGGCCCAGTCCAGTCCTCTTCCCTCACGGCCATGTTTTCGCCGATCTCTCCTTAGTCCACGGCTGCCGGCCTGCCGCATCCCTCCTTCCATCGACGGCATGTTTGTCCTAGTCTCCGACCTGCCTCCTCCAAACCAACCCAATGCCGAACCCAAATCTAACCCGGTCATTAGTCGGATCTACTACATCACGGCAGACCAACTCAACGACATTCAGTCACTTGCCAACTCATCAGGCTCAAAGGCCGTTATTGACGGCATGAAGCAAACCAAACTCGAGTCTTTCTGTGCCTTCTTGTGGAGCATGGTTGCTGCGAGTGTCAAGGGCAAAAGGGTCACAACAAGAACGGGAATTGTAGTGGACGGAAGAAGAAGGCTCATCAATGACGGTGAAAAACAGAAAGCTTCTTCTATGGGATCATACTTTGGAAACGTACTTTCATTACCGCACGGCGAGAAGTCGGCGAGGGAGCTGACAGAGAAGTGTTGAGTTGGGTGGCTGACGAGGTTCATGAGTTCCTGGAAGAAGCAGTGATGGAGGAGCATTTCCTGGGCCTCGTAGATTGGACGGAGGCTCACCTCCCTGGCGGCGCGGTGGCAAGGATCTATGTCTGCGGAGAGGAGGGAGGCGAAGAAGATGAGGGCCCAGCTTTTGTGGTTTCGTCGGGGCAAATGTTCCCCGAAGAGAAGGTGGATTTCGGGTGGGGGAGGCCGGTGTTCGCGTCTTACCACTTCCTGTGGGGCAGAAACTCTGGCTATGTGATGCCGATGCCAATGCCGAGTCCGGCGGGGAAAGGTGACTGGGTGGTTTACATGCATCTTCAAAAAGGACAATTGGAGAAGATAGAGTCTAAAGCTGGTCATGTGTTTAGGCCCTTGACTTGGGATTACCTCATTCATTACGAATAATTAAGATATATACTTATATTTTTATTAATCTGCCTGGTAATATTATTCGTGTGTATAGTTATGAATGTGTGATTTGAGTAAAAGTGTTACATCATTACTTCGTTCTATGACTAAATAGATCTTGGCGAGTGGCTTTCTCATCTTTCTCCTTTCCTTGTAAGAGTTTAAGCTTAGGTTTATGTTGGTTTCAGGCAACTAAAATGTAATCTTGTACTCCCTCTGGTCCTAATTATAAGATAAAGTTGACTTTTTTGGAGAAATTAAGGAAGCCAATTAAATTACTTTAGAGTGTTTATATTTTTAGTATCTTTAGATTATATATTAGTTTATTAGTCAAATTAATTAGTTTGGAGTAATTAAGATCTAGTTCTGGGCTATGGATTGTATTGTTGCATAATGTTGAATTGGGGAGCTTATTTTAGTTAATTAGGACCTGGTTTTGTATAAATTGTGCTGAAATTTGTCTTTCTATTCCATTGGAAGTTAATTAAATTGATTTTTCTTGTATATTCCGTGTTTTGATTTTGCTAGGCCTACTTATGTGATTTTCATTTATTTATTCGTTTGATTTTTCTTGTGTTTTGATTTATTCGTTTGATTTTTCTTGTATATTCTCTGTGTTTTGATTTTTCTAGGCCTACTTATGTGATTTTCATTTATTTGTTTAACATTTTAAACACTATTTTCAGTTATCAATCTAATTGTGCTTAATTGGTATGCTTAAGTGGCTTTTTGTCAATCAGATTTTTGCCAACATAGGATAGGAAAAAAGTTAAATTGTGTAATATGATTTATATTTGGATATCTATAATTCGAAAAATGAGGTGAGACCCGATATCTTTTCTTCATGAGGGATTTAATTTCATCTTTCTTTACGGTGGAAAAGCCAAAAACATAAAACTTTGGCTTAAAGCAACTTTTTCTTCAAAAATTTAATTGAAAAAAAAACAACCGATCCAAATGACATGAAAAAGCCAAAAAGTGACTTTTGGCCTTTGGGATGCCCGTTCGAGCCTCCAAACATGATCCCAAACACACTTAGTAGCACTCGAGTCGGGTTTGAAATTGGTAGATTCTATTATTTTCATGAACTTTTCAAATTCCCTTTGTTTTTCTGGTTTTTATAGATTTTCTCAATGTTTTCATTTTTATTGGTTTTCCTTTACACCATATTTAAATCAAATTCCTTATATCTATTATGTCAAGTTCTCCAATCACATATGATCATATGTTTTATTTTTTCATGACCACTTGTGATTGGATAACTTGGCATAATAAATATAAAACATTTCACCCAAGTATTTTCCCTTTCTTTTTCCTTTCATGTTTTCTACGATTTCTTTTTTTCTTCTTTTCTCTAATTTTACATTTAAGATTTGTTTGATTAATTTTTATCTAAAAGGAGGGTGAGTCAGCTTTCATGATTATACTAGAGGATTATAAAATTTGAGTATTGTCGAGTTCAATTGGGTTAGCTTTATCAAAAATGTTTTTTACATCACTCAAACTCGAACTTAAGACTTGATGCTTCAGCTGTTAAAGCTCTTTCTACTAGGACCAATACCTATGAGTGGCTTAAAGTACAAATTCTACTGATTATTGTACTTGTATGTATTTATTCAACCACAAATATATATATTTTTAGATGTTATAGTGGGCTTCCTTTAGACAAAATTTCTTTCAACTAAAACCTTCATGAAGTGCACATGGCACATTTGATAGATGGTTGAGTCCCTTAAGCATGATGTCTTGGGTTTGAACTAGACCATGTGTATGGAAAAGGCTTTGTTGGAAGAGACAAAACTCACTTCAGTGATCTCTACATTTGGAAATGATTAGTCTCTAGCTATCAGCTGGGGATACCACCTTGATTCTACTAAAAACCTTCATGAAGTGAAGAGTAAAAGCAAAATATACTAATTACTAACTCTTGTCCTTAATATAAGATCCACTTCAAAATGGATCTTATATTAAGAATTAGAGATAATATTACCATGAGCCTTGTACCATTATTAATTAGTATGACTCTAATGAGATTCATCTTGGTTGGGGAGGAAGAACAGTTGAATGATACATGTGATGAAGCAAATGACTGACATCCTATTTTTAATAAACTTGAAATATATTTGGGAAGCCATCAATGCTAAATTAAAGAATTTTTTTTTTTTTTTGAAATTTTAAGATATATCAATGGGTGCATCATTTGTAGGATTTCAACTTAGAATATAAGTTTTCAAGTTTAGGAAAGAAACAATAATAAGAAAATAATTGAAAGTTTCTAAAAAAGAGTTTTATTTTTTTTATTATTATTATTATTATTATTATTATTATTATTATTATTATATTGTTTTCCTTTTCTATTGATTGATAGGACACTGTTTTTGGAATAAAAGAAAAGGGGGAAAACCTAAGCCACAAGTCACAATTGAAATAAAAACGGGGAGGCACCTTGATCATGAGGACCGTCTTCTTCATTTGGGAATCACCATCTTGAATCACAAGAAAAAATAAAGGAGTTCAAGTTTCATTCTTCTTTTTCTACACGAGAGGACAAGAGGACTGTGGAGAGGAGAAGAGATCAGAGTAGCCGCTTAGACAGAGGAGTAGCTAGAGCTTAAAGATGAGACTTTGAATCAATGCTCTCTCCCTTTTCTTTTCTCCTTTTCTTGATATTTTGGATTATGACCTTGTTGCTGTTATTTCTTTAGTTATGTTTAGTTAGTTTGTTGTGCAACCCCTAGAGGATCTGTAAACTTATGGGTGGATTAGACCTTATTTTCATTGTTTAGTTATAATTAATATTAATTTTGGTTACTTAATCTTGTTTAATTTAGCTTTATCTATTTAGTGACTAGTCATCATTGAATATGAATTTGAGCATTAGGATTTACCTTGACGAAGGAAATTTTAAGTAGGCTCTAAGATTAAGTAATATGGGATTAGATTACGATTTAATTTTCCATTAGGATAAACATATACCTAATGACCCCATATAATTGTTGAAGAGTATGTTCAAGTTATCTTACCTTTTGAGTAATTATGTTAGACATAACAATTTATACTTAATTAAGAGAGGGTTGCCAGTGGACTGACAAGTACTTATAGTTATTTATACTCAAGATTGACAAAATTGACATTAAGGCCAATTAAATTAGTGAAATCAATGTTTATGAAGTTAATAAATGATTAATAACTCTGGGTTGCTCAATTATGGTAGTTAGTTGATTTTATTTTGATTTTAATTTCTTTTCAGTTATTTGAATTCAATTTGGCTTGCACAATTTAAATAAAAATGTAAAATCATTGTTCAACCGTTTTGTTGGTACCAAGTTCTCGTAAGAACAATACTTTACTCTTTTTTTATTACTTGATATGACCTATACACTTATTGAATTTTTTGCTATAATTTTTTCATTATCAAGGTTTTGGCGCCATTGTCGGGGATCGAACCTAGGTTGCCCGCATGACAGACAGGAATACTCACCACTATATTGCAACGACACCAAAATAAGGTCCAAAAGGACAATGATATTATACTAATATTCTTCTAATCATAAATATGTAACTTCCAAAAAAATTTACAGGCACGAAAAAAACCTAAAAACCTCATTAGCTTTATCTTAAAATTTAAGAACTTTTCAAATTTAACCATATTTAATATAGATGTTTACTGAAAAAATAATAATCTACACTATAATAAATACAGCTAAAAATTGTGAAAAATTTGATACAGTGACTATCAATATGCATACACTAATGTAGGTTTTGGAGTAATTGATATGATTGAGTTGATCAACTATGCTAAATTTTGTAGTACATGCATGGCCGATTCTTTCATATACCCTATTAAAATACATGGTAAGTCCCACATTAAACAAATAATTAAAAGATTAATAAAAACTATATCAGGCTCGGAGAGAATCGAAAGACTTTCTTACAGCTTATAAATAGCTTAGATTGATATTTTCTAAGATAGTTGGCCCATTTTCAACAAAATTCTCCCATTTTAAGATTACCAAACCAATAAATAATAATTTGAAAAATTCCTGAAAAATTCGGTTAAAACAGGAAAAAGACAAATCAAGGAGTCAAATATTACAAATCCCAAGTCAAACTCGTAGGAGGAATATGCGAGTTGCAAGTATTTCTGAATGACCAATTTGCCCCTAATAGCATTTAGAGAGCTCTAATTGTCAATAAGTATACTAATGTTGTTAATTATGATTCTTAAGTTATTATTTTCTATATATAAGTAGTCGGTGACGCTTGACATGTGTAGCTTCAAAATATTACCTATAAGGTTGTTGGTATTTGGGAACTCAATTTGTTAATATGAATACTGAAGTGGTCATTTGTTATACCTAATCAACTTAGGTATAAATAATAACAATTTAAGAATTGTAATTAACAACATCAGTATACATATTGACAACTTGAGCTCCCCAAATATTGTCAGAGCCATGTTGTTCATTTAGAAACATTTGCAAATCTCAAATTCCTCCTACAGATCTAATTTAATATTTGTGATATTGAATTCCCTTATTTATCTTTTTCGTATTTTAAACTAATTTTTATGGAATTTTCCCGTAATTATAATTTCATGTCCTCTTAGACAAAAACAAACTCATCCATTACAAGCATTTAATTTCTGTGAAAAGGAAAATCGCTGTCGATATAAGATTAAGATTTCAAATGAAAATTCCATAGCAATACCAAGTAAAATTGCACTAACGATGTAGCACTTTTATTCAAATCACACATACATTCACGACCATACACGTACGTTAATAATATTAACAGGCGCACACACATAATGAGGTAATATTACCAGGCACATTCATAACTATACACACGAATAATATTACCAAGCACATTAATAAAAATATAAGTATATATCTTAATTATTCTTAATGAATGAGGTAATCCCAAGTCAAGGGCCTAAACACATGACCAGCTTCAGACTCTATCTTCTCCAATTGTCCTTTTTGTAGATGCATGTAAACCACCCAATCGCCCTTCCCTGCCGGACTTGGCATCGGCATCACATAGCCGGCGTTTCCGCCCCACGGGAAGTGGTACGACCCGAACACCGGCCTCCCCCACCCGAAATCCACCTTCTCTTCTGGGAACCTTTGCCCTGACGAAATCACAAAAGCTGGCCCTTCATCTTCTTCTCCCTCCTCTCCGCCGTCGCCGACATATATCTTTGCCACCGCACCGCCAGGGCGATGCGCCTCCACCCAATCTACCAGGCCCAGGAAATGCTCCTCCGTCACTGCATCTTCCAATAACTCATGAACTTCGTCTGCCACCCAACTCAACGACTTCTCCGTCAGCTCCCTCGCCGACTTCTCGCCGTGCGGTAATGAAAGTACGTTTCCAAAGTATGATCCCATAAGAGAAGCTTTCTGTTTGTCACCGCCATTGATGAGCCTGCTCCTTCCGTCCACCACAATGCCCATTCTTGTGGTGACCATTTTGCCCTTGACACTCGCAGCAACCATCCTCCACAAGAAGGCGCAGAAAGACTCGAGTTTGGTTCGCTTCACGCCGTCGACGACAGCCTTTGAGCCTGATGAGTTGGCAAGTGACTGAATGTGGCTGAGTTGGTCTGCCGTGATGTAGTAGATCCGACTGATGACCGGGTCAGATTCGGATTCGGCACTGGGTTTCTTAGGAGGTGGCAGATTGGAGACTGGGACAAACATGCCGTCGATGGAAGGATGGAAGCGACCGGGCCGCCGTGGACTGAGGAGAGATCGGCGGAAACAAGGCCGTGAGGGAAGAGTGGAGATGGTGGGCTTGATAGGCTGGGCCGACTGGGCCAGCTGGGCCCAAGAAACTAAGAACATGTTAGCTGAGTATGCGTCGGTAATACGGTGATCGAAGGAGCATGCCACTACTAACCCACCGCATTTGAGAAATGTAGCCTGCAATGTGTAGATTAATATTAAATTTTCATCTAAAAAAAGTAACTGTACGTAAAATTGTAGATATTTGCATATGTATGCTACTAATTTTAGCTAAATTACTAGGAAGAATGCATCAAAATTATAAACAAAAATTGAGCATTATTAAATGCATAGTCATTTTTTGTTTTTTAATTTTCATATAGTTATATTAATCAAGATTGGGAAAATACTTAGATCATATTCTTTACATTTATTGTGTCAAGTTCTCAAATCATATGTATCCACGTGTTCTATGTTTAAAATACTATCATTTTAATTATAAATCCCTGAGCAAAAATAGGACATATGGTTATGATTGGAGAATTGTGGTCCTTAAGATTAGATTGGAGGATTGTGGTGTTAAGATTATATTTGTTTTAGGGCCTATTTGGTGTGAGGGATTTGGAGGGGAAGGGAGGAGAGGGAAAAATTTTATGAGTTGAATTTTAAAAGATTGAAGAAGTGGGGTAATAAAATTTTAATAAGCATTAATAATTTTTATAATTCTCATTTAAAATTAATACATTTGCGAGATCAAGTTATAAAATTATTGAATAATAACTATTTTTAAAATATTAATTATGTTATTAAAAAAATAAAATAAACTACACACACACACACACTACTTTTCCCAAATTAAACCCGCCTAACCCAAACTATGTATTGTATGGATGATAGTTTCTTTCAGTTTGTGGTAGGTTATGGGATAAAACGGGCATCAACAACTTGGTAATCTATCGTCATGGATTCGCTATTTTTAAAATTTAATTTAATTATATACGATCAGCTTATTTGAACAACTAAACTTTTTTAAAAGGTTCAACATATTTCTCAAGAAAAATCCTAACTAAGAGGTATTATTGCAGAGAACTTATCCATTCCAAAAGTCACATTGATTATTTTTGTCTCATGGGAAAATATGGTAAAATAAGGCTTATATGAATTGTAGTTAGATTGAACTAATCATGATTAGGCTCTAAACGGGTTAGACCTTATCCATTGGTTGAGACATAGTCCAACAAAGTAGTATATATACGTATCATTGCTAAGAAGGATCCTAATAATACGATTATATTAACTGTAATTATTAAGACAACTTCACTAGAAAAAATAAAATTTTTTTTGTAGTGTTTCATTCTTGCAAGTTTAACATTTTTATAATTAAAATATAATTCGTCACGATCGCTTTGAATTGTCAGCTTTTGATTGATCACGGCTAGATTTGATGACACATGTCTTCCTATTTCCTATATTCTTATTATTATTTTTTCAATGAAAACGTAGTAAGTATTTTTTTTTTTTTTTGAAATATTTGTTGGTTATTTATTAAGATCATGTATAGGGTCCAAACTTCAAACTGTTCTGACGTACTCGCAAAACAAAACATAATGTTATTATATTGTAAAATCTCCTAATTGTTTTTTTTAAATGAAACTGCTAATTGTTTGATGACCTAATAATGAAGGAGAGAAATAGATGAGATATGGCCTTGTAGCCCAAGTGAGGTTGTGGAGGTATAATGTTTGTGTGAGTTACGGTAAAAATAGACAAATAGATGAAATAAATATATGCGGTTTATTAATGATTATTCTTAAATTTGCAATTTATTTGAAAAATAAATCAATTTACAAAAATTAAATTCCTTTCTTCTTTAAAGACTACCCAACTTTGTTTTGGGGTTGAATACTACATATTAATCTGGATAAATCACATAAAATGTTATCTCTTTATAAGTATGAAAATCAAATATAATAACGTAAGATTGTTAATTTTAGGTTGTCAAAAACTCAAAATTATGCAAACCAAGAAAGCTTACTTGTGTTTAAATAGTTTTTTCTTTCAAATATACTGGTAATTTTTAAAAGATCATTTATTAAGGTCTGAGAGGAAAAATTGCAAAGAAAATGTATTTTTGAAAATATTTTTTAAATACCATAAAATTTTTAATTATGTATTATAAAAAAAAGAAAGCTAAATAAATATATTATAATAATTATCTCTATTTTCTATACAAAAATAAAATAAAATTTATAGGAGATATTAATTCATAATTTTATTAATTATCATTTCAAATAATTATTTAATAATTTACAGAAAACAATTAGGGAAAATCTCAGAAAAAGGTCTCCAAAATTTCAAAATCCTAAATCAGTTATTTCCTACTAAAATGAGTTGTGAATATCTTATCTAGTGTAGTCAATCTCTTGTCAATTGTAGGAACCAACCTTATTTATGATTTTGAAATTTTGAATGCCTTTTTCTGGGATTTTTCCAATTAATTATTATATATCATAATTAGGGTAATATGTTTTTCTTATAAGCCTCTTGTTTGCTCATTCTTATGATAATAATAGTAATAATTTTTTTTTTAAAATTTTACAGTTGATGATTACATCTACAGAATAGACCTGAGTTAAAAGATATGCCACCTGAATAGCAAGCACGCCATGTTTCTTCTGAGGAACCAACTTGCCTTCAATGGATTCATCAGGGTTGTACAAGTTGATGCTTCTCAGGTCCACGTCAGCCTCCGCCTCCACAAAATCAACCCCACGGTTGTTACAGAGGAGCTCCGGCTCACCGGCGGAGTTAGCCACGACCTCGCCGGCCAGGGCGTAGAAGGCAACCAGAGCCTCAGCCAAGCCCTTCTTCAGAGCCCCCACCACCGCAGTCCAGGTGGAGGCCGCCGCGGGCTTGTCGTAGCAGAAGAAAACTCCGAAGTCCAGCGGCGGCAGAAGGAGGTCGAGGTTGGAGAGCGGAAGCCAATGTTCCTGCAACGGCAACACGGCAGTCACCACCTCCTCCTTCGTCACCTTCACCGTAAATTTATCCACCACTCGGTAACCTTCAATGCCCATTCTGGTCAGAATAATAATTAGCGTTTTGTGGAGAGATGAATTATAAGTTCGATGCTATCTATGGAGGAAAGGGGCTATCCTTTGCATGAATTTATACGCAATGAACGGCACAGAGAGAGAGAGAGAGATGGATAAAATAATAATATGCTACGTTGGAGTTGGTGGTTTGTCCTTTCGAAGTTGTCCTGCAAATAATCTAAAAGGAAATATGAGCATTATGTAGGAAAGTTTCAATAATGAAAACAGTGAAAAGTGATGTTAATGTCTCACCGGAGTTTATTGTAATATACTATTTTGTTTCCAAAAATATGATTATTTTTACATTAATTAGAAAGTATGAACTTATATGATATATCACTTGGAATTTTAAGTTGATTACTTCTGTATTAGTCAGACACGTAAATCTGTTATAAATATAATACCTAGAACTTATCTTATTGTAATATATATGTGTCTATGACGTTTTTTCTCTTCCATTTTATGAGAGAAGAGTATAAATTTTCAAAATAAATTAGAGGATCATGCAATTTCATTGACTTTTAAGGAAAAATGTATATGTCCACCAACTATACTAAAGTAAGGCAATTAAGGACTGGAAGAGGAAGACTTAGACTTGTCTACTTGAAAGTACAAAAAAAAAGAAGGTATAATTTATTGATATTATTTTATTTCTGCAGGCGTATGTGGTTTGGTGGTATGATAGTGCACGCAAAAGACAAAAATATTGGGTTAGCTAGTAGGGGCAGGCGGCTAAATCCATCGTCATCGAATCACTATAAAAAACAAGGTATTAAAATCCGGACCGGGTATTGAACCGGTCGGGGTACTGGGTTAAGGGTCAGTGGGTCAAACCGGGACTAAACCGGAGCTAAACCGGGACCAAACCGGTGAGTAATTGAAAATTTTAGACTTATAGTATGAAATTCTAAAGGAAAAAGTTAAAAAATTTTTTTTTTTTTTTTTAATTTGGGACCCGGACCGGTCTAGTGACCAGTCCGGCGGGTTCCGGGCCGGTCCGGTCCGTGTCCCTGAACACTGATAAAAAAAACTGTTGCATATAATTCAAAGTTTGAACGGTTTATATGCATATGAAAATAAAGTTTAAGGGTCTATTTGGTGTGAGGGATTTGAAGGGGAGGGGAGGGAAAATTTTTATGAGTTGAATTTTAAAAGATTGAAGATGTGGGGTAATAAAACTTTAATAAAGAGAATATATAAGATAAAAGAGTAGGAAAAATTAATTAAAAATTTTTAACCACATTTCTCTAATTTTTTTTTTAAATTCAACTAAAAATTTTTTTCCTCCGCCCACTTTCTCTCCCCTCCCCTCATACCAAACAAGCCCTAAGAGATATTAAATTGATTAGGAAAAATCCTAATTAAATCCTTCCAAAATGTTCAAATCCAAATTAAGGCATACACTTTTAACAAATTCCTAATAAGGCCTATAGGCTTGATTAGTAATTTATGAATGTTGTTAAAAAACCGCAATTCCCCTTTATGGTTAATAAAAATTAAAGATTTTTATTTGCAAATTCTTATAGATTTTTTAAATCTAACACTAGAATCCATGTTTCATTGAAGCATTAGAATCTAAGCTTTTAGCCGACTTACAACAAACAATGAAACGTAAGTTCTCACTTCTCACAATTTTTCTTGAACCCTAATGTCTTATGATTTATATGAAATATATATGGGATGGTTGAAAAGTGTGCTCAACTGTTCATAACTGTAGATTCGGGGGGGAAAAAAAGTATTTGCCCATATATAAACGATTTTATGAATAAGAATGATAATGTTGTTCATCATCTCATGATATTGGCAGACCGCAACTGCATATTCTGAGGGAAAAAATTATCTTTGATTTGCCCATAAACAAGCGCATATTCTGTTTTGCTGATTTTCCCACAACTGTAACTCGTATGATAATTTTTTTTGAAATTTAAAGTTAATTTTGACAGATTCCTGCAAGAGTGACAAAATGCTAGGAGGTTCAGAAAATTGTATGCTGACAAGGAAGATATCTTTCTCCCTGATGTTTTCTAGGATTATACAAGTGCCAAAGTACTGACAATAGAATGGGTGGATGGAGTCCAACTAAATCAGCAGGAGGCTATAGAGAGGCAAGGATTAAAGGTCTTGGATCTTGTAATCCTTGCATACAATGCAGTCTTAGAAGCAAGGTCTGCCATAATTGGTCATGTTATTCACTTGGAGAGAGGAGACGAAGAATCCAGGGTCGTCCGGTTTGAGAAGGAGTTTTTACTTTAAAAAAAGAATGAGATTATGATGAAAGAAAAAACACAAGAGAAAATAGTACAAGGACATATTGGTAAAATGAATTGATTCAGAAATCTCTAACAAGGCCGATTGGCTTTATTAAGGATTTATTAAAATTGTAGGCTTCAATTTAAATTTCAACATTTAGGAAGGCTTTAATTACGATTTTTCCTTACGATTATTTGTATAGATTTAAAAGTTTATGGGGTTTGTTGTAAATTTTAAATGTTAAAAAAATTATTAGCACATGCTTCTAAGTTCGTGGAAGTTTGCATTCGTATTTTTTAAGATAACAATCTGGCCTTGTTGATAATCAAATTTATAATTATCAGAGCATGAGTAATTAAAACTTATGATATTAATTTTAGTCGTTAAAATTTTGTTTGATTTCCAAGATATTTTAAATTGGGAGATGGCCTATAATATGTGTAACAAAATTTACATACAGATCAGTTTGGTTAAGGATGCAGAGAAGTCCATATATCAACTTTCTTCGTCAACTTGTATCAAGTATTAACTAACATATATATATATATATATATATATATATATTTATTAATTTTAAAAGAACAAATTGTGTAAATAATTTCATCTCTCTTTTAAAGAATATATCTCTGTAAAATAAAAAATCTCACTTAATTTATGATTAAGATTATTCCAAATTTGATTTATAAAGCCACGAAGTAAATGAGACAAAAAGAATAGGAATTATGTTATAGAAATGACAAACTGAATATATAGAAGTTTCGTACACTTTAAGCAATTGAGATAATTTCAATGTAGGGACTAATTAATGTAGATATACGGACATAAATGAGTGTGCTGTGTGTGAGTGACATATTTTCTTTATTCTATCGTGTCACAAATGAAAAACAAACAGGTCATATTTGCACGGATTTATAAAGAGGGATAGATAATTAATATAACACTGTCCTCGAAAGTTAGTTCGTCGGATCCATTTGTCTATTTTCTCGAGTAAGAATCTCTGGGGAATATGAACATAAAATAGTTCATTCGATCCAAATGTTGCCAAAAAAAAAAAAAAAGTTAATTCGATCCTAATAAATGAATGAGTTAGCTAGCTAGTTAATAAATTTTTGGGTGAGACTAAGGTATCCACCGGAGTGAGCCCACTGACTAATCTCTAGGATATCGTCAAACCCAAGATAGGAGCGGCCCTCTCAAGAGAATTTTCTCTATACATGCCGTCTTAAGGATCAAACCCGAGACTAGAATGCTTAAGGGAACACAAGCCCCTTACCACTTGTACCAACCCGCGTTGGTAGCTAGTTAATAATTTGTTTGTTTGGAGATAACTGTGATGTCAATCTAATTACTGTTATGAAAATAAAAGATATTAGGGATAAGAGAGTAAGAGATGAGAGAAGAGAGAAATTCAAGAGAGAGAAAGTGGGGAGCAATTTTCATTCAGTTTTTTGTAATCACATTGCTTTGTACAAAGGCTCTATTTATAAGCCTCCAAGAGTCACCACTAAGGGTCACCACTAAAATATAATGAATGATACAATTAATACAAATGAATGTACACTATATGACCATTCGTATTATTTATGTATCTTAATGTATATTAAATAGTCTTTTAGTTTCCCAACTACTATTCATGAATTATGACTAGAATATGAAAGATCAAGAGTCAATAAACATCCACATATACTTAATATACTTATAACAATCACAATTTTTTTTCCAAACTATATTCTTATGGAGGAGATATGAACATGATTTTTTTAGAAGAATCCTATTTAACTGACTATATAGGATTTTTCAGAAGTAAAGAAAGTCAAACACGCAGTTAAGGGAACATCTAAAAGCCTTACCAGATTAAGGGATTTAAGATTGCAGGAGTATAATATTTATTAGTACTGTTCTTATGTATTCTCGTATACTCAACAACTTGATTCAAAATGTCAAATCTATCAACCAATTATTTATTCTAAATATGGAAGAAAAAATAGTTATTTAAAAACTGCCATAAATTTTATTAAAGTTTCATTGAGTCTAATAAGAAAATTAGGGAAAATATAATTGTCCATCCATAATTTTTAAACAAATACTTATAGCTAATTTAAAACAATAGAGTAAGATTGAATTAATTTTAAAGATAAAAAATTACACAATTTAAAAAGAACATAAAATAAATTTATATAATTTTTTTATAATTAACAAAGATTTCAACTTTGGTTAATTAGTTTTGGTCTTATTCGATGCATATAATGGAACGAGGAAAAAAACAAGAATATGGCGATAAAAAATTATATTTATAAGAAATATATCTTGTACTCCTAAATAAAAATAAATAATGTTGTAAAATAAGTAAATAATAACATGCTTATATATAATAGATAATAGAAAAAGCATTTTCCATTATCTTCGAGGATATGAAACGAAGCCTTTGTATATTGTGACAGATCTTGTTGAGATTTACAAATATATTAATTTATGTAATTATTATTTTACAATATATATATATATATATATATATATATATATAGCTAATGTATTTTGATAGCTCACGTATCATGACTAATTAATCTATTATATGATGGGAATGGATTTCGACCAAAATAATTGCCTTTGAAAACTGAGCTAGCAGACTCGATCGTTCAAATGGATTAAAACAAGGGCATAAAGAATATTCTCCGTCCTATTCCTATTATATGGCTTTTCTAGAAAACCTTCTTCATTGGTCCAGTGTCCAGAGTATAAGTTAATTGGAAAGTCACGTATAATTATTTGCCAATTTTGTCTTTATAATTAATGATTAAATATAACTCTTTGTATTTTTTTCCTCTTCAGAACCTTACTGAGGGCGTTAAAATTGAAAATTTTTATCAATTTAAACGAAATTTAATAAATTAACAATCATTCCTTAATTCATATAACTTATTCGTTTGATCTTATTTATAAGGCATTTCCAGTATGTTTCACACAAACTAAAAAAAAAACCTTAAACTTCATTAACGTTGATTTAAAATTTAACAACTTTTTAATTTTACCCCTATTTAATATACCGTAGCTACATAATATCCCATAAGAATAAAGTCAACTCAGTATAAAATTAAAGGCAAAATTATATATTCACAAGAAAAATTTAATGAAGTGCCGTATAAATAAGATAAAAAAATTTCTTCTCTCTCTACTTTATAAATAGTACTCCTCTAGTCCTAATTATAAAACAACATTTGAAAGTTGATCTTAGTCCTAAATATAGGACAACATTTTAATTTTTATCAATTTCTTCCCAAAATACCCCTTCTTCAATAATAATTAAACACAATAATAATTTAATAATGCACTTATATATTCTATAAAGTGAATAATGCTTGCAACTCATTAATGTCACAAACACCTCAATTCTACTGTTTTTATAATCAAATAATTTTGAGCAATTTTTGTCATATTTTTCCCCAAATACCCCTACTAACTTTCTCAACAATAATTAATTTAATAACATTGTTTATATATTCTATAAAGTGAGAGATTCTGCTATATCCTTTGTTATTTTTAATAAAATAATTTTAAGATCTTTATGAGGATCACACACACTCCCAACCTCCAAGAGTAGATCGGAAGTTGATGAGGTAGACCGGCAACATCAAATTGTGTGAGAGCTTGGAGTAGTCAGTTGAGCGTGTGTGAGGTAAGAGGGGTCGAACAAAGAACATGGAACCAAAGTAACATGATGTCATTCTAAATTTTAAATAAGGGCATTTTAGAAAAATAAATATAATTAACTAATTTAACTTCTATCATTGATCTCTTCAAATTAAATAAATTTATCTTATAACTAGGATCGGAAGAGTATCATAATAGTAGTTGAAAGCCTTATGTACTAACTAAAAGGAGCATGCATGTGTATCTAAGCCGTAATGATTAAAGGTGGTCTCTTTTTTAATACCAAAAACCAAAAAGTGGCCTCATTTCTAACCAACATTAAAGTTGGTCACCGTCCATAAACAAAACCTGGTGTTTTTCCGTTTTTGACCGACTAAACAGAGATCCTCGTACACAATTAATCTCTAGTCTACGAGATATGCAAAATTTTCTCCTCCACTTTGAACCATATTTACAAATAATACATCCACTCTTAACAATAAATCTTCCTAAATCTGGGTTGGGTTTCTCTCATTGTCTCATTTCTCATTTTCTTCTCATAATCTCATATCTACCATTAGATTAGAACAACATATGGTTCAGATTTAATATTTTATAAAATTAATTCTATAAACATAAATAAGTAAATTTAAACTCTTAAAATCTAATATATACCATTCATAATTGCAATCCATAAAAATTAAATAATTTTTAATTTATAAAACATGATAATAATAATTTTATAAAATATTAAATCTAACCCATCTATTTCATGATCTAAGGGTGAATATGAGACTATGAGAAGATAATGAGAATGAGGACAATGATAGTATCCTCTTCCTAAATGTTCCTAAAGTTTTCAAGTATGTAGATATATAACCCCTCTAACCATCATTTACATATCTTCTTAAATAAATCTCCTAAACTTTAAGTTTATGTGGGATAGATGATGAATAAAATTAATCTAAGGGAGTTACATGCGTGTGAGAGTTTAATTAGGGAACTTCATTGCAAAGTTTCAAAGGTTATAAATGTTATCCATGCATGACATAAAATTCAGGGGTTATGTATAATTTTGCCAATAATTCATTGCAAAATTTATTTTGTTTTATACAGATAAATTTATATTTTACGTTGACATTTATTTGATAACAAGACTGGTAATTAAGGAATATTTTTAAAATTAAGTCTTTTGTGGCCAAAAAATTTAAAAACTTTTTAAATTAAAGCTGTTGTATTTTAAGGAAGATAATGTTTCTAAAAGACTAAAAGCACTTATAAAATCACTTATGCTTCATAAGGTCACATTCTGGCTGGAAGAAATAAGGTCACATCCCATGGTTAATTAAATAATTTATTGGCTGGTAAAAAATTAAATAATTTATTGATTTATTAATTAATGACCTTCTAATAAATGATAGAGTATTCCATTTCACATTATTAAGGTTTTGATTAACAGAGTAAATTTTTAAAATACTTTTTATTTAAAAGGACAATTTCTAGCTATACTAATATCAATATGGAGCACATGGTATATATATGATGATTTTTTTTTTTTTGGCAGCATGGGATATAACAATATAATACAAGTTGACAAATTGCTTTTCGGAACACTTACGTAAAGACTTAAAAGCTTTTATAGCTTGTACACACGTATGAAAATATTATACATTCTAACTTCAAACAAAAAAAACTTAAAAAAAAAATGCCGCCCACATCCCACATGCGCAAACATATGTGAAATTTTCTAGTTGAATTGTACTATAATACAAGTTTGGATATTTAATTGCAAAAACAAAAAACAAAAGCAACAAATACAAAAAATAGACGTAAGTACCCTTAATTTTTGTTCTCGTTTGAACATTAATATAAACATTTCTTTTACTTCCTTTTACTACGTGACGTGTTAATGGGAAACGTCATGCTTAATTAGTACTACGTTTAAATTTCGAAAGAAAAATTACATCCGAAGATACAAAGGTTAAGGTAACATTTCCAGGCATGTTTAGTTAAATAATTGTATTAATTTATTAACACTGACCTCTTGGCAGTAAATTAAATGTTATATTCCACATTCTTTCATGTCATGAACGATAAAGTGATATTTACATTTTTATATAAAATTAAACTACAATTACTAAACTAAAATTGGTCGTCGTCGTCGTTGGTATTTTGATGTGGTCTTAATTATTACTAGCGGGGCAATTACACAGAGACTTCAAACCATACGAATCATGGAGCCTATGGTCAATTAGAGATAGTCCTAAATAATAATTAAAAAATTTACCTTAGTTTTAAATATAGATATCAATTTATTTGTCCCAAATTTATATTTTGCTCCTTAAAGCATCCTATTACTTGCATATGTTAAGGTATTTTCACAAGTGTATGTAGTTTTAAACTTCTAACATGTGTGATTAAAGAGAGCATTTTAAAAAACTAGCTCCTATTTATTACAAGTAATAACTAATTTAATTAATTTTTTAATATTCGTAAATTAACTATATAAAATTCTTATACTAATTAATCACCTGATGGGGTACTATATTATGTGGTATGCATGACAATAGTGGAAAATTCACTTTTAAGGCTGGTTAAAAAAGACATTTTAGACCAGTTCTTGATACAGCCGGTCTAAAAAGTCTGCTACTTTTTAGACTGGTAATAGAACCGGTCTTAAAAAAAATTTTAAAACTGATTTTAAAAATAAATATTTTTAAACTGGTTATCAGAGGAACCGGTCTAACAGGTTCAAATTTTAGACCGATTTTCTAAAAAACCGATCTAAAAAGTTGAAATATTAAGACCAGTTTTCTACAAAACCAGTCTTAAAAATATTACATTTTAGACCGGTTTTGCAGAAAATGGGTCTAAAATTTCAACCTTTTAGACCGGTTCTCTCCAAAACCGGTCTTAAATGTACTTTTCAAACCAGTTTTGGAGAGAACTGGTCTTAAAAGTTGAATTTTTTTTAAATTTTCGTTTAAAATATATACCCAGCAAGCCATTTCCCCTGATAAAACATTTCACTCAGCAAGCATCAGCCAGTTTAACGACATTCAAATAAATTTTCTTCTCTTACAGATTATATAACTAACATCTTAATGACATGTGAGAGACTCAAAACTCATTGAAACATATTAAAACTCAACTCCCTTGTCCTTAAATAGTATTGGCCGAAACATAAGCAAGGAAAACAACCATGAATAATAAACTCACAATCATAGATAGAGTCATAATGCAAGGAAATCATACAACCATGAAAATGTTGTTTTGACCAAGTTCCTTATCTTTTCACTTACATACATATATCAAAGATTAAATTACATTAATGACAATACTGTTATTCATTAGGGCCAAAATACTTTATACACACTTTTCTCAGGCTGATGATTACTAGCGGGCCTGATTTCGGATAATTTACACTAAGACGTACACCTCATATCCTTCATTTTCCTGTGACGACAAAAAAAAAGTAGTTATATATATATACACCAATAACAATATACATAATTCAAATATAGTTCATGATAATTATTTTAGCTAACTAACCTTCAATGTAGTTTTAAAAAGGGATATCCTCCCATATCCCTTCATGATGATCGTTTTTTGTGCCGTGTACATTGTCTGCTTCATCTTCTTCGTTCAATTCTGGTAAACCTCTAGAAAAAAAAAGTCTCAAGAAAATCATTCATTGAATGTCTTTCCTGATTAATATCAACGACCCTTTTTCCTTGGAGAGCTACAGACCACATTTTATTTGCCTGATTAGTAACATAGAAAACTTGTTTTGCTTGATATACCATAATAAAAGGTTCATCTCTAAAACTTCTACTATTCAAATCAACCAATGTAAATCCCAACTGATCAATCATCATACCATTGTTGACATTAACCCACTTGCATTTGAAAATGGGAAGTTTAACTTTAACATAATCAGTCGGATATCGAAGCTTTCCATCGGATATCCTCTCATCCACATGCCATCTCAAATTTCTTGCATTGTTTTCATTAGCAAACAAGCACTTGAACCTTGGTATAATTGGAAGGTACCACAATACTTTTGCAGGAGCGTTATTTGATTTGTACCTCGGGGTTTAACATATCAAACACTGTTATTCATCTTCATGCTCTTTTCTATACAATATACAATCATTAGGGAATGCATGGATCTTTTTATACTTCATCCCTAGTGGACACAATATTTTCTTAGCATCATAGTATCGAAAAGGTAACACATTATCATCTGGAAGCATGTCCTTAAAAGCCTCAAGCGTTTCTGAAAAACTCTTGTCACTCCATCCATGCCGTGCTTTCAAGCTTACCAATTTCAATACTACTTTCAACAATTGGTACTTTTTACACCCCGGGTACAACGGCATCTCAGCATCACTACACATATTACCATATGCATGTGATTGCTCAAAAGTTTCTTCTCCAACATCACGAATAATATCCTCTATCCAGTCTTCCGTATCCGTGTCATTATCATCAAAGTTCACTCCCCCTGTTGAGATGAACTTGGCATTTCTAATTCTTCACCATGCCATACCCACACTGTATAACTCTTACAAAATCCTTCACAAATTAAATGTGTATATATATCTGCAGTACTTAGTCGCTTCTCATTCAAATATACTACACAAGGACAATAAAACTTCCCACTAACATCATCGGCATTTCTACTAGCGAAGTCTAAAAAACCCCTCACCCCATTATCATATTCAACACTCGTTCGTTTAGCGTTTATCCAACTATGATCCATATATATCTCAACACTTCTAGCACCCTATATCCAACAACAAAAGGATAGACAAAAAAAACAACAACAATAGAATTTTAGATATTTCAACGAAATTAACAGGCACCATTTGAAACTAGTATTGTTTTAACAAACCAATAACACTAACAATAATCAAACAACCGCACTAAATTAAAACAGAGCATAGAATGGTATTAATCCAAGTCAAATATCACAGGGATGTAATTAAAAGTAAGAGCATATATCTAACAAGAATGTGCATATTTAATTTTTTCCAAATTACGTTTAAGTGCTCAAAGCAAAAACAAGAACCATTTTTTCATAGAACATTATTAATTATTGAACAACGTACAACTAAATAACAAATCGAACACTAACCTGATTGAAGACCAATGAGTGAGCTTTAACCCAAAGTCATGGTGGCGTTGACTGAGGTTAAAATGAAGTTCTCAAATTCACGGCATTGATAAAGGGAAGTCAAGTCAGAGGAGAATGGTCACTGTGGAGAATAGAGGTGGCGGCGGAGAAGACTGATGGTAATCAAAGAACAACGATGACGAACACAGCAACAGCAGCGGTAATGATGGAGGAGAGTTGAGCAAATGAGGGACGGGACGCCATGGACGAGTTCAGAACAAACACGGATAGAGCTCACAGAGAAATGGCAAAAAGAGAAGAAAGGGTTCATAAAGCGCGTGATTTGGGCGCAAGAGTAAAAGTATGGGCAAAAAATCTTATCTTTAAGACCGGTTTTTATTAAAAACGGGTCTTAAAAGAGGAAAATTTCACATTTAAGACCGGTTTTTACAAAAATCGGTCTAAATGTAACACATTTAAGACTGGTTTATAGAATAATCGGTCTTAAATGTTTTTTACATTTAAGACCGATTTTTGTAAAAAACCGGTCTTAAAATGTTAAATTTTTAAATTTAAAAATGTTTTAACATTTAAGACCGGTTTACATAAAAATCGGTCTTAAATGTTAAAGATTTAATACCGGTTTTAGCATAAAACGGGTTTTAAATATTTTACTTTTAAGACCGATTTTTATGTAAACCGGTCTTAAATGTTTAAACATTTTAAATTCATAAAAATTTTAACATTTTAAGACCGATTTTATTTATAACTGGTCTAAATAAGTTTTTTAAGAACCAGTCTTAGAAGTTCAATATAATTACAAAACTGTTACCACGCAAATTTTTAAGACATTATCCGCCAAAACTTGTCTAAATGTGGCGGTCTAAAAATGTTGTTTTCCAGTAGTGTGAGATAAATAATAACTTAATGTCAACTTTTCTTGTCTTTTCTTTCGGTTTTTTTTTTTTTGGTTCAACCACCTAATGTCAACTTTTCGCCGATTCTGTATTAATATATATTTGGATATGGTTAACATCACTGTCACGATAATTTTCTTAGTCTTATAGCATTATTATATTAGTAATTATTATTTTCATCCACCCACCACACCATTATCATTACCGTTTAATATTATTTTCAGATTCCGATGACTCAGGATAATTACCTCCATATTCCCGTTTTGGGAGCAGGGAAGGAAAGTTACTTTCAATAAACAAGGCAACAAGTAACAACAGCAACGTGGTAGGGTAGATAAGTTGCAAGAGTTGAGAGAGTTTTGGGAAAATTCCACAATGATCCCCCAAAAAATTTGCAAATACAAGTTTTTTTATGAGCAGGCAAATTCAAGTATATTGATTAGGAAAAAGCTGCCGCTTTTTATAAAAGAAAAAAGGGTAAATTATATAAAACCCGAAGTTTGGATCAATTACTTATTTATAATTCTTGATATTTAAAAATTTAAATTTAACTCCTTGAACTTTTATTTTTTTTATAATTTAACCCCTGCATTTAATTGTTCATTATCTTTTTAACGGAAAATTGTTACAACATATTAATAAATGACATGTGGCATTCTAAGCGGCGTCCTATGTAAATTATTAATTTCATAAAACCCTTTGAACTTTGATTAGTTATAAATATCCCTGAACTTTGATTAGTTACACATAACCCCCTTGACATTTGAAATTTAAAATTTAACTTCCTTAAATTTCTTATTTATATATGATATTAAACCCCATTTTGTTACTTTTATCATTTTAATAAATTTATTAAGATTTTTATTATCATTTATCAATTAAAATAGCTTTTTTGTATGGCAAAAATTAGAATAA
Source organism: Inga leiocalycina (assembly GCA_963242795.1). Classification (NCBI taxonomy): domain Eukaryota; kingdom Viridiplantae; phylum Streptophyta; class Magnoliopsida; order Fabales; family Fabaceae; genus Inga; species Inga leiocalycina. Next base: position 63,986,926 of record OY725325.1, read on the forward strand.
TCACTACTACAAAAAGATTGAAAGGTGGCGCATATTTTGTGGCACTTCTTTAAAGAAGTGCCACAGCTGCCCTTTTTTTTTTTATTTTTTTTTTATTTTTTTTTTTGGGACCAGCTGTGGCGCCTGGTGTGGTGGGGCCAATTGTGGCGCCTGGCAAGGCAGGCGCCACAATTGGCCAGCTGTGGCGCCTGGTGGACCAGGCGCCACAGCTGGTTACACCCAAAGGTGGCGCCTGCCTTGCCAGGCGCCACAATTGGGTCCTAAAAAAAAAAAATTAAATAGATAAAAAAAAGGGGCAGTTGTGGCACTTCTTTAAAGAAGTGCCACAATTGCTTGAATAATGAATTTTTTCAACTCTCCCGCCAATCAGATTTCCCTCCTTTAACTTTACTTTTTATCTTTTCCCTCTCTTTTTCCTTTTTATTCCCTCTTCCATAGCTCATGTTGACGCCTCTCCCCCGTAAAAGATATCACTTTCTCTTGCACAACAAAAACACACACTCGTCTTCTTCATTAAATTCTCTTGTCCCTTTTTCCATTTTGTTTCGTCTGTCCCCACTTTTGTTCCTAGTTGTTCCCTTTTCTTCATACTCTCTGTCTCTCTTCCTCTTTTGAACCCCACTACAGTTGATCCCTACTGATCCACTCCACAGCTCACATTTGCTCATCCTTGTCACTCAAGCTAGCGTCACCAACGTAAGAAGAAGATTGTTTCATTCTAGCTTGCTTTGTTTAAATTTTTTTGGTAATCTTTTAATTTACTTAATCAGTTGTTGATGTACTGTGTTCACATATCAAGTTCTTGTATTGTGATATTTTTTATGTTAGCTTTGGAGAGTATTAATGTAAGAACATTATTGTTGAGGAAATGACAATAAATATATTGTTGTGTAAGAAAATTATTGTTGGGGAACTTGAATTTTAAATGTGAAAATTATATATATATATATATATAATAGGTTGAAATATAAAATAGAAAGATTGAAAATTTGAGAGATGATAAACATGAAAGCAACTCATTATAAAATAAAGCTTCACAATCAGGAAGCAAAAAAAAGGACCACAGGAAAGAAAAAAAAAAGAAAACGCAAAAAAAAAAAAATAAAGGCCTTTTGTGGCGCCTGGCCAGCCAGGCGCCACAGGAAGGTAGCCTCCTGTGGCGCCTGACTGGTCAGGCGCCACAGGAGGCTATTTAAAAAAAAAAAAAAATTTAAATAAGCGCCACAGCTTTTTTTAGTAGCGTTAAGATAGGTGGCATTTCGCAAGCGCCACAGCTAATGCAATTATAAGCGCCACAGATTTGGTTTTTTGTAGTAGTGAATAATATTTAGAAAATAAAAAAATAAAAATTTCAACATTTATATAACATTTACTTATTTCTTAAGATAATTGAGTATTAATAGTATAAAAATGTCATTAAATATATTCTTTGGATAATTGAGCATTCATGGTTTAAATATTACATTTGTGTTAAATGATAGCTATTGCCCTCATTGATTCTCTATTAGTAATGCGCGCGCGCGCACATGCACACACACATATATATTGAATTAGAGGTTAAACATTTATTTTTATTATTTTTAAAATATTATGCTTTTATTTTTTGCCATACCAAAAAGCTATTTTAATCTTGTTAAATTTATCAAAATGATAAAAGTAACGACATGAGATTTTAATATTATAAATCAAAATTTTAAGGAAGTTAAATTTAAATTTTTAAATATCAAGGAGGTTATTTATAACTGATCAAAGTTCATAAAGTTATTTGTAACTGGTTAAAGTTCAGGCAGTTTTACAAAATTAGTAATTTACATAGGATGCCACGTAAAGTGTCACGTGTTATATGTTAATTTTATGTGGCAATTTCCATTAAAAAAATAACAGTGAGTTAACGGTAAGAATTTAATAATAAAAAAACAAAAAGGTTAGGGGTTTAATTTAAACTTTGAAATATTGTGGTTATATCCAACTAATTCAAAGTTTAAGAGGCTTTTGGATAATTTAGCCAAAAAAAAAAAAAACCAAAGACACAGAGACCAACAGACAGACACCTCCTCTCAAATAACACAAGAAAGTTCTTTCTAAAAATTATCCTCATTTTCTCTGCATAATTATATTTTCAGCAACACAGATAAAAACCATAGCATATTTGCATTGCTAACTCTAATCCCTTTAGCATTTTTCTTCCATATTTTATCTTATTTATTGTGTATCTATTATCATCATGTTGTCTATATCGTGTTCATTCCCAACTTGTGGATATTAATGCAAATATACTAAAATTAATGGCACGTTTGGTCTTTGACGTGTAACAATAACACCATCTATCACAAATTGATGAATACATTGAAGCTGAAAATTTTACTACTCTGGTACTTAATGTAGGATATAATTAGAGAGTTGATATTGTACATCAATATAAGACCTATTTCATATATTTATTAATTATTTTCAAAATTAGCCCTATTTGACATTCACTTAACAATAATTAAATAGGAGGCATGATTAGTGTTATGCCCTTATGTTATTTTAACTTGCAGAGGAATATTAATGTGTGGTTCTGTGGGCAATACAGAAATATCATAAATATATTAATAATATGTGCATGATTACAGAAATTTTCCCATAGGGGTTCATACATAATAATTACAAACATTCTAGCCGCACAGGGCTCTAGGATATCTAAACCCATCTTAGTGAAACGGAGACATTTTCCCGTCTTCATTCCACCACTGGAATCTACTCGTACGGTTCTTTTCTTTGTTCCCAGCATATCTTCTGTCTCCTCCTGTCTAAATTGTTGGTAGGGAAGGGTGAGATTCGAGAGAATCTCAGTAAGAAAACTGTACCAATAGCAAAATAAGTGCTTAATGCATAATATGCTTGCATTATATAAGTCATTCTCACACAATGACATATATGCGTACTCAATATTTCAAGTAACATACTTATGGCCATAGCATAAATCGAAACAGAACTTTAATCGTTCATATATGTTTCACATAAACAAGTAAATCATTAATATGCATCAATACACCAGTACAAATACTAAATATATGCAAGAGAGGTAAGTTCCCTACTTTAAACCTTTTCTACCTTGAAACATGTGCATCGTAGAGCGTTCCAACAACTAGCCTCAACTTGATCCTACAATTCCAAATATACAATTTAGACACTTTCATAGTAATCCTGGTGGTATTATGAGCCTATTATGAAAATTTACCAAACTACTTTTGGGCAACTGGCCCAGCCCGGCAGCCACTGTACCCGGTTCGACAGTACTTTTTCCAAAATTTTGACTAGGTCTATTCTAACATATTTTCACCAAATGAGTCTATTTCTGGTTTCAGAATTACCAAATTCACTACCAAAAGACAAAAGTACCCTTGGCAGCCCCGCTTTAAGTATTTCAAGGGCGTTTTCATAATTATGCTTTTTCGGGCTTTTCCGAAAAAGTGACTAATTATAAACTCACTTAATTTTCCATCTTGAACTCAATGGAATCATCAGAACATCAAAAATACAGCCCTAACCCCTCAAAACAGCGCTGGTTAAAACCTGAAATTCTCATAGGAAAATTAGGGGTTTTGAATTTTGACATTAAATCCTTGCTTCTTTTTACTTCTAATCGCTTTATTAATTATTTAATTACATTATAACTGCCATATAGACTCAATTTTACCAACATAATGCCTAGGGTACACACCCTTTTCCAAATTTTACAATCTGAGCAAATACAACAGAAATCCACTGATTAAACTACTCACAGCTGCCAGAATAAACAGTATTTGAAGTTTAGGAAATTACCTCTTCTTCTTTTTGGCTTTTCCTCTTTAAGGCCGAAACCCTTGCTCTTTAAACACCAAATCTTTACTTCAAAATACCTTAAATAACATAGAAAAAAAGCTTATGAGAAGTATTATACACGTTAGGTACAAATTTACTGAAGAAATCGACCTACCTTGTGAGATTTTCCTCCTTCTCTCTCTAAAACTCTCTCAAGCTTTCTCTCTCCTATTTCTCTAATGGGTGCACGGTTTTATGGTGAAGAAGGAAGAGAAATGATTTTATATAATATCCTATCTTTGCTCCATTTTTTTAATTACCCAAAATTCCAAAAATTGGACTTTTGTGTACATAAAGCTAATTGGACCCTAACTACATGTAAACATTTCACAAAGCTAAATTATAGATAGACGAACTCCTCCCCTATTTTAGTAAGCCGAAAACACACCTAAGGGTCCATTAAAACAGCAAAATAGGCTGATGCATTTTTATTTCATAATTACAAAATTGCCACCTGTAATATCCCGAAATTTGGGATTGGAGGCTTTGGAATAAGCCTAAATTAAGTGGACTGCTAAGCTTTGGTTTAGTAGATGTCCCAAATCTATTCTCTAATGTTTCTTATATCTTTGGGGTATTAAGAAAGTAAAATGGTGAATTTTGGAGAATATAATTATGTTTTCGGTGAAATCGCCTATAAGGTAGTGATCTTGTCATATGATTTTGAATGATCAAATGATAATGAAAAATTATGAAATTTTACAGGATGAAATTAAACATCCTAAGCTTTAATTTGATAGGTCATATGACTCAATTAGAGCTATATACAAAAAGATATGAATTTTTGAAGTCAACACAGAAAAACTGTGATATTTCTGGAACAGCATGTAAAGATTGAAATTCTGGGAATTTTGTGATTTCATTCAGCAAAATTATATATTTTTCCTTGAAACTAGACTCAATAAGGGTTCTATAGGCTTTAGAATCACTCCAATTCAAGTTTTCTAGAATTATTTATGATTTTTCAAAATTTGGGCAGAAATCTACCAAAATTTTGTAAAAATCCGAAAATTGGGAAAATGAATCAGTTAAATTTCTGATATATTATTAAAACATTTCATCTCCTTACACTACAAAAAAAATCACTTTCAGCTGCGACATTTGGCGGCGACTTTTAATGTCGCCGTTGAAGGTGTCACTTTCAGCGGCGACACTTTTGTCGCCGCTGAAAGTCAGACTTTCAGCGGCGACATTGTTTTGTCGCTGCCGAAAGTGTGTTTTAGCGGTGACTTTAGTGTCGCCGCTGAAAGTGTTTTTCGAAAATTTAAAAAAAAAAAATTTTAAAACACTTTCAGCGGCGACTATTAAAAGTCGCCGCTGAAAGTCCTTTTCGAAAATTTAAAAAAAAAGATTTTTAAAACACTTTCAGCGGCGACTATTAAAAGTCGCCGTTGAAAGTGAGCTTCAGTGGCGACTTTAGTGTCGCCGCTGAAAGTCTTTTTCCGAAATTTAAAAGAAAAAAAAATTTTTAAACACTTTCAGCGGCGACTATTAAAAGTCGACGCTGAGAGTCACTTTCAGTGGCGACTTTATTGTCGCCGCTGAAAGTCTTTTTCGGAAATTTTTAAAAAAAAATTTTTAAAACACTTTCAGCGGCGACTTTAGTGTCGCCGCTGAAAGTCTTTTTCCAAAATTTAAAAAGAAAAATTTTTAACACACTTTCAGCGGCGACTATTAAAAGTCGCCGCTGAAAGTTAGTGTCGCCGCTGAAAGTCTTTTTCCAAAATCTAAAAAATTTTTTTTAAAAATAATATTTATAAAATTTAACTATTAATTATTAAATAATTCTATTTAACCTTAATTATTAAAATTATATTATTATTTTTTAATATTATATTTATAATTTTTTATTAAAAATAATATTTATGATATTAAATTATTATTTATTAAGTAATTTTAATTAAAAAATTTTTAAATTTAAATATATCAATATTTTTTTCGTTTTTATTTAATTTTTCATTACTTTTAATAATATTATATTTAATTAATAATTAATTATATGTATATAATTAATTAATTATATGTATGTTTGTTTATATATATGATAATATTATATATATATGATAATATGTAATAATATGACATAGGTTCATTTTGGCACAACTGGTAGAGACTCGCGCGCTAAGGCATCGGCTTTCTGAGGTCGCGGGTTCGAACTGGAGGAAAGTCACATGGAGGAATTATGAGGAGGCGACACGTGGCAGCACGGGGAGGCGACACGTGGCAATTGTAAATTAAATTTTTTAAAAAAAAATTCCAATTTTTTTAATAAAAAATTTAATTTTTTGAAATTTTTTTTTTTAAAAAATTAACACCTTTTTGTCGCCGCTGAAAGTCACCTTCAGCGGTGACTTTTTGTCGCCGCTGAAACTATACCTTCAGCGGCGACACAAATGTTGCTGCTGAAAGTCACCTTTAGCGGCAACAAAAGTCGCCACTGAAAGTATACTTTTAACGGCGAAAAAAATTGTCGCTGCTAAAACTTTCAGCGACAGTCGCATAGGCGGAGACTTTTTGTCGCCGCTGAAAGTCTTTCAGCGGCGACATAAGTCTTTTTTTTTGTAGTGTTCCTCAAGCATAAACTGACGTGAAGTTCAACATTTAGAGATGTAGAATTTTCAGAGAGAGAGAAAGGGAGGAAAAAGCTTACAAAGGTAAGTGATTTCTTCGGTAAATCAGTTTCTAATGCATATAACTCCGTCCCTAAGCTTCCTTTTCATATGATATAAGGTTTGGAAGCTCAAATTTGAATGTTGAGCACCTAGGGTTCAGCCATATCAAGGGAGAGCTAGTGGGAGCTTGAGGTAACTGCCAAACTCTTGCATATTGACTATTCTGGCTGTTATAGACAATTTAATCAATGAAATTTCGCCTCATTGTCTTTGATTCTAAAAATGGAAAATGGGTTTGTGGGGCTATTATGCTGTCAAAATTGATACTACATGGTAGTTGTAACCTAAATGAATAGTCAATAAAGTGGTTAGGAGTATAAAGGAATACGTTTACGGAGCCGAAACCGAAAAACCCTAATTTTCCCCGGAAAACCCCATATAATTCGGTCAGGGCTATAAATGGGTCTTAGAGTTGGATTTTCAATGATTTGATGATAACATTGAGTTCAGGAGGGAAAATTAGGTGGGGTTACAGTTGGGCACTTTTTCGGAAAAGGCCGAGAAAGCATAATTACGAAAATGCTCCTAAAACACTGAAATAAGGGCTGCCAAGGGCAATTTTGTCTTTTGAAAGTGAATTTGATAATTCCGAGTCCGAAAATGGATTCCTTGGGCGAAAATATATTAGGATAGCCCATGTTAGAATTTTGAGAAAAGTACAGCCGGACCGAGTACGATGGGGCGGGGTCCCCGGGGGTATTTTAGTAATATTTCAAGATAGACTCATATAACCCCCAGAAACACTATGGAAATGTATAAACAGTACATTTGACATTGTAGGATTGAATATGGAGCCCAGAGCTGTTTGCACGTAGATTGAGGCACGCGTTTCGCGGAGGAAAAGGGTTAAGGTAGGGGACTTACCTTACTTGCATGTATTTGATATCTTCGCTTGTGTAATGATGTATGTGATTGCTTTACTTGATTGTGTAGAGCATATTTGAATAAATAAAGCTCTGTTTGTGTTTTCGCTGTGGCCATAGTTTTGTTGTATGAAACATTGAGCATGCAGAAATGTCATTATGGGGCATATATCTAGATAAAGCTAACATATCATACACATAGCATCAATCATGCATGCATTATGGTATCTGTTTCCTACTGAGATTCTCTCGAATCTCACCCTCCCCTACCAATAATTTAGACAGGAAACGACAGAAGATATGTAAACAACAATGTAGAGTACCGTACGAGGGGATTACAATAGTAGAACGAAGACGGGAAGAAGTCTCGATTTCACTGGGATGAGTTTAGACACCCTGATAGCCTGTGTGGCTACCTTAATCGTAAGTATCATGTACAAATCCCTATGGGTAATTTATGTAATCATGCACATATTATCAGTATAGTTATGTTATTCCTGTGTTGCCTACCGAACTGCATATCGTTTTCCGCAAATACTCTGAAAAAAGGTTGAAATTGAGATAAGGGCGTGACACCACCATAATTTTTCCTCATTTTCGGATTACTGACAATTCTGGCAGATTTTTTATCCAAACTTTGAAAAATTATAATTAAATTTGTAGATATCGTATTAGAATGATTCCAAAGGGTATAGAACTCTTATTAAGTCTAGTTTCATGAAAAAATATATAATTTTGCCAATTAGAAGCACAAAATTCCCAGAATTTAAGTTTTTGAATGTTGTTCCAGAAAATCAATAGTTTTCCTGGGCTAACTTAAAAAAAATTCATAACTTTTTTTATGTAGCTTTAAATGATTCATATAACATATCAAATTAAAGCTTAAGATGTCTACTTTCACGTTATAAAATTTTATAATTTTTACTCATCATTTGTTTATACAGAATCACATGACAAGCCCATTACCTCACAGAAAATTTCACTGGAAGCATAATCACATTCTCCAAAATTCACCATTTTATTTTCTTAAATGCCTCAAAGATATTAAAAATATTAGGGAATAGATTTGGGACACTTGCTAAACCGAGGTTTAGCAGTCCACTTAATTCAGGTTTATTCCCAAGCCTCTGATCCTAAAATTCAAGATATTATAATAAAAAGAATTTAAGAAAGATGATTAAAGTGTTTAAAGAAAAAAATATATATGTTCTTAACCAGCTTAACTAACTTTTTTAACATATTTAAATTAATTAATTAGGTCTTCCATTATAATCTAAAAGAATAAATCTTATAACTCAAATTTCTAAACACGTCCTTCTTTTATTATGTACCTGCTAATTTTGTGTCTCATTAGGAAATATATATAGCTATTTAGAATTTTGGGATTGGGGCCTCTGCTGCCCCAATCACGTTGCCTTCTTTGCTGTCCTTATATATTAGGAGTTTTCTTAAATGTATTTTTTATGGTTTTTTAAACCATTAGATTTTACATAAAATGAGTGAAATTTTGATAAATTATGAGTCAAAAATGGATTTTTTTTAAATTTTTCATTTTTCTAAAAAATCATAAAAAATTAAAAACATACCCATTTTTTAGTCATAATTTTACTCATTTTATATAAAATCTAATAGTTCAAAAATTTAAAAATATCTCAAAATATAAGAGCAGCAGGATTGGGGCAGCAGAGGCCCCAATCCCCAGAATTTCACATGCGTCTTCTAAGTCAATTCCTTCAGCCGCTGATGGTACATTGCCGAATATTTGGATACAACTGATCATTCCGACATGATTTTTTTTTTTAAAAAATAAACTATGTGTGCAGTATTTATGGTAAACATTGTTTCTTAAAATTTCGTCATTAATACTTGAATGAAAGGTCATTTAATTTATAACTAAATAAATATCATTTGGTAGCTAAATTCTTCAGCTGTCTTCTTCAGTTTGAACAGGTAAGACTTTGCGTGAATGTTGGGTCAACTTACCAACTACAGATTGATTATCTCTACTTTTGAATTTCTTATTTAACCCTTATCTTCTTGGCGTGATTTCTCATTACATCACCTCATTTTAACTCGTGTGATTGTATTTGTGTGATATATATCCACACACACACACCCTATATATAGATTGATTTATGATAGTCTTATTTCAGCACTTTTCCGGGTTTAAATACATGAGATACTCCGCCCGGTCAAAAATATACAAGGAATAAAAAATTAAACCAATGAACCGGTCATGGTATAGATTCAAGGGTCAATGGGTCAACCGAGGTCTTATCGGTGGTTAGACCAGCCATATTAAAATATTACAATTTATTAGTAGCAATATATATATTAATATATTTTTAAACTTTTATAGATAAAAATGAAGATCTTAGAAAAAAAATGGTTAAAATCTATTAATATTAGTTATAATGCCTATACTTATACAATGATATCTTCTTTTCTATAATTATTATATCTTTTTAAATAATTTTTTAATCATCTTTCTCTTTTTTTTTTATTCTTTAACTACTTATCTCTTCATATTGGTATTCAACCTTTCATTTTTTCCTTCTAAATAGCGCAGGATAATAGTTAGAAGAATAAAATAATGAAACCAGTCCAACCAGTTAAACCACCGGTTTTAATTGGTTCAACTTAGTTCACGGCCTCATGGGTGAATCAGACCAGACCACTAACCGGTTACCAGTTTAACAATCCGGTCCGGTCTGATTTTTTATACTATGAAAATATATATACGATGTCACTCTCATATTTTTTATAAGAACCTAAAATTTGAATTGTCTCAGTCTTTTGTATAAGAGCCTAACAAGAGTTTTCTATATATTTAATGAGGTTTTTCCATTTTTTTCCTTAATTAATTTTATATATTGCATTAATTAAAAGGTTGGTGATATTTATATTCACTCTATTTTTTTCTCTTACTTGGCCCTTATAAATAAAGGTATACTTGGTAAAAAATTAGTTTATTTTAGAGATACTTATTGTTTTTAACTAATTTTAACTACTTTCTTAAACCATGTAATTCTGTTATCAAGCTCTTATAAATAGAATTAGAGGGAGTATTAACGAATTTACACCGATTAAAGAATATTAGTTAATTCATTTAATATATCTTAAATGGATCAAATTTATTTATTTTACTCTTATTAAAGAATGTGCTTTTTAAGGACCACTTTGGTCCTATTTATAAGTCCTTTTTGGCAAAAAAATTTGGTCATATTTATAAGTGTAGTTTTAGTGTAGTAAATGAGATTATAACAATTTTGCCTATGTTTATTGTATCAATGAAGAAATAATTTAAACATAGATGGACAAGAAATAGTTGAAATGTACTCATTCATAAATGAGGGCATGGTTGAAAATTTATTTCATAATCATTCAGTTAACTACCTCTTCTTAATATATGAGATTTAGTTAAAAGAGACTTATAAATAGGACCAGAATAGTACTCATTTCAATTAACTACCTCTTCTTAAGAAAATTAATTTAGTTATCAATTTATCATTCCAGTCCCTATTATGAGTTCCTTTCAAATTTCAATTAATTCTCACATACTTTCTCTAATTCTTATTATAAGATACCAACTATCAATTCTCACAAACCGATAAAAACAATTAAAAGCATTAAAGTTATCCTAAATCAATATTTCCCTTACTAACTACACTAAACTCAAATATTATACTCCTTCTGGCTCACAATATATACAAGTCACTTTGAGAGCAATTAATGTTAATTTGACAGTTTTATCTATATAATTAATGTTTAAACATGACTTATTGTATTTTTCTCTCTCCTTTAAAACCTCACTTAGTATGGGTAAAGTTGGACATTCCTTTCAATTTAAGATAAATTTAATGAGTTAACTACTATTTCTTGATTTTGATGAATTAGTTGAAGTAACTTATATTGTGGATCGGAAGGAGTATTAATTATTACTTTTTCCTACTACCCTTATTAATTATGGGTAGACATGGAAAGATAAATTAAATGTTCATTGAAAACTTGCAAGTGCATTATAAAAAGGACCAAGAATACTTGTTACTTAGTTGTAATTAGTATCTTATATTAAGGACCAGAGGGAGTACTATACTCCCTCCGATCCTATTTATAAGCAACTTTCCCTTTAATTGTGCAAAACGAACTGGTTGTTAAAGCAATAAGTGTGTAAAAACTATCATATTTTTTTCCATGTATGCCCCTATTTATGAAAAGAGTATATGAGAGAGAATGTATAAAAAATATAAAAGATAGTAAAATATATTTTTTTCTAATACTTTGTTGATTTCATCCACCTAGTGAGTTAGAACAACATCTCCCCCCCTAAATATAACTCTTGGTGTGTGTGATAATTAATTATAGATTATATATTTAATAAAGGTAAAATAGGAAAAAGAAACTTACATTTTCAGACATAAAGTGAAAGTTGTTTATAAAAAAGACCAGCCCCATGAGAAAAAAAATTGCTTATAAATAAGACTAGAGGAAGTAAATGATTGTCAAATTATTGAATGGCTTATATTAGTAAAATTTTTTAAGTTTACCCTTATTAGAATTTTTGTTTCCACATTGACAAATCGTTCTCACCTCTCTCTCTCTCTCTCTCCAACTAGAATTAAATAAGGGTAAAATTGAAAAATAATAATTAAAGGTGTGTGTGATAATTAATTATAGATTATATATTTAATAAGGGTAAAATAAAAAAAAAGAAGCTTATATTTTTAGACACAAAGTGAAAGTTGCTTATAAAAAGGACCAGCCCCATGAGAGAGAAAATTAATTATAAATATAATTGAAAAGCAGTTTACTCGAGGAGTGCCTCAAGTAAAGATGAAGCTTACTCGAGGAAGGCCTCGAGTAATATCGGAGTTCAGATTCTCAAATTGATGAAAAATGACTCAAATGTGATCAAAATGGATTATAAATGATCGAGGGAACATCCATGGATAATTACTATATTATTCATGTCAGGTACGCAATTTAAATGAATTATTTTAAAATTTTCTGTATGAACACCCGAGGAAGGCCTCGAGTAAACTTGAAGTTTACTCGAGTAAGGCCTTGAGTAAAGTCGGGGTCTAGGTCTTTATCTGTCGCAAACTCGGTCATTTTCACAAAATCTCCTCGAGTAAATCACTATTCTCTCTCACAAAAATTTTTCACAAGTGATTCCTTGCTTCATTACCGTCAAAACCCAACCATTTTCATCCCTAGAAACCTCCTACATTGTTCAAAATCTCTTTGCCCTAAAAACGCGACTTAGTCTCTGTTTTTCTGAGAATTTCAGTTTTCTCAATCCTTCAAGATGAGAACCAAAAATCTTACTCCCATAGAATCCTCTGATTCTCAACAACATTCTGATCCTCTTTCCTCTCCTCCCAAAAAGAGAAGAAAGTTAACCCCGAGACCAAAAGCTAAAATTCCTCTTCAACCTCAATCACAACCTAAAGCCAAAAGTGTGGTCATTAAAGAGCCTATAGTGACTAGGGCTCAATCCAAAAAGAGTACATCTACTGGAAGAGGCAAGAGTGCCAAATCTCCCTCACCTCCTCACTCTGATTCCTCTACCCCCTCTTTCACTCCAAAGCCTCCCAAAAAGCCTAAATATGATAAGAATGTGGCTAAGGCTATGGCTGGGATCATTGACCAAATGGAGAAGGGTCAATCTTCCAAGAAGTCCAAGGTACCAGAAGCAGAGATCACCAACCCACCAAAGGGGTTCAACATTAGCAAATTGGTGGAGTCTCCCAAGTATCTATCCCAATTCTCCAGAAGGAAAGTGTGCAAGACACACTATGTTGATCTGAAGTTGCTTCAAGAGGTAGTGAAGTATGACCTAAGTTCTTATCTAGATCCCTTTATGCCCTAGCTTTCTATTAGATTACCTTTTTGTACTAAAGTAATCACCCATTTTTATTGCAACTTAGAAATATTAGATGAGCCTAACCGAACCTCAGTAGAGGAAGAAATGACCACAACTGTGAGAGGCCAAAAGATTTTAATTTCACCATCCAGAATTAACTTGTGGTTAGGAATATAGAACCCCCCAGATGATATATATTTTGAACTTGAGCCAAATCAAATTTTCACTATTCTCAAACCCGGTGAGTTAGTTGGCCCACTAAACTTTAAACCGAGTGATATGTGTGATCATCATAGGGTTCTTTGGTACATTTACTCTAGGTCCCTAGTGAACAAAGCCAACAATTACACCCATTTCTCTGATAGGGACTTTAGGTGGTTTGCTTCACTGCTTCTAAAGGAACAGAAGGATCTGGGAGAATATATTTTCTCGGAGATGAAAAGGTACAAGGTGGATGGAAAGGCTACCACACCAATGCCATATCCTCAAATTGTGTCTCTAATCCTGAAAGAGAACAAAATATGGTATTTGGATAGCAAGGAGACAATTGAGAGGTTGACTCCGGTTGGGAGAAACCAGATAGGGAAATTGAATATTGAAATCCCTCTCAAAGGTCCTCTGGAATCTGGATCTAAGAAGAAGAGGAAGACCACTGAGGCAGAGACCAGTAGGATGGATAACACTCAGTCATCAGCTCCAGCTGCTACCACATCATCGCCATCCTTCCTCAATACCACTCTCCAGCACTTCATGGAGAACATGCTCAGAGGTTTTCATGTGGACATCGCCAACACTAATGCAGAACTGATAACCCACATGAATACTAAGATGGGTGAGTTGGTTGATAGAATGGACAAGAGGCATGAGGAGTTGCTAGCAGAGCAACGTGCACAGGGAGAGACCTTGAGGCTGATTCTGGCACGGTTGGACTCTTTGGGTCCTGGACCTTCTGCCGGTCCCTCCTCTTCTGCACCACCACCACCTCCAGTGATCCCTCCTTCAGACACTCCTATTCCTGAGGCTGAACCATCTACCCCTCTGGTCTCTGATCCACTTGAGCCCCAAGGCAAAGATATCCTATTTACAGTGGATGATCCTGAAACTCATGAGACCACACATATCATTATTGATGATTCACCTCCCAAACCTCAGCCAGAGACCGCTCCTAAACCTATTCCCTCTCCTACCCACACTGAGGAAATATCTCCCTCTTCCTCACCTGAACATCATACTCCTGAGGCTAAGACTACTCCTGACATTCATATCACTCCCTCAACCTCTACTTTGGTGGTTTTCCAACCTTCACCTCCTGGCGATGACATCCATATCCCTCCAGTTCATCTGCCTGACCCTGTGCCCTCTAGTTCATTTGATTCTTTGGACTCAGATGATTCCATGGTCTTTCCAGTGACACCCATTTCCATGGTCAAGCCTCCTAGCCCTCCACTTGATTGATGAAGCCAAAAAGGGGGAGAAGCTTGAGAGTGATTTTGTGAATGTGTCCTAGCTTATTTTGGGGTATTTGGGTGTACATGGGATTTTAGGGAGCATTTTGATTTCATTTTGAACTTTATCTTGTAATTTGAAAGTTTTAAGTTTAATGCAAGTATGTTATGCATTTTAAGTTCATTAAAGTTTTGAATTATGATACATGTTTGGACTAATGAAGTTGTTGTGAATGTAAGGTGTATGCTATAAATTCAAACTTAATAAGCCATATTTAATTAAGAATCCAATTTGAGAAACATGTCCAAAATCACCAAGTTTTGTCATCATCAAAAAGGGGGAGAATGTTAGATCCCATGTTTTGATGATAACAAAAGGATGGTTTGAAAAGGAAATGATTAATAAACAAGTTTGATCAAAGTAATGACAGGAACAAGCATCACTTGAGGTAAGCATTGGAGGAATGAAGAAAGGCCAAGAAGAGAAGCTGAGAAACTTGATGAGAAGCAAGTTTTCTAAGGCATTACTCGAGGCGCTACTCGAGTAATGAGACAAAACTTGAAGTAACCAGAGACAACTTCCAGTAACCTGCCAACGTTACTCGAGTAGGTACTCGAGTAATAGTGTAAGTATTTTTAAGTTGCTCTCGGCCTGCCAATGTTACTCGAGGTGCTACTCGAGTAACCATGTGAGAAACTTTCAGTTGCCTTCAAGTTGCCAATGTTACTCGAGGAACTACTCGAGTAACTCTGTTTCTGAAAATATGTAACTCTCGGCACTTTGTACCACTGCCAATGTTACTCGAGGAGCTACTCGAGTAACATACTAAAGTAAGTGGAAACTTGAGGTTGGTACCCGAGTATGCAAAATATTTTCAAGGAAAACCTCAAGCCATTACCCGGGTAAGTCATGCACAAAAATATCAGTTACTCGAGGTGGTACTCGAGTAACCTATTCAAAAATAAGTGCATTACTCGAGTCAGTACCCGAGTAATGAGGTAAGTGCTCTCGGCATTTAAATCCTGCCAACATTACTGGAGTAAAGCATTGAGTAACTAAAAGTTTATTTGAAGGTTTACTCGAGTTGGTACCCGAGTAACTCATAAAGTTGTGAGTGAATTACTCGAGTAGGTACCCGAGTAAACATACATTTCCAAAGGTTTGAAAACTGGTTATTCCATGCACTACCCGAGTAATCTTGTATTTATTTATTGACTTGCAGTTGATCAAAGATTTCCCGATGATACTCGAGTAAGTACTCGAGTAAACTTCAAAGGATACTTGAGTAGCTACTCGAGTAAGCAAACCCAGAAATTCAGAAATCATTCCAACGTTCATTATTTTGCTTCCTATATGATTAACCTTTTATTGTATTAGTATTCTGAGCATATCCACAGATAAATAATGAAGAGATCTTACCAAATATGGAAAGTTAAATGCAACGTTCAAATGTCAGCGACAGCCACCTACCGCAAACGCATGTCTTTCAAAAACTAGAAAAGTCAACAATGGCTGTGCACGCTCCAACGGGCATGAAGAAAAATGTTCCAACAATCATTACCAACGCATCTATATATACGGAACATACAAACAGAGAAGAACAACCAAGAACATACACACGAACGTATCATCAAGTTCACTACTCTGTTTTACATCATATTTGTATTTCTATGCTTCAGTGATTCTTATTCACTCTGTGAGAGAGATATTTCATTCAAACTCAATATTTATTATTGAGATAACTTAAGGTTGTGAAACCTTGAGTTGGGATTGGATTACAACTTGTAAGGGGGAGCGAGTGTCCAGGAGAAGGAACTTGCTTGTACTGAGGTGCCAAGAGCCCACTGAATCTTGGAAGTTATAGTGAAACTCTCAGAGAAGCTCTGAGGACTGGACGTAGGTCAAAGTGGTTGTGGCCGAACCAGTATAACTCCCGGTGTACACTTCGGTGATATTTCTCCTTACTCTTTACTGCTTTATATTCACCGTCAAATTCTTATAATTGCAACGAAAATTTAGTATCACCCAATTCACCCCCCCTCTTGTGTGAAACGCTTGCTCTTACAACATCAACTCAAGCAATGGCAATCATTGCTCATGCTTTGCTCAAGGACGTTGATGATAGTAAGGAAACCTGGAGCATTATTGTTAGGGTACTTAGGAAGTGGACAATGGCAAAGAAGGCCTTACCATTTGATGTCTGGAAAGTCAGTATGATCTTAGTTGACAAACAAGTAAGTATCTAATGTAGTCTTCACATCCACCAATTCACTAAGTGAAAATTATGTATTGCTTATATTTCATCTAATTATTTGCAAACAGGATGATCGAATTGAGAGTTCAATTATCTAGAGGGAACAAATCCGTAGGTACATTGAGGATTTAAAAGAGGGTGAGGTGTACCGATTTGAGAACTTTGAAGTATTGGCCAACAATATTGACTACAAAACATACTCACACCGTTGGAAGATTACGTTTCACGCTAACACATTTTTTTAAAAAACATGAGTTCCAAATCCCTCTTCATGATTCAACTTTGTCTCAATCAATAATATCACTAGCGGTGAAGCCACACATGAAAAGCTAATTGGTTAGTGTATATTTCTACCATGTTTTTTTTTATTCAAAACGCTTTATTCTAACCTAGACGACAAATTCATCCAGATGTGAAGGGCTACCTCCAAGCATTTGGGAACTTAGTTGATCTAAGGAGAGACTTCGGCACGAGGAAGAAATTGGGTTTCACAATTGCAAATCATAAGTAACATACTCTCTAGATTTAACATTAATCAATTCATGCTATTAATATCTACTTTCATGTTAGTTCATCATAATCATATGATAACATGTGCAGTGAAGTACGTGTCAACTATCACTATTTGGGGAGGTTGCAGTCAAAGCCTTTGAGAACAAAATGGAATATCTAGATGTGCCCACCTTAGTTGTCTTACGATTTGTTAGGATTACAAAAAAAACAAAATTATTACATGTATCACACATAATCATATGGACGGCATCAAGATGTTAATACTTGATTTAGACAATAAACCCACCAAAAAGACAACCACTGTGATTTATTGAGAAATTTTTCAAAATATTATGTAAGATTCATTTTTTGTTGAAAGTTTCTTTCAGTGATATATTTAGTAAAAAATCAAAATTGTAGTCATTTTACCTCTGCTTTATCAAATTTTATCCCCTACATAGCTTTCTATTTATTAATTTATTGACACTCTGTTGGCACACCAAGGCGTAATAAATTCTCCAAAAATATGTTCCCTCAAAATGTGATATATAAGCATGATTATAAACACCCTTTATGCATTTTTGAGCTGAAAAGTTAATTTTATAGATATACAAATAAATGCATTATAGTCATAAAAAAATAATCCTGCAATCTACCATTAATCAGAATTCACGTTCTCGTGCAACACACGGGGGTTAACACTAGTTAGCCAATAAAACCCCACACAAAAGAAGGCCTCATCAGCAAATTATTTATTAATTAAGACGGGCGACATAAAAGGCGAAATAAATGAGATTGTTAAACACTCAATTTTTATATTAATTTTTTAATAAAAACCTTAATTATTATTCTCGTGTTTTTTTTTTTTGAAAAAGAAACTAAATATAAAAAATTGCAGTAAACAATGTTTCTTAAAATTTCTTGGACAGTTAATATTTAAATTTATATGTATAAAATTTTGTAAAAAATGACATACAGAATCATCCATAATAAATCATTTTGTCGCTCAATTCATTGTCTACCTCGTTGCTGTTTAGGTTTTATAGGTAAGACTTCTTTGACTGTTTGGTCAGCGTACCAATTATTTTCAGGGAGAATTACACTCATATCCTAAAGAAGAAGAAAAATAAAAAAAAATGGTCCTTATAGATTGTAAAATAAAAAAATGGTCATATGGAGTTGTCAATACAGATTTCTGGAGTTGTTAATAAGTTGTCAATATATGTTTTTAGAGTTGTTAATAAGATCATTTTTTCATTTTGTAATCTATAGGAATTATTTTTTCTTCTTTTTGGGACTTAAGTGTAATTCTCTCTTATTTTTATATAAAACAAAACTTATCAATTATTGATTTGTCTACTTTGAATTCTTAATAAACCCGTACACCTTCTTGATGTGACCTCAAATTATTGTCTCTAACTCAAAATATTAAGTTTCTTTTAAAGATATGGAAAATTTTAAATAAATATCGTTTGAATTTATAAAAGCTCAAAAAATCTATTAATACAAATAAATGAAAGAGAGGTATGGTGACAAAAATCAAAATGAGATTTTTAAATATTGGAGATTTTACTATAATGTCCTTCAATTTTTTAAATTGAAAAAAAGAAAAGAGCACGTGGTCGAAATACCACCGCAGGCCAACCGACAAATTTAGCCAATACAGCTCTGACGGCTAGAGTTTTGGCGCTAAAAAGTAAAATTGCACTAACGATGTAGCACTTTTATTCAAATCACACATACATTCACGGACATACACGTACGTTAATAATATTAACTGGGGCGCACACGCATATAACGTTTATATATCTTAATGAGTAAGATAATCCCAAGTCAAGGGCCTAAACACATGACCAGCTTCAGACTCTATCTTATCCAATTGTCCTTTTTGTAGATGCATGTAAACCACCCAATCGCCCTTCCCTGCCGGACTCGGCATCGGCATCACATAGCCGGCGTTTCCGCCCCACGGGAAGTGGTACGACCCGAACACCGGCCTCCCCCACCCGAAATCCACCTTCTCTTCTGGGAACCTTTGCCCTGATGAAATCACAAAAGCTGGCCCTTCATCTTCTTCTCCCTCCTCTCCACCACCGCCGACATATATCTTTGCCACCGCACCACCAGGGCGGTGCACCTCCACCCAATCTACGAGGCCCAGGAAATGCTCCTCCGTCACTGCCTCTTCCAATAACTCATGAACTTCGTCGGCCACCCAACTCAGCGACTTCTCTGTCAGCTCCCTCGCCGACTTCTCGCCGTACGGCAATGAAAGCACGTTTCCAAAGTAGGATCCCATAAGAGAAGCTTTCTGTTTGTCACCGCCATTGATGAGCCTGCTCCTTCCGTCCACCACAATTCCCATTCTTGTGGTGCCCATTTTGCCCTTGACACTCGCTGCAACCATCCTCCACAAGAAGGCGGAGAAAGACTCGAGTTTGGTCCGCTTCACGCCGCCGCCGACGGCCTTTGAGCCTGATGAGTTGGCAAGTGACTGAATGTGGTTGAGTTGGTCGGCGGTGATGTAGTAGATTCGACTGATGACAGGGTTGGATTCGGGTTTGGCACTGGGCTGCTTCGGTGTAGGCAGGTCAGAGACTGGGACAAACATGCCTTCGAGGGAAGGAGGGATGCGACCGGGCCGCCGTGGACTGAGGAGAGATCGGCGGAAACATGGGCGCGAGGGAAGAAGGGAGATTGTGTGCTTGATGGGCTGGGCCAGCTGGGCCCATGAAACTAGAAACATGTCGGCTGAGTATGCGTCGGCAATACGGTGATCGAAGGAGCATGCCACTACTAACCCACCACATTTGAGAAATGTAGCCTGCAATGTGCAGATTGCTATTAACTTTCCATTTATAAAATGTAACTGTAAAATTGTAGATATTTATATATGCATACTACTCTTTTTTAGCTAAATTACTAGGAAGAATGCATCAAAATTATAAAAAAAATTGAGCATTAATAAATCCATAGTCATTTTTTGTTATTTAATTTTCATATAGTTATGTTAATCAAGGTTAGGAAAATACTTGGATCAAATTTTTTATATTCATTGTGTCAACTATCAAGTTCTCAAATCATTTGTACCCATGTGTTATGTTTTTGAAATAATATCATTTAATTATAAATCCTTGAGAAAAAAATATTTGACATGTGGTCATGATTGGAGAATTGTGGTCCTTAAGATTATATTTGTTTTAGTTTGAATATGTCAAACATATAGCATTTATAAATTTTCATATTATATTTTGATTTAGACTTTACACAAGTTGAAGACCTAATTTTTTTTTTTAAATCATCAGGATACAATAACATGTAAATTGGTTGAAAATATAAAGTAATAAACATTAATAATTTTTTCAATTCTCATTTAAAATTAATACATTTGAGAGATCAAGTTATAAAATTATAGAATAATTATTTTTAAAATATGAATTATGTTATTAAAAAAGTAAAATAAACTACACACACACACACACACACACACACATTATTTTTCTCAAAATTAAACCTGCCTTAACCAAACTATGTATTGTATGGATGATAGCTCCTTTCAGTTTGTTGTAGGTTATGGGATAAAGCTGCCATCAAGGCATCAACAACTTGGTCATCTATCGTCATGGATTCGCTATTTATAAATTTAATTTAATTATATACGATCAGCTTATTTGAACAACTAAACAGGTTCAACATATTTCTCAGGAAGGGTCCCAATAATTAAATATAATTAAATATGATTATATTTAATTATATACGATCAGCTTAATTATTGCACAGAACTTATCCATTCCAAAAGTCATGATCACTACTTTTGGCTTATGGGAAAATATGGTAAAATAAGGATTATATGAATTGTAGTTAGTTGAATTAGTCATGATTATTAGGCTCTAGCAGGGTTAGACCTTATCCATGATTGAGACATTGTCCAACAAAGTAGTATAAAATTAAAGCCAATCATTGCTAAGAAGGGTCCCAATAATATGATTATATTAACAGTAATTATTAAGACAGCTTCACTAAAAAATGATTTTTTTTGGTAGTGTTTCATTCTTGCAAGTTTAATAATTTTATAATTAAAATATAATTCATCACAATCGCTTTGAATTGTAAGCTTTTGATTGATCTCACGGCTAGATTTGATGATATGTGTCTCCTAATTCCTATATTGCTATTATTATTTTTTTCAATGAAAACGTAGTAAGTTTTTTTTTTTTGGAAATAATATATAATGAGTCAACGACAGGTTAAAAAACATCTATTTATTGGTTATTTATTAAAATCATGTATAGGGTCCAAACTTCAAACTGTTCTGAAGTACTCACAAAATAAAACATGTTATTATATTGTAAAAGCTCCTAATTGTTTTTTTTTTTTATGAAACTGCTAATTGTTTGATAACCTAATAATGAAGGAGAGAAATAGATGGCTACGCAAATAAATCAATTTACAAAAATTAAGTTCCTTCATTCTTTAAAGACTACGCAACTTTGTTTTGGGGTTGAATACTACATATTAATCTGGATAAAATCACATAAAATGTTATCTCTTTATAAATATGAAAATCAAATATAAGAACGTAAGATTGTTGATTTTACGTTATAAAAAACTCAAAATTAGCAAACCAAGAAAGCTTATTTGTGTTTGAATAGTTTTTTCTTTCAAATATACTGTTAATTTTTAAAAGATCATTTGTTAAGATTTGAGAGGAAAAATTGCAAAACAATGTATTTTTGAATAGATTTTTTAAATACCATAAAATTTTCAATTATGTATTATAAAAAAAAAGAAAGCTAAACAAATATATTATAATAATTATCTCTATTTTTCTATAAAAAATAAAATAAAATTTATAGGAGATATTAATTCATAAATTTATTAATTATCATTTCAAATAATTATTTAATCATTTACAGAAAATAATTAGGAAAAATCTCAGAAAAAAGTTCTCAAAAATTTCAAAATCCTAAATCAGCAATTTGTTTTATCAAAATGAGTTGTGAATATCTTATCAAGTGTAGTCAATTCCTTATTAATGATAGAAATCAAACCTGATTTAAGATTTTGAAATTTTGAATGTCTTTTTCCGGGATTTTTCCAATTAATTATTACATATCATAGTTAGAATATGTTTTTCTTATAAGCCTCATGTTTGATCATTCTTATGATAATAATAGTAATAATTTTTTTTTTTTTTTAACTTGACAGTTGATGGTTACATGTATAGAAAAGACCAGAGTTAAAAAATATATGTCACCTGAATAGCAAGCACGCCATGTTTCTTCTGAGGTACCAACTTGCCTTCAATGGATTCATCAGGGTTGTACAAGTTGATGCTTCTCAGGTCCACGTCAGCCTCCGCCTCCACAAAATCAACCCCACGGTTGTTACAGAGGAGCTCCGGCTCACCGGCGGAGTTAGTCACCACCTCGCCGGCCAGGGCGTAGAAGGAAACCAGAGCCTCAGCCAAGCCCTTCTTCAGAGCCCCCACCACCGCAGTCCTGGTGGAGGCCGCCGCGGGCTTGTCGTAGCAGAATAAAACTCCGAAATCCAGCTGCGGCAGAAGGAGGTCCAGGTTGGAGACCGGAAGCCAATGTTCCTGCAATGGCAACACGGCAGCCACCACCTCCTCCTTCGTCACCGTCACCGCAAAGTTCTTCTCCACCGCTCGGTAACCTTCACTTCCCATTCTGATCAGAATAATAATTACGGCTTTTTGGAGAGATGAATAATAAGTTGGATGCTATCTATGGACGAAACAGGTTATCCTTTACATGGATTTATAAGCAATGAACCACACAGAGAGAGAGAGAGAGAGAAGGATAATACAAAAATATGTTACATTGGAGTTGGTGAAGTTCGTCGTTTCGACGTGGTCCTGAAAATAATCTAAAAGGAAATATGAGCATTTATATGGGAAAGATTTTAATAATGGAAACACTGAAAAGTGATGTTAATGTCTCACCGGAATTTATTGTAATATATGTTGATTCTAATGTAAATACGTGTCACTTCAATAAATTGTAAATCCTTGTATCTTAGAACTCTGACCTGTTTTTAATTATGTGTTTCATGTATGAAATACCAGCAAATAGAGGAAGTTTTGTAGAGGGGTTAAAGCAATGCATTTGGTTGACGACGTTATTAGTACCCTTTAAAGTTTTTAACCATTTCTAAATTTTTTGGTACAAGGAAAGTTTAGATAAATTGAGTTCGGGGGTTTTATCAAAGTCAGGCATACCTCCCAGTTCAAAAAATATTTATAAAAATATTTATAAATCATTTACCAATAAAATCTTCATACTACTGGAATTTGGACGTAGAACCATATATTATGAGCCAACCCTTTTAGTTGTGGGTGTTAACTGTTTCTCATATTTTGGATGGACCCATCATTATCATCCCTGGGCTGTCAATTTTGTTTTTTTATATTGGAAATTAGGAGAGTAGGTAAGGAAATATTAAGTTAGACTTTTCTATTTTTATGTGGCCCCTTTCTAGAAGTTAGACAAAATTTTTTAGCATATTTAAGCCATCCAATGTTAGCTTAGATTAAATAGAAGGAGATATACGTGGAGGTTAAGCTTTAACTCTCATTATTTATTTTTTTTAAAAAAAATTGTAAGTATAATTTTCATCCTATATATGAGCACCTCACCTCATCCTAAGAGTTATTAAAAAAATCCTTCATTCAATTTTCTTATTTTAGGGTATATATGTCTCAGCATCGATCACTCCAGCAAAAGCTTATTAATTTTGTGAATTAGGGAGGGCTTTTCATGCGATGTATATACTAACGATGTTGTTAAAACAATTAGCAATGTAAAAAAGACATTATATGTTTTTTTTAATACACCGAAAATAAAAACAAAACCTAAATACATTAAAAAAAACACCCGATTTCTGATGAAATTTCCGATAGAATCGTTTTTGTGGCAAATACAGACGGAATTTCTGACAAAATTTTCTGTGGCAAATTTAGCCACGAAATTTCTGTCAGAAATTTTTTGAAGAAAAATTCCGACTGAAATTCAGTCGGAAAGTTTTCTGAAGGAAAATTCCGTGGCGATTTGCCACAGAAAAATATGTGAAAAAATTAAAATTTATTAATTTTTTTAAAAAATAATATTTATAAAATTAAAATATTAATTATTAAATAATTCTATTTAACCTTAATTATTATAATTATATTATTATTTATTAGTATTATATTTAAAATTTTCTAATAAATTAATATTTATGATATTATTATGATATTATTTATTATTTTATTTTATTTAAAAATAATATATATGTTATTAATATTATATTTATAATTTTATATTAAAAATAATATTTATAATATTAAATTATTATTTATTAAGTAATTTTAATTAAAAAAAATTTATTTAAATATATAAATATTTTTTTACGTTTTCATAAAATTTTTCATTATTTTTAAATATATTATATTTAATTAATAATTAATTATTTGTATATAATTAATTAATTATATGTATATATGTTTATATATATATATATATGATAATATTATATATATATATAATAATATGTAAAATATGACACAGGTTCATTTCGGCGCAGCTAGCAAAGACTCGTGCGCGAAGGCGTCAAGAGTTTGAGGTCGCGGGTTCGAATGGGAGGAGAGGCACTTGGAGGAATTATGAGGTGCCGACACGTGGCAGCCAGGGGAGAGGGACACATGGCGCACTGAGGAGCAAACACGTGGCATTTGTAAATAAAGTTTTTTAAGAAAAATAGATTTTTTTAAAAAAATAATTTTTGAATTTTTTTAAAAAAAAATTTGCGGCAAAAACAAATTCCGTCGGAAATTCCATACGGAATTTCAAATTTGTTTGAAACACACCTATTAGCAACTGAATGGATTCTGTCCGAAATTTCGTCGAAAATGCGGTCCATCGGAAAAACTGATTCCATGGCAAATTCCTTTGGAAATCGGGTGTTTTTTTGTAGTGATACAAGAAAATTAGGAATCAACATGATAAGCTAAAATTTTCATCAGTAACTCTGAATTGAGAATTTGCAATCCAATGACTTCATCTAGAGTCTTTATTTACAAGAAAATCCGTTATGACATTAGCCTATCTACTTATATGGATTCAAAAAAGACATTATATGTTGGTTAAACTAAGAAAACGATAGACTATCCATATTCCATGTGGTTTAAATATTTATATTGCTCATACTAAAACTAGTCCAACAGTTCCAAGTAAATATCTCAAAAATCTAAAAACCAAGACAACTTGCAAAATAATCACATATTTGTGCTTCAACAAGTATTTCAAGGATCACTATATTGACCAACAATGATTAATTGAAGTGGTAAGTGGCCTCACCTTCATAAGAAGGAAAACACAAGTTCAAATATATGTGAAACACATTTATTAAAAAAGGAGATAATCTTTTGTGCTCTAAACCTCAAACAAGAAACCTTCCGTCAAAAAAAAATGAAAAAAACATCACCATAGCAACTAATTTAGTTTTTTAAGCCAACTAACCACAATCAAATCCAAACCCAATGTCATATAGTGAAAATTCACATAAACAACTCTCCAAAAATTTTAAACTATCAAAAACATCCAATCCAATTACAAATTCTGATGTAGTAAGACGCAATGTTGGTTTTTACACGGGACGCAGTTTCTTATGCTATTTTTCCTGTTTTTTATTTTTTATTTTTTTGTCATGGTTTTTTATATAAATGATGTAGTGAATATTTATTTTTTTATATTATTATCTGGTATCCGGTTTGAGGTTTGTAGTTGCCTCTCCTAACACAAGTGACTCCTCTATGATTCAAATTCAAGACCCAGAAGGATCTAGCAGGGCCTTACATGACCAAACCAACTCAAGTGTCATTGTCTTTTTTTGTTTTCAATTAATTACGTGGTTTTTTCCTTGAATCAACATAGAAAGCTGGCACATGAATAAAGTTATAATTTTTAGTAATACTAAGTACCTAGCCACACAAACTTTAATTTATATCACAAAATTCTAATTCTAATATGGTTAAATATTGTTCCAAAAACACACGTATTCATTATATGTGTTAATTTACTAAAATATTTATAAAAGAGTTTCATCCCTCCCAATTGATTGGGGAAAAAGTAGTCTGAACAGAGAATAATTAAAAAAATGAGCATATTATTAAATTTTATTTGGAAAAAAATTGGATTGCGTACTATTATAATTTAATTAAAATTATACACACACATATCAATTGCATAAACTCATATTATTCAATACTAGAGTCAACAGTATTAGAAAATTATGATGGTCACATTTTCTGTCAACACCCGTTTCCATTTCGATAATCGAATAGTAATAAAGATAGAATTCCATTGGCATGCAGAAAAGCATATTTATACTGATAAAAGTATTCGTTTACAATCTCAAGTCGTTCTTAGACAAAATACAGAATACAGCGAACATTTCAATGTTTACAGGAATCCCCAAAATAACTTAAGAATAGACTACTTATAACCATCGTCTTTAACCTTGCATCGAGACACGTGCCAATCACTTTTCGGCGTCTACGCCCTTGTCTTTCATCCCATTGGCACCCGCTGAGATGATTATTTTTTTAAAAAAAGGTGAGTTTCCGAGGAATCCCCGTAGAAATATATTATCATTCAAAGAAAATGTGAAAAAGAAATATGATATGAGCCAAGGTTTGCATCAATTAATGAAAAGTATAAAAACATCATCATCATGTATACATGTGTAGGGCCCAGCCCAACAATCTACACAGGTTGGACTTCCGCCAACTCTCAGTGTAAGTACACCCCGGCACTAAATGGCCCTCTCTAGATTTTCTCTCTCTACACATCCTCCTCTCTCTCTCTCTCTCCTTGAGCTCAAGATGTGTCTTCAAAATCATGGATTTCATGAAGAAGAGGAGTTTCGAGAAGGTCTTTCATGCATGCTTACAAGAAAAAGGCTTAAAAAACAATGTCTTTCCTTAAGCTTTCTCTTCTTCTCTCTAGATCTCCAAAACTTCTTCAAATCTCTCTCTCTCCTTCTTCTTTTCTTGTCTTGGCTGAAAGGAGCAAAGGGAAGGGAAGAAAAAGTGTTTCAATGAAATGCCTCACCTTTCTTGTGAGCCCTTGATTTCCAAGATTACATCTTGTTATTACACTTGGCAAATGGTTTCATCTCCGTCTAACTATATCATTAGGCTTTCCATTATATTTGAACTAATTTTTTTCCTCTTGGTTAGCCTCAAAAACCGTCCCCTTCTTGCTCTTCTAACCAAATGAGTTTTCCTCCAACTACACCAACCTTGCACTCAAGTAGTGTACCATTATCACCATTCCTTGTCCAAGAAGCAATACTCAATTGCAATTAGACATGTGCTCTTGGAAAATAAATTATAAACTAATATCATTCTATAGGATAATGACACTTGTCATGTTTAATTTCATTAATCAATTTTTCCTTCCATTTCTTTGTGCTAGGAAAAATTTGTTTCAACATTTTCCATAATTCAATTAAATGAATTATATATAATTCCTTCTAATTTCACAATTCTTGATTCATTCTATCAAGAATATTCCAATTATACATTTTCCTTTAGTTTCCTTGATTAATGGAAATTAACTCCAATTAATTGGAAAATAATTAATCTTGGGCTAAATTGGTAAAATTATGGCTTTGCTATTACCATTGATATCTAATTTCCTTTCTTGAATTTATTTGCCCATTTCTTCATGAATATAAATATTTCAAAATTCATAAGATCCAAATTTCATGAATATTCACCATTTTATTGAATTTCTCAATTAATTACAATATATTCGATGAATATAAAATTTGGGGTGTTACAGTTATCCCCCACTTAATTAAATTTCATCCCCAAAATTTGCTACACATGTACATTCATAAACTCCGGGTAACATTTCTTCATACTTTCTTCTATTTCCCACATAGCCTCTTTGGGTGATAACCCTTTCCAGATGATTTTAACGAACAGAATACTCTTCTTTCTGAGTTGCTTTTCTTTCTGATCGATGATTCGGCTAGGCATGACTTCGTAAGTCAAATCTTCACGCATTTACATATCTTCATACTCTATCACGTGTTCTAGATCAGGTTGATACTTTTCATCTAGGAAACATGAAATACATCATGTAGCCTGCTCATATTTGGTGGCAAAGTGACGCGATATACTACAAGCCTAATCTTCTTTAAGATTTCGAATGAACCAATGTATCTCGATTGTAGCTTCTTTGCTTTCAATGCTCTGCCAATAACCGTAACAGGTGATACTTTCATGAATACGTGGTCACCGACTTCAAATTCTAGAGGTTTTCATGTCGTATCTACATAACTTTTCTATGGCTCTAAGTAGCTAGCAACCTCTGCTTGATCAACTTTATTGCTCCGTTGTCTGATCAACAAGATCTAGCACTAACAACTCCCTCTCAGACAACTCAATCCAGCATACTGGCGATTGGCACTTCCTCCCATAGAGTGCCTTATATGGAGCCATCTGGATGCTCGAATGATAACTGTTGTTGTAGGCAAACTTTGCTAACGGAAGGAATTTGTCCCAGCTACCTTTATAATCAAGCACAAATGCCCTTATCATATCCTCAAGGGTTTAAATTGTTTGTTTTGTCTGCCTATCAGTTTGAGGATGATATGCTGTGCAGAATCGGAGCTTGGTACCCAAAGCTTCATGTACCGCCTTCCAAAACTTAGAAGTGAACCTTGGATTTTGATTGGATATGATGTTCTTCGGGGTACCATGTAATCTCACAATCTCCTTAATGTAGATCTTCCCCATTCTATTAGGAGAATAGTAGATACTAATCGGTATGAAGTGAGCTATCTTTGTGAATCTATCAACTATCACCCATATAACGTCATGGTTTCTGACCTTAGGCAATCTTGTCACGAAATCCATAGTAACACTTGTTAGATCTCATGTTTTGATGATAACAAAAGAATGGTTTGAAAGGGAAATGATTAATAAACAAGTTTGAACAAAGGAATAACAGGGATAAGCATCACTTGAAGTTAGCATTAGAGTAATGAAGAAAGGCCAAGAGTAAATGATGAGGAACTTGATCAGAAGCAAGTTTTCTAAGGCATTACTCGAGTACCTACTCGAGTAATGAGACAAAACTTGAAGTAACCAAAGGCACCTTCCAGTAACCTGACAATATTACTCGAGTAGCTACTCGAGTAATAGTGTAAGTATTTTCAAGTTGCTCTCGGCCTGCCAATGTTACTCAAGGAGCGACTCGAGTAACTAGGTAAAAACTTGGAGTTGCTCTCGGCCTGCCAATGTTACTCGAGGCGCTACTCGAGTAACCATGTGAAAAACTTCCAGTTGCTTTCAAGTTGCCAATGATACTCGAGTAGCTACTCGAGTAACTCTGTTTCTGAAAATGTGGAGCTCTCGGCACTTAGTACTACTGCCAATGTTACTCGAGGAGCTACTCGAGTAACACACTGAAGTAAGTAAAAACTTGAAGGTGGTACCCGATTAACTTGATATTAATTTATCTCATTTACCTCGAGTCCTTACTCTAGTATGCAAGTATTTAATGTTCTATTTTAAGTGGATTCCTCGAGTATGTACCCGAGTATGCAGAAATATTTTCAAGGAAAACTTCAAGTCTTTACCCGGGTAAGTCATGCACAAAAATTTCATTTACTCAAGGTGGTACCCGAGTAACCTATGCACAAATGAGTGCATTACTCAAGTCAGTACCCGAGTAACAAGGTAAGTGCTCTCGGCCTTGAAATCCTGCCAACATTACTGGAGTAGAGCATCGAGTAACCACAAGTTTTTTTGAAGGTTTACTGGAGTTGGTACCCGAGTAACTCATAAAGTTATGAGTGTATTACTCGAGTAGGTACCCGAGTAAACAGTTATTTCCAAAGGTTTGAAAATTGGTTATTCCATGCACTACTCGAGTATTCTTGTATTTGTTCCTTGACTTGAAGTTAATTTAAGATTTCCCGATGATATTCGAGTAAGTACTCGAGTAAACTTCATGTGATACTCGAGTAGCTACTCTAGTAAGCAAACCCAGAAAGTTTGAAATCATTCCAACGGTCATTGTTCTGTTTCCTATTTGATTAACTTTTCATTATATTAGTATTCTTAGCATTTCAACAGATAAACAAAACTCTGATCCTCTTTCTTCTCCTCCCAAGAAGAGAAGAAAACTTACCCCGAGACCAAAAGCTAAAATTCCTCTTCAACCGAAACCCAAAGGTGTGGTTATTAAAGAGCGTATTGCTACAAGGGCTCAATCCAAAAAGAGTACCTCAACCGGAAGAGGGAAGAGTGCCAAATCTCCCTCACCTCCTTCCTCTGATTCCTCTACACCCTCTTTCACTCAAAAGCTACCAAAAAGCCTAAATATGATAGGAATGTGGCTGCAGCTATGGCAAACATCATTGATCAAATGGAGAAGAGTCAAACTTCTAAGAAGACAAAAGTACCAGAAGCAGAGATCACCAACCCACCAAAGGGATTCAATGTTAGCAAATTGGTGGAGTCTCCGAAGTACTTGTCTCAGTTCTCCAGAAGGAAGGTGTGTAAGACACACTATGTTGATCTGAAGTTACTTCAAGAGGTAGTGAAGCATGACCTAAGTCCTTATTTAGATCCTTTTATGCCTTGGTTATCTATTAGATTACCATTATGTACTAAAGTGATCACCCATTTTTATTGTAACTTAGAGATCATAGATGAGCCTAACCGAACCTCAGTTGAGGAAGAAATGACCACCACAGTGAGAGGTCAAAAGATTCTAATTTCACCATCTAGAATTAACTTGTGGTTAGGAATAGAGAACCCCCCAGATGATATCTATTCTGAACTTGAGCCAAACCAAATCTTCACTATTCTCAAACCCGGTGAGCTAGTTGGCCCCCTAAATTTTAAACCAAGTGATATGTGTGATCATCACAGGGTCCTATGGTACATCTACTCTAGGTCCCTAGTGAACAAAGCCAACAATTACACCCATTTCTCTGATAGGGACTTTAGGTGGTTTACTTCACTGCTTTTGAAGGAACAGAAAGATCTAGGAGAGTATATCTTTTCTGAGATGAAAAGGTATAAGGTGGATGGGAAGGCTACAACACCAATGCCATATCCTCAGATTGTGTCTCTAATTCTGAAAGAGAACAAAATATGGTATTTGGATAGTAAGGAGCCCATTGATAGGTTGACTCCGGTTGGGAAAAATCAGATAGGGAAATTGAACATTGACATCCCTCTCAAAGGCCCTCTGGAGTCTGGGTCCAAGAAGAAGAGGAAGACCACTGAGGCAGAGACCAGCAAGTTAGATGACACTCAGTCATCAGCTCCAGCCGCTACCACATCATCGCCATCCTTCCTCAAAACCACTCTCCAGCATTTTATGGAAAATATGCTTAGAGGTTTTCATGTGGATATCGCCAACACAAATGCCGAACTGATAACCCACATGAATACCAAGATGGGAGAGTTGGTTGAGAGAATGGATAAGAGGCATGAGGAGTTGCTAGCCGAGCAACGTGCCCAGGGCGAGACACTGAGATTGATTCTGGCACGGTTGGACTCATTGGGTCCCAGACCTTCAGCCGGTCCCTCCTCTTCTGCACCACCACCACCTCCTCCAATGAACCCTCCTTCTGACACTCCTATCCCTGAGGATGAACCATCTACCCCTCTGGTTTCTAGTCTACCTGAGCTTCAAGCCAAAGACATCCTTTACTCAGTGGATAACTCAGAAACCAATGAGACCATACACATCACCATTGATGATTCTCCTTCAAAACCTTAGCCAAACCGATTCCATCACCTACCCAAACTGAGGAAATATCTCCCTCTTCCTCCTCTAAACATCATACTCCTGAGGCTGAGACTACTCCTGAGATTCAGACCACTCTAGAAGGAGAAACCTCTACTATGGTTGTCTTCCAACCTTCTCCTCCCAGTGATGACATCCATATCCCTCCAGTCCACCTGCCTAACCCAGTTCCCTCTAGCTCATTTGATTCTTTGAACTCAAATGATTCTATGGTCTTTCCAGTGACACCCATTTCCATGGTCAAGCCTCCTAGCCCTCCACTTGATTGATGAAGCCAAAAAGGGGGAGAAGAGCTTGAGAGTGATTTTGTGGATGTGTCCTAGTTTATTTTGGGTATTTGGTTGTACATGAGTTTTTAGGGAGCATTTTGAATTTATTATCTTGTAATTTGAAAATTTTTAAGTTTAATGCAAGTGTGTTAAAGTTATGATTTCATTTTAAGTTCATTTAAACTTTGGATTATGATACATTGTTGGACTAATGAAGTTGACTGTGAATGCAAGGTGTGTGCTATAAATCTAAACTTAATAAGACATATTTCATTTGAAAATTCAATTTGAAAAACCATATCCAAAATCACCAAGTTTTGTCATCATCAAAAAGGGGGAGAATGTTAAATCTCATGTTTTGATGATAACAAAAGAATGGTTTGAAAAGGAAATGATTAATAAACAAGTTTGAACAAAGGAATAACAGGGATAAGCATCACTTGAAGTTAGCATTGGAGTAATGAAGAAAGGCCAAGAGTAAATACTGAGGAACTTGATCAGAAGCAAGTTTTCTAAGGCATTACTCGAGTACCTACTCGAGTAATGAGACAAAACTTGAAGTAACCAAAGGCACCTTCCAGTAACCTGCCAATATTACTCGAGTAGCTACTCGAGTAATAGTGTAAGTATTTTCAAGTTGCTCTCGGCCTGCCAATGTTACTCAAGGAGTGACTCGAGTAACCAGGTAAAAACTTGGAGTTGCTCTCGGCCTGCCAATGTTACTCGAGGCGCTACTCGAGTAACCATGTGAAAAACTTCCAGTTGCTTTCAAGTTGCCAATGATACTCAAGTGCTACTCGAGTAACTCTGTTTCTGAAAATGTGGAGCTCTCGGCACTTAGTACTACTGCCAATGTTACTCGAGGAGCTACTCGAGTAACACACTGAAGTAAGTAAAAACTTGTAGGTGGTACTCGATTAACTTGATATTAATTTATCTCATTTACCTTGAGTCCTTACTCTAGTATGCAAGTATTTAATGTTCTATTTTAAGTGGATTCCTCGAGTACGTACCCGAGTATGTAGAAATATTTTCAAGGAAAACTTCAAGTTTTTACCCGGGTAAGTCATGCACAAAATTTCATTTACTCAAGGTGGTACCCGAGTAACCTATGCACAAATGAGTGCATTACTCGAGTCAATACCCGAGTAACAAGGTAAGAGCTCTCGGCCTTGAAATCCTACCAACATTACTGGAGTAGAGCATCGAGTAACCACAAGTTTATTTGAAGGTTTACTGGAGTTGGTGCCCGAGTAACTCATAAAGTTATGAGTGCATTACTCGAATAGTTATTTCCAAAGGTTTGAAAATTGGTTATTCCATGCACTACCCGAGTATTCTTGTATTTGTTCCTTGACTTGAAGTTAATTTAAGATTTCCCGATGATACTCGAGTAAGTACTCGAGTAAACTTCATGTGATACTCGAGTAGCTACTCGAGTAAGCAAATCCAGAAAGTTTGAAATCATTCCAACGGTCATTGTTCTGTTTCCTATTTGATTAACTTTTCATTATATTAGTTTTCTTAGCATTTCAACAGATAAACAATGAAGAGATCTCACCAAATAAGGGAAGTCAAAAGCAACGCTCAAATGTCACCGACCGTCACCTACCGCAACGTATGTTTTTCAAAAACTGGAAAAGTCAATAGTGGCTGTGCACGCTCCAACGGACATGAAGAAATATGTTCTAGCAATCATTACCAACATATCTATATATATGGGAACATCTGAACAGAGAGATACAAAAAGAACACACTTACGAACGTATCATCAAGTTCATTACTCTGTTTTTCATTGTACTTGTGATTCTATGCTTCAGTGATTCTTATTTACTCTGTGAGAGAGATATTTCATTCAAACTCAATATTTGTTATTGAGGTAACTTAAGGTTGTGGAACCTTGAGTTGGGATTGAATTACAACTTGTAAGGGGGAGCGAGTGTCCAGGTATAGGAACTTGCTTGTACTGAGGTGCCAAGAACCCACTGAATCTTGGAAGTTATAGTGAAACTCTCAGAGAAGCTCTGAGGACTGGACGTAGGTCAAAGTAGTTGTGGCCGAACCAGTATAAATCCTGGTGTACACTTCGGTGATATTTCTCCTTACTCTTTCCTGTTTTAATTCCACTGTTAAAGTTTTATATTTCCGACGAAATTTTAAGGTCACCTAATTCACCCCCCTCTTGGGTGAAACGCTTGCTCTAACAACACTTTCCCACTTCCACTTAGGAATCTCAGGGTTTGTCAAAAGCCCCAATGGTCGTTGATGTTCAACTTTCACTTTCTGACATGTCAAGCAACGAGCAACGAACTCAGTCACCTCTCTTTTCATCCCTGGCCAATAATATTGAGCCCTCATGTCATGGTACATCTTTATAGCCCCTGGATGTAAATTATACTTACTCTTCTGTGCCTCATCTAGGATTTGTCATTTCAGTTCTGGTTCCAGTGGAACATAAATTCACTTCTTGTACCTGACTAATCCGCTAGGTGACAAGTCATAATCCTGAGTTTTGCCTCTATCAATCATGCCTCTGATAGAAAGTGCTTTATCATTATGCAGTTGGGCTTCCTTAATTACTGCCCTCAGATCATTGTAAACTTGGCTTACTTCACTACCTAACAGAATCTGACTAGATAGATTTAAGTCTCTGAAATCCTTGATCAGTTTCTGTTCATAGATCATTATGGCTGCCACCTGCACTGATTTTCGACTTAATGCATTAGTGACGACATTAGCCTTACCGGGATGATACTTGATTTCTAGATTGTAATCCTTCAGTAACTCCATCCATCTGCGCTGTCTCATATTAAGCTTTTTCTGATCGTACAAGTACTTCAAACTCTTGTGGTCATAGTACAACTCTACAGTCTCACCATACAAATAGTGTCTCCAGATTTTCAAAGTAAACACAATTGTCGCTAACTCAAGATCATGGGTGAGATAGTTCAATTCATAAGGTTTTAGCTTACGCGATGCATACACCACTACTTAGCCATGCTGCATCAATACTCATCCCAATCCATGCCCACTGGTATCTGTATACACAACATACAAAAATGATGGATTTGGGATCATTAACACTGGTGCTTGGTTAGCCTCTGCTTCAACTCTATGAAGCTCTTCACACAATTCTCATCCCACACAAAATGTTGAGCTTTCCACATCAATTTTGTCAATGGTAATGCAATTATAAAGAAATTCTATATAAACCTTCGATAATAACCACCTAGACCTAGAAAACCGTGTACTTTAAATACAGTCTCTGGTCTCTTATAATTCAGTATTGCTTCCACCTTACAAGGATCAACAGAGACCCCTTGCTGTGAGACAACGTGGCCCAGAAACTTTACCTCTGAAAGCCAGAATTCATACTTGCTCAGCTTGGTATAGAGTTGCCTATCCTATAATACGTTTAACACAGTTCTCAAATGCTATTCGTGTTCAGCTTTACTCCGAGAATATACCACTATATCATCGATAAAGACTACTATGAACTGGTTTAGGTACAGACGAAAAATTTGATTCATTTAGTCCATGAACACAACAGGTGTATTGGTCAACCCAAATGGCATACTTAGAACTCATAATGCCCATATCTAGTTCTAAAAGCATTCTTCGATACATCTTCTGCTTTTACCCTTAACTGATGGTATCCTGATCATAAATTGATCTTTGAGAATACATAGGAACCAGACAATTGATTGAGCAAATCATCAATTCTAGGGAGTGGATACTTGTTCTTAACAGTACCTTGTTCAGCTTTCGGTAATCGATACAGAGTCGCAGGCTTCCATCTTTCTTCTTTACGAAGTGCACTGGAGCACCCCAGGGTGATACGTTGGGTCGTATGAACCCTTTCTCAAGTAATTCCTCAATATGCTTCTTTAGTTCTACCATTTCACTTGGAGCCATACGGTATGGGGTTTTAGAAATTAAACTCGCTCCAGGCCTCAAATCAATCGAGAACTCTACTTCCCTATCTGGAGGTAATCCACCGACATCCTCCAGAAAAACATTAGGAAACTCACTCACTGTAGGGATACTTTCCAAGGCTACACCGGCCTCTAATTGCATAGAGCAGAATGCCATGTACCCCAAACAACCTTTCTATAGATATCTCTCTACCTTAGCCGCGAAAGAAGGTTAAGAGTGATTTCTGTGTCAGCTTGCAGTTGTGGATTCAGATATATGGCCCTCATCTGTTTACAATCCAACAAAACACAGTTCGCTGTCAACCAGTTAATCCCCAAAATTACTTCCAACCCTTGCGGTGGCAAATAGATCAAATCTACGATCGATTTGTGCCCCTCAGTATTTACCACGCAATTTAGACAAACATCGACCATCATACTTAGTGTCTATAGGCGTAGATACAACCAAATCATATAGGGATTTTAGCACAGGTAAACATAACCATCTCACACAGTCATATGCAATAAATGAATGGCTTGCACCAGAATCATACATAACATGCACTAAATTACCGTTTAGAGAAATTATACCTTGAATTAGCTCCGGAGACTCTCTAGCTTCTTCCTATGTTAATGTGTAGACCATACCCGAAACTCTGGGTCTAGTCTCCTCCTATTGTTGTTTTTATGGACAATCCCATGCCATATGTCCCTACTTGTTGCAAACATAACAGACAAGTGGTTTACTTGGGTTTGGCTGAAATGGAATCCCGCTGCAAGATCTACCAAGGTGAAGTGGCTTTTTATAATGCCAACAAGTCCTGCTTTCTGAAGAACCTTGGCCTCTACAGCCCCAAGCTTGATTCAGCCTCTTAAGACCCCCTCCGGAATATCCACTCTGATCCTTTCATTTCTGTTCTAAGCTACCTCTTCCAGAAGTATCTTTATTCCCAGTTTACGTTGCCCAATTTGCCATGCACTTCTCAATATATCGGCACTCCTCTGCCGCTTTGCTGAATTCTGTAAAGTGTTGAGAAATTAGCCTCTCTTTGAACTTGGGTCTTAACCCTTCAATCATCATGTTTACATTCCACTCCTCATTGTCATTCATCTTATGATATGACAAGTATCATGACAATCGGATATGCTGAGCCAAATAATCATCAAAGCTCTCCCGAACTTGCTGTTTGATGCATAGGAATTTTTTCTCCTTTTCCCTTCTGACAATCACGAGAAAATACTTCTAGTTTAACTTTTCTTGGAATAGTTCTCATGTGATAGGAACATTTTTTCCTTTTAGGATAAGATCCATACCCTTCTACCAGTGATCAGCATCACCTTCCAGCTTGTTTATGGCTAACCTGCTTTCACTTTGTCTGGACATTGCAGTATATCGAATATTTTGTCCAAACAGGCCCCCTGAACATAGGTTGCTACTGTTTATTGAATCTGCTCAGCCAAACATGAATATCCACCTCGGGCTCTGGTGGTAAATCCCCTAGCGAAGGTTCTTCATGTATTTCTTCATAATTTCCCTATATAAACTTGTCCATATGATTCTCCAGGTGATCCTGCATTTACTATACTCCCTGAAGGTCAATTCTTATTTCATTCATGGTTTGTTGTTGCTATTCCAACATATCCAGTATTCGCTGTTGGATAGGGTCAGGCCTTGGTTCATCCTTGTTGTTACCATTTCTACCACACCCCCGGCCTCGACCTCTACCTCAACCTCTACCTCGGCCTCTTCTACCTTCTTCGGGTTGTATCATTTCCATAATTGACTCTATATGAAATTTAGAGAAAAGTAAATTTGGATACAAGAGCAAGGGCATTTTTATCATTTCATAAAAAGTCAGGGAACAAATATGTCATATATAGCATATCACAACTATTTACAGTAGTTACCAAGAAACATAAATATCATACATCCTACATACTACAGTACATGACATATTGTCTTTTACATACCCAAAATATCAAATTCATGAACTTTCTTTGTACCGTCCCAAAATACCGACTTTAGCTAACTCTTTCTCTGTCCGTCGACTCTGCCTGACTGCCCTTAACTTGTAATATGTGCCGGTCAGCTCCGATCACCCAAAATACACCACGTGGGTCCCATGTCAACCGATTTACATATGATCCGCTACAAGGGTGTTCACGTGACTCAGGAACTCCCAATTGTTCCTACTCTGACCACTCTCCACAATAAGGTTTTTCTGTCTATTCCAGAATGTTGTGTCCGGAAGAAACTCATAGTAGTATATACCCAGACCTCATTCATGAACCTTATTCCCAACTCTGTCTGAAGCCTATACATCGCTCCCACGCTAACCAAGAACATAAGGTATTGACTGCGGGGAGTGTCATGCTCTAGTATCAATTGGATGTATCAGCCCTGCAGGTAATACCATAACTCGAGATTCGACCGTAGGTTATGCAGCATAGGTACCGGCTCTATTGAGACTCACGGTCACTCGCCTTGTCCAATGAATTCTCCTCCAGCTCATAGTCCTAATCATATTCCTCTAGCGCATCTCTAGTCTCGCCAACCTCTGCCATTCCTAGAGACATCAGCCCCAACTCTGGATCTTATACTAGCAGTCTCGGCACGATCTTCCGTGTTGTGTAGTGCATATGTATACTGCCATATCCAAAGTAGTCGGTCATCGGTCTTCTGTCCAGAACACGGTAGTTCACCATCATCTCGCTGTCACTGCTAATCATGATCATCGGCTCACTCTGACCATCCATGATATCTTGTCGCCATGCAAACAAAACATATCAGTATACAATTCTGATAATGCCAGAACCACTTATTATCTCTGATACCAAAAATGTCAACACCCATTTCTATTTCGATAATCAAAGAGTAATAAAGATGGAATTTCATGGGCACACAAAAAAGCAAATTTATACTGATAAACGTATCTGTTTACAATCCCAAGTCATTCTTAGACAAAATACAGAATACAACAAAAATTTCAATGTTTATAGGATTCCCCAAAATATCTTAAGAATAGACTACTGATAACCACCATCTTTAAACTTGCCTCGAGACATGTGCCAATCACTTCTCGGTGCTACACCTTTGCCTTTAGTCCTACTGGCACCAGTTGGGATGTTCATTTTTTTTTAAAAAAGGGTGAAATTCCAAGGAATCCCCGTAGAAACATGCTATTGTTCATAGAAAATGCAAAAAAGAAATATGATATGGGTTAAGGTATGTACCAATTAATGAACAACAAAAATACAGCATCATCATGTATACATGTGTAGGGCCCAACATTACAATCTACACCGGTTGGACTTCCGCTAACTCCTAGTATAAGTACACCCCGGCACTAAATGGCCCTCTATAGGCAAACCATATTAATTAATAAAACTCATTTACACAAAATGGCATCCACACAATCACATAATTATGGCATGATGTGTGAAGGATAATATTCCTACCTCAAAGTTCTTTCAACCCCTTTTTAGTGTCACTTCCGGCTTCCGACTCGGTCCTAAAATATTAAATGTACAAGAAATAGGTCATAACCTATCCAAGTATCATTTTAGACTCTTCCATAGTATTTCTTGTGGTTATATTAGTCTATAGTGAAAATTTACCAAAATGCCCCCGGGACCCCGACCCGGCCCCGCCATATCTGGCCCGATGACATGTTTTCACAAAATTTTGACTAGGGCTATCCTGACATATTTTCACCCAAGGAATCCATTTCTGGGCTCAAAATTAGCAAATTTAGTGTCAAATTATAGAAATGCCCTTGACAGCCCCGATTTAGGGTTTTAGGGGCGTTTCCGTAATTGTGCTTTTTCGGCTTTTCCAAAAAGTGACCAACTATAACCCCACCTATTTTTGCCTACTGAATCCAATGGAACCATCTATTTCATGAAAATCCAGCTCCTTCCACTCAGGATTGAGGAGGGAAGGGGAGAGGAGGGAAAATTTTTATGAGTTGAATTTTAAAGGATTGAAGATGTGGGGTAATAAAACTTTAATAAAGAGAATATATAAGATAAAAGAGTAGGAAAAATTAATTAAACATTTTTAACCTCATTTCTCTAATTTTTTTTTTAAAATTCAACTAAAAATTTTTTTCCTTCCGCTCACTTTCCCTCCCCTCCCCTCATACCAAACAAGCCCTAAGAGATATAAAATTGATTAGGAAAAATCCTAATTAAATCCTTCCAAAATGTTCAAATCCAAATTAAGGCATACACTTTTAACAAATTCCTAATAAGGCGTATAGGCTTGATTAGTAATTTATGAATGTTGTTAAAAAACCGCAATTCCCCTTTATGGTTAATAAAAATTAAAGATTTTTATTTGCAAATTCTTATAGATTTTTTAACTCTAACACTAGAATCCACGTTTCATTGAAGCATTAGAATCTAAACTTTTAGCCGACTTACAACAAACAATGAAAGGTAAGTTCTCACTTCTCACAATTTTTCTTGAACCCTAATGTCTTATGATTTATATGAAATATATATGGGATGGTTGAAAAGTGAGCTCAACTGTTCATAACTGTAGATTCGGGGGGAAAAAAAAAGGATTTTCCCATATATAAACGATTTTATGAATAAGAATGATAATGTTGTTCATCATCTCATGATATTGACAGACCGCAACTGCATATTCTGAGGGAAAAAATTATCTTTGATTTGCCCATAAACAAGCGCATATTCTGTTTTGCTGATTTTCCCACAACTGTAACTCGTATGATAATTTTTTTTGAAATTTAAAGTTAATTTTGACAGATTCCTGCAAGAGTGACAAAATGCTAGGAGGTTCAGAAAATTGTATGCTGACAAGGAAGATATCTTTCTCCCTGATGTTTTCTAGGATTATACAAGTGCCAAAGTACTGACAATAGAATGGGTGGATGGAGTCCAACTAAATCAGCAGGAGGCTATAGAGAGGCAAGGATTAAAGGTCTTGGATCTTGTAATCCTTGCATACAATGCAGTCTTAGAAGCAAGGTCTGCCATAATTGGTCATGTTATTCACTTGGAGAGAGGAGACGAAGAATCCAGGGTCGTCCGGTTTGAGAAGGAGTTTTTACTTTAAAAAAAGAATGAGATTATGATCAAAAAAAAAAAAAAAAACACAAGAGAAAATAGTACAAGGACATATTGGTAATTGAATTGATTCAGAAATCTCTAACAAGGTCGATTGGCTTTATTAAGGATTTGTCAATTTAAATTTCAACATTTAGGAAGGATTTAATTACGATTTTTCCTTACGATTATTTGTATAGATTTAAAAGTTTATGGGGTTTGTTGTTAAATTTTAAATGTTAAAAAAATTATTATCACATGCTTCTAAGTTCGTGGCATTCGTATTTTTTAAGATAACAATCTACCCTTGTTGATAATCAAATTTATAATTATCAGAGCATGAGTAATTAAAACTTATGATATTAATTTTAGCCGTTAAAATTTTGTTTGATTTCCAAGATATTTTAAAAAATTGGGAGATGGCCTATAATATGTGTAACAAAATTTACATACAGATCAGTTTGGTTAAGGATGTAGAGAAGTCCAGATATCAACTTTCTTCGTCAACTTGTATCAAGTATTAACTAATATATATATATATATATATATATATATATATTAATTTTAAAACAACAAATTACGTAAATAATTTCATCTCTCTTTTAAAGAATATATCTCAGTAAAATAAAAAATCTCACTTAATTTATGATTAAGATTATTCCAAATCTGATTTATAAAGCCACGAAGTAAATGAGACAAAAAGATTAGGAATTATGTTATAGAAATGACAAACTGAATATATAGAAGTTTCGTACAATTTAAGCAATTGAGATAATTTCATTGTAGGGATTAATTAATGTAGATATACGGACATAAATAAGTGTGCTGTGTGTGAGTGACATATTTGCTTTATTCTACCGTGTCACATATGAAAAACAAACAGGTCATATTTGCACGGATTTATAAAGAGGGATAGATAATTAATATAACACTGTCCTCGAAAGTTAGTTCGTCGGATCCATTTGTCTATTTTCTCGAGTAAGAATATCTGGGGAATATGAACATAAAATAGTTCATTCGATCCAAATGTTGGCAAAACGAAAAAAAAGTTACTTCGATCCTAATAAATGAATGAGTTAGCTAGCTAGTTAATAAATTTTTGGGTGAGACTAAGGTATCCACCGGAGTGAGCCCAATGACTGATCTCTCGGATATCGTCAAGCCCAAGATAGAAGCGGCCCTCTCAAGCGGATTTTCTCTATACACGTCGTCTTAAGGATCAAACCCGAGACTAGAACGCTTAAGGGAACACAAGCCCCTTACCACTTGTACCAACCCACATTGGTAGCTAGTTAATAATTTGTTTGTTTGGAGATAATTGTGATTTCAATCTAATTACTGTTATGAAAATAAAAGATAATAGGGATAAGAGAGTAAGAGATGAGAGAAGGGAGAAATTTAAGAGACAGAAAGTGGGGAGCAATTTTCAATCAGTTTTTTCTGATCACATTGCTTTGTACAAAGACTCTATTTATAAGCCTCCAAGAGTCACCACCAGGATCACCACTAAAATATAATGAATGATACAATTAATACAAATGAATGTACACTATATGACCATTCGTATCACTCATGTATCTTAATGTATATTAAATAGTTTTTTAGTTTTCCAACTACTATTCATGACTTATGACTAGAATATGAAAGATCAAGAGTCAATAAACATCCACATACTTGATATACTTATAAGAATCACAATTTTTTTCCAAACTATATTCTTATGGAGGAGATATGAACATGATTTTTTTAGAAGAATCCTATTTAACTGACTATATAGGATTTTTCAGAAGTAAAGAAAGTCAAACACGCAGTTAAGGGAACATCTAAAAGCCTTACCAGATTAAGGGATTTAAGATTGCAGGAGTATAATATTTATCAGTACTGTTCTTATGTATTCTCGTATACTCAACAACTTGATTCAAAATGTCAAATCTCTCGACCAATTATTTCTTCTAAATATGGAAGAAAAAATAGTTATTTAAAAACTGCCATAAATTTTATGAAAGTTTCATTGAGTCTAATAAGAAAATTAGGGAAAATATAATTGTCCATCCATAATTTTTAAACAAATACTTATAGCTAATTTAAAACAATAGAGTAAGATTGAATTAATTTTAAAGATAAAAAATTACACAATTTTAAAAGAACATAAAATAAATTTATATAATTTTTTTATAATTAACAAAGATTTCAACTTTGGTTAATTAGTTTTGGTCTTATTCGATGCATATAATGGAACGAGGAAAAAAACAAGAATATGGCGATAAAAAATTATATTTGTAAGAAATATATCTTGTACTCCTAAATAAAAATAAATAATATTGTAAAATAAGTAAATAATAACATGCTTATATATAATAGATAATAGAAAAAGCATTTTCCATTATCTTCGAGGATATGAAACGAAGCCTTTGTATATTGTGACAGATCTTGTTAAGATTTACAAATATATTAATTTATGTAATTATTATTTTACAATATATATATATATAGCTAATGTATTTTGATAGCTCACGTATCATGACTAATTAATCTATTATATGATGGGAATGGATTTCG
Source organism: Inga leiocalycina (assembly GCA_963242795.1). Lineage (NCBI taxonomy): Eukaryota > Viridiplantae > Streptophyta > Magnoliopsida > Fabales > Fabaceae > Inga > Inga leiocalycina. The sequence goes on from OY725325.1 coordinate 64,031,020, forward strand.
ACCAAAATAATTGCCTTTGAAAACTGAGCTAGCAGACTCGATCGTTCAAATGGATTAAAACAAGGGCATAAAGAATATTCTCCCTCCTATTCCTATTATATGGCTTTTCTAGAAAACCTTCTTTATTGGTCCAGAGTATAAGTTAATTGGAAAGTCACGTATAATTATTTGCCAATTTTGTCTTTATAATTAATGATTAAATATAACTCTTTGTATTTTTTTCCTCTTCAGAACCTTACTGAGGGAGTTAAAATTGAAAAGTTTTATCACTTTAAACCGAATTTAATAAATTAACAATCATTCCTTAATTCATATAACTTATTCGATTGATCTTATTTATAAGGCATTTTCAGTATGCTTCACACACACTAAAAAAAAATCTTAAACTTCATTAACTTTGACTTAAAATTTAATAACTTTTTTAATTTTACCCCTATTTAATATACAGTACTTACATAATATCCCATAAGAATAAAGTCAACTCAGTATTAAATTAATGGAAAAATTATATATTCACAAGAAAAATTTAATGAAGTGCAGTATAAATAAGATAAAAAAATTTCTTCTCTCTGCCCTTTATAAATAGTACTCCTCCAGTTTTAATTATAAGACAACATTTGAAAGTTGATCTTAGTCCTAAATATAGGACAAAATTTTAATTTTTATCAATTTCTTCCCAAAATACCCCTTCTTCAATAATAATTAAACACAATAATAATTTAATAATGCACTTATATATTCTATAAAGTGAGTAATGCTTGCAACTCATTAATGTCACAAACACATCAATTCTGCTGTTTTTATAATCAAATAATTTTGAGCAGTTTTTGTCATATTTTTCCCAAATACCCCTACTAATACTTTCTCAACAATAATTAATTTTTATAACATTGTTTATATATTCTATAAAGTGAGAGATTCTGCTATATCCTTTGTTATTTTTAATAAAATAATTTTAAGATCTTTATGAGGATCACGCACACTCCCAACCTCCAAGAGTAGACCGGAATTTGATGAGGCAGACCGGCGACATCAAACTGTGTGAGAGCTTGGAGTAGTCAGTCGAACGTGTGAGGTAGGAGGGGTCAAACAAAGAACATGGAACCAAAGTAACATGATGTCATTCTAAATTTTAAACAGGGGTATTTTAAGAAAACAAATATAATTAACTAATTTAATTTCTATTCTTGATCTCTTCAAATTAAATAAATTTATCTTGTAAGTAAGACAGGAGGAGTATCATAGTTGTAGTTGAAAGTGTTATGAACTAACTAAAAGGAGTATGCATGCGTGTCTAAGACGTAATGATTAAAGGTGGTCTCTTTTTTAATACCAAAAACCAAAAAGTGGCCTCTTTTCTAACCAACATTAAAGTTGGTCACCGTCCATAAACAAAGCCTGGTGTTTTTCCGTTTTTGACCGACTAAACAGAGATCCTCGTACACAATTAATCTCTAGTCTACGAGATATGCAAAATATTCTCCTCCACTTTGAACCATATAATTTACAAATAGTACATCCACTCTTAACAAAAAATCTTCCAAAAGTTTTCAAGTATGTAGATATATAACCCCTCTAACCATCATTTACATATCTTCTTAAATAAATCTCCTAAACTTTAAGTTTTATGTGGGACAGATAATGAATAAAACTAATCTAAGGGACGTTCCTGGGTTCGATCCCAGGAAACGGAAGGTGTAAAGAATTTTCATTGGGAGCTCTCTCCTCTGGGGCGCCTCAAAGAGGTGAATTCCTGTCGAGCCTATCAAATTGGGAGCGCCAGGACTAGTCGGTTGTCGGGGGCCCATGTCGATAAATCCGGCGTTGGCGTTCAGGTTAACGCCGGATACCTGGAAGGTGGGTGCACCGAAGGCCAAAAATGGTCCATTGCATAAACCATAAAAAAAAAAACTAATCTAAGGGAGTTACATGCGCGTGAGAGTTTAATTAGGGAACTTCATTGCAAAGTTTCAAAGTTTATAAATGTTATCCATGCATGACAAAAAATTCAGGGGTTATGTATAATTTTGCCAATAATTGACTGTAAAATTTATTTTTTTTATACAGATAAATTTATATTTTACGTTGACATTTATTTGATAACAAGACTGGTAATTAAGGTATATTTTTAAAATTAAGTTTTTTGTGGCCGAAAAATTTAAAAACTTTTTAAATTAAAGCTGTTGTATTTTCAGGAAGATAATGTTTCTAAAAGACTAAAAGCACTTATAAAATCACTTATGCTTCATAAGGTCACATTCTGGCTGGAAGAAATAAGGTCACATCCCATGGTTAATTAAATAATTTATTGGCTGGTAAAAAATTAAATAATTTATTGATTTATTAATTAATGACCTTCTAATAAATGATAGAGTATTCCATTTCACATTATTAAGGTTTTGATTAACAGAGTAAAGTTTTAAAATAATTTTTATTTAAAAGGACAATTTCTAGCTATACTAATATCAATATGGAGCACATGGTATATATATGATGATTTTTTTTTTTTTGGCAGCATGGGATATAACAATATAATACAAGTTGACAAATTGCTTTTCGGAACACTTACGTAAAGACTTAAAAGCTTTTATAGCTTGTACACACGTATGAAAATATTATACATTCTAACTTCAAACAAAAAAAACTTTAAAAAAAAATGCCGCCCACATCCCACATGCGCAAACATATGTGAAATTTTCTAGTTGAATTGTACTATAATACAAGTTTGGATATTTAATTGCAAAAACAAAAAACAAAAGCAACAAATACAAAAAATAGACGTAAGTACCCTTAATTTTTGTTCTCGTTTGCACATTAATATAAAAATTTCTTTTACTTCCTTTTACTACGTGACGTGTTAATGGGAAACGTCATGCTTAATTAGTACTACGTTTAAATTTCGAAAGAAAAATTACATCCGAAGATACAAAGGTTAAGGTAACATTTCCAGGCATGTTTAGTTAAATAATTGTATTAATTTATTAACACTGACCTCTTGGCAGTAAATTAAATGTTATATTCCACATTCTTTCATGTCATGAACGATAAAGTCATATTTACATTTTTTATATAAAATTAAACTACAATTACTAAACTAAAATTGGTCGTCGTCGTCGTTGGTATTTTGATGTGGTCTTAATTATTACTAGCGGGGCAATTACACAGAGACTTCAAACCATACGAATCATGGAGCCTATGGTAAATTAGAGATAGTCCTAAATAATAATTAAAAAATTTACCTTAGTTTTAAATATAGATATCAATTTATTTGTCCCAAATTTATATTTTGCTCCTTAAAGTATCCTATTACTTGCATATGTTAAGGTATTTTCACAAGTGTATGTAGTTTTAAACTTCTAATATGTGTGATTAAAGAGAGCATTTTAAAAAACTAGCTCCTATTTATTACAAGTAATAACTAATTTAATTAATTTTTTAATATTCGTAAATTAACTATATAAAATTCTTATACTAATTAATCACCTGATGGGGTACTATATTATGTGGTTTGCATGACAATAGTGGAAAATTCACTTTTAAGACCGGTTAAAAAAGACATTTTAGACCAATTCTTGATCCGGTCTTGATACAGCCGGTCTAAAAAGTCTGCTACTTTTTAGACCGGTCTTAAAAAAAATTTTAAGACTGGTTTTAAAAATAAATATTTTTAAACTGGTTATCAGATGAACCGGTCTAATAGGTTCAAATTTTAGACCGATTTTCTAAAAAACCGATCTAAAACGTTGAAATATTAAGACCGGTTTTCTACAAAAGCGGTCTTAAAAGTATTACATTTTAGACCAGTTTTGCAGAAAATAGGTCTAAAATTTCAACCTTTTAGACCGGTTCTCTCCAAAACCTGTCTTAAATGTACTTTTCAGACCAGTTTTGGAGAGAACTGGTCTTAAAAGTTGAATTTTTTTTTTAAATTTTTGTTTAAAATATATACCCAGCAAGCCATTTCCCCTGATAAAGCATTTCACTCAGCAAGCATCAGCCAGTTCAACGACGTTCAAATAAATTTTCTTCTCTTACAGATTATATAACTAACATCTTAATGACATGTGAGAGACTCAAAACTCATTGAAACATATTAAAACTTAACTCCCTTGTGCTTAAATAGTACTGGCCGAAACAGAAGCAAGGAAAACAACCATGAATAATAAACTCACAATCATAGATAGAGTCATAATGCAAGGAAATCATACAACCATGAAAATGTTGTTTTAACCAAGTTCCTTATCTTTTCACTTACATACATATATCAAAGATTAAATTACATTAATGACAATACTATTATTTATTAGGGCCAAAATACTTTATACACACTTTTCTCAGGCTGATGATCACTAGCGGCCCTGGTTTCGGAGAATCTATACTAAGACGTACATCTCATATCCTTCATTTTCCTGTGACGACCACAAAAAATGTAGTTATATATATATACACCAATAACAATATACATAATTCAAATATAGTTAATCATGATAATTATTTTAGCTAACTAACCTTCAATGTAGTTTTATAAAGGGATATCCTCCCATATCCCTTCATGATGATCGTTTCTTGTGCCGTGTACATTGTCTGCTTCATCTTCTTCGTTCAATTTTGGTAAACCTCTAGAAAAAAAGGATTCTCAAGCAAATCATTTATTGAATGACTTTCCTGATTAATATCAACAACCCTTTTTCCTTGGAGAGCTACAGACCACATTTTATTTGCCTGATTAGTAACATAGAACACTTGTTTCGCTTGATATGCCATAATAAAAGGTTCATCTCTAAAACTTCTACTATTCAAATCAACCAATGTAAATCCCAACTGATTAATCATCACACCATTGTTGACATTATCCCACTTGCATTTGAAAATGGGAAGTTTAACTTTAACATAATCGTCTGGATGTCGAAGCTTTCCATCAGATATCCTCTCATCCACATGCCATCTCAAATGTCTTGCATCGTTTTCATTTGCAAACAAGCGCTTGAACCTTGGTATGATTAGAAGGTACCACAATAATTTTGCAGGAGCGTTCTTTGATTTGTACCTCGGGGTTTCACATATCAGACACTGTTGTTCCTCTTCATGCTCTTTTCTATACAATATACAATCATTAGGGCATGCATGGATCTTTTTATACTTCATCCCTAGTGGACACAATATTTTCTTAGCATCATAGTATCGAGAAGGCAACAAATTATCATCTGGAAGCATGTCCTTAAAAGCCTCAAGCATTTCTGAAAAATTCTTGTTGCTCCATCCATGCCGTGCTTTCAAGCTTACCAATTTCAATACTGCTTTCAACAATTGGTACTTTTTACACCCTGGGTACAACGGTGTCTCATCATCACTACACATATTACCATATGCATGTGATTGCTCAAAAGTTTCTTCTCCTACATCACAAATAATATCCTCTATCCAGTCATCCATATCCGTGTCATTATCATCAAAGTTCACTCCCCCCTGTTGAGATAAACTTGGCATTTCTAATTCTTCACTATGCCATGCCCACACTGTATAACTCTTACAAAATCCTTCACAAATTAAATGTGTATATATATCTGCAGTACTTAGTCGCTTTAATTCAAATATACTACACAAGGGCAATAAAACTTCCCACTACCATCATCGGCATTTCTACTAGCGAAGTCTAAAAAACCCCTCACTCCATTATCATATTCAACACTCGTTCGTTTAGCGTTTATCCAAGTATGATCCATATATATCTCAACACTTCTAGCACCCTATATCCAACAACAAAAGGATAGACAAAAAAAACAACAACAATAGAGTTTTAGATATTTCAACGAAATTAACAGGCACCATTTGAAACTAGTATTGTTTTAACAAACCAATAATACTAACAATAATCAAACAACCGCACTAAATTAAAACAGAGCATAGAGTGGTATTAATCCAAGCCAAATATCACAGGGATGTAATTAAAATTCAGAGCATATATCTAACAAGAATGTGCAGATTTAATTTTTTCCAGATTACGTTTAAGTGCTCAAAGCAACAACAAGAACCATTTTTTCATAGAACATTATTAATTATTGAACAACGTACAACTAAATAACAGATCGAACACTAACCTGATTGAAGACCAAGGAGTGAGCTTCAACCCAAAGTCATGGTGGCGTTGACTGAGGTTAAAATAAAGTCCTCAAATTCACGGCATTGATAAAGGGAAGTCAAGTCAGAGGAGAACGGTCACTGTGGAGAATAGAGGTGGCGGCGGAGAAGATTGATGGTAATCAAAGAACAACGACGACGAACACAGCAACAACAACAGTAATGACAGAGGAGAGTTGAGCAAATGAGAGACGGGACGCCATGGACGAGTTCAGGACAAGCACGGATAGAGCTCACAGAAAAATGGCAAAAAGAGAAGAAAGGGTTCATAAAGCGCGTGATTTGGGCGCGGGAGTAAAAGTACGGGCAAAAAATCTTACCTTTAAGACCGGTTTTTATTAAAAACGGGTCTTAAAAGAGGATAATTTCACATTTAAGACCGGTTTTTACAAAAATCGGTCTAAATGTAACACATTTAAGACTGGTTTATAGAAGAATTGGTCTTAAATGTTTTACATTTAAGACTGATTTTTGTAAAAAAAACCGGTCTTAAAATGTTAAAATTTTTAAATTTAAAAATGTTTTAACATTTAAGACCGGTTTACATAAAAATCGGTCTTAAATGTTAAAGATTTAAGACCGGTTTTAGCATAAAACCGGTCTTAAATGTTTTACTTTTAAGACCGATTTTTATGTAAACCGGTCTTAAATGTTAAAACATTTTAAATTCATAAAAATTTTAATATTTTAAGACCGATTTTATTTATAACCGGTCTAAATAAGTTTTTTAAGAACCGGTCTTAAAAGTTCAATATAATTACAAAACTGTTACTGCACAAATTTTTAAGATATTATCCGCCAAAACCTGTTTAAATGTGGCGGTCTAAAAATGTCTTTTTCCAAGTAGTGTGAGATAAATAATAACTTAATGTCAACTTTTCTTTTCTTTTCTTTCGTTTTTTTTTTTTTTGGTTCAACCACCTAATGTCAATTTTTCGCCGATTCTGTATTAATATATATTTGGATATGGTTAACATCACTGTCACGATAATTTTCTTAGTCTTATAGCATTATTATATTAGTAATTATTATTTTCATCCACCGACCACACCATTATCATTACCGTTTAATATTATTTTCAGATTCCGATGACTCAGGATAATTACCTCCATATTCCCGTTTTGGGAGCAGGGAAGGAAAGTTACTTTCAATAAACAAGGCAACAAGTGACAACAGCAACGTGGTAGGGTAGATAAGTTGCAAGAGTTGAGAGAGTTTTGGGAAAAATTCCACAATGATCCCCCCAAAAAATTTGCAAATACAAGTTTTCTTATGAGCAGGCAAATTCAAGTATACTGATTAGGAAAAAGCTGCTGCTTTTTATAAAAGAAAAAGGGGTAAATTATATAAAACCTGAAGTTTGGATCAATTACTTATTTATAAATCTTGATATTTAAAAATTTAAATTTAACTCCTTGAACTTTTGTTTTTTTTATAATTTAACCCCTACATTTAATTGTTCATTATCTTTTTAACAGAAATTGTTACAACATATTAATAAATGACATGTGGCATTCTAAGCGGCGTCCTATGTAAATTATTAATTTCATAAAAGCCTTTGAACTTTGATTAGTTATAAATAACCCTGAACTTTGATTAGTTACACATAACCCCCTTGACATTTGAAATTTAAAATTTAACTTCCTTAAATTTCTTATTTATATATGATATTAAACCCCATTTTGTTACTTTTATCATTTTAATAAATTTATTAAGATTTTTATTATCATTTATCAATTAAAATAGCTTTTTTGTATGGCAAAAATTAGAATAATAATATTTAGAAAATAAAAAAATAAAAATTTCAACATTTATATAACATTTACTTATTTCTTAAGATAATTGAGTATTAATAGTATAAAAATGTCATTAAATATATTCTTTGGATAATTGAGCATTCATGGTTTAAATATTACATTTGTGTTAAATGATAGCTATTGCCCTCGTTGATTCTCTATTAGTAATTCGCACACGCGCGCACGCACACACATATATATATTGAATTAAAGTTCAACATTTATTTTTATTATTTTTTAAATATTATGCTTTTACTTTTTGCCATACCAAAAAGTTATTTTAATCTTGTTAAATTTATTAAAATGATAAAAGTAACAACATGAGATTTTAATATTATAAATCAAAATGTTAAGAAAGTTAAATTTAAATTTTTAAATATCAAGGAGGTTATTTATAACTGATCAAAGTTCATAAAGTTATTTGTAACTAGTTAAAGTTCAGGGAGTTTTATGAAATTAGTAATTTACATAGGATGCCATATAAAGTGTCACGTGTTATATGTTAATTTTATGTGGCAATTTCCATTAAAAACATAACAGTGAGTTAACGGTAAGAATTTAATAATAAAAAAACAAAAAGGTTAGGGGTTTAATTTAAACTTTGAAATATCATGGGGTTATATCCAACTAATTCAAAGTTTAAGAGGCTTTTGGATAATTTAGCCCAAAAAAAAAAAAACCAAAGACACAGAGACCAACAGACAGACACCTCCTCTCAAATAACACAAGAAAGTTCTTTCTAAAACTTATCCTCATTTTCTCTGCATAATTATATTTTCAGCAACACAGATAAAAACCATAGCATATTTGCATCGCTAACTCTAATCCCTTTAGTATTTTTATTCCATATTTTATCTTATTTATTGTGTATCTATTATCATCATGTTGTCTATATCGTGTTCATTCCCAACTTGTGGATATTAATGCAAATATACTAAAATTAATGGCACGTTTGGTCTTTGACGTGCAACAATAACACCATCTATCACAAATTGATGAATACATTGAAGTTGAAAATTTTACTACTCTGGTACTTAATGTAGGATATAATTAGAGAGTTGATATTGTTCATCAATATAAGACTTATTTCATATATTTATTAATTATTTTCAAAATTAGCCCTATTTGACATTCACTTAACAATAATTAAATAGGAGGCATGATTAGTGTTACGCCCTTATGTTATTTTAACTTGCAGAGGAATATTAATGCATGGTTCTGTGGGCAATACAGAAATATCATAAATATATTAATAATATGTATATGATTACAGAAATTTTCCCATAGGGGTTCATACATAATAATTACAAACATTGTAGCCGCACAGGTTTCTAGGGTATCTAAACATATCTTAGTGAAACGGAGACATTTTCCTTCTTCATTCCACCAGTGGAATCTACTCGTACGGTTCTTTTCTTTGTTCCCAGCATATCTTCTGTCTCCTCCTGTCTAAATTGTTGGTAGGGAAGGGTGAGATTCGAGAGAATCTTAGTAAGAAAACTGTACCAATAGCAAGATAAGTGCTTAATGCATAATATGCTTGCATTATATAAGTCATTCTCACACAATGACATATATGCGTGCTCAATATTTCAAGTAACATACTTATGGCCATAGCATAAATCGAAACAGAACTTTAATCATTCATATATGTTTCACATAAACAAGCAAAGTATTAATATGCATCAATACACCAGTACAAATACTAAATATATGCAAGAGAGGTAAGTTCCCTGCTTTAAACCTTTTCTACCTCGAAACATGTGCATCGTAGAGCGTTCCAACGACTAGCCGTCTAGACCTCAACTTGATCCTACAATTCCAAATATACAATTTAGACACTTTCATAGTAATCCTGGTGGTATTATGAGCCTATATATTATGAAAATTTACCAAATTGCTTCTGGGCAATCGGCCCGGCTTAGCGCCCACTATACCCGGTTCGACCGTACTTTTCCCAAAATTTTGACTAGGTCTATTCTAACATATTTTCACCAAATGAATCTATTTCCGGATTCGGAATTACCAAATTCACTACCCTTGTCAGCCCCGCTTTAAGTATTTCAGGGGTGTTTTCATAATTATGTTTTTTCGGGCTTTTCCGAAAAAATGATTAATTATAAACTCACCTAATTTTCCATCTTGAACTCAATGGAATCATCAGAACATCAAAAATACAGCCCTAACCCCTCAAAACAGCACTGGTTGAAACCTAAAATTCTCAGAGGAAAATTAGGGGTTTTGAATTTTGACATTAAATCCTTGCTTCTTTTTACTTCTAATCGCTTTATTAATTATTTAATTACATTATAACTGCCATATAAACTCAATTTTAGCAACATAACGCCTAGGGTACACACCATTTTCCAAAGTTTACAATCTGAGCAAATACAACAGAAATCCACTGATTAAACTACTCACAGCTGCCAGAATAAACATTATTTGAAGTTTAGGAAATTACCTCTTCTTCTTTCTGGCTTTTCCTCTTTAAGGCCGAAACCCTTGCTCTTTAAACACCAAATCTTTGCTTCAAAATACCTTAAATAACATAGAAAAAAAGCTTATGAGAAGTATTATACATGTTAGGTACCAATTTACCGAATAAATCGACATACCTTGTGAGATTTTCCTCCTTCTCTCTCTAAAACTCTCTCATGCTTTCTCTCTCCTATTTCTCTAATGGGTGCACGGTTTTATGGTGAAGAAGGAAGAGAAATGATTTTATATAATATCCTATCTTTGCTCCATTTTTTTAATTACCCAAAATTTCAAAAATTGGACTTTTGTGTACATAAAGCTAATTGGACCCTAACTACATGTAAATAGAATTAGAGGGAGTATTAACGAATTTACACCGATTAAAGAATATTAGTTAATTCATTTAATATATCTTAAATGGATCAAATTTATTTATTTTACTCTTATTAAAGAATGTGCTTTTTAAGGACCACTTTGGTCCTATTTATAAGTTCTTTTTGGCAAAAAAATTTCGTCATATTTATAAGTGTAGTTTTAGTGTAGTAAATGAGATTATAACAATTTTGCCCCTGTTTATTGTATCAATGAAGAAATAATTTAAACATAGATGGATAAGAAAGAGTTGAAATGTACCCATTCATAAATGAGGGCATGGTTGAAAATTTATTTCATAATCATTAAGTTAACTACCTCTTCTTAATATATGAGATTTAGTTAAAAGAGACTTATAAATAGGACCAGAGTAGTACTCATTTTGGTTCACAATATATGACACTTCAACTATATTAAGGAAAATAAGAAATGATAGTTAAATCATTTAATATGTTCTGGAATATAATTTTTTTTTAACTTTTACCCTTCTTAAGAAATATGTTTAATTGCATTGGGAATGTTATTTTAAAGAGGAGGGATATAATGAGTGGGCAAAGGTAGAAAGTGAGTATTAATCACAGATCTTATTTATAAATCAAAATTAACTAACTCTCACATATCAATGAGAGCTAGTTAATTCATTAGTTAACATGAATGAATTCTTTTTGTTTTATTGCAATTAATAAGGGCAAAAATGTAAATAAAAAACACATTTATATTATTCTGAAACTGGATTTAAAATAAGGATTAAATTTTTTTGTTAAAATAGACTTATAAATAGGACTAGAGTGGTATACATTTAATATATATGTATATATATAAAAGATGTAATTAATGATTGTTTTATACTTTTATCCCTTACATGAAAGAAAGAGGTGATATATATATATATATATATATATATATATATCTCACCTCTTATAATATGGTCAACTTCTTATATTTTAGACAAAAATTTACTCTTATAATACTTTTTATAATATGGGCTGGTGGGAGTATACATATAACTAATTTAGTTTATAGCATTAAGAAAATTAATTTAGTTATCAATTTATCATTCCAATCCCTATTATGAGTTCCTTTCAAATTTCAATTAATTCTCACATACTTTCTCTAATTCTTATTATAAGATACCAACTATCAATTTTCACAAACCGATAAAAACAATTAAAAGCATTAAAGTTATCCTAAAATTCAAATAATTTCCAATATTTCCCTTACTAACTACATTAAACTCAAATATTATACTCCTTCTGGCTCACAATATATACAAGTCACTTTGAGAGCAATTAATGTTAATTTGACAGTTTTATCTATATAATTAATGTTTAAACATGACTCATTATATTTTTCTCTCTCCTTCAAAACCTCACTTAGTATGGGTAAAGTTGGACATTCCTTTGAATTTAAGATAAATTTAATGAGTTAACTACTATTTCTTGATTTTGATGAATTAGTTGAAGTAACTTATATTGTGGATCGGAAGGAGTATTAATTATTACTTTTTCCTACTACCCTTATTAATTATGGATAGACATGGAAAGATAAATTAAATGTTCATTGAAAACTTACAAGTGCATTATAAAAAAGACCAAGAATACTTGTTAGTTAGTTAGTATCTTATATTAAGGACCAGAGGGAGTACTATACTCCCTCTGATCCTATTTTTAAGCAAGTTTCCCTTTAATTGCGCAAAACGAACTGGTTGTTAAAGCAATAAGCGTGTAAAAAATATCATATTTTTTTCCATGTATGCCTCTATTTATGAAAAGAGTATATGAGAGAGAATGTATAAAAAATATAAAAGATAGTAAAATATAAATTTTTCTAATACTTTGTTGATTTCATTCACCTAGTGAGTTAGAACAACATCTCCCCCCTAAATATAACTCTTGGTGTGTGTGATAATTAATTATATATTATATATTTAATAAAGGTAAAATAGGAAAAAGAAACTTACATTTTCAGACATAAAGTGAAAGTTGTTTATAAAAAAGACCGGCCCCATGGGAAAAAAAATTGCTTATAAATTGGACTAGAGGAAGTAAATGATTGTCAAATTATTGAATGGCTTATATTAGTAAAATTTTTTAAGTTTACCCTTATTAAAATTTTTCTTTCCACATTGACAAATCGTTCTCACCTCTCTCTCTCTCTCTCTCCAACTAGAATTAAATAGGGGTAAAATTGAAAAATAATAATTAAGGGTGTGTGTGATAATTAATTATAGATTATATATTTAATAAGGGTAAAATAAAAAAAAGAAGCTTATATTTTTAGACACAAAGTGAAAGTTGCTTATAAAAAGGACCAGCTCCATGAGAGAGAAAGTTGCTTATAAATAGGATCGGAGGGAGTAAATGATTTGTCAAATTATTGAATGGCTTAAATTAGTAAAATATTTCAAGTTTACCCTTATTTAAATTGTTCTCTCTACATTAAAAAATCATTCTCACCTCTCTCTCCCTCCCTCCCCACAACTAGAATTAAATAAGAGTAAAAGTGAAAAATAATCATTAATAATTCTCTTTTTTTCAAGCACAAATATCCTTTTATTGAAGGCAATTTTATTCGTAAATGAGCTTATATTAAAGATTAAAAATGTACTCTACAATATGATAAGGACCCGTATGGTGTATGCAAAAAATGTGTATTGGTTAGTACACTCTTAAAGATGAAAAACACTCGCTTGACATGTGTAATTAAAACAGTTTAAGCAAAAAATTATAAATTCGAGAGATCAAGTGGATTGAGATTTTATATTTAGAACTAAAATAAATTTCTTTACCAGCTCTTATATTTAAGATACGAGAAAGTGAAAATTTATTAATTCTCACGCCATGTCTCATTAGCAAATCTATTAGCCAATAAAACCCCACAAAAAAAAAAAAGCCCTCATCAGCAAATTATTTATTAATTAAGACCGTCGACATAAAAGGCGAAATAAATGAGATTGTTAAACACTCAATTTTTATATTAATTTTTTAATAAAAACCTTAATTATTATTCTCCTGTTTTTTTTTTTTTTGAAAAGGAAACTAAATATAAAACATTGCAGTAAACAATGTTTCTTAAAATTTCTTGGACAGTTAATATTTAAATTTATATGTATAAAATTTTGTAAAAAATAACATACAGAATCATCCATAATAAATCATTTTGTCGCTCAATTAATTGTCTACCTCGTTGCTGTTTAGGTTTTATAGGTAAGACTTCTTTGACTGTTTGATCAGCGTACCAATTATTTTCAGGGAGAATTACACTCATATCCTAAAGAAGAAGAAAAATAAAAAAAAATGGTCCTTATAGATTGTAAAATAAAAAAATGATCATATGGAGTTGTCAATACATGTTTCTGGAGTTGTTAATAAGTAGTCAATATATGTTTTTGGAGTTGTTAGTAGGATCATTTTTTTTATTTTGTAATCTATAAGAATTATTTTTTCTTCTTTTTGGGACTTAAGTATAATTCTCTCTTATTTTTATATAAAACAAAGCTTATAAATTATTTATTTGTCTACTTTGAATTCTTAATAAACCCATACACCTTCTTGATGTTACCTCAAATTATTGTCTCTAACTCAAAATATTAAATTTCTTTTAAAGATATGGAAAATTTTAAATGAATATCGTTTGAATTTATAAAACCTCAAAAAATCTATTAATACAAATAAATGAAAGAGAGGTATGGTGACAAAAATCAAAATGAGATTTTTAAATATTGGAGATTTTATTATAATGTCCTTCAATTTTTTAAATTGAAAAAAAGAAAAGAGCACGTGGTCGAAATAACACCGCAGGCCAACCGACAAATTTAGCCAATACAGCTCTGACGGCTAGAGTTTTGGCGCCACAAAGTACAATTGCACTAACGAGGTAGCACTTTTATTCAAATCACACATACATTCACGGGCATACACGTACGTTAATAATATTAATTGTGGCGCACACGCATATAACGTTTATATATCTTAATGAGTAAGATAATCCCAAGTCAAGGGCCTAAACACATGACCAGCTTTAGACTCTATCTTATCCAATTGTCCTTTTTGTAGATGCATGTAAACCACCCAATCGCCCTTCCCTGCCGGACTTGGCATCGGCATCACATAGCCGGCGTTTCCGCCCCACGGGAAGTGGTACGACCCGAACACCGGCCTCCCCCACCCGAAATCCACCTTCTCTTCTGGGAACCTTTGCCCTGATGAAATCACAAAAGCTGGCCCTTCATCTTCTTCTCCCTCCTCTCCGCTACCGCCGACATATATCTTTGCCACCGCACCACCAGGGCGGTGCGCCTCCACCCAATCTACGAGGCCCAGGAAATGCTCCTCCGTCACTGCCTCTTCCAATAACTCATGAACTTCGTCGGCCACCCAACTCAACGACTTCTCCGTCAGCTCCCTCGCCGACTTCTCGCCGTACGGTAATGAAAGCACGTTTCCAAAGTATGATCCCATAAGAGAAGCTTTCTGTTTGTCACCGCCATTGATGAGCCTGCTCCTTCCGTCCACCACAATTCCCATTCTTGTGGTGACCATTTTGCCCTTGACACTCGCTGCAACCATCCTCCACAAGAAGGCAGAGAAAGACTCGAGTTTGGTTCGCTTCACGCCGCCGCCGACGGCCTTTGAGCCTGATGAGTTGGCAAGTGACTGAATGTGGTTGAGTTGGTCAGCGGTGATGTAGTAGATCCGACTGATGACAGGGTTGGATTCGGGTTCGGCACTGGGCTGCTTCGGTGGAGGCAGGTCGGAGACTGGGACAAACATGCCGTCGAGGGAAGGAGGGATCCGACTGGGCCGCCGTGGACTGAGGAGAGATCGGCGGAAACATGGGCGCGAGGGAAGAAGGGAGATTGTGCGCTTGATAGGCTGGGCCAGCTGGGCCCATGAAACTAGGAACATGTCTGCTGAGTGTGCGTCAGCAATACGGTGATCAAAGGAGCATGCCACTACTAACCCACCACATTTGAGAAATGTAGCCTGCCATGTGCAGATTGCTATTAACTTTTCATTTATAAAATGTAACTGTAAAATATTAGCTATTTATATATGCATACTACTCTGTTTTAGCTAAATTACTAGGAAGAATGCATCAAAATTATAAAAAAAATTGAGCATTAATAAATCCATAGTCATTTTTTGTTATTTAATTTTCATATAGTTATATTAATCAAGGTTAGGAAAATACTTGGATCAAATTTTTTATATTCATTGTGTCAACTATCAAGTTCTCAAATCATATGTACTCATGTGTTATGTTTTTTAAATACTATTATTTAATTATAAATCCTTGAGAAAAAATATAAGACATGTGGTCATGATTGGAGAATTGTGGTCCTTAAGATGATATTTGTTTTAGTTTGAATATGTCAAACATATAGCATTTATAAATTTTCATATTATATTTTGATTTAGATTTTACACAAGTTGAAGACCTAATTTTTTTTAAATCATCAGAATACAATAACATGTAAATTGGTTGAAAATATAAAGTAATAAACATTAATAATTTTTTTAATTCTCATTTAAAATTAATACATTTGAGAGATCAAGTTATAAAATTATAGAATAATTATTTTTAAAATATTAATTATGTTATTAAAAAAGTAAAATAAACCACACACACACACATATTATTTTTCTCAAAATTAAACCTGCCTTAACTAAACTATGTATTGTATGGATGATAGCTCCTTTCAGTTTGTGGTAGGTTATGGGATAAAGCTGCCATCAAGGCAACAACAACTTGTTCATCTATCGTCATGGATTCGCTATTTATAAATTTAATTTAATTATATACGATCAGCTTATTTGAACAACTAAACTTTTTTCAAAGGTTCAACATATTTCTCAAGAAAAATCCTAACTAAAGGGTATTATTGCAGAGAACTTATCCATTCCAAAAGTCATAATCACTACTTTTGGCTCATGGGAAAATATGGTAAAATAAGGATTATATGAATTGTAGTTAGTTGAATTAGTCATGATTATTAGGCTCTAACAGGGTTAGACCTTATCCAATGATTGAGACATAGTCCAACAAAGTAGTATATAAAATTAAAGCCAATCATATCATTGCTAAGAAGGGTCCCAATAATATGATTATATTAACAGTAATTATTAAGACAGCTTCACTAAAAAATGATTTTTTTTTTGGGTAGTGTTTCATTCTTGCAAGTTTAATAATTTTATAATTAAAATATAATTCATCACGATCGCTTTGAATTGTAAGCTTTTGATTGATCACGGCTAGATTTGACGATATGTGTCTTCCTAATTCTTATATTGCTATTATTATTTTTTCAATGAAAACGTAGTAAGTTTTTTTTTTTTTGGAAATAATATATAATGAGTCAATGACAGGTTAAAAAACATCTATTTATTGGTTATTCATTAAAATCATGTATAGGGTCCAAACTTCAAACTGTTCTGAAGTACTCACAAAATAAAACATAATGTTATTATATTGTAAAATCTCCTAATTGTTTTTTTTTATAAAACTGCTAATTGTTTGATAACATAATAATGAAGGAGAGAAATAGTTGAGATATGGCCTTGTAGCCCAAGTGAGGTTGTGGAGGTATAAAGTTTGTGTGAGTTACGGTAAAAAACAGACAAATGGATGAAATAAATATATATGTGGTTTAGTAATGATTATTCTTAATTTTGCAATTTATGTGAAAAATAAATCAATTTACAAAAATTAAGTTCCTTCATTCTTTAAAGACTACGCAACTTTGTTTTGGGGTTGAATACTACATATTGATCTGGATAAAATCACATAAAATGTTATCTCTTTATAAATATGAAAATCAAATATAAGAACGTAAGATTGTTGATTTTACGTTATAAAAAACTCAAAATTAGCAAACCAAGAAAGCTTATTTGTGTTTGAATAGTTTTTTCTTTCAAATATACTGTTAATTTTTAAAAGCTCATTTGTTAAGGTTTGAGAGGAAAAATTGCAAAAAAATGTATTTTTGAATAGATTTTTTAAATACCATAAAATTTTCAATTATGTATTATAAAAAAAAAGAAAGCTAAACAAATATATTATAATAATTATCTCAATTTTCTATAAAAAAATAAAATAAAATATATAGGAGATATTAATTCATAAATTTATTAATTATCATTTCAAATAATTATTTAATCATTTACAGAAAATAATTAGGAAAAATCTCAGGAAAAAGATCTCAAAAATTTCAAAATCCTAAATTAACGATTTTTTTACTAAAATGAGTTGTGAATATCTTACTAAGTGTAGTCAATTCCTTATTAATGGTAGAAATCAAACCTGATTAAGATTTTGAAATTTTGAATGTCTTTTTCTGGGATTTTTCCCATTAATTATTATATATCATAGTTAGAATATGTTTTTCTTATAAGCCTCATGTTTGATCATTCTTATGATAATAATAGTAATAATTTTTTTATTTTTAACTTAACAGTTGATGGTTACATGTATAGAAAAGACCGGAGTTAAAAAATATATGTCACCTGAATAGCTAGCACGCCATGTTTCTTCTGAGGCACCAACTTGCCTTCAATGGATTCATCAGGGTTGTATAAGTTGATGCTTTTCAGGTCCACGTCAGCCTCCGCCTCCACAAAATCAACCCCACGGTTGTTACAGAGGAGCTCCGGCTCACCGGCAGAGTTAGTCACCACCTCGCCGGCCAGGGCGTAGAAGGAAACCAGAGCCTCAGCCAAGCCCTTCTTCAGAGCCCCCACCACCGCAGTCCCGGTGGAGGCCGCCGCGGGCTTGTCGTAGCAGAATAAAACTCCGAAATCCAGCTGCGGCAGAAGGAGGTCCAGGTTGGAGACCGGAAGCCAATGTTCCTGCAATGGCAACACGGCAGCCACCACCTCCTCCTTCGTCACCGTCACCGCAAAGTTCTTCTCCACCGCTCGGTAACCTTCACTTCCCATTCTGGTCAGAATAATAATTAGGGCTTTTTGGAGAGATGAATAATAAGTTCGATGCTATCTATGGACGAAACAGGTTATCCTTTACATGGATTTATAAGCAATGAACCACAGAGAGAGAGAGAGAGAAGGATAAGAGAAGAATATGTTACATTGGAGTTGGTGAAGTTCGTCGTTTCGACGTGGTCCTGCAAATAATCTAAAAGAAAATATGAGAATTTATATGGGAAAGATTTTAATAATGGAAACACTGAAAAGTGATGTTAATGTCTAACCGGAATTTATTGTAATATATGTTGATTCTAATGTAAATACGTGTCACGTCAATAAATTGTAAATACTCGTATCTTAGAACTCTGACCTGTTTTTAATTATGTGTTTCATGTATGAAATACCAGCAAATAGAGGAAGTTTTTTTTTTTTACCAAATAGAGGAAGTTTTGTAGAGGGGTTAACGCAATGCATTTGGTTGACGACGTTATTAGTACCCTTTAAAGTTTTTAACCATTTCTAAATTTTTTGGTACAAGGAAAGTTTAGATAAATTGGATTCCGGGGCTTTATCAAGGTCAGGTATACTTTCGAGTTCAAAAAATACTTACAAAAATATTTATAGATCATTTACCAATAAAATCTTCATACTACTGGAATTTGGACGTTCAACGATATATTATGAGTCAACCCTTTTAGCTGTGGGTGTTAACTGTTTCTCATATTTTGGATGGACCCATCATTATCATCCCTGGGCTGTCAATTTTGTTTTTTTATATTGGAAATTAGGAGAGTAGGTAAGGAAATATTAAGTTAGACTTTTCTATTTTTATGTGGCCCCCTGTCTAGAAGTTAGACAAAATTTTTTAGCATATTTAAGCCATCCAATGTTAGCTTAGATTAAATAGAAGGAGATATACGTGGAGGTTAAGTTTTAACTCTCATTATTTATTTTTTTTTAAAAAAAAATTGTAAGTATAATTTTCATCCTATATATGAGCACCTCACCTCATCCTAAGAGTTATTAAAAAAATCCTTCATTCAATTTTCTTATTTTAGGGTATATATGTCTCAGCATCGATCACTCCAGCAAAAGCTTATTAATTTTGTGAATTAGGGAGGGCTTTTCATGCGATGTATATACTAACGATGTTGTTAAAACAATTAGCAATGTAAAAAAGACATTATATGTTTTTTTTAATACACCCGAAATAAAAACAAAACCTAAATACATTAAAAAAAAAACACCCGATTTCCGATGAAATTTCTGATAGAATCGTTTTTGTGGCAAATTCAGACGGAATCTCTGACAAAATTTTCTGTGGCAAATTTAGCCACGAAATTTCTGTCAGAAATTTTTTGAAGAAAAATTCCGACTGAAATTCAGTCGGAAAGTTTTCTGAAGGAAAATTCCATGGCGATTTGCCACAGAAAAATATGTGAAAAAATTAAAATTTATTAACTTTTTTAAAAAATAATATTTATAAAATTAAAATATTAATTATTAAATAATTCTATTTAACCTTAATTATTATAATTATATTATTATTTATTACTATTATATTTAAAATTTTCTAATAAATTAATATTTATGATATTATTATGATATTATTTATTATTTTATTTTATTTAAAAATAATATATATGTTATTAATACTATATTTATAATTTTATATTAAAAATAATATTTATAATATTAAATTATTATTTATTAAGCAATTTTAATTAAAAAATTGTTTTATTTAAATATATAAATATTTTTTTACTTTTTTATAAAATTTTTCATTATTTTTAATAATATTATATTTAATTAATAATTAATTATATGTATATAATTAATTAATTATATGTATATATGTTTATATATATATATATGATAATATTATATATATATATATATAATAATATGTAAAATATGACATAGGTTCATTTCGGCGCAACTAGCTAGCAAAGACTCGTGCGCGAAGGCGTCAAGAGTCTGAGGTCGCGGGTTCGAATGGGAGGAGAGGCACTTGGAGGAATTATGAGGTGCCGACACGTGGCAGCCAGGGGAGAGGGACACATGGCGCACTAAGGAGCAAACACGTGGCATTTGTAAATAAAGTTTTTTAAGAAAAATAGATTTTTTTAAAAAAATAATTTTGAATTTTTTTTAAAAAAAATTTGCGGTAGAAACAAATTCCGTCGGAAATTCCATACGGAATTTCAAATTTGTTTGAAACACACCTATTAGCAACTGAATGGATTCTGTCCGAAATTTCGTCGAAAATGCGGTCCATCGGAAAAACTGATTCCATGGCAAATTCCTTTGGAAATCGGGTGTTTTTTTGTAGTGATACAAGAAAATTAGGAATCAACATGATAAGCTAAAATTTTCATCAGTAACTCTGAATTGAGAATTTGCAATCCAATGACTTCATCTAGAGTTTTTATTTACAAGAAAATCCGTTATGACATTAGCCTATCTACTTATATGGATTCAAAAAAGACATTATATGTTGGTTAAACTAAGAAAACGATAGACTATCCATATTCCATGTGGTTTAAATATTTATATTGCTCATACTAAAACTAATCCAACAGTTCCAAGTAAATATCTCAAAAATCTAAAAACCAAGACAACTTGCAAAATAATCACATATTTGTGCTTCAACAAGTATTTCAAGGATCACTATATTGACCAACAATGATTAATTGAAGTGGTAAGTGGCCTCACCTTCATAAGAAGGAAAACACAAGTTCAAATATATGTGAAACACATTTATTAAAAAAGGAGATAATCTTTTGTGCTCTAAACCTCAAACAAGAAACCTTTCGTCAAATAAAAATGAAAAAAACATCACCATAGCAACTAATTTAGTTTTTCAAGCCAACTAACCACAATCAAATCCAAACCCAATGTCATATAGTGAAAATTCACATAAACAACTCTCCAAAAATTTTAAACTATCAAAAACATCCAATCCAATTACAAATTCTGATGTAGTAAGACGCAATGTTGGTTTTTACACGGGACGCAGTTTCTTATGCTATTTTTCCTGTTTTTAATTTTTTATTTTTTTGTCATGGTTTTTTATATAAATGATGTAGTGAATATTTATTTTTTTATACTATTATCTGGTATCCGGTTTGAGGTTTGTAGTTGCCTCTCCTAACACAAGTGACTCCTCTATGACTCAAACTCAAGACCCAGAAGGATCTAGCAGGGCCTTACATGACCAGACCAACTCAAGTGTCATTGTCTTTTTTTGTTTTCAATTAATTACGTGGTTTTTTCCTTGAATCAACATAGAAAGCTGGCACATGAATAAAGTTATAATTTTTAGTAATACTAAGTACCTAGCCACACAAACTTTAATTTATATCACAAAATTCTAATTCTAATATGGTTAAATATTGTTCCAAAAACACACGCATTCATTATATGTGTTAATTTACTAAAATATTTATAAAAGAGTTTCATCCCTCCCAATTGATTGGGGAAAAAGTAGTCTGAACAGAGAAGAATTAAAAAAATGAGCATATTATTAAATTTTATTTGGAAAAAAATTGGATTGCGTACTATTATTATTTAATTAAAATTATACACACACATATCAATTGCATAAACTCATATTATTCAATACTAGAGTCAACAGTATTAGAAAATTATGACGGTCACATTTTCTGTCAACACCTGTTTCCATTTCGTTAATCGAATAGTAATAAAGATAGAATTCCATTGGCATGCAGAAAAGCATATTTATACTGATAAAAGTATTCATTTACAATCTCAAGTCGTTCTTAGACAAAATACAGAATATAGCGAACATTTCAATGTTTACATGAATCCCCAAAATAACTTAAGAATAGTCTACTTATAACCATCGTCTTTAACCTTGCATCGAGACACGTGCCAATCACTTTTCGGCGTCTACGCCTTTGTCTTTCATCCCATTGGCACCCGCTGAGATGATTATTTTTTTTAAAAAAGGGTGAGTTTCCGAGGAATCCCCGTAGAAATATATTATCATTCAAAGAAAATGTGAAAAAGAAATATGATATGAGCCAAGGTTTGCATCAATTAATGAAAAGTATAAAAACATCATCATCATGTATACATGTGTAGGGCCCAGCCCAACAATCTACACAGGTTGGACTTCCGCCAACTCCCGGTGTAAGTACACCCCGGCACTAAATGGCCCTCTCTAGATTTTCTCTCTCTAGACATCCTCCTCTCTCTCTCTCCCTGAGCTCAAGATGTGTCTTCAAAATCATGGATTTCATGAAGAAGAGGAGTTTCGAGAAGGTCTTTCATGCATGCTTACAAGAAAAAGGCTTAAGAAACAATGTCTTACCTTAAGCTTTCTCTTCTTCTCTCTAGATCTCCAAAACTTCTTCAAATCTCTCTCTCTCCTTCTTCTTTTCTTGTCTTGGCTGAAAGGAGCAAAGGGAAGGGAAGAAAAAGTGTTTTAATGAAATGCCTTTCCTTTCTTGTGAGCCCTTGATTTCCAAGATTACATCTTGTTATTACACTTGGCAAATGGTCTCATCTCCGTCTAACTATATCATTAGGCTTTCCATTATATTTGAACTAATTTTTCTCCTCTTGGTTAGGCTCAAAAACCGTCCCCTTCTTGCTCTTCCACTACTACAGAATATACTTTTAAAGTCCCTAAAGGACGTCCCTTTTTGAAAAAGGGACGCCCAAAATATGGTCAGGTTCAAATTTTAGACATTGGCGCGTTTGATTACCTTTAAACATCATAAAAAAAGAAAGAAAGAAAGCCTTTAGACGTCCCCAGCTGGTCTGGGGATGTCTAAACACTACCTTTAGACGTCCCCAGCTGGGCTGGGGACGTCTAAAGCCTATCTTTAGACGTCCCCAGCCCAGCTGGGGACGTTGTAGAGGCTCACATGCGCCTGGTCTGAAGTGACCGGTGCATGTGAGGATGTCAGAGAGCTCCCTCCCATCTATCTCTCCTCCTCCCAACTTTACTTAATCACCATTCACTCCCATAGTCCCATCTCCGTGAGACTCCGTCCCCATCTCCACCACGTTTTTTCGTTGTTTCTCCTTTCCCATTCCACTCCCCTGCTGCATCTCCTCCCAAATTCATCACTCCATCCCCATTGATCGGTCTCCTCTCCCTTTCTTGGTTTTTTAATTTGTTTCTCCAAAGCTTCCTCACTTCCGTCACCAGGCCACCTTCTTTGCTCCCCTGCTGTAGTTTTTGAGATTCTTGGTTTGCAGATTCTCCACCACCGTCGGCCTCCTCCAAAGCTGTGAGAAACTTTCAGGTTAGCATTTTCGTTTTGAATAAGATGACAGGCGTTTTATTATTCTTTTTATTATTAGTTTTGTATGAATTGAATAAGTGTTTAATTTTTTATATTTTTAGTATTAGTTAGAGGTTTATTTTATTATTCTGTTTATGCGTTTTGATTAGGTTGATGATAGTAACTATTAGTTTTGGCACATGATAAATGCTTTTAATTAGTAGAGAAAGGAAAAGGAATGCAGGGCGTTTTATTATTCTTTTTATTATTAGTTTTGTATGAATTGAATAAGTGTTTAATTTTTTGTATTTTTAGTATAGTATATTTTTAGTATTAGTTAGAGGTTTATTTTATTACTCTGTTTATGCGTTTTGATTAGGTTGATGATGGTAACTATTAGTTTTGGCACATGATAATGCTTTTAATTAGTAGGGAAAGGAAAAGAAATGAGAAAAGAATAAAGAATAAAAAGAAAGTAAAAAAATACAAAAAAAAATTATCTTGTAGACACACAATTTTTTTTTTTTTTTTTTGCCATAAGACACACGCATTAATATATATATTTAGTGCTAGAATTAGGCAATCTTATTGTAACTTAGTGTACGTAGACATTAATATAAGAAAATCGCGTACTTGCAATTTTTTTTTTTTACAATTTTTCATTAAATTTGCGTACTTGATTTAATAATTTGGTTGCTAAAATATAAGTGTATTATGTTTGTGCTTGGTGCTAGAAGCTAAAGTTTTGTTTCATTTAAATTAAGCTGAGATGGTTTGTTATTTTGATTTTGGGATGTCTCAATTTTAAGGGGAAATGCTGCCAAAATCTTGAAAAACATGCTTGTAAAAGGCAATTCCCCGTGTTTTCAATTATTCTAAACTTGAGTGTAAATGGAAATGGCATAGGTGGTAATAAAATGGATCATAGTTGGATGAATGCTCTGAGAACAAGTGAAGAATATGAGAATGGGGTTGAAAACTTTATTGAATTTGCTAGGAGGAACATTCCAGCAAAAAATGGGATGTATTTTTGTCCCTGTGTCAATTGTTTAAATGAGAGAAAACGGGATGTTGAAGTTATAAGGGATCACCTACTTTGTGATGGAATAAATCATCGATACACAAGGTGGATATGGCATGGTGAGGAAGTAACTGATTGTCCGTCACACAAGAAGGAAGCTATGGATGTCATAGATGAAGATAAAATGAAGAGAATGATTCACGATGTTGAGGTAGAATCGTTTGCGCAGTCGCATGAATATGACAGCCTGCGGAGTGATGCAGAGACACCGTTGTACCCTGGGAGTAAGTACACACGGCTCACAGGAACATTACATTTGGTTAACTTAAAAGCAACTTGTGGGTGGACCGATAGTAGTTTCACATTGCTGCTTGAACTGTTGTGTGATATGTTTCCAGACGATAATGTACTTCCAAATCGTATGTATGAGGCCAAGAAAATCCTATCGACAATGGGTATGGAGTATAAAAAGATACACGCTTGCCCTAATGACTGTGTACTGTACAGAAAGGAGTATGAAGGCCTGAGTGAGTGCCCTAAGTGTCAAAACGCACGATACAAAGTGAAGAAAGATGGTGGTTGTGGCGATGGGAAGACTAAAAGGCAACCTGTAAAAGTTTTGTGGTATCTTCCAATAATACCGCGCTTTAAGCGTTTGTTTGGCACTGCAAAAAAGGCGAAGAAGTTGAGATGGCATTCGGATGACAGAATATCCGACGGAAAATATCTTCGGCACCCGGCTGACTCTCCACAGTGGAAGAAAGTAGATGAAATGTTCCCTGAATTTGGCAGCGAGCCGAGAAACCTTCGGCTTGGGCTCTGTACAGATGGCATCAATCCGTATAAAACTCTTAATAGCACACACAGTGCGTGGCCAGTACTCCTTGTAATATACAACTTGCCTCCCTGGCTTTGTATGAAACGCAAGTATGTGATGCTTTCTATGATGATTTCTGGACCAAAACAGCCAGGAAACGATATCGATGTCTACCTGGCGCCTTTGATTGAGGACTTGAAGAAGTTATGGGAGGAAGGCGTAGATGTGTTTGATGCGTATAAGAATGAGTCATTCAAGCTACGTGCAATGCTGTTCACCACCATAAATGACTTCCCTGCCTACGGAAACCTCTCAGGGTACAGTGTGAAGGGGCATAAAGCATGTCCGATCTGTGAAGCAGACACTCACTTCCACCAACTGAAACATGGAAGAAAAACGGTCTACCTAGGTCACAGGAGGTTCCTTCCTAGATTCCACCCGTATCGTAGGTTAAGAAAGCGTTTTAACGGCTTGCCGGAGCATGGAATGGCTCCAAAGGCATTAACCGGAGAGGAAGTTTATAGTCGGGTCGAACGTATCAATGTCTTACTCGGTAAGAATCATAAGACTTCGGGTGAGAAGAACATATGGAAGAAGAGATCAATTTTCTTTGATCTTCCATATTAGCGTAGTCTTGACGTGAGGCACAGTATTGATGTAATGCACGTGGAGAAAAACGTTTGTGATAGCCTTGTCAGTACACTTTTGCACATTCCAGGGAAGACCAAGGATGGGATTAATGCGAGACTAGACCTTGTTGATATGGGAATAAGAGAACGGTTACATCCACAGCTAAGAGATGATGGTAGGAGGGCATACATGGAGCCAGCAGCGCATACACTATCAAAAGCGGAGAAAAGAAGTTTGTGTGGGTGTTTGCATGAAATTAAGGTACCACAAGGATATTCTTCGAATGTGAGAAGGTGTGTGTCAATGGACGATTTGAAGTTAGTGGGAATGAAGTCCCATAATTATCATGTGTTGATGCAACAACTGTTACCAGTAGCTATAAGAGGGCTTATGAAAGATGAAGTTTGAAACACTGTGACAAGATTGTATGTTTTCTTTAATGCTATCTGTAACAAAGTCATTGACACTGAAAAGCTGGATGAACTGGAAGCTGAGGGTTATATCATATTGTCCCAATTAGAGATGCACTTTCCTCCTTCTTTTTTTGATATAATGGTCCATTTGATAGTTCATTTGGTAAGGGAAGTAAGGCTCTACGGTCCAGTTTACCTGAGGTGGATGTACCCTTTCGAGCGATACATGAAGATCTTAAAAGGGTACTCTAAAAATCCCTATCGACCAGAAGCCTCAATAGTTGAAAGGTATGTTGTTGAAGAGGCTATGGACTTCTGCAGCGATTATCTATCAGGGAAGAAGGAACAATCTCGGCATGAAGAGGGGAGGAGCAAGGGAACTCAAGGACTGAAAGTGAAGACTATGCCTCGTGAAGAGGTGTTGCAAGCACACCTTTATATCCTGAATAACATGGCAGAAGTGCAACCGTACATAGAGGAACACAGAAACAGATTGAAGAAAGAGAATCTGAGGAAGAATGACATGCAGATTACTATTGAGCAAAACAAGACATTCATTCAGTGGTTTGAGGAAAAGGCTTTGCATGAGTCCGGTGTGTCTGGGACAATAGAGTGGCTAGCCTGGGGGCCTTCGTTTCAGATCATTACTTGGAGCGGTTAAGATATAAACGGGTATTCTTTCTACACAAAAGACCAAGATGACAGGAGTACCATGCAAAATAGTGGGGTGATGGTAGAAGCTGAAGCCATGCACTTTTCCAGTTCGAAAGACAAAAACCCCATATTAGCATCCATGGCCTATTATGGAGTGATAGAAGAAATATGGGAAATCACTTACAACAAGTTCAAAGTTGCTTTATTCAAATGTAAGTGGGTTAGCAATAATGCTGTGGTAATAGATCAACAATTTGGATTTGTCTCAGTTGATCTTGAAAGAGTAGGTTATAGGGATGAGCCCTTCATTCTAGCAAGCCAGGCGAAACAAGTGTTCTATGTCACAGATCCCACAAATAAGAAAATGTCCATTGTACTTCAGAGTAAAAAATAGAAGCATGGTGATCCGACCTTCAACCTTGACGACACACTACCTTTCACAATTAATCCACCTACAACAATTGAAGAAAGATAATTGGTAGATGATGAAGAATATGCTGTGAGAAATGATCATGGTGAAGGAATATGGGAAACAATCTAGAGTAAGAGCTTAACTTAGAAAATAGTAATGTGTGCTGTTTGTTTTATTACGTCTCAGTTTATTCATTTACTTACAATTTATTCACCTATCTGACAATAATTTTTGTGCTTACAGGAATATGGACGACTCTGGTGACTCTCCAAGTGATAGGGACAATGAAATGAATAGGCCTGAAGGTGATGCGACACATGAACCGGTTGCGAGACGAAGGGTTAGAGGCAGTACAAAAATGCCTGCATTGGTAGCACGTCATAACCATCAACAGGAGAGGTTGCATATTGACTTTGATCGAGATATGAAACCAATTGGTCAGGAGGAAGACCATTTCATTAGCTACGTAGGTTTTTTTGGCTCGAAGCAAAGTTCGCATTACCTATGCTAATTGGAAGTTGGTTCCACCAAAAACCAAAGACTTGATTTGGCAACAACTTTTGGTATATAAATTTCAATACATCTGCATTATATCTTTATTCCTATCGCTTCAAATATAATTAACGTATGTTTTTACCTTGCAGCAAACCTATGATGTCCCTGACACCGCGGAGGTGTACAAGGAGTGGATGACGGAGGTTCATCTACGATGGAAAGATTTCAAGAACAGGCTCACACGAGATTACATTCGAGGGGACTTAAGGGGTAAGGATCCATTTCATGAGTATCCATTTTTGTCTCCAGAGGACTGGAGGTTGTTTATGGCATCACGAGAAGATCCAAACTTTTTGGTAAGATTTCTGTAATCATAGTGTTTTATTTGAATATAGTTGACATTATTGATTCGGTGTTCGTTGTTTTCCTTTAAAAGGCATTAAGTGCAGCAAATGCAGAGAGGCAAGCAGCTAATAACTATCAACATTGCATGTCTCGTGGTGGTTATCGGAAGCTTCAGCGACAGATGATGGCAGAAGAGTTGGAGAAATTGAAGGAAGCAGCCACATTAGATCCTACCGTTGTGGTCCAGCCCCCGCCACCTCCACCACGTCACAAAAAATGGAAAGCAGGGAGGCTTAAGGGTGGGAAGTACATAAATCTGACTGTTGCTGAGGTTGCCGCAGAATTGTAAGTAGTTAGAGCATAATTACAAACTTATTTTTTCATATTGTGAGTGCTTACGATAACTTTTATGCTGCAGGATGAATTGGAAGATCATAGTAGCCAAGGTTCGTTCACTCCAAGTGGACGGATGGACATCTTGTCAACGGCGATTGGGAAGCCAGATCACCCTGGTCATGTTCGAGGGGAGGCAGTGGGAGTTCGTGTCACGAAGTATTTTGGCCCAGCCTCACATCCTTATTCGTCACAAGCTGAACCCAGTAGGGAGCTTGTGGCCAAGATTCGTCAGGAAGTCTCACAAGAGCTCGAGGCCAACCTTCGCGACAAGCTCTGACAAGAGCTGTTGCCAGAGCTACGTCTTGAGCTGATGCCTGAGCTACGAGCTGAAATGCAGAAGATGTTTGACTCGCAGATGGCAACTACCGAGCGTAAAACCCATTCATCCCCGGCCTTCCACAGCACCAAAGGAAGTTACAACCCGGCGGAGGAACCACTTGGCGACCCTTCTCCCCCTCCAGCGCAGGGAGAACCTGCCATCCTCTCTTTGGATGCCCCAGTGCTGCGTGTAGTTGCAGATGCTCTCGTTCACACACAAGCTACCACCCACCACCATCAGTAAATTCCACAGCATTTGCGTAGGGTGACTGTGACGTGTGTTCGAGAGGGGGAAGAAGGTACAGCCATCCCTATTCCTAATGACGAGGTTGCCACGATAGCTCAGGTGAGAGGATCTTTCATCCTTTGGCCTGTACATCTTATTGGCTTGTTAACACAAACACCTCCAATGGTATGGAACTACCTCACTTTTACTTGAGATGTGTTGACATCCTACTAACAGTATGTGTTTTTATGTTCTAAAAGAACGAGCAGGAAGCAGAGAAATGGCCCTTCTTAGCACGATTACAGCTTATCTATAAAGGCATTTGCCAGATTGATTTGCATATGCCTCCAGGGATTGTGGGCCAGAATACAGAGTATCACTTCACAATTGATCAACAAGATCTTAAACAGTTCATGAAGTCTTCTGGGGACGTCTAAGGTAGGCCTTAGACGTCCCCAGTTGAACCTGGGGACGTCTAAGGTCCCACTTTAGACGTCCCCAGTGAACTGGGGACGTCTAAAGTCTCCCTTCTACGTCCCCTGTTTTACGGACGTTAATGACGTTTTTTTCTACGACCCTCACATAGACGTCCCTCTGTTTTCAGACGTTAAAAGGCCAAAAAAAGGGACGTTAAAACCCTTTTTTCTAGTAGTGTTTTAACCAAATGAGTTTTCCTCCAACTACACCAACCTTGCACTCAACCATGCACTCAAGTAGTGTACCATTATCACCATTCCTTGTCCAAGAAGCAATACTCAATTGCAATTAGACATGTGCTCTTGGAAAATAAATTATAAACTAATATCATTCTATAGGATAATGACACTTGTCATGTTTAATTTCATTAATCAATTTTTCCTTCCATTTCTTTGTGCTAGGAAAAATTTGTTTCAACATTTTCCATAATTCAATTAAATGAATTATATATAATTCCTTCTAATTTCACAGTTCTTGATTCATTCTATCAAGAATATTCCAATTATACATTTTCCTTTAGTTTCCTTGATTAATGGAAATTAACTCCAATTAATTGGAAAATAATTAATCTTGGGCAAAATTGGCAAAATTATGGCTTTGCTATTACCATTGATATCTAATTTCCTTTCTTGAATTTATTTGCCCATTTCTTCATGAATATAAATATTTCAAAATTCATAAGATCCAAATTTCATGAATATTCATCATTTTATTGAATTTCTCAATTAATTACAATATATTCGATGAATATAAAATTTGGGGTGTTACAGTTATCCCCCACTTAATTAAATTTCATCCCCAAAATTTGGTACACATGTACATTCATAAACTCCGGGTAACATTTCTTCATACTTTCTTCTATTTCCCACATAGCCTCTTTGGGTGATAACCCTTTCCAGATGATTTTAACGAACAGAATACTCTTCTTTCTGAGTTGCTTTTCTTTCTGATCGATGATTCGGTTAGGCATGACTTCGTAAGTCAAATCTTCACGCATTTGCATATCTTCATACTCTATCACGTGTTCTAGATCAGGTTGATACTTTTCATCTGGGAAACATGAAATACATCATGTAGCCTGCTCATATTTGGTGGCAAAGTGACGCGATACACTACAAGCCTAATCTTCTTTAAGATTTCGAATGAACCAATGTATCTCGATTGTAGCTTCTTTGCTTTCAATGCTCTGCCAATACCCGTAATAGGTGATACTTTCATGAATACGTGGTCACCGACTTCGAATTCTAGAGGTTTTCGTGTCGTATCTACATAACTTTTCTATCGGCTCTAAGTAGCTAGCAACCTCTGCTTGATCAACTTTATTGCTCCGTTGTCTGATCAACAAGATCTAGCCCTAACAACTCCCTCTCAGACAACTCAGTCCAGCATACTGGTGATTGGCACTTCCTCCCATAGAGTGCCTTATATGGAGCCATCTGGATGCTCGAATGATAACTGTTGTTGTAGGCAAACTTTGCTAACGGAAGGAATTTGTCCCAGCTACCTTTACAATCAAGCACAAATGCCCTTATCATATCCTCAAGGGTTTAAACTGTTTGTTCTGTCTGCCTATCAGTTTGAGGATGATATGCTGTGCAGAATCGGAGCTTGGTACCCAAAGCTTCATGTACCGCCTTCCAAAACTTAGAAGTGAACCTTGGATTTTGATTGGATATGATGTTCTTCGG
Organism: Inga leiocalycina; assembly: GCA_963242795.1. NCBI lineage: Eukaryota > Viridiplantae > Streptophyta > Magnoliopsida > Fabales > Fabaceae > Inga > Inga leiocalycina. The sequence continues at coordinate 64,062,879 of OY725325.1, forward strand.
GGTACCATGTAATCTCACAATCTCCTTAATGTAGATCTTCCCCATTCTATCAAGAGAATAGTGGATACTAATCGGTATGAAGTGAACTATCTTTGTGAATCTGTCAACTATCACCCATATAACGTCATGGTTTTTGACCTTAGGCAATCTTGTCACGAAATCCATAGTAACACTTGTTAGATCTCATGTTTTGATGATAACAAAAGAATGGTTTGAAAAGGAAATGATTAATAAACAAGTTTGAACAAAGGAATAACAGGGATAAGCATCACTTGAAGTTAGCATTGGAGTAATGAAGAAAGGCCAAGAGTAAATGCTGAGGAACTTGATTAGAAGCAAGTTTTCTAAGGCATTACTCGAGTACCTACTCGAATAATGAGACAAAACTTGAAGTAACCAAAGGCACCTTCCAGTAACCTGCCAATATTACTCGAGTAGCTACTCGAGTAATAGTGTAAGTATTTTCAAGTTGCTCTCGGCCTGCCAATGTTACTCGAGGAGCGACTCGAGTAACCAGGTAAAAACTTGGAGTTGCTCTCGGCCTGCCAATGTTACTCGAGGCGCTACTCGAGTAACCATGTGAAAAACTTCCAGTTGCTTTCAAGTTGCCAATGATACTCGAGTAACTACTCGAGTAACTCTGTTTCTAAAAATGTGGAGCTCTCGGCACTTAGTACTACTGCCAATGTTACTCGAGGAGCTACTCGAGTAACACACTGAAGTAAGTAAAAACTTGAAGGTGGTACCCGATTAACTTGATATTAATTTATCTCATTTACCTCGAGTCCTTACTCTAGTATGCAAGTATTTAATGTTCTATTTTAAGTGGATTCCTTGAGTACGTACCCGAGTATGCAGAAATATTTTCAAGGAAAACTTCAAGTCTTTACCCGGGTAAGTCATGCACAAAAATTTCATTTACTCAAGGTGGTACCCGAGTAACCTATACACAAATGAGTGCATTACTCGAGTCAGTACCCGAGTAACAAGGTAAGTGCTCTCGGCCTTGAAATCCTGCCAACATTACTGGAGTAGAGCATCGAGTAACCACAAGTTTATTTGAAGGTTTACTGGAGTTGGTGCCCGAGTAACTCATAAAGTTATGAGTGCATTACTCGAGTAGGTACCCGAGTAAATAGTTATTTCCAAAGGTTTGAAAATTGGTTATTCCATGCACTACCCGAGTATTCTTGTATTTGTTCCTTGACTTGAAGTTAATTTAAGATTTCCCGATGATACTTGAGTAAGTACTCGAGTAAACTTCATGTGATACTCGAGTAAGCAAACCCAGAAAGTTTGAAATCATTCCAACGGTCATTGTTCTCTTTTCCTATTTGATTAACTTTTCATTATATTAGTATTCTTAGCATTTCAACAGATAAACAATGAAGAGATCTCACCAAATAAGGAAAGTCAAAAGCAACGCTCAAATGTCACCAACCGTCACCTACCGCAACGTATGTTTTTCAAAAACTGGAAAAGTCAATAGTGGCTGCACACGCTCCAACAGACATGAAGAAATATGTTCCAGCAATCATTACCAACGTATCTATATATATGGGAACATCTGAACAGAGAGATACAAAAAGAACACACTTACGAACGTATCATCAAGTTCATTACTCTGTTTTTCATTGTACTTGTGATTCTATGCTTCAGTGATTCTTATTTACTCTGTGAGAGAGATATTTCATTCAAACTCAATATTTGTTATTGAGGTAACTTAAGGTTGTGGAACCTTGAGTTGGGATTGAATTACAACTTGTAAGGGGGAGCGAGTGTCCAGGTATAGGAACTTGCTTGTACTGAGGTGCCAAGAACCCACTGAATCTTGGAAGTTATAGTAAAACTCTCAGAGAAGCTCTGAGGACTGGACGTAGGTCAAAGTGGTTGTGGCCGAACTAGTATAAATCCTGGTGTACACTTCGGTGATATTTCTTCTTACTCTTTCTTGTTTTAATTCCACTGTTAAAGTTTTATATTTCCGACAAAATTTTAAGGTCACCCAATTCACCCCCCTCTTGGGTGAAACGCTTGCTCTAACATTTGGTATCAGAGCGTAGGTCTTCTTGTTAAGGTTTAACAGCCTAAAAAGGATCCAATGGCAAGCATGGGTGAAGGAATTCTTCCCGATGGAGCATCCATCACTAGACCTCCAGGTTTCAGTGGCGAACACTTTTCTTTCTGGAAAGCAAAGTTCAGAGTATTCGTGATGGCTACTGAAATGGGCTATGGGATGTGATTGAGAGTGGAAACTATCAACCTACAAAGATTGTAGATTCTCAGAAAATTCCCAAGATGCCAGCGGAATTCCCAAGACGCCAGTGGAATATGATGAGAATGACAAGAAACTTATCACTCTCAACAGCAAGTCAATTCTGATATTACAAAGTGCTTTGAGTCAGAGTGAATATTTCAGAATTTGCACACTCCCAACAGCAAAGGAAATATGGGAAGCTCTGGAAATCGCCCATGAAGGAACTTCGGGAATAAGGGAGAATCGAATCAACACATTGATCACTGAATTCGATCTACTTCGAATGAAATCAGGTGAGTCAATTTCTGAATTTGAACTTAGATATACTCATCTTGTTAATCAACTTGCAGCACTTGGTAAAGCTTATGATCAACATACCCAAGTACGAAAGGTTTTGAATATTCTTTTAAAGAGTGGGAGGCCAAAGTCACTGCGATAGAAGAGGTAAAAGGAGAATCAATGAGATCAGTTGCTTCTCTATTTGGAAGCCTTTCTGAATATGAAAGCAAATTAAAGTTCAAACGGGAACTAGATGACATCGGTGACAAAAGAAAGAAAGGTCTAGCACTAAAAGCGAAAGAAGAAAATCAAGATGAGGATGAGGAGTTTGATGATGAAGAAATGGGCTTAATCATAAAACGATTCAGAAAGTTCTAGAAGAAAGGTCAAGGATTCAAACATTTTCAAAAAGGTGGAACTAGCAACAAAGATCATATCATTTGCTACGAATGTGGAAAGCCAGGACATATCAAATCAGAATGTCTAGAACTAAAGAGCAAAGAAAAGAGAAAAGGCAAATTCTTTACAAAAAGAAGGCCTTTGTATCTGCTATATGGGGAGATAGTTCCTCTGACGAAGAAAGTGATGAAGAAGAAGTAGCCAATATATGTCTTGTTGCTCAAGAAGAAACAGAAGAAGAGGTAAATGATTCTAACCCTACCTATGATGAATTACTCTCTGAATATAATGCTTTACATTCTGAATTCATCAAAGTAGTTAAAGAATTGATTGTTTTCAAAAAGAAAAACAAAGCTCTTGAAATTGAACTTAAAGAAAGTTTAGAAAAGAATTGTGAAAATTGTTCTTCATTGAAAACGAAAAACATTGATCTCATAAAATCTCTTGAAAAGTTTACCAAAGGAAGTGAAATACTGAGTGTAATTTTAAAAGAACAACGATGTGTAAATGATCGATCTGGTATTGGATATGATCCAAAATCAGATAGAAGGAAAGGTAAAAAGAAAGTAGGAGGTAAGCTATATTTAAATTATTTCCAGCATTCTGTGCATATATCAAATCCTTTTGCATTCTGTAATTACTGTAATAGAAAAGGTCATTATACCTCTTCATGCATTCATAAGAAGAAAGGAAATATAGGAACCTACAAATGGGTACCTAAAGGTTCATATATTCAGAAAATCATTTGTACTAACCCAAAAGGACCCAAAAAGATGTGTGTACCTAAGATTTAGTCCTTCAATTGCAGATATGTCTCAAAGCATCCAAAAACAACAAGTGGTACATAGACAGTGGATGCTTTAGACATATGACCAGGGATTTCGAAAGTTTTACCACATTGCAACCTAAGGAAGGTGGCAAGGTAAAATTTGGAGGAAATCAATCCGGAAAGATTGCAGGAATTGGTGAAATAAAAAATGACAAAGGAATACAAGTCAAAGATGTATATTACATTGAAGGCTTGTGTCATAATTTGCTAAGTGTAAGTCAAAGTGCAGATAAAGACAACTGGATAATATTTGATTCAGAGGAATGTCTGATTGTCAACAAGGAAAACTTACAACTTGATAAGAAAAATATCAAGGCAAAACTCAGAGCTAAAAGGGAAGGTAACTGTTATACTCTAGATATTAGTAGAAATGAATCTGAAAATTGTTTTCTGAGTAATGCCGATGAAAGTTGGTTATGGCATAAGAGATTGGCTCATGTCAATATGCATCAACTAGGCAAACTACTCAAAAATGATTTAGTTCTTGGATTACCCAAAGTAACTTTCAAAAATGACTTGATTTGTGACGCATGTCCAAAGGGTAAACAAACTAAATCATCTTTCAAATTGAAAAATGAGATTTCAACAAATAGACCACTACAATTATTGCATATGGATTTAGTTAGCCCAGCAAGAATAAAGAGTCTTGGTGGAAACTTATATTCATTGGTTATTGTTGATGATTTCTCTAGATTTACATGGGTTATTTTTCTATCATCAAAAGATAAGACCTTTGAAGAATTTATTGTTTTTGCCAAGAAAGTGCAAAATGAGAAAGGTATGTCCATTGCAGGTATTAGGACTGATCATGGTGGAGAATTTGAAAATCAAGCCTTTGAAGAATATTGTGATACTAATGGCATTGATCACAATTTTTCTGCTCCAAGAACACCTCAACAAAACGGAGTTGTGGAACGTAAGAATAGAGTGCTCACTGAAATGGCTAGAGCAATGTTGAATGAAAAGAATGTGTCTCAAGTGTTCTGGGCTAATGCTATGAGTACAGCATGCTATATTTCAAATAGGGCCTATATCAGAATAAAACTTGGAAAAACACCATACGAGTTGTACAAAGGAAGAAAGCCAAACATTGCTCATCTACACATCTTCGGTTGTAAGTGTTTCATTCATAATAATGGTAAAGATAACTTAGGAAAATTTGATTCTAAAACAGATGAAGGAATTTTCCTAGGATATTCTAACCGAAGTAAAGCATATAGAGTTTACAATAAAAGAACATGTATTATTGAAGAATCAATTCATAGTATATTTGATGAATTTGAATCCTCTGACAAAACCATTGATGAAGAACAAGAAGTTGGTTTAAATCAAGAAAATGGTCAATCTATTTCTAAATCTCTTATTCCAGAGGTTGATGAAACTAAGGAAGAAGAGCAATCCCTAAGTCAACCTAGAGCTTGGAAATACAATAAAAGTCATTCATTAGATCAAGTCATAGGAGATATGAATGAAGGGATCAAAACTAGAAATAGAATTTTCAATGAAGTAAGTTTTTCTGCATTCATTTCTGAGATTGAACCTTCTAATATTGATGAAGCCCTATCAGACAATGATTGGGTTATAGCAATGCAAGAAGAACTAAATCAATTTGAGAGAAATCAAGTTTGGGATTTGGTGCCCCGACCTAAAGATCATCCGATCATTGGTACTAAATGGGTATTCAAAAACAAACTCGATGAATCTGCAATTATTGTCAGAAACAAGGCAAGATTGGTGGCCAAAGGCTATAATCAGGAAGAAGGGATTGATTATGAGGAAACGTATGCTCCAGTGGCTAGATTGAAAGCTATACGTGTACTCTTAGCCTTTGCATACATCAAAGGATTCAAACTCTATCAAATGGATGTAACGAGTGCTTTTCTAAATGGTTACATCATGGAAGAAGTGTATGTAGAACAACCTCCAGGTTTTGAGGATGTTACTAAACCTGACCATATTTTCAAACTCAAAAAGGCCTTATATGGTTTAAAACAAGCTCCTAGAGCCTGGTATGAAAGGCTTAGTAAGTTTCTCATCGATCAAAGTTTTGTATGAGGAAAAGTTGATACAACACTCTTTATAAAACGAAAACACAATGATATTTTAATTGTTCAAATATATGTTGATGACATTGTTTTCGGTGCTACTAATGAATCTCTGTGTAAGGAATTTTTTGAGATAATGCAGGGAGAATTTGAGATGTCAATGATGGGAGAATTGAATTTCTTTCTTGGTTTACAAATCAAACAAAGAAAGAATGGAATCTTCATATCTCAAACAAAGTATTTAAAAGAGCTATTGAAGAAGTATGGAATGGATGAAGCAAATGGCACGGACACGCCTATGAGTTCAACTACGTTGCTCGATGCTGATGTCAAAGGGAAAGACTACAACATAACAAAGTATAGAGGAATGATTGGATCATTACTCTATCTCACGGCAAGCAGACCAGACATCCAATTTAGTGTTGGCATATGTGCAAGATATCAATCGGCACCAAAGGAATCACATGCTAAAACCGTCAAACGAAACTTTAGATACCTTGCTGACACACCCGAATTGGGTTTGTGGTATCCGAAAGGAAGAAGTGAATATCTTGTTGCATACTCAGATTCAGATTATGAAGGATAAAAAACGGACGAAAGAGCACCAGTGGACAAGGACAATTTCTTGGAGGATCTCTTGTATCATGGTTCAGCAAGAAACAAAATATAGTGTCTCTTTCGTCAACGGAAGCCGAATATGTTGCAGTCTCAAGTTGTTGTGCACAAGTAATATGGTTAAAACAACAACTACAAAATATTGGCATTTATCTCAAAGAAATACCAATCTATTGTGACAATACTAGTATGATAAGCTTGGCAAAGAATCCAGTTCAACACTCTAGAATCAAGCATATCGATGTCAGACATCACTTCATTAGAGATCATGTTCAAAAGAAAGATGTGAAAGTGATATTTATTCCTACTCATCTTCAACTAGCAGATATTTTCACAAAACCTCTTGCAAAAGATCAATTTCTTTACATTAGGAGACAATTGGGAATGGTAAATCCCAATGAGTTATAAGTAATTTCAGCATTTTATAATATTAGATGAAGTCACTTGATAATGTTTTGATGATCACTAACTTAAGCATCGGAGTATATAGAAAATTGTTTTGCAGGAAGAAAGAAACTCTGTTTTGAGAAACAAAAACAGAGATTATTAGAGGACATCATTACTGGAGTATCAACTTGAAGTAATGACTAACAGAGAGATAATACCCAAGGAACAACTTGAAGTAAAGTAACACTTTACTCGAGTATGTACTCGAGTAATGGCCCCCAAAACTGGAAGTAATGGATCAAGTTACTTGAAATTTAAATCTAACGGTTCAATTTTCAAAGAAATGAAGAGTCAGAAGTTGAAAAGCAGGTTACCCGAGGCGGGCCTAAAGTAAACTTGAAGCTTACTCGAGGAAGGCCTCGAGTAATATCGGAGTCCAGATACTCAAATTGAAGAAAAATGACTAAAATCTGATGAGAATGGGTTATAAATGATTGAGGGAACATCCATGGATAATTACTATATTATTCATGCTAGGTACGCAATTTAAATGAAATATTTTATAATTTTTCTGTATAAACACCCGAGGAAGGCCTCGAGTAAACTTGAAGGTTACTCGAGTAAGGCCTCGAGTAAAGTCGGGTTTTAGGTCTTTATCTGTCGCAAACTTGGTCATGTCCACAAAATCTCCTCGAGTAAATCACTATTCTCTCTCACAAAAACTTTTCACAAGTGATTCCCTACTTCATTTCCGTCAAAACCCAAGAGATTTCAGTTCCTAAAACCTCCTATTTTTCTCAGATTCTCTGTGCCCTAATTCGCATCAGTTACTCTGTTTTTCTGAAAATCTCAGGTTTTCAATTCTTCAGAAAAATGAGAACCAAAAATCTTACTCCCATAGATTCCTCTGAATCCCAACAACACTCTGATCCTCTTTCTTCTCCTCCCAAGAAGAGAAGAAAACTTACCCCGAGACCAAAAGCTAAAATTCCTCTTCAACCGAAACCCAAAGGTGTGGTGATTAAAGAGCCTATTGCTACAAGGGCTCAATCCAAAAAGAGTACCTCAACCGGAAGAGGGAAGAGTGCCAAATCTCCCTCACCTCCTCCCTCTGATTCCTCTACACCCTCTTTCACTCCAAAGCCTACCAAAAAGCCTAAATATGATAGGAATGTGGCTGCAGCTATGGCAAACATCATTGATCAAATGGAGAAGAGTCAAACTTCTAAGAAGACAAAAGTACCAGAAGCAGAGATCACCAACCCACCAAAGGGATTCAATGTTAGCAAATTGGTGGAGTCTCCGAAGTACTTGTCTCAGTTCTCCAGAAGGAAGGTGTGTAAGACACACTATGTTGATCTGAAGTTACTTCAAGAGGTAGTGAAGCATGACCTAAGTCCTTATTTAGATCCTTTTATGCCTTGGTTATCTATTAGATTACCATTATGTACTAAAGTGATCACCCATTTTTATTGTAACTTAGAGATCATAGATGAGCCTAACCGAACCTCAGTTGAGGAAGAAATGACCACCACAGTGAGAGGTCAAAAGATTCTAATTTCACCATCTAGAATTAACTTGTGGTTAGGAATAGAGAACCCCCCAGATGATATCTATTCTGAACTTGAGCCAAACCAAATCTTCACTATTCTCAAACCCAGTGAGCTAGTTGGCCCCCTAAATTTTAAACCAAGTGATATGTGTGATCATCACAGGGTCCTATGGTACATCTACTCTAAGTCCCTAGTGAACAAAGCCAACAATTACACCCATTTCTCTGATAAGGACTTTAGGTGGTTTCCTTCACTGCTTTTGAAGGAACAGAAAGATCTGGGAGAGTATATCTTTTCTGAGATGAAAAGGTATAAGGTGGATGGGAAGGCTACAACACCAATGCCATATCCTCAGATTGTGTCTCTAATTCTGAAAGAGAACAAAATATGGTATTAGGATAGCAAGGATCCCATTGAGAGATTGACTCCGGTTGGGAAAAACAAGATAGGGAAATTGAACATTGACATCCCTCTCAAAGGCCCTCTGGAGTCTGGGTCCAAGAAGAAGAGGAAGACCACTGAGGTAGAGACCAGCAAGTTGGATGGCACTCAGTCATCGGCTCCAGCCGCTACCACATCATCGCCATCCTTCCTCAATACCACTCTCCAGCATTTTATGGAAAATATGCTGAGAGGTTTTCATGTGGATATCGCCAACACAAATGCCAAACTGATAACCCACATGAATACCAAGATGGGAGAGTTGGTTGAGAGAATGGACAAGAGGCATGAGGAGTTGCTAGCTGAGCAAAGTGCCCAGGGCGAGACACTGAGATTGATTCTGGCACGGTTGGACTCATTAGGTCCCGGACCTTCAGCCGGTCCCTCCTCTTCTGCACCACCACCACCTCCAGTGAACCCTTCTTCTGACACTCCTATCCCTGAGGATGAATCATCTACCCCTCTGGTTTCTAGTCCACCTGAGCTTCAAGCCAAAGACATCCTTTACTCAGTGGATAACCCAGAAACCAACGAGACCATACACATCACCATTGATGATTCTCCTCCAAAACCTCAGCTAGAAACCGTTCCTAAATCGATTCCATCACCTACCCAAACTGAGGAAATATCTCCCTCTTCCTCCTCTGAACATCATACTCCTGAGGCTGAGACTACTCCTAAGATTCATACCACTCTAGAAGGAGAAACCTCTACTATGGTTGTCTTCCAACCTTCTCCTCGCAGTGATGACATCCATATCCCTCCAGTCCATCTGCCTAACCCAGTTCCCTCTAGCTCATTTGATTCTTTGGACTCAAATGATTCTATGGTCTTTCCAGTGACACCTATTTCCATGGTCAAGCCTCCTAGCCCTCCACTTGATTGATGAAGCCAAAATGGGGGAGAAGAGCTTGAGAGTGATTTTGTGGATGTGTCCTAGTTTATTTTGGGTATTTGGTTGTACATGGGATTTTAGGGAGCATTTTGAATTTATTATCTTGTAATTTGAAAATTTTTAAGTTTAATGCAAGTGTGTTTAAGTTATTATTTCATTTTAAGTTCATTTAAGCTTTGAATTATGATACATTGTTGGACTAATGAAGTTGACTGTGAATGCAAGGTGTGTGCTATAAATCTAAACTTAATAAGACATATTTCATTTGAAAATTCAATTTGAAAAACCATATCCAAAATCACCAAGTTTTGTCATCATCAAAAAGGGGGAGAATGTTAGATCTCATGTTTTGATGAAAACAAAAGAATAGTTTGAAAAGGAAATGATTAATAAACAAGTTTGAACAAAGGAATAACAAGGATAAGCATCAATTGAAGTTAGCATTGGAGTAATGAAGAAAGGCCAAGAGTAAATGCTGAGGAACTTGATCAGAAGCAAGTTTTCTAAGGCATTACTCGAGTACCTACTAGAGTAATGAGACAAAACTTGAAGTAACTAAAGGCACCTTCCAGTAACCTGCCAATATTACTCGAGTAGCTACTCGAGTAATAGTGTAAGTATTATCAAGTTCTCGAGGAGCGACTCGAGTAACCAGGTAAAAACTTGGAGTTGCTCTCAGCCTGCAATGTTACTCGAGGTGCTACTCGAGTAACCATGTGAAAAACTTCCGTTGCTTTCAAGTTGCCAATGATACTCGAGTACTACTCGAGTAACTCTGTTTCTAAAAATGTGGAGCTCTCGGCACTTAGTACTACTGCCAATGTTACTCGAGGAGCTACTCGAGTAACACACTGAAGTAAGTAAAAACTTGAAGGTGGTACCCGATTAACTTGATATTAATTTATCTCATTTACCTCGAGTCCTTACTCTAGTATGCAAGTATTTAATGTTCTATTTAAAGTGGATTCCTCGAGTACGTACCTGAGTATGCAGAAATATTTTCAAGGAAAACTTCAAGTCTTTACCCGGGTAAGTCATGCACAAAAATTTCATTTACTCAAGGTGGTACCCGAGTAACCTATACACAAATGAGTGCATTACTCGAGTCAGTACCCGAGTAACAAGGTAAGTGCTCTCGGCCTTGAAATCCTGCCAACATTACTGGAGTAGAGCATCGAGTAACCACAAGTTTATTTGAAGGTTTACTGGAGTTGGTGCCCGAGTAACTCATAAAGTTATGAGTGCATTACTCGAGTAGGTACCCGAGTAAATAGTTATTTCCAAAGGTTTGAAAATTGGTTATTCCATGCACTACCCGAGTATTCTTGTATTTGTTCCTTGACTTGAAGTTAATTTAAGATTTCCCGATGATACTCGAGTAAGTACTCGAGTAAACTTCATGTGATACTCGAGTAAGCAAACCCAGAAAGTTTGAAATCATTCCAACGATCATTGTTCTGTTTCCTATTTGATTAACTTTTCATTATATTAGTATTCTTAGCATTTCAACAGATAAACAATGAAGAGATCTCACCAAATAAGGAAAGTCAAAAGCAACGCTCAAATGTCACCGACCGTCACCTACCGCAACGTATGTTTTTCAAAAACTGGAAAAGTCAATAGTGGCTGCGCACGCTCCAACGGACATGAAGAAATATGTTCCAGCAATCATTACCAACGTATCTATATATATGGGAACATCTGAACAGAGAGATACAAAAAGAACAGACTTACGAACGTATCATCAAGTTCATTACTCTGTTTTTCATTGTACTTGTGATTCTATGCTTCAGTGATTCTTATTTACTCTGTGAGAGAGATATTTCATTCAAACTCAATATTTGTTATTGAGGTAACCTAAGGTTGTGGAACCTTGAGTTGGGATTGAATTACAACTTGTAAGGGGGAGCGAGTGTCCAGGTATAGGAACTTGCTTGTACTGAGGTGCCAAGAACCCACTGAATCTTGGAAGTTATAGTGAAACTCTCAAAGAAGCTCTGAGGACTGGACGTAGGTCAAAGTGGTTGTGGCCGAACCAGTATAAATCCTGGTGTACACTTCGGTGATATTTCTCCTTACTCTTTCCTATTTTAATTCCACTGTTAAAGTTTTATATTTCTGACGAAATTTAAGGTCACCCAATTCACCCCCCTCTTGGGTGAAACGCTTGCTCTAACAACACTTTCCCACTTCCACTTAGGAATCTCAGGGTTTGTCAAAAGCCCCAATGGTCGTTGATGTTCAACTTTCACTTTCTGACATGTCAAGCAATGAGCAACGAACTCAGTCACCTCTCTTTTCATCCCTAGCCAATAATATTGAGCCCTCATGTCATGGTACATCTTTATAGCCCCTGGATGTAAATTATACTTACTCTTGTGTGCCTCCTCTAGGATTTGTCATTTCAGTTCTGGTTCCGGTGGAACATAAATTCACTTCTTGTACCTGACTAATCCGCTAGGTGACAAGTCGTAATCCTGAGTTTTGCCTCTATCAATCATGCCTCTGATAGAAAGTGCTTCATCATTATGCAGTTGGGCTTCCTCAATTACTGCCCTCAGATCATTGTAAACTTGGCTTACTTCACTATCTAACAGAATCTGACTAGATAGATTTAAGTCTCTGAAATCCTTGATCAGTTTCTGTTCATAGATCATTATGGCTGCCACCTGCACTGATTTCTGACTTAATGCATTAGTGACGACATTAGCCTTACCGGGATGATACTTGATTTCTAGATTGTAATCCTTCAGCAACTCCATCCATTTACGCTGTCTCATATTAAGCTTTTTCTGATCGTACAAGTACTTCAAACTCTTGTGGTCATAGTACAACTCTACAGTCTCACCATACAAATAGTGTCTCCAGATTTTCAAAGCAAACACAATTGTCACTAACTCAAGATCATGGGTGAGATAGTTCAATTCATGAGGTTTTAGCTGACTCGATGCATTCACCACTACTTAGCTATGCTGCATCAATACTTATCCCAATCCATGCCCACTGGCATCTATATACACAACATACAAAAATGATGGATTTGGGATCATTAACACTGGTGCTTGGTTAGCCTCTGCTTCAACTCTATGAAGCTCTTCTCACAATTCTCATCCCACACAAAATGTTGAGCTTTCCACATCAATTTTGTCAATGGTAATGCAATTATAGAGAAATTCTATATAAACCTTCGATAATAACCACCTAGACCTAGAAAACCGCATACTTTAAATACAGTCTCTGGTATCTTATAATTCAGTATTGCTTCCACCTTACTAGGATCAACAAAGACCCCTTGCTGTGAGACAACGTGGCCCAGAAACTTTACCTCTGAAAGCCAGAATTCATACTTGCTCAGCTTGGTATAGAGTTGCCTATCCTATAATACGTTTAACACAGTTCTCAAATGCTATTCGTGTTCAGCTTTACTCCGAGAATATACCACTATATCATCGATAAAGACTACTATAAACTGGTTCAGGTACGGACGAAAAATTCGATTCATTTAGTCCATGAACACAACAGGTGTATTGGTCAACCCAAATGGCATACTTAGAACTCATAATGCCTATATCTAGTTCTAAAAGCATTCTTCGATACATCTTCTGCTTTTACCCTCAACTGATGGTATCCTGATCATAAATTGATCTTTAAGAATACACAGGAACCAGACAATTGATTGAGCAAATCATCAATTCTAGGGAGTGGATACTTGTTCTTAACAGTACCTTGTTCAGCTTTCGGTAATCGATACAGAGTCGCAGGCTTCCGTCTTTCTTCTTTACGAAGTGCATTGGAGCACCCCAAGGTGATACGTTGGGTCGTATGAACCGTTTCTCAAGTAATTCCTCAATATGCTTCTTTAGTTCTACCATTTCACTTGGAGCCATACGGTATGGGGTTTTAGAAATTAAACTCGCTCCAGGCCTCAAATCAATCGAGAACTCTACTTCCCTATCTGGAGGTAATCCACCGACATCCTCCAGAAAAACATCAGGAAACTCACTCACTGTAGGGATACTTTCCAAGGCTACACCGGCCTCTAATTGTATAGAGCAGAATGCCATGTACCCCAAACAACCTTTCTATAGATATCTCTCTACCTTAGCCGTGAAAGAAGGTTAAGAGTGATTTCTGTGTCAGCTTGCAGTTGTGGATTCAGATATATGGCCCTCATCTGTTTACAATCCAACAACACACAGTTCGCTGTCAACCAGTTAATCCCCAAAATTACTTCCAACCCTTGCGGTGGCAAATAGATCAAATCTACGATCGATTTGTGCCCCTCAACATTTACCACATAATTTAGACAAACATCGACCGTCATACTTAGTGTCCATAGGCGTAGATACAACCAAATCATATAGGGACTTTAGCACAGGTAAACATAACCATCTCACACAGTCATATGCAATAAATGAATGGCTTGCACCAGAATCATACATAACATGCACTAAATTACCGTTTAGAGAAATTATACCTTGAATTAGCTCCGGAGACTCTCTAGCTTCTTCCTATGTTCATGTGTAGACCATACCCGAAACTCTGGGTCTAGTCTCCTCCTATTGCTGTTTTTGTGGACAATCCCATGCCATATGTCCCTACTTGTTGCAAACATAACAGACAAGTGGTTTACTTGGGTTTGGCTGAAATGGAATCCCGTTGCAAGATCTACCAAGGTGAAGTGGCTTTTTATAATGCCAACAAGTCCTGCTTTCTGAAGAACCTTGGCCTCTACAGCCCCAAGCTTGATTCAGCCTCTTAAGACCCCCTCCGGAATATCCACTCTGATCCTTTCATTTCTGTTCTAAGCTACCTCTTCCAGAAGTATCTTTATTCCCAGTTTACGTTGCCCAATTTGCCATGCGCTTCTCAATATATCGGCACTCCTCTGCCGCTTTGCTGAATTCCGTAAAGTGTTGAGAAATTAGCCTCTCTTTGAACTTGGGTCTTAACCCTTCAATCATCATGTCTACATTCCACTCCTCATTGTCATTCATCTTATGATATGACAAGTATCATGACAATCGGATATGCTGAGCCAAATAATCATCAAAGCTCTCCCGATCTTGCTGTTTGATGCATAGGAATTTTTTCTCCTTTTCCCTTCTGACAATCATGAGAAAATACTTCTAGTTGAACTTTTCTTGGAATAGTTCTCATGTGATAGGAACATTCTTTCCCTTTAGGATAAGATCCATACCCTTCTACTAGTGATCAGCATCACCTTCCAGCTTGTTTATGGCTAACCTGCTTTCACTCTGTCTGGACATTGCAGTATATCGAATATTTTGTCCAAACGGGCCCCCTGAACATAGGTTGCTACTGTTTATTGAATCTGCTCAGCCAAACATGGATATCCACCTCAGGCTCTGGTGGTAAATCCCCTAGCGAAGGTTCTTCATGTATTTCTTCATAATTTCCCTATATAAACTTGTCCATATGATTCTCCAGGTGATCCTGCATTTACTATACTCCCTAAAGGTCAGTTCTTATTTCATTCATGGTTTGTTGTTGCTATTCCAACATATCCAGTATTCTCTGTTGGATAGGGTCAGGCCTTGGTTCATCCTTGTTGTTACCATTTCTACCACACCCCCGGCCTCGACCTCTACCTCAACCTCTACCTCGACCTCTTCTACCTTGTTCGGGTTGTATCATTTCCATAATTGACTCTATATGAAATTTAGAGAAAAGAAAATTTGGATACAAGAGCAAGGGCATTTTTATCATTTCATAAAAAGTCAGGGTACAAATATGTCATATATAGCATATCACAACTATTTATAGTAGTTACCAAGAAACATAAATATCATACATCCTACATACTACAGTACATGACATATTGTCTTTTACATACCCAAAATATCAAATTCATGAACTTTCTTTGTACCGTCCCAAAATACCGACTTTAGCTAACTCTTTCTCTGTCTGTCAACTCTGCCTGACTGCCCTTAACTTGTAATATGTGCCGGTCAGCTCTGGTCACCCAAAATATACCACGTGGGTCCCATGTCAACCGATTTACATATGATCCACTACAAGGGTGTTCACGTGACTCAGGAACTCCCAAATGTTCCTACTCGAACCACTCTCCACAATAAGGTTTTTCTGTCTATTCCAGAATGTTGTGTCCGGAAGAAACTCATAGTAGTATATACCCAGACCTCATTCATGAACCTTATTCCCAACTCTGTCTGAAGCCTATACATCACTCCCACGCTGACCAAGAACATAAGGTATTGACTGCGGGGAGTGTCATGCTCTAGTATCACTTGGATGTATCAGCCCTGCAGGTAATACCATAACTCGAGATTCGACCGTAGGTTATGCAGCATAGGTACCGGCTCAATTGAGACTCGCGGTCACTCGCCTTGTCCAACGAATTCTCCTCTAGCTCATAGTCCTAATCATATTCCTCTAGCGCATCTCTAGTCTCGCCAACCTCTGCCATTCCTAGAGACATCAGCCCCAACTCTGGATCTTATACTAGCAGTCTCGGCACGATCTTCCGTGTTGTGTAGTGCATATGTATACTGCCATATCCAAAGTAGTCGGTCATCGGTCTTCTGTCCAGAACACAGTAGTTCACCATCATCTTGTTGTCACTGCTAATCACGATCATCGGCTCACTCTAACCATCCATGATATCTTGTCGCCATGCAAACAAAACATATCAGTATACAATTCTGATAATGCTAGAACCACTTATTATCTCTGATACCAAAAATGTCAACACCCATTTCTATTTCGATAATCAAAGAGTAATAAAGATGGAATTTCATGGGCACACAAAAAAGAAAATTTATACTGATAAACGTATCTGTTTACAATCCCAAGTCATTCTTAGACAAAATACAGAATACAACAAAAATTTCAATGTTTATAGGATTCCCCAAAATATCTTAAGAATAGACTACTTATAACCACCATCTTTAACCTTGCCTCGAGACATGTGCCAATCACTTCTCGGTGCTACACCTTTGCCTTTAGTCCTACTGGCACCAGCTGGGATGTTCATTTTTTTTTAAAAAAGGGTGAAATTCCAAGGAATGCCCGTAGAAACATGCTATTGTTCATATAAAATGCAAAAAAGAAATATGATATGCGTTAAGGTATGTACCAATTAATGAACAACAAAAATACAGCATCATCATGTATACATGTGTAGGGCCCAACATTACAATCTACACCGGTTGGACTTCCGCTAACTCTTAGTATAAGTACACCCCGGCACTAAATGGCCCTCTATAGGCAAACCATATTAATTAATAAAACTCATTTACACAAAATGGCATCCACACAATCACATAATTATGGCATGATGTGTGAAGGATAATATTCCTACCTCAAAGTTCTTTCAATCCCTTTTTAGTGTCGCTTCCGGCTTCCGACTCGGTCCTAAAATATTAAATGTACAAGAAATAGGTCATAACCTATCCAAGTATCATTTTAGACTCTTCCATAGTATTTCTTGTGGTTATATTAGTCTATAGTGAAAATTTACCAAAATGCCCCCGGGACCCCGACCCGGCCCCGCCATATTGGCCCGATGACATGTTTTCACAAAATTTTGACTAGGGCTATCCTGACATATTTTCACCCAAGGAATCCATTTCTGGGCTCAAAATTAGCAAATTTAGTGTCAAATTATAGAAATGCCCTTGACAGCCCCGATTTAGGGTTTTAGGGGTGTTTCCGTAATTGTGCTTTTTTGGCTTTTCCAAAAAGTGACCAACTATAACCCCACCTATTTTTGCCTACTGAATCCAATGGAACCATCTATTTTATGAAAATCCAGCTCCTTCCACTCAGGATTGAGGAGGGAAGGGGAGAGGAGGGAAAATTTTTATGAGTTGAATTTTAAAGGATTGAAGATGTGGGGTAATAAAACTTTAATAAAGAGAATATATAAGATAAAAGAGTAGGAAAAATTAATTAAACATTTTTAACCTCATTTCTCTAATTTTTTTTTTTAAAATTCAACTAAAAATTTTTTTCCTTCCGCTCACTTTCCCTCCCCTCCCCTCATACCAAACAAGCCCTAAGAGATATAAAATTGATTAGGAAAAATCCTAATTAAATCCTTCCAAAATGTTCAAATCCAAATTAAGGCATACACTTTTAACAAATTCCTAATAAGGCCTATAGGCTTGATTAGTAATTTATGAATGTTGTTAAAAAACCGCAATTCCCCTTTATGGTTAATAAAAATTAAAGATTTTTATTTGCAAATTCTTATAGATTTTTTAACTCTAACACTAGAATCCACGTTTCATTGAAGCATTAGAATCTAAACTTTTGGCCGACTTACAACAAACAATGAAAGGTAAGTTCTCACTTCTCACAATTTTTCTTGAACCCTAATGTCTTATGATTTATATGAAATATATATGGGATGGTTGAAAAGTGAGCTCAACTGTTCATAACTGTAGATTCGGGGGGGAAAAAAAAAGGATTTGCCCATATATAAACGATTTTATGAATAAGAATGATAATGTTGTTCATCATCTCATGATATTGACAGACCGCAACTGCATATTCTGAGGGAAAAAATTATCTTTGATTTGCCCATAAACAAGAGCATATTCTGTTTTGCTGATTTTCCCACAACTGTAACTCGTATGATAATTTTTTTGAAATTTAAAGTTAATTTTGACAGATTCCTGCAAGAGTGACAAAATGCTAGGAGGTTCAGAAAATTGTATGCTGACAAGGAAGATATCTTTCTCCCTGATGTTTTCTAGGATTATACAAGTGCCAAAGTACAGACAATAGAATGGGTGGATGGAGTCCAACTAAATCAGCAGGAGGCTATAGAGAGGCAAGGATTAAAGGTCTTGGATCTTGTAATCCTTGCATACAATGCAGTCTTAGAAGCAAGGTCTGCCATAATTGGTCATGTTATTCACTTGGAGAGAGGAGGCGAAGAATCCAGGGTCGTCCGGTTTGAGAAGGAGTTTTTACTTTAAAAAAAGAATGAGATTATGATAAAAAAAAAACACACAAGAGAAAATAGTACAAGGACATATTGGTAATTGAATTGATTCAGAAATCTCTAACAAGGCCGATTGGCTTTATTAAGGATTTGTTAAAATTGTAGGCTTCAATTTAAATTTCAACATTTAGGAAGGATTTAATTACGATTTTTCCTTACGATTATTTGTATAGATTTAAAAGTTTATGGGGTTTGTTGTTAAATTTTAAATGTTAAAAAAATTATTATCACATGCTTCTAAGTTCGTGGCATTCGTATTTTTTAAGATAACAATCTACCCTTGTTGATAATCAAATTTATAATTATCAGAGCATGAGTAATTAAAACTTATGATATTAATTTTAGCCGTTAAAATTTTGTTTGATTTCCAAGATATTTTAAAAAATTGGGAGATGGCCTATAATATGTGTAACAAAATTTACATACAGATCAGTTTGGTTAAGGATGTAGAGAAGTCCAGATATCAACTTTCTTCGTCAACTTGTATCAAGTATTAACTAATATATATATATATATATATATTAATTTTAAAACAACAAATTACCTAAATAATTTCATCTCTCTTTTAAAGAATATATCTCAGTAAAATAAAAAATCTCACTTAATTTATGATTAAGATTATTCCAAATCTGATTTATAAAGCCACGAAGTAAATGAGACAAAAAGATTAGGAATTATGTTATAGAAATGACAAACTGAATATATAGAAGTTTCGTACAATTTAAGCTATTGAGATAATTTCATTGTAGGGATAAATTAATGTAGATATACGGACATAAATGAGTGTGCTGTGTGTGAGTGACATATTTGCTTTATTCTACCGTGTCACAAATGAAAAACAAACAGGTCATATTTGCACGGATTTATAAAGAGGGATAGATAATTAATATAACACTGTCCTCGAAAGTTAGTTCGTCGGATCCATTTGTCTATTTTCTCGAGTAAGAATATCTGGGGAATATGAACATAAAATAGTTCATTCGATCCAAATGTTGGCAAAACGAAAAAAAAAGTTACTTCGATCCTAATAAATGAATGAGTTAGCTAGCTAGTTAATAAATTTTTGGGTGAGACTAAGGTATACACCGGAGTGAGCCCAATGACTAATCTCTCGGATATCGTCAAGCCCAAGATAGAAGCGGCCCTCTCAAGCGGATTTTCTCTATACACGTCGTCTTAAGGATCAAACCCGAGACTAGAACGCTTAAGGGAACACAAGCCCCTTACCACTTGTACCAACCCACATTGGTAGCTAGTTAATAATTTGTTTGTTTGGAGATAATTGTGATTTCAATCTAATTACTGTTATGAAAATAAAAGATAATAGGGATAAGAGAGTAAGAGATGAGAGAAGGGAGAAATTTAAGAGAGAGAAAGTGGGGAGCAATTTTCATTCAGTTTTTTGTGATCACATTGCTTTGTACAAAGACTCTATTTATAAGCCTCCAAGAGTCACCACTAGGGTCACCACTAAAATATAATGAATGATACAATTAATACAAATGAATGTACACTATATGACCATTCGTATCATTCATGTATCTTAATGTATATTAAATAGTCTTTTAGTTTTCCAACTACTATTCATGACTTATGACTAGAATATGAAAGATCAAGAGTCAATAAACATCCACATACTTAATATACTTATAACAATCACAATTTTTTTCCAAACTATATTCTTATGGAGGAGATATGAACATGATTTTTTTAGAAGAATCCTATTTAACTGACTATATAGGATTTTTCAGAAGTAAAGAAAGTCAAACACGCAGTTAAGGGAACATCTAAAAGCCTTACCAGATTAAGGGATTTAAGATTGCAGGAGTATAATATTTATCAGTACTGTTCTTATGTATTCTCGTATACTCAACAACTTGATTCAAAATGTCAAATCTCTCAACCAATTATTTCTTCTAAGTATGGAAGAAAAAATAGTTATTTAAAAACTGCCATAAATTTTATGAAAGTTTCATTGAGTCTAATAAGAAAATTAGGGAAAATATAATTGTCCATCCATAATTTTTAAACAAATACTTATAGCTAATTTAAAACAATAGAGTAAGATTGAATTAATTTTAAAGATAAAAAATCACACAATTTTAAAATAACATAAAATAAATTTATATAATTTTTTTATAATTAACAAAGATTTCAACTTTGGTTAATTAGTTTTGGTCTTATTCGATGCATATAATGGAACAAGGAAAAAAACAAGAATATGGCGATAAAAAATTATATTTATAAGAAATATATCTTGTACTCCTAAATAAAAATAAATAATATTGTAAAATAAGTAAATAATAACATGCTTATATATAATAGATAATAGAAAAAGCATTTTCCATTATCTTCGAGGATATGAAACGAAGCCTTTGTATATTGTGACAGATCTTGTTAAGATTTACAAATATATTAATTTATGTAATTATTATTTTACAATATATATATATATATATATAGCTAATGTATTTTGATAGCTCACGTTTCATGACTAATTAATCTATTATATGATGGGAATGGATTTCGACCAAAATAATTGCCTTCCGAAACTGAGCTAGCAGACTCGATCGTTCAAATGGATTAAAACAAGGGCATAAAGAATATTCTCCCTCCTATTCCTATTATATGGCTTTTCTAGAAAACCTTCTTTATTGGTCCAGAGTATAAGTTAATTGGAAAGTCACGTATAATTATTTGCCAATTTTGTCTTTATAATTAAGGATTAAATATAACTCTTTGTATTTTTTTCCTCTTCAGAACCTTACTGAGGGAGTTAAAATTGAAAAGTTTTATCACTTTAAACCAAATTTAATAAATTAACAATCATTTCTTAATTCATATAACTTATTGGATTGATCTTATTTATAAGGCATTTTCAGTATGTTTCACACACACTAAAAAAAAAATCTTAAACTTCATTAACTTTGACTTAAAATTTAATAACTTTTTTAATTTTACCCCTATTTAATATACAGTACCTACATAATATCCCATAAGAATAAAGTCAACTCAGTATTAAATTAATGGCAAAATTATATATTCACAAGAAAAATTTAATGAAGTGCAGTATAAATAAGATAAAAAAATTTCTTCTCTCTGCCCTTTATAAATAGTACTCCTCCAGTTTTAATTATAAGACAACATTTGAAAGTTGATCTTAGTCCTAAATATAGGACAAAATTTTAATTTTTATCAATTTCTTCCCAAAATACCCCTTCTTCAATAATAATTAAACACAATAATAATTTAATAATGCACTTATATATTCTATAAAGTGAGTAATGCTTGCAACTCATTAATGTCACAAACACATCAATTCTGCTGTTTTTATAATCAAATAATTTTGAGCAGTTTTTGTCATATTTTTCCCAAATACCCCTACTAATACTTTCTCAACAATAATTAATTTTTATAACATTGTTTATATATTATATAAAGTGAGAGATTCTGCTATATCCTTTGTTATTTTTAATAAAATAATTTTAAGATCTTTATGAGGATCACGCACACTCCCAACCTCCAAGAGTAGACCGGAATTTGATGAGGCAGACCGGCGACATCAAACTGTGTGAGAGCTTGGAGTAGTCAGTCGAACGTGTGAGGTAGGAGGGGTCAAACAAAGAACATGGAACCAAAGTAACATGATGTCATTCTAAATTTTAAACAGGGGTATTTTAAGAAAACAAATATAATTAACTAATTTAATTTCTATTCTTGATCTCTTCAAATTAAATAAATTTATCTTGTAAGTAAGACAGGAGGAGTATCATAGTTGTAGTTGAAAGTGTTATGAACTAACTAAAAGGAGTATGCATGCGTGTCTAAGACGTAATGATTAAAGGTGGTCTCTTTTTTAATACCAAAAACCAAAAAGTGGCCTCTTTTCTAACCAACATTAAAGTTGGTCACCGTCCATAAACAAAGCCTGGTGTTTTTCCGTTTTTGACCGACTAAACAGAGATCCTCGTACACAATTAATCTCTAGTCTACGAGATATGCAAAATATTCTCCTCCACTTTGAACCATATAATTTACAAATAGTACATCCACTCTTAACAATAAATCTTCCAAAAGTTTTCAAGTATGTAGATATATAACCCCTCTAACCATCATTTACATATCTTCTTAAATAAATCTCCTAAACTTTAAGTTTTATGTGGGATAGATAATGAATAAAACTAATCTAAGGGATGTTCCTGGGTTCGATCCCAGGAAACGGAAGGTGTAAAAAATTTTCATTGGAAGCTCTCTCCTCTGGGGCGCCTCAAAGAGGTGAATTCCTGTCGAGCCTATCAGATTGGGGGCGCCAGGACTAGTCAGTTGTCGGGAGCCCATGTCGATAAATCCGGCGTTGGCCTTCAGGTTAACGCCGGATACCTGGAAGGTGGGTGCACCGAAGGCCAAAAATGGTCCATTGCATAAACCATAAAAAAAAAAAAAACTAATCTAAGGGAGTTACATGCGCGTGAGAGTTTAATTAGGGAACTTCATTGCAAAGTTTCAAAGTTTATAAATGTTATCCATGCATGACAAAAAATTCAGGGGTTATGTATAATTTTGCCAATAATTGACTGTAAAATTTATTTTTTTTATACAGATAAATTTATATTTTACGTTGACATTTATTTGATAACAAGACTGGTAATTAAGGTATATTTTTAAAATTAAGTTTTTTGTGGCCGAAAAATTTAAAAACTTTTTAAATTAAAGCTGTTGTATTTTCAGGAAGATAATGTTTCTAAAAGACTAAAAGCACTTATAAAATCACTTATGCTTCATAAGGTCACATTCTGGCTGGAAGAAATAAGGTCACATCCCATGGTTAATTAAATAATTTATTGGCTGGTAAAAAATTAAATAATTTATTGATTTATTAATTAATGACCTTCTAATAAATGATAGAGTATTCCATTTCACATTATTAAGGTTTTGATTAACAGAGTAAAGTTTTAAAATAATTTTTATTTAAAAGGACAATTTCTAGCTATACTAATATCAATATGGAGCACATGGTATATATATGATGATTTTTTTTTTGGCAGCATGGGATATAACAATATAATACAAGTTGACAAATTGCTTTTCGGAACACTTACGTAAAGACTTAAAAGCTTTTATAGCTTGTACACACGTACGAAAATATTATACATTCTAACTTCAAACAAAAAAAATTTTAAAAAAAAATGCCGCCCACATCCCACATGCGCAAACATATGTGAAATTTTCTAGTTGAATTGTACTATAATACAAGTTTGGATATTTAATTGCAGAAACAAAAAACAAAGGCAACAAATACAAAAAATAGACGTAAGTACCCTTAATTTTTGTTCTCGTTTGAACATTAATATAAAAATTTCTTTTACTTCCTTTTACTACGTGACGTGTTAATCGGAAACGTCATGCTTAATTAGTACTACGTTTAAATTTCGAAAGAAAAATTACATCCGAAGATACAAAGGTTAAGGTAACATTTCCAGGCATGTTTAGTTAAATAATTGTATTAATTTATTAACACTGACCTCTTGGCAGTAAATTAAATGTTATATTCCACATTCTTTCATGTCATGAACGATAAAGTGATATTTACATTTTTATATAAAATTAAACTACAATTACTAACCTAAAATTGGTCGTCGTCGTCGTTGGTATTTTGATGTGGTCTTAATTATTACTATCGGGGCAATTACACAGAGACTTCAAACCATACGAATCATGGAGCCTATGGTCAATTAGAGATAGTCCTAAATAATAATTAAAAAATTTACCTTAGTTTTAAATATAGATATCAATTTATTTGTCCCAAATTTATATTTTGCTCCTTAAAGTATCCTATTACTTGCATATGTTAAGGTATTTTTACAAGTGTATGTAGTTTTAAACTTCTAATATGTGTGATTAAAGAGAGCATTTTAAAAAACTAGCTCCTATTTATTACAAGTAATAACTAATTTAATTAATTTTTTAATATTCGTAAATTAACTATATAAAATTCTTATACTAATTAATCACCTGATGGGGTACTATATTATGTGGTATGCATGACAATAGTGGAAAATTCACTTTTAAGACCGGTTAAAAAAGACATTTTAGACCAGTTCTTGATACAGCCGGTCTAAAAAGTTTGCTACTTTTTAGACCGGTTATAGAACCGAACCGGTCTTAAAAAAAATTTTAAGACTGGTTTTAAAAATAAATATTTTTAAACTGGTTATCAGATGAACCGGTCTAATAGGTTCAAATTTTAGACCGATTTTCTAAAAAACCGATCTAAAAGGTTGAAATATTAAGACCGGTTTTCTACAAAAGCAGCCTCAAAAGTATTACATTTTAGACCGGTTTTGTAGAAAATAGGTCTAAAATTTCAACCTTTTAGACCGGTTCTCTCCAAAACCGGTCTTAAATGTACTTTTCAGACCAGTTTTGGAGAGAACTGGTCTTAAAAGTTGAATTTTTTTTTAAAAATTTTTGTTTAAAATATATACCCAGCAAGCCATTTCCCCTGATAAAACATTTCACTCAGCAAGCATCAGCCAGTTCAACGACGTTCAAATAAATTTTTTTCTCTTACAGATTATATAACTAACATCTTAATGACATGTGAGAGACTCAAAACTCATTGAAACATATTAAAACTTAACTCCCTTGTGCTTAAATAGTACTGGCCGAAACAGAAGCAAGGAAAACAACCATGAATAATAAACTCACAATCATAGATAGAGTCATAATGCAAGGAAATCATACAACCATGAAAATATTGTTTTGACCAAGTTCTTTATCTTTTCACTTACATACATATATCAAAGATTAAATTACATTAATGACAATACTGTTATTCATTAGGGCCAAAATACTTTATACACACTTTTCTCAGGCTGATGATCACTAACGGGCATGGTTTCGGAGAATCTACACTAAGACGTATACCTCATATCCTTCATTTTCCTGTGACGACCACAAAAAAAGTAGTTATATATATATACACCAATAACAATATACATAATTCAAATATAGTTCATCATGATAATTATTTTAGCTAACTAACCTTCAATGTAGTTTTATAAAGGGATATCCTCCCATATCCCTTCATGATGATCGTTTCTTATGCCGTGTACATTGTCTGCTTCATCTTCTTCGTTCAATTTTGGTAAACCTCTAGAAAAAAAGGAGTCTCGAGCAAATCATTCATTGAATGACTTTCCTGATTAATATCAACAACCCTTTTTCCTTGTAGAGCTACAGACCACATTTTATTTGCCTGATTAGTAACATAGCACACTTGTTTCGCTTGATATGCCATAATAAAAGGTTCATCTCTAAAACTTCTACTATTCAAATCAACCAATGTAAATCCCAACTGATCAATCATCACACCATTGTTGACATTATCCCACTTGCATTTGAAAATGGGAAGTTTAACTTTAACATAATCAGCCGGATGTCGAAGCTTTCCATCGGATATCCTCTCATCCACATGCCATCTCAAATTTCTTGCATCGTTTTCATTAGCAAACAAGCGCTTGAACCTTGGTATGATTAGAAGGTACCACAATAATTTTGCAGGAGCGTTCTTTGATTTGTACCTTGGGTTTTCACATATCAGACACTGTTGTTCCTCTTCATGCTCTTTTCTATACAATATACAATCATTAGCGCATGCATGGATCTTTTTATACTTCATCCCTAGTGGACACAATATTTTCTTAGCATCATAGTATCAAGAAGGCAACAAATTATCATCTGGAAGCATGTCCTTAAAAGCCTCAAGCGTTTCTGAAAAACTCTTGTCGCTCCATCCATGCCGTGCTTTCAAGCTTACCAATTTCAATACTGCTTTCAACAATTGGTACTTTTTACACCCTGGGTACAACGGTGTCTCAGCATCACTACACATATTACCATATGCATGTGATTGCTCAAAAGTCTCTTCTCCTACATCACAAATAATATCCTCTATCCAGTCATCCATATCCGTGTCATTATCATCAAAGTTCACTCCCCCCTGTTGAGATAAACTTGGCATTTCTAATTCTTCACCATGCCATACCCACACTGTATAACTCTTACAAAATCCTTCACAAATTAAATGTGTATATATATATACAGTACTTAGTCGCTTTCATTCAAATATACTACACAAGGGCAATAAAACTTCCCACTACCATCATCGGCATTTCTACTAGCGAAGTCTAAAAAACCCCTCACTCCATTATCATATTCAACACTCGTTCTTTTAGCGTTTATCCAACTATGATCCATATATATCTAAACACTTCTAGCACCCTATATCCAACAACAAAAGGATAGACAAAAAAAAAACAACAACAATAGAGTTTTAGATATTTCAACGAAATTAACAGGCACCATTTGAAACTAGTATTGTTTTAACAAACCAATAACACTAACAATAATCAAACAACCACACTAAATTAAAACAGAGCATAGAGTGGTATTAATCCAAGCCAAATATCACAGGGATGTAATTAAAAGTCAGAGCATATATCTAACAAGAATGTGTAGATTTAATTTTTTCCAGATTACGTTTAAGTGCTCAAAGCAACAACAAGAACCATTTTTTCATAGAACATTATTAATTATTGAACAACGTACAACTAAATAACAGATCGAACACTAACCTGATTGAAGACCAAGGAGTGAGCTTCAACCCAAAGTCATGGTGGCGTTGACTGAGGTTAAAATGAAGTCCTCAAATTCACGGCATTGATAAAGGGAAGTCAAGTCAGAGGAGAATGGTCACTGTGGAGAATAGAGGTGGCGGCGGAGAAGACTGATGGTAATCAAAGAACAACGACGACGAACACAGCAACAGTAGCGGTAATGACAGAGGAGAGTTGAGTAAATGAGGGACGGGACGCCATAGATGAGTTCAGGACAAGCACGGATAGAGCTCACAGAGAAATGGCAAAAAGAGAAGAAACGGGAGTAAAAGTACGGGCAAAAAATCTTACCTTTAAAACCGATTTTTATTAAAAACGGGTCTTAAAAGAGGAAAATTTCACATTTAAGACCGGTTTTTACCAAAATCGGTCTAAATGTAACACATTTAAGACTGGTTTATAAAAGAATCGGTCTTAAATTACATTTAAGACTGATTTTTGTAAATAACCGGTCTTAAAATGTTAAAATTTTTAAATTTAAATTTTTTTTAACATTTAAGACCGGTTTACATAAAAATCGGTCTTAAATGTTAAAGATTTAATACCGGTTTTAGCATAAAATCGGTCTTAAATGTTTTACTTTTAAGACCGATTTTTATGTAAACCGGTTTTAAATGTTAAAACATTTGAAATTCATAAAAATTTTAACATTTTAAGACCGATTTTATTTATAACCGGTCTAAATAAGTTTTTTAAGAACCGGTTTTAGAAATTCAATATAATTACAAAACTGTTACTGCACAAATTTTTAAGATATTATCCGTCAAAACCTGTCTAAATGTGGCAGTCTAAAAATGTCTTTTTCCAAGTAGTGTGAGATAAATAATAACTTAATGTCAACTTTTCTTTTCTTTTCTTTCGTTTTTTTTTTTTTTGGTTCAACCACCTAATGTCAATTTTTCGCCGATTCTGTATTAATATATATTTGGATATGGTTAACATCACTGTCACGATAATTTTCTTAGTCTTATAGCATTATTATATTAGTAATTATTATTTTCATCCACCGACCACACCATTATCATTACCGTTTAATATTATTTTCAGATTCCGATGACTCAGGATAATTACCTCCATATTCCCGCTTTGGGAGCAGGGAAGGAAAGTTACTTTCAATAAACAAGGCAACAAGTGACAACAGCAACGTGGTAGGGTAGATAAGTTGCAAGAGTTGAGAGAGTTTTGGGAAAATTCCACAATGATCCCCCCAAAAATTTGCAAATACAAGTTTTTTTATGAGCAGGCAAATTCAAGTATATTGATTAGGAAAAAGCTGCCGCTTTTTATAAAAGAAAAAAGGGTAAATTATATAAAACCTGAAGTTTGGATCAATTACTTATTTATAATTCTTGATATTTAAAAATTTAAATTTAACTCCTTGAACTTTTGTTTTTTTTATAATTTAACCCCTACATTTAATTGTTCATTATCTTTTTAACAGAAATTGTTACGACATATTAATAAATGACATGTGGCATTCTAAGCGGCGTCCTATGTAAATTATTAATTTCATAAAACCCTTTGAACTTTGATTAGTTATAAATAACCCTGAACTTTGATTAGTTACACATAACCCCCTTGACATTTAAAATTTAACTTCCTTAAATTTCTTATTTATATATGATATTAAACCCCATTTTCTTACTTTTATCATTTTAATAAATTTATTAAGATTTTTATTATCATTTATCAATTAATATAGCTTTTTTGTATGGAAAAAATTAGAATAATAATATTTAGAAAATAAAAAAATAAAAATTTCAACATTTATATAACATTTACTTATTTCTTAAGATAATTGAGTATTAATAGTATAAAAATGTCATTAAATATATTCTTTGGATAATTGAGCATTCATGGTTTAAATATTACATTTGTGTTAAATGATAGCTATATATTGCCCTCGTTGATTCTCTATTAGTAATGCGCGCGCGCGTACACACACACATATATATATATTGAATTAAAGGTTCAACATTTATTTTTATTATTGTTTAAATATTATGCTTTTATTTTTTGCCATACCAAAAAGCTATTTTAATCTTGTTAAATTTATTAAAATGATAAAAGTAACGACATGAGATTTTAATATTATAAATCAAAATTTTAAGGAAGTTAAATTTAAATTTTTAAATATCAAGGAGGTTATTTATAACTGATCAAAGTTCATAAAGTTATTTGTAACTGGTTAAAGTTCAGGGAGTTTTATAAAATTAGTAATTTACATAGGATGCCACGTAAAGTGTCACGTGTTATATGTTAATTTTATGTGGCAATTTCCATTAAAAACATAACAGTGAGTTAACGGTAAGAATTTAATAATAAAAAAACAAAAAGGTTAGGGATTTAATTTAAACTTTGAAATATCATAGGGTTATATCCAACTAATTCAAAGTTTAAGAGGCTTTTGGATAATTTAGCCAAAAAAAAAAAAACCAAAGACACAGAGACCAACTGACAGACACGTCCTCTCAAATAACACAAGAAAGTTCTTTCTAAAAATTATCCTCATTTTCTCTGCATAATTATATTTTCAGCAACACAGATAAAAACCATAGCATATTTGCATCGCTAACTCTAATCCCTTTAGTATTTTTATTCCATATTTTATCTTATTTATTGTGTATCTATTATCATCATGTTGTCTATATCGTGTTCATTCCCAACTTGTGGATATTAATGCAAATATACTAAAATTAATGGCACGTTTGGTCTTTGACGTGTAACAATAACACCATCTATCACAAATTGATGAATACATTGAAGCTGAAAATTTTACTACTCTGGTACTTAATGTAGGATATAATTAGAGAGTTGATATTGTTCATCAATATAAGACCTATTTCATATATTTATTAATTATTTTCAAAATTAGCCCTATTGGACATTCACTTAACAATAATTAAATAGGAGGCATGATTAGTGTTACGCCCTTATGTTATCTTAACTTGCAGAGGAATATTAATGCGTGGTTCTGTGGGCAATACAAAAATATCATAAATATATTAATAATATGTGCATGATTACAGAAATTTTCCCATAGGGGTTCATACATAATAATTACAAACATTGTAGCCGCACAGGGCTCTAGGGTATCTAAACATATCTTAGTGAAATGGAGAC
The DNA here is from genome assembly GCA_963242795.1 of Inga leiocalycina. Lineage (NCBI taxonomy): Eukaryota > Viridiplantae > Streptophyta > Magnoliopsida > Fabales > Fabaceae > Inga > Inga leiocalycina. The sequence continues at coordinate 64,093,375 of OY725325.1, forward strand.
ATTTTCCTGTCTTCATTCCACCAGTGGAATCTACTCGTACGGTTCTTTTCTTTGTTCCCAGCATATCTTCTGTCTCCTCCTGTCTAAATTGTTGGTAGGGAAGGGTGAGATTCGAGAGAATCTCAGTAAGAAAACTGTACCAATAGCAAGATAAGTGCTTAATGCATAATATGCTTGCATTATATAAGTCATTCTCACACAATGACATATATGTGTGCTCAATATTTCAAGTAACATACTTATGGCCATAGCATAAATCGAAACAGAACTTTAATCATTCATATATGTTTCACATAAACAAGCAAAGTATTAATATGCATCAATACACCAGTACAAATACTAAATATATGCAAGAGAGGTAAGTTCCCTACTTTAAACCTTTTCTACCTCAAAACATGTGCATCGTAGAGCGTGCCAACGACTAGCCCTCAACTTGATCCTACAATTCCAAATATACAATTTAGACACTTGCATAGTAATCCTGGTGGTATTATGAGCCTATTATGAAAATTTACCAAACTGCTTCTGGGCAATCGGCCCGGCTCAGCGCCCACTGTACCCGGTTCGACCGTACTGTTCCCAAAATTTTGACTATGTCTATTCTAACATATTTTCACCAAATGAATCTATTTCCGGATTCGGAATTACCAAATTCACTACCAAAAGACAAAAGTACCCTTGTCAGCCCCGCTTTAAGTATTTCAGGGGCGTTTTCATAATTATACTTTTTCGGGCTTTTCCGAAAAAGTGACTAATTATAAACTCACCTAATTTTCCATCTTGAACTCAATGGAATCATCAGAACATAAAAAATACAGCCCTAACCCCTCAAAACAGCACTGGTTGAAACCTGAAATTCTCAGAGGAAAATTAGGGGTTTTGAATTTTGACATTAAATCCTTGCTTCTTTTTACTTCTAATCGCTTTATTAATTATTTAATTACATTATAACTGCCATATAAACTCAATTTTAGCAACATAACGCCTAGGGTACACACCCTTTTCCAAAGTTTACAATCTGAGCAAATACAACAGAAATCCACTGATTAAACTACTCACAGCTGCCAGAATAAACAGTATTTGAAGTTTAGGAAATTACCTCTTCTTCTTTCTGGCTTTTCCTCTTTAAGGCCGAAACCTTTGCTCTTTAAACACCAAATATTTGCTTCAAAATACCTTAAATAACATAGAAAAAAAGCTTATGAGAAGTATTATACACGTTAGGTACAAATTTACCGAATAAATCGACCTACCTTGTGAGATTTTCCTCCTTCTCTCTCTAAAACTCTCTCAAGCTTTCTCTCTCCTATTTCTCTAATGGGTGCACGGTTTTATGGTGAAGAAGGAAGAGAAATGATTTTATATAATATCCTATCTTTGCTCCATTTTTTTAATTACCCAAAATTCCAAAAATTGGACTTTTGTGTACATAAAGCTAATTGGACCCTAACTACATGTAAATAGAATTAGAGGGAGTATTAACGAATTTACACCGATTAAAGAATATTAGTTAATTCATTTAATATATCTTAAATCGATCAAATTTATTTATTTTACTCTTATTAAAGAATGTGCTTTTTAAGGACCACTTTGGTCCTATTTATAAGTCCTTTTTGGCAAAAAAATTTCGTCATATTTATAAGTGTAGTTTTAGTGTAGTAAATGAGATTATAACAATTTTGCCCCTGTTTATTGTATCAATGAAGAAATAATTTAAACATAGATGGACAAGAAAGAGTTGAAATGTACGCATTCACAAATGAGGGCATGGTTGAAAATTTATTTCATAATCATTCAGTTAACTACCTCTTCTTAATATATGAGATTTAGTTAAAAGAGACTTATAAATAGGAACAGAGTAGTACTCATTTTGGTTCGCAATATATGACACTTCAACTATATTAAGGAAAATAAGAAATGATAGTTAAATCATTTAATATGTTCTGGAATATAATTTTTTTTAACTTTTACCCTTCTTAAGAAATATGTTTAATTGCATTGGGAATGTTATTTTAAAGAGGAGGGATATAATGAGTGGGCAAAGGTAGAAAGTGAGTATTAATCACAGATCTTATTTATAAATCAAAATTAACTAACTCTCACATATCAATGAGAGCTAGTTAATTCATTAGTTAACATGAATGAATTCTTTTTGTTTTATTGCAATTAATAAGGGCAAAAATGTAAATAAAAAACACATTTATATTATTCTGAAACTGGATTTAAAATAAGGATTAAATTTTTTTGTTAAAATAGACTTATAAATAGGACTAGAGTGGTATACATTTAATATATATATATAAAAGATGTAATTAATGATTGTTTTATACTTTTATCCCTTACATGAAAGAAAGAGGTGATATATATATATATATATATAGATATATATATCTACCTCTTATAATATGGTCAACTTCTTATATTTTAGACAAAAATTTACTCTTATAATACTTTTTATAATATGGGCTGGTGGGAGTATACATATAACTAATTTAGTTTATAGCATTAAGAAAATTAATTTAGTTATCAATTTATCATTCCAGTCCCTATTATGAGTTCCTTTCAAATTTCAATTAATTCTCACATACTTTCTCTAATTCTTATTATAAGATACCAACTATCAATTCTCACAAACCGATAAAAACAATTAAAAGCATTAAAGTTATCCTAAAATTCAAATAATTTTCAATATTTCCCTTACTAACTACACTAAACTAAAATATTATACTCCTTCTGGCTCACAATATATACAAGTCACTTTGAGAGCAATTAATGTTAATTTGACAGTTTTATCTATATAATTAATGTTTAAACATGACTCATTATATTTTTCTCTCTCCTTCAAAACCTCACTTAGTATGGGTAAAGTTGGACATTCCTTTGAATTTAAGATAAATTTAATGAGTTAACTACTATTTCTTGATTTTGATGAATTAGTTGAAGTAACTTATATTGTGGATCGGAAGGAGGATTAATTATTACTTTTTCCTACTACCCTTATTAATTATGGGTAGACATGGAAAGATAAATTAAATGTTCATTGAAAACTTGCAAGTGCATTATAAAAAAGACCAAGAATATTATCTTATATTAAGGACCAGAGGGAGTACTATACTCCCTCCGATCCTATTTATAAGCAACTTTCCCTTTAATTGCGCAAAACGAACTGGTTGTTAAAGCAATAAGTGTGTAAAAAATATCATATTTTTTTCCATGTATGCCCCTATTTATGAAAAGAGTATATGAGAGAGAATGTATAAAAAATATAAAAGATAGTAAAATATAAATTTTTCTAATACTTTGTTGATTTCATTCACCTAGTGAGTTAGAACAACATCTCCCCCCTAAATATAACTCTTGGTGTGTGTGATAATTAATTATAGATTATATATTTAATAAAGGTAAAATAGGAAAAAGAAACTTACATTTTCAGACATAAAGCGAAAGTTGTTTATAAAAAAGACCAGCCCCATGGGAAAAAAATTGCTTATAAATAAGACTAGAGGAAGTAAATGATTGTCAAATTATTGAATGGCTTATATTAGTAAAATTTTTTAAGTTTACCCTTATTAAAATTTTTCTTTCCACATTGACAAATTGTTCTCACCTCTCTCTCTCTCACTACTACAAAAAACCAAATCTGTGGCGCTTATAATTACATTAGCTGTGGCGCCTGCGAAATGCCACCTATCTTAACGCTACTAAAAAAAGCTGTGGCGCTTAGAAGCGCCACAGATTTTAAATTTTTTTTTTTTTTTAAAATGACTTCCTGTGCCAGGCGCCACAGGAATCTCACTTTCTGTGGCGCCTGGCCGGCCAGGCGCCACAGGAAGCTTACTTGCTGTGGCGCCTGGCCAGCCAGGCGCCACAGCTGGTTGGGCCTTCTGTGGCGCCTGGCCAGCCAGGCGCCACAGGAGGCCTCTTTTTTTTTTTTTGCGTTTTCTTTTTCTTTTCTTTCCTGTGGCCCTTTTTTTTGCTTCCTGATTGTGAAGCTTTATTTTATAATGAGTTGCTTTCATGTTTATCATCTCTCAAATTTTCAATCTTTCTATTTTATATTTCAACCTATTATATATATATATATATATAATTTTCACATTTAAAATTCAAGTTCCCCAACAATAATTTTCTTACACAACAATATATTTATTGTCATTTCCTCAACAATAATGTTATTACATTAATACTCTCTAAAGCTAACATAAAAAATATCGCAATACAAGAATTTGATATGTGAACACAGTACATCAACAACTGATTAAGTAAATTAAAAGATTACTAAAAAAATTTAAACAAAGCAAGCTAGAATGAAACAATCTTCTTCTTACGTTGGTGACGCTAGCTTGAGTGACGAGGATGAGCAAATGTGAGCTGTGGAGTGCAGTAGGGATCAACTGGAGTGGGGTTCAAAAGAGGAAGAGAGACAGAGAGTATGAAGAAAAGGGAACAACTAGGAACAAAAGTGGGGACAGATGAAACAAAATGGAAAAAGGGACAAGAGAATTTAATGAAGAAGACGAGTGTGTGTTTTTGTTGTGCAAGAGAAAGTGATATCTTTTACAGGGGAGAGGCGTCAACATGAGCTAAGGAAGAGGGAATAAAAAGGAAAAAGGGAGGGAAAAGATAAAAAGTAAAGTTAAAGGAGGGAAATCTGATTGGCGGGAGAGTTGAAAATTCATATTCAGCCAATTGTGGCACTTTTTTAAAGAAGTGCCACAGCTGCCCCTTTTTTTTTCTATTTAATTTTTTTTTTTTTTAGGACCCAATTGTGGCGCCTGGCAAGGCCACCCTTGGGTAAGACCAGCTGTGGCGCCTGGTCCACCAGGAGCCACAGCTGGTCCCAAAAATTAAAAAAAAAATTAAATAAAAAAAAAGGGGGCATCTGTGGCACTTCTTTAAAGAAGTGCCACAAAATGTGCGCCACCTTTCAATCTTTTTGTAGTAGTGTCTCTCTCTCCAACTAGAATTAAATAAGGGTAAAATTGAAAAATAATAATTAATAGTGTGTGTGATAATTAATTATAGATTATATATTTAATAAGGGTAAAATAAAAAAAGAAGCTTATATTTTTAGACACAAAGTGAAAGTTGCTTATAAAAAGGACCAGCTCTATGAGAGAGAAAGTTGCTTATAAATAGGATTGGAGGGAGTAAATGATTTGTCAAATTATTGAATGGCTTAAATTAGTAAAATTTTTCAAGTTTACCCTTATTTAAATTTTTCTCTCTACATTAAAAAATCGTTCTCACCTCTCTCTCCCTCCCTCCCCACAACTAGAATTAAATAAGAGTAAAAGTGAAAAATAATCATTAATAATTCTCTTTTTTTTCAAGCATAAATATCCTTTTATTGAAGGCAATTTTATTCATAAATGAGCTTATATTAAAGATTAAAAATGTACTCTACAATATGATAAGGACCCGTATGGTGTATGCAAAAAATGTGTATTGGTTAGTACACTCTTAAAGATGAAAAACACTCGCTTGACATGTGTAATTAACACAGTTTAAGAAAAAAAATTATAAATTCGAGAGATCAAGTGGATTGAGATTTTATATTTAGAACTAAAATAAATTTCTTTACCAGCTCTTATATTTAAGATACGAGGAAGTGAAAATTTATTAATTCTCACGCCATGTCTCATTAGCAAATCTATTAGCCAATAAAACCCCACAAAAAAAAAAAGGCCTCATCAGTAAATTATTTATTAATTAAGACGGTCGACATAAAAAGTGAAATAAATGAGATTGTTAAACACTCAATTTTTATATTAATTTTTTAATAAAAACCTTAATTATTATTCTCCTGTTTTTTTTTTTTTTGAAAAAGAAACTAAATATAAAACATTGCAGTAAACAATGTTTCTTAAAATTTCTTGGACAGTTAATATTTAAATTTATATGTATAAAATTTTGTAAAAAATAACATACAGAATCATCCATAATAAATCATTTTGTCGCTCAATTCATTGTCTACCTCGTTGCTGTTTAGGTTTTATAGGTAAGACTTCTTTGACTGTTTGATCAGCGTACCAATTATTTTCAGGGAGAATTACACTCATATCCTAAAGAAGAAGAAAAATAAAAAAAATGGTTCTTATAGATTGTAAAATAAAAAAATGATCATATGGAGTTGTCAATACATGTTTCTGGAGTTGTTAATAAGTTGTCAATAAATGTTTTTGGAGTTGTTAATAGGATCATTTTTTTATTTTGTAATCTATAAGAATTATTTTTTCTTCTTTTTGGGACTTAAGTATAATTCTCTCTTATTTTTATATAAAACAAAGCTTATCAATTATTGATTTGTCTACTTTGAATTCTTAATAAACCCGTACACCTTCTTGATGTGACCTCAAATTATTGTCTCTAACTCAAAATATTAAGTTTCTTTTAAAGATATGGAAAATTTTAAATGAATATCGTTTAAATTTATAAAACCTCAAAAAATCTATTAATACAAATAAATGAGAGGTATGGTGACAAAAATCAAAATGAGATTTTTAAATATTGGAGATTTTACTATAATGTCCTTCAATTTTTTAAATTGAAAAAAAGAAAAGAGCACGTGGTCGAAATAACACCGCAGGCCAACCGACAAATTTAGCCAATACAGCTCTGACGGCTAGAGTTTTGGCGCTACAAAGTACAATTGCACTAATGAGGTAGCACTTTTATTCAAATCACACATATATTCACGGGCTTACACGTACGTTAATAATATTCACTGTGGCGCACACGCATATAATGTTTATATATCTTAATGAGTAAGATAATCCCAAGTCAAGGGCCTAAACACATGACCAGCTTCAGACTCTATCTTATCCAATTGTCCTTTTTGTAGATGCATGTAAACCACCCAATCGCTCTTCCCTGCCGGACTTGGCATCGGCATCACATAGCCGGCGTTTCCGCCCCACGGGAAGTGGTACGACCTGAACACCGGCCTCCCCCACCCGAAATCCACCTTCTCTTCTGGGAACCTTTGCCCTGACGAAATCACAAAAGCTGGCCTTCATCTTCTTCTCCCTCCTCTCTGCTACCGCCGACATATATCTTTGCCACCGCACCACCAGGGCGGTGCGCCTCCACCCAATCTACGAGGCCCAGGAAATGCTCCTCCGACACTGCCTCTTCCAATAACTCATGAACTTCATCGGCCACCCAACTCAACGACTTCTCCGTCAGCTCCCTCGCCGACTTCTCGCCGTACGGTAATGAAAGCACGTTTCCAAAGTATGATCCCATAAGAGAAGCTTTCTGTTTGTCACCGCCATTGATGAGCCTGTTCCTTCCGTCCACCACAATTCCCATTCTTGTGGTGACCATTTTTCCCTTGACACTCGCTGCAACCATCCTCCACAAGAAGGCGGAGAAAAACTCGAGTTTGGTTCGCTTCACGCCGCTGCCGACGGCCTTTGAGCCTGATGAGTTGGCAAGTGACTGAATGTGGTTGAGTTGGTCGGCGGTGATGTAGTAGATCCGACTGATGACAGGGTTGGATTTGGGTTCGACACTGGGCTGCTTCGGTGGAGGCAGGTCGGAGACTGGGACAAACATGCCGTCGAGGGAAGGAGGGATGCGACCGGGCCACCGTGGACTGAGGAGAGATCGGCGGAAACATGGGCGCAAGGGAAGAAGGGAGATTGTGCGCTTGATGGGCTGGGCCAGCTGGGCCCATGAAACTAGGAACATGTCGGCGGAGTATGAGTCGGCAATACGGTGATCGAAGGAGCATGCCACTACTAACCCACCACATTTGAGAAATGTAGCCTGCAATGTGCAGATTGCTATTAACTTTTCATTTATAAAATGTAACTGTAAAATTGTAGCTATTTATATATGCATACTACTCTTTTTTAGCTAAATTACTAGGAAGAATGCATCAAAATTATAAAAAAAATTGAGCATTAATAAATCCATAGTCATTTTTTGTTATTTAATTTTCATATAGTTATATTAATCAAGGTTAGGAAAATACTTGGATCAAATTTTTTATATTCATTGTGTCAACTATCAAGTTCTCAAATCATATGTTCTCATGTGTTATGTTTTTGAAATACTATTATTTAATTATAAATCCTTGAGAAAAAATATAAGACATGTGGTCATGATTGGAGAATTGTGGTCCTTAAGATGATATTTGTTTTAGTTTGAATATGTCAAACATATAGCATTTATAAATTTTCATATTATATTTTGATTTAGACTTTACACAAGTTGAAGACCTAATTTTTTTAAAAAATCATCAGAATACAATAACATGTAAATTGGTTGAAAATATAAAGTAATAAACATTAATAATTTTTTCAATTCTCATTTAAAATTAATACATTTGAGAGATCAAGTTATAAAATTATAGAATAATTATTTTTAAAATATGAATTATGTTATTAAAAAAGTAAAATAAACTACACACACACACACACACAGATATTATTTTTCTCAAAATTAAACCTGCCTTAACCAAACTATGTATTGTATGGATGATAGCTCCTTTCAGTTTGTGGTAGGTTATGGGATAAAGCTGCCATCAAGGCATCAACAATTTGGTCATCTATCGTCATGGATTCGCTATTTATAAATTTAATTTAATTATATACGATCAGCTTATTTGAACAACTAAACAGGTTCAACACATCTCTCAAGAAGGGTCCCAATAATATGATTATATTTAATTATATACGATCAGCTTAATTATTGCAGAGAGCTTATCCATTCCAAAAGTCATAATCACTACTTTTGGCTTATGGGAAAATATGGTAAAATAAGGATTATATGAATTGTAGTTAGTTGAATTAGTCATGATTATTAGGCTCTAACAGGGTTAGACCTTATCCATGATTGAGACATAGTCCAACAAAGTAGTATAAAATTTTGCTAAGAAGGGTCCCAATAATATGATTATATTAACAGTAATTATTAAGACAGCTTCACTAACAAATGATTTTGTTGTTGTTGTTGTTGTTGTAGTGTTTCATTCTTGCAAGTTTAATAATTTTATAATTAAAATATAATTCATCACGATCGCTTTGAATTGTAAGCTTTTGATTGATCACGGCTAAATTTGATGATATGTGTCTTCCTAATTCCTATATTCCTATTATTATTTTTTCAATGAAAACGTAGTAAGTTTTTTTTTTTCTGGAAATAATATATAATGAGTTAATGACAAGTTGAAAAACATCTATTTATTGGTTATTTATTAAAATCATGTATAGGGTCCAAACTTCAAACTGTTCTGAAGTACTCACAAAATAAAACATAATGTTATTATATTGTAAAAGCTCCTAATTGTTTTTTTTATGAAACTACTAATTGTTTGATAACCTAATAATGAAGGAGAGAAATAGATGAGATATGGCCTTGTAGCCCAAGTGAGGTTGTGGAGGTATAAAGTTTGTGTGAGTTACGGTAAAAAATAGACAAATGGATGAAATAAATATATGCGGTTTAGTAATGATTATTCTTAAATTTGCAATTTATGTGAAAAATAAATCAATTTACAAAAATTAAGTTCCTTCATTCTTTAAAGACTACGCAACTTTGTTTTGGGGTTGAATACTACATATTAATCTGGATAAAATCACATAAAATGTTATCTCTTTATAAATATGAAAATCAAATATAAGAACGTAAGACTGTTGATTTTACGTTATAAAAAACTCAAAATTAGCAAACCAAGAAAGCTTATTTGTGTTTGAATATTTTTTTTCTTTCAAATATACTGTTAATTTTTAAAAGATCATTTGTTAAGATTTGAGAGGAAAAATTGCAAAAAAAAATGTATTTCTGAATAGATTTTTTAAATACCATAAAATTTTCAATTATGTATTATAAAAAAAAGATAAAAAAATATATTATAATAATTTTCTCTATTTTCTATAAAAAAATAAAATAAAATTTATAGGAGATATTAATTCATAAATTTATTAACTATCATTTCAAATAATTATTTAATCATTTACAGAAAATAATTAGGAAAAATCTCAGAAAAAAGTTCTCAAAAATTTCAAAATCCTAAATCAGCGATTTTTTTTTTTATCAAAATGAGTTGTGAATATCTTATCAAGTGTAGTCAATTCCTTATTAATGGTAGAAATCAAACCTGAATTAAGATTTTGAAATTTTGAATGTCTTTTTCCGGGATTTTTCCAATTAATTATTATATATCATAGTTAGAATATGTTTTTCTTTTAAGCCTCATGTTTGATCATTCTTATGATAATAATAGTAATAATTTTTTTTTTTAACTTAACAGTTGATGGTTACGTGTATAGTAAAGACCAGAGTTAAAAAAGATATGTCACCTGAATAGCAAGCACGCCATGTTTCTTCTGAGGTACCAACTTTCCTTCAATGGATTCATCAGGGTTGTACAAGTTGATGCTTCTCAGGTCCACGTCAGCCTCCGCCTCCACAAAATCAACCCCACGGTTGTTACAGATGAGCTCCGGCTCACCGGCGGAGTTAGGCACCACCTCGCCCGCCAGGGCGTAGAAGGAAACCAGAGCCTCAGCCAAGCCCTTCATCAGAGCCCCCACCACCGCAGTCCCGGTGGAGGCCACCGCGGGCTTGTCGTAGCAGAATAAAACTCCGAAATCCAGCTGCGGCAGAAGGAGGTCCAGGTTGGAGAGCGGAAGCCAATGTTCCTGCAATGGCAACACGGCAGCCACCACCTCCTCCTTCGTCACCGTCACCGCAAAGTTCTTCTCCACCGCTCGGTAACCTTCACTTCCCATTCTGATCAGAATAATAATTAGGGCTTTTTGGAGAGATGCATAATAAGTTCGATGCTATCTATGGACGAAACAGGTTATCCTTTACATGGATTTATAAGCAATGAACCAGAGAGAGAGAAGGATAATACAAGAATATGTTACATTGGAGTTGGTGAAGTTCGACGTTTCGACGTGGTCCTGCAAATAATCTAAAAGGAAATATGAGCAATTATATGGGAAAGATTTTAATAATGGAAACACTGAAAAGTGATGTTAATGTCTCACCGGAATTTATTGTAATATATGTTGATTCTAATGTAAATACGTGTCCCGTCAATAAATTGTAAATACTCGTATCTTAGAACTCTGACCTGTTTTTAATTATGTGTTTCATGTATGAAATACCAGCAAATAGAGGAAGTTTTGTAGAGGGGTTAACGCAATGCATTTGGTTGACGACGTTATTAGTACCCTTTAAAGTTTTTAACCATTTCTAAATTTTTTGGTACAAGGAAAGTTTAGATAAATTGGATTCCGGCGCTTTATCAAGGTCAGGCATACCTCTGAGTTTAAAAAATACTTACAAAAATATTTATAGATCATTTACCAATAAAACCTTCATACTACTGGAATTTGGACGTACTACCATATATATTATGAGCCAACCCTGTTAGGTGTGGGTGTGAACTGTTTCTCATATTTTGGATGGACCCATCATTATCATCCCTGGGCTCTCAATTTTGTTTTTTTATATTGGAAATTAGGAGAGTAGGTAAGGAAATATTAAGTTAGACTTTTCTATTTTTATGTGGCCCCTGTCTAGAAGTTAGACAAAATTTTTTAGCATATTTAAGCCATCCAATGTTAGCTTAGATTAAATAGAAGGAGATATACGTGGAGGTTAAGCTTTAACTCTCATTATTTATTTTTTTAAAAAAAAATTGTAAGTATAATTTTCATCCTATATATAAGCACCTCACCTCATCCTAAGAGTTATTAAAAAAATCCTTCATTCAATTTTCTTATTTTAGGGTATATATGTCTCAGCATCGATCACTCCAGCAAAAGCTTATTAATTTTGTGAATTAGGGAGGGCTTTTCATGCGATGTATATACTAACGATGTTGTTAAAACAATTAGCAATGTAAAAAAGACATTATATGTTTTTTTTTAATACACCGGAAATAAAAACAAAACCTAAATACATTAAAAAAAAACGCCCAATTTTTAATGAAATTTCCGACAGAATCGTTTTTGTGGCAAATTCAGACAGAATTTCCGACAAAATTTTCTGTGGCAAATTTAGCCACGAAATTTCCATCAGAAATTTTTTGAAGAAAAATTCCGACTGAAATTCAGTCGGAAAGTTTTCTGAAGGAAAATTCCGTGGCAATTTGCCACAGAAAAATCTGTGAAAAAATTAAAATTTTTTAATTTTTTAAAAAAATAATATTTATAAAATTAAAATATTAATTATTAAATAATTCTATTTAAACTTAATTATTAGAATTATATTATTATTTATTATTATTATATTTAAAATTTTCTAATAAATTAATATTTATGATATTATTTATTATTTTATTTTATTTAAAAATAATATTTATAATATTAAATTATTATTTATTAATTAATTTTAATTAAAAAATTTTTAATTTAAATATATAAATATTTTTTTACGTTTTAATAAAATTTTTCATTATTTTTAATAATATTATATTTAATTAATGATTAATTATATGTATATAATTAATTAATTATATGTATGTATGTTTATATATATATGTGATAATATTATATATATAATAATAATATGTAAAATATGACACAGATTCATTTCTGTGCAGCTAACAAAGACTCGTGCGCGAAGGTGTCGAGAGTTTGAGGTCACGGGCTCAAATGGGAGGAGAGGCACTTGGAGGAATTATGAGGTGCCAACACGTGGCAGCCAGGGGAGAGGGACACATGGCACACTGAGGAGCAAATACGTGGCATTTGTAAATAAATTTTTTTAAAAAATAATTTTTGAATGTTTTTTAAAAAAAATTTGCGGCTGAAACGAATTCCGTCGGAAATTCCCGACGAAATTTCAAATTTTTTTGAAACGCACTTATTAGCGACTGAACGGATTCTGTCCGAAATTCCGTCGAAAATGCGGTCCATCGGAAAAACTGATTCCATGGCAAATTCCGTCGGAAATCAGATGTTTTTTTATAGTGATACAAGAAAATTAGGAATCAACATGATAAGCTAAAATTTTCATCAGTAACTCTGAATTGAGAATTTGCAATCCAACGACTTCATCTAGAGTCTTTATTTACAAAAAAATCCGTTATGACATTAGCGTCTCTACTTATATGGATTCAAAAAAGACATTATATGTTGGTTAAACTAAGAAAACGATAGACTATCCATATTCCATGTGGTTTAAATATTTATATTGCTCATACTAAAACTAGTCCAACAGTTCCAAGTAAATATCTCAAAAATCTAAAAACCAAGACAACTTGCAAAATAATCATATATTTGTGCTTCAACAAGTATTTCAAGGATCACTATATTGACCAATAATGGTTAATTGAAGTGGTAAGCGGCTTCATCTTCGTAAGAAGGAGAACACAAGTTCAAATATATGTGAAACACATTTATTAAAAAAGGAGATAATCTTTTGTGCTCTAAACCTCAAACGAGAAACCTTTCATCAAATAAAAATGAAAAAACCATCATGATAGCAACTAATTTAGTTTTTCACACTACTACAAAAAGGGGCTTTAACCTCCCAAATTTGGCACTTTTAACGTCCCAAAACGGGGGGACGTATATGCTGGGGGCGTAGTAAGTTGAGACAAAAGACGTCCCAAATGATAGGGACGTCTAAAGTCAGACTTTAGGCGTCCCAAATTAAAATTTGGGACGCCTAAAGTCCCCCCAGGATGGGACTTTAGACGTCCCAAATTAAAATTTGGGAGGCCTAAAGTCCCCACAGGGTGGGACTTTAGGCGTCCCAAATTGTAATTTGGGACGCCTAAAGTCCTATCCTGGGGGACTTTAGGCCTCCCAAATTTTAATTTGGGACGCCTAAAGTCCCATCCTGGGGGACTTTAGGCCTCCCAAATTTTAATTTGGGACGCCTAAAGTCCCACCAGGGGGACTTTTGGCCTCCCAAATTTTAATTTGGGAGGCCAAAAGTCCCACCTGGGGGACTTTAGGCCTCCCAATTCTTAATTTGGGACGTCTAAAAGTTAGGTTTTTTTTTATACCATAATTTACATTCTGTATTACCCAACGAATTGAAACTGCAGAAACAGAATAAAAGATGGATTCATAAACCACACTGTCCGTTACAAACTAGTAAGGACATCCAGCACTACAATCTTTACTATATATACATACAATAACCTTTCATGCAACCTACTACTATATATATCAACAAAAAACAACCAGAAAGTGTCAAAACGCTGTCATCACACAAGTACAAACTGATATAAAATAACAAGTTTACTGCTCTATATGTTGAAGAAGATGTCCAGCCAAAAGATCTCTGATCAAATCAAGGTCTTCACGCAGGTAGGCATCGTCATTATCAAAAATCTGAAAATTAGAAAGTAATAAGCTTTGATGAAATGAATCTCAAGCAAATGAATTAATTAGCATTTCGATTAGAACACCAAAAATATTATCATTTGAGAATGAAGAAGCGATTACCTTTTCAAAGTCGCTAGTAATTCCACTTTGAATTATGTTATACATATAAAGTATAACATAATATCCGCATTCAGTGTTGACAGGTTGCCGAGGGCACTTTTAATCAAAGGGATGCAATTGGTTGTTAAAATCAATAAAGGTATGTCTAAAAGGACCGTCAATGAAACAATTATGCAGGATCAAATGTACTTACTATGGGATAAAACCACTTTGGCTTTTTAACAACTGCACCCTCGCGTGACCCACCTAGGATTCTATATGTTTGACAAGCACTATCATGAAAAGCAAAATGAACAGAAATTAGAACCATTCATTTATTTTTGTTGTCAATGAAATACAAACAGGATAACTTACGTGTCGAAGATGGATTTTGTCTCTCTGTCTGGCTTGTTACTCAACGGATCAAACCAATAGACTATGTTGCGGCGGGGACATATAACACACAAAGTCCAGTGGTTTCTTTAACAACATGTACACATTAAAATGAAGTTAGATGAGTGAGAAGACAATTATTTAGTAAACTTCTGAAATTGACAAAATGTAAATACGAACCGTTGGACAATTGGTGCTAGATAACAACGAAGTTTGTTTTGTGCCATTTGGTAGCCGACATAGTGAGTCCTATGCGCCACAGTACAAGTATCCCCTATCGTATTCGCAGGACATAAGAATCCATACCAATTACTTCTTTCCATGTTTGTGCAGAGATCGTGGAAGGTGCTATAATAGAATTAAAATAAGGAATCAATTCTTGAATGTATGAAAACAAAAAACCACTAAATGAATTCTATGGGAAAATTGAAAAAAAAACTTACCGGACTGCAAATTTGACCCAGCCTGCATCTATCTCCTCCAACCTGATAAACTGCTTGAGATCTTTATTGTCAATCGTGTAGGGATACTCCACTTGGCCCACAATCCCTGGAGGCATCTTCAAGTCAATCTGTTTAATGCGCTTGTAGATCTGTTGCAGCCGTGCTAAGAAGGGCCATTTGCTCGCAGCTTCGTCATCCTTTTAGAACATCAAAAAACAAATTGTTATTAGGATACCAACAGATTTTCAGTAACAGTAAGGTAATTCCTACCATTGGAGGTGTTGCGTCTGAACCAATAAGATTGTGAGGCCAAAGGATGAAAGATCCTATCGCTTGACCTAACGTGCCAACCTCTGGATCAGGAACAGGGATGGCTGTACCTTCTTCCCCCTTTCTAACACTCGTCACATTCACCCTACGATAATCCTCCAGAATTTGCTGATTATGGTGGGTGGTAGCACATGTGTGAACGAGAGCATCAGCAACAACACGCAACAGTGGATCATCCAAATAGAGGGTGCAAGGGTCTCCCGACACTGGATTGGGAGAAGGGTCGCCAAGTGGTCCTGACACTGGAGTGGGAGAAGGGTGGCCAAGTGGTTGCTCCAGAGGGTTGTAACTTCCTCTGGTGCTATTGAAGGCCGGGGATTCCTGAGTTCGAGCCTCGTCCCTTGCCCTTTGTGCTTCAAACATCTTTGCCATTTCAAGTTGAAGCTCTGGCAACAGCTCTTGTCGGAGCTTGTCACGAAGGTTGGCCTCGATCTCTCGTTCGAGCTCCTCTCGAATCTTGGCCACAACGTCCTTACTAGGTCCAGCTTGTGACGAATAACGTGGCTGTCGTCCAAAATACCTCGCGGCACTAACTCCCCGTGTCTCTCCTCGAACACGACCAAGGTCATCTGCCTTCCCAATAGCCGTTGACAAGATGTCCATCCGTCTACTTGGATTGAATGAACCTTGGCTACTCTGCTCGTCCAGGTCATCCTGTAGTATGCAGTTTATCGTAAATGTATCGAAACCACTCGCGACATGTAAAAAATTAGGTACTTATGGTATAACTACTTACAATCCTCGCAGCAACCTCAGCAACAGTCGGATTTATGTACTTCCCAGCCTTAATCCTCCCTGCTTTCCATTTTTTGTGACGTGGAGGAGGTGCCGGTGGCTGGATAACAACGCTAGGATCAGATTCCGCTGCTTCCTTCATTTTCTGTAACTCTTCTGCCATCATTTGCCGCTCAAGCTTCCGATATCCACCGCGAGACATGAAATGTTGATATTTATTTTCTGCTTGCCTCTGGGCATTTGCTGCACTTAATTTCTATGAATGAAAAACGACAAAAAATGAATCAACGATATAAAGTATATGAAATCAACGATATAAGTAGTTCTATATCATGACAGAAATCTTACCAAAAACTCAGGATCTGCTCGTGATGCCGCAAACAACCTCCAGTCCTCTGGAGATAAATATGTATACTGTGCACATGGATCGTTACCCCTAAGGGCCCCTCGAATATAATGCTTTGTTAGCTTGTTCTTGAAACCTTTCCATCGTACACGAACCTCATCCATCCAGTGCCTATGCATCTCTGTGGTGTCGGGGACATCGTATGTTTGCTGCAAGGTAAAACATAAGATTATTATATTTGAAACAATAAGAAGAAAGCTACAATGCATCAAAACTTACATACCAAAAGTTGCTGCCAAATCATGTCTTTCGTTTTTGAGGGAACCAATCTCTAATTATCGTAGGTAATGCGCACTTTGCTTCGAGCCAAAAGCCCTATGTAGCTAATGAAGTGGTCTTCCTCAGGACCAACTGGATTCAGATTGTCATCGAAGTCTATATGCAGCCTCTCCTGTTGATGTTCATGACGTGCAACCAATGCTCCCATCTTTGTACAGCCTCTAACCCTCCTTCTTGCAGGGGGTTCAACTCTAGGAATTTCGTCATTGCTAGAGCTTTCGTCATCTCCACGCCTCTCGTCATCACTAACGTTGTCCATATTCCTGTTAACACAAAAAGCATCATCAGAAACGTAAGTAAATTGCCATCGAAGTCACATGTATATAGTAAGCGGGAAGTAAAACAGAAAAAACACAGTTCTCGTTTATAAATTAAGGTCTTACTCTAGATTGTTTCCCATAGTCCTTCACCATGGTCATTTCTTACAGCATATTCATCATCATCTACCAATTCTACTTCATTTGTTCGAGGTGTAGTTGTTGTGAAAGGTGGTGTGTCATCAAGGTTGAAGGTCGGATCACCATACTTCTGTTTTTTACTTTTAAGGACAATGGACATATTTTTGCTGGCAGGATCGGTGACATAAAACACTTGTTTCGCCTGGCTTGCTAAAATGAAGGGCTCTTCTCTATAGCCAACTCTTCGAAGATCGACTGAGACAAATCCAAATTGGTTATCTATTACCACGGCATTGTTGCTAACCCACTTACATTTAAATAAAGCAACTTTGAACTTGTTGTACGTCATCTCCCATATTTCTTCTATAACTCCATAATAGGCCATAGACGCTAATATGGGGTTTTTGTCTCTCGAACTGGAAAAGTGCATAGATTCAGCTTCTACCATGACCCCACTATTTTGCATGGTACTTTTGTCATCTTGCTCTTTGGTATAGAAAGAATAGCCATTTATATCATAACCGGTCCAAGTAATGACCTGAAACGAAGGCCCCCAAGCTAGCCACTCGATTGTCTCAGACACACCGATCTCGTGCAAAACCTTTTCCTCGAACCACTGCATGAATGTCTTGTTTTGCTCAATAGCAATCTGCATGTCATTCTTCCTTGGATTCTTGTTCTTCAAAGTGTTTCTGTGTTCATTTATGTAAGGTTGAACTTCTTCCATATTATTCAGGATATACAAGTGGGCTTGCAACACCTCTTCACGAGGAACATTCTTCACTTTCAGTCCTCGTGTTCCCTTGCTTCTCCCTTCTTCATGCCGAGATTGTTCCTTCTTCCCTGACATATAATCTTTGCAAAACTCCATAGCCTCCTCAACTACATATCTTTCAACTATTGAGGCTTCTGGTCGATAAGGATTTTTAGAATACCCTTTTAAGATCTTCATGTATCGCTCGAAAGGGTACATCCACCTCAGGTAAACTGGACCGCATAGCCTTACCTCCCTCACCAAATGAACTACCAAATGCACCATTATATCAAAAAATGAAGGCGGAAAGTGCATCTCTAGTTGTGACAAAATAATGTAACCCTCATTTTCTAGTTCATCCAACTTTTCAGTGTCAATGACTTTGTTACAGATAGCATTGAAGAAAACGCACAATCTTGTCACTGTATTTCGTACTTCATCTTTCATTATGCCTCTAATAGCTACTGGTAATAGTTGTTGCATCAACACATGATAATCATGGGACTTCATTCCCACTAACTTCAAATCGTCCATTGAGACACATCTTCTCACATTCGAGGAATACCCTTGCGGCACCTTTATTTCATGCAAACACCCACACAAACTTCTTTTCTCTGCTTTTGATAGTGTATGCGCTGCTGGCTCCATGTATGCCCTCCTACCATCATCTCTTAGTTGTGGATGTAACCGTTCTCTTATTCCCATATCGACAAGGTCTAATCTCGCATTAATCCCATCCTTAGTCTTCCCTGGTATGTGCAAAAGCGTACTGATAAGGCTATCACAAACATTCTTCTCCACATGCATCACATCAATACTGTGTCTCACGTCAAGCGAACGCCAATATGGAAGATCAAAGAAAATGGATCTCTTCTTCCATATGTTCTTCTCACCCGCAACCCTCTGATTCTTACCAAAAGTGACATGGATACGTTCCACTCGACTGTAGACTTCCTCTCCGGTTAGTGACTTTGGAGCCATTCCATGCTCCGGTTTGCCGTTAAACCGCTTTCTTAGCCTACGATACGGGTGGAACCGATGAAGAAACCTCCTGTGGCCAAGGTAGACAGTTTTTCTTCCATGCTTTAGTTGTTGGAAGTGTGTGTCTGCTTCACATATTGGGCATGCTTTGTGACCCTTCACGCTGTACCCTGACAAGTTTCCGTACGCAGGGAAGTCGTTTATCGTTGTGAAAATCATTGCACGTAGCTTGAAAGACTCCTTCTTATAAGCATCAAACACATCTACGCCTTCCTCCCACAACTTCTTCAAGTCCTCAATCAAAGGCGCCAAATAGACATCAATATCGTTCCCTGGCTGTTTTGGTCCAGAAATCATCATAGATAGCATCATATACTTACGTTTCATACATAGCCAGGGAGACAAGTTGTATATTACAAGGAGAACCGGCCACGCACTATGTGTGCTAGTAAGAGTTCTATACGGATTGATGCCGTCTGTACAAAGCCCAAGCCGTAGGTTTCTCGGCTCGCTGCCAAATTGAGGGAACATTTCATCTATTTTTTGCCATTGTGGAGAGTCAGCTGGGTGCCGAAGATATTTCCCATCAGATATTCTCTCATCAGAGTGCCATCTCAACTTCTTCGCTTTTGTTGCACTCGCAAACAAACGTTTAAAACGTGGTATTATTGGAAGATACCACATAACCTTTAAAGGTTGCCTTTTACTTGTCACATCACCACAACCACCTTCTTTTTTCACTTTGTATCGTGCGGTTTTACACTTAGGACACTCACTAAGACCTCCGTACTCATTTCTGTACAGTACGCAGTCATTAGGGCAAGCATGTATCTTCTTATACTCCATACCCATTGTAGACAGGATTTTCTTGGCCTCATACATACGATTTGGAAGTACATTATCCTCCGGAAACATATCACACAATAGTTCAAGTAGCAATGTGAAACTACTATCGGTCCACCCACAAGTTGCCTTTAAGTTAACCAAATGTAATGTTCCTGTCAGCCGCGTGTACTTACTACCACTATACAATGGTGTCTCTGCATCACTCCGCAGGCTGTCATACTCCTGCGACTGCGCAAAGGATTCTGTCTCAACATCGTTAATCATTCTCTCCATTCTATCTTCATCTATGACATCCACAGCTTCCTTCTTGTGTGACGGACAATCAGTTACTTCCTCACCATGCCATATCCACCTTGTGTATCGCAGATTTATTCCATCACAAAGTAGGTGATCCTTTATGACATCAACATCCCGTCTACTCTCATTCAAACAATTGACACAAGGACAAAAATACTTCCCATTTCTTGCAGGAGCATTCTTTTTAGCGAATTCAATAAATTCGTCCACCCCTTTCTCATATTCTTCACTAGTTCTCAAAGCATTCATCCAACTATGATCCATTTTTTTCCCACCTAAGGCATTACCATTACATTCACACGTTTAGTACAATTATCAACGACATATGATGGGGTTATGGTTTTCTTTTTAAGTTTTGGATTGAATTATTCTTCATAATTCGTTTGGAATTAATACAAGAATTTCTTTAATTTAAATAAATCATATTTTATTTTATTATATATACTAATTAATGGTGCAGGAACAAGACTAATGAAATGGGGTGGTATACTAATTTTTGCAGCATTGAGCACCTTAAAGTATTTTTCATTAGTATTCAATATCTTAATAAAGTGAGTTTTTTTTACATATAGCATCTTAAAGTATTTTTCTAATAGCAAACAATATTCTAAGTTTAAGGTGTTGGTTACTATTGAGAAAAATATTATTTTAAAGGTAAAATTGCACTAAAAATTATTTTTAGACATTGGATTCCTAGAAAAATAAATTAAAGTGTCATATGCACACACAAATATTAGTTTAGAATATTAAATGTAACTAAGAAATTTACTTCAAAGCATTGGATGTGCTGTTTAACTCTTTATTTAATCAAGTAAAATATTAGGACCCTTTTCGGAAAAAGACAAAATGATATTGAGTTAGGCAAAAAAAAAGTTAGCTATACGGTGGAATAAGGCACAAGTGAGCTTAATAAAAAACAAAAGGAATAGGACAAAAACATTGACTAGAGTATCTAAAAAATGATAAAGCAGAAGTATAAGCTTATTAAAAACTATATTAGGACTTTTGATTGCAGTAATTCTTAAGGAAATGAATAAAATATTGCAGAAAATAAACCAACCAGCCTAATATCAATATATAAACAAAAAAAATCAAGAAAATAAACCAACCTTACCTGATCAGGGAGGGCGCCCACTAGCTAGTAGAGAAGACGTTGGAGAGAGCCACACTTGGAGACGTTGGAGATCCACGGTAGTGTGCACAACAATGGAAGGACGGAGGTGGAGGAGAGAGCAAAAATCTACCCACTGTGGAGGAGGTGAAGTTGCAGCAGTGACGGTTGCGTGCGTTGAAGAAACAAAGAGGAAGAAGAAGGGAGGAGACGGTGCGTGCGTGGGGAGAAGAAGTGCTTGAACAAGGGAGGAGGGAGGAGTTGAAGAAAAAAAATAGAGAAGGGCCGACGGTGGGTGCGTGGGGAGGAGAGGAGGAAGAAGAGTAAAGTTGAAGAAAAAAAATAGAGGAGGTGTGATAGAAGAAGACGCATGTCAGACACTTGTCTGACATGCGCAGGGGACGCCTAAAGTGGGACTTTAGGGGTCCCAAATGGCATTTGGGACGCCTAAAGTCCCACTTTAGGGGTCCCAAATTCAATTGGGACGCCTAAAGTCCCACTTTAGGCGTCCCAAATGTCATTTGGGACGCCTAAACCCAGCTCCTGGCGCTAAAAAAGATTTATGAAATTTATATTTCGCGCCAGGAAGCACTTTAGACGTCCCAAATTCAAATTTGGGACGCCTAAACGTTCCCCTACACATAAATAATTACGAAAATGCCACCGCCTCCCTTTTTAACCACCCAATTCTCAATTTGGGACGTCTTTGGGGGTGGTTATATCTCAATTCTGTAGTAGTGTCAAGCCCACTAACCACAATCAAATCCAAACCCAATGTCGTATAATGAAAATTCACATAAACAACTCTCCAAAAGTTTTAAACTATCAAAAACATTCAATCCAATGCCAAATTATGATGTAGTAAGACGCAATGTTGGTTTTTACACGGGACGCAGTTTCTTATGCTATTTTTCCTTCTTCTTTTTTTTAATTTTTCTGTCATGGTTTTTTTTTTTGATAAATGATGTAGTGAATATTTTTTTTTATATTATTATTTGGTATCCGATTCGAGGTTCGTGGTTGCCCCTCCTAACACAAGTGACTCATCTAGGACTCAAATTCAAAACCTAGAAGGATCTAGTAGGGTCTCACACGACCAGACCAACTTAAGTGTCATTTTCTTTTGTTTTCAATTAATTACGTGGTTTTTTCCTTGAATCAATATAGAAAGCTGGCACATGAATAAAGTTATAATTTTTAGTAATACTAAGTACCTAGCCACACAAACTTTAATTTATATCACAAAATTCTAATTCTAATATGGTTAAATATTGTTCCAAAAACACACGCATTCATTATATGTGTTAATTTACTAAAATATTTATAAAAGAGTTTCCTCCCCCCAATGGATTGGGGAAAAAGTAGTCTGAACAGAGAAGAATAAAAAAAATGAGCATATTATTAAATTTTATTTGGAAAAAAATTGGATTGCGTACTATTATTATTTAATTAAAATTATACACACACACACATCAATTGCATAAACTCATATTATTCAATACTAGAGTCAACAGGATTTGAAAATTATGACGGTCACATTTTCTGTCAACACCTGTTTCCATTTCGATAATCGAATAGTAATAAAGACGGAATTCCATGGGCATATAGAAAAGCACATTTATACTGATAAAAGTATTCGTTTACAATTTCAAGTCGTTCTTAGACAAAATACAGAATACAGCGGAAATTTCAATGTTTACAGGAATCCCCAAAATAACTTAAGAATAGACTACTTATAATCACCGTCTTTAACCTTGCCTCGAGACAAGTGCCAATCACTTCTCGGCATCTACGCCTTTATCTTTCGTCCACTAGCACCCGCTGAGATGTTTATTTTTTTAAAAAAAATGGTGAGTTTCTGAGGAATCCCTGTAGAAATATACTATCGTTCAAAGAAAATGCGAAAACGAAATATGATATGTGCCAAGGTATGCATCAATTAATGAAAAATATAAAAACATCATCATCATGTATACATGTGTTGGGCCCAGCCCAACAATCTACACTGGTTAGACTTCCGCCAACTCCCAGTGTAAGTGCACCCCGGCACTAAATGACCCTCTCTAAGCAAACTATGTTAATTAATAAAGCGAATTTACAAACAATGGCATCCAAACAATCACATAACTATGGCATGATGTATGAAGGATAATGTTCATCCCTCAAAGTTCTTTCAATCCCTTTTTAGTGTGCCTCATAAAATATGTCACTTCCGGCTTCCGACTCGGTCCTAAAATAATAAATGTATAAGAAATAGGTCATAACCTATCCAAGTATCATTTTAGACTCTTTCATAGTGTTTCTTCTGGTTATATTAGTCTATGGTGAAAATTTACCAAAATGCCCCCAAGACCCCGGCCCAGCCTCGTCATACCCGGCCCGAAGGCACATTTTCCCAAAATTTTGACTAGGGCTATCCTGACATATTTTCACCCAAGGAATCCATTTCCGGGCACAAAATTAGCAAGTTCAGTGTCAAATTACAGAAATGCCCTTAACAGCCCCGATTTAGGGTTTTAGGGCCGTTTCTGTAATTATGCTTTTTCGGCTTTTCTGAAAAAGTGACCAACTGTAACCCCATCTATTTTTGTTTACTGAATCCAATGGAACCATCTCTTTCATGAAAATCCAGCTCCTTCCCCACAAAATAGTGCTAGCAAAAACATTGGTCTAAAAAATGGAAAAATGCTCTTTTGTGTTTTAGTTTCCAAAGCTTGTACTTTTTCACTTCTAATCCTTTAGTAACTCATTTACACACATCTTAACCATAATTCAAAGAAATTAGGGCAGCATAACCTCTTAGGGTTAGGGCTTTTCCAAATTTACAACTCAACCAAAAATCACCAAATCCAACAACCAGCATCAACAAGAACAACATACTTGTATAGATCTAAGATTTATAAAGTTACCTCTTGAATTCTTAGATTTTATCTGTCTAGACGTCCTACTCTCTCTCTCCTTGAGCTCAAGATGTGTCTTCAAAATCATGGATTTCATGAAGAAGAGGAGTTTCGAGAAGGTCTTTCATGCATGCTTATAAGAAAAAGGCTTAAGAAACAATGTCTTACCTTAAGCTTTCTCTTCTTCTCTCTAGATTTCCAAGACTTCTTCAAATCTCTCTCTCTCCTTCTTCTTTTCTTGTCTTGGCTGAAATGAGCAAAGGGAAGGGAAGAGAAAGTGTTTTAATGAATTGCCTCTCCTTTCTTGTGAGCCCTTGATTTCCAAGATTACATCTTGTTATGACACTTGGCAAATGGTCTCATCTCCATCTAACTATACCATTAGGCTTTCCATTATATTTGAACCAATTTTTCTCCTCTTGGTTAGCCTTGAAAACCATCCCCTTCTTGCTCTTCTAACCAAATGAGTTTTCCTCCAACTACACCAACCTTGCACTCAACCATGCACTCAAGTAGTGTACCATTATCACCATTCCTTGTCCAAGAAGCAATACTCAATTGCCATTAGACATGTGCTCTTGGAAAATAAATTATAAACTAATCTCATTCTATAGGATAATGACACTTGTCATGTTTAATTTCATTAATCAATTTTTCCTTTCATTTCTTTGTGCTAGGCAAAATTTCAAGAGAATAGGTAAAAAATTTGTTTCAACATTTTTCATAATTCAATTAAATGAATTATGTATAATTCATTCTAATTTCACAATTCTTGATTTATTCTATTAAGAATATTAGAATTATACATTTTCCTTTATTTTCCTTGATTAATTGAAATTAACTCCAATTAATTGAAAAATAATTAATCTTGGGCAAAATTAGCAAAATTATGGCTTTGCTATTACCAGTGATATCTAATTTCCTTTCTTGAATTTATTTGCCCATTTCTTCATGAATATTTCAAAATTCATAAGATCCAAATGTCATGAATATTCACCATTTTATTGAATTTCTCAATTAATTACAATATATTCGATGAATATAAAATTTGGGGTGTTACAGTTATCCCCCACTTAATTAAATTTCGTCTCCAAAATTTGCTACACTTGTACATTCATAAACTCCGGGTCACATTTCTTCAGACTTTCTTCTATTTCCCACGCAGCCTCTTTGGGTGATAACCCTTTCCGGACGATTTTAATGAACAAAATACTCTTCTTTTTGAGTTGCTTTTCCTTCCGATCGATGATTCGGTCAGGCATGACTTCACAAGTCAAATCTTCACGCATTTTCACATCTTTATACTCTATCACTTGTTCTAGATCAGGTTGATACTTTTTCATCTGGGAAACATGAAATACATCATGTAGCCTGCTTAGATTTGGTGGCAAAGTAACGTGATACGCTACAAGCCCAATCTTCTCTAAGATTTCGAACGGACCATTGTATCTCGATTGCAGCTTCTTTACTTTCAATGCTCTGCCAATACCCGTAATAGGTGATACTTTCATGAATACGTGGTCACCGACTTTGAATTCTATAGGTTTTCGTGTCTTATCTACATAACTTTTATGTCGGCTCTAAGTAGCTAGCAACCTCTGCTTGATCAACTTTATCTGCTCTGTTGTTAGATCAACAAGATCTAGCCCCAACAACTCCCTCTTATACAACTCAGTCCAGCATACTGGCGATTGGCACTTCCTCCCATAGAGTGCCTTATATGGAGTCATCTGGATGCTCGAATGATAACTGTTGTTGTAGGTAAACTCTGCTAACGGGAGGAATTTATCCCAGCTACCTTTATAATCAAGCACACATGCCCTTATCATATCCTCAAGGGTTTAAATTGTTTGTTCTGTCTGTTTATCAGTTTAAGGATGATATGCTGTGCAGAATCGGAGCTTGGTACCCAAAGCTTCATGTACCGCCTTCCAAAACTTGGAAGTGAACCTTGGATTTTGATTGGATATAATGTTCTTCGGGGTACCATGTAATCTCACAATCTCCTTAATGTAGATCTTCCCCATTCTGTCAGGAGAATAGTGGATACTAATCGGTAGGAAGTGAGCTATCTTTATGAATCTGTCAACTATCACCCATATAGTGTCATGGTTTCTGACCTTAGGCAATCTTGTCACAAAATCCATAGTAACCCTTTCCCACTTCTACTCAGGAATCTCAGGGTTTGTCAAAAGTCCCAATGGTCGTTGATGTTCAACTTTCACTTTCTGACATGTCAAGTAATGAGCAATGAACTTAGTCACGTCTCTTTTCATCCCTAGCCAATAATATTGAGCCCTCATGTCATGGTACATCTTTGTAGCCCCTGGATGTAAAGTAGTGTGCGTTTGGAATGTCTTATTTTTGTCCAAAACGTGCTTATAATTCATGATTCACGGTATACGAGGCAAGTATGTGAGAGGAATTTTTTCTCGGCTTGCGTAATAAGTGCGTTTTTCCTGTACAAAACGCTCTCACAAACAAGCCTATATACTTACTCTTATGTGCCTTCTCTAGGATTTATCGTTTCAGTTCTGGTTGCGGTGGAACATAAATTCACTTCTTGTACCTGACTAATCCGCTAGGTGACAAGTCGTAATTCTGAGTTTCGCCTCTATCAATCATGCCTCTGATAGATAGTGCTTCATCATTATGCAGTTAGGCTTCCTCAATTACCGCCCTCAGATCGTTGTAAACTTGGCTTACTCTACTGCTTAACAGAATCAGACTAGACAAATTTAAGTCTCTGAAATCCTCGATCAGTTTCTGCTCATAGATCATCATGGCTGCCACTTGCATTGATTTCTGACTTAATGCATCAGTGATGACATTAGCCTTACCGGGATGATACTTGATTTCTAGATTGTAATCCTTCAGCAACTCCATCCATCTGTGCTGTCTCATATTAAGCTTTTTTTCTTATCGTACAAGTACTTCAAACTCTTGTGGTCATAGTACAACTCTACAGTCTCACAATACAAATAGTGTCTCCAGATTTTCAAAGCAAACACAATTGTCGTGAACTCAAGATCATGGGTGGGATAGTTCAATTCATGAGGTTTTAGCTGATGCAATGCATATGCCACTACTTAGCCATGCTGCATCAATACTCATCCCAATCCATGCCCACTGGCATCTGCATACACAACATACAAAAATGACGGATCTAGGATCGTTAACACTGGTGCTGTGGTTAACCTCTGCTTCAACTCTATGAAGCTCTTCCCATAATTCTCATCCCACACAAAATGTTGAGCTTTCCACATCAATTTTGTCAATAGTAATGCAATTCTGGAGAAATTCTATATAAACCTTCGATAATAACTACCTAAACCTAGAAAACCGTGTACTTCAAATACAGTCTCTGGTCTCTTATAATTTAGTACTGGTTCCACCTTACTAGGATCAACAGAGACCCCTTGCTGTGAGACAACGTGGCTCAGAAACTTTACCTCTGAAAGCCAGAATTCATACTTGCTCAACTTGGCATAGAGTTGCCTATCCTATAATACGTTTAACACAGTTCTCAAATGCTATTCGTGTTCAACTTTACTCCGAGAATATACCACTATATCATCGATAAAGACTACTATGAATTGGTTCAAGTACGGATGAAAAATTCGATTCATGTAGTCCATAAACACAGCAGGTGTATTAGTCAACCCAAATGGCATACTTGGAACTCATAATGCCTATATCTGGTTCTAAAAGCATTCTTCAATATATCTTCTGCTTTTACCCTCAACTGATGGTATCCTGATCATAAATTGATCTTTAAGAATACACAAGAACCAGACAATTGATCGAGCAAATCATTAATTCTAGGGAGTGGATACTTGTTCTTAACAGTTACCTTGTTCAGCTTCCGGTAATCGACACAGAGTCGCAGGCTTCCGTCTTTCTTCTTTACGAAGTGCACTGGAGCACCCCAGGGTGATACGCTGGGTCGTATGAACCCTTTCTCAAGTAATTCCTTAATTTGCTTCTTTAGCTCAACCATTTCACTTGGACCCATACGGTATGGGGTTTTAGAAATTAAATTCGCTCCAAGCCTCAAATCAATCAATAACTCCACTTCCCTATTTGGAGGTAATCCACCGACATCCTCCAGAAAAACATCAGGAAACTCACTCACTGTAGGGATAATTTCCAAGGCTACACCAGCCTCTAATTGCATAGAGCAGAATGCCATGTACCCCTAACAACCTTTCTGTAGATATCTCTCTACCTTAGCCGTGAAAGAAGGTTAAGAGTGATTTCTGTGTCAGCTTGTGATTATGGATTCAGATATATAGCCCTCATCTGTTTACATTCCAACAACACACCGTTCACTGTCAACCAGTCAATCCCCAAAATTACTTCCAACCCTTGCGGTGGCAAACATATCAAATCTACGATCGATTCGTGCCCCTTAGCATTTACCACGCAATTTAGACAAATATTGGCCGTCACAATTCATGTTTATAGGCGTAGATACAACCAAATCATATAGGGATTTATGCACAGGTAAACGTAACCATCTCACGCAGTCATATGCAATGAATGAATGGCTTGCACCAGAATCATACATAACATACACTAAATTGCTGTTTAGAGAAATTATACCTTGAATCAGCTCCAGAGACTCTCTAGCTTCTTCCTGTGTCAATGTGTAGACCTTGCCCGAAACTCTAGGTCTAGTCTCCTCCTGTTGCTGTTTTTGTGGACAATCCCATGCCATATGTCCCTTCTTGTTGCAAACATAACAGACAAGTGGTTTACTTGGGTCTGGCCGAAATGGAATCCCGCTGCAAGATCTACCAAGGTGAAGTGGCTTTTTATAATGCCAACAAGTCCTACTTTTTGAAGAACCCTGGCCTTCACGGCCCCAAGCTTGATTCAGCCTCTTAAGACTCCCTCTGGAATATCCACTCTAATCCTTTCATTTCTGTTCTAAGCTACCGCTTCCAGAAGTATCTTTATTCCTAGTTTGTGTTGCCCAATTTGCCATGCGCTTCTTAATATATCGGCACTCCTCTACCACTTTGCTGAATTCCATAAAGTATTGAGAAATTAGCCTCTCTTTGAACTCGGGTCTTAACTCTTCAATCATCATGTCTACATTCCACTCCTCATTGTCATTCATCTTGTGATATGACAAGTATCATGACAATCAGATATACCGAGCCAAATAATCATCAAAGCTCTCCTGATCTTGTTGTTTGATGTATAGGAATTTTTTCCCCTTGTCCCTTCTGACAATCACGAGAAAATGCTTCTAGTTGAACTTTTCTTGGAATAGTTCTCATGTGATAGGAACATTCTTTTCCTTTAGGATAAGATCCATACCCTTCTACCATTTATCAGCATCACCTTCCAGCTTGTATATGGCTAACCTGCTTTCACTTCGTTTGGACATTGCAGCATATCGAATATTTTGTCTAAACGGGCCCCCTGAACATAGGTTGCTATTGTTTACTAAATCTGCTCAACCAAAATTGAATATCTACCTCGGGCTCTAGTGGTAAATCCCCTAGCAGAGGTTCTTCATGTATTTCTTCATAATTTCCCTACATAAACTTATCCATACGATTCTCCAGGTGATCCTACATTTACTGTACTCCCTGAAGGTCAATTCTTGTTTCATTCATGGTTTGTTGTTGCTATTCCAACATACCCAGTATTTACTGTCTACTACACCCTCGGCCTCGACCTTTACCTCAGCCTCTACCTCGGCCTTTTCCACCTTGTTCGTGTTGTATCATTTCCATAATTGACTCTACATGAAATTTAGAGAAAAGTAATTTAGGATACAAGAGCAAGGGCATTTTTGTCATTTCATAAAAATTCAGGGTACAAATATGTCATACATAGCATATCACAACTATTTACAGTAGTTACCAAGAAATAGAAATATCATACATCCTACATACTACAATACATTACATATTGTCTTTTACATACCCAAAATATCAAATTCATGAACTTTCTTCGTACTGTCCCAAAATACCGACTTTAGCTAACTCTTTCTCTATCCGTCGACTCTGCCTGACTTCCCTTAACTTGTAATACATGACAGTCAGCTCCGGTCACCCAAAATATACCATGTGGGTCCCATGTTAACCGATTTACATATGATCCACTACAAGGGTGTTCAAGTGACTCAGGAACTCCCAAATGTTCCTACTCGAACCCCTCTCCACAATAAGGTTCTTCTGTCTATTCCAGAATGTTGTGTCTGGAAGAAACTTATAGTAGTATATACCCAGACCTCATTCGTGAACCCTATTCCCAACTCTGTCTAAAGCATATACATCGTTCACACGCCGACCAAGAACATAAGGTACTAACTGCGGGGAGTGTCATGCTCTACTATCACTTGGATGTATAAGCCCAGTAGGTAAACCATAACTCAAGATTCAGCCGTAGGTTATGCAGCACAAGTACCAACTCTATCTGAGACTCGCGGTTACTCGCCTTGTCCAATGGATTCTCCTCCAGCTCATAGTCCTAATCATATTCCTTTAGCGCATCCCTGGTCTCACCAACCTCCGTCATTCCTAGAGACGCCGGCCCCGACTCTGGATCTTATACTAGCAGTCTTGTTACGATCTTCCGTGTTGTGTAGCGCATACGCATACTGCCATATCCGAAGTAGTCAGTCATCGATCCTCTGTCCAGAACATGCTGGTTCAACATCGTCTCACTGTCACTGCTAATCAAGATCATCGGCTCACTCTGACCATCCATGATATCTTGTCGCCATGCAAACAAAACATATCAATATACAATTCTGATAATGTCAGAACCACTTATTATCTCTGATACCAAAAATGTCAACACCAATTTCTATTTCGATAATCAAAGAGTAATAAAGACTGAATTCCATGGGCACACCAAAAAGCACATTTATATTGATAAACGTATTTGGTTACAATCCCAAGTCGTTCTTAGACAAAATACAGAATACAACAGAAATTTCAATGTTTACAGGATTCCCCAAAATATCTTAAGAATAGACTACTTATAACTACCATCTTTAACCTTGCCTCGAGACACGTGCCAATCACTTCTCAGCGTCTACACCTTTGCCTTTCGTCCTACTGGCACCAGCTGAGATGTTCATTTTTATTTAATAAAAAGGATGAGATTCCGAGGAATCCCGTAGAAACATGCTATCATTCATAGAAAATGCAAAAAAGAAATATGATATGCGCTAAGGTATGCACCAATTAATGAACAATAAAAATACATCATCATCATGTATACATGTGTAGGGCCCAACACTACAATCTACACCAGTTGAACTTCCGCCAACTCCCAGTGTAAGTGCACCCCGGCACTAAATGGCCCTCTCTAGGCAAACCATATTAATTAATAAAACTCATTTACAAAAAATGGCATCCACACAATCACATAATTATGGCATGATGTGTGAAGGATAATGTTTCTACCTCAAAGTTCTTTCAATCCCTTTTTAGTGTCGCTTCCGGCTTCCGACTCGGTCCTAAAATATTAAATGTACAAGAAATAGGTCATAACCTATCCAAGTATCATTTTAGACTCTTCCATAGTATTTCTTATGGTTATATTAGTCTATGGTGAAAATTTACCAAAATGCCCCTGGGACCTCGACCCGGCCCCGCCGTATCTGGCCCGATGGCACGTTTTCGCAAAATTTTGACTAGGGCTATCCTAACATATTTTTGCCCAAGAAATCCATTTCTGAGCTCAAAATTAGCAAATTCAGTGTCAAATTATAGAAATGCCCTTGATAGCCCCGATTTAGGGTTTTAGGGGCGTTTCCGTAATTATGCTTTTTCATCTTTTCCAAAAAAGTGACCAACTATAACCCCACCTATTTTTGCCTACTGAATCCAATGGAACCATCTGTTTTATGAAAATCCAGCTCCTTCCCCTCAGAACAGTGTTGGCTAAAACATTGGTCAAAAAAATGGAAAAATGCTCTTTTGTGTTTTAGCTTCCAAAGCTTATACTTTTCCACTTCTAATCCTTTATTAACTCATTTAAACACATCTTAACCATGATTCAAAGAAATTTGGGCAGCATAACCCTTAGGGTTAGGGCTTTTCCAAATTTACAACTCAACCAAAAATCACAAATCCAACAACCAACATAAATAAGAATAACATACTTGTATAGATCTAAGATTTATGAAGTTACCACTTGAGTTCTTAGATTTTATCACTCTAGACGTCCTCCTCTCTCTCTCCTTGAGCTCAAGATGTGTCTTCACAATCATGGATTTCATGAAGAAGAGGAGTTTCGAGAAGGTCTTTCATTCATGCTTACAAGAAAAAGTTTTAAGAAACAATGTCTTACCTTAAGCTTTCTCTCCTTCTCTCTAGATCTCCAAGACTTCTTCAAAGCTTTCTCTCCCTCTTCTTTTCTTGTCTTGGCTGAAATGAGCAAAGGGAAGGGAAGAGAAAGTGTTTTAATGAAATGCCTCGTCTTTCTTGTGAGCCCTTGATTTCCAAGATTACATCTTGTTATGACACTTGCCAAATGGTCTCATCTCCTTCTAACTATGTTATTTGGCTTCCCATTAGATTTGAACTAATTTTCCTCCTCTTTGTTAGCCTCAAAAACCATCCCCCTCTTGTTCTTCTAACCAAATGAGTTTTTCTTCAACTACATCAACCTTGCACTCAACCATGCACTCAAGTAGTGTACCATCATCACCATTCCTTGTCCAAGAAGCAATACTCAATTGCAATTAGACATGTGCTCTTGGAAAATAAATTATAAACTAATCTCATTCCATAGGATAATGACACTTGTCATGTTTAATTTCACTAATCAATTTTTCCTTCCATTTCTTTGTGCTAGGCGAAATTTCAAGAGAAAAGGGGAAAAATTTGTTTCAACATTTTCCACAATTCAATTAAATGAATTATGCATAATTCCTTCTAATTTCACAATTCTTAATTTACTGTACCAAGAATATTCCAATTATAAATTTTCTTTTATTTTCCTTGATTAATTGAAATTAACTCCAATTAATTGGAAAATAATTAATCTTGGGCTAAATTGGAAAAATTATGGCTTTGCTATTACCATTGATATCTAATTTCCTTTCTTGAATTTATTTGCCCATTTCTTCATAAATATAAATATTTCAAAATTCATAAGATCCAAATTTCATGAATATTCACCATTTTATTGAATTTTTCAATTAATTACAATATATTCGGTGAATATAAAATTTGATGTGTTACATTTTTGGAATAAATTGCTAAAAGATATAGCCCCGCATTTTTTTTATGGAGTTTTAGCCTCGAATTTTGAACTCAAGAATAATATCATTTTTAAATTAAGGATATAAAGTATTAAAAATATTTATTATTTTTACGTTAATTAGAAATTATGAACTTAGATCACTCGAAATTTTAAGAGGTTGATTATTTTTACACTAGATAGACACGTTTCTTTTATAATAAATAATTAGTTAAAATACATATAACTCATCTTAAAGTAACATATCTTCGTATATGTATTTTTTTTCTTTCCTTTTTATGAGAGAAGAGCACAAATTTTCAAAATAAATTAGAAGATTATGCAATTTCATTGACTTTTAAGGGAAATAGTATATGCCCAACTATTCTAAAGTAAGGGCATTAAGAACTGGAAGACATAATATCTATTTGAAAGTACCAAAAATAAATAAATAAATAAAGTATAAATTATTGATTTATTTTATTTCCGCTAGCTCATGTGGTTTGGCATGATAGTGTACAAAAACGGTAATAAAGTTGGGAAGCTTGTTGGGGCAAGTGGCTAAATCCATCTTCGTAGATTATATGTGGTACGGACTAATAGTTAATTTTTAAGATTGTGAAACTCGATCGGCTCAGCCACTGAATCGATCTAGGTATTAGGACAGAGGTTAGTGGATCAAAACGGAGTCAAACTAGAGCTAAACGGGGGCTTGACCTGTGAGGAAGTGAAGATTTCATGGTTATTTATATGAAATTCTGAATAAAAATAAAAAAAACAAATTAATGTTATTTTTTATTTTTTAAAAGGTTGAACTAGTCAAACCGGTTCAACTACAGGAACGGACAAGTAAGACCACCAGTTGGATGTTTTTCGGCTCAGATCTGTCAGTCCGGTCCGGTTTTCAAAACCATGTTAATTTTGGTTGGAAAACTGAAAAAAGAGTCATACCGTGAATGTGTGAAATTTTAGTTAATGTAAAATCTTTATATTTTATATAATATTCATTGTAACACTGTTAAATTCTGTTTTGTTTTTAAGTAAAACCGTTAATTCTATAAATTAACATCGTTTTGCTTTTATATGCCTTCATAATTGAATTTTATTTTATCTCCTTAAATTAAGGATTTATCATAATTTAAACTTATATTTTTTGGCCAAAAAGTATAATAAATACTAGGAGATTTAGCTTGGATCCATTAATCAATAAATATAATTTATTGATGATCATTTTATAAAATATTTTGCCAAAAAACATAACAAATACTTGGGGATTTGGTTGGTAATAAATACCAGGGATTCAATTTGAATCCATTAATCATTAATCAATAAATATAATTTATTGATGAATATTTTCTATTTTTTTATATTCCTAATTTGGTTCTAATTTGTTTGAATTAGGTTTTCCGTTTTCACATTGTGATTCATTATAGACGTTTGAACCTCAGTGCAAAAATATTAAGTTAAATTTAAAGAATTCTAAAGTCTTTATGAAATTTACTTTCTCTCTAATGTTATATGCTATTGGAAATATATGAGTGAGTAAAATAAAACAAAGGCATATACAAGTGCCCATTCTTATAGCTGACTTAATATAACTTAATAATGAGGCATCACTACTATAAAAAAGCAAAGCTGTGGCGCTTATAATTGCATTAGCTGTAGTGCTAAAGAAATGTCACCTATCTGAACGCTACTAAAAACAGCTGTGGCGCTTGGAAGCGCCACAGATATTTTAATTTTTTTTTAAAAATAACCTCCTGTGGCGCCTAGCCAGCCAGGCGCCATAGGAGTTAACAATAACAATCATTAGAACACCTACAAATTATAACTATTAAATTCAACGAAAATCACATTTGTAAGCTCAAAATTTAAAAAACATACCATAAATAGAAGCTTCAATAAACTGATGAACTGAAACTACAAACACAAATTAAACATAAAAAAATCAATAAAATATTTGAGGTTCTAAGTTATTTTTTTTAATAATAATATGTGTAATAAACATCAATATATAATAAAATCAAATATGATTAGCTTAAATCAAAAAATATGATTCAGAAAAAAAAATAAAGAAAATAAAATGAAATGAAAAAGAAAGCATATTCCCAACATTAATTATCTCCTTATTGTATGTTTTTCCCCTTACGATTTTAGTTAATATATTTAAAGTTAAACAATATAGACAAATTATATTTTATTTTATTAAATATTAACATTGATATATATTGATATATTAAAGTCATTTTATCCATATTTTAAAATCCTTAAATAAGTTAATGACTCAATTAACGAATTATTCAATTTATTATCCTGATTTCAATTTTTCCTATTTTCATTGGGTTTAGATGGGATTTTCTCTATTATAGTTTAATAAGATAATACAAAAAAATTATTTTCTTACCTCTACAAAATAGCACTAACACAAATATATATTAAATACGTGAAATAATATTAAATAAATTATTTTGATTTTTGGAAAACAAATAATTTGAAGAAGTTTTAAAAGAAATAGCAGTATTATTAAAAGTTAATTTGATTATCTAATTTCAAGTCACTTGTATATTAATTATTGTCGTTCAAATTTATGGTTATATATAACATATAAATTCAATTGTTTCATTGTTCTTGTAACTTGTTGCATTAATTTCTTAGAACTAGTGAGAGCTAAAACATAGTACACACGCCTACAATGGGGATAAGTCTCTAGTAATGGGAATATATATATAGTATACACGCACAAATAACACACACATTTGTATAATATATATATATATATATAGGTGTTGTGTAAAGAGCAAAGAAACAAAACTAGAGATGGTCCACAGAAAAAAGAAAAATCAGAGAGAGAGAAAGAGAGAGAGAGAGAGAGAGCGCGCGCATGGGGACAGAAAAATAAAACCAATTATTTATTTATTGTTGTAGATGTTTATGTTTGGTTCACTGTTGATTAACTATTTACTTCTAAAAATTATTGATGCTGAAGGTGTTAATTTTAGTTGAAAATTAATTAAAATCATGTCTAATTTTTTTAAGAAATTTCTAAAATCTACATAAATTTCTTCTAAAATTCACTCACACTGCATAAATACTACCATTGTTTATAAAAGTGCACAGACTTTTCTCATAAAGAACTCCCTTAAATATAGTTGAAATTACAAAGATATATGTTTAATTTTATAATCTTAATATACACAAACTCCATCCTAAGCTTGCCTTTGTTAGCGCATTTTCCCACGTCTGTCCACAGAGATAGAACCAAACTCCAATCCCAATAACAAGAGAGACCCTAAACAAACCGTGTTTGGATAAAATCTTCATGTATAAAGTTAACAATGTGCACCACACATACACTTTGTATATTTACTTGTCTTCTCCTCAATAATTTTATTTACATTCTTTATTTTGTTCCTGTGCTAATGAAGTTAAATACTATGTACATGCCTATTTCTAATTTGGTTTATGTACTAGTATAATAACACCATGCATGAAGAAGATGACTATATGACATATAAATATACAAGCATGCGTGTCATAACAGGGAAAAAAAAGCATCGCAAGCATGCCATAAAAAAAAACAGAACAACCTGAAAAAAAAATTAATAAAAAGAAAACGCAAGTTGAACTTACAGGTTGATCAATGCAGTAGAGTGGGGGACCACGTAATTGCCGTTGGTGACGCAATCTTCAGTAAGGGAAGGAAGAAATTTGAGCTAACCAAATGGAGTGGGGACCAAAAAGTTGAAGACAATACAAAGAAAAGGGAATAATAGGGAAAGGAGTGGGGTTGGCAGTTGGAAAAAAACAAAGACGTGTGCGTGTGTGGGTGTAGTTTTAAGATGTGAAGATAAGAAAATGAAAGGAAGGGGAGAGCACGCACACATAGATAAAAGTGAAAATGAGAGAGGAAATGATTAAAGATAGAAAAAAAGGTAAAGAAAGAGATGGGGGGTGTAGGCGGGAAAAGGAAAGAGATTGGGGGGGAGGCGGGAAAATAAGAAGATAAGGGGGTGGGGGCGGGATGGGTTCTGATTGGTGGGGAAGGGATAGGAAATCCCATTTTTTTAAAAAAAAAAATAGGGTCAGGTGTGGCGCCTGACCAGGCAGGCGCCACACCTGACCCAATTTTTTTTTATTTAAAAAGTGTCAGGTGTAGCTCCTGGCCAAGCAGGTGCCACACCTGACCCATTTTTTTTTTAAATTTAAAAATTAGTCAGGTGTGGCGCCTAGCCAGGCAGGTGCCACACCTGACTATAAAAATTTTTTTAAAAAAAAAATGGGTCAAGTGTGGCGCCTGGCCAGACAGGCGCCACACCTGACCATAACACCAGGCGCCACAACTGGTCATGTGTGGCGCCTGTCTTGGCAGGCGCCACACTTAGCCTCCCCAGCTGTGGCACCTACCCTCCTAAGCGCCACAGTTGGTTAAAAACAAAAACATAAAATATAAAATATAAATAAATAAGCAGCTGTGGCACTTCATTAATGAAGGGCCACAATATATGCGCCACCTTTCAACCTTTTTGTAGTAGTGCATCACATAGATATGAATTTTCTCGCACGGGCACCAATATTTGTTATACACAATTCTCATGAATTTTATATTACATGTAACAAATTTTTTGACATTTAAAACTTTACAAATAAACCTTCATATTTTTAAAGATAACTCCCATACTATTATTTTTCCATTATTTGTCTGAAAATGGTTTAAAATTTAAGGAGTTTATCGGCATATAACTCAGAGTTTGAGGAGTTTATATGCATATAAAAATAAATTTTAAGAGGTATAAAATTGATAAGTTTAGGATTATTTGCATATAAATATGGATTTACAAGTTTATGGGGTTTATTGTTAAATTTTAAATGTTTAAAAAAGTTATTAGTACATGGTTCTAAGTTCATGGAAGTTGGCTTAAGTATTTTTCCAAATACAAATATGGCCTTATTGAAAAATTTGTAATTATCCAAGCATGAATACTATAACTTATGATATTAATTTTAGTCGTTAAAATTTTGTTCAATTTCCAAGATATTTTAAGAAATTGAGAGATGGCCTATAATATATGTAACAAAATTGACATATAATTGGTTAAGGAGTTAGAGAAGTCTAAATATCTGTTGGAAAACACCAACATGATAGACTATGAGCAACATGTTGGAATGAAAATTCAGACAATCCGACTTGTACTCGAGGACACTATCCCTAAAAGTTATTCTGCGACCATCGATAAAAAGGAAGTGACACTTTTTAGGATTAAACAAACCCTTTTTGTTGTATTTGCAAGGAGGCAAAACTAGTAGAAGATGAAAGTGAAACAGCGATAATGATAGAGGAGGAGATAATAAGTTTTGGTACTGAACACTTCGTCTATGGCATTTTTATAGGCGCAATCTATAGAGCCATGAGACACAAAACTTTCAGAAAACATGCCCCTCAAGACTAAACAGACATTGCAGACACGATAAAAAAAACTGACTTTCAGCGACGACATTAAAAGTCGCTGCTGAAAATATGGTTTCAACGGTGACATTTTTTGTCGCTGCTGAAAATGACACTTAAGTCGCTGCTGAAAGTATGAGTTCCAATAGCGATTTTTGATAGTCGCCAATGAAAATGCCATTTTTCAATGGTGACTATAAAAAATCGCCGCTGAAACTCATACTTTTAGTGGTGACAATTAAGTCACCGCTGAAAGTCAATTTCATCTTTTTTATGGATTGTTTTTATCACCGAAAAATGTTATTTTTTTATATTTTTTCTTTAAATTTGATATTTAACATTTGAGGACACTAAATATGCCATTTATTATAAAGAAAAATAGGATAATTATACATTTGCGTGTGTGTGACATCTCTCTATACAAGTTTCCTTCTCTTGCACACTTACATATTAAGATGAATGAATGAAAAACGATTAGATTCAAAGGAGAAGACTATAACGTAGTGAACAAAACTGACATATAGGTAACTCAGATTGTAAATATATATAATAACAAGGTTGTTAGATAAAGTCTAAACTTTCAAATGTATAAGCAAACTTATCATATATTAAGTTCTTCAAGATTTATTATTCCCCACACTCCAATCAATATATCTTTATAAATTAATAACATGTAATAACACTTTTATCTAAAATAAATTATTTCGTAAATGTATCAATTAATACATATGACCTATACTTGGTTTTCTTTTTTAATTACTTCATTCATATATAAACACACTTAATAAGTTAAGTAAATATAAAAAAATAATACATTTTAATTAACAATAGGATATAAATTAAATTTTTATTTTGATTTATTCAAAAATAATTTTAAATTATTATATTAGTATACACACACGTTAATACACACACACACACACATATGTGTGTGTGTATTCGTTACATATATATTAATATATTATAAATAATATATAGATATAATATTTAACAATATAAGTAATATTTCATAATATATATTTATTTATGTTTGTGTTGTTTAATACATATATATATATATATATATATTATTCATATATATTATTTTGAAATAATAATTAACAGGTTCTTTCTCGCTTAGTGGTAAAAAGCATGGCCACAAAAAGAGGTGGTTTTAGGTTCAAACCTTTGAGGGATCATACTAGAGTTAATTTTCACACAAATGTGGTGCAACGAGGTGGCGACACGTGGCACGGGGTGAGTTGGTGAGGGATAAGGTGACATGTGGGCCTTAGTGATGATGTGGACGGCGGCTGGCCGGTGATGACGTGGACGGCAGGCAACGAGTGGCTGTTGACCGTCGGCGTAATTTATTTTTAAAAAAATTGACACTTTCAATGGTGACAAAAGCCACCGCTGAAAGTATAGTTTCAGCGGTGATACAAAAGTCGCCACTGAAAGTCACCTTTAGCAATGACAAATATTGTCGCTGCTAAAACTTTCAACGATAGTCGCAAAAGTCACCGCTAAGAACCTTCAACGGTGACTTTTAGACTTTCAACGATGACTTTTGTCGCTGCCAAAAGTCATTTTTTTTTGTAGTGAGAGGAGGATGGGTCTACATGTTGACAACGAACAAAACGTTTGGGGGAAGCGCTTGATTGTTGACAATTTTTCAGTAATGAAGGGTTATGAGTTTTAAACCCCAAAATTTGGAGACTTCGACTTTCTAGTAATTTTGATAAACCAAAATAAAAAAATATTTTTAGTAAGCAAAATATTTTCACAAGAGATGCCAGTATCACGTATAAACTCACACACAAGGAGGAAAATATGACCGGATTTTCATTGCATTTGTCTTCTAGTGGCCCGTTGTTATGCGTTCCTGCCCATCACTCCTCTAGGACCTTTTACAAGTCCAAGATAATATAATTATATATATAAACTTGTGCTCTTATATTCCCAAACAATGTAGGACTTGTTTCTTTGACACACCCATACATACATATTCACAACATATATCAACCTTCTTCTTCAACTTGTATTAATATATATTAAGAATTTCAAAACAACAAATTAAATAAATAATTTCATCTTTCTCTTAAAGAACATAATGGAAGGGATCTCTGTAAAATATAAAATGTCATTAATTTATTATCAATATCATTTTAAATCTAATTTTTATAACCACAAAGTAAACACTACTACAGAAT
The DNA here is from genome assembly GCA_963242795.1 of Inga leiocalycina. NCBI lineage: Eukaryota > Viridiplantae > Streptophyta > Magnoliopsida > Fabales > Fabaceae > Inga > Inga leiocalycina. The sequence goes on from OY725325.1 coordinate 64,134,504, forward strand.
CACCTATATATAATGGTTATTATCAACAAAATAGTTCGGTGCTGAACCGTTATGTACACTGGTGTTATATATACTCACCGTAAGATATATAACTAGGGGTGGAAAGAGGCTAGGGTTTTGTCTTAACAGGCCATGCTTATTTTGTGATAGGATGGTCTATGCCTGGCCTGTGGCCTATTAGAGACTTTTTTTAAGCCTAAGCCTGGCCTGAATACAGGCCTGGCCTACCCTGTGGCCTGTTAAGGAGGCCTGATGAGGGTGTAAAAATGCCATAGGCCTCACAACAGGCCTACTACAAACAGGCTCAATTACAATAATGATCCAACATAAATCATAAAATATGAAACCAAATACAACAACATTACAATTTTCATTACAAGTTTACTAATTTAGATCAAAGCAATGTAAAGCTAATGGACCTTCTCACGTTCACATCAAATCTTCAATATAATTTCTTCTTCTCCCTCAAAGACCTTGAAAAAAATTAATCAAATGTATAGTATTAGAGCATAACACAATGATGCAAATATGAAACTACTGATTAAAAAATATGGCAATGGAGCATGAAAGATAATTTTGGTCATAGTGATGCAAACCAATGAAACTACTAATTAAAAATATGGACAAGGGAGACATTTACCTTGCGTAGTGTCAGCCTATATCACCAAATGATCAAAAAATAAAAGAAGAAGGAAATACAAACAGAGAAGAACAAGCAAATAAGACGTCATATTAAACAAGAGTGTAAGGTGTTCAGTATTATATACATCACCTCCATATATTATCACAGAAGATTGAAAGAGTATCAGCTATATGTAACTATGTCTATTCTGCTGAACTATGGGGATTGCTTAATTATATTGTACTACTAAATGGTTAAAGATATTATAACTGAGGAAGTAATAGAGTTTCACATCCTGCATATGAATTATTTCTCTTCTCTCTAAATTATAACAACATAGTATTTTTTTTATTATTAGAAAAAAGTACACACAAGCTATTGCATTATGAAAAGGAAGGCTATAAATATTCATGCTAAACTTTTGTTATACTATTATGAATAAACTTTGAATTCATATTCTTTATTTCAAAGGCAAGCAGTAACAGATTCTGGGAAACAGAGAAAATGGCCCATCAAATAAATTAATTTAGATTACCACCTGAACATAAACCAATAACCAGTGATCAATAATTAATTCATATTCTTTCTCGCTTCGTTCAGATTACCACCTGAACATAAGGCAAGCATTGTTTGACCACCTAAACCTCTACCCCAATGTGATGTATTGTAGATGACAGTGTTTGAGAACAAGATCCTCTAATTAAAAAACATTGGAACACTATCTAATAGACGAAACAAAGAACATTCCAGTTAAAAAAATAGGCAATAGATGAAACAGAGAACATCAGCAATAGAAAAACAACAGTGACAAAAAGAAATTGCATATAAAATATCTAGAGATAGACGAAATAGAGAAGCATGCCAGTAGAAAAACTGAGAAAAATATCAGAACAAAGCGAGAAAGGACAGCGAAAGATATTAGACTAACTAAATCTCGAGATCAAGTAAGAGGAACGACGGCCACGGCAAGAGTATGCAACAGTGACTCTAGGAGGAAGGACGGATGGCTAACAGGAGACGGTGACTCTCGATTGTGCAAGAAGCAAGGGCTCATCGGCAATTTAGCGTGATGAAGAAGAAGACAGAAGTGAGGGTGGGTAAGAGCGTGACAACGTCAACGATCTGACATAGACACGGTCCACACGGAGTGATCAAGATTGAGAGTAGGTGAGCCGGGAAAATAAGATTGGGAGAGACTAGAGATTGAGAATTAGGGTTAGAGATTTTTTTTCTAAAATTGAGATTGGGGCCTGACTCATAAGGATAAAAGAAGGGGAGTGAGTGTTTGGTTTTTTGGGCTACCCTCGAATTTTTTTTATAAATAGGCCAGCCTGTTAAGCCTAGAAGGCTTATTAATAAGCCTGGGTCTGGCCTTTTTTTTTTCTAAAAAGGCTTTGAAATAGGCATGGGCCTGGCCTTTTATTTTGACAGGCTAGGCTGGAAACAGGCTAGGACATAGGCCCCTGTCAGGCTACCTGGCCTATTTCCACCCCTATACAAAACGATTCTAAACTGTAATATATTGACGGCATAGTTAATAACCATAATGTATTAGCTTTTATTTTTTTTATTCAATTATATTTTTATATAGTTTTATTTTTAATATTTATTATATAAGACACAATGTTAATAATATTAAATAAAAAATTTTATATATAGTATTCAATATTCAATACATTATAGATAAACATCATGCAATTTAAAGAAATTAATCACTTAAATATCCTAGAATATTATCTTATACTTTTTTGAATTCTAAAAGAAAATCTATTACAAAAAATCTACAATATTCTCTAATGCCTTTGTTATAGATTGTCAATCACGTATTAGTATCCTAGAGTGTTAATCCTCATAATATTTTGATGATAACAAACCTTGATTAATTATATTTAAGAATTTATTAAATCCTTTTTGAAAAGAATAAAAATGAATTTTATGGTAGAAATATTAAAACTTAACTTCAATTCAGAAACCAGTGAAAGACCACTCGAGTGACCTTAAATAAACACTCAAGTATAAAGCTCATTCCTAGATAATTCTCAGTTATTTCATGGTGATCAAAGGTTCTGAAATTCTTTCTTCAACAAGATCACTTGAGTGAATTGGTAATTACTCGAGTGATAACATCACTTGTGGGTAACTACCATAAAGTTTGGAAGTTAATACATAAAGTAGCAATATCACTCAGAGTGATAGTTAAGCACTCGAGTAATATTACAGGTAATGGTGATCTAATATGTGGAAAGAAATAAATCACTCAAGTGATGAAGTAAGAACAATCGAGTAACATTCCTCGAAAACAAATCACTCAAGTGACTAGGATAAATCACTCAAGGAATATGTCTTGAGAAAGCATATTACTCGAGTGATCAGAAGAAATCACTCTAGTGATATGCTTGAAAATCATATCACTCAAGTGAAATGCTAAATCGCTCCAGTGATGCAGATTTCCTCTAATGGTTTTAACTGATGACCCGAGTGATATAATAAGAAACACTCGAGTGGTAATCCATTTTTTGATAAACACTTCCTAATACCTCTAAAATTACTACAAGTGATGTGATCTTCAAAGAAGATTACTCAAGTGAATCAAACAATCACTCGAGTGATCCATAAACACTTGTAAATTTATACAAGTGATCTGAAAGTCAAGAGAAAGTTATTATCACTCGATAGTGATTTTAAAAGAATAAAATGATTTCAGAGACAGATTCTGAGCACTCGAGTGAAAACACAATTCTTTCATGTTTCTATACCGCTTCTTGATAAAGTTTACTATGCCAAAGCTTATATCACTAGAGTAACTAAAATCAACACTCGAGTGATTTAGAATCACTTCAAATGGCTAGCAGATACACTCAAGTGATGACCTTAGAATTCAATTTCATCATCTCAAAAAACTCAATACTCATTCTTAACATATTGAATCGCTTCCTAAATCTTTATATTATTATTGATTGTTACTAAAACTTATTTCCTAGCAAGTTTTAAGAGATTTAATGATGGATTAAATGCAAAATCTTGAAGGTAAAAAATTATCACATTAGCATTAAACATGTAGCAGAGAAAAGCGATGGAAACACTCTCTTTCATCAAAGGCTACAATTACTCTCTAACGGACAAATTTGAATACTCATAACGGTCTTTAAATTACTCCTACCTATAAATATAGAAGCATTCAAGATGGAGCAACGACCCAATAACAACAATTAATTTGCTCATTAAGTGCTCTATTTTTAATTCTTATTCGATATTCCTTGATATACTGTCTGTACTTCAGTTCTAATCCACCTGCTCTTTAAGAGAGCCCTTAAATACCTTTATTTGTCTGTAAGGTAAATCTCAAGGTAGTGGGACTTTGAGTTAGTGATTAGTTTACAAAGTGCAAGGGAGAGCGAGTATTCGATAAAGGAACTTGCATTGTACTGAGGTGCTAAGAACCCACTAAATCTTGAAAGAAATAGTGAAAATCTCATAAGTGATTTGAGGAATGGATGTAGGTCAAAGAGATTGGGACCGAACCAATATAAATCTCTGGAGTATACTTCAGTGAAATACTTCTAACTCTTAACTCTGTTCTAATTTTTGTTAATCTTTGTCATTAGTTTTAAATTTTATTTAATAATCCAATTTACCCCCTCTTGGTAAGCATGAGTAAAGGAATTCTTCTTGACGGATCTTCAATCACTAGACCTTCAGGCTTTAATAGAGAACACTTTTCTTTTTGGAAAGCAAAGTTTAAGGTGTTCATTATGGCAACAAAATATAGACTTTGGGAGCTTATTCAGAATGGGAATTATGTTCCCATAAAGACTGTAAAAGGACAACCAGTTCCCAAGTCTCCGACAGAATTCGACGACAACGACAAAAATCTCATGACTCTCAACAGCAAAGCAATCCTAATGATCCAAAGTTCCTTAAGTCAAAAAGAATATTTTAGGATTTGTACACTTCAACAGCCAAGGAAATGTGGCAAGCCCTGGAAATAGCCCACAAAGGAACTCTGGCATAAAAGAAAACAGGATCAATGCCCTTGTTACTGAATTTGATCTACTCTAAATAAAGTTCAAAGAATCAATAGCTGAGTTTGAACTCTAATACACACATCTCATAAATCAACTTGGTGCACTCAAGAAGTTCTATGATCAGAACACCCAAGGAAGGAAGAACTTGAACATTCTCTCAAAAGAATGGGAAGCCAAAGTCATAGCACTAAAAGAAGCTGAAGGCAAATCAATGTGATCAGTAGCTTCTTTGTTTAGAAGTCCTTCTGAATATGAGAGTAAGCTGAAATTCAAACGAGAATTGGAAGAAATTGATGATAAGAAAAAGAAAAGTCTAGCACTGAACGTGATAAAGGAAGAAAAAGCTCAAAAGGATGAGGAAGATCTTGACGATTATGAAATGGGATTGATAGTGAAAAGATTCAAGAAATTATACAAGAAAGGTCAAGAATTCAGGAACTTTCAAAAAGGATAAACTAGCAACTGAAAGGAGACCAAGGAATATATCATCTGTTATGAATGTAGAAAGCCAGAACATATCAAGTGAGAATGTCCTGAACTTTAGAAAAACAAGGAAAGGAGAAAAGGCAAACACTTCAACAAAAAGAAAAATTTTGTATCAGCAATATGGGGAGATAGATGCTCTTCCAACGAAGATATTGATGAAGAGGAAGTAGCTAACATTTGTCTAGTTGCACAAGAAGAATCAGAAGAAGAAAAGATAACTGATTATGATCCCACTTATGATGAATTACATTCTGAATATAATTCTTTACATTTTGAATTCATTAAAATAGTTAAATAATTAATTACTTATAAAAAGAAAAATAAATTTCTTGAAGAAAAACTTGACAAACTTTCTATTACTAAAAAGACATGCAAAAATTGTTTTGATTTACAAAAGAAAAATGTCGATCTCACTAAAAATCTTGAAAAAATCACCAAAGGCACTAAGATGCTAAATGTCATTTTGAAAGCTCACTATTTCATGAATGATCAGTCTGGTATTGGATATGACCACAAATCAGACAAAAAGAAAGGAAGAAAGAAAGCAGGAGGCAAAACGTATTTGAATTATTTTCAGCATTCTGTACATATATCAAATCCTTTTGCTCATTGCAAATTTTGTAATAGAAAATCTTATTATACTTCATTATGTTTTCATAAGAAGAAAGGAGAAATAGGAACCTAAGTGTACACATGTTCAGAAAGTGAGTTATACTAACCTAAAAGGATATGGGTACCTAAAACTTAACTATCTTTGATTGCAAGTGTGTCTCAGAGCATTCAGAACAAACAAATGGTATATAGACAGTAGATGCTCCCGACATATGACTGTGATCGAGAAATTTTTTCTACACTAAAGCCTAAAAATGGTGGAAAAGTGAAGTTTCGTGGAAACCAATCTGGCAAGACAACAGGAATAGGCGAAATCAGAGGAAACAAAAGAATCCAAGTAAAAGATGTATACTACATGGAAGGATTATGTAATAATCTGCTAAGTATAAGTCAAAGCACAGATAAAGACAACTAGGTAATATTTGATTTAGAAGAATGTCTAATTGTGAGCAAGAAAGACTTACAAATAGATAAGAAGAATCTAAAAGCAAGAATTAGAGAAAAAAGAGAAGGTAATTGTTATACTCTTGACATGAACAATAATATTTTTGAAAATTGTTTCCTAAGTAACTCCGATGAAAATTGGTTACGGCATTAAAATATTGGCTCACATCAATATGTACCAACTAGGCAAGTTACTAAAAGATGACTTAGTTATTAGGTTACTCAAATTAAATTTTAATAATAATTTAGTCTGTGAATCTTATCAAAAGGGTAAACAAATAAAATCATCTTTTAAATCCAAAAATGAAATAACAACAACCAGAGAACTTCAACTACTACATATGGACTTGGTTGGACTAGCAAGAGTTAAAAGTCTTAGTGGTAATTTATATTTATTAGTCATTGTTGATGATTTTTCTAGATTTTCATGGACAATTTTCTTATCTTCAAAAGATGAAACTTTCAGTGAATTTATTATTTTTTCCAAGGAAGTGCAAAAGGAAAAAGGTTTGTGCATTTCAGGTATAAGAACAGATCATGAATGAGAATTTGAGAATCAAGCTTTTGGAGAATACAATGACACCAATGGCATTGATAACAATTTCTCTGCACCCAGGACTCCGCAACTAAATGGAGTCGTAGAGAGGAAGAACAGAGTTCTTACCAAAATGGCTAGAGTCACATTAAATGAAAAGAATGTGTCCCAAGTGTTTTGGACTGATGCCATGAGCGCCGCGTGTTATATAGTCAATAAAGCTTACATTAGATCAAAACTTGGAAAGATTATGTACGAGCTATACAAGGAAAGAAAGCCGAACATCGCTTATTTGCACATCTTTGGTTATAAGTGTTTCATTCATAATAATGGTAAAGATAACCTACAAAAATTCGATTCTAAAGCTGATGAAGGAATATTCCTAGGATACTCTAATTGTAGCAAAGCATTTAGATTTTTTAATAAAAGAACAAATATTGTTGAAGAATCAATTCATGTTGTGTTTGACGAAAATGAATCCACTGACAAAGTCTCTGACGATGATTAGGAAATAACTAGTTCTCAAGAAAATGTACAGTCTTCTTCGGAAACTTCAAATCTTGAGTTTGGGAAAATAGAAAATGAAAATGTCTTGTATATTTAGAGTCAACTTAGAGCGTGGAAGTATAACAAGAGTCATCCTCTTGACCAAGTTATAGGAGAAGTAAGTGAAGGCCTAAAACTAGAAACAAAACCTTAAATGAAGTTAGTTTTTCCGCTTTTATATCTGAATTAAAACCTTCAAATATTGATGAAGCCCTATCAGACAATCATTAGGTGATAGTAATGCAAGAACAACTTAATCAATTTGAATGAAATCAAGTTTCGGATTTGATACCTAGGCATAAAGATCACCCTGTCATTGGTACTAAATGGGTATTCAAAAACAAACTTGATGAATCTGCAATTATTATTAGAAATAAGGCAAGATTGGTAGCCAAATGCTATAACCAAGAAGAAAGAATTGATTATAAAGAAACATATGTTCCAGCAGCAAGCTTGGAAGCCATACAAGTACTCTTAGTCTTTTCATGCATCAAAGGATTCAAACTCTATCAAATGGATGTGAAAAGTGCCTTCTTAAATGGATATATTATGAAAGAAGTATACATGAAACAACCTCTAGGATTTGAACATGTGACTAAACCTAATCATATTTTCAAACAAAAGAAAGCTCTATATGATTTGAAACAAGCTCCAAGAGCTTAGCATAAAAGCCTCAGTAAATTTTTCATTGATCAATGCTTTGTCAGGGGAAAAATTGATACAACATTGTTTATTAAAGGAAAACGATATGATGTTCTATTTGTTCAAATATATGTTGATGACATCATATTTGATGCTACTAATGATATCTTGTGCAAGGAATTCTCTGAATCAATACAGGATAAGTTTGAGATGTTTATGATAGGATAATTAACCTTCTTTCTTTGTTTGCAAACCAAACAAAAGAAGAATGGTATCTTTATATCTCAAACAAAGTATCTTAAAAAGCTACTGAAGAAGAACAAAATGGATCAGGCAATTGGAGCAAACACACCCATGAGCTCAACAACATTACCTGATGTCGATACAAAAGGAGCTGACTATAATATTACCAAATATAGAGAAATGATTGGATCGTTACTCTCTATCACGGTGAGTAAACCATACATTTAGTTCATTGTAGGAAGCTTTGCAAGATATCATTTAGTACCATAAGAATCACATGCTGAAACGGTTAAAAGAATCTTCAAATATCTTGCCGACACATCTGAGTTAGGCATCTGGTATCCTAAAGGAAGAAATGAATACCTTGTGGCATACTTGGATTATGACCATGAAGGCTACAAAATTGACAGAAAAAACACCAGCGGGTAATGTCAATTCCTTGGAGGCTTACTGGTGTCATGGTTCACCAAAAAGTAGAATACAATATCGTTATCTTCTACGAAATCTGAATATGTTGCTACATTAAGTTGTTGTGCATAAGTACTCTGGTTAAAGCAACAACTTCAAGATCTTAGAATCCACTTAAAGGAGATACTTATCTACTGTGACAATACCAGTGTGATAAGCTTGGCAAAGACTCTAGTCCAATACTCAAGAACTAAGTATATTGATGTGAGACATCACTTTATACGAGATCATGTTCAAAAGAAAGACGTGAAAGTGATTTTCATCCCAACTCATCTTCAGTTAGCTGACATCTTAACCAAATCATTGGCAAAAGATTTATTTTTGTATATAAGATAAGAATTGGGAATGGTAAATCCTAATGAATTGTAAGTAAAAATATATATTTCAATTAATTTTCATAATGTTTTGATGATTCATTAACTAACTTAAGCATCAGAGTGTCTAGAAATTTGTTTTGCAGGATGTTCTTTTTTTGCTTTGCAAAATAAGGGTAAACAGAGAAACAATCACCTAATGATTCACTTGAGTGCATTGGAAGTATCAGTGAATCCCTCGAGTATTAGCTAAGACCACTAAGAGTGATGATCATTGTAAAGAACTATTAAAAATCACTCAAGTGAGGAGAACCAACACTTGAGTAATATGAGAGAATCAACCAATAAAGAGGAAGGAACTTGGGTGCATACTGACGATCACTTGGAGTGAGGTATGTTCTCTGAAAATCACTTGGAGTGACTTTAAGAGTCACTCAAGTGAAATATTAAATCACTCAAGTGAGCTCTTTCAATCACTTGAGTGGCGTATATTTTTTTTTCAAAAAAAGGAAAGGATGGAGGCTCACTCGAGTGAACTAACAGATTTACTCGAGTGATTCCATTTTTTTAAGACAACACTCGAGTGATTCCTTCAGCTCACTCGAAGTGATTATTAAAATCACTTGAGTGATTTAGTAATGCACTCGAGTGCACTGTTATTTTAGAAGCTATTTCAGTTCCGATGACTCTTCTTATTCCTTTTGAATCTCTCTCTCTACAACCCTTCACTCTCAAATCACTTCAGTCTCCTCGCGCTATACGCTTTTCACCATTCTTTAAAAATTTCAGATAGACCTCTCTTAACCTCCAACATCTCCTCTCCATCTACTCATGTTCCTATTATCAACCACTACACCTTAACTTCTCTGTTTTTGTCGTAAATGTTTTTAACTTAAGGCTACCTTCGATTCTAACTTTTTAGAAAAAGGTAGTTCTACCCTATGGTCTTTGTTGATCTTTCTGAGCTGAGAAATGATTATCAATTGGATATATACCTCTTCCTAGGCCAATATGAATCTTGGTGAAACTTAAGAGTTCCCTACAATCCAATTGTTGTTAAAACCTTTTATCATAACATGACAATTGTTGATCCCTATGATTACCAAGGGAATATTATTGAAGAGAAAATAGAGACAATAGTGAGAAATCAAAAGGTTCTATTATTTGGAGATTTAATAAACACCTTTTTAGGAATAGAAGATATCCTTAGTAAATCTCCCAAGGATGTTTACACTCATGAGCTTAATGAGATATTTGGATCTACTGGGACTTTACTCATTCACCTACTGCCCTGAGTGATTTATAAAGGGTCTTGTTTTACATCTACTCCCAGAGTATGGTAAATAAAGCAAAAAATTTCACTCATATCACTAAGAAGGATCTTCAAATGATGGCTTTTATAGTAACTCAGGAGTAGAGATATATGGGTGACCTGATCTTTCAGGAGATGAGAAGATTCAGGTTTCACTCCACCAAGACCACTACCATTCCTTACCCCTTAGCTTGTATCCGTCATCCTTTCTCTGCACAGCATATGGCACCTGGTTCCCAAAGGAGAAATTGTTAGGATTCCCTAGTTTGAGAAGATTCACTTAGGTAGGATGGGCATCTCAGTACCCCTGACAACTCCTAAAGCAGCTCAAAGTGAACACTCCACACCACAGGACAGACAAAAAAGCAAGAGCAAGAGAGTAAAGTAGCCTTCACCTCCAAGGGAAAATGAGGCCCAATCCTAGACAGTAGGATCACCAGGACCCTCATTCATAGGCATCACTCTTCGTACCTATATTCAAGATTCTCTATAGGCTGCTATTTTAGAATTGAAGAAATCCAACACTTACTTGGTTGAGAAAGGTGATTACCAAGACAGAGTGTTGGTGGAGGCTGTTAATTATAACTTCAAGATCGTTTTTGACCTCTAAGCAGCTCGGGTCAACCGTATACAAAGGATGGAGAAGATTATGAAGACCCACCTTGGCATTCCATTTATTGAGCCTTCTTCTGCCACTATTTCTGTTCCTCCTGTTACCACTTCAGTTCCTTCTTTATCTACTACACCAGACACCACACCCCTTCCAGACACCACCAGTCATCCTACTACTAATACACCCATATCTGATCCTATTTCTGTAGGTGATTTCCTAAGGATGATCCTGTTCTTTAGACACCATCCCATTCATCTTCTGCTTAGTCCCACCATTCTGGTTCTAGCTCTTATACTCAAGAGATTGAGATTCAAGACATTATAACCACTACTGGTGTTCTAGAATCTAATCTTAAGCCTATTTCTACGCTAGTACCCACTTTAGCATCTTCTCCTACTTTTACACCTCATTCCCCATCACATTCCTCCTCTCTTGATCATACTTCTGCACCTATTGATCCTCTTACTGCCATGATTCTCTACACACCACCTCCTACTTTAGATGACCTTGATTTCTTTCCTCTACCTGCTCCTCTTAGGCAATTTGCCACTATCTTCTTCATTTGACATCACTTTCCCTGTCTCTCCTGTACTTCCTAATGATGACAAAAAGGGGGAGAAGGGTTCTAGGGATATTTGATACAACTAATATCTGATGTAGATGTAGATTTTGATTTACTAGTATTTTTTATACTTCATGATTATGCTCCGTGTATGAAGTTATGATATCTCTTATCTAACTATGTTTTATGAATACATATCCTCTTATCTAATTGATATACTATGACAAAGACCTAGTTAAGATTCTTCATCTATGTTTGATCACTTTATCAAACTCTCAAAATTCAAATTCTCAAGTTTTGTCATCATCAAAAAAGGCGAGAATGTTAATCCTCATTATGTTTTGATGATAACAAATCTTGATTAATTAGATTTAAGAATTGATTAAATCCTTTTTAAAAAGAATACAAATGTATTTCATGGTGGAAATATTAAAACTTAACTTCAATTCAGAAACCAATGAAAGATCACTCGAGTAACCATAAGTAAACACTCGAGTGATGAAGCTCATTCCTAGATAATTCTCAGTTATTTCATGGTGATCAAAGGTTCTAAAATTATTTCTTAAACAAGATCCCTTGAGTGAATTGGTAATCACTCCAGTGATAACATCACTTGCAGGTAAATACCAGAAAGTTTAGAAGTTAATAAATAAAGTAACAAGATCACTCAGAGTGATGGTTAAGCACTCGAGTGATATTACAGGTAATGGTGATATGATATGTGGAAAGAAATATATCACTCGAGAGATCAAGTAAGAACACTCAAGTAACATGCCTTGAAAATAGATCACTCAAGTGACTAGTATAGATCACTCAAGTGACCAGGATAAATCACTTGAGTGATATGTCTTGAGAAAGCATATCACTCGAGTGATATGCTTGAAAGTTAGATCGCTCGAGTGAAATGATAAATCACTCTAGTGATACAGATTTCCTCTTATAGTTTTAACTGATCACCTGAGTGATATAATAAGAAACACTAGAGTAGTAATCCATTTTTTGATAAATACTTCCTAATCACTCTCAGATCACTACAAGTGATGTGATTTTCAAAGAAGATCACTTGAGTGAATCAAACAATCACTCGAGTGATCTATAAACACTTGCAAATTTATACAAGTGATCTGAAAACAAAGAGAAAGTTATTATCACTTGATAGTGATTTTAAAAGTATCAAATAATTTCAAAGACAAATTCTGAGCACTCGAGTGAAAACATAATTCTTTCATGTTTCTTTACTGCTTCTTGATAAAGTTTACTATGCCAAAGCTCATATCACTTGAGTAACTTAAATCAACACTTGAGTGATTTAGAATCACTTCAAATAGCTAGCATATACACTCGAGTGATGATCTCAGAATTCAAAGTTCATTATCTTGAAAAACTCAATACTCGTTCTTAACACATTGAATCACTTCCTAAATCTTTATATTGTTATTGATTGTTACTAAAACTTATTTCCTAGCAAGTTTCAAGAGATTTAACGATGGATTAAATGTAAAATATTGAAGATCAAAAATTCTGACAGAAGCATTAAATGCGTAGCAGAGAAAAGCGATGGAAACACTTTCTTTCGTCAAAGGCTATAATTACTCTCTAACGGACAAATTTGAATACTCACAACGGTCTTTAAATTACTCCTACCGATAAATACAGAAGCATTCAAGATGGAGCAATGTCAACACCCGTCTCCATTTCGATAATCGAAGAGTAATAAAGATGGAATTCAATGGGCATACAGAAAAGTACAATTATACTGATAAAATATTCGTTTACAATCTCAAAGTCGTTCGTCAACGAAAAACAGAAAATACAGCGGAAGTTCTAACATATACAGGGTAACTCAAAATATCTAATGATAAACTAATGATAACCACAATCTCGCCCTTTCCTCGATACATGAGCCAATTACTTCTCGATGTCTGCATCTTTGCCTTTCGATCCACTAGCACCCGCTAAGATGTTTGTTTAAAAATAGGGTGAGATTCCGAAAAATCTCAATAGAAACATGCTATCGTTCATAGAAAATGCGAAAAGTAAATATGATATATGCCATGTATGCACCAATTAATGAACATTATAAACATATCATCTGCATGTATACATGAGTAGGGCCCAGCCCGACTATTCTGCACTGGTTGGTTTTCACCAACTCCAGTGTAAGTACCTCTGACACTTCTGGCCCCTCTCTGGGCAAATCGTGTTGATTAATAAAGCGCATTTACAAATATTGGCATCCACACAATCATATAACTATAGCATAGTGTATGAAGGATAATGTCCTTACCTCAATTCTTTATAATCCTCTATTTAATGTGTCTCGTAAAGCGTGCTGTCCCGGCGTTCAACTCAGTCCTATAATATTAAATGTACCAGAAATAGGTCATAACCTATCCAAGTATCATTTTAGACTCATCCATAGTGTTTATTGTGGTTATATTAGTCTATGGTGAAAATTTACAAAAATGCCCCCAGGAACCCGGCCCGGCCCCGCCGTACTCGGTCCGATAACACGTTTTTCCAAAACTTTGACTAAGGCTATTCTAAATTGTTTTCGCCCAAGGAATCCATTTTTGGGCTCAAAATTACCAAATTTAATGTAAAATTATGAAAATACCCTTGACAGCCCCTATTTAGCTATTTCAGTGGCATTTTCGTAATTATGTTTTTTCGGCCTCTACCGAAAAAGTGCCCAACTGTAACCCCACCTATTTTTGCCCACTGAGTCCAATGGAACCATTTATTTTATGAAAATCCAACTCCTACTACCATTTCTGGTCTGACCGAAATATTGAAGGGAAAATAGAAAAATGTAGCTTTTTGTTTTAGCTTCCAAAACTTGTACTTTTTCACTTCTAATCCTTGATTAATTCATTTAAACACTTCATAATCATGATTTAAAGGATTTTGGGCAGCATAACCCCTTAGAATTATGGCTTTTTCCAATTTTTACAACTTAACCAAAAATCACATAAACCAAACAACAATCACCAACAACAACTTCAATACACAAAGAAGTTGAGATTTTGGAGATTACCTCTTGATCCTTGGTGTTTCTCTCTCTAGGACGTCCTCTCTCTCTTCTCCTTGAGCTAAGAATGAGTCTTCAAGATCATAGATTCATGAAGAAACATGGTTTAGAGAAGGATCTAGGGGAATGTTACAAGGAAAAAAGCTTAAGAATCAACTCTTACCTTAAGATTTCTTCTTCCTCTTCCCTCTAACTCTTCAAAGTTTCTCCAAACTCTCTCCCTCTCTATGTTGAACGAAAATGCATGAAGGGAAGGGAAGAGAAAGCCTTCATAAAAATGCTCCCTTGATTGCCAACCATTGATCTCATCTAAGGTTGTTATAGTGACACATGCCAACCACCATACTTGCCTCCATGTTTGCACCATACTTCCCTTTTGTGTGCACTCAACCTTGCCATACTTCCCTTTTGTGTACACTCAACCTTGATTATCATTTCCTTCTTCCTTGGTTGGCCATAAACGTGCTCCCTCTTATGCTCCAACTAAATCAAGTGTTTCTTCCATTTACTCAAGTCAATTGGTACAAGAGTTGGCTACCTAACCTTATGACATAAGTAAGGACTTATGACACAACAATTATCTCCATCATCTTTCATGTGGTGTTGACACTTGGTCTTATTGGATTTTGACACTTGTCTTCTCCTCCTTCATCCCTTAATTTCTAAAATAATTAAGAGAAAAAGGAAGATTACTTTATTTCTTAAATTTTCGGAATAATGCCAATTCTGGAAGATTTTCTGCCTTAACTTTGAAAAATCATAACTAATTTTGTAGACATCGTTACGAAGCGATTCCAAATCCTATGGAACCCTCATTGAGTCTAGTTTCAAGAAAAAATATGGAATTTTACTGGATAGGATCATATTATTCCCAAATTTTCAAACTTTGACTGCTGCTCCAGAAACTTTCCAGATTTTCTGGATTAACTTCAAAAATTCATATATTTTTGTACACAGCTTCAATTGAGTCATATGACCTATCAAATTAAAGCTTAGGATGTCTACTTTCACCCTGTAAAATTTCATAACTTTTGATCATCATTTGGTATTCCAAAACCATATGAAAAACTCACTACCTCGCAGGTGATTTCACTAAAACCACTATTCCACTTTCAATTTTCAATATTTAATTTCGTTGGCCTTAAATATTAACCATTTCATTGAATTTATATAATAATTACAATATATTCTTGGTGAATAAAATTTGGGATGTTACAAGCAACGACCCAACAATGACAATCAATTTGCTCATTAAGTACTTTATTTTTCATTCTTATATGATATTCCTTGATATATTGTATGTACTTTAGTTATTATCCATCTGCTTTTTGAGAGAGCCCTTAAATACCTTCATTTGTTTGTAAGGTGAATCTCAAGGTAGTGGGACCTTGAGTTGGGGATCAATTTACAAATTGTAAGGGGAGAAAGTGTCCGGTAAAGGAACTTGTAGTGTACTGAGGTACCCAGAACCCACTGAATCTTGGAAGAAATAGTGAAAATCTCATAAGTGATCTGAGGAATGGACATAGGTCAAAGAGATTGGGACCAAACTAGTATAAATCTCTAGTGTATACTTCAGTGAAATACTTCTAACTGTTAACTCTGTTCTAATTTCTATTAATCATCGTCATTAGTTTTAATTTTTATTTAATCGCCTAATCCACCCCGCCTCTTGGGTAAAACACTTGAACTAACATAGAGTTCCAATATGCAAAAAGATAACATAAATATGAAAATTAGAATATATATATATATATATAGTAAATTGGAAAATATTAAAACTTGAGAGAAAATCTCGGATCTTATTCAATAAATTTGATTTCGACATACCTACTAAAGTTTAAGAACGTGATAGGATGAATGTTCAAGTAGATAGTGATTCAACAAGCTACTAAAAACTATGAGAATGTTATGAAAATAAGAAAATCACAAGAGATTGACATGAGAAAGATAGAAAAGATTGGGAGAAAGTTGGAGGAGAAATATGAAAGAGCTTACTACTACAAGATACATATTTTATTACCCCCAAAGGACGTCCTTTTTTCAAAAAGGAAAGTAAGAAATAAAGGCGGTGACATTTTTATAATTCTCTGCATCAGGTTTGACAGATTAGGCATCCCAATTCCAAAAACGGACGCCAAAGGTGGACCTTTGACATCCCTAATTAAATTAGGGATGCCATTCCAAAAACGGATGCCAAAGGTCCACCTTTGGGGTCCCAAATTAAATTAGGGATGCAAAGGTCCACCTTTGATGTCCCTAATTAAATTAGGGAAGCCAAAGGTGCCAAAGGCTGACTTTGGTACACGTTTGGCATCACTATTTACATTGGGGACGCAGAAGGGTTGCCTTCTTCGAACATGTGTGTGTGCCTCGCTTTTCATTCTACTAAGAAATTTTTTTTTGCCTTGTTAGCTCACTTATATTTATATCTCTTTTTAGCTTCTTCCTACTCTAATCCATTGCAACACACACTACCCTCCTTGCTCTTCCCCCCCCCTCTCTCTCTCTCTTTTTAGCTCACTTATATTTATATCAGTTTCTCTGAGAAGATTTACAAGAGAGACCCATACTCCATAGGTTCAAATGGCTTCTTCCAGTTCTTCCTTTGGTGTTCTCTCCATCCTCCCCCTCTCATCCTCACTCTAGTCATGCCCTCCGCCATTCATGCTCAATCGGCTGCTCCGCCCCTACCCTACCTGCAACAGTAATCTCTCTCTTCATCACTTCTTAGATCTAACATGCCAGCCTCCATCTACATTCTCTTTGCATTTAGATTTGACTCTCCTATTTATTATTATTATTATTATTATATAATTTCCTTTCCTTTTTCACAATCATATCTAGTACAATGCATGTGGAGATAAAAAGAATGGATTTTTGAATCCAGAAGTTTGACTAAAAGTACACCACTATTCACAGTTATTGTTCATGCGATTGTTCGCAGTCACTATTCATGCTTTAAAAACATTGTGAACCAACTTACAACATCTCTTTTTTAACGAATGTTGTTTTCAGATTATTCTATGTCACTCATATAGGCGTCTCCTAAAAAAGGGATGTAGAAAAGGCCTAAAAGCGGATGCTAAAAGTGCTTTTTGTAATAGTGGCCCTCATTCACTTCATTCTTGGTATTAATACATTGCACATGACCTCTATTTATAGGCCTCTAACCATTGAACTCTATACATATGGTTAGAAGGAAATAAAGATGAGCATAATGGTATTTAATCTTAAGAAACTCCCACAAACCATTCATTAGGGAAGTTATAGGTTTAGAATATTGAACACAGAGAACCGTAAGAGTGAGAGGTTATGGACATTCACTCATAATTTACAACAGAGAATCCCACCTTCTTATGTATGAATTTATCATTTTTAACCGTTAATTAATCTTAAAGAATAAATAATGGTTCTTTGTGAAGAACTGTCAAGTATTGTGAAACAATTTTTTTTCTAAAATCCTGTCTTTTTATATATGATAGTTTTCATTGATAACGGTTAAATATTCTTAAAGAATACATAACGGTTCTTTACAAAGAACTGTCAAGTATTGTCAAATAATTTTTTTTCAAAATTCCGCCTTTCCTGCTTTCTTAAGATATTAATAGATATTATATATTAAACTAGTATCTTAACATATTATTTTTAGCTTAAAAGTATATATAAATTTGAGATATTATTAGATATAATTATATCTTAACATATTGTATTTATCTTAAAAGTATAAATCCGAGATATCATTGGAACATTTAATTATTATAATCGTTATGTATTTATTTTTACTGATATAATATTAGAAGATTAAACATTTGTAAATTTTATATAACGGGTGTTACATAAGAACATTATATCTGTCACTAAATAAATGATTGTTATTAACTACAACCACTATTTTTTTTTTGTTTTTGCTAATTTTCTCTCTCAATACATGACAGTGAGTATATTTAACCATTGTGTTTTAGCATTATGTATTCTTACGTGACCTCTGTCTTGACAAACATGACATTTATTCGTTGTAACCGTTATTTATTAAGTGTCATATATGCCTGAATCAGTAGTAGTGAAATGAGACCAAAAAATTAGGAATTATGTTATATAAATGACAAACTGACTATATAGAAGTTGCGTACACTTTAAGCGATTGGGATAATTTCAATGTAGGGATTAATTAATATGTTAGTTATTTACTTGTAATTATTAAGAATTATATAGATATATGGATATAAATGAGTGTGCGCTGTGTGAGTGATATATTTGCTTTATTTTGGTGAGCGGATATCTATCGTGTCACGAATGAAAAACAACCAGGTCATATTTGCATGGATTTATAAAAGAGGGTTAGATAATTAATATAACACCGTCCTACACAAGTTAGTTCGTCGGATGCATATGTCTGTTTTCTCGAGAAAGAATCTCTGGGCTATATGAATCACTGTTTAGAGAACCGGACTGAATCGGGCGGTCGGACCGGTAGGACCGTCAGCCGGTTATTGAAACGGGCCGGATTTATGCATTGAGCCGTTTTTCTAAGGGAGCCGTTTTGGACCGTCGTTTAACCGGTTTTGAGCCGTCAACCATTATTGAGCCGGAAACCGGACCGGTTTTTCAAAAACCATCCGGTCCAATAAAAAAGCTAGAATTTTTTTTTCTGCAATTTTTTTTTATATTTGATGCTGAAAAAAAAAATAAAAAATGGCATATAAATTTTATACATGTTATTTTATTTTATTTATATTATATGTTACTATTTTTTTTGCCAAGTATATTATATGTTACTAATTTTAATAATTTGGTTTGTTGCAAACTATTTTATAAAAATGCTTTCGAAGAAAAAGGTAATGAGATTTATCTTCAAGCTAAGGATGAAATTAGAAGCATTGAAATTGAATTGAAGGTCTTAATTTTATGTCATTTTCTCAAGATGTTGATGACATTTACCACTCTAGTCGTATTTATAAGTTCATTTTAACTAAATTTCACATATCAAAGAGAGGTAATTAACTCAATGATTATGGGGTAAATTTATGACTATGCCCTCATTTATGAATGGGTACTTTTCAACTCTTTCTTCTCTATCTATCTTTAAATTATTTCTTCATTTGTACAATAAATAAGGGTAAAATTATCACAATCTCATTTATTACACTGAAACTAGACTGATAAATAGGACCATTTTTAAAAAAAAAAAACTTATAAATAGGATCAAAGTAGTATGGTCTAATGCTTTCAAGAAACTTATGCTTTGATCAATCAAGAGCCACCAATATTTGACAAGTCATGAAATCATTATTGTTAATACATTGTGTTAGGTTGATGATTGATTTAATGGTTTTCCTTAAATGGTATTTTATGACTTTATTAACTTCATATGAAATTGGACTGAAGATTAATCGTAATACATAATATAAATTATTTTTAAATTTAATTATTACGTCACCGGTCCGACCGAACGACTCAACCGTTTCAACCGGTTGAACCATGACCCGTTGACATTTCCGGCTCAACTTCCCGTCCGGCTTTTAAAACATTGATATGAATATACAATACTCCTTTGGTTCTTTTAATAAACAATTTTTTTCTTGTGTCTCAAATTTTAAACTATTTTTTCTTTTTTTACCCCTATTAAATATATATCTTTATATTAATTATTCCCCACTCACCACTAATTCTCTTTCATTTACTCATTTATTACACATTCTCTCTCATATTTTATACCCATACTCTTTCATATTTGTTACTAATTATCTATACTATGTTTTTTTTTTCATAAATAAGTATATATTTGGAAGAAATATAACATTTTTGACACATTTATTGTTTTTAACCAATGTTAACCATCAGTTCGTTTTGTGCAATAAGAATAAAAGTTGTTTATAAAAAAGACCGAAAGAGGGAGTAGTTCATTCAATCCTATAAATGAATGAGTTAACTAGTTAAATTGTTTATTTTGATAAGTGTTACCTCAATCTACTTTGCTTCTTAAAATTAAATTTTTTTCACAACTGACGAGGAGGAGAGACGAAGCAAAATTAAACTTTTTTATGGAAAGATGTGAACGTACAGGTTTTTTTTACACATTAAAACTAACTAATTAATTTATAAATTAATTACTTAATTGATTAACTCTTATATTTATGATGGAATGGTGGTATTATAGAATAAATTACATGTGAAAAATGGACTAAATTAGGCTCATTCAAACTGAGGAGAGAAGAGGCAAAGTAGGAAGGTAAAGAAAGTCAAACACGTAGCAAAGAAACTCTGACTAGATTAAGGAATTAAGATTGTACTCTTTTGCTCCATAATATAAGACATTTTAATTAATTTTACGGAAAATAAAAAAATATAGTTAACTTATTAAATACATTATAAATTTAAATTTTTTTTCTATTTTTAACCTTATTGGAAAATATATTTGAAAATTTAATGAGTGGGAGAAATTGGAAATGAACATTAATTACGGGGGCAAAACTAAAAAATAAGCATTAATTATCTTACAAGTTATTTATAATTTAGATCAAATAATTCTCCTAGAAATGCCCTATATTATGGACTAGAGGAATATGATATTTATTAGTTTTCTTCTATATTCTCATCTACTCAACAAATGATTAATAGTCAAATTAAAATGGCAAATCTCTCAACCAATTAGTTCTTCTAAATCTGGCAAAAAAAAAATTAGTTATTTAAAAACGTCCATAAATTTTATGAAAGTTTCCTTGAGTCCTATAAGAAAATTAGGAAAAATATAATTGTCCATCAATAATTTTTAAACAAGTACTTATAGCTATGGGCAATTTTCCCAAAAATATTATGTAGCGTGTTCAACTTCTTTTTTTTTTTAAAAAGAACTATTTGATATTTGATACTACTACTGTTTCTTAAAGACGCTATATAAGATTTAAACCAAAAAATTATCTAATTTAAAATAATAGAGTAAGATTGAATTAATTTTAAAGATAAAAATTAAACAAGTTTGAAAGAACATAAAATAAATTTATATAATTTTTTTATAATTAATTAAGATTTCAACTTTAGTTAATTAGTTTTGGTTTTATTTGATGCATATAATGGAAATACAAAAAACAAGAATTGGCGATAAAAAAATTATATTTATAAGAAATATATTTTGTATTCCTAAATAAAAATAAATAAATATTGTAAAATAAGTAAATAAATAATAACCTGCATATATATATATATATAATAGATGTTAGATAATAGAAAAAGCATTTTCCATTATCATCGACGATATGAAACGAAGCCTTTGTATATTGCGACGGATCTTGTTGAGATATACAAATCTATTAATTTCTGCAATTATTATTTTACAATATATATAGCTAATGTATTATGATAGCTCATGACTAATTAATCTATATTATGATGGCACTATTACAAAAAACACAAACTGTGGCATTTAATTTAAAGAATATTATGGCGCTTGGGAATCGTCGTAGCTTTCAGTGCCATTAAAACAAGCTACAGTGCTTCTTGAATATATGGAAGCATCATAGCTTGATATTTTTTCTTTAAATATAAAGCTATGTCGCTTTCATGGGGAAGTGTCATAGGAAGGTGACACTTCCTATGACGCTTCTTCAAAGAAGTGCCATTGGAAGTCATTCCCGTATGAATCCATTTTCGGACTCAGAATTACCAAATTCAATGTCAAATTACAAAATAACCCTTGGCAACCCCACTTTCAGGGTTTCAGAGGCGTTTTCATAATTATGCTTTTTTGGGCTTTTATGAAAAAAAAAACCAACTGTAACCGCACTTAATTTTCCCTCTTGAACTCAATGGAACCATCAAATCATTAAAAATCCAACTCTAAGGCCCATTTACAGCTCAATCCAAAATATAAGGGTTTTCTGAGAAAAATCGGGGTTTTAGCGATTTCGGCTCTATAAACGCGTTCCTTTCTACTCTTAACCACTTTATTGACTAATCCATTAGTTTGCAACTACCATTTAGTACCAATTTCGGCAGCATAACCCCTAGGCCAACCCATTTCAAAAAATTAAAACCAACGGAAACCTGGCGAAATTTCACCAATTAAATTGCACACAGCAGCTAGAATAGTCAATATACGAAGGTTTAGAAGTTACCTCAAATTCTCACTTGCTTTTCCTTGACTTGGCTAAAAACTCTAGGTGCTCAACATCCAAATTTGAGCTTCCAAACCTTAAATCATATGAAAAGGAAGCTTAGGAACGGAGTTATACGCATTAAGAACTGATTTACCAAAGAAATCACTTACCTTTATAAGCTTTTTCCTTTCCTTTTCTCTCTCTAAAATTTCACAATTCCTCTTTCTATGTCTAGCTGTGTGCATATGACATGGCTGAAGGAAGGAGAAGAATGATGTTTTATATTATATATTATATGATATTTAATTATTAATTTAATTTCCAACAATTTCAGATTTTTACAAAATTTTGGCAGATTTTTTTCCCAAACTTTGAAAAATTATAACTAATTCTAGAAAAATCGAATTGGAGTGATTCCAAAGGCTATAGAACCCTTATTGAGTCTAGTTTCAAAGAAATATATAGACTATAGCTAAATAGAAGTAAAAAATTCTCAAAATTTAAATATTTAAATGTTGTTCCAAAAGCGTTCTAGTTTTTCTAGGCTAAATTCAAAAATTCATATTTTTTTTGCATATAGCTTCAAATGATTCATATGACATATCAAATTAAAGCTCAAGATGTCTACTTTCACCCTGTAAAAGTTCATAATTTTTACTCATCATTTGGTCATACAAAATCATATGACAAGTTCACTGCCTCATAGAAAATTTCACAGGAAGCATAATCATATTCTCCAAAATTCACTATTTTACTTTCTTAATACCCCCAAAGATATAAGAAACATTAGGGAATATATTTAGGACACCTGCTAAACTAGGGCTTAGCAGTCCACTTAGTTCCGGCTTATTCCCCAACCTCCAATCATAAAATTCGAGATATTACAGCTGCCACTTTTTATAAAAGAAAAAAAAGGTAAATCATACAAAATCCCATGAATTTTAGATCAGTTGCATGCATATAATCCCCTAACAATTCAAAGTTGAAATTTAACCTCTGAACTTTTATTTTTTTTTTATAATTAAACGCTTGCCATTAACAGATTGTTACCTTTTTAAAAGAAATTGTTATATCAAACTAATAGCTTACATGTGGTGTCCTATGTAAATTACTAATTTTATAACCCCCAAACTTTGATTAGTTACAAACAATCCCTTGACATTTCAAAATTTAAATTTAATTCTAATCCCTTAAAATTTTGATTTATAATATTAAATCCCATGTTATTATTTTTATGATTTTAATAAATTTAATAAGATTTTTACTATCATTTTTCAATTAAAATATCTTTTTTTTATGGAAAAAATTAGAAGAATAATATTTAAAAAATATAAAAATAAAAATTATCATCATTTTTATAATATTTACTTATTTTCTTGAGATAATTGAGCATTAATACTATAAAAATATCATTAAATATATTCTTGGGATAATTGAGCATTCATGATTTGAATATTACATTTGTGTTAAATAATTGATCATTAATTCTTTATTAGAAATGCATATTTTTTTAATTAGAAGTTCAACATTTATTTTTATATTTTCTAAATATTATTCTTCTAGGTTTTCTATACAAAGAAGCTATTTTAATGGACAAATGATAGTAAAAATATTAATAAATTTATTAAAATGATAAAAGTAACGACATGGGGGTTTAATATTATAAATCAAAATTTTAAGGGAGTTAAATTTGAATTTTGAAATATCAAGGATATTATTTATAACATATCAAGGTTCAGAGAGTTATCTGTAACTGGTCAAAGTTCAGGGGATTTTATGAAATTAATAATTCACATAGGATGTCACATAAAATGCCATGTGTATGTTAATCTAACATGACAATTTCTGTTAAAAAAGATAACGCTCAGTTAACGATAAGAGATTAATAATAAAAAAAATAAAAGGTTAGTGGCTTGATTTAATCTTTGAAATATCAAAGGGTTACATGCAACTGACCCAAAATTTGGAGGGTTTCTGTATAATTTAGCCAAAGACAAAACAAAGACATAGAGACCAACAATCAGCACTTCCTCTCAAATAACACCAGAAAGTTCTTTGTAAAAGTTCTCTTCATTTTCTCTGCATAATTATGTTTTCAGCAACACAGATCAAAGCTGCAGTCTATTTTTAGCATTATTTAGTATATTTGCATCGCTAGCTCTAGTCCCTTTAGTATTTTTCTTCCATATTTTATCTTATTTATTGTGTATCTATTATCATCATGTTGTCTATATCGTGTTCATTCCCAACTTGCAAATATACTAAAATTAATGGCACGTTTGGTCTTTGGCGTGTAACAATGACACCATCTATCACAAATTGATGAATACATTGAAGATGAAAATTTTACTATTCTGGTCCTTAACGTAGGATATAATTGGAGAGTTGTTATTGTTCATAAATGTGAGATATATTTCACATGTTTATCAATTTTTTTCAAAATTAGCCCTATTTGACATTTACTCAATAATAATCAAGTAAGAGAAGGGGATCAGAGTAAATTAAGAAAAATGATTATGGTATTTAAAAAAAAAAACATGCCCACTTAAATAGCTTAACTGACTTATTTAACCTATTCAAATTTGATAATTAAGTCTTACATTGAAGTCTAAAGGAGTAAGTCTTATAACTCAAATTTGAAATTTCTAAACACGTCCTTATATATATATATATATATATATATATATATATATATGCAGTGATGATTCTGGTATTGTGTAACTGCTTTTATGTGTCATTAGGAAATATATATAGCCATTCACAATTTCACATACGTCTTCTTGTCAATTCCTTCAGACGCTGATGGCACATTGCCGAATATTTGGATACAACTGATCATTTCGACATGTTTTTTTTTAAAAAAAAAAAACTATGCATGAAGTATTTATGGTAAATATTGTGTCTTAAAATTTCGTCATTAATACTTGAATGAAAGGTAATTTAATTTATAACTACATAAATATCATTTGGTAGCTCCATTCTTCAGCTGTCTTCTTCAGTTTGAACAGGTAAGACTTCGCGTGAATGTTGGGTCAACTTTCCAACAACAGATTGATTATCTCTACTTTTGAATTTCTTACTTAACCCTCATCTTCTTGGCCTGATTTCTAATTCCATCACCTTATTTTAACTATTGTGTGAGATATATATATATATATATATATATATATATATAGATATAGATATGGTGCAGTTGGTGAGAGCTGAAAGGCATGAAAGATGAGTTAGATAAGCACCGCTGGGCGGAGAAAGAGGTTGATTTATGACAGTCTTATTTCAGCACTTTTCCGGGTATAAATACATGAGATACTCCGTCCGGTCTAAAATATATATATAAATTATTTTTACAAGAGCCTAAAATTTGAATTATCTTGATTTTTTTATAAGAACCCGATAAGAGTTTTCTGTATATTTAATGAGGTTTTTCCATTTTTTTCTCATTAATTATATGTATTGCATTAATTAAAATATTGGTGATATTTATATTCACTCTGTTACTCGACTCTCATAAATAAAAGCATACTTATGGTAAAAAAATAGTTTATCTTAAACATAACTATTATTTTTAACTAATTTTAACCACTTTTTTAAACCATGTAATTCAGTGATCGAGCTTTTATAAATAGGATCAAAGGGAGTATTAACTAATTTACACGGATTAAAGAATGTTCTAATTCATTTAATATGTTTTAAACTGATCAAATTTATTAATTTTACCCTTATTAAAGAATGTGCTTTTTAAGCCATGTTTTGAAAACCGGACTGGCCGGTTCAAGAAGGAAACCGGTCAACCGGTGGTTTGATCGGTCCAATAGTTAACCTCAGTTCAACCTATTTTTTTCGTGATTTGACAGATTTTTGAGCCATTTGACTGGTTTTTTTTAAATATTTTATTCAGAATTTCATATAAATAATCTTGAAATCTTCATTTTCTCACCGATTTAGCCTCAGTTTGACTCCGATCTGACCTACTGACCCTTGACATAGTGAAAAACCCATGTCGTGTGAGCTCTCAAAATAAAACTAGGTTTGAAAATGTAGCGTAGTAGCTCAAACTAGGTCCTCCATCAAAAATCATACTCCATCAGGCAGAACAATATATAATATGATTTTATTCTAACAATATATTCAAAAATCACAATATGATTCAATTAGACAAAAAAATATACTCAAAAATCATGCTCTATACAATATGATGATAGAGTGACATATAAATTAAATAAAGCAATTCAAAAATGTAACATAATTCCCTTTCTAAGAAAAAAATAAAATAAACGAGCTTAAAGGGCCGGCTCTAGGCCCTTCAGGGCCGGCCCTTTTAAGCCTGAGGCCCTACAGGGCCGGCCCTTTTAGGCCCAACTTCCTTTTGAGGCTATAATTTGTAAGCCCGGCCCTTGAAGGGCCAGGGCCTAAAAAGGCCGGCCTGACGGGCTCGGCCCGTTTTCCAGGCTCTATTCACAATCCACCCAACCGAGTTGGAATAAACAACTCAACCCACTCCTAATTTGAATCATACAAAGCTTAATTAATTAACTCCTAGCTCAACCACCAAGTTTATTCACTTGGCATAGAACAATCTAGATCACAATTACATACTTAACGAAGCCATATAATTATGAAATAGAAAGAGAGCTTAAAGGAATTCCATTGAAGTTTAGAAGCTCAAACTATTACCCAACTCAAGGAAATCACCAACTTTAGCTACTCATGAAAGTGGAGGAAGATGAAGCTTGATGAATAGAGAAAGAGTTAGCCATCAACATTGCAGCACCTCACAACTCTCTTATTGCCCAACAGTCACTTCCCCTTTTTCTTCAAGTGTTGGCTCCTCCTTTTACGTTCAATGCTCTCTTTTTACAACAGCCGCCTCTCTTCTCCCTTCTTTGTGTCATGTGTCTCCTTTTTACACTCCATCCGCCAAACCCTTGTTCTTCAATTATGTCCCATTTGGTTCCTTCCTACGTCAGCTTGCTTGTTTTCCTTAATACCTCTCTTTCGGTCCAGCTATCCACCAACACAACAGCCTCTTCCTCTAATACAATTTGGTTCAGTTCTCAATTTCATTTCAACCCATCTCCAACACTCACAATCAAGTCGGTCAACAAAAACAGCTTCTTAACCAACTCTTCACAGCTTCAATTCCCTTCTTTCTTCAATTAATCCCATGCTTACGTCAGGCCTCTCTCCTTTTCTATTACTCCCATTCGGTCTAGCACTTCTTGGTCAATTCCTCTCTTTATTCTTCAATTCCCATTTTCGGTCCAAGAGCTTCGATTTGGTCAATCATTTCGGCTGGCTCTCTTTTGTTTATTTTGGCTCAGGCCCTCTCAATTCGGTGCAGGCCTCATTTCTCATTCAGCCCATCTCTCTTTTCTTTATTAATTTCGTACTGCTTCTTTTCAATCTTTCCCACCCGCCACTCTTCTCCCTTCTTCATTTCCCTTTTCGGTTCAACTAGCCCACTTCGGTCAAGCTTAGGTTCAGCTCCTTCTCTTTAATTTCAGCCACCACCTCCTTTTCTTCTCAATTGTCTTTAGGTTAAAATGAGTTAACACTACAAAAACAAATGTGATTTAGTAGCGGTTTTAGCCACTACAAAGAACATTTGTAGCGGTTAGGTAAACCGCTACTAAATCGTATGTTGCAAGCGATTTTGTAGCGGTTATACAAAACCGCTACTCAAGGAACATAACCGCTACACACTTTGTAGCGGTTACAATAAACCGCTACAACATCTCCATGAACGAAATTTTTTTTCAGAGATATTTGTAGCGGTTATATAACCGCTACAAATATAAAAAATTGAAATTTTGAAGGCGGGAAAAGAAAAATGACATTTTTTCAATTTCGTAGCGGTTAAGAAACCGCTACTAATTTTGAATTTTTATGGAATTTGTAGCGGTTATAAAACCGCTACTAATTTCATGAAATTCAAATTTAACGCCAAAAATTTTAATTTGAGTTTAAAAATGCGCGTCTGTTAGTAGCGGTTTAAAAACCGCTACAAATATTTAAAAATTTTTTTAAAAATATACAATCATTTGTTTCTATTCTTTTCATATTAAATTAATTAGTTTATATTTTTTATTAGTTCATCTAATTTAATTAGCTTATTATTAAATTAAAAGGATAAATTTAATTTAATTGGATTAGTATAAAAATTATATTAATAATATTATTAAGAATACGTAGGTAATAAGGAATTATTATGTTGTCTAATATAATGTAATTATGTATGAAAAATAGATGAAAATGAGATACAGCTCTAAAATATCTGGAATAAAATGGTGAGAATATATTTTATATAAAGGAAAGAAGTATTATAAAAAAAATAAAAAAACTTGTTACCATATGTGATCGTATTATTCAGCTCCTCTACTCATACAAAAGAAGTTGTAAATGAGAGAAAATGAAAGAAAGGTAAGGTGAAAAGAAATTGGAGTGTTTGAAATGAGTTGTGGTAAAGGAAAGAAGTATTGTAAAAAAATAAAAAAAAACTTGTTACCATATGTGATCGTATTATTCAGCTCCTCTACTCATACAAAAGAAGTTGTAAATGAGAGAAAATGAAAGAAAGGTAAGGTGAAAAGAAATTGGAGAGTGTTTGAAATGAATTGTGGTAAGGGTATTTATAGGGATCCACGTACTATTTGTAGCGGTTAATGTGTCGATTTTGTAGCGGTTTTTATTTAGTAGCGGTTATTGTTACTTTTTTAGCGATTTAATAACCGCTACAAATATTATTTTTTTAAAAAAATTTTTGTTTTTAAAATTTTTTTTCCAGTTTTTTTTAAAGAGAAAAGCATAATTTGAATTTGATCACTCATCGTCGCCATCCCTATAGAAATTATGTAGAAAAATTATTGTTATGGATGTTTTATTAAATTTAAAAAATTTAATGTAAATGACGTGGAATTAAAAAAACTCACTGCAGTAGAGGTAAATTGTCATCGCCTTCAGGGAAGTAGTTTTCAAAATCGGCTGGCTGAAATGGCTCACTCTCGTAGGCGATGTTATCGCCTTCACCCATGTCGTAAAGGTCTCGTGGCTTTAAATGAACGACCATGTGCCAATCCATGTGCCTCTCGTCCTCAACATAATAAACCTGATGTGCCTCTAAAGCTAGAATATATGGCTCATCATCTTGAGAAATACCAGTATGAATCGGCCATGAGAAATTGACTGATGTGATCCCTAAGTCGTCAGTTGTCAATCCCCGAGAAGTGGTGGTATTTGCCCACAAACACTTGAACAGCGTAATGGTGAAATGGCCTTAATAATTAAGTTCGACCACACCATAGTAAGGGACGGCTCTAAACTGCATGTTGGCGTCACTGCTGCTCGCATAACTCCTTGTCCCAAATGTGCCATAAACACCCAAATTCTGAGTTTGCAATCCTTGATCCCGTGAAACCGTGCAAAACTTAAAACCATTGACATTGTATGCTGTAAACCTTTTTGCATGATCAAGAGGGCCGATTGCGAGAGCTCTGAAATCTGGTGAGTGTGGGTTGTGGTTATTTAGTATTCTGCACACAAACCAGCTCGGGAATTCTCTGTGGACCCTCCTATCAACTTCTGAAGATGTTTGTGTATGAATCCTGAGTTGACGCTTCACATGACTTCTGAATTCCCTGCAATTAATAATGGAAAGACGATAGTGAAATGAAAGTGAGAAATGTTACGAAAGATATAGATCGAATAACATGTGAGTGTACAATTCTTACCGTATAAAAGGTTCAACTTGAGTGCAATTAATCAAGATATGTCTATATGCTTAGAACTTCTCAGTTGCCGTTAGTTTGAAGTTCTCAATTGCTCCAACTGGTTTACCAACACGAGGGATAAATTCTCCTGATGTCGGCGCAGGATCAGGACAATCATCAACACGAGGTGGGCGGTTGAAAGCCGTCTCAAGATCATCAAAGTACCTTGAGCAAAAATATAGCACCTCATCCCCTATATAGCCTTCAGCTATAGAACCTTCTGGCCACGCCTTATTCCTTACGTAAGATTTTAATTTCCCAAGGAACCTAGAAGTACAAATGAGAAAATTGATATAAAATGCTGAAAAGGATGACTAGTAAACATTAAATACAGAGAATAAAGCACATATTTAAAATAAGTACCTCTCAATCGGATACATCCAACGATATTGTACTGGTCTAGCGAGCTTTGTTTCATGAACGAGGTGGACTGTAAGGTGAACCATCACAGTAAAAAAGGACAGAGGAAAGATCATCTCCAAATGACAAAGCGTAAGAATAATTTTGGACTGTAGCTGATCGAGCTCCTCAACGATCAAAACCTTAGAACACAACTTCAGAAAGAAAGAACAAAGTTCCACCAAAACGATGGAAATATCAGGAGGAAGTGTATTCTTTATAGCTAGAGGGAGTAACTGCTGCATAAGAACATGTGAGTCATGACTCTTCAGGCCAGCAACCTTTCGAGCCTGCAAGTCAACACATCAAGAAATGTTGCTTGTATACCCATCAGGAACTTTTAATTTCTTCAACGTCGCGGGAAGACTTCCTTGTTCTGTTTTGTGAGGGTAAACTTTGCCGGTTGAAATCTGTCATGCTCATCTGGCCAAGCGTCTTCACAAACTCCCATGTCGCGTAAATCTTTCCTCGCTTGAAGGTGATCTTTTGTCTTGCCAGGTTCGTTTAGCAGGGTATACAGCACATTGTCGCAAACATTCTTTTCAATGTGCATTACATCAAGACTGTGGCAAAGTAAATTAGATCTCTAATATGAAAGAGTGAATAAAACACTTATCTTCTTCCACTACTGAGGTGCCGAAGTCCTTCGTATCTTTTGGCGAGTTTATGCTGAATCATCGCTTTTTCCAAATTCGAAGTCAACATGCTCAAGTTGCTATAAGATATCTGTACCGGACAAAGTCTGAGGAGGTCCTCTTTTTTCTGGTTTCCCATTGAAGCGATTCCATTGCAATCTGAACTTATGCGTTCCATCGAGAAACCTCCGATGGCCTATAAAGCACCACTTTCGGCTGTGGGGAAGGCGCACTGTGTCAGAGTCAAAATTGCAAGCTGGACACGGAGACCCAATATTCCAACCAGATAATGTGCCAAGGTCAGGAAAGTCATTAATCGTCCACATCAAGGCTGCACGCAAGTTGAACAAAGTCTTGCCATAAGCGTCGTACGTCTCCAAGCCGACATTCCACAGGTCAAGCAATTTCACAATAAGCGGTTGGAGATACACATCGATGTCATTGCCGGGTGCCTTTTTGCCTGGAATGATTATAGACATAATGAAAGAGCTTTGTTTCATACACATCCAGGGGGTAAGTTGTAGGGAACTAAGACTACTGGCCAAATACTGTAACTTATGCTAAGATTCCCGAAAGGATTGAAACCGTCGGTCGCCAACGCAAGCCGAACATTTCTGGGGTCAGTCGTAAAATCTGGAAAGTCGTTGTCAAATGTTTTCCAAGCAGCTGCATCCCGGGGATGTCTTAATTTACCGTCTTCGTTGTTATCAACGGCATGCCACCTCATATGCTCCGCAGTTTTAGACGACATAAATAATCTTTGTAGAAGAGGTTTCAAAGGGAAGTACCTGAGGATCTTTATAGGTTTCTTCTTCTGCTTTTTCCCCTTCCGAATTGTCTTGTACCTCGATGTGTGACATCTCTTACAAGTCTCCCTGCTGGAATCGTCTCCCCAATACAGCATACAATCATTTGGGCATGCATCAATCTTTTGATAATTCAACCCCAACCTATTGATAATATTCTTGGCCTCGTAGAACATTGTGGGAATCTCAGCGTCGGGGAATGCATCTTGTAATAAGTTGAGCAACATCGACATTCCCTTATCTGTGATCCCACACAAGCACTTGATATGATACAATTTGATCAAGAAAGATAATTTAGAATATTTGCAACAACCTTGATATAAAGGATGATCTGCTTCATCCATCAAGCTGAAAAAATCGTGAGCTGCTTGATTCCTCATAAAAATCGGCTCAGAACCGTTCACTTCTTCGTTGAAGTTGTCGCCTTGAAATCCAAACGCATCATGCACAGCATCATTCACAGGATCATCTTCATCTACTTGAACGCCTTCTTGAGAACTTCGAGGAAGAGCATCGTCATATCTAAAGTTGGCCTTCTCACCATGAACTGCCCATAACGTATAGTCCTCAGGGAAAGGCTTCACAAGCAAATGTTCCTTTACAACATTTCATGCATGCCACTTCTTGAACTTGCATTTCCGACACGAATAGACAATCTTGCATTTACAGCTGGCGTGAGTGAATGCGAAATCCAAGAAACTGTTTAATCAGTACAAATATTCAGGAGAATTGTGTAGCAACCTGATCCATGATTTATCCATAGCTACTAGTGAGAGAGAAGAAAGTATAGAGAAGAAGATGAGTAAGTAGAGAATGACGAATGCCAATAACCTTATATTATGAAATTCCAATGTTTTCAATTTTGTAACGGTTCCAAAACCGCTACACTAACCGCTACAGATCTTAAATATTTGTAGCAGTTATACGTATAAAACCGCTACTAATTTTTAAGCCGTTGGAATTTTGCACACATTGGTTGGAAATTCAAAATTTAAATGTTGAATATTTGTAACGGTTATGTGTACACAACCGCTACTAATATTAAAGCTGTTGGACAGCAAATTAAAAAACTTTTTTAATTTGTAGTGGTTATTCATAACATAACCGCTACAAAGGTGCACAAAGTAGGGAAATTTCAAAATTCAAATGATGAGTATTTGTAGCACTTTTTATTGTAAAACCGCTACAAATATATATATGTTTGTAGCGGTTTCTAGTGTAGAACCGCTACAGAAATATATCTTGTTGTAGCGGTTTTTCTTGTAGAACCGCTACAAAAATATATATTTGTAGTGGTTTTTATTTAAAACCGCTACAAATATATATATGCTTTTTTTTAATTTAGAAATATAAATAATAAGTTGCAATTAATTCATAAACTCAACAACGCGGTCTAATAATATAAATATAATTATATTAAACACAATAAGAATTTAAGTTCTGAAATACAAACTCATATATATATAATTACAAATGTTTCAACAACAAATAAAGAAAAAGATGTCCTAAACTAAATAGTTGGGGGCTGATCATCTGGTGCTCCCTCAAGTGGGGCTCCCTCAGGAGCTGCTGGATCGGGCTGCTGCGCAGAGTGACCTGCACCATCATTATCAGCAGGAGCAGGAGCAGAAGGAGGAGGAGGAGGAGGAGTAGTAGTCTGGACGACGTACCGAGGGACAGTGGGAACCTGTGGATGCTGCTCGTCCGGGAACTGGCAACTCCATGACCGCTCGAGCATGTTGTTCGCAATATCACGCCACTGCGTCTGCTGAGCGTATAACATATCAGCCTGCAGCTGCATCTGCTGCATATGCTGCAGATGCAGCTGGTGCATCTGCTGCTGCTGCTGCTACTGTGCAATCTGCTGCTTTAAATCTAACTGCAGCTAGTCAATAGACTCATCCCTCGGACGTCTAACCCCTCTAGAGCTGCCAGCCTCAGAGGCGGTGCTCCTGCCGTAGACCATGCTAGGTCTAGCGCCATCCCCATCCCCCGCACGCGTCCGGGGTGCTCAGCCTGAGCCAAACCCGCCTTCAAAGGAGCTGTCGGGTCCACTGACCCCTGTGACTCCTCGGCCTGGGTCTGTCGCAGCTCATCCTGCGACTGCTGCATCCGCTACTGCAATTTTATGAAACAATTACTCATTAGCTTTTTTCATTATTAAGTTGGTTTTATAAAAATTATAATAATAAAATTACTTACAATGGCCACCTCTGCCTGCTGAGAGGTAGCAGTCCCGTCACGGTGTCTGTGTGTGATGGCGTACAACTCCCCATAGTCCATCTGATGGTTCTCCTGCTGTGCCTTCGTCTCCTGCAACAATTATAAATTTCAATTAGTATTATGAAATAACCAGCTAAAATTCAGTGATATTTTGAAAAGTTACCTGCCCCTCAGGGCTCCTCCTGAACTAGACGAAACTCTTCCAGTCGTTCGGCGGCACGTCGTCCGAGACACTCTCGATCAGCTGCTCCAGAGGCATCGTCCCATCCTTATCCACCTTGTGGAAAAGACGGTTCCTCCTCTTCCTCCAGCCGTCACCCAACTTCACGAGGGTGTACCTCTTCCGGTTGGCCCGGACGGCAAACCGCAGCTGCAAAAAAATTATTTAAATATCAATAATTATAAAAATCATATTAAAAAGTATTAATTAAATAGAATTAATCACAAAAAATATTAATTAAATACTATTAATTACCTGAACCACCTCCTCAGAAGCCTGGTCCTTCGACCCCCTCGGAACGTGCCTCCACGTCTTGAAATGAAGGGGGAACCACATCCAATTCACGCCCAGGTCATTCAGGAAGTGGTTGAACATGTGAGCCCCATTGTCGATGGGCTAGTCAGTGCCCTCATTCCACGACACTATAACTCGCAGGGTCCGGTCCATGCTGTTCAGACCGGCCACGTCCAGCCCCCTCGTCCACACGTTCCCCTGCTCATCTGCACAGTTTACCACAAGTTAGATAAATTATAATTCAAAGTTAACATTTTGAATTTAAATAAATAATTTATTAAATTAAAAAATTTCTTTACCTTGGACCTGCACCTCAAACTCAGTGGACCGCGAAGACGACCCTCGTGGGTTTTTCTGCTCCCGGGCCTCCTCCTCATCGACGAACTGCTCCATCTCCCTGATCCCAATCGGGATCTCGAACTCCTCCTAGTCGAAGAAGTCCTCGACGCTGATATCTGGCCCCCCAACCTCAGGCACCTCTGGTGCGGTCGTCTCCTATGGGATCGTCTACAGTGCCTGTGGTAGGGGCGACTCCTGTGGGGGGATCGGCTGAAATGCCGCGGTCGCCCTGCCTCTGCGCTACCCCCTCCCTCTGCCCCCTGCTCGACTATTGCCACCCCGTAAAATCGGTCTGGGGACCTCAGGGGCCTTCCCCTTATCCTCTCTTGAAGCCATATCAACTGTAAAAATAAAAAAAAATCAGTCACATTATTATGCAAAAATCTAATAAAAATATAAATACAAATAGAATACGTGTTATATACGTACCTCAAGTGCAAATACTGAGAAATACTGTAGCAAAAACCCCTACACAGATGTCTGAATGCTCAAATCTTGAAGAAACCAATCAGAGAAACCCCAAGAAACAAAATGACCAAACGGAGAAATGAGGGGCGTGCGGCCTTAAATAGCCCAGACATTTGTAGCGGTTATTGCAATAACGGCTACAATAACCACTACAAATCACCTAGGGCGCCTTAAATTTGTAGCGGTTTTATAATAACTGCTACAAATTACAAAAACCTTTGAAATTCTGTAGCGGTTTCGGCCCAAAACCGCTACAACCTTAGAGACTCCTGAAATTCTGTAGCGGTTATATCCCTATATCTGCTACAAATAGCTGACGTAATATTGTAGCGGTTTCTATGTATTAATTGCTACAATTTAACCGCTACAAGTTTTGGCGGGATTTTCACGCCAAATTTCTAGCGGTTTTTTCTACCTAACCGCTACAAAAAACGCTGTTAATCTGTCACGCCACTTGGCGCGTAGCTTGCCGCTACAATTTTGTAGCTGTTTAAATTAAAACCGCTACAAATACTATAATTTGTAGCGGTTTTATAGAACCGCTACAATTCCACCGCTACAAAATGCCATTTTTTTTGTAGTGTAAAGGTATGTTTGGATAAGAGATAAAAATCTGTTTTGGTATTAGATACAAAATTGAAACCACCAAACAAGGCCCTTACTCATTTAACCTCTTCTTAGAAAAAATGTGAAAATAAATTCTGCACTTGTGATGTTCCACTTTTGTCCTTCATTAAGCTCCAAAATAACATCTTTGACCTTGAAAATTAGATTCACAAACGTAATATCTTTTGCTCACAATTAAAGAATAATGGGAATAACAAATATTAATTAAAAATATAACAATTTAACCACTATAATTCCCAAATTGTTCTTTCACTAAAATCTCATATTGAAACTTGATTATGCCCAAAATATTCAATTAAGTCCCATAAAAGCCCAATATTAATTACTAAAAATATATAAAGATTGAGCTCTATCAATTCCCCCACACTTAAGCTTTTACACTCCTGAGCAAAACATTTAACTCAATACTAGGCAAAGAGGGATGAAAGTTGAAAGAATAGGCAAGATCAAGCTTTAAGAATCACACTTAGTCAAATAACAGTGTATCCACCTATCCAAATCCAATGAACATACCAAAAATTGAAGTAGCAAAAAGTGATGCAATGTTTAATTACAATAAGTTTAATTGAAAACCTTAACTAGGATAAGTGTTTGCACTCTTCGCTCTCATATAAGGTAATTTTTCACTCGCATCCACTTTAACCACACTCTACCATAGGCTTGTAATATTTCTAGACTTTCCACTACTTGCAACAATGGCATAAATAAATCCAAAGGACTTTGTAGGATTGTAAAGTTGAATAGGCCGAATGTTGGAAAATGTAACAAACACTATACTTGCACCAAATAATTTGCAAGATCACTTAGCACTATAAAACTAATTTAATTAACATATTTTACCATTGTGACTTTATTTCTTTCTTTAATTCTTTTTTGTATTTACACTTTTTCTCTTCTTTTTCTTCTTTTCTATTTTCTTTCTTTTGACTATTCATATGGCTTTTTTTTCTTTTCCTTTTATAATATATAATAGTACTCTCTCTTTTTTTCTTTTTTTTTCCATAGTGCTAGGAAGAACTTTGATAAAGGATGTAAACATAGCATTTGTATAATGAAATTGAAACGAAAGTGAAAGGCTCAAAGGGGTAAACTAAAGTAAATGATGAATGGTTTGTGTTTAGTTTAGAAGGTTTAGAAATGAATGCCAATGTCATCTCTATCCATACCATTGTAAAATGTAGCCTCAAGCAAGAAACAAAACAAGTTCTAGAGAGCAATAATCTAAGTGGATAAATCACACAATGAAATGAAAAATTAGGCCCAAAACACCTTCCAATTAGGCTTTTTGTTCCCTAAAAAACTCATCAAAATTAAACCATGCATCATTAAAACACTTGAATTTTATGGCAATTCACAAATTCAAAGCAAGTTTCAACTATAAATTTAACTATGAGTAATTGAGATACTTGATCATGGCTAAAGGCTTCAAAAATCTTAGTGAATTGGACCAAAAATAACAGAGGACACAAGTAGGAGACAGAGGCATATGATATCACAGTGAAATCTATCATGAGAATAAACACACTCCCCCATACTCAATCCTTATATTGCCCTCAATGTAATGCAAAAAAAAAAAACAAAAAACCTAGACGCACTTATCTCTTAGGTGAAGTGAATATTGTAAAGTCCAATTCAAGATTGAAGTACAAAACATCATCGTCATCACAAAACGAGAGAGAAGACAAGACAAAACTGGAAATAGTTCTTAGAAATTAGGCACATGGATATAGAGAAAAGGGTAGTGTAGGATAAGGCTAAGCACAAGAGAATGATTCAAAATGGAGTTTATTTAATTGAAAAATGTAATCTAACAAACTACTTTTGACTACTGATAAGTCCCTCCCCCACACTTGTTCAATAGCATATATTATCAAATAAAACAAGGAACAAGGTAAGGAAAGAGACTACCATGTAATCATGGTGGCTTGTAGCTAGATAGGAAAATCAAAAGGAAGCTCAGTATTTTGCTCCTCAACAGTTTAAGCCCAAGTAGGAATGTAGTTTCCCAAATGCAAAGATGATAAGAATGAGGGCTACCACCAAGAGAATTAGCCTGCAAAGAATTAACCAAAATAATAGCAGTACTTACTCCAAAGATGCCACATGAATCAAAATACTTAAATCCATGGAAAGCATTAGGACAAATGAAATGACATAATTGTGTATGTAATGTGAGAAGACTGGAGTCTGGTGCATTTGATAACATGTGCTTCTCACAACCAATAAAGTTAACAATGGCATATAGCAAGCAACACTAGGTATCAAAGAATCAATTTGGATTTTAGTAATGGTAGTGACATAGTCAAGCACCACTCTATCATCTATAGCACAATCCAAGTCAATAGAATCATTAGCACCATCAAATCCTAATATATCAGGAGGTAAATCACATGTTAAGATTTAGGAATATGAGTCATGAATATTCTTGACATCATCTAGTAAAGAAGTATGATCATCACAAAGCATAAAACTAGGTCCAAGCAATTCAACTGAATCAAGGTGAATGTCACTTACTAAATCAAAAGTACTATCAATTGAAATAATGGGCTCATGCTTGTCATCATCAATAATGGGCATATTGAACTCTTGCAAACAAAGATTGACCTTAGGATTAGTGATCAATTATGATTTAACATCTTTATCTTCACTCTTGTGTGAAGTAGAAAGTGCATAATCCAATACAAAATTGGAGTGCATCAAGTCACTTTCACAAGTAAGAGAGGAAGAAGAAGAAAAAGATAAAGGAGTTTGATTCTCAACATCATGCATGACATGCATATAACTAAGTTCTAGAGAATAGTTATCTCTACTTCTATGCATTTCAACAAATGGAGGATATTTCTCATCAATGCAATCCATACGCATTTTATTTCCATCACAAAAACATGTAATTTCAGCACTAGCATCATCATTATCATGCAAATCATCACTCAAAGTATCATGGAAAGAAGTAGAATCATTACAAGGCATAAGCTCATCCAAGCTACCACTACTAGAATCAATGGGTTGAGCAATTACATGTTCAAGCATTAGAGGGAATTCAACAATTATTTCCTCATCCACCTCATTATCACTCAAATCATGAATTACTTCATTAATCAAAGTAGTAGGAAAGTCAACTTTTATAAGGATGGGATTATTACCAAAGGGTAAGAAAGAATCTTTGCTCATTTGTACTTGCTTCACTTCTTGTGCTTGGATGGACACATTTGATGGAATCATTGAAGGTTGAGAACTCTCCACATGTGAAGTAGCATAAAGCTCTTGATTTTGGGTTCCTTGTTCCTCCTTTTGTAGGTCTTGAGGCCAATGGATTCCAACTTCACCTCCCATCTTTACCCATAACATGTGATCATAATGTGCCTTGAAGAATTCATCAATATCTTTCAATTGCCCTCCTATCTCCTTAGAGCTATCAATTGTTCCTTGATACATGATTAACTGAAGGTATTGCTCTTGAAGTGTCTCATACTTTCTTGTTAAGGCACTTGTTAGGGAATCAATGTTGTGAGGTGAGAAATGGCATCCAATTCACTAGTTTGTAGGTCATGAAATGGAGGTGGAGGTTCAAGGTAGGATGGTGGGGAAGGTTCACAAAGTGGTGGGTCAAATGATTGGAATGAAGATTAAAATGAGGGTTGGTATGAGAAGTAAGAGGGTAGATGGTGTAGAGGAAATGGTTCATAGGGTAGCCTTTGGGGTGAAGGGATGGGGTCAAGATTTAGGTTGTATGGTGGTGGGGAATAAAAGTCATGTTGAGGTTTATATAGGGGTTGTAGGGAAAATGAAAGACTATGGAAGGGTTGGTGTGGTGGAAAAGATTGTTGGAGATAGGGTTCATGTTATAGATTGTGGAAGGATGAATTATATTCTTGACTATTGGAACCCCTCTCTAGACTCTTCAATTGGGCTTGAACAAGCTCTAATTGATGCCGTATGGCTTCAAAGCTTTGTGAAAGAAGATATTCCATTCTAATAGTATTACCAAAAGCTTCCCAAGGATGAAAAATGTAAAGTTGCTCACCACAAAACTATAGTAAACCACACAATGGCTACTAAGAACATGATAGCAAAGCAACAAAAATACAAGTTTCTTTTTGTTTTTTTGTTTTAGATCCAAATGGAATGCAAAACAGCTATGAATTAAAAAATGACCGAAACAACTACCTAACACTCTAATAACTAACAACTAACTAAGAAAAACTCAAAAACACACTAACAACTAAACTAAGACATACTATGACAACTAAAAAGAACACTTAACTACTTAAAACCTTGTCAATCATCCTCCCTGGCGACGGCACCAATTTGATAAACCCATGTCGTGTAAGATCTTAAAATAAAACTAGGTTTGAAAATGTAACGTAGCAGCTCAACCTAGGTCGTTCTTGTAAGGAGATTAATTTTCAAATTTCCAAATAGTAAAGTGATAAATACCTTAAAGTTGTGAGAAATCATTTGAGAAATTGCATTTTAAAACTAATGAAGTAATCAAATATAATTTAATATTTTTGTATTTTTCGTTTTTCAAAGAAAAAAAAAGCAAACAGAATCAAAATTAACAATAAATCAGGGAAATTCAATAAACAATATAATGATGAGATGAGATTCCCTTGAGTTGGTGTTTTAGTCTTCATTACTTGCTAATGATATGAATTCCATAATATAAGTTAAGAGGATGGAACTAAGCTACCACTAGCTCCATAATTGCAATAATCATTTAATTCATTCTACCAAAGTAATTAAATGAATACTACCAAATAATTCAAACTCAAGGAGATGAATAATCAACTTCCAATTCTAGCTTGTAATTACCATTACAAAAGTTCAAAGCATTCAGTTTAGTCATTCACAATCCACTCAACCGAGTTGAAATAAACAACTCAACCTACTCCTAATTTGAATCATACAAAGCTTAATTAATTTACTCATAGCTCAACTACCAAGTTTATTCACTTGGCATAGAACAATCTAGATCACAATTACATATTTAATGAAGCTAGATAATTATGAAATAGAAAGAGAGCTTAAAGGAATTCTATTGAAGTTTAGAAGCTTAAACCATTACCCAACTCAAGGAAATCACCAACACTTTAGCTACTCATGAAAGTGGAGGAAGATGAAGCTTGATGAATAGAGAAAGAGTTAGCGATCAACATTGCAGCACCTGACAACTCTCTTATTGCCCAACCGTCACTTCCCCTTTTTCTTCAAGTGTCAGCTCCTCCTTTTACATTTGGTGCTCTCCTTTCTTTTTACAACAGCCGCCTCTCTTCTCCCTTCTTAGTGTCGTGTGTCTCCTTTTTACACTCCATCCGCCAAACCATTTTTCTTCAATTATTTCCCATTTGGTTCCTTCCTACTTCAGCTTGCTTGTTTTCCTTAATACCTCTCTTTCGGTCCAGCTATCCACCAACACACCAGCCTCTTTCTCTAATACAATTCGGTCCAGCTCTCAATTTCATTTCAACCCATCTCCAACACTCACAATCAAGTCGGTCAACAAAAACGGCTTCTTCACCAACTCTTCATAGCTTCAATTCCCTTCTTTCTTCAATTAATCCCATGCTTACGTCAGCCCTTTCTCCTTTTCTATTACTCCCATTCGGTCCAACACTTCTTGGTCAATTCCTCTCTTTATTCTTCAATTCCCATTTTCGGTCCAAGAGCTTCCATTTGGTCAATAATTTCGGCTGGCTCTCTTTTGTTTATTTTGGCTCAGGCCCTCTCAATTCGGTGCAGGCCTCATTTCTCATTCAGCCCCTCTCTCTTTTCTTTATTAATTTCGTTCTGCTTCTTTTCAATCTTTCCCAGCTGCCACTCTTCTCCCTTCTTCATTTCCCTTTTTGGTTCAGCTAGCCCAATTCGGTCAAGCTTAGGTTCAGCTCCTTCTCTTTAATTTCGGCCGCCACCTCCTTTTCTTCTCAATTGTCTTTAGGTTAAAATGAGTTAAAGGTATGTTTGAATAAGAGATAAAAATCTGTTTTGGCATTAGACACAAAATTGGAACCACCAAACAAGACCCTTACTCATTTAACCTCCTCTTAGGAAAAATGTGAAAATAAATTCTACACTTGTGATGTTCCACTTTTGTCCTTTATTAAGCTCCAAAATAACATATTTGACCTTGACCACTCAAGTTGTGCCACATCATCACCTACAAAATTAGATTCACAAACGTAATATCTTTTGCTCACAATTAAAGAATAATGGGAATAAAAATATTAATTAAAAATATAACAATTTAACCACTATAATTTTCAAATTATTCTTTCACTAAAATATCACATTAACACTTGATTATGCCCAAAATATTCAATTAAGTCCCACAAAAGCCCAAGCTTAATTACTAAAAATGTATAAAGATTGAACTCTATCACATAGTACCCCGCCAATTCACTGACCAATCTGGATTTCAAAACCCAGTTTTTAAGTACTATCTCTAGTCAACAATATAAGACACTTCAATTATATCACGGAAAATAAGAAATGATAGTTAAGTCATTTAATATGTCATCAAATGTAAAATTTTTCACTTTTACCATCCTTGAGAAATATGTTTAATTGCATTGGGAATGTTATTTTAGAGAGGAGGGAATATAATTAGTGGGTAAAGTTGAAAAGTGAGTACTAATCACAGGTCCTATTTATAAGTCCAAATTAACTAACTCTCACATATCAAGGAGAGTTAGTTAACTCATTAATTATGAGCTAAATTTCCAACTTTACCCTTATCTACGATTGATTCCAAAAGTCAACATGAATATATTCTTTTTTGTCTATCACAATCAATAGGGCAAAATGTAAAAAATATATTTATTACTTTGAAACTACACTTATAATAAGGACTAAAATTTTTTGTCAAAATAGACTTATAAATAGAACCAGAGTAGTATGCATTTAATGTATATTATATATATATATATATATATCAGGATAAAAATATAAAACAATCATTAGTTATATTGTCAACTTCTTATATTTTAGACCAAAATTTACTTTTATAATACTTCTTATAATATGGGCCGGTAAGAGTGTATATATATAACTTATTTGTAGTATTAAGAAAATTAATTTAGTAATCAATTTATCATTCCAATCCCTATTATGAGTTCCTTTCAAATTTCAATTAATTCACACATACTTCTTCTTCTCTTTATTATAAAGCACTAACTATCAATTCTCACAAACCAATAAAAATAGTTAATAGCATTAAAGTTATCTTAAAATTCAAGTGGTTTTTAATATTGCTCTAACAAACTACGCTAAACTCAAATATCATACTCCCTCTAGGCACAATATAAGTCACTTCTAGAAGAATGACTTGATCCACAATATAAGTCACTTTGAGAGCAATTAATATTATTTTGTCAATTTTATCCATATAATTAATGTTTAAACATGACTCATTATATTTTTTTATCTCCTTCAAAACCTCATTTAGTATGGGTAAAGTTGGGCATTCCTTTGAATTCAAGACAAATTTAATGAGTTAACTACTATTTCTTGATTTTAATAAATTAGTTGAAGTTACTTATATTGTGGACCAGAAGGAGCATTAATTATAACTCTCTCCCACTACCTTTATTAAATATGGGCTAGCATGGAAAGACAAATTAAATGCTCATTGAAAATGTGTAAGTGCCTTATAAAAAGACCAAGAATACTTGTTAGTTAATTGGTGCCTTATATTAAGGACCAAAGGGAGTATTATAAATGATTCTCAAATTATTAAATATGTCTTAAATTGATAAAATTTTTCAAGTTTACCCCTATTAAAATTTTTCTCTCTACATTGACAAATCATTCTCACCTCTCTGTCTCTCTCTCTCTCTTTCTTTTCAACTAGAATTAAATAAGGTAAAATTGAAAAATAATAATTAAAATTCTCTTTTTTCTTAAGCACATGTATCATTCAATTAGAGGCAATATTATTCGTAAATGAGCTTATATATAAGATTAAAAAGGTATTCTCCAAGATAATAAAGACCCAACACTACAATTAAAAAAACAATTTAGTAGCGGTTTTAACCACTACAAACAACA
This sequence comes from Inga leiocalycina, assembly GCA_963242795.1. Lineage (NCBI taxonomy): Eukaryota > Viridiplantae > Streptophyta > Magnoliopsida > Fabales > Fabaceae > Inga > Inga leiocalycina. The sequence continues at coordinate 64,178,878 of OY725325.1, forward strand.
TTAGCAATGGTTGACAAAACCGCTATAAAATACATTGTTGTAAACATTTTTGTAGCGGTTATCAAGTAACAAAACCGCTACTATATTTGTAGCATTTTCTTTTAACCGCTACAAGATTCTAATGTTATCAACACATCATTTGTCTACAATGTAGCAGTTACAAATGTTGGAGCCACAATTTTATGTGGCAGGGGTAACATCCTGAATTTTGGACACCAAAATTTCTTATATTTAAGGGAATAAAATGGTGAATTGAAGAGTACAGAAAATGATAAACCAAGGTAATTGGTGGTCACACACAACATGAGTATGTTTAGAACATAAATTGTAAGCATTTGATGTTGCTGCCAGTGAGTTTCTTCCCTTAGTGGCAGTCTAGTTGTGTGACATTTTTGAATAGGTAATTGATATCTAATGCCTATGATATTTTCCAATATGAAAGTAGACTTGTTAATCTTTAATTTTATAGGTCATATAGGTCATTTAGAGCTGTACACAAAGAGTTATGTATTTTTTATATTAGCCCAGTGTGTAACCCCCTTCACACTTAGGCCGAGATTAAGTTCATAAACACATGATAATGTCAAATTAGAGACCATAAATGATTTGGGACTTGTTAAAGGTAAATTTCCCCAAAAAATGATTTTCAAAAAACTTTCTAAGCCTTTTCACAATAGTCTCATATCCACAATTCAAACATCACAAATGGCCTGTACAGTACGATTTCATTCATAAATATCAGAGTGTAATGTAAATTCCCAATACACTCAGGTTCTATTGAACAACTAAAGGGTTTAGAAGGCATAAATACCCATAATCATTTTTCACTTAACTAGGGGATTACAAAAAATTATCCATATACAATTATTTCCCCAACAAAATATCCAAAATACAGAAGTATGATAACCAATTTATCCAAAATAAAACTCCTTGCTCGGAGCTCTATTCACTCTTCGTCACTCGCTTTCCTTTATATCCTTTGGTCCTGTCTAAAAATTTGTTTTTAGGAGAGTGAGATTCTAAGGAATCCCCGTAGTATTAAATGACTTATAGTATGGACAATCACAAAGCATGAAAGTAAATCATCACACACACATAGCAACTACAACGGCAGTTACAGCGGCAAGGGCAGGTATGACTTGCGTCACCCTTACGTTTGCTCACGCTATAATGTACAACCACATGTTCATATCACATATATCACCACAGCTACGATACATATAAAATATTTCACATACTCACAGCCACACTGGATGGATAATCAAACAGGAATCCATGATTCCACGACACAGACTCAGCAATTGCAACGGCAAATGCAACGGCAGGGGTAGGTGTGATAACTATCACCCCCTACGACTACTCATGCTGTAATGCCCTACGGGCGATAACACATACACAAGTTCACAATTGCCTTATGCCAAAGATTTTTCACAACAAAATAATGATAAGTCATGCATACCAAGCATCATACACAACATGAAAGAAAAGTCACTACCTTGGTCCTTCTATGCGTGCTCTGGCACTGGTCTCTCCCGAATAGGGCAAATGTCGAATCCTATGATTCATAATTAGGAACGAAGTATTATTCTCTATTCCAGTACTTCAATGACTTCAAATCACTTAAATTGGTTTTCATCAATGTCCTTTAGGAAGCTACAAATGCCTCTAACAAAAGCCCTAAAGGGTTGGAAGAACTATCCCAAAGATCCCCTTTTGGAAGCATAAGAACAGAATTTTCAATATTTCACTCGAGTGAAGAAGGCCTCACTCGAGTGATGATGGACTTGCACTCGAGTCCTGAAAGCAACACTCGAGTGATAGCCAAATGCTCACCCGAGTTATAAGAAATAAGGTGCAGAAAGTGCTCACCCAAGAGCAGAAAGGAATGACAGAAATCAGAATTGCTCACTACACTCGAGCATAAACCACATCACTCGAGTGGAAGCCTAATGCTCACCTGAGTACCCCAAAGTAAGGTTCAAGAAATGCTCACTTGAGAGCACAAGAAACTTTCAGAGAAGAATCACACTCGAGCAGGGATATTTCTACTCGAGTAACATCTTAGCACCTGTGAGTGCTAAAGCCCACTCTTGAAAAATGGATCACGAGTGACAACCCGAGATGCGAGTTCACAGTGTCAAATACACCTTCACTCGAGTGGGACAAGGCTCACCAGAGTGATAACCCGCGACACTCGCTAATGAGACAACACTTTTAGATTTTGTACATGGAAGCACAACATAAACACTGAGGGGAAAATGAAAGTATTATGCTTCACTCAAGTGAGACCCCATGCCACTCGAGTGAGCCATATCAGAACCCAGAAAACGCAAAAAAAACTGACAGCACTTCCAGATTTTACACAATTGTTTCCAATGACCCCAAAGCCTCAACCAAAGCTATCCCCACATAATTTCTCCCAAAGAATCACATGGAAGCATCAAATTTACCAAATTTCTATTCCATTATCATGCTTTGGTTCTAGGCCACATTCAACATCAAAATTCTAAAATCTCCAAACATACCATTCCAATCTCAAATCAATCTATCTATCCAAAACACATACTCAAACTCCCATTTCCATACCAACAACATGCCAAATACCTAATTACCCTTATTTTTGAAATCAAGGCTAAAATTACAAAAATTCAAAGTTAAATCAAATGCCACAAGACTCATGTAGAAGTGTTTCTCTTACTCACCTCTATAACTTTACCAAATAGGTTTCTTGATTCTCTAACTTCTAGATTTTCTTGATGCCACAAATCACTACCAATGAAGAAACTAGAACCATGAAAATGAAGCTCTTAAGCCAAGGATCAATATTAAGGAAGAGAGTTTTGGCATTATAGGTCATTTACTCACCTTAAATTAGTGGCAGCGTCCAAAAATAATAATTCTAGGAATTGTGAGCTTCCAGTTGGCTAAAGGCTATATTTTTCCTTGCAAATAGACTTAATAAGGGTTACATAGCCTTTAGAATCACACCAAATGGTTCTCTATAAATAAATATATGAATTTTCAAAAGTTTGATAAAAATTATACCCAGTTTTTCCAGTAAGTATGAAAATGGAAATAAATGTAAGGGCAAAATGGTCATTTGACCAATAAAGCAAGCAACCATTTATTTTTTCATTAATTGGGATAAATGTTGAATGAAGTAGGGAGACTAAAATGGCTAGCCAAACCAATTATTGTAACTAATTAATTGCTTGCTTTTTGAAGGAACCATGAGCTCTTGACAAGTGGTACAATTTGCGTTAAGTATTTGTGTTAGATGAAGATAAACACCAAAAACTCCCTCTCTCCTCTCATATTTCGTGCAGCTGCCCTAAAATAGAGGGAAAATGAGAAAAATGACAAGAAAAAGAAAGAGGAAAGAGAAAGGATAAATACTGAAAGTTCTTGAGGTTCGGAGCCGATGTCACCTCCAATTCGGCATTTCTAGCTTCCGGAGTCTTCTCTAATGTTGTTCCTCTGATGGGGAGCAACATTTATATGATTTTGGATTTTCAATCAGAGGTTTTTGATTCGGTCTACTCAGAGGAGGTGCTGCCATAATCAAGAACAGGTCACAGGTTCAAGTTCTGGTAAGTGTATGCTTCGATTTGAAACGAATATTCTGTGATTATGTTGAGTATTTCTTGAGATGTTCAAACCCTCAATTTCGGCCAGAGGGAGAATTTTAAGGTTCTTTGTTTACATGATGATGATTATGAGGTTAAAAGAGGTTTCATGACGATTTATGTTGATTGGCCAAACCTGGTAGAGAACTTGCAACATGTTTTTGATTGGCCAGACCTGGTCCAAATGCTATGAAATTTTACAAGCTTAAAGTAGATATCTTGGGATTTAATTTGATAGGTATTATAAGTAATTTGAACTGGTGGATTGGAAGTTATGAATTTTTGAAGTTGTGCCCTGTTTCTGAAATGTAATCTGGAACAAGAAAAGCTTTGCGAATTTTAGGAAACATCTGTTATCAGTTATTAGATTTGGGTATTTTTCCATGAAAATAAACTTAAAGAGATTTGCATAGGCTTTGGAATCAGTCAATTTCAATTTTTATAGATTAATTAAGAATTTCCAAATTTGGTCAACAAAACTAGCATATTGGGTCAAGCCCATAAATGTATGGCAATTTTGTTAAATTGTCATAAGTATTGGACCAAAGATGAGAGACATGTCCTAAAGGCCCATGTAGCCGCATTGAACATTCATTTTAATGACTCTGATAATGTGGCTATGTATTTAGGGCCATGAGAAGTCAAGAAGGAGAATTTCCAAGAAGCATCTTTAATGGTTAGAGAAAAAGGTACCAGCGGAGGACTCAAAGACATGACGTAGGGAACTTACCTTATTTACATGTATTTGATATGTTTGCATATGTAGTGATGTATGCGATTGCTTTACTTGATTGTGTATAGCATATTGGAATAATGAAGCTCTATTTCTGTTTATAATATGACCATAGTTATGTGGTATGAAACATTAAACATGCAGAAATGTCATTATGGGGCATGTATCTAGTTAAAGCTACCATATCATGCACATAGTATCTATCAGGAATACATTATGGTAACTGTTTCCTACTGAAATTCTCTCGAATCTCGCTCTCCCCTATCAATAATTTAGACAGGTGAAAATAGGAGGTGTGCTAAGAACAAAGAAGAGAACCGTACGAGAGGAATGCAGTAGTAAAACAAAGACCAGAAGGTCTTTGCGTTTCACTGGAACGAGTCTAAACACCCTTGTAGCCCTGTGTGGCTACATCATTTGTAATTATTATGAACAATCTATGTGAGGAATTTCTGTAATCAAGTACTTATTAGCAGTATATTTATGCTATTCCTATGTGCTTACTGAACTGCACAATTGCTACTCTGATTAAAATCAATAATAAGTAGTATGTAAGGTAGGGTCTTATAACAAGAAATAAAAAATGAAAAATTGGCTCCATTTTTGTAGCGATTACAAAACCGCTACTAAATTGAAATAGTACTTTTAAAAAAAAAAGGCGCCAAAAGTTAGTAGCGGTTCGTAAACTGCTATTAATATCATATAAAATTTCAAAAGTGGCGCCAAAAATTTAATCGCATTTTGTGTTTAGATTTGTAGCAATTGTAGTTCTTAAAACCGCTTCAAAAAAATTAAATAATTATCTATTTCTATTGTTATAATATTGGACTGAATAGTTTATTATTTAAGTAGTTTAGCTTATAGTGGTTATTATTTTAAAAAATGATTAAATTAAGTTAGATAAGTATAAAATTTATATTGGTAATATTATTGAGGATATATAGGTAATAAGAAAATATTATGTTTCCTGCTACAATGTGGTTACCATTATGTAAGGAAAATGGGAAATGGAGTGAAAATGTCCTTCAATTTCTGCAAAAAAGAAAAAAGAAAAATAGTTGGATAAATATTATGCGAGGGAAAAAATTATTGAAATGAAAGAATTCAAAAACTTGTTACCATATTTGATCACCATGTTTAGCTCCTCAACTCTTAGGAAAAAATTTATAAATGAGACAAAACGAAAGAAAGGAAAGGTTGAAAGAAATGATGGAGTGTTTGAAATGAGGTGTAGTAGGGATATTTATAGGAATCTACGTAGCACTTGTAGTGATTAATATGACGAGTGTTATAGCAGTTTATTTTTGCAGTAGTTATTGTGACGTTCTTTATAGCGGTTGTTACTTTTGAAGTGGTTTTTTGTGATTTTGTAGCAATTACATAACCACTACAAATATTGTTGTGAATTTTTTTTAAACAAAATATTTATTAAGATTTACAAGAATAAAGCATAATTTGGGCAATCATTCTTCGTCACCATCCCTACAAAACTTGTGTGAAGAAATTGTTAATGGTATTATTTTTGTAAAAAAAATAAATTTAAATGATGTGAACTTAAAAAAGCGCACTGAACTATAGGTAAATTGTCATTGCCTTTAGGGAAGAAGTTTTCAAAATTGGTGGGCTGTAATGGCTCATTCTCGTACGCAATATTATCACCATCACCCATGTCGTAAAGGTCTTGAGGCTTTAAATGAACCACCATATGCCAATCCCTGTGCCTCTTGTCCTCGACATAATAAACCCGGTGTGCCTCTGAGGCAAGAATATATGGGTCATCATCTTCAGAATGACCAATGTGAATTGGCCAGGAGAAATTTATCGATGTGATAACTAAGTCATCAATTGTGAGTCCCTGGGAAGTAGTGGTATTTGCCCACAAAAACTTGAATAGTGTCACGTAAAACAGCCTTGGTATTTTAGTTCGACGACATCAAGAAGCTTTCCATAGTAAGGGATGCCTTTGAACTGCATGATGATGTCACTGCTGCTCATGTAACTACTTATCCCAAAGGTGCCATAAACACCTGAATTTTTGCATAGTCAAGAGGACTGATTATGAGAGCTATGAAATCTAGTGAGTGTGGGTTATGGTCATTTATTATTCTGCGGGCAAACCAGCTTTGGAATTCTCTGTAGACCTTTTTGTCAATTTCAGAGAATGTTTGTGTATGGATCCTGAGTTGACGCTTCACATGACTTCTGTAACCCCCTTCGTAATTATGATTCGAAATACGTATTTTAAAATGAAATAGAGACCAATAATAATCAAACTCATTTACAATCCCTTCCTTATGGAAGGGTTTTCACAAATATTTTCAAAGATTCTGCCTTACCCTGGTCACCAATTCCATAACTCAAATATAATTACCATGTGCAGTTACATCACATTTACATATTAGAGTATACAACAAAATCCCGGCAACCCTCGGGTTTCATACATAAACTAAAGGCTTATAAATTCCCATTAGGGGATTACACCATTGTCTCCAAAACAACATTTATAAGATATACGGTGATCTCCCAACAAAACATGATATCCAACACCAAAATATAAATCTCCCTAAGGAGCCTTATCTGCCCTTGGTCGTCTCCTTTCCCTTGGAGCCACTTGCCCTGTCTGAAGGTTTGTCAATGGAAAGAATGAGATTCAAAAGAATCCCAGTATTAACAAATCACTCATACCACATGTAATCACAAAGCATGCAAGAAAATCATCAAGCAACATCACAACATAAAGCACAGCACGCAGGCTGCCACATATGCACATAATCACATAATCTCATCCCCCGTATTCCACCGCCCCGAAGGCACAGTCCTCCCACTGTCAACACCGATGGGCAGCAGGTGAAGATTTCACAAATAGCCTTTTGGCTTTCACTTATAGCCTTACGGCTTTCACATAATCTCATCTCCCGAATTCCACAGCCCTGAAGGTACGATCCTCCCACCATCAAAACCGATGGGCCGCAGGTGATAGACTTACAAACAATGATCAAACAAACATACCATGTATCACATATAGTATAAGGGAAAAGAGTCACTACCTTGTTCTTTCCTGACGTACGCCGGCATAGGTTGCTTGCGATTAGGACAAATGTCGAACCCTATAAACCAAAGTCAAGGACAAGTTATTCTCTATTCCAAATTCTCACCTTCAGAACACTTAAAGTTAGTTATCACTTGGACTCTTTAGGTGGCTACTAGAAGCCTAGACACACGCCTAAAGGGTTGGGGAGTACTATCTCAAAGACCACCTTTTAGTGTGCATCGTAAAACGTGCTAACCACTGGGCTCACAACTTAGTCCTAGAGTTCCAAAATACAATTTAGACACTTCCATAGTGTTTCTGGGGGTTATATGAGCATATTATGAAAATTTACAAAAATGCCCCCAGGGACCCGGCCCGGCCGTACCCGGTCCGGCTGTACTTTTCCTGAAATTTTGACATGGGCTATTCTGACATATTTTCACCCAAGGAATCCATTTCTGAACTCAAAATTATCAAATTCAATGTCAAATTACAACATTACCCTTGGCAGTCTCACTTTAAGGGTTTTAGGGGCGTTTTCGTAATTATGCTTTTTCGGCCTTTTCCGAAAAAGTAACCAACTGTAACCCCACCTAATTTTCGCTCCTGAACTCAATGGAACCATCAAATCATTTAAAATCCAACTCTAACCCTCAGATCTAGGCCTGGCCGAAATCTTGGCATACTTTGGGAAGAATCGATGTTTTTCAGTTTCGGCTTCGTAAACGTGTTCCTTTCTACTCCTAACCACTTTATTAATCATTACATTAGGTTACAACTAACATTAAGACCCAATTTGGGCAGCATAACTCCTAGGCCATATCATTTCCAAACTTTAAAACCAATGGCAATCTGGCGAAATTTCACCGATTAAATTGCCCACAGCAGCCAGAATAAGCAATATACGAAAGTTTGGAAGTTACCTCAAGCTCCCACTTGCTTTTCCTCAAGGTGGCTGAAAAACCTAGCCTTAGAACACCCAAATTTGTGCTCCACAAACCTTGAAGAATATAAAAGAATAGCTTAGGAGCGGAGTTATACGCGTTAGGTAAGGATTTACCGAAGAAATCAACTTACCGTACAAGTTATCTTCTCCTTCTCTCTCTAGAATTTCTCACACCTTCTCTCTCTTGTTGCAGCTGAATATCACGGTTTTGGGCTGATGGAGGAGGTGGATGATGATTTAATATAATATAATATTATTTTCTAATTATTTACTAAATTTCCATCAACTTCGGATTTTTACAAAATTCTGGCAGATTTCTGCCCAAACTTTGAAAAATCATAACTAATTCTAGAAAAATCAAAATGAGGTGATCCCAAAGCCAATGGAAATCTATTTAAGTTCTCTTTATTGGAAAAATATGGATCACTGCATTTAATAACTTCAAAAATACAGAATTGCACAAAAGTTCATACTGCTCCAAAACAGATTCCAGTTTCCATCCCAAACTTTGGAAAATCATAACTCTTAGCTCACAAATTGAAATGACACAAATTATATGTCCATTTTGTAGCTTGGCATGTGAACTTTAAGACTGGAAATTTTCAGAATTTTTAGACACCATTTGCCTATTTAAAACGTCCATACAAATCGAATGCCCTGTACAGAGTTTCAATGGACAAGTTTCCAACTTTTGCACAATTGTTCCCAATGGTTCCAATTTTACAATAAACACTCTCCCCACACGAATTTTCACAAGGAAGCCATTGGAATCATTAAAACATCCAAATTCCCATCACTCATTCTCCAAAAGTGTTTATTCAACAATAATTACAGTCACTTTTGAAGTCATTAGCCCTTAATCGCTTTTTGGGATATTACAACTTCTGAATTCCCTACAATTAATCATGGAAAGGCGATCATGATATGTTAGTGCAAAATGTTGTGAAATATATATAATAATATATAAGTGTACAATTCTTACTGAAGGAAGGGTTCGACTTGAGTGCAATTAATCAAGACATGTCTATATACTTGCAACTTCTCAATTGTCCTTAGTTTGAAGTTCTCAGTTCCTTACTCTGGTTTACCAACACGAGGGATTAACAAGTCTCCTGATGCTGGTACAGGTTTAGGACAATCGTCTACACAAGGTGGTCAGTTTAAAGCTGTCTCAATGTCATCAAAGTACCTTGAAGAGAAATACAGGACCTTATCCCCTATATAACCTTCAACTATAGAACCTTCTATCCACATCTTATTCCTTACGTAAGATTTCAATTTCCTAAGAAACCTACAAAGTAAAGAAGGAAAAATGATACTAAATGCTGAAAAGGACGACTAGCAAACATAGGATTTTGAACTGGGTCAGCGAGCTTTGTTTCATGAACAAGGTAGACTATGAGGTGAACCATCATAATGAAAAAGGATGGAGGAAAGATCATCTCCAAATGACGAAGCATAAAAATGATTTTGAACTGCAGCTGATTGAGCTCCTCAACGATCAAAACCTTGGAGCACAACTTTTGAAAGAAAGAACAAAGCTCCACCAAAATGATGGACACATCGAGAAGAAGTGCATTCTTTATAGCCAAGAGAAGTAACTATTGCATAAGAACATGTGAGTCATGACTCTTTAGGCCAGCAGCCTTTTAAGCCTACATGTCAATACATCATGAAATGTCATGCTTGTTTGGCCTCGCGTCTTCACGAACTCCCATGGCTCTTAAATCTTTCCTCGCTTGAAGATGATCTTTTGATTTACCGGGTTACTTAAGCAGTATATATAGCACATTGTCGCATACATTTTTTCAATGTGCATGACATTAAGACTGCAGCAAAGTAAATTAGATTTTCAATATAAAAGAGTGAAGAAACTAATTATCTTCCTCCATTACTGAGGTGCAAAAGTTTTGCCCGTCTTTCACCCTGCTTTTGTTGCATCGTCATTTTTTTCAAACTCGAATTCAACATCCTCAAGCTACTGTAAGATATCTGCACCAGATAAAGTCTGAGGTGATCCTTTTTCTTTTGGTTTCCTATTGAAGTGATTCCATTGCAATATAAACTTATGTTATCCATCGAGAAACCTCGGATGCCCAATGAAGCACCACTTTTAGCTGTGGGGAACACGCACTACATCAGAGTCAAAATTGCAAGCTGGACACGCCAACCTAGTATGCACATTCCACCTGGATAATGTTCCCAGGCCAGGAAAGTCACTAATTGTCCACATCATGGCTGCACACAAGTTGAACAATTTCTTCCCGTACGCGTCATATGTCTCAACGTTGACATTCCATAGGTCAAGCAATTCCGTAATAAGAGGTTGTAGATACACATCGATGTCATTACCCCGTGCCTTTTTTCCTAGAATGATCATAAACAAAATGAAGGAGCTTTATTTCATACACATCCAGCGGTAAGTTGTAAGGAACTAAGACTACTGGCCAAATACTATAACTTGTGATAAGATTCCCAAATGGTTTGAAACCGTCGATTGCCAAAGCAAGTCGAACATTTCTAGGGTCAGCCGTGAAGGATGTAAAGTCTTTGTCAAACATTTTCCAGATGTCTGCATCCCGAGGATGTCTTAATTTACCATCTTCATTATTATCAACCTCGCGCAACCTCATATGCTCTGCTATTTTGGAAGACATAAACAATCTATGTAACCACGGCTTCAAAAGAAAGTATCTAAGAATCTTTATAAGTTTCTTCTTTGGCTTTTCCCCCTTCTAAATTGTCTTGTACCTCGATGTGTGACATTACTTACAAGTCTCCTTGCTAGCATTATCTCCTAAATACAGCATACAATTGTTGGGGCATGCATCAATTTTTTGGTTGTTCAAGCCCAATCTATTAATAATCTTTTTGGCCTTGTAGAATGTTATGGGAATCTCCATGTCGGGGAATACATCTTGTAATAATTCTAGCAACATCGACATCCCCTTATATGTGATTCTACATAAGCGCTTGATATGACACAACTTGATTAAGAAAGATAATTTAGAGTATTTTTTACAACCTTGATATAAAGGACGATCTACTTCGTCTATTAAGTATAAAAAATACTGAGCTACTTTATTCCTCAAGAACACTGGCTCTAAACCCTGCACTTCATCGTTGAAATTTTTATCATCATTAATAGGATCATATTCATCTACTTGAACTCCTACTTGTGAACTTTAAGGAAGAGCATCATCATGTCTCATATTGGCCTTATCACCATGAACTCCCTAGAACGTATTATTTTCTAGGAAAGGATTCACAAGCAAATGTTCCTTAACAACTTGTCATGCAAGCCATTGCTTGAACTTGCATCTCCAACACGGATAGACAATCTTGCCATTACAACTGGCGTGCGAGTATGCAAAATCAAAGAAATTGTTTAATCCGTACAAATATTCTAAAAAATTGCATGGCAACCTGATCCATGACTTATCTATAGTAGTGAAAAAATTTAGTAAAGAAAATAAGTGAATAGAGAATGACAGGTGCCTGAAAGCTTATATTCAACTTCTCCAACGTTTAACATTTTATAGTAGTTATGAAACTGCTACTATAACCTCTACTAACTATCACTTAGTAGCAGTTATTTTAAAGGAAACAGCTACAAACTTTCACATCCATTGGCGGAATATAAAATTCGAATTTCAAATGTTTGACAGAAAAACTGCTACAAATTTCACGACCATTGCCCATTAAAGCAAATTTTATTTTCACTTTGTAGAGGTTGTTGTACATAAACGGCTACAAATTAGCTAGAAACTTTGCAACGGTTTAATTGAAAAACCGCTACAAATCTCCATAGGTGGGATTTAGAATTTTTAAATTTTAAAATGACTTTTTTGTAGCAGTTTTTGTTGTTAAAACTGCTACAAAGTGTCATGATCGTTGTTTATGTTTAAATTTTTTTTGTACAATTTGTAGCGGTTATAATTGATAAAATTGCTACAAAGGTTTATTTCAATTTGTAGTGGTTATTACCTGAAACCGCTACAAAGTTATACCATTTATAGCAGTTAATGATGCTTAACCGCTAAAAATGTCATTCTTTTCATACTTTGTAGCAGTTCTTATAATAGAATCGCTACAAATAAATTTTTTTTTGTTAATTTTTTTTTGTTAGTTCTTAAAGTATAAATATAATAATCCTAAACAAAAGAAGAATTTAACAAGGCTCGTGAAATATAAATATCCAAGTTTTTTACAGATGTTTGAAAAAAAATGTAACTATCCTAAAGCTAACTAATTAAAAACATAAACTAACTATCTGAAGAATGATGATCAGGTCCTCCCTCAAGAGGGGCAGGATCATAGCGCGGATCATCCAGTCCTCCCTCAGGGGGGCTCCCTCAGGTGCAACTGTAACAAGGCGCTAAGCAGAGTTAGCAACACCATCATCATCGGTAGGAGGAGGCAGCTGGACGAAAAACTGAGGGATATGGGGAACTTGTGGATGCTCCTTGTCAAGGAACAGGTGACTCTATAACCAATCCATAATGTAGTTCGTGATATTCTGCCACTGCGTATGCTGAGTGTAATAGAAATTGGCATGCTACTGCATCTGATGGGCCAGTACAACATGTGTCCTAGCAACCCCCAATCAAAACTCCTCAATAGAGTCATCCCTCAGATGTCTGACCCTAGACATCCATGCTCGAAAGCTGATAGCCTCCGAGACACCGCTCCTGCTGTAGACCATGCTAGGTCTGGCGCTTATCCCCATTCCACTCACGAATCCAGGGTGCTCAACTAGACCCAGACCAACCTTCAATGGCACAGTAGGGTCCACAGACCCTATGACTCCTGAGTCTAGGTCTCTCACATATCAGCCTACGACAGCTGCATCTGCACTTGCCATTTTATAAAACAATAAAGTATTATTATTATTCACAATAAAATAGTTTTATAAAAAATATAACAATAAATTATTATTATTATTATAAAATAATAAATTAACTTACAATGGCCTCATCTGCCTATTGAGAGGTCGGAGTCCCGTCACGGTGTCTATGGGTGATAGTGAATAACTCCCTATTGTCCGTTTGACAATTTTCCTGTTGTGCCTTCCTCTCCTAAAAAAATTAAAACATTAAATTAGTATTATGAACAATAAAACACTAAATTTATAATATGAAATAACGAGCTAAAAGCAATTGACATTATAAAATATTACCAACTCACTGAAAGCGACAGCAAAGGTCTTCGATCTTGCAGTGTGGTGATCCTTTGCTGCCTTCAGTACCTCATATTCCTCTAAGAAAGCGCCTGCAAAAAATAATATTAAAAGTATTAAAAAAATATAAAAAAATTATAGTTATTAAAAAATAAAATTTATGAAATTTATATTAAAATTATAATTATAAATAAATTACCTGCCCCTCTGCGCTCCTGAACTGGACAAAAATAGCACAGTCATTTGGTGGGACAACGTGCGGGACGTTCTCGATCAACTACTGCAAAGGAATCATCTCATCCTTATTCATACTTTGGAAGAGACGATTCCTCATGTTCCTCTAGCCATTGCCTATCTTCATCAATGTGTACATCTTCCAGATATCCTAGACGACAAACCTAAGCTGTAACACAATTGAATAAAACATAATTAAATACAACTAATTACAAATGATACAATTAATAACTATTAATTAAATACAATTAGTTACAAAATATATAATATAATTAAATACTATTAATTATCTTCACCACCTCATCCCACGTCAGATCCTTTGTCCCCTTTAGAACCTTCTTTCACGTCCTGAAATGAAGGGGGAAACACATCCAATTCAAGCCCAGCTCATTCTGAAAGAGGTTGAACAAGTAACGCCCATTATCTATGGGCTGGTTAGTAGCCTCATTCCATAGAACTATAACTCATAGTGTCCAGTCTAGGCTGTTCAGACCAGCCATGTCCATCCTCTTCATGAAATGTTCCCCTACTCATCTACACAATTCACCACATATGTTATAAATATTGAAATTCACATATAACAAGTCGAATTTAAATATTTAATTTATTAAATAAAAAATTATATTTACCTTGGACCTGCATCTCAAACCTAGTCGACCAGGAAGACGACCATCTTGGGTTGTTCTGGTCCCACGCGTCCTCCTCATCCAGGAACTGATCCATATCACTGAGAGGAATCGGGATCTCAAACTCCTCATTTTCATCATAATTGCTGAGACTCATATCACCTCCCTCTTCCAGAACAGCCTCAAGCACCTGTGGTGTAGTCGCCTCCTGTGGGGTCGTCTGCTATGGCTGTGGTAGGGCCAACTCTTGTAGCTGTTGTGGTACGATCACCCTCCTTTCACGCTGCCCCCTCCCGCTGCCCCTTTCTCTACTGTTGCCACCCCACAAAAGGATCTAGGGGGAAGCTCAACCTCCTTCCCCTTGCCCTTGTCCCTTCCTGAAACCATATCAACTGCACAATATAAAAGATATAAAGAAAAAGTTAGTCATATTTATATATAAAATATAATAATAAAAAATGGAAAGAAAATAAGTAACTTTTGTAGCTCAAGTGTGAAAAATGTCAAATGCTATAGCAAAACTCTTAGAGAGACATCAAAAAGCTCAGATCTAAAGAAAAACTCTCAAAGAACTGTCAGAAAACAAAATGGCCAAATGAAACAAATAAAGGGTCGCTGTGTTTTTATAGGGCTGAATTTTATAGCGGTTATTGACAAAACCACTACAAGCTCACCTCGGGCAACAAAAAACTTTATTGCGGCTACCACTAGCCATTACAAATATCAAGATTGTTGAAGTTTTGTAGCGGTTTAGAGAAAAAAGTGCTACAAATGTCGTTTATATTTGTAGCAGTTTTGTAAAACCGCTATAAGAAGGTGACCATTTTCATTCCGTAATGGTTTGTGTCCACATAACTGCTATAAAATAACTGCCACAATTGTCACGCCTGCTTCACGCTAGTTAGCAACACATTTATAGCAGTTTACGTGATATAACTGCTACAAATTAGTTGCTACAACTTATGACAAGAAATTGGTGTCAAATTTCTAGTGGTTTTTTTAAAACCGCTACAATAATGTTGGCTTACCAACGCGCCACTTGGCGTAAAGCTTACTACTACAAATTTGTAGCAATTCAAGTTAAAACCACTACAACTAATAATATTTGTAGCAGTTCAAACTAACCGCTACAAATGTACCTCTACGAAATGTCATTTTTTGTTGGCCATAAAAAAAAGTGTATTGATTAGTACACTCTTGATGAGAAAACTCTCTTGGCATGTGTAATTAACACAAAGTTTAGGAAAACAATTAGGTAAAATGACACATAGGTCCCAAGGACCAAACCAAACAACAAAAAAGTCTCTTTGAAATGTCAAAGATCAGAAAAGTCCCTAGGGACTTTTTTGAGATTATTTCCCAAAGTCAAATGACAAAGATGCCCACAAGAACTTAAAACACTCTACTATTTCTCTCTCTCGTTGATTCTGCTCTTCAACATCTTCCTTCCTCCGAGTCCCAACATCGGTGGTCGTTCGTCGCTCCTTCAAGTCCCAATGTTGGTGCGTTTGTTCATCACTCCTCCACTGCCCAAGCCTCCATTGTGATGTGGTAGAGGTAGAATAGCGAACTAATTTTTTTCCTATGTGTTCGTTGGCTAGATTGAGATTGAGGGTTAGTTAAAGGTTAGATCTTGGGCTCAATAGTGGACTAAGTGGTAGGAGGTAGATAAGTAATGCTAAGATTTTGCTAAAAATATGATCTTGATCATTAAAGTTGGGGTTTTACTATGGTTGGGTTATGTGAATGTTATAGTGCTCTATTTTTAGGGAAGGTTATAGAAGGAGTGCTATGTTTTAATTTTAAGTGGGATAGTTGAATGGAATAGTGATTGTTTGCTGTGAAAACGCTGATATGAAGAAGAAAAAAAGTGTTTTTAATTCGTACAGTTATAGTTGTTAATATGGTTGTTAAAGTTGTTAATACAGAACATGTACTCTGTTTTTGGGTAATATAATATAGGAAATGCTCTGTTTTTAGGCAAGGTAATAGAGGGATGGCTTTATTTTAAGGGGGAATGATTGAATGTGATTGTGGTTTCTTTGATTACAAAATGATGATATGATATTAAAAAAAGTATTGTTAAATTGTTGTTAGTATGTACATTTGTAGTTGTTAATATTGTTGTGGCAGTTGTTAATACGAAGTTCATGTTATAGATTGTCATGAAAGATGGGAACTAGTTCAAGGAAGGATCTATTATGTTTCTTTCATGTGGGGGGAAGTTTTTAAATGATGAAGAAGATAAAATGCAATATAACTCATACAGTTATAAATATGACTCATACACTTGTAAAATAAGGCAGAAGAAGTTGTTAAAAACCAATTCAGCTGTTGTGACAGGCCCTACGAGAATAACTCATGTAGTTGTAAAAGTTGAAGTTGTGCAACTTGTCATTTCAGTCAAGCATGAAATAGTTGTAAAGATGACTCATGATGTTGTTAAAACACACGTTAGAAGTTGTAAACAAAGCAACTTGCAGTCTTAAACTTGGAGATGTGAAAAAAGATGTCATTCACACATGAAAAATATGTTATAAAAATGACTCAAGATGTTGTAAAAACACACGTTAGAAGTTGTAAACTGAGCAACTTGCAGTGTTAAACTTGGAGATGTGAACAAAGGTAATTTCATTCACACACGAGAACTAGTTGTAAACATGACTTAATCAGTTGTGAACTGAGGAATTTTTAGTGCTGAACTTGGAGATGTGTAAAAAGGTAGTTTCATTCAAACATGAGAAAAAACATGCTTAACGAGTTGTAAACTAAGTAATTTGCAATGGTGAATAGTTATTAAAAAGACAGTTTCATTATGACCTGAAAAATATATTGTAAAAAATACTAAACATGTTGTAAACACAAACATAACCAGTTGTTAAACAAGGCACATGCAGTTGTCATATTTGAAGTTTTGGAAAATGTCATTTCATTTAGGCACAAAAAGAATGTGTAAAAAATCACTCAAGTAGTTGTTATAACACGCAATGACAGTTGTGAACACAGGGATTTGGCAAACTTAAAATTAACTCATTGCATAAAAACGTGTTGTGAAAATAAATGAAGTTATAAATGACTGATGAAGTAGTCAACTATAAAACGATTGATGAACTAAGGGTAACTTTGTCATTTAACTTTGGGAAATAATCACAGAAAAGTCTCTAAAGACTTTTTTTATCTTTGATTTTTCAAAAGGAATTTTTTGTTGTTTTGTTTGGTCTTTGGGACCTATATGTCATTTTCCCAAAAAATTATAAATTTGGAAAATAAAGTAGATTGAGATATTATATTAACAACTAAAACAAATATATTTACTAGCTCTTGTATTTAGGATACAAGTGAGTAAAAATTTATTAATTCTTACCCCATGTCTCATTAATCTATTAGCCAATAAAACCCAAAAAAAAAAAGGCCTCATCAGCAAATCATTTATTAATTAAGACGAGCGACATTAAACGCGAAATAAATGAGATTGTTAATTAAACACTCAATTTGTATATTAATTTTTTAATAAAATCCTTAATTATCATTCTCCGGTTTTTTTTTTAAAGAAGCTAACTATAAAAAAATTATAGTAAACGTTGTTTCTTAAAATTTCTTGGACAATTAATATTTAAATTTATATGTATAAAATTTTGTAAGAAATAAATATAGAATCATCTATAATAAATCATTTGTCGCTCAATTCATTATCTACCTCGTTAATGTTTAGGTTTTATAGGTAAGACTTCTTGGACTGTTTGGTCAGCTTATCAAATATTTTTATTAAAAAACAACTTATCAATTAATGATTGGTCTACTTTGAATTCTTAATAAATCCGTACAGCTTCTTGATGTGACCTCAAATTATTGTCTCCAAGTAGGGCCCTGGAAAAGAACTTCAAATGGTGAAAAGATAGAGAAGTGTTCTGGATTTACATAATTTCGTAGAGGTGCTAATATTCAAACTGTCTTTATTGAAATTAAAGAGAAAAGATCATATTGTCCTTATATTTTTTTTAACTAAAAAAATAATTACCCTCATCGGCCCGTCGCTGAAGCTCCGGTGGGAATATTTCCTCTGAATATTCCCTTGGTTGGGAAATATTTATTCTCAAGAACCCCTACTGCTTTGGTGGCACAAAAAGTGTCTTACCATTAAGCCACCAAAGCTCTTTAACATATATAAGGCAATAATATATATATATATATATATATATATATGTATATGTATATGTATGTATGTATGTATGTATGTATGTATGTATGTATGTATGTATGTATGTATGTATGTATGTATGTATTAATCTTTGATCTTTAATCAAGCTCACCAACAAGTTCAGATAAGGAATTGATAAATTAATATAAGAAATTCACAAATTCAAATAAAGAATTCGCAACTTTTTTTTTTCAACAAAAAAATCCACTTACTCTCTCATACCATTCACAAGCTCCGATAAGAAATTAACAAACTAAGATGAGAAATTCGCATGTTTAGATCAGGAATTCGCAAATTTTGTTTTATAAATAAAAAATTCACTTACTCTCTCTGATCATTTACAAGTTTAGATAAGGAATTTCCAAACTCAAATAAGGAATTGACAAATTAGGATAAGGAATTCACATGTTCAGATAAGGAATTCACAACTTTCGGTTTTTAAGTAAAAATTTCACTTACTCTCTTAACCTATTCACAAGTTTAAATAACGAATTCCCAAGCTCAAGGCAAATAGAGTGAGCTAATATTTGCTGCCTTGAGCGATTGAAAAGAAGAGAGGCAAATTGAAACACCTTTTTATCTATGAATTTAAAAAATGGGGAAAATTATAAATAAATACCATTTGAATTTATGAAACTCCAAAAAGCTTGTTAACACATGTAAATGATAGAAAGGTGGCAGGGGATCGAATTGAGATTTTCATGTGTTGGAGATTTTAATATAATGCCCCTTAATTTTTTAAATTAAAAAAAAGGAAAGGGCACCTCACTGGAGAACCACAGCCGGCCGGCCACAGAAGCTCTGGAGCTGGCCTAACGGCACCCTTCAGACAATGGAGCTCTGACGGCCAAAGCTATGGCACCAGCGAGGGGCTTTTTTTGGGTGGGGTTGATTTTTTTTAAAAAAAATGGAACCAAGGTAGAATCCCACCTCACCTTGGTTATGTATAATACAAATAAAGGCATAATAATATTGAATAAATGAGTAATTGCATTGACTAAAGGCGTAATAATATTGACTAAATGAGTAATAATATTCACTAGAGGTGTAAAGTCCCTTTCTTAAAATTCAATTATCCAAGCAATTAATCAAATCTTTAGATAATAAATAATACTATGGCATAAAAGAGAAAACTTACACCCACCGGTCCATCATAGTAGGAAAGATTGTAACTTATCTTTCATAAGTTAACTACAGAAGAAAAAGAGTGCAGCTAACAATTTGAAAATACTACCATGGTTATAAAGGATTTACTGCAAATATCTATCCATGATAAAAAATAATAAACTAGTTATTTAAAATTTATCATGAATAATTAAACCTTTCTAAGTAATTATATTGTACACTAAACCATTTCAAATCAACACATTCATAATGTCATTCTAATTAATAGTTGGGCATTAAGTTTCTTGAAATTCAGGATATAATATTCAACCATAAGCCTAAGGATAAACTCATTTTTTAATAATATTTTGTCACAAACATTTACAAGATGTCATAAGTCAACTATCCAATAGTCAAACATTCAAAATCTATCATAGATAATAGAATTCTTCTCTTCGTTTCTCAAACTAAACCATAATTAATTAACCCACTTTGGTCTTGGACTTCTCAAAGTTCAGAATATAATCATTCAATCACAAGCCTAATATCAAACTCAATTATGAAAATACTTGAACAATAATTTTCTCAAATATCCACTTAAGTTATTATCCATGATTGAGAACAGTATATTCCAAAACATAGTTTTACATCAAAGTATGTAACATTAGAGCCGAGAAATCAGGCCAAGCCCGTTGGGCCAGCCTATTTAGGCCCGAGCTTGTCAAGGGTCGGCTTGTGATTTAGGGCGAAAAAAAGGATGTGGGCCTAAAAGGGTCGGCCCTACAAGCCCGTTTAACTTTTTTTTTAAACTGGGCAGAGGGCAGCAAGCAGTGATCAAGGGGCAGAGTTAACCTAACTTAACCCTCAAATCAGAAACGCTCTCACACTTACTCATACCTCTTTTAAAGCTTCTCTTCTTTGATTTTCTTTTTTCCTTTTTTGTATGTGTACGCCAAAATCCAAATCATGTATTCTATTATTACTGACATTTGAATCTTGTAGACTTGCTTGATTATGGCTGTGGACTTGTTTGATTAGTTTTGGACATTAATTATGGTTTGGACTTAAGTCTTAGTGTTTGTGTTTTATTAAACTTGGATAATATTTATGTTTTAAATTAGTTTTGATGATATTTATGTTTTAAATTAGTTATTTTAATCTTTAGAAGAATAAGGAAAACAAACGTCATGGCAAAAAAAAGGAAACACTTAAACGGGTCAAAAGCCTGCGGGCCGACCCGCGGGCTTTACTTAAATGGGCCAAGCCTCTAAATTTTGGTCCTTTTTTAGACTCGGGCCTAAACGGGCTAGCCCGTTTTCCCACCTCTATGTAACATGAGCCCTATAGTGGCAATACGCAATAATTCACCAATAAATAAAAAGGAGAAGGCTTTATAAAGCTTATCACAATAATCAAGCCTCCAGACCCTTCCCCAATTGATTAGCAAAAGAACTATTTCCTGAAAAATATTAAATCGATAGGGTGAAATAAAAGCCTCAATAACCATCTATCAAACTCGTTACACATGCTAATAAGTGCTCGTGAAATACCAAGTGCGACAATTTATATAAGAAAGTATTAGAGATATAATTCATAAAATTCCATATCACACATTCCATTTCGCAAACTCCATATTACAAATTTCATATCACAAATTCTGTCTCATAATTTCTATACCACAATTTCCATATCACAAATCTCATATCACAATTCCCAAGTTTCATCCCATCAATCCAATCGAACTGCCTTATTTCCGCCAACTAAACCCACGGGCTAAGTTACTATCCATGTTACAGGCCACTCAAAAGTTCACCGAACATGTGATGAGGATTAGCCACAATCCATAGAGCACATGCCCAGACTATAGTTCTTTTCCTCTCATTGAACTAATGGGGTGTCGTAGCTCCTCAATAAGAATTTCTCAAGATTTTTACATTCATATCATCCTATTCTATTCATTCTCATATACATGCCATAATATCTCAATTCTTCTCTCTCTCTCTCTCTCTCTCTCTCTTAACAATTCAAATCACAAAGTTCCACAAGGTCGTTTATATCAAAATACTCATCAACATTGTGATATATTTCTCAATCTCAATAAAAATTTCAAAGGACTCATTGAAATATCTAATCAATATCAACCAAGGTAATTAAACCCGGACCGGTCAGTAAACCGGCCGGGGTACTAGGCCAAGGGGCAGTGGGTCATACTAAAGTCAAACCGGAGCTAAATCAGGACCAAACCAATGAGAGATTGAAGATTTTAGGCTTATTAATATGAAATTCTAAATAAAAAATTTTAAAAAAGTCATTTTTTAAAAAAACTAAAATAAAATTCTGGACCAGACCTACTGGTTGGCCGGTTTTTTGTCCAAACCGCCCAATCCAGTCCGAGTTCTATTACATTGATATCAACATACCATTTTCATTCTCATAATCATTTCATATAATACTTACAAATGACATACCAACACACATAATAAGTGGAAAGTGATTAACTTTCGTCAAAGCAAAGTTTACTACAAAAATCCAAGTTCCAAGCTCAACTACAATTCACAAATCAATCTATAACAATCAATTGGAACCAAAATTTAGTATTCAAATTAATTGAGTGGTTAACAAAAACAATTTAGAGACTTAAAGTCTCTCTAGAAGTCCCAACTATCATCTTTGACTATTTCACATCAACCAAATTATCAAACTTTATTTTCACTAACCACATTATCAATACCAACCCAAAATCTAACTCAAATCAAACTCTATTTCAAATATTTATATAATCTTCAAGTTGTTCACTTTAATACAAATCCCCAAACTTTGCAATGTACTACCATGAACCAATTTCTCTACCCAAATAATATTTCTATTATCCAATAATTTCATTTTACTCACTAAAATTATTGATAATAATTTTCTCCATTCACCCTTAAATTCTCAAAATTCGATCATTTTAAATTTTAGGAAAAATATCAATAAATAACTATTTCTCAAAATCATCATTCAAATCTTATTTCTTCTTTTCATTAATTTACTCTTACCTTTTAGAATCATGACTATGACTATCTTCTCAATTTCTTCAAAAACACCAAATTTTGAAACTTAAAGTTTCACATAACACTCCTAATATTTTTTCATAAACATGAAAACCAATATATTCAATATAATCATCCATATAAACTCCAATAAGCTAAAATAAATCATGAAATTTGAATATAAGAGTCCCAATATCATAAATCACAAAATTCCAAATGAGTAAACTCCTAATATTATTTAAATCTTATATAAACAAAATTTGGTGATGTTACAATAGACGTAATGGTATTGACTAAATAAGTAATGACATTAATTTAAGTCGTCATGGTATTAACCAAATGAGTAATTATATTCACTAGAGGCGTAATGGTATTGACCAAATGAGTAATGTCATTCACCTGAGGCGTAATAATATTAACTAAATGAGTAATGACATTAACTAGAGGTGTAATGGTATTAAATGAATAATGACATTAACTAAAGACGTAATGATATTGACTGAAGGCGTAATGGCATTAATTAAATGGGTAATAATATTCACTAAGGGTATAATGATGTTGATTAAATGAGTAATGACATTGACTAAATGCGAAATGGTATTCGACTATATGAGTAATAGAAATGATAAAAGGCGTAATGGTATTAACTAAATGAGTCATAGTATTAACTAAATAAGGAAAAATATTGACTAAAGGTGTAAATGTACTCAGTTAATGAGTAAATAACTTTAATCAACACCATTACTTATTTAGTCAATACAATTACGCCTTTAATGAATATTATTACTCAATTAGTGTTTGTTTGGGATCACGAAAGTGCTTATTCATGTAAATCGAGACAAAACTTCTCTCATATACTTACCTCATATAGCATAAATCACGATTGAAAAGCCGCTTTTAAAGGCTCCTATCAATATTCTAAACAAGTACTTAGTCAATATCATTACGCCTTTAGTCAATGACATTACTCATTTAGTCAATGAAATTACACATTTAGTCAATGCTATTACTCATTTTGTTAATACTATTATGAATTTAGTCATTTTTATTACTTATTTAATCAATATCATTACGCATTTATTTGCATTATACATATCTTTACTTGTGCATATATATATATATATATGAGAGGGGCTTTGGTGCCCCCAATGGCCACCATACCTCTTTGCAACCAAGGTGGGGTGCGTTCTTTTTTTTTTTTTATGGTTTATGCAATGGACCATTTTTGGCCTTCGGTGCACCCACCTTCCAGGTATCCGGCGTTAACCTGAAGGCCAACGCCGAATTTACTGATATGGGCCCCCGACAACCGACTAGTCCTGGCGCCCCTAATCTGATAGGCCCGACAAGAATTCACCTCTTTGAGGCGCCCCAGGGGAGAGAACTCCCAATGAAAATTCTTTACACCTTCCGTTTCCTAGGATCGAACCCAGGAACGGATTGGTGTGGCGCAAATGCCTACCCATCTGCGCCAACTTCCATTGGTAAGGTGGGGTGCGTTCTAATCCCACCCCTACTCCCTTGGTTTCACTTTTGTTTTCTTTAAAAAAAAATTATCATCACCCCCAAAAAACAAACAGCCCTCGACAGCCGAAGGGTGCCGGCCGGTCGGTGCTAGAGCTCCAATGGCTGGCCAGTGGTGGTGCTCCAGCAAAATGCCCTTTCTTTTCTTTTTTTTAATTTAAAAATTTAAGGGGCATTATGGTAAAATCTCTAACACTTGAAAATCACAATTTGATCCCCTGTCACCTCTCTTTCATTTACAAATGTTAACAAACTTTTTAGGTTTTAGTAATTGAAATGGTTTTTATAGATCGTTTTGTTTTAAAAATATTCTTAGTCTATAATATAATTCATTTAGAGAGTGATTAGTTACCATTTTCTATTGTTATCCTGACGTATTGGTAGTACATATTTAATGTCGAGAAAAAAAAATAAAGAGCTGAGACAAATTTGAAGAGTTACAAAGTTGAAAATCTTTTTAAATTTGAGGTAGATTGAACAAGTTAACAACTCTTTTTTAATTCCGTTGCCTTAATTAAAAGTGACTTATATTTTTAATCCCACGAACTACATTATTTTAATTTTTACAGCTAGTGTGGGTGTGTGAGGGGTTAAGAGGGTGGTATAATTGGTGAGAAAAAGGAGACAAGGTTGTCCGAAAAACAAACCTTAGGAATAAGAAGAGTTTGAGTTCCTATTTCCTACTTTACGCTTGTTTGATCTTTAAGGTAGAAGTTAAATAATTAATTCATATGTATTAAAAAATTTAAATTAGTCATTTATAAAAGAAATTATGGCAAGAAAATTTATAAAAAATGTATGTCGGTTCTAAAATATCACTTCTTTTACTCATTTATATAGGGAGCTATTTATATTGATTGCACATACACATTATATATAATTAATGGAGGGAGGTATAGGTTAGAAAAAATAATATAATATGAGAAATAAAATAGATTGATATCTTACTATGAGAACTAAAACAAGTTACTCATGAATTCCTAAACAGTTCATTTAGAACCCGAGACCAAGAGAGTAAAATATATTGTATTGAACACTCACTCCACCTTAGAAGTGACTTATTAAAAAAAAATCAAAAGGTTGAACAATTCATTTAAAACAAACTACTATGATTAACCAGTTTGTGAATAACTGATAATTAGTTAATGGATGGATTGTGAGATTGGACAACTTCCCGCAAGCATAAACTACTTCGTCTTCATTATAGATTGATTGCTTGTCTTTAAAAAATGGAGGCACAAAGTGTCATTTATTATTTAACAGAAATCATAGATCTCGAGTATCCAATTTTGATTTAGGTATCAATTTTTTTATTTTGAATTTAATATTTCTTATGATTAATTTTTTATATATACAATTAAAAATTTATTTTTATTCTATCTCGAGCTTCTTTCAAAATATTAAAAAAAATTAAATGTTTATAACATATCCAGATCACCCAGATTTAATCTTAATTATGGTCTAAGTTTTTGTTGCAACCATAACACCATGGTGCTACCATTCAGCAGCTTCACGTATATTCTTCAAGCATTTGTCATTTAGAAAAGTCATTATTGTTTTAATAAGATCATCTATATTTTTTTGGGTAAAGGTGCGTCCAGCATCATAATATATTTTTCAAGGTGCAATCAGCACCCTAAATTTATTTTTGGTTGCAATCAGCATCCTAAACTATTTTTGAAGGTGTAATCAGTACCCCTAATGTATTAAAAATGATGCAATTACACCCTTTCACAAACAGAATATTAACTCCGTTGACTAACACACCCTGCCTTTTCTCTTTCATCGATCTTAAACCTCAAACCTTAAGTTAATATTCTGTTAGTAAAGGGATGCAATTATTCTATTTTTAATACATTAGGGGTAAAATTGCACCCTTAAATACTAAAAGAATGGATGAGCATGTTGAAGATCGATGAAAGAGAAAAGAATAAAGTGTGTCAGCAAACAAAGTTAGTATTTTGTTAGTGAAGGGGTGCAATTACTCCATTTATAATACATTAGGGTGCTGATTGCACCTCCAAAAATATATTAAAGTTCTGATTGCACCTTTAAATACTTTAGGATGCTTATTACACTTTAAAAAATAGATCAGGGTGTTAGATGCACCTTTACTTTTTTCTTTTTCTTTTTTTATGAACATCTAGCTATATATACACACTCTGGTCTTGATAAAGGGAAACAAATAACTACTTCAACGAAAATGGTTATCTGTTTTTTAAAGGGCAACAAAATGAAAAATTATTTTCACATATGCGAACTCCTAAATTAATGTTTCAGTTTCTATATTATAATTTTTAATCACTACTCTCACTTTAATGAAGGGTATAATTAGAATAATGTAATTAATGCATCAACAGCATAAGTTCTTTTTCTCTTATAATTTAAAAAAATTATGATTAAAACAACAGCATAAGCTCCTAAATTGTAATTAATGCAACGACAACATAGACTAAAACAACTTTCCTAAAATTCTGATTAAAAAAACAACAAATTTCCTAAAATACTTTTAAATTGATGAGTATACGGAGTAATAAATCAAAATATTATGGCCACTGAACTATGTCTTGTGTCTCAAAATAATCCCTATAAAATTGAAATAATAAAAGTTTGAGAGCGTAATTTGCATGCACGCATAAAACTTTTCAAAGGAATGCATACGATTATTTACTTCGAACAAAAGAAAATACGATTATTCCCTTTTGTCCGTGTTATAAAACCATTTATTATCATTCTTAATATAAGATCATTTGTTTGAAGCGTTGATTTTTTTTTTCCCTTTGAAGTTATCTAAGTATCGTTTGCATTGGTACTAAACAAATTCTTGACTATTTAAATAAACAAAATTTTCAATTAATAAAATTCAATGGGAGTAATTTTAAAATTAAATTTTAAATGCATTAACAAATTAACAAAATTTAATTGAATTATTTAATCTATATAAATTTATTAATGCGTTCTTTTTTTTTACCAAACTATTAACGCATCCTTATAATAAATAAGTACTAGATGTCGATGAAGCATGAGATGTAGGTAGAAGTCAATCTTTCCAACTTTCCTATTGTATAAAAAATAGTAATTACTGCTTTATGTGTTTAATATAAAATCTAATTTTTTTTTTCAATTTGTATTATAAATTAAATCTTACTATATTAAGGAAGGGAGGAAGTAGAAAATAAAATTAGTAAATTTTTTTGTATCCAAACATTTCTGCACGTGAACACTTCACCACGATCCCTTGAATTTATCTTCTCTTTTTGTTTCTTTTATGGGGTGTGCGTGGCAATATATACGAATCACACTATTTAGATATTATATAGTATATTTCTCAGTTTAAAATAATTTCACTAAAAAAACCAGTGGATTTGTGGTGTGATTCGACGATTTCGTCATATAAAATAGATTATCATTAATTGATCAGGGACGAAATGCGGTCGCTAAATCAGTTCTAATTCGCTGTTATTTTTTACTGTTTGCTAACATTTCTTACATATTTTATTAGGCTTTATGTAATATTTTTTTTTATAGATGTTAATAAACTTTAAATACTAAAAAAATAGGGAAAACTAGTCTTCTGGTCCTTCAAGTTTTGATTCAGTTATGATTTAGTCCCTCAATTATAACTCGGTATAATTCAATCCCTAAACATTTAACTCAGATAGAATTAAGTGCCTAATCTTTTTTCATTCAATAAATTAATTCTTTCATACATATATAATGCATCTTGAGTCATCACCTAATTTACATTTTTTTTACTTTATATGTAAAAATGACTTTCTCAAAAAGAATTCAAGTGCAAATTGAACATATCAATATGCCATTATACATTTCACTGTCTACAAGACACAAACAATATAATTCATTCAAATTTAGTACAATACACAAGAAAATACGTACATGTAATTAACTTGAATAAAGAAGTGACGGTACTAAGTACTAACCATAGTTATGTGGCTTAAAAATTCAATTTACCTTGAACAAAGTGAATTTTTAAATCTTGCAAGGCAAAACAAATTAATTGAGAAAGCTACTTTCACTTGAATTCAATCAATAGTACTTCATTAATATGAGCTAATTGCATATAGCTAGGGATGAATATTTGGTTATTCATTTCGGTTAAGTTCATTAATAAAAATGCATATCGTTTTGACATCTAATCGAAATCAAATGCAATATATTAATCGAACCAACTACCTAGACCAAACCAGAAAATCAAAAATAAATTTGGTTTAATTAATTCAGTGTTCGATTATAGTTTGATTTTGCTCATCCCCAATTACAAGTATTATAGTTTGTATTTTTATTTTTATTTTTTTTGGGGGTTGGGTAGGTCCACAGTGTGGTCTTCGTTATATTTCCATTCATATCATCGTTGCCTTATAACTTAGGGGCCCTCTCACCCTTTAGGCCCACTTTTGGTCTTCATCCCTACTCATAATTTCATATCTTAAATGGATAAAAATTAGGGGGTGAGTTTTAACCAAGTTAAGAGTTAAAAGACTGCGTCTTTTTGTGTCAGAGTTGAGAAAATAATATAATCGCTCGATTTAAAACTTAAAAAACCAAAAGATTATCCGTTTTTTTCCTGACATTTTATTCTTTTTAAATGAATTAGGGTAAAGTAGTCTTTTCACATTTAGAATTAATTTAATCTAGGTTCTATGAAACTTCAATACAATTTATTGATTTCAAGATATCTGTTTATATTATTTCTCTTCTTTAAGATCTATGTCTTATTCCCAAAACAAAAAAGGGGTGTCATATTCATAAAAATTTTTCAGTTATTACCGGGAAAAGAATAGGTAATTTATAAGTGATTTACATTTATTTAGAGATGTTGTTATTGGTTCCCATTATCTGTGTGTATATATTTATATCATACTCATGAAAACAACCTCTTCAATTAAGAGGTAAAATTGTGCACATCTATTCCTTTCTAAACTCAATCTGATGGAAACATTGTGCACTGAACCGCCTTAAATATATTTCTATTATACTCTCATAATGCATGATGGGACACATCGCCCAAACAATATTTGAACATATGTATGTAGTGTTCATTTTAATGGATTACTGTCAACTAAAACAAATTAAAAACTCACACCTTTGTCAATTAATGATAATTAGCCATATTTATAATCTATAAAAATATAAAATTTAGAAAAAAAATACAATGATGTAAATCAAGAATAATAGTGCAACTCTTCTGAACTTTCGTGCAATTGTTTTTTTATTTTATCAAGCGTTTCCCATTTTGAGACTAGGAGCACAATAGGATTTTACATCTTTTAATAAATGCCTCCACTAGCTCCGGGCTTATATTTTCTTCTTCATGGGATTGATGTCACTTACAACCTCAACTAACTAACGGTGTGTTCATTCGTGCAATCTTTTTTCGGGAAATGTTCCTCCATTGTTGCCGCCTCTAAAAACTCATGAACTTCATCTGCCACCCAACTCAACGACTTCTCAGTCAGCTCCGCCACCGTTTTTCGGCCATATGGTGTTGAAATAACGTTGCCAAAATATGACCTTAAAAGTGATAATACTTTCTCTTTGCTGAGTCTTTTTCTTCCATCAACCACAATTCCCATTTTGGCAATGACCCTTTTGTCCTCGGCACTAGCAGCAACCATCTTCCACAAGAATGCAGAGAAAGACTCAAGCTTGGTTCGCTTCCTCTTCACTCCATTGTTGATGACATCGTTGGAGTTTGCAAGTGATTGAATGCTATCAAGTTGATCAGCAGTGATGTAGTAGATCCGACAAATGAGAGGGTCGGATCCGGGTGTAGGTTTCTTTGGTGGAGGTAGGTTAGAGAAGGGAACGGACATGTAGTGTATGGAAGGGTGGATGCAACAGGGACGCCGTGGGCCGAGCAGAGATCGCCGGAAACATGGTTGCGATGGAAGAGGATCAGTTGTGGGCCTGATGGGCTGGGCCATTTGGGCCCAATAAACAAGGAACATGTGGGCTGAGTAGGCATCGGCAATCCGATGATCGAAAGTGCATGCTACCCCTAAACCCCCACAATTGAGAAATATTGCCTGCACGATCATTTATGAAATGACTTAATTGTTCGAAGTGAAATTATTTATCACTGCATTAGTGTTGTCATTTAATAAGTGAAAAATATTACTCTATACTTGTTAAGTGTTGTTATCATCGACATTCTGCAAGAAGTTTTAGTGAAATTAGTTGTAACTGTTTTTATTATTGTTGCCGCCATTTGATAAATTAAATTTTTGGCTTGATATTTCTTTTTTTAGAAAATTTTAAATTAAGCGTATTTAAGTAATTTCATTACAAAACTTAATTTCACAATAGTCAATAGTGACTTTATAGTGATTAGGACATTTCAAGATTTTGAGTTGAAATTTAAAGATTTGAGGTGTATTTTTGTACTTTTCTTAAAATAAAATTTATAATAGTTTACTTGTATGCGTGTGCTATATGGAATTTTTTATCTTATTTCTAATGGAGAAAAATGGAAATAAAACGACATAACCTGAACAGCAAGGACGCCATGTTTCTTGCTAGGTACAAGCTTGCCTTCAATGGAATCATCAGGGTCGTGCAAGTCAAGGCTCTTGAGCTCAACATCAGCCACTGCCTCCACAAAATCAACCCCCCGGTTGTTGCAGAGAAGCTCTGGTTCTCCGTCAGAGTTAACGGCCAAATCTCCGGCAAAGGCGTAGAAGGAGACCAGGGCCTCAGACAAGCTCTTCCTAAGAGCTGCCAACACGACGGAGGTGGCCATGGGTGGCTTATCATAGCAAAAGAAGACGCCGACATCAACTGGTGGGAGAAGGAGGTCGAGTTTGGAGAGTGGAAGCCAATGCTTTTGTAATGGCAACATTGCAGCCACCACCTCTCTCCGAAGGCTTTATGGCTTTGAATTGAAGTGGTTCAAGTTTCATGGATTTATATAGGCACTTCACCATAGAGAGGGGAGAGGAGTAAAATTGAGCTATGAATGATACATGTTTATGTGGTTGAGGCTAAAAAAGGAAAAGGAAAGAGGAAATTGAAAACATTACTGCTACATGCCTTTTAATGTGATGCTAACAAATTTCAGGCCATGCATTTATTGTGTTATGTTCTTTAGAATTAATTGAAAATAAAACCAGAATTCTTTACTATGTGCCATGCATTAATTAACGTGTCCTTTGAGAAGATTGAGGCCAGGACCGGTGGGAATGTCCTCCATTCATTTTCTCATGTGTCGCATACACCATCACGGCCTCCTCTCCTTTAGGTCTGTTTCGTACGTTTGAGGGAAATGGAGGAGAGCAGAGGTGAGAATCGACTGCCCCTTCACAAACTCACAGGCTCAAAAGAGACCAGTGCATGTTTGGGTAACTGCGAAATCGTGCTTTTTGAAGTCATTTTCTGCAAGCTGAGAGAAACTCTTTTCATATATTTATTTCGTAAACCGTAATAGCTATTCTCTAAAAACTAATCCAAACATGCAAATTTAAAAAGTTTGTCTACTTTAAGCACCTCTAAAATTGAAGTATGTCCCTCAAACTCACAGGCTATGATATTTAGGCCCTCTAAAATATTTTCAATATTTTTTAAGAAAAATCACACCAAGGTTCCAGAAGGGAAATAATATTATAAAAAATCTCATAACTTGTCAATGATGGCTTTTTAATTTGTCATTGAGAAGTTATGATATGACTTTTCTAATATTATTTTTCTTGGTTGAGACTTGGTGTGATTTTCACTATTTTTTACTTATTTTTAAATAAAAATAAATAAATTAAAATATCTCATAAGATTTTTAATTCAAATAATTAATATCAAAAAAAAATTTTTAAATTAATATCAACAAACTAAAATATCAAAATAAGTCCAAATGTAAAAAACTAAATCAAATTAAATGTTATCCTGACCCCCAGTAGAAGAATGATCCATGATAGCATGACTATCTTAATATTTTTGCGTGATGTTTGATCATGTAATTTATAAAAATGGATTAAAACAATTTTATATAAATATTAGATAAAAAATTGCATAAATATCATTATCCAAATGGTTTAAGAGCCTGATTACTTTAAAGCCGTGTTATTTTTAAAGCCCAATCCTCAATTTAAATGGGCCCATTTTTCCAGCTCCATGGGAGGGGAGGAAAGGATCATTTTAATAAGTTTAATTTTAAAAAATTAGAGAAATGTAGTTATAAAATTTTAATAAAGAGAATATGTTAGATAAAATAATAAAAAAATTAATTAAAATGCTCTAGTTCTCTAATTTTATTTTAAAAATTGAACTCTTATAAATTCTCTCCTACATTCCCTGATCGTGCCAAACAAATACGTATACAAAAATGAATTCTACCCAACTTGACTTTTGATATGCTTTTATAAAAAATATGTTACCTAAATGTATTTAGGCGTTATATTAAAAAATCAATTTTAAAAGATTTAAATGTAAAAAAATTCAAAAGATAAAAAAAGTTAATTCAACTTTAAAATGACTTATGAAATAGAGGGCTCATTTGTTTATGACTTTTTTCCACTATATCAAACATACATTTTGTTTTTCATCTAACTAACTTTTTTAATCCCAACTAGCTTCTAACTTTTTTTATCCCAACTAGCTTTTGAACCATCCTAATGCAACGCCAAATATGCACCAATCATTGATTTTTTTTCACCTTCCTTTTGCCTTTATTTCGTCCATTTCTTTGCTCTCATTCTTGCATATCACCTCTCTCTAATTCTCTCTTTCTTCTCAACCCCTCTTCCTTCTTTTTTTTTTTTTTGATACATAATTTTTAGGAAGGGGTTCAGGCTTAACCCAATCCAAGGGCAGGGCCCCTAACTCATGATCCATTGAAGGCTTGTCCCTGTGGGCTCTTGGTTGGCAAGCCGTCTAATCCACACAAGTAGGTAGGGGACTTTCACCTCTATTTTTTCACCCCAACTTCACTTAGCTGTGGAGATGCCTCCCCAAGCGCCGCAACTGGAGGCGTAACTAAATGCCACTCCTAGGAATCGAACTCATGTCAAGGGGGTCACCCAGGCACTTATTGTCCGCTCCCCTCACCAACTGAACCCACGGACGATGGGTTCCTTCTTTTTCCTTTCGTACTTACTCTTCTTTCTGCCTATAATTGTATGCCACGTCATCATATTGCGTCCAATTGTACTCCCTCATTTCTTTTTATAAGATACCAATAACTCGTAAACCAAAAAAGTAGTTAAATTTGATTAAAAATAATAAATATATAAAAAATATAACCCATTAACGAAAAACAACTTCTGACGTGTGGAAGAGAAAATATATGGAAAAAGTGATGAGAGAGAACAAGTGCAAAAAAGAGAAGAGATAAAACACATAATTAATTGGGATTTTTTTATTTTTTGCCAAATAATTGGGAATTGGTTTCTCTCCAATACCGTTCCATCATTTCCCCTCCTTTATCCTCTTTTTCCTATCTCCATCATTGGATTAGAATTTTAATGGTCTAGATTTAATATCTTATAAAAATATTATTATAATTTTACTTAAAAATACAAAAAAAATTAAAGTTGTATCTCATTTTAAATATTTTTAGTTTGTATACTCAACCAATATTCAATTTTAGTAGGAAATAATTTGATCTGTGAAGGGGCTGATTAAAAAAAAAAGTAGTAATAATATGAATTTGGATTATATATATTTTAAATGTGAAGCCGAGCCGAATATACTTCTTATTGTATTAAGTCTTTTTTGTTTTTGGGCCCAGTACTCTATTAGGTCACCGAAACATGAGAACACCATATACCAAATACTTGTTATTTTTTTATGTATTCATGTGCTTTGTTGTGAGTGATTAGATTTCTCTATACTCAAGCAAGTAATTTTTGTTTGTTTCTTATTGCAGTTTTACTCTTCTTTTTTTTTTTTGGATAAAAAATAAAACTTCATTAATTCATATTTTAAAAAAGAAGAATCGTAAAACTCTGGAAAGTATTGAAATGAAGTTAAATTATATTATCTTGTAAAAAATATTGAATCTTCAAATTTCGAATATCCTCTTACAGAGTTCAATGTAATCATATGTAAATATTGCTCATAGATATGGTTAGTCTCTTATGTTTGCATCAAATTTTATTTTAGTCCCTTATATTTAGAAAGTACACTTTTAGTCATTTAATATTAATGTTGTTAATCTTATTTAACAGGAAATGCTCACTAAGCAATTTTAAATGATAACTGTACAAGTAAACGATGACAAAGCATGCTTATACGTTAATCTATTAATAAATTAATATCTTAAAACGTAAAAAATTGAAAAACATTTAATCCTCTACCAATTGTCCTGAGGTTTCTCGGCAACAATTGATCAATCCCTAACTCATCATTCGGAAACGAACATCTTCTCCACCAAAACAACCAGTCCCATGAATGAAATCTTGCAAGCCTTTGTCCCTCCTCTTCTCCCCTTTTTTTCTTCCTTTTATTTCTTTTCGGAACATTTGGCTATTGCATCTTAATTCTCACCGTCATCATGCTTCACAATTCAAGATGCTCACACATTATATAGCTTCGTTTAGATTGGCGTTAGAAGAGCTTATAAGTGTTTTTTATGTAAATCGAAATAAAACTCCTCTCACATACTTATTTCGTATATCGTAACTCACAATTGAAAAGTTGTTTTTAAAGGCTCCAATCGTTATTTCAAACACACACTTATCGATTTATTGTACCATTATTGTGCTTCTCAAAATCTGGGGTCCGCTAGAGATTATTTTATATTTGTTGCGTTCTGATGCCATGAAGAATCGTTCAATAGCCGCTTAGCCTTGATTGTTGTTATTCACCCCAAAAAAAAAACATACGATGGGTTTGGAGAAGGATATGCATTGTCAAAGATGCTACGTTTAACCTGTGACATTGTTAATAATTATGGAGTTAATTTATTTGCTCTTTTGGAGCCTAGACAGGATGGCACAAAGGCTAATTTATTGGCAAGGAAGCTTGGATGGCCTAATATGCACATCATTGAAGCACGAGGATTTAGTGGTGGCATTTGGCTTTTTTGGGATTCTGGCTGTAATTTTTCAGTTATCTCTTCTGGTGATCAATTTGTGCATGGAATGTTTAATGCAGGAAATGATAATGAATGGTCCCTCACTGTGGTTTATGGTAATCCTAATATTATCTCGAGATGAATGCTGTGGTCTTCATTAGGAGATATTCGTCAGCTTGTTCGTGGGGGTTGGTTGGTAATTGGTGATTTTAATGCTGTATCATGTCCTGAGGATAGATGAAGTATGAAAGTTCAGGAAAGCAATGGAGTAGACAGATTCTTCAAAGAGTGGATTGCTGAGACTGATTTGATTGATATCGGTTTCAGTGGCCCTAAATTTACTTGGGGGAATTCGTCTAGTCAGAGTAGGATTGATAGAGCATTGGTGGATGCTAGTTGGAATGTTCAATTTCCTAATGCATCGGTTATTCATTTACCCAAATATAAATCAGATCATTGTCCTATTTTGGTAAATACAGATAAGTTGGTGCATGTTGGGAATAATCAGAGGCCTTTTTGTTTTTTCGCTCCCTGGGTTATGCATGATAACTTCTCAGGTTTTGTTAAGGATCAATGGAATGTGAAAGACGATTGGTGTGGATCTCTAGAGGTTTTTACTGAGCAGCTGAGAAATTGGAACAAAAGCGTGTTTGGAAATTTGAAGTATATGAAGAATAAGCTATACAGACGTCTTGATGGGATTAATAACAAAATTGCTATAGATGGACCGTCAGTGGTTTTGGAGAATTTGCATCATCAATTGTGGAAGGAACTTGAAAAAATTTTGTCACAAGAGGAAGTTATGTGGCTCCAATATTCTCGTTCTACTTGGTATGTTCAGGGTGACCAGAACACTAGATATTTTCACTCAAAGGCTAATGCTCGTAGAAGATGGAATCGAATATTAGCTATTAAATGTGATTCGGGGGAATGGTTGTATGATGAGAAGGAAATACGAGATATTGGTAGTAAATATTTTGAAGAATTATATACAGACACTAGCATGTATCAGGGGACCTTGGTATTTAGGTGTACCTTCCCTGAGATTGATTCAACGAATAGATGTGCTTTGGGAAAACAGGTTGATGATATAGAGATTAAACGTGCTTTATTCAATATGGGTTCTCTTAAAGCTCCAGGACCGGACGGATTCAATCCTCTTTTTTATCAGAGCCAATGGGATACGGTTGGTCTTTCGGTGATATCTTTGGTTAAATGGGTATTCTCTTACCCTCAATGGGTCCAGTATATTAATGATACTTTAATTGTGCTTATTCCTAAAATTGATCATCCTCAATCTTTCCGAGATTTTCGCCCAATAAGTCTCTGTAATGTAGTGTATAAGATTGTTACAAAGATTATTTCTATCAGGCTTAAAGCTATTATGCCATTGGTTGTGGCCCCAAACTAATGTAGCTTTGTGAAGGGGCGCCAAAGTACTGATAATGTTATTCTAGTGCAGGAAATAATCCATTCTATGTGAAACATGAAGAAGCAGGGATTCATGGCAATAAAGATTGACTTGGAAAAAGCGTACGATCGAGTCAAATAGAGTTTTCTCTTTGATTGCTTAAATGAGCTTAACATTCCTAAGTATCTTTGTGATGTGATCAAGGCTTGTGTTTCTACACCATAAATGAAACTACTTTGGAATGGGTGTACTGCAAATGCTTTCCATCCTTCTAGAGGAGTTTGTCAAAGCGATCCTATCTCTCCGTATCTCTTTGTCATTATGTTGGAGAGGTTAGGACACTTAATACAAACTGCTGTACAAGATGGAGATTGGAAACCATTTAGGTTGTCAAGACAAGGTACGGCTATCTCTCATGTTTTTTTCGCTGATGATCTTATTTTATTTACAGAAGCAGGTATGGATCAAGTTGGAGTGGTGAAAGCTTTACTGGATGATTTTTGTGAGATATCCGGACAGAAAATAAATGCGAAAAAATCACGGATTTACTTCTTAAATAATGTGGGACGCACAAGAAGTCAAGAGATTAGTGAGTTCTTAAATTTTTCCCAGTCGTCTAATCTGGGAAAATATTTAGGAATGCCTGTTTTACATGAGCGTAGTAACAAGTCTACATACAGGTTTATTCTTAACAAGATCGATACTTGACTAGCAAGCTGGAAGCCAAACTTGCTATCTATGGCGGCAAGACATACCCTTGTATCGTCCGTGATGTCAGCTATGCCATCCTATGCCATGCAGTCTGTGCCTCTACCTCTAGGTATCTGTGATGAGATGGACAGGAAGTGCAAAAATTTTCTTTGGGGAAGTACATCCACAAATCGTAAACCTCATATGGTAGCTTGGAGTCGGGTTTGTTCCTTGAAAAAGGATGGTGGATTGGGATTGAGACAGGCAAGGATTCAAAATCAGGCTTACATGACTAAACTAGGATGGAATTTAGTTCACAAACGCGATGCATTGTGGGTTCGTTTCTTTCGAGAAAAGTACAAGACAGGTATTGATGTGGTGCCGATTGTGGAAAAAAGAAGACACGAATCGAGCACATTGAAGGGGATTAGACAAAATTGGGAAAGTGTAAGTGAGAGCATTTTATGGAGGATTACTGATGGAGCCTTGGTGTCCTTTTGGCAAGATATATGGATTCCCCATTTGGATAGATTGAAAAGCTTGGTAACTCAACAATTATCAAGTGATATCCGAAAATGGAAGGTAGCAGACTGTATTACTCCATCAGGTCAATGGGATCTGAATAAGTTTGCACATTTATTACCGAAAGAGGTTGTGTTAGCAATTCTAAAAGTGAATATTAACGATAATGCTGGTGCTGATATTCCAGGTTGGCGTTGGACAGATAATGGTAAATTTGTTCTAAAAGAGGCATACATTAGATTAGCGGGCCAAGGAGATAATCAAAATGGGTTCCGATGGAGGCTCATATGGAAACTAAAGTTTCCTCAACGTTACAAACTGTTCATGTGGTTATGTGCCCACGGTCGTTTAATGACAAATTTGATCAGAACTCAGCGGAAAATCCATACAAATGAGATGTGCCCCTGTTGTCAAGATGAGACAGAATCTATTTTGCATGCTCTTAGAGATTGTGCTGTGGTAAAAGAACTCTGGAGTGAGATGCTGCCTAGTCAATGGTATCAAAAAAATTTTGACTTTACGGATAGAAACATTTGGTTAACATGGTGCTTAAGTCGTCGTGATAAGGTGTTTGGTTATGAATTTCGCTATTGGTTTTCTGTTTTATGTAGACACATTTGGTTGGCAACGAACGAACGTATTTTCAACAATAAACAATGGAGTAAACAACAGTTATTTGCATGTACTAGTTCAGTGCTGTCTTGGGGTGTCTTCAGTCCCGTGCAACCTAAATCTTATAGCACACCGAGTATGTTTTGGCGACCTCCAACCGCTGGGGCGGTTAAGATTAACACAAATGGTTTCAGGAATGAAGCATCGGGAAGCTGTACATGTGGTGGAGTGATACGGGATGACCAAGGACGATTTGTTTGAGGATTTATGTTTTGAATTGGAAAAGGGTCTGTGATCACAACAGAGGCCTGGGGAATCCTGTGGGGTTTAAAGTTGGCTTGGGATGGAGGATTTAGGAATGTTCTTGTTGAAAGTGATTGCAGCAAAGTATTGGAGCTTATTAAAGGAGCGGTCTCTGATGAACATCCAGATGGTACAGTAATTTTGGAGATTCAATCGATGCTGGAACGTGAGTGGGAAGTGGAGCTGCTACAATGTGGTCGAGACGCGAATAGAGTGGCTGCTTGCTTCGCAAGGATAGCATGGGATATGGCGGTTGATTTTCTTGTTCTTCACAGAGAACCTGATGAAGTGAAACAATTGCTTTTAGCTGATGTTGTGAACTAGAATTTTTGTACTGATTTAGTAGGGTAGTGCCCTTTCGGGCTGTGTGTTTATTTCTTTTACTATCAAAAAAAAAAGACGCTGGTTTTTGTCTTCTTGCCGGATTTATTTTTATTTTAAAATATAAACATATTAAATTTAAGAATTAAAAATGTAAGTACACTCATTGTTTAAAACTGTTAAATCAGCATTGTCCGTTGAACAAAACGAACAACGTTAATATTAAAAAACTAAAAGTGTACTTTATAAACATAAGAGATTAAAATGAAACCTAAATATAAATATAAAGGATCAAATGTATCCTTTATCCTTTATATATATATATATAAGAGAATAATTAATTATTAACATAAGTACGTGATCTAAAAGTAAAATAAAATATGTTAGATATATTTTTGCTGCAATAATTCATCTAAACAGGTAAAGTTGGCGCCCACACTCCCGACAAGGAATGACCCTGAAGCTAACTCGCTAATTGAATTTAATTCATAATATAGTACAGTTCAATTACTCCCTCCAATGGTTATAAAACCATATATCCATGATATCATTCTAATCAAGGGACCAGTACTTTTGATAAAATTTCATGTAGAAACCCTTCCTGGAGCACTACCTTTGGAAGTCTAAATACAGCTTCTTGTTTTTTCTTTTTTTTCCTTTTTCGGACTAGGCCTTGGCAAATTTAGGTCATCTCATTAAATATCGATGTCCTTTTCTTTTCTTATTTTTTTTATATTCCTTTTTTTAAAATGGGAATATTATGGACCCAAATATTCAATAACACTTTACTCAAAACACACTGAACATTCGACGTCAAATATATCGAAGATTAAGGTAATCCCAAGTTAAGGGCTTAAAAACATTTGCAGCCTCACACTCTACCTTCTTCAACTGTTCCTTCCGTACATGCATGTACACTACCCAGTCACCGTTCACCGCCGGGCTCGGCATCGGCATCACATAGCCGGCGTCTCCGCCCCATGGAAAATGGTACGACCCGAACACCGGCCTCCCCCACCCAAAATCCACCTTTGCTTCTACAAACCTCAGCCCCGACGACACCACAATAGGCGGTCCATCATCTTCTTCTCCTTCTCTGCCGCCACAATATATCCTTGCCAACCCAGCACCAGGGCGGTGTGCCTCTACCCAATCTATAAGGCTGAGGAAATGTTCCTCCGTTGTTGCCGCCTCTAAAAACTCATGAACTTCATCTGCCACCCAACTCAACGACTTCTCAGTCAGCTCCGCCACCGTTTTTCCGCCGTATGGTATTGAAATAACGTTGCCAAAATATGACCTTAAAAGTGATGCTTTCTCTTTGCTGAGTCTTTTTCTTCCATCAACCACAATTCCCATTTTGGCAATGACCCTTTTGTCCTCGGCACTAGCTGCAACCATCTTCCACAAGAATGCGCTGAAAGACTCAAGCTTGGTTCGCTTCTTCGTCACTCCATTATTGATGACAGCATTTGAGTTTGCAAGTGATTGCATGTGGTCGAGTTGGTCCTCGGTGATGTAGTAGATCCGACTAATGAGAGGACCGGATTCGGATTCCGATTCGGATCCAGGTGTATGTTTCTTCGGTGGAGGTAGGTCAGAGAAGGGAACGTACATGTCGTGGATCGAAGGGTGGACGCAACAGGGACGCCGTGGGCTGAGCAGAGACCGTTGGAGACATGGTTGTGATGGAAGAGGGTCGGTTGTGGGCCTGGTGGGCTGAGCCAGTTGGGCCCAATTTACAAGGAACATGTTGGCTGAGTAGGCATCGGCGATCCGATGATCGAAAGTGCATGCCACCACTAAACCACCACACTTGAAAAATGTTGCCTGCATGATCATTTTTGAGATGACTTAATTGTTCTAAGTGAAATTATTTGTCACTGCATTAGTGTCGTCATTTAATAAGTGAAAAATATTACTCTCTACTTGCTAAGTGTTGTTATCATTGACATTCTGTAAGAAAGTTTTGTAACTCTCTTAATTATTGCAGCCGTATAAGTTAAAATTTTGGCCTGATATTTCTTTTCTTTTTTTTTTTTGAATTTTAAATTAAGGGCATTTAAGTAATTTCATTACAAAACTTAATTTCACAATAGTCAATAGTGACTTTATAGTGGTTAGGACATTTCAAGATTTTGGGTTGAAATTTAAAGATGGGAAAATACCAAATAAATATCATTTTTGAACTTGGAAAATCTTAAAATGTCTGTTAACATATGGAAATGACAAACAGGTTTCTATGGACTATTCTCAAATTTTGAAATGTTGTATTTTTACCAAAATAACTCTCAAGTTTTTTTTAAAAAGAAAAAAGAAAAAACCTTTGTTGACGTTGGAGCTCCGACACCGGCCGCCAAAACTCCAGTGACAACTTGAGTAATGGGATTGACTGCTTTAGTATATGAATTGACTACTTGAGCTCCATAAACCCTCTCTATCTTCGTTAACAAGTTGAATACAGTCAATGACAATTTGAGTATAGCAATTGACAAATTACACTCTTGAGGTTATTAATAGCTACATTCAAATTGTTATTGTCTTTATTCAACTTGACAAATTGCGCTCTCAAGGGTTTCTTTCTTTTTTAGAAAAAAATTGAGGAGCATTTTGATAAAATCATAACATTCCAAAATCTCAAATTAGTTCCATAAGACCTATTTATCCTTTTCATGTGTTAACAAACTTTTTAGGATTTTACAAGTTATAATGGTATTTATTTGGAATTATACCTTTAAAGATTTGAGGTGTATTTTTGTTTTTTTCTTAAAATAAAATTTATAACATTTTACTTGTATGTGCGTGCTATATGTAATTTTTTATCTTATTTCTAATGGAGAAAAATAGAAATAAAAGGACATAACCTGAACAGCAAGGACGCCATGTTTCTTGTTAGGTACAAGCTTGCCTTCAATGGAATCATCAGGGTTGTACAAGTCAAGGCACTTGAGCTCAACGTCAGCCACTGCCTCCACAAAATCAACCCCCCGGTTGTTGCAGAGAAGCTCTGGTTCTCCGTCAGAGTTAACCGCCAATTCTCCGGCAAAGGCGTGGAAGGAGACCAGGGCCTCAGACAAGCTCTTCCTAAGAGCTGCCACCACGACGGAGGTGGCCATGGGTGGCTTATCATAGCAAAAGAAGACGCCGACATCAACTGGTGGGAGAAGGAGGTCGAGGTTGGAGAGTGGAAGCCAATGCTTTTGTAATGGCAACATTGCAGCTACCACATCTTGCTTCGTTACCGTCACTATGAAGTTCTTCTCTTTCCTAGAAGCTTCTTCTGTGCTACCCATTATTCAGGTTTATTATGATATAACTAAGTTTCTCTCCGAAGGCTTTATGGCTTTGAATTGAAGTGGTTCAAGTTTCATGGATTTATATAGGCACTTCACCATAGAGAGGGAGAGGAGTGACATTGTGTTGTGAATTGAAGGAATAACTGAAATAGATATTGAGTAGAAACACGTACCGGGTCGAGTCGGATCCAGGTTTGAGAACCCACACAAGTATTAGACTACAAGAATTTAATATGGAAATGCACAGCAATGCACCAGAACAAATAAGATGGTAGATAAGAGGGGATTGCCAGAAAGCTCAATGGCAGGGATGATTTACAATGGTAGAGGCACATCCTATTTATAGTGATCAAAGTGACCACTAATTAGCAAGTGTGTGCACCATTTCTTGCTCCTCAAGACAGCAATTGAATTTGATTGATTCTCAATCAATTTCTTAATCATGGCAATTTGTTCCTTAATTCACAATCCCACAATTGATTACCGATTTATTTACCAAATCACAATTAATGCTAATTGATTCATTATTTGATAAGGCCACTTATGTCCTTAATCAAATAGTCCAGCCCATCAAGGTCGGACTTGGACTCAAAGTCCAACATCTCCCACTCACACTTGATGGGCCACTCATCGTGCGACTACATCTTCTTCTTGTTTCATACTTTGTGTCTGCCGTGACCGCTTGAGCACAACATGTTTAGAACCTTTGGTGCTTGTGATACTAGAAATCCTTGATATCGGATCAGCATCCAAGGACACCCTTTGTGAACCTGTAAATTGTTGTCTCATATGCCCTAGGTCTGTCCATATACTCAACTCATGGTATATCTGATCCCTCTCGAGTCATAGTTTCTCTTGTTTTTGATTTTGACCCAGATTGCCTATTATGCGGGTGGTATCCACATTTACTGGTTTTTCTTATAACCTGTAAGGGACATGTCACAGATGCCACCGCAAAAAGTGTACTTCAAGATAGACCTTCCTTTTTGACTAAAAACATCGATCTTTCCCAACTTGGTCACTTTCCTAGCTTTTAGCTGTCTGATCGAATCGTGTGTGATCATGAAGCTTCGGCTAAAGTAGCTAGCCCAAGTCTGGCTTTCAGGATGCCTGCCTAAGTCCTGAGGGCATCGTGGAGGGATTTTTCCTTCCTGGGATTCACGCCGTAGTGAACCAGGGATCTTTCACCTACGTCCCATATTGC
Organism: Inga leiocalycina; assembly: GCA_963242795.1. Classification (NCBI taxonomy): domain Eukaryota; kingdom Viridiplantae; phylum Streptophyta; class Magnoliopsida; order Fabales; family Fabaceae; genus Inga; species Inga leiocalycina. The sequence goes on from OY725325.1 coordinate 64,222,493, forward strand.
AGTCATTCTCTTAAGCACATGCATTATGAATTACATGCTACAATGATTTTGCAATGGTGTACGCCGATTTTATCTTTATCTTTCAACGTATAGACTTTAGTTCAAAAGCACTCAGCATTGGAACCAGAACTTCCTTTTTACAATCATTCCCTTTTGGAACCTCATTTGTAAAAGAGAGTCCTTTGCCTGGCTACAGGTCTGATGATACATCCTTTGTAACTATGCCTCGATCCATGACGTATGTATATACATGCAGATCTCATCTCAGTTCAACTGAGGCGACTCAAGTGCAAAGATCTTCCTTACCCATCTTATGATGATCATTTGCTCATCTTATCGTCTCACGCCCCTGCAAATCGTGTGAAGACGGTTGTTCGTGTGAGTGAACCAACCTTCCTGACTTGTACGACATACAGAATTGCATACCTCATGCCTATGCATTAATATATACAAAATATATTTGGAAAAACTGAAAATGCATCATTTTATTTCTTTGAAAACAACCTTCAATACATTACATTCTACGCATGCCCAAAGCATTCACATGCTTAACAAAAGGGTTTCTGGCAATGGGCTTCGTAAGGGGATCAACTAACATCTTATGAGTGGAAAGGTATTGAATGGTCACTTGTTTCTTAGTGATCATGTCTCTTACAAAATGATATTTAATGTCTATATGCTTTGTCCTACCGTGGTCCTTAGCATAGGCTATTACGGCTTGACTATCGCAATGTATCAAAATAGGACCTTCCTTTCTACCTTTCATTCCTAGACGTTCTAGAAATCTCTTAAGCCATACAGCTTCTTGAACAGCGGTAGAACAAGCTATGTATTCAGATTCTATAGATGACAGAGCCATACAGGTCTGTTTCTCATTTGATGCTAACAAGTACTAACAAGTTTGAGGCTATGAATTTATTTTGTTATATTATTTAGAATTAATTTAAAACAAAACAATTCTTATTCATATATGCCATTCATATTTTAATGTGTCCTTTTATGAGAAGTTTGAGTCAGGAATGGTCCGAATCAGACCTGGTTTCTCTCATTTTCTTTTCTCGTCTGCTCTTATCCTTTATCCATTTATGGTCGTTAAATCAAGATCTAATGATACATATTTAATATTTTATAAAAATATTATTACAATGGAGAGAATGATGAAAAGAAAATACTAAATATTGACCATTAATTAGATCTTGATCCAAAAGCCATACAAGGGGTAAAGAATTTGGGGGGGGGGTTAAGCCAATTCTATGGGAATCTCTCTCCCTTCATTTTCTCATGAGTCACATACATGGTCACGGCCTCCTTTCTATGTTTGGAAGGAGGAAAAAATGGGAGAATGGAAGGAAATTAGGGAGAAAAACTTTCAAAAATAGTGGAAAAAATGATACTTCCTCGTGTCCTTAATATAAAAGCAAGTTGACTTTTTTGGAGAGACTATAAAAGCTAAATAAACTATTTAATCATAGTATATATTATGCCTCATTAAATTATATATCAATTTATAAATTAAAAAAATTAGTTTGAAGAACGATAAATATAAATACTATAGCAACCAAAATTTAAAAAATATGTAGCCACAACCAAAATTTTGGAAACAGTAATTTTGGAAACCTTTTTTTAAAATATGAAAATCAGATAGGGTTTAAGAGTCAATTGTGCGTAAGAAATGTGTTAGGCACCCCATAGCACCCGTTCATAAGAACGATTACCCTAAGTTAATTATTTGAAAATAAATACGGCCTTTAACTTTATTAAAATTACCCTAAAAACAAATAAAAAATTTTTATAAAAATAAATAAAACAAAAAATAATGAAAAAAATATGATTATTTACAAAAAGGAAAAAATAAAGGAGGGAAATATTTATTTACAAAATCGAACTTGACCGAGGAAGATGACCTAGGGCCTACGTACCCTTTAGATGGATCAAAATTTACGTAGTTCAGGGTAAAAAGGCGCATCATTTTGTTGGTATATTTTAGAAAAAATGTTTATTTAATTTATTTGAGAAAAATAGTTTATTATTATTTTTTGTTAGTTTGTGGTTTTTATTTATGAAATCAATTCTTCTATTTTTATTTGAAGAAACTAAAGATTTTTGGAAGGCTCTTAGACTAAACTTTTTAAAGAGATTCTCATAATCTCACATGGAAGAATAATCGATTTTTACCTAAGAAGGTTCTGAAAACCTCACATGGCATAAACCCCTTGATATCAATTTTATTTACTTTTCATAAAAGAGAGCATTTTCATTTTATTTTCATTCATGAAAACATATATTCAGAATCATCTTTCTCATTTAGAAGAGATATGCTATGATTTGATTCCCATAAAAATCAACAAGATCACTTTCACTCATGATAAATTATAACATATATCAAAGTAAAAGAGAATAGTTGAGTGAGATTATATTACCAATCGAGCTCAGTCTGCCAAACATCCTCCAAAACCTATTGTGTCATCATATAGTGATGAGATTTCCACACAGAAGAATACTGTCTTCAAAAATTAAGGCAATGCAAATCGTGGTTTAATAGCTCATATTGCAATCAATGAGAAGGCATTAACGGTAGGGTAAGTATTAACAGCTTGAAGTTACAGGTGGGGTCAATCTCACAACCTCCAACTTATTCTGCCTCCAACTTTTCATGCCACTCTATAAGGCCATTGGCCTTAATTTCTGCCTATAGTTGAATGCCACATCATTCTATATTTGGGTTCAATTATATCCCTTCTAACCACATCTCCATACCCTTTTTTGCTTGTTAATTTATTTATGTTTCCGTATGTTCATTTTTTAGTGATTTGGATTTCTCTGCACTTAAGGAGTAAGTTATTTTTATTTGTTTCTTATTGCATTTTTCTCTTCACTTTTGATTGCGGATATAAAATAAACTTCATTCATATTTATTTTTTGAAAAAAGAAGAATGTTAAAACTCTACAAAGTATTAAAATAACGTTAGGTTATATTGTCTTATAAAAATTGAATCTTCAAATTCCGAGAATATTCTGTTACATAGAGTTCAATATAATTACATACGAATATTGCTCATATATAGTTTTTTTGGGGGGCGGGGTTGAGAAATTTATTATAAACAATAGAATGCGATCTTAAAATAAAATAAAGATGTGGCCCTCATCCAACAAAGTCTGACAAAGTTGGTAGATGATTAAACCCTTAAATATGATGTTATGAGTTTAAATCAAGCCTTATGTATGAAAAAAGGCTTGGTAGGATGAGGTAAAATCCATTTTGGTGATCTCTACACTTCTAGAGGATTAGTTTTTAACTATCATTTGGAGGTCATACTGTCTGGATTCTTTTTCAATGAAAAGAGGAATCCATTAGTATCTCAAAAGAGTATTACAAATGGAAATTAAAAATATTACAACACATTGTCCTTCGCCAACTTTTTCTTTGGTAGAATCCAGACAATCCAAAACGTGTCATTGTTGTCAAGAACACAAGATCAGCAATAGAATTGAGGGGGCCGACTTTTTTTTTGGTTGAATCCAGACAATCTAATCAAAATCTGCCAGCTCTTGAGAGTGTCTGGATTCTACCAAAGAAAAAGTTGGCCCCCTTAATTCTATTGCTAATCTTGTGTTCTCGACAAAATGACACGTTCCCAACAAGGAATGACACTGAAGCTAACTAGCTAATTGAAGAAAAGTTACCTCAATACACATCTGATGAGCATTAATATATAGTTTTATTATTTTTAGACATCAAATTTTGAATGTGTAATGTGGCATGCAATTAAAATTTGACCTCACCAACTTAAAACTATAATTAAAAAAACATTTTAATAATGATTTGTCATAACAAACGGCTTAAATTAAATTTTAGCCATTTGTTAAATGAAGTTCAATTAATTAAGCTCACAAGCAAAGCCATGCACGGCGCTAGTTCAATTATTTTTGGATATTGCACTTAGCCAACAATAATAGTGCCTCCTTTGAACTTTTAACCGAACTCTCATTTTCTCAACTTGATTACCAATGGAGAATCTATAGTTACGCATGATACACACACACACACACAGAGATCGAGAAGTTTAATTATTACATTTTTCCTTCGCATATATATGTCTTTTGTTTTTTCCTCCTGTCGGACGATGCTATACGCGAGGGATCAGGCTCACTTAAACAGGTTATCCTACCACTAGATCCCTTATTCTTTCGGAATGGGACTTGCAGATTTCCCACTCTTATAGGGAAAGTATTCGTTGTGCTGATTATTTGACAGGTCAGGCTCACTTAAACAGCCACGACTTCGTCGAGCTTGGCTCTCCTCCTCCCAATTGTACTATTCTTTTTGCCCAAGAATGTGGTGCACCGCCACGGGACCACTCTGTACGGCCTACTCTATAGGCCCTGACACTTACAAGCTCTGCTTGCCTTTGTATTACAAAAAAAAAAAAGAATATAAGGTTATATGTGTACCAAAAAATGAATAAAAGGTTATATAACTCATTAAAAAAATGAAAATTTTCAAATAAATACCTTTTCAACTTGGAAAACTTTAAAAAAGTCTATTAACACATGAAAATGACAAATAGGTCTCCAGAAATTGGACTATTCTAGAATTTTGAAATGTTGTGCTTTTATTAAAATATCCCTCAATATTTTTTAAACCCTATCTGGCGTTGTTAACAAGTTGAATAAAGGTAATGACAACTTGAGTATAGCGATTGACAAATTGCACTCTGGAGGTTATTAATGGCTACACTCAAGTTGTCATTGCCAATACTAAAATTATCATTGCCTTTATTTAACTTGTTAACGATACTTGACAAGGCTTAAGGAGCTCAAATAGTCAATTATATTACTCAAGTTGTTATCGGAGCTCTAGCAACCGGCCGCCGAAGTCACGCTGATGAGGTGGTGCTGGCTGTCAGAGCTCTATCGGAGAGGGTTTTTCTTTTTTAAGAAAAAACTTGAGGGCATTTTAATAAAAACATAATTTTTCAAAATTCTAGATTAGTTCCTTAAAATCTATTTATCATTTTTATGTGTTAACAAATTTTGAGGTTATTCAAAATGAAATGATATTTATTTAGAATTTTTCCCTTAAAAAAAAAGAGATGAGAGAGGGAAATTAATGAGAACAAGATAATATGTTGTGCATCTCACAGCTAATCCGTCCTTGATGGACTGACAGCTAATATGTGAGATAAATAATTAAACACTACAAGCATTTTCTCAGAGACTGGAAATTATTGAAATTTCTCATTAACAAATTTTTGAGAGAGAAATTATGGAACAAGTAACGTCTGCAAATTAAAGTGCCGACCATGACTTCTCCGGCGAACGCAAGTGGTCCTATGACATCGCATTTAAGGTTTCCAGCTGTGCCAGTAAAGTTGTCGTCCTCAATTATTGCTGGTTCTGTTCCTAAAAAATTGGAAATGAAGCTTTTCATTTCTCAACTTTTTAAGTTTCCAGTAATTATCTCAAATGTTTTCAATATTTATCTTTTATGATTATTTAGTACTAAAAATAATTAAAAATTAGGGTTGAAAATGTAGATGAAAAGTATAAAAAAATTTAAAAACTGCTTATGAAAATGTTAAAAATGAATACTAAAAATATGGAAGATGGGAAATTACATTGTTTTAGAAAATATAAGGGTAAAATTTCTCCTAAAAAATATTTTAAGTGCAAAATTGCATTGCACAACATATTATTTTAGAATATTGGGTACACAACCTTCATCCTTTATTTGTGTGTGTGTCTAAACATTATAGAACTCAAATTACTCCCAAATAAATATTTAAGTAATACAAAAAAAAATTGTAAGGTTTGAATCAAGGTTATTAAATCCAAACCGGCCACTAAACCGATCTGGGTAGTGGGTCAGATCGAAGTCAAACTTGAGCTAACTTGGGGTCAAACAGGTGAAGAAGTGAACTTAAACGACAATTTTTTTTTTTGGAATAGATTTAGAATTTGAGAATTTTTTAGAACCAAATAATAAGATTTTTGAGTGATTCTTTTTGTATTAGAAAGTAGACATCTCATACTTTCCATAGAGTCTTCATTTGTAAATTTTGAAAATATGTAGAATTAGATTTGAATTTTTGAAACCATGAAATTCGGAACAAGCATTGAACTGGTCAAACCTGTCAGACCGAATCGGTTAGATGACCGATTCACCGATTTCATGGTTGAGCTAGTTAGTCTGGTCAGATCTTAATAACCATAATTTAGATAAAATTTGAGAAAGCTTTGCAATGGTCTTGCGTATAAAATAATGACAATCACGTCGTCATTCGTACTGGACAATGACATTTGGCTAAAAGATAAAAATATCAGTAGGTGTTAAGTTACAATCTATGAATCATCGTGGCGTTGGCAACAAAACAAAAAGCATTTTTATGTAGCAAGGGATACACCTAAATACAATGAAAATGATTGATCAGGTTCACAAATGAAGGCAACCCTAGTTCAATTATTTTTGTACGTAATAGACTTAGCCAGCTATAATTAATTAGACTAGGTATTGTCCTCCGTTCCATACACGGGACAATGTCCATTGTTTATGTCATATTTGAAATATAATTAAGTTTGCTAAATAAAGAGAAATGGGATGGTCATCTACTGAATACATTAAAAATAAATGAATCAACGTAATGTATTGCTTGCACGACTTCATCTCTAAGAATATTGATGAAGTATAACCCCCTTATTACATGAAAATGAAATTATATGAGGAAATTACTAAACGGTGTTAAATTTAACGAAATTGAAAAGCAAATTGATAACCATTTATGCTAAATGATATTAAACTAATCTGTTTCTACGACATTTTTAAGAATATAATAGATAGATAGATGCCACGGCCAGTAGTCATCACTATTAAATGAGTTTTCGTCAACATACGTATCATTCAAGTTATTAGAGATGGCACGCATTCTAAGAAAATCATCACACTCTTTTTTTTTTTTTTGACGAATAACTAAATTAATTTATTTATTTAATATATGTAAATCGATTATCTAGCTCCCTTTGATTGGCTAGGAGGAGGTATTATTCAAAATGTAAATACTGCAACACTAGTGTTGGAATGAAGAAGAAACGTGCGTTCGAATGAAGGTCGACATTTTAGCATATGTGTTATGGCAATAGCTAAATTCCTGGCATATCTTATCTTCTTCATACAGATAGGGGCCTCATGTTGAACTTTCTCACTGAACTCTCATTTCCTCGATGTGACCGATGACCAATAATGGATCTCTCTTTATATATATATATATATATATATATATATATATATATATTTCTTTTTCTTTTTCTTTTCTTTTCTCCCAGCCAGTGGCTGAATTTTCTTAATCATATCTACTCCGTATAATGTCTTTTTTCCCTCCTGTTGGATGATTCAATTCGCAGGGGATCAGAATATAAGGCTATATATTTGTGAATTGTGAGATAAAGCATATATATATATATATAAGAGTTAGTTGTAGATTAGATTTGGTCCTAAATATAATACCCCGATCCACTTTGTCTTTTAAATTGATAATTCTTTTTTTAAAGCATCCTTATTAGTTCTATACATTAAAAAATTTTCATCCAAAGGTAATTATGATGAAAAATAATATTTTAGAGAAACCACCGATATTTATTACAAATAACTGTCATAACTAGTTATCTAAATCTATTTAAATTAATCAACTAATTTTTATAATAAGGATTAAAAGTGGTGTGTGTGTGTGTATTTGATAAAAAGACAAAATGAAAGAGGCAGTATAGTTCAGTACCACGCAACTTTCAGATGCATTAAAACTCCTTTTTTTCCATTGCAAAAATTGATCCTTGTCATTCATAACTTAGCTCTTAGGGTGCGGTGCGTTTGGTTTGAGGGGAGGGTAGATGCTCCCTTCCCCTCATTTGGTTTAAAATTTTAGAAGGAAGGGACCCCAAACCTTCAATCTTGTAACACCCCAAATTTTATTCACGAAGAGTATATTGTGATTATTATATATATTCAATAAAATGGTGAATATTTAAGGCCAAATGAATTAAATATTGAAAATTGAAAGGTGAACAGTGTTTTCAGTAAAATTGCCTGCGAGATAGTGAGTTTTTCATGTGGTTTTGGAAGACCAAATGATAGAGCAAAAATTATGAAATTTTACAGGGTCAAAGTAGATATCCTATTCTTTAATTTGATAGGTAATATGAATCAATTGAAACTATGTACAAAGATTTATAAATTTTTGAAGTTAGTCCAAAAAATCTGGAAAGTTTCTGGAGCAGCGATCAAATATTGAAAATCTGGGAATGATATGATCTCAGCTAGTAAAATTTCATATTTTTTTCTTAAAACTAGACTCAATAAGGGTTCCATAGCCTTTGGAATCACTCCAAAATGATGTCTATAAAATTAGTTATGATTTTTCAAATTTAAGGCAGAAAATCTGCCAGAATTGGCATTATTCCGAAAATTGAAAATAAAATGTGTTATAAATTGATTGATGGAATTAAAATGCCAAGTGTCATGATCATATAAGGAGGGGATTAAATTATAATAGATTTGTATGAGCACATGTCAAATTGCATTAAAATAATGCTATATGGCCAAATAATGATGAAATGGTATGCTACCTTGAATATTGGTCTAGTGGGAAGAGTAATGGTTTAGTTGGAACAAAAGGAAGGGGGAGCACGTTTTTTTTAAAAAGCTAACCAAGGGAGAAGGCTAGTTCAATGTTAAGGGAAGTCAAAGGGAGCAATTATGAAGGGAGTATGGGTGAAGGCATGGTTGGTGACAAGTGTCACATTATGGTCCCTTGATTAAATCAATGGTGTAGAATTAAGGGAGGAAGTTTATGAAGTATTTCTCTACCCTTCCCTTCATACATTTTACGCCTAAACACAAGAGAAAGAGAGAGAGAAATTGCTTTGGAGAGCTTGAAGGACTTGAAGGTTCTTAGAGAAAAGGAGGAAGAAGTTCAAGGTATGTGTTGTCTCTTAAGCATTTTCCTTGTGATCTTACATGAAACTATCTCTAAACTCTCCTTCTTTAGTGGAATCCATGTGTTTGAAAACAAATTTCTAGCTCAAGGAGAAGAGAGAGATGGCGCATAGGGAGAGAGGAACCAAGAAGCCTAAGAGGTAACTACACCAAACTCAAATCTATATTTGTATGCAGTTGGTTTTAAGGTTTGTTGTTAGTTTGGTGATTTTTGGTTGAGTTGTAAAATTAGAAAAGCTATAACCCTAAGGGGTTATACTGCCCAAATTTCTTTGAAGCATGATTAAGAAGTGTTTAAATGAGTTAATAAAGGATTAGAAGTGGAAAAGTACAAGTTTTGGAAGCTAAAACACAAAAGGATAATTTTTTCATTTTCTTTCAATATTTCGGCCAGCACTTTTTCATGGGGTAGTAGCTGGATTTTCATGAAATAAATGATTTCATTGGATTCAGTGGGAAAAAATAGATGGAGTTACAGTTGGTCACTTTTTCGGAAAAAGCATAATTACGAAAACGCCCCTAAAATCCCTAAATCGGGGTTGTCAAGGGTATTTTCATAATTTGAAAGTGAATTTGGTGATTTTGAGCCTGGAAATGGATTACTTGATCGAAAAAATGTCAGAATAGCTCTAATCAAAATTTTTAAAAAAACATGCCATCGGGCGGGGTACGGGGGGTCGGGTTAGGGTCCCATGGGCATTTTGGTAAATTTCTACCATAGATTAATATAACCACAAGAAACACTATGGAAGAGTCTAAAATGATACTCAGATAGGTTATGACTTATTTCTTGTACATTTAATATTTTAGGACCTAGTCGGATGCCGGACACGACATGTATTTCGAGGCACATCTAAAAAAGAGTTTATAAAGCTTTGAGTATGAACATTATCCTTCATACATCATGCCATAGTTATATGCTTGTGTGGATTCCAATGTTTGTAAATACACTTTATTAATTAACATAAATTGCCTAGAGAGAGGCAGTTAGTGCCGGTGTGCACTTGCACTAGGAGTTGGCGGAAGATCAACCGGTGTAGATTGTGAGGCTAGGCCCTACTCATGTATATATGATGATTATGTATTTATATTGTTCATTTATTGGTGCATACCTTGGTGCATGTCATATTTACTTTTTGAATTTTCTATGAACGATAGCATGTTTCTACTGGGATTCTTCAGAATCTCACCCTATTTTTAAATAAACATCTCAGTGAGTGCTAGTGGGTCAAAGGGGAAAGGCATAGACGCCAGGAAGTAATTGGCACATGTTGCGAGGCAAGGGCATGATCGTGGTTATAATTAGTTCATGTTTAAATATTTTGGAGAATTCTGTAAATATAAAGTTTCCGCTGTATTTTCTGTATTCCGTTGACGAACAACATGGGATTGTAAACAAATATTTTTATCAGTATAATTGTATTTTTTTGTATGCCAATCGAACTCCGTCTTTATTACTCTTCAATTATCGAAATAGAAACGGGTGTTTACAAATCCCCTCCCCTCCTACACCTTGATTTTGGCTCCCATTTAAATTGGGAGTTTTGGAAGAGAGGCAAAATTTTGGACCATGATGCACTTATACGTAATGTGATATGCTAATAATGTCCATGATAAAAAATATTATGATAAATAAAAATCTTATTATTATTGAAATATTTTATTATATAATAAACTAAAAATCAAAATAAATTATTAGTTAAAATTATCATAATTAAAATATATATTATTAAAAAATTAATTTCATATAAAAATATAATTTTATGAATAAAATTTATTACAATTATTTTTATTCCGTACAAATTATTTATAATTTTTAATTAAAAATATTATTATAACTAAAAATGTATAATATTATTGAATTAGTTTAAAACAAAAAATATATTATTACATAAAAAACATTATTCCATGTTTAAAATATATTATTATATTTATTATAAAAAATATTATTATATTAAATAAAGAAGGCTAAATTAAATTATATAACATATATATAAAAAACATAAACTAATATGTTAGGGTAAAATGGTATATTATATAATTTCTCGCATCTTAAACAAGGGATCGTTAAAAACCCCACACCTCTTTTCCCCATCAACTAAATCAAATAGGGTAATCCCTATCCTTTCCTTCCACGTTTACTCTTCAAACCAAATACACCCTTAAGGTATATTTGGTATGAGAGGGGAGTAAAGGTGAAATTTTTATGAGTTGGATTTAAGAAAATTGGAGACATGAGGTTACAAAATTTTAATAAAGAAAATATATAAGAAAAAAGAGTAATAAAAATTAATTCAAAAATTTTAACCTCACTTCTCTTATTTTTTTAAAATCTAATTCAAAATTTTTTTTCTCCGCTCACTTTCTCTCTGTTTCCTTCATGCCAAACAAACAAGCCCTTAGTTTCCTAAGATTGAGTATAGGTTATATAGGAGCATGAGCAACAACCAATGTGGAGGAATAATAATACAAAAAAGAATTGTTAGCCATATAACACCAATTGTGGTGTATCCCTCATTCCCATTCAATTTTCGCTCCTAGCTCGGGGTAAGTCTATTGGGTTAGTTTTGTTATAGAGCTGAGTTGGATCAATGTTACTACTTCTCTTATTGTAGGGTCTGTTTGGGAAGTCGTTGAGGAATAAAATGCCCATCTATCCCAAAAAAGCTACCAAAAGTCCAGTTGAGACAAATTAGCTCCGTTTGGGTTGGCGTTTTTTTCCCATTGGGCTTGTTAAAAAAAAGGAACTTCTGTGAGAAGCTCATTACAGGCACTTTTCACGGTTGAAGAAGCAGCTTTTGGGTGTGTAACCGTTGGGCATAATAAATGTCATTAAATACTTTTAAGGTGATGAAGCATCAAATATTGGGGTTTAAAATCATAAATAGACATTGTTGAAACTTGATAAGGTTGCAATAGACTTCATTTCTTTCTTATTTGTATCATATGTTTTTTATTTCATTTATAGAAGGTATTTGCTTTATTCCTTAGAGCATATGCGACAATATTTCATCATGGAAATTGTGTTTTTGGCCCTTAAGTACTTGTGGATAAATGTTATAAAACTATAATGTTATTTATAATTGACATTCTCAAATTTTTGATGAATTTCACTTGGGCCACTTGTTTTTGTTTATTGGTCAATTGTTGACATATAAATATGAACAAGGAAAATGGAAAAGCATCGTGGGATGTAAGTTCTACTGCGATTTTCATCGAACTTTACATTGAGCAAATATACAGGAAAGAACGTCTTGGGTCATCGTGATAATAATGATCCAATTGATGTAGCATCCACATCAATTATCTGTTGATTGTCTTTACTACAAATGAATCATGTTCGTGACAGAATTAGAGATAAACTTCTTAGGAGTAGGTGATCTGTTAGCCGTCTAGCTTAACCGCAAACACACAAATTGCAAGTAATATAAAAATATCGTTTCCACGAAGACTATGACAAAAATGAATTAATTATCTCAAACACCATGACCACCTTGTCTCTATTTATTTTCATGCAACCAGGTTTAAAACAAAAAAGATGCTCATTCACATTAGTTACATGTACTTCATCAATTATCAGCAATTTTAGAGTGTAAGCATTCATTAAATTTAAAGAAGACACAACATGCATGTTAAGACAATCAAATGTAGAAGCTTTAAGAATTTAGGCCCTGTTTGGTATGAGGCACTGGGTGGTAGGGACTGGGAGTGGATTAGGGATTGGGCCAGAATATATTGTTTGGTTTAAGGGACTACGGATAATTAGAGATTGAGAGTACCACAAAAGTAGGGTTGTTACAAAGCCACCTCCCTCCCGGTATTACGTTTTCAATCATGGGATTGCAAATTTTAGAGATAAAAATATCCCTGTTTATAATATTTTCCTGACAAAAATACCCTCTATCAATTTTACCCTAAATTATATCTTATCACTTTATTTCATCTTTCATCATCACTCTCACGGTGTTCATCTCTCTCACCGATAATAAATAAAAACATCAGCAACCCAAGTAAGTTTTGCAGTGGGCGAGAAAGATTGAAACTTTGAATCTCATATTTGAATCACAAAAATTGGGACTCCCAGAATCGAAACTCCTTCTTGCACTTTCTGGAAACCAATACACCACTCTGGAACACCATCTTGTTAAAATTAAATGGTACATCAGGATATAATCCAAGGACTACATTTCAGAAGAATGTCTTGTACATAAGGAAAGATGAACCAAGACACTTACAATGAAATCAGTACATATAAGGTACTATTCTAGTTCTAAACCATAGATGCTCCGCCGAATCAGTACTCTCCCATTGACCGCCGATCTGATCTCTTCTTCGCTTATCTCCTCTAATTCCTCAATCTCTTATGCTCGCAAGCCCTAGTCCCTCCTTGATCTCTTGTGTGCATTTTTGGACCCTAAATTGTCATTATCGCGCCATCGGTGAGCTTTGCAGCCATTGGGGAAATTCTATCCAAACCGTCGGGAGTTGAAAAAGGAAAAGGGAGTTGGGAAAAAAAGAGAAAGAGGAAAAGGGAGTGATTTAGGGTATGAGTATTTTGGTCTTTTCATTATTAGTGGCTATTTATTAAATAAGATAAATGAAATTATTCCCTCCAACTATTATTTTATACCAAACATATTTTTAAAGTATCAATCACAGTCTCAGTCCCAGTCCCAGTCTTAGTCCACCAAAATTCCATGCCTCGTACCAAACAGGGCCTTAGAACACCCCACAAAATCCACTTGACTCTCACTAATAAAAGTCAAAACTTCAATAGGAGGATTATCTGTAACAATTCCTGGGACCTCCACACTAACCTTATCATCAAACTCACATGGATTAGGTTTCACAATTGAAACCTCTTCTTAACACTCAATATTGTTTTCTCCTTTATTAATTTCTAACTCACAATCACCACTAGTATTATCACAATCTAGTAGTGATACTTTTTCACTCCCCATAGTCAAATGTTCATTTGATATCTCATCTTCTCTAGCGGAGTCTTTTGATATATCATCAAAAATTTCTTTTTGATTCAAAGACTCAAGATTAGAAGTCATTTCATCAATTTGCAATGCTACATCTTGAGCATGATCATTAGTTTTCTCTTCTTGAAAAACTCTCAAGAATTTATTTTGATTATCTAGAAAACGTTGAAGCAAATCCTTTGTTGTAAACTCCTCCTCATCAATGGAAGTAATGTCATCTACATGAGTATTGGGTGATATATGAGGATGTGATGCATATGAAGGAAAATAATAATTAGGATCCCAAGATAATGGTTGCTCATGATTCCATCCAAGGTTAAAATATAATCATGCGAATTAGTTTGAGCCATAGCAAAATTATCTTGCCTATAATCTAATGTTGAGACATAAGGACATTGCTCATTCAAGTGAAAATATCCACAATAACTATAACAATTATACTCACATGGAGATTCACATGTATAAGAGTCATAATAAGAATTTGTATAATTATTTTTATGCTCAAATCTACCACTTGCCCTATTAGTCCACCAAGGATAATCCATAACAGTTTAATGCTCAATCGTAATTGATCACACAATAGTAATAATTAACCACACAATCTTTTGCCGTTAGTCCCCGGCAACGGCGCCAAAAACTTATTAGCTATCTAATTTAACTGCAAGCGCACTGATCACAAGTAATATAAAAAGATCATCCCCATGAGGACTATGACAAAAATAAATTAATTATCTCAATTAAGTTCTCAATTAGGTTGAGTGAGAATATTTTAAAATTTAATTTATTTAAGAAAATATTTATTTGAGAATTCTAAAGTTAAAATTTTTCTTCAAGATCGGAGAGACCTAGGATTACTATCCCTATTATACTTCATAAGACTAACTTAAATTTTAAATTGATAATGAAAAGATGTCTTGTCAGAGGTCTAAAATTAATTGATAAAGCTTTCTCAAGTTAAAACTAATTTTATATTCTCAATTAACTTGCACAATCTCTTGTCTCAGTTAACAAAAACACTCATTAAGCTCTATCCTCAATTAGACAATGCTAGGCTAATAGATATATCTCTATTCTATTAACAAACCATCCATTTAACCTCTAAACTTCAAGTATAGCACAATTTTATCTAAGTTCTACAATTAAACTAGCTTTCTCAAGCATTACTCAATTGAATTCAACAATCTAAGTGATGGCCAATCACCCAGAAGCATTAAGCATGAGATAAAATCAACACATAAATTTCATTAATAAATAAAAGAAATAAATAAAAATGTCTTAATCCATCTAATAGTTCAAAGCAATCCTAGAATAAGAAATTTAGCTACTCATTGTCATAACCAAAACGAAATCAAAACAATAATAATTCACAGTAAAATAAGAGTTAACTGAAAGGAAAGGGAAGAAATTAATAAACCAAAAGATTAAGTCTCAAATTTCTTCTAAGCTTCAATTCTTTGGCTTCAATTGCCCCCAATTCTCTATAGCGTCCTTTGAACTAGTGGCGCTATCGGTCTTCAAATCAGTCACCTTCACAATCTTCTCATCCTCTCGTGAAGATGATGACCGAACCCAAACGCCTCTCCTTCTGAATGTGTGTTCTCTTCCTCTCTTCCTGAAGGAGCTTAACCCCCTATATATAGGTCAGATTCCTAGATCCTTATGCAATATCTCTCTAGCAAAATAAAATCAAACAAAAAGATTAAAAAAAATAGATAATGATAATAATAAATAGTGATAATGATGATGATAACAATAAGCACAACAACAATAATTAAAATATATTTTCCTTTTTATCTTAAGTTATTATTTTTATTATTAATATCATTATTTTTATCTTTAATATCAAAATCATTATTTTTATCCTAAACTTTGCTATTTATAATGAAATCCCTCTAAATCGATATTTTATCAAAATCTCAACCAAATCCTTCTAATTTAACCTAGATGACTCTCAAATATATTAAAATATATCTTAAAATTATCTTAAAATAGGGAGTCATCATGATCCATTAATGATTCGCTTAATGTATTCATTCTATTTTAAATACAAATTCATCAATCTTTCAATTAAGCACTTTAGTATATTTTCTTTTTTTTACATAATAATTTCATTTTTTGTATTTTATGAAATTTTAATTTGATTTTTTTATGTCAATTATCACAATATATACAAATAATATATATATATATATATATATATAGTATTGAATAAGATTCATGCCCTTTTCAGTCATTTTTCATCGGAACGAGCTTTTCAAACACTAATCTAAATAGGTTTAAAGTTAGAAAAAAAGTCACTTCTGCCACCGTCGATCGAAACACAAATCACATTTACAATCTGAATTTTATCCTACCTGACTTTTGCAAAAGTCAAATTGCAAAAAAAGCTGCTTCTCCACCACTAATCCAAACGGGCACGTATTTATTAATAACTTTTAACTTTCAGGAGTACAAAGTGATCTAATTATAGGACTGACTTCTAATGTCCTACTTAAGACTAGAGGAAGTATATCATATTAATCTACATTTTTTAATTTTTATCTAATAAAATCTTAAGAGATAGGAAAAATCCTTAATAAAGAACTTTAAAAATGCTAAAAAACAAAAATGTTTTTTGAATATTCACCATCAGCTCTTGCGCCGTGGCCAGTGAAGGAAGTATATCATATTAATCTACATTTTTTAATTTTTATCCAATAAAATCTTAAAAGATAGGAAAAATCCTTAATAAAGAACTTTAAAAATCCTAAAAGACAAAAAAATGTTTCGAATATTCACAATCCCAGAGAGATGTTAGATTCAATTTGTCTTTTTTGAAATTAAAAGAAAATGATCAAATTGCCCTTACATATATATTTTTTTGAAAAAAACATATTACCCCCACCGGCCGCTGAAGCCGGAGCTTGTAACACCCCAAATTTTATATTCACTAAATATATTATAATTATTTGGGAAATTTAATAAAATAGTGAATATTCGTGAATTTGAAATTTATGAATTATAGAAATGTTCATATGCATGAGAAAATGGGTAAAATAATTATGGAATTAATTTGGGTGATTTAAAAAGCCCAATATTAAGGTCCAAAAATGGAAAAAATAATTATTGGGATTATGTTGTGCCAAATGTCATTAATTCAAGCCAAGAAGAATAAATAATGATTGCTGAAAATAGCACATGGGCAAATACCTTAAGATAATATTTCATGGAATGAGAGAGCTTAAGACAAATGGAATGAAGGCCCATTTGGTTTCTAAAGGACCTAGAGGATGTTTGGGCTAGAGGGAAAGGAGAAGAAGATTAGTTCAAATGCAAATGGATTTTATGACACAAAAGAAGATGGGCTTAAGTACAAAGTGATATCATAAAACAATTTCCTACCATTTATTAAATGGAGAGAGAAGGTGAGATAATTTATGAAGCCACTTCCTTCATCTTTCCTTGCCATTTTCGTCCAAAGCCAAAGAAAGAAGAGAGAGAGAGCTTAAGAAAATCCTAAGCATAAAGAGGAGGAAGAAGAGAAAGCTTAAGGTAAAACTTGTGATTTCTTAAGATATTCTTGTAATCTTGCATGAGATCTTCCCTAAACTCTTCTTCTCTATGGAATCAGTGGTTTAAAAAGCTCATCCTAAGCTCAAGGGGGGAGAGAGAGAGAGGAGGACACCTAGAGAGAGAAAGTTCAAGAATTCAAAAGGTAACTTCACAAATCTCAAATCCAAACTAGTATGTTGTTGTTGTTGTTGATGATGTTTATGGTTGGATTTGGTGATTTTTGATTGAGTTTGTAAATTTGGTGATATATCCCTATTTTATCATAATATTAATATCATATTGAGGGATTTTATCATTAATTTTTGGGTTAAATAACATTTATTATGATTAAATTGAATTAAAGGTGAATGTGTGAAAATAAATCTTAAAAAGATATATTTATTATAAGCTTGTGATTGCTCTTTAAAATTTGAATTTTGAATGAAGATATTATAATATATTGATTTCAATTGTAGGTCATTTTAGAAAGTTGGATATGAATGACCAAAATGTAAAGATTTTTAAGGACTGAAACGGCAAATAAAATTCTATATGTGGCTACAAGGCAATTTTGATAGGAAAAAGGGTACTTTTATGTAATATTAGCTCTCACTTTCAGGAGGGAAAATATCAGAAATAATTATAGAAATGTACCCCTAATTTATAAAACACCATTTGGGTCCCAAAATAGGAAGGTGCCGGTGGAACTGATTTCACTTGGCTATCAGAGAATATTACAGAATAGAACTCTGAATTTCCAAAACTCTATTTTAGTTCCCAAATTCGAAAATCAGCGTTATTCACCTCTGCAACTGATTTTTTTTCCAGATTCTTGTACAGAATTTTGTGAAAAATCTGATCTAAATATAATCTTGGAAGATTTTTCCCTAATTTTAAGGGGATTTGACCTAGATCTTAAATAACAAA
Source organism: Inga leiocalycina (assembly GCA_963242795.1). Taxonomy (NCBI): domain Eukaryota; kingdom Viridiplantae; phylum Streptophyta; class Magnoliopsida; order Fabales; family Fabaceae; genus Inga; species Inga leiocalycina. The sequence goes on from OY725325.1 coordinate 64,240,925, forward strand.
AAATAATAATAAAAAAGAAGAGCTGAATCGATCAACACGGGAGTGAGCCGCAGACGAGACGAAGAACCTTCACGAGACCATCATCGACAGCCACAAGAAACTCACACGGACGCAATGCCAGACGCGAGAGAGGGAGAGAAGTGACAACCATCACCAAGCTTCACCAACACTTTCATCTTCTTCTCCTTCCATTATCTCATCTTCCATGGATTCTTGGTGCTTTAAAAAAGTTGCAGCTGTGATGAATTTCATGATAAGTGGCTAAATCATTTTGTGCTTCTTGGAGATGGAAGATTGATTTGAGCTCCAGAGATACATTCAAGGGAGTTATTTGTTTTAATCTTCTTAATTAACTATGTAACGGATTTCCAGAGTTAGGATTTTATGTTATGTGGTTAATTTACTGAGATTGCGAGTTCTTTATCTTATTAGTGATTGAACAATTGTGATTTAGATTGGATTATGTGATTTGAGATTTAAATTTCTATATTTCCTTTTTGGTTTAATGTGGTTGTGCTATTATTTCATAGTTCGAATGAGTGTTATGACTGCTTTAATCTTATTTGAATATCTCAGTTGAGTGTTTATTGTATAGAGGAACAAGTTGCATAAATCCAACCCATCTTAATGTTTTTGTCACTTAGTTTAGCTTAGGAATTAAATAAAAGGCTCCTCAAGAGTACACGGCCTGAGTTGTGCCATTCACTGCATAATTTGGTTTATTTTGATTTAACCCGAGGCGACTAAAGGTCTTGAATCATTTGGAAAGCCCTAACCCTAAGGGCTTATACTGTCCAAATTTCTTTGAATTATGGTTAGTATGTGTTTAAATGGCTTAATAAGAGATTATAAGTGAAAAGGCATAATAAGCTTTAGAGGTTAAAACACAAAAGTGCATTTTTCCCTTTTCTTGAGACATATTTCAACCAACACTATTCTGGAGGGAAGGAGTTGGATTTTCAATGATTTGATGATTCCATTGAGTTTAGGAGGCAAAACTAGGTGGGATTACAGCTGGTTACTTTTTTCGGAAAAGCCTGAAAAAACATAATTACAAAAACGCCCCTAAAACGCTAAAGTACGACTATTAAAGGCAATTTCATAATTTGACATTGAATTTGGTAATTCTGAGCCCGAAAATGGATTCCTTAGGTGAAAATATGTCAAAATAACCCTGATCAAAATTTTGGGAAAAGCACAGTCAGGCCAGGTATGGCGGGGTCGGACCGAGGTCCCAGGGGCATTTTTTTTCACCATAGGCTAATATAGCCATAAGAAACACTATGGAAGTGTCTAAAATGATACTTGGATAGGTTATGACCTTACATTTAATATTTTAAAACCGAGTTGGGAGCCAAAAGTTAACACATTTTACGAGGCACGTGAAAAGGGGTTGATAGAGCTTTGAGGTAGGAACATTATCCTTCGTACATCATGTCATGGTTTATATGATTGTGTGGATGTCATTGTTTGTCAATGTGCTATATTAATCAACATGGTTTTCCTAAAGAGGGGCAATTAGTGCCGAAAGTGCCCTTACACTAGGAGTTGGGTAAGAATCCCACCGATGTACGATAAGTGGGGTTGGGCTCTACTCATGTATAAATGACGATGATGTGTTTATATTATTCATTAATTGGTACATACATGACTCATATTATATTTACATTTCGCATTTTATATAAACGATAGCATGTTTCTACTGGGATTCATTGGAATCTCACCCATTTTCTTAAACAAACATTCCAGCGGTTGTCAGTGGATCGAAAGGCAAAAACGTAAACACAGGGAAGTGATTGGCACGTGTCTCAAGGCAAAGTCGAAGTTCATGGTTATAGTTAGTTTATGTTTGAAATACTTTTGAATATTTTGTAATAGTTGTAAATATTGTTGCATTCTATATGGACGACTCTTGATTGTAAACGAATATTTTTATCAGTATATATGTAATTTTTTGTATGCCTGTGGAACTTGATCTCTATTACTCTGTGTACATCGAAATGGAAACGGGTGTTGACAGAGCTCCAGTATTCAGCGACCACCCCCTATCGGCAGTTGAAGCTCCGATGTTTGGCAAGAACATTCCGTTTAGAATTAATATTCCTAAAGTGGTGGGCTAGGGTTCGAACCCCCACCACTTGGTTTGTCTAAAAGGTTGGTGGCTTTTGGGCCCCCAATATATTATATGCAAACAAATATATATATGTCAACTTTTGAACTTTAACCCAAGCATTTTTATAAGTTTTATTAAGGAATTTATAACATTTTATTATATTTTAACAAATTTTGTTTACCAAGTAAAAAATTCATACCATCAAGTCATTCACAAGTTTTGTTAAGGAATTCATGACATTTCATTAGACTTTTACAGCTTTCGGTTATCAAGTAAAAAATTCACACCATCAGCCCTAGCGGCCGTGGCCAGTGGGGGTAATATTTTTTTTAAAAATATATGTAAAAGTAAGTTGGTCATTTATTTTTAATTTCAAAAAAGACAAATTGAGCCTAACGTCTCTTTAGAATTATGAATATTCGAAATACCTTTTTGTATTCTATGATTTTTAAAAATTTTTATTAAGGATTTTCCCTAAAAGATACTCCCTCCTGTTCTTAATATAAGATATATTTAGAGTGTTGATTTTGATTTTAAATATAGAGCATATTTTTCACTTTTTTTAGTTTTTTCCTTATTTATCCTTATTGATACTCCATCAATAATAATAAAAGATAAGAGTAGAGTCGATAATTCGGGTCGGGCTGGTGGGCCAGCCCACCAATTTTAAACGGATTCTGGCCGCCGAAATGGCGGCCCATTTGAAAACGGGCTAAACAGGTTGAGCTTGTTTAGCCTGCGGGCTAGCAAGTTAACCCGTTTTATTTATTTATTTTTTTCTCAAATATCCTTGGTCCCTTATCTCATTTCCTTTGATGATGTGTTTAATTAATTCTTTATACTTTTTATTTGACACTTATTGTCATATTATATTTATTTATTATACTATTATTGAATTTAAAAGAGATGTATTTATATAATTTTGTGATGTAAATAGATGAAAAAAAAGGAAAGTAAGAATGAAATTGATTTCATAACACAAATGTATAAAAGAAAAGAAGTATGATATGAGCAGGTGAAAGAGAAAAAAAAGTAAAAAAAAAAAAAAATTGGCAGGCTGGCGGGCCAGCCCGCCTAAACAGGCTTTTGCCATCCCACGAAGGGGGCAGGCTGGTGCAACTCGCCCTGCCACAACCCGCGGCCCGCGTGGGCTAGCCTGCAAGCCGCGAGTCATCCCGTTTTACCACTCCTAAATAAGAGGGGGTAAGGAAATTTTGGAAGATGACAAAGGTGTTTTAAAAAATAGATGTCATATTAACTAACTTAATTAATTTTCTTAATCTAATCAAATTAGATAAATATATCTTATTTTAAAAATAAAACAGAATAATATAAAAAGAATTGGATGGAGGAATAACTATATACACACACACATACTCATTCATGACACTTTTTCAGAAAGCATACAAACCAAAAGCTCTTTTCTTTTCTTTTTGTCAAAAAAGACTTGTAGTTTAATGGCATGAGGGCTCCTTTTAAATGAAAGGTTGCAAATTCAGTTCCGCCGCTAACCTCAGGCCTTTAATTCAAAAAAGAAGAAGCTCCTTTTCTTTTCTTTTTTTGGACCAAAAGCTTCTTTTCAACAAAGGGTAAAGATCTAATATTATGACGGTCGATAGCATTGGGCTTCAGCCCAATATTTGCGTAAATATTGGGCTAAAGCCCAATGATTAAAAATGATTACGCAGGAGCCCAGATGAACCCAAGGACCCACCTTCCTGATCCCTGTCTTACTCTGTTCTCTTCAGATGAGCCCAGATGATTAGGCAGTTCGGCTTTCACGTTTTCTAGAGATGGGGCGAAACATCAAAGCAAAGCGACGAAATAGAAGCAATGACCTCATACGAAGGAAGAGGGAAATAGAAGCAAACAATGACTTATCTCATGGATTACGATCACATTCTCCGGCAAGATGTTGATTCTGTAAGCAGCAGCGACCTCTCTTCAAGCAATCTATAAGCAGAATGAAGCGATAGGGTTCTTCTTCCTCTTCTTATATGCATCTTCCTTTTATGTCCAATCTCCACAATTTTACAACAATTTTTCAAGTACCGTTGGACTCAGAGCACTTTCTCCATTCACTCGTACTCAAAGTTGAGACTTTGTAGTTAAGTGGCCAAAGACTCTATCATTGAGATCAATACGGTAATCTTTTCGCCCCTTTGATTACAAGAGGTTTGTATTTTCATTCACATGTCCTAAATGTAATCCCATTTTATTATACCCTTCTTCTTGTTTTAAATGTAGGATCTAGTTTATATTATTCCATCTGGTCCTAATTATAAGACAAAGTTAACTTTTTTGGAGAAATTAAATAAGCCAATTAAATTACTTGAGAGTATTTATATTTTTAGTATCCTTAAATTATATATTAGTTTATTAGTTAAATTAATTAGTTTGGAGAAAAAAATAAAAATAAAAATACTCTAAAGTAATTTAATTGGCTTCCTTAATTTCTCCAAAAAAGTTAACTTTATCTTATAATTAGGACCGGAAGGAGTATAAATTAGGTTCTACATTTAAAATCGGAGGTCGTACAAGCCTAGTCAAATAGTATTTGAATCAACCATTTGTATTAGAATTATATGTAATTTTAATTCTTATAATCCTACCAAATGCATCATTAACGTGTAGCAAGTAGCAACCAATCCATGTTAGATAAGTGGGGCAAGTTACAAAGCCTGGGAGAGTAACTTTTAACATGTAGAGTACTTTGATTGACATGGTTTTTTAATAATATTTTTATAATTTAAATTGGAATTACTATCACTTTGATAATACTTCAGTGTGACCTAGAAATTTTAAGCATGCTTTCGTCAATTCAAAAGCCAAAATATTGATAATGAAATAATTCCTATTTGTTATAGCAAATATTTCGAATAGTTTTTAAGGATGAAATTAATATAAAAGGCCTCTTAAATATATATATATTTTTGGGTGTTTTTGTTGAATTTCACTCCTGTTTAAACGTCAAGGTCTCTTAAATAGTGTAAAGAGATTATCAGCCTTTTAATTTTTTTTTCCTTTTTTTTTTAAGAGTCAATCCGTGTTAAATAATAGGCGTTGATACTTGTTAGTCAAATTGTTACTATTGGATTATACTTGACTGTCTTGTAATAATAACAAAACCTCATATGTTTTTTTTTTTTGGCCAGCAACAAAACCTCATATCCATCAATCCTAATAAATCCAATGACGAAATTTGTTAAATATTTGCAACGAAAGGTTTACCTACAAATATTATATTTTCTTCAGCTTGATGGTATAATAATATAATCACAAATTAACACCTTTTTTTTTTGTGTACCATACAACAATATATTGATTAGAATTGGGAATCAGGGCCGATTTGGCCCTACAGGGTCGGCTTTTGAAAGACCAAGACCTAAAAAGGCCGGTCCTGTTAGGCCCGGGGTCAAAAAATTGTAATTTTTCAAGGCCCAAGCCTAGAGCATGCGGGTTAGGGCTGGCCCACAGGGCCTGAAAGTCATTTTCACAATATTTAATTATTTCTCTTATATTTTTTCCTCAAAGAGATATAATTAGTAAATAATAACGATTAAAGTTCTAATTTAACACATAAATATTGTTAAAATTAAGGTTTAAACAACACGTCTCATACAACAAACAAACACAGTTACTAATGTATAATCAAAGGTAAAATCATATCCATAAATAATTCACACAAAGGCCAAAACATAAGAAGGCAAGAAACTAAACACCCTAACCTCTAAGCAACATGAGTATGATGACTATCATTTTCATCTTCTTCATCAGTATCATCAATTTCAAGGACATTTGATTATACTTCCCTTTGAGTAGTAGGCTCCAATAGTGAAATAATCACAACCTTCATCAAAAATCGTACTCTATTAGGCAGAATAGTATACAATATGATTTTATTCTAAATAGGCAGAATAATATACTAAAAAATCATACTCAAAAATCACAATATGATTCAATTAGGCAAAACAGTGTACTCAAAAATAATACTCTATACAATATGAGGATAGAGTGACATATAGATTCAATAAGGCAATTAAAAAAGGTAACACGGTTTCCCTTTCCAAGCAATAAATAAATAAATAAACAGGCTTAACGGGTCAGCCCGAGGCCCTACAGGGCTGACCCTTTTAAGCCCTTGACCCTATAGGGCCGGCCCTTTTAGACCTGACTTTTTTTAGATGTTACAATTTGCAAGCCCCGCCTTTGAAGGGCTAGGGCCTAAACGGACCGACCTGACGGGCTCTGCCCGTTTTCCTGGCTCTAATATTGATAATGAAATAATTCCTATTTCTTTTAGCAAATATTTCGAATAGTTTTTAAGGATGAAATTAATATAAAAGGCCTTTTAAATATTTCTTCCGGTCCTAAATATAAGATAAAGTTGACTTTTTTGGATAGATTAATGAAATTCATTAAATTACTTTAGATTAATTATATTTTTATTTTTTTCTCTAAACTAATTAGTTTGATTAATAAATTAATATATAATCTAAGAATACACAACATATGATATGATTAAGTAATTTATTTAACTTTCTTAAATTCTATAAAAAAAATTAACTCTATTTTATAGTTACGACATAAGGAAGTAGTTTTTTTCAGGTGTTTTTGTTGAATTTCATTCCTGTTTAAACGCTAAGGTTTCTTAAATAGTGTAAAGAGATTATCAGCCTTTTATTTTATTTTATTTTTTTTTAAGAGTCAACCCGTGTTAAATAATAGGCGTTGATTCCCGTTAGTCAAATTTTTACTATTGGATTATACTTGACTGTCTTGTAATAATAACAAAACCTCATATGTTTTGTTTTTTGGGCCAGCGACAAAGCCTCATATCTATCAATCCTAATAAATCCAATGACGACATTTTGTTAAATATTTGCAACGAAAGGTTTACCTACAAATATTATTTTTTCTTGAGCTTGATGGTATAATAATATAATCACAAATTAACACCTTTTTTTTTATGTACTATACAAATATGAAGAATGAATTGCGTAGTTTATATTGTATAAATACTATTAAATAATTGGCAAAAAAAAAAATACTATTAAATAATACTGATCATAAAAGATATAAAATATTATTATAGCACTTTTGAGCAATGAATAATTTTATTCATTTTTAAATTTTTTGTAACTCACAAGGGACATTTAATTTTTTAAAATAAGTAATATTTTAAAATAATTTTTCATAAATAAATAATTTAAGATATGAAATAAAAAAGAATCATATAATTATAATTTATTTAATTTCTTAATGGATGAAATATTAATATAAAATTTTTATTTGCGAACAATAAGTAATAACAATTTAACAATAAGAATAAAAGCAATTATTACCAAAATGGGCACATTTAAAACAAGAATAACGTACATTTCCAATTAAAACTAATCAACCAGTACCAGAGAGAGAGAAGCGTGTGCAATATTCATTCCCTCGCTCCCGTTGGTTCAAATTTTAAAAACGACCCTTCACCTCAATTCAGCTCCCCCACACACACCCCACACAACACACACACACACACATTCTCTCTGATTGATTCTTTCTCTCTCAAAAATTTTCAATTTCAAACCTAAAATTAAAGAAAAAAATTAAATTCGAAAAGGTTTGATTTGAGGTTTTGAAGACGAAACCTCCTCTTTCTTCGTCTTCCCTGATATGCTCATTCTCTTCAGATTCGTACTCCGTCTTCTCTATCGATCATTTTCCACTGCCATGGGTTGCTTCTTTGGTTGCTTCAGGTTCAGAGACGATCGCCGCCTCCCTACTTCCCAGCTTGTTGCCGATCATTCTCGTTCCAAATCCAATGTAATGTTCTAGAACTTTGTTTCATAACACGCCAAGAATTGTCGACACAGCTTGGCTTTTATCTGTTTTTTCCGTATTTCTTTTGTGATCTCAACTTTCTGTTACGTGTTTGCTAAAGAATGCGGAGGAGTTTTTCTTGATAGTTTTGTGATTTTTCTCGATTTTTTGTATCCTTGAGAAAATTGTGAAACAGTCGAAGTTGTGTGGAGTTTTTATTTATTTGTCTATTGGTTATTGATTTATTGTTGCTGGTTTTAAAGCAGGATGCTGTGGTATCACGAAATCGTCTCTCTACTTTATTTGTATCCGAAGGTATCTCTCTTCACTGTTATCTATTTCATTGTTGTTATAATGAACTCTCTGGACTTTTTTCGCTTTTTCAGCATACTTACCTTTTTTTCCCCTTAAAAAACTTTTCTAACGAGAAAGAAGATTCTCCACGCGATGAGAGGGAAAAAGTAGGTTTGGGATCTCAGATGGATGACAAGGCGCTCAAGGATGAGGTACTTTTTATCCAATGATGAAAGTATGTTTTGTCTTACAAGATAACTTGTGTCGAATATTCCATTTTGGTTTGTAATTGTACTTGGCGAGGCATTTCATTTCAATTACAAATCGTTCTCAGGAAAAGTATATGCCTCTTGTCATGAGAATGAAAAATATACTGAAAACTACTCCTCATATTGAGAATCAGGATTTTCTGCCTACTTGACTGTTATAGAAATCATCCATAACTTTTTCCTAGTTTCTTAGTGCATATTTAGTACTGCCATTCTGTTCTTGCCATGCCTTTTTTGTGTAATCTTTAGAAACTGTCTTGGCTTTACTGAATCATTTGTGTTGACAGTCCTGATTCGCTCGTTCTTATTCAACAATTCAGCGTGTTACTTTCGTATAGTCATGAATCGAGTAGTTAGTTCTTCCATGTCTGCTTCTATATTTATTCCAAAGTAGTGATGCACTCACATATTAAATGCTATCATTCATTTTAGGCGGAACACCTATTATCTATACATGAATTTCAAGACTTGGGAATCTGAAAAATGTTTGAGAGACACAATAGTCTGTTATTGTGTCTTTGCCATTGAGTTCTCTTATAACTCAGGTTGTATTCAAATAATTTATTCAATTAATCCAAAGTAGAGATGCTCTCACATATTCAATGCCATTATTCATTTTGTCGGAACATCTTTTATCTCTACATGAATTTCAAGATTAACGATCTGAAGAATGTTTGAGAGACACAATAGTCTGCTATTGAGTTTTCTTATAACTCAAGTTGTTAACATGTGGCTTTCCTTAAATGTGTACACAGTCTTGAAAACTGATATTTTTGCGTGAGCTCCACATTGATATATCTCCTCCCTTCTGTAACTGCCAGTACTGTGCAATGCAGTTTGAGAAGCAACAACATTTGTAATCACAAAAAGTACACTCTTAAAATGTCTACTCAAATTTATACAAATTAAATTTATTGCAACCCTTTCAAAGTATTTTAGGGTCTTAAACTTCATTTATATAGTGTTACTTTAACATTATTTATCTGCTTAAGTGAATTAAAATTTTTAAGAGTGTACTGTGCAATCCACAGTACAAATGTTTAAAATTCATTTATATACTGTTACTTTAACATTGTTTATATGCTTAAGTGAATTAAATTTTTTAAGAGTGTACTTTAACCCTTTCAAAGTATTTTAGGGTCTTAAAATTCATTTATATATTGTCACTTTAACATTGTTTATCTGCTTAAATGAAAACTGATATTTTTGCGTGAGCTCCACATTGATATTTCTCCTCCCTTCTGGAACTGCCAGTACTGTGCAATGCAGTTGGAGATGCAGCAACATTTGTAATCCCAAAAAGTACACTCTTATAATGTCAACTCAAATTTATACAAATTAAATTTATTTCATGAAGAACGAGTTTTTGAGGTTCAATTTTATATGCAACAACCCTTTCAAAGAATTTTAGGGTCTTAAAATTCATTTATATATTGTTACTTTAACATTGTTTATCTGCTCAAGTGAATTAAAAATTTTTTCTAGGCCAAGTTTCTTAAAGCTTGCGGTACTTTATCTGGAACTCCTGCTGAAATCCGGAAACCATCTGGGAAACTGAAATTGTCACCTTCTTGTAACAAGGATTCTGACTCTTCACGGTTTCATTCCTGGCTTCCTAATGCTCCTGTCGAGAAGCTCCAGCTAGCTGTTCAACCTTTTGACCCCCCAACTCCCATAAAACCTGGTGAAGAATGGGGAAACGGCAGGGATTCTTTAGACCGCACGCCAAGCAGGTTATCCATCTCTTTGTCTTGCATATCCCTCTTTCCTTTTTCTTTTTTGTTTTGCCTGATAATGATAAATAATGAATGTTAGAAAGTAACTTTTAGTCCTTTTCTAAATAGAAGATTGTATCTTTCTTTCCATACCGGTTGATTTGTTAGATTTGGGAGATGACTGTGTTAGGAATTGGCTGTGGCTTATAACACTACCAAAGAAGCTACGAGAATATTACTCCTTAAAGGCTGTCTCTGAAAAGAAAAAATTCTGACGCTGGCCCCTCCCCCCTCCTTTTCATGTTTTTGTGGAGTCCCTTCATATAGAAGGCATATTTTGGTTATACTTTCTGCTTTCCTAAAAGTTTCATAGCTGTTTATTACATTATAATGATAAAGTTATTAATCTTGCAGCTGTATTTCCAATGCACAACACCCTCAAAGTGACTCTGTTGACTCAACTGAAGGAAGCAGAGCAAGTAGCCTTTATTCTGTAGTTAAGACTTGTGATAATCGATCTGAAAAAAATGCAGCTTCGGTTTCTCCATGGCCAACGGTTGCAGAGACTCAGAGGAAGAACAAGTCTGTACGTTTTGAATGCGACACTGATTCTTCCTGTGGGAGTGCTTCTGAATATGGTGGAGTTCATATGAAGAAAACAGAGTCACCAAACAATCAGAGTGCACACAAACGATCACCATATGCAACCCCAAGGAAACTATCTGATGATATGCAAACACCTGGAACTGTATACCCTGCAACAACAGAAGATTTTCCCAATGGGAAGCCTCGAGTTAGGTCCCAGTTTGTGTATTCACTTCACGGAAAAAGTGAGAATGTCTCTCAGTGCAAGGTTCTTGAGGAGGAAGATTTAACCTCTGAGCAAGGTTCAAGTGATCAGATATCTTCTCATGAGCCGCCTCAAAATGCAACTCCTACATCACAGCAGTCAAAGCAGCACTCATCTGAAAATGAAACTAAAGTGGAAGAAAGTTTATCTGCTTGGTTGAAGCCTGCATCAGTCATTGAAGAAGAGAGAAGGATGAGAATGGAGGCCGCTTATAGTCAGATTCCTCCTTCTCGTAAAACTCCTGCAGATAGGCCTATCATTGGGATGGTTGCAGCTCACTGGAATGAAGAGGAGTCTGATATTCATCCCCCAAAGTGGTGGGATGGCAATGGCATACCAAATTCAACGAATAAGTACAAGGAAGTAAGTCTTTAAGTGTGATGCAAGAATTCAAACTTCAAAATGCTGAAATTAATGAAAGGGGATTTTTTAACAGGATCAGAAAGTAAGTTGGCATGCAACACCATTTGAAGAGAGGTTGGAGAAGGCACTGTCTGAGGACAGCGTTGTGCCTCAAAGGTAATCTTATGCCTCGTAACGATTTGTTGTTTCTTTAATTATGCTATGAACGGATGATTATTAATAGATAATAATGGTATCATGTAACCGACCTCACTAGTGTAATAACTTGGGCAAGACCCTTCTTGAATTCAAATAATTTTCAAGGGGGCAAACATGAAAACTGGAACTCTGGGAATCTGTGAAAATTAAGTTGTATTCTTGTTTCTTACCTTATCAGACACCTCAACATTTCGTTCTAAATATGTATAGTAACATCTTAGCAATCTGTGACTCTGGTTAACAGCAAGAATATATGTGGAAAACCCATTGCTTTTGACGACAACGAAGAAAGTGACACAGCTCTATCTCAGATGCAAACCTCAAGTCATCCCCAATCCGTGGTGTCTTTTTGAGAGATGTATCGGTTGATAATTCATTCCTTTGTGCTGTAAGTCTTGTAAGTGATTGGTTGGTTTGTAATAGGGTGATAGCAATTGAATCACCAATCCGATTATAGACACTTTTTGGTGACAGCGCTTGCATTGTACAAAAGTAATGAGAATTGAGTTGATGGGTATTGGGGTTATCGGAACTCATGTTCCGTGGACTTTCATTAATTTATTATGCAAAACATACTTATGTTCTTATCAAAGAATTATAACAAGCGTTAAGGAATTTCTTTAAATAACGACAAAAGAATGCAGCAAAAAAAGTTAATGGATCAAATCATGCGGTACATGAAGTTTTGTGTTGTTACCGATATATGCTTAAAGAGGAAAAAGTTCTCAAACTTGATGACATTGTTAATGCTATGCTATCATAAATTATGAATCATAATAAATCCTTTTAATTGTGCGGATTTTTTTATCCTTTAATTCTTCTCCAAATATTTTATTTGATTCTAGAAAACTGTTTTTTCTTTTAATATTTTCTTGCACATTTCAACAATATTTAAAATGTTTAAACTATGTTTAGAATCTTAACATTTTTTTTAAAGAACAAACAGTTTGTGAAGGAGAGGACAAAAATTTCTCAACATGGTTGACCATGAAAGTGAAATTTAACGATAGTAAAATGGGAAAAAAACCCCCACAAGCTGGCTGATTGACATAATAAGTGGGCTCATCTCTAAAATAAAATATAAGATCGAATCAAAAGGTAAAAATCCTTGAGCTTTAGGTTCTGTTTGATATGTGGTACTTGAGGGTAGGGAGTGAGATTGGATCAGGGATTGAGTCAGAATATATCATTTGGTATGAAGGATTATGGGTAACAAGGGATTGGGAGTACCACGAAAGTGAGATTGCTACAAAGTCACCTCCACTGGTATTATGTTTTGAATCCTGAGATTGCAAAATTGTGAAGATAAAAATATCCTTAATTAAAATATTTTCAGACAAAAATAATCCCAATTTTAACCTAAATCCCTCTCAAATATTTACTTCCTCTTTTTCCCCCCTTCACCGTCGACGTCTCAACTTCTCAAAGCATACCATCGTCTCCCTTCATGGTTTCCCTCACCGCCGCTCACTCCGTCGCCCACTCCATCGGCCTTAGCACCTATCACTTTTCCCTTTTCTCTCCGTCAACCTCTCCGTGGATTTAGGATGAAGAAGCTCCAATGTGGATGTTGCAAGCTGATACAAAGCTTTCTGCATAATTCCAAACCTCAGTCATAGGGGTTCACTTGTGGCCAACATCTTGAATTCATTAGTATGGAGATGGCACAAAACCAATTTTTCTTTATCATTGTCCACTGTGACTTTAGCTTCCCCAAAGTATAAACGAAATGCATCTGATTCCCAAAAAAATTCATTTTTCCAAAATGCATCTGTTTGAGAATATTTGTGATAATTTCTGGAGGAAGACATGCTTCGTTGTTATCTATTACCATCTCGTTCTTCATGGATCGACTGATTAAAAACAATTTCACTGATGAAATGTTTCACAATCAACAGACAAATTACTGAGTCGGAAAGAAACTTATAGCACTTTTAGGATTATGAATCATAAGAAATTTATATCACCTGCTCCTTGCTTCCTTGGTGCTCGATGGGTCATAAAACACAAGCCTGAACAAGAGAATCCAATTTTTGCCGAGCAGCTCTCTCCTGGTCCGTGTTCTTCATCGTCGCATTTGTTATTCCTCTTCTATCACACTTCCTTCTTTTGTGCTCCGATTGTGATTCCGATCATACTCGGCCCTTTCACATTCCAGTTCAGATTTCTCTCTCTGTGCTCGCCACTCTCTCCTTCCTCTGCCTCTTTGGATCGCAAATACGGTAACAAGGATAAGGATATGCAGAAGTGCAAAACAGCCCAGGGCATTTCGGTATTTTATTATTAGTGAATATTTATTAAATAAGATAAATAAAATTATTCTCTCCAACTATTACTTAGTACCAAACATATTTTTAAAAAACCAATTCCACTCCTATTCCTAATCCCAATCCCGGTCCATCAAAATTCAGTATCACATACCAAACAAGGCCTTACTATATGGATTGATTTTTGGAAAATAATTTTTACGATGAGGTGAATATGTAAGAGGAATTTTGTCTCGACTTACAGAAAAAGATTTTTGAAATCACAATTTTATATTTTCCAAAAATGCACTTAACCAAAATTGAGGAAATAAAAAAGGAGAGAAAAAAATACTATAAATTCAAGATGAGCGTGAGGGGGAAGCAGAAGCAGAAGGGTGATAGAGAACTGGTTTGGGTTAGAGAAAGAAGAAAGGGGATGAATGGTTGGAAGAGGCAAAGTACACATGTGGATACGTATTAGTATATTTAGTTACTTGTAACAACTTCGGTTATAGAAGTAGTTAGAATAGAAATTTATTTTATTCTTTTATTCTTTATTATTTGTACAGATAACACCAGGAATATTAGCCTATATAAAGGCCACTGTATCTCACTATTGAATAATGGAAAAAGATTATTTTTCCTCCATATTCGTTTCTTTTCTTGCTTAAACTGTAATATGGTATCAGAGCTACAAGGAAGTATTTGACTCCTTTTTTTCTTCTTAATTTTTTTTCCTTTTCTATTCATCTGCATCTCGATTTCCGGTGTGGAATTTTCTCTCCATCATTTGTCTCTATTGGCCTTACCTGCTTTTCTCTCTCTCACTTTACCATTTTCGGTATGGCAAACCCGATGAACTCATCTTCTTCATCGTTTTCTTCTTCACACAGTTTCGAAACCCTATCTACTTCTAATCTTGATCCCTTGCAAAATTTTTCCCACCCGTACTACTTACATCCTAATGAAAACCCAGTTTTGGTTCTGGTTTCACCTATCTTAGTTGGTGCGAATTATCATTCTTGGGCGAGAACCATGAAAATGGCCCTAATGTTGAAGAACAAGCTATGCTTCATAGATTCGACCGCACAGATTCCAGTCAGCAGTGATCCTCTTCATCCGGTATGGCAGCGATGTAATATGATGGTGCTGTCCTGGCTGACGCGTTCCATTTCTTCTTCTTTGGCACAGAGTATCCTCTGGATTGATAAAGCGAGTGATGTTTGGGAAGATCTTCGTGTGCGATTTTCTTAGAATAATGTGTTTAGAATTGCCGATCTTCAAGAAGAAATCCACGGTTTGAAGCAGGGCAATCTTACTGTAAGTGATTACTTTACAAACTTAAAAATTCTATAGGATGAGTATTTAACTTTGCGGCCGGCAACTTCATGTTCTTGTACGCGTAAGTGCTCTTGTGGTGCGATTGAGTCTTATCGAAACCATCTGGATCAAGATTATACAATTCGGTTTTTGAAAGGTTTGAGCGATCGATTCTCATATGTGAAATCATAGATTATGTTGATTGAGCCATTACCAAATATTAATCGGGTATTTGCACTGGTTCAGCAACAGGAGAGGGAATTAGGATACTCTATTGCTAACGCTGCTGCTTTATTGGCTAAATCAACTGTCTCTGGTTTCAAATCTTCTGTTCCAGGTTCAAATAAACAAAACTCATCTGGTTCTACAAAACAATGAACGTTTTGTGAACGATATAGGCACACTGAAGCTACTTGCTACAAGAAACACGGTTATCCACCGGGTTTTCAGTTTAGGACCAAAAGCGTTAATGTTGTGTCATATGATATTACTACTTCTGGTATAACTCCTTCTGAGCCTAATAAGATTGCTAATGAAACTTATAGCTTCACTCTAGATCAATACAGAAAGCTGCTAGCCCTTGTTCAGACAGATAATGCTTCGTCTCAACCCTTAGTGTAATACCTCGAATTTTAAGATTTGAGGCTAGAGAATAAGCTTGAGATTAGTGAACTGCTAAGCCTTGGTTTAGCAGGATCCTAAATTGTGATTAAGAGATAATGACTCCAAAAGTGGAAGTGGTTAGTGATAAATAACCCTTTTGGAGAATCCAATGTGATTTGAGTTTCGAATGTGATTCGTATGTGTTGTGAGCAACGCCGAAACCCTGTATTTATGTTCAATTATGGATTAACCTTTAAATTGACTTAAAATAGAGGGGAGGGTACATTGTGAAAGAAAATGAATGAGAAAATGTATTTGATGGTTATTCAAAAGGAATTGCCATAATCAGGGGCAAAACGGTAAAGTTACCGACCAATTGATCAGTTACCGAAGAGGGAACTCATTGATAACTTCAAGATTAATGGTTAGGATTGATTTATGCAAGAGATCAAGTGGTGGAATCACATGTGGGTGAGCTTATGTGAGCTCATGTGAGGTTTGTCAAGATGGTGACACTTGGCACTTTGTGAGCCCTTGGATGAGGTCAAAGTGTCAAACCTCATTTTCCCTCTCTCCTCTCTTTATTTGGTCAGTTTTGGCTCCCAAAACTGAACACTTTCTTCATCTTCTTCATCTCGCTCCTTAGCTTCCATGAACGCCCAAAGTGGAGGAAGAAAGAGAAAGAATCAAGGTGAGATTAAGCTTGTTTGTTGGCCTCTAATGTTCTAATCACCTTCTATAAAGTTGTTCATAGTGATGAGAGCTTCATCTCTATGGTTTTAGATTCTTGATTGGAGGTGTTTGAGAGCTTGAGCAAAAGTAAAAAGATGGAGAATCAAAGAATTGGTTTGGGAAAGAGGAAGAGGTGAGTATTTGATGACTATTGACCTAACTATTGTAGTTATTGGTTGAGTATTGTGAATTGTGAATTTTGCCCTGATTTTATGGTATTTTCGTGTGGTATGTAATTGGATGAATTGGATGTTTTTTTATGTTGAAAATGGTGTCATGTTGTGGTATTTAATCATTGGAATTGATTTGAATTGGATTAGACACATTGGTTGCAAAACTGGAAATTCTGTCCAGTGTGAATTCTGTTTGGGCAGTTTGGTTGTGTGGACGTTTTGACTGAGCAAAGGATGTAAGAAAATTATGAAAATTTCTAGTCTTAAAGTTCACATCCCAAGCTTCAAAATGGACATATAATTTGTGCCATTTCGTTTTGGGAACTAGGAGTTATAGCTGTCCAAAGTTTGAGGTCGAAAATGAACACTGTTTTGGGACAGTCTTGAGTTTTGGGGAATTCTGTATTTATGTGGTGATTTTCAGTATTGGCCCATATTTTTCCTATGTAGAGGACTTGAATAGCTTTCATTTGGCTTTAGGATAACCTCATTTCGATGTTTTTGGAATTAGTTATGATTTTTGGAATTTCATACAAGAAACTAGATTTTCTTGGCCGCAGCCAGCGGATTCTGGGCCGCGGCCCAAATGTTTCTGGGCAGTTTTTGGCCACGGCCAGTGGATTTGTAGGCCGCAGCCAACCCCCAAAAATCAGCATTTTGGACTTTTAAAAAGGTGATCTTTGGTCAAGTGTTTCCCAAGCCTTTAGGCATATGTTTAGGCTTTGATCAACCACCTAAAGGTCGTAAATGATAACCAACTTAAGTGTTTGAGAGTTAAGGAATTGGAAAAAGGATTAACCCTATGTCCTTGTTTGGTTATAGGATTTGGTGTTCGCCCTGATCGTGAGCAGCCGGAGCTGGAGTTTACGTGGAAAGAGAGTAGGGAACATATCTCTCTGCTTGTATTTGATATATGTGTTAGTGTGTTGGTGCATGTCTTAGCTTTGCATAATTATGTGTAATTTGAAGCTATGTTTCAATTTATGCTAGGGCCATAGGTATATTGTTCGAAGCATTGAGCTTGCAAATTGTCATTGTGTTATCATGAGTTGTGTGATACAAGCATGTCATGCATTAAACATTTATTGTACGTGCATATTGATATTGTTATCCTACTGAGATTCTCTCGAATCTCACCCTCCCCTACTAACCATGTAGACAGGGCAAGAGGTTCGAGGAAGAAGTAAGCATCCAAGGGCGACAAGGGCTTCTTCAGTATTTGATATGGGGGTTGGTTATATTGGGAGTATTATGTATATTTGGATTCATATTTGGATATGTATATGGATTTGGATGTGTATATATGTATGTGGATGAGGATTTGCTATGTGTATGAGACAAATCTGTGTAATCCCCATATGAGGGCTTGTAATGGGCGAATGTGCCCTATAAAGCTTGAGCTAATAAATGGAATCTGGAATTACTGGACTTATTACATTGCGTACTCTGATATATTGAATGTGATTTATCTTCGTGTAGTAATTGTATTCGGAATGTGAATGTGAGACCAGGTTATAAATGATTTCAAAAGGTATTTATGAAAACCCTGTCTGGTAGATGGGTTTATAAATGTTATTTGGTTGTTATTGGTCTCTATTTCACCTTAATTGCGTAATCCAGATATAATTACGGAAGGGGGTTACACTTAGTCTCTGTTTACAGTGTTTCAGCTAGTGGTACAGTAGCCATATGTTCTTTTCATTCTAATGTTAACTCTTGGATAATTGATTCAGGAGCTACCGACCATGTTTGTTCCAATCTTGCTTTATTTTCTTCTTACACACGTATACCATGCATTGTTGTTAATCTTCTATATGGTACTTGTGTTTCTGCTTCTTTCAATGGCACTGTTGTTTTTCCCCCCTCATTTGTGATTCATGATGTTCTATATGTACCAAATTTTCGTTTCAACTTGATTTCTGTTTCCAAACTTACTCCCTCTATTCCCTGTCTGGTTTCATTTCAAAACTCACAGTGCCACATTCGCCTCTAGTCTTCAGAGAAGATGATTGGTTCAGCTGAAGGCATTGATGGGCTATTGTTCACTTCAGGAAATTCTTACTAGAATTTCATATTTCATCCTGTTTTACTTTACTTTGGGTGCATAAGTGAGCATTTGAAAGGATTAAAGTGATGAATTTTGTTTTTCCCATGCTATGCACAGCAGAATGAAATTGTGGAGGACATTACTCACTAACAACTATTAATGTTTAACCATTTGTGCAAGTTCTTTGTGTAAACTGGTGCAGATTCAGTCATGGCTAGCCCAAAGGAAGCTACATGCAGTGAGAAGGAGAGAAAAGAAGTTGAATCTAACAACCATTTGAATGAAAGGCAAGCTGGAAGAACAGAGCAGAACAGAAAGTCCTGGGCCGCAGTCTACCATTTCTTAGGCCGCGGCCCAGAAGATCAAAATGAGCTCAGAGAGTCTTGGGCCGCGGCCCAGGAAATGCACAAGAGCACAGACAGTTCTGGGCCGCATCCCACCATCCCTTGGGCCGCGGCCCAAAAGAGCAAAAGGAGCACAGAAAGGAGTGGAGCATCACTTGAGGTCAGAAACTCTTGGGCCGCGGCCCAACCCCGAAAATAAAGCTGCGCGTTCTGACATCTGTAAGGATATAAAAGGCAAACCCAGGGTTTTGAAGAGGGAGTTCCCAATTTGGAAAGACCGACAGAGGCGGCTAGAGAGGTGCTGAGAGCTGGGATCTGCTAGAAGCAAGGAGAAGCAAAGGGGGCTTGCGGATTGGAAGAGATTTCACTCCAAGTTCTTATTCGTTCTGTATTCATTCCCTTCTTCCCACTGTGATTCTGTTATGGCTACTTTTAGTCTTGTTAAATGTAATCCATTTTTGAACATGAGTAGCTAGTTTTTCTTATTCTAGGATTGTTCGACACTTTTGTATGGATTAAACTCGAACCCTTCTTCCTCTTCTTTAGCTAATGGTATATATATGTTAACTCTTCTCTGTTTTCACTGATATTCATGAATTGCTAGCACTATGAATAACATGTTTAACTAGATTAAGCTTGAGAGAGTTAATCTAATTGAAGAACGTGGGTAGAGTTATGCTAGACCTAAAGTTTAAAGAGTTAAATGGATGGTTTGTTAATAACATAGATATATAGTTATTAACCTAGCATTGTCGAAGTAAGGAAGTTGTGTAATGTTTATTTTCCCTTAAATGCAGCAAGAGATTGTGTATCTAATTGAAAAATATAAGTTGGTTATGACTCGAGAGAGCTTAACCAATGGCTATCAAACCTTAGACTGACATATATATATTCCCATAAACAGTAATATCGAAGAGGGAGTAGATTGAGTTTATGATATACAAAGGAAGTGAACAATCCTAGATACACTCTACTTGATTGAATCCACGAAAAGCATATTCTGTTCAGTATTTTTCTTAGTTGTTATCAGCACATCTTTTGAATCTATTTTTTTCTCACACTCAACATTTTGTCTGAGTCAACTTGATCAAACCCAGCAAGCCATTATTTGACTAATTGTTATTCAAATCCTCGAGGGAACGATCTCACTTATCACTGTATTACTTGACGCGATCCGTGCACTTGCGGTAGGAAACAAGTTTTTGGCGTCGTTGCTGGGGATTGGTTTAACAAATATTTTAGTTGACCTTAGGCTTATGTTAGTAGATTTCGCTTGATTCTTTAATTAGAGTTATAATTTTTCTGTCATTGTTTTCTGAATTCAAGTTCACTTGTTTTAGCTTGATACTTGCTGTTTTGTCCTTTTCGCAGGTATCAGTCCAGTTCATGCAACATTTGCAAGGAAACGAATTGATCGTGGTACTTAACGGATTACCGCGCATTGAAGAAGAACCAGAATCAGCAGCAGAATTTGAGTCTGGAACAAATCAGCAGCAGAATCTGAGTCTGGAACTGAAACTGAAGCAGAAATAATGGCGGATGAATATGATAGAGCCACTGTTAATGATTTCTCCAGCAGGAACATGAGAGGAACTCAATCATGCATTCGAATGTCGAAGATGCAAGCACACACTTTTGAGATCAAACCGGTGATGATAATGATGTTGCAAATGCATGGGTTGTACCATGGCCTTTATAATGAAGACGCCGACAAGCATTTGATGTATTTCTTGGAGGTGTGTGACTCCTTCAAGCAGAATGGTGTTCCTCAAGATATACTGCGGTTGCGGCTATTCCCTCTCTCTCTTCAAGGGAAAGCTAGAGATTGGTTTAACAATCTCCCGGAAGGATCCATAACCTCTTGGGCTGATCTTGAAGCTAAATTTAGAGCTCGATTT
This sequence comes from Inga leiocalycina, assembly GCA_963242795.1. Lineage (NCBI taxonomy): Eukaryota > Viridiplantae > Streptophyta > Magnoliopsida > Fabales > Fabaceae > Inga > Inga leiocalycina. Next base: position 64,261,901 of record OY725325.1, read on the forward strand.
TTCTCCGATGATAAATCAGTGGAAGCAAGGGACGAGTTTCTAAGCTTTAGACAACAGCCGGATGAGCATTTGTATGCCGCTTGGGAAAGGTACAAGATGCTAATGAAACAATGCCCCAATCATGGGGTGGACAAGTGGGTAGTGATCCAAATTTTCTGCATGTGATTGAATCCTCAATCCAAAGCAATGGTGGACTCTATGACTAATGGAGGTTACCGGAATGTTCCTGTCAATGAAGTTTTTAGACTTTTGGACCAATTATCTGCAAATAACACCCAGGGAAATGATAGGAGAACTCCAACTACCCCAGCCCTACTCAACACAAAAGAAGACTCTTCATTACAAATTGCCACAATTTTATCCGCTTTGAACAAACGCTTTGATGTCTTAGAGTCTCAAATAAACAAGGGCAATACTCGTGGTGTGCATTCTGTTCAATCTACTTCGATTGTATGTGAGCAATGCAATGATGTCCACATGCCGGACAATTGCCCTCTCTACATGGGCACTGAATCTGTCAATTATATGGGCAAATTCCAACCTTCTCAAGGCAACCCATACTCACAAACTTACAATCGTGCTTGGAGAGCTCATCCCAACTTTTCTTGGAGTCAGGGTAACACCTTGAACCCTCCTCATGAGTCTACTTCTGGCACCAAGCCAGTCCCTCTACCGGGTTTTCCAATGCAATCAAGGCAAGCTCCTATGAAAGACGAAGAATCCAAGACGGATAAAATGTTGTCCCGGATCTTAACTGAAGTGGAATCTTCAAGGGGTGAGAGTAAGGCCACCTTTTCTCTTCATGAATCTGCTATTAAGAACCTTGAAGTTCAAGTGGGGCAACTAGCCATACAAGTAAACGCCATAGCTCGAAACGGTCTCCCAAGTGATACCATTCCTAACCCAAAGAGGGGTGGAAAAGAAGAATGTAAAGCCATTCATTTGAGAAGTGGCAAGGTGCTTCCGAACATGCCTAGCTCGAGCACAACGGGACCAAAGCAAGATGAGCAAGTGGACATTGAAGTTGACGAGGAGGAAGTCATAACTCCAGAAATTGCTGTGGAAGACGAGGAAACTAAAAAGAGAAAGCACACTGAGGGCAGATCGGATGATGTTGGCAAGACCAAGAAGAGGGAATAAGAGCTGACTAATGAAAAGAAGAGCAAACCAAGCGCCTCTACTGTCATGCCTCCCTTACCATTTCCTCAAAGATTCAAAAAGAAGGAGGAAGACGCACAATTCAAGAAGTTTGTAAATATGTTTAAGCAATTACATGTCAACATTCCTTTTGCTGAAGCGTTAGAGGGGATGCCTAAATATGCCAAGTTCCTAAAGGATGTGTTGTCTAAGAAGAGGCGATTCAATGAATTTGAAACTGTAGCTTTAACTGAAGAATGTAGTGCCGTGATCCAAAGGAAGTTACCTACCAAGTTGAAAGATCCGGGTAGTTTTTATATTCCTTGCAATATTGGCACAAACTTCAACGGTAAAGCTCTATGCGACTTGGGTGCTAGCATCAATTTGATGCCTTTGGCTGTGTTTAACCAATTGGGGCTAGGAGAACCAAGGCCTACCACAGTTACCCTTCTATTTGCTGACCGGAGTATTTCTAAGCCTAGAGGAATTATTGAAGATGTTTTAGTGAAAGTAGACAAGATCATCTTCCCAGCAGATTTTGTGGTGCTTGATTGTGAGGTTGATTGGAAGATCCCACTCATTTTAGGCCGTCCATTTTTAGCGACAACAAGAACTCTGATTGATGTGGAGAAGGGGGAAATCACTTTGAGGGTAGACGACGAAAAGGTAATCTTTAACATGCCAAAAGCTTTAAAGTTCCATGATGATTCAGCTCAATGTTCATTTGTGGATATATTGGACTCACTTGTTCCCCAAGAGTCCTATGCTCCTATGATCAAAGACCCTCTAGAGGCATTTCTAATTGGGGAAAAGAATCTGGATGAATTTGATGAAGAAGTTATTGCAAACCTTTTTCGTATGGAAGCATTCCCTCACTCAAGACAAAGGAATTTTGAGCCACTTGAGGTGGCTGAGGCGTTGAGCACTCCGTTGAAGCCTTCTCTTGAAGTTCCACCATCTCTTGAGTTGAAGCCCTTACCATCTCATCTTAAGTATGTCTACTTAGGAGATGCCAACACACTACCGGTGATTGTCTCTTCCGATCTTTCAAATCTGCAAGAGGAAAAGCTCTTACGAGTTTTAAAAGAACACAATCAAGCCATAGGTTGGACCATAGCGGACATTAAGGGAATCAGCCCTTCTATGTGTATGCACAAAATCTTGTTAGAAGATTATCATAAAACTTCTATTGAGCATCAAAGGCGATTGAATCCAATCATGAAGGAAGTGGTCAAGAAAGAAATACTTAAATGGCTCTCCGCTGGAATTATGTACCCTATCTCTGATAGTTCATGGGTGAGCCCAGTCCAATGTGTCCCTAAGAAGAGTGGCATGACTGTAGTGGCTAACACCCAAAATGAACTAATTCCTACTCGCACAGTGACTGGTTGGCGGGTGTGTATGGATTATCGGAAACTCAACACAGCTACAAGAAAGGATCATTTCCCTTTTCCATTCATAGATCAAATGTTGGACAAGTTAGCCGGTCAGGAATTCTTTTGTTTCCTTGATGGATATTCCGGGTACAACCAAATTGCCATAGCCCCAGAAGATCAAGAGAAGATCACCTTCACTTGTCCATATGGCACTTTTGCTTTCAGAAGAATGCCCTTTGGACTATGCAATGCACCAGCCACTTTTCAACGGTGTATGATGTCCATTTTTGCTGATATGATTGAGAAAACAATTGAGGTATTCATGGATGATTTTTCTGTTTTTGGTCCATCTTTTGACTCGTGTTTGGAGAATTTAGATGCTGTGCTTACAAGGTGTGAAGAGGAAAACCTAATTCTCAATTGGGAGAAATGCCACTTCATGGTGCAAGAAGGCATTGTACTTGGCCATAGAGTATCCAAGAACGGGTTGGAAGTAGATAGGGCTAAAATTGCTATTATTGAGCAATTACCACCACCTACTAATGTCAAGGGTATCCGAAGCTTCCTTGGACATGCCGGGTTCTATCGGCGGTTTATCAAGGATTTCTCAAAAATTGCCAAACCCCTTTCTAAGCTTTTGGAAAAAGATGTGGAATTCAAGTTTAATGATGAGTGTTTACATGCTTTTGAAGAATTAAAGAAGCGTCTCATTTCAGCTCCTATCTTAGTGGCTCCGGATTGGGTTTTACCTTTCATTATTATGGCTGATGCAAGTGATTATGCCGTTAGTGCTGTTTTGGGGCAAAAGGCAGAAAAACTCTTCCACCCTATATATTATGCGGGTAAAACTCTTGATGGTGCCCAACTCAATTACACTACCACTGAAAAAGAGTTACTTGCTATAGTGTATGCATGTGAGAAGTTCAGACCATATATTGTAGGTACTAAGGTTACTGTATACATCGATCATTCAGCTCTCAAGTAGCTACTCACCAAGAAGGACTCTAAGGCTAGACTCATTCGCTGGGTGCTTCTACTTCAAGAGTTTGACCTGAATATAATTGACAGAAAAGGTACAGAGAATTAAGTGGCCGACCACCTATCAAGGCTAAGCACCGAACCTCAACTTGACGATTCTGACATGATCCAAGCATCATTTCCTGATGAACGGCTATTCTTTGTTGATCACTCATCTACACCATGGTTTGCTGATTTTGTAAACTATTTGGTTTGTGGAGTGTTACCTCCGGAGTTCAATTCTCATCAAAAGTGTAAGTTTTTGCACGAGGTGAAGAAGTACTTTTGGGATGAACCTTACTTATTTAAGAGGTGCCCTGACCAACTCATTCGAAGATGTGTGCCAGAAAATGAACAAGAGTGCATTCTGCGCTGTTGTCATGCGTCTGAGTATGGTGGTCATTTTGGAGGAGAGAAAACTGCTGCGAAAGTGATTCAAAGTGGGTTTTATTGGCCTTCATTGTTTAAAGATGCTTATGCTTTTGCCCTCCAATGTGATCGGTGCCAAAGAGTGGGAAACATATCCAGAAGGAACGAGATGCCACTAAATAACATGTTAGAAGTTGAGCTCTTCGATGTCTGGGGATTGATTTCATGGGCCCATTCCCTAAGTCTTTCAACAATGAACACATTTTAGTGGGAGTGGACTATGTATCAAAATGGGCGGAAGCTGTGGCATGTGTGACTAATGATGCCAAGACGGTACTGAAGTTCCTCAAGAAGCACATTTTCACAAGGTTTGGCACACCAAGAGCAATCATCAGTGATGGCGGATCATATTTTTGCAATCATCAATTTCAAGCTCTGATGAAGAAATATGGTGTGAGGCACAAAGTTGCATTGCCCTACCATCCCCAAACAAATGGCCAAGCTGAGATTTCCAATCGGGAAATCAAGAATATTCTTGAGAAGATGGTGAACACTACTAGGAAAGACTAGTCTTCCAAGTTAGATGATGCGTTGTGGGCCTATCGAACAGCTTATAAAACACCTATTGGTATGTCTCCATATCGATTAGTGTTTGGAAAAGCATGCCATCTGCCTGTGGAATTGGAACATGGAGCATATTGGGCCATCAAGAAGTTAAATTTTGATCCGCGAGCTGTGGGAGAGAAGAGGCTACTCCAACTCAATGGGCTGGAGGAAATCCGCTTAAATGCTTATGAAAGTTCACGAATTTATAAAGAGAAGACAAAGAGGGCTCATGACAGCAAAATCAGTCCTAAGAACTTTGAACCGGGGCAAACTATTCTTCTTTACAACTCCAAACTGAGGCTCTTCCCTGGAAAACTTAAGTCCCGATGGTCTGGGCCATTCAAGGTGATTCAGGCATCAAAATATGGTGATGTGGAGCTGGAGAATGATAAGGGCGAGAGATTCAAGGCTAATGGTCAACGGTTGAAGCATTATTGGGGAGGAGATGTGGATAGGCTGGTATCCACCATCCACTTATCAAATGAAGAGTGATCAAAGTGAAAAGTCAGGCTAAGGACTATAAACTAAGCACTTCTTGGGAGGCAACCCAAGTTCTGAACTTAATCTCTTTAGTTTCTTTGATTTTAGCATAATTTAGTAGGTTTACGTTTGGTTTTTTAACTTTTGTAGGGAGAAAGGGATTTCAAACTGAAAGTTGGCGAGAACGAGAATATGGCCAGGCAAAAGGGGTGGCATCTTGATGGACAGGCATATTCCAGGGAAGTTCTTCAACTCTTATGCATGCTTGTGTATTCTGATGCCCGGGATATGATATGAGATTTGCAATAACCGTTAGAGAAGCACTATGCATTATCTTTGGCTTCAATCTGTCAAATTACTGATCACACATAGAAAATCCTGCTTTAGGAGGACAATTTGATCTTAGAAAATGTGTGGTTTAGGGGTGTTGATTGTGAGAGTGGCAATGTGAAAGTGTGGCATAGTTTTGTTACTCTTAATTGAATAGCTAATGGTTCTGTATACTGTGTGTCAATGATGATTACAGTGGATTATATGACTGCGTGGAAACTGATAGGCTGGAAAATGCAATATGGTTGCAGCCCAAAAGATATTGGGCTGCGGCCCAAAAGGGCTTAGAATGTTCTGGGCCGCGGCCCAACAATGCTCACAGATGGATATCATGGCTTAGAAAGTTCTAGGCCGCGACCCATCAATGCCCAGAACTGGGTGTCACTGCTCAGAAAGTTTTGGGCCGCGGCCTTAGGTTTCCACTAAAGCCCAGAAAGTTCTGGGCCGCGGCCCAAGCGCGACAGCAGGGTTTTTAAAAACCCTGCTGCGCATTTATTCTTCTCATACCTCTCTCTCTCAGCCGCCGCTCCCCTATTCTCTTCTCCCACCATAGTCAACCCCCCTTCCCTGTCCTCCCCCTCCAATTTGCCCTCACTCTCTTGTTTCTTCTTCTCCCCCTCTTCGTTTTTGCCCTTCCTCTTAGTCTGCTGCTATTGTTTGGGGCTGCTGCACGACCTCTGATTTTCCCTACTGTGGAAGCAGATCTAGGGCACTACAAGTGGATCCTTCCCCTTTGATTCTTCTTCTAATCTCTCAACTCTCTCTACATCTGAGGTAAGACAATCTAAACCTTACTCTGTTGTTTGCATTTGGGGTAGTTAGGTCAACTTTGATATGGGTTTTGAGGCGTAAAAGTCGTAATTCTGTTGTAATTGTGGGTGTCGAGGGCAATGTACATGAATTATTGAGTTCTTCTGTCATAAGAAGAGCAAATCTGCCTTCAATTCATTCTGATTTCCCTAGTATGACATTGCCCTGCTTTGAGACACATGCCCCATTATAACTGCAGCTACGAGGTCTCTGTATCAATTGCATAAACTGTCTAATGTTGGCCTTGATGATCTGTCCAGTGATAAGCATTGCTGAGAGTTCGGTTTGAATTGATATAGGATGTTTTGTGCTATGAATTGCAGGAGTATGAGTTCTCATGATTTTTAATGTTGCTGCACATGCATTTTATACTCAAATTATTGCAAATTAGCTTGTAATGCACTACACTTTGCACCTGTGGCCTGATTGTTGACTGCTTAAACTTATCTTGTCTATCATGATTGGTACCAGACTTGCTTAAATTGTTGATTCCAGGGGACGTAATTATATTGCTCTGTTCTGGTATGCACTGGTTTTTGGCTGGGCTTGAGTTCTCTGTTTCGGGATATCATGTATTAATTGAACTCCAAAGGTTTCATAATTCATTTCAAACTTGAAAGATGGTGCAAGGTTGTGTATGTTCTCTTGATTGGCTAGTCTGTGATGAATGCATTAAAAAAAATCTTCTGTTGATTTTATAAATGGAATTGTGCAATTCTGGTATGTGCGAATTGCGTTTCATATGGTCACATCACACAACATGTTTGCCATGCTGCATAATTTGACTGAGTTTTAAAACTTCTAGGAAGTTGATCAAAGTTAACAAGTGTGTAGTTGTTCCTTTTGAATGATCATGTAAACCTGGAGGTACATCTTGTGCTTTTGACAACCATGTTTGGCTTAACTTCCACCACTTGCACATTGCCTCATTGAATTTCAGAATTTCAAAGATTTTCATACACTTTCAACTGTTATTGAACCTGTGCTATGGTAGTTACATCGTGCTGCATGTTTTGGAATGACTGTGTGATGAAATTTTGCCAACATTATAGTAACCTAATTCCTTCTTCTCAGTTGATTAAATGATGTAAGAAGTAGTGATGAATAGGTTTAGGCTTGAAACCTTACTGCACAGATTTACGACTAATAGGTCATAAGTTTGGGGGGGTCATTATTGCATTGTCTGATTCTGGTGCCCATGTTCAATGCCTGTTTGAGTCTTCATTGGTTTTTGGCTGTCCATTGTCTTCTCTCGTAGCTACTATGCCGGCCAAGCGTGTTGCTGATCGCTCCGGTCCCAGGGCCGTTGCTGAGGCTAAGACCAAGATCGTTACCCGACCTTTGCTGCAGGAACGGGAATTCCCGTTTAACATCTCGTACAAGTTTTACTATCTCGCCACACGTACATATCACCTGCAGAGGCTTATGGAGCCTAAGGTTGACGGGAACCTGCAGATTGTCCAGGATTTTTACGCCAATGCCTGTGTGAAACCCATTTGGCGATTTCCTCTGCACGGAGTCGACGTGGACTTTACTCTTGAGAGTTTTAGGCAGTTTACAGCACTCCCCGCTATTGAGGAGTGCAGGTACAAGCAACTATTGGAAAGTGATGATGACATCCCTGAGGATGATATTTCGGAGTTGCTCGTGTACAACCACCGAGTGGCGTGGCAGACTCGTGGAGGGGCGCAGAAACATTTACCTCGGGCTTAGTTATCAATTGAGACTCGGGTGTGGCTGCACTTCGGCAAGGACTACTTCTGGCCGTCGTCGCAGAGGAGTCGCCTCTCTAGAGACCAGGCTCTCCTTATCTACCTGCTTATGAAGAAGGAGCCTGTTGATCTTGGCACCTTGATGTATCAGACTCTTCGCGACCATGCCAGAGATCATTCGGTAGGTCTGATACTGCCGCACCTCATTTCCTCCTTCTGCACGTCTGTGGGTGTTGCTGCTATGGCTTCTGATGTTATGTTCAAGCCTCTTAAGAAATTCAACTACTTGAGCATCAAGCCACGACCAGATGAGCAAGTTCCAGCATCCCAGCGTACAGCGACCGACCCCTTCTTTCTGCAGGGAGGACCATCTCATCCTCCTCATGATCTTCCATCCCCCCAGGAGCAGGGTGAACTATCCGGTGCCCCTGCCTCTTCCGAGTCTACCGTCACGTTGGATGTGATCTTTGCGGCCATTTAGCGCACAGAAGCTACTGCTGCCCAATGCCTCACTTATCTACAGGATCACGGTGTTCGCCTGACCAGGTTAGAGGAGTTATTCGCTGCTCATGTACCTGCTGCAGCTCAGGCCGGTGGCGATGATGATGGCGCGGAGGTTGGTGTTGCCGGTGGGGATGATGATGCTAAGGGGGACAGCACTGATGCAGCCGCCAGTGATGGTGATGGCGAGGACTAGTCTTAGTTGTGTTGCCCATTTTTACTGTTGTTTTCCATTTTCCTTGGACATGTTTCAGACTTTGTTTCAGTACTGTGGTTACAGTTGCTCTCTTATTGCTTGACATCAGTGGTTTCAGATTTTATTGGATATTATGGTTTAGATATCTCTGGTATTCACTGTTATACCTATGGCTGGCTGTATGCTCGTTTCTTTGCAGGTGCTACTGTGACACAGTGTGTCCTATGACAGTGGGGACACTGTCTCCCTCAAGTTTGGGGGTGCTGATATATTTGCATGCATTTGTTTAAACCTGCTTTACGCCATATCTTTGAGCTAAATTTCTGGGAATTGTATTTGATAGCTAATTTGAGTCAAAAACTGGATATTCATGACTGCTTGGTTCTTATTGTACACGAGGGTTGAGAATAATGCATGACATGTATGAATTGTTTTCATTGAAAGACCTTTGAAATTGTATTTGAATTCCTGGGAAGAGATGAGCGGTTCACACACTTCGAGAGCATAAGTGACACTATTTTTGAGCTAAATGATTTTTTTTATGGAACTGTATATGTTTTTGAGTAAATTGTATGGAAGTGGCTGTGGTTATAGCGCATAGTGTTAGCATATGGATCAGTTAAGTTAATGTATTCGAAATAAGTTAAGGTTGAATTAACCTTGGGGGTTGTGCACAAGAGAGGAGAAACCTCTGTTGGAAGGGTTTTGAGCCTGAGTTTCCTTCATGAGAGTGTTTGTGCCATTTATGCTAGTGTACCTCTAGAACTTGTTTAAATTCTTTTTCAAAATCACATATGCATGTAGATTAATGAAAATGATAGGGGCATTCATTTCTAAACCCATGAACCTACACACAAACATTTCACATTCATCCTTTGATCACCCCCTTTAAGCCATTCACTTTTTCTTTCTTCAAAAAAATCTGACATTTAACAAGTCATGCATGCTGTGTTCTGCAATTGAATGACACTTAGAAAAGCAGTGAGTTAGCATTCGAATTACTATTTGTTTTGATAAGTGCTTAGTTACGCAACTTACAAAAGAAAAGAATGAAGGAGTAAAAGAAAATCAATATGTACATGTGAAAAAAAAAGAAAGAAAAAGAAAAAGAAAAGAAAAGAAAAGAGAGATGTCATTATATACGCTTCAGCATGCATGGCACTTATTCCATTAGTCCTTCCCACTAGACCATTTCCAACATTACAACCCTGGTAAAAGGCCCCCTTGATTCATGAATCTAGGTGTACAAGTGGTGGAGAGAGTAGAATTTCTACAAGCCTATGGCAGGACCTGCTATAAGTGGTACTGAGCGAAATTACCCCTAATTGTGAGGATTAAACACGTATATCAGTGAGTGTTGTCTTGTGCACATAACTTTGGTTGATTGAGCTGTAGCCTATTTCCTTTGCATTGCCTCAAACTGAACTTTGTGTTAGCTCCAAGCGAGAACAATGAACAATTCCATGCAACCTTAAAGTTCTTGTGGCACTAAAGGTGTGTGAATTGAGTTTCAGTAAAAGGAAAGAGAATGCAAAGGATTAGGTCTAGATAATGAGGCCGAATCATACATGCTGAAATATTATTTCTGGTCTTGATAAATGCAGGATGAGTGTTGGACAACTCTTGTTGAACATACACTCAGTTGGAAATGACTAGGGAATTAGTTTTTAAACTACGAACCAAGCAGGCATGTATATTTGGTAACATAAGTAGCTTAGGAGAAGAAAGGGTGCGCTTAATTTACTTTGACTGCTGGTGAATGATTGAGCTTACTCGAGGACGAGCAAAAGTTCAAGTTTGAGGGTGTGTTCACTTCAGGAAATTCTTACTAGAATTTCATATTTCATCCTGTTTTACTTCACTTTGGGTGCATAAGTGGGCATTTGAAAGGATTAAAGTGATGAATTTTTTTTTCCCATGCTATGCACAGCAGAATGAAATTGTGGAGGACATTACTCACTAACGACTATTAATGTTTAACCATTTGTGCAAGTTCTTTGTGTAAACTGGTGCAGATTCAGTCATGGCTAGCCCAGAGGAAGCTACATGCAATGAGAAGGAGAGAAAGGAAGTTGAATCTAACAACCATTTGAATGAAAGGCAAGCTGGAAGAACAGAGCAGAACAGAAAGTCCTGGGCCGCAGTCCACCATTTCTTGGGCCGCGGCCCAGAAGATCAAAATGAGCCCAGAGAGTCTTGGGCCGTGGCCCACCAGATCTTGGGCCGCGACCCAGGAAATGCACAAGAGCACAGACAGTTCTGGCCCGCATCCCACCATCCCTTGGGCCGCGGCCCAAAAGAGCAAAAGGAGCACAGAAAGGAGTGGCCCGCGGCCCATAAGCATCACTTGAGGTCAGAAACTCTTGGGCCGCGGCCCACAGAGCGGAGGGCCGCGGCCCAACCCCGAAAATAAAGCTGCGCGTTCTGACATCTGTGAGGATATAAAAGGCAAACCCAGGGTTTTGAAAAGGGAGTTCCCAATTTGGAAAGACCGACAGAGGCGGCTAGAGAGGTGCTGAGAGCTGGGATCTGCTAGAAGCAAGGAGAAGCAAAGGGGGCTTGCGGATTGGAAGAGATTTCACTCCAAGTTCTTATTCGTTCTGTATTCATTCCCTTCTTCCCACTGTGATTCTGTTATGGCTACTTTTAGTCTTGTTAAATGTAATCCATTTTTGAACATGAGTAGCTAGTTTTTCTTATTCTAGGATTGTTCGACACTTTTGTATGGATTAAACTCGAACCCTTCTTCCTCTTCTTTAGCTAATGGTATATATATGTTAACTCTTCTCTGTTTTCACTGATATTCATGAATTGCTAGCACTATGAATAACATGTTCAACTAGATTAAGCTTGAGAGAGTTAATCTAATTGAAGAACGTGGGTAGAGTTATGCTAGACCTAAAGTTTAAAGAGTTAAATGGATGGTTTGTTAATAACATAGATATATAGTTATTAACCTAGCATTGTCGAAGTAAGGAAGTTGTGTAATGTTTATTTTCCCTTAAATGCAGCAAGAGATTGTGTATCTAATTGAAAAATATAAGTTGGTTATGACTCGAGAGAGCTTAACCAATGGCTATCAAACCTTAGACTGACATATATATATTCCCATAAACAGTAATATCGAAGAGGGAGTAGATTGAGTTTATGATATACAAAGGAAGTGAACAATCCTAGATACACTCTACTTGATTGAATCCACGAAAAGCATATTCTGTTCAGTATTTTTCTTAGTTTTTATCAGCACATCTTTTGAATCTATTTTTTTCTCACACTCAACATTTTGTCTGAGTCAACTTGATCAAACCCAGCAAGCCATTGTTTGACTAATTGTTATTCAAATCCTCGAGGGAACGATCTCACTTATCATTGTATTACTTGACGCGATCCGTGCACTTGCGGTAGCGAACAGCTATATATCATGAAAATTGCAGATATTGCTTCACCCTTGGTTAGTAATGTCTCCACTGCTCCTCCAGATTAGCCTCCATTTGATTTGTTGCATTTTCTTCTAGGTCACTTGTCTAGGAATACCTTGTATACCATTCACAAACAATTTCCAAATGTTTCTTACAATTCATCTTTCAATTGTTGTGACATTTGTCATTTTGCTAAGCAACGAAAGTTGCCTTTCCCTGTAAGCAACAGTACTTCTAATAAAATGTTTGCACTAGTTCATATGGATATTTGGGGTCCATATCATATGCCTTCAATTCATGGCCATAAATATTTTTTGACAGTGGTAGATGATTATACACGTTATACTTGGATTTACTTGCTTTCTAATAAATCTGAAGTTCACTCTTATGTTCAAACTGTTAGAGCAAGCGTTTCACCCAAGAGGGGGGGTGAATTGGGTGATACTAAAATTTTGTTGCAAATATAAAACTTAACGGTGAAATTGAAACAGTAAAGAGTAAGGAGAAATATCACCGAAGTGTACACCAGGAGTTATATTGGTTCGGCCACAACCACTTTGACCTACGTCCAGTCCTCAGAGCTTCTCTGAGAGTTTCACTATAACTTCCAAGATTCAGTGGGTTCTTGGCACCTCAGTACAAGTAAGTTCCTTGACCTGGACACTTGCTCCCCCTTACAAGTTGTAATCCAATCCCAACTCAAGGTTCCATAACCTTAAGTTATCTCAATAACAAATATTGAGTTTGAATGAAATATCTCTCTCTCAGAGTGAATAAGAATCACTGAAGTACAGAATTACTAAAATGAGTAAAAACAGAGTAATGAACTTGATGATACGTTCGTGTGTGTTCTTGTTGTTCTTCTCTGTTTGGATGTTCCCATTTATATAGATATATTGGTGATGACCGTTGGAACATTTTTCTACTCGTCTGTTGGAGAGTGCGCAGCCATTATTGACTTTTCTAGTATTTGAAAAATATCCATTGGCGGTAGGTGGCATTTGAACTTCTCATTTGACTTTCCTTATTTGATATGATTTCTTCATTGTTTATCTGTAAATATACTAGGAATACTAATACAATGAAAGGTTAATCATATAGGAAACAAATCAATGAACGTTTGAATGATTTCTAAATTTCTAGGTTTCCATACTCGAGTATTTATTAAAGCTTACTCGAGTATCATTGGGAAAATTTTGATGAACTGCAAGTCAACAAACAAATATAAGATTACTCGGGTAGTGCATGGAATAACCAAAATATCAAACCTTTGGAAATGTATGTTTACTCGGGTACCTACTCGAGTAATGCACTCTTGTCTTCATACGTTACTCGGGTACCAACTCGAGTAAACCTTCAAATAAATTTTTGGTTACTCGATGCTTTACTCTAGTAATGTTGGCAGAATTTCAAGGCCGAGAGCACTTCAAGTTCGATTACCTTGTTACTCGAGTAAACTCAATTTATGTGCATAGCTTACTCTGGTAATGACTTGAAGTTTTTCTTCAAAAATAATTCTACATACTCGAGTACATACTCGAGTAATCCACTTAAAATGAGTCATTAAATACCTGCATATTTGAGTAATGCCTCGAGTGAAGTGTAATAAAAATAGATCAAGTTATTCGAGTACTACCTTCAGGTTTTTACTTACCACAGTAAGTTACTAGAGTAGCTCCTCGAGTAACGTTGGCAGGGTTGAAAATGCCGAGAGCAACATATTTCTTGAAACAGAGGACTCGAGTACATACTCGAGTATCATTGGCAGGCCGAGAGCAACTCCAAGTGAATTACCTGGTTACTCGAGTATCATTGGCAGGCCGAGAGCAACTTGAAAATATTTATATTATTACTCGAGTAATGTTGGCAGGTTACTCGAAGGTGTCTCTGGTTACTTCAAGTTTTGTCTCATTACTCGAGTACATACTCGAGTAATGCCTTAGAAAACTTGCTTCTGATCAAGTTTCTCAACTTTTTCTCTCTGCCTTTCTTCATTATTCCAATGCTTACTTCAAGTGATGCTTTTCCCTGTTATTACTTTGTTCAAACTTTTTTATTAATCAAATCTTTTTCATACCATTCTTTGTTATCATCAAAACATGAGATCTAACACAAACTTTTATCAAAATGGTTTCTACTCAATTTTCCTCTAATATACAAGTCATTAGGTCTGAAAATGGATTAGAATTCCAACTAAAAGAATTTTATGCTCAACATGGTATTTCTCATAAGACATCTTGCATTGAAACTCCAGAATAGAATAGTAAAGTGGAGCGAAAGCATCAACACATTCTTAATGTTACTAGAGTACTTCTATTTCAAGCTAATCTTCCCAAAATTTTTTGGTCTTATGCATTGTCTCATGCTGTTTATATCATTAATAGGTTACCTACTCCTGTTTTACAAAAATAAGAGCCCTTATGAACTCTTGTTTCATCAAGCTCCAGATTTTAGTATGCTGCGTGTGTTTGGTTGTTTATGTTTCTCTTCCACTTTGGTTCATGGTCGCACTAAACTGGATAAGAGGGCCCATAAAAGTGTTTTCTTAGGTTTCAAAGAAGATACTAAAGGATATGTGACCCTGGATATTCATACTCGTCAGATATCTGTTTCACGCAATGTTTATTTTTATGCATCTTATTTCCCTTTTTGTCATAATCCATCCCCTGTTTTGCCTACTACCTTGCCTTTACCTCAGACCCTTCCACCATTAGATTTTCCTAACCCACTCAATTCTTCTCATACATTATCAGCTTCTCCTTCTATTCCTTCTTCTTCTCATGTTCCTCTTGCATCTGATTCTTCTTCTTCTTCTTCCAATCATTCTTTGCCTCCCCTTCGTCATTCTACTAGACCACATAAGCTTCCTCGATATCTGCAAGATTATCATTTTGCTCTTCAATGTACTTCAGTGTTACCAGATTCTTTGGAGACAGGTATAACTCATCCACTTTCTAAAATTCTCTCTTATCATTAATTGTCTTCTTCCCATTATCGTTTTGTGTGTTCTATCTCCTCTGATGATATTCCTAAGTCATATAATAAAGCTATTCAACATGAGGGTTGGCGAAATGCTATTGTTGCTAAACTTGATGCTTTACAACAAACTAAAACTTGGGTGATTGCTGATTTACCACCTGGTAAGCATCCTATTGGGTGTAAGTGGGTTTTTACTAAGAAGTATAATTCTGATGGCACTCTTAATCATTATAAGGGTCACTTCGTTGCTCGAGGTTATACATAAGTTGAGGGTCTGGATTATAATGACACATTTTCCCCTGTTGCCAAATTAACTACTGTTAGATTATTACTTGCATTGGCAGCTTCTCATAACTGGCATCTTAAGCAATTGGATGTTAATAACGCTTTCCTACATGGTGATCTTGATGAGGAGGTATATATGATTCCTCCCCCTGGTTTGTTTGTCCCTGCTGATAAGGTTTGCAAATTACAACGTTCTCTTTATGGTCTAAAGCAAGCAAGTCGTCATTGGTACTTTAAATTGTCACAAGCTCTTCTTGCCCATGGTTATCATCAGTCCCAATCTGATCATTCCCTTTTTATCAAGAATACTGATTCTTCCTTTACTGCCTTACTTGTTTATGTTGATGATGTGCTTCTTTGTGGGACTGACTTGTCTGAAATTAATTCCATCAAGTCTTATCTTGATTATTGTTTCAAAATAAAGGATCTAGGTGATGCCCAATATTTTTTGGGATTGGAAATCGCTCGTTCTGCTACTGGCATCTCTTTATGTCAGCGGAAATTTGCTCTTGACATTTTATCTGAATATGGTTTCTTGGACTGTAAACTTGTTAAGACTCCTATAGCTCATCATTTGAAATTGTCTAAGGATTCTGGTGCTCCGTTGACTTATTCTTCTGCCATTGCTCAATATCGTACTTTAGTTGGTCGATTGCTTTATCTTTCGAATACCCGGTCGGATTTATCTTTTGTTGTCCAACAATTGTGCCAATTTGTTCAAATGCCTACTAATGTTCATCTTCAGGCTTTGTTCAGGGTTCTGCGTTATGTTAAAGGGGCCCCTGGTCTTGATCTTTTCTTTCCTTCTTCTTCTTCTATGAAGCTTAGTGCCTTTAGTGACAGTGACTGGGCCGGCTGTCTTGATACCCGACGCTCTATTACTGGTTTCTGTGGTTTTTTGGATCAAGCTTTGATTACATGGAAATCTAAGAAGCAACCTACTGTGTCTACTTCTTCTTCTAAGGCTGAGTATTATGCTCTTGCTACTACAACTTGTGAGTTACAATGGTTATGCAATTTATTACGTGATTTTGGCTCACCACAGACTGGTCCAGCTCCTCTTTACTGTGATAATCAGTCAGCCCGCCATATTGCTGCTAACCCGACCTTTCATGAGCTTACCAAGCATCTGGACATTGACTGTCATGTGGTTCATGAGAAGTTAAAGCAGGGTCTCATCCATCTTTTAACTATTAAATCCCAAGATCAACTTGCAGACATTTTTACAAAACCCTTGATTCCTTCTGTTTTTTGTACACTTCTTACCAAGCTGGGAATGATTAATATCCATTCTCTAGCTTAAGGGGGGTATTAGTATATTTAGTTACTTGTAACAACTTCGGTTATAGAATTAGTTAGAATAGAAAGTTATTTTATTATTTTATTCTTTATTATTTGTACAGATAGCACCAGGAATATTAGCCCATATAAAGGCCACTGTATCTCACTATTGAATAATAGAAAAAGATTATTTTTCCTCCATATTCATTTCTTTTCTTGCTTAAACTGCAATAATACGAAAACGAAATAAGTGGGCTCATCTCTAAAATGAAATATAAGATCGAATCAAAAGAGTTTCAGTGTATGGATTGGTTTTTGAAAAATAATTTTTATGATTAAGTGAATATATAAGAGAAATTTTGCCTCGATTTATAGAAAAAAACTTTTGAAATCACAGTTTTATATTCGTAAAAAAAGCATTTAACCAAAATTGAGGAAATAAAAAAGAAGAGAAAAAAATAGGGAGAATTGTAAATAAATATTTTTTAGTAAATTAATTGCTGAATGCTGTCATGGAAAATCTGTTATACATAACGGAAGATATTTTACACACAACCAAAGATTATTTGCACATTTATATGCAAAATTTTTACACACGGAAGATGGTTTGTATACAACAAAAAATTGCTTGCACACACAGAAGATCACTTGCACGTTTAATAATATTCAACAATTAATTTACTCTAAACATATTTATGGGCGATTTTCCCAAAAAAATACTATAAATTCAAGATGAGCGCCAGGGGGAAGCAGAAGGGTGAGAGGGAACTGGTTAGGGTTAGAGAAGGAAGAAAGGGGATTAATGGTTGGAAGCGGCAAACTATACATGTGGATACGAAAACGAACCTGAGGCGATCATGATGCTCTCTATTCAATAGTTTTCAATCTGAATTCTCTCTCTATCTTGCTGCTCCCATTCTCCTCTTTCGCTCTCTCTCTAGGTGCAGCTCCCATAGCTCACACCTTGGACCTCGTGATGATGCAATTCACATCTGAAGGTTTAATTTCCGTTTATCGATCTCATATTATCAGTCTAGTTATTCCGTCCGTGAATCCTTGAATTTGATTTGATTGGAGTTTTGTGATCTGATTTTCTTACCAGAACGAACCCTAACAGGGTCTCGATGAATCGTATGGTGGAACTCTGATTTGGTTTTTGGTGTGATTAGTGATAGATTTAATTTTTCTGAAAATAAAACATGTAATCGTTTCCAGCTTCCAGGGTTTTGTTCGTGTCTGTTTATGTATGTTGGTTTTCGTTTGAATGCAATTGATTCTTGATGGTGAAATTGAGGCACTAATTAATTTGGCTTAATCACCCATCATGTAATGAGGCCTTGGTGAATGGTGAGAGTTGGATCTTGTTTCTGGGTAGATAAGCTAGAATTATGTTCTGCAAGAACAGAGGTTTAGATTGTACATAAGGGGCAGTAAAAAACATTATTGCAAGATATGTGGTTAATGTTTTGTTGCATATGATGAGGAACTTGAAAACTTAAGATCTTGATTGGAGGAACCTTATTGTGGTGGTGAATTAAATGTTTATTTGACATGTTCTGGTATGAGTTATGGATTTGATTATTTGAGAATGGACTTATCACAGAAGAACACCATTCTTATAAAACCAGGCAAGGGTCTATTCCATCAAAGTGAAGCTGAAAGGAGCTAGTCAGGACGAGTAAACATGAAAAGGTGAATGTAGAATTATGGTGAAGGACTAAATTAAGAAGGAAGAATGACAATGAGGTCTTAAGGACCAAAGAAAACATCAGTAAAGTCCCTGCGAAAAGAAATAACAACTCGTAGTTGTAATTTCTTTTCACAGGGATTTTACTGGTATTTTATTCGGTTTCTAAAACCTTATTGTCATTCTCCCGGTTAAGAAAGCTTTTCAATTTTGTTTTTTGGGATAAAGAAGGCACTTCAATTTACTATTCATATAATGCAAATTTACCGATGGAAATGGAACTGAGTATTTACCATTTGCATAACACAAATTAATAACTGAAGTAATATGTAATATTTTATAACTCAAACAGTATAAATGTATAAATGCACCCAACGCATGATACTTCCAAGCACAAAGCATTCAAATTCTGTTTAGTAATAGCAAGAAAAAGTTCATAGCGATCTGTTTCAATTTCAATAGTAATGTGCTGATCAGGCCATTCATATGTAAGAATAACTTTCTCAATGCTAAAATTTCGGCCATGAATGAGTGATGAGTCCTCATGAAAGTCAGTTAAGTTCGCTTTCCATACTTCCCCCTCCATTTCTGTTCTTCTTCCCCCTCAATTCCAGATCTGTTTTTCCCTCTCCCTCACCTCTATTTCTATATTTTCTGTCTAATTCAAATCTGTTTGTGCGAGAATCAGCCTGTATGTGAGTGTTTTACATCAGTTTTGTCCTTGGAATATTTACTTCAGAGATATCATAACATGTTACCCATATCGAGTCTTCCTAACAGTATACAGGATCTTGTTCATATTGATATACTTCCTCTGGTTAATTTTATAAGTAACTTATTTTTTGATTGCGTAAAACGAGTTAACGGTTAAGATTGATTAAAAACAATAAATGTGTCAAAATTATCATGTTTCTTCCAAATATATTCTTATTTATGAAAACAGCATAGGAGAAAGAATTGGTAAAAAGTTTGAGAGAGAATGATTATAAATTAGGGGGAATTATACTCAGGTATCAAGGAAGAAGATAAATGAAAAAATAGTCTTTGGAGATTACAAAATAAAAAAATGGTCTCATGGAATTGTCAATACAGATTTTTGGAGTTGTTAATGGGATCGCTTTTTATTTTACAATTTTCAAAGATCATTTCTTCATGCTTTTTCTTCTTTGGACCTAAGTGTAATTCTCCCTATAAATTATAAGAGAGAATGAGAGTCTCTGCCAAAAAACACAAATTCCTGCAGCAGCATTCTGTTTACACCATGCACCATCACAATTTATGCGTAAAAACTAAATTCGGTTCAACACAGAGCCCGTTAGCTTTCCAATATAATCATCGTCAATTCCAGAGCATTAGTACTGGCGTCAATAACTCTTGCAGGATCATAGGTTTACTTTGAAACAAGTTGTTGGTATCTACACTTACCAAATACCTTAGCAGAAAAAGTTCAAATTCACGACTTTTCCACCATCAAATGCCAAAAGTGCCCTTCACTTCATTTTTCGTAGTTCATGAAGATAACGGGCAATTTCGTCTCCTCAAAACAACTGAAGCCCCACATCGGATGGATCGTGAGAAAAACTAAGGTATAAAACAGTGGAAAGCAGAGTGAGAGGGCACGACCTTACTTGAACAGGATCTGTTCTATAGGCTCGTACATCTGTGTCCTTGAGTTTCAAGGAGACAAGAACCAAAGCTTGGTTGATGACTCAAGGCCAAGTGGCCAGAGCGTGATTGCTGGTTTGGCTTTACTCAGTTGGAGTGTGCCTGGCCGTAGAGGATCGTTCTCATGTGGCATCGCCAGATGAGATGGCCACTTGGTTGTCTGACAAGTTCCTATCTTTTTTATAATTTTTTTTTCCTACGGAGTTCTGTGGGTTGTCTTTTTCAAATAAGGAGTTTTGTGGGTTGTGTTGTTCAAATAATATCTGGGCTTTAAAGTTGGCCCAAAAAAAATATTATATCTGGGCTTTGACGGAGCTTTTGGGGTTTTCACTTTTCACCTCCTAATTAGATTGCTATGCCTTTCTCGTTCTTTGTTATGATTATCTTTGCTGATACATAGCTTCTTTGACTATAGCTATGTTTGGGATAGTTTATAGCTATGTTCGGGATAGCTGTTTTTCAGAAAATAAAAAACTTCTCTCACATGCTTGTATATCGTAAATTACGATTTATAAGTATTTATAAGTAAAAAATAAACTATTCTAAACGAGCATTATATTTCACTTATAAGTACTTTTCACATAAGTCGAGACAAAACTCATCTCACATACTTACCTCGTATACTGTAAATCACGATTTAAAAGCATTTATAATTAAAAAATAAGTTATCCCAAATAATCACTATAATATCCCTGAAGATGTAGTTTCACTAGAATAATGATACTGTACTAGTTTATTGATTTTTTTTTTCTTCACAGCCTATGAAATTTTCTTCCGCATGACACTCAGTCAGAGAAAGTAGCAGGTTAACTAAAATTATGAGAATGATGGTGTTGGGTTGAGTGAAAAAAAAACCACTTAAATTTCTAGCTCCGAGTTTCTAGATGAGATATGATACACTTTTACACCCTTCCTGATTTGTATCAGGGCTAAAGGGTAATTTTATCTCCAGAAGTTTTTCTAAGGACAATATTCAAAGTTGCATTTAAAACTTATGGGTTAAATTTGTACCTTAACAAAAATGAAATATGCAACATGTGAACTATTAGCTCAGCATATTTGATTAACTAACGGTCAAAACTAACTGAGATAATTGTCAGGTAAAAAATATTCCATTTTTTATACTTTTGAGGTAAAATTGCCTTCTGAAAAACTTTGAAGGTAAAGTTGCCCCTTAACCCTTTGTATTAAGTGTCTGTTTGGCTATTTTATCAAAACCTAGGTTTTGAATAAAAACCATGGTTTGGTTTTCAAATACTCAAAATTTTTCCAAACCATGGTTTTGAGAAAAACTGTTTTTTTTCCTCTTATGTGGGCCCTACCCCTCTCTCATTGGTCCTTTTTATTTATATGAGCCCCACACTCTCTCTCTCTCATTGGTCCTTTCTTATCATATGGGTCCCATAACATGAAAGAAAGACATTCTAACCACAATACCTAAACACTCTTATTTTATTAAAATTATTTTTTCTCATAATCTATTATGCTCAGAAGCTATTCTTCACTTTTTCTCCAAAAACTATTTTCTAAAAGCTAATCCGAATACACCTTAGGTATGACAAATTCTTGGAAAGCTTCTCTGCTATGTACCTCTTCTCTGTTGCGTAGCAAGAGATGGGGATTATGAATTAAATTTTTTATTTTTGATAAATGGGGCCCTCCTATTTTGGAAATGTCAACAAGAAACAGAGTGGGAAAGACAGAAAAGTATGCAAAACTGATTTGATGGTTTGAAGTTTCTAATTGCGTAACTTGAATGCAATTTTCCATCAACTCAGTGCCTCTCTTAGTGAGTGTTTGGGATTGCTTTTTTTGGTGAAATAAGCCCGTTTTAGTCACAAAAAGCCCAAATGTAAATGGGTTACGTTTTGGTGATGTTTGGGATTGCGTTTTGAAAAAAATGATAAGCCCAAATTACACACTTATTGAATAAGCTCCAACTTGGAGCTTATTTTTGAAAATAAGCTGCAGTATTTTTTTTTTTTGGTCTAAAAGCTGCCATCTCATTTATTACCCTTATTATGGGCATTGTAAACCGCGATGTCTCCTATTGGGTTTTTTTTTTTTGGTTTTCTTTATTTCCTACAAAAGCATGAAGGAGACTTAGACCTACTATTGGGTTTTTATTTTTTGGTTTTCTTTATTTCCGACGCAAAATATTTATGATAGTAATTTGTCAAAATCTAAATATATAAATATATATACAAAAAAAAAAAGTGATCGGCTTATGACATGATTAGAGATCGATTTGTACGGGATATGTGATCCAATTAGTTATGTAATATTTTTATGTTAAATTATGTATTTTGGCATCACATTTTCTAACTTCAATTTTTCCACTAATTTTTAATTTAAAAATTAAGAATTAAAAAATCACTTATTCAGATGTCTTCCTGGGCCAGATGATATGTTACTGTTGGATATCGCATATATGATCTATCTAAAATTTGAAGAATATACAAATGCCCTTCAAGTTTTTACTTTTAAAAATGCACTTATACAATCGCTAATCCAAACACATTTTGACTTATGAGAAATCACTTATTCAACCGCTCATCCAAACATAAATCACATTACAAATATTGACTTATTTATTAAGTCATTTTTAATAAGCCCGAATTATATAAGTCATTTTTTCTACCGCTATCCCAAACACACCCTTAGTTCATTTGTAAAAGGTTTAATTGCCATGACTCAGCTTGCACATGGCAACACGCATGTATATATTTTTTTTCCTGCAGAGTTCTGTGGCAACACGTATGTATATATTCCCAAGAAAAATTTGGCCTCACTGAAAATGATATAAATGAAAATAACCAAAGCATATCCATAAAAACTACACAACAAATGAGAAATACTTACATATTCCAGTAGCACCACCTCATATATATTCTGATTAATTTAAATATAACAACTCATCTTATTTTAATCATACATATGACAAATGAGTCATCTGAAGAAATTTAAACTTTATGATTTTAGGGATCATGGGAAGGAATTGCGTTTTTTGTTTTTCTAAATTAAGAAATTTATATTTTTTAAAATCATAAAATTTGAATTCCTCTAGATGATTCATCTGCCATGTAGGATTAAAATAAGATAAGTTGTTATATTTTAATTAATTAAAGTACATATGAGATAATGCTCCTAAAATATATAAGTATTTCTGATAACAAATAAGAAAAAGACAAAGGATTGTCATCACTCACAAGAGACTGTGCCTGCTTTTTTTAATTGGAATCATTTTCAATAAATTTTGTTTTTGAGTGGGTCAATAAATATTTTTCTAGGGAAATCAGCAACCAGCCACTTGAGAGAGCAACCTCTTATCAGAATATCACTCTAAGAACAAGGCAAGAGTGTTAGTTATCTCTTAGTCCTCTGTTTCTCATAGAAAGACCATAATGGTGGTGAAGGTGTATGGCCCTGCCTGTGCTTCCACAAAACGTGTGCTCCTTCTTCTGATTGAGAAGGGTATTGAGTTTGATACTGTCCATGTTGATCTCGGCAAAGGCGAACACAAACAACCTGAATTCCTCAAATTACAGGTTCAACCCTCTTTCTATTGGCTTCTGTAATCTCTAGTTTAGTGAAAGATTGATTTTTTCTCTGAAACTTTTGAGTTTCTGACCTGTACTCCTTATTGTTCATGCTTGAGCAGCCCTTTGGAGTTGTTCCTGTGATTCAAGATGGTGACTATACCTTATATGGTTAGCCTCTTCGATGTTCTCTACTTTTTTCAGCATATCAATTTTTGTCATGGTATTAAAATCCAACCTGAGTTGGCCGGTTATATCAGTGAACCGGTGATCTAATCCCTTAGTTAGTCCCTTAATGAGTTATGGATAGCTTGACTTGGTTGAATTTTATATTTCTTTCTTTCCTTATTGAATCTGAAACGAAATTGTTTTGAATTTGGAAAAAAATTAGTAGTCCATCGAATTTGTGCTATAATAACTCTGTTTTGTTAAGCTATATATCTGGTTTACACATGAATATTCTACATATTTATGGATTAATATTTTTTGTTTAAATATTATTTACATTATTATCGGTATGATTACAAGTTGACTTCAATTTGAACCACTAACTCTTAAATCACCGCCTCAACAGATTCATTGACTGTTCCAATTTTAGTACCCTGATTTGAACCACTAACTCTTGAATTACTGCCTCAACCGATTCTTTAACCATTCTAATTTCCAGCACCTTGATTTCAGCATGCTAAGGGTTTCATTTTTTTTTGGTTGAATCCTGTATAAATCTGCAGAATCCAGGGCAATAATGAGATACTATGCAGAAAAATACAAGTCTCAAGGAGTTGATTTGCTGGGGAAGACAATAGAAGAGAGGGGTATGGTGGAACAATGGCTAGAAGTTGAGGCACACAACTTTCACCCTTATGCTTACAACTTAGCAATTCATATACTATTTGCTCCAATACTTGGAATCACACCAGATCCAAAGTTGATTGAAGAGAGTGAGGCTAAGTTAGAGAAAGTTCTCAACATTTATGAGGAGAGACTCTCAAAGAGCAAGTATTTAGCTGGCGATTTCTTCAGCCTTGCTGATATGAGTCACATTCCTTTCATTGATTATATAGTAAATGATTCAGGGAAGGAGCATCTGATAAATAAGAGGAAGCATGTGAGTGGTTGGTGGGATGACATCAGCAACAGAGCTTCATGGAAGAAAGTTCTGGAACTTTACAGAGCTCCTAAATAAAGATCAATAAGTCTGTTAAAACAGTTATATATATATATATATATATGAGTGTGTGGTCAGAATAAATTTGTGTTATTTAGTACCTTCATCAGATCAGTCCTGTGAGGTAAGTTAAGTACCTTTATTCGAGACAAGGATTGTGAAGGAGGTATGAAGTCTGCAAATTTTATCTATTGTGATTGTGAGTATGGGTTTGTGACCTGGAAATGCAATAAAAATGTTATGTCTTCTAGTTATATTTGCTACATATTATATAGATGTTAAAATCAGAGATTCATATGCAGGGGTATAAGATGAATTTAAGAAAAAAGAAAAAAAAAGGGGCAAAATTCGAGGCTATCTTATCTAAAATCTTTCTTAAACTTAATTAATCTTGAATCATAGTTTTTTTTTTTGAATTACATAGTGGCACGGGATTGAATCCGTGAAATGAGGGAGGGGGGAGTGGCCTAAGGCCACATAGATGACCACTTTGCCTCATGGCACTGGTCAATCTTGAATCACAGTTAAATACTTCCTTCAGTCTTAAATATAAGATAAAGTTGATTTTTTTTTGGAGAGATTAAGGAAGTTAAATAAGTTACTTAATTATATCATATGTTGTGTATCTTTATATTATATATTATTTTATTAGTCAAACTAATTAGTTTTGAGGGAAAAAAAACAAGCTCATATTTTATCTTTGTTACCTTTTCTTAATAATGAAAAACAATTTGAAAAAAGCAAGTCGGCCACTAGAACTACAGGTCTTAAAAAAAAAAAAAAGGATTACTCTTCAATTGAATTCAATTTCCAATCAAAACTCAAATCAAACGTGGATTGATGTTTTGTTCGAAAACTACGACAATCCAATTTTGTTTATCGTGTTGTATGTAAGAAAAAAGAGAATCGGTGAAGAAGAATAAATCTTTTTTTATTGAACGTGGTTGCTCATTTTGACGACTTTCCTTCAGTCCTAAATATAAGATAAAGTTGATTTTTTTTAGAGATTAAGGAAGTTAAATAAGTTACTTAATTATATCATATGTTGTGTATCTTTATATTATATATTATTTTATTAGTCAAACTAATTAGTTTTGAGGGAAAAAAAACATAAATATAAATATTCTAAAGTAATTTAATTAACATCCTTAATCTCTCCAAAAAAGTCAACTTTATCTTATATTTAGGACTGAAGGGAGTATCAATTTATTTCACTCTGATGGGAGGTTTTCAGATTCATTCTGAGCAATCCAACCTATAGCTTTGTGATTGAATTAAAGGTAAAAAACTTCATCTGAAATGATTGAACAATCCTATTCTGACCAGAGGGCTTCATGTTTTAAAAATAGCTTCAAGCAATGAAAAATTATTCGACAACATCAGAATCTTAAAAAAACCATATTAATTAGTTTAATCACCTGCAGGCATAGATAATTCATAGCTCTTGCATCATTGTTTCAAAGATCATCGAGCATAAGAATATATAACCTTAGATTCTTAATATAAGACATATTTATTTAAGTTAATTAGATTAAGGGAAGTTAGTTAAATTAGTTAATGTGACATGTATTTTCTAAAATACCGTGGTCATCATCTTCCTTAATTCAATTATTCTCTTTGCTCCTTGATTATTGTTGAAAGAATATTAATAAGGGTAAATTAGAAAAAATTGATAAAAATGAAAACTATGTCTTATATTTAAAGACTAAAATTAACTCTCTAAATATGTGTTATATTAAAGACAGGATGAACTATACTAAGGGCCCGTTTAGTTCGATCACATTACACCCTGCAGTACAGTGCAATGCAATGCAATGGTAATGCAGTGCAATGCAATATTAATTACATGGTAGTGTTTGGTTTGATTTTTAAGCAATATGCAATAAGTTAATATTTTAACAATTATTTAAAATTAATATATTACACAAAGTCTATTTTACCCTTAATATAATCTTTATAAAAAAAATAGTTAAGAATCGATGGCGGCAGAAATGGAGGAGGAAGAGGTAGTGGCGGCGGCAATGATGGGGAGCAGCGGCGAAGGGGGAGGTGGTGGTAGCGGTGGGTGGGAGGCAGTGGTGGTAGGGGAGGAGAAGGTGGTGGTGACGACGAGCGTGTGACGATGGCGACAATGGAGGAGGAGGTAGTGGTGGTGGCAGTCGACGAGTGGCAACGGTGACAATGGCGAAGGAGGTAGTGTGTGGTGGCGGTGGAGGAGGAGGTAGTGGTAGAGGCGGCGGCGACGAAGGAGGTGGTGGCAGTAGTGGCGGGCGGGGTGGCAATGGTGGCAAAGGAGGAGGTGGTGGTGGTGGTGGTGGAGGAGGAAGTGGCGGCGGCGGCGGTGGGCGTGTGACGGTGGCGACTGCGGAGGATGAGGTGGTGGTGGTGGCGACAGCGACGGTGGTCGAGGAGGTAATGGTGGCGGCAGCAGGTGGAGGTGACGGCGGTAGAGGAGGAGGAGGCAATGGCAGTTGTGGCAAATGAAATGAAATAAGTGAATCAAAGAGATGAGAAACTCAAGGGTAAATTGAACTTTTTAAACCATACAATGGGATGGTAATGATGATTCATAGGGGGAGGTATAAATGAGGATTATCAATTTTTTGGTAATCATCATTACCATAGTAAACTCTATTACCATGCTAAGGAGCAACCAAACACTCTTATCTTGATAATGTAATTATGATTACCATTGCAAACATGCAATGTGGTTAAACCAAATGGGCTTTAAGTTGTCTTATTATTGTGAAAGTTTAACATTACTGGGGTCACCACACTATTGTTACTTTCATTTATGCAGATATCAATTTAAAAAAAAAGACCTTTTTTAGTCTTCTCAAATAACGGGAAAATCCCATTTAAATACCATTTGAAATTACAAAACCCCAAAAAGTCTGTTAACACTTTAAATTGGACATTTTACCTAAAAAGACATTTTACAAAACCCCAAGTATCAAATTGAGATTTTCAAGTTTTGACACTTTTACCATTTTACCCCTCAATTTTTTTTAAAAAAAAAAAGAGTGGTGCCCTTACCAGAGCACCACCGCCGGATGGCCACCGGCGCTCCGGTGGCCGGTTGGCCTGGACCCCCGACAGCCGGAGCTCCGCTGGGGTCCTTTTTTTTTGGGGAGGGTGTTATTTTTTAAAAAAAATTGTTGAAAGGGGCAAGGGGTGGGTTCGAACCCATCCCAGCCCCTTTAAAAAGTGACTTGATTTTCTTTTGATATAAATAGATATTAATAAATATGTTTGATATAATTGAAAGTATAATAGCTTTAATAAAATCAATAATGGAAATGACAAAATTCGTAATGATTTTAACAAAATGAGTAATGAGATTGACTAAATGAGCAATATGTGTGTGTGTGTGTGTGTGTGTAATATAAAAAATGGAATAGTGGCTTTAACAAAATCAGTAATGGAAATGACAAGTTTATGAATGATTTTGATAAGAATTGTAATGGTTTTGATAAAAATGTTTTGTGCAAAAATGCTGATGAAAACATGTAAGTTAAGATTCATCAGTAAATGATTTTGTCAAAACCATTACAATTTTTGTCAAGATCATTACTAAACTTGTCAATCCTATAACTGATAAGAATTGTAATGGCTTTGACAATCCCATTATGAAAATATTCATAATATAAATAAAAGAATTTTAACAAATTCAGTTATGAGATTGACAAGTTTAGTAATGATTTTGACAAGAATTGTAATGGTTTTGACAATCTCATTATGAGATCCCATTATGAAAACATTCATAATATAAATAAAAGGATTTTAACAAATTCAGTTATGGTATTGATAAGTTTAGTAATAATTTTGAAAAGAATTGTAATGGTTTTAACAAAAGCGTTTTGTGCAAAAATAGTGATGAAAACATGCAAGTCAATGTTTATCAGCAAACGGTTTAGTTAATTACATTACATATTTTGTTATTTCCATTATTGAATTTGTTAAAGCCATTATTGACTTTGTCAAAGCTATTACTCCTATATTTATATTATACATATTTAATAATGCACACACACACATATATATATATATATATATATATATATATATATATATCAAATGAGCTTTGGTGGCCCAATGACCACTATGCTTCTTTGATAAAGGGGTTGGATGGGTTTGATCACACCCCTTGCTATTCTCTACCAATTTTTTTCAAAAAAAAAAATAAAAAATCACCCATTCCCCACCAAAAAAGATCTTATCGGCCGGAGCTCCTGCCGCTACCGGCCGGAGGTAAGGCGGTGACAAGTGCTGTCTGGCGGGCGGTGGTGGTACTCTGGCGAGGCACAATTCTTTATAAAAAAAAAAGTTGAAGGGCAAAATGATAAAAAGGGCAACACTTGAAAATATCAATTTGATACATGTTACCTTTATACCTTTTTGAAGTGTTAACATGCTTTTTTTAGGTTTTATAATTTCAAATGGTATTTAAATGTGATTTTCCCTAAAATAACATAATATGTTGTCTATATCTTGAGTCAATTGAGTTGTTGAGAGCTAGTGGTAGGTAAGCTAAATTTTTATTTCTCATTTTAATTTTATAATACTACTATAATTTGAAGGAATTGACGTATGAGACATGAGCAGTCTCCATTTTTCATTTTAATTTTCTGTTTGTTTCCTGCGTGTTTGGTATGCCCATCATCAATAATACATTGGTGGAAAATGAAAAGAACATCTTAACTACTTGGATCGTCCTTTAACATTGTTATGATGATTATGTAAAAATGAAAAGAATTTTGGAATCTCCTAATGTTTTTATTGCATGATCCAATCTGTCCCCTATATTTTGGGATAACAAATTTTGGAATTTGAGTTTAGGACTTAGGTGAGAAAAATATGTGTTAGCTAGTGTAAATAAGAAGGATATTCATCTATCTAATGTTTTGGTTGTTGATGGAATATAATGACATCTTATAATAATCCTTATAGCCAATCCTGCTTAATGAGGTCAAACTTTTGTTACGGAAATAAGACTTATTGTTATTATAAATAAGTAGGACATTTCATTATTTAAATACTCATTCATCACGTTATATGAATTTATCATTTGTTATTGTTTGTTAAAAAAGATACACCTCAACCCGTGAAAAAGTTGTTGCTTTAGTTTTTGTTTATAAGCGTTTTTTGTGTTCGGAGTTATGCCTTGACTTGAGCCCCGAATCCTAACTTATTCTAAACTTTTTGTTATAAAAAGGATGTTACTCATCTTATTAAAAAAAAAAGAACAAGAAAAAAGACTCATGTGGGGGTGGCGAATGATATGGGGCACACACGCAACTCCTCTATATTTGAGGGAAAATAAGGGGGAGAAGAAAAAAACAACATAGCTTTAAAGAAATTAAAGAAAATATTGGGATGAGTGTTGAAAATATGAAGGAATATTGGAGGTTTTAGATTACGAATTTCCAATTGTAAACTACTCTAATGAAATGGCCCCAGTTGGTACGCGACAATGTGAAATGTGTATGGAAACAATCGAAAATGAGATTTCAGATTAAATTCTGGAAGCAACAAAGAAATTTCATTCATAAATGTACAGGAAAACAAATCTCTCGATGCTATGAATCTTAAAGTTGACTATCAATTTCTACGACTTCAATTTATGTTTTCAATTCTAATCATGATTATATATTACTATCTCCGGTCATAAATATAAGACATAGTTGACTTTTTTTTTAAGAGATTAAGAAAGCTAAATAAATTACTTAATCATATCATATGTTATGTATCCTTAGATTATATATTAATTTATTAGTTAAACTAATTAATTTGAAAAAAAAATAAAAAAAAATACTCTAAAGTAATTTAATTAACTTCCTTAATTTCTCCAAAAAAATTAACTTTATTTTATAATTAGTACCGGAGGGAGTAGATTGGATATCTATGTACTCAACTTGTATATGTATAAAAAACGATGGATTCTTTGGGATAGAAGAAAAGAAAAAGGCACAAATTTGCAGCGACAGTTTTTCTTTTTAGCCAAATTGTATTCTTCTATCAAATAAATTATAGGGAAAACCAGGGAAAGTCCCCGTTAAAAAGTTAACTTGTGAGAATGACCTAAATCAGAATATTAATACTCCATAGTCTGTATACAAAATTAGCATAAAACTAGAACCTTGTGTTTATCAAAATTTAGCAGGTCATTCCCACATTTTCAATAAGGACCTCAATTTTCCTTAACTTACAAGAGTTTGATTTTTTAATTTTTGGGTAAGTTTTTCTAACAAGTTAAACTTGACATCATTTAACAAATTACTTCCTCAATTTCCAACAAGATATTGGTTGAGGTAGTAAACGATTTTACCTTATAAAGAGGAGAACAAAAATTTGATTCTTAAGAAGTATACTTGCCAGAGAGAAACAAAAAAACCTTTTACGTTTTAAATTTCAAAAGTGATTATACTCTTGACTAAATCAAAAAAAAATTACTCCCTCCATTTCTAAATGCATCAACTAATTAAGGGGTTTATTTTTATTTTAATTATAAAAGGCAATTCTAATTTGTCTCTTAAATTTATAAATTTTTTTCCCCAAACTATCCTTATTAATTGCACGTATTAAAGAAGTTTCAATCAATGGAGACAATAATATATTAGGAAAATTAAACCAACGCAACACATATTTTGTTACAAATAAATAATTTAACTAATTTTCTTAATTAATTATCTAAATCTTATATTACAATAAGAAGATGTAATATTTTTGTAACATCTTTCACATAGTAGAAAAACTCATGCACCCGCCACCATATTACAGAGGGCTTAATTTCAAGGTAATTAAACCCGGACTGGTCAGTGAATCGGTTGGGGTACTGGGTTAAGAGTCAGTGGGTTAGATCATAGCTAAACCTAGATCAAACTGGTGAGAAATAGAATATTTTAAGCTTATAGTATGAAATTCTAAAGAAAAATATAAAAATTTTTAAAAAATTTTAAAAAAATTTGACCCAGACCGATTTAGTGCCCGGATCACCAGTTTCCGATCCGGTTTGGTCGGTCCGGTCCGAGTTAGACAACCTGGCTTAATTAACAACCTCTTGCTTAAACTAAAAGTTAAGGAAGTACTATAGATGCCACTTAAGCCAAACACATCGCTATCTTGAGAGTTGAGGTAATTTCTCTACACGTGTGAACTTAGAAACAACCATTTTTAATTTGGAAAAATGATATTAAGGTCTCAATTAAAAAAAATAATATTAGAAAAATCTCATAACTTATCAATGACAAATGAAAGAACAACTATTAACAAATAAAAGAGTTACTAATAACAAATTTTAAGTTTTTTTTTATATTATTTTTTTTAATTGAAACCTTAATTTCATTTTCCTTTTTAAGTTTAACACTTCCACACGGCTCCTCTGTTTTTTCTCCTAAGTACACGTGGTTATTACTGTAGAGGAAAAAAAATTGTCCTTACAAGGACAGATCATGTACGGCATAGAAAAAGCAACACGTTCTTTTAATCTAATTAATTAAATAATTATTAATGGATGTTCTTTTATATATATATATATATATATATATATATATATATATATATATATATAAAATTCATAGTAGAACTTGAACGGAACATTCATGTATTTACATCATTGAATTATCTGTAATTCTCTTCACATCATTGAATTATCTGTAATATTTCTGCAACCTATTTAGGCCACAATATATTAAATTTCAAGATAAATTAAACAAGTTGTTAATGATTGGGTGTAATTCTTTGGTTCCCCCCCCCCCCATCAAATTAGAGTAATTCTAACTCTTCATATATGAAAAATATCGCCAAAATTATTTGTTAAAATATTATCTATATATACATATATTGTAATAATACTCAAATAAATTGCCACCTTAGACACCTTATCTTATGCGGTGATAAATGAAAGTTATGAAAGAATGAAAAATTTTGTTGACATAAATAACGATTTATGTTGTTTTTTTTTGCCAATATTTCTGTTGTTTTATATCATATATATTGATGTGTGTGTATTTTCAAAAAGCTAATTATTGGGCCTATAACTTGAATTCTAGAGATATTTTATATTTCATTTATTCTTTAATATAAGATATATTCGAGAAGTTATTTATTTTAAATATAAGAAAAAATTTTTATATTTGTGAATCTTTTCTTAATTTACCTCTATTGATAGATGCTTCCTCAATAATAATAAAAAAGGAGGAGGAATGAAGGAAGATAACAAGAGTGTTTTAGTACATAAATATCATGCTAATTAATTTAATTAATTTTTTAAATTTAATCAAATTAAATAAATATATCTTATATTAAAAATCAGACAGAGTTCTTAAAAAATATAACAAGGTATTCCTCCTATGAAAAATTCAAAAATGCAAATTAATGTACGTGTCTATCTATCAATCACAAATTTATTAGTAAGCCTTAATTGTAACCAACTTGCTTCCTAAGAAATGTCATAAACGATCGACATATGATTGACTTTGACCTATCTGACAATAAGTCATGCTCTGCAAATATTCAATGCACGAAATTATCACACACCACGATGCCAGAAAAATCACAAAAACACAAGCTACCAAGCGTGTTTGGCCAAAAAAAAAAAAAAAGCGTGTTTGATTACCGACTGAGGAGGAATTTTTTTGTGTAGATGGACTTTTAGAAAAGTTAGATAGAAAAAAAGTTAGATTATAGATGTGATTTGTGTTTAGATTGGCGGTGGCAGAAGTGACTTTTTTTCTAACATGAAATCTGTTTGAATTAGCGTTTGAAAAGCATGTTTAGATGAAAAATAATTGAAAATAGCATGAATTTTATTGAATACTATATATATATATATATTAGTTGTATATATTGTGATAATTAAAATAAAAAAAAATTTTAAAAAATTGATAAAATAAAAAAAGAGCAATTATTATTAAAAAAAATATATATGAATGTGTTTTTTGAGTATGAGAAGCTACTTGAATCAGCTTTTCCTAAAAGCTCCATTTTTTTCATAAGCCTAGCCAACCCAAAAGCTTTCTCAAACACCCCAAATGAGCTTTTGGAGCTTTTGGTGGCCAGATGGGCTTTTTTTATACCTAAAAGCTTTCCCAAACAGACTTGAAACAAAAACAAGCTCTCTCTCTATATATATATATATAAATAGGCGCACACGCGCACATAGAGAGGGTTCATGAGAGGGATTAATTAATAGAGAAGAGGAACTCAGACATGGAAGTGATGGGCCAGGTTAAAGTTAGGTCGTCATCAGAAGAAGAAGAAGAAGAAATGATGGCTCCTGGGTTTAGATTCTATCCCACAGATGAAGAACTTGTGGGGTTTTATTTGCAGAGAAAAGTGAAGAAGAAGCCTCTTCGAAACGAACTCATCAAACAGATTGATATCTACAGATACCATCCTTGGGATCTTCCAAGTATATATGATTATTTCATTCCCTCTTTTACATTATATTCATTCACTTCCTTCTTCCTTATTAGTCTTAAAATCATAAAACATTTATTTTGCATATATATATATATATATATATAGTGTGTTAAGATACAATTTTGCCCATGAAATAATACTGAAGAAGTTGGATATTCAGAAATTTTTGGAGGAATAATTTTACCCAAGAAATAACCAAAGCATAGCATTTTTGCACTTAGCCGGTAAAAATATTGACTGTGAACAACAATTTTTTAACTCTCAACCTCAGTTTTTTAAAGGTTAAAGCGAATTTACTTGTTTCTTAACACTTCCAAAGTGAAATTTCCCTTCAAAAAATTTTCAGATACCCAACGAGCGTGTTACTTTCTCAGCAAAATTGCACCTTAATCCTATATATGATTAGTCTTTTTCTGCTTCTGAAGCGCGTGCGCAGACACACAAACACACACAATCTGATATATATATATATATATATTGATTTTTGCAGAGAGTAATGGTGGGGTGGCGGGGGAGAGAGAAGGATATTTTTTTTGCAGAAGAGGGAGAAAGTACAGGAACAGCAAGAGGCCTAACAGGGTGACAGTGAGTGGATCTGGTTTCTGGAAAGCTACAGGCATTGATAAGCCTATATATGGAGAAGGAGGTCAAAACGGCGTCGTAATAGGCCTGAAGAAGTCATTGGTGTATTATCAAGGAAGTGCTGGTAAAGCCTCCAAAACTGATTGGATGATGCATGAATTTCGTCTTCCTCCCAACGACACTTCTTCTACTGATCCTCCTCTTCTTCATGATGCTGTAAGTCATCCACTTTTCAGGGTTATTTTGGACATTTTTCATACTTTTCAGTGATTTTTTTTTTCCCGAAATTTATTTGAGCTTTTATATATATTTTTTATTATTGAAAGTCTCAATTTTAGTGATTTTCCTATTAGTGAACTTATTAGCCCTTCAAAGTTAGTGTTTTCTTATTATCTTGCGACTTGAAATTTTTTTAAATTCTAAATCTTCAGATATGACTTTTGTTCATTTTAATATGTGTTGTGTGTAACTCAATATAATTTTCATGATTTTAAATACTCATAATGTCTTGTATTTAGCTTTTCTAATTAGGAGAATGGCAGAGCAAATTTTCTTTTCCATCATTTCTGTATATATTTAACAGTATTATTTGCATATTTTATTTCTCAAAATTAAAAAGTATGCGAAAAATTTTTATCCTCAAAATTATTTTTGGGGCAAGTACATTTAAGTCCCACACAAGAGAAAAAAAATGAAGAAATGATCCTTGAAGTTGTCAGTGAGAGCTCATTGACTTGTCAATGGATGTCCCCTCAACTTGTCATTAACAACTTCAGGGATTATTTCTTTATTTTTTTTCTTATATGGGACTTGAATGTAATTGTCCCATTATTTTTTAATTTTAAAGTCCTTCATTCATTGTGCATCTTATGACCGGAAGGTATTATATGAAAGATCTCCTAAGGTTGCTTTCTTAAGAAGCATCGAAAGATCAATTGTAGTTTAAATTATTCTAAACATATGTAGTGGTCCCAAACTCAATATATATTGTTAACGTAAATTAATAGTGGTTTAATTCCGTTGACTGACCGTAGATAAAACCTTCATGTAGTGACTTTTGAGGATCAACAAAGCATATATTTAATTTCTATGAATTAGACAATTTTTTTTTTGTTATTGTTATGATATTTATTAACTTTATTAGTTATATCAAAATATGTGTCTCGCAATGTGGGGACCTCATTATGGTTATTTTCAATATTAAATTAATTCCGTTTGATATTTCTGTTTTGGTCCCCAACGTTGACTTTTATACATACATCCAAGTCATCTACTCGTATATTTTACTCGTAGTTGTGAAGATAATTAATAAAAGAATATACAAGTATTTAATTTCTATGAATGAGACAATTTTTTGGTTATTGTGACGATATTATGCAACATCATCAGTTATATCAAAATATATGTTTCTGGCAATGGGGTTAAATTATTTACGTTTGATATTTCTGTTTTGGTCCCCCACGTTGACTTGTATACATACATCCAAGTCATCAATTTATTAGTTGTGAAGATAGTTTCCTTCAATTGCGTTAGAAATTTCCTCCCCCGACTTAAAATCCAAGACACACGTTTCCATGTCGCTGTTAACTTTCATTTTCTCATTAAACATTACTTTTTTTTGCAGGGACAAATGTTAACCATGTAGTATTAGATTATATAATTAATACTCCCTCCAACACTTATATATTTACCTGATTTGATTATATTAAGAAAGTTTGTTAAGTTAGTTAATATGACATCTTTTTTCTAAAACACCCTAATAATCATCTTTAATTCTCTCCATCTCTCTTTGATTGGATTATTATTGAGAGGCATTACTATGGATAAATTAGAAAAAGATTGATAAATATTAAAAATATGTCTTATATTTAAGACCAAGATTAACCCTTCAATTAGTTTCTAATTAGGTTCTATATTAAGGACTGAAGGGAGTATATCAATATAAAATTCATAACAAACCATATTATGCAAGTCTTCTGCATGGAAACATGTTTATTTTCGAAACACTTGTGCAGACCAACAGAGAAAACACAGATAAATGCAGAACATGAGATTTCAGAAAGAACTTCTCAATCTGTATTTTCTTGCATGGCTTGTATTTGTTTCTTAATTAGCATTACCAACGAACCTATCTGCAATGATTTCTGTGTAAAAAAGATTGGATTTTGCAGGAAGTTTGGACACTCTGCAAAATATTCAAACGAACCCCATCTCAGAAAAAGTACACACAAGCAGCAGCAATAAAACCCAGCATAGCTCATTCAAGTACTGAACCAGGAAACTTAAGATCTGACATCTATGGCAACTCATGCTTCACTTTCAAAAACCCAATGATCTTTCAGCAAAAAGATGAAAGGAAGCAGATTAAGGAGAACATTGAAGAGGGTGAACATGAAAGAAATCGCTTATTTCTGGATCAGTTAGCACAAGCTTCACCATCAATATTATCTTACCCTACCTTGTGGGACCCTGGTGTGATGATGGAAGAGGATATATTTGCTAATGGAAACTGGGATGAGCTTCAACCAATGGTTCAATTTCCTAGGGATGATCAATCCAAAGGTTATTATGACTGTACATAGTTATATTTAAAATGATGTTTAGGGCACTTTGATACTCCAATGCCCAACTTTTCTTTGGGTTAGAGTGGGCAACTTTGACATATTATTGTATTGTATAAACAGATTATAGATTTTGACATTATTTTCATTATTTGGTTTGTTTCTTTGTCTTGAATACAGTATTATAAGGTTTATACTGGGGTTTTAGCTACTTTTCCAGGTTAAAAACCCTTAATTAGATCTTCTATGGTCACTTAGCTAGAGACAAAATAACATATGAGAATATGACAGTATATGTACTTTAAACACGTCCTCTTTTTTATCACTTTGTCTCTCTTTGATTACTCTTGAATGCATGCGCTTTATGACTCACAGGATCTAATAGACTTTGGTAAGGTGACTGACTATATGACATCATTTTGTGGCTTCCATTTAATAGTGTATATATATATATACACACACACACATATTTGTTATAACTAAAATTTTAGAACATCTGAGTATGCAATACTGAGAAGATTTCAAGATTTTAATTTTGATAAAATGATAACACTAAAATGTAGCTTCAAAGTTCAGAATTTTACTCGCTCATTTTTCAAATTCTTCAGTTAAAAAAAAAGTACAAAAACACCTAAACAACTTAACTCATTTTTCCAATATCTCTATATATGTATATAACTGATTATTCCGTAAGCCTAGAGAATTGCTCAGTGAAGCTGTGAGCTGTATCTTAAGATATCAGATTGTTCGTTTTTCTTTTTGGCCAAAAGAGATCAGATTGTTCTGAGTTGCTACAATTATATATATATGCTATATTACTGTAGAAATGGTACCTTGATTGGGGCAGATTATAATAACTAATAACACAATTTGATTGGGGCACAGAGGAAATGAAATCAACAAAAAGAATACATTCACATCCAACCAAATGATACACTAGATTCCTTCTAGGTAAAAATAATTTATATGAATATTTGTGGATATCATCAGGGCTGATTAAAAGTGTTTGGCTCTTGTTCATTGTGATTGGTAGTACCTGGTTGGCTTACCACAGGAATGTCCAAGCTGCTTCCTTCCGTTTCAAGTTCTACTTCCCTTACATCAGCTACCCTTGCCTCCGTCGCCTGAATATCGCTCCATTCACTGTCTCCAGCAGGCCGAATGTTCACCCGATCCGTTGCCATGTGAACTACACTCTCAGCAGGCACAGGGTCAAGGATGGCCCTTGAAACACTTAAACAAGCTTTGTCCACATTCTCTTCGGTCAGGTCAACGTGCTTTGTATCTGAGCATGACTCAGTCTTCTCAACAACTTGAGTTGCATCGATATGTTGTCTGTCCACAAGGTAAATTATTTGTTAGATCAACTTAGTTGATTGCCATCAATTACAGCTGTTGATGTTATAGCAAGACCACACGAGTATTGGCTTAAAATTTGTGACTCCATATAGCCCGACATGGTCAAGAATCCAAACGTCACCAATAATCTGAAGGGAAAATTGATCTTTTGATCCCTATAATTTTGAGTAAGTTATAACTCAGTCTCTATAGTTTTGACTTGGTTATAATTCAATACTTCAACTTTGAATCACTGCAATTCAATTCCTATATTTTAAACATTTTATAATTCAGTCCTTGACCTTTATTCTAAAACACAAGGACAAAATTATAAAATGGCTAAAAGTATAGCGATTGAGTTGTAGTGAATCAAAATTCAAGGACCGAGTTACAAATGAGTCAAAACTATAGAGACTGATTTACACCGAGTCAAAGTATAAGGACTAAGTTATAATCGAGTCAAAATTATAGGGACCAAAAGATTAATTTCCCTTAATTTGAATCTTGGAATGGTCTTCAACAATTCCTACCTTGAGTTTATTTTTAATGGTTAATATGCATTCCTAGCAGATAAACATACACAAGTGATACTCAACTCGAAGAACACAATAAAGCAGCCAAGGTTCTCTCTCATCTTGCTGTTTTTAATTTTGCCAATGCTGATAAATAATCTCCATTTTCTTTTGGATCATTAAAAATTAACTCTCTCAGACAAACTGAAGTGGTGACCCATAGTTGGAAAAGAAAAGCAAGATGCTGAATCTAGTTAATGCAAATTTCATGCAAAAGCTAAAGGGGACAAGATGCTGAACCTTTGAAGTTGTGCTTTTAATACATTCACATATGCAAGAAGCTCCTCTTTCTCTTTTAATGAAGCTGCTTCTTTTTGCAAAGCCTCCTTTATCCTAGCTTCAGCATTTGCCTCAGCAACCCTGATCTTTTCTTCTGCTCTGACTACAGCTGCTTCTAAGATCACATCGTGTTCTCTAGCTTTTGCCAGCTCAGATCTCCACATATTTACCTCGTGAATAGCATCGTCTCTCTGTTTGTTTAACTGGTCCCTTTCTTTGCTTAAGCCCACAATCTTTTCTTCAGACTCTTTTAGCTACCAAAAAGTATTTAAGATATAATGAACAAATAAGACAATTTAAGTGTATTTGGTACCAATCGTTCCAGCTGAGGGTCTATTATCCATAGCTACTGTAAATCACTCAAGTTTACCCCTTTCAATCAACTAACAGAAATCTTAGAGTCTGTTTGGTATGACGAATTTGGAGGAGATGGGAGGGGAGGGAAAAATTTTATGAGTTGGATTTGAAAAACTTAGAGAAGTGGGGTTACAAAATTTTAATAAATAGATTTAAGATAAAAGAGTAAAAAAGGTTAAAAACTTTTAACCCCACTTCTCTCTCTCTATTTTTTTTTAAATCTAACTCAAAAAAATTTTCCATCTGCTCACCTCCCCTCCCCTCATACCAAACAAGTCCTTAAGGTCCACCATAGTAGCATACCTTCTGCTTGGACATCTGAAGTTGCATATCTGACACTTTTCTCAAACGTTCAATTTCCACACATGCAATTTTCCTGTGCTCATCCATAATATGGGCTGCAGATGCTGCTGCCTCAGCTGCTTCAGCAGTCTCAGACAGTTTATCCGCAATTTCTTTTATTGTAGAATCTCGTGCTCGAATGTCTCGAGCCAAATTCTGCAGTTCGTCATCCTTAACTTGCAGTGTTTCCTATACATAGGGTAACAACATGAAAACCAAGTCCAATGCTATAAAGAAGAACAACGAAAACATGGAGAAAATGACATCCATAAGCACATATCCCTGTCCAAATAAAACAACTCTTCCTAGTTTGTGCCCCCAATCCTCCATTCTTCCTTAACATCTTTGGAACCCAATTTATTTCCCTTTCTAGTCCCCCCCGAGCAGCACAAATATACAGAGCTGTATCTCAAACTATTTTAGTAAGTACAAAATTCTATAATTTTTCTTATCATGGAATAATCCAACAGTATGGTATTAGTATTATTCCATTATAACATAATAATTATCATTCCACTCTTTTTAAAGAAAAGATTAAAGGGGCAGGCACTAACGGCATGCGATTAGAAGTGGAAATGAACCTACAACCTCCTACTTACAGGAAAACTTTTATGTCACTAGACTACAAGGTCATTGACGATTACCATTCCACTCTAGAACTAGTAGATGTAAAGAGCGTAGGAGAGCAGGTATTGAAAGAAAATATAGGCTAAGTTTATTATGTTTGAAGTTAAGCAGCAGCAACAATCCAACAAAAAATCAGGAACTAACCAGGACTTCCCGTTATAATCGTGAATGGTAAATCATTCCTTAGAAGTTAGAACAGATGAAAAGGGGGAAAAGAGAAAACGGACTCAGTTATACCTTCATGATCATTTTTTCTAATAAATAAACTATACCTTCATGATTGCTAAATCATCCATAGGACCATCAGTAGTTTTATTTATCATTCCTAGTGCATTTCGAAGAGAGATTTGCATTGCTGCTTCAATTTCTTTAGAGCATTCCAAGGCTGTTGAGTTAGCTGCAGCAACAGCTGTTGCAACAACTCCTAGTTTTGCAGAACCATTCCCACTCAAGGAATTCACGGCCTCCTTGTGGGCTTTAAGAACCAGCTGAGTTGCACTATTGTCCGGAGAGACAGATGTAATTATAATTTACAATAAGTTTGACAAGAATATACATAATAATGGTCACCTACACAATATACAAAGTAATGTATCATAACAGAAAGCAAGATCACCTAATAAACTATAAGATATAATAACACATAAATACTAAAATAGAACGTTCCCATGACATTAACTTCTATAAAATTTTCTTTCAGTTTCTTTTTTCTTGGAGATTTTTGGGAGGGGATTAAACAGATGCCTCCTCCAAAAGAGAAAGCCCCTGATCCACAGCTTAAACTCCAAACAAGAATTCAACCAGTTTAAGTCATGTAAAATATCACTGCAACTTGAATACAGTTTTAGAATCAGAAAATTTGTATGTTTCGTAACAGTGGGCAGAGACTTGTTACAAAATTATAAAACACGCCACTTGTACCAGTCAGCTAATATATATTATACATACATACATACATATATATGGTAATGTGCATAAATAGGATCGATAGAGGGTACAGAAGTAGGGAACACAGGTCAATGCAGTGGCTTCTAGGGAAGCAATTTCATACATCTTCTAGAGGGAAAAGAAGCTTAAGCAGATGGTTCTTTAACGGAACCTACAGCTCAAGAGCAACACTTCAATCACTTCAAAAATAGGACCCAAAGGGAGAACGGAGATGACGGAGAACGAAAGGGGGTAACATACTGTAAAGTTGACACCCATGCTCTAGCTGCACCAGGAGTCTCCGCACAAAGAAAGTAGTCCTTTTTCTGTGGGGTCCCAATATCTAAAGAAGATGGTTAAGAATACAAGTAGATCAGTTTTCACACAACTCTCGGCAATCTATTAGTTATAAACCTCAAAAATGATGAAAATAACAAAACGGATACAAAAGCAGCAACCATCATACTTTGCCAGCCCCCTGAATCACAAATTACAAGGAATGAGTGAGCAACATGTCAACAAGTATTAAAAGTAAACTTCATTGAATAGAAAGTTGCCAAATAGATTAATGCCGTAAACATCATCCTTACTGGAAGTTTACAGGTGATACTGTAATTGTACTATTAGAATCAAATACAATCGTTCCCTTAACAATGGGTTCATTTCTTCTTATCCTAGAGAAAGCAAAACAAAATAAAGGTTAAGTAATTATGCAGTATTAGGACACAAAGGATAAAGCACGAATGACTGATTCGTATGGAAGTACTTGTATTCCATTTTCCCTGTTGTTGGATCCAGAATAACCCAGCGCTCGTTCCATTTCTTTAGCTGTAAACACAAAAATAACTTGAATGATCTAGCAAACTATACAAAAGTAAACAATTCAGCATTATCTGAAAATATTAGCAAGCTAATAGAAAAAAACCCAAACACACTGAATAGAAAATAACAATTGCTATTCAATGAATCATGAGGCCAGAAGATGCTGGAATTGTCAATTGATTGCTATTCAATATCCACCATTAATGTACTACATAAGAACAGAGACCCAGTGACGGATAATCATAAAAAGCATCACTTTTCAGCCCAAATATAGATTAAGCACTTGACTTGATCATATTCAACAGCAACATACACCGAGAAACAAGAGATTAGATGAAGGAAGAATCAAATTACTGTTTCGGATCGCTTGAGAAGTGGTCCCTGCAACAAATTTTTGCCAGAACTCGAAGCTAACTGACGCTTGATCTTCTGCAAACTATTCTCTGTATCCGCAGAGGCCCCGTTGGAAGCCATGTTTGCAGATCAAGTACCGTCTGAAGCAGAAAGCCAGAAACAAGAGGGTTTTTGGGCAATATTTCTGAAACGTAGCATTTCTGGGGAAGAAATATAATTTTAAATTTGTGAAAATTAATTTAACCAGAGTGATATATAATTTAATTCTCTTATATGAGATTTTTATTCT
This sequence comes from Inga leiocalycina, assembly GCA_963242795.1. Classification (NCBI taxonomy): domain Eukaryota; kingdom Viridiplantae; phylum Streptophyta; class Magnoliopsida; order Fabales; family Fabaceae; genus Inga; species Inga leiocalycina. Next base: position 64,304,931 of record OY725325.1, read on the forward strand.
TAAATAGAGTATTATTATAGAGTTTCAGGCCAAAGGGCAAAATGAACTTTAAATATTATAAAATAAAAAAATTATTTTGTTTTAAAAAAATAATTTTCAATAAATTATTTGATTAATCTGAAATTAGTCCACCTTAACAATATTTATCAAACTTAATAAAATGAGAAAGACTGGTAGGTTTGAGAATTGTTCCTTAGACTATTTGGTGAAAATTATGGAATTCCTACCTCTCTGACAAAAACAAAATATTATTTCTTTTTAACAACGGACCAGCCCGTTAATGCTTCTGCATTATTTTCGTGTGTTTGTGATTCCATCCCACTTTATCTTTAAAAAAATCTGATAATAATAACATACAGAATTGTAAATTGAGAGAAAATATTATCTTGAATAACATAAAAAACTTACACACATATTGTATTATCAAATTTTTGGGAATGGGATTCCCTTGTCTTCCCATCTTAACCATTACATTAAAATTTGAGTGGTACATAATTAATATTTTATAAAATTTTTAATAAATATTAAATTATTTTTTTTGAACACGTGGATAAATTTTAAACTGTTAAAAATAAATACTGGCCAAAAATTTATTAAAAAATAAATAAGTTTAAACTACTTACAAGATGAAAGTTTAAACTGCTACTCAAATTTGAATCCACCGGTTGAGAGATGGCTGTATATTTGAATTAGTTTTTGAAAATAGTTTTTACAGTTTATGAGATAAATATGTGAGAAAGGTTTTATTTTGACTTACGGAAAATGACTTTTAAATCTACAGTTTGAGTATTTCTCAAACATGCACAAGGTGGAAATGAAGAAACTTAGAGAGCATACAACTCCAAATTTATATCTATGACTCTGTACTTACACACATTCAATGATTTTTTTTGCCTAAAAACTTACGAGTATTTTTTTTGTAGCTAATTATTATTTTAAAATATTAAATCGAGTTCATAATAAAACTTTGTGGGGGGGGGGGGTTTATAAATCATGTTTGCAGAGATTCTTGCACTTAGATCTCCCGGTTCTCTATTATAAATTTCTCTCCCTATAAGAATTTCTTGTTAGAATCTTTCGAAGTCAAATTCTTTTCCAAAAGATAGCTTGAAATTATAAGTAAAGAATTGGATCTTTTTATGCAATCGAGGGTTGTTTCCAGATTTGATTGTGAGGTTTGATTCACATAAGCTTTCACTTCAAATTCTCTTTTGTTGTAGGGGAGACAGTGTCATATGAAAGACCGGTGGTGGATGGAAAATTAGTAAGAAGTTTTATTCGAGTTATGACTCTCATTCTTCTTGATGAACCCTTGACTGTAGGTTTTTGGGTTCTGCACAAGGAGAAGGATCTTGCCTAGGTCACAGTTAGATATGAGAGGTTGCAGAATTTTTGAGACAAATGTGGCCGTATTGGTCATGAGAGACGGGGTTGTAAGGATCTCAATATTTCAAGAGGAGACAATGAGATAGAGTGCGAATTTGGTAGCTGGCTTAATGCAACCCTAGTGCGTACCTTTAAGGATGTGTTGGAGGTCTGCAAGGAGGATTGGATTGAAGCTAAGTTCATAGACATGAAAGCTGCGTCACACAGGTCTCACCGGAATAGATCGTTGGGCAGCAAGGTTGCTAAAAGTGGAGTTGCAAATTCTTGGCGTGATTCTAGTCAAAGCAGTGGAGATTGAGGAGGTAACATAAAGTCCAATAATGGGGCAAGCATGATTCAAAATAGTACTCATGAATGCTCGGGTTCCACACCAATGTTTGAATATGCCATAAAGACAATTGATTGTCAAGACGCCAAACTTCAGCCACGTGATGTGCAACTTTCTATTTCTAATGGCCAAGATAATCATGTGGTGAGTGGGCCCCAACTTAAAGGTGTGGATAGTAATTCTTCATTGTAGCAAGCCAAGACTATGTGCCCATTAGTGTATGGTGGAAGATTAGCTAACCGAATTGAGCAGGTGAAATACAATGTAGAGTTCCCAAGTGAGGATGAGCCAAACCAAAAAGCAATTGTTACCGGTTTCAGCTATATCTAGTAGGCTTAATGGGGTCCACATTGTAACGCCCCAAATTTTGATTAAGGGCTAATATTGATTATTGAGAATGTAATTGTGAATTAGAGTGGATTATTATGTGTTTTATGGCAATATTAATTAATATGCCAAAAATAAAGGAGAAATTGAAAGAATGGAATTATTGGCCATAAGTTAGTGATTAACGAAGGAAATTAATTACTAGCTAAGAGAAAAATAAGATATATAACTAAATGGCTAATGGAATGGTTAGAGTAACTAATTTGGTTACTTAATTTATGAGAGCCAATGAGAATGTGACAAGTGGCAAGCTCATAGGTAAGGAGAGTGGAGGAAAAGTCAAATGTGTTATTTTAATATTTCTCTCTTATCTCTCTCCCTCCTTTTCGGTTGGACATAGAGGGAGTTGGATCATCATCATTTCTCATTCTCTTTCACACTCCATCTCCCACTCTCATCTCTCTCGTTCTCTCTCTCCTTGGTTTGGCACCATTGTTGCAGAAAAATAGAGGAAGAAAAGCTTGAAAAAAGGTAAGGAAAATGACTTCCATTGCTCAAACTCCATTCATTAAAATTGTTCCTTGAGTTGAGTGCTTTATTTTGATGGTTATAGTTTGCCATTTGGTATTGGTTTTGGACCCCAAAGAATTGTGAAGGTTGGAGAATCAAAAAGTCCCTTTAGAAAAGTTGAAGAGGTTAGTAAAAGAAACTTTTCCATCTATATTTCATGCCATTTGATTAAACTTGGAAATTCTGGAATTTATTGCCTTGAATTTCGAAATTGAGGGTAAATGTGTTGATGGTATGTTGTTTTTGTTATGGAAATGGTGCCTTGTTTAGTATTTTGAATGGATAGTATTGAATTGAAGCTTAAATGTAAAGTTTGGCACTTTGCGTTGGTTTTGTGTTTTGGGCCAAAAAAAGGGCATGCCAATGGGTTGTGATTTTGGCATTTTGAGGTTATTATTGTGTTCCTTGTGGAAAATTGTATGGGAATATGTTTGGTTAATGATTTTGAAGTCATTGGACACTTTGGTAGAAAAGTTGAAAATATGTCTTGTATGAACTAAGTTTTGGGCAGTCAGTTTGCATGAAATTTTTGAATGACCAAATGGTGTTGGAAAATTCTAAAACTTTCTAGTCTTAAATTTCACATCCCAAGCTTCAGAATGGACACATAATTCATGTCATTTCGTTTTGTGAACTGAGAGTTATGCTTTGCCAAAGTTTGGGATAAAGACTGGACTCTGTTTTGGAGCAGTGTTGAGTTTTGTGTCATTATGAAATTTTGTGGTGATTTCTAGTTATGGTTCATATTTTTCCAGTAAATAGGACTTAAAATAGCTTTCGCTTGGATTTGGAATCACCTCATTTCAATTTTTCTAGAATTAGTTATGATTTTTGGAAGCTCAACCAAGAATCAGGGAATTTCTTGGCCGCGGCCCAAACCTTTCTGTCCTGATTCTAGCTGCGGCCCATGGTGGCTAGCCGCGGCCAGTGACCTTCTGACCATATTTTGGCGGCCCCTGTGCTCCAGCACTTTGAGTTTTTGAAAAGTGATTTTCAACCTATTGTTTTCCAACAATTTAGGGCTTTTATTAGAGGCATTTGTAGCTTCTTAAGGGTCATTATTGATAACCAAATCTAAGTGTTGAGAATTCAATTGAGTATTGGAATAGAGAATAACGCTTCGTCCTTAATTATGACTTTATGATTTGATATTTGTCTGGAGCGTAAAAGGCCCGTGTCTGCTCAAGAACAGAAAGACCTGGCCTCAAATATTGATTGCTACATTGTAATGTATACTTACTTGTTTTGTTTAATTATGCATCATATACGTAACCTGTTGCTACTGGGAATCTTTGAATCTCACTCTTTCCAAATAACATTTTTAGACAAGGCAACTGAATCAAGATGTAAGCAAGTGGATAAGGGTGATTAGGACTACCGGCAGTAGTCTTAGTTAAATATTTCGGTTTTATATTGAACTAGTTATCATTTTGGATAAATATATATATATATATATATATATATATGGAATAGATCATTGCATTATAGTTTTGTGTAATCCCCGGTATGGAGACTGAGATGGGCAATGATGCCCTGTATAAACTTTTGGATTAATGTTATTATCTCGGGCGAATGTCAGGAATTGTGCTTATACTCTGATATTATACATGTGACAAACCGAATAGGCCTATTGATTTTATGAAGGAATGAATGGAAATCTAACTGTACAGGTGTTTTAAAAAGTTTGAAATTGTTCCAAACCTCTTATTCGATTATAAAAAGTGTTTAAACACTAATCTCGGCCTTGATGACGACGGGGGTTACACATATAAAGAGACCATATGTAGAGGATATTGGCCTAGATACGACTAAGAGGCGACGTCAACTCTTCATTGATGATAGTAACGCTTCAGTCAAGCAAAAAGGAACACCGGTTCAGTCCTAGAAAGGGCGATGAAGAAATCTGTGGACACTTAAAAATTATCTTCGACATTCCACCACTGTAGATAGGTTCGATATTTCAGGTAGTTTTTTGGCTCTGGGCGAAATTGGTTTTCTAGAGAGCTGGTTCATTGTAAGCGGTAGTAGTCATACTGTTCAAACAAAGTCTTCTTCCTAAATCATCGGTGCTTGGATGAAACCAACCACCGGTTCACCATAAATCTCTTAGCCTAGAACTGTCAAGGTCTAGGGGTTGCCTTAACAGTCAGGAATTTGAAGGAAGAATGCTTCCGGAAAAAATCCCATATAGTATTCTTGATAGAGACTAAACAAAAGGCAAGAGTGGTGAGGAAGGTAAGAAGGAGGAGTGGTTTTACTGAAGAATGGCTTGTTGACCCAGTAGGTAGAAGCGGGGGCCTTGCACTCAGGTGGTCCGATTTGGTTACGGTTAACATTTTGCTTTCGTCTGCCAATATTATTCATATTAGTGTTGAATCAGCTGTATTAACTAATCCGGCATATATTACTTTTATCTATGGCCCACCTAACGAAGATGTAAGACTTTTGTGCTGGCAAGAGGTACGCAGGATCAGTAGAAATATGAATTCTTCTTGGCTTTGTCTTGGGGATTTTAATGATATCCTATCTCAAGATTCTAATTGTGGGGGTAGATCGAGAGCTTGGAGAAAGATCCTTAATTTTAAGTGCTTTGTGGCAGATTGTGAACTATCAGATTTGGGTTTTAATGGGTATCGCTTCACTTGGTGTAACAATAGGGAAGGCCTGGACACTATTCAAGATCAGATTGACAGGGCATTGGGCAATTTATAGTTAGGAGAGCGATTCCCAAATCTTCAAGTTTTTAACATAGAGCTAGTTAGATCCGACCACCATCTGCTTCTTATTCAGTGCTAGCTTGATTCTCAACGAAAAAATTGGGTTTTTAGATTTGAGTCAGCCTGGGCTTCACATGGTAAACAAGTCGTGTGAGACAGCTGGCGAGTAATACCAGTAAGTGACCAATCTTCCCTTGAATCTTTTGTCTATAAATTAATAAGATGTAGGAATGATCTATCAAAGTGGAGTAGGAAGGAATTCTCGAATAACACCAAGCTGATTGAGCAATTAAAATCTCAACTTGCTACACTTACTAAGGGTGATTTAAACCCCGTGAGCATGCGAGCTATGTCTGATGTTAAATTGGAAGAGCAATGCTGGTGGCAACGTTCACGTATTAATTTGCTGGAAGTTGGTGGCAAAAACTACCTATTCTTTCATCTTTCTACTATTAAGCAGAGACAGAGGAATAGTATCTTGTGCATTACAGATGACTATGGCAATTGGATAATGGAGAAACATGCAATTACACATAACATTACTAGTTTTTTCCAAAATCTTTTTGCTATATCTGGTTCACGCGCAACTGATGCAGTATTGGGTTTCATTGATTCTAAAATCTCAATAGATATGAGCCAGGGTCTTATGATGCCTATTTCAAAGGAGGAAATAAAAGATGTTGCTTTTAGTCTTGGGAGCTCAAAGGCACCAGAGCTTGACGGTTTCTCAGGTAAATTTTACCATTCTGCTTGGTCTGAAATTGGTGATTCTATTTGTACTATGGTCCAAGATTTATTTACAGGAAAATCTATGCTGAATAGGATTAACGAGACCAACATTACACTTATCCCTAAAATTGAGAAACCTGAACATGTGTCTCACTTCCGACTTATTGGGTAAGTACAGCAAAAGAATTTAAAAATTTTTGTCAATCCCAATCGAGGATCTATCAATGGTATTTAAACAGAGTTAGGAAGAATTGTACCTTTTCGAATTTAGGGTTTTTAGATCTCTAGAAGCCAACACCTCAGGTCCACTCCCTCTACTGCTCTCCAACACAGACTATGTGCTAGCACCTTTAATATTTCCTAGGGTTTCCCTTGCAGTTCTCAATTATCATCTGTGTCTGAGTTTTTCTACCCGATCAAATTTATAACCTATGGGGCTATATTCGAATTTCAAAATTAATCTTTATTAATTGTGAAATTAATTAACAATTAATTATCTTGATGAGCTAATTAAATAAATTCAGTTTAAATTAAAATCTGTCCAACAGTTTTAATTTAACCTATTTATTTAATCCAAATAAAGAGCCATTAGATTTAATTTTTCTTCATAAATTAAATTTGAGATATTATATCTCTATCATGTTAGTTATTAAATCTAATTTATCTTAATAAAATTAAATTTAAAACTAACACAATATAATAATATCATATATGTGTGTATATATATATATATATATGTATTTTGAAAATACATATACATATAATATTATTAATTTTATTTTCACAAATTATATATATATATAAAATCCGTCCACCCTAGATTAAATATAATCTCGTGTTGGGCCATTCTTGTGTGCGACCCTGTATGCCCATACGAAGTTGGCATTGGGCCAATAACTGTACTAACCCACAAGTCACAAGTGGCCTGTAGCAAGACATTACGACTACCCAATTCATATGAGGATTGTTAATATGATGCAACCTGTTATACAACCATGTCGCGTCCCTTTTATCACACGATATATCGGTCAAGGATGAGATATAGATAATGTCATCCTCTTGTTCCTGACCATTACTTTCTCGATTCCTGAGTAGTTTGGCAATAGAAATGGAAACTCCTTTCCATCGTAGTATGGCCATACATTTCTTAGACTCACTTATCGAGAGGCCCAGTAATATCTCTCTGCTAATGTGAGGGACAAATTCCATCTTAATCATTTATATTCCTCTACATGAAAAACCACCAAGCCCGATTGTAGCCTATATTATCACTCGGTCAAAAGTGACTAGTTCAAAGCTTAGCAACTCTCATGTAGGAATCCATAATAACCTCAGGTCAAAGGGAATTGTGATGTGGTTGTACATAAGAAAAGCTTATGACTTGATCTATATAGCTTTCTCATAGTGGATCGGTCCAACACCTTATACTCTTACAAGTGCCTAAGACTTTGATTCGTATCTCCATATCTTATCAAAGTCATATTAGTCTTGTTTCATCTCTACTCCCGCATAGACGACTGACCAGGGACATTTTAGGACAATCTTTATTATTTATCCAAGGATACAATTATCACAGTTAACATTCAAATTGTTAGAACTGGCTGACACCCAAGAGGGGGGGTGAATTGGGTGTAAGATAAAAACTTAAGAACTTTGAAATTCTTTTCGCATCTTAGAGGAAGCAATAAATATGAAAGTAATGAATCATAAATCACAGTTAGATATTTAAATGATATATGCTGGAAGTATAAGAGCTTAGGGAAGAGAATATGCAAACTGTGATTTATCCTGGTTCGGCCCAATCCACGATGACCTACGTCCAGTCCCCAGGCTCCTCCTGAGATTTTCAAATCCACTATCTTCTTGTTTAATCCAGGCACAAGAAAAGCCTTTACAAAGTTCTCATCAAGATACTCCCCCTTACAACATGTCTTACGAGCAGAGCAATCCCGAAGACCTTTCCCTCCTGCTTACCTGTGCAAGTCTAACGAGCAGCAACATTCTCTTCTGCTTACACCACTGTAAGTCTTACGAGCAGCAACGTTCTCTACTGCTTGCACCTTGTAAGTCTTACGAGTAGAAAGTCTTACCAGTGATTCTCTCTACAGCTTCCCGTAAGGAAATCAACCCACTCAAGGTCCCTCTACCTTAAGATCATTTCAGAAATACAATTGAAAGTGTTTACAAACTCTCTCACAGAGTGGATATGATGAACACTGAAGTATAATACAAAAACTCTCTCTCTCAAATGTAAATGATATAGAAAGTAGAGAAACAGAGAGTATGTGCGATGGGCAATGATGTCAGGATGTTGGCATTTAGACGATGTATATTCTCTGAGACTTCCTTTTGTTTTGGATGATCTTCTATTTATAGCTGATGAAGGTTGATGGCCGTTTGAGCATAATATATCCGTTGGAGTGTGGCTTCTTCAATTTGAAAACTAGCCGTTGTGAACGTTGACGCTTAGCTTCCGTAAATTCACCTTTTGACTCTTCACATCATATCTTCATTGTATTCCTGGAAAAATACATCAATCACTAATATAATGAAGTATTAGAGTGATTAAAAGTAAGAAGAATGAGTTATATGATCATTCCATTGATTTTCAGAATCTTCAGGACGCTGTTCTGTTTTTCTGGGAAGCATTACTCGAGTGCTTACTCGAGTAACCATCAAGTTTCTTCACAGGTTACTCGAGTGGCTACTCGAGTGACCTTCTATTTTCTGCATAACTTACTCGGGTAGTGACTTGAAGTTCTCTCTTCATGCACAGTGCTTTACTCCAGTAGTGACTTGAAGTTTTCGTCAATAACTCTTCATGTACAGTGATTTACTCCAGTAGTGACTTGAAGTTTTCGTCTAAACAGTGCTTTACTCCAGTAGTGACTTGAAGTTTTCGTCTAAACAGTGCTTTACTCCAGTAGTGACTTGAAGTTTTCGTCTAAATAACTCTTCATGTACAGTGATTTACTCCAGTAGTGACTTGAAGTTTTCGCATGGTTACTCGAGTACCTCCTCGAGTAACATCAGCAGTCGTACAAAATGCCGAGAGCAACTGCAAGTGACCTACATGGTTACTCGAGTACTTACTCGAGTAAAGTCTTTTGTTTTCAACCAGTTACTCGAGTGGTGCCTTCAAGTAAATTCTTGATTTTGACTCGAAACATGGCAAATTATATATCATCGGAAAGCCCTCATTATCTAAATTCCAATGCAACAAAAATCAGCTCCAAAATCGTTGTGTACAGAAAGTTATGATCCAAAGAGTATCTACTGTTCTTAGACAATCCTGAAATCACGAGCAGCAACTTCCAGAAGTCATAGCTCTTAGGATATAGCTTCAAATGTGACAAATTATATATCCATGTAAAGCTCTTTGAGTATTCTTTCATATGGCACCGGTTTCGTCTCAATCCGATATGTATTTTGAGAGTTATATCCAAAATACCGAAGCTATCCTGGAATATGACGGTGATTCATGAGTCAACTTCAACAGATCATATCTCCCTCATCTGAACTCCTTTGAATGTGATCTTGGTGTCAAAAGTTCGTGTTGGAAGTCTATTTTCCAATACCACCGGTTTCAGTTCGATCCAACATGTGGTTGGAGAGATATCATCAAAATACCGAACCTCTGTTCTGCAGCGCGAAAAACAGAGTCCCATTTACTTCAAGTGCCGCCTCGAGTAATTCATCAAATAATCCGGCAGATTACTCGAGTAAGGCCTCGAGTAAACACCTCCAAAATCAGACAATGCCATATTACTCGAGTGATTACTCAGGTAATCATCCCCAAAGCTACCATAGCTTCTGTATACATCATTTTAGCTTCGTATTGACCCATTCCAACTTCCGTATGATCATAGAAACCTCCGATATCACTTCTAAGAGCTTGAATCTTGATATTCTCATGTGATCTTGCAAGTTCTTCTTTCTTTAATCTCTTTCTTCTTGTTTTTCCTCTTGATGATCATTCTTCATAACCCAACTTCAATCTTCTTGATGAATATCTTCAATCTTCATCTTTCTTTCTTCTTTCTTCAATTCCTCGCCTCTTGATTATGATTATTCTCCATTTATGAGGCATTATAATATCAACCCACAATGATGTCTTATGACTAATCTACAAGATATACAACATTAAATATGGTAGTTAGTCAATGTGGAAGATAAGTATATTATACAAACTTTTTGCTCATATTTGACATCTATATTTGACATCATCAAAACTATTCATATCTAACATTCTCCCCCTTTTTGATGATGACAAATCTTTCAAGAAAAATATGTATGAGTTATAAAAACTAAGTAAGAGAAATATATTTTTCTTGCCTTTCTCTCCCCCTATTTGACATCAGCAAACAGTTTGAAGCACAGATAGGAAAGGAAGAAATGTTTGTAGAGAAGTAAATATGAAATCAAATGAGAAATGTCATTCTCCCTATAAATCAAAACAAATGCATCAGAAAAACAAGTTTCTCTCCCCTGTTTTGAATGTAGTTTCATTTATAATGTGATGTAAATGAAAAATGGTTTTCCTGAAAAACACATTTGAAAGAATATGGAAAGGTTTTCAAGAAAAAACTTTCATAATCAAGGATAGGCAAAGTAAGCTCAAAATATAAAGAGAGGGTTTAGAAATGCTCATGTAGTTTTTGGAAAATGATGAAGTGCTCCATGAAGTCCGTTGCTTCCTTTTCTTGTTGTGTAGGCAATCCCAATATATCCTATGAATTGTTTTAGTTCCCTCTGAAAACATGCAAGGTGCTAAATAGCCTTATTGGTAATTTTTTGTGGGAGGGTAACGCATTTAAAGGCAAAACCCACTGGAAAGCTTGGGAGATTCTTACTACGGAAAAAGTAATGGTGGCATGGGTTTTCGTGATCTTACTATTATGAATGATGCACTTCTGGCTAAAACAACATGAAGGTTAATGGTAAGACCTAATGATTTATGGGCTACGGTGTTGAAAAGTGTGCATTTTCCCAAGGCTGGGTTCATTGATGCCGACACAAGGTATAAAGCCTCATAGTGTTGGTCTAGTATTACTGATGGTAGAGATTATCTTAAAATTACCTTTGGTGGGATGTTGGTGATGGTTCTTCAATCATAATATGGGAAGACAACTGGGTGCCAAGTATTAATTTCCTAGAGAAACCGACCAACAATGATGATCTTTATGTCACACATGGTAGAGTTTGCAACTTAATTGTTAATGGTGAATGGGACCTTACTCCCATTAACCAATATCTGATAGAAGAAGTCAAGTGTGCCATACACGAAATCCCTATCGCATCCAATGGATTGAAAGACAAAATGGTGTAGACCAAAGCTAGAAATGGAGAGTACTAGGTGAAGTTGGGATACCACCAGGGGAAGGAAATGACCTCTGCCCATACTGCTAAAGCTGGCTCCTCTATAATCATTCCTACAACTTGCTGGAAAGTGATTTGGAAAATTAAAGTCATCCCAAGAGTATAGCAATTTATTTGGCGTGTTCTTAGCAATGCTATTGCTACTAATATAGCTCTCTTTAAAAGGAAAAAAATCCCTGGTTAGTCAATACCCCATTTGTGAATCGATAGAGGAAACTATTGAGCACTAGGTTCAGAGTTATTGAGGAAGCAAGATATTTCTTTAATTTGTTGGATCTTGTGGTTCATATGGAAGCAATGAAATGAACAGGTTTTTAACCATAGAGAACCCAACCCCTCTGTTGTTATTGAAATGGCTATGAATAACAACTTTGAATACTGGATTACTTGTGATAAACTGAACTTGGGGACTGAGTTACTGAGGTATACGAATCATTCCACTATTAATTGGATCCCTCCCTCTACAAGTATCTTGAAAGTCAATTGTGATGGGGCATTCAAACCTGGTATTGAAGATGTTACTATTGGGGTGATATGCCGAGACAACCTTGGATAGTTTAAGTGGGGTTATGCGGATAAATTGAAATCTATCTCTGCATTCATTACTGAAGCCTTGGCATTAAAAAGGGCATTGTTGTTAGCTGTGGATTTGGGACATAATAAAGCTATTTTTGAAACTGATTGCCTTCTCTTGCTCACTTGTGTTGTTACTCAAGCACTAGATTTGTTTGACTAGAGGAGCATAAGTATTATTCAGGACATCATTTACCTTCTTTCTTATGAGGTTGGGTTCTCTCTGTCATTTACCCCAAGATGGGGTAACCTTGTAGCTGATTTACTTGCAGTTGATGCTTATAAGGGGGCGTGCCCTATAGGGTAGGTATTCAAACCAACACCTTCTTTGATGTCACTTCTAACCTTGGATATTCAGGAGACCTATGAAGGTGCTGATAATACTTCTATTCTCACCTCTTGAATGGGTGGTGACTAGTTTTATTTTGCATTTAGACTTGGTTTGTTTTGTTTGTCATGTTAATTCTTTGTTGGTGTTTTTGGGATTGATTTCTTTTATTGTATTAGACATGCTTTTGCAGTATTAATAGAAGTACCTTTTGAGCAAAAAAAAAAAACTCTTTTGTTGACAAAAAAAAAAGAACTTCAATATAAGATATTCTCACAAAGGAGTCAAATGGACTTGTAATTATTTACATAAACTAACATTATAGGGAAGATTTGAAGTACAATACTATTATATTTATAACAGTCATAAGTGTTTCTCAAGTCTACAGGTTCCTCACTGTCTAACATGGCAATAGCCTAGTGGCAAATCTTATAAAACCTTAGTTAACTTTTTTTTTAAAACTAAAATACTCCCTTCTGTCCATATAATATATATCCCAATTGGGAAGTTGATGCTGGTAAAAAATATAGGGAGAATTGTGAAAAAAAATATTTCATTGGTAACTTAATTGTCAAATGGGACCCCGATGTGCTAACAATCTTCTAGGTATGCACAAGATTTTCCCCTATGTGCAGACAATCTTCCCTATGCGTGTGCAAAACATCTTCCCCATATGCACAATATCTTCCCCCTCCCCCCTCCCCCTTCCCCCTGTGTGCACATGATCTTTCCAAGTTCCATGTGGCAATTAATTTGCCAATAAGGTATTTTTTTCATAATTCTCCCAAAAATATAAGGTCTATTTCACATATTTACCAATATTTTTCCAAATTAACTTTATTAGCATTGTTTCAACAATAATCAAGTACAAAAGAGAAATCACGGATTAAGGAGGATGATAAGGATGTTTTGGAAAAAATATATTATATTAACTAACTTAACTAATATCCTTAATTTAATCAAATTCATTAATCATGTCATACATTTAGCATGAGGGAGTAGTTACAAATTTTAAGCCAGTCATCCTTTTTTTCCTTTGGAATGAGGCTGAAGATGCAAATTTCCCCAAAGAAAAAGCATATTAAGAGCCCTTTTACGGTGGTAAAAGTGTCTTTTTTAATATAACTTTTACAAACTTAAGATAGGATAAAAGTCAAATTATAAATGTAATTTATTATTAGATTGACTCTGGTAGTAGTTTTTTTTTTCTAAAAGCAATTAGAGGCAGTTTCTAACAGAAGCAGCTTCTTTTGGAAAAACCCATCTACCACAAAAACCTTCTCAAACGGACCATTTTGAGTTTAATTGGGCTTTTGTCCTCCAACTGAACTTTGTTTGCCTCCTAATGCTTTCCCAAACAGATCCTAACACACTCGCAAATAGATCCACAATGCGATCAGTCAAGAAAGGTCCACCTTAAAAATTTGATCAGTCATGATTCGTGCAAAAATGTACAACTTACAATCCCATAGATTGGAAAAATTCTATAACCCACGTCCACTCCCCCCCCACATCCCAATAATGGAAAACTTTCCATAACTCAGTCTATTAACCAAACACTAAACATCAAAAACCCTCAAACCCATTCTGCTTGGGGCAAAGTTGATGAACTATTACAACCTGTCTAAGCCAAAACCACAGCACCATAATAGCCATGCATAGAGACACACTTGTTCTCATGGTAAAGATAGAGTAACGACTTGTACGACCTCGCTTCATGACAGTGGAATGGAGGACCTACACATCTATCTTAGCTCTTACCTGCCAAGAGAAAAGCACAAGAAAAGAGAATCATCGATCAGGAAATTAAAGAACAATCACACATCATGCACAAGTTAAATTGGTAAACAAGGCCATAGTTTCAAATGATGCAAGCAATTAAGTTATCATTATAACCGTAGTTGTTTCATTGCAAGCAATCAAACAAGGCCACAAATCGTCATGTTGCCCTCTAAGTTGCACGTCAAGGCTAATCATATTCATCCCAAATAGCGAGTTTTAAACTCAGAAGCCCAGAAAAGTTTTAACCATTTTCTCCTTCCATGTCGTTTTTATGCAAGAATGACTCCAGCAAGGGAGGGGAAGTGGGTTGAGACGTGGCAGACGCTTTCAATATTAATGCAATTCAAATTAGCAGGATGTTGAAGGTTTTACACATGAACAAGAAATGTCTTTCAACACCTTCTTCAGTGGACAACAGGCGATCTCATTAAACATATATTTCTCTTCAAAGAAAGGCTTGAACTTCCAAGTTCTTTTCAGGTTGAAGCCTAATGTCTTAAAAGCACAAAATTCACTAATGACAATTATGTCTTTTACTAATACAAAATTCTTCAGAGACATTGTAGTAAATCCGTCAAGCCCAATAGGGCCAGTGTTCTTTTCATCCTCCTCAACATGGAAATAATAGCTGACATCTCTATGTCAATCTACTTTCTCCCCTCACAGAGTTCTTATCTCCTAATGGCATATGGGTAACAGCCAGAATACTTCATAGTAGAGCAAGTGCAAATTAAAGTTTGCAAAAATTTCAAAACTAGAATAAGAAGAAAGGAAAGACCAGTGTATGGTAGAGGAAGTGCAAATTTCAAAAATTTGAAAACTTACAAAAGAGGAAAAGTAGTAGCACCCGATACAACAGCATCTCTTTGTCCTTGACGTGTTTCTTGCTTGTAAAGCCCTTTCATTTCTTTTTTCAGGCGTCGTGCCTCCCGTCTTTCCTCCTTCACGGCAGCCTAACAGGCAACAGCAGTACAAATACTCTTTTTGTCAGAGCAGCAGCAAGACCAAAATACATAAACATGGATACTATTCTGTGGGGTAACAACTTCAGACAGTTATTATTCATTAAGAACAAAGTAAATTTTTATTAGTCCATTAGTTAAAATGATCACTCTTTTCATCAGCAAATGTTTCACAATGACTGTATGATAGATGGATTGCAATGTTTATAGATATCACAAATCTAAACTCAAAATATCATCCACATATACCTTCCGTTCTTTCTTTTCCTCCTTTGACTCTTGCCCATGCAGTTTTCTTGTGTACTGCTCAGTTTTCATAGTGTTCATGCCTTTCTCCTTTCCTGCAGGAGGAGTTCTACTACCAGGCAAGAAGTCCACGGGGATTTTCTCTTTTCCTTTAAGGGATATTTTATGACTAGAGGAACTCAAGGCCGCAGAAACAGCTTGAGCCAATTTCTTTTTCCCAGGTGCTCCAATTTTTCCAGGGTGATTATCTAAATTTGAGTAGGTCGAAACAATTGTCTCGCAATCCCAAACTTCTGATTCATCACTACTTTCCTCCAAAATAACATCATTGTCTTCTTCATCTTCATTTTCATACATCTGAGCATATTCCTTGCAGAGGCGAATTACATCAGCAGCAGAGCCATCTTGCTCATGACTTTTCAATGCCTCTCTATCCTTCATTAAATCTGCAGGAGCCTTATATTCATCATCATTAAGCTCCATGTCATCCATCACATGGCCATTAAGAGAACGTTTGAGCTTCTCAGCAAGAGATTCATCTTCATCTTGATAGCAATCATAATTATAATCATAATCATCATCATCATCAGTTCCATACTCTTGACGTTCAAGCTGCAGCATATAACGTATAATGAGAATGGGGATCTTAAAGGAAAAATGCGCTAAAGCAGTTAATAGAGATCAATTTGTTCAAGCAACGTAAAAATGCAAGCAAAGTGGATAGCACTGTATTTGTGACATCGGAATTGAAGAAATTGAGTATATATAGTGTTTTTTAATAAGATTGGTAATTAGTTATGGAAAGATAGAATGAGTGCAAAGTCAATCCAGAAAAGCAGAACTCACTAAATCAAACTGTTCATCCAAAACACGCCGAACTCTTGGCTTTCCATTGACACAGTCTACTTCTGCAACACCTTTTGTAGCTCCATCCAGGGGCTCAAGATCATTTGAAACTTTGGAACTAGCAGAAGCATGCAATCTTTCCACCTTGTTTCTATCTACAACACATTCATCAGCAGAATTCGTTCTGTTGCATATATGGGGCTTGCCTTCTTCTTCTTCTGCAAGGTTTGCCCGGACAACAAAATCTTCCTCCAAGTCTTCAACATCAGAGCCAAACCGTGACAAATCACTATCATCAAGCAATGCTGCCACTTCAGGATCCACACCTTTCTGAACCCTCACACTTGTAGCCCTGGATGCAACACTGTAGATGGACTTGTCATTGTACTCTTCATTCACTTTGGAAATTTGTAACCGTGATGCATCATAGGCCTAGATACATGAGAGAGAAAACAATCAATCATTGTCTGGCACATTATAGAACCACAAAAATAAGAAACGATCCACTCATGCTCAATGTGTTCAAGAGAAACACATCTTAAATGGAGGGAATCACACATCATTGACATCCAACTTCTCACCAATCAAACACCAAGGAAACAAAAAGTCCCTAGTGTAACGGAAATAGAAGAAAATTGCTATCCAAGGAGAACCACAAAATTATCTAGTTTCATACTTCTATTGAATCTATTCCATCAAATGCAACCTCGAATCCAATGAAACATTGATGCCGACATGAACACAAGACACAAGCAATACCATTTAAATGTCTGTAAAAGCGTCCTGTGTGTCGTTCTTTACGGCTCAATTTTGACACAGTTGGTGCTTCATATTCCAAATCAAAGGCGTAAACAACCAACCTTTACATCATGAGGAACAAGATCAGCTCTAAACTTGGGGTTGTGATAAAAAGCGGAGCCGCCACCAGTATTCTTAATCTCTCTCAGATGGAGCAAATAATTATACCCGTCATCTGGAAAACCTAACTCCAAAATCTCCCTTCGCACATGCTCCGGCAATGGCTCAGCAGCAGCACTCGAATTCCCACTCCACCCAAGCATGGAGTTCCGGAGCACATGGGCATCATTCTCATCAACTTCATCGTCCTCAGGTGCGTCAGCGAATATCGAATTGGGATCGTCGTCTCCGCCGCCGCCGCCATAAGGTTCATCAGAGCCAACGAGGTCGGCAGCAGAGACAGGGTTATTGTCAACACGGACGAAGATACGGTCGTTGCCGAGAGTTCCGTCATAGTTGGGATCAGATGAATCGCGTGCGAGTAATTGGAAAGTGGCTGACTTCTTCTTGTCGATGAATTTCTTCTTCTTCCCCATGAAGACTACTAGGCAATAGCGCAGGAATTGGAGGCCGTGGTGTTGGCGTATGTATGGTCTGCTAGTACATAAACCCTAGAAAAAACCCCAATGACGGAGATGGTTAAATTAATATATTTAAAATCTAAATAATTAATTATATATAATATTTATCCATAATAATAAAATAAAAAGCATTTGAGAACACACTAGCTTGAAGGAACTCTTTAGCGAGCATATTATCACAGACAACACAAATACACAGGATAACCTTTTCAGGGCAAATTGGGGTAGGAAAGGGCTAACCAGATAACCAGAACAGTGCAGGTGCAAGAAGGAGTAGCCAAAATCATTAACGGGGTTATATCACCCTAGTGGTGGATGTTTTAATTTGAAGTCTGGGAGAAGCGACTGCGGGGTGCTATCAGTAGAAAAGATGGTCGGTGGATATATGAATTTATGTGCAAACTCACAACGATTCCCCCGACAATAGCAGAAATCATTGCGATTATCCCAGGTTTTTAGATATGTTGGAATAGATATTATAGAAAGGTCGTCGTATTATTAGATTATATCGAGGATGTGAATGTTTTAATTAGGACTTATGATATTTCTCACCCTTTTAGAGATATTATAGAGGATGCCATGTTGTAGATATCTAAGAACTGACAAGTGTTAGTCAGTCATATTCTTAGGGAGTAAAATAACTTATCTGATCATTTACTTAAGTTAAGCCATAATATCGAAGGGAATTTCTATATCCTTGACCATCCACTAATAGTATTTGATAAAGGATAATAGATTTTTTTTTTTGGCCAACTATAAAGGATAATAGATTGATGTTGGTGTTTTACTTGTATTCGTATTTGCTTTTTCGATTTTTATTAATGTGATTTCCGTTTTTATTCCCAAAAAAAAAAAAGAATACACTAGATCGAGCACAGAAGCAAAAACATTTCAGCTTCGTATTGAAGAGGAAGGCGGTGCTAGAGCCGGGAATTCGGGCCGAGCCCGTCGGGCCGGCCCGTTTAGGCCCGAGCCCGTCAAGGGCCGGGCCTATGATTTGGAGGTTGAAAATGGAAGCGGGCCTAAACGGGCCGGCCCGTTTAGGCCCGAGCCCTTCAAGGGCCGGCCCTGAAGCCCTGAGGGCCGGCCCTTTTAAGCCCGTTTAACTTTTTTTTTTTTTAAATGGCAACAAGACAAAATGGGTAGTAAGCATTAGTCAGAGGTAGAGTTAATCTAACCTAACCCTCATATAAAAAATGCTCTCACATTGATTCAAACATCATTTGAAGCTTCTCTTCTTTGATTTTCTTTTTTCTTTTTTTGCATGTATACGCCAAAATCCAAATCAGGTGTTATATTATTACTGACATTTGAAGCTTGTAGGCTTGTTTGATTGTGGCTGTGAACTTATTTAATTGGTTATGAACATTAATTATGGTTTGGACTTAAGTTTTAGTGTTTGTGTTCTATTAAACTTGGATAATATTTATATTTTAAATTAGTGTTGATGATATTTATATTTTAAATTAGGTATTTTAGTATGAGAATAAGAGGAAAAAAAGGAATTGCAAAAAAAAAAAAAAAATTTAAACGGGCCAAAAGCCCGCGGGCCGGCCCGCGGGCTTTACTTAAACGGGCCGGGCCGCCTTAAAAGGGTACGGATTCCTTCACGGGCCTAAACGGGCCGGCCCGTTTAGGCCCGAGCCCGTCACGGGCCGGCCCTGCAGGGCCGGGCCGGCCCGTTTTCCCAGTACTAGGCGGTGCTAACTCAAACGAGCAGATAAGGTGGGTGTTTGTTCTGTCGATTGGCCCTCAGTCGGGCGATCCAGATAAATAATTGAGTTTGAACAATATTTTGATCATTTGGAGATGTTTGGTTCGGCAACAGCGTTTGAGGAAAAAGAAGGCAAAAGCTTCGAAAGTTATAAACCTCAAAATGAAGTTTATTTTTACTTAAGTGATGGCTTTAACAGTATTTTTATCTCTTTGAGAATCAATGAGGTACTCAAAATCACTTCTAATCATAAAACTTTTTTTATAAAAAATGTTTTAAATAATTTTCTCTTTTTTTAGATAGTAATTTTCTGCTAATTAGAGAATACTTTAGGATAAGAATTTAAATAAGTTTTTAGCTTTGTCAATATATGACTGTAGAAATGTAGAGAATAATTAATAATTAATTTTAATCAGTTTAAATTTATTATTTAGTTGTTTTATAATTTTATAATCAATTTCTTTTATAAACATGTCATAAATTAGTTTCTATATGGTGTTTTTACCAATTAAATTTAGTTTAAATAATTTCTTTAGATTATTAGAGGTATTATTGAAGTTTTAATCGGTTTATTTTATTAGATTTTAAGCTATGTAAAAATATGAGCTATAATTTAATATTTAAATTAGAGTTTGATATAATTTATAAAATTTAAACTTGTAGTGCACAATAGAAAGGATTTTTAGAGTGTGGGAAAATAGGTTCGAAATATTACAAAAAAATGCATAAGTACATCTTCGATCAGATTGTACGGGACTTTTCATCTAATTAGTTCTGTTATATTTTACTTTATCAAAAACTTTAAGTTTGTATAATTTTTAATTTATCCACATTTTTATTGTAATTTTATTATGTATTTGACCATTGCCAAATTTTCAAAGTTAATTTTTTCACTTTTCATGAGATTAAAATTTTTTCTTTTAAATATCACAAAAGCTACTTATGTAAAAGTCAAACCAAACACACTTGAGTTGTGCCTTGTGGTAACATTGTCATCATTGGATGATTTGGATCAATTTATCATCAAGAATGCCGCTTTAACAAAATTGTACCAAAATTGTACCATGATAGTCATAACTCTTAAGCATTTTATTTAAAATTGTATCATTGCCAAATTTTCAAAGTTAATTTTTGGAAAAATTGTGAAAAAATCCTTCCGTTTGTAGATATTTTCCTAGGTCGCATTTGACAATTAAGTTATTAATGAGGTCTTTTTTCACAATTATCCCTTCATTTTTTCATTTTTTATAATTTTTACAATTTTTTCTCTTAAATAATACAAAAGCCACCTATGCAAAAGTCAAACTAAATATAATTCACTTTTACATAAGTCACCTATCCAATTGCTAATCCAAACATTCATCATTTTATTCAATCTTACTTTTTTCCAATATTAAGATTTCATAAATCAAAATAAAAATAAGTCATTTATCCAAAGACACCCTATAGAAGACGCTAGGGGTGTCCAAAGTATCCCGGTCCCGGTTGTCTGGTCCCGGTCCCGGAATTTTGATCCCGGAAATTTCCTGTCCCGGCCGGGACCGGGATCGGGAAAACCGGGACCGGGATCTAAGGGACCCGAGACCGGGACTGGGACCGGTCACATACCTTGTGATCCCGGTCCCGGTCCCGGTCGCGGTCCCGGTTTTTTTATTTTTTTTTAAATTTTTTTCTTAAAAATTAAGTTATTGTTTTATTTTTTGTATTTTTTATCCCATAATTTAAGTTATCATTTGATAAAATGTGTATCACATATTTAGTTGGAGTTAAACTATATATATTGTGATACTAATCCTACTATATAATGTATAAAAATAATAACAAAAATGATGAAGGTGATAATAATAATAATAATAATAAGATGTTATTTTTAAATTCTAGATCAATTTGTATGATTATTATGGTCTTATTAGATGTTAAATAATTACTTTAAATACTAGATTATAAAAAATTTAACTAAAATAATAATATTTTTTAAATTAATTTTTTTTTTTTAAAAAAAACCAGGAATTCCCGGTTTGATCCCGGTCCCACCCGGGATTACCGGGACTGGGACCAAACCGGGACCGGGATGCAATTTGCATCCCGGCCAAAAACCGGGACCGGGACCGGGAGTGGTGGATCCCGGTCCCGGTCCCGGTTTTAAACACCCCTAGAAGACGCGAAGCCCCAACTCCCGCGAGCAGAAGATTTATTTGATTAATTGAAAAAAAAAAATCTTTGAACAAGAAACAGAGGTGAGATCAAGAGAAGAGAGGCGAGGATGACCTGCAAGTACAGAGAAGACAGACTGGTGAGCCGGCGTCGTCATCGAAGAAGGTGAAGCTTTTTAAGTTTAAACTGAAGACGACGACGCCGACGCCGACCGTGGAGAGAGCTGGAAACTGCTGGGTACAGAATAATAGGCCTAAAATATTGGGCTTAGTTTATGGGAGGCCCAATATTGGAAATGAGATCATGGTAATTGTAGTGGGGAACAAAAATTAATTGAGAGAATTTGTACCAAAAAAGTTGGCCAAAAAAAAAATTAATTGAGATAATTATTGTATAGTCCCATGTAAGCAATTACATGAAACTTTTGCAACAAACGAGCAACATATAATAACAATTCAGCTTCTTTTCAAACAATAGCCTAGCCAAAGATGAAGGAGATTCAAGTTTCCCATGTATGTGACTAAAAGAAATCTGTTGCGCGGTGTGCGTGAGCCCACTACATGAGATACTCAATCTAAATGCATGTAAGAGCTACAAAATTAATTTACAAAAATTAAGGAAACTAATTAAATTAATTATTTATAAAAAAAATTGTATTTTAATTTTTTAAAATACTTTTTTAATCATTTACATTGAAAATGGATTCGCAGGTGAAAACTCTCGAGTCTCTCGCGCGGAAAGTGATTCCTTAATGAAGCCTTTGACTCATCAAGGCCCTCTCACAATTATAGATATTCCCAAAGTTCTTGAAACTGGCCCGGACTGGCCGGCCCGGCCCGGGAACCGGCCGGTGAACCGGTCCGGGTTCATATTTTAAAAAAAAATTTTTAAATTTTTTTTTTTTAGAATATTATAATGCAAGTCTAAAATTTTCAATTTCTCACGGGTTTAGTCCCGGCCTGACCCACTAACCCTTAACCTAAACTCCGACCGGTTCAATACCCGGTCCGATTTTTAATACCTTGGATATTTCTAGCAGTACTAGTGGTTGGTTGTGCAAAGTGTATCTTATAAATATGACCTTGTACTCAAACAAATTATCTTATACATAGCACGAGAGGGAGCATCTAAGAGATGTATACTTGACTTGTGCTACTAGCAGACGCATCCACGCGCGCATGTTGGAAGAATTCAGGGTGTACTTGGATTATGAGATTTGGACTTCGATTATACTCCCTCCGGTCTTAATTATAGGATATATTTACCTAACTTTGGAGAAATTAAGGATAGTGGTTTAATTAGTTAATCATATTTATTATCCTAAAATATCCTTATTTAAAATTTAAAATGGCAACCGATTACATTAATTCTCTGTTTTTTCTTGTATAATCCAGCGTCGTCAATCTTCCTCAACAACTTCCGATATACTCTTATTAAATTATTACTGGGTTTAATTATTATTGAGAAAGTATAAATAAGGGGTATTTTAGGAAGAAATTGATCAAAATTAGAACTTTATCCTATAATTAAAACCAATATCAACTCTCAAATATTGTTCTATAATTAGGACCAGAGGGAGTAACACACAACGTATAACTCCCTCATCCACTAAATCCCATGAATAGCTCCTTGGCGATTGCCATATTTTTTTTTGGATACATAAGTGGCCAAGTTACCTTGGATAGTTCATACAACCAAACACATTACACATCAAAAGATTATATATAGTCATTTCGCATGATGGGAATATAACCAAAATGGGGAATTGGTAAGATGACCAACCGTTGAACTAAGTTCTGAGCGTCCCTTACCAAGTAATCTGCATACCGAATTGTATCCCTTGGTGCATAGCGAAGTTCAACATCCCATTCCGAGTAAAACAAATCCCGAATTGTATTAATCTCAAATCGAAGTGGATGATGTAGACCAGTATCCTGCATAACCAAATGGTACGTCTCGAGAGAATCTATGTAAGCAACAACCCTCTGAAATCCATACTGTTTGCATAGTTGGAGGCCATGGGATAAGGCCAGAAGCTCAGCAGTAGTCGCTGGAACAAATCCAAGCCTACCCTGAAAGCCGAGAACCCACCTGCCTCTATGATCCCGAACAAAACCTCTGCATGCTACATTGCGGTGAACATCAACTGAGCCATCTGTATCTCGACGAACGTATCCTTCTTGTGGCAATCTCCAGGAATGATCCTCTCCAGCATTGTAGCAAAAGATCCGATGCTTCAGGGTGTCCGAAATGGTAGACTCCATGATTTGATACAAGCCACCATGAATGAGTTCATTTGGTAGAGCGCGAACTCCTTCAATGACTCCCTTGCATTTGTTCTTCCATAAAAGCCAGCAGATGATACTAAATATCCAGACCCATGGCCAGCAGCAAAAACAAGGCTTCCCTAGTGAGAGTGATAAATTATCCTTGAGTCATACCTACAAATTAGATCGAAAAAAACTAAACCGAGAGTTAGGAGCAATAAAATGTAACCACGCTGATCTTGCAATCTCACAGTCACGAAGAATGTGTATAATAGTTTCTGGTTGATGACATTGAAAAGGACACTCCTCACTGACCAATAAACCTCTCGTAGCTCTGAGTGAGTTAGTAGGCAGCCTCTCGTGAATAATTTGCTAGAAGAACATCTTCACTTTCTCCAGAATAGGAAGTTTCCACACTTTCTTCCACAGGGCTGAGCCATTCATATCTCGCTGGATAGAGATGAATTTATAAGTGGCACGAACACTGAATTTGCCATCCGAAGCACTTCTCACTACTACAGAATATAGATACTGCTACCCTAAAAGACGTCCCTTTTTAAAATAGGGACGTCTAAAATATAGGCGGTGGCATTTTTGTAATTATGTGTGGAAACTTGGTAGCTTTAGACGTCCCAAATTCAATTTGGGACGTCTAAAGTTAAAAAAAAAATTTAATATTTTTTTTTTTACTCTAGACGTCACTTTAGACGTCCCAAATTGAATTTGGGATGTCTAAAGTCCCACTTTAGACGTCCCAAATTCAATTTGGGACGTCTAAAGTAAAAGAAATTTTTTTTTTTTTTTAACACTTTAGATGTCCCAAATTCCATTTGGGATGTCTAAAGTGGTACTTTAGACATCCCAAATTCAATTTGGGACCTCTAAAGTGATGTCTAAAATAAAAAAAAAAATTTACACTTTAGATGTCCCAAATTCCATTTGGGACATCTAAAGTGTAAAAAAAAAAAAAATTTATTTTTGTTTTACTTTAGACGTCCCAAATTGAATTTGGGACGTCTAAAGTCCCACTTTAGACGTCCCAAATTCAATTTGGGACGTCTAAAGTAAAAGAAATTTTTTTTTTTTTTTTTTTTTTTTACACTTTAGATTCCCAAATTCCATTTGGGATGTCTAAAGTGGTACTTTAGACATCCCAAATTCAATTTGGGACCTCTAAAGTGATGTCTAAAATAAAAAAAAAAATTTACACTTTAGATATCCCAAATTCCATTTGGGACATCTAAAGTGTAAAAAAAAAAAAAAAAAAAAATTATTTTTTTTTAACTTTAGACGTCCCAAATTCAATTTGGGACGTCTAAAGTAAAAAAAAAAAAAAAATTTGACTTTAGGCGTCCCAAATCCCATTTGGGACGTCTAAAGTAGAGACTTTAGACCCCCCAAATGGGATTTGGGACTCCTAAAGTCATGTCAGAAATTCTGACATGTGTGAGACTTTTTTTCCCTTTTCTTCATTCCCATGTCAGAAACCCATACTTCTTTTTCCATCTTTCCCATCCCCATGACTTCTCTTCCCTTTTTTCTGCATTTCCTTTTTTCTTTCATTCCCGTGACTTCGTCTTCCTCAATCTTCTTCCTCTCTTTCTTTTCTTCATTCCCTTTTCCTCCACCTCCTTCCATTCTCATAACACCTTCTTTGCTCTCACCCTCCGGCGTCCACCTCCTCCACCTTTTTTGCCCCCTCCACCCTCTGGTGTGCACCTTCCACTCTCTTTGTTGCTTTCAGCCTCCGGCGTACATCTCCTCTCCACTGTGTATACACAACTCCTCCAACGTCTTCTCTCCACCTTGGAAGCACATAGACATTGTTGGCTGCCCTCTCCCCTGGTTTCATCAGGTTTGTTTTTTTTAAATATAAATTTACATGAAGAATTAAGTTAAACTTGCAATATGAAATTATTATAATGCTTTTAATTTATTTACATGATTCTAGTTATTGGAGTGTTTTTCCCTTGATTGTTTTTTTTTTGCCAGAATCATAAACTAGTTGTTAGTAGTTATGCTATACTAATAATGTTTTTGTTTTATACGTTTGGAGCTTGGAAATCGAGGAAAATACATATGTATATTTATTTTGATGAAATGAATAACAATTAGTTTGTAGTTGTGTGGTGACAAATATTTTGACACTTTCTAGTTGTTGTTATACATATATGATATTAGGTTGTATGAGTTGTTGTTGTTATTATACATATATATATATAGTAAAAAGATTGCAGTGCTAGAAGTCCTTACCATTTCGTAAGGGACATTTTTTTGTTTATGAATCCATCTTCAATTCTGTTTCTGCAATTTTAATTTGCTGGGTAATGAAGAATATAAATAATTATTTTTAAAATAATAAAACTTTTTAACCTCCCAAATTAAGAATTTGGGAGGTCTAAAGTCCCCTAGTGGAGGACTTTAGACCTCCCAACTTTTTTGGGACGTCTTTTCTTAAAATATACTACGCCCCCTACATAGACGTCCCTTAGTTTTTGGACGTTAAAAGTGCTAAAATAGGGACGTTAAAACCCCTTTTTGTAGTAGTGTCTCCAGCAGAAAATATCATCTCCAGTTTCACATGGAAGGGGAACCTTGTTTAAAGATTAATCACCCAGTCTGGGAGAAACTCCCTCCAATGTGAAATCTTTCATTCCCCATTTAGTAATACAAAATCCTTTACTTTTGCACATGGATTTAAAGAATGGAAATTACTATCAACAAACTGAATCAGAGGCTCAGTAAACGGAGTCCACAAATCCCACCAGACATTGGTTGTAGTTCCATTGCGCAAATTTCTACCAATTCCACTATAAAAAGTATCTCAAATAGCAATAATACTACGCCACACGGTAGAGGAATTGGTCTTGTTACACACCATGGGGTAGTCGCTATTACCGCATCCATACTTCCCTTTTAAACAACGGACCCAAAGGGCCTCTGGCTGAGTTAAGAGACCCCAACAAAGTTTCATAATGAAAGCAATATTTTGTTTCTTAAGGTCTCTAATACCCAATCCACCTTCTTCTTTAGGTTGCTTGATTTGGTCCCCAGAAATAAGATGCATCTTTTGACCTTGGTGACCCTGATTCCATATGAAGTTACGGCTGATCTTCTCTAACTCCTCCAGGGTGCCTTTGGGAAGCAGCATCGTTTGCATATGATAGCTCGGTAAAGCTGACAACACTGCCTTAACCAAGACTGTTCTGCCTACAATGGCCAGATATCGCCCCTTCCAGCCTGTCAATCTCTTTTTCGCTTGCTGGATGATGGGAAAATAAACAGCTTTAGTAACCCTACGATGTAGCAGAGGTATACCAAGATATTTGCCAAGGTCACCTGTAATCCCTATTCCCAAAGAATGGCTTAGCTCAAGCGCCCTATTAAAATGAACATTGCGGGAAAAGAATGCCTTAGACTTGGCCAGGTTGATTCGGTGTCCTGAGACTAGCGATTGCCATATTGATTCTAAATAACAATGAGGAAAAATGGATCCATGTTGTTTCATATTTACATAATAACGCCACTTAAATTAAGTTTGGTCCCTAATCCACCTACGACAGACTCGATGTATTCCAACACATATTGATAAGAAACCTACCATCACGCAAGCACACATATACATATATATACCTATATATATATATATTATATATATCCTTGCTTGATTTCCCACAACTTTGTCTTTATGATACATGTAAAGCCTCTAATTAAGAAATTTTGTGGACTCTAATATGTATCTATGTGTGCACCCACATGTAGACACACATGCAAAAACAATGTCTCTTAATCATATTCTGTTTGAATGCAGATAGTCTCAGGCTATATGGTTTGGTCTCTTATCCATAGTTCCCTCTTTCTCAAATTTGAACCAAAATAAAGCTTGGCTAAAGAATCTGATCCTAGCTTCTGCAGATAATCTGGACCTAGCTAAAGCAATCATTGTGCTCCTCAACACTCTTTGGCATAAAAGAAACATTGCTTTCCATCGAGGAAAAATCCGGGAACCAACTTTGGTAATTCAAGAAATAAAGAGATCACTTTCCTTCTCTACTTTAGCTTTCATGAATTCCAAAGCTGCTAATAAAATTCATCAACCTACCAATGTTTGGGTGGAAAGGCCCCTTATGGGTGAAAAAAGTGAATGATATTATCCATCATTAGTAGCAATGACTAATTTCCTCACATCATAGACTTCCCAAAGGGACTTTGGCGCTGGCCACAGGACCTTTTTCATACACGATGCCAGAGATCAAACCCCTAACTAGATGCTTAAGGAATCCAACTAAATGACAACTGTGCTCAGCCTTGTGGTTTTTTCATAAGATGTTTGAGGGTTCTTCTATGTTGGATCCATAACCCAGGCATTCCTACCAATCAGGAGAACTTATTGGTCCTAAGGACAACTTATTGGTCCTAAGCGCTAAACGGAGAATGATTAATGTTGAGCACTTCAAGAGCTCTAAGCGCCAAATCCTCAAATCTTTTTAGTTAATACTCATGTATTACTCTGCCTTCATGATTTTCAATTTCTTTCTGCTTTCCCCTTCCCATATAACTGTTTCACTATGTAACTTTTAACATCATTTTAATATCATTTTGCTTCTTCCTCAAAAAAAAAAAAAAAGAGTAAAGGAACTAAGGCAAATGGCCATGATGGATGCGTTATGTGTGGGTCATTTTATTGCTTCTCCTGCCAAATTTATCAATTCTTCTCTTTTTGATTTGTATGACCAACCTCTTCCATGGAGGTTAGTTATGTTTTACTGGTAAAGAGAGACTATATATATATATATATGTATAGAACAAGTATAATCTTTTAATTCGCCCGCATATATATATATCGCCATCCACCAGATATACCCTCCAAAGCCAAATATTTGGCTCATCATCAAAGTCTATTTATAATATAAACTGAATTAAGATTGTTGCTAGACAAATAAGAAATGGATCATTTACTTATTCATTAATTAATACTCCCTCCCGTGTTAAATATAATACTTAGTTAACTTTTTTTTTTAAGAGAGGTTAAAAAAGTTAAATATATTATTTAATTATAGTATATATTATGTATCATTAGATTCTATATCAATTTATAAATCAGATTAATTAGTTTGAAAAAAAAAATGATAAACATAAATATTTTAAAATAATTTATTTAGTTTCATTAATTTCTCTAAAAAAAGTCAACTAAATCATATATTTAGGATTGAAGTTAGGACATGATAATTACTGTACACTAAAATATGACATCATTTCTATGAGGGTACGTAGGACACAGTTTTGTTCACGTGCTTGTACTCAATTCATGCTTCTTCAATCAATAATTGATAATACTACAGTAATAGAGCGATAGAATTGAGTCAAGCTCTTGGAATTGGGCTCATAGGAACCCTGGGAAGTATTTGAAGGTTCCGAATTATCCACTCAAGAGTTACCAACAGTACCTCCTTTCCAATTATTCAAAAATCCAATAAGCGATTGTCATCTTGAAAAAGTAGGTTCTTGAATATGACTAGTCGGTCATTTTTAATCTAATCAATTATCTTAGCCTTGCCTAGCCATCAAATACAATCCAACCTCCTCTCAGATGGTGTATCGAAGGAGATTGAAAAGGCAAGTAAGAGATTTTTATGGTCTCAAGATACTGAGGTAAGAAAAATGCATCTTATAGCATGGGACAAGGGAACCCAGAACAAAGACAATGGAGGACTGGGTTTTAAAGATCTAAAAAATCAAAACAAGGCTTTTATGATGAAACTTTGTTGGGGTTTGCTTACAAAACAAAGAGACTCTATGGGTTCAATGCCTTCTCTCCAAGTATAATTATGGCATAAATGATATCCCGAGCGTGGTCAAAAAGCGTAAGTCATCCTCCACTTGGTGAGCAAAAGCAAAAGTAAGGGACCAGTTCATGGAAGGGGTTGGGAAAAAAAGTAAACAATGGAGTAACTACTAGCTTGTGGTGGGATTTATGGCTTCCCCTGGACAAACCACTCATTTATTTCACTCATCATGCTCAACAACTAAAGGCTAAAGACATGGTGCGAGATCACATGTTGGCAAATGGTGAATGGGATATTACTAAATGGTAGGGTGTCCTTCCTACATGGATTATCAGGATGATAACAAGAATGAGAGCCCCTCTAAGTGACATCCCTCATAGATTCTTTTGGAAACTAGCTAAGGATGCATGGTTTTCCGTTAAGAGTGGTTACGAGTTTATCTCGAAGAATGGAAATACAAATCGGGACCCTTTTTGGCAGCAAATGTGGCGGTGGCATCATCCTGAAAAAATCAAATCCTTTATATAGTAAGTGACACATGAGAGACTGGTTACAAACTCAGTTAGAGCCAAGAGAGGAGTATCAAACACGAGTGCATGTCCTTTTCAGTGTAATAGTGAGGAGAGTGTTATTCACATCATCCTAGATTGTAAAAGAGAGAGGGAAGTGCGGCCACAATTGTTTTAAATCCTCGCCATTTTTCCAGTTTTTTCTCGGGTAATTTGCAGGTATGGCTCAATTGGAATACCAAACACAATCCAGGGAGAGGAAGATATAACAAGTACACATGGACCAGAGTATTTAGTCTAGTGTGCTGGTTGTTGTGGACGAACCACTACAGATACGTGTTTGAAGGACACATTACAACAACCTGGGAACTCCTTCAAAGATGCTCCCATTGTTTGTTGGAAATCACAGTTCAAAATAACCTGCGACACAAAGTGTTTTAGATTGAACACCGGTGTGAAAGTAGATGGACACCACCGCCACAAGGGGCTGTGCGCATTGATGTCGATGGTTCAGTTCAGGATCACAACGCTGCTGCATATGGAGGGACTTTATGTTCGGTGACAGAAGTTGAATTATCTGCCATTAACACGGGGCTGAAAATAGCTAAGCACAGAGGTTTCCAGAAGGTGTTAATGTACACCGATTCGTTGGACACCTTCAACAGTTTGATGAGGGATTGACAAATGGATCATGCACTTAAGGACCTCAGAATTGAGACCAGGGAATTATTGTTTGATTACTGGGAAGTCCAGTTACATCGCACTAGCAGGGACATGATTCGTTGTGCTGACTATATGGCTCGAGAAGGATATCACAGTACCCATCAGATTGTCCTAGTACAGAATGCTCCACAGGAATGTCGAAGAATGTTCTTGGAAGATCTTCAGGCTCAGTTGTAGCTGCTAAAATTGTTGTGTTTTTTGTTTTGATTCTCTTAAACTAATGTACTAGGGAGTTCTCCTAGGAAAGCTATTTAAGCTACGGCTTGCCATTATTACTCAAAAAAAAAAACAAAGAAAGAAAGAAAGAAAATATTATAGTAACAAAATGATCAAATGACGACAAAAACAAACATTGTACTGCTTTACGATGCACGGCAAGAAAAATAGGTGAAAAATTCTATTTAAAAATTTTATTAATTAGAAATACTTGAAAAATCACCATACCATGTAGAATTTTCATATATAGAAAGTGTCGGTATTCGAAGTGAAGTAATTCTAGCCAATAATAAAATTTTTAGATAAAGACTTTTCACAGTTAGTTTTTTTTTTTCAATACTACTCACTCCGATTTTTTTTATAAGAAACAAATATTAAAATCATACCGATCAAAATATTAGTTAAGGAATCTCACAATTAAAATGTGATGGATATTTCAAGCCGTTATAGTAGTGGTTGGTTGTGCAGGAAGTGTTTGAAGGTGAAGGGTCTTTTCGTAGTCTTGCACTGATTTGAAGAGCTTAGAGATGTTGCCCTTCCCACGAACATGGATGGCCTGCCCATTAACAAACGGCAGCTGTCAGCTGCTATATATATATATATATATATATATATATATAAAGAAGGGTTTCTTACATTTTTGTTTATTCTACTACTTCCCACATGCAATAGCGAAAATGCATTTTTAACAGACGGCACATATTTTTTCTTGGTCATTATTTTTCACCAAATTTCTAGATTATTATTAGATTCTATAT
The DNA here is from genome assembly GCA_963242795.1 of Inga leiocalycina. Lineage (NCBI taxonomy): Eukaryota > Viridiplantae > Streptophyta > Magnoliopsida > Fabales > Fabaceae > Inga > Inga leiocalycina. The sequence goes on from OY725325.1 coordinate 64,336,610, forward strand.
AAAATAAATGATATTTTCATATATCATTGTATATAATGGGATAGTTCTGAGTTTCTTTTAATTTTTCAAATAACGTAAATCAAAACCACATAGTTTTAGAGTATTTTTGGTTTAAAAAAAAAATTCAAGACTGCACCTTCTTATCACCGTAAAATACCAAAAAAATATTAAAATCTCGCTGTTTTATCTAACGTCTAGTGATTAAAAAGGGACACGAGTAATTGCCTATCTCCAACAGGCGGCTTGGTGAAAATTTGAAGTAAAGTTCCTTCATCATCTCTGTCAACTATCTTTTTATCATTTGAAGTAAAGTTCCTTCATCGCTTAAATTTAAAGACAATTTTAATTCTTTTAATTGTTTTTATTAGTTTGTGATAATTAGTAGTTGGGTCTTTTTAATAAAGACCAGAAAGAGTGCTAAAAGATAACGATGATATACTTTAAATATATAGATAACAGTAATGAAGAACTAGATATTCATTACATCAAATATTGGATGCAAGTTCAATAAATATTTTAAAAAACTTGCTTTTTTAAAAACACCATTAGTTCTGGGGAGACAGTAACTACGTAAAAATATGAATAGTTAATAGTTATGTTGTGAGATCAACCAATAATTAGTGAAGGCAAAAAATGAAAAATAGTATAAAAAATTTCATCATGCTATTACACTATTAGTATCTTTTAGGTTATTCCTAAAAAAAAGCCTCTTATTAATATTGGAAGAAGCATTATATATTATTTTTGGTCCTTAATATAATATATCATTTATAATATAATAATAAATATCTTATTTAAAATATAGCATTTAGTGGGATGGGGATCAATGGTGCAAGGCAACTGCCCTCTCCCTTCCGCCATTGTTAATAGTAATAGGTTGGTCCCGCCTAACAATTTAATACATCTATTATTCACTTAATTAATTTAGTCATTATATATATATATAATATTTTGCGTTACGTAATTAATTAAGAAGTTTTAGTAGCCTAACAATTATCTGTGGCTTTATACAAATTAAAGGGAAAATCGCTGATAAATACTAAATAAGAAAATTAATTGCTCTTTGCCACCAACACACATGAGGGACTGAACTTGCATTAAAATTGAACTTAAAAAGACAAAAAAGCCCTCAGTTTGATCAGAAAATTTTAGGCGGGAGCTGAGGCAGGAGAAAGTACAGTTCTGAATCCCTTCTTCCTCTTCCATTTCCGGCCTGCAGAAGTTCAGCGTCGTCTCCCCTCACTCGGCCGTCTCCTTGGCTTGTGTCTGTCGGCAGTGTCATCTCCGGCTACTCCTCCAGCGGCCGCTGTCTCATTGGCTCGTGTTCTTCGGATCTGTCGTCTCCAAGTGCTCCTCCAGCGGATCTGTCGCTTGCTCCTCCAGCGGATCTGAATCCCACCGTCGCTTGCTCCTCCAACCTAAATGCCTCCTTCATTCACCTGATCTTTTTCATACGTGCCTAATGGTCATCCACGCTATGTGCAAAGGATGAAGATCCATTGTGTGCCAATGATCTGTCGTTTTGTGCAATTACTCTTCCTTCATGTGCCAATGATCTTCCATTTTGTGCAATTAATCTTTCATGATGGTCAATTGATCTTCCATGATGGGCATTTGATCTTCTGTTTTGTGCAATTACTCTTCCATGATGTGCAGTTGATCCTCCATTCTGTGCAACGGATCTTTTCCATACGTGCCAAATGGTCATCCACACTATGGAAAAAATCTATTCCACAAAATGGGAGATCAATTGCACATCATGAAAGAGTAATTGCATATAATGGAATATCATTGGCACAATGGATCATCCTTTACACCATGGAAAAGATCCATTGCACAAAATAGGAGATCAATTGCACATCATGGAAGAGTAATTGCACAAAACAGAAGATCAAATGCCCATCATGGAAGATCAATTGACCATCATGAAAGATTAATTGCACAAAATGGAAGATCATTGGCACATGAAGGAAGAGTAATTGCACAAAACGACAGATCATTGGCACACAATGGATCTTCATCCTTTGCACATAGCGTGGATGACCATTGGGCATGTATGGAAAAGATCCGTCGCACAAAACGGAAGATCAATTACAAATCAATGAAGAGTAATTGCATACAATGGAAGATCATTGGCACAATAAATCATCCTTTACACCATGGAAAAGATCAATTGCACAAAATTGAAGATAAAGTGCACATCATGGAAGAGTAATTGCACAAAACTGAATATCAAATGCACATCATGGAAGATCAATTGAACATCATGAAAGATTAATTGTACAAAACGGAAGATCATTGGCACATGAAGGAAGAGTAATTGCACAAAACGACAAATCATTGGCACATAATGGATCTTCATCCTTTGCACATAGCGTGGATGACCATTGGGCACGTATGAAAAAGATCAGGTGAATGGAGGGGGCATTTAGGTTGGAGGAGCAAGCGACGGTGGGATTCAGATCCGCTGGAGAAGCAAGTGACAGATCCGTTGGAGAAGCACTTGGAGACGACAGATCCGAAGAACACGAGCCAATGAGACAGCGGCCGCTGGAGGAGTAGCCGAAGATGACACTGCCGACAGACACAAGCCAAGGAGACGGCCGAGTGAGGGGAGACGACACTGAACTTCTGCAGGCCGGAAATGGAAGAGGAAGAAGGGATTCAGAACTATACTTTCTCCTTCTTCAGCTCCCGCCTAAAATTTTCTGATCAAACTGAGGGCTTTTTTGTCTTTTTAAGTTCAATTTTAATGCAAGTTCAGTCCCTCATGTGTGTTGGTGGCAAAGAGCAATTAATTTGCTTATTTAGTATTTATCAACGATTTTCCCCAAATTAAAAGGTGGGGCAATCAAATTCCACATTGATAAACTTTTCGAGAAATTGTCGGGCTACTGAAACTTTGACGAGGCGACAACAAACAATGGTGAAATTTTTTATTTTATTTTTTTTGGTTAAATAACAAATCAGTCTCAAAGGAAGCATGTTTGTTTCGACTTAAAAAAACTTATAAGTTGCTTTTTACGTAAATCGAGACACAACTCCTCTCACATACTTACTTCGTATACCGTAAATCACTATTAAAAAGCAACTTATAAGCAATCGAATCGCTCAACCAAACATACCCGTATACACCTATGAGTAATGATGCTCTAAAAATTTTTTTATCTCAATATCGCTCTAAAAATCTAAGAACATACTCCCTCCAGTTCTAATTATAAGATAAAATTGATTTTTTTTAGAGAAATTAAAGAAACCAATTAAATCACTTTAGAGTATTTATATTTTTAGTATATTTATATTATATATCAGTTTATTAGTCAAATTAATTAGTTTAAAAAAAATACAAATATAAATATTCTAAAATGATTTAATTGGTTTCCTTAATTCTTCCAAAAAAAATTTAACTTTATCTTATAATTAGGATCGGAGAGAGTAATAATATTGCCCCTATCATTAGCAGCCCAAACAATCATACGTTGGTTGACCCATTACACTTATCTCACTAACGTTTGAGAATATTATCAACCGTGGCATACCTATACCTATGTGGCACTTATCTCACTTTTTTTTACAAATAAGATTTTCCAGTCAAATTTATAAATACAAGAAAAAAAAATATTCTTCCCAAAATTGTGACCTTTACCAGCCGCTTCTTCGATGGTTCCTTCTGGGAAAATTACCCTCACAAGCTGCTTCTTCAATCAGTGGGAAAGTTATGACTGCTTGTTCTGGGAAAATTATAAGGTCAAGATCGATGAGAAGATTACCAGAGGCAAGAGACAAAGTCTCGTGCGACAATCTGAGGATGAGAATCTTGATTTTGTCAACAATACTCTTGAAGGCAGCAACGAGAGAGAAAATCACAACACTCCTTTACAGAAATTGTAGGCAATAGAAAAATACCTGCGAGGCGAATTGCTGCATCAACACCAGCTGTATCATCGGTTTTCCTCCCTTCCATATCTTCTGTGCTTCTATTCGGAGCAGAGGAAGAAATAAGGCCGATTATAGATGGCTGGATACTATGTGAATACAATTGTGAAAATAAAATCAAATCATATATACAATCAATCCCTATAATCTCGCCTACAATCAATTCAGAAAGGAAAACATTAAGGTGATTACCCGGCAAACATGGCTCAAGAGGGCGATTGAGTGACTTACGGACTTGGATTGAGTGGTGAGCCAAGAGTTGCAAGTGTGAGATATGAGGAAAACAAGATGGTGACAATGAGTGGTGATAGACGGACTGGCTAAGACGGCGAGATTTGAGGACGGTGCATGACGGGATCCATGGTGCTAGGAGGGTTTCCTTGAGGATGAGAGAGGGAAGTCAGACTGAGATCTATGAGGATGGTGCATGACGGAATCCATGGTATTAGGAGGGTTTCCTTGAGGATGAGGGAAGTCGGATGACGGAGAAGCCGCCTGAGTTTGCAGAGGCGGAAGAGAGAGAAACAGAGAGGAGAGCCAAAAAGAGCAAAGGAGGAAGAGAGAGAAAGCGAAGGGAAATTTGATGATTAGGATGCTGAGTTGGTGTATGTACTGCCAAGTGGAATGCCACGATATTTCGCATAGTAAGAAAAAATTAACAGTGAAAATTAACGCTTTTAACTGTGATGACAACATTGTTACAATTTTAGATTTTCGGGTGAAATTGAGATTAAAAACATTTCTAAAATAATATTATTCTTCAACGTATACTTCTAAAACGGATTTATTACTTAACTCTTCTTTTAAAAACATATGAGAAATCATATGTCATTTCATAAGAGAAATAATTTTAAAATGATCCCTAAAAATTTTAGGGAGAATTACACTGTAGTCCCATGGAAGCTAAAATACGAAGAAACGGTCCCGGGAAATTCTGAAATTACCCTCAAGTCCCATGGGACCATTTTGTAATAAATTAAAGTTGGGAAAAGACATAAACACCCTTAAGAATTGGCCAAGTGTGTCCGTGTCTCGTGTCTTCCTCAGTTCGAAATTGAACCCTTCCCACCGAACCCTAGCCCTTCCCTCTTCGTCTTCCTCAGTTCCTCTCGTGTGGTGCGTGTCTCGTCTCCTCTGCTCACTGCCTCAGTGGAGCTTCAATCGCGACTCGTGAGTGGCGAATCAGCGGCCTGGGCATGCGGCGTACCGAATCGTGACTCGTGAGTGGAGCTTCAATCGCGACTCGTGAGTGCCCATCTGAAACCGAAGTACCAAATCCTAACCCTCCTCATCCTCTTCATCTTCCTCTCGTCTCCTCTGCTCTCAACACAGTTGAGCTTCATTGTGGTGGTCGACTGCCCTTTGGTCGTGAAGCACTGAAGTGTGAAGCTCAACGGCGATTTTTGATTCTCCTCTTCGATTTTCCCTTCTTCGTCCTGTGTCAGAGATAGTATAAGAGGTATTTTTGAAGCCCTTTCTGGTTTGCGGTGAATAACTAATGTAGAAGAACTAGTATTGGACGATCTGTAATTTAAGTTGTTTCCTCTATCTATAATTTCGATTGTTAGCCGTGTAATTTCTTGTAAATCTAGCTTGAAGTAGTTGAAATATCCCATTGACTGAGTTCGCCATTGGTATATTTACTGATGCAAGTATTGCATTACACATTTGGATATTAATAATTGCTTCTATCATGACATATGTTTGTTCGTTAATGCAAATTTCTGATTAGGCATGTCTCATTTTTCTGAGATTTGATTTTATAATAGTTTCATTTCACTCAGACTAGGTGTCCTTCATTTTGTGAAATCCCTACATTTCACTCTGTCTGTATCTTTTTGTCCATGTTATCCTTATATTGGCAAGAACTCCTGCTGCTGCCTCTTTGCCTATTTTGTTAGATATGACACCCAGTTATTATTTCTGTCTCTTCACTGTATGAGAATACAAAGTTCTTATTGTTTACAATCATAAATGATATGGCAAAATTACTGAATATATATGTGTGTTATTACTGGTAGCTTCATTATGCCTTTATTTAACAAAACCATGCAAAAGTTTTTTTATGTTTTCATATTTAAATTGACTTCATAGGTCTGGAGCAGGCCTTAAAAAGGCGTTTTAGCTGTAACTTGGTGTTTAAAATCTAAGAAATTAAGTTTGAGTTTGGCTGCCCAAAAAGATTACAGATTTTAGTATACAGCCAAACTTTGTTGAGTTATTCAAAGAAGGGATGTTAGATACTTAGTTTGGCCTTTCTTCGCTGTCATTTACAATCCCCCCCCGGAGAAAAAAAAATGTCCACCATCTGAAAGTGGGATCCATAAAGTTAAGAACAGATTCTTTTACGCACTCTATAATTTATAAATGTTGAGTATTATTTTTTTTTTAATCATGTGACTTGAACCTTTTAGTTTTCAACAATTTCTAGGATGTCTGTTTTTTTTTGTGCTTGTTGTCTTCTAACGACTGTTTTCTATCCATGGAAAGGATTGCCATACTGGAGCCTTGCATGGTGGTTAAATGCATGTAATTTTTATATGGACGATCATGCGGATGTATATATATCCTGTTGTGTATATTTTAAACTACTTTGTCAGTTTCTTAATATAATCTTAAAATAAGATTCAATTTATGATGTGAAAATAGGTCTTCTAAAAATTAGTGATGGTGGTAGAGATTGGAATGTAGAACCTCATAGCTAAAGCAACTATAAATAGCCTGGTTTTTGAATAGTCAACTTTCTTCAGATGGTAGAAGTTGATTCATTTAGCTGGAGCTAGCTAAAGATTAAATTTCTATCATAAGTACCCTTAGCAAAAATCCTATTGAATAGCCTCTGGGTAGAATTGTGAAAATTTATGGACGAGAAGCAGCTGGGAAGACAACACTTGCACTTCAAGTTATAAAAGAAGCCCAGAAGCTTGGAGGTACCTGTTGGCCATTCCTAACTTCATTTTCTCTAGATCCTTTTCATATAGATAATTGACTAGGTCCCCCCCGGGTATGAATTAAGCTGCTAAATTGTTCTTTAAGTCATAACTTCAATTATCATCAGTATGAAACTACTCTGTTACAGTGACTTCAATACTGAGCATCGAATGCCATTTTTCTACTGTAAACTTGTGTTAAAATCCTACACTAGTAAGAAAACTAAATGGAGTTTAAATTTTCAGCTCGTCAACGGACACATGAGATGGTCAATTCTCTTCTTTTCCTGTATCTGTTGCAATCGTGTTGCTGTGTGATATGTTAGAAGTGCTCAATTGGTCTACATTAGCTTCTTCATTAGTGATCATGTATTGTATGTTTTCAATTTGCTTCTCTTTGCGCCTCAATATTCTGTCAATCTCATTCGACATGTTGTCCCTTTCGTTGAGAATTATTTGAATCTCTGCTAGCATCTCCTCTCCCTCATGTAATTTCTTTTCCCATCCTTGTAAGTCCTCTGTATGCTTAGAGAATGTTGTGTCATGCATTCTTTTAGATGGTCTATTTTGTTAATATTATTATCATGTTGCCAGGTTTTATCTAATTGTTTGTTGTCAGGATATTTTGTTTATATATCAAGTTTTCTTACTTGTGAACTACCACTCAACTATTACTTGGCCCAAAAAAACCTCCTACCCTTATCTAAAGTTGGGAGGTTGTCATTATAAGGAGGCTATAGAGGCTGCTACTGAACGTTCACAAGGAATATTTGAAGCTACTTAAGTTGTCTCTAACTTTGAGGTTTGGTTTATTGAATTATAAATTTTCATATCACACAGGTAAAAAATTTAAGCAGTTGAATCTTTATGACATTATTTGCACCAATGTTCTTGTTACGCCTGCATTTTTTAATCATTAGTAATCAGCAATTATAAGGCATGGTTTGCGTTTCCAAGTAGTTAATTCCTCTCTACTTTGGCATTATTTTGCACGAATGTTGTGTTCTTTGTCTTATATTTCAAAGTTTCAGTGGTCGTTGTTTTCGGACATGGATTGATTAAATTCTTCATTTAAATATTATGGTCTGCCATGTTTGGTCTTGTAAATGAAGTTTTGCTTATATGATAAGATTTGGGGAAAATCCGGAAATTTTCTTTGGCTATGTGTGTGGTTTATGAAAAATTCTGAATCTGATGGGTCTCCTTTCCTGCATATGTTAAATTTCTTAGTAGATCCATCTTAAATGTATAACAGCATATAATTTAATAGTGAAGTGCAGTAGGTCTTTGTATAAAAGTATGACCTATCTTTCATTAACCATGTCCAGGCAAGGAAGATGGAAACACTTGGCTCTGCCAAAACCAAACAACCAATAAACAGCCGCACAGGAACAAGGCCAGCCAGCTTTTCTGGGTATACTCTATTCACGGAAGAGTTTTTCAGCCAGAAGGAGAAGAAGCAGAAGGGAAAGGTGAAGGACAAAGAGAAGACAAAGGTGAATAAGGTCCACCATTTTCAACAGTCAAACCTAGAGGTGAGGGAGGCTTGGAATGGATTAAGTGAAGAGCAGAGAAAAGAATATGGTAAACGGGCTGAAAAGTTAAGAGGCCCTAGCAAAGGGAAGACGTATGTCGTTCCATTTTTGACCCGATGCGCACCAAAACAGTTTATGGCTGTGTGCAGAAACCTTAAGTCCAGACCGACGCCATGAAAAGGCTGAAGAATATTGGGTTTGACAAGCTGGTTCATATATGTTGCCCACAAATAAACCGGCACATGTGCGCGGAGTTCATGCGATGTTTTGATCCTCCGACCAACCAAATATCATTTCGAGGGCAGACGCGTGAGTTAAAGCCTAAAGATGTGCACCAATTGCTTGGGCTGCCTAATGGTGGGGTAGATATTGAAGTACATGTGAACGAGGAAGATAGAATATTCAAGGACCTTAGGAGCGTATATAGAAATCTAAAATACCAACAAATAGGGGATTTGTTGACGGGTGCTTTAGATGAAAATTTTGAGTTCCTCTTTGTCATTTTCGCCTTAGGAACCTTATTGTCTCTAAGTGCTAGCATTTATGTTAGTGACCGTGTCTTAAAGTTGATGACACTAACAAAAGATGCACTTGGTGACTTCAATTGGTCATCCTTCATTCTCAATGAACTTTGTGCTGCAATTGGGGATTTCCAAAAGGAGTTGAGGAAAGGGAACACTAAATGCAGAAAAACTGTTGGAGGTTGTATATACTTCCTCATGGTACGTGTCTATGTTGTCTTTATTTTCTGCAGTTGGAAACGTCAATGTATAATTGCTAATTGTGATGCATATGTGTTGCAGATGTTTTGCCTCCAACATTTTCCTCTGGCGAATCTGAAAGCAAGTAAAGATGAAGATGCTATCCTTTACTGGAATGAGGAAAGGGTTAGGAGCAGAGTTCAGCTAGAGAAATCTAGTAAAAAAGGCCTTCTTTATGCTGTCGGGCAGGGGGATGGCCCTTCATCTACATCATTTCATCCTGAAACAATGCTAACCCACCCGGTAATTATGCCTATTTAAATATGTACACTGTTGTAGATTGCATTTCAGTTAACTTGCTAATTCGTTAATTACAAAATGTGATGAGTATGTTAATGTTACAGGAATTGAAGTGGACATACACTAGGTTGGTTAGCATTATTGGCAATGAGCTGCTTGCGCTTCAAAATAGGTTGTTGCATGGAAACAACAACGAAGTCGATGACGAGAACGACGATGAAGATGAAGAAGAAGATGCAACAATCCACAAGCCATCAACTTCAACTATTTTTGAGAAGGATGATGACAAGCCAGCAGAAGAGGAAGAAAATGAAGATGATAAGGAGGAGGACACATACACACAAGGAGAGGAGGATGAATCAGAATGTGAAGACAAAGGTCCCGATGATAAGGACGATGACGAAGATGATGAACACCATGAGGCCATCATTGAAATTGACGCACATGATGGAGGTGAACCATCAAAAGAAGAATTCCAGCAGCATGAGCTTGGAGAAACCCAGCAAGAAGGGAGTTATGTGGAAGTTAGAAGGTCAAACAGGATCATAACTCCTAGTTGGGTTGTGAAATCTCCATGGAATGATGCAACTAAAAAGTCAAAGGGGAAGAGAAAAGTAGATGAGAAGGATAGCTTATTTCAGTTATGCACAATGCGGTGTAGTGACAAAGAGGGCGACGAGTAAGGACGTACTAATACGTTCCAATTGTATTACATTGCTGTTCTAGTAATAATTACATATTTTCTGTTTCTTTTATTTCAGGGAGTTTGTGGCAATGCATGATGACTTCCTGACAAGGAAGGAACTGCATTGTCTAAGACCAAGAGCATGGATAAATGATAGAGTATGCAACAGAAAAATATATTTTTCTGTTATCGCTTTGCTGTCATATTTGCGTTGCGTAACTTTTTCATGTCATTTCTGCAGTTAATGACGATGGTCGCAAAGACATTTATTGCTGATCAACAACAAAAGGAGGGTAGAGTAACAAGACATATATTTACTGCCGATTTCACGAGAAAACTTGTTGCTAACCCATTTAAATGGTCTTTGCCTGAGCATGAAACACAAATCCTCCCCAAGTACGTGGGATATAACATTGGGGATTGTGATTTCATATTTGCCCCATGTGTCTGGCAGGATCACTGGTTCTGTTATGTTGTTGACACCAAAGCCATGCGCTGCTATACCCTTGACTCGTTGGTTGACATCCGGACATATGGTAGGAGGCAGCGGGAATTGGAAGAGGGGTGTAAACCAATAGAGCCAAAGAAGAAGAGGGGGAAGCGTAAAGGAGAGATTGACCCAAAGGATCACATGGCACAAGCAGTTGTATGGAATTTTGTCACATGACACCTCACACTCTGTTTACATTCATATCTGGTACTGATGTTGTATTTCTTGTTGCAGCGGAATTGCTTATTCCAAATGCTGCGAAGAGTGAAGCCAGACCTATTTGCGGATGAGAACAAAGTTCAACCGGGATTCACTTGGGCAAAAGTCCTATAATTAAGGAAGATGACTATGGTATATTAGAAAATATATGTCATGTTAACTAACTTAATTAACTTCTTTAATCTAATTAAATTAGGTAAATATGTCCTATATTAAGGATAGAAATGAAAAAGGTTTTTTCTCTCATGGTGAGAGGTTGAGGAGTCGTGAGACTGAGTCTTTCTCTGGGTGAGAGTCGAATCCATTTTGTGATTTGGTTTTCTCTAAATGTGAGTCTTTCTTTTACGGATCATTCTCTTTGTTCTTCTTTGGTTGAGTGATTTCCGTAAACTGTCTAAGTGCCCTGGTTTGAAGAAAGAACGTGGTGCAAGTGTAAAGGTGGTGTTTTCCGAACGTGTCTGGGAGGTTTTGTTTTGGTGATGGAGATTGAAGATTTTAAGGAAAAGATTCGCTGGAAAGAAGAGGAAATTGTGGAGGGAAGTCTAAATGAAGTTGTAGGGAAAATCATCTCTAAGACTAAAATAAGCTATGTGGCGGTTAAAAAGAGTGTAATTACGGCGTGGAAGGTGAGAGGAAAACTTGATGTGGAAGGTATTGGCTTTAATCTATTCACTTTTACTTTTGAGTTCCCTGAGGAGGCCACAAGAGTGCTTGATGAAAATCCTTAGGTGGTGAAACACCAGATGTTGTCTCTTCAAAGAAGAAAGCCTTGTCTTTGTGACAATGAGATCCAGGTTAAGATTTGCCCTTTGGAGTCATGAGGTGGCATGAGGAAGTGCCATTTGGATTAATTAATCAACTTTGATGACAAAATTAACTTTTTAAATGACAACAGCAACATTGCCCTAATTTTTTAAACTTCTGGGGCAATTTGCCCACTTGAAAACTTCCAGATATCCAATGCTTATATATGAAAACTTTCAGGATATTTTTGCCCCTTAACCCTCGAAGAATTCCATACTTGAGTAACTTAACTGTATATTTATTATTTTCCTTTACTGTCATTTTTGAACTATGTAGGTTTTGAAATAATATGTCTAAAATGCTGGCAAAAAGAGAGAAAGAATATATCTGAATATAGACACACAAAAAAGAGGGTTAATTGAATTAAACCTAAAAATCTGTTCCAGTTGAGCCTTACAGTTTCTTACGATTGGTGACGTTCATTCATTGGCCTTCTATATATACATTTCTCACCCAATAACTTATATAACAAGACATTCCTTAAATTGAGGAAAGAGAAACAGAAATCATTCAAGCTGTATAAGATATCATCAAACAAAAGAGGAACAACTAAAGAATTTGTACATAACCCTCATGGAAGTTGGACACTGACAGATGATAAAGACAGCCAATCCTTGTGTAGAATTAGAGAATTACAAACAAGATCACCAATCCTAATGTTTGTGACAAAGCCAATGAACAATTAACGCATCTGGTTAGAGTATGGACTTTTTTACTTTATGGCTTTGAAATGGATTATTTCTTCCTCATTCAAAATAAAGAGCCTGTGAAGTGTGAAGTGTGAAGTGTGAATCCTTTTCCCATGTTTAATGTAAAGTATCAACTACAAAATGACTCCCCCTATCTCTCTCAATACAAAATGCTACTTTGTCATATATGGTGGCCAAAGACCAAGGAGTAGGAGCATTAGAGTCATCACACATATTAGAATGCAAAATACTCCAATGCTCCATCTGTAACTTAAAAGCAATCTAAACTCTCCTTCATGTCCATACAAGATTCTATAACAGCAAGAGACTAACAAGAGGACAAGATTTGAAAAGGTTCAGCAGATCGACATTTAAAAAAAACAAAGAAGCAGCTAGAACCTCTCACTAGAATTCTAAACGGAACCTAAAGCTCATAATCACACTAAACTTTTTCCACTAATATTTTGTTGCTAATTTCAACTATTTTTCATTTCCACAAGTATTCTAAACGGATTCAAGAAATGGTCACGCACCCGAAATCAAGCAGTGTTGAGAGTGTGTGATAGAACCCAAGATAGAAGAACAGTAGGAAAATAATGCTGAAATTGATATAGATTCCACAAAATATTTCCCCCTCAAAAACAGAAGGAAAATTGAAGCACAAGATACTCACCCGAATCTCATACACAAGGTACAAAAGAACTAAGCACACTAAAACAGAAACAAAACGATGGAGAAAGTAACTCTCAGTTCCTAACATAACCCTCTTATGGCCCTTGCCTGCAACAACTGTTGGAGATACAAGCTACATGTGGGTGTGTCAAATGGAACAAGTCCCACATTTCTTGGGAAAGAGAAAATGCTAGTGTATATATTATACCTTGTAAAGTTGGGCTAGTAAATGGGCCAAGAGGAAGAGTGGGCTCACGCGCACAACAAAGGGCCACCAAGAGGCAAACGTAGTGGAAATCCGGCGATTTCCCCCCTGTGCGTGAACTAAATGCGGACTGGGCACTTTTTATCAAATGTTTTTTTGGAAAAATCTACAATTTATTTTTGTGAAAATAGCTTACCGGAAAAACTCAGTTTTGACGCATCTGAATTTTGAAGCATCAGTATTTCCGTTATAGAGGTCATGGGTCAGATTTTAAATTGCCAAACGGATATTTTAATTGCCAAACATATATGGTCTTTCAATGTTCAGAAACAGCCTCATCATGTGGTTTTATTATTGTGTAACTGGCGGTTTAATGGTGTTTATGTGGATTAAAACATTGCCCAGTGTTCAGATGCATAGAGGCCTATAAAAGGCACTGCCTGTAAGAGGTTCAGGCACCGAGCTCTGACATCTTGAGCCCTCTCTTCCTCTCTGACATTCCTCTGTTCTCTCTGCCTTATAGTTGTTTTCATTTTGCTGTTCTGTTCGCCCTGTGTATGCAGGAAGAATCCGTTTTATCCTGGGGAGTGCCGCTTCCAGTTAGCCGGTGGTCGCGGAATAGCTCTTAAGGACAGCGTCCTTGAACGTGACTCGGATTACGGTGCATTTGCAGGAGTTCACCAACAATCTTAAGAGCTACTATGGCTTCTATTTCTATTCCTCCTACTGGTTCCGGAGTTGGTGCTCAACCTGACAATGCTGTTGCTTCCAGAGTCAACAATGCTGGTTCTGGTCCTATTCCGATGGCGGTGCCTATGCCCAGGCAGTTTCCAGACATTTCTAAGATTGAACAGTTTGAGGGGAAGAACTTCAGACGCTGGCAGGAACGTGTCTATACTATTCTTGATATGCATGGAGTTGCTGATGTGCTTCACAGTCTGCACCATCCCCGGATGCTAACCAAGCCCAGAAGGATGTTTGGTCCTATGCCAACAAGGTTTGCAGACACACTCTTATTACTACTTTATCTAACGATCTGTTCGATGTGTACCATGTCTATAAAGAAGCAAGTGAGATATGGGGATCACTTATCCTCAAGTATACTGCTGAGGATGCTGGAAAGCAGAAGTTCGTGATAGGAAACTTTTACAAGTGGGAGATGACAGATGAAAAAGACATCAAGCTCCAGATCAACGAGTACCATAAGCTGAATGAGGAGCTCAAGGCTGAGAAGATCAATTTGCCAGATGAGTTCGTGGCCGGTGTACTGATCGAAAAGCTGCCAGATTCATGGAATGACTACAAGCAACAACTGAAACACAAACAGAAACAATTGTCCTTGAATGATCTAATCACTCATATCATCATTGAAGATACCAACAGAAAGGCAATACAAGCTGCAAAGGGCAAGGAAATAGCTGCTAAAGCAAACCTAGTTGAGGAAAAGCCGCACAACAAGAGATACGATCCCAAAAACAAAAATAATAAAAATAAGAAACCTTACTACAAGCCCAAAGACGCTAACCCCAAGAAGAAGAAGGGCAATTGTTTTGTCTGTAGAAAACCAGGTCATTATGTAGCGCAGTGCAGGAAAAGGGCTAAGGGAGATAACTCTCAAAGGGGTGAAAATCCTCCTAAGCCAAATGTGAATTTGGTTGAAGGAGATGACAGTAGTGATAAAGAAATCATTGTTGCTGTGGTGTCACAACATGAATGGAATCACCTCATGAAAGAATATTGAGTACAGTTAATGTGATGAGGGAGCTAAATTCTATCAAAAGGTTTTTCCCTCTTTGGTGAGTAACTGAGTACAATATCGTCTAAATACAAATCCTTTTTTGCGCATGAACCGTATATATTTCGTCAAACTCTATATTTAGTAAAACAAATGCATTATGCGTTGACATCTTGTTTCAATTCAATGCTTAATTCATTCTGCATTTATCGGTTCTCTTATTATTTTACTACAATATGGTAACCGATTTTTAAAAGAAATAATAGAAACAATTTCTACTGTTCTCAAATTTTATTTCTTTTTTCCTATCAAAATATATTATTGCTATTATTAAAAATTGGAGCTTGATTGTAATTTGACTTGTTATATTTTATCTTATAATTAATGATTGCAGCATCTAATTTTTTATATTTATCGTTGTAGACAAACCGAATCATGTCTATTGGACTTCCTGCACATAATCGAGTGAGATTGCAATAAGCCTGGCATTGTTAGCATAGTGTCTGTTTGGTTTAGCGGTGGAAGATATTTTTCCGACATGATTTACGATATATAATGTAAGTATGTGAAAAGAGTTTTATCTCATTTTACATGAACGTATTTTTTAAACGCCAACTTAAATAGGCCCTTAGCCATATTTGTTTTGTGGTCATATGTGATATGTGCGCATGTTTTGTATTATTCTGTATCATGTTTCTTGTTATTTGTGGTTTACACTTGAGAGGGGAGCTTCCTTTTTGTTGTTAACTATATATATTTTCAAGCATGATTAAAATCAAGTTTACATTTATATATATATTATACATATATGTTTTAAGATTATTATAATGATGCAAATCCAAGCAGATTTATGTCGCACTACTACAAAAAACCAAATCTGTGGCGCTTATAATTGCATTAGCTGTGGCGCTTGCGAAATGCCACCTATCTTAACGCCACTAAAACAAGCTGTGGCGCTTGGAAGCGCCACAAATTTTTAATTTTTTTTTTTTTAAAAAATAGCTTTCTGTGGCGCCTAACCTGGCAGGCGCCACAGGAAACATACCTACTGTGGCGCCTGGCTGGCCAGGCGCCACAGATGGGTGGACCAGCTGTGGCGCCTGGCCAGCCAGGCGCCACAGTAGGCAATACCTACTGTGGCGCCTGGCTGGCCAGGCGCCACAGTAGGTTTTATTTTTTTTTTTTCATTTACCTACTGTGGCGCCTGGCTGTCCAGGCGCCACAGTAGGTGTTATTTTTTTTTTTTTTCTGTTCTGGTTTTTTTGTTGCATATTTTTTCTCATATTTTTTTGGGGTTTTCGTATTGGTTTTTTTTTAGCATATTTTTTTCTCATGCATATATAATTATAGTCTACAAGGTTTAATAAGAACAATAATAGATAACGAGCAAATGATACCAACATATGATTGATTAGCTAAAGTAGTAATGAAAATTGTTATACAATATACTGTAAACCTAGCTGAATGAAATATAATACAACAAATTCAAAACTTGAACAAACATGCAAGACACAACAATTATATTGGCAATTAGAAACAACACAAAAAAAACCAGCTAGTGAATTTAATAGTAAATATAGCTACCTAGGGATTTGCCTAAACACATATTCACACCATTCCTCGATCACTTCATTAACTTGATGGTCTGTCAAAGCGTCACAACGTTGATCTTCATAATACTACAGATATATAAAATCAGACACAAGTTAGAACGAATTGAAATCAGTAAAACATAACTGTCAGGCACTAATTCAATTTCATTACAACACAATATGAAGTGCAACTAAATGACTTACTTTTTGAGGAATAAATGGTTGATCATGCATAATAACATCCTTCATAAATTTCATGATATAGTACCCACAATCATTGTCATTAGGTTGGAAAGGGCACTGCAATAATATAATGCAATATTTAACTCTGTTCATGAATAAAAAGTGTTTACTAACAAATTCTAAGTAAAGTCAAATATTAATACCTGTATCTTCTTCCAAGGATAACTAAGGCGGGGGTCAGTAGCTTTAGAATAGTTTAACGCGACAGACGACCGATATGCAGTCAATGCGCTAACAAAAGAAACAGAAAATGATTACTTTTGATTATTCAATCACGTTCGCAAATATTTATACATAGGCACGTATACTTACCTACTGATCAATAGCATCATATCAAAACGCTCTTGTGGAAGACCATTTTGCAGAGGATCCACATAATAAATGCGAGGGCCTGAAGGTTCCGCTGGATTGATAACGATCAATATCCAATGGCGCCTAAAATAGATTTTAAAAATTTTTTTTGAACAATAATGTTATGATAGAAGTTAAACAATAAAAACAAAAATAGTACCAATAATAACTTACCCCGCATTATACGGCACTAAAAATAATGTATTTGCTGCCGCTTTCTTGCTAAAGTAATCTTTCAGCCCATTAGACTGCGCAGTCACATCTAATTTACCCTCATGATTACCAACGAGAAAAGGGTTGACAAATGCGAATTGGACCCTGTTTGTATCCATTAAAACGTCCTGGTCCAAATGCCTGGTATAAAACATACAGTGTCATGAGAAACAAAAGAAATGGAACGAGATATATTAATAACAGTGATAAAGGATGATAGTGAAGTACCTTATCCAGATGTTGATAGCCGAAGCACTAACCCAATCACGAGCACATATTTCCTGCACGACCTCGGCAGTAATATAATCAACTAGACCACCAACATTGTAGATATGTCTTGGAATACGTAATGCCACTACTCCCTCACCGATCAATTGTGGTGCAATCAATATTAATTGATCGAGATATGAGGTATGTCTTCTTCTGCTCTGTTGGCTGGCCGATGCTTTTGACTTGGGTTGTGTTGTCGAAGACTTTGAAATCTTACCCTGCGCAAATCAGAAAATTAAATCACAGTTCGAGATGAAAGTTTGAAGGAAAAGTGCAGGGAATTTTGAATGAACGACCTTTCCACATGGCTCGATAAGACCTATTGGCCAAGCAACATAGCCACCTACAACATCCGCCACCTTATTTTGCTCATCTTGAGACGGGATCGGTAAGAGGGCGTCTTCGTTCGTGCAGACGTCAACCCTAACCCGGAGTGTGTTATCGGGCAACGGTGAATTGTGCAGTATGTCCTCACCAGTGTTGTAGGCAACACCTACTGCAACCGCGTGCTTGGATGCTTGCTCGACATATAGCTTGCATTGAAATTCCCCCTACAGAAAACAGAGTTAATATGTTAAATTCGCTTAATTATAATTTAACATAAAGTTAAGTAGAAAAGAAATTAATTACCGAAGGAAAAGGGACTTTAGGCACGGAATTGCAGCTATCTCTGAAACTTGGGCTATCACAGAACGGAACATTTGGTATTGGCCTACCCTGGACCAACTGTTGTATTTGCGTTGTTAACAACGCATTATGTTCTTGCAGCAAACGCATTTGTTCGGTGAATTGTTCTTCTCGTTGTTCCTTATAGCGCATTTGTTGTTGAAGTTCTTGCATTTGATGCTTAAAGCTAGACATCTCGTCACGTAGGTGAGAAACATCACTTCTACTCGAGCGCTTCTGACGTCCGAAGTATGCTGATGGGGTGACTGCAAAACCAGTACCCCGAACACGACCATCATACTCGGGTACTGGTAACGCTTTGCTCAATAAATCGTCCCGACCAACATAGGTCGCCAACGCAGGATCCTCCTGTGTCATTTGTCGCTTTCCCAAAAAGAATTACAATGAAAATTAGTTATTATAAATGGAGTTCATTTAAGTAAAGTCAATTATTTATTGAACGCATAATATAATTGAATACTTACATAATATTCGGCTACTCTTCTTGCTTCCTCACTACGAATTTCACCTTTCTTATTTGTGACACCCTTGATCCATACCTCATGTCGTGGAACCTGTGTAATATCTGAGCCTGATTCTTGTATCTGCACATCAAAGTTAGTCGAATTTAAATGATATTCATACAATTTTTATTATGAATGAAATAATCATCAGTTCGTACCATTTGTTTTTGTAAATTTCCGTATGAAACAGGTCCTTGTGTGTATCGGTATGGCATGTTGGTCGCGTTAGCTCGATTCTTCTCGCTCAACTCCTAGTTAGATCAAAATGATTCATATAAATATATAAATGTTACTTACAAATACGTACATTACACGTAATAGGGAAAAATAAACAAATCCCCTTACCAGGAAATCAGGAGTTGTATGTGTTTTGATAAACTCATCCCACATTGCTTGAGTGATGATTCCTTCGTACAATGGATAAGGCGGTGTAGTAATGATATCATCATTATCATCCCTCAAGAAATATTTGACGAGATCAGAACGAAACTTTCGCAAAATTTTTCCGGCTTTTCTCATTACGAAGTTCTTCCGATCATCATCAATAATAAAAACACTCTGTAACAAGTCAAAAAACATATATCATATGTAAGATTGAAATGAAGTGAAACAAAGCAAACCGAATAAATATATAATTAAGGTGTTACCTGTATTTCAGCCCAGATCCCATCCTCATAACTTTTCTTTACCATTTTCCAATTTTGAACTGTAATAGGGACTCTGTCTCGAACCGTAGTCCCGATGAAGTTATTTAACGAGGTACTGTTCTCCCCAACCGGGTTCCCAAGTTCATTCCACTCTACTTGTAACTTGATCCCGTTACTTCTCAGTCTGATCAACCTCGCCATAACTGTCCTGCCACGTCTGACGTTCGCCTCAAATCTCTGTCTACCAATGTGCCTGGGAACGTCATCAATGTCATCAGGTACGGGACTGGGAACGTCATCAATGTCATGATGTGGTGAGTCCATACTCCTGCAAGTGAAATAAACCAAATCAAAACATCAGTACACAATGGTCTTGTATGTCAATGAAAGCAAATTATTTTGAAATTTATAAAAACATACGTACAAGTAAATGAGTCAAGGCAATCATTATCTTTTCCTTTTTCTTGTCTGATTTAAAATTTTATTTTTCAGAATTCGTGTTGGATTGAGAATTGTGTTCCTGTTGACCCAAGTTCCCTCTTTATGATCATGTCTCACGTATAGGGGTCCATCTTCATCTTCATCTTCATCTTCATCTGCATCTCCATCTATATCAATCTCTGCTGACCACAAATCCTCAAACGAAGGATCATCATTATTGATGTTCAAATATTCATTACTTTCAAAATCAACTTCTGCTTGACGATTCTTGTTGGATGGAAGTACAATAGACCAATTCTTCTTAGCAGGATCAGGAATGTAAAATGCTTGTTCTGCCTGTGCTGCTAAAATAAAAGGATCATCTTCATACCAAACCTTAGAAAGGTCCACTTGCACAAAGCCTAAGTCATCTATCCGCAATCCACTGTTGTTGTTAACCCACTGACATTTGAAGACAGGGACCCTGAACATAGAGTAATCTAACTCCCATATGCGTTCAATGACACCAAAGTATGACATTGATGCATAGATAGGGTGTGTATCTTTAGCACTGGATCTATGCCAAGAATCAGCAACAAGTGTTACCCCACTATTCTGCATCGTGCTCTGTTTATCATGGTCTTGTGTATAAAATGTGTAACCGTTGATTGCATAACCATTGTAAGATAATACATGTAAGCTCGGTCCCTTCGACAGGCACTTCAATTTTTCGGAAACTGAATCAGGATTCCTCTCCATGTCATAGTTAATACGATTTTTCAACCAGCCTGCAAATTGTTTATTGTGTTCTGTTGTTAATAAATTTTCATTCCCATCACCATGTACCAATCGGAGAGCATCCTTGTGTTCTTCTACATACGGTTCGACCTCATCAGTGTTATGTAGGACATACAAGTGGGCTTGATCCCGTTCAGTCACTGATATCGTTATTACATCACTCCCCGTTGTTCCTTTCCCTGATCTTCGGCCATCATGACGGGACTTAGGGATCCCTACAGGGTCAACATTTGATAGAAAATCAGCACAGAAGTCACTTGCTTCTTCAACCATGTAACTTTCAGCGATACAACCCTCTGGACGGTATCTATTTTTCACATACCCCTTTAATATTTTCATGAATCGTTCATTTGGGTACATCCATCTCAAGTAGACTGGACCGCACAATTGAGTTTCTTTGACCAAGTGTACAGTTAGATGTACCATAATGTCAAAAAAAGAAGGCGGAAAATACATTTCAAGTTCACACAGAGTACACACAATCAGCCTTTGCAAATCTTGTAACCTGGTTGAATCAACCACTTTACTGCAGATCAACTTGAAAAACACGCAAAGTTTGGTGATAGTGTTCCTTAATTTTTTGGGAAGAATGGATCGTATACCAACCGGTAGGAAATTTTGCATGAGCACATGACAATCATGAGATTTAAGGTTCTTTAACTTCAACTCTTTTACCGATACAAGGTTCTTTATATTTGAAGAGTAGCCCTCGGGGACTTTAATTCCTTGCAGAAACTCACAAAACAATTTCTTCTCTTTCCTCGACAGAGTGTATGCAGCTGGCGGTAGATAGGTACGAGACCCTTGCTCAATCGGTGCCAACTCTTCTCTAATTCCCAAGTTCACTAAATCCAACCTCGAATTGACATTATCCTTGCTTTTTCCTTGGATATTAAGCAACGTGCCAATTAGACTATCACAGATATTTTTTTCTATGTGCATCACATCAAGAAAATGCCTCACATATAAAGACTTCCAATATGGAAGTTCAAAGAAAATAGACTTTTTCTTCCAACCGCTTGTCTCGATTTGTTTTGCAAAAGGTTTGCCAAAATTGTTCTCCAAGTCTTTTACCTTGGAATACACCTGGGAACCGGTCAACATCTTCGGCGGGCTACCTTCTTCTGCATCACCATTGAAAGGCTTTTTCCACTTCCTCCAACGATGTTGTGATGGTAAGAATCTCCGATGCCCCATGTAAACATTTTTCTTACAATGATGAAGTCGCATTGAATGAGTGTCATCTTCACATATAGGGCATGCACCATATCCTTTGACGCTGTATCCTGACAAATTTCCATAAGCAGGGAAATCATTAATTGTGCCAAACAACATGGCTTTCAAAGTGAAACTTTCTTCCATGTACCCGTCATACACACTAACGCCTTCATCCCAAAGCAGCTTCAAGTCATCAATTAAAGGAGCCAAGTATACATCTATATCATTCCCAGGTTGCCTTGGCCCAGAAATTAACATGGACAACATCATAAACTTACGTTTCATGATTAAGTGTGGAGGAAGGTTATAAATCATCAATATCACCGGCCACGTGCTATGTGTGCTACTCTGAACACCGTGCGGATTAATTCCATCAGTTGACAGTGCAAGGCGAAGGTTCCTGACTTCATCAGCAAAGTCAGGGTACTCATGATCAATTTTTTTCCATTGAGGAGCGTCTGCAGGGTGCCTAAGCTTCGTGTCTTTAATCCTTTCATCTGCATGCCATGTCAACTGCTTAGCTATCTCTGCATTACTATACAGTCGCCTGAATCTCGGAACAATGGGAAAATACCATAGCACCTTCAAAGGACTTTTTCCTTTCTTCTTCCTATATCGAGATGCGTTGCATTTAGGGCACTTCTCCAACGTTGCATACTGATTTCGAAATAATACGCAATCGTTAGGACATGCATGTATCTTCTCATATCCCATACCGGTTGTAGAGCAAAGAATTCGCTTTGCCTCGTATGTCTTGGTAGGAAGTACATTTTCTTCTGGAAGCATATCTTGCAACAGTTCAAGCAATGCGGTAAAACCCGAATCACTCAATCCGTAGCGAGCTTTAAAGTTGTACAACTTCAACACTGCTAGCAATCTCGTGTATTTAATACTTCCGACATATAATGGTTTCTCTGCATCACCTTTCAACTTCTCATATTCGTTAGGGCAGTTATGAAGCACCCCTTCAACCATATTTACCATTTCTTCAAGATCATCATCTTCATCAAACATGCTTTGATCAAATTCATCCGAGGCACCACCCGTGGTATGCACCCGATCACTATATGAATCGTTGGTCTCACCATGTCTTGTCCATCGTATATATGTTTGATCAATACCATAACATACTAGATGATCTAGCAAATCAAGTTGACTAATCCGCTTTCCAAAACAACAGGATAAGCAAGGACATAAGATTTTGCCAGGATCTTTTGTGTGCTCAGTTGCAAATGTAATAAAATCCTTCACCCCATCTATATATTCCCTTGAACATCGATTAGATGACATCCATTTACGATCCATCTATGGGCTTCAATCTAATTTTTTAAAAAATTACGTGGTTAGTTGTATAACTATTGCATTTACTAATTACTTTTATATTCTCTTACCAATTTTAATTTAAAATAACATACACCACATGAATCTTTATTATTGAAGCTTTCTAAGTCTTAAACTGAATATTTAAATTGCCAAATAATTCATTAATTATTCCCAGGCATTATAACAAAATTTTACAACTCATAACAAAAGAAACCATATTTGCCACAATAATATATCATAGTTAAATTATAAAACATTACAACTCAATAATTAAATAAAATACAAGTGTTAAAAATATATAAATAATTATTTTGCTTGTGCAATTAATCAATAACAATCATTACAACACCTACAAATTATAACTATTAAATTTAACTAAAATCACATTTGTAATTAAGCTCAAAATTTAAAAAACATACCGTAAATAGAAGCTTCAATAGACTGATGAACTGAAACTACAAATACAAATTAAACATAAACAAATCAATAAAATATTTGAGGTTCTAAGTTATTTTTTTAAATAATAATATGTGTAATAAACATCAAAATATAATAAAATCAAATATGATTAGCTTAAATCAAAAATTATGATTCAGAAAAAAAATAAAGAAAAAAAAATAAAATGAAAAAGAAAGCATAATCCCAACATTAATTATCTCCTTATTGTATGTTTTTTCCCTTACGGTTTTAGTTAATATATTTAAAGTTAAACAATATAGACAAATTATATTTTATTTTATTAAATATTAACATTGATACATTAAAGTCATTTTATATGTAAGTTTTATTATTTTATTCCAAGCTAGGCAAAATCTAACATCTAGGGTCCTTCTTCCTTCTATTTCCGATCAATTTCTTTAATTATCTTAAAATGCCTCCCAAACTATATATATATATATATATTTGCACACCTCGCCATTAGAAAACAATCCAATATGCTCAGTCAAGCCCCCCCATCAAAGCAATTTTCTTGCAGAATGCTCAATTTTCAAAGCAATCAATTCTGGCAATTTTTTCCAAATTGTTTCTTGGTTATTATTTTCTATAAAACGGTTTTCTTTAAAAGCTCACTCACCAAAAAAGCATACGTCACTTGAATTAATATTATTATTATAAAAATTTGGTTAACAAACACTAAAAGTTTGTATTGAAATCTTTGTGATAAAAGTTCAGAAAATATTATTTGCCTAATTTCTGCGTGTTTTCTAATTATTAGAGGAGGAAATTCCAACCCCTTCTTTTCTTCTTTCTTTGTATTGGGAGAAAATTAAGAAAAGCTAATGACCTTGGGATTCATGGTGGATCATCATTAGATTAAAGAAGGCATAACTTAATCAGCACTTTTTTTTCTGTGTCTAATATCATGCATGTTACCAACTAGTATATCTATTGGTCTAATTTATTATAAATTGCTGTGTCCAGGAAACTCGTGAGACAAAACAATTAAAGAATTCTTCCTGGAATCAAGTATTCGATTTTCTCTCTGGAATCAAGTATGTACAGTAATTTGCTTTTATCAAACCCAAAAAAAAAAAAACACAGAACAAAGCAAAAGAGCTTTGCTTTATATAATGCCAAAAGCAGGGAGTGGAAGAATCTTCATCTAGAAACTAGTGTAAGTTTTATAATTTTATTTTCTAATATTTCTACTCTAAATTTTTTTACCTGTGCTCTAAAAATTTAATTCATATAAATTCAGTAAATTTTCCAAGAAAATTAAAAAAGAAAACTTGTATGATGGGCAAATTATTAACATAGACGCTATTGTGTTCTTTTTTCCCCCCTTCCTTCTTACATTGACAGACCAGGAAATTTCAAGAATTAAAATGAAACAAATGTTCGATTGCATTAGTTTCCAAGGAATCATCAATCACTTTCTTTTTTACTAAAAGAGTTCTTGATTAATTGTAAAATATTATCAGAATAAACAACATATTAAAAAAAGTAAGATTCAAAGTACGTATTACACGCTACAATAAAATATTTTAGAACAACCCAGATACACAAAACACTATCGACAGTATAGTTGACGGAGTTCTAACTCCATATGTATGTATAATATTTATAAAAAGCTGCACTATCTATAACACATAAGCCGTACATCTCGTCTCAAACTCTATATAATACACACACCATATCTATTTATAATATTCAACTGACACACGACACACAGCCTTTTTTTCATTTCATAAGTGATAATTGTTTATTTAAACTGACACTTTACTGGCAAGCTATAACCAATTATTCCTATAAAATATTCAAATATACAATATTTCTAATAATAATGATAATAATAATATATATTATTATTATTATTACTGTGCGTATTATTAATGTATTGATACTAAGTACTAAAAATTCAATCAAACCTCAGTTGGGAGAAAAAAAAAATTAATAACTACATAAACAATTTTGTTTTTATTTTCATATTCATGAGGTCTTATTTAATGGGTGTTAGGGTCCTATGCCATTCAACCCACCTCAATAAATATAAATATACATGTATGCGTGTCATAACATGGAAAAAATCAAGAAAAGCATCGCAACCATGCCATAAAGGAAAAAAGCCACGCAAAACAACCAGAAAAAAAAATTAATAAAAAGAAAACGCAAGTTGAACTTACAGGTTGATCAGTGGAGTGGGGGACCACGTAATTGCCGTTAGTGACGCAATCTCAGTGAGGGAAGGAAGAAATTGGGGCACTAGCTACCAAATGGAGTGGGGACCAAAAGAGTTGAAGACAACGAAATAATACGGAAAGAAATGGAGTTGGAAGTTGGAAAAATACAAAAACGTGTGCGCGTGTGGGTGTAGTTTTAAGATATGAAGAAGAGAAAATGGAGGGACAGGGTGCACGCACAGATGGAAGGGAAAGTGATAGAAGGAATGAATAATTAAAGAAAGAGAGAAAGAGATGGGGGGGGGCGCGGGAAATGAAAGAGAATGGGGGGGGGGCGCGGGAAATGAAAGGGGATAAGGGTGGGGGGTTGGGATGGATCTTATTGGTTGGGAAGGGATAGGGAAATCAAAATTATTTTTTTTTTTTTTAAAAAGAGTCATGGGTGGCGCCTGACCACGAAGGCGCCACTCCTGACAAATATTTTTTTTTTTAAGAAAAAAAGTGTCAGAGATGCGCCAAAAATATATTTTTTTTTTTTTAAAATGATCAGGGGTGGCGCCTGGCTAGACAGGCGCCACTCCTGACAAATATTTTTTTTTTTTTAAGAAAAAAAGTGTCAGAGATGCGCCAAAAATTTTTTTTTTTTTTAAAAAAAATGATCAGGGGTGGCGCCTGGCTAGACAGGCGCCACCCCTAATTAATATTTTTTTTTTGTTTTTAAAAAAAGTCTCAGAGGTGCGCCAGTTCCGAAAATATTTTTTTTTTTTAAAAAAAAATGATCAGGGGTGGCGCCTGGCCAGACAGGCGCCACCCCTGATAAATATTTTTTTTTTGTTTTTAAAAAAAGTCTCAGAGGTGCGCCAGATCTGAAAATATTTTTTTTTTAAAAAAAAAATAATTAGGGGTGGCGCCTGGCCAGATAGGCGCCACTCCTGATTAATATTTTTTTTTTATATTTTAAAAAAAGTCTCAGAGGTGCGCCAGATCTGAAAATATTTTTTTTTTTAAAAAAAAAATAATCAGGGGTGGCGCCTGACCAGGAAGGCGCCACCCCTTATAATTAATCACAAATTTTTTTTTTTTTTTTAAAGGGTCTAGTGTGGCGCCTGGCATGCCAGGCGCCACAGCTGCTTCCACTTTGTCAAGTGTGGCGCCTTCCTAGCCAGGCGCCACACTTGATCATACCAGCTGTGGCACCTACCCTACTAGGCGCCACAGCTGGTTAAAAAAAAAAACATATAATATAAGAAAAATAATAAATGAGCAGCTGTGGCGCTTCATTAACAAAGGGCCACAATATGTGCGCCACCTTTCAACCTTTTTGTAGTAGTGTCGTCTGAAGAGTGACATGCAATAAAATTTACTAAATTCAAGTATGACATTTGAATTTTGAATTCACTGATGAAATATGTTAATTCCCTCCGTCGGCTTTTTTTTAGAGATATTAAGAAAACTAAATAAATTACTTAATCATAGCATATATTATATATTATTAGATTATATATCAGTTTATAAGTCAAGAAATTTAGTTTCTTGAAAAAAAATAAATATAAATACTTTAAAGTAATTTATTTAGCTTCCTTAATCTCTTAAAAAAAGGGGGGAAAGGTCATTTGGATCTAATATTAAGGATGGGTGATAATGCTTGATTGAACCATATTTTTATATGATTTTTTATAAATAAATTGGGATTTTTAATGTATTTTCTGGGACATAAAGATTAAACATTAATTTTAGTTAGGGACAATTGTATTTAATTAATTGCAATTAGGGGTAAAATAGTCGTAACTTGTTAATTGTTATGTGTAATTATTTCTTAAACTTTTGATGTTACCTTATGTTTAATTTTATATTTTAGGTGTTTTGAAAGAAAATTGGAGATTTTGGGAGGTTAGAATTAATAATTTAGAGAATGGAGAAAACTATAGAAAAGCCTCACAATTTCTGACAATTACAAAAATGTGCAGGAAAGGCCTAGGGAAAATCACAGCCAAAATCGCAGAATTTGTGAAATTTACAGTTTTCCCTACAAGAGTTTCAAAACTTTACATTTAATTCCTATATAAGAACTTCTACAATTTTCAGTTAAGTCCCTGGTCAAAACCTAATTTGACCAAGGACTTCTTCAGAAAAGAAACAGGCCCGAGACTGAATTGGAGCGAGAGACCTGACACATTGGAGAAAGGAGAAGGGAGCGGGGGGTCGGGTGTGGCACCGCGAGAGACCTGAGAGCTTGCTCAGGTAAAGAACTTGATCCTTGTCAACTCTCACCGTCGCCGGCGAGCTCCGCCATCACCACTGCAGCAAGCACAGTGAGAGACCTGGGATTTTGGAGCCAAGAATGCGGCAGAGCTGGGAGCTTTTGAGCTGGGGGTTCTCTGGTTGCAGAGGCGCCGCGGACCTGACTGGAGACGGAGAGGAGGCGGAGATTCAAACCACCACCATCAGCCACAACCACCGTCTTCTTCATTCTTCTGTTCATCACCGCCGTCAGTTCATCTCTGTCCTCACCGCCAGAAGTCTCTCTCCAATGTCTTCATCAATCCTACCACCACCATTATCGCCGCCACTGCACCATCACCCTCGACCTTCCTCCACTGCCGAGAACCATCACCGGCGACACCACCATTCCTCCTCCTTCCTCTGTTCTGATTTCACCATCGCCTCTCTTTCTTCTTCCTTCTCATCGTTACCTTCTCCTTCATTGTCTAAGATTCCATGTTCTCTTCACCACTGACGGCAGCTCCTTCCCCAACCACAGAGTCATCCTTTAGCTGCTTCTTATTTCATCATCTCAGCCCAAATCCTCTCGGTTCCTGCATTTCTTCACTAAGCCCGACAGAACCCATATCTTTTCTCTAGCAACTTCAACTTTCACTCATCTTCCATGGATTGGCAGTGTTCTGAACAAATTGGGAATTTGCTCACATGATGACTAGCTGATTTTCTAGCTTCCTGGTGTGCTGAGGAATTGTGGCTTGAGCAATTGTAGTTAAATAGCGGATTTATTTAATTCAATCTTATGTTTAGATTATATATTTGATTTCCTTGTTTAAGTTTATCATTATGTAGTTTTCAGACTTGGATTCCTATTATGTTGTCCATGTGGATTGATAATTGTGGTTTTAGTTGGACTAGGTATCTTGATGTTCACATTTATATGTTTTTGATGTGTTTGATAAGATTATGCTTGCTTTCATGTTTATAATTGGTAATCATAGTTGATTTTGGCCCTTGAATGGTTTGTTAAAATACTCAAATTGAGAAAAATAATTTGCATCATTCCAATTTTAATTGCACATTAAATAAGTTTAAACAATACCTCAAGAGATAGTAGTTAGCTATGTTTGTAGTAACTACTATTAATTGGAAATGTTTTTGAGATTTAATGAAATTTTAACTCCCATAATTTTTTTTTTAGCGAGGATTGTCACTTTCTTTATCACCAAGAGTATTCATTATTCATATCTTCACTCTCAATTTAACAGTTTTCATTATTTTCCAAAAACACTAAAAAGAATAGAATTAACTTATTTTTATGAATTTTAATTTAGAGAAAAGAAAATTTAAAAACCTCTTTTCTAACCATGTTCATAGCACTTAGTTTTAGTTAAGAAAGGCAAAATAAAAAGCTCCTTAATAAGAGAACGATCCCGAGTCATATGAATTATATTGCATTTAATTTATGATAATTTGTTATTTGATCCTAGACGGCTAAGGTTGTATGAACGATCCCGAGTCATATGAACTATATTACATTTAATTTATGATAATTTGTTATTTGACCCTAGCTGGCTAAACTTCACGAACCACATTTCAACTCAATGACGTTTATGTTATGAGTTATGGCAGTATTATTTTTAATATATATTATACTGAAATTTTTAAGATAAAACTCTAATGACACTTCTCAAGAAACGGAAATTAAACAAACATGCAACACTTGTGCAGCATATAGAACAGATTCAACTTCTTAACATATCGCCAAACAGGCTTTATAAAATTTTTTATATACTCCAATACGCTGTCAGATAATACTCTAATTCCATTTATTTTCTTCTGATCTTTCAAACACAAACAGAACCTATTAACTTGCAAAAATGGTAAAAACCAAACTTCAGCGACTGGCATATATTTCATATTTTCAAATGTTAAAGTCATACTTGGAATATTTTTCGACCATCCAAAATCGAGTTGATCTACCATCTCCATGTTCTTAAATGTTTATTTATTATTGATTATTAATTAAATTTGACAATGAAAATTTACATATAAATATATTTTATTGAAACAAAAATGGACATACACAATCTTTTCATATTATCCTATCCTAATCCTTCCTCATAAGGATGGTCTCAAATACCTCTTATATCACATGGTGTTAAAATCCACAATCTCCCTTGTTTTAGAAGTGTGTGGATGTCATTATAATGTATTTAAATAAATAAATATACACATCTATATTTAAGAAAAACAGAGCATAATATGGGTGGTAAAGCCTCATACTCTGCCAATGAGGTTTGGTACAGTTGATTAAGGTTTTGCCACCCCGATTACAAGGGAGTGTGTTCGAACCCTCTAACCGATGGGGAGACCTCATTGGTAGGTGATCTCGTAAGTTCCTTGTAAGCGCTCAAAGAGCCCTGGGGCCGTGCCCTGACCTTGGTAGGGGACTGGTGTCGAACCTACCTAAACTTTTTATTATCAATACCTAAACTTTTTATTATCAAAAAAAAAAAAAAAAGAAGCCTCATACTCTTAGTCAAGAGGGTAAATTCATAGAGCCTGCAGGCATTCATGGGGTTTCATGTAAATTACTTAACTATTTAGAAGTTAATTTATGGTCAAGTGACATTTCTGTCCTAAATTATCGCGAGAGCATTGAATAACTTAAAGGTAACCTTACCTTCAATTTAAAACATTAAGAAATAGTACAATGCCCCTTTTGCTCTTGGAAGTGAGCAAACGTGGTTAATTAATTGTACGTGTTCTTCTAGTATTGGTCGTTATAGTCAAAATTTGTTAATTTGCAAGAGAAACCACGTGAATAGCTGATGATGTGGCTCTCAGTCAATATAAATAACCATGATTGATTTTGTCACATGGATCCAAATAATTATTTTGTTTTTATGTTGATATTAAAAAAATTTTAAAAATCTCTTTTTGTATTTTGTGGCAATTTATATGTAGCTTAGTCAGCATCAATATTGGCCCTAATTAACATATTATGTGCATATGGACCAATTCCTACCATTCGAAACAACTGTAATGACACAATTAATATAAAAGGACCTAGTTAAAAAATAAGTAAAATTATAGGTACAGAGGAATTAACTTTTCCTTTAAATTTCCACAAGGAGTTGTATGAAAAAAGAGAATGGAGAAAAAAATTACTTTTAGTTTATACTCCCTCCGATCCTAATTATAAGACTAAATTGATTTTTTTTTAAAGAAATTAAGTAAGCTAATTAAATTATTTTAGAGTATTTATATTTTTATTTTTTTCTTCAAACTAATTAGTTTGATTAATAAACTAATATATAATATAAGGATACATAACATATGATATGATTAAGTAACTTATTTAGTTTCCTTAATATCTTTAAAAAAAATTAACTTTATCTTATAATTAGGATCAGAGATACTTAATACATAAAAATAAATTAATTATAATGGAATTAAGGTGGTACACATGGGATGGGAGTAAAAGTCTCCCGTTTTCTTTAGAGGTAGTCAAGTCTTCCCATATGAGCAGAGAGGTACGGAACCAACTAAAAAATATTGGCCATAATGAGTCACCATTGCTGCAGCGCAAAGTGACAGTTATTTAATATTAAACGACAACAACTGTCCTCCACTAGCAATCACGATGATTCTCTTCTCTCCCAATGTCTTGTAGATCCGATTTGGTTGCGTTTTTTTTTTTAATCTTAGTGGCCGTACTGTGGTTGTGGTGCCCCTGGAAGTCATGCTATTACTTGATCTGAATCTGATTGTGTTTTTCATTTGATTTAATTCCTTTTTTTTATTGGGTGGAAACTTCATTTTTGCTCTACTTTTACAAACTTATGAGTATTTTTTATTTCTGACAGGTGTTTAATATTAAACGCACTTCAAATAAAAAACATGAGTTTATACTCAACACACTCGGGGCACTGTCGTCTGTCGGCCATTAATTATTTGCTTTATGTCCATCAATAATTGAATGAAAATGCACATTTGGCTTGTGAGTTTTTAAAAAAGGGCGACGCTGATGTGATGTTTTGTTTCATATGATGATAATTTCTTGCTCTTGTCTGCCGACATTTTTGCTGTGTTTGGAAACACGTTTTGGGGTAAATAAGTCCTTATTATGTAAGTTGAGATGAAATTCTTCTCACATACTTACCTTGTATACCGTGAATTACGATTTATAAACACTTATTGCCCAAAAATAAGCTATTCCAAATGAGCACTTTCTCCCATGACTCCGTGAGGACTACGTTATAACTGGAGTTAATGTGTAAATTTACTAACAGAATTTTATTTAGAGAATATCTGGTATAAATATATTTTAAAAAGAAAAAAAATATTAATGAATAATTAAAAAAAATGTACCCAACACAAAATCGTTAAATTTGATCTAACGCCGTTAGTAATTTTTTTCCTCTTATAATTTAACACCGTTAGATCAAATTTAATGGTTTTGTGCTGGATACACAATTTTTAATTATTCATTGGTATTTTTGCCCCTTTTAAAATATACTTGTATCAGACGCTCTTCAGACAAAACTTCATTAACAAATTTATACCTTAACCCTTATACTTAATTCAATTTAGGTAAATGCATTATAGAAATTGCTAGAAAAATATAATGATTATTACTTAATCCGTCCTTTTTAATAAACAAATTTCTTTCTCTTGTGTTGGTTCTTAATAAGAAAAATTAATCTTGTTTCTTATAATTTTGATCAAGTTGTAACTCAATCTCTATATTTTAATTCAGTACAACTCATTCCCTATAATTTTGACTCAGTTATAATGCGGTTCCTATAATTTTGACTATTTTATAATTTAGTTTTTGTGTTTTAGAATAAAGACTAGGACTAAATTATAAAATAGTCTAAAATATAGGGACTAAGTTATAGTGGGTCAAAGTTTAGGGATTGAATTTCATACGAGTCAAAACTCTAAGAACTGAGTTGCATCAGATCAAAATGTAGGAGCTGAGTTACAATTTAGTCAAAATTACATGAACCAACTGATTAATTTTCCCTTCTTAATATAAGCAACATAACTTTTAAAAATCATTTAATAATTTTTAAATTGTCTCTCTTAGGGTTGGTCTTAATGTGACTCCATCCGATTTTTTTTTTTAAATTGTCTTTTCTCTTTTTACCCTCATTAAATACATATTTTTATATTAATTATCCCCACTCACCATTAATTTTCTTTTATTTAATCATTTATTATTTATTCTTTTTTATATTTTTTACTCATTTTCTCTCATATGTTCTTTTTATAAATATGGGCATATATTTAGAAAAAAAATGACATTTTTAATAAATTTTATTATTTTCAACTAATATTAATCGATAGTTTGTTTTATACAATAAGAAAAAAAATATTTATAAAAAGGAATGGAGGGAGTATAAGGTAATGATAAATAACACAAATATAATCACTGCCGCTGGAGACCCTAGCAGGGGTGGCGCCCGACAGCTAATTGCCAGCCCATGAAATATCCTTGGACAAGTGATGAGGGTGGGATTTGATCCCACAACTACATAGATCCTAAAATTATATGTGACTATATAAATTAACTCATTAACTTTTATTGCAGTTCATTCATAAACTTTGATCGGATCAAAAGACTATCATTTTCGTCATGATGAATTTTGATTAGAGTCACAGCTTTATATCATATTTTTCTTACTTACATAAACGGGTTCACATAGATGCGTAAAACCCCGTTTTTGTTTTTGTTTTGTTTTTTTAGTTTTTAGAGTGTTTTTACTCGTTACAAAGTATTAAAAAATAACTCCCGAAAAAGACGACATGGATAACTTTAATAATTTCTAACCCCGCAGAACAAGTGTTGTGGCTTCCACTTAGTTGAAAGAGCTCTCTCAAAGAGGCATTGTGTACTGTTTCTCAACCAAATGATGAAGCTTTCATCTGGAATGTCACTTGCTTCTTTCTCTGTATGCCTTCACTTGTTTTTTCTCTCTACTTTAATTTGTCCTCCTTGCAAAGCCAACTCTTCATTGGGAAACGACACAGACTACTTGTCGTTGCTCAAATTCAAGGAATCAATATCTGATGATCCACACCACATATTGGACTCTTGGAATACTTCTACGCACTTTTGCAACTGGCATGGAATCATTTGTGGCCACAAGCATCGCAGAGTTAAAGAGCTGAGGTTACAAGGATATGACTTGGGTGGATCCATAACTCCACATATTGGCAATCTCTCCTTCTTAAGAGTCATTGGACTGGACAATAATGCGTTACACGGAGAAATCCCACAGGATTTGGGTCGTTTGTTTCGGCTCCGGATACTGAGTCTTTTCAATAATACATTGAGTGGGAAATTTCCTGTTAACATCACAAGTTGCTCTAAACTCAGCCGCTTA
The DNA here is from genome assembly GCA_963242795.1 of Inga leiocalycina. Taxonomy (NCBI): domain Eukaryota; kingdom Viridiplantae; phylum Streptophyta; class Magnoliopsida; order Fabales; family Fabaceae; genus Inga; species Inga leiocalycina. The sequence continues at coordinate 64,371,015 of OY725325.1, forward strand.
TCATTTGCTGGGAATAATCTTACTGGCAAAATACCCATGGAGATTGGCTATCTCCATAGCCTTGAAAGATTATATCTATTTAAAAACAATTTTAGTGGGCAAATCCCAATGTCCACGTGGAATCTTTCTTCCCTTGATCATCTTGAACTGTGGCTAAATAACTTGGAGGGGAGTATACCTGAAGCTATTGGCAGGTTGAAAAATTTGACAGTGTTTGGAGTAAGTAGCAACATGCTTTCAGGTGCGATTCCTTCTGCTCTTTACAATTTGTCATCTCTGGTTTACATTGAACTTGCATTGAATCAGTTTAATGGGTCTTTCCCAACCAATATGTTCTCCAAACTCCCTAATCTCGAAGTACTGTACCTTGGAGGAAATCAATTCTCAGGTCATATCCCAACATCCATTACAAACGCGACTATGCTTGAAGAGATCTCTATAGGAGAAAATAACTTTATAGGAAAAATTCCAAATCTTGGGAAGTTGCATGGCCTCTCATTTCTAGAGTTCGATAATAATTATCTGGGAAGTAATTCTTCAAAAGGCTGGGAGTTTTTGGATTCTTTGAGCAACTGCAGTGAGTTGACAGAGCTATTCATGCACCGAAATAATTTAGGGGGCCATTTACCAAATACCATAGGCAATTTGTCGATCCAACTCACACAACTCACAATGGGACGAAATCAAATATATGGTACAATTCCTGTGGCATTAGGAAACCTCATTCACTTGATATTTCTAGATATGGAGATGAATTATCTCACTGGCGTCATCCCAATTACTTTCGGGAACTTTCAAAAGATGCAAAAGTTGTATTTACTAGGAAACAAATTATCTGGAGAAATACATTTCATAGGCAATCTTACTCGACTATTTAAGCTGGGTTTGCAAGATAACATGTTAGAAGGAAGCATTCCTCCAAATATTGGGAATTGTAAAAGTTTACAAGTTTTTAATCTGTCACAAAATAATTTTAGTGGAGTCATACCAGTCCAGTTGGTCACTCATTCATCTCTATTTTTACTGGACGTGTCACATAACTCTTTTGGTGGGGATATCCCTTATGAAGTGGGAAACTTGAAAAATATTGGTGAATTGGATGTTTCGCATAATCAATTGTCTGGAAAAATTCCTCAAACTATTGGAGATTGCCAAAGCTTAGCGTATCTCTTTTTGCAAGGGAACTTCTTTCAAGAAACCATCCCCTTGCCTTTGGCTTCACTAAAAGGTCTAATACATCTAGACTTGTCACAAAATAACTTGTCTAGATCAATTCCAAAAGGCTTAGAAGATATTACTTTTTTGGAGTATTTGAATGTTTCCTTCAACATGCTTGATGGGCAAGTACCGAGCAAAGGTGTATTTGCCAATGCAAGTGCAATATCACTTATGGGAAATAACAAGCTTTGTGGGGGCATATCAGTGTTAGAGCTGCCACCATGCCCTATCAAACCCATTGGGCAAAGAAAACATCAAAACTTCAAGTTGATCATATCCATATGTTGCGTGATTGCTTTTCTACTTTTGACATCTATTGTTGCTACTTATCATGGTAGGAAGAGAAGCAAGAAATCTTCTTCAAGTTCTCCAACAATTGATATGATTTCTAGAGTATCATATCAAAGTTTGCATAGCGCTACAAATGGATTCTCTATCAACAACCTCATAGGATCTGGGAGTTTTGGCTCTGTATATAAGGGAAGTTTTGAGTCTAATGAAGCTGTTGCGATAAAGGTCATCAACCTTCATAGGAGGGGAGCTAACAAGAGTTTTGTTGCCGAATGTAATGCTCTTAGAAATACAAGGCATCGAAATATGGTAAAAATTATATCATGTTGTTCTAGCATAGATTACAAGGGCCAAGAATTCAAAGCTTTAGTTTATCAGTACATGGTGAATGGAAGCTTAGAAAATTGGTTATATCCTGGAACAGAGAATCCAGATCATCATCCAAGAGTCTTGCTCCTTGATCAAATAATAAATATTCTTACTGATGTTGCATCTGTATTACGTTATCTTCACCATGAATGTGAGCAACCACTTGTTCATTGTGATTTGAAGCCAAGCAATGTCCTTCTTGATGGAAACATGATTGCTCATTTGAGTGATTTTGGATTGGCAAGACTTCTCTCAACTGTTGAAGTGGTTCCTAATGAGCAAAGCAGCACAATTGGAATAAAGGGCACTATTGGCTATGTTCCTCCAGGTATTATTAAATTTTTTTTACTATAAAGTCATACTATTCATTACTTTGAAACTCTTACTAGATGATAGGATCTTTCTTTCTAATCGAATTTATTACAAAAGAGTGAGATTGAAAAGGTGAATCTTGTTTACCATTCAACCAAGTCATAAGAATTCAATACAATAAAACCCCAATAAATCACAAGATGATTATCTAACTATAAACTATAAAAAAAACTAATAAAAAGAATCTAAGAAAATACAAATGCAAATGGAAAAGAAAGAGAAGTTTCAAAATGACAAGATGCAAGTATGCCATGAATTAACTTGAAAACATGGTAAAGTCAAACAAATAAGGTCAAAATTATATCAAATTTAATGCAAACAACACCATATAGAAGCTACCCAGTGAAGACAATGCAAATAAATCCTAAAAATTGGAAGAAATCAAAGAAGAAAGCTTAAAAACTAACCTAATGAAAAATCTAGAAAAATTTCAGAAAATAAAGAAAAAATCGAAAAGTGGCCAAAACGATGAAATTTGGCTAAAATTCACCACACACAACAGCAAAGCTGTTGAACTTGCTTAGAATGGCTCAAACCTTAAGGAAACCGAAGCTCATAATTTTTTGGGCAAAATTTTCGAAAATTTTCCAGCAACCTCAAGGAGAGTGTTGATGAGTTAAAACAAATTCCAATCAATGTGTAAGCAAAGTAGCACTTAGTTCCAGCCACAATCCAAATGATTTTACTCAAAATTGATGAAATCTTGTAAGATATCAAAAGGTGTGATTCAAATCTGGAAAATTTTTTGCACCAATTTCAGCAAGCAACAATAAGTCCAAACCACAAGATTTGATAAGTCCAAAAATTTCAGTTTGACCGCAACACAACTCAGTAATACCCCAAGCAACAATTCCCAACAAGTAAATGCACACTTTGAAAGAAGTAATGTGAGCAATTTAGAATGGCAAAATTCAATCGCAGCAGATGAATCTGAATTGACCCAAATGACACAGTCCACAACTAGATTATTTAAAAAGAATGGAAGCAAGCTTTGTCCAAGAATTCAACAAGTATGATAGTAAGGTATGACAGCAACTAAAAACCACCAGAATGCATTCTCAGAGTCAATCAATGCTCAATTAAACTCTCAGTAGTAAAAGAGTAACATCACTCCAGAAATCAATTTCTCAATTGCAAAGTTCTAGATGACAGCAACAAGTCCTAATTCAAGGCAACCTTACACACACTAGTCAATGACAGCAAATGAGTACTAAAAACATAGATCCAGCAGCAACACTCAGCCCTCTACTGCAGAAATTATCAACACAGTAGGGAAAAAAAATCTTTAGCAAACATCCACAGCCCCAAAATCACAACTGGCAGTCCAACTCTGAAGAAATTACAGTAATGAGAGTAACAAGTGCTAACCAACAACAATCCCAGCAATTAGGCAATGTACCAGATGCAAAGATACAGGAATATCAGCGATTTTCAGCCACAAATGGGTGTATGAAAACAAGCTCAGTGTATGATAATAGCAACAAAAATATGACAGCAAAGTATATAGAATTGCTTTCTGAAGTCTGAGAGCTATCTTTCAGATTTAACAATTAGCGCAAGAGATGAAAAATCGAGCAAGTTTGGATCATATGTAGATTTGTCTAAGCAACAACAGGTTCAGAATGCAGGAACTGATCTAAAAATCTAGTTGTGTTCACAGCCAAATAGTGACAGCAAAAAGTGCTCAACTGGTCACAAAAATTTTGTGGAAATAGCAATGCATTTACACAAGAATTTGGCTCAAAAATTCTGCCACCTAGCTCACATACTAGCAAACCTTTGAGTAATTGTTTCTAACTAATTGTGCGGAAACTTACAGCCACATTGGTTCCAAAAATGAAACCCAGTGGTTCAAAATATGCTCAAAAGTGTTCAACTAATTTTTTTTTTCCAGCAAAATTACAAAAATGCAGCAGAACTTAGTGAACCATATCAGCAAACATCACAAATCAGTTCCCAGTTGCAGCAGCAAATAATTAACACAATACACAAACAGATTTAGATTCTTAACTACAATCTCCTCATCACAGCAGATTAAAAGATAGACAACTAGCAACAGCAAGACCAAAAATTCATTCGGCTTGAAGTTATCAATCAACAATTCCCCAGAAATTCAAGTTGCAAAACCTGGTTATGCGGCAAAATTCAGATGAAAATGATGCTCAAGTTGACCCACAACTTGCAGAGCACAGTAAAAATTTGATGAACAGAGTCCCAAAAGCCAAAGAACACCAGAAATTCAGCAACGATTTTTTTTTTTTCAGTTATAAATTCCAGAATTATCAAGAATTGCAGTAGTTAAATCATGCAACTCAGATTAGCATATGACAACAGACCAAACCTACTACAAGAGCTATACAACCGCAGCAACAGCTCCATGCAAATCACACACTAATGATCAACAGCAACAAAATTCAGTTTCCACCAGCAAAATCTCGCTCACACTATTCCAAAACGGAGATTTGTTACTACGAAACACCCTTGTACTGCAGCAAATTTGTAACGATAGCTCAAAGTATTCAACAATGCTTCATTGACTCAACTACGACACTAAAAATTTTGTTTGTTGTTTTTCTAGAATTCTTTTGTTTTATATGTAAATGCAAGATAGATTATATGAAAACTATTAAACTAAAACAAAACCAATAACTATTAACAAATGCAAAACTACCTAATAATGCAAGGACCAACTAAAATGCAAACTATAAGGCTCAATAACCGGCCATTAATAACAAAATTGACACTTAGCTGACTAAGGAGTGAAATAAATGAACTATCCGGCAACGGCGCCATTGATTTGACCGTGTCTTTGCACCTTGTGGTCAAATACAAAATATTTTTAATCCAAGAATTGCAATACAATGCAACATCCGGATCATCTCATATTCTCATTTGAGGAACCTTTTATTGAGCTACCTCAGTTAACTAAGTATTTAAAATATAAGAAAACATGGGGTTGGTTTCAAAAATCATTTTTTCAACTACAACTAATTGGATGAAATAAAATTAAATCCTAAGATGCTATTTTTGGTGTTTTCTTTATAAAATGGAATGGAGTATGAAAATGGGTAAGAAATGTACAATGAATGCTCTTAGAAATGGAGTAGTGGCTATCATAGTTCAATTAGATGTAGGAGTAAATTTTCATTGAGTCTTGATGAAAAACCCCAAGCAAACGCTTGAGTCTAGTATTCTTAATTAGTGATTACTCATACTAGCATAGCTAGCAATCACCTCTTAAGGCACTATTGAAGTGCACTTAGTGTGTAATTAGGATTAGATTAACACAATTTGCTTCATCTTGATATGAATGTGATAACACGACACTCAATTGATCCAATTCAATCATACAATCTAACAATAATACGTAGCAAGCACAATATCATTGAATCCATAAGGAAAATGCACATATATAAATCCAACAAGCTACAAAAATCCAATCCAATCACATAGGTTCAATCCACGAAGTTATCCAACCGGGTAAACTATGTTTCAACAATACAAAACAACATTCTTGAAACTCAGAAATCCAAATACAAATAGAGAAAATAGATTGAACAAAATAAACTCCCTTATATAAGCTCTGAAACACAAGCTACGGTCCATCCCCAAGAACCAAAACGAACTCAGCCACTCATTGCTTCAATTCCAGCTCCAACGAGCTCCAACAGTTCGGCCATGGCAATGGAGGTGAAGAGGCTGGAGGCCAGAACAGGGAAGAAAAGGATGACGGTGGAATGGTGAGGAGAGAGAGGAAGTCGACGGTCAAAGTGAGAGAATTCCGGCGAGATTGCCGGTGGTTGTGGTGACGGACAGAGAGAAAAGTCGCGGCCTCTCACTCAGAAGCTCTGCTTCGCTTACAAATCACGGCGGCGGCTGTCTTTGCCCAAACCAGATGGCTAAATGGCGCGGTGGTGAGGAACCGGAGAGAGACGGTGGACTGAGAGTGAGTCGACGGAAAAGGACGGATTGACGGTGGTGGTGTGCCGTGATTTCGTCGACATTGGGAAGTCTTCGACCGTGGTAGTGTTGTCCGTCTCTTTCCCTCTCCTCTCAAGCTCTCTGGTTCGCCCTTTTTCTTTGCTCCGCCGCTGCTTCTGTGTCTTCCGTTCTCAGCTCCGTTCACGGTGGTGACGTTGTGAATGTCGCCGGCGACTTTGGTGGTGGAGGTGGAGGCCACCGGCGACGATGATGGTGATGCAAGGTGAAGAAGATCGTCTAGACTTGCTCCGCGGCGCCTGCTCTCCCTGTCCCACGCTGTCTTCGAGGGGCAGAAGAAAAAGATAACCTAAGGGCCTGTTTGGTTTAGAGGGAGGGAATGGAATGGGAGGGGCTCATTATCCATTCCCTCCAAAACCCCCAATTTGGGGGAATAAAAATGAGGGGATGGAAGGGATTGGGAGCTCCTCTTTTAAAGCCCTTCTCTCCAACTTTTCAAACTAAACAAGGGGAGGGATTCATTTTTCATCCCCTCCCCTCCAACTAAACAGACCCTAAGGAACCAATCTGAAAGTTCAAAAGTTTCATAGAGGCACTAAGTTGGAACTTTTTGAAACATTTGTGAGGGTAATTTCCAAATATGGGTAGTTTTCTCTGATCCTTTTCTTTATTGATTTGCAATTTTCAGAAATTTTAGGGACCTTTTCTGTAAATTTTCCCAGTCCTCAAAATTTTAATTCTAACCATCCAAAATCTCTAATTTTCTTCTTAAATACCTACAATGCAATATTAACACAAGTTAGCATCAAAAGTTCAAGAAATCATTTGTATAAATAATTAACAAATTATGATCATTTTGTCCCTAATTGCATTTAATTCAATATAAATGTCCCTAACTTAAATTAGTGCTTTATTATGCAATAATACCCCAAGAAATACATTAAAAATCCCAAATTAATCATTTAAAAACATATCAAAATATGGTTTAATCACTTACAATTTTTTATTTTTATGCTTTTTAATTATATAAGAGAACTAAAATGCTTACAATATTTCAGAATATGGAATGGGTTCTGAGGCATCAATACAAGGCGATATGTATAGCTTTGGTATTCTTATTTTAGAGATATTAACTAAAAGAAGACCTACTGAAGACATGTTTAAGGATGGTCATGATCTTCATCAATATGTGGAAAGTGTTTTCCCAAACAATCTTTTGCATGTTGTGAGCCCAACGATTCTTCCTATAGAATCTAAACATGAGGCAGCATCAAGAGACTTACAGGAGAACATGGTAAGGATCCCTCCTAATGTGGAGAAATGCTTATGCTGTTTGTTTAGGATCGGACTTGCTTGTTCAATGGAATCACCAAATGAAAGAATGAGTGCAGCAGATGTTACCAGGGAGTTAATCTCTATCAAAATGTTTTTTCCTTTATGGTGAGTACAATGTATATAGTTTTAATACATCTCTCATGTTTTTATTCAGTGATATATTTTCACTGCATATAAAATGCTCATATTTAAATTTAATTAGAACTTTAACATAGGCATTTAAATTCTACGAGTCCGTTAATTATTTCATATTCCTTTTGGGTTTTGAAGTAATTCTGAAATATTTTTAACCAAGCTTTTTGTTTGCTTTGATTTACAATTGCACACCGCATCTGCTATTGTATGTTGCTACCTTGATATTGTTCAACACAAACCATTTTATAAATCCAATCAATGTCTAATTTATTCTCTACACATTGGTTCCCTTGATGTTCAACTAGGGGGAAAAAAAACAGTTGTGGCTCATTGTGTTTTTAATTGTTATGATTTACCTTATTCCTAAATTTATTTTGCAGGTAATTATATTTGAGATTTAAGAGGTTCACAAGGTCTCCCAAGTGAATGTTTAAGCCACGGAGGTGGTACTGAAAGTGTTGCAGGTGAAGCCTTATTGAAGTGTTTTCACTTTCTTTTTCGCTATCGTTTCTTGCTTCTTTCTGTTGTTGGTTCCACTTGTGTTATCGTGTCATTTATTGTTTTCTTTCATGGCTTTTGGCTTTATTTTGACTTTTAGCCTGTTTTATTGTTCCCTTTTAATGATATTTCAAAGTATGTTATCATGACATATATGTTATTTAAGACTATATCAGTTTCCTTTTTTTTTTAACCTTTCAGCCACCTCATCGGCATCATATTACCAAATATCCAAACAATTGACTTATTTAGAATGAGACTTTTTAACCGGGATACTCTTCTCAAAGGTCTTTTATATTAGGGTAAAGGGGCAAAAATACCCATATAAATATCTCATAGGAGCGCCTGACACCATATAAAAATTTTGGATGCAAAAATGCCCATGTACTTATCTAAAGAGAGCAAAAATGCCATCTCCGTCAAATGCTATCAACGTCCGTCTCCTTTTGCTTTTGTGGGGCCCATCTATTGTGAGGCGGATAAACATGAAAAAAGAAAATCACAATCACACAAGCGCTGAATCATCCTAGCCTGTACTTTCGGAAAAATAGAAAGATGGAAATGCAAGAAGCACCATCTAAGACAGACTTCAATAATTTCTTACTCAAAGAACAATCGAGTGCAGCATCGCTCCACAAAAGTCGTCAGGGACATATCAAACAAATATTTGGATCCAAAACCTCTATCATCAGCATGAAGTCAAATAAAAAATTCAAAATCTATCTCCCCGTTATCAATCTGTGATTGGCTTTGTTCCTTTCCTTCGATTTCTTTTCTACTTCCAACAACACACACACATATCATCGATGAATAACTGACAGAATAACTTGGAAAACAATGACGAATTGAATTGCCAATTTGCTGATGCAGAGTTCTTTAGCTTTTTCAAGGACTCTGGCAGCAATCTGTTTCAGATCGGAACAACCATGAGAAAAACATCAGCACCACCTGCAAACTAATAATTGTATCAAAGGCGAGGTGATTTGGAATCAGTTAGCTAGGAGGAGAGAGAAAGCATACCAGGACCAGCAAGGCCAACAACGGAAGTAGGAGAAGGCTTGGTATGGACAAGAAGGAGCTTGAAGAGAGGATTAGGGAGGTGTGAAGCTTCAAATTAAAGGACCGCGAAGAAGACAACAAGGGCTGTGAAGAGGATGAGCGAGGTGCAGGCAAGGCGAAGACCGAAGAGGTCACAGGCGGTGCCCATGGCAAAGGGGGGAAAAACTCGACTAGATGGAATGAAGAAGTTGAAGGGGCTAGTGGGGTGACAATGATCTGGCTGGTCAAAGCACAGATGGCCAGGCAATCATGATATTTGGACAATAGATGGGGTCCATATAAGTAAAAAGGAGACGGACGTTGATGGCATTTGACAGAGATGGCATTTTTGCTCTCTTCATATAAGTATATGGGTATTTTTACATCCAAAATTTTTATATGGTGTCAGGCGCTCCTATAAGATATTTACATGGGTATTTTTGCCCATTTACCCTTTATATTAAAGTGAGATTTGAACTCAAGTCACTCACTTTATAATCTAACTAGTCCATTGCTAAATAAGCACCCTTAGTCATAAGTTTCCTACTTTCTATCATCAAATATTCATAAAGTCATCAGCAAGTGATTGTTGTGCCCAACATTATAATCATTGAATATTTTGGCCATAAAGTCATTCAATCTCATAAATTTTTTTTTTTGAAAAAACATAAAAAGATGCCTTTCGTTTTGTTTGAGTCAACCCATGCTTTACGTTACGTCTCTTAGGGTGTGTTTGGTTTGAGAGGAGAGTGGCAAAATTACAATTTTGGACAAAAAAAAAACTTGAAACTTACTCTCTCATTTTTTTAAAATTTTGGATTCTCGCCCAAAATTTACTTTCTCATTCTTTTTAAATTTTGGATTCCCGCTCAAAATTTAAATTCTCTCAACCCAAAAAGGTAATTTATCCACCCTCCCCTCCCACCCCTCCCCTCCCCTCAAACCAAACACACCCTTAACCTCACTCCAAACAATATGTGGATAATATATGGGTAACAAATGATAGATAAAGAAATGATAGACCTACTTTGTCACATCCGAAAATCGAGGTATGACAAGCGTGAAATATAAGAAAACTCACATCCCTAAAACCTTGAATATATAAAATTTTCCATACTTATATAAATACACACATATTTACAACACTTAATATAATGACTATAGATATATTTTATATAACAAAAGTTATAGACTTTCTATAGAAATTTCTGTAGAATCCCTCCTAAGAGTAAGATCTTAAGAAAATTCTACAATAACATGGTATGGTCAAGAGGAGCTCCGCTCCATAAACTCTGCTACATAATAACAAGTATACAGTACCTAAGTAAAGCAAGGATCCTAACTATAGTATATGTGAAGCACCAAGGTTATAAAAAATAAATACCAAGTTTAAAATTTTACATTAACAATGAATCTTTCAATACGAGGCTTCAACTTGAAGACAACATTATAATCCTTCATTGCTCATTAGGAGAAACACGATCATCTGCACTATCAGAGGCCAAAAATAATTTCCGGTGAATAACCTCCCATTCATATAATTTAATAAAATAGAGAAGAAAATAATTTAAACATATTTAACCTTGAATAATAACAATATGACAATAACTTACAATTTCTATATCATATGATCATAGATATAAATAAAACTCTATATAGGATCATCAATTAAATAAATCCAAGTACGTAATAAATCGTTTGTTTAACAAAATCAGTTTAAAACATCAAATCTCATCTCTTCATAGGACTTCCACAAAACGGATAACAAGCGTGGACATACAATCCACAAGGATAACTAACCAAGCGCAACTCAAGGTTATGAACACAAGCATGGACACAGTCTACGAGGGTAAGTAACCAAATAAGTGCAGCATGAGGCCATGAAACAAGCGCAGGTATAGGACCCACAATAACAAGCGTGAGAACGAATCCCATGAATATCAAGTGTGAGCGTTGTGCCCACGAATGTCAAGCGAGCTCGAGATTAACCATGGTGCGCCAAAGACTTAAGAGTACTGCTGTTAGTAACCAGCGTTCTGTATTCAGTCCTTTCAAAAACGTTTTAAGCATACTTGGGGCCAATTTATAAAAGCAATGAAAAGTTCTTCTTTCAATACCATGATAGCTCATATCAAATATAGTATAATAGTGAACCCTAGCATGAAAGTTCACAAACAATATTTCAAAACTTTCCTTCAAATTCAATTTGTCTACAAAATCCTTTTCAAACATCAAGAACTCGTGTACAAACATTTCAAATTGCAAGACCATTTCAACATAAAAACTTATAAAAGATATCTCCAAAGTTTCCTTACCATTTCCGTGTATAATCATGAATTATACAATGAAGAAATTGGAGAAGGATAAATAACAATGAATAAAATCATCACCAATAAGAAAATGAAGCACATCCGTTAAACTTTCATTTGCGAAATCATGCTTATAAATATGATAATTAACATAAAAGTATGGCAAGTAGTAAATATATCATTTATAAAAATTATAATGGGACGCTATTCAATTACCTGATGTGCTCCCCAAATATATCACTCTTTCCTTATTATCTGCCTCCAATTATGTTTACTTGTCAATCCCCTAATATCCAAAAACAAAAATATAGATACTCTAATTACAATTTTGTATAAAATTTCTATAACATCACATTCCATAAAATTCTTTGTTTTTCTTCATAATAGTTTTTTTCCCCCTTAGTCTTATCACTATCAACATAATCTTAAGCTTCATGAGCCCTTTAGCATAATAGTACCAACACTTGATATACCTGAATATGTGATCCTCCTTATACGCCATACACATTTCAATTTAGCTTAAAGCAACCTCATCGAGGTTCTTAAAATCATTTATTAGCAATTTCCAACAACTAAACAAATACCACCATCACCTTATAGGTATTCTATAGACTACCATGGAGAACAAGCAACCTTTATCACTGCAATTTCCCACCAATCATCTTTCTACCATCAAGTTACTGAAAAAAAAAAACACATATAAAGATATACTTCTTTTCTTTTTTATAATTCATCGAACACCTTATGAGCATTGCACACATCAACTTACAAACAAAATTACAATTTCATATTATCACCTAAACAGCTCCAAACATCTAAATTATATCACAAAGTCTCCAAAATTAAAACTAATCCTTTATCAGCACGTTTGGTATATAATTAAAGTAAACCCATTCTCCTCTAACCGCCAAGTCTACATAAAAATGCCAATTTCACAAATTTTCTACTCCAATGCAATAACCAAATCAAAACCCAAACTTTATCGCCACATCAAAGGTATCCAAATTTATACAAACAACATTTATACTGCTATAAGCTTCTACAAGTAATTTAAACAGCGTTGATCCAACTAAGATTCCTTCTAGACATTCTAACAAACACCTTATGTGCATACATGGCAAACCATAAATTATCAACCACATAACTTTCAACTGTCCAACCAGCTGTGAGATTTGCCGCATAAATTTCTTAACAAGACCCACTTGCAATAGAGAAAACATAATTTGAATCCTGCATTTTTCCTCTTTCAAGAATCAGAAACATGTAGAAAATAACTACCTACTCAAATAACCCCTCTCCATGCAAGCTTAAGCTAAGAGAAATCCCTAACCTCCACTCCACTCTTCTTGGACCACTAGCTGTAGAAATAGGAGAAGAATTTCAATCCCCCACTTGAAACCCAGAATATGCCGGACAAAAATAGAGGACCAAAGCTATTAAACCACTCACACAAAAGCGCAACATGGAGGAAGAATCAATGTTCTGCACACAAACGTTTATGGAAGGATCGAGGAGATAGGAGATTTCGAGCATACCCAGCAGAGTAGCGACTTACAGAACAGAGTGACAAAAAAATCGACGAGCCTAAGCCTTCAAAGAGCAAACAAGCACAGACAGCCAGCAAGGAGAAAGAATGAAAGGAAAAGGAACAGGTGAAGATCCGGCGGCCTTCAACTCCGAGGGGGAGTAACGCGTGCGGCCTCTAGTTCCAGAAATTTCTGGCTCCCTCTCTCGTTGTGCTCCCGAAAGAAAGGCGGAAGATTAATTTATGAGGGGAAAAAAATCTGATGGGTATTTGTATTGTTTCAATTTGTTTTTAGTATTTATATTTTGGGCTAAGGTGTTTAAATAACGGTGAATTATTTTTAAAAATGTTAAAATAACTATAAAATATTTTTTTATAGTAAAAGTAACTATGAACTATGTAAAATGGAGTAAAATAGTTAAAATTCTTAAAATAAGAAGCATTGACTGTTAATTATGATGTTAAATTGTGTGTTGACATTAACGGTGTTAACGGTTTTGCTCTATTTTACATAGTTCATGGTTATTTTTACTCTAAAAAATAGTTCATGGTTACTTTAGCATTTTTGAAAATAGTTCATAGTTATTTAAACACCTTAACCCTTATATTTTTAAAGAATGGTATTGTGGTAATTTCGCAATTAAGGTAGAATGCTAGAAAAATCCCCATGCCCTCAATCACAATTAACATAATTTTCACTTATTCTTAATTCCTCTTTACTGCATCTTAAGAAAACCGAAAGATTAGGGGGGAGTTTGGGATAGCTTGTTTTTGGACAATAAGTGCTTATTACGTAAGTTGAGATAAAACTTCTCTCACATACTTATCTCATATACTGCAAATCACGATTTATAAGCAGTTATAAGTAAAAAATAAGCTATCCCAAACAAACACTAAGTATAATAAATAACCTTATTACTCCCCATAATCCCATTTAACTCATATATTCGTATTATTAACATAATTATTTTTATCTCAACTTTTGGGTCATTACATAATCTATCTATTTTTAATTCAATAAGAATATAACTTAAAAAGTGAGCATAGAAGGACAAAAAAAAATGATCCCATTAAAATTTTCCACCAACCCATATATATTTAAGTAACTGACCAATTTTAGTTTTATAAATAAATTAATTTAATTCATTTAAACAATATATTCTAATTTTAGTTGCAGTTGGGATTTTCAAATTATGTGTTTCTAAGGTACTTGTTTATAAACCCGTCAGAAGCCACGCATCTCAATCAAAGCTTCTTTTTCTTGAGAACATGTATCATTTTATTGAAGGTAATTTTATTTGAGGCACTACTAAACACTATATGTGGGTAACTCTTCCAGAGTTTCAATAGGAATTTGAACCTTAATTTACTATGTTGTGAGGGACCATAATCTCAATCAGAGTTAAGTGGGCTGACTTAATTTTAAGTTCCAATGGCCCAATGACACTGAGCTTGGGCCTGATGCATGCTAAGCCTTAGATGTTTAATTATTTGGGGATGAGTGGCTTTGAATAGATTGTTACGTGGTTAGCAAAGCACAATATTTTTTTAAAAAAAAATGATGGTGGTGGTGGTAAAAATCATGGTTCACAATGGAGGTTGTTAGGCCACTACGTATTTGGTCATTTGGTTTTGCTGTGACAGGTTGTGAATTTGTAATGCCATTTTATAGTATAGCACTATATATGGTCAAATGCAATGCTATATAGATCGCCAATTTTAATAAATTACTCTGTCCATGTTAGCTACTTCTCTTTCTGCGATTTGTTTACAAAGCTGGGAATGAGATTAGACCAATATCTCAAAAGATACATAGCCGCCATTATTGAAGCCAAATTACATTATTGTTGTTATATGAGCTTCTTTGAATGAGTTTGCCTTCTGGAGGTAGTAAGAAGCTTTCTAATCTTTGGTGCCCTTCCATAAATATGCTATATGATCTCTCTTATCCATAATATAATTAAATCACTTATAACTAATTGGGAAAATCCCAGAAAAATACCTCCAAAATACCAAAATCCCAAATCAGTGAAGCGAATTCCAAAATTCCGGATCAGTACTGTGTCAGTACGGATGAACAGTGGGGGGAGCCAAAAGACGATTTTACCTTTCAGCCCTCATTCTCACCACTTCAAAATAACAACACGAGGTTCTTAATTAACAACTCTTGATTCTTAATTAAAAACTCCACTTTATTCTTTTACATATTCATATCTCAAAAATATAGTGTTGTTAATGTAAAATACGGTGTTGTTAATAAAGAAAGAGGTGTTGTTAATGCTCCCATTTGTTATGATGTTTTTTTAAAACTTGTTCTTATATTAAGCCAAGTATATATACCCATACTTAACGTTATAACATCATACTCCTCCGGTCTTAAATTTAGGAGCATGTTAGCTAAGAAGTTTGTCTTGGTTTTAAATATAAGACCTTATTTTTTTATTTCTAATATTTTTCATTTTTCGCAAAATTAATTTGTCTAACTTATAAAGTGATATATAATATAATGTTATACAAAGTTATTTTAGAGAGATTAGGTCATATTTGTTATAATTAAGTAATTTATCTCAATTCCTTAATTTATTTAAATTAGTTAAGTAGTTCTTAACTGGATAAGCTTATTAAGGCATGTTCAATTTGTTTTCATGTTTATGCATCGCTACACACGCACATTATTTAAACATGGTCATATCTCTTAATTGTGTGTGTTTGGAACAGCGATAGGAAAAATGACTTTTTCTTATTTAACTTTTTGTAATCGTATTTTTTATAAAAGCCAGATTTTATATCGTAATTTATATTTGAATTGGCGATTGTATAAATGATTTTTATAAAAGTAAGTGAGTGTTTGGATTGGCTTGAACATAAATGACTTTTGTGATAATGGAAGAGAGAGTGAGTGGAAAAATATTTTAAAAAATCAAGTAACTATTTAAAAATTACTTTAAAAAATTATGTGCTTCTAAAAAAATATTTTAAAGTAATTTTTGGAGCTGAAAAAATACATTAAGGGTAAAATTGCAATAAATCTGATAGCACACTGGGTGCAACTGAAAAAAATATTTTAAGGGGTTAAAAGTACTAAAAAATATTTTAAAGTAATTTTTGAAACTGAAAAAGTACATTAAGGGTAAAATTGCAATCAATCTATTAGTATACTGGGTACAACTGAAAAAAAAATTTTAAAGGTTAAAAGCACTAAAAAATATTTTAAATTAATTTTTGGAGCTGAAAAAGTATATTAAGGATAAAATTATAATCAGTCTGATAGCACACTGGGTACAACTAATTTTTTTTAAAACATATCGCACGAATCACAAACAAAAAGCTCCATGCAGTAGCTTTTAACATATCGTGCGGATATTTTAAAAATGCGATTCTCAAAAATTGTACCCAAACACTCATTTATTTTCCTTCCCTCTCAATCGCACGTTTTGCCATTTTTTCGCGCGATATAACCCTTGAAACGTGAAACTAAACACTCACATTATTAGTCTAGATAAACCTTATAATTTGTTTCTTTTATTTTTTTTATCATATTTCTTTCATTTTACAATTCGTGAAAAGTCATTAATGTGACCCGCGTGACAATGATATTGATATGATCCACATTAGAAAACATAGGGTGATGTAACTAATAATTATTTCATTCTTCTTTTTTTTAGTAACATACATTGTTAACATAAATTGTTAAATTCAAATTGTAAATATGAATTTTTTTTGAAACTTTGGCTAGAAAAACTAGACAATCACCCCACACACATACTCTTTCTTGTTGTTTTATAAGTAACAACTTCCCAAATTACATAGATAAAAGAGCATCATCTGTATCTAAATGTAAGTCGCTTGCAGAGATAAAATTTGATTCAAAATATAAGTTACTTGTAGGATAATTATTGATCTTTTCTCAATTTTACCCCTATCAAATTTCTATTAGAAAGAGAGAAAGAGGGAAAAGAAGTGTGAAATTTATTTGTGAAATAGAGAGAAAGCAAAAATTTAATATGGACAAATATAGAAAATTTTATCAATTTAATGCATTTTCGTATATGCAAGAATTGGATACAAATATACAAGTGACTTAGATATAGGAACAAAGTGGTAGGTTAAAATTAGTTAAAAGTAATAAACGTATGAGATGTGCAATTTTTTTAATTATACCCTTATTTATGAAGATGATGAGCGGGAAGGAGAATAAGTGAGAAAAGTGGTAAGAGAAAATGTATGGGAGAAAGAGTTACAAGAGAGGCATATAATTAAAAAATGAATAATGTGCAATTTAATTTTTAGCAAACATAGTTTAATTTGTTACTTATATTTAAGATCAGCCCTATGTTAAAGAATGACACTTATAAGTGTGTAGGGAGGATTAAGTTAAGGTTGGTTAATCTTGTCAAAGAGATCTTTAATTCAATCTTTCCTTTCATCCTCGTTCTCTGTTTGGTATGAGGGATTTGGAGGGGAAGGGAGAGAAAATTTTTATGAGTTGATTTTAGAAAAATTGGAGAAGTAGGATTACAAACTTTTAATATAAAGAATATGTGAGATAAAAGAGATTGAAAAATTAATTAAAAACTTTTAACCTCACTTCTCTCAATTTTTTAAAATCAGCTCAAAAATTTTTTTCCCTCAGTTCACTTTTCCTCCCCTCCCCTCATACCAAATAAGCCTTTAGCCTCATACCAAACAAGCCCTTAGCCTCTTTGGCTAACAATATACATTATCTTCTTCTGATGACAAATTTGACAATTCAAGGGTGAAGTGTAGGCCATTTCCATTTTCTTCCATCCCTTACTACTACAAAAAAAATAAAGTTGTGGTGCTTATAATTGCATTAGCTGTGGTGTTAGAGAAATGCCACATATCTGAATGCCATTAAAAAAGCTGTGAAACTTCCAACATTTTAATTTTTCTTTTTTAAAAAATACCCTCATGTGGCGCTTTTTGGAGAAAGTGCCACGGGAGGGGTGGTCTTCTGATACAAGTGTCACAGGAGACCATACCTCCTTTGGCACTTACGTTAGCAAGCACCATAGGAGGTCCCTTCCTTAAGGAAGCGCATAGGAAGGTTTGTCCTTTTTTTTTGTTCTTCCTGTGGCCTTTGTTTAAGGAAGCGCCATAGGAACTCTTTTTTGTTGACTTATTTTTTATTCATATCTCCCATAATTGCAGTATTGCACTGTATGGTTTAAACATTTTCTATTTATATCCACAGCAGAATGAAGAAAAGCAAACAACAACAATGAGAGATAACTTTAAAATGATACAAATAGATGATTAATTAACTAAAGTAGTACTAAAAACAGTTATACCATATATTGTACGTGAATGAAATACAACAAATTCAACTTGAATATATGACACAACAATTGGCAAGAAACAGCACAACAAAAACCAGTTAGTGAATTAAATAGTATAGCTACCCAGAGATTTGCCTAAACACATATTCACACCATTCCTCGATCACTTCATTAAGTTGATGGTCAGTTAAAGTGTCACAACGTTGATATTCATAATACTACACATATATAAAATAAGGCACAAATTAAAATGAATTAAAATCAGTAAAATGTAATTATCAGGCACTAATTAAATTTAATTAAAACACAATATGAAGTGCAACTAAATGACTTACTTTTTTAGGAATAAATGGCTGATCATGCTTAATTACATCATTCATAAATTTCATGATGTAATACCCATAATTATTGTTATTGGGTTGGAAAGGGCACTGCAAAAATATAATGCAATATTTAACTTTATTTATGAATAAAAATTGTTTACTAACAAAGTTTGAGTAAATTTATATATCAGCACCAACATCTGCTTCCAAGGATAGCTAAGGTGAGGGTCAGCAGCTTTAGAATAGCTTAAAGAGACAGAGGACCGATACGCAGTCAATGCACTAACAAAACAAATAGAAACTGATTACTTTTGGTTATTCAATCACATATGGAAATATTTCCATATACGCACGTACGCTTACCTATTGAACAATAGTAACATATTATAATGGTTTTGTGGAAGACCATTTTTCAGAGGATCTACATAGTACATGCGAGGGCCTAAAGGTTCCGCTGGACTGATAACTATCAATATCCAATGGCGCCTAAAATATTTTAAAAAATTTGTTTCAACAATCATGTTATGATAAAAGTTAAACAATAAAAACAAAAATTGTACCACTAATAACTTACCCCGTATTGTATGGTACTAAAAATAGCGTAGTTGGTGTTGCTTTCTTTCTAAAGTAATCTTTTAGATCATTAGACTATGTATTTATATCTACTTTACCCCCACGATGGCCAAAGAGATAAGGGTTGATAAATACGAATTGGACCCTGTTTGTATCCATTAAGATATCATGGTAAAAATCTCTGGTATAAAACAAACAGTGTCATGAAAAATAAAAAAAATGGAACAAGAAATATTAATAATAGTGATAAACGATGAAGGTCAAGTACCTTATTTAGATGTTGATTGCCGAAGCACTAACCCAATCACGAGTACATATGTCATGCATGACATCGCCATTAACATGATCAACTAGACCGCTAATACTGTAGATATGTCTTTCAAAATGTATTTCCAGTCCTCCTTTACCGATCAATTGTGGTGTAATCAATACTAATTGATCGCGATATGAGACCTGTCTTCTTTTGCTCTATTGGCTAGCCGATGCTTTTGACTTGGGTTGTGTTGTCGAACACTTTGAAATCTTACCATAAGGTTGGATTTGTTTATCTTTAGACTGTCCAACCTGTGAAAATCAAAAAATTAAATCACCATTTTAGATGGAATTACGAAGTAAAAGTGCAGGGAATTGTGAATGAACGAACTTTTCATATGAAAAAACAAGCCACCTACAACATCTTTCACCATTATTTGCTCATCCTGAGACGGGATCGGTAAGAGGGCGGCTTCATTTGTACAGATGTCAACCCTCACTTGAAGTGTGTTGTCGGGCAATGATGAATTATATAGTGTGTCCTTATCAGTGTTGTAGGCAGCACCCACTGCAATAGCGTGCTTGGAAGCTTGATCGACATATAACTTGCATTGAAATTCGCTTTATGGAAAATAGAGTTAATATGTTAAAGTTTGCTAAATTATAATGTAACATAAAGTTAAGTAGAGAAGAAATTAATTACCAAAGGAAAAGGGACTTTAGGCATGGAAGTGTAACTATCTCTGACACTTGGGCTATCACAGAAGGGAACATTTTGTGTTGGCCTACACTGCACCAACTGTTGTATTTGCGTTGTTAACAGTGCATTCTATTCTTGCATCAAGCGCATTTGTTTTAAGAATTGTTCTTCTTCTTGTTCCTTGTAGCGCATTTGTTCTTGAAGTTCTTGCATTTGATGCTTGAAACTAGTCATCTCCTAACGCAGCTGGGAAACGTCACTTTTATTGGGTCGCTTCTGACGTCCGAAGTATGTTGATTGGGTGACTGCAAAACCAATACCCCGAACACGACCATCATACTCGGGTACTCCTAACGCTCTGATCAACAAATCATCATGACCAATATCGCTCGCCAAAGCAGGATCCTCCTGTGTCATTTGTCGCTATCACAAAAAGAATTACAACAAGATTAGTTATTATAAATCAAATTCATTTAAGTAAAGCTAATTATTTATTGTACGCATAATCCAATACTTACACAATATTCGGCTACTCTTCTTGCTTCTTCACTACGAATTTCACCTTTCTTATTTGTGCAACTGGCTACCCATAGATCATGTCATGGCACCTATGTAATATCTGAACTTGATGACATCCATTTAAGATCCATCTATACTTTCAATCTATTTTTAAAAAATGTACGTGGTTAGTTGTATCACTATTGCATTTACTAATTACTTTTATATTCTCTTACCAATTTTAAAATAAAATTTACAACATGAAATCTTCAAAATTGAAGCTTTCTAAGTCTTAAATCCTATGTTTTAATTGACAAATAATCCATTAATTATTCCCACGGAATTATAATAATTTTTCACAACTTATAATGAAAGAAACCATATTTGCCACAACATATTATAGGTAAATTAGAAAACATTACAAGTCAACAAATAAAATACAAGTGTTAAGAATATATAAATAATTATTTTACTTATGCAACTGATCCATAACAATCATTAGAACACCTACAAATTATAACTAACTACATATCTTCACATACAACCGATACAAATTAATATTTAATTTTTTCTCATTCATTTTTTTACCATATAAAAATGAGATTCATTGATCAGCTTTCATAATAAATTAAATATAAAATAAATTTATCAAATTAAACTATCATCAAATTCTAATTAAATCACATTTGTAAGCTCAAAATTTAAAAAAACTTACTGTAAATAGAAGCTTCAATAGATTGATGAGCTGAAACTACAAACACAAATTAACATAAAAAAAATCAATAAAAAATTAGTGGTCGTAACTTATTTTTTTTAATAATAATCATGTGTACAAAACATCAATATATAATAAAATAAAATATGATTAGCTTAAATCAAAAAATATGATTCAGGAAAAAAAAGAAAGAAAATAAAATAAAACAAAAAGAAAAGCATAATCCCAACATCAATTAAATTATTTTCAGTTCTACCAAAAAAAAAATTATTTTCAATTCAATGTTGAGAATAATAAAATTTTTTTTGACTACATTGCCAATTATTCTTAGGTAGTCATACATACATACATACATACATACATACATACATACATACATACATACATACATACATACATACACACACACACACACACACACACACACACACATATATATATATATATATATATATATATAAAGAGGGAACTAGACACACACACGCGTAATTAAATATTTACTTAAATTTCTCTTGAATGTTATAATTTAATAAGAGGATACAAAAAATTATTTTGTTACCTCTATAAAATGGAACACAAAAATTAGTTTGTTGTATGTGTGAATTATCATATTTTGGAAAGCAAATTAGAGATTTCACAATGCTTGTGTTCTTTATATATATATATATACACCAACAAGTAAGAATATATATATATATATATATATATATATATATATATATATATATATTCTCCAGTACATAATGCTAAGTCATAATTAATCATACGGTCTAAAACTAAAAACTAACCCCACAAGTAAAGCTATAAAGATGAGCTTTTATCAAAGAAAACAAGACACCATATGATAACTTATGATATATTCCTAAAAGTGAAGGGGTTGGTGAAGCAACGGAATTTGACTTCTAAAAAAAAAGCACATCATAAAATAATCAACAAGTGAGTGATCCAAAAAAAAAAAAGCAGAAATCAACAAGTGTGGTAACAAACCAATTATTGTGTCTAAGCATATCATACCATTTATCTCTCAAACAACAGCACGGTAGAGTACAGAAGCTTTAGAAAACGCAAAATAGCAAAAGGAATTGAATAACCTGAAAAAAAAAAAGAAGCACGATGAGCTGCAATATAATGGACTTACATATTAATTGACCAGTGCAATGGAGTGGAGGACCACATTGTTGCTCGTTTGTGATGCGGAGGAGGAGGAAATTTGAGTAGTGGGGACCAATTGATGGAGTGGGGACTAAAAGAGGAACAGAGTAGGAAGAAAAGGGAACATTTGGGGCACGAGTGGGGACGACAGTAGGAGCAAAAGAGAGCAAAAAACAAAGATGTAGATTTGATGAAGACCTACCGTGCGCGCGTGCGTGTTTAGTTGAGAGGAAATGGAGGCAGGGGGCGGATGATGTCTACGAAGTGTGAAAAGAGAAAGAGGGAAAGTTTAATGGAAAGAGGAGGGAAAGTTAAAAAGATAAGGGCAGCAGGGGGACCACTAATTGGAGGGAAGGTAAATAAGATAAGCGCAAGGGACCACATATTGGTGGAGGGGGATCGCAGCCTAACGTTGGCAAGCGCCACATGTGGATGGCCACCAGCTGTGGCGCTTGCTAGCCAAGCGCCACAGCTGGCTGCAAGCGCCACGTAAGCATTGTGCCAGTTGTGGCGCTTAGCTAGCTGGTGCCCCAAAAAAATTGTTAAGAAAGAGAGGAAGCTATGACATTTCTTTAAAGAAGGGCTACAAAATGGGCCAAAAAAAAAGAACCTGAAGTATCCCCAAGTTAGATTTAATCTCTATAGAGTTGGGAGTGTTAAGGTTAAAACCCTCCCAATAAGTGTGTTTCCTGAAATTCGAACTTGCGTTTTTCTCTTTACAGGATGAGACCACTTATCATCTCAACTAATAGCTTGTTGGTGGCTACTTTCATTTTCAACCACAACTATTTTAGTTTTAAATGACCCAGTCAACTGCCCAAAAAAATAATGATACAGTCAAAACTTCTATATATGAACTCAATATTTTTCATTGGCAAAAAAAAAAAAAAGAAAAAGAACTCAATATTTTTCATTATCCACTTGAAGAGATAATTAAATTATTTAAATTCAATCCTCTTCTTAGGCCTAGCTGTCTCTTTCCATTCAACATTTCAACTAGTGCTATTCTAATTGCCTAGCCATGTATACATTTGAATATTGTAAAATAATATTTTTACTTTACCAAACCTCCGACCTACCCATTACCCAATGCCGGAGCCACGCTTGGGTGATGCCCCCAACCGGAATTTGCTTCAGTCCGCTGCCCTCTGTGTCCGTTGCTCGTCCTTTTCTTTAAAACTACACCGTTTTGGTGTAGTTTTAGGTGATGGGACTGAATTTTTTTTAAAAAATAGTTTCTAGTATTTGGAAATATTTTTTTTGGAAATATTTAGTATCTTAAAATATTTTTAAGTAACATACAGTATCCTAAAATAATTTTTAATACTTTTAACCCCTTAAACTATTTTTTCGATTGTACCCAGTGTGTTAGCAGCCTGAGTGCAATTTTATCCTTAATAAATTTTTTCAGCTACAAAAATTACTTTAAATTATTTTTTGGTGCTTTTTTAACCCTTTAAAATATTTTTTCAGTTATACCTAGTGTTTTAGGAGACTGACTACAATTATACCATTATTGTATTTTTCTTAGTAGTAACAAGCACCCAAAACTTAGGATATTGATTTATTGATTTCCACCCATTCTAAAATATTTTTTCAGTAACAACTAATATTTTAAAGTTATTTTTATAGCTGAAAAAAATTTATTAAGGATAAAATTGCAGTCAGTCTGCTAACACACTGGGTACAACCAAAAAAATAGTTTAAGGGGTTGAAAGTATTAAAAATTATTTTAGAATACTGTATGTTACTTTAAAATATTTTAAGATACTAGATACTTCCAAAAAAAATACTTCAAAATAGTAGAAACTATTTTTTTTAAAAAAAATTAAATCCCATCACCTAAAACTACACCGTTTTGGTGTAGTTTTAGGTGATGGGACTTAATTTTTAAAGAAAAGGACGAGCAGCGGACACAGATGGCAGCGGACTGAAGCCAATTCCCCCCAACATTAGGGAATTTTACAAATTCGCACTCCCTGCTCTTTGAAATTTTGAAGCTCCTAAACTCAATAAGAAAATATTTGTGTTCAGTTTTTTCAAAAAAATATTTGATATTTTTAACTCAAATATTATCCATTCAGCCCTAGGGAATTTTACAATTTCGCACTCCCTACTCTTTGAAATTTTGAAGCGCCTAAACTCAATAAGAAAATATTAATTTGTGTTCAATTTTTTCAAAAAAATATTTGATATTTTTAACTCAAATATTATCCATTCAAAGTCAAAATTTCAAACCCATAGACTCACTAAGAAAATCTTGTGGGTGAATTCAGCAACAATAACAAATTAAAATTAATTTAGAATATTTGTTCAAAAATAATTCAAAAAATTAAAATTAAAATTTTATCAAATAATTGAGATAACTTATGAAGATAATATTTATAGAAAAACATATAACCTTTTCAATATAATTTCCCTTAAAGAAAAATACGCATCATTTTACTTATTTTATTATCTTTTGGGCGCGATGTGATTATTTTCGTAAAATTAATTACTATATTAGTTTTAATGAAGTTTGTCTCAGCTAGTCATAAAATGAGAAATATTTTTCGCTTTTTGAAATTTTCATGTGAGAATTCAAAGACAATACAGTTGTCTCTCAAGCTATCCGTGGTCACCTAATCCAAAATATAAAATAGTGTGGGTTTAATACTTGGTAATTGTATCCATGCGATCTACTTATCTTCTCCATAAGTCCTACTAATCACAGAGCACAAGTGTGCTTCTCCATACACAAAGCTCTGGAAATAGCCTACTATTTCTCAACCATGTTCCTTCACTTACTTATTTTCCATACTCTCATATTTCATCCTTGCAAATTTGCTTTATCACTGAACAACGAAACCGATCGCTTGTCTTTAATCAAATTCAAGGAATCAATATCCAGTGATCCATATCACATCTTGGACTCTTGGAATTCATCCACACACTTCTGTACGTAATTGGCACGGTATCTCTTGGGGTCACAAGCATCACAGAGTTGCACAATTGGTATTAGATGGATATCAATTGTTTGGTACCATATCTCCTTTCATTGGTAATCTCTCCTTCCTAAGACTCATTGATCTTGACAACAATAATTTCCACGGAGAAATTCCACAAGAATTGGGTCTTTTGTTCCCACTACAGGATCTTTATATCCAAAATAACACATTGACGGGAGAATTTCCAATCAATGTCACAAATTGCTCTAACCTCAAGCTCTTAGCATTTGGAGGGAATCATCTCATTGGCAAAATACCAATGGAGATTGGCTCTCTTCATAACCTTGAAGGTTTGTATCTATTTGTAAACAATTTCATTGGACAAATCCCAACTTCCTTGTGAATAATCTTACTTCTCTTAGGATTCTTTCTTTGGATACCAATAACTTGGAGGGAAATATATATACCCTGAAGATATAGGTCGCCTTGAAAATTGGAAATATTTAATGTAGGTGCCAACAAGTTTTCAGGTGCAATTCCTTATGCTATTTACAATTTGTCATCTTTCACAAGCATCATGCTGCCATCTGATCCATTCAATGGCATAAAAAAGTACATCTAATCAATTCAATGGCTCTCTACCAGCCAATATGTTTATCAACCTCCCTAATCTCCAGTTCTTAGAACTTGGAGGAAATCAAATCTCAGGTAATATACCAACATCCATTGCAAAAGCAACTAAGCTTGTAATGATCTCTATGGGAGGAAATAACTTTTTAGGGAAAATTCCAATTCTCGGAAAGCTGCATGACATCTCAGTTTTAGAGGTCAGTGTTAATAGTTTGGGAAGTAATTCTTCAAAAGGTGGGAGTTTCTAAATTCTCTGAGCAACTGTACTAAGTTGGCACATCTATACTTGAAGCAAAATAATTTTGGGGGCAGCTTACCAAATACCATAGGTAACTTGTCCACCCAACTCACACTACTCATGCTTGCACAAAATCAAATATGCGGTAGAATACCTGTATCGTTAGGAAACCCTATTAACCTAATGTTACTTGATATGGAGATGAATCATTTCACTGGCATCATCCCAATCAGCTTTGGGAACCTTCAAAAGATGCAAGAGTTATATTTGCTGGGAAACAAATTGTCTGGAGATATATTTCATCTCATTGGGAATCTCACCCAGCTATTGCACCTAGATTTGTCCAACATGTTAGAAGGAAAAGTTCCTCCAAGTATTGAGAATTGTGAAAGTTTACAGTATCTTGATCTGTCATAAAATAACTTTAGTGGAGTCATACCAATCCAACTCATTACTCTTTCATCGATCTCTATCAATTTTGTTGACTTTGTCACATAACTCTTTTGGCTGTGATATCCCTAAAGAGGTTGGAAAATTAAAAAATATTGGTAAATTCGATTTCTCTCAAAATCGTTTAACTGACAATATTCTTCAAACTATTGTTGATTGCCAAAGCTTAGAGTATCTTATTTTGCAAGGGAATTTCTTTCAAGAAACCATCCCTTTATTTTTGGCTTCATTGAAAAGTCTAAGATATCTAGATTTGTCACAAAATAATTTTTCTGGATCAATTCCAAAAGGTCTATAAGATATTGTTGTTTTGGAGTTCCTAAATGTTTCCTTCAACGTGCTTGTTGGGGAAGTACCAAGCAAAGGTATCTTTCGCAATGCAAGTGCAATATCACTTATGGGGAATAACAAGCTTTGCAAAGGAATATCAAAGTTGGAGTTACCACCATGCCCTATCAAATCTACTAGACAACAAAACACCCAAAATTGAACTTGATCCTATCAATATGTTGTATGATTGCTTTTATTCTTTTGGCATCTGTTGTTGCTATTTATCATATATAAGAGGAAAAGAAGTAAGAAATCTTCTTCAAGTTCACCGGCAACTGACATGTTTTCCAAAGCATCATATCAAAGTTTGCATAATGCTACAAATGGATTCTCTACCAACAACTTGATAGGATATGGAAGTTTTGGCTCTGTATATAAGGGAAATTTTGAGTCTAATGAAGTTGTTGCCATAAAGGTCATCAACCTTCAAATGAGGGGAGCTAAAAGAGTTTCATTGCCGAATGTAATGCACTTAGAAATATAAGGCATCGAAATTTAGTAAAGATTATTTCATGTCGTTCTAGGATAGATTACAAGGGCCATGAATTCAAAGCTTTAATTTATGAGTACAAGGTAAATGGAAGCTTGGAAAATTGGTTGCACCACTATACAAAAAAGTCAGATCATCCAAGAGTTTTGCTCCTTGATCAAATAATAAATATTCTAATTGATATTGTGTCTGCATTAAACTAATTTCACTATGAATATGGGCACCACTCATTCATTGTGATTTGAAGCCAAGCAATGTCCTTCTTGATGACAACATGGTTGCTCATTTGAATGATTTTGGACTGGCAAGACGTCTCTCAACTATTGAAGTCATTTCTAATGAGCAAAGCAGCATAATTGGAATAAAGGGAACAATTGGCTATGTTCCACCAGGTATCATTTAGTTTTTTCTTTTCTACAATGTAATGCAATTCATTTATTTCAATAAACTCTACTCTTCAATTATTTTATTTTTCATTTTTTAATAATATAAGAGAACTAATGGGCTTACTACATTTCAGAATATGGAATGGGTTATGAAGTGTCAATAAAAGGTGACATGTATAGATTTGGCATTCTTATTTTAGAGGTGTTAACAAAGAGAAGACCTACTGAGGATATGTTTAAGAATGGTTACAATCTTCATAAATATGTGGAAAGTGCTTCTCCGAACAATATTTTGCAAGTTGTGAGGCCAACTATTCTCCCTGTTGAATCAAAACACGTGGCACCATCAAGAGACTTTCAAGAGAACATGGCACCGATCCATCCTAATGTGGAGAGATATGCTAATTATGTTGCTTGTTTGGAATTGGACATGCTTGCTCAATGGAATCACCACATGAAAGAATGAGTGCAGCGGATGTTATGAGGGAGCTCATCTCTATCAAAAGGTTTTTTCCTTTAGGCCTTGTTTGGTTCAATGGAGAGGAGGGGAAGGGAGGTTAAATGAGGGGAGGTGGGAGGAGGGGGGAGGAGGTTATAAGCTTTGTGTGGTTGGATGGGAGGGGAGGGGAAGATAAGTTTCTTGTTTGGTTCAGGAGATGAAGGGAGGTAAGCTAATTAAATGTTGACAAATATGCCCTTAGTACTTTATTTATATATTAAAGATATTATTTCATAAGTTATAAATCACAAAAAACCTATTACCTCACTTATATATAATTATAAAAACTTATATATATATATATTTAAAATGATTATTTTATTAATTTTAATATTTTAATTCATCAAATTTAATATGTTTTTTAAATTTAAATTTAAATCTACATCCTAAATCAAATTATAATCCTAAGATAACGAAGATAATTTGGGTATAATTCATCCTCTATTATTGAGATATTTGTGATTATGTTAAAAACATACAAAAGTATCTAATTTATGTAAGATTATCTTAAGTATATACTTGTGATTATATTATAACAGATCAAACACATTCAATTATAAAATAAACCATCGAACTTATCTAAAATTGATGTATCAGACAAAAGAAACATGATAAAAAAATCTAACAATGAAAAAGAATGTTATATCAAACTTGAAAAAATCAATAAACAATAGTCAAATCAACGTCACTTAAAATAAAAAGTCACCAAATGGTTAACAAACTAAAACAATAAATAATAGGCAACATGAACACAGTCATTAACCTAAATATTTGCTAAGTCTCCCATAATATCTGTGAGCAAATCCTTCCGAGCAACAACAGGACATTCAACAAATGTCCTTAGTTGGTCAACATCACCCATGAGAACTCTATAGATCTTGGTAACATAGGTTGTTGGGAAGCCACAATCTTTAATCATGTTCCATATTTCTTCGCCGGACAATTGTGGAAGCTTTCTAGAGCTTTCTCTAATTGCTTGATTTCCTTCTCTAATAGCATGTGCAACTTCTGACATAACATCCTTGATCTCAACTGCTATGTCAAAGTCTCTTTCTCTAATTGAATTCATCTTCTGCTTCTTCTTAGATGCACCACTTGTAACTCCGGGCAAGTTATCTTCATTGGTAATACTATCAAGAGCTTCAAAATGATCTATATTAACATTATGTTGAGAAGCAACATTATTAGTTTTGCTAGCTGCATCAACAAAGTCCTCCTCATTGATGGAGTGACATCTCTTTCATATCTCACCAATAGTATGAGTTCCATCTCCTGATGCTCTATCAGCTCCATACAAGATGGCCATCTTATCATAGTTAGGGAAAGGAGTAATTTGCAGCTTTAGGCTTTGACTACAAAGGACAAATATTAGGATCAATATTGTTAATGAATAAGTTGTATGCAAATAATTTTTTTGAAAAATACTCGACAGTAAAAGTTAAGATACATTACCTCAATAAGTTGATCCCAAACTTGATCTTCAGCCTCCCACAACTGGGTTGATGGGTTCCAAGCGAACCCACTTAATCCATTTTTAAAAATATCATAGATATCAGAGAAGTGTTTTTTTAAAGTTTTCCACCTATTCTTAATCTTCTCTTTGTCCATTTCAACATCGAGCAAAGCACTCATCTCTTTCACAATATTATCATATGCAGTAGTGTTGAATGTGCCTTTTATTTTGTTTCCACAGTTATATTGATCTATGAAAGCATCAACAAGGTAGTTATCCATTGCTCTGGTCCAATTCAAACATTGCTTATTGCTGTTTGATTTCGGTGGCATACTAGTACAAAAGTAATAAAACAATATGACAAAAAAATTATTAGAATACATTAAAGCTCAACTTCAAATATCAAAACATGAAGGTCTAACTTCAAACTTATTGAAATAAGTGGCATATTTAAAAGCATAAATTCTCAAACTTAAATAAAAATAGTTGAAAATCTAAAACACAAGTCTCAAACTTCAAATAAACTTAAAACAAATAGCTCATCAAATAAAAAAAACGTCTAATTGATTAGGGTACATTGCCACCACGTCTTATTAGCAAATTTTGATAATCTATCCACATCTCATTTGCTATAGTATCTCTAATAAGCTGTCCTTGAGCAGCCTCCTCATTATCACCACGTCGATCATGATTATTATCATTAGACTTAGACTGAGCTGCAAGTTCACGATCAACTTCTTCTATAAGATCCTCATTAGGGTCTACACTCATTAAGTAGTTGTGAAGAATGCAGCATGCTCCAATGATAAGGGTTTGAGCTTTTACTCCATAAATAGGCTCAGCATTGGCTAAAATGTCAAATCTTTTTTTCAAGACACCAAAAGTTCTTTCAATTGCATTACGTAGTGATGAATGCCGCAAATTGAACAATTCTTTATAATTTTGGGGTGGGTTTCTTTCTGAGTACTCTTTTAGATGATAACGGACTCCTCTATAAGGTGTAATGAGTCCACTAGTTAGCATGAAGCCAGCATCCACAAGGTAGTACTTACCTTCAGGGATTTTAAGCTTATCTTCACGTGTCAAGGCATTTTTCATGATCCTAGAGTCAGATGCTGTACCTTCCCATCCAGCTAGCACATAAGTGAATTTTAAATCAAACGAACAAGCTGCTAACACATTTTGTGTTGGGAATTCTTTCCTGCCACGATATCGAGGAGCATCTTTAGCAGCCACTTTAACACGTAAATATGTGTTCCATCTATGGAACCCACACAATCCTTAAAAAAAGGGTAGAACCTATGATTTGCATGGATTTCAGCAGGGACTGTTGTCCCATCAGGTTGTACAATAAATCTATCTCCTACTTCAATGATGGCTCTTAACACATTATGGAGATGACGACTGACTGTCTCACCAGAACGTCGAAAGAAAAAATTTACTACACTGTTTTTTGCTTTATGGCCTAGTATGTAAAGGGTTTTTGCCACTTGTTCTTCCACAGTAGCCCATCTTGTGGTTTGTAAGCCTCCCTCTCTTTCTAGCAAGGTACATAATGTTATGAAAGCTTTAGGGGTCATACAGATGATATTGCGACTCCTTTCATTAGTACTTAATCGACTCATTAGTTCTTCACGCACCCGTTCCCTTTCTGAACTCATACTATAACTTATTTTTCTTTTATGGCACCTCCTTCGAATAATAAGGAAGACACACACACATGTGAGTAGTGTAGTAGCTTTTTGACGTAAATCTAACCATCGGCGCAAGACTAGATTGTTTATCGTCATTAGACTCAGACTGCATCAACATGCATCCAATTAGTATTACACCACTTGACACATATAAAAAATTTAAAATGATAATAATATATTAAAATGAATGCCAATCAAAGAAGTCACAGATACATGTTTTAAACTATGTAAAGTGAGGAACAAAACAAAAACCAATTCATGATGTGGTAACACTATAGTATGCTAACAGATATAAGATGAGAAATTGGAAAGAGATTTGAGCAAAAATTGGTGAAAATTTTCAGTTATTGGTTACCTAAAATTTGTTATATAAGATTTCTTCTGAAATTACTTTTTGTGACCAAGATATGAATTTTTGTCTCATTAAATTTCTCATTATGGGTTGCTCATAAAGCAAACGAAATCCCCTAACATCCTCAAAACATAGAAAAGTTGCTAGCTTTCATAGTTTCAGTGTAAAGAGATCCGACTCCTCACAAAAAAAAGGATGAACTTTGTAAATTATTTAAGTGTAACAAAGAAATCCATTAGGAGATGACATGGCAGTAAATATGAGCTCCCATGGTGGTTCATCATAAATTATTAGGTTCATCAAAAGGTGTGTCCTTGTAGTACTTTTTTTTTGTTCATAATAGAAACAACGCAGTAATATTTAAACTAGAATAGAAACAATGCATTAATATTAGATATAAAGTTTAGTCTCGTCAAGGCAACTTCTGAGCACGAAATAGAATAGAAGCAATGCAGTAAATTTTGATAAATAGGAAGCACCCCGAAACTCGTAGCTAAACCAAAAATTAAACTAAATTCAGAAACCATTGAACAATATATTTTCCCATACAATATTTTGCGGAACTATTACCCATGAAAACGAACAAGAGAACTTAAAAGAGGGTGAGAGAAGAACCTAATTATATAAATATAAACTTGCCTGAAAGAAGGTTTGGATTGCTAGAAGAGCTACTTGCGGCAGCAATGGATGGACGGGAGAAGGAGAGGCAAAGCAATTAGCGACACGAGGGAGGAAGACGGCTGATTTGAATGCAAAGAGCTTAATAATATTTAGCACGATATGATTTTGATTAGATAGATTTGATTAGATACTATTTAGATAGATTTTATGATTTATTTGGCTAATTTTAATAATAATCATATGGGGTTTATAATCATATGGATAAACTTGGGATAATGAAAAATTAATATGGATATTTTAGTCAAAATGAGATATAATATTTTTCACCCCTCCAAAAAACCCCAAATTTGGAGGGTTGCAGAAGGAGGGGAGGGGAGCACTAAAAGACAAAATTTCTCCCCTCCCCTCCCTCCCATTTTTCCCAACCAAGCACGCTCACCCCCACGGCACACCTCCCCTCCCTCATGTTTGTTTTGTTCAGTGATTTATTTTCACGGCATATATAATGCTGATATTGAAATTTAATTATAAGTTTAATGTAAGCCTTTTAATCCTGTGATGATTACATAAGTTAATTGTTCCATGTTTCTTTTTGGTTTTTTTAGTCAGTTACCAAGGGAATCTACAAGTCACTTTGGGTATGAGACTAATTCATTTCGATATTTTGAACGCATTAGGGTTTACGTCTCTCCAAATAAGTATGTTAGCTTTTTTTTTTTTTTTTTATAGTTTTGCAGTAATCCTAAATGTTTTCAACAAAGCTTTTTGTTTGCTTTGATTTACGGTAGCTTGAACCGCATCTGCTATATACGTGGTTACCTTAATATTTATCAAAACAAACCATTTTTTCAAAACCAATGAATGCTTGAAATTAAAATTTTCAGAAAAAGACCAAGGCCTTAGTTAAAATTAAGGGTCTGTTTGTTTTTGTTTTTTAAAACAGTTTTTTTTTTGTTTTTAATTAAGAGCAAAAAAATAATAATTAAACTTGTTTGTAAAACTATTTTGAATAAGTTATTTTTAAAAACAAAAAATAGAAAGTTATTTTTAAAATCTAAAAAATTAAAACAGTTTTGAGTTATTTTTTTGTTTTTGTTTTCTATTTCTTATTTTTGAGGTTGCCATATGTTCACTATCAACACTACACAACCGGCGCCGACCACCGCCACGTCACCACCATCACATCACTTCAAAGGCATATTTGTTTTAAAAAAACAACTATCCTAATAGATTTTTTTTTATTTTCAAAACTTGTTTTTAAAAATAATTTTATAAAGTTGTTTTAGAAACAAGAAAATAGAAAAAAAAAACTGCCCTAATATTGTTTTAGAGTTAACTTTTTATTTATATTTGATTTTTTTCAATATTGATTTTTGGTATTTTCGATACTGACATTTGATATTTATAGTACATATTATATGGAAGTTTATAATACTCATTTAAATTTTAATGCTGAAAATATAAAATATGGGTACTGTAAAATTTGTAAAAAAAAAAAACAAGTGCTGAATATGTTATGGAGAGTGCTTTTGTTTTGTTTCTTTTTTAATTAAAGAGGCAAGCACTAACTGCTTGAAATTATAAGCGGGATCGAATTAGCAACCTCCTATTTAGAGGAAAGTTACAAGTATGATTGAACCTTAACCTCACACTTATAGAGGAGTTTTCATACCACTAGGCAACAAGGCCTTTGGTTGTTATAGAAGAGTTCTAAAAACATCAAAGTTGAGTATTGCAAAAAATAACTAAAAAGAATTTAATTCCAATAAAAACCATGATCTTTTATCTGAATAGCAAAAATTCATAGTCCTTTATCATGATTAATATATGATATTTATAAGATTATATACATAATTAAAAAAATTAATACCACATCGAACCCTGTCTACAAGAATTAATAAACTGATAATGAAATCATTTTTCTTTTATAAATAGCCTCAGAGATAGATTGTTTGTGCGCACACATAATAATACTAATGGATATCAAGTAATCGATTACTACTTTTTTTTTTTGGGCCAGGGAAATATTTTCCATTACTAAAAAAAAGTCTTACAAGGAATAAGAAAACAACAACACAAACAAAATAAAGACTTACAAGCCCAAAAACAAAGAACACAACAACTAAATCCTAACCCTCATATTCAAACCAAAGGAAATGACAAAAGCCACTGCCACCTCCTCCAAAACTTGCCGCGCCGATGCACCAGAGCCTACGGGAAAGAAAAAACGCCAATAATGGCAACAAGGCTATACAGGGCGGTGTTCAAAGAACCATCCAAGAGGACCCAACCCTTTTGTCAGCAAGAAAACACTCAAAGAGGTTGTAAAGGAGTAAACATGGGAAGAACCCATGATGCAGAAAAACCCATGGACACCAGCAAAATAGACATGACAAGAGGAAGTAGAAAACAGAACAGCAATCACGCTTGATGGACCAAAAGCATATGATCTCCAACATTCTGAATGCGCCACCACCAAGCAAAGGAAACATAAACCAACACCACCAGACACCAACAAAAGCACCTCTCAGATCCGCTTATTTCCGCACTGATGAAGCACCGCTTCATCAGCAAAACCAAATGAAAAGCAAGGAAAAGCAGAAAAACAAAGCCGACGATGCAAAGAGGACTGAAGCACAGACATCCCCTCAACCGGCGAAGGGCGGAGAGGGAGATGCCGTGCACACACACTCGTACCAGACGAGACTCAACCTCCACTGCTTTGGAGAGAAACTCGAGAGAGGGAGAGACTGCTATATTAATATTTAAACTCTCTTAGTCATCGTTTCCTACTTTCAGTTATCAAATACTCGTATAATCATTAATTAGAATGGGGTTTTTATGCTCAACAAGAATATTTTCGCCTTACAGCCATTCTATATCATATATATATATATATATATATTTATAAAAGAGGATTACCTTTACAGTACACGAGTGCGAAATATGATTTTTATAGCTCTCTTTTACACCGGTCGCAGTAGAAACGGTGTAGAAAGCGTAATATCGCTGGCAATTTCGTAAATAGAAAGCGAGGCTGTTAACACAAAACTGATTGCCAAGCCATTAAGTCCAAACATTTGTTTCCATTCGAAGACCAAGTACATTGCCAATAAAAAATCAATAACAATTAATACAAAAAGATAACAAATAAAAGTAATCATTTAGTTCTTTAACTTCATGCAAGATTGATCATGTTAGTCCCGCTACTTTATAAAGTATCTTTTCAATCCTTTAACCTATTGTCATTAACAAAAAAAATGTTGATTTTAGGATTTTAAATGTTGAAATAAACAGTGTATCAAAAAAATGTTGAAATAAACAACTTCAAATGCTGACGTCATAAACATAGTTTAATTTTCAAAATAACAACTTTCATTAAGAAAATCATCATTTGAGACTAACGATGTTAGGACTAAAAAGACCAAAAAAAAAAAAATATATACCGGTTACACTACTTAGCATTTATAAATTATTATACACTAAAATATAAGAATTGTAAATATTTGTATGGACAATAAAGTTACATTAAAATAAATATATTTACGCTGGAAAAAATAATTAAATTAATTTCTTGCTGTCGAAGTAAGAAATAATGAATATTGATTGTAAAAAGACTATACTACCCTTAATCCATTTAAGACGATGGTAATAAGCGATTTACAATTAACGAAAAGTCACACAATTTGTGAGCTTGCTCAGAATTTTCTTACTCAAGTCTCGAGCTCTCATCTAGCTACTTGTCTCTTTATAATCAGATATATTTTTCCCTTTCGGTTTGAGTGAAAAGGCAAGTTCCAGAAAGATGAAAGAAGAAAAACGAGAAAGGGTCTGCCACCAAATAATAATAAGAATAAAGGCCGTTCACCACAATTATAGTCTCCCTTATAACATTGTCCCTTCAAATTGAGTTACTGGTTATTAATCACTTTATCAATAGAGTTTTGGATTAGAAATGTAAACTTAGCCAATTGACTTTGTGGTCTGATAATATTATAGATTAGGCTGATTTTAGATTACCCCTTGTACTAAAAATGAATATTAAAACAAATTCATATCATTGAATTGTTTTCCTTCATACAAAATGGAACATTTTTTACGTTTTGTATGTAATTTTATTTTATTATCATGTTTTAATAATATTTTATTATTTTTAATAGGCATAGAATCTAAAAAACATTATTTTCTTGTCATATTTTTAAAAATTAAATTTATTATTTTAAATTCAAATATTGAGATTGTTAATCTATAGAAATTCATATGTTTTATCACATTTTTCTTATACATTTATTGGTTTTAAACTCAATTTGTGCCTAAAACTGATACATACAAAGAAAAATGCGTTGTGATAAAACTACTCTTGCAATTATAAAATTTTGAGTTAAATGCATAGAAGTTTTGATCTAATTAAAGAAGCTAGAAAGCTCATAAACTCCTTCTTCTTGTAGGAGGACAAGGATAAGATGTAGAAACGTATAAAAATCATTGGTAGCAATGAAAAGAAGGACAAAATACAAAATCAAGATCAAAGAGGCAACCTTTATGTCTTCATTGCAGTGAAGCCAAGGCAAAAAGACCCAAAAATCAACCTTTTCTATCTATCTGCATTCGCTTTTGCTTTGCCACATAAAACCAAAAGCGAATGCACAAAATTGATACTATGTGTTTTGAGAAAATGATGCATTTGAGGGGTATTAAACTAAATCTTTGCATGGAAATGAGACATTCTTCCCTCTAGAGAGGCGGGCACTAAAGGAAGCTCCTTGGAAGAGAGCTCTTGATGAAGATTGGGAGCTTAGAGGAAGATTTTTTAAGAGATTTGGAACCTCCTTTGGGTTCTTAATTTTTCATACTCTTTTTCTGTTGGACATTGTTATGAAAATGATTTTTATGTTTAGCTTTAGTTCATTCGTATTATGAGTAGCTAAAACTTTTAATTATGATTACTTTTACCCATTATATGGATTGGAACTCCTAATTGTTCTTGCTTTCCTTTGTTAGTGAGAATACATGCTGATTTTTTTCTCTATGCTTAATGCTATTTGATGCTTTATCACCATATGATTAAATTAGCTCAATTGGATGATGCTTGAGAAAGCTATTTTAATTTGATTGTAGAACTTAAGAAAAATCATGCAAGGCTTGACGTTTAAGGATTAAATGGATGATTTGCTGTTAGAATAGAGATATATCTAACCATTGATTGAACCATATTTTTACATGATTTTTCATGATTAATTTTGAATTTTAAATGTATTTTCTGGGTATTATTGCATGATTAAGCATTAATTTTAGTTAGGAACAAATGCATTGAATTAATTGTAATTAGGGGCAAAATGGTCATAATTTGTTAATTATTTTGTACAATTGTTTCTTGGGTTTTTAATGCTATTCTATGCTTAATTTTGCATTGTTGGTGTTGTGGAAGGAAATTGGAGATTTTAGATGGTCAAAATTAATATTTTGAGGTTTAGAAAAAAAAATTACAGAAAAGGGCCTCATGATTTGTGAAAATTATAATTTTATGGAAAGGGGTCAAGTAAAATTACAAGAAATGACCCACAATTATTGCAAATCATAGTAAATCCTCATATACGTTTTGACATCTGCATCTAAGTCCCTCCAAAAACTTTTAATGTTCTCACTGTAGTCCGACCAAAGTTAATCTGATTCCAGCGGAAAGACACAGACCCGACAGTGTGTGGATATGGGATTCGGACATGGCAGACCCGACATTGATACGGCAAGCTGAGAGTGATATACAGGGGCGCCGCACAAGCTAAGGGCAAGCATCTGATGACCAAAATCACTTTTCTTTTCTTCATCCTTGGTCGCCCGCGATCCCATCACCTCCATCATCGTCGGCGACCCTTCATCACCTCTACCGTCCACCATTGTTACACAGCCGAGGACCAGAGGATCTGAACCTGATCTAGATGTGCCACGAAGAGAGTGCTGATCTTGAGTTGCAGAAACAGGAACGAGAAGGAAGGGAAGAGACCAAGCAACACACCACCGTCACTTCCGTCACAGCCCATCGAAGGAGAGAGACCAAGCATGACGTTGCAGAATCTCAGACCTCAACCAGCATCGTTCTGCTCTGTTTTTCACTACCGGTAGCTCCGGTTTTACCACCACCTCCATTAAGCTTAACCATACCACCGCCGGAAACAGTCAGTCCTTCCTCTCTCACCTTCAACCACAGCCACAACTTCGGTTCTTCACAGCTCTGACATTCCTCTGTGGCTCTGCCATTTCCTTCAGTCATTCCCAACAAAACCGATAGCACCATTTTCTAATATCTGTGATTTGGTCTCTGTAATTCTCTATTTGCTATTCTCTGGTAGTGTTTTGAAGATGCTATTGGAGTCATTAACATCATGAGAGGCTGATTTTTATTGATTCTTGGTGGTGAAGATTTGTGCTTGAGCTTATTGGACTACAAAGGGGAGTTTTGCTATCATTCCATTAATCTAGAATTATATATTTGGATTGTCTAGTTTTAAGAATTTTTATATATGTGATTCTGGAACTGAGATTGATGTTAATTGTCTCTGTTGGTTTGATATTTGTAATTGAGATTGGATTTTTTGTAGTGTGAAAATTATATATGTTTGAATTTTTTTGTGGTTGCAATGAGATTATGTTAATTTGCGTGTTATTGTCTAGTTAATGTGATTGATTTGTGCTCTTGAGGGGCTGTTTAGCACTTAATTTCAAGAAGGCTCATGTTGCATTATTCCAATTTTAATTGCACATTAAATGGTTTTAGGTAGTAGTTAGCTATGTTTGTAGGAGCTACTATTGATTGAGAATATTGGACTTAAGTGTTATCTTGAGGTTTTTCTTAAAACTTGATGAACTTTTAACTCCCATAATCTCTTTGAGCAAGGATAGACATTTTCTTCATCACCAAGAGCATCCATTATACGTATCTTCACTTTTAATTTTACATTTCTCATTTCTCATTATTTTCAAAAATACCAAAAAAAATTAGAAATAGCTTTATTTTCATGAATTTTGATTTAAAGAAAACCAATTTCAAAATCCTTTTTCTAACCATGTTTATAGCACTTAGTTTTACTTAGTGAAGTCAAAATAAATGAATCCTTGATAAAAGAACGATCCCGAGTTGTTTGCATTATATTGCATTTAATTCGTGGTAAATTGTGATTTAACTCTGAGGCGGCTAAGTTGTGTCAAATCAACCACCTAGTATACTCTAATAAAGGATTCATTTGAAAGATGGTTTTAATTAATTATAAACTAGAGATTGAATATTTTTAATGGAGATTAAGTCAATCTTGACTTGAGAGACCTCAGTTGATGATTTAAGAACTTTTAACTAGCATATAAAATCATTTAATTAACATAAGTGGATGATATTGCATAGTTCCATGAAATACAATGGAAAATAAGTAATTCTAGGCATCTAACATGACGTTACTATACATGGAGATGAATTATTTCACTGACATCATCCCAATTACTTTGGGGAAGTTTCATAACATGCAATACTTGTCTTGGTGGGGAAATAAACTTTTTGGAGAAATAGGACATTTCACAGGCAATCTCACTCAGTTATTTCACCTAGATTTGTCAACAACATGTTAGAAGGAAAAGTTCCAGCTGTCATAAAATATCTTGATCTGTCATAAAACAATTTTAGCGGAGCCATACCATCCAGCTGATCACTCTTTCGTCTCTATCTATTTCATTGAACTTGTCACACAACTCTTTTGGTGGTGATATCCCTGATGAGTTTGGAAACTCAAAAAATATTGCAAAATTGGATGTCTCTCATAATCAATTCTCTAGAAAAATTCCTTAAACCATTGGAGATTGCCAAAGCTTAAATTTCCTCTTTTTGCAAAGGAATTTCTTTCAAGAAAACATCCCTATATCTTTGGCTTCATTGAAGGGTCTAAGACATTTAGACTTGTCATAAAATAACTTGTCTAAAACAATTCCAAAAGGTCTGCAAGATGTTGGTTCTTTGGAGCACCTAAATGTTTCCTTCAACATGTTTGAAGGGGAGGTACCAAGCAAAGGTGTCTTTTGCAATGGAAGTGCAATATCACTTATGGGGAATAACAAGCTTTTTGGAGGCATATCAAAGTTGGATTTGCCACCATGCCCTACCAAATCCAGCGGACAAGGAAAACATCAAACTTCAAGCTGATTGTATCAATATGTTGTGTGATTGCTTTTCTACTTCTGGCTGTTGTTGTTATTTATTGTGGCAGGAAAATAAGCAAGAAATCTTCTTCAAGTTCACCAACAATTGACATGATTTTTAAAGTATCATATCACAGCTTGCACAATGCCACATATGGTTCTTAGTCAATAAGTTGATCGGATTAGGGAGTTTTGGCTCTATATATAAGGGAAGTTTTTAATCTCAAGAAGTTGTTGCAATAAAGGTCATCAACCTTCAAAGAAGGGGAGCTCACAAGAGTTTTGTTACTGAATGTAATGCACTGAGAATTGCAAAGCATCATAATCTAGTAAAAATTATAACATGTTGTTCTACCATAGATTACAAGGGCAATGAGTTTAAGGCTCTAGTTTATGAGTATATGGTGAATGGAAACTTGGAAAATTGGTTGCATCCTACAATAGAAAATCCAAATCATCCAAGAATTTTGCTCCTTGATCAAATAATAAATATTCTTATGGATAATGTGTATACATTAAACTATCTTGACTAAAAATATGGGCAACCTCTAATTCATTGTGATTTGAAGCCAAGCAATGTCCTTCTTGATGACAACATGGTTGCTCATTTGAGTGATTTTGGATTGGCAAGACTACTTTCTATTGTTTCCATTGTCTCTAACGAACAAAGCAGCACACTTGGTATAAAGGGTACTATTGGCTATATTCCTCCATATATCACTTGATTTTTTTTTTATTACAAGTTCTTCAAATTCATTATGCTTTCAGACTTTTTATTTTCAGTTGTTTCATTCATCATTTATATAATGAAATGAATTAACATGCTTACAATATTTCAGAATATGGAATGGATTCTGAGGTATCGATGCAAGGTGACATGTATAGCTTTGGCATTCTTATCTTATAGAAGTTAATTAAAAAAAGACCCGATGAAGATATATTTAGCGATGGCCACAATCTGCAAACATATGTGAAAGTTGCATTTCTAGACAAGCTTTTGGAAGTTGTGAGCCCAACCATTCTTCCACGAGAATTAGAACATATAGTGGGAGTATCAAGAGACTTACCGGCGAACATGATGCAGATCCATCCTAATGTTAAGAAATGCTTGCTTTCTTTATTTAAGATCGGACTTACATGTTCAACAGAATCACCTCAAGAAAGAATGAGTGTAATTGATGTCCTCAGGGAGCTAAATTCTGTCAAAAGTATTTTACCTTTATGGCGAGTACAACAGCGCCTAAATTTAATGTTTTTTATATTCGAGTTGATTTTTTTTGCCAGAGGTTCAAGTTGATTTGCGCATATATATTTCATCAACTTGATGTTTAGTATAATAAACCGTGTTTTCACATTTTTTTCTATCCAATGCTTAACTCATAACCGAATTTTTTTTTTTGAAAAAAAAAATAACAGAATCATTTCTACTGACCTCAAATTTTAATGTTCTTTTTCTCCTATCAAAAGATATTATTATTATGAAAAAAAATTGGGGCTTGA
Source organism: Inga leiocalycina (assembly GCA_963242795.1). NCBI lineage: Eukaryota > Viridiplantae > Streptophyta > Magnoliopsida > Fabales > Fabaceae > Inga > Inga leiocalycina. The sequence goes on from OY725325.1 coordinate 64,413,305, forward strand.
TTGTAATTATACTTATTGTATTTTATCATATATATATATATATATATATATATATATATATTTAATGATGGCTGCATCTCATTTTTAGATTTATTTGTTGCAGGTAACTAGGTAGGGGAATCGTGTTTGATCAATTTCCTTGAAATAATCGAACTGAGATTGGGATGAGCCAAACGTTGTTAGCTTAGGCATATTTATTTTGCGGCCATATGTGATATGTGTGCATGTGTTGTTTTTACTTGTATTCTCCATATTGATGTTCATGGTTTTTATCGTTGAGAGACTTAATTGAGATCATAGCTTCCTTCTTGTTGTTAATCATATGTTCAAACATGATTAAAATTAAGTTGACATTTATTGTGTAAAGGTTTTAAGATTAAAATAAGAAAACATCCAGCTCCATGAAGTAATTTTTTAATCACACTTAATATCACAACTAATTTGTAGTTCATCTAGCACATAAATGTATTTTTCAGTAGTACCCAGTATCATAAAGTATTTTTGGTGCAATTTTGTTCTTAAAGTATTTTTTTTTAAAGCTACAATGAACACCATAAACTTAGGATATTGAATTCTACTGAAAAATGCTTTAGGGTATGCTGGATGAATCACAAATTAGTACTTATGGTGCTGAGTGCTACTTAAAAAATATTTTAGGGTGCTGATACATCAAAGATACATTAGTGTCTCAGCTAATTTCATGTTGAGTATGTTTAGAATCTTTTTTCAAATTACTCAAATTTTATATTTGCTGACATGTTATAAAATTGATATACTTTTGGCTAAGTTTATTATAATGTCAATATTGTTTACCAACCTTCCTAAGCCAGTTAAGGCTCTAGTTGATGAGTAAATGGAAAATGAGAGCTTAGAAAAACATATGCGCCTTTAAAAAAAATATAAATTAAAAGAAATTGTTTACGTATTTTAAATTTTTAAGGATCAAATTAAAATAAAATAAGATTAAAAAGAATTGAAAAAAATATAATATCTTAGACTTGGTCTTATCCAAAAGGGCAAGACGTTTTCTTATATTAATCCTGTCTTTATTATTATATGCGCATTTAATTTTAAAAAATTCTTATATTTAGGTCCAAAATCAACTCCTCAAATATGTTTTATGTTAAGGATATATGAGGGAGTACTTTTCAGAGTTTATATTAAATGAACCACATTTCGACTCTATGATTATGGTACGGAAAAAAAACAGACACAGAATACATAAATAACAAACTAGAATGTTTAGCCAAACATCGTACCCCGAGTTTGAACTATAACGAAGAAATATTACTGATGAAAAGGAAAGCAGAACCGACAAGTACAAGGCCGGCTTGGATTGGAGTCAGCAGTAAAGACTAAAAAATCATTCAATGAAGAGATCCATTGTATACATTGCGGCTATTAATATTTAAGTTTGTTGACATTATAATACTATTGACAAACTTTTGGCTGAGTCTATTATAATGTCAAGATAATATTGTTTACCAACCTTCCTAAGCAAGTTAAGGCTCTAGTTGATGAAGAAATGGAGAATGAGAGCTTAGAAAAATAGTCATATACGTTAATTAAGAAAATTACAAATTAAAAGATATTGTATTTATATATTTTAAATTTGGGTTAAGGTGTAACAACACCCTTAATTATTTTTTCAGGTGCATCCAGTGCCCAAAAGTATTTTGTAGTGCACCCAACACTCTGAAATATTTTTCAGGGGAGTCCACCACCTTAATATATTTTTTTGTGCAATTTTGCACTTAACAATTCATATAATTTAGGGTATTAGATACACCAAAAGAATAATTTAGGGTGTTGGATATATAAAAAATAGTTTATGGTCTTGGACGCAACTAAAAACATACTTCAGAATGCTAGATACACTAGAAAAATATTTCAGGGTGGTGGATGCACCACAAAATACTTTAAGACATTGGATGTCACTAGAAAAATACTTTACGGTGCTAGATACATCTTAACTTTTAAATTTTTAAGGATCAATTTCAAATAAAATAAGTTGAACAAAAATAATTCAATAAATGTATTAGTATTTTAGATTGATCTTGGCCAATGGACCGTGGCAGCCTACAAACTAAATGACATTCTTCATTATTTATAATTATATCATATATTATTATTTTATCGGAAGTGCCTAATGCACTTGTACAAATATTGATACATGATACTCCGGTTCTTAATATACTCGTTGATCAAATAATAAATATTATTACTGATGTTGCATCTGTATTACATTATCTTCACCATGAATGTGAGCAACAACTTGTTCATTGTGATTTGAAGCCAAACAATGTCCTTCTTGATGGAAACATGACTGCTCATTTGAGTAATTTTGGATTGGCAAGACTTCTCTCAACTAGTTGAAGTGGTTTCTAATGAGCAAAGCAGCACAATTGGAATAAAGGGCACTGTTGGCTATGTTCCTCAAAGCATTATTAAACATAATTTTTTCCTACAAAGTCATACTATGCATTGCTTTTGAACTCTTACAATTTTTTATTTTTATGATTTTTAATTATATAAGAGAACTGACATGCTTACATTATTTCACAATATGGAATAGGTTTTGAGGTGTTGTTCGCAATTGCAAGAGCACGAGTCACATGAAGTAATAAAGTGATAAGTAAATATAATTCCTATGGAGATTTGATCAATAGATTGGTCAAACAATAGGCTTAGTGAACTCAATAAAATCAAAGTTGAGCTAAAACAAGTTTTTGATGTGGAAAGAGAATTTGAAAACTACTTTTATGACTAAAAAGTGATAAAAGCAAATGATTCTTTAACTTCAAAGATTAAATGGAACCTAGGATTATTTCTCCCATTTGCATTTCATAAAACTATATTAATTTCCTCTCCAATACACTACAAAAATAAACTGTCATTTTGTAGTGATTAAAATGGCATATACAAACGACAGTAGTAGTGGTTGCAAAAACCACTACAAAACACATTGTTGCTAAGGATTTTGTGGTGGTTCATTATCACATAACATAACCACTACTGAATTTGTAGTAGTTCCTTCTCACTGCTACAAGAGGCATATGTAGACACATTATTTGAGAAGGTTGTAGGGGTTCTAAAACCGCTACGAACATTGGCCCAAATATTTGCCAGAATTTCGCGTGGCTGGAAATGAAAGTTGAAAATTTGGCTCCAATATTGTAGCTGTTTGAAAACCGCTACTAAGTATATGTTGGAATTTTAAAAAATTGGCGCCAAAATATTTGTAGCGGTTTTATATATAGGATGAGATTTCAAAAGTAGCACCAAAAATGTAATCCGATTTGATTTTAAATTTGTAGCGGTTTTAAAACCTCTATAAAATGTTGGGCAAATTAAAAAAAAATGACAATAATTTGAGTCCATTGTTATAATATTGTGTTGAATAGTTTATTATTTAAGTAACTTAAATTATAGTATTTAATATTTGAGAAGAATGATTAAATTAAGTTAGATAAGTATAAATTTTATATAGGTTTAATATTGAGAATGAGTAGGTAATAAGGACTTTTTATGTTGTCCAATAGATGTTGATGATTATGGAAGGAATGTTGCAAATGTTGAGGAAAAGTCCTTAAATTTTTGGAGAAGAAGAAAAAATAATTAGTATTAGTATCATAAGAAGGAAAAAAAATGTTGAAATCAAAGATTTAAAATTTTTTTTACCAAATTTGATCACCTTGCTTAGCTCTTCAGCTCTTCAAAAAAAAAAATTCACAGATGATAGAAAACGAGAGAGAAGGGTAGGAAGAAATGGAGGAAGGTTTGAAATGAAGTGTGGTGATGGTATTTATAAGGATATGTATAACGCTTGTAGTAGTTAATGTGACTGTTTTTGTAGCGGTTGACATTTGTAGTAGTTTAAGTGACAGTCTTTGTAGCGGTTCGACATTTGTAGCAGTTTTTTTTTATTTTGTAGCGGTTTTAAAACGGCTACAAAAATTGGTCTGAATTTTTTTAAAAAAATTATAAATTAGGGTTTACAAGAATAAAAGCATAATTTGTTTTATCATTCTTTGTCACCATCCCTACAAAAAATGTGTGGAGAAAATGTTAGTGTGATATTATTTTGCACAAAAAATCAATTTAAATGATGTGATAATGAAGCGTAACTTATAAAAATGCACCGAACTATAGGTAAATTGTAATCACCTTCAGGGAAGAAGCTTTCAAAATTAGCGAGTTGGAATGGCTCACTCTTGTAGGCGATATTATCACTATCACCCATGTCATAAAGGTCTTGATGCTTTAAGTGAACCACCATATTCCAATCTCTGTGCCTCTCATCCTTGACTTAATAAACCTGGTGTGCCTCTGAGGCAAAAATATATGGCTCATCATCTTCAAATTGACCAATTTAAATTGGCTAGGAGAAATTTACTATGTGATGCCTAAATAATCAATTGTGAATCCCCGAGAAGTTATCATATTGGCCCACAAACACATGAACAGCGTTATGGTGAAACGACCTTGGTAATTTAGTTTGACAACATCAAAAAGCTTTCCATAATAAGGGACGCCTCCAAACTGCATGTTGCTGTCACTGCTGATCGCATAACTCCTTGTCCCAAAGATGATATAAATACCTAAGTTTCGAGTTTGCAATCCTTGATCTCGTGAAACCGTGCAAAACTTGAAACCTTTGACATTCTATGTTGTAAACCTTTTTGCATGTTCAAGAGGGCAGATTGTGAGAGCTTTGAAATCTAGTGAGCGTGGTTATGACCATTTAGTATTTTGCACACAATCCAACTCGGAAATTTTCGGTGGACCTTTTTTTCAACTTTAGAGGATGTTTATGTACGGATCCTGAGTTGACGCTTTACATGACTTCTGAATTTTCTATAATTAATCATGAGAAGGTGATCATGAAATGTAAGTAAAAAATATAAGGAAATATATAGAATACATATGAGTGTACAATTCTTACTGAAGGAAGGGTTCAACTTAAGTGTAATTAATCAAGACATGTCTATGTACTTGCAACTTTTCAGTTGCTGTTAGTTTGAAGTTCTCACTTCCTCCAACTGGATTACCAACACGAGGGATTAACAACTCTCTTGATGATGGCTTAGGTTCAGGATAATCGTTTAGACGAGGCGGTCGGTTGAAAGACATCACAATATCATTAAAGTATCTTGAGCAAATATACAGGACCTTGTCCCTTATATAACCTTCAGCTATAGAACCTTCTGGCCATGCCTTATTCCTTACATAAGATTTCAATTTTTCAAGAAAACTATAAAGTAAAGAAGGAAATATTTTACTAAATGCTGAAATGTGCAACTAGCAAATTTAGAAATTAAAGCTGATGCACATATGTAAAATGAGTATCTCTCAATAGGATACATTCATCGATATTGAACTGGGCCAGCAAGCTTTGTTAATGAATATGGTGGACTTTCAGTTAAACTATCATAGTGAAAAAGGACAAAGGAAAGTTCATCTCCAAATGACGAAGTGTAAGAATGATTTTTTGGTGTAGCTGATTGAGCTCCTCAACAATCAAAACCTTGGAATACAACTTCCAAAAGAAAGAACATGGCTCCACTAAAATGATGGACTCATCGGGAGGCAGTGCCTTTTTATAGCCAACGGAAGTAACTATTGCATATGAACATGTAAGTCATGACTCTTTAGCCCAATAACCTTTCGAGCCTGCATGTCAATACATTGTGAAATGTTTCTGAGCCTGCATGTCAATACATTATGAAATGTTCTTGAATACCCATCAGAAGCTTTTATTTTCTTCAATGTCATGAGGAAGACTTCCTTGTTTAGTTTTGTGAGGGGGTTGAAATTTGTCATGCTCATCTAGCCCCGCGTCTTTACGATCTCCCATAGCCCATAAATATTTCCTCACTTGAAGGTAATCTTTTATCGGGTTTGTTAAACAGCGTGTATAACACATTGTCACATACATTTTTTTTAATGTGTATGACATCAAGACTGTGTCAAAGTACATTAGATTTCCAATATGGAAAGGTGAAGAAAATGCTTATCTTTTGCCATTGCTAAGGCATAGAAATAGAAGTCCTGTTAGTCTTTTGCCCTACTTTTGCTGCATCGTTGCTTTTTTCAAACTTGAATTCAACATCCTAAAGTTGCTATAAGATATCTGCACCGGATAAAGTCTGAGGATGTCCACTTTTTTTTGGTTTCCCATTGAAATGATTCCGTTGCAATCTAAATGTGTGCTTACCATCAAGAAACATCTGATGACCCATGAAGCACCACTTTTGATTGTGGGGAAGACGCACTGAGTCAGAGTCAAAATTGCAAGCTAGACACGTCGTCCCAATATGCACATTTCACCCAGATATTGTTCCAAGCCCAGGAAAGTCACTTATTGTCAACATCAAGGCTACACGCAAATTGAACGGTGTCTTCTCATATGCGTCATATGTCTCGATGTCAAAATTCCACAAGTCCAGCAATTTTGCAATAAGCGGTTAGAGTTACACATCGATGCCATTACCTGGTGTCTTTTTGCCAAGAATGATCATAGACAAAATGAAGGATCTTTGTTTCATACACATCCAAGGGCAAGTTGTAGGGAACTAAGACTATCGACCAAATACTGTAACTTGTGTTAAGATTTCCAAATGGATTAAAACCGTCATACGCCAAAGCAAGCTAAACATTTCTAGGGTCAGCTGTGAAAGATGGAAAGTCTGAGTCAAACGCTTTCCAGGCTTCTGCTTCTCGTGGATGTCTTAATTTACCATCTTCATTCTTATCAACTTTATGCCACCACATGTGCTTAGTTGTTTTGGACGACATAAATAATCTTTGTGACCGCGGCTTCAAAGGAAAGTACACTGGTGGAAAATCACTTTTTAGATTGGGTAAAAATGACTTTTTAGACCAGTTTTGGATGAGATCCTAATACAGTCGATCTAAAAAGTCTGTTGCTTTTTAGACCGGTTAAGCAATCGGTCTTAAAAATAACTTTTTAGACCGGTTGTTTAGACAACAGGTCTAAAAAGGATGTCTTTTTTGACCGGTTGTCTAAACAACCGGTCTAAAAAGTTATTTTTAAGACCGGTTGCTTAATTGGTCTAAAAGGCTCTCTCTCTCTCTCTCTCTCTCTCTATTTGTACATTATCGTGATCATACTAAGGCATATAATTAATCCAATATGGGTTGCCATGATTACACATCCTAAAAGCATACTTCCAAGACCATATTGAGGCATATAATTATTTATCACTCATACTTACATATCCAAATATGCATGCCAAGTCCCTATATTTAATTTATACAACTTGTAAAACCCCGAATTTTGGGATTGGAGGCTAGAGGATAAGCCTGAAATAAGTGAACTGCTAAGCTCTGGTTTAGCAGGTGTCCTAAATCTATACTCTAATGTTTCTTATATCTTTGGGACATTAAAGAAAATAAAATGGTGAATTTTGAAGAAAGTGATTATGCTTCCAGTGAAATTTCCTATGAGGTAGTGAGATTGTCTTGGGATTTTTAGATGACCAAATCATGTCCAAAAATTATAAAATTTTACCAGGTGAAAGTAGACATCCAGGGCTTTAATTTGATAGGTATTATAAGCCATTTTGACTAGTGGATTGAGAGTTATGAATTTTTGAAGTTAGCACAGAAAATCTGGAAAGTCTCTGGAGCAGCGGTCAAAGAAATGAAATCTGGGAATGATATGCTTCTAACTGGATAAATTCCATATTTTTCGTTGAAACTAGACTCAATAAGGGTTCCATAGCCTTTGGAATCACTCCAAAACGATGTCTACAAATTTAGTTATGATTTTTCAAAGTTAGGGCAGAAAATCTGCCAAAATTGGCATTATTCCGAAAATTGAAAATAAAATGTGTTAGCAATTGTGAAAATTGTGGAATTAAAGATGACAAGTGTCATTATCATATGAAGAGGGGAGTAGGTTATGATTTATGAAGATGATCACATGTCCAATTGCATTAAAATAATGCTACATGAATATAGCAATCATGATTGATCGACGATGGGAAAGATTTATCTTGAGTGTAATGGTACACTACTTAAATGCAAGGTTGAGTGTACACTACATGAAGGCATGGTTGAGTGCATGATGGGATTATGAAGGACAGTTGGACATTTTTGGCCCAAGTAAAGAGGGAAGGAAACTTGGTTGGAATGTAATGGAAGAATTATGTCATGCTTAGAAAGAGATAGAGCCAAAGTACAAGTGATGTCACAAATCCAATATGCACATTTATTAATTAAGAGGAAAAAGTGGGATATTTTTATGGAGCCATGCTTCATGATTTCCCTTCTACTTTCACATCATTCTCCACCAAATAAAGAGAGAGAAATGGGATATTTAATTAAGAGTCTTCATCATCTCTTTCCCCATTTCATTTTCACGCATGACTAAAAAGAAATAGAGAGAGAGAGAGAGAGAGAGCGCTTCAAGAACCTAGAGAGCAAGAGAGAAGCAAAAGGGATCAAAAGCAAAATTAAGGTAAGTTGGGTAAGAAATTCAAGAGTTTATGCTTCCAATTTCATGGCAAACCCTCCCTAACCTCTATGCCTTCTTGAAATACATGTTTAGCAAGCTCAAATTCAAGAGGAAGAGAGAGGAAGTGGGATGGTTCTAGAGAGAGAAAGTTAAGAGAAATCAAGGTAAGCTTGAGAATTTGTCATCTCTTGATGAATATAACTTATTGTTGGTGTTTGGTTAGATTGTTTGGCTTCTTTTCATGATTTTGTAATTTTGGGAATGACAAACCCTAAGGGGAGGTGCTTTCCAAATTTAGTCTAATCATGTTTAGAATGTGAGTAAGTAGTTAAACAAGTGATTAAAGGTGATAAGAAGGTGTTTTATGGATTGAAATCATAAAACTTCATTTTCTCCAATTTTTATAGAATTTAGTCTAGATCTTTTTTGTGCTGTGTTTGGACTGGATTTTGGTATTTTTGATGATTCCATTGTGTTTAGAATGGAAAATTGTGTAAGTTTTATCTTGGGTACGAAGTGAGAAAAGCTCTATAAAGTAAAATGATAAAAATAGCCTTAAAACCCTCACATAGGGGCTGCCAGGGGTAAATTCGTAATTGGGGCTGGAATTTGAGAAAACCGAGGTAAAAAATGGATTCCTTGGGTGAAAATACATCAAGATAGCCCTAGTCAAAATTTCAGGAAAAGTATGGTCGGACCGGGTATGGCAGGCCCAGGTCGGGTTCCCAGGGGCATTTTGGTCATTTTTTAATATAGACTTATTTAACCCCCAGAAAAGTTATGGAAGTGTCTAAATTGTACATTTTACATTTTAGGATCGAGTAGAGAGCCCGAGGGATTGGCACCCAAATCGAGGCACGCTATTCAAGGATCAGGGAAGGGCGGTTAAAGTAGGGAACTTACCTCTCCTGCTTGTATTTGATATTTGTGCTGATGTATTGATGCATGTTGTTGCTTTTCTTGATTATGTGAAACGTATATAAATAATTGAAGCTCTGTTTCTGTTTATGCTATGGCCATACGTATGTTGTTTGAAACATTGAACATGCAGATATGTCATTGTGTGAACATGAGTTATGTAATGTAAGCATGTCATGCATTAAGCACTTATCTCGCATGCATATTGGCATTATTTTCCTACTATGATTCTCTTGAATCTTACCCTCCCCTACCAACAATATAGACAGGTGAAGACAAAAACAATGCTAGGAGCAGGGAAGAGAATCGTATGGGGGGAATGCAGTGATGGAACAAAGATTGGAAGATATCTTTGTTTTTCCTGGGACGGGTTTAGACACCCATGTAGCGCTGTGAGGCTATATTAATTATAATTATCAAGTACGAACCCCTATGGGGAATTTCCGTAATCGTGAACATAATATCAGTATATTTATGTTATTCATGTGTTGCTCACCGAACTGCGTATTGTTTTCCACAAATACTCTAAAATAGATGAAAATAAGATAAAGGTGCGACACAACTCATGGAATTTGTTATGCAATTAACAACTTATAACAAAATAAATGTTTTCATACGGAGTTCATTTCTCCTTCCACTTTCCATTGCCTCTTTCTTTAGCTTTCTCATTGGTATTCACAAACCGCCCATGAGCTTGCTGAGTTAAAAAGGAAAATTAACGAAGTATGGGAACATGAGGAGATTTTTTGGGCTCAAAAGTCTAGAATACAATGGTTAAAATGTGGTGATCGAAACACTAAATTTTACCATATGACCATTGTTAATCGAAGAAGCAAACATAAGGTGGATCAGCTGAGAAATGAGTCTAATGAATGGATGGATAATAAAGAAGAGATTGGCCAATTGTTTCAGAAATTTTATGAGAAGCTCTTTTCAATGGTAAGATGCAGAAACTTTAAGGAAGTGCTGGAGTTTGTGGAAGAAAATGTGTTTGCTGAAGACAACAACATGCTTATAAGTGTGATAATTGAAGCTGAAGTGAAGAAAGCTGTTTTTGAATTAGGAAGCACTAAAGCACGAGGGCCAAATGGTTTCACGTGTTTATTCTATTAAAAGTCATGGGATATAATTGGCAACCAGGCATGCAATCTTGTCAAGAATTTTTTTGTGTCTGGTTTTCATTTGGATAAGATTGATTGCATTGACCTGGTACTTATTCCAAAAGTAGAGAGTCCTGAGGGTTTGAATGATTTCATACCTATTAGCTTATGTAATTTTTCTTATAAGATTTTCTCTAAAGTAATTGCTAATAGGCTCAAACCACTCTTAAAGAAGGTAGTATTGGACAGTCAAAGAGCCTTTGTCCTAGGTAGATTAATTCAGGACAATATCATTATTGTGCATGAAGCATTTCACCACTTGAAAAGAAGAAAACGTGGTCTTGAATTAGCTATCAAATTGGATATTAACAAGGCTTATGATCGGGTAGAATGTGACTTCCTTATTGCAATCCTTCTGAATATGGGTTTTTGTAAAGAATGGGTTGAGAGAATTTTATGCTGCATTTCTTCTATTGATTTCTCTCTCATGTTATCTGGGAAGAGATTACACAAAGTTGTTCTCATAGAGGATTACGACAGGGGGACCTACTTTCTCCCTATCTATTCATTTTGGTTAATAATGTACTCTCTTTGATGATTAAAAAGTAGGAGGACGAGAAAAGGATTGAAGGCATCAAACTTGCTAGTAGCTGCCCTTTTCTATCTCAATGCTTCTTTGCTGATGATTCTGTATTCTTTCTACAAGCCAATATTAAGAATTGCAGAAATCTCAAATACCTGTTTGATATGTACTATATGGCTTTTGGCCAAGTGATTATGTTAATAAATATTGTTTATATTTCTCCTAGTGTACTGATGATCAGATAAAGGAGGAGATTGGGCAAATTTTTCAAATTGTTCGGGTGGATATCCCAGGAAATTATCTAGGCCTCCCTATTACTTGGGGTTCGTCAAAGGTGCAAGCCTTAGGCTTTGTTTGGTTGGAGGTTAGGTTAGGTTGGGGTGGGGTTGATTTTATTTGGTTGGAGGTTAGGTTAGGTTGGGGTAGGTTGGGGGTAAAAAAGTGGTGTTTGGCTGGAAGAAGGTTAGGTTAGGTGTTGAATGTTTTTTTGTCTTTTAGTGGTAACCTAACCTAGGTTCTGAAACCTCCAAAATTGGGGTTTTTCCTAGGTGAGAGAATATTTGTCTTCAATTGTGACTAAATTGCCCATGACAATTTTTTAAAATTCTAACACTGCCCTAACTTGACCTCCTGATTCAACGAACTTTCTAAATAATAATAATTTTATAAATAATTATTTATATGCTTACACGAATAATTATTTTATAAATAATAATTTTATATAAATAATTATTATTAATAAATATATTATAAAAGAAGAAGGAAAATATGTAGAAGGACATTTTAACCTCCTCTAACCTAACTTAACTTAAATAAACCTCACTTAACCTAACCTTCGTTGAACCAAACAACATTATAACCTCTTCTAACCTAACTTAAGTAAACCTCACTTAACTTAACCTTCGTTGAACCAAACAAAGCCTTAATTTTATGGTTGACAAGCTAAAAAAGCGCACCCAAGGATGGAAGAAAGATTTCTTATCTGATGCAAGGCTGGAGATATTGATCAAATCTATTGCAAATGCAATTCCTATATATCCCATGTCCTGTTTCTTGTTTCCAAAATCAATTCTTCAACAACTTGAGAGGATAGTAACTAATTTCTGGTAGAAAAGTTCTTAGGACAAAAGGAAAATTCATTGGGTCTAAAGGGGAAAGTTGAAGAAAGATAAAAGTGAAGGGAGGCTGGGATTTAGAGATTTTCATGATTTTAACATTGCTTTACTTGCTAAATTAGGGTGGAGGATTCTGCAGGAGCCAAACCAACTATGGGTTTGGATTCTTAAAGCAAGATACTTCCCTTGTTGCAATTTCCTTTAGGCTAAACAGGGTGGCTCTGCATTTTGGTTGTGAACAAATATACTAGTTGGACAAAATCTACTGGAGGGAGACACTGCTATCAGAGTTGGTAATGGAAGAAAGACTAAAGTATGGGAGGATCCTTAGCTGTTTAACTATCCAAGTAAGAGAATTTCTTCACCTTGCCTGATCCAATTTTTAAAAAATTGACTGTGGATGAATTAAGAAATAATGATTAGATATGTCTTTGGGGCATTGAAGAATTTCTTTTGGACTTTGAAAAGGAAGCAATTTGAAATATTGTGTTGTCACCTTCCAATATGGAAGATTGATGGATTTGGACAAGGGGAAGGAATGGGATTTATAATGTAAAAGAGGGTTACAAGGTTGTAAAATCCAAATTCCTTCTGAATGGTGGAGAATCTCCGGAATCATCTTCATCTAATTCTAAAAAGTTATGGAATAAAGTATGGAAAATGAGAATTCCTTCTAAAGTTAAATTCTTCCTCTAGAGAGTACTCACAAAATCTAATCCTACAATGCGGAATCTATTTTCTAGAAAGTGTAGCAACACAAATTTCTTTTTGATATGTAAATGTTCAGTGGAAGATGAAACTCCTCTGTTTTTACAATGTGAATGGGTAAAACGGGATTGGTTTGGGTGTTCATTATCCTTTGTAATACCTGAATCAAATGTGTTGGATCTGAAATCGTGGCTGGAGTATTTATTGGTGAATGAGAATTTGACCATGTGGCACCAATGTTTAATTGGAGTTATTATGTGGCTGATATGGAAGGAGCGGTGTGCTTTTCTTTTTGAAAATAGGCCAATTGATGTTCACTTTGTCTTTCAACATGCAGAAGAATGGTTGCAGGAATTCTGGGAGGGTAATGGGTGGCGGATTCAATCTGAAGAACTAAATTTAAAAGATGATGATGTGTTGTCCATATCTAATGGTAAGTGGAGCAAGCCTGAGGATCCCTTTCTTAAGATCAACACTGATTGCGCATTCATTTTTGAATCAGAAGATGTTGTGATTAATTTTGTTATCCGAAATGCTCATGGTGGGCTTCTGGATGGTTATATGGAGCTTACCTCTGCCAGCTCTGCTTTTATGGCTGAACGCAAGACGGTTTTGGCAGCTGTTGATTATGTTAAGAACAACCAGATGGACAATATTATCTTTGAATCTGATAATTTGCCTTTGATTATATGTTTGAATGATTCATTGATTTCTCCGGATTGGAGAAGTGTTCCTTTTATAGAACATATCCTCAAAAAGAGGAAACTAATTTGGAACCATGTTTTTCAATGGATTCCCAAGGAAGCTAACAAGGTTGCAGTTTGGATAGCCAAGGCTTCAAGAGGAGGGTTGTGTCCGGCTGACTGGATTATATGGACCTCCTCTAAATCTAATGAAGTTATTGTTAATCGATATGAATGTTATTACCTTAGATACTAGTTGATGTTTTTGTTTTGTTATATGTCTGTTTAGTTTTTCGTTTCTAGCTTTCTGAAATGTTCTTAGATGTATGGTCTTTTATCAATGAAATTAGTATTTGAAGGCCAAAAAAAAAAAAGACAGAAAGGAGTATATATTGTGTGTGTATTTATATTTCGAATATTATCATTTTAAGAAATGAGTTACACTAATCTAACCCATGAATATTATGATTTGTAGCATATTTTATATTAATATTTCGAATATATGAAATAAAATTCATCAAAATTTAATTGGGAGAATCCCAATTAAATCAAGCCGAAATGTTTTAATTTAGATTGTGGCCTATACTTTGAACAAATCCTTAATCAGGACAAGTTCCCTATTTAGAAATTTTTGAAAATTATGAAAAGACCATAATGCCCCTCAAGAAAATAGAAAATTGATTTTATTCTCCCCATAACTGCAGCAGGGAAAACGAAGTAGAAGGATAGATTAGAATTAAAAAAAACCATGTACAGAAAAAGATTTACACATTTCTTCTTGTACAAAGTCCAACACAACCCCATTATTTATTATAGCGAGGCTATTTATGATTTCCCTCTACAGTGACCACGTTCTCAGACTTTTTCGAAACTCAAATAGAAGAAAGACTGCTGCAATTACCAAAATCTGATTTCAAAATTCCAAAACCACAAAAAAGGGAATGAGAGAAGCCAGAAGTTGACAAGGGATTATAACTATCAAAGCTAGAGAAAAGAAACACGCACAAGATCACATCAGGGATATATATTTGTTAAAAGTGTAGATCTAAATATAAAATTAGATATATATTTCAACTGGATTTAATTGAAATTTTCCTAATTTAATTTGTGTAGGCGATATAATTTCCTGTTGAGCCTCATCACATCATGTGGCACCTAAACCCTTCTCTAGCTATTTTTTTTTTTTTTTTCTAAAAAAAAAATCCTTCTCTGTTTCTAAACACTGAACGAAAATATGAAAAATAGTTAAGGTTTGTTCGGTACATAGAATGAGATGAAATCGAAATTTATGTCGTCAAAGAAGTAATTAAAAAAACTGGTATTGTATTGTAATGATATGATGATACCACAAACGCAATAAATATGTCACTACTTTTTTAAAGAGAAAAGGGAATTCCTTTTTCCGCATTCTCTTTCACATACTCGTCATAAGTACCTGATTAGCTAGTCCAAAAACCTACTAACCAAACAGGGCCGAACGATTTTTTAACACAAAAGTATCGTAAAATAAACAAAATTTGGTTAAAAAAAAGTAAAATAAACGAAAATACAATCATATGAAAATAAAGTAATCTAAAAAATTTTATGTCATTAAATAAAATAATATGAAAAAAGGCACTATTTTAAAAATTTTACCCCTAATCTAGGCCTTTCTCATAAGGTAGGCTGATGCACACCTACACAAAAAACTTTTAATCCCACAACCTCTACCTGTCTTCCATTTAAGGGAGTGAAACTGTCACTTGAGCCAAAAGACTCTTCACAAAATGAACAAAAAAAAAGTAGTTATTATAAACTAACTATATAAGATAAATTCCATAAATATTGTACATCTCTTTTTTTTATCAAATGAAATTAAAAGAGATCTTTTAATTCAACTTACTAACCAAATTACAGGAATAAAGTAAAACTTTCTTTGAGACAAATCGTTAACCAAAATCACAAGTAAACAATTGATTATAATAGCTAGTAATAATACAGTAAATTAAAGGCGGCTGATGACATTTTATTAAAATAGTTACAATAATAGATAATGTGATTTTGGTAATCAAGTTGTATGAATATATATATATATATATATATCCAGATTAAATTTCAAAGAAACTTGGAAAGATGAGTTTGAACTAAATAACTAGAGACAAGTTGGCTGACCCTGGCAGAAGGGTGGAAGGCATCCCAGAATACATATTTATTAGCGTCAGGGCAGGTGAAGGGACTTTTTGGGTCGCACATAAAACCCATCTCAAATCTGCCTGTTCCACAACACCCCACTGCTGCATCTTCAAAACCTGCCGAAACAAACATCACTCAACACTTATTGCTCTCTTTATGGTTCGGTATGCTTTCAAATCTCCACATTGAAAACTTCAAAGTTTATTTAATATCCATAAATGTCTTTCTCAGAGAACTTAATTATCCTCTCCCTAAATTATTTACCCTTTTCATGTCCTGATCATACGGGACAAGTTCTAGAAATAATGCATGTTTTTAAATACTCTTCTGTCCAATTTACAAGATGGAAAAAAGATTTTCTTCAATCCTAATTATAAATCACATATTAAGTTTTTTTTTTCCATGAATGTACCATTTTATTCTTTTTATTATTATGTAGTCTTGGTATACTTGAATAGAGTATATATTAAATAAATATAAAATTAAAAACTAAAGTTATTAAATTTTGAGATAGAGTTAATAATAAGGTTTAAAATCTTTCTTAGTTTCGGTGTAATATTTATTTACTTTTTCAGTTTTATCACTTTCTTATTTATTGGTAGTTTAAAATTGAAATCCTAATTGCATTGGTATTTATTTATTTTTAATTTCAAGACGACAGTTTATTATAGTCATTTTTTTACACTAATGGACAAAACTGAAAAGGTAGAACAAAAAAAAAAGATTATAACCTATCATTCTTTAGTAAGCATAAAATAAATAAATTAATTTGCTCTATTCTTAGAATGGAAGGGAGTAAATTTCAATAATCAGATGAAAAATTAAAGAAAGCGTGAACTAAAACTGGCCCAAATCTACTTCTCAACAAAACTTTTATTTTTATGCTTCCTCATGTAAAAAAGACACATTCTAAAAACTTTTGTTAGTTTTTAATAAAAGACCATTTATACATTTAGTGAAGCGTTTATAAATTATTTCTAAAAATACTCACTTTAGTTTATTTGAGTGACATACTTGACTTTAAAGGTAGGAGTTAATTTTTTTACTTATGGGCAACTTGGATTTGTTTTAATAATTTTTTGGAAAAGCATTAAGAGTTAAGGGTTTTTTTTACCATGCAAGTATTGGCAAACAAGCTGTGGTTCAGAAGTACTTTTTTAACTCAACGTTACATCAAAAGTGTTAAAAAAGGTAAAAAAAAAAAAAAAACACTAACATTAACCTTAAGAAATTAACGTTCCCCATTAAAATGTTGTAATGACTAAACTTAGGAGGCATTATTCATTTTTTTAACACATTTGGGACCCATTTTTAATTGCTAAACTAGAGGGGCATTATTTTTTTTAAACACTTTCGGGCCAATATTAAGCTTAAAACATACTTACAAATGGGATAACTCATCCACGAATACTCTCACGTAAAATATACCTTTGAGACAAATTTAAAACCCATATCTAAATTCAACCATACCTTCCTTTGGCAATCTACTATGCTATTCTATTCTAAGCAAAGCCCAGAAATGGAACTATGAACTGATCAATTTCTTATTCTCAGCACAAGCCTTTAAGATAGACAAAACCAAAACTGGAGCAGCAAAACAGATCTAATTAAGGAGGTAATAAAATAAAAGTAAACCAGAAAAGATACAGATCTTACCAAAACGAGAAGGCTGCGTGATAATTTGAAGTATGAAGTCATATGCATTTGCATCAACCAACTGAAACCCAGGAAGCTCCTTATTCAACTTCTTCACCAACTGACCTAACTTCCCATTAAACTCCAAAGCCACATTGTTATATTCCTCTACACATCCATGGTAATCCAAAATGTTCATGAACCTTTCTAAGGGCAAACACCCCATAGGAGGGACACCTGTGAGGGACACTTTCCTTGCTCCAAGGTCATATAACCCTCTAAGGAGCTTGTCTGCTAAACCTATAATAAAATCCTCGTACTCCTCAATTGTGAACTCTAGTTGTCTTTCTGGTAATGTGTAGTAGTTTTCTAGGAAATCGTTTGTTCCTGCGCTTACTAGGTATAGTGCCTCTCTTATTATCTTGTTTGCCTTGTCGATTCCAAGATGTGACCTTAGCTTCTTCTGGTACTCCTTGTAGTACTCCACTTCTTTCCATAGTGGTATCACATCCTGTGCATCAAATAAATCATCAGGCTTATGTTTGTGTTCATGATCATACGTATAGTTTTCAGATTTTTTTTTTTTTAATGTCTGTTTCTTCAAATCATACATATCTCAAGTTATATCTAGTAGTGAAAAAGCTATATCTATTACAAGGAAGAGACCAAGTTACATGCATCTTGATATTTTTTCTTGATTCAAAATCTCGAGATACAGCAAATGGCCTTGTAGTCTAGAAACACAAAAGCTCCCTTTTATGCAGAAGGTTGCAAGTTCGATCCTGTTTATAATCACTGCTGTTGTTATCTGCCCCTTTACATAAAAAAAAAAATCTCAAGATACAAATAGTTTTACAAAAAACTCAACTTTCTGAGAATCCGCATGTAATTCTTAGATTTAAAGGGGCAGATGCTAATAGCTGATATTATCTTCAAGATTAAATTAACTTGCAACCTCCCACTTACATGTCATTAGCCTACTAGGCCATTGGCAATATACATGTAAATTTTGATACTCAAACACATGGACAATTGAGATTCATCATGTTTCAGTGTATGTGCTTGTAATCAAGTCATATATAATGAAATGAGAGATAGCTCAAAGAAAGAAATTAAAAAATATAATGAAATGAAGATCTGGTAATAGTAATGTATGTAATTTGAAGGGAATTAAGAAGAGAGTGAGAGAAGAAGGGTAATTACGGCAACATTAGAAGTGGCATTGTCATAGCCGGTACCAGCAGAAGCAAAGCAAACACCAACGGCAAAATCAGAGATATTATAAGAAGGATCCAAGTAAGCAGGAACAAAACGTTTTAGTCCAAAGGCTTCAGAGATGAAATCAGGAGGGATTCTGCCATTAGAGAATCTTCCAGTGGGAAAACCACCAAAAAAGTCACGTCCATAAGGCTCGAAGTTGCTTCTGGCTATGGTAGGGATGAAGTTGTTGTTCCCAGAATCCACAGATGAGTCACCAAACACAATAATCGCTGGAACTTTCTTTCCACTACTACTTCTTGCTGAGACGAAGAAGAAGCAGACTTGAATCAAACAAACAAAGAGAATGGTACTAGTGTTAAATTTTCCCATTCTACCACTTGGTCTCTTAAAATCGGTGTGTGTTGATACTGAATCTTGAGCAGATAGACGTGTTGGGAGAAGCAACTGTACAGTCTTTTCCTCTCAGAGTTAGCTCGTTTAAAAATGCCATTGAATTAGGTATGCCCAAGAAACAAATAGTCAAAATTTTGTATGTACTTCCTCTTGTTGAAAGATAGGGTTCATTTTAGAAGAAAGATTTGATTCATTATATAAAATTATTAATCATTTTTTTAATTATAATATAAGCCACTTAAAGAGCTATTAATTAACATTTTTTAAATTTTACTCATTCCTTGGTAGTACACATAACACATTAGATACAAGAAATAAGAGTGATGTGGGACAGAGTTGAATAAGGGTGAAGTTTAAAAAAAATTCTATTTAAGACATGCATATTTAACGAGTTAATCACTCTTTTTTAATGAGTATGATAAAGTGGTTGAAAATAACTTACTACCACTTTGGTTCTTTTTGTAAGTCTGATTTGTTTAATTATCACAAACCAATGAAAGTTAATTGACTTAATAAATATATCCTAAATTGATAATACCCTTATTTATAAATGGGCATAAAAATTATATTTTATACATTTTGCTTCACCAATTTCATCTTTCTCTACATTTAATAGGGGCAAAATTATAGTACTATCATTAATTACTGTATACATAGACTTATATTAAGGACCAAAATTTTTTTAAGCTACACTTATGAAAAAGACCAAAGTGGTAAGTATATTTAAGACTTGGGTGTATTGATTAAATTGGTTATAATGAGGGAAAAAAACACATTTTTGATGTTGAACTAATTTTAATTGCTTTCTTTATAACCACAAATCGGTTATTTGAAACTTATAATTAAGAACAGAAGGAATATTTAGTTTGTCATGAATCTATTAAAAAATGAACAAAGAGAGTGTTCACTTCCAAGTTGAACCATCTAAATTGATTTTTTTTTTTAATTTATTTTTGGGTTAAAGTGAAAAAATGGCGATTTATTTGTACTAAAAATACAAAAGTAGCCATAACTTTTTTTTATTCCTTCTACAGAAGTAACTATACACATTATAAACGAGGGCAAAGTGATAATGCCGTCAAAATTATATACGTTCACCGTTTATGGCAAATCTAGCATAGATATCACTTTTACCCTGGTTCGTAGTCCCACCGGTTCTTTTTATCAAGGTATTAAAACTCGGACCGAGTATTGAACCGATTGGGGTATTAGGTTAAGGGTCAGTAGGTCAAATCGGGGCCAAGCCAAAACTAAACCGAGACCAAACCAATGAAAAATTGAAAATTTTAAACTTATAGTATGAAATTCTAAAGGAAAAATTTAAATCTTTTTTTAAATATGAACCCGGATTGGACCGGTTTACCGGCCAGTCCGGTTCGGGTTCAAGAACCTGACTTTTTATAAGAGTTCAAATTATGAATTATCTTTGTCCTTTTTATAAGAGTTCGAAAAAAGTTGTCTGAGCATTTAATGAGTTTTTAACATTTTTGTCCCTAATTAATTATAGGTTGGTGATACTTTTATTTAGTAATTTATTCCATTTCTCTCTCTTATTTACCCTTCATAAATAAGGGTATACTTAAAAAAAGAAGTTTATTTAAGATATTTTTAACTAATTTTAACTGCTTTATGAGAAAGTGATGCAAAATGAAAAGAAAATAATCGTTGATCATGTCCGTGGATATTGAAATAGAGTACTATCTATTGAAAGGGTTATGGACTTATGGGCCGACGGAGAAATGAAAAGTTGGTAGAGATATTTTTGGATGAAAATATGTGGAATTTTGGGCATTAATGAGGTTCATTAATGGCAGCTTAATGAACTACCAACTACGTACGAATAAGAATGTTTGACTAAACCATTAATTATATTGTGAAAAGAAATTTCGAGAAGAGATCAAATAAACGGCGTGGCTTCCATGGATTTTTTTTTTTTTTTTAACCTCAATGGGCTTCCTTGATGTAGGAAACAAGGACTTTGAGGAATTCTCTTACCTAGTCTTTTTTTTCGGCCGAAGAATACTTACCTACTTTAAGGATGTCATGTCATCTGTATTTTATCCAAGGTATTAAAATCCGAATCAAGTATTGAACTGGTTGAGATACTGGGTTAAGGGTCAGTGGGTCAGACCGGGGCTAAACCGGAGCTAAACCAGGACTAAACCAGTAAAAAATTGAAGATTTTAGGCTTATAGTATAAAAATCTAAAGGAAAAAAAAATTTTAAATAGTAACCCTGACTGGTCTACCGGTTGGTTCGCCAGTTTCCGGGTCAGACCGGCCAGTCAGTCCAAGTCACATAACACTGATTTTATCTAACAAAAACATAATGATACAAATTTTTTTTTGCTAGAAAAATAATTCAGTTCATTTTAATCTTACTTAATAGATTATTCATCTAAAAAATGCACATTTTATTTTGTTTTTATAAAAATAAACATCTTAATTTGAAAAATCAAAGAACAAAATGATTGACTAATATTTTTCTTAAAAACAAAACAAAACTTGAAATGTTTGAAATAAATTATTTGCCAATTAAAATTTAAATGATTTGAGTTAATTATACCTTCATAGAGTTCAGATGATATGAAAGTATGCAAATATTTATCAAATTGAGCTAGTAATGCCTAATGTGGTATCCAAAGGAAATATTGTCCGTATGTTACGCAACAATTACATTAGGTAATTTTTTTGGGTAAAACATTAGGTAATATTTAATTAAATTCTCTTGAAAAGAATTTACATTCTTAGTTTTTCTTTAAAATTACATTTTTGTTATATTTTTTGAACTTATATAAGAGTGCTCTCTATTTATAAAAAATAAAAATAATATAAGTTTTTTTAAAATTTTATCAAAATTATACAAACCTATCACATTTTTTTTAAAAAAAATATTTTGTCGTTAGGAAACAAATTCTAAATTACACACTTTTTTTTTTTGTATTTTATGAAAATCAAACATGCTTTCTTTATATGTTTGGTGGAGATGTATATATTGCGTGTATTTTTATAAGAAAATCCGTGATCTAGCGCGAGCAAAGACAAACAACATGCCACTATGCCACAACTACATTGGAATATTTGTTTATCGTGCTTTAAAATATTGAAATATTTATAATTTTAATAAAATTAATTTAAAATTTTTGTATAACCTACTTCTATAATCCATTTTCATACAAATTAGGAAAAAGGGAGAGGTGGTTATAGAAGACATAGGTGAGCTTCTAAATATAAAATTATTGGATTTGAATATGTTATACTATGTGTGTGGGTACGAGAGAGAGACAACTATGAATGGGGACACTCATATTCGTACTGATAATTACTTAACGTTCAGCTAATTCCCTCAAAAATTTCTCACTCTTTTTTAATTCATTGAGACATGCATGCAGCAGCAGCAGCATTCAATTCTTGAACCACCACATTAATTATACTCTACACATACTTCCTGGTTTCTCCTCCAAAAGCTCAATCAATGACATATATTTTATAATTTTTTTTTATTTTTCTAGTAATACTATAATAATACTCATATTTTATAAAATTTTAAATTTGAACTCTGTTTATTTTTGTCCCAGGGTGGTGATGTGATTTTGAGACAAAAAGGAAAGAGAGTTACTGTGAGAGAATATGGATCTGATAGTGAGAGATGCTCTAGCTCATTCATTATTATATACTCACTAGTACAAAAAAGGTGTTTTAGACCGGCCCATTTAGACCGGTTGTAATGGATGCAGGTCTAAAAGAAATGCGCGGTGGCATTTTCGTTATTATAAACAAGTTGGGAGACCGGTTATTATAATAACCGGTCTAAAAAAGATTATTTAGACCGGTTCTATTCTAACCGGTCTAAAAAAAATTAGAGATTTTATTTTTTAGACCGGTTACTAAGAGAACCGGTCTAAAATATATTTTTTTAGGACGGTTAAGAGGATAAATGGTAAAAAAAAAATGTTTTTAAGACCGGTTGCCTAACAACCGGTCTTAAAAGTCCAATTTTAAGACCGGTTGTTAGGCAACCGGTCTTAAAAGTGTTCCCAATTTAATTTCTTTCCAGCGCCGTGCCTCAGCTCACTCCCGCCTTTGCCAATCTCATTTCGGTCCCTTCCATTCTGAATCACCCAAGCAAGTTTGTTCCCAATCTTTTCTCTCCTCAGCGCGAGTCCCCATCCCTTACCTTATCCCATTCTGAATCGAGTCCGTCGTCGCTCTTCGCCGCTGTACTGTCGTGGGTGCTCGTGGGTGCTGTCGACGAACATACCTCATACATTGCTTCAGCTGCTCGTGGGTGCTGTCGTCACTGGATTTCTGGGAAATCTTCGTCTTCAATCTCTATTTTGAGGTATGTTCCTCGTCTGTTCTGAGAAAACACCATTATATATGTTCCTCCTCTGTTCTGTTGTTGAATGTGAATGCACATTAGATGTTTGATAAATTGTTTGAAAGGAGAAATTGAAGACATTAGGTCAGTTGTTGGGAACTGTTGTCATGGATTTAGCAAAACGAAAGAAGTTTGCATAATTTCAAATCCTCTATATATCATTTATCCTAACCTCCTAGCAAAATGCTCCACCAAAAAACAAAACCTGAGCACTCATGAATGACAGCCTTGAATGCTAGTAATATGTTTTATGGTAGGTAATTGGGATGAATTGAGAGGATGTTTTATGGTAGGTAATTGGGAAGAAATGGTGGTTTCTTTGCAAAATTTGGTTACTCGTGGTTAAATGGAGATAATTAGAGGGTGCTATAAGAAATGTGTTAGTGATTGACAAAAAAAAAATGCAAGTTGCGTATGGGAAGATACAAAGGGAAGGAAGGTAGGAAAGAAAGGAGTAAATGAAATGAAAGGGGAAAATATTAAAAGCAGGTAGCAACTAGCAACTATAAAAAAGCAAAATGGATAGTGAATGGATCCTACCAACCGTCCAGATTTTTATCTGCCACCATTAATTCAGGGTCATGTCATGTCCTCCTTACTCATACTCACTACCACTATTCCTTCCTTAGATTATTAATTTGTGGATGTTACGTCAACCTAATACCATTATATATTTATGTTTGTATTAATCACATCAACATATACACAATAATCCTTCCTAGTAATATTTTTTTGGGGGGCAATTTCCATGACTGACAGCCTTGAATGCTACCCTTTGTCCACTTGGTAAGGCAAGTTGTGACTCAGGACTTCTGGAGCACTCATGTTGAGGCCTTCTCTTCAATTTTGATTGAGAGGAAGCTTCTTCTGGGATCTCATTGTCACATTTTTCAATTCAGTAACATTCGTTTTACATAATTAGATTGAAGATAGTATATTATCACTAAATCAAACACCTTACACATTCTTAACATATATTGTTAAATGGGGATGACTCTGCGTGTATCTATTGCTTCCATACATCGATCTCCCAAAGACATCACAACAACTCGAAATAAACACCACCTTAAAATCACAGCAAGTCTCACGATACATAAATATATTACTCTATTGTTTATACCTTTTTATTTTGTTTATACCTTTCCAAACATGACGGGGTAATTAGGATATATATGCGTTTAGTGAATTTTTCTTTATAAGGTTGGAATTGTAGGAAGCCATGCAAATGGTCCCCCATTAACTTAGTGACATGCACTTCTTTTCAAATAAGCAAAAAAGTCAACACTCTTGTTTATGCTTGAAGAAAAAAATGACCCATTCTCATCATACTCCTACCTTTTCCAGGGGAAAAAGTAGAAAACAAAAAAAAAGGTGTTGGAATATATGGATCGTAGTTGGATACAAGCTAAACGGACGAGTGTTGAATATGATATTGGGGTGAGGGGTTTTTTAGACTTTGCAAAAAGAAATGCCGATGATGATAGTGGGATGTTTTATTGCCCTTGTGTAAAATGTTTGAATGAGAAGCGATTAAGTGCTGCAGATATATATACACATTTAATTTGTGAAGGGTTTTGTAAGACGTATGTAGTATGGGTATGGCATGGTGAACAATTAGAAATGCCAAGTGCATCTCAACAGGGGGAAGTGACTTGTGATGATAATGACACGGATATGGATGATCGGATAGAGGACATTATTCGTGATGTAGGAGAAGAGGCTTTTGAACAATCACATGCATATGGTAATATGTGCAGTGATGCTGAGAAGCTGTTGTACCCGGGGTGTAAAAAATACCAATTGCTGAATGCTGTATTGAAATTGGTAAGCTTGAAAGCACGGCATGGATGGAGCGACAAGAGTTTTTCAGAAACACTTGAGGCCTTTAAAGATATGCTTCCTGATGATAATGTGTTGCCTTGTCGATACTATGATGCTAAGAAAATACTGTGTCCACTAGGGATGCAGTATAAAAAGATCCATGCTTGCCCTAATGATTGCATATTGTATAGAAAAGATCATGAAGAGAAGGAGCAATGTCCGATATGTGAAACTCCGAGGTATAAATCAAATAAGGGCCCTGCAAAAGTGTTGTGGTATCTTCCAATCATTCCAAGGTTCAAGCGCCTGTTTGCTAATGAAATTGATGCCAAAAATTTGAGATGGCACGCAGATGAGCAGATTTCTGATGGAAAGCTTCGGCATCCAGCTGATTCTTCTCAATGGCAGAAAATCGATCAATTATTTCCTAGCTTCGGTGAAGAACCTAGGAATCTCAGGCTTGGGCTTAGCACAGATGGTATGAATCCTTATGGTAGCCTAAGAAGTATACATAGTTCATGGCCTGTTCTGTTGGTAATTTACAACTTATCTCCTTTGTTATGTATGAAACGAAAGTACATAATGTTGTTTATGTTGATTTCGGGACCAAAGCAACCCGGAAATGACATAGATGTTTACCTACAACCCTTGATTGAAAGAGTTGTGGGATAAAGGTGTCGATGTTTTTTATGTGAACAAGAAGGAGACTTTTAATATGCGAGCAATGATCTTTTGTACTATAAATGACTTCCCTGCATATGGGAACTTGTCAGGATATAGCGTTAAAGGCCACAAAGCTTGTCCGATATGTGAAGAAGGCACATGCTACCATCAACTTCAACATGGAAGAAAGACGGTTTACCTTGGCCATAGGCGATTTCTAAGACGAAACCACCCTTATCGTAGATTAAAAAAAGCTTTTTTCGGTGGCCAAGAGTTTGAAGATGCTCCAGAGGCATTGACTGGGGAGAAAATTTATGAAAAGGTGAAAAATATCAATACTATGTTTGGTAAGTCATCAAAGAGTAGAAATGAGAAAAATATATGGAAAAAAAGGTCCGTCTTCTTCGATCTTCCATATTGGCGCAATCTTGACGTCAGACACTGTATTGATTTCATGCATGTGGAGAAGAACGTATGTGATAGTATTGTTGGGACACTGCTCAACATACAGGGAAGTTCTAAGGATGGCGTGAAGGCAAGATTAGACTTGCAAGAAATGGGAATACGAGAAGATTTACATCCAAGGCCATACGGTAATAGAACTTTTTGTCCTCCAGCTGCTCATACTTTGTCTAAGGTTGAGAAAAGAAGCTTTTGTGAGTGTTTACATGGCACTAAAGTTCCCTCAGGGTATTGTTCAAATTTTAAAAAGCTTGTATCGATAAAAGACTTGAAGTTAATAGGGCTAAAGTCTCATGATTGTCATGTCTTAATGCAACAACTACTCCCAGTAGCTATTCGAGGCATTGCCGAATATGATCTTCAACACATATTGACTAGACTTTGTTTCTTCTTCAATGCCATTTGTTGTAAAGTCATTGACACGGAAAGATTGGAGGAATTGGAAAATGAAGGATACATTATCTTATGCCATCTTGAGAAGCTTTTTCTTCCGTCCTTTTTTGATATCATGGTACACTTGGTTGTTCATCTAGTGAGGGAGATAAAGTTGTGTGGCCCTATCTATTTCCGGTGGATGTACCCGATCGAAAGAATTATGAAAATACTAAAAGGGTATGTGAAGAACCCCAATCGGCCTGAAGCATCTATTGTTCAAAAATATGTTTCTGAAGAAGCTATGGAATTTTGTCAACAGTATTTGTCAAATGTACGACATATTGGCCTTCCTAAGCGTCATGATCAAGAAGGGGGTAGACGCGGGTCAACAGTAAAGAGCATAGATGCTGATGAATTGCAACAAGTCCACCTGTACATCTTGAACAATGTTGATGAAGTTCAATATTACATGAATGCCCATAAAGAAATTGTACGGAAACAAAATAGTCGAATGAGCGAACAAAGGTTAATCAGGGAGCATAACAGAACTTTCGCACATTGGTTCAAACAAAAGGTTGACGGAGAAGAATGTGTTTCTGATACAATAAATTGGTTAGCACGTGGTCCTGAAGTTGATGTCATAAGTTGGACTTCATTTGTGATCAATGGTTATACCTTTTACACGAAGTCCCTAGATGATAAGAGCACCGTCCAGAACAGTGGTGTTGTATTAGTGGCTGAATCTATGCACTTCTCTAGTTCGAAAGATAAGAACCCTACGTTGGCTGCCATACCTTATTATGGGGTGATTGAAGAGATTTGGGTGGTTGACTATGTTAAAATTAGATTTCCCATTTTCAAATGCAAGTGGGTTGATGTCAATAATGGTGTGAAGATCGATAGGTTAGGATTGACATTAGTAGATCTGAATAGTAGAAGTTTTGGAGATGAACCTTTCATTATGGCAGATCAGGCGCAACAAGTGTTCTATATCACTGATCAGGAAAATAAAATGTGGTCTGTAGCTCTCCAAGGAAAAAGGGTCGTTGATATTGATGAGAAAAGTCACTCAAATTATGATCTTCTTGAGACTCCTTCTTTTTCCAGGGGTCTACCAGAACTGAACGAAGAAGATGAAGCAGATAATGCGCACGGCACAAGAAATGATCATCACGAGGGAATATGGGAGGATATCTCTTTATGATACTACTTTGACCTTAACTAACTAAAGTAATTATGATTATGATTATTATCTGAAGAATATGTTTAGTTATTTTATCGATATAGTCTTCACATGTCATAGCTTAGGATATCTTTCTTTGTTGTCGTTACAGGAAAATGACGGATCCCCAGCGTCCTAGTGCAGAGGATCAGCCACCTCCTCCACCTCTGGGTCAGTCACCTAGTGCTCAGCAGAGTCAGCCAGATAGTGTTAACCAGGGCGAGCCTAGCAATGCTCCGAGCCAGGGTCGTAGTAAGCGCAGTAGCCAGTCTGTACGGAGGGGTAGACGTGCCACACAGTTGACAGATGTTTCCCTCAGTCGGAGTGCAGGCCAAAAGATACCGATTGAGTTTGATAGACATTGGAAACCAATCGGGCCTAATGCACAACGATATAGGAGTTTCGTCGGCCTCCTTGCACGTAACAAGCCGAGCATCTTGATAGAGGAGTGGAGAAATGTCGATCCAAAGGTGAAGCAGCATATTTGGGACACTATTCAGGTATACAATTATCTTCTGTATGTAATTAATTATTATCAAATGTCACTTCATTTGTCACTTACTCCTTCAATGCATGCATTTCAGCTCACCTACGACGTTCCTCAGAGTGAGATCTTGTACAACAAGACGATGACGTATTGTTATGAGCGCTGGAGCAAGTTTAAGACAAGTCTGGCCAACAATTACATTCATATTGAGGTGCAAGATGGTCAGCCTCGTCCTAATCCGTGCAGCACGTATACATTTCTTGATCAAGCGACTTGGGAAGAATTTGTTAGGCTTCGAACTACTCCTGAATCTTTGGTTAGTTGACTTATTTTTTATTTTATTTACTTAGCAATTATCTTAATTGATTATAACACTTTCCTTTTGTATCATTTCTTATTCGCAGGCAAAAAGGCAAAAAGCACAAGAGAGTGGTAGAAAGAATGATTGCCCTCATACAATGTCTCGTGGGGGTTATGCAAAGGCTGAAAGAGACTTGTTGGCGGCCAAACGGAAGAGATTGGAAGAAGCATCTCAATCTGATCCTTCTGTTCTTCTTTCTCCGCCATCCCCGATTCGTCGAGAAGAAAAATGGCAATTTGCCCACCAAAAGAGGAGTGGGACTTATACGAGTGAACAATCTCGTATAGTTGGTGAAAGAATTGTAAGTATATAACGTTATTGTAATTAATTACATAAGAAACGTACATTATTACTTACGTTTGTTATTTTGTATTATGTTATAGGATGAACTTAGAAAACAACAAGCTGAGGGATCTTTTAAGTCG
This sequence comes from Inga leiocalycina, assembly GCA_963242795.1. Classification (NCBI taxonomy): domain Eukaryota; kingdom Viridiplantae; phylum Streptophyta; class Magnoliopsida; order Fabales; family Fabaceae; genus Inga; species Inga leiocalycina. The sequence goes on from OY725325.1 coordinate 64,442,511, forward strand.
GAGGGCAGGAATGACATCCTCACAGTTGCTACTATCAAACACGAGCATCCAGGCCGTGTCAGGGGAGTTGGAGGAGGGGTAGGGATACGGGATTACTTTGGAGCCCCCGTACACTATTCCTCAAACATCGTGACTAGGGAGGAATTGGAGAATATGTTGGCCATTGCAAGAGCAGAAGCAAAGGCCGAGGCTGAAGCATCTTTTGATGCACTTTTAGAGACCCAGTTGAGCAAGATGAAAGAGGAAATGATAGTGTTTATGAGCTCAAGACAAGATACCAGTGCTCCCCAGCCACAATCGATTGATCCTAATAAGCAGAGCACTAAAGGTAGTTGTTGCAACATCGGGCAGTCATCAGAGGGTCCTAACCCGCAAATTACTGGGCTTTGTGATCTTTTTGTCGAGGATCCTCTGAGACGGTTAGTTGCATGGGGTAGTGTGCATAACCTGGGATCAACTGTCCACCACCGACAAATGGAAGGTGATCAAGTCCAGGTGTCAGTTGACGAGGTGATTATTGCGGATGCACCTGTCCCTATCCCTTCTGATGAATTCAAGGTCGTTAGCGATGTCTTGGGCACATTTATCTTGTGGCCAACGAACCTTGTTTCTGGTCGAGCCGAGGATAGTCCGATCAAAGGCCCACCACCAAGTCCGATCAAAGCCCCACCAAGTCCAGCTCCCTTCACTCAGCAAGAAGTTTCACAGCCTCCATTGAATATCATGCAGCAAGTGATTCTGATGGCATATGATACATCCTTCAAAACAAGAGAGTGGCCTACGGATTCAGTTGTTGGACAGTCAGGAGTGACATGCTATCTTGAGAGGGATGATTTGATGTCCCTGGTAGCTCCTGGACAAAATCTTACGATTGGGATTGTCCAACTGTTCTTAATGTAAGTAGCTTCTGCAATTCAAAGTAAATATTTTAAAAGTTTCACCGTTTACCTTTTATTTATGTGCTTGCGTTATTGTAGGTACATGCATCGTAGGTTGGTCTCCTCTGGCAAAAGCGAAAAATTTGGATTCTTATGCCCCCATCACATCCAAGAGAAAGGGACCACTGCTGCTACTAGACATACATACTTGTCACAGAGGCTTAGTGAAACTGGAACCGAGTGTTTCTTGGCTCCATATGTGCATAGGTAAGAAACAAATTGATAGTTTATAATTTATATAATGTTTTATGTTTGCTTATTAATATTCTTCTGTTTTTTTCAGTGATCATTGGCAGTTGCTTCTTCTATGCAAGAGTAGTTACACTGTCATCCTCTTATGTTCCCTCCACTTCAAACCAGGGAATGATTTGAAAAAGACCATTAATTCGTTAGTTTTCTTGCATTCTTACCTTTTGTATGCAAAGTTTATGGAATTTGTGTAAAACCAATAACCTTTGTCATTGTGATGATCTTAGGGCTATGCGGACATTCCTACACAGTGCTTGTGGTAAGCATGTTCGTGACTTAAAGGACCCTACATGGATCATGCCAAAGGTTAGTACATATGGATTTGTTTAAAGAATGTAATAAGACATGCCTTTATATTTGTTTTAATGATATCATGTTTTTTCTCAGAGCCGTCGGCAACCAAAGGGGTCCAACTTATGTGGTTTTTATGTTTTGAGACACATTTACAATATTATCACTCTAGGCACGACTGATTTTACTCAAGAGGTAAATTTATATTTCTGAACTTTTGTTTTAATTACTTTATTGTTTTTAAGTTACTAAGTCAATGTTTCGTCTGGTTTTGGTGTTACAGATGTTTGATCTTGCTGATCCCTTTCCTGAAGAAGATATTGATTTCATTCGCACATGTTGTGCTGAATTCATCCATGAGCTATTACAAAAATAGTGAGTTTTTGAATCCAAAGTTCATTGTACATTATTGTAATTTATTATGATAACGCTGGTCTGATGTTGTTCTAGTTATGGTATGAATGAATCAGGTTTTGTTTTACTGTTGTCATTTGGTGATTGTTAATTGCATATACCTAGCTTATATATAGGGATGTGATTGGAGATTATGGAGAATGTTGAGGTGTTGTATATGTATGAGTGATTGAGTTCAGAGAAATTTCTGTCCATCAAATTGCTTACAAGTATATGATTCTTGCAGGTGGATTTTGTGGGAGGACGAGAAACGCTGGACTGCCTCATGTTGTTAAGGTGTTTAGTAATAAGCCTTTAGTTGACTAGAATTTGCAGTTTTGTATGCAAACTTGTTGATTACTATACTTTGCGCTTAGTTGTTCTTCTGCTTCAATGGCTTTGCCTGCACTTCTGCAAAATCACAAAATAGTTTGAACTTTCTGAGATGAGATTTGGAAATGCTGAAAATTTTAGTGACTTACCATAACACACACACACGTGATGTGTGTTTTATGACATTTCTTAATCTTAGTTTGGTATTTTTCCACCCATAACTAGGCGAGTTCAATGAATGCATGGGAAAGATGGGATGGTGATTGTTATGTATTGCTGTTTAAAATTGGAGCATTCTGTGCGTGTACATATAATAAAAGGGACGTTTTTTTTAAAAAAATGAAGCTTTAAGACCGGTTGTAGTCACAACCGGTCTTAAAAAGTACTTTAAGACCGGTTGTGGGAACAACCGGTCTTAAATATGAGACATTTAAGACCGGTTGCTCCCACAACCGGTCTTAAATGTCTCATATTTAAGACCTGTTGCTCCCACAACCGGTCTTAAATGTCTCATCTTTAAGACCGGTTGTGGGAGCAACCGGTCTTAAATGTCTCATATTTAAGACCGGTTGCTCCCACAACCGGTCTTAAATGTGGAGTTTTAGACCGGTTGTGGGTACAACAGGTCTTAAAAGTTTGACTTTTAAGACCGGTTCTAACAACCGGTCTAAAAAATAACAGACTTTTTAGACCGGCTGTATCAAGACCTAATACAGAACCGGTCTAAAAAATCATTTTTAACCGGTCTTAAAAGTCATTTTTCTACTGGTGCGTACTATTTCACATAATATGATAACATTTATAAACAACGACACAGTAAAAAGTGTCCAAATGTAATTAAGATCCTATGTTTTGTCTCTCCAATAAAGAAACAAAAATGCTTTCACTTTAGCTATATTTAGTGATTGAGTATATGTTGAATAAGATTAAGCTAAGTATTGTGTTAAGAAATCAAGAAAAAGAGAATAAATGGCACGTTTGGTTCGATCCCAATGCACATTGCAGTGCAGTGCAATGCAATGCGATGCAATAATAATGTAATACAATATTAATTACAGAGCAAGTGTTTGGTTAGATTTTTAAATAAAGTGCAATGAGTTATTTTTTTTAATAATTATTTAAAATTAATATATCATACAAAGTCTATTTTACCCTTAAATCTTTGTAGGAATAATAGTTAAGACTCATCACATTGCTTCATCATAATCGTCATGCAAACTTTTCCAAGATCGTTTGATGACTATGGTTATGGTAGAAGAAGTGATGGTAATGGTGGTGGTGGCAGGTGGTGACAATGATGGTAACGGAGGAGGTAGTGGCTGGGGGGTAGGGGTGGTGGCAATGGCTAACGGTGACATGGGCAATGGTGGAGGAGGAGGTAGTAGCGGTGGTGTAATTAAGCTACCTTGACGATGATGGCGGCAATGGTGAAGGTGACAAAAGTGGCAGTAGTGGAGGAGGAGGTAGTGGTGACGGTGGTTGTAGCGTGGCGTAACGGGTGAAATGAGACAAGTGAAACAAAGATAAGTGAGACTAAATGGTAAACTAGACTTTTACAATCATGCAATGAGGTGGTAATGAGTATTCATAGGGACGGGTATGAATAAGGATTATCAATTTTTTGATAATCATCATTGCCATGACAAACCTATTACCATGCTAAAGATCAAACAAACATTCTTCTATTGGTAATGTAATCATGATTACCACTGCATGCATGCAATGGGGTTGAACCAAACAGGCTCAAAGTTTCTTTAATCAATACTTCTTCTCTATGGTCCTTTTTATAAGGAATAATTACCAAAATCATGTATTCAAAATGTTAGTTAAAAACAATAAATGTGTAACTTGTATACCTTACTTTTCAATTATACCCTTATTTAAAAAGAATCTATATGAGAGATAATGTAAGAAATTTATGACAGAGTGATAATGAGTAACATATATTTAATTAAGGCAAAAATAGAAAAATCAGTTTAAAATTTCAAACAAATAAAATTTGTTTCTTATATTAAAGATTACCTCTATGAAAGAGAATATTTCTTATAAAAGGATTGGAGGAAGTAAAAAGATCCAAGAGGGAGTAAGAAAGATCCAAGGAACACTGTTAGGGTCAACTAAGTCCTTCTTTAATTTAAAGGATAATCACAAACAACCCAAAACTTTTGAGATTAATGAGAGCGACCGTAGTGCCATCTCTCTATATGGTGAAGATCAACATCCCTACATCTAATCCACACACTAAGACCCTATATCGATAAAGTTTAATTATGATTGATTAACCCACTAATGATTTAATATTTCCAATCACAGTGTAGCTGAGAAATGAATGAATGATACCGAAACATTGGGACAATTAGTGGTCATGGCCATTTATGAGTAGCTACGTACGTACGCCATTGAAGTCTCAAGGGTCAAGAGTGAGCTATCAATATAGTGCCTGTTTGGATTAGTGTTAGAAGCTATTTTTCTAACGTGATTTATAGTTTACGAGGTAAGTATGCGAGAGGCGTTTTGTATTAGCTTACATGAATATGCTTTCCAAACCTTAATTCAAACAAACACATAATTTTCTCTCTTGCTTAAATTCTCTAATGCCTCTTTCACTTCTATTTACTACTGTATGCAAGCTAGCTAGCTACTTTTCGATGATACAACTTTGTCATATAATTAAATTTTTTATTTTGTGGTATAATGAAAGCTTGCCACATTAATTCTACACATGTTTTGGTCAAGCACGCCGTTGAAAATACCTTGATTAATTTGGACGGCAACGCTTTATGAATCCTGCAACGTCCTTTTCATTGTTCAGGTGAGAGATCGGACATCAATTATTATACGACATATGGTTTGCAAAATTAAATATTTTGTTCTCCATAATTATTGCTAGTAAAGTTGGGTCCAATTGCCTTGCTTCATCGGGTATTCAGATCAAGATTCTGCAGGCTGATATTTTCTGGCCGGAGAGATTATCATAAATGATTTATCGCCATGGCACTTAAGTTTTACTTGAAAGAAAAACTTAGTTAGGCAGAGAAAAAGGAGTAAAAAGGTTTGACCAAGATGCTTGAATCCTTGAAGTGTGTGCGCGCGCGCATGAACTTGAACGTTTTTAAGGCGAAGCTTCAAGCTCTTGTGGTTTGATCTTAAATTGTGTGTGTGTGTGTGTGTTTGTTTGTTTGTTGTTCTTTCCGCGGGTGTTAATCTGGTTAGGTTTGGTTTATTTGCAAATTTGATGTTGCTTCACTTCGTTTTTATATAGTACTACATATGTTGTTTGGTAAAATGAATTAAATTGAGCTCCATTAACTCCAAGATGTCCATATTCTAGTTTGAGCGTGGTGATGGTGATGATCATGTGGCGGATGACAACTATAAGCACTGAAAACGAAGATGAACAAGACAATTCAAGGACGTACATATTTACAAAGTGTGGGATTGCCAAACAACTATTTCCACTTACTCAAATTACTTTTTTTTTATGTCCTTAGAGTCTAAGTAACATGAAAGCTTATCTTTACATATATATTCATTCTTGTCCCTTCTGTGAGCGTATTTGTCGAGCACTAAATATGGGTACGTTTGTTAATGAAAATTTAAACTTTGCTTCTTCAACCGTTTCTATTATACTCAATTCTCATTGGTTCTCATATTTTTTTTAAATTAAAAACAACACAGCTAATTCCCACAACTTTTTTTTTTTTTTTTTGCAAAATTGGGTTGAACTCTAGGATAGAAAAGCCCAACATCAGCTGCTTTTCTCAAGTGCAATTATTCAGTAGATCAATAATCAAAGGCCCACCAACAAACTGTTGTTGAGGTGGGAAGTGACAGTTCAAGGAAGCGCATTTGTTAGAAGAAGCGAAAACTCTTTTCGCTCTAAGTCTCAAAATGAATTATATCTTTAACCAAATCAAAAATAACCAAAGGCCCATGTACCAAAAAAAAAAAGCAAAGACCCAACCGTATAAAATTTATAAAGGAGACAGGAAAACAAATATAACTACCAACAGGGGTTTGGTCTCATGGAAGAGACTAGTTTTTCACAACATGGCGAACCAAAATTCAAATTCTTATTAGAAGAGGTGCCCACATTTAGTACCTCAGATAGGATTGCCTCCAATAGGAGAATATTTGTACCTAACAAAAAAAAAGAACAAATATAACTTCCGCCAAAAAGAAGATTCTCATGTCAATGTGATGTCTCTCTGTTTCAGAATGAATTAAAAAACAGAAAGATTTTAAGAGTTAAAAGTCTCTAAAGACAAATTTGTATCACTAACAGTCAAAATGGCACTGATTAGTGATCATGTTAAGTGTTAAGGAGACTCTGAATACGTGAAGTTTGTAGCAAGTTAGAGAGGATTAAATTTTGCCAACAAGCTTGTACCATAGTGACATGACAATTTTTTGCAGTTGGAGGTTGCAGATTTAATTTCGCTTGTAACCAAATGGTATTAGTGTCTACCCTTGGGACATTTTGATCCATTTCATATTTTTCAAATAAAATTTGGTCTTTTTTTGTAATTTCATAAATGGGTAGTCCTATATATAGTAAATTTACTAGGGAAGTGCCAAAATACCATCTTTTCCCCATTTGTTTATGGTGTGTGCTATTTATTAAATTCTGATTATGTGTTTCTCCCCTCTTTTGCGCTAAAAAGAGAAAAAAAAATTGACAATTGGGACGCATGTGAGAGTGCTTGAGAAAGACTAATTGGTTCCATGAGTAAATTTTCTTTTTCTTTTTTAAACTTTACACCTAACTATAGAATATATTGATGAAAAGTAATTAAGTTATGTTTTGTATAATAGGACTGTTGGTTTTGTATATTAGGTGATATATGGTGCTTAGGCCCACTAGCTCATTGGGTTGAGCCCAAGTCAGGTAGGTCTAGTGAACTCTGTATATATCTCTGGTTGTATCTAGATGTTAGTGTGGTTGATGAATAATAATAATTTTTTAGGCATATGTTAACATGGTACCAGAGCCATCGTCTATCAGTCTCTTGGGCTATTCTTGATTTACCACCACCCGACCCAAGAAGCCATTCAGACCCAAGCAATCACAGCCGTTCGATCTGGTATGTGGAGGATCAGAAGTTCCATCTGCTTCCTCGCCGATTCAAGAACACGATAGGGATTCTATTAGGGATTCTTAAATCTTGTTCTTATCGCTCCAGGCGACACTTTCTAGGGCTCAATGAGTTCGAAATCTTCCTCCGTTTCATGCTCAGATCATTGATCGACATAATTTTCTTCGGTGTATTTTCTTGGAGCTGATTTTGCGCCCCCGTTCCGGCTCCGATGCAAGACATGCTTCGCTTCATTTTTTGTCTCTATTCCTGTAACGATTCAAGATCTGTTTCGGCGACAGCCTCCGTTTGGCGATTCTGTGATCTGCGACTTTGCATCGTCGAGTTCAATGTTGGTCTTTTCTGATTACGCATTGTCAAGTACTTTGATTTTTGGTGAGTTGTGACTCCCATTGTTTTGGCTGGTTTCTTTTTCTAGCCATTGGATGTTTCAGCTATCTCTGCTAATTTGAGAAGGCTTATAGAACACCTTCACACTTTTCAGTATTCTTTCCTCTGTTGAAACAAGCTTTTAATTTCATCACTAATGGCTGAATCGATAGACCCCAAAAGCCAACCCAATCAACCACTCGATTTTCAACATCCTCTTTTTCTTCATCCAGCCTATACCCAAGCCATTACTTTGGTATCACAGGTTCTGTTGGGTACTCAAAATTATGCTGTTTGGAGTAGGGCCATGAGACTTGCCCTTCTTGGTAAAAACAAATTGGGATTTATTGAAGGTACCTATCTCAGAGAGCATCAAGAGGATAGACATAAGGAGCAATGGGACCGCTGTAATGCGGTAGTGCTCTTATGGCTCATAAATTTTATCGACAAAGATATTGCAAGTGAAATGGTATTTACCTTCAATTCTCATACTGTCTGGCAAGACCTGAAGGAACGGTTTGACGTTGTTGACGGGGCTCGAATTTTTAGCCTCTACCGATCTATTAGCTCTCTTTCTCAAGGCACTATGTCAATGTCTGCCTACTATACAAGACTTAAGGAACTATGGGATGAACATGCAACTTTAGTTCCCATTCCTAGCTGTCAATGCATTTCCTCTAGAGATTATAGTAAAACAGTTCAGGAGCAATGTCTCTTTCAATTCCTTATGGGTTTAAATGAGGTTTTTCACCAAGTTCGAAGCCAGATACTCCTTATGAGTCCTCTGTCGTCTCCCAATCAAACTTACTCAATGGTTACCCACTACTAGAAAAAAGGGTTTTAACGTCCCTTTTTTTTGGCCTTTTAACGTCTGAAAACAGAGGGATGTCTATGTGAGGGTCGTAGAAAAAAACGTCATTAATGTCCGTAAAACAGGGGACGTAGGAGGCAGACTTTAGACGTCCCCAGTTCCACTGGGGGCGTCTAAAGTATGACATTAGACGTCCCCAGTTGGAACTGGGGACGTCTAAGGTCCACCTTAGACGTCCCCAGTTGGAACTAGGGACGTCTAAAGTGTCGACAGCAATACTTTCCACGTCCCTTTTTTTATTAAGGACGTTGAAAGTTTTTTTTTAAATGGACTTTTTATATATATTGCACTGTCTGGAAATGTAAACTGCAGAAATAGGATTCCAACAACAGAATAAAAGAACAGCAGTTTAGCAGAATGGAAACAACAACAAACACAGTGATCAACCCAAGGCTTCTACATGCCACACAAACTACACAACAATCTATATCCAAGTCTACTACATGCCACACAAACTTTCAAACCATACAAACTACACAGCAATCTATATCCAAGTCCCCATTTTGTACAATAACCAAGACTAAAATCCAATCCATATCCAACAACAATAACACTAATTATATGTACTACCACAAAAGTATGTCCTACACAAACTACTAAAGACTTTACTCTTCTGGTATACGTTGAAGAAGATGTCCAGCCAAAAAGTCTCTGATCATATTTAAGTCTTCATATGAGTAGGCATCTTCAATGTCACAAATCTGTAAATTAGAAAATAATCTTAGATGAAATAATGAATGAAGTGAATGAATTGCCATTGAATCACAACACCAAGAATATTATCCTCTGAGAATGAAGAAGCGATTACTTGTTCAAAATCTGTCGTAATGCCACTCTGAATGATGTTAAACATATAAAGCAAGACATAATATCCACATTCCCAGCCGCCAGGTTGTCGAGGACACTATAAATCAAAAGCAAATGGTTAAAATCAATAAAGGCATATCTAAAACAACCGTCAATCAAAAGAACTTGATTTGAAACTACGTACCTTTGGAAACAACCATCTCGGATCTTTGCCACCTCTACGTTCGCGTGGCCCGCCAAGCGCTCGATACATCGTGCATGCCCTATCATTAAAATGAAAATCAAAATAAATTAGAATAATTCATTAAGTCAAGAATCAAGAAGCAATGAAATACAAAAAAATAACTTACTGGTTGAAGACGCTTTTAGTTTCTTTGTCTGGTCTTCTATTTAAGGAATCAAACCAGTAAACAACGTGTGACCGAGGACAGACAACACACAAACTCCAGTGATAACTATCACAACATATACAGATTAAAAAGAAGTTAGATGGCAAGGCAATTATTTATTAATAATCTCAAATACACAAAATTAAAATGCGTACCCTTGAATAATCGGTGCTAGATAACAACGATACTCGTCCTCTGCCAATGCGAAGCCCACATAGTTCGTCCTTCTTTTCAATGTATTCCCAATCCTTGTCATATGTGCAGGAGACAAGAATCCATATAAATCAACTTTCTGAGAGTTAATGCATATACGACGGAAGGAGCTATAATAGAATTAAAATGATGAATGTATTAGCTAGTTAAAATCAACTTAACTAAATGAATCAAAAAATGGGAAATAAAAAACTTACAGGATTGCAAATTTGCCCCATCCAACATCTAGCTCCTCAAACTTCATGAACTGTTTAAGATCTTGTTTATCAATTGTGAAGTGATACTCTGTTTCCTGGCCCATAATCCTTGGAGGCATATGCAAATCAATCTGGCAAATGCCTTTATAGATATGCTGCAGTCGTGCTAAGAAGGGCCATTTCTCTGCTTCCTGCTCTTTCTTTTAGAACATAAAAACATATACTGTTAGTAGGATGTCAACACATCTCAAGTAAAAGTGAGGAAGTTCCATACCATTGGAGGTGTTGGTGGTAACAAGCCAATAAGATGTACAGGCCAAAGGATGAAAGATCCTCTCGCCTGAGTTATCGTGGCAACCTCGGCATCAGGAATAGGGATGGCTGTACCTTCTTCCCCAGCTCGAACACACGTCACAGTCACCCTACGCAAATGCTGTGGAATTTGCTGATGATGGTGGGTAGTAGCTTCTGTGTGAACGAGAGCATCTGCAACTACACGCAGCACTGGGGCATCCAAAGAGAGGATGGCAGGTTCTCCCGGCGCTGGAGTATGAGAAGGGTCGCCAAGTGGTTCCTCTGCCGGGTTGTAACTTCCCTTGGTGTTGTGGAAGGCCGGGGATGAATGGGTTCTACGCTCGGTAGTTGCCATCTGCGATTCAAACATCTTCTGCATTTCAGCTCGTAGCTCAGGCATCAGCTCAAGACGTAGCTCTGGCAACAGCTCTTGTCAGAGCTTGTCGCGAAGGTTGGCCTCGAGCTCTTGTGAGACTTCCTGACGAATCTTGGCTACAAGCTCCCTACTGGGTTCAACTTGTGACGAATAAGGATGTGAGGCTCGGCCAAAATACTTCGTGACATGAACTCCCACTGCCTCCCCTCGAACATGACCAGGGTGATCTGGCTTCCCAATCGCCGTTGACAAGATGTCCATCCGTCCACTTGGAGTGAACGAACCTTAGCTACTATGATCTTCCAGTTCATCCTGCAGCATAAAAGTTATCGTAAGCACTCCCAATATGAAAAAATAAGTTTGTAATTATGCTCTAACTACTTACAATTCTTGCGGCAACCTCAGCAACAGTCGGATTTACATACTTCCCACCCTTAAGCCTCCCTGCTTTCCATTTTTTGTGACGTGGTGGAGGTGGCGGGGGCTGGACCACAATGGTAGGATCTGATGTGGCTGCTTCCTTCAATTTCTCCAACTCTTCTGCCATTATCTGTCACTGAAGCTTCCGATAACCACCACGAGACATGCAATGTTGATAGTTATTAGCTGCTTGCCTCTCTGCATTTGCTACACTTAATGCCTTTTAAAGGAAAACAACGAACACCGAATCAATAATGTCAACTATATTCAAATAAAACACTATGATTACAGAAATCTTACCAAAAAGTTTGGATCTTCTCGTGATGCCATAAACAACCTCCAATCCTCTGGAGACAAAAATGGATACTCATGACATGGATCCTGACCCCTCAAGTCTCCTCGAATGAAATCTCGTGTGAGCCTGTTCTTGAAATCTTTCCATCGTATACGAACCTCCGTCATCCACTCCTTGTACATCTATGCGGTGTCAGGGACATCATAGGTTTGCTGCAAGGTAAAAACATACGTTAATTATATTTGAAGCGATAGGAATAAAGATATAATGTAGATGTATTGAAATTTATATACCAAAAGTTGTTGCCAAATCAAGTCTTTGGTTTTTGGTGGAACCAACTTCCAATTAGCATAGGTAATGCGAACTTTGCTTCGAGGCAAAAAACCTACGTAGCTAATGAAATGGTCTTCCTCCGGACCAATTGGTTTCATATTTTCATCAAAGTCAATATGCAACCTCTCCTGTTGATGGTTATGACGTGCTACCAATGCAAGCATTTTTGTACTGCCTCTAACCCTTCGTCTTACAACCGGTTCACGTGTCGTATCCGGTTAATGCCTTTGGAGCCATTCCATGCTCCGACAAGCCGTTAAAACGCTTTCTTAACCTACGATACGGGTGAAATCTAGGAAGCAACCTCCTGTGACCTAGGTAGACCGTTTTTCTTCCATGTTTCAGTTGGTGGAAGTGAGTGTCTGCTTCACAGATCGGACATGCTTTATGCCCCTTCACACTGTACCCTGAGAGGTTTCCATAGGCAGGGAAGTCATTTATGGTGGTGAACAGTATTGCACGTAGCTTGAAGGACTCATTCTTATACGCATCAAACACATCTACACCTTCCTCCCACAACTTCTTCAAGTCCTCAATCAAAGGCGCCAGGTAGACATCGATATCGTTTCCTGGCTGTTTTGGTCCAGAAATCATCATAGAAAGCATCACATACTTGCGTTTCATACAAAGCCAGGGAGGCAAGTTGTATATTACAAGGAGTACTGGCCACGCACTGTGTGTGCTATTAAGAGTTCCATACGGATTGATGCCATCTGTACAGAGCCCAAGCCGAAGATTTCTCGGCTCGCTGCCAAATTCAGGGAACATTTCATCTATTTTCTTCCACTGTAGAGAATCAGCTGGGTGCCGAAGATATTTTCCGTCGGATATTCTGTCATCCGAATGCCATCTCAACTTCTTCGCCTTTTTTGCAGTGCCAAACAAACGCTTAAAGCGCGTTATTATTGGAAGATACCACAAAACTTTTACAGGTTGCCTTTTAGTCTTCCCATCGCCACAACCACCATCTTTCTTCACTTTGTATTGTGCGGTTTGACACTTAGGGCACTCACTCTGGCCTTCATACTCCTTTCTGTATAGTACGCAGTCATTAGGGCAAGCGTGTATCTTTTTATACTCCATACCCATTGTGGATAGGATTTTCTTGGCCTCATACATACGATTTGGAAGTACATTATCGTCTGGAAACATATCACACAACAGTTCAAGCAGTAATGTGAAACTACTATCGGTCCACCCACAAGTTGCTTTTAAGTTAACCAAATGTAATGTTCCTGTGAGCCGTGTGTACTTACTCCCAGGGTACAACGGTGTCTCTGCATCACTCCGCAGGCTGTCATATTCATGCGACTGCGCAAAGGATTCTACCTCAACATCGTGAATCATTCTCTCCATTCTATCTTCATCTATGACATCCGCAACTTCCTTCTTGTGTGACGGACAATCAGTTACTTCCTCACCATGCCATATCCACCTTGTGTATCGAAGATTTATTCCATCACAAAGTAGGTGATCCCTTATAACTTCAACATCCCGTGTTCTCTCATTTAAACAATTGACACAGGGACAAAAATACTTCCCATTTTTGGCTGGAACGTTCCTTCTAGCAAATTCAATAAACTCTTCAACCCCATTCTCATATTCTTCACTTGTTCTCAAAGCATTCATCCAACTATGATCCATTCTATTACCACCTATGCCATTCACACTCAAGTTTAGAGTCATTGTCAACACTGGGAATTGCCTTTTACTATTTTGTTTTCCAAAATTTTGGCAGCATTTCCCCTTAAAAGTGACACATCCCAAAATCAAAATAACAAACCACCTCAGCTTAATTTAAACAAAACTAAACTAATTAAGAAGAGTAAAATAAAAATTCATAACAGTAAAACAAGAGTAAAAAGAAGGAAGCTAATATTAATTCTTCTAACCCAAACAAAAGGACTAATACTTTAATTAGTGCCAAGAATTTCAATGAAAAACATGAAAATAATGACCTTAACTTAATGATAACAATCTCTTAGTCTCTCTTTCTTTGTTTTTTCTCTTTCTTGTTATATCCTTTTTCTATTTTCTTTTTCAATTTCTCTTTTATTTTCACTATTTAAAAAAATTCACATAGCATTGTTTCTCTTATTCATCAATCCCTTCACTGTCTTTCTTTCTTATATCACTTACACTTAATAAAACAATAAATGAATGAGAAGATAGGGGGAAATTGCATTAACTCAAACAAATGGCTAATTAATCAATGCAATTTTTCTTTAATGAAAGTTTAGGCTCAAATGGTTGAAACAAAGGATTCATGAAATAGGAATGGACATTTGGCCAAACTAGCTATAAAATTAAATGCCAAAATTATTTTTGATCATTCAAAAGGAGTTTTAAATTTTAAAAGAGATTCAAGACTATAAGTTCTAGAGATGAAATTGCAATAAATATACCCTTTCTTAAAAGAAATAAAAATTTAGCCTCAATTCCTCACTAGTCTTTGGCTTCCTAAAATTAATTATCAAAGCCAAATTCTATGCCTACCTACTAACACTCTAAGAAGATAGAACCAAATCCTAATCAAACTCAATTCTTTCAATATCAAATCAAACAACTTTTAGAATATTCATAAATCAAAATCCAAACTTCCTAAACGCAATTTTTTTGTTCAAAAGTTTGCAAAAAAATTTCTCTATATGTATAAAAGCAAAAAAGACAAGTTATGCAAACTTAATATATAGTATTAGTTATAAATTTTTAAAACTTAAAAAAAACACAATTTAACAATTTTGTAAGGGTTTTGTAAGGGTTCACTTACGTTGGATCACAAGTGATTCTTAAAAGTCTAAACAAATATGATAAATGACCCCAACATACATAACGTTTGACATATTAATCTAACATTAATTCAATTCTAACATTGTTAACAACATCTGTTCCCCAAAATAATTATTTACATTAACAATATTCTACAAAAGCAGAATAATTATTTACATTAACAATATTAACAATAATTATTAACATCTGTTCCCCAAAATAATTATTTACATTAACAATAATTATTTACATTGTTAACCCACGCACCTGATTTTCTCAAAAACCAAGTGCAGAATCCAAGTGCATGCAGCAACAATATAACCCAGAACGCAGAATCAAGTGCACACACCAACAATCCAGAAACGCAGAATCTAATTGCAGCAACAATATTCTACAAACGCATAATGTAAATTCTTAATTGCTTCACATAATAATCCAACTCATGCCTCATATGCACATGATTTTAGGAAACCCAGAAACGCACCTGAATAATTCTGAGAATGCAGCAGCAGCAGCAAATGGGAAGACCCACACGGGCACGGGAATGGGGGAAGAGGGAAGACAAATGCAGGGGAGGGGAGGTGCGCCTTTGCTCAGTGAATGAGTTCTGAAACTCAGCTCACGGGTTTGGGAGAAGAGAGAAAATGAATGCAACAAGGGAAGTGCAAATCTGGAGACGCTCACGGGTATGCCTTTGGAACTTGTTCAGTGAAGCAGAAATGAAATGCAGCTCACGGGTTTGGGAGAAGAGAGAAAACAAATGCAGCAGGGGACATTAACGGGTATGGCTTTGGCACAGAAGGTAAAGCTGCCATGTACAGTGAATGAAGTGATGTTTCTGGTGGTGTTTCTACGTCCCCAGTTTCTCTGGGGACGTCTAAAGTGTTGGAATTTTTTATTTTTGGTCAAATTCATCCAGCGCCATGTCCTCCCGTCAAATATTGAACTTTGGACGTCCCTAACTTAAAAAAGGGACGTCCTTTAGGGATGTAGAAGGTCTAGTTTGTAGTAGTGACCCAAGAAGAGACTCAAAGACAGCTCTTATATGGTCATCAGTCTGCCCCTGTTCATAGCACAGTAATGGTCCCCCAAGCCTCAAATCAAATCAGAGGTGGACGTAGACGTGGAAGAGGCAGAGGAAGAGGACGTGGGTCCTCTCAGGATGTCTGTAGCTACTGTAATAAAAGGGGCCACCAAAGGGAATCATGTTACCAGCTTATTGGATTCCCTCCTGGCTTTCCTCAATCAAGAAATTAGAGGCCGGGAGAGGAACAAGCTAATCCAACAATCAATGATGCTCAGAATAAATCATTTGGAAAGGACCAGGATGCTGACCAAGTCCATCAATCACCCTTCTTTACTCAGGAGTAGTATAAGAAAATTCTTGATATGCTGAAACGTGATTCTGAACCCCATGAAGATGTTGTTAGTATGTAAGCAACCATACCAGGTATGGATTCTAACCATGAAACTAAATAGATATTAGATTCAGGTGCTAGTTGTCACATAGTAAATAATTTGAACCAATTAGATAGTTGGAAACCATATTTAGGCCCTATTAAGTATGTTAGAGTCCCAAGTGGAGAGAGAATTAGGATCACACATATTAGAAATGTCAAACTCACTAAGCATATTGTGTTAACAAATGTTTTATATGCTAAGGAATTTTGTTATATTCTGATTTCTGTAGCTAGGCTTACATTAGACAATGCTTGTGTTGCCTCTTTCCTCCCTGAATTTTGTGTCTTGCAGGACACGTCCAATGGGACGATCAGAGGGATTGGTAATCACTCTAAAGGACTGTACTTGCTCAAAAGATGCAGCAATTCTGATTTGTTGAAATTTAGAAATAAGCATGAACATGAAAATAATATCAATGATTTGCTTTGGCATTCTAGGTTAGGACATGCCCCTATGGATATATTGAGACATTTAAATGATGTAAAAGTTTTTGAATCTGCTGGTAGTAATGATAAATGTAAAGTGTGTATTCAGAGCAAACATTCCCGTGTCCCTTTTCCTTCTATCAAAACTGAATCTAAATGTTGTTTTGTTTTGTTGCATGCTGATGTGTGGGGCCCTTATAGGATACCTACACATCAAGGATATAGATACTTCTTAACTATTGTTGATGATTTTTCTAAGGGCACTTGAGTTTTTCTTATGCATTTTAAATTTGAAGCTCCCAAATTTATGAAAATCTTTATTCATTATGCTATAAATCAATTGTCTGCCAAGGTTAAAACTGTTAGGACAGATAATAAGGCTGGATTTGTCAATCATGAATTTGGAAATTTCCTTTCTGATTTAGGAATTGTTCATCAAAGGTCTTATCCTTTCACCCCCCAACAAAATGGGGTTGTTGAGAGAAAACATAGACATTTGATGAACATCACCAGAAGCATTATGAATAAAGCAAATTTACCTATTAAATTTTGGGGGGGAAGCTGTCAGAACTGCAAATTACTTGATTAATAGGACCCCATCTCGAAATCTGTCTTACTCTACAACATATCAAATTTTATATGGGAGACCACCTTTAGTAGGTCACCTTAGAGTGTTTGGATTCCTAGCTTTTGCCATGACTTTAAATTCTATAGATAAATTGCAAAAGAAGGCAAAAGCATTTGTTTTCCTAGGATATCCTAACACTCAAAAGGGATACATGCTATATAACATTAAGACCAAGTCTCTTATCATTTCTAGACATGTTACATTCATCAAAAATAAATTTCCTTTTAATGATTGTGAAAGTTCTGATCAAGGGGGAGTAGGAAAAGATAATAATTTTGATTTTATTGATATCTTTCATGGTTTACCATCTTCCTCTATGACCAGAACTGTTTACAATCAGGGGACTGATTCTAACTTGCAGTATAATCATTCACTAGTACAAAATTGTCTTTTTAGATTGCCACATTTAGACCGGTTATAGCGGATAAGGTCTAAAAAATTTGACCGATGGCGATTTTATAATTATATAGAACTTCTAAGACCGGTTCTAAAAAACCAGTCTTAAAAATATTATTTAGACCGGTTATAAATAAAACCGGTCTAAAAATATCAAAATATTTAAAAAATTAAAAATTTTAAACTTTTTAGACTAGTTATAATTAATAACCGATCTTAAATATCAAACATTTAAGACCGGTTTTTATTAAAACCGGTCTAAAATATGAAAAATTTAAAAATTAATTTTTTTTACACCATTTTAAAACCGGTTTTTATCGAAAACCGACCTAAAATATGAAAGTATTTTTTAGACCTGATATTCAGAACAACCGGTCTAAAAGATCATAAATCCTATTTCCCTTGCCTCCTCACCGTGCGATTAATCATGTGTAACTCTGAAGCTATGTCATCTCTGTTGTCTCTGCTCTCTGTTGTCTGCCTCATCACTATTGCTATCATTGGCGAAAGTCCAAACTCGCCAGTGCTCTGTCACTTTAACTCGCTCTAGCCGATGCTCGAAGATACAAAGCCTTGCATTCACCTATTATGAGTTTGCCCTAGTACTTCTGACGTCTTCCTGCTTGTTTGCTTTTTGTTTTGAGTTTGAATTTTTTGGACGCATTTTCTGCATCTACACCCATCACTACTTCGATATGATAATATTTTCTTAGATGCGGCATTCTCTTCTCAGATTTCGTTATTTGTCCTCATTTAATCATTTAAGATCCTCATTTTTTCCTAATGTATAATTTGTGACCACTCATATCTGAATATCCAAAAATGGCGACCATGACGAGCTTGATCTGACTTATCAATAAGATTCAGTGAGCTTGTTTGGTGGCCAGGTATGTACCCAGTCTTCAAGTTCTTTCATTTTTCTTTTTAAATCTCCAATCTTGTGTGGTTGTTCTCTAATGTTTTGAAAAGGGTTGTTTTGATTTTGTGCTTGTATGTTGTGAAAATCAGAGTTAATGGAAATCATTAGTCTTGGAAAGTGTAGTAGGATGAGATTTTCTAGCTCGTGGATCTGGTAATGCTCAGTGTTTATCTTAGCTTGAGTATCCTGAGTCTTTGTTCGTTATTATCTATATCATATGTGTTATATATGAATAGTTTTGATGATGTCAAATATAGATGTTAAATATGAGCAAAAAGTTTGTATGATATAATTATCTTCTACATTGACTAACTACTATATTTAATGTTGCATATTTTGTAGATTAGTCATAAACCCGATTGTGGGTTGATGTTATAATGCCTCATATGTGGAGAATGATTATCAAGAAGAAAATCAAGAGACAAGGGATTGAAGAAAGAAGGCATTGCAAGAACTAATAGGAATATCAAGCAAAGATTGAAGATATTCAAGAAGATATCTAGTTGGTTTATGAAAAAAGATAATCAATTCAAGAAGATATCTAGTTGGGTTATGAAGAATGATCATCAAGTGGCAAAATAAGAAGAAAGAGATTGAAGAAAGAAGAAGAAAGAGATTAAAGAAAGAAGAAATTGCAAGATCAATTGAGAATATCAAGATCCAAGCTATTAGAGGTGATATCGAAGGTTTCTATGGTCAAACAGAAGTTGGAATGGGTCAATACGAAGCTAAAATGATGTATACGGAAGTTATAGTGCCTCCGGGGATGATTACTCGAGTAATCACTCGAGTAATAGGGTATTGCCTCATTTTGGAGGTGATTACTCGAGTAGCTACTCGAGTAATCTGCCGGGTTACTTGATAAATCACTCGAGGCGGAACTTGAAGTAATGGGCACTCTGTTTTCGTGTGGCAGAACAAAGGTTTGGTATTTTGATGATATCTCTCCAACCATATGTTGGATCGAACTGAAACCGGTGGAATATGAAACTAGACTTCCAACACGAACTTTTGACACCAATATCACATTCAAAAGAGTTCAGATGAGAGAGATATAAGCTTTGAAAGTCTACACATGAATCAGCGTCATATTCCTGGACAGCTTTGGTATTTTAGACATAACTCCCAAAATACACATCGGATTGCAACGAAACCAGTGCCATATGAAAGAAGACTCAAAGAGCTTTCCATGGATATATAATTTTTCACATTTGAAGCTATATCCTAAGATCTATGATTTCTAGAATTTGGTGCTCGTGATAGCTCGTGAGTTCAGAAATGGTCTAAGAATAGTATATACTCTTTGGATCATAACTTTCAGTATACAACATGTTTGGAGCTGATTCTTGTTGCATTGGAATGTAGATAATGAGGGCTTTCCGATGATATATAATATGCCATGTTTCGAGTCAAAATCAAGAATTCACTTGAAGGCACCACTCGAGTAACTAGTTGATAACAAAAGACTTTACTCGAGTGAGTACTCGAGTAATCAGATAGAAAACTTCCAGTTGCTTTCGGCCTGCTAACGTTACTCGAGTAGGTACTGGAGTAATTAGATAGAAAGCTTCCAGTTGCTCTTGGCCTGCCAACGTTACTCGAGTCAGTACTCGAGTAAAGAGACAAAAACTTGAAGTAATTAGAGTCGAACTTCAAGTTACTACCCGAGTACACAGAGTTATTTAGAAGAGAACTTCAATTCGAACTTCAAGTTATTACCTGAACTTCAAGTCAAACTACAAGTTACTACCCAAACTTCAAGTCGAACTTCAAGTTACTACCCGAGTAGGCAAAGTTATTTAGAAGAGAACTTCAAGTCGAACTTCAAGTTACTACCCAAACTTCAAGTCGAACTTCAAGTTACTACCCGAACCTCAAGTCGAACTTCAAGTTACTACCCGAACGTCAAGTCGAACTTCAAGTTATTACCCGGGTACACAAAATTATTTAGAAGAGAACTTCAAGTTACTACCCGAGTAAGCTATGTAGAAAATGGAAGGCCACTCGAGTAGACACTCGTGTAACCTGTGAAGAAACTTGATGTTTACTCGAGTGAGCACTCGAGTAATGCTTCCCAGGAAAACAGAACAACGTCCCGAAGATTCTGGAAATCAATGAAATGATCATATAACCCATTCTTCTTGCTTATAATCACTCTAACACTTCATTATATTAGTGTTTAATGTATTTCTCCAGGAATACAATAAAGATATGATGTGAAGAGTCAAAAGGTGAATTTACGGAAGCGGAGCGTCAATGTTATAACGGCTAGTTTTCAAATTGAAGAAGCCACACTCCAACGGATATATTGAAATGCTCAAACGGTCATCAACCTTCATCAACTATAAATAGAAGATCATCCATAATAGAAGGGACTTAGTATGCATACATCATCAAAATGTCAACATCCTGACACCAACACTCATCACATATACTCTCTGTTTCTCTAGCTTCTATACTATTTACCTTTGAGAGAGAAGTTATTTGTATTATACTTTAGTGAGTATTTTATCCACTCTGTGAGAGAATTTGTAAACACTTATATTTCTGAATTGATCTCAAGGTAGAGGAACCTTGAGTGGGTTAATTTCCTTACGAGAAGCTGTAGAGAGAATCGCCGGTAAGACTTTCTACTCGTAAGACTTACAAGGTGCAAGCAGTAGAGAACGTTGCTGCTCATAAGACTTACAGTGGTGTAAGCAAAAGAGAACGTTGCTGCTCGTTAGACTTGCATAGGTAAGCAGGAGGGAAAGGTCTTCACGATTGCTCTGCTCGTAAAACTTGTTGTAAAGGGGAGTACTTGGTGAGAACTTTGTAAAGGCTTTTCTTGTGCCTGGATTAAACAAGAAAATAATGGATTTGAAAATCTCAGGAGGAGCCTGGGGACTGGACGTAGGCCATCATAAATTGGACCAAACCAGGATAAATCACAGTTTGCATACTCTCTTCCTTAAACTCTTATATTTCCAGCATATATTAACTGTTGATTTATGATTCATTATTTTCATATTTATTGCTTCCTCTAAGATGCAAAAAGATTTTCAAAGTTGTTAAGATTTTTATCTTACACCCAATTCACCCCCCTCTTGGGTGTCAGCCGGTTCCAACATTTGGTATCAGAGCCGGACTCTTGTTTAAAGGACTTAACCGTCTCAAGAGTTTATAATGGCTGATTTTGGGTGTTATATGCTTTCCGAAGGTTTTGACTACACTGTTCCACCTATTTTGAAAGATATTGATTTTTGGTTTTGGAAAGCTAGAATGACATCTTTCATGAAAAGCTTTGATTATGATATGTTGAATGTTTTTACAATTACCTTTGATTTCAAACCAAGAAAGGATTGGACAGAAAGAGAAAGGAAAATGTTTTCATTAAACATTAGAGCAATGAAAATTTTGTATAGTGCTTTAACTGAAAATGATTTTGAGAAAATTAGATTTTGCTCTACTGCAATAGATATTTGGGATGCTCTTGATTCAATGTATACTTCTAACAAGTGTGTTGAAGTTGAAAGTGTTGATAGTTCATGTGAAACTACAAGCTGCATATCTACGATTCATGAACAAGTGGAAGTTGACAATGAAGATGGAGAAATCATAGAACACTTCCATGATCTTGTCAACATAAAAGAACAAGAGGAAGATGATTCCCAAGAAGAGCTCATTACGGACGAATTTGATGGATCATCCTCTAGAGATCAAGAAACACGTATGGTAAACAATTCCAATTCTTCTGGAGTTATTTTGAAAACTGATTTTCAAAGTTTGCATAAAATTGTTTCTCAACCAAGTATTGATTCTATTCTGAAAAGCAAAAATGTTTTCAATCATGCTGGAAAGTTTATTGGAAAGAAAGAATGCTCAAATGAAATTTATTCGGGTTTTTACTCTCTTGACCGACACAATACTTGCATAAAATCTCATAATGCATATCATCATATTATTTGCAATTATTGCGGTAAATCAGGTCATATTTCTCACATATGCTATATTAGAAGAAATTCTAATGTGAGGAATAAATTTGTTTGGGTTCCTAAAACGCAAGCGAGTTCAAATGCTAACGTTCAAGGACCCAAAGCAAAGTGGGTACCAAAATGTCCATATGGTGTTTCATGTGTGCAGATTGATCCTAAAAAAATTGGACAAAAGGGTACTGAGAAAATGAAGAAGATTCCAAGAGTTCCTAATGCACCAAATGGAGATTCACATCAATTAGGAGAACTCTCGGATCACCCATTGCTAGAACTGCAAAGTTTAACCACAAAGAAAGGCAATGGAGAAAAGGAGTACGTTCCACCTCAAGAATGAACTACCATAGAATACCATTCAACTATATTGAGGAGAACAAGAAAAGGAGGATCTCTCAAGCATCAAATAAAAGACTTCTGGAGTCTATATATTTTGAGAGAAGGTTTCCAGCACCCAAAGCAAGATATTCAAAGTATCAACATCATAGAAAGATGCAATGGGTAAACAAAAGCAATCCTCCTATCTAAGGCAAAGGTATACAATGATAAAACCCCCTATGCTATTGTCTGTAATATTTATTGAGGTTTTATATTTTGGAATCTTAGGAATGGGCATTGCAAATGATTCTGAAATTATGTTTTCACATCCCTTAAAAAGCCATTTAATAGATTTATTTATAAAGGGATTGTAATGCTCAACAGGTTAATTCTTTATGCATGTATAATGATTTGAAAAGAAAATATTTCTCTTATGCATAAAGACATATTTAATTCATTATGCTCAATTGTTTCAAATTAATTATAGCATGTGAATTATGATTCCTACAAGGTAACTATGAGTGGATCCAAGTAAAACTGGATACCAAAGGAAGAAAAAGATCTATATGGTTTTGTAGGAAGAAGAAAGGAAGAGCTTCATCTCAAGATTATGAATACATACGATTTAATTCAAATCTTGGAGAAGTTGGACATTGAAGCTGCATTTTTAAATGTGCAAATAAAAGGAGGCATTACTTGAGGCAACACTGCAAGTGCCTAGCTAGCATTGAAGGAAGAAAAGATGCACAGTGAAGAATCACTCAAGTAACCAATCAAGTGAACATCATCACTGCGTAACAACTGGGAGTGAATGTTCAAGTGATAACATCAACTGGAAGATAGAAGGTAAAAGTCAAGGAATTATGCACAAATGAACTTCAAAGGATAATTTCTCAAGTAATTATGAGGTTACTTGAGCACGGTACTGTCTTCTTTATTCTTACCTGATATTATGCTTATATAAATTATTTAATTGGGTAATGAATAACTTGCTCATTATTGCATACCATTAGCAATCAATCATTTATAGGTTTTAAATTGTTTTTAGATTGCTAAATGGACTGAAAGTGAAATTGTGCATAATCTTTCTATGTATTTGAGTTTCGAAATGCATATTTCAAAAATATACTTAGATTCCAAATTCATCTTGTTTATAAAAATGCATACATATTATTTGAAAATTATTCATAACTTGTTTGCATTTAAATCAGTTTCAAAATTGGAAGTTAATATTTATGTATACTGAAAATCAGAAATGCTTCAAATCCTTATTTCCCCATCATTGACATATTGATCATTGATTTTAAATCTGTTATCCAATGCTTGAACTCCTCAACCGTTATTTTCTAACAAGTTAGACCTTATGTCTAACAAGTTAACAATCTATCTAAGTTTCAAGTGTATTTCCTAAAAAAGAATCCAATATGTGAAAGCTTTATGCCTAATGCATAAATCTTTGGTTGGCCATGTTATTCCAAGCATTATGAATGTTCATATTAGTGCATTAAATCTTAATGCATTAACCATTATAGTGGAATAACTTACTAGGATAATATTCTAGAACTCTAGTCATTTGGATCAATGAGTATGTGTTTCATCATCCTTAAATTCTTATACTCATCTTGTTGCTCAAATGCATTACCATTTGTCTTCATCCATTCTTTGAGTAACTAGATCCTTCTATTCAAATTCTTGAGTTGAATATCCCTATTCTTCAAGACACATCTCTAAAAGTCAAGTTTATCTCTTGGTCAATAGCAAAGTCATTGTGTTTATATACATCCTTGAAATTAAGCCTTTTTGGCTAATTCATTTTCAATATGACTTTTGCTCTAGAGAAAATTCTCAAACATGTTAAACTCCAATGTCTAACATGTTATCTTAGTTGTTCTCTAAAAAGGAAGCTTTCTGGTATATGTATATTTAAACTATTGACTTTCACCATTTTAAACATAAACATTGATTATAAACATATTTCAAAGATGAGTTTTGCATATATTTAAAATCCCAATTTTACAATGCATTGTCATGATTTGAAATTAAATATGAGATTTGAATCAATTTGCATATTTCATTATCATTCTTGAAAAACTTGATGAAAACTTTTATGGATATATCTACTACTTTCTTTTGATCTCACTTACATGCCTTGCATGAAAATCTTATCAATGACATATCTTTTAAAGTGTATTTACAAATTGTCATTGATCTTTGAAATCATCATTCTTGGTATTATTTGTTCGGTGCTCTTTATGATTCAATTGTTTGAATTTATTTAATTGGGTAAAATTATATTCTGGTATTTGTTGATTATTATACTCTTTGCTCAAATATCATATGATTCAATTATATAAGAGCATAAGAGTTATAATGTCTCATATTATATGGACCCAAGAGAAAGTTGGTACCAAAGAGCATTTATTTATACTTATATAGGAGTTGATCAAAATGCTCTACTTTTGGATACAAAGATCAAAAGCTAACAGAGAAGGCATGACTAGCAGTATTGCAATGTGAGTAGAAGCAAAATCTGTGGTATCGTTTAAGTGACACCACAAGTAAGTAGCTAGTGATGCAACCAGAGAAAGAGAAAGAAGAAGAAAATCTCTTAAGTGAACCTAGATGAAATTCATCTTAAAGCAACTTAAGGTCAAGAACAAGTATAGCCAATATGAATCTTTGTTGCCTACCCACCTTCCTTATCATTCCAAGGTGATCAAAAGATGTTTAGAGGAAGATGTTGAGATGCACAGAATTGTCAAGCTTGGTGAGCCTATGAGGATTCTCAACTACAATCCTAGCTCTATGTTTTCCCAAATTATATGATATATCTATACTAGAGCTTTGGTGAGCAAGGCCAATTCAATCGCTTCATGAAAGGATTATCACCCAATGGCCTATATTATTAGTAAGAAGGAGAGGAACATCAGAAAGATCATGTCTTTCAAAGAACAAGAGGTATATATATACTTCTACAGGACTTACTCCAAGTAATATGAAATTACTTCAAGTAATCAGTAATTACTCCAAGTAAGTCTGAATCTCACTCCAAGTTAACACAAGAGGCATAGAGGATGAGAGATGAAACTTCAAGAATAAATGAGAGACAATACTTTGCTAGAGCTGGTCTCCCTGGTCCTTCATTCTTTGGTCCATCTGTCCAAGGCTATCTGAGAAAGGAGCTCAACAATCACATAGAGCTTGCTGCAAATAATGTTGAGTTCATCACTTCTGTGAATGACAAGATTAGAAGACTTTGTGATTTGATCAACCGGAACTTCAAGGCCTTATTCCAAGCTCATCTTGGTATGCTTAACTGATCACAGAAATTATGCTTCAAAATCCCTCCATACTGATCACATCAACAGACAATGACTAGCCAATGATGCATTAATGGACTTCAGAGGATTATGGCTCGAGTGATTACGATATTACTCTAGTGAGGTATTGTATTTTTACTTAATTAAAATTCTCTGAGTTGCATCACTCGGGTGAGCACTCTAGTGATGGTTGAGTGGAATTACTCGAGTAACTACTCGAGGGATACAGGGTTACAACCTTAAAACCCTGAATAGCATCATCATTTTCAAAACTTGATTTTTCTCTAATCTTCATATTTTCATATTCATTCTCTTTACAAAATTTTCAATGTTTTTTTTACAAATTTAGGAGAGTTATCAACTATAAGCCATGCATTCATTAAGGGGGAGCTTTACATACACATGTGTTTTATATCTTAAAAGCTCATCTCATTTATTGAAAGAAAATCCTTTTAACATACTCATCTGAATTCATTATCTTTTAATTAGTTTTGATGATGAGTTAATCTTATATTTTCCTTTCATGATCTTAATTTTTAACATATCATATAGAAAGGATGGCTTTGGTTTATGCACTAAATTTGATACTTGATTGCACTAACCACTCTCTTTGCAAGAATGCTTTTATAGTAGGAGAATTGGCTCTATGCAAAATCATTCCTTAACACACTAAAAGGAGAATATATCAACTTTGAGGAAAGATGATTTAATATTGGCTGTAACACTCAAAGCAACAAAAGGCACAAATCAGGATGATTTTGGTAGCATTCTAAGGAAGGCTATTCCTGAGCTTCTTATTGAGCACACTTCAGAGTCTACCACAAAGCCAGCTATAGTTCATTCTTATGAACTTTATTCATCAGAGTTGCGCTTCAAAAGTATGGTGAACACAACATCATAGATCTACACAACAAGAAAAAGAAGCAACGAACTTCATGGAGCACTTCATCATTTTCCAAAAACTACATGAGCATTTCTAAACCCTCTCTTTATATTTTGAGCTTACTTTTCCTATCATTGATTATGAAAGTTTTTCTTGAAAACCTTTCCAAATTGTTTCAAATGTGTTTTTCATGAAAACCATTTCTCATTTACATCAAATTATAAATGAAACTACTTTCAAAATGGGGGAGAGAAACTTGTTTTCCTGATGCATTTATTTTGATTAATGGGGAGAATGACATTTCTCATTTGATTTCATATTTACTTCTCTACAAGTCTTTCTTCTTTATACTTCAAACTTTTTGCTGATGCCAAATAGGGGGAGAGAAAGGCAAGAAAAATATATTGTTCTTACTTAGTTTTTTATAACTCATACATATTTTTCTTGAAGGATTTGTCATCATCAAAAAGGGGGAGAATGTTAGATATGAATAGTTTTGATGATGTCAAATATAGATGTTAAATATGAGCAAAAAGTTTGTATGATATAATTATCTTCTACATTGACTAACTACTATATTTAATGTTGCATATTTTGTAGATTAGTCATAAACCCGATTGTGGGTTGATGTTATAATGCCTCATATGTGAAGAATGATTATCAAGAAGAAAATCAAGAGACAAGGGATTGAAGAAAGAAGGCATTACAAGAACTAATAGGAATATCAAGCAAAGATTGAAGATATTCAAGAAGATATCTAGTTGGTTTATGAAGAACGATCATCAATTCAAGAAGATATCTAGTTGGGTTATGAAGAATGATCATCAAGTGGAAAAATAAGAAGAAAGAGATTAAATAAAGAAGAACTTGCAAGATCAATTGAGAATATCAAGATCCAAGCTATTAGAGGTGATATCGGAGGTTTCTATGGTTAAACGGAAGTTGGAATGAGTCAATACGAAGCTAAAATAATGTATACGGAAGTTATAGTGCCTCCAGGGATGATTACTCGAGTAATCACTCGAGTAATAGGGTACTGCCTCATTTTGGAGGTGATTACTCGAGTAGCTACTCGAGTAATTTGCCGGGTTACTTGATAAATCACTCAAGACGGAACTTGAAGTAATGGGCACTCTGTTTTCTCGTGGCAGAACAGAGGTTCGGTATTTTGATGATATCTCTCCAACCACATGTCGGATCGAACTGAAACCGGTGGCATATGAAACTAGACTTCCAACACGAACTTTTGACACCAATATCACATTCAAAGGAGTTCAGATGAGAGATATATAAGCTTCGAAAGTCTACACATGAATCAGCGTCATATTCCTGGACAGCTTTGGTATTTTGGACATAACTCCCAAAATACACATCGGATTGCAACGAAACTAGTGCCATATGAAAGAAGACTCAAAGAGCTTTCCATGGATATATAATTTGTCACATTTGAAGCTATTTCCTAAGAGCTATGATTTCTGGAAGTTGGTGCTCGTGATAGCTCGTGAGTTCAGAAATGGTCTAAGAACAGTATATACTCTTTGGATCATAACTTTTAGTATACAACGTGTTTGGAGCTGATTCTTGTTGCATTGG
This sequence comes from Inga leiocalycina, assembly GCA_963242795.1. Classification (NCBI taxonomy): domain Eukaryota; kingdom Viridiplantae; phylum Streptophyta; class Magnoliopsida; order Fabales; family Fabaceae; genus Inga; species Inga leiocalycina. The sequence goes on from OY725325.1 coordinate 64,471,055, forward strand.
AATGTAGATAATGAGGGCTTTCCAATGATATATAATTTGCCATATTTCGAGTCAAAATCAAGAATTCACTTGAAGGCACCACTCGAGTAACTAGTTGATAACAAAAGACTTTACTCTAGTGAGTACTCGAGTAATCAGATAGAAAACTTCCAGTTGCTCTCAGCCTGCCAACGTTACTCGAGTCAGTACTCGAGTAAAGAGACAAAAACTTGAAGTAACCAGAGTCGAACTTCAAGTTACTACCTGAGTACGCAGAGTTATTTAGAAGAGAACTTCAAGTCGAACTTCAAGTTACTACCCGAGTAGGCAGAGTTATTTAGAAGAGAACTTCAAGTCGAACTTCAAGTTATTACCTGAACTTCAAGTCTAACTTCAAGTTACTACCCAAACTTCAAGTCGAACTTCAAGTTACTACCCGAACCTCAAGTCGAACTTCAAGTTACTACCCGAACCTCAAGTCAAACTTCAAGTTACTACCCAGGTACGCAGAATTATTTAGAAGAGAACTTCAAGTTACTACCCGAGTAAGCTATGCAGAAAATGGAAGGCCACTCGAGTAGACACTCGAGTAACCTGTGAAGAAACTTGATGTTTACTCGAGTGAGCACTCGAGTAATGCTTCCCAGGAAAACAGAACAACGTCCCGAAGATTCTGGAAATCAATGAAATGATCATATAACCCATTCTTCTTGCTTATAATCACTCTAACACTTCATTGTATTAGTGTTTAATGTATTTCTCCAGGAATACAATAAAGATATGATGTGAAGAGTCAAACGGTGAATTTACGGAAGCGGAGCGTCAACGTTATAACAGCTAGTTTTCAAATTGAAGAAGCCACACTCCAACGGATATATTGAAATGCTCAAACGGTCATCAACCTTCATCAACTATAAATAGAAGATCATCCATAATAGAAGGGACTTAGTATGCATACATCATCGAAATGTCAACATCCTGACACCAATGCTCATCACATATACTCTCTGTTTCTCTAGCTTCTATACTATTTACCTTTGAGAGAGAAGTCATTTGTATTGTACTTCAGTGAGTATTTTATCCACTCTGTGAGAGAGTTTGTAAACACTTATATTTCTGAATTGATCTTAAGATAGAGGAACCTTGAGTGGGTTAATTTCCTTACGAGAAGCTGTAGAGAGAATCGCCGATAAGACTTTCTACTCGTAAGACTTACAAGGTGCAAGAAGTAGAGAACATTGCTGCTCGTAAGACTTACAGTGGTGTAAGCAGAAGAGAACATTGCTGCTCGTTAGACTTGCATAGGTAAGCAGGAGGGAAAGGTCTTCAGGATTGCTCTGCTCATAAGACTTGTTGTAAGGGGGAGTACTTGGTGAGAACTTTGTAAAGGCTTTTCTTGTGCCTGGATTAAACAAGAAAATAGTGGATTTGAAAATCTCAGGAGGAGCCTGGGGACTGGACGTAGGCCATCATAAATTGGACCGAACCAAGATAAATCACAGTTTGCATACTCTCTTCCTTAAACTCTTATATTTCCAGCATATATTAACTGTTGATTTATGATTCATTATTTTCATATTTATTGCTTCCTCTAAGTTGCAAAAAGATTTTCAAAGTTCTTAAGATTTTTATCTTACACCCAATTCACCCCCTCTTGGGTGTCAGCCGGTTCCAACAATCTGCTGTGTAGTTGAGGAAGTGTAAGAAGGAACAATTATGTTGCTGTACTTCTAGGCACCAACAAGTTCACTGTTTTGTACAAACTGAAAGCTGATTTTGTTGTTCCAGGCACTGCATCTAAGGCTTTATATGGTTTTTGTGAGTTGATGTTTAAGCCTGACATGGATTGTCCCTAAGTTTAACTTGATTTAGTTTTTGCATGGTGATTTTTTATATGTTTTTTGATAAATTGGTGCAGCATTTACATGTGTCGCTACTTGCTACAAAATGAATACCTAATAAGCATCTTCAAAACTATACCACCAGCTACCCAATTTTAATGTGGACAGTTCCTAATGCAAGACACAACTCATTTTTTTTATCATGTTTTCTATGGTGTCTCGGGAACCAGAGGAATTGTCCGAGACCATCTTCCAAGCACGGCTTTCACTCTCACATGCACAAATTATATAGTCTTAACTTTATTGTTTATTATCTGTAGAGAATTGCTATTGCACGGGCACTCTTAAAGAATGCCCCGATCCTTATACTTGATGAGGTTTTCCCCCTTTTCTTTCTTTTTTTTCTTTTGTATGTTTCTTTTCTTCTTCATGATGTTTCCATGATTCTGTTGCTGCTTTTTCAGTATCTATCTGGTCCTAAATATGCCCCTTTGATGCTTCAGGCCACTAGTGCCTTAGATGCAGTAAGTGAGAGGTTGGTCCACGATGGTCTCAACCATTTGATGAAGGGGAGGACAACATTAGAAAAATCACTCAATCTTCAAATGGTATGTCCTATCATATGAGTTGTTGTTTTTCATCATTTAGTTACAGTTGTTATAGGTTACTTAAAATTATATGATAGTAAAAAAATATGGCACTTTTTTTTGGATTGGGATGATTTCAAAATCCTTCCAATCCAAAAAAAAAAGCCCTATTTATTTCTTTTTTAAAAAAATGTCACTTTTAAGACCGGTTATCCTGAAAATCGGTCTTAAAAGTATAGCTTTTAAGACCAGTTATTTTAATAATCAGTCTTAAAATTCTTGGAAAAAAATTTTTAGACCGGTTTTTAAACAACCAGTCTAAAAAGTCTGGATTTTTAAGACTTGGTTTTCGAGAAACCAATCTAAAAAAGTGATTTTTGAGACCGGTTGTTTAACAGGTCTAAAAAGTAATAGACCTTTTAGACCGGCTATATCAAGACCGCCTCCTGAACCGGTCTAAAATGTTGTTTTTAACCGATTTTAAAAGTCATTTTTCCACTAGTGATTATTCACCACATGAGCACATTAGCACTGATTCTGAGTCACAGCATACTCATCATCGACCACATAAGCATATTAGGACTGAATCTAATCTACATCAGCAGCCATCTTCTCTTAGACCAACTAGAAATAGGCAAGTTCCAACCTGGACCAAAGATTATGAGTGCCAATATTTGCCTAAAACTGGTGAGCAGAATCGTGAGTCTGTGAATGACATAATAAGTAACCATGATGTTAATTTACTGCATCATATTTCTATTGATGATTCGTCATACAAATGCTTCCTCTCTTCTATTGATAAGGAAATTGAGCCTGAGAATTATTTCCAAGCTTGCAAAGACCCAAGATGGGTCAAGGCAATGCAGAGTGAAATAAAAGCTCTAGAATCCAATAAGACCTGGAAAATAGTGAATTTACCCAAGGGTAAGAGAACTATTGGATGTAAGTGGGTTTTCAAAATCAAATATAAATCTGATGGAAAGATAGATAAGTTTAAGGCACGATTGGTTGCTAAGGGTTACAATCGAAGGGAAGGAATAGATTTCTATGAAACTTTCTCTTCCGTGGTAAAGATTGTGACCATTAGAACCATCATTAAACTTGTAGCTGTGAATGATTGGAAAATCCATCAAATGGATGTAGATAATGCATTCCTTCAAGGAGATCTACATGAGGAGGTCTATATGACCATTCCTCAAGGTTTTGACAGGAAAATAGATCACTTGAAAGTATGTAAACTGGAAAAATCACTCTATGGCCTAAAGCAAGCCTCTAGGCAATGGAATGAGAAATTAACCCAATCATTAATAAAAGGAGGTTTTCAACAAAGTAAATATGATTATGCACTGTTTTATAAGCAAAACGAATGTGGTTTGGTCTTTGTGCTTTCTTATGTTGATGACCTTATGATCATTGGTAGTTGTAGTAAAGGAATTAATGATGTTAAGAAGTTTTTGCATGGGGAATTCAAAATTAAGGACCTTGGGATATTGAAATATTTTCTTGGTTTAGAAATAGTAAGATCTAAGCATGGAATTCTTGTTAATCAGCAAAAATATGCCATTGAACTTATAGATTAAGTAGGGCTGGATGAATCTGAAACTGTGCTAACTCCTATGGAACAACACTTGAAACTCACAGCTGGAGCAACTAAATCAGATCACTTTCTTGATGACGGAGGGCCTTATAGAAGGCTCATTGGTAAGTTGTTATATCTCACTTTGACTAGACCTGACATTTCTTTTACCGTGCAGGTGTTAAGCCAATTTATGCAAGAGCCAAAACAATCTCATATGAAAGCTGCATTAAGATTGGTAAAATATTTGAAGGATAGCCCTGGTAGAGGGATTTTCCTTTCAACTGAAAATTCATCTGTTTTGGAATGCTATTGTGATTTTGACCATGTAGGTTGTGCAAATACTAGACGTTTTGTAACAAGGTTCCTAGTGAGATTTGGGAATTCTCTTATATGCTGGAAGTCAAAGAAGTAAAGCAAAGTATCAATTTCATCCGTAAAGGCAAAATACAAAGCACTTAGGATGGCAGTTGCTGAATTAACTTGGATAGTTGGCTTGATGAAAGAGTTGCACATTAATAAAGTTGAGCTGGTGAGAGTATATTGTGATAGCCGATCAGCCATACACATAGCAACAAATCCAGTGTTCCACGAGTGGACGAAACACATTGAAGTAGACTGCCATTTCGTGAGGGAGAAACTATTGGCGGGAATGATCAACTTTTAGCATGTACGTTCAGAAGAGCAATATGCAGAGATTTTAACCAAAGCACTTGGTGGAGGACGGCATGAGTATAGTCTCAGCAAGCTGGGCACTTATGAATATAGGGTGCCTAACTAGAGGGGGAGTGTAGAATATATTGATGAAAAGTAATTAAGTTATGTTTTGTATAATAGGACTGTTGGTTTTGTATATTAGGTGATATATGGTGCTTAGGCCTACCAGCTCGTTGGGCTGAGCCCAAGTCAGATAGGTCTAGTGAACTCTGTATATATCTGTGGTTATATCCAGATGTTAGTGTGGTAAATGAATAATAATAATTTTTTAGGCATCTGTTAACACTAACTTAGGCCTTCCCTCGATATTGAAGTGAGACAAATACCCACCACATTGCCTACCATGAGACTAAAACCCACAACCACCCATTTAAACGAAGGATGGTTTGCCAATTAAGCCACATGCTCTTGGCAAATCGCCAACATCCTCAAAAAAGCAATATGGGGAAGTTAAGGCAAAATCGGGAATCTAAGAGAGGTGCCTGATTTGCATGGAAAAATACCTCAGCAGCCACTTAATCCTTTTTTATTCTCTCTGCCATCTCACTTCATGACAAACTAGGCTGTTTGGTACATCATTGTCCTTAAGTAATACTTCCGCACTTCCTTTTTATAAGACACCATTATTTCAATGTGCACGTTTCTTTTTATAAGATACTCCCTTCGTCCTTATATATATATATATATATATATATATGGTCCTTTCAACTGAATCGTGGAATTATAAGACACAGTTAAAATTAGTTAAAAGTAATAAATATGTTAATAATATAATTTGTTTTAAAAAAATGTCCTTATTTATAAATGAATAAGAGAGAGAGTAATAATAAGAAAAGGATGAAAGAGAATATATGGGGAATAAATAGTATAAGAGTAATTAAGGGAAAAATGATAAAAATGCATTTATTACTGAGATAAATTCAAATAGGATCTTATAAAAGGATAAGCCAATTAAAAAAAAAGATCTTATATATAGGAACGGAGGGAGTACCATTTGGAGATGTCTAAATATTTAATGCATTTATTTCATTTTTACCCTCAATTAATTATATGTCTTTCTCCTCACTTTTTTTGGATAATATGATCCGCCATCCGGTTCAGGTTCATGGTTGTCCCTTCTAACACAAGTGTCTCCTCTGTGACTCAAACTTAAGACACAGAGGGATCCAACAAGACCTTACACTATTAGACCGACTCTATGTTGGTTGTATCTCTCTCCTCACTTTTTCCCACTTATTCTCTCTCATCACTTTTTCCATTCATTCTCTCTTCCAGCTACCTCACTTATAAATAAGTGTGTTTTTAAGGATGTTTTTGAAAAGAGTTGTATTTTTTACATGTTTACTATCTTTAACCAACTTTAACTAACTTTTGGATTTAGGTAATTTGTTTATTGGTATTTTATAAAAATGAACGGAGGAAGTGATAACATTGGAGGTTTCTCTTTCTGATTTTTAACGCTGGAAGGTGTTGACTCCACATAATTTAATTTATCTATCCCTTTTTTTTTAACCATGAATTTATCCATCCCATTGCGCCAATGTCATAGGGATGTCGATTATCTTCTTTTTAAGTTTAAGTCTGATCTTTTCCCATATTCTTAATAAAACTCACTTGCTGCTACAAGTTCACTCACAGAGAGCCCGTTTGGTGAGAGGAAAATTTGAAGAAGGAAAAGAATTTATTGAAGGGATGGAAAGAAAAGGAAAGATTGTGAGAGTTGAAGGAAGATGAGTTGTTTGGTATAAAGAAAATTGAGGGATGGTAGTTTAAAAGAAAGAAAGAAAAATACCCATTTTACCCTCAAAATAAATTAATGATTATCTATTAATTAAATATATGTTTCAATTCATAAATTCAATAATTATTAGAAAAATAAATTTAAAATAAAATAAATGAATAAAATATAAATTATAATTTAAATAAATAAATAAAAATATTTAAAAAGATAACAGTAAATATTAAATGAATAAAAAATTAAAAATAAATATTATAAATAACAACTTGTATTGAAATTAATTTAAAATTAGTTAAAAGTAATAAATATGTTAATAATATAATTTTTTTTCAAAAAATGCCCCTATTTTTGAATGAGTAAGAGAGAGAGTACTAATTAGAAAATAATGAAAGATAATATATGGGGAATAAATAGTGTGAGAGTAATTAAGGGCAAAATGGGTAAAAGTGCATTTATTATTGAGACAAATTCAAAAAGGATCTTATAAAAAGGGATAAATCCATTAAAAAAAAAGATCTTATATATAGGGAAGGAGGAAGGACCATTTGAAGATATCTAAACATTTAATGTATTTTTTTTTTATCCTTAATTAATTATATGTCTTTCTCCTCACTTTTTTTGATAATATGATTTGGCATTGGATTCAGGGTTTTGTGGCTACCCCTCCCAACACAAATGTTTCCTCTAGGATTCGAATTTGAAACTCAGAGGAATCCAGCAGAGCCTTATACCATTAGATTGATTCTACGTTGGTTGTGTCTCTCTCATCACTTTTTCCCACTCATTCTCTCTCATCACTTTTTTCCACTCATTCTCTTCCACCTACCTCACTTATAAATAAGTGTGTTTTTAAGGATGTTTTTGAAAAAATGAGTTGCATTTTTTGCATATTTATTGTCCTTAACCAACTTTAACTAACTTTTAGATTTACGTAGTAATTCGGTTATTGATATATTATAAAAAAGAAAAGAGGGAGTGATAACATTGGAGGTTTCTCTTTCTAATTTTTAACACTGGCTGTTGACTGACTCCACTTAATTTAATTTATCCATCCACTTTTTTTTACCATGAATTTATCGGTCCAATTGCGCCAATGTCATACGGATGTTGATTATCTCCTTTTAAGTTTAAGTCTCATCTTTTCCCATATTCTTAATAAAACTCACTTGCTGCTACAAGTTCACTCACTAAGAGACCGTTTGGTGAGAGGAAAATTTGATGAGGGAAAGGAATTTAGTGAAGGGAAGAGAAGGAAAGGCAAGATTGTGAGGCTTAACGCTTAAGGGAAGATAGGTTGTTTGGTATAAAGAAAATTGAGGGGTGGCAGTTGAGAAACAAAAGGAAAATACCAATTTTACCCTCAAAATGAATTAATGATTATCTATTAATTAAATCTATGTTTCAATTCACAAATTCAATAATTATTAGAAAAATAATTTTAAAATAAAATAAATGAATAAAATGTAAATTATAATTTAAATAAATAAATACAAATATTTTAAAAGATGACAGTAAATATTAAATGAATAAAAAATTAAATAAAATTAAAAATAAATAATATATATAAAAACATGAAGAGTTTAAGATACCGAATCCAACAACTTGTGTTGAAATTAATTTAAAAACAAAAGAAAAAAATGTTTTTTTAATAATCGAAGAACAACCGAGATGGGAGTAATAAACGGCCCCTAATTATCTTTTTCTACAGTCACATGGACATACATTAGAGAGGGGAAAGACTAAAAAGTTGAAAAACAAATTTAATGGAGAATGGGATTTGCTCCTTATATTCACACTAATCCTCTGCTTTTCGAATGGATGTTTCAAATTGTTGTATGTCACTTCATGATGAGATTAATTTATATACATATATACTACCTCCAGTCATAGGTCCTAATTAGGACTACAAACTAACTCTTATATTTAGGACCGGAGTAATATATCAAAATTTATCAAAAAAATTGTGGGTCATTAATCCCAGAAAAATCCGTGCCTCTCAGTGTCACTTGCCGTCACTGGGTAATGCCGTATTCAAGCAGATAAATACCTGCAAATAGAAAAAGGGACCTTCTCGCTTTTACTCACTAACCTTTTTGTTTGGTCTTTCACGGCTCCTTTCAGCAACATTAGGCACATGTAGCTTTCAAGACATGGCTCTTCTACCACATATCTGCATGTATATAAATCTGAAATTCTTTCCATTCAACAACATGAACGTGTTCAAGTCTTTCAAGATAGTCCTATTCACAAATCTCTCTTTTCCATCTTCTTCTTTCTCTTCCATCCCTCTGGTTCTTTTCACCTCCTTTTATGGCCTCAGAAAATGAGAATAGTGATGTGGGGTTAGTGGAATTGGAGGAGTTGGAGGTCATGGAAATCGATGAAGCTCTTCTAAGAGAATTGCTAGAAGAACAAGGTGACGATGAAGCTGAAGGAGAATGTCTGGTAGAATCTGTAGAGAATGATAACAAATTGATGGAAGAAAAAGTTCATAAGCAGGAGGGCAGTAACTCAGAGCAACGTGAAGGCTACATGGGGGAGGATAGTTTGATCGAGGTCGTGGAGCCAGCTTCACAAAATGAAGTGATACTGAATTGGTATCCAGATGATACTATTGGGATGATGACAGATTTTGGGTTCGCTAATGGTGAACTTTGCTCTCAAAGCAGTGAAGGCTTTGTGTCCTATGAGGCATATTATGGCTGCTTTTGGGAAGATATGTAGTCTCATATCCTAGTTAACTAGTTAATAGGTTTTCAAAAATAAAGGTATGATTGGCTTGTGTGAATGAATTGAGCCTATATCTATACTTCAGCATATAAAAAGGATAACTATGGGCTTCCAAGACTGTGTTTCTATGTTGGATCAAGTCAGAAAGTGAACATGTTAAGAAAAAGAGTTATGATACTAAAACTCAATTTCAGATCTTTTTACCATCATTCATGATTTCTTTAGTTTTTGGAAGCCTCTTTTATCTTAAAGTCATCCAAATTAGCTGGCAGAAATGAATCATCACATCAACCAGCAATTCGCCATGTTCTTTAAGAAGACAAGTTATTCAGACAAACTGGATTTATAACTAGTTTATATTCATAAAGATGGGTGTAAAAACTATGCCTCCTATATCAACTAATATACCACAAATTCCCCAAGTTGTATAAATAAGACATACATCAGCATAAGTAAAATTCGTGGGGAACAAGAAGAATCAAACACTACTTAAAATTAATGCTATAAGTGGATGGAGTATTCATCTTACATTTGACTCAGCAAGCTTGGACCTGTAACCTATTTGTTCCAGAAACTTACTCAGCCTTGAGGGCTGTGCAGCCAATTTCTGCTCCCTGGTTTCCGCATCTCTTCTCAGTTCAGCTAGCCGCTCCCGGTATTCAGCTTCCATTCTATCCAAAGCAGCCATCTGTTCTTCCCAAAGAGCTTTAATCTTAGCTTCAAACTCTTCCATCTTCTCCCGGATACGACATGCCTTCTCCGACTCCAACTGCAACTCCACCCGCCTTAACCTCCATGCTGCTTCCTTCCTATGCAATGACCACACCCGGTGTCCTTCTTCCAATTCTTTACAGCATTCAACCAGTTCAGATACAAGCATGTTATCACCAAAACCCGGAATAGTTCCATGAGGTTTTACATTCCCAATAACAGAAGAAGCATTATCTGTCAGTTTCACAGGTTGTAACCATTGAAATGGAGGTGAAGCAGCAACAGTTGAGGGAGAGAGACTAAGTGTCACAGAAGGCGAAGGCCGCCTAATAGCTATAGTGCTGTTAGAATTTGAAAGTAAAGAAGGAAGCATAGCTGATGGAGGAGCAGGTGCTTCAGTGAGAATAAAGGCCCCACTTGAGGCAGCCATGAGGTAGGATGGGGAAGGTCGTTCTTTCACGAGCTTTTCCGCAAAAGTCTCAAGTATATGATCGTATTTGGTGTCATCAATCGGGTCAACTGTTTTGTTGATATCGTTTTTTTCTCTCTGCTGCTTCTCTTTAAATACTTCCCACCACTTACCTAATCTCTTAGCAGTACGACCTGGGACTTCTGCAGCAATTTTCTTCCATTTGTTGCCATAAATCTGTTGAAGATGGATGACAAGAGATTTCTCTTCTTCAGTAAGAGACCCCTTCTTGATGCCAGGCTTGAGGTAGTTCTTCCACCTTTCTAAGCAGGATTTGGCATCCCTGTTAAGAGGTTTGTTCATGCGTTGGGACACAAGATTCCATTCCCTAGGACCATACCGTTTGACATAGGCACGTAATAAAGCATCCTCTTCAGTTGTCCAACGTTGTCTCTCCTTCATTTCCAAGTGTAAATCCTAAAGGAAATGGATCAGTCCTGCATGCGTACACGACATGGGCCAGATTCTCTCAAAGCACAGACTTGTGATTCAAATATATGGACCTCCGTTATGATTCATACAGATAGATATGATTCATGCAGATAACAGACACCAGTATATGTGATGTAGATATGTAATGTAATGTTACTCAATGAGCACAAGATAAGCTCTCCGGCTCTTCCATTCTTATCTCAGTGCCCATTTCTTCAAACTTGAACTCCTCATCGTGAATCTACAAATCTGTGATAAATTGAAGACATCAACTTTTCTGGAACTACAAGAAGAAACCAAACTATACCATGAGCAAATGTTTTTTCTCCCTGATATGTCCTAAATTAGCACATGCAAAAGGCTGTTCCTTCAAAAGCCAATGTACAAATTTCAAAATCTAAGGAGTTGACAAGATTAACTTTCCAGAATAATATCCAAATTATAAACTCAATGTAAATGGAATCAGACAGTTAAATATGAACCTTAGACCAGCATACTGAATCTACAAAGATACAGTTGGCATCGCAATGCATAACCCAGTTTAGGTGTTAACTTGTATAGTACAGAACACAGAGCTAAATATGCCAGAAAATCATGGTCTGAACATTCTAGGGGCCCTGTGCATTAATAATCACGTAAAGCACCACACAGATACAAATCATGAATGCAAAATAGGCAGGAGCAGAAAACACAATACAATCACAAATGCTCAAGGAATCAATAACTCAAGGCAATTCAATTGTCTGTTATTAAGTGAGATCCATTACATGATAAGGCAACCCGCTTCAAGACCAAATTCACTTTTAAAAAAATGTTTAGGATCCTATGTATTTCTAAGGGAAAAAAATTGACATTCTCATTTTAGAGAAAGGACGCCCACTTTGTGAGGAACTCAAACACATGATTTTCAGGCTCACTTGGCTCTGTTGATCATGCCTGTCTATCTCAGAAGCTAACAGTCAATTTCCACCAGCAAATTGCATAGGACCTCCTTTAATTTTGGGTCATATGCAATGACTACCTTAACATTTAAAAATTTGATAATGAATCTCCTAAACTTACAAATCTGTTCAGAAACTCTCTTGTGCAGCAATACAGAAGTACTAAAAAAGACACAGCGCTTAAAAAAATATAGACCTTACAGAGAGAAACTGGTAAAGATTAGATTAGACGAAATACAAAAGGAAGACAGAGATCTGACTGTGAGCGAAAAAAAAAAATGGCACGCGAATTGAAGCGCAAAATTTAAAGAATACAAAGAGGCGAAGCTTCACTCACACTGAACGTACTTTCACTCTCTTCTTCTTCTTCCTCCTCTTTCACAAGCACAATTACTTTCGCAATTACTACACGATTAAACAATCAACAATGCATTGCCCAAAAAAATGCGGAAATTCGAGCCGCTAAATGGAAGGCTTTTTTGTGCGGAGATTACGAAGATCTCCAAAGATAAGAGTGGCAGGAGGAGAAGGGTTGCAACACCCCATCTTTTCGAACACGCACAAGCATACCAATCTACAACTAGATATCACACTTTCTTTGGCATAAATACAAGAGTTAAAAGTTTGTTTTTTTTAAGATTCATCATGTCCACTACCAAATCCACATTCCCTGCTCATCCCCTTGTAAAAGGGGTTTATTTATTTATTTTTATTTTAAAAAAAATACTTTATACACTAAAAATTAATTAGGTTAAGATACTGGGTGTTAAAAAAATATTTCAGATATTGGGTGTTACTGAAAAAATATTTTAAGATATTGGTGTTGTAGGAAAAATATTTCTCAATGCAGGATTAGAAATTATTTAATTTAAGATACCAGATAATAAAAATATTTTAGGATATCGGATATAATTTAATATAAATAAATAATAATATATAAAAAATTTAAAAAAATTAAAAAAAAATGTTTCCACTCTAAAATTGGGGGATGAGCATGCCGTGCTCATCTTTTGTAGACCCGTCCACTACCAAGTTCAAGTTGTCGCCTTCCAAGCAGAATGTTTCATGAATAACACATGAATAAGTTGTTAAATTCTACAGTACAAAAGTTGAGTAGATTGAAATAATGCCTATATTTCATATATGATTTTCTGAACGTACTTTGAAACCTCATGATCATATCTATTTTTAAGCATATTTTCATATCTATTTCTATTTCTATTAAAATTAATTCCCTCTTTTCAATTTTGGCTGGTTAAGGGTTTAAAAGTGAATTTTGAGCTTCTTAGATCCCCAAACAAGCTTAGTAGGGAGAACTCATTAGATTTTGGCCATTTAGAATTAAGTTTTTTTAAAATGATGATTTTTTAAAGAAAAATTATTTTTTAAAAGAGTAGTAATTAAGAGATTATCTTTATTTTAGATTATGTACTCATTAAAATAATTTTTTTTTAAAAACTACAGACTTTTAATAATTTAGATCTGGGCCATCTAAATGGGATCTAACGGTCAAGATTTGATAAATTCTTCGTACTAAACATAAATACTTAGTCGGGAACCCTTTTCCCCAAACAAGCACTTAAAAATGACAAAATTTGCCCGAGTTAAAAGTCACAAGATGGCAGGCAAGGCACTTAAAAGTAGTTAAATTCTACAAAAGTTCTAGCAGAAAGTTTTTAAATCAAAGACTGAAACCAAAGATAGGTTGTGAGCAGCACATCATATCAAAACAACATAACATAGTCGGGAACGAAAATGAAAACAACAAAAGAGGTTGTTCAGTCCTTAAGTACACCACTCTTCAGCAGGGTGTTTGCAGAGAGCGGCGAACACTCGAAGCGGGTCTTCAGCTGAAATCTCTATAGCACGAAATGGATAGTTCTGATCATCATCACGAGGATCAACAACACCATTAACAATTCCTTGCTCGTTATTAAAAAGAAACAACATAGCTGTTATAACATCATGATCGGGGTAATTGATCGGAGAGAACACGCATTGCAAGTCCACTGTTCCATGAACCTTCACCGGACGCAGAGTCCACCATGCAGAGCCAGACTTCACTTCTGTATCAACGCCCTTTAATTTAAAGGGATACCCAAATCCTTCAGAACACTAACGCAAGATTCATAATTGTGGTCTGCTCCTATTCTACCTTCATTTTGGATATTTTCAGGATAAACAGGGATCAGACTGTAATAGTTGACAGTGCCACAAGGAGTATAGACACCAAGGTTCTGAATCGCATTAGCAAAAGGAAGAGGCAATTCTATTTCATTCTGGTATGTTGGAGTGGTTGGGAAGCGATTTGCATAGGTATTAAAGTCTTTATGAATAGTGTGGAGCTTTGCATAAAGAGCAGAGACACAGGCATTCACTATTATTGGAACCATTTGGTCCAATTTTTCATTGATGGCTTGGTTGGTCAGAATATTCTGAACAACTAAGCGCATTCTGAGATACCTGCTCAAGATATTGTTAATGGCTCCGCGAAAAACATTGAGATTAAGAGTGTAATAGCGTGGACTTGGGATTCTGGAGTTGGGCAAGCGCTCAAAACCAAGGACTTTACTGCGAAGTAATTCAGCAACATAGGAAGGATCAGGGGAGGGGCAAACAAGACGTTCAAAAGTCCGCGGAACCAACTCAGTTGCTTGCTCGTGCTTTATGGCATCTTGTGCTTGACCTTCTTCAGCAGAACTAAATCCAGACATTGTTAAAACTGGGAGCAAGACTATTATTATCAGGGAGTTTTTGACAATATATCTATGATGGGGTTTGATTTAACAGTCTTATATATGAAGCCATGATTCTATATGGAGCAGCAGGTCCGCTGAGTAGAAATGAATAGGTAGGTGATTGTTAATTAAGAGTCATTAATTAAACCCGTCTTGGAATAGAGGACGCCAAATTGCTTCTTCCCAGTACAAAACTTATCATCTTTTCATATTTTCAATTTCAACCCTCACTTTTAATAACGCTCATGTCATGCCATCATCTTCGGGAATTGACAAACCATCCCCCCCCCCCCCCCGGCCAAAACCCCCCAAAATATAAGTCCCTTTAATTAACTTATGAGAACTAAGAAATGGTCATTCCGGTCTTTTTTATAAGTTTTTTTTAATTACGTAAATCGAACTGATAGTTAAAATTAGTTAAAAATAATAAATATATTAAAAATGCTATGTCTTTTCCTAACATGGCCCTATTTATACATGAGAAAGAATGAGTAGAAAACATTAGAGAGAATAAGTAATAAATGATTAAATGTAAGAGAATTAGTGGTGAGTAGGGGATAATTAATATAAAAATATGTATTTAATAGGGGTAGAAAAGGAAAAGATAGTTTAAATTTTGAGACACAAAAAGAAAATTGTTTATATTGAAGATCAACCCCAAAATATGTGGTGAGTAGAAAACATTAGAGAGAATAAGTAATAAATGATTAAATGTAAGAGAATTAGTGGTGAGTAGGGGATAATTAATATAAAAATATGTATTTAATAGGGGTAGAAAAGGAAAAGATGGTTTAAATTTTGAGACACAAAAAGAAAATTGTTTATATTGAAGATCAACCCCAAGAAAAAGAAAGTTGTTTATAAAAAGGAAATGAGGGAGTAATAGTTAACTTGTTAAATTTACTTTAAATTGAAATTTTTTTTAACTTTACCCATGTTAATCGGGAGAGGAGTGTCTCCATTGATTTTCCTCTCTATTTACTTTCCATTGAGTGTATTTACCATTATATCAACTTTCAATGATTGAGATTTACCATAGCAGATTTTTATTATAATGTTATTCTTTACATATTATTAAATCTCAATAATTGCAGGTTGATCTAATGGTATATACACTCAATAGAAAGTAAATGGAGAGGGAAATTAATGAAGACACCCCTCTCCCATTAAATGTGGTTTTGAAAGAGAGAAAAATATAATAAGTCACTTATATTGTAGACCAATTTGGCCCTTATCTATTATTAGTTCTAAAAATCAACATTAATAAAAAAAATTTGTTTATTGCATTTAATAGAGGCAAAAATGTAACAAATGCATTTATTACTCAGAAACTAAACTTATAAAAAGAACCAAAATTTTTTATCAAAATGGAATTATAAATAGGACCAAAGTGATATTTATAAAAACTTTCTCTCTCTTGGGGTTAATCCTTAATATAAGTAATTTTTTATGTCTCAAACTGTAAACTATTTTTTCATTTTCTACTCCTATTAAATACATATCTTTATATTAATAAATCACTAATTCTCTTTCATTCAATCATTTATTATCAATTCTCTCTCATATTTTTTACTCATTCTCTCTCCTATGCTATTTTCATAAAGAAGGACATATTTGGAAAAAATGACATTTTTTTACACATTTATTGTTTTTAACTAATCTTAACTGCTAGTGTATTTTGCGCAATCAGGAAAAAAGTTGCTTACAAAAATGATCGAACGAAGTATTAATTATTCCCCACTCACCACTAATCCTCCGTCATTTAATCATTTATTATAATTCTATCTCATATTTTATACTCACTCTCTTTCATATTTTTTTATTCATTATGTTTTCTATGTTCTTTTCATAAATAGAGACATATTTAGAAGAAGCATAACATTTTTGACACACTCATTGTTTTTAACTGATATTAACCACTAATTCGCTTTAAGCAATCCTCTGGAAAAAAAAAATACTTATAAAAAAAATAAGTGAGAGTATATAAAGGAGCTAAACAAAAAATTTACTTGGATCCAAAATATAAAATATCAATTCAGGTATCTACTCAATATATCCATCGGGAAATTCACAATGACCAACCAATCCAGGTCCTCCAACTCTAGGGTTCTGGCACAAAGCAAATATAACAAATGAATAACTCAAGTAATATGAATAATTCACATTTGCCCCAGATTTTTAAATCGAACTTTAAAAAAAATTAAGTAAATAACACATAGACTTCTAGGATAAATTTGCACATTAACAAAAATAACATGAATAACATGTGGACTATCAGTTCAGCATATTTGATCAACTAATGGTTAAAATTAACTGGAATAACAATCAGAACAAAATTGCTCACTTTTTACCCTTCCGGGACAAAATTACCCCTATGTGACAACTTTCACAGCAAAATTACCTCTTAACCCCATTATTAAAAAGGATATTTTTCTGAAACCAACGCTGTTATAGATAACTAACTTAACTAATTTTCTTACTATTCATAAATCAGCTATTTAACTATTATATCAAAGATAAGAGGTTATAATATTTTTTTCACCGGATATAAGTATTTGCCAACTTTGAATTATATTCCATCCGGTTCTTTTTATAAGAGCCCGAAATTTAAATTGGCTTGGTCTTTTTTATAAGAGCCTGACAAAAACTGTTTCAACATTTAGTGACTTTTTTCTATCTTTGCCCCTCATAAATAATTTATATGGCATTAATTCAAAGGTGGACTTTTCTCATTCTTTCTCCTCATTTTCTTTTATATTCTTACTATTCTATATTCTCTTTTTTTACTCTTCCTCATTTATTACCCATGCTTTCTCTCTCTTGCTTGCCTACTCATAATTAATAAGGGAATATTTGAAAAAATAATGTTTATTTCAAACATACTTATTACTTGTAACCATTTTCTTAAACTGCGTAAGAGAAATATTTATATTTTCTAGGAACATCACTTCATCTGTATTTTAACTAATTAAAATATAACAAATCATCTCATTTTAATCCCACATGGCTGATGAGTCATCTAGATCAATTCAAATTTTATGATTTTAAAAAACGTAAACCTCATAATTTAGAAAAACAATAATCTCAATTGCCTCCCTTGAGTTATTATTTTTCAAAATCATAAAATTTGAATTTCTCCAAATGACTCATCAGCCATATGGGATTAAAATAAGATAAGTTGTTGTATTTTAATTAATCAAAATACAGATGAGGTGACGTTCTTGGAGTATGTAAGTATTCTTTACTGCGTAATATGGTGATTATGAGCTCTTATAAAAATGAGCGGAGGATTACTATAGCGACTAATCGTGAGCATTTATTATTAATATTGCCTTCATCGCCGATCGAGCTGATTCAATGTCTTCAAATAGCATTTTCACTGAAAGGTATTGATGACTTAATGTGGAATGCGAAAAGGAAAATGCAGTGCACAAGGTTGAATGAAACACCTTTTGGATTTGAAAGACAGAAGGCTGTGCTGCCGACAATCAAGAATCCAATACCATGTCGTAGAATCTTACCCGAGTCCAATCGGATTTAGCTTATCTCCCATATTCTTCCCATCCTTTTCCACTGAATTGAATTTTATAATTTGTTCTCTCTCTCTTACTTGGCCTAAAATAACCTAGTTTTAAATTTTAAAAAATACTTCTTCCAATTCATAATATAAAAATTTTTTTAGAAAGAAATTTTGGTCATAAATATAAGAGATTGACATAATACTTAGTTATTATTTTCCACTTTTACCTCTTGCGCAGGAGAAAGAGAGATGTGACAAATAATAAATGCATATTTTGAAATTACATTCTTTGATAAGGGTAAAATAGGGAAATATTATTAATTTAAGACATATTAAATGATTTAATTAACATTTTTTATCCCTATGAATTAGTTAGCAGTGTCTTGTATATTAATTTCATTTTAGTGAACCAACGAGGGTAACAATATGTCATTTGAACTTTAGTTCTCTGTTTTGTGATAATTCATAGATGAATGTTCTATCTACTTATATATTAATGTCTTCTTATCTAAATATTACTCTTTTGAGAATTATTTATGAATATTTTTATAAATTATTTAAATTATAATTAAGTTGAACCCAGTAAATCACAATTAGACCACTGATTCAATTGCCATCATGACAAGTCTAATTTTCAATACTTCGCTAGCTAGCATGCTAGGAAGGTAAAATTGCTTTTTCTTTTTTCCTTTCATGCACAAACACATGAACATGGAAGCAGAAAGAAGCTTTTTTATCTTCTTGTTTTTTTTCTCACTTCTCAAATCACATTAATTAAAATGTTCCAGGCTGACTTGAAAGAGGAGGTACTCGTGATAGTAATAAGAACCACACAGAACTGCATAGGCGCAATTGGTTACCAAATCTCTCTTAGGCCTCATACTTATCCTCAGGTCAAGGGTTCAAATCCCTAGAGGAGGGGACAGTATCTGCCACATAACACCCCTTTGGGGTGTCTAGAAAGGAGTGGGCTGTTACATATTAAGCCTAAAACCAACTTGCCATTGATAGATGCATGCCACGGAAACAACTTGCCATTGACAAAGTCCTAGTCAATCACATAAAATTTTCAATTAGGTCCTTTATTAACAACAACAAAAAAAAAAAAAAAACTTTACATCTTATCTTACATGTTCTGCATTTTAATTTCGTATTATTCATTTTTTCCCCCACAATTTTAAAATATCCTTTTCCCCGATTTTTCTTTAAAAAAATGTGTCACAGTCGGAATATCGACTGATCAACATAGACACAGAGTTAGGGCGTGTGTTTAATTTCATAGTTTTAGTGACTTGATAAGCTAAATCAATTTAAATATATGATATATTTTAGAAAATTATCTAATTTAATTTATTCATATTTTATATATATATCAAAGCATCTTAGCTAGTAGCTTGTACATATGATTATGAACAACAGTGACAAGATAAAATAGTCCAAAAGGCACAACCGAATAAAACAAAAGACAAAAGTTAAAGCAAGGTCACGTGTGAGAGTGCATGAAAATAACCAATATGTCTATTCGTTTGCAACATATATAACAAGTTGCCAAATTCCGTAAAAAAAGCAAATTGGCAAGTAATATAGGAAATTGGAAATGATGAAACGTCGCACGCTTTGGATAGCAAAATACCACAACCACACACTTCCTTATCCCTACTACCATATGCCCCAATTAATCTTGGCTTTTTCCTTGATTGTGTTATCTTACCCGCACCACTCACATAAGATAGGACTTTCTTCATAAGACAAGACAACAAACTCACGAATGGTATGTGCATATATGCGTGTGTAGATAACCCTTTAGATGTGACCCAGTATTTGACACTTTTTCCTGAATCCTCTTATTAGGTGTTAGAGTAATCATTATTCTATATGGATAGTTTGGGGGGAAAAGTTCATGAAATTAAGAGATGACTTAAAGTGGATTAAGTTCTTACAAGCAAACCCTGGAATATTTAGGACTAGAGGGGGTAATTGTTTTTTGTTAGAATATACTAGTTCACCCTTTGTGGATTAGGGCCCAAGCCCAATTCAAGATAGGCTTTATGGAGAAACACGGGTTATAAAGAGTAATACTCTTTGTGGTTTAATGTTACATCTATTCCTATGTAACTGTACGTTTAAGTGTTATATCTATTCCTATGTAACCGTACATTTAAGGGTTGCATCTATTCCCATGTAACCGTACATACACTATATATATATAATGTGTGGGATTAATGGGAGTAGACTAATGAAGAATACAACACACAATTCTCTCTCTAAAAGATTTTCTCATAAGAATGTTCTCTTATCTTCCTCTCTTTAGTGTATTTGCTATGTAACGTAATCAGAGTCCGCATCGGTGCTCCGGTTTCGTGTGGATACTTCAGCGAGTCTATCGGATTCTAGGTACGCCCAAAATTCTTATAGTTTTATATGTGAATTTAGTCTAATAATAAATAAACCATTCAAATCCTTTATTAAAAAAAAAAATTTAAGCCTTCGTGTGATTAGTCTATAACATGTCTAAATTTTAGAAATTGAATCAATCTAAAAGCAGAGGACCTTTCAATTAATTTACATTGGAAGTTTCTCTTGAAACTTCTTCCATTTGTAAGAATTGTTTGACTCATTCAATATATCAGTCTATAATGGCAAAATTTGGATTTATTGAAGAAAGAGTTCTCATAATTTACTCTATATGCATGTGTGGAACTTGGGGTTTCTACTGCCAGTTCTCTAATGCCCAGGTGTTGTCCCTCAAAATTTCCCAACTTCCCAAATGTTTTCTCTTAGTAATGATTATATTCTACATGAAATTTGATATCTTATGTGAAAAAAATGGTACAATTTTCATTTTTTTTTTTATGATCTTCATGCAGTTTCCTTTTAATTTAGGATTTTTTATTTTTTTTAATTGCACAATTTTTTACTTATAAGATATCAAAATGTCACTTATTTATATAGAATCTAATGATGAAAAGAAATAAGAACAAAACTGAGAATTAAGTCGGAAAAATTTGAGGGGCATCAGAGGAGAGGCAGCAGATACCCTAAATTGTGTGTGTAATGTTGTGCATCTAAAGATTCCTCTAGATCATGAACTTTTTCTTGAAAAAAAAAAAAGGCTAGAAAAACGTGTGACTCTCAATATCAGTTGCCAACCATAACTGATAAATGCCGTATATCCCAGCAGATAAATAGCTGCATATAGAAAAAAGTACCTTCTCGCTTTTTCTCACAAACCTTTTGTTTAGTCTTTCACGTTTCTAAGTTTTGTGTGTATTTGTATTTCCTTTAGGAACATTATGTGCACATAGCTTTCATGACAATTTAGAGGTGGTAATTCGAGCCAACCCGTCAGTCAGGTCAAAATAATCGAGTTTAGGTCGCCATTTGATTTCAGGCTAAAGGGGCTCTAATGCGGGTTGGCCCACTTTATTTATTTATTTTTTTTTAAGTTTTTTCTCAAATACCCTTAGTCCCTTATCTCCTTTCCTTTGATGATGTGTTTAATTAATTCCTCATATTTTTTATTTGACACTTATTTTCATATTATATTTATTTATTCTACTATTATTAAATTTAAAAGAGATGTGTTTATATAGTTTTATGATGTGAATAGATGGAAAAAAAAAAGTAAGAATGAAATTGACTTCACAACACACATGTATAAAAGAAAAGAAGTGTGATATGAGCGGGTGAAAGAGAAAAAAAGTAAAAATTAAAAAAAAAGAATGAAATTTAAAAAACAAATGCCAACCCGCTAGCCCACCTAAACGGGCACCAGCCCGCGAAGGGGGCGGGCTACACCAGCTCGCCCGTCACAACCCGCAACCCACACGGGCTGGCCCGAATTACTACCTCTACATGACATGGCCCTTTTACCTCATGCCCTTCTATATAAAGTTCCCATTATAGCACTTCCATTCCACAACATGCAAGTGTTTCAGATAAGATAAACCCTTTTCTTCTTCTTTCTCTTTCTTTCTCTTTGCTTCCATCTCTCTCTCTCTGCATTTTTCCTTTATGGCCTTAGAAACTGAAGAGAGTCATGTGGGGCTAGTGGAGTTGGAGGAATTGGAGGCCATTGAAATCGATGAAGCTCTTCTGAGAGAACTGCTTGAAGAAGAACAAGAAGCTGATTTGGAAGAATCTGTACCGAAGAATGAAAACAAAACGAAGGACAAAAAGCAACAAGATCATCAGAATCAGCAACATGAAGGCTGCAATATTGATCATCACTTTGAGTGGATGAGTAGTAATAATAATAATAACAACAACAATATGGTGATGAATTGGTATCCTGATGATGATGATATGGTTGGGATGATGGTGGATTTTGGATATACTAATAATAATGCACAATTTGCCTCTCAAGTCAGTGAAGGACTTATCTGCTATGAGGCAAGTAGTTATGGCTGCTTATGGCATGATTTATAGTTACGTTTCTTCTCTAGTTACTTAATTACATCAGCTAATAGGTTTAAGAAAGAAACTAAGTACGTAGTTTGAGTGCTAAAAAATTGGTGGGTCTGTATCTATATATATATATATCTGTGTTCTTCTATCATTCTATGTACTACCAAGGTATTATTGGAAGACAGAAAGTAGAGCATGGAAATAAAAGATTATATCAAGATTAAACATCGTGCCTTTTCTTTGGGAAAGAATTCAAGGAGAGTTTTTTTTTAAATTTTATTTCAGCCTCCATAATCTTTCTTCCAAATTTTGGCTTCAAGACATAAATTAATCCAAATCCATGTGAATATTGCATGAAAAATTCCAATATATGTGCATAGATAGCAGCATAGTTAGTTCCCGTCACCCTATAAAAAAAAGAAAAAAAGCAATATTTGTAAATTGTAATAAATTGGTAGTCAAAATAGTAATGATTCTCTTCACTTAGTGGATGGTCCCCTATATTGCATTTAGTGGACCATCTGATTAAATTTGATATTTTAGACTTTATAACTTTTCAAAATATGAATTGTAGAATAGTATTATTAGTAATTGATCTCAATGATTTAGAATCTTGGAATGAAGAAAAAGAGTGAAGGGAACCAAGCTCTATCAAATAGTAATAATAATAATGATGATGGTACATCTGTCACCTCATCCAAAATTTTATTAAAGTTGTCTTGAGAATTCATTTTTCGTTTGGAGCTGATTAAGATAAATAATTTGCATTGATACAAAGCTCCTATAACATATTATCTCCGGTCTTAATTATAAGATAAAATTGACTTTTATTAAAAAAAATTAAGGAAGCTAAATAAGTTACTTAATCATATCATATGTTATATATCCTTAGATTATATATTAATTTATTACTCAAAATAATTAGTTTGAATAAAAAAAATATAAATATAAATACTCTAAAGTAATTTAATTAAGTTCATTAATTTCTCCAAAAAAAATCAATTTTATTTTATAATTAAGACTTAGAGGGAGTATTAATTTTGTACACAACAAATTACGGTTGAATAACTACTTTGATGTTCGAATTGCCATTTGAAGCAAGCCCTAAAGTGATTGGCTTGATCCCAATTGAATCAGAATCATGATTAGACCCTCAAACTATTTCCTCAAACTTTTGGTATTTGGTTCAATTTGAATCAGTTTCTCAGGGCATAGTGATGACAAAGGGACCATGAGGGGTATGTTGAAAATAAACGGCCAAGAGCCCAATATATTATCAAATTGGATGGTTGAGATTGCTTTTGGGGTTGGAATAGCTTAAACATAAAGCAAATTGCGTTTAGGTCCCGGGTAAAAGAACATATGATAAAATGATCCCTTCAAATTTTAAAATTGTATTTAAGTTTCATAGGACCTTTTTATAATAAATTTTAATTTTACTGACAAGTTCATGGATCGTTTGACAATTGAAATTTATTATAAAAAAATCCAACGGGATTTAAATGTAATTTTGAGATTTTAAGGGATTATTTTATCATATTTTCTCTTACTAGAGACCTAAATACAATTTTCCCTAAATACAACGGACAAACTTTGGATTGGATGCTCAAAATGCCACAGCCACACACTCACTTGTCCTCTCCCTATCTCACCCATCCTTTAGCCTCTTTTCCTTTTATTAGCTACCACTTACATAGATGATAAGTTTTCATTTTACAAGTCACAAATTTTTGAGCATGTTCAATTAAAAATTAAAATCCAAGTAAATAATCCAAATCAATCAAACTTACAAGTTGCAACACTTTTTTTGTTATGAAAAAAAAAAACCTGACAAAATTTTAAGTTAAGTTAATATCTATTACATCAGATAAACTTATTACACTTGTTATTTTATTATTGTTAAGTGTCAAAATACATACGTAAATTCACCTATGATCATTCATAAATTTTTATATCAGCACTTATAATGTAAATTAAAAATTGTAAATTTTTATATGAACACTTGTCATTTTACTATTGTTAGTAGTCAAAATTAGGATTTGTAAATTTTCAAATGGACACTTATCATTATGATTATTATTATTATTATTATTTATGGTTAGTTGTTAAAATATATTTGTACACTTGTACTTACCTATGAACTTGACCTATAGATATAAACAACTTGACTTAAGTTTTAGCCTTATTATAAATCAATTTTTTAAAAGAAATATATAACCAATATGAAATATGTAATAAGTAACATCATTCATACAATGGGGGCACCCTGTAACTCAGTAAGTAAACTTGTCATTAGGGTAGAAATGGCACCAATAAAACTAGAACAACTTTGAATAAGACTTGTGCCTACCCATTTTATCAACTGCATTACAAGGATAATATCTGTTAGTCAAGAATATGTATTTTCCTGATTAATTGCATCAATAATGCATAGCAGGTGCACATATGGCGTCTCCATTATAGTAGCCAAATACAAAAATGACATGAGGAGTTAGATTGTTTAATATTTGCTACTATTACAAGTGAAATCATTCTTTCATATCTCTCCAATAATAGAGGATCCGGTGGAGATGCAAAAAGTAAGGCGTGGGACCTATTGAGGAATCTCATCCTTGTCTCTCTTCTGAATGAATCTCCTCCATTACACCCCCAAAGCACATATGTATTCCCACAGCATCATAATTGAGAGATTTCTATAGCCAGGTAGGAGACCACCTCCAGAGGCAATTCTAGGCAATTCTGGGGTGAGATATAGACCCAGCAGCAACCCAAGCTAACGTTCTCAAAGTCACATGGTATCTTTAGATCCGACAACAAATTTAGCAATGAAAAATCCAATAGTATCAAGCGGAGATGATGGATCAAACCTCTGCACAAGTTCTTCCTCACCCAGTCTTAACCACTCCCTATATAGAAAAAAAATAGCAATTATCAGCATTTTACCATGTTGAGTTTCATTGTATTATTATATAATGTAAATATTCGTCAAGTAGATACAGCGTTTCATTAAAAGCCAATGAAAAACCTACCATAAAAAGGGCAATAACAAGTAAGAATCTGATGCAATAAAGCTTTTGATGAAATATGATTACAGGCATTTCACTTAAGAAATACCCAGGCAACCTAATCATCAAGTTCAACAACAATTTAACATCATAAGGCAATGAAAAAACTAATATAGTATTGGGGAAACCTGTGGCACACGTGCAAACTTGTCAGTATAGCATGCTGACGCACACAAGAGAACCAATACAAACCACAACCACAACTTCAAGCCAATGGATGCAAGAAAGCAGAGCTCCTCCATCTAAAATTAAGCACTATATCACAATACTTGCTAGGACACAATTACCGGGAAAATAAATGTTCTCCCATTTGTTTGGTCCTCCTTTCCACCCTAATTTATGCTCTCCCAATTGGTATACAAGGATCAAGTTTGGAGAGATGGGGACATGCAAAGGCGGCAGAGAAAGCAAGGGAGCAACAGACTAACAAATATAAGGAGAGGAGAATTTGTAAACAAGGCAAATGCATGGACAGAAAAGGGTTAGAGACAGTAACATCTCTATTGCTTAACTCCGATCAAACCTGAGCCTAACTTGCCTAATTCATATCTATGATTAAAGAAATCAACCACATAACTTTCTTGCCCCATTCATAAAGCTATATCTTTAATAGCTACAACAAAAGATTTTGAGATGCAATATTTCCTGAGAATATCTTTTTTTTAATATAAGGGTAGGAAAACCATACAGAAAAGAAACAGGGTAGTAAGCACTTAAGAGCCAATATTAATTCGAAACAAAGCAGAAAATATCTCTAATGAGACAAACCTAATTATTTAAAGATCAACGAAGGTACTTACTCTATATATCCATCAGGAAATTCACAATGACCAACCAATCCAGGTCCTCCAACTCTAGGGTTCTGGCACAAACCAAATATAACATATGAATAACTCGAGTAATATGAAATCATGTCGAAGGCCAACTAAATATCAAAGTTCTTTTTTTGCATAAAAACTAAATATCAAAGTCAAATCTACTTAACTACATATTTATTTACAAGACAAGGCTCTACGGAGAAAATTATTAGAGGCACAGCATATTTAAGAGGCATCACCCTTCACTTAATTATATACCATTCAATTTTTAAAGATAGATATTTCAGTACATCAATGAAAATTTTTCATGATAGCAGTATATCAATTTAGGTGTCAAGAACCCTTATTGTTTACATGAAGGTAAAAAGAGTGAAGGTGCATTCAGCACCCTGAACTATTTTTCTAGGTCCACCCAGCACCTTGAAGTATTTTTCAAGGGCATCCATCACCCTAAGGCACTTTTGTTTGCAATTTTGCACTTAACAATTAAGATAATTTAGGGTGCTAGATACACCTGAAAAAATACTTTAGTGCGTTGGATGCATCAAAAAATAGTTTATAGTATAGGACACACCTAAAAAAATACTTCAAAGTGTTAGGTGCACTAGTAAAAATACTTCAGGGTGTTAGGTGTACCACAAAATACTTTAGAACACTGGATGCACCAGGAAAAATACTTCAGGGTGCTGGATACACCTTAACCCTAAAAGAAATTCAAAAGGTGTATATCATTTCAAACCTGTGGGGCCAATGACAGATACTTGTACGTGTCCAAAGCGTATCGAACCAATGCTTCATTCTCACCAGGATTTATTGTACAACTAACAAGTAAAAAAATGGATAATACAGTTTAACAGAAAATAAAATAGATGAATAACAAAAAAATACATGCTCGGAAACTGAACTCTAAACACAAGGGCATTTAAATCTAGAATCCTACGGACATACAGTTTAGCAGCAAGCACAATTTCTGAACAAGGAGCTAGGTGAATTGACCATAATTTATTCAAGGCTGTCAATATAATACAGTTCAAAGAAATAGTACAGTCTATAGAGTATAGACAATGAAGTCAAACATCTATAAAGCAATATGACTAAAAATATCATGTGTCCATACTTACGTGGAATACACGATCACTCCACCAGGACGAGCTAATTGAACAGCCTGATCAAACATTCTCCTTTGGTATTTTGCATGTGTTCTTAAGGATTCAATTGTTTCCTACCATTAAAAAAGAAAGAAGAAAAAAGAGTTGTGGTCATTACTAAGTCTCTTGATATTCACTATTGATCAAAGTGATTACAGATATTAAAACATAAAGCTAGTATAAAGAAAAAATGGCATGCAATGTTGATAAGTTACAAATCTCTATTTAACCTTTTTGCCAATAGTCTTCACTACACACAGCTAAGATACTTTGACTCTGAGTATGGGAGCTTGCAGACATCATTATGAATTTCTAAGTATCTAGAGACAAACTAGATGAGAAAACCAAAAAGCTTCAAGTTCCTAAGTTAAAGTAATGATTCCAACATTACGATCTAACAACTCGGGCACCAAACATAGCATATTAGATACAGACCAAAACACAAATTGAACTAGAAATAATAAATTCATGCAAAAGTTAGGGAAGGCCAAAGGAAGACGGCAACTTCACATTGCACTAGCATACCTTAAGCGTTGATGTAATGGATTTGTTATCCAAACTAGAATCAAAGATGCAGTTTGAATAACAGCCCAAAACATTTTCTGGGTACCTTTGGCTAATTTTACTGCATAGACATTATTACAATCACATACAAACATTAATTACTTATACGCTATCCTCCAAATAATATCAGCTTTATCGTTGCATATCCATGTGCCCCATAAAAATTCAAGCATCAACAAATATGGTTTTAATTAAGCAAATAAAAGCAAAGGAGCCAGCCGTCCAACTCATACCTGAAGGTAAGCAGATCCTTGTTCCTATCAGCATATTCATCTATATATTTCACACTGGTCTCTATGCATAAATACATATTTACATACAAGCAAATGCAGGACTTCAATTTACAACTTCATTCCTACCTCTCCAGCAAATAATCGAGGCCTTAAGCCAAGGGCAGAACATGGAGCATCAAGAAGAACTCTATCAAAACTGTTAGGAGGAAAACCTTTTGACTTCTCAACTCTCCCACCCAGGCACTGATTTCTTCCAGGTCCATTTCGCTCTCTCCGCATACTCTTCCGGATTTCAGCTTTGCTAACATATGTTCCTTTGTTTTCCCTTTCATTGTTATCAACTGCTGAATTATTTACAACAAATTAGCGGATGGTTCAATGAAAAACAACGTTCATGTCAATAAGAACCAGGAAAGAAAGAGAAAAGAAGCATCACACAGTATCAACAATAATATCAAACAAAAAATAATTCAATGATTCTGCTTATAATGTTAATATAAATGCCATGTCTCAACAATATTGAGCCTTTCCAAGGGGGAGAAAATCTAAAAGGATGGGCTCATCGGTGATGGGTCAGCAGTCACGTCACATGGAGTGTGCAGGGTGTGAGAGTGTGTCTGCGTGTTCGTTCTCTTTTTTTTTTTTTTTTTTTGTTTGGGGGGGAATCTGTTTGTTGGGTACATAAATTCCTACAGGACCATATTGGCCTCCATCTACTACCCTAGACACCAAAATGCATAAAAAATAATCTTGAATCAAATTACTAAACAAATCCCATCAATGCAATAAATAGACAATAGAAGACAGACCATACCTACCATTTTCCTCCATGGTCTTCTCAGTATATAACCTATTTATATCAATAGATGACATTCGTTCAGCATTTAAAATTGATGAATCAGAAACTTGCTCCGTCACACCATTGTCAACATTATCAAAATATGAACCAGTCAAATTATCTGGTTCATTTCTTCGACAAACAGCTTTAAGAGCATCTAATTTATAGGGCTTTATACAACTCAATCCCATTTCAGCTGCCAATTTCTGAATATCCATCACCTAGACAGCCATCAAACATAAATAGTATGAATTGAAAATTCTTAAAACACATAACCAAGACAAGAAAAGAATAGGAGAACAAAATAGGGATACTTTGAACACAATCATGGCATTTCCAGTTCTAAATGGAGTCAATAGAGAGAGCAATTATGATAAGTAATTATGCAACAGGCTGTTTTGCCAAGGGAAATGTGTGTTTTCACTTTCTATATGACAAGGGCACCCTCTTCAATTTGCTTTAGCCCTGTTGAGTCTTGAGTTGTAACTTCGTTAATAGTTATTGAATTAAGAGCCTCACTAAAAAAAATGATATCATTAAAATTTATATTTTTTTGAAAAAAAGGTTAATGAATGGCTTAAAATTTTATATTGAATGTTAATAAAGATCTAAGCAAGGATAATTCTGTGTCCATAAATACTAAATTATGATTTAAAACTAACTTTTCTTAAGAATTGTTTATTGACAGTATAATTTTTTAAAAAGATTAAATTCACTACACACACAAAGATATGCGTGTGTGCGTGTATAAATATGAGAATTTACAATTATTGTTGTACCTTATTTGAACAATACATATTGATGCATGCAACGCACACCTTAAATTGAAAGCCCAACTAGCTCACTGGTATAAGCCATGCAACTGCTGCCAAGGGACCCAAGTTCAAGTACCTTGGAAGCACCTGGACTTCCTCTAAGGCTGCCTAAATTTTATAAAACACATCAAGCAGAAAAGAACGTGATAAACCTAAATTCCTTTAATGAATTAAGTGATTCCATAACAAACTTTTAATATCAAGCAAAATATGTTCCATAACAATGCTCAACATGTAGAACCATAACAGAGTTCTGAATTAGATTTCAAGCCCCCTGACAATTTTGGGATATCAAATTATGCATGATCAATAACAGAATAATAATAAAATTATGTTTCAATAAGAACCCCAAACTACTGAAATTTGTTCTGCCTGTGAACATCAAAAGTTTGCACGTAAAATATGGGATGCTATCTCGATCATTAACAAACCAAAACTGTTTTGAGATCTATCAAAAGTACAGACTTATCACCTTGTTATGAGATCTATCAGCAGCAATGATCTCTCCATCATCCTTCATAAGTATTGCAATTGCAGTTGTTTTCCCTCCTGGTGCAGCACACATGTCTAGTACATACTCTCCCTTTTGTGGATCTAAGAGAAAATGACGCAAAAATAAGACAGATCGAAAGAAATTAATCCCAGGCAGAGATAAGTCAAAGGGCAAGGGCGGATGAGATCTAGGCTGTTAATTATGTACCTAAAGCATGAGCAGCGATAATACTTGGCAGGTTTTGAAGAAAAATGTCTCCCTCAAGCACATCTGCAAAACCAAAAGGAAATGATACTGCAGCCATCCACACACAATCAAAACTGTAAGCGTTAAGCAAGGTCTATTTGCAACAAGTGCGCACATGCACACACGCACTTAGAAAGCCAAAGAATGGTTATTAAAAGAAAAGAAGGGGGGAATGGAATATCAACTACAAATTAAGCAATGACCAAAAACAAAGCCAGAAATGACTATGAATGCCAAAAGGTAAGATCCAAATGATATGCACTGATTTAGTCACAACAGCGACTCAAATTCATCCAAGACTTTAGCATATTAAACTACTGAAATATGCTTAGCAAAAAGAACATAAAAATGAATCTTTTTCAGGTTCCTTGCATGAATTATGAATATCACGACTTTAGCATGCCAAAATGCCACAGCAATAGTGAAAAACATGGATCACAATATGTGAAGCAGCAGCAGAAAAGCTACCAAAATAACTAAAACAATACAATAATCTGTACAAAGAAGAGGTGAGTTTTACTATGAAAAGATGGAAGTTCATATACTCTATCCTTCATATCCACAGCCACTCCTTTACAGGCACGAAACATTCCAGCCCTAGACATCATTGTTGTTCCTTGACCAATATAGAGCCCACTCCGTTCAAAATAATAAGGATCTGTAAGATGACAAGACATGGAAACTTCATCATTATTATTTTATAAGAGAATTCGTTTTACTTCAATGGAATATATTATCAACAAGCACCCAGCAGCAACATTGACTACTACGTAAATAATTATATTAATGCAATTTATGTGATCTAGTATTTCAGGGTCAAGGAAGGAATAGGTCTACCAAATAGTGTTCGGAATTGAGTTAGAAATACACCCCCTACCTGCTTGTGAGCCTTGTAGCACAGTACCACGTGTCATCCCAATACCCCATCCCCCACTGACACCTGGCTGCTCCACAGCAACTGAGACCGCAACTGTATCTCCTGTTTCAACATGAGCACTGCAAGCCATTACACCAGGAACATATACCTGAAGGAAAACTAACATTAGGAACCAATTAAAGACGTAACAATCCATCATCACACTGATGCATCCTGTTTTATTTTCTTTCACATGATTCATTGACTTGGATGACAAAATATACCGAGAATGGTAAGAAAATATCATAACGATAAAAAATATAAGTTAATATTAATCTCTTTGTGCATGTATTAAAGATATCTTGAGTTCAAATGTGCACTCTCTTAGTCCAAAGAATACAAGTTAAATATTTTACTCTCCTATCTTTTCTTTCTCACCAAATTAAAATATTGATACTTGGAAAAGTATGCAGTGAGTCTAATAATTAACAGATGAAACTCAAATCAGCTAAAAGCAAAGATAACATTATCAGATCCTGCTTAGGATTTTTTTTAAAGTTCCAGGCTGTGCCCAGAACTCAAAGGACAGGAAGAGATTTCACTTTTGTTCGCTATAGCAACCATGCTGAAAACCGTCAATAATAGGGGCATATGTAACAGAATATGTGATAAAAACACCCTTGAGACAGAGAAGCTCTGATGTCCACGATGCTTTCAAAAGACAGAAATACGATAGTACCAGAGGAAAACATGGAGAAGTCTGAGAAACCACAGTTTTTAATAAGGCAAACTGTAGATAGTTACTACATTTACAGAATGGAAGTTAATAACCTGAGCACCCCGAAGAACTGCCTCGGCACATTTCCTGCTAACAAGGACTTCCTTTGGAGGTCTGTCATGTTCATAATCATAATTGATATTGTGCGGTCCTGAACCCTGAACAAATACCACATAATCTAGGCCAGGAATCTGACACTTTGAAACTGGAGCAGGCTGGAAACATGCCCTCAAAGGATTAGCCTTATCTTCAGTCTGTTCCAGAGGTATATTTCCACTGAATTCTAAATTCCGGATGTTATTGGCTTCACTTGAAAAACGCTTTGAGTCCAGATCATTCTCAGATCCCGATTTATTCATTACTGCTTGCAGCTTCTCAATAACATCATCACTTGTAGACCTGAGCGTATTCACACGAATACAAGAGTAGCAAGATGGACGCCTAAAAAATATATGCAAATTCAGACATTAAAAAAACAAGACGACTTCGCCCTTGCTAAGTGACATACTAAAAATTCAAAATCGTACACACTCGTATAAATCATAAGACTTTAGTTACAGAAGCACGTTTTTCCCAATAAAAGAAGCTCTAAAATGGCATCATCACAACTTCAATGGTGGGCATACCAGCTCTCAGCAACGTGATCATGAAAGTGTAATAAAAAGGATGTATTTGAAGATGACGAGGACCAAAGAACTTAAATTCTCAAACAAAATTTCAAAAGAAAAAATAAATTAATAACCATTTTCCTTGTTTTGCTTTTAAATGAGTGCTTTACATATTTAGGCACTTAGCTTCAACTAAGAACCAGAATGAGCTGACACAGAAGGTGCAATCCGAATTTTAATTATCACATCTACTGCTGTCTGCTACGCATTGCACTAGAGGGAAGAAGAAGCGTTAGGAGTATGGAGGAGGAGAGAAAAGAGAGTACGTTAAAGCTTTAGAGATGCGAGAGAAGTGGTCGGAGCCATAAGCTTTGACGAAGTAGTCATGAACTTGAGGGCTCCATTGAAGAGTTGGGTTGTAAGAATAGCGATTTGATAAATCCTCCATGCGGTCGAGAGTCACAAGGTTCGAACTTCGGTGGGCTCTGCAACTGCCAAGGGTTTTGAGCAAGTCCCTCGCTTTCTTCATTCAAAGAGGCCACACGAGGGAGGGAGGCGTGGCGCGTGACAGCGGGAGCGAACCGCGACGCAAGATGGTTAAAAGCAAAACATTTTTTTTTTCACCTTCAAGAAAAACATTATGGGAGAATCCCACACAAAAGTTGCCTAAAATAAAAAAAAGGAAAAATCCCATATAAAAACCATATAAAATTTCAAAATCTCCAAAGGTTTGTTAATATTTGTAAAGAACATAAAGGTGGCAGAGATTAAATTGGGATTTTAAAATATTGATAAATTTACCATTATACCCTCAATTTTTAAATAAAAAAGAAAGAAAGATGAGCCACCAATTTCAGGTCCTGGTCTAAATTGTCACGGGAAAAAATGGAAGTTCAGCGATAAAGAGAGAGATGATGGTATGGAGGTGGTTGATGGTGGTTGAGGAAAGAAGAAGAGAGGGAGTAAGGACAGAGGTTTACTAGAAAAAAAATGGAAAAACGACGGTGGTGGTGATAAATGGAGAGGACAATGATGGTCGTATCTTCCCTCTCGTCCGAGCTCTCTCTCTCTCTCTCTATATATACGTGTCTCCAAAACAAAAATGAGAAGCATTTGAAGGATGAAGGAATTGGTTAGGTGTTGTGGGTTCTGAGAAGTTGCACTAGGAGAGAAGATCTATGTAGCTCGAGGAAGAGTTTGGTTGAGGATATTGGAGAAAGCCAAGAGGCTGAGGAAGAAGAAGGTGAACAGTAGAAGACGGTGAACAATAATGAGATTGACAAAATCCATAAGTACTGGCAATATGTGTAAAAGGATTGACACAAATTGAGTAATGAGATTGACACAAATGTTGGTGAATCCTGACTTGCATTTTTTCATCAACAAATGCTTTTGTCAAAACCATTACAATTCTTGTCAAAATCATTACAAAACTTGTCAATATCCCTATGAATTTTGGTGAAATACCACAAATGTTGGTGAATCCTGACTTACATGTTTTCATCAGCAAACTCTTTTACCAAAATCTTTACAATTATTGTCAAAACCATTACTAAACTTGTCAATCCTATTTATCTTCTCCCCCCTCTATCTCCCTTCGGTTGAAATCGTGGTGTTGGTGGTGGTTATGGCGGAGTGGTGGTCGAAGCTCGCTAGCAACAGTGAAGATGAAAGTTGTCCTTAGCAAGGAAGAGAGGCGAAGGTGGAGGACGATGAAGGAGTGGTTGTCTTTGAGCTCTTCCACGCTCATCCTACGGTGCGATAGCTCTATTCTAAACTCATTAATTTTTATATGGTATTAACTAAATGTAAAATGGCTTCACAAAATATGTAATGGAATTAACAAGTTTAGTAATGGTTTTAACAATAATTGTAAAGGTTTTGACAAAATAATTTACTGATGAAAACATGTAAGTCAGGATTCACCAACATTTTTGGTATTTCACCAATATTCGTAGTGAGATTGAGAAGTTTAGTAATGATTTTGACAAGAAGACAAAAGCGTTTACTGATGAAAAAATGCAAGTCAAGATTCACCAACATTTGTGTCAATCTCATTACTCATTTTGTCAATATCATTACTCAATTGGCGTCAATCCTTTTACACACATTGCCAGTACTTACGGATTTTGTCAATCTCATTATTCATTTTGTCAATCTCATTACTGTTCACCGTCTTCTACTGTTCACCTTCTTCTTCCTCCTCAGCCTCTTGGCTTTCTCCAATATCCTCAACCAAACTCTTCCCCGAGCTGCATAAATCTTCTCTCCTAGCGCAACCTCTCAGAAACCACAACACCCAACCAATTCCTTCCTCCTTCAAATGCTTCTCATTTCTGTTTTGGAGACATGTACACAGAGAGAGAGAGAGAGAGAGAGAGAGAGAGAGAGAGCTCGGACGAGAGGGAAGATACGACCATCATCACCATCATTTTTCCATTTTTTCCTGGTGAACCTCCATCCATACTCCCTCTCTTCTTCTTTCCTAAACCACCATCGACCACCTTCACACCATTGTCTCTCTCTTTATCGCTGGACCTCCATTTTTTCTGGCGACAATTCAGACCAAGACCTGAAATTAGGGGCTTATCTTTCTTTTTTTTAATTTAACAACTGAGGGCATAATGGTAAATTCATCAAAATTTTAAAATCTCAATTCGTCCTTATCACCTTTATGTCCTTTACAAATGTTAATAGACCTTTAGGGGTTTTGAAATTTATATGGTATTTATATGGGATTCTCCCTAAGAAAAAATTCTAAATTATGTTGTTAACGAATCCCTAATTAAGTTATTAATCTAATTTGGGATTTTAAAATATAGGTAAAATGACTTTATCATACTCTTATACTCATCTACTTTATCCCCTTTCCTCTTAAAAGAGTTTTATTGCTTTGCATCTTAGTTTTTTTATATATATATTAACATTAATATGTAATAAAATAAAAAGTGATTCCTTTAATTGGGAAGAATCATCAACAATATTTTAAGTCAAAAAATAAAAAGAAAAGCATTATCCCAATATTAATTAAAATATTTTTATTTGAGTGTCATGGATAAGAAATTGTATCTATCTATATCTTCTATAATACAAACACCTACCTAAGCAACCATTTTTTGAGAAAATAGTTATGTTTATATTAATGTCGTTAGCATATTCCTTTTACTTTGATACTAATAAATATCAATATCTATATTTATCACCCTCTTTTGACTATCATAATTATTTATCGCTCTCTTTTATAATTCAATATCAATATTTTATATTTTAAATCCATAAATTTTTTTGGCAAAAAAATCCATAAATTATTTTTGGCCCACATAATTTAAGAAGTTATCATAATAATAATTTAGCTAATAAATCAAAGAGTTGTCATAATCATAATTCAAACTAAATCTATTAAAAGCTCAATTTCTAAAAAATATAGTTGGCCCCATAATTATAGTAATGCTTATATATACTATTGTCTCCAATGTATTGCCTTTTGTGTTCTCCGTTTTTCATTGTTAGTGATTTCAATTCTTTATCCTCAAATGATGACAGGTCGGCCTTATGAACTCATTAGGGATATTAACGACCACAAGGACCTGGGTTATCATTGTTTGGGTTATCAAGAAGTGCACGATGACTAAAATAATGTCACATTTTGATGAAGAGTTAGTAGCTTCACTTACCTCAGTCCTTTCTAATACCCATCCAGTGGTTTAAGCATTTTGCAATTTTCTAAGGAGGGAGATTTTTTTGCAATAGTTTACATTCTCAAAATTAACAATAAGAAAAGGATTTAATTGATAGTAACACATATTATAATTGAGTACTTGATTGTATATTCATATGTTTGCCATTCCATTTATTCCTTTGGTCTTTTTTTCTAGCACCACGAAGTAGAAACTCATATGTCATACTCATTGACGACGTTAATGTCAGTAGAAAATGTTCAAAATGAAGATGACATTCTAATAGTTCAGTTGTCAAGATCTTTAACTACTCCTTCAAAGAGAAAGAAGAGAGACAACACTCAATTGGCTGACAGACGACACTTCCATTGGGTGATAATGCGGATGTGAGATTTTTTGATATGTCTACCCATACTTTCAAGGCCAACAAAGCAATCATCAAGAACAGTGTCATTTTCACCAAATCACTTCCAGTGACTCTCCATTGTTCTATCCAAAACTTTTCCCACAATCTTACCCACTCATTTCCACTCAAAACCTACCAATTTCCACACTAAAAAAGTCCTAAAATTATTTGATAATGCTGCCCTAACCTTCAGCTGACGCAACTTTCTAAGGAAAAATCTGGAAGTTTGTGTGCTCAATCTTCCATGGCAAACTCGGGGTCGATCCTCAGAGTCTCCACCGCCTCCTCCATCAAAGAAATAGAAGAAATCATCCACACTGAAATCCAACTCTCCAAAACATCATCGGCCAAAAGTGTTAGATCAATCTCTACCAGAGCCACTACCCAAGCCAAAGGGTGCAGTCATTCAAGAACCAATATGTAATGACCCAAAAATAGGATTAAGAGCTGATTACTCCAAAAGTGGATGTAATTATTGAAAATAAACACTTTTGAAGTATATGATGTGAATTATGATATAAAATGTGCTTGATGATGATTTAGTAAGTGTTGGGATAATCAGGGGCAAAATGGAAAATTTGTCGATTAATTAGTCAGCCACCGAAGAAGGAGTTTACTAGTTTGGTTGGAGTTATTGTGAAATATGTAGTGCTCAAGAAAAAGGGGTGGAATTGAATGTGGTAGTGTTCAATTGAGTTCATAGAAGAAGGCACAAGATCAAGACAAGTGGCACTTTATAAACCATAGGATCAAAGTCAATTTGTCAAACTCTTTTTCTCTCTTCTCTCTCCCTCCAAGTCTGTTAAATGAGTGAGGGAAGCCAAAAATCTGTATCTTCATCATCATCTCATCTTCTCTCTCTATTTCTCCATTTTCCCTGAGCAAGGAAGGAAAGAGAAAGTTCAAAGGTAAGATTTTGACTTGCTAGATGCCCTCTAATGCTCAAGTACTCTTCATTAATATTGTTCATGGTAATGAGAGCTTCATCTTGATGGCTTTAGATTTTTGAAAGAAGGGGTTTTAGAGCTTGAACAAATTTGGGAGTTGGAAAATCAAGGATCTAACCTTGGCAAGTTTAAGAGGTGGGCATTTCTGGCATTTTGACATATATGTTGTGATTTTTGGTTTTGATGTTTGTGGAATTTGCCCTAATTTTAGTGGCAATATGAAATGCAAGAATTGTATAGTGATTGATGGTAGAATTAGTATAATGTGATGTTATTTGAATGTTGAAATTATTTTGGAACTTTGGAAGTAAGTTTGATGGAATTGAGTAAGGTGTGTTATGTCAAGGTTAAAACCCAAAACTTGTTGATAGAATGGGAATTTAGTTGTTTTGAGGTTTCCAATAGGTTCCTTATGTGAAATTATGTGGGAATAGACTTATGCAGGAATTTTAGAACCATTGGAATTGGTAAAAAAATTGGAAACTTCTGTCAGTTGTTGCGTACTAGCTTCTGATAAGCCTCACTCGAGTACACTGGGGTGTCACTCAAATACTGCACTTTGTTTTTCTTTTTCCCTTCATTTTTCAACTGCACTTTCATTCCAGAAAGCAAAAGTGTACTTCCTCACTTGCGATGATATGGGTCATCACTTGAGTGGACTTCATCTCACTCGAGTACAAGAGTATTTTGCACTATCAGGTCGTGTTTCAGGTTGTCACTTATGGACAAATTGCCAACAGTGTGTGCCAGCACTCGCAAGTGTTGTGCTATCATTTGGGTGCCAGAACTAGTGCTCGAGTGCACTTCTCATTCTAGGGTTTTCTGTTGCTCTTGGGTAGTGATAAATCCCGATTTTATCATAATATTGAATATCATATTTAGGGATTTTATCATTAATTTTTGGGTTAGATAACATTTATTATGATTAAATTAAATTAAAGGTGAATGTGTAAAGATAAATCTTAAAAAGAGATATTTGTTATAATCTTGTGATTGCTCTTTAAAATTTGAATTTTGAATGAAGATATTATAAGATATTGATTTGAATTGTAGGTCACATTGGAAAAGGAGGGGCTGAGGGACCAAAAAGTAAAGATTTTTAAGGACTAAAGCAGAAAATAAGATTTTAAGTGTGGCTCCAAGGGAATTCTTACAGAAAGAAGGGTAACTTTCTGTCATATTAGCTGTCACTTTCAGAGAGGAAAATATCAGAGATAATTATATAAAAGTACCCCGAATTTACAAAACACCAGTTGGGTCCCAAAATACGAAGATGCCTCTGGAACTGCTTCACTTGGCCATCAGGGAATATTACAGAATAGAACCCTGAATTTCCAAAACTCCAGTTTGGTCCCAATATCCGAAAACCAGCATTCTTCACTTCGGAAACTACTTCTTTTTCCAGATTCTCATACAGAATCTTGGAAAATTTTATCTAAATATAATCTGAAAATACTTTATCCCAACTTTAAGAGGATTTGACCTAGATTTCAAATAGAAAGAGGAAATTAATAAAAGGATCTGATCGGAGAAGGGGCAGACGGCAGCAGAGGGACGCACCAGGACGAGAACACACACAGACACAGGAGACGAGAATCAGAACGCAGGGTGGACGCGAGAGAGCGAGAGAAGAGACAGCCATCACCATTGAGCTTCACCAACAAATCATTTAACCACCATCACTTCCATCTTCTCCTTCCCTTATCTCAATTTAATGGATTTTTTGTGCCTTCAAAAAGTTGTAGCTGTGATAAACTCCATGAGAGGCTAAATTCCTTCTTGCTTCTTGGAGATAGAAAACTGGTTTGAGCTCCAGAGACACATTCAGGGGAGTTATTTGTTTTGATCTTTTAATTTAATTGTGTAACGGATTTTCTGAGTTAGGATTTTATGTTATATGGTTAGTTTACTGAGATTGTGAGTTGTTTATCTTAGTATTAATTGAACAATTGTGATTTAGATTGGTTTATGTGGTTTGAGATTTAAATTTTTATATTTCCTTTTGGTTTAATGTAGTTGTCTATTCTTTCATAGTTTGAATGAATATTATGACTGCTTAGATTTTGTTTGAATATCTCAGTTGAGTGTTCATTGTATAGAGGAACAAGTTGCATGAATCCAATTATAAATTGCACACTAAGTGGTATTTAATAGTGTATTAAAAGGTAATTATCTAGCTAGAGTTCTAGGGGTAATCACCAATTAATATACTAGACTTAACGAGTTGTTAAGGCTTAATTTTTTACTTAGTGAGTGGTTTAACTCCCAATCCAATTTGAGCAATAATAACCTATATTCCATTTTTCCAAGAAGCGTTCATCATCAATTAGTTTAAATCATAATTTTATTAATTATTTCAACAATTTCTCAAAAATCCAAGAAATAGTAGTTTAGGTTACTTTCTATTATTAAAAAGAAAAAAAAATCAATTTAAAACCCATCTTAATATTTTTGTCACTTAGTTTAGATTAGGAATTAAATAAAAGGCTCCTCAAGAGAATACAACCCGAGTTGTGCCCTTCACTGCATAATTTGGTTTATTTTGATTTAACCTGAGGCGACTAAAGGCTTTAAATCAGGTATTCACTTCCTGTGTCTCACTCGGTTGGACTCAGGTGAGCATAAGGGTATCACTCGAGTATGGGGGTCAGGACTCGAGTGCTGTGATCATTTTCTTTCTCAGTGGTTGCTCTTGGCCAAGCACTCGCACGAGTGAGCCAACCTCACTCGAGTGCAAACCATCTCATCACTCGAGTGTGAGAGCTGAAAATTAGTGTTTTCTCTTCCGAAAAAGGGATTTTTGGTGTAGTGTTCCCAACCCTTTAGGCGTATATCTAAGCTTCTAGTAGCCACCTAAAGAGTTCAAATGATAACCAACCTTAAGTGTTATGAAGATAAGAATTTGGAATAGAGAATAACCTATCGTCCTTGATTTTGGTTTATAGGGTTTGATATTTGCCCTGCTCGTGAGCCATCTATGCTAGAGCACGCTCGGAAAGAACAAGGTAGTAACTCTTTTCCTTATACTATATGTGATATATGGTATGTTTGATTTATCATTGTTTGTGAGTCTATTACCTGCGGCCTATCGGTGTTGACGATGGGAGGACCGTGCCTTCGGGGTGGTGGAATTCAGGGGATAAGACTATGT
Source organism: Inga leiocalycina (assembly GCA_963242795.1). Lineage (NCBI taxonomy): Eukaryota > Viridiplantae > Streptophyta > Magnoliopsida > Fabales > Fabaceae > Inga > Inga leiocalycina. The sequence continues at coordinate 64,512,084 of OY725325.1, forward strand.
GAAAGCCAAAAGGTTATTTGTGAAACCTTCACCCGCGGCCCATCGGTGTTGATTGTGGGAAGACTGTGCCTTCGGGGTGGTGGAATATAGGGGATGAGACTATGTGATTATATGCATATGTGGCAACATGCGTGTTGTGTTATACTATAATGTTGCTTGATGATGTCATTGTATGCTCTGTAATTACATGTATGAGTGATTTGTTACTACCGGGATTCTTTTGAATCTCATTCTTTCTATTGACTAATCTTCAGACAGGGCAAGTGGCTCCAAGGGAAAGGAGATGACCAAGGGCGGATATGACTCCTTAGGGAGATTGTTATTATGGTTGTTGGTTATCCATTTTGGATTGGGGATCACTGTATATTCTGTTCATCTTATTTTGAAAATGATTATGTAATCCCCTAAGTGGGAAATTGTAAACCATTAGTATTTACATGAAACCCAGGGGTTGCCGGATTTTTGTTGTACACTCTGGTATATTAATGTGATTTAACTGCGCAGGGTAATTATATTCGAATTGTGAAATTTGAAACCAGGGTAAGGCAGAAATTTTGAAAGAATTTGTGAAAACCTTACCGTAAAGAAGGGATGGTAAATAAGTTTTATTATTATTGGTCTCTATTTCATTTTCTTACGTATTTCGAATCATAATTATGGTTTTCAAGACAGGGGTTACACAATGGCTACTAGATCAAAGAAAAAAGCTGCAACACCTCTAGGAAAGGCAAATCCAAAGCCCCTCCTGGTCCTCCACCTTTAGACTTCAAATCTGACTCTAACAATCATTCTTAGACCGAGAAAGATAGACAAGAAGCCAAATGTAGTGCTCAGATTAGCAAGGTTATGGCTACAATGCTTGAAGAAGCATTGAAGACACAAGGAGCCAAGCAAGGATCCTCCTCCAAGCCTACTAAGCCACAACCAGGGGAATTAGAGGAAGGAGAAAATGAAGAGGAGGAAGAAGAAGATATCACAGCACCTTTCAAGGGCTTTAATTTAGACAAGCTTAAGGATACGAAGAAATTCACAGTACTTTACTCGGAGGCAAATGTGTAAGATGTACTATGTGGATTTGAAAGTTTTATTTGAGGTGATCAAGTTTGATTTAAGTAACTATTTAGGACACTACATGCCTTAGTTATTTGTGCACCAACCTTATTATGCCAAGGTGGTTAGGCATTTTTATTGCAATCTAGAGTCAGTTGAAGATTGCTTTAAGGGTGGTTTAGTTATAGAGGATAAGCTAGAGACCAAAGTAAGAGGGAAAAATTTCCTTATATCTGCATCCAGGATCAACAAGTGGCTAGGAGCTACAAAGCCACCAAAGGATACCCCTACCAAGCTCACTCCAAACCAAATTTTTAATATCATGAGGCCCGATGAGAAAGTAGGTTTACTAACTTTCAACCCTAGGGACATATGTGATCTACACAAGGTCCTTTGGTACATATACTCTAAAGCCATAGTCAACAAATCCAACAACTTTACTCATATCATCGATAGGGATTATAGCCTCATGGCTTCCATTCTGATAAAGGAGACGGGGAACCTAGGAGAATTGATCTTTTTTGAGATCAAGAGATACAGGTTTTCTGGTACCCGCACTACACCTATGCCATATCCACAGCTAATCTCCCTCTTCCTTAGGGCCAACAAGATATGGTATTTAGAGCCAAATGAACATGTTGAGGGCTTATTGCCAATAAGAAGAAACCAGATAGGGAAATTAAGGATAAAGTTGCCACTAAAGCATGCTATGGTCACCACTCTAAAGAAAAAGAAGGCAACTGAGATTGAGATGAATAGGATAGATAACACTTAGTCCTCTGCCCCTGCCTCATCCACAGCTCCTTTCTCTTTGGCTCCACAATTCAGACTTACTTGAAGGAGGTATTTCAGGGTTTTCATGTGGATATTGCCAATATGAATGCAAAACCTATAACCCACATGAACTACAAGATGGGAGAAATGGTTGAGTACTTGAACAAACACAATCAACCAGTGTTGGCTCAGCAAGAGGCTCAAATGAACTCACTGATTGAGATCACCAGTCTTTTTAGGTCTCTTCATGAGAAGGTTGATGCTTTGACACCAAGCTCCTCCACTCCTGCTACATCTATACTAGCCTTAGCTCTAGTTTTCTATCCCTCACCGAGCAATATTCTGTTCACCATGGCCGATTAAGCTCTCTTTCTAGTTCATACTTATAGTTCAATTTGATGGACACATGTCGTGTGAGTTCTCAAAATAAAACTAGGTTTGAAAATATAGCATAGTAGCTCAACCTAGGTCGTTCTTGTGAGGAGACTAATTTCCAAGTTTCTAAATAGTAAAGTGATAAAAACCTTAAATTTGTAAAAAAATCATTTTAAGAAATTGATTTTTAAAACTAATGAAGTAATCTAATCTAATTCAATATTTTTGTATTTTTCAGTTTTCAAGATAAAGAAGCAATTGGAATTGGAATTAGGAATAACAACTAAGTAAATTTAATAAACTAAAACAACAATAAGGCGAGATTCCCTTGATTTAAGGCTTTAGTCTTCCTTACTATAATTCCCAAATTATCATTTCACCACATTAATACTTGATTATGCCCAAAATATTCAATTAAGTCCCACAAAAGCAACATTAATTACTAAAAATATATAAATATTAAGCTCTATCAATTCTCCCACACTTAAGCTTTTGCACTTCTAAGCAAAACATTAAACTCAACACTAGGCAAAGAGGGATGAAAGTTGAAAGAATAGAAAAGATCAAGCTTCAAGAACCACACTTAGTCAAATAACAATGTATCCACTTATCCAAATTTAATGAACATACCAAAAATTGAAGTAACTAAAGTAATGCAAGGTTTAATTACAATGAGCTTAATTGGAAACCTTAACTAGGATAAGTGTTTGCACTCTTCTCTCAAATAAGGTAGTTTTTCACTCACATCTACTTTAACTACACTCTACCATAGGCTTGTAGTATTTCTAAGCTCTCCACTACTTGCAACAATGACATAAATAAATCTAAAGAACTTTGTAGGGTTGTAATGTTGAATAGGCTAAATGATGAATAATGTAACAAACACTATACTTGTACCAAATAATTTGCTAGATCACTTAGCACTATAGAACTAACTTAATTCACATATTTTACCATTGTTATTTTATTTCTTTCTTTGATTTTTTTTATTCACACTTTTTCTCTTCTTTTTCTTCTTTTCTATTTTCTTTCTTTTAACTATTCACATGGCATTTTTTTCTTTTCCTTTTCTAATATATAATAGTACTCTCTTTTTTTAATAGTACTAGGAAGAACTTGATAAAGGATGCAAGCATAGTATTTGTATAATGAAATAGAAATGAAAGTGGAAGGCTCCAAGGGGTAAACTAAGGTGAATGATGAATGGTTTTTTGTTTAGGTTAGAAGGTTTATAACTGAATGCCAGTGTCATCTCTATCCATACCATTGCAAAATGTGGCCTCAAGCAAGAAACAAAACAAGTTCTAAAGAGCAATAATCTAAGTGAATAAATCACACAATAAAATTAACAATTGGGCCCAAAACACCTTCCAACTAGGCTTTTTGTTTCCTAGCAAACTCATCAAAATTAAACCATGCATCATTAAAACACTTGAATTTTATGGCAATTCACTAATTTAAATCAAGTGTTAATCATGAATCCAACTAAGAGTAATTGAGATACTTGATCATGACTAAAGGCTTCAAAAATCTCAGTGAATTGGACCAAAAATAACAGAGGATACAAGCAAGAGATAGAGGCATATGATATCACAGTGAAATCCATTATGAGAATAAACACATTCCCCTACACTCAATCCTTATATTGCCCTCAATATAAGTCACAAAAACAAAGAACCTAGATGCACTTATCTCTTGGGTGAAGTGAAGGTTGTAAATTCCAATTCAAAATTGAAGCACGACACATAATCGTCACAAAGAGAGAGAGAGAAGACAAGATATAGGTAGAAATAGTTCTCAGAAATTAGGCATAAGGTTATGGAGAAAAAGGTAGTATAGGATAAGGTTAGCCACAAGAGTATGATTCAAAATGGAGTTTATTCAATTAGAAAATGCAAAACAAACAGACCTTTTACTACTGATAAGTACCTCCCCCACACTTGTTCAATAACATATATCATCAAATAAAACAAGGAACAAGGTAAGGAAAGAGACTACCGTGTAATCATAGTGGCTTGTAGCTAGATAGGAAAATCAAAAGAAAGCTCAATATTTTGCTCCTTAACAATTTAGACCCAAGTAGGAGTAGAAGTTCCCAAATCCAAAGATACTAGGAATGAGGACAACTACCAAGAGAATTAGCCTATAAAGAATTAACTAAAACAACAGCAGTACCTACTCTAAGTATGCCACATGAATCAAAATACTTAAATCCATGTAAAGTATTAGGACAAATGAAATGGCATAATGGTGTATGTAATGTGAGAAGACTAGAGTCAGGTGCATTTGATAACAAGTGATTCTCACAACCAATAAAGTCAACTAGTGGCATACAGCAAGCAACACTAGGTATCAAAGAATCAATTTGGATTTTAGTAATAGTAGCGGCATAGTTAAGAACCACTCTATCATGTATAGCACAATCCAAGTCAATAGAATCACTAACAACATCAAATCCTAATAAATCAGGAGGTAAATCACATGATAAGATTTAGGCGTAGGAGTCATGAATATGCTTGAAATCATCTAGTAAAGAAGTATTATTATCACAAAGCACAAAACTAGGTCCAAGCAGTTCAAGTGAATCAAGGTGAATCTCACTTGCTAAATTAAAAGCACTATCAATTGAAACAATGGGTATATGCTTGTCATTATAAAAAAATGTGCACATTGAACTCTTGCAAATAAAAATTGACCTTAGGATTAGTGATCAATTGTGATTTAACATCTTTATCTTCACTCTTGTGTGAAACAGAAAGTACAGAATCCCATGCAGAATTGGAGTGCATCAAGTCACTTTCACAAGTAAGAGAGGGAGAAGAAGTGAAAGATAAAGGAGTTTGATTCTCAACTTCATGCATGGCATGCATATCACTAAGTTCTAGAGAATGGTCATCTCTACTTCTATGCATTTCAACAAATTTAGGATATTTCTCATCAATGCAATCCATACACATTATATGTCCATCACAAGAACATGTAATTTCAGCACTAGCATCATCATTATCATGCAAATCGTTACTCCAAGTATCATGCAAAGGAGTAAAATCATTACAAGGCATAGGCTCATCCAAGCTACCATTACTAGAATCAATAAGTTGATCAATTACATGTTAAAGAGGGAATTCGACAATTATTTCCTCATCCACCTCATTATCACTTAAATCATGAATTACTTCATCAATCAAAGTAGTAGGAGAGTCAACTTTTATAAGGATAAGATTGTTACCAAAGGGTAAGAAAAACTCTTCATTGCTCTTTTGTACTTGCTTTACTTCTTGTGCTTGGATAGATGCATTTGATGGAATCATTGAAGGTTAAGAACTCTCCACATGTGAAGTAGCATAAAGCTCTTGATTTTGGGTTCCTTGTTCCTCCTTTTGTAGGTCTTGAGGCCAATGGGTTCTAACTTCACCTCCTGTCTTTACCCATAACATGTGATCATAATATGCCTTGAAGAATTCATCAATATCTTTCAATTGCTCTTCTATTTCCTTAGAGCTATCAATTGTTCCTTGATAGATGAGTAATTAAAGGTATTGCTCTTAGAGTGTCTTACACTTTCTTGTTAAGGCACTTGTTAAGAAATCCATGTTGTGAGGTGAGAAAATGGTATCCAATTCACTAGATTGTGGGTCATGAAATGGAGGTGGAGATTCAAGGTAGGATGATAGGGAATGTTCATAAAGTGGTGAGTGAAAATGATTGGAATGAAGATTAAAATGAGGGTTGGTATAGGGAGTAAGAGGGTATATGGTGTAGAAAAGATGGTTTATAGGGTGGCCTTTAGGGTGAAGGAATGGGGTCAAGATTAAAGGCCTTGTTTAGTACGTGGTATTTGAGGACAGGGAGTAGGATTGGATCAGGGATTGAGTTAGAATGTGTCGTTTGGTATGAGGGATTATGGATAACCAGGGATTGGGAATACCACGAAAGTGGGATTGCTGTAAAGCCACCTCCCCCTGATATTGTGTTTTGAATCCCGGGATTGTAAAATTGTGAAGACAAAAATACCCGTAAATAAAATATTTCTAGACAAAAATCACCCCAATCATAACCTAAAATCCCTCTCAAATATTCACTACCTCTTTTCCCCCTCACCATCGACGTCTCAATTTCACACGGTTTCCCTCACCGCCGCTCACTCCGTCGCCTCAGTACCGATCACTTTTCCCCTTTTTCTCCGTCGAAGATGTGCATTGTTGGCTATTAATTAGCGATTTGATTGTGATATCGAGATGTCTCTCATCACTATATCAGAAGTCAAAGCCACGAACCTATTAGACGAGAGCTCTTTAATGTTTGTTAGCTTCGCAAATGGGTTTTTATTTATTTGTTTGGTCACTTTGAATCCATAGCCTTCTGATTTTCCTGTTTTGCTGATTTCACGGCAATAAATATACCCTGTTTACTTGGTTCTTCAGAAATATATTTGAAGTTTTTACTAGGTGAACCTTTCCAATTATGATGATCGCGACGATGAGTTCAACACTGATTTCCCTGAGGATTTGGTTAATCGATCAAGTTTGGGATTAGGACAGGGTATTTAAGTCTTTTTATAATTAGTACTTGATTATTAAATAAGATTGGTAAAATCATTCCCTCCAATTAACACCTCATACCAAACATATTTTTAAAGCATCAATCCCAATCATAAACCCAATCCCTATCCCTATCCCAATCCATCAAAATTCAATACCACATACCAAACAGGGCCAAAAGTCATGTTGAGGTCTATATAGGGGTTGTAGGGGAAACGAAGGACTATGGAAGGGTTGGTGTGGTGGAAAAGATTGTTGGAGATAGGGTTCATGATATAGGTTGTGGAAGGATGAATCATATTCTTGACTATTGGAACCTCTCTCTAGACTCTCCAACTAGGCTTGAACAAGCTCTAATTGTTGTTGTATGGCTTTAAAGCTTTGTGAAAGAGGATATTCCATTCTGGTAGTATTACCAAGAGCTTCCCAAGGATAAAGAATGTAAAGTTGCTTACCATAAAACAATAGTAAACCACAATGGCCACTAAGAATAGTATAGCAAAGCAACAAAATGTAAAAAAAACTTAGAGAATTTTTATATCCAAATGGAATGCAAAACAACTATGATCATAAAAAAATGACCTAAGCCACTACCTAACACCCCAACAATGAACAAATACCTAAAACAAACTCAAAAACACACTAACAACCAAGAAAAATCAAAGAAAACCCTAAAAACAAACTTAATCAAAAACCTAGAAAAATACCAAAAAAGAAAGAAAATTAAAAAAAGTATAGCAAACCTTCAAATTTGGTTAAAATCTAGCAAACCTAATACCATTAGCTATTAGTCTTGTTTAAAATTCTGAAAAACTTTGACTTGTCAAATTTTAGAATTTTCTAAGCAAGAATATTTAAGTTCCAGCAAGACAGTGCTAATCGAAAATCAGATTTTCGCCAAAATTTAAATGAGTGCTACATACTTCCTACCAAACTAAGGCACATTATGACAACTGAAAAAACACTTAAATACTTAAAACCTTGGCAATCATCCTCCCCGGCAACGACGCCAATTTGATAAACCCATGTCGTGTGAGTTTTGAAAATAAAACTAAATTTGAAAATGTAGCGTAGTAGCTCAACCTAGGTCGTTCTTGTGAGGAGATTAATTTTCAAGTTTCTAAATAGTAAAGTGATAAAAACCTTAAATTTGTAAGAAATCATTTTGAGAAATTGATTTTTAAAACCAATGAAGTAATCTAATCTAATTTAATATTTTTGTATTTTTCAGTTTTCAAAATAAAGAAGCAATTGGAATTGAAATTAAGAATAACAACTAAGTAAATTTAATAAACTAGAATAATGATGAGATGAGATTCCCTTGAGTTGAGGTTTTAGTCTTCCTTGCTTGCTAATAATATGAATTCCATAATATGAGTCAAGAGGATGGAACTAAGCTACTACTAGCTCCATACTTACAATAATCATTTAATTCATTCTACCAAAGCAATTAAATGAATACCACCAAATAATTCAGACTCAACGAGATGAATAATCAACTTCCAATTCTAGCTTGTAATTACCATTACAAAAGTTCAAAGCATTCAGTTTAGTCATTTACTCTCCACTTAACCAAGTTGGAATAAACAATTCAACATACTCCTAATTTGAATCATACAAAACCAAGTCCTATAATCAACTCCTAGCTCAACCACCAAATTTATTCACTTGGCATAGAACAATCTAGATCATAACTACGCACTTAACCAAGTCATAATTATGAACTATAAAGAAAGCTTAAAGGAATTCCATTGAAGTTTAGAAGCTCAAACCATTGTCCAACTCAAAAAAATCACCAAAGTTTAGCTACTCATGGAAGAGGATGATAAAGCTTGATGAATGAAGGAGGAATTATCCATGGAAAATGGAGCAGCTTGCTTCTTTAAAATATATTTGGTTAACAGCTCCTCTTTCACGCCTCTCTCCATTTTCTTCAAATCTCCATCTCGGTCAAAAGTTTCGACTACTTCCTTATTCAATTCGGTCTTCTCCTTCCTTATCCTATCTCAGCTGCCACTCTCTTCTCTTTTTTTATTCATTTTCAGTTCCCCTCCTTCTTTGTCTTTCTTCAATTCTTTTTAGGTTAAATGAGTAAGTTGTGCCACATCATCATCTATAAAATTAAATTCACAAAGGTAATATCTTTTTCTCACAATTAAAGAATAATGGGAATAATAAATATTAATTAAAAATATAACAATTGGACCACTATAATTCCCAAATTATAATTTCACTAAAATCTCACATTAACACTTAATTATGCCCAAAATATTCAATTAATAAGTCCCACAAAAACCTAAGATTAATTACTAAAAATATATAAATATTAAGCTCTATCATCGATCCCACATCTTCCACACAAGTTCACATCACCATAGATGAACCTACTCCACTACAGCCTACTAAGAGTCCATACCAATCACCTCACCTATAGCTACAAAGCCATGTCCTCAGTTTCCTTCTCATCACTCTCAGTATTCTGAAGATACTAAGGAATTAGTGGTTACATACTCTCTTTAGCCACCACCTCAGCATACTCCCCTATATGTTCCTAATCCTCAGGGTCCAGTACAGGTCCCTGGCTTTCACCTTCTAGAGCGCATTCCATTTGATTTACCCACCTTTACTGCTCAATGAGGTGATACACATGATGATGCATCCTCTCTTATCTCAGCCACTCCTATTACAGCCATTGATCCTTCCTCACCCAACTCTAGCCCTAACTCTCCTACTTAGTCCACCCTTTCTGATGATGCCAAAATGGGGAAAAAGGACTAGATAGTGATTTGATGAGTATACACTGGTTTTTTGAATGATATAGCTTGGGTATATGGGGTTTTTGGGAGTATCTATGTTATATTTTGATATATTTATGTTATGATTACTATCTTATATACATGCTGTAAAGTTATAAAGTTCATCAATGATATTAACCTTTTATGTGAAATTGAAGTTGTTATAATATCATGTTCTTATGTATTAAAGCATGTCGTCCTATCATTTTTAAATTCAAGTGTGATCTAATTTTGCAAAATCATTTTTAAAATGCTTCTTTCAAAAGCCAACAAGTTTGTCACCATAAAAAAGGAGGAGAATGTTAGATCCTATGTTTTGATGACAACAAAAGGTTTGAAAGGATAATACAAAATATTTTGATAATGAACAAAATGTTTTTGAACAATCAAGCAAGGTTTTTCTGAAGCATACAGTACCATTACTTTAGTGACCACTCAAGTGATGTAGTGTTAAAATAAGCTCTATTCCAGTGATGCTCTCTGTTAAGTTTTGGAAGGGATCACTCGTGTAATGCCCCAAATTTTGGTTAAGGGCTAATGACAATTATTGAGAATGATTTGTGAATTAAAGATTGAATTATTATGTGTTTTGTGGTAATTTGGGTAAATGTGCCAAAATCAGTAGGAAATTAGAAAGAATAGAAAATTGACGGTTAATTAGTCAGTGATTAATGGAAAAATTAATTGCTAAATAAGAAGAAATGAGATGTGTGATCAAATGGCTAATGGTGTGGTTAGAGTAACTAATTGGTTACTTACTTTATGAGAACCAATAGAAAAGGGACATGTGGCAAGTTGGTATGGAGAGAGAGTGTGGAGAACGTCAAACCCAATATTTTAACATTTTCTTCCCTCTTCCTTCCCTCTAATTTCAGCTAAACAAGACATGGGAGTGTGAGAAATCATCATTTCATCTCCTTCCTCACTCTCATCTCTCTCTCATCTCTCTCTTGTGCTTGCTGCCATATGAGCTTAAGGAAGAAGGAGAAAAGCTTGATATTAAGGTGAGTAAATGACCTCAAATGCCAAAACTCCTTTCTTTAATATTGTTCCTTAGGTTTAGGGCTTCATTTTGATGGTTTTAGATTTTCCATTTGGTGGTGTTTGAGCACTCAAGAAAATCTAAAGATTGGTGAAGCAAGAAACTTCTTTGGGAAAGTTGACAAGGTGAGTAAAAGAAGCCTTTCTATCTATGTTTTATGGCCATTGGATTTAGTTTTGGAATTTCTGGAATTTATGCCCTATTTTCGAAAATTAGGGTCATGGAGAGTTTGATATGTTATGGTCATGGAATTGGTGTTTCGGTATGTGTTTTGAATAGATAGAATTGGTTTGAGGTTGAAATGTTAAGTTTGGTGATTTTGGGATTTTGGTATTGGATGTAGCCTAAAACAAAGCATGATAATGGAATAAGAATTTGGTAATTTTGATGTTTCCATTGGATTCCTGGTGCAAAATTATGTGAAGGTAGCCTTGGTTGAGAATTTGGGATCATTGGAAACACTTGGGTAAAATTTGGAAAGTGCTATCAACTCTGCTTCGTTTTTGGCTTCTGATAAGCCTCACTCGAGTGATCTTAGGTCTCACTCAAGTACAGCATGTTATGTTCTCTTTTTCCTTCAGTTTTCTGTTGTACTTACGTGCAAAAAGCAAGAGTGTTTGCCTCACTTGCGAGTGTTGTAGGTTCTCACTCAGGTGAACCTTGTCTCACTCGAGTGTCGGTGTATTCAACACTATAAACTCGCATCTCGGGTTGTGACTCTCGGTCAAATTTCAAGAGTGGGTCTTAACACTCGAGAGGGTTAAGCCATCACTCGAGTGCCAAGGTTCCTGCTCGAGTGATGTTCTATTTTGAAAGTTTCTTTTGCTCTCGGGTGAGCACTTTCTGCACCTCACTTTATAGGACTTGAGTGAACATTTGGCTATCACTCGAGTGTTGCTTCCATGACTTAAGTGCTGCGGGCATTTCTTGTCTTTGTCTGTGCTTTTTGTAATCCCCTTTCGTAATTATATCCGAAATACGTGATTAAAGTGAAATAGAGACCAATAATTATCAAATAACATTTTCAAACCCATCAATAAGATAGGGTTTTCACAAATACTTTTCGAAATCCAATTCACCTGGTCTAGATTCACATTTCGAATACAATTACTATACGAAGATAAATCACATTTAAATATATACATCAGAGTACACAACAATAATCCCGGCAACCCTGAGTTTTATACATAAATCATAGCCTTACAAGGTGCAAATGGCCTTTTACAAATTCTCATACGGGGATTACACAATATCCTTTCAAGTACATTCCAAATATACATTCCCAAATTCAAATCCAAATACAAATACCAAATATAGAATATTTCCTAACTATGATAACCAACAACCAAAATCACATCTCGAAGGAGTCCTTGCCGCCCTTGGCTGCTTGCTCCCTCCTCGATTCGCTTGCCCTGTCTAACTGTTGGTAGGGAGGGTGAGATTTTAAAGAATCTTAGTAGGAAACAAATACCAGTATGCATGCAAGATAAGTGTTTAATGCATGACATGCTTGCAATACATAACTCACGCTCACACAATGACATATCTGTGTGCTCAATGTTTCAACAACATACTCATGGCCATAGCATAACTAGAAACAGAGCTACAATCATTCATATCTGTTTCATATAATCAAGCAAAGCAATACATGCATCAATACACCAACACAAATATCAAATACATGCAAAAGAGGTAAGTTCCCTACCCTTGTTTTTTCCATGTGTTCTCCAACACCAGCTACTCATGATCAAGGCAAATGACTAATCCAGAAATCACCACAAAAATACATAATTACTCAAAATCCCCTTACTGTCCAGATTTGCACCCAGTTTTAACGTCAAACTTTGGAAAACCATAACTCCCAGTTCACAAAAATGAAATGACACAAATTATATATCCATTTTAAAGCTTGGAATATGAACTTTAAGACTAGAGAGTTTCATAATTTTTAGACACCATTTGGTCATTCAAAACTTTCGTGCAAACTGACTGCCCAGACAGAGTTCACACTTGATAGCATTCCAATTTTCTACCAAAATGTCCAATGGCTCCAAAATCAACAATCAAACCTATTTCAACATAAATTTTCATAAGGAATCCATTGGAAACACCAAATCAACCAAATTCACATCACATTTACATATATTATGTTCTTGAACCCCATTGCCACACAAAACCACTAAATGGCCAAACTTTCCATTCAAGGTTTCAAACCAAACCAAACCAATTCCAATGGTCATATAACACAACAAAACACCAATTGCAACTCAAAACACATGACAATTCATGCATTTCGAAATTACCACAAAATCATGGCAAAATTCAACAATTCTCAAAACTCAACCAAAAGCCACAAAACTTAGATCAAAAGGCATCAAATACTCACCTCTTCCTCTTTCCCAAATCAATTCTTTGATTCTTCATCTTTTCACTTTTCCTCAAGCTATCAAACACATCCTTTCACAAATCTAAAACCATAGAGATGAAACTCTTATCACTATAAATAAGATTATAGAAGAGGATTTAAGCATTAGAGGCCATTTATCAAACCAAAACTCACCTTGTTTCTTTCTCTTTCCTCCCCCAAGCTTGCGAAAATGGAGATGATAAGAGAGAGAGATGAAGATGAAGAAGAGAATCAGATTTTTGAGTGCCCAAAAGCTCTTGACTGTCTAGAAAAAGAGAGGAGAGAGGGAGAGTTTGAAATCTTGACCCAAGATCAAGGGACTACATCTTGCCAAGTGTCACTCTCTTATCACATATCCCATAAGCTCGCATAAGCTCACACACACATGATTCCACCCTTGATCTCTAGCACAAATCAACCCTAACTATTGATCTTAAGTTACCAATGAGTTTTCTCTTCGGTAACTAAACAATTAGTCGGTAACTTCACCGTTTTGCCCCTGATTATGGAAATTCTTTCGGAATCACACCAAACTCATCTTATCATTCCATATCACCACATTATATGCTCTCCCTCTATTTTAAGCTAATTTGGATGTTAATCCATAATTGAACTTAAATATAGGGTTTCGGCGCTACTCACAACACATACGAATCACATTTTATATCATCTTCTCCAAAATTCACCATTTTACTTTCTTTAATACCCCTAAGATATAAGAATCATTAGGGAAGAAATTTGAGCTCCTGCTAAATCGGGGCTTAATAGTCCACTTATTTCAGGCTTATTCTCTAGCCTCAAATCTCAAAATTTGGGGTATTACACGTTCTGCCAAGCACTCGCACGAGTGAGCTTTCATGCTCGAGTGCAAAGTTTCTCATCACTCGAGTGAGGCCTTCTTCACTCGAGTGCAACAGTGAAAAATCTGTACTTTCACTTCTAAAAGGGGATCTTTGGTATAATTCTTCCAACCCTTTAGGGCTTTTGTTAGAGGCATTTGTAGCTTCTTAAAGGACATTAATGATAACCAAATCTAAGTATTGTAAAGTCATTTAAGTATTGGAATAGAGAATAACACTTTGTCCCTAATTATGAAGTATAGGATTTGATATTTGCCCTACTCAGGAAAGACCAGTGCCAGAGCATGCACGAAAGGACCAAAGTAGTGACTTTTCTCTCATGTTATGTATGATGCTTGGTATGCTTGACTTATCATTGTGTTAAGGTGAAATTTCATGTGAAAACTTGATGTTGCAAAATTGTAGGCATGATGCCATTATGATCTTGTGAATGTGTTATCTGCCATAGGGCATTACAGCGGGAGTAGTTCAGCATGAGCAATCGTAAGGGGTGATGATTATCACACCTACCCCTGCCGTTATATCTGTCGTTGTAATTGCCGAGGCTGTGTTGTGGAATCGTGGATTCCTTCTTTGAGAATATGTCAGTGTGGCTTTGACATATTGTGAAATGATTTATATGAAACCTAGCTGTGGTGAAATATATGATGTGGTGCAATACAGCATAAGCACTTCAGCGTGAGCAGATTAAGGGTGATGCACGTCATACCTACCCCTGCCGCTATAACTAACATTGTGATTACTCTATATGTGGTGTTATGATTTTCTTTTATGCTTTGTGGTTGTGCATACTGAGTGATTTGTTACTACGGGGATTCCTTAAAATCTCACTCTCCTAGACAAAATTTCAGACAATGCTGGTAGTTCTAAAGAGAAGCAGGTGATGAAGAGCGGATAGAGCTCCGGGATAGGAGTTTATTTTGGTTTTTGGTTATCATTATGGATATTTCTTACATAATATTTTGGATCATAGAATGGTAATTGTGTAATCCCCTAGAATGGGAAACTGATTATGGGCATATGTGCCCTGTAAACCCTTTATTGATTAATGAAACCCGAGTGTGTAGGGAATTTACACTGTACTCTGATATTTATAAATGAAATCGTACTGTACATGCCATTTGTGTAATAAAAATGTGAATATGATACCGTTGTTGATCAATTATTAGAAAAGTTTTTGAAAACCATGCTTTGGGAAAAAGATTGTTAATAAGTCCTAAGTCATATTACGGTCTCTAATTCCACATTATCACATATTTATGAACTTAATCTCAGCCTTGATTGGAAGGGGGTTACAACTTGAGTGACCACTCAAGTGATAAGACAAAAGGCACCACTAGCACAACACCAAAGCGATTCTGAAAGTGATCTTTGTTAAAAGTTTTCTAAAGTTAGGCCACTCGAGTTATCCCATTTCTAATATTACTAGCAAAATACCTGAGCGATATAACAAGTTAAATATCACTAGCAAAACACTCGAGTGATCCATCAAGTGATCCATTGTAGATCACTTGAGTAATTACTCAAGTAATGCAATTTGTAGAATCACTAGTAGAGCACTCGAGTGATCCATCAAGTGATCCATTACAAATCACTAGAGTGATGTTCTTTGTGGATCACTGTAATATCCCAAATTTCGGTTAAGGGTTAAGGACTTCAAAAGTGGATGTGATTATTGATAAATAAGCACTTTTGGAGAATGCGATGTGAATTGTGATTCGAGTGTGTTATAATCAATGTCGAAACCTTGTATTTAAGTTCAATTGTGGATTAACATCTAAATTGACTTAAAATAGAGGGAGGGTGCATATTGTGGTGAAATGGAAAGATAAAGTATGGTTGGTGGTGATTCAGTGAGAATTACCATAATCAGGGGCAAAATAGGAAAAAGGAAAGTTACTGACCAATTGATGAGTTACTGAGAGGAAACTCATTAGTAACTTAAGATCAATGGTTATGATTAATTGATTAAGAGGGAGGAATCATGTGTGTGTGTGTGTGTGATCATGTGAGCTCACGGGAGATAAAGCAAGATCTTGTCAAGTGGCATTATATGAGCCTTGGATAAAGGTCAAAGTGTCAAATTTCATTCCCTCTCTCCTCTCCCTTATTAGGTCAACCAAAGGGCCATTTTGAGCCCAAAAATCTGATCTCCTTCATCCTCTTATCTCCATCCTTCATTCTCCATTTTCATTGAGCTTAAGGAGGAAAGAGAAAGAAGCAAACTCAAGGTGAGTGCCTTACTTGACCTTGAATGGTGAAATTCTCTTCATAATCTTATTCATAGTGATGAGAGCTTGTGAAAAACTTGAAGGTTGTGGAATCAAGAAAAAAGGTTGAGAAATAGGAAGAGGTGAGTATTTGATGCATTTTGACCTAATTATTGTGGTTATTGATTGAGTTTTGAGAATTGTGAGTTTTGCCCTGATTTTCATGTGATTTTGAAATGGAAGAATTGGATAGTGTATTGTGGTGTAAATGATGTCATGTTGTGTTATTGTGACAAATGTGTAACAAATTTCGAGGGCGAAATTTATTGAACGGGGGGAGAATTGTAATATCCCAATTTTTGATTAAGGGATAACCATAATTATTGTGGATAATTATGAATTTAATTGGAATTATTATGTGTTTTATGGCAATATTAATTAATATGTCATAATTATTGAAAAGTTGGAAGAATGGAATTATTGGCCATGAGTTGGTAATTAAGGGAGAAACTAATTACTAACTAATGAAAAATGAGATGTGTGATTAAAATGGCTAATGGATGGATTAGAGAAGCTAATTGGGGATTTAGTGAGTGAGAGCCAATGAAATTCTGACACATGGCAAATTGGTTGGGTGAGAGAGGATGTAAGAAAGTCAAATATGGCATTAAGAAATCATTTCTTCTCTCTCCTTCCCTCTCATTTTCGCTGACATAGAAGGCATGGGGATAAGGAGTCATCATTTTATCTTCAACCTCCTTCTCTCTCTCATTTTTCCCTCTCTCTTGCGTCCTCCATTTCTGCAGAAGAAGAAGAAGAAGCTTGTGCAAAAGGTGAGTCATTTGACCCTCTTAATGACCTCTATTGCTCAAACTCCCTTCATTAAAGTTGATCCTTGAGTTAAGAGCTACATTTCTATGGTTGTAGCTTGTCCATTGGTTGTGGTTTGTGGCCACACGAAAATTTGAGAAGTGGTGAATCAAGAACTCTCTTTGGAGAAGTTGATAAGGTGAGTGAGACCTATCTTTCTATCTAAGTTTCATACCATTTGAAATACTTTGAATTCTCTGGAATTTTGGGGCCATTTTCAAAAATGAGGGCCGTTGGGAGTTTGGTATGTGTTTGATATGGAATTTGTATGTTTGAAATGCATTTTGGATAGATAGAATTGATT
Source organism: Inga leiocalycina (assembly GCA_963242795.1). Classification (NCBI taxonomy): domain Eukaryota; kingdom Viridiplantae; phylum Streptophyta; class Magnoliopsida; order Fabales; family Fabaceae; genus Inga; species Inga leiocalycina. The sequence continues at coordinate 64,529,312 of OY725325.1, forward strand.
GGGTTTGAAATTATTAAGGTTGGAGATTTTGGAAGTTTAGTGTTTAATGTTACCCAAAACCAAAGCATGATAATGGAATAGGATTTTGGTGATTTTGAAAATTCCATTGGATTCCTTGAGTGATTTTGTGTGGGAATAAGCTTGGTTGTTGATTTTGGGATTCATTTGGATCACTTGGGAAAAGTTGGAAAATCTGTTTTGGTTAAGCTCTGTTTTTCGCTGTCAGCTTACACTAGCGTTTTGAGTGACCAAATGGTATTGGAAAATTATGAAACTTTCCAGTCTTAAAGTTCACATCCCAAGCTTCAAAATGGACATATATTTTGTGTCATTTCGTTTAGTATTCTGTGAGTTATGGTTGTCCAAAGTTTGGGATTGAAATAGAACTCTATTTTGGAGAAGTGGTTAGTTTTTGGTGATTCTGTAATTGTGTAGTGATTCCCAGTGAAGGGCTGTATTTTTCCTTGAAATAGGACTTATATACCTTTCATTTGGCTTTGGAATCACCTCGTTTTGATTTTTATAGAATTAGTTATGGTTTTTCTAAGTTCAGCCCAGAGTCAGGAAATTTCTGGGCCGCGGCCCAAGAGTGGCTGGCCGCGGCCCAAACCTTTCTGGCCTGTTTTGGGCCGCGGCCCAAGAGTGGCAGGCCGCAGCCCAAGACCTTCTGACCATGTTTGGGCCGCGGCCCAACCCTGTGTTTTGGCACTTTGTGTTATCGAAAGGGGATCTTTAACCTATTGTTTCCCAACCTTTTAGGGCTTTTATTAGAGGCATTTGGGGCCTCTTAAGAGTCAATTATGATAACCAAAACTAAGTGTTTCAAGTTAATTAAGTCTTGGAATAGAATATAACTCTTCGTCCCTAATTATGAATATAGGATTTGACATTTGCCTTCCTCGGGAGAGACCGGCGCTAGGACACGCCCGGAAGGATCAAGGTAGTGACTTTTCTCTCATATCCTGTATGATTTTTTGGCATGCATAACTTATCGTTGAATTTGTGAAATGTGTGCCATGGTCCATTACGGCGTGAGCAGGTCAGCGTGAGCCGTGTAGGGATTGACGGTGGTCATCTCTAGGTCGGCCGTTGAACTGCCGTCGTAATCGACATGGATATTTGTGAATCCGACCCGTGGGGTGGCGTTTATGAATCCAGCCGTGGGCTGTGTGTATCTTGCTTGTATGGCTTGTGTATGAAATGCATTATATGAATCCCAGTTGTGGTGAAATGTATTGTGTGGATTGCTGTGATGCAATGCAGCATGAGCAATCGTAAGGGATGACATGTGTCATACTAACCATTGCCGTTGTAATTGCCGTTGTAGTTGCTTGTTGTGGTTAATGATTTGCTTACATGCACTATTATTGTACATTATATGATTGATTTGTTACTACGAGGATTCCTTAGAATCTCACTCTCCCAAAAACCATGTTTTAGCCAGGGAAGAAGGATCAAAGGGAAAGCGGGCGACGAAGAGCGGATAGTGCTCCGGTTTAGAAGTATATTTGGTTTTATTGGTTATCATATATGTATATCTTTTGGGATAATTTTGGGAAACAATTGTGTATAGTGGGATTGATAGTATAGTTTTGTGTAATCCCCAAGTTAAGGGTATTGAATCGTGGGCTTTGAGCCATTGTAAATCCCTTATTTAATGAATGGAACCCGAGTGTGTCGGGAATTTGTTTATACTCTGATATTTGAGAATGAAATCAACTTGTACATGCCATTTAGTATTGAAATGTGAATATGAGACCATCATGAACATGTTTTGTAAAAGTTTTTGTAAGCCCTGATTTTGGGAAGTTTGGCTTCGTTTAAGTTCCAAAATCTATTACGGTCTCTAATTCCACATTAATTACATTTTACGAACTAATCTCGGCCTTAAATCGTGAAGGGGGTTACAACTAACATTCATACAAGCCAAGTGGCTCGAAGGGGAAGCAGACAACCAAGGGCGGCTAGGACTCCTTATAGATATTTGATTTTGGTAGTTGGTTATCAATGTTGGTTGGTATAATTGTATATGTTGTGGATATATATTTGGTTTTGTATTTGGAATGATATTGTGTAATCCCCTAAGTGGGAATTTGTATACCATTAGTAAAGGTATGGAAGACAAGATTTGCTGGGAATTATATTGTGTACTCTGATATATATACGAATGTGATTTATCTGCGTGAGGTAATTGTATTAAAAATGTGAATATGAGACCAAGTGAATCGGATTTTGAAATATATTTGTGAAAACCCTATTGTAAAGATGAGATTGAGAATGAGTTTTGATTATTTGTTGGTCTCTAATTCATTTTAATCACGTATTTCAAATAATAATCACGGAGGGGTTATAATCACTAGCACAACACTCGAGTGATCTATTATATTTTAAATATGCTAAGTTAAGCTCACTCGAGTAATGGTTTCCAAAAAAATAAAGCATCTTCTTCTAATTTCCAAAATCACAGAATCTTCATATAATTAATTATGTTTGATTATTTTTCACTCTAATGCTTCATTTCATTAGTGTATAAAGCTTTTTCAGGTAAAAAATGAAGAGATCAAGTAAAGATAAGAAAAAGTGACCTTATGTCAGAAGCATTTAATTCGAGCAGTATTTGAATGAAGATATTCTCTCTGCTCCAACAACTACTTTACCATACACAAAGAATGTTTAGAGGAAGCAATGGTACTCTAATAGACAAATGAATTACTCACAATGGTCATTTATTTCATTCCAACTATAAAAAATGAAGCATTCAAAGCTGATCAACCACTGAACTGCGAAATCATTCATGTCTACCTTAAGTGCTTTATTTTACATTCATTATTATTCTCTTTGTACTCTGCACATCAATGATTATACATTCACTCTTTGAGAGAGAAATTCATCAAAAACTCAATACATTTTCTTAAGATTACTTAAGGTAGTGGGACCTTAAGTCAGGTATTCGTTTACATTGTGTAAGGGAGAGCGAATGTCCAGAGAAGGAACTTGCAATGTACTGAGGTACCAAAAACCCACTGAATCTTGGAGACTATAGTGAAAATCTAATAAGCTCTCTAAGGACTAGATGTAGGTTAAAGAGGTTGTGATCGAACCAGTATAAATCTCTGGTGTACACTTCGATAATATCATTCTAACTCTCAACTTCAATTTAATTTTTGTTAATTGTTATTATTAGTTAAAATTTTTATAATCACCCCCCCTTCTTGGGTGAAATACTTGCATTAACATGATTCTCAAATATGACTCTGAAACTTCATACGCCGCAGTCATTTCCCTTTTCCACCACAACAAAACCAAAGCCCACCAGTATATCACGTGTGTCAACCAACTACACCAGCTCATGCATTCCTTAGACTCGCACAAACTCGTTTAGGCCCAGAACCTAATGCAGATGTCCATGAAGAAGCTTCAGAAGGAATTGTACCAAATCCTATCCATGAATCAGGCCCACTTGGACCCTAAATCTATGTTCATTAGATCCTCTCAAACCTCCATCAGTACCTCCAATTGCAATGAAACCGATGAGGTCTCATCGAAAGACGAAATTCAAGAAGTAGGTAATTCCATCTCTGAAGTCCAACAGGTGTCTTTGGTCACCATGGGAAACCTAAGGTTGATAGCAAAGTAATGTTTGAGAGTGTACTTGAGTATCTGAAAGTCGATTATCAGTTAAGGTGTTTATCGTTTCGTCTGAAAGTCGATCATCAGTTCTGAAGTCCCATTTGAGAATCAAAGCTTGAGCTTCTTTAAAACAAGATGCAACAAAGCTGAGAGATAAGGGAATAGAAGGAGACAAAGGCAAAGAATGGCCGATGATGATCCATGCACTCCCATGGCTGGTTGAAGAGTAAAGAGTGACCGACATGTCTGTGAGAGAGAGAGAGAAGAAAGAAGGAGGAGAGAGAGGAAGGTGAAGATGAGGGTAAGTGACGTAGATAAGGGAGGAAACATTTCATCTGACTTTGAGGGTCCCACAAGCATAAAGTAACGGAGGTTTTATAGAGGTTAACGACTTTGTTATTTTTACCCCATTTTAATTTATTTATATGTTAATTTGCTCCCAACAAAACTTAATTATGCTAGACACATGTTAGTAAAAAAAATTGTTGTTAAATTTGCACCATAACCCTTTATTTTATTCTATATTGATGTTTTTTTATACACATTCTATATTGATGTTGTATACATACTTATTGAAAAAAATAAGTTGCAGCTAGCAAAACCCTTTTAAGAGGAGAGGAGAAGACTAGGAGGGGTAATAAAGTCATTTAACTCTCATTTTGAAATCTTAAATTGGGTCGATAACTTAATTAAGGATTTATTGAATTTACCAACTTGATTTAGATTTCCCTATTTCAATCAGCTTTATATGGGATTTTCCCAAACGTTTTTTTGATATCTATATAACATTCATTCATGTCGTTAAATAAGCTATATTTATCTAATTTAATTAAATTAAGGAAGTTAGTTACATTAGTGAATATGATAAGTGTAATACCCCCCAAATTTTGAAATTTGAGGCTAGAGAATAAGCCTGAAATAAGTGGACTGCTAAGCCCCAGTTTAGCAGGATCCCAAATTGTGATTAAGGGTTAATGACTCCAAAAGTGGGTATGGTTAGTGATAAATAACCCTTTTGGAGAATCTGATGTGATTTGAGATTCAGATGTGATTTGTATGTGTTATGATTCGTACCCAAACCCTGTATTTGAGTTTAATTATGGATTAATATCTAAATTGAATGAAAATAAGGGGGACGGCGTATGTATGGTGTAAATGAATGACAAAATATATTTGGTGGTGATTCAAGAGGAATTGCAATAATCAGGGGCAAAACGATAAAGTTACCGATAAATCGGTCAGTTACCGAAGAGAAAACTCATTGGTAACTTCAAGATCAATGGTTGAGATTGATTTGTGTAATAGATCAAGGGGTGGAATCATGTGTGTGTGTGTGTGTGTGCCCATGTGAACTCATGAGAGATGTGATAAGGGTGTGACATATGGCACTTTTTGGACCCTTGGATCTTAGTCAATTTGTCAAAGCTTTCCCTCTCTCCTCTCCTCTCTATTTAGTCATCCAAGAGGCCTTTATGCCTCCAAAAATCTGATCTCTTCTTCATCTCACCCCTTTCTCTCCAAAACCTCCATTTTCGTCAAGCTTGGGGAAGGAAAAGAAAAGAGAAAGGTGATGTTTTAGCCTTGTTCTTGTCCTCTAATGCTCAAATACCCTTCTATAATGTTGTTCATAGTGATGAGAGCTTCATCTCTATGGTTTTAGATTCTTAATTAGTGGTGTTTGATAGCTTGAGGAAAAGTGGAAAGATGAAGAATCAAGGAATTGGTTTGGGAAAGAGGAAGAGGTGAGTATTTGAAGCCTTTTTATCTAAGTTTTGTGATTTGTGGATGAGCTTTGTGAATTTTTAACTTTACCTTGATTTTCTTGTGATTTTGGATTGGATGAATTGGGTTGTGTTTTATGTTGAAAATGGTGTTATGTTGTGGTATTTAGTCATTGGAATTGGTTTGGATTGGATTGGACACATTGGTTGCAAAACTGGAAATGTTGTCCATTGGAAGTCTGTCCTGGGCAGTCTGTTTGTGTTGCCGTTTTGAATAGGCAAATGGTGTCAAAAAATTCTGAAATTTTCCAGTCTTAAATTTCGCATGCCAAGCTTCAAAATGGACAAATAATTCATGTCATTTCGTTTTGTGTGCTGGGAGTTATGATTTACCAAAGTTTGGGATCAAAATTGGACTCTGTTTTGGAGAAGTGTTGAGTTTTGTGTAATTCTGTATTTTTGTAGTGATTTCTAGTAATGTTCCATATTTTTCCTATAAAGAGGACTTAAATAGCTTTCATTTGGCTTTGGGATCACCCCATTTTGATTTTTCTATAATTAGTTATGATTTTTCAAAATTTGGGCAGAAAATCTGCCAGAAAATTCGAAAATGGGAATTATGACATCAGCATGGAATTAAAACATTTTCTCATCATCTTCAGCTCCCATTTCCGACATATTGCAGCTGAAAGAGAGAGAGAGGAAGTTGTGAGCTTTTAGAGAGAGAAGGAAGGAGAAATCTCAGAAGGTAGGTCGATTTCTTTGGTAAATTCGTACCTAACGTGTATAATCCTTCTCCTAAGTTATTCCTCTATGTGAATTAAGTTCTTGAAGCTAGGAATTTCATTGTTCAAAGAGGCTAGGGTTCAGCTATAAGAAGGATAAGCCAGAAGGAGCTTAAGGTAACCTCCAAAACTTCAATCTTTGATTGTTCTGGCTGTTGTGAGTAGTTTAATCGGTGAAATTCCGATTGATTTGCTTTGATTACAAATTTGGTAAAGGGCTTGGCCTAGGGGTTATGCTGCCAAAATTGATACTAAATGGTAGTTCTAACCTAATGTAATGGTTAATAAAGTGGTTAGGAGTAGAAAGAAACACATCTGTGGAGCCGAAACCAAAAAACCTCAATTTTCTCGGGGAATTAAGAATTTTGGCAAGGCTCGTTTGGAGGGTTTAGAGATGGATTTTCAATGATTTGATGATTTCATTGAGTTCAAGAGCAAAAATTAGGTGGGGTTACAATTGGTTTTTTCGGAAAAAGCCGAAAAAGCATAATTACGAAAACGCCCATAAAACCCTTAAAGTGAGGCTGCCAAGGCTAAATTTATAATTTGACAATGAATTTGATAATTCCAAATCCGAAAATGGATTCCTTGGGTGAATATAAGTCAGGATAGCCCAGGATAGAATTTCGGGAAAAGTACATCCGGATTGGGTACGGCCGGGCCAAGCCGAGTCCCCGGGAGCATTTTAGTAATTTTTCAATATAGCCTCATCTAACCCCCCCAGAAACACTATGGAAGTGTCTAACTGGTACATTGGGAATTGTAGGACCCAGTTGAGGGCCCGTTGCTGGCACACAAATCGAGGAGAAAAAATTGGAGGTAGGAGACTTACCTTACTTGCATGTGTTTGATATTTTTGCTTGTGTAGTGATGTATGTGATTGCTTTACTTGATTGTGTAAAGCATATTTGAATAAATGAAATTCTATTTCTGTTTTGCTGTGGTCATAGTTTTGTTACATGAAACATTGAGCATACAGAAATGTCATTTAGGGCATACATCTAGTTAAAGCTAACATGTCATACACATAGCATCCATCATGCATGCATTATAGTATCTGTTTCCTACTGAGATTCTCTTGAATCTGACCCTCCCCTACTAATAATTTAGACAGGGCAATTGGCTCGTAGAGGGAGCGGCTAGGACTCCTTCGAGATGAGAGTTGGTAGTTGGTTATCAATATGAGTTGGGATGATTGTATATGATTCGGTTGAGCATATGGTTATGAATTCGAGATGAAATTGTGTAATCCCCTGAATCGGATTTTGTATAACCTTTTAATAAAGGTATGAACCCGGAGTTTTCCGGGAATTATGTTATACACTCTGATATATAATGAATGTGATTTATCTGTGAAGTAATTGTATTCGAAGTGTGAATCTGAGACCCGGGGAATTGGATTTTGAAAGGTATTTGTGAAAACCCTATCGGGAAGATGGAATTTTAAATGAGTTTTCAATACCGTTGGTCTCTAATTCATTTTAATCGCGTATTTCGGATATAATTACGAAGGGAGTTATAATAATTATTTTCTAAAGCACTCTAATCATTTTCTTTAATTCTCTCATTTTCACTCCACCTTGATTATTGTTGAGGAAACATCAATAAGGGTAAATTAGAAAAAGATTGATAAATATGAAAAAATGGCTTATCTTTAAGACCAAAATCAACTTCCCAGATTTATCCTCGAGGTAGTAATTTCTTTTATATCATACATGTTGACAGATCAGTCTATTTGAGGTAAATCCAATCCGAAATTTGGGCAATTTTCCCAACAAGAACCATAGTGCTCATTTGTCTGTTTGATTTCACTTTTTAGAAGGTTTTTTTTTTTTTTTGATACAGTAGGCAAGCCGAGGCTTGAAAGCAGGAGAGGCTAGACTATAGTTCTAGCAAACTTTACAACCGAGGAAAATAACTCTAGCATTTAGCAACTAGGAATTTTACCTTGTCTTACGAAAACAAAGGTTTAAAAAAAGCACTTTTATGTGCTTACCAAACAAGAAGCATTTCTCCTTTGGTCAAAGACATACCTAATTCATTTTGGATTTGAAACTAATCTTTACAAAAGTTAAAAGAGTAAAGGGATTTTGCATCTTCTAACAAGTAGGACATTTTCAAGTACTTAAATTTGTGTTCTCCTCCCTGTGAAGGTGAAACTGTTTACTACCTCAACAAGCATCTTATTGATTCAAGAAAAGCATTTCATAAGGTATATCAACATCAACATAAATATTTCAGCCCAAAAGATAGTACTGCCTTCGGTCCTAATTATAAGGTCTAGTTCTTTTTTTTTTTTTTTGCAAGATTCAAAAAACTAATAAAATTACTTTAAAGAATTTATATCTATCATTTTTTTCTCCTTACTTATTTTTTTGACTTGTAAACTAGTATATAATTTAATCACACACAATATGTGATATGATTAAGTAACTTATTTAATTTTCTTAATAATTAAAAAAAGTCAACTAAATCTTATATTTAATACTGGAGATAGTAATATCGATCCTTTTGCGCCAAAAATATCAAATAGTGTATTAATTTCACCTCTCATCCCTCATTGGAGGCCCAATGCAATGGCAATAAAAAGCCCAACGCGTGTGTAGACCGTACTAAGAAGCCCTGATATCAAAATCAAATCCTACTTTTGTCTTTTTGCCATGAAAATCAAATCCTACTACTTCTATGCATTCGTATTATTTAATTTGGATGGTTATACCAATAAAAGTCAGACACAGTTGGTTGATGGTTGGGTCTTTTAAATCTCCTTGATTTAAATCAGACTGTGTAGATAAATAAGACTTTGTTGGGAGAGACAATTTATGTAGAGTTGTTCCAAAACAGAACAATAACTATCAATTTATATAAAATATCACTTGAATGGTGTGTTTATTTAGGAATTACAATGTCGTAGTGGTTTGGTTTACTTTATATTAAGCGATTTTGCACCGTATAAGATTAATATATAATGTTGGTAAAAAAAAGAGATAAACACTTGTTTTAAAATAATACAAACATGCTGTATCAAAAAAAAAAAACAAACAAACAAACAAACATAGGCTTGAATAATGGCCCACTTGTTCCCTACTGGAAGGGCTATTGATTATTCAACAAAGTCACCGCATATGGTTTGCTGCATATATTTCTGATTTCTGATATGATTTTTCACATTTTTGACCTGAATTTATGATATGATTTAGATATATGGGAAATCAGATATTTGCTTCCATATATTACATGAAATTAAAAATTAAAAAATAAAAAATATTAATATTATTAGTAATTTGAAAAAAAAAAACATGTGTCGTTTTATATATAAGATCTTAATTCAATAAATGATTGATTTTTTTCGCCAGCCATTAAATGATTGTATATATGATCTTAATTCTAAGTCGTTAAATTATATATTTGATTAAGAATTAAGTAAAATAGTGCATGTGTTATATATTTTTAATTAAAATCTAATAACTAATAAATTGCAGGAGTATGAAAATCCCCATCATATTATTTGTAATTATAATAAAAAACAATTGAAATGTTGACTAGGATCAGTTTGGTTGTGGTCAAATCGTGAGACAACAACAGCAACACAAGCAAGGGCAAGTCAACCTTCAAAGAAGACTTTCTCTTCTCCTCCTTCTTTAATGCTTTCCTCTCAACTTGCAGGCAAATCAAGCAATATCTCTTGACATCTACATACACCAAGAATATATATACATTTATATCACTAATATGAATATCTTTCAAGAATATGTATCTATATATAAATATATATATATAACACGACCGAGAGAGGTGAGAATAATCAAGAGCAGAATGCATTTATTCTTGGTCAATTATATCGTTTACAGCTTTAATTCTTGCAGAAATGTAGTATGGTTTTTGGTTATCTGACTTTATATAAGGTTTTAGTTTAGTCTTTTATTATTTATAAAATATATTTCCAGTTATTAAGAGTTATTTAATCATAATACCGCTACTACTCTCAAATGATAATTTTTTTTCAAAGATGATTATTATTTTTTTAAAAAAAATTAATTTAATATGTTAATATTTGTAAATTTTTTGTCGGCATTTAAATTTTCAATGTCCCATAGATGAGAGTTAAAAGTAAAACCACCCAAAATTGACATTTTTTGCGATTCTTTTTAGGGTGCAAACACCACTTATGATACTTTCGTTCAAACCAAGTAATAAGTCTCTAATTGGACCAATGACTTGGGTAAAAGGATGCCTTGAAAAATTAATTAGTAAAAGTAAAACCTAATTTCAAATTATTGGTAATTAATTTGGCATATTATTTTTTTTTCAATTCTACCTAAAAAAGTCTCAATAAAAAGGAAAATTAAATTTTAATGGGTGAAATATGAACACAAAATGAAATTTTTTTTACGCCAACCGTATTTGTGAGAAAAATTAAATTCTCCATAATTTATTTATATATAACATAAAAACTCCATCAAACCATGCTATTATTAAACTCATAATTCATACTTTATACTCCCTCTGGTCCGAATTATAGGACAACATTTGAGAGTTGATTTTGATCCTAATTATAGGACAAAGTTCTAATTTTTTTTCAATTTCTTCCCAAAATACCCCCTATTTATACTTTCTCAATAATAGTTAAACACAATAATAATTTAATAAGAGTATATCGAAAGTTGTTGAGGGAGATTGATGACACTGGATTGCGTGAGAACTTGGAGAAGTCGTGTGTGAGGCATGATAGGTACAAGAAAAAACAAAGAATTAACGTAATTGAATGCTATTTTAAATTTTAAATAAAGGTATTTTAAGAAAATAAATATGATTAAGTAATTTAACCACTATCCTTAATTTCTCCAAAGTTAGGTAAATACGTCCTATAATTAGGACCGGAGGGAGTAGTTTATACAACACATTATGTTACCCATATTAGTATAATATCCAATGTGGATTTTATATCAACATATATGAAACAGCTTGTAAATTATTTATAACCATAAAATTTATTGGATAGCCAACTTTTAAGATTTTAATTAAAAGTTTTATGAGTATTGTATAAAGAAAGAGCAATTGATGAATTGTCGTAAGGTGCAATGGGAATTTTTTTTCAATCTTACAATATATAATAAAATTTTTAAGGGGAAAAAATCAAACTAAAGAAACTAAAATAAGAAAAATGTAGAAGTAAAGTGGAAAAAGTAACTAGAGATCTAACTTGCTTAACTTGGAATGTGAGTTTAACTTGTTGTAATGAAACTCTATATGCGAATGTTATCACTCTCAGCCACTACCAAACAAATTGCGTCTTTGAAAATGTTACTCATATTTCAACGCCCATTTTTTGTGTATTCAAATAGAACTCCTCATACAGAAGGTTTCGATTTTCAAGTAGACTCGTGTAATTTATTCTAAAATAATCCTATGAAAAACTATATATAAATTAAAGATATGATAACAAAAGTGTTGTCTCTTCTTTCATCTAGCAAAAAATATAATAGAGGCATTGAGATTGACTAAGTAAACACGTTTAGTAACGATGAACTCCAATTAATTTTAAGGGAAAGATAAATTAGTTTTGGCTTATTCATAACTCAACCCTTAAATTTTGACTTGATATAATTTTGTCTCTAAGAATTTGACTTGCTTGAAACTTAACCTCTATTTTAGGGAATTCATCACACATGTATTATAAATAACTATTTTTTTTAATATACACAAAATAATTATTTATCTTTTATATTAAGAATTCGACTATTACAGGGAGTATAATTTTGTTAAAGATTGTTTGTGTGACTTCCAACTCAATTCTATGTGGATTTTACATAAAATAAACAAATAAGATGTATTGAATTCTCACCTTTCACACACAGTAACAAGGGCAGCAACTTGAAGACTGGTTCTTTTTTAACTTCAAGGCCAAAGACTAATTTTCCCTAATTTTGACATATGTGAACTACTTAGTACTTTTTTTTGGGGAGAATTACACTCAGGTTTCAAGGAAAAAGAAAAATGAAGAAATGATCCCTATAGATTGCAAAATGAAAAAATGGTCCCAAGGAGTTGTCAATACAGGCTCCTAGAGTTGTTAATGAGTTGTCAATACAGACTCCTGGAGTTGTTAATGAGACCATTTTTTCATTTTACAATCTATAGGGACCATTTTTTCATTTTTTTCCTTCCTTGGGACCTAAATGTAATTCTCCCTTTTTTTTAATGATATCTATCTTAACTAATGTAATAGCATGTATAAATCACTAAAGTGAATCATTAATCGATATTTTGATTATGAATTATTAATTCTACTCATCATAATCCATGAGTATTTTATATTAGGGCGAAGGTGAAAAAATGCCCATAACCCTTTCCCAAAAGAGCATGTAGCATCATAAACAATTTTTGGGTTAAAAAAATACCCATGAAGTTTTATAAACATAGCAAAAATGCCAATTCTGTTAAATATCCCAAACACAGTTATACTTTTCTTTTTGTTGGTTCCACCTATAATGTCCGGGTGTCCATTATATGCCAACTTACTTCACCCCTGGCCAATGGGAAAACAACACATTTCAACGTATATACAAATATCCAACACTTTAAAATTTAATCCCTTTCACTTAATTCTTTTAATTAAGACTCCTCCTCCTCCTCCTCATTGTTTTGAAGCTTCTGTCACTTCATCCTTTGATCGCCGCCCCATTAATTGTAGCTATTGCTTATGGTAAATCTCCAAAGAAAAATACCTCAACTCCTGTGCCTTGCTGCCGCTAGCACAACAGCTTGAGCTCATGCTCGGTGCCATGGTTGAACTCTTCAGCGCTACCTTCGGCCCCGCCATGCTAGTACTCACCCCTGAGTTAGACCTACAACCAAAAACTTGTATGCCGTTTGGGATACTTGTTGTGTCTTCCATGGGTCTCGCCGACATGTTGAATACATATGTTGATGATGGAGAGAAAGCCCATAACTGAGGTTGTTGATTGGGTGATAGAGTCACTACGGTTGCCAATAGCATGGCCTGGACACTATAGGTGGAACCCACAAAAAGAAAAGTAACTGTGTTTGGGATATTTAACAAAAATGGCATTTTTGCTCTGTTTGGAAGAATTCATGAGTATTTTTTAACCCAAAAATTGTTTATGATGCCACATGTTCTTTTGAGAAAAAGATAAAGGGCACTTTTACACATTCGCCCTTAATATTGTACAATTATACCACACTAATATACGTTAGATGTGGGTTTTGAGCATTGAATGAAATTTGAGAATTAAGTGAACAGCTTATAATACAAGTAATTTGCCTTTTATAAATTGTGTAGATGTGTTGATTTAATAATTTTTCAGTACAATTAAGTAATTAGCTGTTACATTGCTAAAGAGACTATATAATAAATTAATAATGGCAGCAACTTCATTTATATAATATAAAATTTCTAAAAAAAATTAAGCTATTAATAAATGATAACTTATTAATATGTATGGTTAGTTAAAGTCCATATAGCCAACCCTCCTAAGTCCTAATGTCAACATCTGTTTCCATTTTGATAATCGAAGAGTAATAAAGACAGAATTCAATGGGCATACAGAAAAGTACAATTATACTGATAGAAATATTTTCTTACAATTCCGATATTGTTCGTTGAAGGAAAATAGAAAATACAGCGGAAATTTAATATTTACATATTTCACCAAAAAATCGAAACATAGGCTAAATTATAACTACTATCTTGTCCTCGCCTCGAGACACGTGCCGTTCACTTCCCGGTGTCTACATCTTTGCCCTTTGACTCGTTGGTACTAGCTGAGATATTTGTTTTAGGGTGAGATTTCGAATAATCCCCGTAAAGACATACGATCGATATATAAAATGTGAAAATTAAATATACAATACCCTATATTAGGCAAAAATGAAAGTTCGATTCGATTCATATATATTTACCTCAACCGAGTCACCGACTACACCTAGGATTTCTGATAATATACCTCAACTGAGTCATCGACCACAGCTAGAATTTTCCGATATACCGTTGTTGGGTAGCGAACCACAACTAGGTACTGTGTCTCTAGCACGCAATCATATCACGAAATGCAGTAACAAATACATATAATTATCACATAGTGTATGAAAGATGGTAGTCCCTACCTCAAAGTTTGTTAAATCCCTTTTTCAGTGTGCCTCAAAAAACGTGTCGTTCCCGAAGTCCAACTCAGTCCTAAAATATTAAATGTACCAGAAATATGTCATAACTTATCCAAGCATCATTTTAGAATCTTCTATAGTGTTTCTTGTGATTATATTAGTCTATGGTAAAATTTTACCAAAATGTCCCCGAGACCCTAGCCTGGCCTTGCCGTACCCGCCCTGATGGCATTTTTTTCAAAATTTTGACTAAGGCTATTTTGACGTATTTTTGCCCAAGGAATCCATTTCGGGGCTTAAAATCACCAAATTCACTGTCAAATTATGAAAATACCCTTGACAGCCCCTATTTAGGTATTTCAGTGACGTTTTCGTAATTATGTTTTTTTTGCCTCTACCGAAAAAGTACCCAATTGTAACCCCACCTATTTTTGCCCATTGAGTCCAATTGAATCATTTATTTCATGAAAATCCAACTCCTAATACCAGTTTTGGTTCTGGCTGAAAATATGAAGAAAAAAATGAAAAATGGGGCTCTGTGTTTTAGCTTCCAAAACTTGTACTCTTCTACTTCTAATTATTGATTAAATCACTTAAACACTTCTTAATCATGATTTAAAGGATTTTTGCCAGCATAACCCCTTAGGGTTATAGCTTTTCAAATTTGCAAAACCAACAACAAACTACCAAACAACTCAAGAATCACATCAACAATATCAATACACTAAGAAGTTTGAGGTTTTGGATATTACTTCTTGATTCTTGGTGTTGCTCTCTCTAGGGTGTCGTCTCTCTCTCTCTTCTCCTTAACCTTGAGATTAGCTTACTAACATGGTGATTCATGAAGAAAAAGAGATTAAAGAAGTTATTATGCAAAAGAGGAAGCTTGAACACAAGAACAACAATATTTACCTTAGATTTCTTCCTCCTTGAGCTCTCCTCTTCTCTCTATTTCTCAAGCTCTCTCTTCTCTCTTTTTTGCCTAAGACTTGGACGAATTGTGTGCATGAAGGGGAAGAGAAGTGTGTTTAATAAATTGGTCTTCTTCCTTCCTAGCCATTGATTTAATCAATAGGCCAAAATGTGACACTTGTCACCATCTCCTCTTCCTTCATGATTTCTTCATTATCTTGCCATTAAATTGAATCAATTCCTTCCCTTGCTTGCTCCTAAAAGTCCGTCCCCCCTCTCCTCTTACAAGACAAGCAAGCTCCCTTCCATGTAATCAAGTTTGTCCTCTTCCAAGCAATCAAGTATTTCATCCTCCACTCAAGCTTATCCCTCCATCATACACTCAACATTAAATCTAACACATCACTCAACCATTATCATCATTGAGCATGTACATGTAGTCTTGCCATCATAACTCTCTTCATGTAATAATTAGATATGCTCTTGGAATTAAAAATTTTTCCCTCATTCTTCATGGGTTTGGACAACATCCCAAGAGGAAAGGAAAGGAAAGAATGATTTCCACAATTCCACCAAGAATACTCACATTATGCATTTTCCTTTATTTTTCTTGATTAAGTGAAATTAACTCTAATTAATTGGAAAATAATTAATCTTGGGCTAAATTGACAAAATTATGATTTTGCTATCACCTTTATAATTTTATTCAATTCTTGAATTAATTTGCTCATTTCCTTATAAATATAAATATTTCAAAATTCACAAGATCCAAATTCATGAATATTCACCATTTTATTGAATTAATTAAATAATTACAATATATATTTGGTGAATAAAATTTGAAGTGTTGCACCTGATATAACACACTCTATATATATTGAAATTATGTCCTAATTAGTTTTCAATATATATATATATATATATAAAGAATTTCTAATTTCGTTGGCATGAAAATTTTTATTTTTGATGTCATGCAGAAAGCATTGGAAGGAATAAATGAATGTAAGTTTATAAGAAAAAGAACAAAATATACTTAGAAACTAATTAAATTACCTAATTAACCCCTAAATTTAAGAGGAGAGAGAGTAACTTTTATTTATTTATTTTTGTCAACAATTTATAAAATCTGGTTTCTTGTTCCCCCAAGCATGAGTCAAAACACAAAAAGGGGCTTCTCTTTTGGGTCTAAAGCTAGAGCAAAAGCTGAATGAATTAAACACACGAAAACCAATAAGAGGAAGACCATATAGTGAAATGTGGTGATGAGCATTTATTGAGAGGAATGTGGAAAGTTGGTCACATTGCCTCAAAAATTTGAAACATGCTTGTTTCTTCAAATTCTTGGAAGTCGTATCAACTCTTCTTTCCCATATTTCAAAGCTAATGACTTTACTTAGAATAATATTAATGATCCCTCACTTACTTGGAATACTTAATTAATTCACTTTACATTCCTTCTTGGTCTCTCCCTCTCTCTCAAGAGTCATTGTGTCTGAAAAATTATGGAAAAATTACATTTAAGTCCTGGATAAGGGAAAAAATAAAAAAATAATCTATTGAAATATCAAAATTGCCAACAAAGTCCTAAGACTTTTGTCCAATAAATTACAATCATGAACTTATCAATAATACCCCTAGACTTGTTAATAGACTTTCTTAGACTTGTCAGTAAACGCTTATGAACTTATTAGCGGAATTAGAATTTATTATAAAACAAGTCCCGTATTTTGAGATTTCGAGGGATCAATTTTTTTTTATTTTTTCTCTTGTCCGAAACCTGAATATAATTCTCCCAAAAGTTATTCTCTGCTACGTTATTGTTTCTCTACTATCTCTTCCCCATTGTTTCTCTACTATCTCTTCCCCCCCCCCCCCGAGTGGCACCTTTTTTAGAGGAACATTTGAGTAATTGATCCTAAATATAGGATCTATTTCATATCATGATATAACAATTACGATGCGTTATTAAAATACTACTTTCTCCGGTTCTATTTATAAGCAATTTTTTCTTTGATTGCGCAAAACGAACTAATAGTTAAAAAAAATAAGTGTGTCAAAAATGTCATATTTTTTTTTTCCATAGATGTCCCTATTTATGAAAAGAGTATAGGAGAGAAAATGTATAAAAAGTATAAGAGATACTAAAATGTATATATTTTCCTAATGCTTTGTTGACTTCATTCACCTAATTTCTTTCACTCTCTCTCCTAAATATAACTCTTGGTGTGTGATAATTAATTATAGATTATGTATTTAATAAGGGTAAAATAGGAAAAAGAAGCTTATATTTTCAGACACAGTGAAAATTACTTATAAAAAGGACCAACCTCATGAAAGAGAAAATTGTTTATAAATAAGATCGAAATGAGTATTATTTAGCTAATCTCGAAATATTTTAGAAAACATAATACATCCACTCTTCAAGGTGGGTAGATTTTAAAAGATATTGACTTTTTTTTAAAAAAAAAATAAAGGTTGTTGTCGGTAACGCGTCGTCTCGAACACGTGATACGTGGAAGTCCAATGTTTGAACTTGAGATTGAGTGTTGTTCCACACCCACAGTGGAAGTCCAAGGTTTGAACTTGAGATTTTCCCATAGTTAATTTGCTACATTTTATGAGGAATAATTATCAATTCAATGCTTAAATTAATCATCAATAAGCTGCCCGATCGAACTTGGTTTTAATTATCTCCGTTGGTCCAGTATTGCTCTCACATGATTCACAACATCGTACCAAAAATTCAATCAATTCCCCAATTTATTATTTGCTAACCCACTCCTATTAATTTTAGGGGGTTTATGTAACAATTTTGCGGTTCAAGATAATTTTTACTCCCTTCAATGCTTTTTATAAGCAATTTTCTTTTTATGTTTCAAATTTTAAGCTACTTTTTTCTTTTCTTCCCCTATTAAATATGCATATTTATATTAATTATTCCCCACTCACCACTAATTTTCTTTTATTCACTTATTTATTACACATTTTCTCTTATATTTGATACACATACCCTTTCATATTTGTTACTCATTCTCTCTCATATGCTCTTTTAATAAATATGAGTATATTTGAAAGAAACATGATATTTTTGACACATTTATTGTTTTTAACTAATCTTAACTACTAATTCATTTTACGTAATAAAGATAAAAATTGCTTATAAAAAGGACAGGAGGGAATAATTCACAACTTACTCCCAACAGAAAGTCCTAATCGTGTGTGGAATGGTAGTATTAAAATATTTTTTTAAAAAAAAAAGCTGTAGAAGCATAGCACAACCCTTATCCTTAATATAAAATTGAGTTGACTAATTTGATGATATTAAGGAAGTTAAATAAATTACATTAAAATAATCATATTTATCAGTTTTCTTCAAACTAATTTATTTAACTTATAAAATGATATATAATCTAATCATGAACATGAATATCTTAAAAATATCATATAACATATATTATAATTAAATAATTTATTTAGTTTTATTAATCTTTCTAAATTAATTAATCAGATTTTATATTAAGGTCCAAAAGCAATACTACATATTGCACGCAAACATAGTGGTGGTTGTGATCTCCATTATTAACATGCATATTCAAGGCTGCTACTTCAATAAGATGGGCAGGCATGTCCTACGTAAGTTTGCATCAAACTTCAACAAACACTGCTACTTTATATGAATTGTTTTGCGGGGTTCTTTTTTTTTCCCTTTTTTGGGTGACTTTTGGCATGCCTTATCGAATAAATCCAAAATATCCTTGGGGCAAAGATGGAATTGAATAAAATACTATGGCAAAAAAAAAAATGAATTGAATAAAATAGAAATATAAGTAATTGAAGTGGTCCCGTGCAATCTTTTGCCATATGGCTGCCGAGACGGTGTGAAACCGACCACTATATGACATTAAATATTATTTGAATGTGCTTCTTTCCTTTGTGGTTCGATATCCACTATGAGTTACTATAGCCTCAACATTCATACCTATGAATTGTATAACATGGATCAAGCTTTTGTTTTTACAAGAGACAATTTTTAGGTATGACATATTTCACTTTATAAAGGATACTTAGAAATTGTCTCAATTTTTTTTGTTAATTTTTTTTTAATTTTCACACATGTTCTATCCAATCCCTCGACATTCTCTCTTTCACATAAATAAAGGTATTTTAGGGAAAAAAATACATTTTTTTTCACCTCTTTAGTTCGAGTATCAATTTTTATCAACTTTTCAAATTATTTTTTTATAAAAAAAACAGTGGGAGTATATCACTGTCATTAATAATCATCTATTGATTAATATTAATAGTATTAATTCATGGCCAACTGCCTTTTATTTTTTAATGATACGAATGGTTTCTACTTTCAAGTCTTAAAGCGCAAATGATTTACACTTCTTCCAACAAGCGCGTTTTCAGAGATTCGAATTTGAATTCTCCTCCTTACAAAAGCGAGACCGCTTACCTCCTCGATTAATAACTTATTAGTCGTGTTGTAGTTATTACAACTAAGTTTTGTTTTTACAACCTTTGTATTCAAATTAGTGCCTCATACTGTAGGTTGTATGAGATTTGAGAAATAGGGTTTGTCATTCATCCCTCAAGAATATGATATTGATTTTGTTAGAATTTTTATAATAAATTACTGAGTTATTATCAGTTTGAAGAAAAATGATTAATATAAAAGATAAAAAAACGCGTTGCATTTAATATTAAAACTATATCTTATATTTAAGATTAGGAGAGTAATTAATATATCATTAGTCTACACTTCTTTTTTTGACCTGACATAGTCTCCACTTGATATCGTATGATAAAAACCATCTATTTCTTTTTAAATGTGCCTTATAACAAGTACAAAAAGTGTAACAAGTAAGTGCCCGTTTGGATTAGCGGTGGAGAAGTGATTTTTGTTATCATCTGACTTTTGAAAAAGTAAGGTAGGATTAAAAGTGAAAATGTAAATGTGATTTGTGTTTGGATTAGCGGTGGCAGAAGTGACTTTTTTTCTAACCTTGAACCTATTTGGATTAGAGTTTGGAAAACCTGTTTAGATGCAAAATGACTGAAAAGGGCATGGATGCTACTACCGACGATCCTAATTATAAGATAAATTTGATTTTTTGGAGAAATTAAGGAAGCTAAATAAATTATTTAATCATATCATATGTTATGTATCCTTATATTTTATATTAGTTTATTAGTCAAACTAATTAGTTTGAAAAAAGAATATAAATATTAATACTCTAAAGTAATTTAATTAGCTTCCTTAATTTCTCCAAAAAAACTAACTTTATCTTATAATTAGGATCGGAGGGAGTATTGAATACTATATATATATATATATATATTAGAAGTGCAGTGGAAAAGTAACTTAGAGGAGCTTTAAAAAAAAGCTACGGCAGTGATATAAGTGCGGTAGATAATAAAACTTTGCCAAACGGTATATTTTTGTCTAAAGTGCTTTTTTCAAGAAAAACGTACGGTTGCCATTACTCACCGTTTTGGCAAACAGACCCTAACAAGTATGATGCAACTATGCAAGCTTTTTATTTTTTATATTTTACCTCAAAGAGTTGTACTTTGAAATGCTGTGATAATTTAAACACCAAAATTAAATTAGTGTTTCTCTGTTTGAGCCATGAAAAAAATATAATTATTTTTTATTTATTAAACTCCAGAAAATTTTTCTCTGCATAGTATAAAAGTTTGAAGAATGGGTTATTATTACTTCCTTTAAATTTTATGATATATGTATTGTAATTACAATTAATATATTAATTTATTTCACCTAGACAATTTGGACAAAAAATAATCCACCTAGATAAGAAATACTAGTGATATAACTTAATTGTCCGAGTTTTAAAGTTTGTATTTATTTTATTTATATGGGGATAGTAGGAGTGATGGGACGATTTTTATAAAATTTTTTCTATTAATTGAGAATTATTATTCAAGTGGGAAAATGATGAACCTTTTTAATTAAGTGTTCAATACGGGCCATTAATTTTTTTAAGAAAATAAAATTTATTTTTTGGCCACCGTTTCCTTTTCCCCGCCTTTTTACCAATTTTAGTTTCCTTCTTTTTTCCCTGCCGCCCTCCTCAGATACCCAAAATTTACTTGTTCAAAATATTATTACGATTGTATGAAAAAGAAAAATTCAACGACAACTGGGCATATGTTTTCTTAGCCCGAAACTTGGGCAAAGATTTTAGGGAAAATCCTAAAAAAGGACCATGGAAATAGGGAAATCTTAAATCAGTCTGTCGAAATTGTAAACTCCCAGGTCAATGTTGTGTCAACACGGAGGAGGAATCTGAGATTTTGAAATCTCCGTAAAAAGACGAATGTGCCCTTCACTGTCCCCCTTAATCTCGGAATAACAATATTTCACTCTTGATTAACAACACCACATTCTATTTTAACTACTGTGTTTTCTACTTTCACAATAACACCGGTCTTATTATTAACAACCTCATATTGTACATTAACAACTCGACTTTCTTCTTCGCAATAACAACACTGATCTCTATATTAACAACACCATATTTTACATTAATAATTCCACTTTCTTATTTCACAATTTCATAATTTAAGTTTTAGGACCAATAATAACACATCTTTCTTTATTAACAACACCATATTTTGATATATGAAGATATGAAAGAATAAAGTGGAGTTATTAATGTAGAATGCGACGTTGTTAATCAAGAGAACGGTGTTGTTATTCTGAATTAAGAGAGAGGGACAGTTGAAGGGCACATTCGTCTTTTCGTCGAGATTTTGAAATCACAGATTCCTCCTCCGTACTAACACAGCACTGACTTAGGATTTTATAATTTCAGTGTATTGATTTAGGATTTTCCTATTTCAAATATATTTTATAGGAATTTTCTCAAGATTTTACCCTTTAGAACGGGTCTATGTTATATGCGTGTGTGTGTGTAAATCGGTACACAATCCCACACATAAGACAACAACATCAACACATGCCAACTTAATAACTTGAATCGAAGGATAGAGGAAACTACATCCTGAAGGCAAGGGAAAAAAAAGAAGGAAACTACATTCAATGATAAAAATACATATATATATAATATTTATTTTATATCCAATATTATTATTTAATCAACAATGGATTTTTTTAACAAAACATAATTAATATTTGTAGTTTTTACTTTAATTTTTTTATTTTATTAATCAACCCATCTCGTTATCCATCAATTTTTCAAAATAGGAGAAAGGAAATATGCCCCCACAAAGAGATATATTGTACAGTCTTTATCGTGAATTTCTTAATATTTCATATTATTTTATTATTTTGTGCCTTACTAAGTTACCATGATTATCAATAACGATTGTTTTTTGAAGCTGTCAAATGATCTTGAAGTTGGTAGAACTTAGTTGGAATCACAAGAGTGGTTATAAAAAAAAGAAGACATTTTATAATTTTTACGAGGTTTGACTCATTAATAAACCTCCTGAAAGAACTCAGGAAAAAATATTGTTAATCTAATAAAACTTAAGCCTCTAAGTCAAATCTTATTACATCACCTTTCGGTTTTTTATATGAGAGTAAATAATTTTTTGTTTTTATGATTCACATTCTAAACAGTTCCAGTCTAGTCCTTTATAAATTGTTTAAAACCCACAAAGTCAACTATAATTAATTATAAAGTAGTATATTATTTTGGTCAGAATCAAGTTATTAAACCCGAACTGGTGGTTGAACCTATCGGGTATTAGATTAAGAGTCAGTATGTTAGATCGGAGTTAAATCAGAACTAATCTAAAACTAAATCGGTGAGGAGGTGAAAATTTAAAAGTTATTTATATAAAATTCTGAGTATTTTTTTTTAAGAAAACAAATCAATTTATTTTTTAATTTTTAAAAGTTGGACCGATCAAACCGGTCCTAACCAATTGGCTGATTTTTGGCCCACACCGTCCGGTCTAGTCCAGTTCTAATAACAATGGGAAGAATGACAATTATATTCGGTCAATATTCATCATTAAGTATGTGAATCTCACTGTTATTTTTAATTTTGCCCCAACTCGTGTTTAATTATTTATAAAGTTTTTTCCAATTAAATACAACATTTTTTAATTAAAATATAGTTTTTAACAATTAATTAAATTGCATAGGATTCTTGAATTTTAAGTCATCTATATAAATGATTGTTCATATTTGAAAATTTTAAATTTATATTTTTACAAATAATTTCTTGTTATCAACTTATTATTCTATTAATTAACTCTGCCATGTCCATAAATTTTATCCGTATGCACCTAACCTTCTTTGATTTTTTTTTTTTTTTTGCCAATAACCTTCTTTGATTCTGAATTCAGTATAAATAGGGTAATTTACTCGAACCTCACATCATTTATAATAATCTCAAATTTAAAGAGATTATAACATTACCAATTATAAACATACTTGATTTTCTTAAAAAGAATTTTATGAGAAACTTTTATTACATAATATATATAGATGTATAAATTCTACGTCTTATTTTTTTGTGTTACTGGTATAATTTTTTTTTTAATTACATTACAAGAGCTTAACTTTGAATTTTACCTTACACTTTGGCCACACAAAATATTTTTACCTTACAGACCCATGGCATTCTTACAATCTCCTTAGCATAAACAAGACGCATATATGAGTATTGAGTCCTACTTTTTATTATCTATAGAAAATAGTACGATTTGATATATATTTGTGTGTGAAACTGGTGAGTTAAATCTTCAAGAGTATTATTTTTGCATTTATAGCTTATAAAATTATGTCAATTTACTCTTAAATTTATACTTAATTATAAATTTAGTTGAACTCGTGAGTTCACTATATACCTAATAAAATCGTGTCAACTCAATTTTAAACTTAGTGTTTTTTTTTTAATTTGGTCATGTTCAATATCTTTATATTTTTTTTTATATGTTAAATTACTAATGTAAACGAATTTAATTTTATTATTCATATTTAAAAAAAATATTTGAATCAAACAATTTTTATTTTTATATTTTTATTATTTAATTATATACTATTAACATCTATTTATTAATAAAAATAAACTCTAATGAGAGTATACATTCCTATCACAAGTTTGTTTAAAGTTGTGAGTTTAATAACTTGTATATGTATAAATATATACTTTTTCCGGTCTACAATATAAATCACGAAGAATAACTTAGTTTACTTGTTTAGAAAAAAAACTTAGTCTACCATAATATAAGTCACTTGGAGAACTATTAATACTTATTTGTCAATTTTACCTTATAATTATTTGTACATTTTCTATTAGGACTAATTTAATAAGCTAACTACTTTTTTTTAATTTTAATAAATTAGTTAAAATGACTTATATTATAGACTGATAGGAGAATTACACACACATATATATATATATGATTATTAATAAAATATTTCTTAAAAAAGAAAAACTAAAGTGGAAAAAATGCATTTCCAAGTAGGAGGAGGATTGCTTCATGAATCACAATGTCTTCGCAATTCGCATCCTTGAATTCTATTTTCCATTATTTCCGCGCGTGCCCATCTACACTCTCTCTCTCTCTCTCTCGGGTCTCTTTCCTTTGTTCAACTCACAAGCCTTCATTCTCGTCCCCACACGAGCAAGACAGATTCAAAAACTCTGACCTCTCAACGCAGAACACCTTCTTCCTTCCTCTCCACCTCCAACTGGAAATCCCCAAGAATTCGCTCTAACTTTTGAACTTGCAGGGTTTTAAAAGCCTTTCATCACTCTGCAATAAAGTCACCAACTTGGAAGGTTCCGTACAGTTTCTTGCAACCGTCACCAAGCACCAAGCTCTGGAAAATTCCCCTCTGAGGTATGAACATGATCTCTCTCGCATTAATGTCACTGGGAAGTGTTAATACATGCTCTGTTTTGAAACTTAATCTTGTTCTGTAGCTGATGATATTAAATACTATGAAAACGCGTTTTTGGTCCCTCTGGGCCTCCAAGTCTTCGTTCTCACACAAATTTCACGTCTCTGCCTCTGAATTTTCTAACAGTACAAAACACACATTTTGGGCTTCAGGCTTCACATTATAGTTAATTTTTATCCTTATCTCCACTCAACTTCAGTCAACTTTTAACTTTTGGTTTTGGATAGATTTTGCTTTCTGGGCTTTTGAGACAATTCCTGATTGACTCTATTTATTCCCCCATTTCTTTTTGTTTTCGTTTGGTTGTTTGTTTCTGGGGAATTTCTGTACACAAGGAGTTCTGAACTTCTTAAAGTTTGCTCTTTCGTCATCTAGATTTTGTACTGAAGTTTGCAAGGTGTTCGATGTTAGGATTTTCTCTGGGTCCAAGAAAGAAGATACCATCAATATGGTTTTGAAGATTTCTCTTCTTCTGGTTTTGCTTGTTATGTGTTCCTGTGATGTGGAGGCTATTTCCGGGAACAACAATCAGAACTGTCACAACAAAAATGACTCTTCTTCTCTCGCTGCCATTAAAATGCCTGATCATCCAAGCCTCAATACTGTGTCTTCATCTGCAAATACTGACTGTAACTTCTCAAACTCTGAGAAATTTGGGCATTCAGGAGGAACCACATCAGATGAAGATATTACACAAGCAACACCACACAAGCAATTGGTAAAGCTCGATCTGAAACGCCGACCGGTGACGGTGAGTGAAGAAGATGCCAAGCCAAAAAATCCTGTGATTGATCTCACAATTCGGGACTTGACCAGAATCCAGACCCTTCATCGGAGGGTCAAAGAAAAGAAGAACCAAAACACTGTTTCAAGGCTGCTGAAAAACACACAGCTCAAATCAAAGCCCCAAACTCACATCCACGCTGTTACTCCGGCACTGGCACTGGCAGCTGTGCCGGAGTATTTGGTGTATCCAGGCCGGCTTGTGGCGACGTTGGAATCTGGGGTCAATCTTGGGTCTGGAGAGTACTTCATGGATGTGTTTGTGGGTACACCTCCAAAACATTTCTCTTTGATACTTGATACAGGCAGTGATCTGAATTGGATTCAATGTGTTCCTTGTTATGTTTGTTTTGAGCAAAGTGGACCTTACTATGATCCTAAAGATTCAAGCTCCTTCAAGAACATAAGCTGCAATGATAAGAGATGTCAATTAGTGTCATCCCCAGATCCACCTCAGGCTTGCAACGCTGATGAGAACCAGAACTGTCCTTACTTCTACTGGTATGGAGATAGCTCCAACACAACGGGGGATTTTGCTACTGAGACTTTCACAGTTAATCTCACTACATCTACAGGGAAGTCTGAGTTCAAGCGTGTGGAGAATGTAATGTTTGGTTGTGGACATTGGAATAGAGGTCTCTTTCATGGAGCTTCTGGGTTGCTAGGATTGGGAAGAGGACCTTTGTCATTTGCTTCTCAGCTTCAATCTCTTTATGGTCATTCATTTTCATATTGCCTTGTGGATAGAAACAGCAACATTAGCAGCAAACTGATATTTGGGGAAGACAAGAAACTTCTGAGCAATCCAAACTTGAATTTCACTTCATTTGTGGGTGGCAAAGAAAACCCAGTTGATACATTTTATTATGTGCAGATAAAATCTGTCATGGTTGGTGGTGAAGTAGTGAAGATACCAAAGGAAACTTGGCTTGTATCTGCAGATGAAGAAGGTGGTGGTGGTGGGGGGACCATAATTGATTCTGGCACTACTCTAACTTATTTTGCAGAGCCTGCTTATCAGATTATAAAGGAGGCTTTCATGGAGAGGATCAAGGGTTACCCAATGGTTGTTGAAGAAGGGCTTCATCTTCCATTAAAGCCATGTTATAATGTTTCTGGGTTTGAAGCCATTGAGCTGCCTGATTTTGGGATCATGTTTGAAGATGGAGCTGTTTGGGATTTCCCAGTGGAAAATTACTTCATTGAGATTGAACCTGGTGATGTTGTTTGTTTGGCAATTCTGGGCACTCCTCATTCAGCTCTCTCCATAATTGGGAACTATCAGCAGCAGAACTTTCACATTCTCTATGATCTCGAGAATTCCAGACTTGGATATGCACCAGTTAATTGTGCCGATGTTTAGTTAAACATTGAAGATTTTAGTGAACATGATTGGTTGGTTGGTGTCACTTTAAGATGAAAAGAAGCTAGAGAGAAGATGAGACATAGGTGTGGGACCTACCTATTGAGATAGGCGTGGGTTCCACTTCTACTTTTCCCTCACTTTTTTTTTTTTACCGAACGTTCAGATGCTGCTAGGGGTCTGAACTCTAATTTAAGGGGTGTGTATTTTTAGATTTTTTTTTCCTATAGAAAGTGATAGATATATGGCTATATATATGCTATGAAATAACAGGAAATGTATTGTTTTTTACCAGGTGATTGTAGAAGTAAGCTTCAGGTAATTACAGAAACAAGATCATAAATATTTGGTGATTTTCATCGTTCTGCCGAAACTGCAGAATTAAAGCATTGCCATTTTGCTATATTTTGAAGTATGTATCATAATTAGGTAGGCCTAGGAGTGTAAAAAATAACTAGACAAGAAGAAAAAAGAAAGATTAAGCCTCATGTCACTCTGGCTAGTGAATAGTTTTTGAGGGGAATAATGTTTTTGTAGGTTATACGTATATAATATATAGTTTTGTTATTGACTTTAGTTAAAGAAATAAAACAGATTATGGCATTAATCAATTGGTTTCTGACTTTCTGTGTGACTATTGGCTTCTCCCCATATGATGTACGGGTTGTATATTCTATAATATAAATTTTAAAATAGATCATGAAGAAGAACTATCTCAATTATTTTAAAATTTTTGATTGGTTGCACTTGTAAATAGTTTTTCTATTAGTTTAATTTTTTTAAGTGGTGTAAGTTATCAAACAAAGACCAAGTAGTTATTTTTTTTATTAATGGAAAGAAGTTTATGCTTTTTTTGTGTTTTCCGAATAATCATAATTGGGTGGTTGATGTATCATATTTGAAATATGTAGATATGTGTATATATATGTGTGTGTGTGTATTTCACCATTTTATTTTACGGAAATTTAATTTCTTCCCCTCCAAAAAAATCCATTTATTTGCACACAAGTGATGGCTCGTTGAAACTTTTCTCTGATGATAGTTTTCAACAACACTATCAAAAATGACTTATAGCAGCAATAATTAATGTCATCACTAAAAGCTTTGGAGATAGTTTCTACAAATTAGTAGCAATTGAAAGTCAGTAATCAAAATGCATAAATGCTCTAATGGTAAATATTACTCTTTTCCGCCCTTTTATTAGCTCAATTTTACATTTTATTCCCTCCGGTCTTATTTATAAACAATTTTCTCTTTCTTAAGGCTGATCTTTAATATAAACAACTTGTTTCTTGTGTCTCGAAATTTAAACCACTTTTTTTTACCCCTATTAAATACATATCTTTATATTAATAAACCACTGATTTTCTCTTCATTCAATCAGTTGTTACACATTCTCTCTTATATACTCTTTTCATAAATAGGAGCATATTTAGAAAAGACATGACATTTTGAACACATGACATTTTGAAAAGACATGACATTTCGAAATTTAAACCACTTTTTTTTACCCCTATTAAATACATATCTTTATATTAATAAACCACTGATTTTCTCTTCATTCAATCAGTTGTTACACATTCTCTCTTATATACTCTTTTCATAAATAGGAGCATATTTAGAAAAGACATGACATTTTGAACACATGTATTGTTTTTAACTAATCTTAACCTCCAATTTTTTTTGCGTAATCGGGAAAAAATTGTTTATAAAAAAGCCCGGAGGGAATAATATATACTAAAATTTCCTTGATCTTATGTGATTTGTGACTTCTTTTTTTTTTTTCAAATATTAATGTTAAAATCCCAACAATAAGTTCTAGTAGAACTTTAATACATGAATAAAGAGGAACAATGTCAGCACCCATTTTCATTTCGATAGTCGAACAGTAATAAAGACAAAGTTTCGTGAGTATATAGAAAAATATATATAGACTGATAAAAGTATTCGTTTATAATCCAAAGTCGTCCGTCGACAAAATACAAAATGCTATAGTATTTCCAAAATTTTGCCTTTCGATCCACTGGCACCCGCTGAGATATTTGTTTTTTTAAAAAGGAGTGAGAATCCAAGGAATCTCAATAGAAATATACAATTGACATATAAAATGTGAAAATCAAATATGCAATGCACCATATTAGGCAAATATGAAAGTTTGATTTGATTCACATGTAAGTACCTCAGCCAAGTCACCGACCACAGCTAGGATTTTCGATAGTGTACCTCAACTAAGTCATCGATCACATTTAGGATTTTCGATATACCTTTGTTGGGCATCGAACCACAACTAGGTACTGTGTCTCTAGCACACAATCATATCACGAAATACAGTAGCACATACATATAATTAATCACATAGTATATGAGATGGTAGTTGTTACGAGTTTGGATGATCAATTAAATAGTGCAAGTGTACACTGTCGTAATCAAGTAATATAGAAGTGAGTAGAGTATCGTTCCCACGAGGATTGAGCACTAAGTACCAAAATGGGTAATTTTAATTCTATTTAGTCGATCGATAAATTTATGATTGAGAGTACAAATAAAAGAAAAATAATTAAATATGAGTGCAGATGATATGAAAACAAATATGAGAAAAAGTCCTAAGGATTAGATTTCACTTAACAAATTCCGGATTGAATCACTTATCTATTCTAGCCCAATTTATTCCACATGATTGATAGTCGAGTTTCCCTAATTTAATTACTAGCCTCTTCCAAGGTCAAGCAATTCTATAATTAATTGCTAATCCAATATATTCCTATATGAATTTAAGCAATTAATTATGCATTAAGATTTATGGAACTCAATAAGACTACATAACTCATATGAATATATTCCTATTTCATATGCAAGTCATGGTTTTAATTATAGAATCTACACACATGCATCTCCTTCCGGTCTCAACATGCATATTGAAATCATTCAAAAGATGGCCAGTCAATCAAAAGCATTAAGAATAATAATTAAAACTCAATCATGAAGGAGAAATTTAAACTAGATTTAATAAGTTAAGATTCAATCCGTCATTAGTAAGCTATGTCATCACCCTAGGAAAATGAAAATTTAGCACATGATGAAATTAAAAACAAAATAAAAATAAATTGACATTATATAAAACTAGAATGAAATCCTCATAAATACTGCATAAACTTGAACATTAAATTCTCAAACATAAATATACAACAAAAAATATACATAAAAAAAACTGGAGAAATTTAGCCGTCCATTTAGGAGGTAAAACCTTCCATGTAGGCAGCATGCAAAAAGTAATATAATACTAAGCCTTCCATGTAGGAGGCATACAGAAAATAATATAATACTAAGCCTTCCATGTAGGAGGCATAAAAAAAATAATACAATACATAAAATTAAAAATAAAAAATAACACAATTTATTTAGAACTGTCAGAGAAAATATCTCTCCCTGTCAGAGAAGGATCTCTGACTGTCAGAGAAAATTCTCCACACTTTCTTCTCTCCTCCTCCTTCATCTTTTTTGCAAAGAAGCACACATGTATATATAGGCAAACAAATGCGTCTGTTGCTTCTCTTTTTTTTTTCCACAGGTGCTACAGTACTTTTCCTTCATTTCACGCATGAACATGACATTTCAGCAAATCTACGTATTTTTTCCGTGTTGCTACAGTGCTACAGTGATTCCATCCGCTACAGTCACCTCCATCCGCTACAGTAACGTCCTGATACAGTGATTCCGTCATGAATAGTGACCGACGCTACAGTACTGACCTTTTTTTATATTTTTCTTTATTTTTTAAATACTATTTATTTTACACCCAAATATATTATATTAAATTCAAATAGCGTCCATAAAATTATCATATAAGGGAAAATAAATATGCAAATATTTTACTTATCAGTAGTCCCTACCTCGAAGTTTTATCAACCCCTTTTTATTTGCCTCATAAAACGTGTCGCTTCTGACTTTCCACTAGGTTCTAAAATATTAAATGTACAAGAAATAGGCCATAACTTATCCAAGTATCATTTTAGACTTTTCCATAGTGTTTCTTGTGTTTATATTAGTTTATGATGAAAATTTACCAAAATGCTCTTGGGACGCCCGCCCGGCCCCGCTATACCCGGCCTGATACACGTTTTCCCAAAATTTTGACTAAGGCTATGCTGATGTATTTTTGTCCAAGGAATCTATTTCCAAATTTGAAATTGCCAAATTCAGTTTCAAATTATGAAATTGCCATTGACAGCCTCGTTTTGGGGTTTTAGGAGCGTTTCGTAATTATGTTTTTTCACGCTTTTCCGAAAAAGTAACCAACTATAACCCTACTTATTTTTGTATCCTGAATCCAATAGAACCATCAAATCATTAAAAATCCAACTCCTTCCCCCAGATCTGTTCTTGGCCGAAACTTTCACTAAGAAAAAGGGAAAAATGCAATTTTGTGATTTAACCCCTAAAGCTTACTCCTTCCTACTTCTAATATTTTATTAAGTCATTTAAACACATACTAACCATGATTTAAAGAGATTTGGGCAGCATAACCCTTTAGGGTTAGGACTTTCCAAATTTACAAACTTAACCAAAAATCACCAAATCCAATCACAAACCTCAACAACAATATCATACTAGTATAGATCTAATGTTTGTGAAGTTACCTCTTAAGTTCTTGAGCTCTCTCTCTATAGGAGTCCTCCTCTCTCTCTCTCTCTTTCTCTCCTTGAGCTCAAGATGTGTTTTCTAAACCATGATTCCATAGAGAAGGAGCGTTTAGAGAAGATTTCCAAGTAAGATTACAAGAAACTCTTAAGAAATCACACTTACATTAAGCTTCTTTTTCTTCCTTTTCTCTAGAATTTGAGAGCTCTCTCTCTCTCTCTCTCTCTCTCTCTTCTTTCTCTTGTGTTGAACAAAAATGAGGAAGGGAAGAGGAAGGAAATTTTTTTTAAAACATATCTCTAATCTCCTTTAATCACTTGATTTCCATCAATGCATCACATGATGACACTTGGCATTAGCTTCATCTCTTTCCTATTGATGTCATAAGGCTTCAATTAGCCTTGAGCTAATTTCCCTCTCCCTTTGGTTAGCTTAAAATTGTCCCCCCTATGTCTCCACTAACCAAATGGTTTCTTCTAACAAATTCAACCATGCACTCAATTGTTGTACCCTAATCATGATTACCTTGCAAAAGTAACATTATTTTAACTCAATTAAACATGTGCTTATCTTCATCAATTATAAACTAATCCCTTTACCATATGATAATGACACTTGGCATGTTTAATTTCAAAAATCATTTTTCCCTCTCATTTTCTTGTGCTAGGCAAAACTTTTACAAGAAAAAGGAAATAGGAATTGTTTAAATATTTTCATAATACCTTTAATTGAATTATGCACAAGTCCTTCTAATTTCACAATTCTTGGTTTATTCTATCAAGAATATTCAAAATATACATTCTCCTTTATTTTCCTTAATTAATTGAAATTAACTTCAATTAATTGAAAATTAATTAATCTTGAACTAAATTAGTAAAGTTACGATTTTGTCATAACCTTTGTAATCTAATTCCGTTTCTTGAGTTAATTTGCTCATTTTCTTATGAATATTCACCATTTTATTGAATTTCTTGAATAATTACAATATATCCGGTGAATATAAAATTTGGGATATTACAAACAATATGCAACATAAATATATAGTTAATTTGAAGAGGAAAATCAAATGTTGGCAACACAATTAAAAATTAAGTGGCTTTTTTTTTGCCACCGATTTATAATTAACATTCAACTGGACTTTTTTGGCACGCATATGAAATTTTTACAATTGAGTAGTAAATGTACTAGCTTCATATTGACATTTACTATTTCATAGATAATATTCAAGTGTCTCTTCATTTTCTAAATGATTCATAATTAATATTCAAGTAGTTTTTTCTCTCCCAAACAATCTTTCTCATAATTTTCTTAAAACGTTTATATTTTTAATTTGTTAGAATATTAAAACTAATTTCAGGTCACTCCCAAAATTTTAATATTTTATTTTCAATATTATAAAATTTTATTATTATTTTTTTCAATCCTTTGGCCCAACCATCAAAAGATATTTAAAAACTTGAATGACTCATGTTCTTTTTTTCTTTTTCTTTTTTTTTCAGAAAAGCTCGCTTCTTATGCACACCTTTGTTAGTTTTCTACTACAAGCTTTTTTTCTTTTTGGTAATACAATACTACAAGCTTTTACGTGGCTTTGCATTTTCAGATGATTTATAATTAACATCCAATTGGTTTTTTTTTTAGGCATATGAAAGGTGTACAATTGAATAATAAAAGCATTTGTTTTATATTGACATTTAATATGTCTTTTTATTTTCCAAACAATTCACAATTAACATTCAATATTATCAAAAAAATATGTTATTTTCAATCCCTTGGCCCAACCATTAAAAGATATATAAAAACCTGAATAGCTCATATCATTTTTTCTAAAAAACACTCATATCTTTTGCACACTTTTGTGAGGCGTCTTTTTGTTTTTAATTTAACGGTTTTTAAACTTTAAATGGCATTTAGCTTCATTAATCAAGGTTAAAAAGTTAACATCATTAGTATGTATGAGTTCACTTATCTAGATTAAAAAGTTAATCCTGTTAGGATGTATGGTTACTACAAACTTTCTATAGATATAATATTACGAGTTGCTTATTATTCAAAATAAAAAACAAGATAGAAGAAGAAAAATATGGTTCATATTGAGCCGCAGGTTCCAAATTCCTGTGACAATTTAACGAAGCTTCATAAATCATGATAAATTTTGTTTTGTAATAATTAAAATCAATTACGATTAATAAGCCATGATTAATTAATTTCTATTTTTTAATATATAGATATATATGATTACCTGTCTATGTAGATTATTCAGATGATCCAATCTTTCTGGTACTTCACTATATAATTTTTTTTGACAATACTTCACTATATAATTTAATCGCCTACTTTATTTATATTTTACTTATTGGGCACTTGCAAAATATTATTATGCCTCGCAAAAAGTGTATGCCGGGTAATATTATTCTTAAAAATTCCTGCTATAAATTTTTTATTATTTTGATTGAAAATAACTATGAAAGAATTTTCTTATGATCTCATTTAAGATCTCTTTTACTCATTTCTAATTATTAAATTTAAAACATTATTGGAAATACGATTTCATGAAATTATATTAAGAATATATAAGATTTGTTTGTATAAATCCTATTTAATCATTATTTTTTATTTACAAAATGTCTTAAACATGTCACTCAAAAAATAATTTTTAAATAACCAAACCAAATTTGATAGGACCTAATGGATCTAGGCGTGTCCTCTAATTTTTAAATGATGAAATAAAAAATATCACAAAAAGTTTTAGATCGTAAAATAGATACATGGCACAAAGTCAAAAAGTATTATGACTAATACAAAATTAATTTAATTACTAAAGTCAAAATCTATAAATTCTATAATTCCCGTAGTAATATTATTAAATCCTGTTTTGTTTTTAAGTAACACTATTAATTTCGTTAAAGGTTAATGTATACATTTTGTTCTTTATATTTGTATTGAGAATCATTTTATTAGTCCCTTAAATATAATTTATTGATGATTATTTTCTAATTTCTTTTTTTCTATTCCCTTATAATTGAATTTTTGTCTCCATATTATTCAATAAAGATAACTTATTGATAATTATTTTCTAATTTATTTTTTATATTTTTAATTTGGTTCTAATTTGTTTGGATTATATTTTTGCACTGTGAATCATTATAGACATTTGAGCTTGAGTGTAGAAGTATTAAATTTAAATAATTTCAAGGTCTTTATGAAATTCTCTTTATCTCTCAACGTTATATGCTCTTGGAAAAATATAAGTGTACAAAATTAAAAAACAAAGCACATACAAAAATGCGTATATATGTAGCTAACTTCATATAATCTAATTATGACGTCAGAGAGACATGAACTTCCTCATTTGCACAGGTACTTATTCAATATCATGCACTCACATGTAAACAAAAGAAAAATCATTGAATTGATATTCAATCTATGTATTTAGACTCAATTCAAGATTAGGGTTATTGGCTATTAATATGATTTTTTTGATGGTGAAAAACACAAAATTTATTAGTTTATGGCCAAATGAGATGAGTGTTAAAAAACCTAACTTTAAAATAGTTACATTATGATACATTATCACGTTTACTAGACAAGTTGCATCATGGAGGAGTACAAGATTGCTAAGTAGTCAATGATTGCTTAGTTTCATCATGAATTGCTTAATCTAATCATTCTTGGAGGCAAGTTATAAGATTGCCGGTTAAATAATTTCATCATGTGGTTTTAAATTAATTTAAACCCATTAAGGGTGTTGTGTGACCATAAAGTCAATAGGTCAAACATATAAAGTATAGATCCTTAAATGAATTGCATGCATTTAGAGACATTAAAGGATTAAGTACCTTATTTATAAGATAGATCACATTGAGTGATCTTGATAAGGTATTGTTAAATGATAAAATTCAAATTGGAGTTTGTTGTATCATTTTGGTACCTAGTTATCGAGATCGACAAACATTCAAGTAGGAACCGAATAAACATTTAAGGTTTACTCATTAAGTTTTAACCTATTAAGTAAGGGTGCTGCTACGTAATACATGGAAGATAATACTTGACTTAAGGGGACTTATCGCCATGATTCTTACAGCATAGCCTTAATTAATCTAAGAAGGGCAACTGACATATAGTTACGGGCAAAGTAGAAGAATGTTAGATATTTTAATATATTATCATTATTATTGTAATGACCCAAAAATGGGATTGAGGGCTAATGACTTTAAAAGTGGATGTAATTATTGTTGAATGAACACTTTTGGAGAATGTGTGATGGGAATTTGGTTGTTTTAGTAATTCCAATGGTTTCCTTGTAAAAAATTGTGTGGGAATAGGTTTGATTGTTGATTTTGGAGCCACTGGACATATTGGTTGAAAATTGGAAAAAACTGTCAAGTGTAATTCTGTACAAAGCAGTTGGTTTGTATGGACATTTTGAATGGAAAAATTGTGTCTAAAAATTCTGAAACTTTCCAGTTTTAAAGCTCCCATGTCAAGCTTCAAAATGGACATATAATTCACGTCATTTCATTTTGTGAGCTAAGGTTTTGAAGTTTGCCCAACGAAATTGATTATTTTTGGAATAGCAGGCAAAGATTAAAATTCTGGGAACCTTGTGATTCCAGCTAGCAAAATTATATATTTTTTTTTGAAATTAGACTCAATAAGGGTTCTATAAACTTTGGAATCATTTCATTTCAATTTTTCTAGAATTAGTTATGATTTTTCAAAATTTGGACAAAAAATCTACCAAAATTGACACAAATCCGAAAATGAATAAAAATGTGATTGTAATATTGTAATTATGAAGTAAAT
Organism: Inga leiocalycina; assembly: GCA_963242795.1. Classification (NCBI taxonomy): domain Eukaryota; kingdom Viridiplantae; phylum Streptophyta; class Magnoliopsida; order Fabales; family Fabaceae; genus Inga; species Inga leiocalycina. The sequence goes on from OY725325.1 coordinate 64,565,984, forward strand.
GGAGACTTGTTCGGTCCCTTTAGCAGCCCAATACGTCACTTTGGGAGAGAGGAGGGAAAAAATGATTAATTGGGTATTGATATTTATTTGGAGCACTTTTTGGGAGAGGTGGTCAAAGGAAGAAGGAAAAAGAAAGAAGACAAGAGGTCAAAGTTTGCAACTCATATAAATATTTGTGAGGAGAATAAATGTGTTGATTTAAAATATCATATTACTCCCTTCCCATATGTATTTTCGGCCAAGTATTATGAAGAAGGAAAAGATGATGATCAAGTAAAAAGAACCATGTGTTTTAAAAGCAATAAAATACAATAAACAAAAAGGATGAGGAGGGTATTTTAAAAGAAGCTTTTATCTTCCTCTTGGCTTCATTTTCGGTCAGCTGAAACCAGAGAGAGAGAGAGTTATGCGAAAGTTGAGAGCAAGAACATAGAAGGAAAGAGTGAGCTCAAGCAAAAATCCAAGGTAAGTGGTTGAAATCTTGGTGTTTAAGCCTTCTAGTTCTTGTAATACCTTCTGTAACCTCTATATTTTCATGAATACCATATGTAGCAAGCAAGATCAAGAGGTAAGAAGGAGAGGGAACCATGGTTTAGAGAGAGAAAATTAAGGAAAATCAAAGTGAGCACAAGAATTTGTTATCTCTTGGTGCTTGTTACTTGTTGTTGGTGGTTGATTGGATTTGTGGCTTTGTTTTCTTGATTTTGTAAATTTGGGGAAGGGAAACCTTAAGGGGTTATGTTGCCCAAATTTAGTCTAATCATATTTAGAATGTGATTAAGTAATTCAATAAGTGATTAGAGGTTTAAAGAAGGTGGTTTATGGTTTAAAATCAAGAAAACATGATTTTTCCTTAATTTTTCAGATTTGGGCAGGGGAAATTTCGTCTAGAAATAGTTTTAATTTCATGAAATTAATGATCCCATTGTGTTTAGAAGAGAAAATTAGGTAGGGTTACAGTTGGTCACTTTTTCGGAAAAGGCCGAAAAAGCATAATTACGAAAACGCCCCTAAAACCCTTAAAGTAGGGCTGCCAAGGGTAAATTTGTAATTTGACATTGAATTTGATAATTCTGAATCCAGAAATGGATTCATTGGGCGGAAATATGTTAGAATAGCCCGTGTTAGAATTTCAAAAAAAGTGCAACCGAACCGGGTATGGTGGGCCTGGGCTGGGTCCTCGAGGGCATTTTGTAAATTTTCATTATAGACTCATATAACCCCAAGAAATACTATGGAAGTGTCTAAATGGTGCATTTGGAATTGTAGGATTCGAAATTTGCCTTGATCGTGAACAACCTGTGCTAGAGCACGTTCGGAAAGAACCAGGTAGTGACTCTTCTCTTATGTTGTGTGTGAATGTATTGTATATGTGTGTATCATTATTTTGTGATGATATCTGATGCTGCTACCTATACAGCTGGTGATAGCTGTCGTTATCCATCGTGAGCTGGCGTTATACAGCGAAAGCTGTCGTAATCCAGCTTTAGCTGGCGTTATACAGCGAAAGTTGTTGTGATTAAGTATACAGCCATGAGTGCTGTTGTTGTGATGAAAGCCATGTGACATTGTGTTGTTGTTGATGTTGCTGTTAATGGTTGCTTACATGCTATATGTTTATATATTGTATGAGTGATTTGTTACTACTGTGATTCTGTTGAATCTCATTCTTTCCATTAACTAACATTCTAGACAGGGCAAATGGCTTCAAGGAGAAGCGAACGACCAGGAGCGATTAGGACTTTGTAGGGATGTTATTTTGGATTGTTGGTTATCTCTTTTGGAAAGAGATTACAGTAAATTGTTTTTGGGATATAAATATTATGTTTGATTTTGATCATGTAATCCCCTAGTTGGAACTTACAACCCTTAGTTTATACATGTATGAAGCCTGGGAGTTGCCGGAAATTTGGCTATGCACTCTGATATGTATAAATGTGATTTAACTGTACAGGAAATTATATTCGATATTTAAACTTGAGACCAAGATAGGGATGAAGTTTTGAAAAAAAAAATTGTGAAAACCCTACCATAAGGTGGGAGTTTAAAATGAGTTTTAAATTATCCGATGGTCTCCAAACCATTTAATTATGCACTCTCGAATTATAATTACTGTTTTAAGGCAAGGGGTTACAATAATAGTCATTATTAATTAGGTAATTAATTAAAATATCCTGAGTGTGGCCCGTAAGTTAGATTTAGGCCTAATTCAAGATTAGGGTTATTGGCTATTAATGTGATTTTTCTGATGGTGAAAAACACATAATTTATTAGTTTACGGCCAAATGAGACGAGCGTTAGAAAACCTAGCTGCTCTTTGAGGTTCCTTGACTGGAAATGGCTCTTAACCCAGTTGTCATTGCTATGCCCCACAGCCAGTCAGAAAGAGACCTGACAATTATCTTCTGTCTTAAATTCTTTTTACAGCTCTCTTTCATCAGGATTTGTGAGTTCTCTGTCTGATCAAACTTAGCAATTGCGAGAGGTAATTTTTAAAAGTCTTCCACTATTAATATAGGAAAATTCATGTACTCTGATTCGTTATTTATTTGTATATACATGAGTTTTGTCCTACAGTTTGATGTTCATTCATCCTCAAATACTTGAAAAGTAAAATACCTTTGTGTTAATCAGTTTAATTAAACAAATAATAAAAACAATAAACATAACTTTTTCTCATAATAGTCACAACAGTTGCAGATATGCTAAATGCAATACAATCCCAAGAGTATATAATGGCTTCATTTAGGGTAATACAATAAATGATATGCCTTTAAAGAATAGATCTTTTAAAAAGATATTTTTCTTTATACAAAGTCTGATCATAATATTCTTGGAGTAAAATAAAGGGAAAAAGACATTTAAATACCACTTCAACTTCCAAAACCCAGAAAAGCCCATTAAAACCTGTAAAAGATAGAGAAGCGATGGGGTGGGTATCTAGGGTTTTCATGTTTTGGCTTAAAGACCAAAATGCCCTTAAGACTCACTTAAAGATTAATTGAGTAATGTGATTAACTAAAATAGTAATGTTTTTGACAAAATGAATAAGTATTGGCAAGATGTGTGAAATGATTGGACAAGAGTTGTGGGTTGTGACCAATTGAGTGATGGGATTGACTAAAACAGTAATGGTTTTGACAAAATTCGTAATGATTTTGACAAAATCAATAAGTACTAACAAAATATGTGAAAGGATTGGCCAAGAGTTTTGTACTAAGATCAATTGAGCAATGAGATTGACTAAAACATGAATGCTTTTGACAAAATTCATAATGGTCTTAACAAAATCAATAAGTACTGACAAAATGTGTAAAAGGATTGGCCAAGAGTTTTGGGCTATGACCAATTGATCAATGAGATTGATTAAAACATGAATGATTTTGACAAAATTCATAATGGTTTTGACAAAATCAATAAGTACTAACAAAATGTATGAAAGAATTGGCCTACAGTTTTGGGCTATGACCAATTGAGTAATGTGATTGATTAAAATAGTAATGATTTTGACAAAAATTGTAATGGTTTTGACAAAATTGTTAGGTACTGACAAAATGAGTAAATGCATTGACTAATTTTTTTAATGGTATTAACAAGTTTAGTAATAGTAATGACAAGTGTAGTGATGGCGTTGACAAAAAATCAGAAATATTCATGACAACAATTATTATGTAAATGGTCAAAAGGCTTGTGAACATTACTCATTCCATATACACCTAATGCATACAAGTCATCAACCTCAGAGAACATGTCCTTCCCATATACATTACTTACAATAAATTGTCACCATTAATAAAAGTAGTAATAGTAATGACAAGTACAGTGTTGACATTTACAAAAAACCAGAATCTGTATGACAGCAACTACAATACACATAAAGTGAACATTTGGAACTTTGAAAATATGAAGAAGCAGTTATTTAGAATTGTGAGAAGTCCAACCTTAATGCTAGAAAGAATATACTATAGATTAGGATTGTTTTTTGGACATTTCATATATTCTTTGAGACTGAGGCTTCCTTTGTTCAACTTCTGGATTGACGGGTGTTCCGAGATTGGCTCATAGGTATAGGGCCTGAGTTAGAATTGAGGAGATTTGTACTCCACAAGGTTCTTGGGATGTATGATCACTCCATGTCCGTTAAGCTCGGTGCCCATTTCTTCTTGTGGTATATATATATATATATGCATATATGATTATTATTTGCTTTTTAGTTGTATGCCTTTTTATTTCTTCAACATCGTAAAGCATTTTGTTTTTGTTTTAAGGAGGGGTTTGGAGGGTGAGAAAAGTTTTTTGCCTGCATGTTTGGGATGGCTTCTCTAACTCTGCTAATTTCTCCCTTGATTTATACTGTATAATGTAATGGATTTCAGGGGTGGAGCCATACAGTTGTTAGGAACCAAGAGCTATCATGACAAGTGGTTGAGACACATTGAAAATTTTATAATTAAAGGTTGTTTTGCTATGACTAAGCTTGAAGGGATTTGGGTGAAGAAGGGAGAATGGAAATGGTGGATAGAGAAGACCTAAAAGGAGGAAAGATAAAAAGGAATGAGAGAAAGGGCAATTCTGTCTTTTGCTCCAAACTTTCAAAACCCAGATTCCAACTTGGTCACCTCTTTGTCCTTGTAATGCCCCAAAATGTGATTAAGGGCTAATGACTTCAAAATTGAATGTAATTACTATTAAATAAACACTTTTGGAGAATATGATGTGAATTGTGATCTGAATGCTTAGTAATCAGTGCATTTAAGCTCAACTGTGGCATTAGCACCTAAAGTAAAGAAAATAGAGGGGATGGCTCATGGAAGTGTTATTTAGGGCTAAAGAAGGTGTTGAGTGGTGATCCGACAGGAATTCCCATAGTCAGGGGCAAAGTGGGAAAAAGAAGAGTCACCGGCCAATTAGTCAGCAATTGATGAGGGAACTCATCAGCAACATAAAATCAAGTGGTGTGCCAATTGTATAAGGGATATAGAGAGTAATTACATGAATGCACACACATGGAGAGAGTTGGGAGGAGGTTTAAGATCATGACACTTGTCAACATGTGAGCCATGGATTAAAGTTAAAGTGTCAAACTTGTTTTTTTTGACCCCTCTCTCATTTTGGTCGGCCAATAAGCATGGGAAGGCCAAAAATCTGATCTCAATTCATCATTTCTCTCTTTCACTTCAGTTGCCATCTTCGTCTAAGTAAGGAGGAAAGAGAAAGGGAAAAATCAAGGTAATTTCCTCCATTTTGACCTTGTGCTTGAGATCAAATGCTAAACTCCTCTTCATTAATATTGATCACCTTGATGAGAGCTTCATCTTTATGATTTCAGATTTTTGAAAGAATGTGTTTGAGAGCTTGAGAAAAATTGAAGGTGGTGAAATCAAAGAACAAGCTTTGGAAAGTGAAAGAGGTGAGAAATAGCTATCTTTTGGTATATATAATGTGATCATTCGTTGAACCTTGAAATTTCTAGATTTTAGCCCTAATTTTTGTGTCATTAGGGTCTTATGTATTGCATGGTGTTTTGGTAGTAGACTAGGTGTCTTGTTACATGGTTTGAGCAATGAAATTGGTTTGGAACATTAAATGGAAAGTTTGGCAATTTGGTGGTTTGTGTTGCAATGTGATTGAAAATAGAATATATGTGTATGTGATGGGAATTTGGTTGTTTTAGTGATCCCAATGGTTTCCTTATGAAAAATTGTGTGGAAATTGGTTTGGTTGTTGATTTTGGAGCCATTGAACATATTGGTTGAAAATTGGAAATTTTGTCAAGTGTAAACTTTGTGTAGGGCAGTCAGTTTACATGGAAGTTTTGAATAAGCAAATGGTGTCTAAAAATTCTGAAAATTTGTAGTCTAATAGTTCACATGTCAAGCTTCAAAATGGACATATAATGGATGTCATTTTGATTTGTGTGCTAGGAGTTATGCTTTTCCAAAGTTTGGGGTTGAAATTGAGAGCTATTCGAAGCAGTATGGGATTTCGTGTAATTCTATATTTTTGAGGCTATGAACAGCAGTGATTCATATTTTTCCTGTATATAGGACTTCAATAGATTTCCATAGGACTTGGGATAACCTCATTTCAATTTTTCTAGAATTAGTTATAATTTTTCGAATGTCACCCAAGAAGCAGAAATTTTCTTGGCAGCAGCCTAAAAGTTTTTGACCTGCTTTTGGCCGTAGGTAGAAGACTCTTGGCCGCAGCCAAAAACTTTATGACCTTGTTTTGGGCCACAGCCAAAATCTTGTGCCGCAGCCAAATACTCCTTGGCCTCGGCCAACCCCCAAAAATCAGTATTTTTAATTTTGAAAGTAGTTTTTGATATGGTTCTTCCTAAGCCTTTTAGGCTTTCGTTGAGCTTATCATAGCCACCTAAGGGACTCAAATGACAACCAACCTTAAGTGTTTTAAAGTTAAGGAATTGGAAAAGGGAATAACTTGTGTCCTTGATTTTAATTGATAGGATTCGATATTTGCTCTGAACATGAGCAACCTGTGCCAAAGAACACTCGAAAAGAACAAGGTAGTGACGTTTTCCCTTATACTATATGTGATGCATTGTATGTTTGATTGATAATTGAATTGTGATGATTTCGAATGCTGTAAAGCTCTTTGATATGAAAGCTGAAAGGCTATGTGACAGCTGTAAGGCTATGTGAAAGCTGAAAGGTTATATGACAGCCATAAAGGCTATGTGTAAGCCACAAGACTATGTGTATGTTGTGAAGACATGTGTAAGCCGTACGGCTATGTGTATGCTGCGAAGACTATGTGTATGCCGTTGAGGCAATGTGTATACTGTGATTGTTGCTGCTGTGCTGATTGATGATTTGCTTACATGCTATGTGATTATATATTGTATGAGTGATTTGTTATTACTGGGATTCTCTTGAATCTCATTCTTTCCATTGACTAACTGTTATTCTCTGGAAATTCTTGTATTTCATCACATTTTTCTCATATATTTGTGGTTTTAAACTTAAATTGTGCATAAGTTTTATACATATGAAGAAAAATGTGATATGTTGAAAATACTTGAAAAAGTGTAAATTTTGAGCTAAATGTATAGGGTTTTAGATTAAATTGAAGAATTGAAAAGCTCATAAAATCCTTCTCTTTGTAGGAGGATGATGACAAGAAATGAAAGCTTACATGGATCCTTGGAGGTGAAGAAAAGAAGAACAAAAACCAAGAAGGAAGATCAAAGTAGCTTGAAGGTGTCCCCGGTTGCTTTTGCTACGCCACAGCGAAGCAAAAGCGAAAGCACATCAAAAATAGGCCTTTCTGACCGCGTACGCTGTGGGTTCGCTATAGCGAAGCGAGGGCGAAGTCACATCAAAAATAGGCCTTTCTGACCGCGTACGCTGTGGGTTCGCTATAGCGAAGCGAGGGCGAAGTCGCGATACTGCAACTGTGCGTTTTGAAAAACTGATGCATCAGCTGACTTTTTAACCTAATGGGGGCGCCGAATTGAAGCCATTCTGCACAAGGAAGAGCTCAAGGACTACAAGGAGGCTTCTTGGAGAGCTTGAGGAGGATTTTGGTGCTTCTTGGAGGAGATTCTTGGAGAAATTCAAGCTTTTTCTTCTCTTTTTCTGGTTTTTCCCCTCTTCTCTTCTATTTTGCTGATATGGTCATGAGTTCATTGTTGAGTTGTTGGTTTGTATTGATTATGAGTGGCTAAAACTCTCATTTAGGATTACTTCTACTCATTGTATGGATTAAAACTACTATATTTTCTTGCTTTTGCTAGTTGTTGAGAATATATGTTGATTTTTCTCTATGCTTAATTACTATCTTATGCTTGATCACCATATGATTAGTTTAGTTCAATTGAATGATGCTTGAGAGAGCTATTTTGGTTGTAGAACTTGAGAAAAATCATGTTAGACTTGAAGTTTAGGGATTAAATGGATGGTTTGTTGTTAGAATAGAGATATATCTAATAACCTAGCATAGTCTAATGAAGAATTGATTTGGGAAAGATGATTTTTATTAATGATAGACAAGAGATTGAACATTGTTAATGAAGATTAAAAATCAATCTTGACTTGAGAGAGCTTGATTGATGATTTTAGAATCTTTGACTAGCATATGGACTCACACAACTAGCATAAGTGAATTAATTGCATAGTTTTATGAAATACAATGAGGAAGAAGTAATCCTAAGCCTTTAAACCTTGAAGTAGAATCAATTTTACATTCACCTTTGTTTTTACCTTATTGTTTTTCACAAATTCTATTAATTAACACACTCAATTCCAAATGATTTCATTCAACCTAGTTAAAAACATAGTTACAATAATTAACTCACTTTCGTCATAGTCCTCGTGGGAACGATCTTTACTTATCATTTTATTACTTGCGACCCGTGCGCTTGCGGAAGCTAAACGGCGAACACTAACCTACAGACAGGGCAAGTGGCCAAAGGGGAAACAAACAACCAAAGGCAGCTAGGACTCCTTTAAGAATATGATTTTGATAGTTGGTTATCAAATTTTGGTTGGGATTACTGTACATATTATGGATGTAAATATTTGTATGATGTGATGTAATCCCCTAATTGGGAAATTGTTGGGGAGGTAATGCCCGTAATCCCTTAATTTATTATATGAAACCTAGGGGTTGCCGGGAATTTCGGTGTGCACTCTAATATGTATAAATGCAATTGAACTGTGTAGGTTAATTATATTTGACATGTGAGTATGAGGTCGAATTAAACATGTTTTGAAAGAAATTTTTGAAAACCCTATCCTGCGGATGGGATTGGGAATAAGTCTTTTAACATTTAATGATTTGTAATTCATCTTAATTACACATTTTTGAATTATAATTACGGTTTATAAGGCATGGGTTTATAGTCATTTCCCTTTTTTAGTAGGCTTTTTAGGGTTTTCAAAGTTCAAATGGTATTTATTTATCACTTTCCCTAATATAAACCTCTGGCCTTCTGTATTCTTTATGTAGGCGTTGAGGCATGTTCTTATTGGGTAGGGAGGCCATTGATTTGTGCCATATTGAAGAATCCTAGAGGTGTAGGTTGATGATTGATATTTAATCTATAATCTTCATAATATCTTCATGAATATTAACCTTGGTGGCATGCAATTATCTTCTTGATGAACAAGATTGTGCTCCCCGTGTGTTGTATGAAGAGCTTGTGCCTTTTGAAATACTTTTTGCTTTACTTAATATTTTGATAATATAACTATTTTTTTTACATGTAACAACTTTGTTATAATAGAATATTATTTGAACAACAAATAACTACTACTATATTGTAATTAGCAAACAACAAATTCTCTTTTATAAAAATTTAAAATTGGTACAACTCACTAGAATAATACATAAGAATTCCTAAATATCTCCTGGTATATATTATAAAACAATATTTGTATGCTTTCTCGCATTTATAACTTTGAAGTCATATCATTTTAATCCCAATAAAGAAAACCCACAACTTCCACACCAAACAAATATCTCATAATTAAAGATATTTTGTGAAATCATTACATCATAACAACAATATATCCTTGCTGCCTTCTCCTTATGTGATACTGTATTAAATTTTCATAAAACATAGAGATTTCAAATCACCACCACAAATACAATCCATTTCTTCACTCCCCCCTTCCACTTAACCCTTATGACATGCTTTATTTGAGATTGAAAATAACCATCACCAATATTAAAAAGAGAATATGATGTCGACGCTTGATTGCACTTGAATTTGCTTCCACTAATTTATGCATGATCTGATATCCTTTTTTGTTTAAAAAAGGATGTGTGAACTCTTAACATTGCGTGGTATGATATAGTGGAATGATTTATTTTTGCTTTTGAGTTAATTAAATAATTAATCAGTTTCCTCATTGATGAAAAAATAGCAGAGACCTACTACTGATACAAAGTACAAACACAAAATAGGAAGCATTTGTACATAATTGATTGGACCTTTCAAATTAATAGAAGAGGCCATAAGAATTTTTTTGGTTCAATTTTCTTAGGTTCTTTTTAGACAATACTTTAGCATTCATTTAGCAAAAAGAACAATTGCAAAACTGTGAAGGAGGAAAACTTCCTTGAAAGTATGAAAGAATAGCCTGTAATTTTAAATCATAGCCACAAAGGAAGTGTGACTGTAATATCCCAAATTTAGAGTAAGGGTTAATGACTTCAAAAGTGGATGTGATTATTGTTAAATCGACACTTTTAGAGTGTAACATCCTGGATTCTAATCAAGGATTAGTAACTTCAAATGATGTAATTAATGTCAATTAAGCATATTTGAAGTATATGTTGTGTGTTATGATATAAAGACCATTAGTGATGATTTAATGAGTATTGTACTAATCAGGGGTAAAATGGTAATTTACCAACCGTCTGGTTAGCTACTAATGAGAAAAACCCCTTAGTAATCAAGATTAATGGCTAAGATTGAAAGATCAAGAGGTGGAATCTTGTGCATGTGAATCTAAGTGAAATCATGGAAGGGAGAAGGAGATGGTGCCAAGTGTCAAACTAAGGGCTCTTGGATTGAAGTCAAATATTCAAACCATTTTTTTCTCTTTCTTCTCTCCTCCTATACGGTTTATGTGTGTATGTGTGAGGAAAAGTGATCATCTTCATCAATATCTCTCATCTCTCTCTATTCTCTCCATTTTCGCTGAAGTTGAGCAAGAAAGAGAAAGAAGAAGGCTTAGAGAAAGGTGAGAAGTTGTCCATGAATGCTCAATTTACTTTCATTAATGTTGTTCATGAGGTTGAGGGCTATATTTCTATGGTTTCAGAATTTTGGTTGGTGAAGTTTGAGATCTTGTGGGAATTTGGAAGTTGGTGAAGTGAAGAATTGGCTTTAGGAAGAAGAAGAGGTAAGAATTAGAAGCATTTTGGTATAGTTGTTGTAATCATTGGTTGGGTCTTGAGAATTTTGGAATTTGCCCTGATTTTTGGTCAATTTCGAAAAGCATGATTTGGTTAGTGTTTAGTGTGGAAATTAGTGTCATAGAGTGTCTTTGTGTATTTGGAATTGGCTTGGAATTTTGGGTTGGAATGGATTGCAATGTGTGTGTTGATTGGAGATGTTAAGGTGACATGTGGTGGTTGTGGTAGAACATGCTCATGGATAATGAATATGGTCATTTTGATGGCTCCAATGTGTTCCTTGAGCCAAATTGTGTGAAGATAGTATGTGATTTGAAATTAAGGACCATTGGAAACCAATTGACAAAATCTGGAAATCTGTCCAATGTAAGTTTGTTCTGGTCAGTCAGATGGTGTGGACGTTTTGACTGGGCAAATGATGTTGTAAAATTATGAAACTTTCCAGTCTTAAAGTTCACATCTTGGGCTTCAAAATGGACATAAATTTTGTGTCATTTCGATTTTTAAGCTGAGAGTTTGAACTGTCCAAAGTTTGGCATCAAAACTAGACCCTGTTTTGGTACAATGTTAGGTTTTTGGTAAATCTGGACTTTTGTGGTGATTTCTAGTTATGGCCAATATTTTTCCTTGAAAGAGGACTTGAATAGCTTTCATTTGGCTTTGGAATCACCCCATTTCGATTTTTCCTGAATTAGTTATGATTTTTGGAAGTTCAGCCAGAAACTGGATTTTCTTGGGCCGCGGCCCGTGGAGTCTGGGCCGCAGCCCAAATGTTTCTGAGCGCTTCTGGGCAGCTTTGGGCCGCGGCCCAAGGATTCTGGGCCGCAGCCCAAATGTTTCTGGGCATCCTTGGGCCGCAGCCCACGGATTTTGGGCCGCGGCCCAACCCCAAAAATTTGTGTTTTGCACTTTTGAAAGGTGGTTTTGGGTATAGTCTTTCCCAACCTTTTAGGCATATGTTTAGGCATTTAATGGCCATCTAAAGAGTCCAAATGAATACCAACTTAAAGTGTTATGGAGGTAAGGATTTGGAAAAGGAAATTAACCAAATGTCCCTATTTTGATTATAGGATTTGATATCTGCTATCCTCGTGAGCCTACTGTGCCCAGAGACAACAGGAAGGGATCAGGTAGTGACTTTTCTTTTGTACCATATATAATGCATTGTATGTGTGTTATATCGTTGATTTGTAATGAATTCGTATGCTGCGACATCTGTGGATTTGTGTTAGCACTGTCATTCCAATAGTCCCTGAGTAGCTAACAACGGTTCGGGTTAGGCAGTGTGCCTTCCCGGCGGAGAAAGGGGATGAGGATGAGGTGTGATTATGTGACATGAAAGCCGAGAGGCTGATTGTGGGCCGAAAGGTCGGTTGTGGGCCGAAAGGTCGGTTATGAGCCGAAAGGCTATTTGCGAGGCTGACGAGCCGTTTGTGAAGCCGGATAGCTATGTGCTATAAGGCTATATGTATGCACTGCCACGCCAATAGTCCCTGAGTAGCTAACAACGGTTCGGGTTAGGACAGTGTGCTTTCCCGGCGGAGAAAGGGGATGAGGGTGGAGTGTGATTGCTGCTGATGCTGTATGATGATTTGCTTACATGCTATGTGCTTGTGTGTGGTATAAATGTTTAGTTACTACTGGGATTCTTTAGAATCTCATTCTTTCCTTTGAACTAACCTTTCAGACAGGGCGACTGGCTCCAAGGAAAAGCGCGTGACCCGGAGCGGTTAGAGTTTCTTAGGGACATTAGTATAGTTTGTTGGTTTATTCATTTCGGATAGGGATTACTGTATTATGTTTTGGAGATGTGTATAGTTTGAAATACCTGGTTGTAATCCCTAATCAGGAATTTGGAATTCTAGGTATGTGGTTGAACCCGGGGGTCGCCGGGATTTTGGTTATACACTCTGTCATACTTAAATGTGGATATACTGCACAGGTGATTATCTTCGTTAGTCGAACCTGAGACCGGAAAAGGAATGAAGTTTTGAAAATTTCATAAAGACCCTACTACTAAAGGGAATTTCTAATGAGTTTTAAACTATCCGACGGTCTCTAATCTAAATTATTACCTAATATCGAATTATAATCACGTGATTAAAGGCAGGGTGTTACATAGAGTATACGATGTGAATGATGATTCGAATGTGTTATGAGCAGTGCCGAAACCCTGTATTTAAGTTCAATTGTGGATTAACTCTAAATTGACTTAAAATAGAGGGAGGGTGCATGGTTAGTGTAATGGAATGAGAAAATATGTTTGGTGGTGATTTAAAAGCAATTACCATAATCAGGGGTAAAATGGGAAAGTTACCGGCTAATTGGTCAGTTACCGAAGAGAAAACTCATTGGTAACTTGAAGATCAACGGTTGTGATGGAATGTGTAAGAGATCAAAGGGTGGAATCATGTGTGTGTGTGTCTATGTGAGCTCATGGAAAATGGAGCAAGAGTGTGACACTTGGCACATTTTGAATACTTGGATTTAGTCAATATTTCAAACTCTTCCCTCTCTCCTTTCTCCTCTAAGTCAGCCAAAGGGCCTCTTTTCTTCAAAAAAACTGGTCTCATTCTCTCTCTTTCATCCAATGTATTAAAAACCGGACCAGATCAGCTAGTTCAAACCGGAAACCAGTGAACCGGATGCAGGACCCATCCGGTTGGGGTCAAAAAACCGGGGTCTAACTAACCCGGTCTGACCCGAGGTAACCCAGGGTGACTCGTGGTGAACCGATTTGCCCCCTTTTTTATTTTTTAAACTTTTTTATATCCCAAACAACGTCATTTTGTCTTTTTTTAAAATTATTTCTCTAAAATTTTTTGATTTGTAAGGAGTTTTAAAAGTATTGTGAAATATTTTTGCTGTTTTGCATTGGTTAGAGAAAAAATCCTTATATACTTAATGATACTTTTGTGGGTATTAGGTTCAGGAGGTTATATTTGACTATTGGTTGGAAAAAAGCTCCTATGTAGTGTTTTGAATTGTATACATGAACATTTAAATTATATTTTTTTTTAATTGACCCCGGTTAACTCTCGGGGTCACCCCAGTCTGAACCATTGACCCTTGACCCAATGTCTTGATCGGTTCAATGTCTGGTCCAGTTTTCAATACCTTGCTTTCATCCTCCATGTTCGTCTAAGCTCAAGGAAGAGAGAGAAATGGAAAGGTGAGTTTTTGGTTGGTTTAAGGTCTTCTTATGCTCAAACACTCTTCTATAATGTTGTTCATAGTGATGAGAGCTTCATTGCTATGGTTTTAGATTTGTAAAAGAAGGTGTTTTGAGAGCTTGAGGAAACTTGAAATTGGAGGAATCAAGAAATTAGCATGAGGAAGAGGTCAATAAGAGCTTCCTTTTGATATATTATTTGTGACTTTTGGTTGAGTTTTGTGAATTGTGAAATTTGCCCTGATTTTGTTATAATTGTGAAATGGATGAATTGGATAGTATATTGTGGTAAATATGGTGTCATAATGTGCTTTGATGCCATTGGGATTGATTTGGAATATTGGAAGCAAAAGTAGTGGAATTGGGTAATGTGTGTGATAAGTATGACCAATGTGAAAAATGTCATTGTGATGTGATTTTGAGTGTTTTGAGATTTCCAATGGGTTCCTTGTGTGAAATTATGTGGGAGTAACCTTTGGTTAGAATTTAGGACCATTGAAAACACATGTTAGAAGTTAGGGAAAATTCTATCATCTGCTGCGTTTTGGCTTCTAATAGAGCCTCACTTGAGTGAACAGGGGCCTCACTTGAGTGCAAAACCATATTCCTTCTTTTCCCTTTAATTTTCGGTTCCACTTCCGTGCCAAAAAGTGAGAGTGCATTTCCTCACCTGCGAGTGAAGTGGGTTATCACTTGAGTGCATATGTGTTTTGCACTAAGAAGCTGCTTCTCGTGTTAGCACTCACAGCAATTTGTCAAGAGTGTGTGCTAGCACTCGCAAGTTTTATGTTGTCACTCAAGTGCTCAAATCCGTCACTTGAGTGCACTCTCTACTTCAGGGTTTTCATTGCTTTTGGGTAGACACTTCCTGTGCCACACTTTATAGGACTCGAGTAAGTGTGAGGCCATCACTCAAGTGCTGAGGTTGATGCTCGAGTGTAATGAGCATTTCTTGTCTCTATCGTTGCTCTCTGTCAAGCACTTGCGAGAGTAAGCCGTTATCTCTCAAGTGCATCAGCCAAAAATTAGTGTTTTACTTTTGAGAGGTGATCTTTGGTCAAGTTTCTCTCATCCTTTAGGTATGTGTTTAGGCTTTTAGTGGCCGCCTAAAGGTTTCATATGATAACCAACTTTAAGTGTTTGAAGTTAAGGAATTGGAAAAAGGAATAACCCTATGTTCTTGATTTGATTGTCAGGATTGAATATTCGCCCTCATTGTGAGTAGCCGATACTAGAGCACACAT
The DNA here is from genome assembly GCA_963242795.1 of Inga leiocalycina. Classification (NCBI taxonomy): domain Eukaryota; kingdom Viridiplantae; phylum Streptophyta; class Magnoliopsida; order Fabales; family Fabaceae; genus Inga; species Inga leiocalycina. The sequence continues at coordinate 64,581,290 of OY725325.1, forward strand.
GGAAAACAAGGGTAGGAAACTTACCTCTCCTGATGTATTTGATATTCGTGTTGATGTTTAGATGCATGTTATTGCTTTGCATGATTATGTGTGACATATATGATGTTTGAAGCTATGTTTCTATTTATGCTATGACCATAAGTATGTTGTTTGAAGCATTGAGCTTGTAGATATATCATTGTGTGAGCATGAATTATGTGATGCAAGTATGTCATGCATTAAACATTTATCATACATACATATTGGTACTGTTTTCCTATTGAGATTCTCTCGAATCTCACCCTCCTCTACCAACAATTTAGACATGGCAAGTGGATTGAGGAGGGAGCAAGCAACTAAGGACGACGAGGCAACTAAGGACGGCGAGGACTCCTTAGGGCATTTGAGTTTGGTTGTTGTTTATCAGTTATAAGTTGGGATGACTATATATGTTTCAGATGTATATTTGGATTTGTATTTGGAATGGATTTATGTCATCCTCTGTTAGGGAAATTGTAGTGGGCGAATGTGCCTTGTAAATCCTTAGTAGAGGTATGAACCTGGGATTGCCGGGATTATTATGTTGTGCACTCTGATATATTATGAATGTGATTTATCTTCGCTAAGTAATTGTATTTGAAATGTGAATATGAGACCAGGTGAATTGTTTTATGAAAGGAATTTGTGAAAAACCCTATCTCAAGGATGAGATTTTAAATGAGTTTAATTATCTAACGGTCTCTAATTCATTTTAATTACGTATTTGGAATAATAATTACGGAGTGGGGGGTTATAATGACAGCTTTATTAGTTCATAAAGGGAAGCTTTCTTATTCATACACTAGTGGAAAAATCACTTTTAAGACCGGTTATAAATGACATTTTAGACTGGTTTTGGATTCGGTTTTGATACAGTCGATCTTAAAAGTCTACTATTTTTTAAACCGGTTAACGAAACCAGTCTTAAAGATCACTTTTTTAGATCGGTTACTTGAAGACTAGGTTTAAAAAGTTCAGACTTTTTAGACCGGTTGTTTAAAAACAGGTCTAAAAACTTTTTTTCAAGACTTTAAGACCGGTTGTTAAAATAACCGGTCTTAAAAGTAATTTTAAGACCGATTTTTATAACAACCGGTCTTAAAAGTGATATTTTAAAAAAAAAATAAATATGGCCCTTTTTTTGTAGTCAAATGTACATATGAGTAGAATGGATTACAGCGAAAAATCGATTGCGGATACTTCCAAGCAAATTACCACCATCATATTTCACAAAAACACCTTTCCTGTGAATCCCGCTACTAAAATTTTTGAAAACCTAAATTCCTATATCATTCACTAAGAACATCAAACAACGTAGAAAGATAATGAACAGTTCTTGTAACAAAATTCAGACACACCCATAAGTTTAACTTTGTATTCATATTCAGTTTCTTAGTTGAAACTATGAAACTATTTTGGCATAACCATAAGGAAGCAGAAAACCAGAGATGAAATTAAAAAAAGCAAGCAGAGCAATTTTGCAGATAGGATCCCCTAGAGACCGACCACACACTCAACTCGATATATATCAGTATGTATACCATTTATTCCTACAATAAAACCCTTAAAAAAACAAAAATCCAAATAGGATATCTCTTCTCTTCGTAACCCTTATTCCTCTAGTAAAGAAAGCAGACAAGGAACTGTTTTAAGCGAGGCACTTCGCTCTGCACCTTCTTCTTCCTCTTTCATCTATCGCCACCTTGCAGTAGATACTCAAAAATTAGTTTACAAATTAATTAAGTGTTTAAAAGGAAAGTTTATTCAAACCTCATAACATCGGTTGCATCTTCTTCACGCATCTCTGGGTCAAAGCAAAGGAGCAAGCAGCTCATGGCAGCAAAGAAGTGAGGCTGCCAAGGTAGGTTGCGATGAAGGATAGATGTCACGGGGAAGGAGAAAAGTAACGACGAAGGAGATCAAAGAAAGCGAGATTGTGGCGGAGACAAACTCATTTAGTGCAAGGGTGAGATCACCGTAGCAACAAACATGAGAATGAGATCGAGTGAAGATGACCGAGCTCACAGAGTAATCGCATCAAGAAGAAAGGTTTCAAATTTAGAAAGCGAAATTTAGACGCGACAAAGAGGAGATTCAAAAATTTAGGGTCGATTTTTTAGACCGGGTATATATAAAACCGATCTTAAAAGGGTGGAAAAAAATACTTTTTAAATTTTTCATATTTAAGACCGGTTTTTATTAAAATCGGTCTTAAATTTTTGATATTTAATACCGGTTATTATTAATAACCGGTTTTAAAAGTTTAAAATTTTTAATTTTTTAAATATTTTGATATTTTTAGACCGGTTTTATTTATATTTATAACCGGTCTAAATAATTTTTTTAAGACCGGTTTTTTTGAGAACCGGTCTTAGAAGTTCTATATAGTTACAAAACTGCCACCGGTTAAATTTTTTAGACCTTATCCATTATAACCGGTCTATATATGACAGTCTAAAAAGGAAATTTTGTACTAGTGATATAATCATTTGAAAAACCTACTAATCCTGTAGACTAAGTAACTGAAATATGTGTAATACCATTGAATGGCAATTCAAACCTATAGAACATAATTCCAAAAATGAAAGAACCAATTTTGTAAGGATAAACCACTTTTGTACATATTCCATTCTAGGTAAAGACCTGCATGCAATGTTGGAATAAAAAATCTGTACAATATGAAACAATGTACAACATGTGAACAACACAATAATATTATTCTAACAATACTCACCATCTTCCTCTCCCCATGTGAACAACACAATAATATTACAAGTATCAAATAAAGTTTGTTAGGTAAACTTTTTGCATGCACTCCAAAGTTTGATTTGAAAAAGAGATCAAAACGTTATAGGGTGACTGTTTGGCATGGACTCCAATAGAGTAACATTTTACATTTTTACCCACTTTGTGTAAGATTCACATTTACTTTTTCAAGTTGTCATGTCACTTGCCTTTCACCTTTTTTTGGATAATGAACAGAACAATTTTGGGAAATATGGAAACTTATAATATTAACTGATTTTTAACATGTTTCCCTTTTATTGTCAAAGATAAAATACAAGTTCATAAACTTGTTTTGAATATTTTTCCATTTCTTTTGCTTTCTGCCAACATTCTGAGGGAATGAGCATAGGAAATACACTATTCCAATGTCTTTTATATTTTAGTTCTTTTGATATAGGGATGATTGCTTCCTATATTGTCTTCCTTTTCCCTTCATTCATCCAAATAAGATGTGGGAACCTAAGGATGATTTTCTCGTGGCAATCTAAATATTATATTTGCGGTTCTCATTTGGAGCAATTAATGGAATATTTTTGTATAAATAACATATCCATGAAGTTATTTCTATTGTTTACTCATGATAGCCTTTGTTTTTTTTATAGTTTTGATACTGATTATGTGTTCCATGTAAGAATCTTTCATCTTCTAGATTATGATATGAACTGATAATGAGTGCAAATTAGGTGTCACTGTTATTATTTCAGTTCAGAAATTTTAACTCAGGTTTCTAAATTCGCTACCTTAAAAGTTTCGTCATAGGCTTTGTATTTTGTAACTTGTGACTTGTGATAGCATTAACCTTATATGCTCTTTGATCATATGACTTATAGGCTTCAAATTTGTCACCATTCACTTATTACGGGTCTGTAGAGTTGCTTTTTATGAAGATTAATTTTAAAATATTTTTTTATTTTAGCTGGCCAATATGTGATTGTTTGATTGCTTTCTATTCCTCTGGATATCCCCTAAAATAGTCTGAAGCTTATGTTGCTTTTTAAGAAAGTAAGTTTGCAACTCCAAATTGTGTTGTTTATGGACTATCTGTCACCATTCTTCTATTCCTTCATAGTTTGCGTTTTTCAAAGTTTTGGGCCCTGCAACTATAGGTTTTTTGCCATACTTTTTAGACCATAGATAATTATTTGTTCGATCATAAATTGCTAATATAATTTGACTATAAAGGAACAGAATCCTGTCCAAAGTTGCTTACCTGAGTCTTTTTTGGAGCAAGATCTAAGGTCCACCTCATAATCTCTATGTTTCAAGGGTTTCATCTGCACTGGAGGATCTTAGGCTACATAAAAAGGATGATGTTATTTAAAGTTGTAAACATGGCTCCTACTCAATAATGTATTGAGTTCAATCAAGAACAACCAAAATAGCCTTAAATGTTTGAGCGCAAAATGCTAACAAAAAACCAAGGCAAAGTAAAAGCAAAAACAAAAAGACTTACTTTTAGGTTTAGATTGATCCTCCTCTTCCTGTTAAAAAAGAATCAAATACAAAAGATCGAAGAACCCAATAACTAGTTCATGCATTCCAATTACCCAAAGCCGTCGTCTTCTCTAGGCCTCCATCATATTACCTCTTCTTAGCCCTCTTCTCATCCGCCATCCCTCTGCAAAAGTTTTCTGTAGCCTGTCTCCTCAGGGAATTGATTCAAGCATCACCGTTTGAAGTTGGAGCAACGCTATGGCTAGAAGAGGAAATCGGTGGATGAAGAAAATCCACAACTGGTTATTCCTAAAAAGTAGAAAACTGTCTGTGAATCCCAAAAATGGAAGAACCCAGAAACCAAAATCGACTAAGCCATACCCCATGGGAGATTACTCTACCTTAGACTCAGATATCTCCACACTGTCTCACACCACAAAGCCCCTACAATAAAAGACAACATACAAACCAAAATCAAATGGACAGAACGTGTAGAATGAACTCTTAAAAAAGGAACTTGCCGTTAAAAAGAATTTAGAGAAAGTGTGTAGAAATTCAGAAATGAAAAGAGACTCACTACATATAAGACCAAGATTCGTGTAAAATGGCAACATTCTCATCTGTTCAGATGACGCCGCAAGCAAAGGGTCTCAGATTTTCCCTGGAACAGGGCTTTGGATCTCAATGCTACTGCAAAACAAAAAGAGGGGTATTCAAAAGTAACATAAGTATTAGAAAATGTTCATTTAAGCGGGAGGCCAAGGGTGGATTCAAATTATAAGTTGGCACTAAAAAGAATCTGACTTGCCACACACCCATGGCACCGAGCTAGAGGCAAGTCTAGGGGTAAACGAATTCCATAAAGCCATGAGAAGTTGAATTGGCTCGTGAGCAGTAACTTTAGTCCCTGTTTGGTAAGTGGCATTAAATTTTGATGGATTGGGATTGAGACTAGGATTGAGGCTTTAAAAATATATTTGGTATGAGATAATAATTGGAGGGAATGATTTCATTAATCTTATTTAATAAACAACTACTAATTATGAAAAGACCCAAATACCCCTACCCTAAATCCCAAACTTAGGGTATGTTTGTTTTAGCGATTCGATTGCTTATAAATTGCTTTTTAATAATGATTTACGGCATACGAAGTAAGTATGTGAGAGGAGTTGTATCTCGATTTACGTAAAAAGTAACTTATAAACAATTGTAATGCTCAAACAAACATGCCCATCAATCGATCACTTTTTGATTCATGACTGGTGTGTTGAGAATCACCGATTTGGAATACCTGTAAGTCCATCGGTCAATTTTTCTCTTTGCCAGTCTTATTGACCGACAAGAAGCAGGAACTTCAGAGCAAAGTTCCTCAGCTGAGGATACTGATATTAAATTTGAATTATGCACTCTCATCAGCTCTGGAACAAGTTCCATGAAGCCAAAACTGATCCCTTACTTTGATTCAAACCTTTCGAAAGCCGCCTCCTTTATTGCTCACCTAGGAAGCATATCCATCCTACAGAGGTAAACTAATCATCAAATCATATTTAAATTTGATTAGGATTTGAAGGATTTATATTGTTTAGTATGACAAGTTTTTAAACCTGCATTTAGGTTGTTTCCTCTGAGGCCTACAGTTAACAAGATCCTATGGTTTATCTACGCCGACAATACTACTACCATTAAAAGTGGCTTGAAAGTTATGGTTTGCTAATACTATGCAATCCTTTTGAAGGAATGAAAATCTGTTTTGGTTGAGGATGGGAAGAAACGACATCTATTCTCCATTGGTGATTGTGGTGATTCTAACGGTCAGACTCCAAAACACCCGTGAGAGCGATAATGAGTGATGAAATAAAGTGATGAGTCATATTTTAAGGTAAAATTGATAGAAAGTATTTTTATCAACAAAATATTATAAACAGGGATATTTTTATTTTTAAAATTTGCAATCCTAGAATTAAAAGATAGCTTTACAGCAATTTCACTTTCGTAATACTCTCAATCCCTAATTATTTGTATTTCCTCAAACCAAACAATATATTCTGACCCAATCCCTTATCCAATCTCAATCCCTATCCTAATCCTTCGTACCAAAAGGGCCTTAAGAGAGGCCAGGCGGAATAGAATTTGACGATACATGGATATCTTCCATATAATCCAACAAATTTAAAGCATAATCTAATAAAATATTAAACAATTCATGGCGTCATATTATTCATATGTGGTGGCCACCGTGACATGTCATCAGTCGTCTAAGGTCCAATCATCAAATATTATTTATTATTTTCCTAATTTCTTGAATTAAGTGAAAAGTAAAAAATTAACATAAATAATTAAAGCAATAAAAAATAACAAATATGCTAAATGCAATAAAATCCCAAAAATATATATATAGAAAAATATATAAGTAATTTTGGCACGATTCTATCTAATATATAACTTATAAAAATATATAACAAATAGACAATTTATAGAAGCTTCATAAATCATACTAAAGTTTGTTTTGATATAATCAAAATCAATTATAATTAATAAGCCATGATTGAAATTTTTATTTTTTAAAAATTTATATTTATGCCCTGGAGAAATGTCTGCGCTGCAATATTATTGTTAAAAATTACTCATATAATTTTTTTTATTATTTTGATTGATAATAATTATGAAATAATTTTCTTATGGTCTCATCTAATCTCTTTAACTTCCAGTGAGGAACTAAGCTAAATTCAGCATAGAGCTATAATTTTTTTTATTGTTTTATCTCAGTTTTTAATAAAAAAACAATAGATGATAAATATTTCAATAATTGTACTTTTTAAAACCTACAAGGAAAAATTGTTCAAAATCCATGGTAAAATTTATTGTCCAAAAGCAGCTAATGATCCAAGGTTTTGACTTTTGAGGGTGCATTATGTGCACATTTTTTTTAATATATTTAAAGAAAAGTTGCAGCGCTATAGATAGGATGCACAGCCTTGAACAAATTTTTGATAATTTGAGCAATAAATTTTCTAACGGGGCTTTTCAACAATTTTTCAAAAACATTTATCATGGGCCTTTTTGTTGGGCCATGGTTTAAAGTGGCCCGACCAAACAACTCTCTGAACTGTTATAATTAAAAAAACAAAAAAACCTCGCTAGGGTTTAGTATCTTCTGGTGCAACGGGATTGTGCGTATTCCTCTGCATCAATCGTCTCCCATGGTTTCGTTCAGGGTAATGGACTATTGTGTTCATGGCATTTGATGTTATGTTGGTGGTTTCCGAGGAATGAGTTCGTCACTGATGTTTTTCTGAATTTTCTTTTGATAGTTTTCGAGGAATGACTTCGTCATTTTCAATTCCTATTTGTATTTGTTTGGTGAAGTTTTGAATTGTTTCCAATGGTTGTTTGATTTTGTGTGAACAGTTTCACCAGTACCAGGTGGTCGGAAGAGCCCTTCCCACAGAGACAGATGAGCACCCCAAGATCTACCGGATGAAGCTTTGGGCCACCAATGAGGTCCGTGCCAAATCCAAGTTCTGGTGCGTTATGATTTTTCTCATTGTATTACCATCTGCTTGGATGATGAGAAAAATACAGGAATTAAAAAGAAATCTCCATATTAAAGCTTCGCCAAATTCACATTTTGGCTCCTGAAAGACATTAAGTTACTTGTGTTTTATCCTGAATCGAACATACTGTACAGCTCAGACCTCAATCTCTCTTCTTTTTGTTCATTTTAGTCCTTTGTTGGCTTGCAAAAGGAATAGCATGACCCAGAATAATAAAAACAGAGTACTAAGTTGGAAGTTAGTAAATTTACTCATATGATATATATGTGAATAATTTAGAATATCATAGGGGATTTCCGTCCCGTACAACTCTTTGACCCAGTGTTACCCCATTGATCCCTTTGGATGAAATAAGAAAGCTGCTATTTATATATTTGTGTGTGTATAGACACACACATTGAATTAAATAATTGCATGTATTGGATGTCATTAAAAATAACATCACGTGCTTCTCTTTTGTTTTTGTTCTTCCAGGTATTTCCTGAGAAAGCTGAAGAAAGTGAAGAAAAGCAATGGGCAAGTGCTAGCCATTAACGAGGTCTGAAATATCCTTCTGGGCCTTTACAACATTCCTTTTGCTTTTACAAGACTCATTCTAGTATTCCACTAGTATAATTACATTGAGCATTGGATGAAAGATGGTTAACAATGAAATATGCATTTGGGAGGAAATCAAGGGAAGAGATATAGTTATAGGACTTTGTGAAGAGAGGGGTTTCAAGCATGGACCCAGTTTAAATATATTGGTAGTTCACTTCAACCTATAAACTAGGGGTGAGCAAATTAGAACCGAAACCGAAAACCGAACCGAACCGAACTCAATTCGGTTTTTTCGGTTCGGTTAATTCGGTTTTCGGTAAAATTTCGGTTTTTATTATGTGGTTAATTCGGTTTTCGGTTTTCGGTTCGGTTATCAGAAAAAAATTTCGGTTAAAACCGAAAAACCGAAATATATATAATATATTTATATTTAATATATATTATTTGATAAATGCATGTTTTTATAATTAAATAGGTGTAAATTTTCAATAATATTAGATAAAATCTATAGATATTCTAAATCAAGTTAATTTATTTTATATATTTTACTCCTAAATGTAATCTTAAGGACAAAAAATAATCTTTTTTAAAAATTTAATTATATATATTTTATTTTATAGATAATAAATAAAGAAATCGGTTAATTCGGTTATTAACCGAACCGAATATAAATATTTCGGTTACTTTGGTTCGGTTAATTCGGTTAATCGGTTTTCGGTTCGGTTATTAGCATTAGGTTAATTCGGTTTTTCGGGAAAACCGAACCGAAAAACCGAATGCTCACCCCTACTATAAACCGATACCTTTCATGTTTTTTTGTGGTGTGAAATTGATGATCTAAATAGCTATAGGAAAATGTAGGCTGTGGACATCAAAGGCTGACAAATTTGAAGCCAGGAGTCAGGACGTGGGCTGAGTGGCTATGTGTATTTTTTATTTTTTTGTCGTCACCGAATAGTTGTATGCTAAATAACATTCTTGAGATTTTTAATTAGAGTTAATTTGCAAAAATATGTAGATAAAGTCAATCATAAAGAAACACTAAGGCATCTCAGGCACCTTTTTTAGTAGGAGGTCAGGAGCTACCCTTAACATGCCTTCATGTCTCTTATTGGTTGGTTTAGCCTGCCTATTCATTTATAGACTTGGCCTACCTTAGAATCTTCATACCTTTTTTATGGTGCGGCGGGGTGGTCAGTGGTGGGATTGTTTCCGATTCCTTAGCTTCAGGTGTATTTCGGGTTCTTTTATCATCGTCTCAGATGAGATAACTTGCTTTCAATATATGATGATTGCAGATTTTTGAGAAAAACCCTACCAAGATTAACAACTTTGGAATCTGGCTAAGATATCAAAGTCGAACTGGTTATCACAACATGTACAAAGAATACAGAGATACCACTCTCAATGGCGCCGTCGAACAAATGTACAATGAAATGGCATCACGTCACCGGGTGAGGTTTCCCTGCATCCAGATCATCAAGACAGCCACCATCCCTGCAAAGCTGTGCAAAAGAGAGAGCTCCAAGCAGTTCCACAATTCTAAAATCAAGTTCCCATTGGTGTTCAAGAAGGTTAGGCCACCAAGTAGGAAGCTGAAGACAACTTACAAGGCATCAAGGCCCAACATGTTTATGTGATTCTGAGATAATCACATTCCTTCCTTGCTTACGTTGAAAAGTTGTTTTTTTTTCTGTTAGTGAATTTTGGAAGAGCTAGAGAAGCTAATCGTATAGCACCAAATATCACTACCTGCAACTGCGGGCTTTCAAGTTTTGAGCATTTAGTTTCGGAGAGTTGATTTCAAATTTTGCTGATCCGCATCATCGGTTTATTTAGAGGCGGGTTTTGAATTTTAGTGACCAATTTTGGCTTGCTTTGAGTTTTCTGAATTACATTTATGCGCGTGATGTTGTCCTTTTTAATATTGTTCCTTTTTCTTATTTAACTACTTTTCTCATCAAAGTATGTGTTAAAATATGGGTAGAGTTTGATTTTTTTTTGTTTTGGTAAAAAATTCTATCATAGTTAATAAGTTATGGGTTAGGGTGCAAAAGGCCAAAAACTAAAAGTATGTCCAATACAAATGGTTTTTTTAGGGGGAAATAACTATAAACTTCTAAAATATGTGTAAAAACACATTATTGATCATTAATTAACTGTTCGTTTTAATTTTTTGACTAAAAGTGGTGACATTAAAGATGATGTGGATGATTAAGAAATAACTTGGAGATAAACATTTATATATGAGAAATACTTATATACTCAATGAGTGTTATCTCATCTATATTTTAACTAATCAAAATGTAACAATTGATCTTATTTTAATTTTACATGGTAGATAAGTCATCAAAGAAATTTAAATTTTATGATTTTAAAAAACATAAATTTCTTAATTTAGTAAAACAAAAAACACAATTCCCTCTCCTCATTCTTAAAATCATAAAATTTGAATTTCTCTGCATGATTCATCTTCCATGTAGAATTAAAATAAGATGAGTTATTATATTTTAATTAGTCACAGTACAGATGAGGGGTCGCGCTCCTTGACTATGTAAGTATTTCTCATTATATACTCTAGGGGTACTGCATCATTTAAATTCTGTCTAATGAAACATAACAACTCAGATTATTTTAATCATAGTTGGTTGATAACTTATATAAAAAAAATGTAAATTTTATCTTGTTTTTAAGGAAAAAAATTTATCTTGCTTTTAAAAAAAAATATTGGTTAATCGCTTGTTTTAGTTTTACTGATGTGTGTCGAACTCTAATAGTGCTCCAGGATCTCATAGATAATGGATCAATAATTCCTCCATCACCTAAGTCAAGTGTTATTGCGAATCCACTTCCTAAGCACGAGGCTACCATCAACTACCTCGAGGATGATGATGAGATGGACACCTACCTAATCAATCCTGAAGAAAGGAAGCTGAAAGGGGTTTAATTAAGATTTTTTTTCCTTAAAAACAACATAAAATTTGATTTTTTTTTTTATGAGTAATCGGCCAACTAAAATTAAAATGATATGAGTTGTTATATTTTTATTGAATAGAATTTAGGTGACATGATATTGTGGGAGTATGTTTGTATCTCTCCAATTTAAAATAATAAAGTGCTTACTGGGTTTAGGAAATTTAATTTCCTCTTAACCCTTTATCTCCATCTCATCACTTCTTTCGTAAGGGATAGGGAGGTGAGAGGAAGGGTTAGGTGCATGTAAAGAGATCAGGATGGGATTGGGAATCCGGTTTTTTTTTTTAAAGAAATTAAATTTAAAATATATTATTATATTAGTTCAATTTTCTATGATTTTGTATGTAAAGTGATCATTTAATGTCTAACAAAGTTATAATAATCATACAAATGGATCTAGAATTAAAGAATAACATTTTATTATCATCATTTTCATTATTATCTTTATACATTATATAGTTAGTATCACAATATATACGATTTAACTTCAACTAAAGATGTGATACATATCTTATCAAATGATAACTTAATTTATTGGGTAAAAAATGCAAAAATAAAAGAATAACTTAATTTATAACGTAAAAAAAAACTGGGACCGAGACCAGGACCGAGATCTCAAGGGTGATCCTGGTCCTATTCCCGATTCCAATATATCCCGTTCCTAGTTTCGATTGGGACGGGAAATTCCCAGGATCAAAATGTCCGAGACTGGGCCAAGACAACCGATATTGAGATAATTTGAATACCCTTAATTTTCAATCAAAAAATTCAAACAAACAGCCAACTAATGGTTAATATGTACTTTTGCACCTATTTTGGAAAGTTCATATTTACTCTGTGTCCCTTAAAAAAACATGTGTCGAACGCACTTTTAGGAAAATCTTATATGTATTTTTGTACTTTAACTCTTAAAAAATTCAAACAAATGGTAAACTAACGGTCAATGTGTATTTCGGATCAAGCCGGGTAGGATTACAAGGGCGGCAAAGCTCTACCACTAAGTATTTAACAGTGCTATATTATCAGAGCTTAAACTCAAGACCTCCTGTTAAGAGGGTACAACCCCTTACTAGTTACACTAAGTGCTTGGTTGTTTTTTGCACATATTTTGAAAATTCTTAGTTATTTTTACTCCTAAAAAAAATATTTGGTGTTCACGTATTTTCAAAAAAAACCTTATGTATATTGTTAAACCTTGGCATGTAAGTTATTAGTGTCTCTTTAATTCTAATTCTAGTAGAAGGGAGAGCTATGTTATAAAAAGGATGAGTATTCATTTTGGGTAAGAAGTGATAGAGGCAAAGAACAAATCAGTTATGCAGTACATAAAAGTGTGTCGTTGCAGGCGGTGCAGGAATGCAGGGGACATTTTGTACTGATGGACTCGTATCTCTAGTGTCTTTGGTGGGTGGTCCACTCAACGATCTAAATTTAAAAATTTTAATGTATGATTTTCATATGATAATTTAAAAAAAAAAGTAAAAATTATAAAATTATAATTTTTCATTTGGATTCTGTGTTTATTAACATAAAAAGTTGTCTTATTACAAGAATAAAAAGTTTTATAAAATGTCAGATAAAATTAGATTAAATATAAATTTAAACCGTCTAAATTTAAGTACTGAGTCTTACGTAATGCATCGAAATGCAAAACCGAACTCTCAGACTCACAGTTGGGGGTGGTGGTTGGTGACGCCGAAACACTCCCGGAAAAAGTGTAGCTGTTCTTCTGGCGTTTTAACGTGGTGTGGTAGGTGGACCTACTAAGGTATCATCTCCTCTTTAATGCTGGTTGATTTTGTATATAACTTCCTTCTTTATTTTGACTTGGAGCTATACCTCACTACTTCACCTACCTTCGTCAACTTCTCTTCTTCCTCTTCGAGGTTGGTTGTCAAGTCGCTCCTTCAATTTCATAATCTGATATTTTCGTCATTGCCATAATTCCAATTCCGATAATTTTTTTACTCTGCACAGTAACATTTGATTTGAAATGGCGGTTAATGCTGCAAATCCAGATGAACAGGCAAGTGTTTATTAATTTCTCTTATTACCTATTGTCCTTGCGTGTCTCGGATTTTATGCTTTTTGAGGGTAAATTTGTAATGAGATTCTGCGATTACATGACTGATTGAAGATTTCTGATTTCTGATGTTAAGGTTGTTCTTGGAGAAGAGATTGATCATGTGAGGTTGGTCACCTTAAACCGGCCTCGTCAATTAAATGCTATTTCACCCGAACTTGTAAGTCAAGCGCCTAAATTCCTTTCCTGATTTTTGTCTGAAACGAAGACTTTTATACTGATTTTTAGTTGCTACGGTTGTTGAGTCTTCTTCCTTCTAATGTTATCAGGTTTCGCTGGTGGCGGCATATCTAGAAAAGTGGGAGAAAGATGATAAAGCAGAGCTTGTTATCATTAAGGTTTTTCTGATTCACATGGCTCCTTCAAATATTCTGCAATGTCACTGTTGATTAATTAATTATAAGTACCGATAAGATTTGAACAAATTATGATTCTCTTGCTCTTGGTCGTCTTGCTTTACTCATTTACAATCACTAAATTGCTCCTTAAAACTGATTCAGGGAGCTGGTCGAGCTTTTTCTGCTGGTGGTGATTTGAAAGTATTTTATGATGGAAAAAAGACAAGTAAGTGCATTGTTATGGCAGGATTTTGATGTTTCTTTATGGAGCACTAGTTTCTTCCTAGTGCACAGACTTTCCCTCTTTCTTTTCGAAGTGAAGATTTAGAAGTTATTTATAGGGAAACCAATTAGAGCACATATTTGCACTTCCTAGCCTGCATATCGTAGCTGCATATCGTAGCTGCTAATACTATGAGTTTCTTCTGAACAGAGGATTCCTGCCTTGAGGTGGTCTACAGGATGTACTGGCTCTGCTATCACATTCATACCTATAAGAAAACCCAGGTTACTTTCAAAATCTTCAGCCTCATCCTACACTATCCTTAAAAATTTGAATAATGTTATGCTTGCAAAGTCTTATATCTTGTATGGTGCTGTTTTGTTATAAGGTTGCCCTTGTTCATGGAATTTCAATGGGTGGAGGCGCATCATTCATGGTGCCAATGAAATTTTCAGTTGTTACAGAAAAAACTGTGGGTGCTTAATCCTTTTCATACATTATTCTAACGCCTTGTACAGACTAGTTTTATGATTTAATTGTCAAATGGCTTAGTGGCTTGCTAAATTTTGTGACATCTTTAAATCAATGATTTTATGTAGGTGTTTGCCACTCCAGAAGCAAGTTTTGGGTTTAATACTGATTGTAGCTTTTCTTACGTGCATTCTCATCTTCCTGGGCGATTGGGTAATTTCTACAAGGCTACTGATTCCTTTACCTGTTTCTTCCCTTTCACTTTTTTGAATGCCTATTCTTACACTTCCATCTCACTTGTTGTATAATCTTCATGACAGCAAAAGTGTCTGGCTTTTCTTGAATTAGTATCAACTATTTGTAAACTATAAGACTAAGGGTAGAGATGAAATCATATATGTAAATATGCAGGGGAATTCCTGGCATTGACCGGAGGACGGTTGAACGGGAAAGAATTAGTCACGGCTGGACTGGCAACCCATTTTGTCTCTTCTGAGGTTAGTTTATCTTTAATATGTGCTCTTCTTTCATGTAATTATGCTAGTCCAAGTCCATAAATAATATAAACAGATCTGAAAAATAGGCAATGTTAAATGCATTTTTGTCAAAGTTACTGGTTTATCATGAAATTGGTTTAACTATTAGTTGATGATAGAAATGTTCTCTTTGTATCAGAAACTTGCTGAGCTAGAGAAGCGCTTGATTAGCTTAAATTCTGGTGATGAGAACGCTGTAAGATCAGTAATTGAAGAATTTTCTTCAGAAGTTAAGCTTGATGAAGACAGCATCTTAAACAAGTAATAATTTTTTATCGATAATGTGTAATTTTTTTGGTCATTTGATTTCGTTGTTAGTACCAGCACATTGCATTGTTCTCATGCCAGTAACATATTGAGATTTTCAGGCGGTCGATAATTGATGAGTGCTTCTCAAAGGATACCGTTGAAGAAATTATTAAATCATTAGTGAGTTTCATCCCCACTCATCTCCTGTTTTCTTTGATTATATAGGAGCTTTATGGTATTATTGCGTATCCCTGTACATTATATTAGATGATTTGTGCTTTCTGAAGGAAGCTGAAGCAAGCAAAGAAGGAAATGGATGGATTGGATCAATACTTAAAGGAATGAAAAGGTCATCACCTACCGCACTCAAAATAACCTTAAGATCGGTAAGGATTTTGGAGTTGAAATAGTAAGATCTCAGACTATATTTTGTAAATTATGAGCTATGGGAAGCTTCAAATTGTGAATATATATATATATATATATATATTTTTTAATTAGAAAAAAAAAAACTTGGCCTTTTCTTCTTAAACTTCTGTTGTGATCCTTACTGATATCATGCATAATCTGAAAACATCTTCCCTATATTATATACATACACATGCTCATACTTCTTTTAGCTGTGATTTTGATTCAGCAGTCAAAACAACTTTCCCTTTCTAAGCTTTATATTCTGTGTCAACCTAAGGAGGTATATGTACTTTATATTCTGTGTCAACCTAAGGAGGTATATGTATGCTGTAGTGGACTCAGCATAATGAAAAGCCCTCAGTGACTCTCTGTTTTTTAATGAGACATGCATGCTGTTTATTCAACTCATGCTGCTACTGCCCAACTTCCATGGATGCAGATTCGTGAAGGAAGGAATCAGACACTATCTGAATGTCTAAAAAAAGAGTTTAGATTAACGATGAATATACTACGAACCACAATATCTGAGGATATGTATGAGGTAATTCTTGTTTATTTTCAAGAAAATAAATTGCCAATTGAATTGCCACTAAAATCGATGAAAACTTATCTTGTCTCTTGATGAACAGGGTATTAGAGCCCTCACCATTGACAAGGATAATGCTCCAAAGGTAATTCTCTCCTTCTTCCCCTCCCAGTCTGACTCTGTATCCTTCCTCTCCTAAAAACACATTAATGGTCTTAGGTTGAGATATTTAGTGCTGAAAGTGGGGAAACACTGGTTTTTTATCTGACCTACATGATGTTGCTCTCTTTATACGTGAAAGTTTTTCACAATTTTCAAATGTTCAAAGGTGAAAAGATGTGTTGGCCAGAAAAAAAAAAGATGAGAACATGTACAATAAAATAAGTATATATATGGATTTTCATCTCAGTTTGTATGTTAATACCAAAAATCTCATATAGACAAACTTCTTAATGTTCAACTTATCATATGATACTTCAAAGTCAAAATAGCAAAGCCGTTATGTCCTATTCTTACTATTTCATCATAAATTATATCAACTTCTTTCAGTGGCAACCTCCAGCACTTGACAAAGTAGAAGATGGTAAGGTGGACTTGGTCTTTCAGCCATTTGAGAAGGATTTTGAGCTGCAGATCCCAGAAAAGGAGGAATGCAGGTTGGGTTTATTATTTTGAATGATTATGATTCATTAGACATGATTCTTTAGGTTTTTATTCAGCAACATAATCAAATGCCTCTCTCTGATTTGAAACACAGGTGGGAAGGTAAATATGAGAATTCTGCTTATGCAGCCTAAGAAGAGAAGAAGAGTGAACAAGAAGAATCTCTGGTGAGATGCTGTTTCTTCCTTGAAGAGTAGGATTACTAGAAAATTTGGCTCAGGTTCTTATGCTTAGTGGTATGTCTCTATCATGGGTGGCTAGCCTACTCATATATGGTTGATGCTTTTTTGTTATTTAGAATTAGAATAAAATGAGCTTGAAGTTCTTAAAGAGTTCAAGATTTTCCATCAATCATTTTAATCTTAATGAAGCAAATTAGGTAAATCACACTAAAGAGTGTAGAACTGAAAAGTTAAAAACCCTGATGGACATTTGTGTGGGCAAGTGAGCAAGAATTAAGTATACAACCAAGTGTCGATGGATTTGTGAGTAGTGACATGAATTAATAGGGTTTCATATCTCTAATCCAAAAGTTGCATAGTGAAAATGAATCATATGGTCATGTCATTATAAGGATGAGCTGATAAGCTTGCACACAGCTTCTTGCCATTGGAAATGAACGAGTTGTTGTGAGAAGTCAATTGATAGCATAATAGAAACTCGCGAGTCGCGATTCATGTTTGTTTTTGAGACCTGGACCGTTTTCATTTTGATACGAAAAATTAAAAACAACACGAATTCCAAAGGTTAAGGTGCAAATTTGTGAAAATTTTTTTTGAAGAGTAATATTACCCTGAAAGTTTTTTTTAAGGAGAAATATTGCCCTGAAAGTTTTTTTAGATTCAATGTCACTCCAGAAGTTTCAAATGTAGAAATGTTATCTCATACCGTTAAAAAACTAACATTAACCATTAAAAAATTGATATAAACTGTTAACTTTTAAACATAAAGGGGTAACATTACTTCATTTTAATACTTTTAAAGCAACATTGAATCTAAAAAAAACTTTTGGGGTAATATTTCTCTTCAACGAAAATTTTCAGAGTAAATTTGCACATTAACCCAATTCAAAAATTAGTAAAAAAATCCAATAATTTTGCTCGACACTTGTATATATATATATATAAGAAGGGTTTTTTTTTTTTCCAATGATAAAAGCAAGCTTAACACTTGAAATACAAAAGATAGGAGATTACACCTCCCATACAATTTGACAATCCAAAAGAAATCATATAAGAAGGGTTTCAACTCTTGGTCTTTAGTCTTTACTCGCTTTCCTCCCCGGCTTGGCCAGTTTCAGGTGTAAGCAGCTTGACACTTAATTTTACAAGAATATTATACTTTTCATCTTTCTGATTTCATTAAATCCTAATTTTTTTTTTCAATGATCCAATTAGTTCTCAGTTTAATATTCGTGATTAATTTGAAAATAACTTTTATGATGAGAACATATACTTGTAATGTTTTCTTTCAAATTGAAGCTTTAATTCCCACGACGAGTTAGAAGATGCTTTATATTAAGAAAGAGGTTACCAACAAAACTTCTCATATATATTATACTTCTCCGTTACATTTTTATAAGGCAGGATTAGCCGAATTATGTTTTTTTGAAGTAGTTAAAATTAGTTAGGTGTAATAAATACATAAGAAATGAATTTTGCTTTCTAAAAATGCACTCACTTTTGTGCAAAAGAGAGCATATGCTATATTGAGTGCTTTCGTCAAACATTCTCTCTCCCTCTTGGTGGAGTTCTTCTGTTTCTCTATAGGCTTTCAACCCTGGGTGCTGTTTTCCAACACCCTTTTCTCCAGCTTCGGCCTAGGGGAGGTCGTCTAGAGTGGGGTTTTTCACTTCTTTGTGTTTGTTTCCTTTTTTATGGTGCTTGTCATATTGATCTGTGTGGCAGCATTCAAGGGAAGAAGGGACAGATCAATGGGGTCGAGATGTATGGTGGCAATGTGGTGGGTGACTGGGTTCAAGGGTGTTGGTGCTTCTTAAGATTGATCTCAATTTGGTATGATTCTATATTCCACTAATCCAGTTTGGCAGGCGATAGATCATTCTTGTTTTACTCAGATCTTATGGCTTTGGGTTGGGGAAAGATTGGTGGCATAGGCTGGCGGTAGCTAGGTTATCCTCCCTATGCAACAACATTTACGTGGGATTTATGAATCTGCTCTCATGGTAGCAGATATTTTCTCAATAGAGATGAGTTTGTTAGAGTGGTTCTTTGAACCCACATCCCTTATTCCTAGCAAGGTTATTAGTGTTTCTATGCCTGTCCTACGGCAGCTCATGACGCTCTCTATCTTTGGCCTATTGTTATGGTTTGTTTTGGTAGTGTTATTTGGGCTTTGAGTTAGGTTTATGTTGTTTGGGCTTTAAGGTTTTATTTTAAACTACTATCTCCAACCCTAATTATAAGATAAAGTTGATTTCTTTTAGAGAAATTAAAGAAACTAAATAAGTTATTTAATTATATCATATGTTATGTATTCTTATATTATATATTAATTTATTAGTTAAAATAATTATTTTGAAGAAAAAAAATAAAAATATAAATACTCTAATGTAATTTAATTAGCATCATTAATTTCTCTAAAAAATCAATTTTATCTTATAATTAGAACCGGAGAGAGTATTATGTTGTTCTTTAATTTATATTAATATAAAATATTTTTGTTGGGAAAAAAAAAAGATTGCTCTAGTCAAACATACGAATTAAATACAATAGCATTATGAGTGATTTTTATAATTAAGGGTAAAATAGAGTCTAAAAAAAACCTTTCAAACAACTACTGATCCCATCTTATAAAAAAAAAAACGGAGGGCGTATATAATAATAATCGATTATTTTTATATCATAAAATATCCACGAGCATAACTCACAAAATAAAGGCACATATTTTTCTTAAATATGTTTATGTCCTCTACTTCTTAATATAAAACCATTTTGTTGATCAATTTTTTCATTAAGATTTATATATTATGTTTTCCCCCCCAATTAAGTATATGTTTTTCTTTGCAACCACAACCCCTCTTCTAAAAATCCTAACTCCATCATTGGATGATATATAGAATAAGCACAATGATTAAAGAGTACAGAGAAATACAATCTTCACAAACTTACCCCTGATCAATTTACAATAACCAAACTCAACTGTTATAAAGGAAGGAAAAAAATACAGAATGGATTATTGGAAAATCTAAAGGATGACAAAACAATACAAAGCGTTTCACCTCATTCACTATTGTCAGATGATTTCATTTTCAAAGGGAATATACACACAACGAGACTCAAACTGAACGCTAGATATAAATAAGGAAATAACAAAACAGAAAAACCACCCGAGAGAAGAAAATTATGATGAACATGTAGTCATGCAAAAAAATAAAAATAAAAAAAATCAACGATTCTATATGAAGAAAGAATCAGCACGGCATTTGTTTAGGAGAAAATGGTGAAAACAATTTAGCACAACAGTCAAATCTTTTATTCGATGTGTCTATAAAAACCTAGGCTCTTTCTCAAGGATGATTTTGAGTAGTACTCCCTCCAGTCCTAAATATAAGATAGAGAGTTGAGTTTTTTTAAGAGATTAAGGAAGCTAAATAAGTTACTTAATCATATCATATGTTGTGTATACTTATATTATATATCAGTTTAGGAGTCAAACTAATTAATTTGGAGAAAAAAATAAAAATAAAAATATTCTAAAGTAATTTAATTAACTTTTTTAATTTTTCTAAAAAAGTTAACTTTATTTTATATTTAAGGCCGGAGAGAGAATAGTAATAATAACAATAATAGAGTTGCATTTCATATTCAACGCATCTTTAAAAAATACCTCAGCTCTTTCTCGAGGATCTGCAAGTTTTGGGATATATTTCAAAGCTTCTGCTTTTTCATCTGCTTCAACGCATGCCTCCACAAATGGTCTATAACCTACAGATCCCAAATCATGTGAACTTTAGACCATAGCAAAAATCCATGCAACGATTATTTTGAAATGATTCTGAAGAAAAGACGTTGCAAAAAAGAGACCTGTAAAAACTTAAGCAATATTAATATAATACATCAAAAGTTAGAAAATCCCAGAATTCTTTTTGTTCACTTGTCACATTCTATCAACTTTCTGGTAAGAACTAGGCACAATAAGATAAACATAGCAAACGCTGTAGATTATTAAAAGATAGAGAACCATTTTGGTTTGTTCGCTTTAGCATTTCAGTCCATAAACAAATTCACACTTGGGAACAGAGGATGGAGAACAGAACTGGGAGTTTGTAACGCTGGAAAGATGTCCTCCAAGAGGTAATGACCAATATGGATCTGTAATTGATTAATGATCCTCACCATCTATCCCATTCAAATCACGAAAATCTCGTACAAAGGAAATATGAATCTAGAGTTGATGCTTACAAAATAAGTATATTGAATGCTCCTCAAAATTAACTAGGACTACAAAAGCTTACCAATTGGAGGTTTCTTCTCCTTCGAAAATTTTTCCAGTGCAGCCCAATCTTTGATGGTAGCTAAAGCAAAAACTTTCAGCCAATACCATCTCTTCTCAGACACCTGAGGTAATATAACAGAAGTTTAATAAGTGTCTTCGAAACCAAGAGTTTAGACCCACAGGGTATGAGAAAATAGTAACTGCTTACATTTTTACATTATTCAATTCGTTATTAAAATAAAGACGGAAAAAATCACCCAAGGCTAGCTCAAGTGATAAGGGTGGAATGGGATGTGTATAATATTAATAATTCAAATCTTCTTCATATAACAAGAAAAACATAGTAAAGAGGCCAAAAGAAGCATTGCTTTCCATTCATGACAGTAAAGAAATTAGCTAAAAGCTCACCTTAAATTCTGTTTTCACTCTCATTGCAGCTCGATGATTTCCCAATACAATACATGTACGGATTGTATCACTTATACTTGAATCTACAAAAATGGCTTGCTTTGTGGTCGCTTCTAATTCATGCTGTATTCTGCAGTGCAGCAATAGCATCAGCATTTCAATTTTAATTTTATACCATGATATTTATAGCCATGTAACAAGGACACGAATCCTAGTAAAATCTGAATCAGTGTCCGAAAATAAAATATAAATTATCACATAAATACATCAGAATATGCAGAGTATTGCAGCCTCTAACAAATGCAGATATTGAGGAAATTTATTGTGTAGTCTAAAGATTTAACCAAAATAAAAGTAATAATCAAACCTTAACAGTTTTGCATGCTCTTCAGCTGCCTTTGACTCAAAAACGTGTTCCTTTGTTTCTGCAAAGAGATTTTGTGCCTTCTCAATAAGTTTTATACGAGGCCCATGAAGTGGAAACCCTTTGTTTGCCATGGGGTTTTTCTCTAGTTCCCATGATTCTTTCCACAGCAGAAAGGCCACATCCTACAAGGATTGAGTTCTAGATAAATTTATAGTATCTAAATGAATGGAAATCAAGTGATCAATTAGATATTATGATAGATGGATATGCTTCAGTAGCAATGCATTCATTTAACAAAACAAACAAAAATGACTATAACACTTCTGACAGAGTAATTAACCAATAATAGGAAAATTAGGTAGAGTCATGCATACAATAAAGAAGAAAAGGAATATAGAAGAGCTTAAAATCTTCAGGAGGACAAAAAATCTTCACATACAGGTTGTCAACTCCACGGATATAAGGTTTGCCAGATTGGATGAATAAAAGACAAGATCAAAATTTTAAGGTTTTTTTTTTGGGGCAAAAAAAAAACTCTAAGCAACAACACCTATGAAAAAAGCAAGATGTTCCATTTTACCTCATTTGAAATATTCATATAATTCATGAGATTATGACTTACTTGAAGTTGTCCTGTCGATAAGTAGAAGTCCTTCAGAAATTCATGTTTATAGTACCTGGAGTAAAAATATAATTAGAATTGCTACAATGACATACATTTGGAAGAAAATTTATTATAATTAGGTGATTGAAACCAGAAAAAAGAATCTATAGAGAGTAGTTTTTTTGCTGTATATCAAAACAGAACAATGCAAATGAGTGATTGACTCTGCAGGAAGCCTAATTTTTAGTTAATTTTTGGCCCTGCATCAGTCAATTGTTCTAATGGAGATTCACACTTGGGGATATCCTTGGCTGGAATTCTGTGAAACAATGCCTTCCATGCTTTGGTTGCAACCTAAAACTTAATTGAATTGACGCCCAGAAATGAAAAATCCTAGGAATTTTCCCAGCTATATTATTGCCAAGATATATTTTATCAAAACAATTTTTCTATCAGCTCATAAGCATCCTCCGTCCGAGAAATTCCTAGTCTAAAATACTGAGAATTGTCTGCAGAACAGAAATTACATGACAAGTAAATCATCTAGACACCTAGTATAATGCATATTAAATATCAGTGTTTGAAGAACCCGACCGGACAGTCAACTAATTCAACTACTACCAGCCTTAATAAACAACCCAGTTTCAAGCTAAAAACCATTTTTATGGTCAAATCATTTTGAACCAGATATTGAGTCGAAAAACCTAAGTTGAATTGGAAACCAGACTTCAAAAAATAGCCTCATTATACGAGTTTGGAGTTTACTTTCAATGATTTGGAATTTGGTATTACCATGTGAGCTTATTAACCCATCGTGAAATTGGATTATTTAAGTTTAATTTTGGTATTTAATAATTTGATATTGTATTTCTGATATATATAATTTTTTTAATTTAATTATTACATTATAGGTTCAACCACCGGTTGAACTAGAACCATTAAACCCATGACCGGATGACATTTCCAGTTCAATGTTTGGTCCAATTCTTAAAACTTCATTAAATATACCATAGAAGTTCTCCCAGTCCTTTCATTTCCATGTGATTATTTGTTCAAAACTTCATTATCATGTGCAAATTAATTTCCTCATTTGGCTAGAGTTATCATTCAGCCACGTGAGCTTGCCTTGTGTAGTTGTGTTGCATTTTCCTAGGTCACCTACTGTGCATAAGTTATAAACAAGTCGCGTGCTAATGGTCTGGCTTGTATTGTTCCAAAGAATTCCAAAGGTTGCCTCTGCATCAATAGAAGAATTCATGCATGAGAGATAAACTTGCCTTTCTCCAAACATAAATGTTTAATTATATTCAGAACTTTCTGGAGTAAACCTTTTGCCATATGTGAAAGAGGACAAGATAAACAAGGTCTGTGTCGCCACTTTCAGTTGCCTTTGTCAAGGCTACATCTTCTTCTCCTATGCTTAACAAGAGAGGAACCTAAACAACAGAGTTCTTGAGTATGAAGATAAAATCTACAATAGAACAAATCATATTTTATGAAACATTTTAATAGAAATTCTCCCACAAATATCACTAGAAAAACCAGTGAAACAGAATACCTGTTTAGAAGAGCGTGGTTCATGTTCAACAAGCATTGCTGCTAACTTTCGGCGGCCATTCTTGTCTGCATGGGCAGCCACTGCTGCATAGGATATGCCTTTGTACATTTTTAACTAGGAATCAAAAGATGCATAATTTCAAGAGTTGTTCTTTTGCCATAAACAGAATAAAAAAACACTATACAGATCTCCAATCATGAATACCTTATCAAGCAGAATTTCAAGAAGTGTGACATCAGGAATATTCAATGATGATGTTATCTTTGAACATGCCCAGTGCATTATTACCACTTCCTACAAAAAAGCAGCAAGAGAAAATCAAATTCATACACAGAACAAAAGATTAATAGAAGATTGCTGTGTGTTAATGATTCCCATAACAAAGAAACCAGGAATTAAGAACTGCCCAGTGTTTAATTTTTCCCTCACCCCGCTTGTTTCCTTCTTTTTATTCATTTTTTGTTTTTTTAAACCATTACAGACAAATAAAAGAACAAATAAAAAAAAGTCATAAAAATATGTCTATTCTCATTCTTGAATTTTTCCGCATTAATACCTGAGTCATCTCGCTTCCTCTATAACAAGGGAGAGAATTCACTGACCAACCAGTACCACCTTTACGTACACTGATTCGGAGTGTCATTATTGTGAGCATTTGAAACTTTTCCTATAGATAAGATTTAAATAACTCTTACTTTCTTTGCTAAAAAAAAAAAAAATCTTACTTTCAAATGGTTTCACGTCATAATTTTCAGTTAAATAACTCACAAATCCAGCTTAGCAACATTGCTAATTCATGTTTCCGTATGTATCTTTTGGGATTACAGTTCTTGAGTACGGAGAATCAAAGTTTGAAAATTAACAGTGATATAATCATATTTAGGCTCATATAATTCACTCAATAGTCAATAACTTAAAAGACAAACATCTACACATATGAACCTTAAAAGCAATGCGACAAATAACTGAGGGGCACACCTTATCTTGAATTCAGGAGAGACAAGGTCATAATGACAACAATGTGCCTCAGCCCAGTGGCACAGAATGAAAAAAATTGACTTACATAACTGAGGGAATACTTCCAGTGTTAGTCTTGGACCCAAAGGTTGGGTACACAATTGTCGAAACAAAATGCAAATCTGGATAATACCCAAAATTACACTGGATATTACTTACTTGATTCATTCCAAGATATTTTGAAATCCTCAATGCAAGCAGATGTTGATAAGCATTAATCAAGCGCCCAATCAGAACAGATGGTGTGAGCAACTGAGGTAAGAGATAAATTCAGTACATGTTCAACTTATGACATTTTTTTGGTGGGGAGGGGGGACTAGACAATTAAGCTTTAAAGACCTTGTACTGCTGAATACTGAGAGGAATGCCAATCTCTGGGTTCCGAACTGCATTCAGAACCCGTAGAATTTTACACATCTCTGGAATACGATCACGTTCAAAATTGCTGCCAAAGTCAACTGGATATCATTATCGAGAGCAAAAATAAGAAAAATATGCTTATCCTTTTTTAGGTCCTTGACTATTGCGAGCGACAAACTTAAAACAACATGATACAAAGATTTTATAACATTCTTGCAAGTAGTTGCTGGAGTAAGTCCAAATCAGACTCACCTGCAGAAAGCTTGGCCATAACTGGCTGCTCTCAAGAGAGTCCGCTGCCGCAAAACATCAAACTCATGACCAGCTGTAACACCCCAAATTTTGATTAAGGACTAATGGGGATTAATGAGAATGTAATTGTGGATTAAGGTTAAATAAATGGGTATTTGTGATAATATTATTTAATATGTCATAATTGATGGAAAAATTTATAGAATGAAATTATTGGCCATAAGTTGGTGATTAATGGGAAATTAATTATTAACTAAAGGAAAATGAGAAGTGTGACTAAATTACTAATGGAGGGATTTGATAAGCTAATTGGGTACTTATTGTGTGAGAGCCAATAAGAAGAAGACATGTGGCAAGTTGGTTTGTGTGTGTGAGAGGGAAAAGTCAAATGCATAATTTAATCCATTTCTCTCTCCTCTCTTCCCTCACTTGGCGCTGAAGAAGCATGGAGGGAGTATCATTATCACACTTCATCTCTCATCTCTCTCGTTCTCTCTCTTCAGCCATTGTTGCTCAAAGGGGAAGGGAAAAGCTTGGAAAAGGTAAGGGAAAATGATCTCTAATGCCAAAACTCAATTCATTAATGTTGTTCCTTGCATTAAGAGCTTCAATTTGATGATCATAGTGTGGCACTTGGGGCTGGATTAAGTTCTGAAGGAATTTCAAAAGTTGGAGAATCAATGAGGTGAGTTAAAGAAACCTATCTATCTAAGTTTAATGTCATTTGGATTAGTTTCGAATTTCTGGAATTTATTGGTCATTTTAGAAAAACTGATGATCATGAGACATTTGACATGTTAGTGGTGTAGAAATGGTATATTTGGGATGTGTATGGATAGATAGGATTGATTGTAGAGTGAATGGTTGAGTTTGGAAATGTTGGAAATTTAGTGTTTATTATTAAACAAGACCAAAACATGATAATGGAGTAGGAAATTGGATATTCTGATGGTTTTATTGGATTCCTTGAGTGATTTCATGTGGGGATAGCTTTGGTTGAGGTTTTGGGTTCATTGGTAGCTGTTAGTAGAAATTCTGGAAAGCTGTCATTTTGTCTGCGTTTTCTGGTTTCTGATAGAATCACTCGAGTAGTCTAGGGTCTGCTCGAGTGCAGGATGAACATCATTCGGGTGAGGGTGAGCCTGCTCGAGTGTGGTAGTGCAGCTTTCCATTTTTTTGCTTCTAGTTCATGTTGCGCTTCCGGGTGTGAGGCAAGAGTGTTACTTTACTTGCGAGTGAGTGAAGAACATTGCTCGAGTGAGCTTTCTTTCACTCGAGTGACGGTGTATTTGACGCCCTAAGCCTGCCTCTCGGGTTGTCACTCGCAGGAGAAGTGTAAGAGTGTGCCTTATTACTCGCAAGCATTTAGTATCACTCGAGTACAAAGACCAGTGCTCAAGTGACCCCCTTTCCTTTGAAAATTATGTTTGCTCTTGGGTTCTCACTTCTTGGACTCCACTCGCCAGTGCCCGAGTGAAGCATTTGGCTTTCACTCGAGTGAAGTCCAGTCTGCTCGAATGCTCCTGTCTCTGAAAAGTTCTTGTGCTCTCGGGTGCTCACTCGCTACCCTTCACTCCTTGGTACCCGAGCACAGGCTGTACCATCACTCGAGTGAATCAGTGAAAAACGTCAGTGTTTGTGCTTCCAAAAGGGGATCCCTGTGGTAGTTCTTCCAACCCTTTAGGGCTTTTGTTAGAGGCATATATGAGTGTTAAAGAGGCAGTAATGATAACTAAATTAAGTATTGTGAAGTTATTGAGTATTGGAATAAGTGGTAATGAATCATCCTTAATTATGACTTTAGGATTCGATATTTGCCCGGAGCGTAGAAGGCCCGTGCCTGCTCAAGAAATGAAAGACAAAGGTAGTGACACTTTATCCTATATCATGTATATTGCATTGCTTGTTTGCATTAGTCATTGAATACAGTGAGGGGACGTGGCGAAAGCTCGGCCTTGAATACCGATACAGTGAAGGGAACGTGGCGTAAGCCTAATCTCGAATACAGATACAGTTGATTGGACGTGGCAAAAGCCTGGCCTTGAATACAGTGAGGGGACGTGGCGAGAGCCCGGCCTCGTATACAGTGAAGGGGACGTGGCAGTGTGTCCGGCCTCAAATATTGTTTGCTGCATTGTGATATATGTTTACTTGCTTTGTATATATGCATCATATTCATAAACTGTTGCTACTGAGATTCTCTAGAATATCATTCTTTCCAAATAACATTTTTAGATAGGGCAAGTGGATCGAAGAACAAGCAAGTGAGCAAGGACGATTAGGACTGCCGGCGGTAGTCTTAGTTAGATATTTTGGTTTATACTGAACTGGTTATCATTTTGGATAAATGTATATATATTGAATAGATCATAGCATTATAGTTTTGTGTAATCCCCGATGTGGATATTGTCACACCCTTATCTTTATTTCACCTTTTTCAAAGTATTTACGGAAAATGATACGCAGTTCGGTGGGCAACACAGGAATAGCATAAATATACTGATATTAAACGAAAATTTATTTACATGAGTCTTCCCCGTAGGGTTTGATAATATGTACAAATTTTGTCCAAAATATCCAATATATTAAAATTAAACTAATATAACCAAATAATTCTGATCTTGGAACCTGCACACCTCAATTGTCCGTGTCAACTACTTTGCCTTTAGAGCCACTGGTTCCCGCTGGAACATTTATTATTTATGAAAAAGGGTGAGATTCCAAGGAATCTCAGTAGTAACACATAATCCATCATATAAAATGCGAAAATTAAATATGTAATGCACCATATAATGTAAATGAAAAATTCATACTATAACATGTGTGTACACAATACTCAGGGCCAAATGACTGTTTGGATCCCCTACATGTCCGTGTACCTCAGCTGAGTCCCATACCACAGCTAGGTAATGTGCCCTAGGCACGTGTTCATATAACAGAATATAGCAACATATAGCATATCAACATTCACATAGTGTATGAGAGATAGAGTTACTACCTTATGTCCCTTTTTGCTACATCAAAAATAGTTCCTCGAATTATGTGCCAACGGCTCAGGCGATTGATTCGGTCCTAAAATTTCAAATGTACAAGAATTAGGTTAAAACCCATTCGTGTACCTCTTCAGAGATTTCCATAATATTTTTGGTGGTTATATTAGTCTATACTGAAAATTTACCAAAATGCCCCTGGAACCCGATCCCGGCCCCACTATACCCGGTCCGACTATACTTTTTCAGAAATTTTGACCCAGGCTCTTCTAACATATTTTCATCCAAGGAATCCATTTTTAACCTCAGTTTTTACAAAATCACTGCCAAACGACAGTTTCAAAATTTTCCATAAACTGACATATTTTCAGTCAACTTTGAAAATTCATAACTAATTGTAGAAAATTCCAAATTGAATGATTCCAAAGCCTAAATGAAGGTCTTTAAATGTACTTTCATGGAAAAATATCCAAAAATAATTTCTGATTATACATTTTGCCCAGAAATTCGGCCAATTGCTACTGTTCCAGATTGCATTCCAGAAACAGAGCTCAACTTCAAAAATCCATAACTAATTCAAAAAAAATCGAAATGGAGTGTTCTAAAATTCTATGGAAAGGTCTTTAAGTGTAGTTTCATGGAAAAATACCCAAAACAACTAGATGTTATATAATATTTCCCAGAATTTTCGAACATCAGAACTGCCAGATTTGAACGTCCAAAATGACCCCTGTTTCTGACTTAACTTTGAAAAATCATAACTCTCTCCACATATATCGAAATAATGCATTCTTGGACTCATTGGAAAGCTATGAATGTCTAAGACATATCTTTAAAATTTCATAATTTTTCGATAAGGTTTGTCTGTCCAAAACTCATCATGAATCTGACTGACTCCCAAAAAACGTCAGTTTTGACAGTCTAACTTTAAAAGTCAAGAACTCATCCATTTTCACTCCAAATTGTACTTTTCTTAATTCTATCATCAACTACACATCCTAAACCATCTATATAAAAAGACCCATTCGAAAATTCCACCTATAGCCTCTGTTTAAGATTTTACAAGTTTCAGGTATGAACTCTGTTTTTCGGACAGCAAAACAGAATTGAGAAAACTAACATGTATACATAAAATTTGTACTCTAAACCTCACGAATCTTAACTCTATACTCTCCTACACATATGTACTGAGGTTAATGAGTAAATTGCAGAACCAAAGAACTCCGAAATTCGTCCCAAAATCGCCACACAATAACTGTTTTAACAACTTTTCGGTGACAGAAACTTTCTGACGAATTTTTCTCTTATTCCAGCCAGAAACCACCATAGAAACCACTCAAATCCAACGTGAAAACAAAGATAAATGTGTAGGAGACTCACCTAAATATGTTTATGATATTGGATGTGAAATTTGGAGCTTCTTCTTCCTTCCTCAATTATACCGATCGCTCTTGCTCTCTTGACTCTCTCTTTTTCTATTCTGTTTTCTTTCTTTTGGCTTTGGATGCAGAACATAAATGGATGTGTGAGGAGGCTGATATGATTTATTTAATAGGTGTGTATGCGTGTGTGCTGTCCATAATTAGCTGAAGAGTGTGTGGGTATAGTTTATTGGTTTATCCTTTTGTGTTGTCCAATTCTAAGCAAAAGTATTTGTGTGCGTTGGAGAAGCCTCTAGGTCTGCAAACAAAAGAAGGTGGAGTGATTGAAGTTAGTGTGTGTGTGTGTGTCGGCACTTTTTCTTTTGGACAAAGTGTCGGCAGCTTTTAATAAATATATATATAGGTATATTTTTATCCTATTAATTACACATACTAGGCTCTAATTTTTCTCTTTGTCTAATTTAAGATTCCTTAAATTTTGTAGGTTCTATAATTTGACTTATTATCAAATTCCCATTTAAATTTTCTTTTTAGAAAATTTTAACCTTCATTAAATTTGGGATATTACATTTCTTCCCCCGTAAAATAAATTTCGTCCCCGAAATTTTTACAAATACATAGCCATAAACTCTGGGTAATACTTTCTCATATCTGCGTCTGTTTCCCATATGGCCTCTCTAGGAGATAACCCTTTCCATACAACTTTTACAAACGAGATGCTCTTTCTTCAGAGCTTCTTCTCCTGCCGATCGATGATTCGGTCAGGTATGACTTCAAAAGTCAAATCGTCTCGCATTTCCACGTCTTTATACTCAATTACATGCTCTAGATCGGGTTGATACTTTTTCATTTGGGAAATATGTAAAACGTCATGCAATCTGCTCAGGTTCAGTGGCAAAGCAATACAGTACGCCACTGGCCCAATCCTCGCCAATATCTCAAATAGACCAATGTACCTCGGTTACAACTTTTGTTTTGTTTTGTTTTTTTTTTTATTAGTACTCTGCCAATACCTATAATTGTTGAAACTTTTATAAACACATGGTCACTGACTTCAAATTCTGGAGGTTTCCACCTCGTATTAGGATAGCACTTATATCGACTTTAAGCAGTCAATAGTCTCTACTTGATAAACTTTATCTGCTCGATTGTCTACTAAACAATATCTAGCCAAAGTATGCGTCTCTCAGACAATTCTGTCCAGCACAAGGGCGATTGACACTTCCTTTAGTACAGTGCCTTATAAGAAGCCATCTGAATGCTCGAATGATAACTGTTGTTATAAGCGAACTTCGCCAATAGAAGGAATTTGTTCCAATTACCTTTGAAATCTAACGCATGCACCCTCATTATATCCTAAAGTATCTGTATGGTTCTCATCATATCCTAAAGTATCTGTATGGTTCATTTTGTCTGCTCATCTGTCTGAGGATGTATGCCTTACTGAATCTCAGTTTAGTACCCAATGCTTCGTGAATTACCTTACAAAACTTAGAAGTAAATCAAAAATCACAATCTGAGATGATATTCTTTGGAGTACTATGTAACCTCACTATCTCCTTGATAAAGATCTCCGTCAGTCTATCAGAAGAATAATAGATGTGATATGTAGGAAGTGAGTTATCTTTGTAAATCTAGCAACTATATCACCTATATAGCGTTGTAATTTCTGACCTTCGGTAACCCTATCATAAAATCCATGGTAATATTCTCCCAATTCCACTCAGGAATCGTAGGGTTTTGTAGAAGCCCTGAGGGTCGGTGAGTTCAACTTTCACTTCCTGACAAGTGAGATGCTAGTGACAAACTTAGTCACCTCTCTTTTCATTCTCGTAGCACTTAATATTCGGGTCTTATTGCCCTGCACAAACATGTACACTGGGACTTACCACTAATAGACCTGTCTGTAGACATGACTGTCTATAATTATGCTAACTATCTGTAATTGTGTCTGCCTGTTTGGTATTCAGGATCAAATAACCGTTAGACCCTTACTAGCCATATTGTATATTGTCTAATCCAACTATGTGTTTTGTTCAGAATCAATGACTATGCCCCTTTTCTAATTATACTATGTGCACTGGTCGCTTTGTGCACTATTCACTGTATGCACCATCCACTGCATGCATTGTATCACAAATAGGTGATTCATTTTATAAGGCTATAGCTATCAAGAAATATTCGCCACCATTATGCCCTACTACACTAGGGCTTATTCCAATTCTAGTTCACATGTGTCACTACAAAACCACAAGGGTTGTGTGACTGTTGACCATACATGTCATTACACTGTACATCACGCAGGATGTAATATTATTGACCACATCGATCACATTATTGTACACCAAAGAAGGTGTAATACTATTGGCCACACCACCTCAGCAGCATGTTTTACGCACCGCCTTTCGGCCTCAGGGTTACTTGTGATTCTCACCGATGCAACCAGGACCCGGCACTAACCAGCGACCTGGCCATGTCAGGGGTACATCCTGATCATGGGGTTGATTAACATGCTCTGATGGGACTGCCTTATCAATAACCCACATGGGTTTAATCACTGTATGTTACACAAGCTGGATTATTATAGACCTCACGAGCCTAATCATGATAGGTGGGGGCTACAATCTTTGCCTACAGTTGTCTTACTACCTCAGTTGAATCATAATTGCATCCATAGTAACCCATAATCATTCACACAAATTGTGATAAATAAATATGCTATACACCATATAAGTAACAAAATTATAACACCATAAATCTGACTGTCTGGCTGCATACATGATTCAGGATCATGTAACTGTATGACCCCTACTTGTGCCCTATTCCTGCACAGACAATTGCCTGCCAAGAAATGTTTCTCTGTCCCGACGCAGACGACTGCCTACCCGGAATTGTTTCTCTATCCTAATTGGGTTCTGCGCCCCAACCAGGCTGTGTATCTCAACTCGTGTCACAAAATATGGCATATAAGGCATATAGATAATCACATAGTGTATGAAAAAATTCACTACACTAGCCTTTCCTGAATGATATTAAATTTCTACCATTCCCCTAGTCTTTGATTTGCTTTTGCTGCTCCTCTTATAGTTGTCCATTATGTATCACGATATTGGGATTTGATAAATTCCATTCTATGAGACAATATGTCTTAGCACCACTCGTAGGTACTCCTCATGTTATTCTCTATTCTTCAAGTAGATTGGAAAATTGACACTAAATTTATAACCAGTCCTCTCTCAACTAGAGATCAAACCTTCGTCAGAAGCTAAGGGTGTCAACCTCTGTAAATAGTATACCCTTGTTGATTGAGTTGTGTTATTCATGTTTGCAAACTGTCTCTCTTAGGAGCAAGTGTAAATAGAGGCTCTCATTCGGGTTCCTCAGACTATTGTTCATATTCTTGTTCCTTAATTCCACAGATCATCACTAGCACAACACAATTTTGAATAACTTTGCGAGTCAAAGAACACACTAGTCCACTAGGTCTTAAGACCTCTGGACATAGGTCCATTACAATAAATTCGGCATGTAAGATTTTACAACCTAGGGTCCCTAATCCAACTTTTACATTCATCATGAAATCTAGAACTTTAACATCACATATATTAGAAATTATTTTCCTCAAATATACCCAATAGGTTCGCTAAGCATCAGAATTAATAGCGTTTATTCTAACCTCTACAATATTTGGATATTATCCTCAAAACATTACTGAAAGTTCAACACTATCCACAAGGTTCAATTTTCCATCATGAACAGAACCATAGTGCAACCTGATTTGCATTTCGACCTAAGCACTATTTTAGCTCAGATCTGATTCAAGTCATTCTCAACCTTCAGTATCATCAAATTGGATCCTCCAGGATCGATACATGGCAAAACACCGCTAATTATTTCTTAGATATTATAACATACCATTCTTAGCTATATTCTATACCTCAAACAACTCTGAGTTATTTTAGCATTCCTCAAACCTAAGGCTCAACATTGATTCTTGATTTACAATCCATCCCTTAATTTCATTCTGGATTTATAACCTCAAAATCAATTGAGTCAAAAATCATTCTACCTCAATCATACCCAACATATATACTAAAGTCATCATATAGTACTGTATATCACAATTAATTAATATCATTACTTAATATGGAGAAACCTCAAAACAATTACTATACCTCAAATTTTCGATTACCTTATCAAATGAACTTTTATGCGCAGCAATTACTACAACAGAAACAGTTCAAATTAAGATTAGTACTTATATTATCAACATCTCCATGGTTCTAAACATCATTTGAATCATCTAATTAAAATGATTATTAGTCATGAAGAAACCTTAAGATAATCACTATTCCTCAAGTTTCCATGACCTTGCCAACTTAACTTCCTAGGGTGTCACCCATCCTAGGATTCCCCAAGGTTAAGCACACTTAACTTTCGTGCACCTGTGTCAAAACACAATGACTAGCTTCAGCTGTCTCCGACCACTGCTACGCTGTGACTGCCCTTGGTCCACTGAGTCTTGCCACTATCTCTAGCTAACTTAACATTGTGTGTAGACACTAACCATACTGATATAAAATCCCAGTACATGTGCCAAAATGTGTATCCTGATATGTTCCCTGTTGTCCTTAAAGTTGTTTGTTGAACCCCAATCTATAGTCTCATTCTTCTTCTGGCCCAACATATGGTGTTCGGATAGGAGTACAGTGTTGTGCGGATCCCAATGTCATCCAGAATCCCCAAACTAAACTATCCTTGACCACCCTTCACTGCGGTTAGTCTATCCATGTATAATGTATTCTGGTCTACTGGGATGTGGTACTCACGGACAACACGTAGGTACATACCCTTGATGTGCTGCCATAACTCTTGATTTGGTTATAAGCCATGCATCACTTATACTGCTCCAATGCCGGATCGGTATTGGAATCCAGATCTATCTCTGTCTTGTCTGTTAATGGCTTATTCGCCTGACTCTTAACTACTTGCAATTGTGGCTAAGCACTAATCAACATGTTGGTGATTCTGTCATAGGATAAGGCTAATACTCAAGCCTTACTCGGATCCTCTTTCTCGGTATCCGCGTCATCCTTGTACCACACTCTCTCTGATATGGTATTATGTGCTGCCTTCTAAGTATTCTACTTTTCCTCGGGCTTTGTTTGTTCCATTTTCAGGGCTTGTGAACTAGCCGAAATAATTTACTTCATTATTCCTATCATCGGATAATTAAGTATATCAGTATACTATCCTGTTGCCAGAACCACCGTATTTACTCTGAGCAAACAATTCTGTGGCCAGAATCCTTGCTCTGATACCAAAATGTCACACCCTTATCTTTATTTCACCTTTTTCAAAGTATTTACGGAAAATGATACGCAGTTCGGTGGGCAACACAGGAATAGCATAAATATACTGATATTAAACGAAAATTTATATACATGAGTCTTCCCCGTAGGGTTTGATAATATGTACAAATTTTGTCCAAAATATCCAATATATTAAAATTAAACTAATATAACCAAATAATTCTGATCTTGGAACCTGCACACCTCAATTGTCCGTGTCAACTACTTTGCCTTTAGAGCCACTGGTTCCCGCTGGAACATTTATTATTTATGAAAAAGGGTGAGATTCCAAGGAATCTCAGTAGTAACACATAATCCATCATATAAAATGCGAAAATTAAATATGTAATGCACCATATAATGTAAATGAAAAATTCATACTATAACATGTGTGTACACAATACTCAGGGCCAAATGACTGTTTGGATCCCCTACATGTCCGTGTACCTCAGCTGAGTCCCATACCACAGCTAGGTAATGTGCCCTAGGCACGTGTTCATATAACAGAATATAGCAACATATAGCATATCAACATTCACATAGTGTATGAGAGATAGAGTTACTACCTTATGTCCCTTTTTGCTACATCAAAAATAGTTCCTCGAATTATGTGCCAACGGCTCAGGCGATTGATTCGGTCCTAAAATTTCAAATGTACAAGAATTAGGTTAAAACCCATTCGTGTACCTCTTCAGAGATTTCCATAATATTTTTGGTGGTTATATTAGTCTATACTGAAAATTTACCAAAATGCCCCTGGAACCCGATCCCGGCCCCACTATACCCGGTCCGACTATACTTTTTCAGAAATTTTGACCCAGGCTCTTCTAACATATTTTCATCCAAGGAATCCATTTTTAACCTCAGTTTTTACAAAATCACTGCCAAACGACAGTTTCAAAATTTTCCATAAACTGACATATTTTCAGTCAACTTTGAAAATTCATAACTAATTGTAGAAAATTCCAAATTGAATGATTCCAAAGCCTAAATGAAGGTCTTTAAATGTACTTTCATGGAAAAATATCCAAAAATAATTTCTGATTATACATTTTGCCCAGAAATTCGGCCAATTGCTACTGTTCCAGATTGCATTCCAGAAACAGAGCTCAACTTCAAAAATCCATAACTAATTCAAAAAAAATCGAAATGGAGTGTTCTAAAATTCTATGGAAAGGTCTTTAAGTGTAGTTTCATGGAAAAATACCCAAAACTACTAGATGTTATATAATATTTCCCAGAATTTTCGAACATCAGAACTGCCAGATTTGAACGTCCAAAATGACCCCTGTTTCTGACTTAACTTTGAAAAATCATAACTCTCTCCACATATATCGAAATAATGCATTCTTGGACTCATTGGAAAGCTATGAATGTCTAATACATATCTTTAAAATTTCATAATTTTTCGATAAGGTTTGTCTGTCCAAAACTCATCATGAATCTGACTGACTCCCAAAAAACGTCAGTTTTGACAGTCTAACTTTAAAAGTCAAGAACTCATCCATTTTCACTCCAAATTGTACTTTTCTTAATTCTATCATCAACTACACATCCTAAACTATCTATATAAAAAGACCCATTCGAAAATTCCACCTATAGCCTCTGTTTAAGATTTTACAAGTTTCAGGTATGAACTCTGTTTTTCGGACAGCAAAACAGAATTGAGAAAACTAACATGTATACATAAAATTTGTACTCTAAACCTCACGAATTTTAACTCTATACTCTCCTACACATATGTACTGAGGTTAATGAGTAAATTGCAGAACCAAAGAACTCCGAAATTCGTCCCAAAATCGCCACACAATAACTGTTTTAACAACTTTTCGGTGACAGAAACTTTCTGACGAATTTTTCTCTTATTCCAGCCAGAAACCACCATAGAAACCACTCAAATCCAACGTGAAAACAAAGATAAATGTGTAGGAGACTCACCTAAATATGTTTATGATATTGGATGTGAAATTTGGAGCTTCTTCTTCCTTCCTCAATTATACCGATCGCTCTTGCTCTCTTGACTCTCTCTTTTTCTATTCTGTTTTCTTTCTTTTGGCTTTGGATGCAGAACATAAATGGATGTGTGAGGAGGCTGATATGATTTATTTAATAGGTGTGTATGCGTGTGTGCTGTCCATAATTAGCTGAAGAGTGTGTGGGTATAGTTTATTGGTTTATCCTTTTGTGTTGTCCAATTCTAAGCAAAAGTA
This sequence comes from Inga leiocalycina, assembly GCA_963242795.1. NCBI lineage: Eukaryota > Viridiplantae > Streptophyta > Magnoliopsida > Fabales > Fabaceae > Inga > Inga leiocalycina. The sequence continues at coordinate 64,619,056 of OY725325.1, forward strand.
TTTGTGTGCGTTGGAGAAGCCTCTAGGTCTGCAAACAAAAGAAGGTGGAGTGATTGAAGTTAGTGTGTGTGTGTGTGTCGGCACTTTTTCTTTTGGACAAAGTGTCGGCAGCTTTTAATAAATATATATATAGGTATATTTTTATCCTATTAATTACACATACTAGGCTCTAATTTTTCTCTTTGTCTAATTTAAGATTCCTTAAATTTTGTAGGTTCTATAATTTGACTTATTATCAAATTCCCATTTAAATTTTCTTTTTAGAAAATTTTAACCTTCATTAAATTTGGGATATTACAGATATTAAGAGGGGCAATGTTGCCCTAAATAATATTTTGGATTAATGTTATTATCCCGGGTGAATGTCGGGAATTGTGCTTATACTCTGATATTATACATGTGGTAAACCGTACAGGCCTATTGATTTTATGAATGAAATGAATGGAGATCCATTTGTACAAGTGTTGAAAAAATTTTTAATTATCCCGGATCTCTTATTCCATTATTAAACAAGTTTAAACGCTTAATCTAGGCCTTGATTTAGTGCGGGGGTTACACCAGTAGCGTCAACACATGCTTCGACAGCCTCAGGAAGGGAGGATCTTATCAATCTCAAATTTTCATCTGCCTGGTGAATGGTAAGAATATGAGAAACTCATTGAAAAATTATGCATTAATTGAGTTGCAAATAAAAGACCAGATACATCTTCCATAATCCACAGAAACTGCTAGCTTGATTCATTGTTTTTCCCTTCTGTAGAACTTGATTAAATAAGCATCACCGGTGATGTGCTTCCAAATGTAAATATTGAAACAGTGGAATCAGGGACCCGCTGAAGAAACTCCATACTAGTGTTGGGCAATATCCTCACTCTATCACACTCAGGTATAAGAATTATAGGTTCATCATAAAAGTAGCGAACTGGATCTCCATCGGGACCCATCATTAAAAGCATGTCATCCTAGTAAAGCAGCACAGCGTCCATCCCACACCAAGCAAGCTGCCTTGGAGGAAGTGCTGACTGCATGCATGAAAATAGCCATTAAGCTATAGGCATCCAACAAGAAGCTCCAATTCTAAAGAACGATATAAATGATAAACAAGGTAGAAAAACTATCAAATAGGGTAAATGTGATAACCATCGCAAATGCCTTGTTAAGATTTATAAGGTCCTGCGTGCCACATATAACAGTTATCTGTAGCATTTAAGAACAAGTGACATATAGATTGCAATTCCGCTCAGAAGATAATTATTAACCAATAATAAGGAATAAATCGAAACTCCTGCTACAAGCAAGCAAACATCGACTCTATGTATGCCTCACTCAACTTTCATGACTATCTTGTCGTTGTTTAATTCTCCAGCACCCTAAATTAAGTGGCACGAGAGAATCAAAAACCAACCTTACACTCCCTCTCGATGATAACACCAATCAAGTCCGAAGTGGTGACCAAAAGTCGGCCATCATGAGTAAACGAAGCCAGCCACTTCCCATCACGTGACACCACCATCCTCTGCAAGGGGCCCTCAGCTCCCAATTGTTGTACTGCATCTTCCTCCACAGACAAAACAACAGCATCATCCACTCCAAGTAGTACCTCCACGTTTCCAGACATTATGTACTGGGGCTCGATCACTGCCATACAATGCGGCAACTCCTGAATTGTGAGGGTCTGCAAGCTTAGTGGGTTTTGGGTTTTTGAAGTCTGCAATCCAGAAAAATTGATTCGCCTCAGTAATACACACCACCCTGTTGCCCTAAAACACATAGTCCACCACATTCTGCTCGAAACACTCTTTGCCCATCGAAATGTTCGGTTCCAAATGCTCAGCATGAATGTTATACCGATAAATTGTGCCATCCTGCACGATGCAGACAAGGATTTGATTGTCGGTCCAAGTCATGCCAATAAGGGGGCCGCCGGGGTTCTTCCACACCATTTCCGATAACAGAACACCAGCAAAGTTGAAAATTCGAAGATTGCGAAGAGTGGACTCAGCATAGAGCTGGACGATCTTGGAGTCATCACAAATCACGGTGATGGGCCCACCGAATGGGGCACAAGCAACTTTGTTGCGACCAAGGTCGAAGTGCTTCCACTCATAGGGCAGATTTCAGGCTTCCGATAGTACCGGTTGTACAGGAGCTGCCACTCCGCGGCGACCGAGACGTTCGCCATCGGAGAAACTGTGTCTTCGGGAAGGATTGGAGTGGAAAAGAAAGATCGAAGCCAAAAAGGATCACGATTTATTGCATAAGAAAATGATGAATTGTATTAATCAGCAACCTAGATTCTGATTCTAGAAGAAATCAAAAAACGTAGCTTAAAGGAAAAAGCAAAAGAGCAGAAGTAGTGTGGTTTGGGATAGCTTATTTTTAATTTATAAGTACTTATAATTCATGATTTATAGTATACGAGGTAAGTATGTAAGAGAAGTTTTGTCTTGACTTACACAATAAGTGCTTATTTCCCAAAAATAAGTTATTCCAAACATAGTTGTAATGCATTGTCATTAAGCTCTTCTAGAGTTAGGAGGTACATAAAATTGAATTAATAAACCATTAGTTGGTTTTTCTTCTACAAAAGTACAAAATGCCAAACGCCACTAATCGTATATTGTGTTTGTTTGGAATAATGATTGAAATACTTAAAAACAGTTTTTTAATCGTGATTTACGGTATACGAGGTGAATATGTGATATGAGTTTTATCTCAATTTAAGTAAAAAAAAAACTTATAAGCAATTTCAACGCCAAAACAAATATGCCCATTGTATTGTGGAGTTCATTGATGGAAGGAGGAAGGGATGATGAAAGAGTGGATCAAAATTGTTTGATATGGTATGTATATTTTTTTTCCTCAAGGAAAATATAAAAAGGAATTGAATTTTTTAAAAATATTTAAAAAATTAATTAAATTATTTTAAAATAGTTATATTAATAGTTTTTTTAACCATCTTTCCTAATATATAAACTTAATATATAAACTGATATATAATACAATGATACACAATATATGATTTAATTAAGTAACTTATTTAACTTCATTAATTTCTAAAAAAATCAATTTTATCTTATATTTAAGATAGGAGAGAGTATAAGATATTTTGAGTAGTAATATCATATTATATTATAATATAAATATTAAATCTAAACAAGAAGGGAAGGCTTTCAGCGCTTTCACATTCATAGCTTCTGAATTCACCGTTAACATCCATCTTTCTAATGACTGTTCACGGTGTTCTCACCACAATAAAGGCATATGCCGCCTCAACGGCACGGAAGCAGATCCTCTCATCATCTCATTTTCTCATCATCCCTCATGAGCCCATCTGAACCATTGATTGGAAAGAGGAGTCCATCTGGACCGTTATGGGAAGATGAGAGAAAAATAGAAGGAGTGATAACTTGATGACATGGCTCATTTTTTACCTTTCAGATTGATTGGACGGACATGATTTAGAGATTATGAGAGATGATGAGAAAAGGGACAATGAGAGAAACCAGACCCCAATGGCACCTGAGGATTTTATTGTTCCAAATTCAAAGGTATATGCATAGCAAGTGGTAACATGTGAAATCTACTTCTTTAGAAAGCCAGTATTTATATATGCCAGTCATCTATCAAATTAGGTCACCATTTGAATTAGCATTAAAAGTTGTTTTTATAACGTAATATGCGGTATAGGATGTAAGTATGTGAGAAGAGTTTTATCTCGACATGTGTAAACATACATTTCAAATGTTATCTCAAACCGGCCATAAATCTGATTATTCTTTTTTCTTCTTGTGGATTTAATCTAATGAACTCGAATACTAGGGGTGTACATGGGCAGGGCTGGCTAGGGCATGGACCTTGCCCGATGCCTAGCCCAAAAAAAGAATGGACGGCATTTTGCGGCCCGTTGCCCGACCTTGCCCAATGAAAGCCCGAGTAATTTCAGGCTGGGCTGGGTGGGCTTATGTGCCCAAAAATCTTTTAAAAATTGAAAAATAATGAAGTATTAAATAATAATACAGAAAAATATATAGTTTGGTATTTCAAAAACATATTTTATGCCATAGTCCTTTTAAGATTTTATTACTCAGATTCGGTTTATGAGCCAATAAAACAAATTAATTTAATAGAGATTATTTTCTTATTATTTGAAAATAATTTACGTTTCAAAAACTCAATTTACCCCCTTCTTAATTAAATGTGTATGAAAAAATATGCCGAGTAAATACAAAATATGTTTATTCATTAAATTCTAATTGAATGGTAAGTAAATACTTATTCAATTACATATACAATATATATATTTTTTAAATACAATTCTACACACATATTGGGCAGGGCCAAATGGGCAGGGCAGCACACCTTGCCCAGTGCCCAGCCCTGCCCGGTATTTGCCCTTGCCCAAAGATGCTCAAATTATTTATGGGCGTATTTTTTAGAACCGGATTAGACATTTTTTTGTCGGGTTTGGGGGCATTGTGGGTATCTAGGCCTCATGAACACCCCTATCAAATACTGACAGAGCCACAGATGTTGGAGAGGGTGGGGGTAAGAGAGAAGGTGGGGAAAAGAAGAAGAGAGAGAGAGAGTGGGTTTTTTTAATAATCATTTAAAAAACAATTATATGGGATCCACCTAACAAAAAAAAGTAAAGATATTAGTCAACTTTAATTGATATAGTATTTTTATTTCATTTTCAAAAGTTTGTGGGCACTTTTACACTTAAAAAATATTTATGATGCTAAATATACTTTTAAAAAATGTATATAGACATTTTTCCATGTTAACTTTGTTTTTTTTTTTGAGCACTTGCCAGATAACAATTTCCTTCTATTTCCTTCAAACTAAGGACTTTTTGGTTCCTAAGTATCTAATTTGTTAGAAGTTGGAAATAGCTGGACAGCAGTATGCAATGTCTTCTCTTCTCACTGTTATTTTTCTTTTTCCGATCACTGTCTTTTTTTGCTTTTTGTGTCGTGTGTTTTTAAAGGTTACTTTTGGATTTGGATTCTGCTACTTCACTCCACACCATGTATGCTTATTTAACTGTGTTGCTGTTTGCTTTGGTAGAAATAAAGTACCAAGGATTGAAGCTATGATGATGCTGTTTCTGATAGGAATAACTGTGTACATCATGGCACTCATAGTTTTAACTTTGAGATCAAATCATCAAATGAATTTGATGATAATGGTTTGGGTGTGCCCTATTTTTGTAAGTGTTGCTTGTGAGCTCCTCTTGTTAGTCCTCGTCTCTCCAATATGGTGCTTCCTCATCAACCTCTCTTCACTTATGTTGGTCCGCAAAGGCAAAGGAAGAATACTCCGTACCATTTTAACTTTGTCTCTAGTTATCCAACATGGGTTGGTTTTAATTATTAGAAGGATCTAGTCAATAAATCAAAGTTCGAATTCTCATTAGCAGATGTGTCCATGTTTAGTGTTCAATGCGTAGAATATAATTGTAGATTTTTGGGCATACTTGGAGTGAAGATTTATACTCTCGAGATACCCATACGAATCGAGTCACGTCAATGGACTCCAGCTATATTACACAGCAAATGCACTGGAAGAGAAATAAGCCACAAAACTGTTCTCTCCAAAACACAAGGTAAAATTGTTCCCACCAAAGTGTTTCAAAAAAAAATGGGGAATATTACATATAAATACCTCATAAATCTAAATATTATATTTTGACCCAAGGCCAATGGGTTTGGGCCTAATCCACCAAGGGTGGATCAAGTCCATTTTCTAACATTAATTACTTTCGATAGGAGGATAAATGTGCTTAAAAAAAACTTTTTCTTTGTTGAAAAAAAAATTGTCTTTTTTCAATGGTCAGCATGGACTCATTTATTTTGAATCCAAGAAAAGTGGATTATGGGTTTTTGAAGTCTGCAATGCAGAAACACTCTTTGCCCATTGAAATGTTCGGTTCCAAGATCCTAGCTCAAAGGCAAAGGAAGAAGAGCAGAAGCAATGCATTGTATTTGTTCGTTAAGCTCCCATAGAGTCTGGAGGTTCATAAAATTGAACAACCCTTATAGTTGGGTTTTGTTTGTCAAACCGCACTAAACTGTATTGTGTTGTGGTTTTCTTTGATGGGAGGAGGCAGGGGAGATGAAGGAATGGATCGAAATTTGTTTGATATGATATATGTTTGTTTTATTTTAAGATTTAAAATTTTATAAGATATCAGTAATATCATATTATATTTATAAAATGAATATCATATCTAAACATGAATGGAAGGATGCTCCCGTTTTGCTAGGGTAGGAGGAAAAATGATTTTATTCCATTTTATTTTAAAATATATTATCTTAAAAATTATATAAAATTAAGTTTAATTTTCTTAAACCCTAAATTCACTTTTATTTTTTCCAATAGCATAAAAGGCCGGTTATTAGATTTAATCCTTATTATAAATCACTAAATAAGGTGTTAATTAAAAATTGCTCAAATTCAAAATCTTATCAATGGCAACATTTGTGAGTTGGGAAAGAGATAAATTAACATTTCAAACGTATGAAGAAAAATTGTGATAGAATGCTATACATACACAGGAGTCTCCCATAATTTAAAACACAGTGACAATTATTAGAAAAGCACAAAAGAAAGAAAGTAAAACGGACATAAAGTGGATCCGCGGCTAATTGTCATGTGAGTGCAAAAGTCAGTGAGTGGTACTAAGATTTGAGGAGTTTCAATAATTAAGTAGAAAGAGCTTAAGCGACAAAATAATTTTAAAAAACTAATTATCAATAACAGTAATAAATAGAGCTGGCTATAAAAAAAAACTAATTATTGAAACCATTTTGATACCACATGTATCATTTCAGAGATTGGATGATGGCTCAAATACCACTCTTCAATACCACTTATAACATTTTGGTGACTCACTTTCGATATTATTTATTTTGGGTCCATTACTTCTCATGATTTTAAAATGTGTGGAGAGGAAAGGTATGAGTCTAGTGTCTAGCCAACTCTTATTGACTAATCTCATTCATAATTATTTTTTTTTTAAAAAAATATTTGTAGCTAGTATCATCTTCTCCAATATGATCCTACATGATATGATTGCAGAGTTGATTAGATTGAATTATATCAGTGTGCACATATTTGCGACCCAACTAGGCAACTAGGTAGGGTTCACTTGTTAGTTGTTTTCATTTTATATTGTTGATGTTGTTTTTTTTTTTAAATTATTTTGTTGGCGACTCTCTCTTTAAATAAAATCCCAATTGACATGATTGCAGAGTTGATTAGATTGAATCATATCAGTGAGCACATATTTGTGACCAACTAGGTAGGATTCAGTTATTAGCTGTTTTCATTTTATATTGTTGATGTTGTTTTTTTTTAAAATATTTTGTAGGCGACTCTCTCTTTAAAGAAAAGCCCAAGGGAAATGATTCCTAAGACAAACAAATTATTTAAAAAACTAGGACTAAATGCCCCATCCTCAGGCATGTCGTGAGCCAATGGGTAAGGGCAAGGTTAGATCCCAACCCATAAAAATGCGGGACTGCATGGCCCACGGGTTGGCCTGCAATTTTTTTTTTTTCACGTAGTAATTTCACAAAACTTATAAATTGTCCACTCTCATCTTAGTCCCAATCCAAAGAGAAAAAATCTTAGCCTCTTCCCTTCTTCTTTGAACAAAATTATTATATCTTGGTTGCTTGAGGATGATTTCATGTTTTTTGTTTATAAACTTTACAAATTTGATAACTTTATCTCTTGAATTGTGGATTATGTTTTTAAATTTTTATAAGAGGAATTATTGATGCTAGAAAGGTAAACTTAATGACTTATATATATGTATTTCGTACTTTCAGCTGTCTTTAAAAAATAGAAATTTTTTTAAAGAAAAATGTGGGCCCGCGGGCTGGCTTGCAACCCGTACACTTTGTAATGCCCCAAAATGTGATTAAGGGCTAATGACTTCAAAAGTGAATGTAATTAATATTAAACAAACACTTTCGGAGGATACAATGGGAATTATGACCTGAATGAGCATTAGTCAGTGCCCAAACCCTATATTTAAGTTCAATTGTGGTATTAAAACCTAAATTGAATTAAAAGAGAGGGGAGGATGCATGGCATGAAGAAATGGAGGTATAAATGTGCACAATGGTGATTCAATAGGTATTGGCATAGTCAGGGGCAAAACGGGAAAAAAAGAAAAATTTACTGGTCAATTAGACAACAACCGAAGAGAGATTCCACTACTAACCTAAAGATTAAGTGGTGTGACTAATTGTCAAGTGAAGAAGAGAGAAGAATCACATGGTTGCATGCATATGGAAGAAGTAGTAAGATGTTGACACATGGCATCACATGAACCATTGATCCAAGTCAAAGTTTCAAACTCTTTCCCTCTCTCCTCTCTTCTTCAAAGTCGGCCTAAGGTTTATGGGAGGCCAAAAATCTACTTCACCATCATCTCATACTCTCTCTCTTTAGCCCCCATTGTCATCCAAGCAAGAAGAGGAAAGATAAAGAAAAATCAAGGTAAGTGAGCCATTTTAACCTAATAGATGACTTCAAATGCTTAAATCCTCTTCATTAATCTTAATCACCTTGATGAGAGCTTCATCTCTATGGTTTAAGATTCTTAATAGGAGGTGTTTTGTGAGTTCAAGAAAAGTTGGAGGTTGAAGAATCAAAGAACAAGTTTGGGAAAGTGAAAGAGATGAGTAAAAGCTACATTTTGATATATATGTTGTAACCATTGGTTGAGACTCTTGAATTCTGGATTTTTGCTCTGATTTTCATGTGCATTTGGGTCTTATGAATTGCATGGTATTTTGTGATGGAAATGGTGTCTTGTTGTGTCCTTTGGACAATGAAATTGGTTTGGAGTCTTGAATGTGAGGTTTGGTGAAAGTGAGTTTTGTGTTGAAATGTTGTCTCAAAATAGAACATGTAGATGGAATGAGAATTTGGGTGTTTTGATGTTTCCATTGGATTCCTTATGGGAAATTGTGTGGGAGTAGTGTTGGTTGTGAATTTTGAACCTCTGAAAACATTTGTGCAAAAACTGAAAATTCTGGAAATTTCGTTAAGTTAAAATTCTATGTAGGGGACCAATTTTGCATAGTGTTTTGAAATAGCAAATGGTGTCAAAATGTTATGAAATTTTCTAGTTTTGTAGTTGATATTGCAAGCTTTCCAATAATATAAAGTTTGTGTCATTTTGATAAGTGTGCAAAAAGTTATGGTCGTTTGAAAATCAGTCAGAAAACAGGCCAATGGTTAGCCGCAGCCCAAAACATCTGACCAGTTCTTGGCCGTGGCCTAAAACTATCTGAACTGTTCTTGACCTTGGCCCAAATGTTTCTGACCTGATGTTGGCTGCAGCTAGTAGTTCTTGGTTGCAGCTCAAAACTTTCTGACCATCTCTTGGCCGCAACCAACACCTCAAAAATTGTACTTTGAACTTTTAAAAGATGGTCTTTAGTCAAGTGTTTCCCAACCTTTTAGGGATTTGTTTGGACTTCTAGTAGCCACCTAAAGGTTTCAAATGATAACCAACCCTAAGTATTTTGGAATTAAGAATTTAGAATAGAGAATAATTTGTCATCCTTGATTATGATTTATAGGATTTGACATTTGCCCTGCACGTGATAAATCGGTGCTAGAGCACAAGCGGAAAGAATAAGGTAGTGACTCTTTCTCTTATATTGTGTGTAATGCATTGTATGTATGTCTTATCATTGAATTGTGTTGATTGCAAATGCTGCGGTGTATGTTGCTGTGAAAGCTTTGTGTTTACAGCCGTGAGTGCTATCGTTTGTGACACAAGTCACGCATTATGAGGATACAGTCGTGAGCACTATCGTTTGTGACAAAGTCATGCATCACTGTAGTTGCTGCTGCTTTGTGATTTTCTTGCATGCTATGTTTTTATATATGATATGAGTGATTTGTTACTACTGGGATTGTTTTGAATCTCACTCTTTCCATTAACTAACCTACAGCCAAGGCAAGCGGGTCAAAAGAAAAACAAGCGACCAAGGTCGGCTAGTATTCCTTACTAGGAATGTTAGTTTTGTTAGTTGGTTGTCATCTTTTGGGATTATTGTACATATTGTAAGTGTATATTTTGATAGCGTTATGTAATCCCCAGTATGGGAAATTGAAAGGGCAAATATGCCCTGTAAACCCTTTAGTTAATGAATGAAACCTGAGTATTATCGGGAATTTTGTTTACACTCTGATATATATAAATGAAACTGAACTGCATAGGCTAATTATATTCAAAAAGTAATTGTGAGACCATATTAAACAGGCTTTGGGAAATTTTTTTTGAAAACCCATTTTATCACAGGACCAGACCCAATCTTGAAGTTGGAACTTTCAATAAGTTTTGAATTATTTGTTGGTCTCTAATTTATCATAATAACGCATTTTTGAACTATAATTACAGCTATTAAGGTAGGGGGTTACACACTGTGGGTAAATGCCAACCCGCACATACACCTACGCACCATGTGGCCTGTGGGTTGATTACGGGTTAGCCCGCATTCTCGACTCTATACACATCCACTGTTTGGCTAATAATCAAGCAGGTTTTATCAAATAGCACTAAGATTTGGTTGGCCTTATGAATCATTTCCCTCGAGTCTTGAGCGAGAATCACTTGCAAAATATTTTATTTAAAAATAAATGGATATAAACAATACCTAACTGATATGTGTTAAATGAAAAGAAGTACCTATCCAGTAACTTAACCTACCTCTTTTGGTCTTCAAATAAACGTAAATCCCACTAATATGATCAGCTCTAATCAACAATGCAACCATAGCATAAATGATATCATTCGAGAAACTAATGATACAATCTGCAAATTTTTTTTTAAAAATAATTAAGAATGAAAGTAAATCAATAGGAGCTGTCTGGGGGCAAATACCTTACTGAAGCATCTCACTGACATTCCAACATATAGGGGAATAACAGCCCTATAGTTGGGCAAGCAGATAGACTGAAATTGCACTTACCATTAAATCAATTGTAGAAGACAATATAGTACCATAAGAGATAGGTATATCATATTGACCTAGCCCTAGCTATGATACCACGCCCTAGCTATGATACCACACTTTGATACCATATTGATACCACCTGTAATATATCATTGCCTCTGATACTACCTATAATATCTTATCACTTTGCTTTCATTCTCTGCTTAGGACCAGTTAGTTTTTGAGGAATTGGTGCTTTGAAAGATTTTCAAAGCTAGGTTTGTAATTGCTAGATTTTCTTAGTAATCATCTTTTTTGCATAAGAAGCAGCTTGTATTGTCACTTTTGTTGCAAGTGATGTGGATTTCTGGACCTTTGTTTTTTTGGTTCTCACAAAGTTATAAAATTGAATTTCAACTTGTTATATCCTAAAGCATGTTATGTTGCCTTAGAGTGGATTAAATACTTTGTCTATATTTCTTGGAGTCTGGCAAGCTATTAACCATGTCATGATATTTCAATGTTCGAGTCGAATATGAGGTGTACATAAATGAAGTCTATTTTCAATCAATTTTTAATACAATAGCACTTTATCATGTCCTGTTCTAGGTTCTTCATTAATTACAACAAAAGAACCTTCACTATCTACAAATAGATTTAAACCCTTGTTTGTAGATATTTCTATGCATTTATCCGGATGCATATTTATCAATTTTAAACCCATGAATATGCATCCTTTTTTGAAGATATGCATCCAGCTTTAAACCCTATCATTAAAATAAAAATTACAAAAAGGACAACAACAAGTAGACATTAAATCCCATATGCAAGAGTATACCCTTAAAATGAGGAAAAATTGGGAAAAATGAGTTTCAAACAAAGTCCAAAGACATCCTTGTTTATGGTTCCCAAGAAGACACAAACACTTATTGGAGCCTTGAAAGATGCTGTTGCTATCAGTTTAATATTCCATAGATTTTGTAGATTGCTTTAGCACCCAGGGTATCATTTGTTAAATCCCATGGAATTGAGGTTTAGGATTGCCAGATGTGTAATGCACATATTGTTACTCAGGGTATCATTTGTTTAACCTTCTTGTTACTCAATATATATATATATATATATCATTTGTCTATCCTTCAAAAATTGCAAAGCATATTCACTACAAAAAAAAGGTATTTTGTAGCGGTTATAATTACCCACTACAAATATTAACATCTGTAGCGGTTTTAACCTAAACCGCTACAAATTTGTAGCGGCAAGCTACGTACCAAGTGGCGTGACAGATTAGCTGCATTTTTTGTAGCGGTTACATAAGGAAAACCGCTACAAATATGGCGCGAATTTCCCGTAAAAAATTGTAGCGGTTAATAAATAATAACCGCTACAGTTTTTGCACCACATTGCGTGACAACAGTGTAGCGGTTATTTGTAGCGGTTTGACCAATCAAACCGCTACAAAATTCCAAACGTTGCGTATTTTGTAGAGGTTACTAGGTTGTAACCGCTACAGAATTTCAAAGGTCCCAAATTTGTAGTGGTTCTATACCTTAACCGCTACAGAACTCTAAAGGTTTTTGTGCTTTATAGCGGTTATCTTGGAACCGCTACAAAGTTAGCCGCCCTAAGTTATTTGTAACGGTTTATGTAGCGGTTATTTCAATAACCGCTACAAACGTTCCGCCTATATAAACGCATCTCCTTCCTTTATTTCTCCGTTTGCTTATTTTGTTTCCTGAAGTTTCTTTGAGTGTTTTCTTTAGATTTGAGCATTTAGACGTCTGTGAAAGAGTTTTTGCTGCAGTATTTCTTCCTATTTGTACTTGAGGTAAGGGGATAAGACGTATTTTATTTGTATTTATATTTTTATTATATTTTTGCATAATAATGTGACTAAAATATTTTTTTTTTGAATTTTCATAGTTGATATGGCTTCAAGAGAGGATAAAGGGAAGGCACCTGAAGTCCCCAGACCAATTTTGCAGGGTGGCAGCAGCAGAGGGAGGGGGTAGCGCGGAGGGAGGGTGACTGCGGCATTTTAGCCCATCCCCTACAGGAGTCGGCCCTACCACAGGCACCGCAGACGATCCCACAGGAGACGACCGCACCAGAGGTGCCTGAGTTTGGGGGCAGATATCAGTGTTGAGGACTACGACGACGAGAACTTCGAGATCCCGATTGGGCTCAGGGAGATGGAGCAGTTCCTTGACGAGGAGGAGGCTTGGGAACAGAACAACCCACGAGGGTCCTCTTCGCCGTCCATTGGGTTTAAGGTGTAGGTCCAAGGTAAATAATTTTTTTTATTTAATAAATTATTTATTTAAATTCAAAATGTTAAATTTGAATTACAATTTATCAAACACGCGGTAAATTGTGAGATGAGCAGGGGAATGTGTCGACGAGGAGGCTGGACGTGGGTGGTCTGAACAGCATGGACCAGACACTGCGAGTTATAGTGTCGTGGAATGAGGGCACAGACCAGCCCATTGACAATGGGGGTCACCTGTTCAACCGCTTCTTGAACGACCTGGGCGCGAATTGGATGAGGTTTCCCCTGCACTTCAGGACGTGGAGGCACGTTTTGAAGGGGCCGAAGGACCAGGCTTGGGAGGAGGTGGTTTAGGTAATTAATAGTATTTAATTATTATTTTTTGTAATTAATTATATTTAATTAATATTTTTTAATAGGATTTTTGTAATTATTGATATTTAAATAATTTTTTTGCAGCTGCGGTTTGTTGTCTGGGCCAACTGGAAAAGGTACACCCTCATGAAGATGGGTGACGGCTGGAGGAACAAGAGGAACCGTCTCTTCCACAGGGTAGATAAGGACGGGATGATGCCTCTGGAGCAGCTGATCGAGAGCGTCCCGGACGGCGTATAGCCGAACGACTGGCGAATTTCGTCCAATTCAGGAGGAGCGCTGAGGGGTAGGTAATGTATTTATTAGATTATTTATATATAATTTTGTAATTGTTAAATATTAAATTATAATTTAAATGTAATTAATTTTAAATGTTTTATATTTTTTTAATACATTTAATATTGTTTTTTTCAGGCGCTTTCTCAAAGGAACACCAGGATCTGTGGGCAGCAGACTATCCACCACACAGCAGGATCGAAGACCTTTGCTGTCACCTACAACGAGCTGGTAACTTTTCAAAATATCATTGACTTTTAGCTGGTTATTTCATAATAGTAATTGAATTATGTAATTGTTTTAGGAGAGGAAGGCAAAGCAGGAGAACCGTCAGACGAACTATGGGGAGTTATACGCGATCACACACAGACACAGTGACGGGACTCATACCTCGCAGCAGGCAAAGGCGGCCATTATAAGTAATTTCATTATTATAATTTTTATAAAACCAACATAATAATGAAAAATATTAATTAGTAATTATTTCATAAAATGGCAGGAGCGGATGTAGCAGTCGCAGGCTGAGCTCCAAGAGACCTAGGCCGAGGAGTCACAGGGGTCAGTGGACTCGACGGATCCTTTGAAGGCAAGTCTGGCTCAGGCTGAGCACATCGGACACGTTCGGGGGATGGGGATAGGCGCCGAACCTAGCATGGTCTACAGCAGGAGCACTGCCTCTGAGGCTGGTAGCTCTAGAGGGGTCAGACGTCCGAAGGACGAGTCTGTTAAGCAGCTGCGGTCAAATTTGGAGTGGACACAGGCTGCAATGGCTCAACAGCAGCAGATGCGGTAGATGCAGGAGCTTGCTGATATGATATACGCTCAGCAGACGCAATGACGTGATATCATGAACAGCATGCTTGAGCACGGATGGAGTCACCTGTTCCCGGACGAGCAGTATCCACAGGTTCTGCCTGTCCCTCGGTTCGTGGTGCAGCCTCCTCCTCTTGCTGATGATGATAGTGTAGTTCACTCTGCCCAGCGGCTTAATCCAGTAGCACCTGATGGAGCCCCACCTAAGGGAGCACCAGATAATCAACCCCCAGCTACTTAGTTTAGGACATCTTTTTTTTTATTTGTTGTTGAAACATTTGTAAATAAATATATATAATTTTTTATTTCAGAACTTAAATTCTTATTGTGTTTACCATAATTATATTTATATTATTAGACCGCGTTGTTGAATTTGTGAATTAATTACAACAATATTATTTATATTTTCAAATCTTAAAAAAAATAAATTATATATATTTGTAGCGGTTCTAAAATAAATAACCGCTACAAATAAAAATTTGTTTATTTGTAGCGATTTTCTTGGAGAAACCGCTACAAACATACATATAATTTTTTTTATATTTATAAATAACATTCTATATTTGTAGCGATTTAACAGTAAAAACCGTTACAAATACTTAACATTTGAACTTTGAAATTTGCCGGTAGCGGTTTGATGCATATAACCGCTACAAAAACTCAACTTTTAAATTTTGAATTTCCCACCACTTTGTGCAAAATTCAAACGGCTTGAACATTAGTAGCGGTTTTATACATATAACCGCTACAAATTTGTAATACTGTAGCGGTTAGTGTAGCAATTTTTCAACCGCTACAAAATGTTAAAAGTTGGAATTTCAAAATATAAGGTTCCAGGCATTCGTCATTCTCTATTAACTCATCTTCTTCTCTATACTTTCTTCTCTCTCACTAGTAGCTATGGATAAGTCATGGATTAGGTTGCCGCGCAATTCTCTGGAATATTTGTACAGATTAAACAATATCTTGAATTTCGCATTCACTCACGCCAGCTGTAATGGCAAGATCGTCTGTCCGAGTTGGAGATGCAAGTTCAAGAAGGGGAATTCACAAAATTTTGTGAAGGAACATTTGCTTCTGAAGCCTTTCCCTGAGGACTATATGTTCTGGGCAGTTTATGGTGAGAAGGTCGGCATTAGATATGATGAAGCTCTTCCTCGAAGTTCTCAAGTAGGCGTTCAACTAGATGAAGATGATCCTGTGAATGATGTTGTGCGTCATGCATCTGGATTTCAAGGCAATAACTTCAACAAATAAGTGCACGGTTCTGAGCCGATGTTTATGAGGAATGAAGCAGCTCGGGATTTTTTCAACTTGATGGATGAAGCAAATCGTCCTTTATATCAAGGTTGTCGAAAATATTCTAAATTATCTTTCTTGATCAAATTGTATCATATCAAGTGCTTGTGTGGAATCACAGATAAGGGAATGTCGATGTTGCTTGAATTATTACAAGATGCATTCCCCGACGCTAAGATTCCCACAATATTCTACAAGGCCAAGAAGATTATCAACAGGTTGGGGTTGAACTATCAAAAGATTGATGCATGCCCCAACGATTGTATGCTGTATTGGGGAGACGATTCCAGTAGGGAGACTTGTAAGAGATGTCACACATCAAGGTACAAGACAATTCGGAAGGGGAAAAAGCAGAAGAAGAAACCTGCAAAGATTCTCATGTACTTCCCTTTGAAACCTCACCTACAAAGATTATTTATGTCGTCTAAAACTACGGAGCACATGAGGTGGCATTCCGTTGATAAGAATGAAGACGGTAAATTAAGACATCCTCGAGATGCAGACGCTTGGAAAACGTTTGACAATGACTTTCCAGATTTCGGGACTGACCCCTGAAATGTCTGGCTTGCGTTAGCTACCGACGGTTTCAATCCTTTCGGGAATCTTAGCACAAGTTACAGTATTTGGCCGGTAGTCTTAGTTTCTTACAACTTACCCCCTGGATGTGTATGAAACAAAGCTCGTTCATTATGTCTATGATCATTCCAGGCAAAAAGGCACCGGGCAATGACATCGATGTGTATCTCCAATTGCTTATTGCGGAATTGCTTGACTTGTGGAATGTCGGCTTGGAGATGTACGACGCTTATGGCAAGACTTTGTTCAACTTGCGTGCAGCTTTGATATAGACGATTAGTGACTTTCCTGGCCTTGGCACATTATCTGGTTGGAATGTGCATACTGGGTCGGCGTGTCCAACTTGCAATTTTGACTCTGACGCAGTGCGCCTTCCCTACAGCCGAAAGTGGTGCTTTATGGGGCATAAGAGGTTTCTCGATGGAACACATAAGTTCAGATTACAACGGAATCGCTTCAATGGAAAACCAGAAAAAAGAGGACCACCTGAGACTTTATCCGGTATAAATATCTTACAGCAGTTTGAGCATGTTGACTTCGAGTTTGGAAAAAGCGACGATTCAACAAAAACTTGCCAAAAGACGTGTAGGATTTCGGCGCCGCATCAGTGGAAGAAGATAAGTATTTTATTCACTCTTCCATATTGGAGATCTAATTTACTTCGTCACAGTCTTGATGTCATGCATATTGAAAAGAATGTTTGCGACAATATGCTATATACGTTGCTTAACGAATCCGGCAAGACAAAAGATCACCTTCAAGTTAGGAAAGATTTACGCAACATGGGAGTTCGTGAAGACGCTTGGCCAGATGAGCATGACAAATTTCAGCCGGCAAAGTTTACGGTCACAAAACCGAACAAGGAAGTCTTCCTCGCGACGTTGAAGAAATTAAAAGTTCCTGATGGGTATTCAAGCAATATTTCTCGATGTGTTGACTTGCAGGCTCGAAAGGTTGCTAGCCTGAAGAGTCATGACTCACATGTTCTTATGTATCAGTTACTCCCTCTGGCTTTAAAGAATGTACTCCCTCTCGATGTTTCCATCGTTTTGATGGAACTTTGTTCTTTCTTTTAGAAGTTGTGTTTTAAGGTTTTGATCGTTAAGGAGCTCGATCAGCTGCAGTCCAAAATCATTCTTACGCTTTGTCATTTGAAGATGATCTTTCCTCCGTCCTTTTTTACTGTGATGGTTCACCTTACAGTCTACCACGTTCATGAAACAAAGCTCGCTGGACCAGTACAATATCGATGGATGTATTCGATTGAGAGGTACTCATTTTAAATATATGCTTTATTCTCCATATTTAATGTTTTCTAGTCATCCTTTTCAGCATTTAGTATCAATTTTCTCTTCTTTACTTCGTAGGTTCCTTGGGAAATTAAAATCTTACGTAGGGAATAAGGCGTGGCCAGAAGGTTCTATAGCTGAAGGCTATATAGGGGATGAGGTGCTGTATTTTTGTTCAAGGTACTTTGATGATCTTGAGATAGCTTTCAACCACCCACCTCGTATTGACGATTGTCTTGAACATGCGCCGACATCAGGAGAATTTATCCCTCATGTTGGTAAACTAGTTGGAGCAACTTCAAACTTCAAACTAACGGCAACTGAAAAGTTGCAAGTACATAGACATGTCTTGATTAATTGCACTCAAGTTGAACCTTTCATACAGTAAGAATTGTACACTCACATGTTATTCTATATCTTTTGTAACATTTTTCACTTTCATTTCACTATTGCCTTTCCATTATTAATTGCAGAGAATTCAGAAGTCATGTTAAGCATCAACTCAGGATCCGTACACAAACATCCTCAGAAGTTGATAGGAGGGTCCACAGAGAATTCTCGAGCTGGTTTGCGCGCAGAATACTAAATGACCACAACCTACACTCAACAGATTTCAGAGCTCTCGCAATCGGCCCTCTTGATCATGCAAAAAGATTTACAGCATACAATGTCAATGGTTTTAAGTTTTGCACGGTTTCACAGGATCAAGGATTGCAAACTCAGAATTCAGGTGTTTTTGACACATTTGGGACAAGGAGTTATGTGAGCAGCAGTGACGTCAACATGCAGTTTGGAGGCGTCCCTTACTATGGAAAACTTCTTGATGTGGTCGAACTTAATTATCAAGGCCGTTTCACCGTGACGCTGTTCAAGTGTTTGTGGCCAAATATCACTACTTCTCGAGGACTGACAACTGAAGACTTAGGGATCACATCAGTCAATTTCTCACGGCCAATTCATACTGGTATTTCTCAAGATGATGAGCCGTATATTCTTGCTTCAGAGGCACATCAGGTTTATTATGTCGAGGACGAGAGGCACAGGGATTGGCACATGGTCGTTCATTTAAAGCCATGAGACTTTTATGATATGGGTGAAGGTGATAACATCACCTACGAGAGTGAGTTATTTCAGCCAGCCAATTTTGAAAACTACTTCCCTGAAGGCGAAGACAATTTACCTCTACTGCGATGAGCTTTTTTAAGTCCACATCATTTAAATTAAATTTTTTTAAATTTAATAATACATCCCTAACAATAATTTTTCTACATAATTTATGTAGGGATGGCGACGATGAGTGATCAAATTCAGATTAAGCTTTTGTCTTTAAAAAAAATAAATTAATATTTGTAGCGGTTTAATAACCGCTACAGAAATAAAACATAACCGCTATTAAATAAAAACCGCTACAAAATGGATACATTAACCGCTACAAATGGTACGTGGATCCCTATAAATACCCTTATCACAACTCATTTCAAACACTCCCCTATTTCTTTCCACCTTACCTTTCTTTCATTTTCTCTCATTTACAACTTCTTTTGTATGAGTTGAGGAGCTGAAAAATACAATCAAATATGGTAACAAGTTTTTTAATTTTTTTTTTCAATACTTCTTTCCTTTGTATAAAATTTATTCTCACCATTTTTTTTCTGGATATTTTACAACTTTATTTCATTTTCATCTATTTTTCATAGACAATTACATTGTAGTAAACAACATAATAGTTCCTTATTATCTACGTATCCTTAATAATATTATCAATACAATTTTTATACTAATCCAATTAAATTAAATTATTCCTTTTAATTTATAGATAAGTTAAATTATTGAATAATAAGCTAATTAAATTAGATAAACTAATAAAAAAATAAACTATTTAATTTAATATTAAAAAAAAGAAACAAATTAGGGAGAATTGCTGATAAATACTTTTTTAATAAATTAATTGCTGAATGCTACTATGAAAGATGGTTTGCATAAAATGGAAGATGATTTGCACAAAATGGAAGATCGCTTACACATTTATATGGAAGATTTTTGCACACGTGGAAGATGGTTTGCACAAAACGGAAGATCGCTTTCACACACGGAAGATCGCTTGCACACTTGGTAGCAATCAGCAATTAATTTGCCCCCAAAGTATTTTTAGACAATTTTCCCAACAAATTATCGTATTTTTTTAAATTTTTGTAGCGGTTGTTAAACCACTACTAATTAACGCGCCTTTTTTAAACTGAAATTAATTTTTTGGCACTAATTTTAAATTTTCATAAAAATTAGTAGCGGTTTTTTAACCGCTACAAATTTCATAAAAATTCGAACTTAGTAGCGGTTTCTTAACCGCTACAAAATAGAAAAAAAATTTCATTTCGCCTTCAAAATTTCAGTTTTTTATTTTTGTAGTGGTTATATAACCGCTACAATTATCTCTGAAAAAAATTTCACTCATGCAGATGTTGTAGTGGTTGGGTTGAGCCGCTACCAATTATGTAGCGGTTATTTTTCTTGAGTAGCGGTTTTATATAACCGCTACAAAACCTCTTACAACATACGATTTAGTAGCGGTTTTGCTAACTGCTACTAATGTTGTTTGTAACGGTTAAAACTGCTACTAATACCTATTTTTAACCGCTACTAAATCATGTTTTTTTTTTTGTAGTGATTTTTGTGCTATACTTTGTCAGGGACTGGTCAAACACACATCAGGAAGACAAAGCAACGCAAAAAATCTCTTAAAGCTACGTTTGGTTTAAAGAATGGAAAATGATTGGAAATGGTAGAATGAAAAAAAGGCCTCCGTATAAATTTATTCAATGTCTATCATACGAATATTATTATCACTACTACTCATTATGCCCCTTTTTATTGCTTTTTAGTTTTTGCAGTAAGGATATGAGATCATTTCTCATTTCATCATCATCTCCTTTCTCTTTCCATCTCGCAACAATTTGGGCACTAAACATATCCCAATTGATAATCAAAGTATGAAAAAAATACCAGAGAAAAATTGGAATCGTTTAAACTTTAAAAGGCTTGCATTTTTCATTCCAAACATCTTCTTTTATTGTTTAATGATATTTTCGTTCTTTCCTTCTAACTTTTTCCCTGATAAATTTATTAAAAAAATTTCATTCATCCATTTCCCTTAATCTAAACAAACTATATATAAGTGAATATTTTGTACCATTCAAATAAATTTTACACGGTAAAATTTAGTATTTGAATGAATTTGTATAGTTTAGGTGTATTTTATTCAAAAAAATAAATAAAAATTAGCCCACAGAGGCACAGATCTTATATTGGTGTATAAACGTCAAAGTTGGAAGCCCCACTGTTAAGGCGATAATGTGATTTTCAACAAATATTATGGATATAAACATATGGATAATAAGAGATAGAACTGAGTTTGAGTCATCAACAGGGTAGTTAGTGTGTCATCTCTTATTTCTCTTCTCTTTTTCTCACTGTTATTTTTCTTATTCCGATCACTCATCTTTTTGCTTTTTGTGTCTTGTGTTTTTAAAGGGTACTTTTGGATTTAAATTCTGCTACGTCACTTCACTCCATGTATTACACTGGCCCTTTCAAACAACACCCTTACATGATGATGCTGTTTTCTAATAGCAATAATTGTATACGAGTCTGTTTAGATTAGCAGTAGAAGTTGATTTTCCAACATGATTTACGGTATACGAGGTAAGTATGTGAGAAGAGTTTTATCTCAATTTGCATGAACGTGTTTTTTGAGCGCTAACTCAAATAGGAACTACGTCATGGCACTCATAGTTTTAAGATCAAATCAAATGAATGAATTTAATAATAATGGGTTGGATGTGCCATATTTATGGAAGTGTTTTTAAAAAATGGATGAACTCTTCAATACATCTAATACTTATATATAATTATCCTGTACATAAAACAAGAGAGTCACCTCATGCGTTACACATCAATCCTTCAATACATTATTACACCTGTTTGGTCAAACTTTGTATTTTGATAGAAAGAATTTTTTTTAAAAAAAAAAATCAATTGAGCAGATGTTTGCTCTGCGATAGGGAAAAAAGATAATCAATTGAGCATATGTTTGGAATGCAATAGGGAAAGATGAAATGACTACTATACCCCTCCTTAAAATAATAATTTTAAATGTTTTTTAAAACCACGTAATTGATTATTGGACTCTTGTGAAAAAGAGAGGAGATAGTATGTAATAATTTAATGTGAGAAGGAGTAGAGAAGTCTCGGATATCGACAATAATAAGCTCAAGAATAAGTTTGGTTTAATTTGTCCAGTAGCACTGTAGCGTTTAGTATTTAAATTTTTTCCCCCCATCCACCAACCTTAGCCTTAAGTAGTGATGCTCATTGTCCTAGAATAAGAATTTTTTGTTCATCCCATATTTTATCAGTAACTTGTTTATCCAATATTTGATCGGTAACTCTATCTTTTGTATATCCAACACTATAAATTATTTTTTCAATAACAACCAATATTCTAACCTTTTTATTCATCCATTATTCTAAAATAGTAATACTTAGTATCTGAAACTAATTATTTGTACATCCAGACCATAAAATATTTTTTTAGGAATATTCAGTACCCTAAATTTAGGATATTCATTGCTATTAAGAAAAGAGTAGTGAATGAAAGCTAATTGTGGCAAAAAAAGGGTAGTTCATGGAAGCTACTTGTGGCAGTTCATGAAAGCTACTTGTTGAAAAAAAGGGCAGTGCATGAAAAAGATGAAACCCTGAAAACATGAAACCACGTAAACATGAAACCACGTGGCACAAAACGGGGTGATGTTTCAAGGAAAAGGATCGAGCCGACGTCCATAAACTAAAATGGAACCAAAGAGATTAGACGTAAGTTTTGTCCACAAAATAAATTATATATGCCGTCTTCCGTGTTTGTAAAGTCACATATGGCAGATTGACCAAAAAAAAAAAGTCACATATGGCAATATTGCAAACAATATTTTGTGGGAGTGAGACTATATATACACACATAATTCCTCAATTCCACGAAGTACAAGTCGACTTAAACATTTCTGCCTTTTATCGTCTTCTTAATTGCTGTGGCATCGGAAACAGATTGTTGGCGTTTCAATATGTTTCCTGTACTGTGGAACTCCATCCCTGTAGAATTTTCTCATCCCACCATGCCTCCCAGGTTACTTACTTACTACGTCATCTCATTTCTTTTCTTTTTCTTCCCTCTTCTCTCACAATATATTTTCCTTATTCTGATCACTTGTTTTTGCTTTTATTAAAAGGGCCCTTTCGGATTCGGAGTCGGCTACTTCTCTACACACCATTTATGCTTATTTAACTGGCTTGCTTCTTGCTTTGGTGGGAATAAAGTACCAAGCATTGAACACTAGTCCCTTCAAACAACACCCTGCTGTGATGATACTGTTTCTGATAGCAATAACTGTGTACGTCATGGCCCTCCTAGTTTTGACTTTCAGATCAAATCATCAAATGAATTTAATAATAATGGTTTGGGTGTGCCATATTTGTGGAAGTGTTGCTTGTGAGCTCCTCTTGTTGCTCCTCGTCCCTCCCATATGGTGCTTCCTCATCAACCTATCTTCACTTGTGTTGGTCCTCACGTTGCTCTTCGCCTACAACTATCTGTTCCAACCATCCCATCCTGACACTCAAACTGTGGAGCGGCAAGCTATTGAAATGACTGACCTAGAAGCAGCTCCCATAACCCCCAATACTTAATTGGGAAAATCACTCTGAGGCCCTAATAGATGAATGTAATTTTCGAAAAGTCTCACAACAAATTAAATGAGAAGCAGTGTGAAACGACAAGTTTTGGCACAAAAAATAAGAATAATCTATGTTGTTAACTTCTTTTGAGACTTTTTTTTGTTGATTCACATTTATTCTGCGAGATCATAATGATTTTTCCTATTTAGTTATTGGCTTGAGGGCAACGGAGGAAAGGAATTTTTTTTTTAATGTTTGATTTTAAAGAAATTAGAGAGATAGGGTGGAGAGTTTTTTTAAAAATCTTCTCTCCATTTTCTAAGTTTTTTATATTAAATTGGTTTACCCCACTTCTTTTTTCCAATTAGAATTATTGAAAATTTTTTTCATTCCTCCATGTTTCTCCAACCAAATAAATAATATAAGTGAATTTGTCAATCTATCAGACCTAGCTCATTCCTCCATGTATTAAGGTTCCCACACTCTTCAGGCGTCAATGTGATTTTCCATAAATCTTATAGATATATACATGAATATTGATAATGAGAAAATAAAGAGAACATAAACTTGTTGACCACTTCTCTAGTGACTCGGTTTCAATCACATTACGTACAGTACAGGTTTTAAGGCGATTCAGCCCTCTAAAATACTTTTCAAATACATTTAACACGTTAAAAAAATTTTGTAATTTATCCAGCACTTTAAAATATTTTTCTAGATGTGTCCAACAGCATAAAAAATATTAAAAAAATATTTTAAGATGCTGGATGCACATGCACTTGATAGCTTTTTTGAGGAATTAACGTCGTTGTTAAAATTACTCCCAAAAAATGATACTTTAATAACAAAATTAAACAACAAAAAACTTTACGGAGTTAACGTCTTTGTTAAAACTGCTCCCAAAAAATGATACTTTAAGAACAAAATTACACAACCAAAAACTTTAAGGTATTTGATAAGCATAGAAACATACTTTAGGGTGTAGATATACCACAAAATATTTTAGAAAGCTGAACATACGTGTAAAAATACTTCAGGAGTTCATGTGCTGAACCTTAACTCTCCTTTTTTTGTTGTCAGCCCTACCGTAGTGGTCCGATTTTTCGTTAATATATGGGATGACAAGGTGTTTGAAGTTTGACAAGTAACTATCTTTAGGGTCGAAATGAAATTCTGCTTTGACAAGTTAATCTTTAGTTGGATCATGTCACCATTTTAAAATAAAATTCTAAGCTGTTCAGAACCATTATATTATATAAGTTAGGGTTTGTAACATCCCAAAGTTTATATTCACCTAAAATATAATATAATTAATTGAGAAATTCAATAAAATGGTGAATATTTAAGGCCAAAGGAATTAAAAATTAAAAATTGAAAGTTGAATAGTGTTTTCGGTGAAATCACCTGTGAGATAGTGAGTTTGTCATGTGGTTTTGGAAGACCAAATGATGAGAAAAAATTATGAAATTTTACAGGATGAAAGTAGACATCCTAAACTTTAATTTGATAGGTCATACGAATTAATTGAAGCTATGTACAAAAGGATATGAATTTTTGAATTTAGCCCAGAAAATCTGGAAAGTTTCTGGAGCAGCGATGAAATATTGAAAATCTGGGAATAATATGATTTCAGCTAGTAAAATTCTATATTTTTCCTTGAAACTAGATTCAATAAGGGTTCCATATCCTTTGGAATCACTCCAAAACGATATCTATAAAATTAGTTATGATTTTTCAAAGTTAGAACAGAAAATCTGCCAGAATTGGCATTATTCCGAAAATTGAAAATAAAATGTGTTAGAAATTGATTAATGGAATTAAAAAGCCAAGTCTCATGAAGAGAGTAATGATGACAATGGTAAGGTGTACATTACATGAAGGTATGGTGAAGTGCATGATGGTAAGCTAGAGTGAAGGAATGGGCCGGGAATTTGATTGCTTGGTGGAGTAGGAAGTTGGATTTAGTTGAAAAAACACTTGGTTGGTTGGAGAAGAGAGGGAGCACGTTTTTTTTTAAGATAATCAAAAGAATAAGATCTAGTCCAATTCCAATTGAAGCCAAATGATGAGGAGGTATGGCATAAAGTAGAAAGCATGGGTGAAAGTATGGAGGGAGGTATGGTGCAAGACAAGTGTTGCCATCTCAACCTTAGATGAGATCAATGGTTTGGTATCAAAGGAGCATTTTTATGAAGGCTTTCTCTTCTTTTCCCTTCATGAATTTTCGTTCAACATAGAGACAGAGAGAGTTTGGAGAAACTTTGAAGAGTTAGATAAAAGAGGAAGAGGAAATCTTAAGGTAAGAGTTGATTCTTAAGCTTTTCTTGTAACATTTCCCTAGATCCTTCTCTAAACCTTGTTTCTTCATGAATCTATGATCTTGAAGACTCATTCTTAGCTCAAGGAGAAGAGAGAGAGGGCACATATAGAGAGAGAAACCAAGAAGCCTAAGAGGTAACTACACCAAACTCAAATCTATACTTGTATGAAGTTGGTTTTAAAGTTTGTTGTTAGTTTGGTGATTTTTGGTTGATTTGAAAAATTGGAAAAGCTATAACCCTAAAGGGTTATGCTGCCCAAATTTCTTTAAATCATGGTTAAGAAGTGTTTAAATGAATTAATAAGGGATTAGAAGTGGAAAAGTATAAGTTTTGGAAGCTAAAACACAAAACTACATATTTCCATTTTTCTTGAAATATTTTGGCCAGCACTGTTTCATGGGGTAGGAGCTGGATTTTTATGAAATAGATGGTTCCATTGGATTCACTGGGCAAAAATAGGTAGGGTTACAGTTGAGCACTTTTTTGGTAGAGGCCGAAAAAGCATAATTAAGAAAACGCCCTTGAAATCCCTAAACCGGGGCTATCAAGGGTATTTTCGTAATTTTACAGTGAATTTGGTGATTTCGATCCCGGAAATGGATTCCTTGGGCGAAAATACATCAGAATAGCCTTAGTCAAAATTTTTGAAAAACCTACCATCTGGCCGGGTACGGCGGGCTGGGTCGGGTTCATGGGGCATTTTGGTAAGATTTCACCATAGACTAATATAACCACAAAAAAACATTATAGAAGAGTCTAAAATGATACTTAGATAGGTTATGATCTATTTTTGGTACATTTAATATTTTAGGACTGAGTCGGACGCCGGAAACGACATGTTTTACGAGGCATACTGACAAGGGGGTTTAACAAACTTCGAGGTAGGGACCACCATCTTTCATACACTATGTGAATAATTATATGTATTTGTTACTATATTTCATGATATGATTGCATGCTAGATGCACAGTACCTAGTTGTGGTTCGCTACCCAACAACGGTATATCGGAAAATCCTATATGTGGTCGATGACTTAGTTGAGGTATATTATCAGAAATCCTAGTTGTAGTCGATGACTCGACTGAGGTAAATATATATGAATCGAATCGAACTTTCATTTTTGCCTAATATAGTGCATTGCATATTTAATTTTCACATTTTATATGTCGATAGTATGTCTCTACGGGGATTCTTCGGAATCTCACCCTTTTTCAAAAACAAATATCTTAGCTGGTGTCAGTGGATCGAAGGGCAAAGGCATGGACGCCGAGAAGTAATTAGCTCATGTCTCAAGGCGAAGGCAAGATAGTGTTTATAATTAGTTTATGCCTTAGATATTTTGGGTTATCCTACAAATATTAAGTTTCCGCTGTATTTTCTGTATTTCGTTGACAAACAACGTGGGATTGTAAACAAATATTTTTATTAGTATAATTGTACTTTTCTGCATGCCCATTAAATTCCGTCTTTATGACTCTTTGATTATTAAAATAGAAATGGGTGTTGATAGGATTTTGCAATTGGTAACAACGTCTGTGGATTTTCACAAGTCACTAGGTGTATTTTGAATAAATGATGACCCAAAAAAATGTTACTTGTTAAAACTTGATCACTTTATTGTCGATATCTGAGCACCCAATTATAAGTTACATAAAAACATCTTACATTTCCATCTGTGGCATTTTAAAATTTTTACATTGAAAATTGTTTACTTTTAACCCTGTCAGCTTGCAGAACAATTTCATAATTATATGGTTCAAAATGCCACCATCTTCCTCTTAGGGCCATCAATCTCACTCTCCCTTAGTATTAAGTCCTTAAATCACCTTATAAATCTTGTTATTATCCAAAGTGAAAGAGATTTAAAAAAAAAAAAAAAGCAGATAGATATCATTCCCACCGGCATCTTTATTGCGGGTCGCTCTGTGGTTACTTGGACAAAAATCTTTTACACCCAAATTTTCAAATTGTAGGCCATATGGTTTACAAAATGTAGCAACTATTTTTCATTTTATTCCGGTCAAAGTTCTTAGAGTTTTACTAGGCCCAAAAGATTTTGGAATTGAGTCCTTCTTACTGTGACGTGGAAAAGAAAGATTAAAGCCGAAAAGGATAACGATTTATTGCATGAATTGGATTAATCAGAAACCTAGATTTTGATCCTAGAAGAAATCGAAAAACCTAGCTAAAAGGCAAAGGAAGAAGAGCAGAAGAAATGCATTGTCGTTAAGCTCGTCTAGTGTCTAGCGGTTCACAAAATTGAATTAATAAAATAAACCATTTTAGTTGGTTTTTGTTCAACAGAAGTACAAATTATCAAACTTCACTCAACTTTATTGTGTTGGGGTGATCTTTGATGGGGGAGGCAGGGAAGATGAAAGAATTGATCAAAATCGAAATTTGTTTGATATGGTATATGCTTTTTTAACTGGATTTAAAATTTTATAAGATATTAGATATATCAATATATCATAAATCTAAAAATGAATAGAAGGATACTTCGATCCGTTTTGTTAGCGGAGGAGAAAAAATGATGTTTTGTTAGAAAAGAGATGAATTACTACCTCCAGTCTTAATTATAAGATAAAGTTGACTTTTTTTAGATAAATTAAGGAAGCTAAATAATTTACTTAATCATATCATATGTTATGCATCCTTAGATTATATATTAATTTATTAGTTAAATTAATTAGTTTGAAGAAAAAAATATAAATATAAATACTCAAAAGTAATTTTATTAGCTTCCTTAATTTCTCTAAAAAAAGTTAACTTTATTTTATAATTAGGACCGGAGAAAATAATATTTTAAACCTACGAAGAAAAAGACTGATAGAATACCTTAAATATATAGGAGTCTCCAATAATTTAAAACACAATGACAATTTGTAACAGTGATATTTCCAAAACTCGAAAATAAACATAAAATGCCTTGAAATGGATATCTGTATTGATCTATCGATAAAAATTCATTATTACAGAGCAAAACATAAATGACACAAAGGCTTAATGCAAAAAATCATAATAGAAAGGGAAAATGTTCAGAGAGCCCAGAGACAATTCGGATAAGGAGAGAGACAAACTTTGTCTTTATATCATGCTTCTCCTTCCAAATCCCTCGGCTTCCACATTTTCTTTCTGGACCGTAGGTTTCTGCTAATGTTCCTGGGCTCACCATTATTTAGTGGGCCTTTATTTCTATTTCCCTTCATACCCATTTCCTTATTGGTCATTGGTCATTACAATACTCCCGTCTTTGAAAGAGACCTTGTCCTTAAGGTCAAAATGAGGATAGAGCTGCTAGATAGTGGCCACTTCCTCCCACGTGGGTTGAGTGGAACCATCCCATCGAATAAGCACCTGTGGTTTTGAAGTATCTGTGTGTGTCCAGGACCTCAATTGGTTGACTGATCGGACCCTCTGGCAGAATTAACAATGGCAGGGGCATATAAGATGTAACAGGTTCGTTGCCATAAAAATGTTTTTAACACTGAAACGTGGAAAACAGTGTCAATCCGAGAATGTGTAGGGAGATTGAGCTTGTAAGCGACAGAACCTATTTTCTGTAAAACTTTGAAAGGGCCAAAATATTCCAAGGCTAGCTTTTGATAGCGTCGTAATTCCACCTAATGTTGCCGATAACGTTGGAGTTTAACAAGAACCAGATCATTTAAGATCAGCAAATCTCTTTTTACAATCTTGTGCCTTTTGAACATTCAGTTTCAATATCTTAAGTAACTCACCCCTCTGTTCCAAATGGATGTGAACGTCCCAAGGAGATTAGACGATGAATAGCGGAGTACCGGTGGTGGGTCACAACCATATACAACCTTGAATGGTGTCATACTAATGGAATGATGAAAAGAGGTATTGTACCGAAACTCTACCTAAGGTAAATAGCCAGCCATTGCCGTGGATATTCATGAACAAAACAGCACAGACACATTTCTAAGCACTTGTTTAGAGCCTTGGACTGTTCATCGGTCTGTGGGTGGTAGGCCGAACCAAAATTTAATTGAGTGTCTTGGAGTTTCATAAGGTGATGCCAGAAAGAGCTTGTGAAAACTCTGTCACGATCTGAGACTGTGGAGATGGGTACTCCATGTAATTTTAACATATACCGCAGAAAACCATCCATAACCTGTGAACTAGAGAAAGCAGATGGTAGTGCAATAAAATGGCCATATTTCGAGAGATGATCAACGACAACCATTATCACATAGGAACCCCGCACCACCGGAAATCCAATAATAAAATCCATAGCGACATTTTCCCATATTTAATTAGGAATCGGTAACGGCTGTAACAAACCCTGTGGATGAAGATTAGAAAGTTTTGCTTGCTGACAGTCAAGACAGGTTCGAATAAAATGCCGTATACACTACTACAAACTAGACATTTAACGACCCTAAAGGACGTCCCTTTTTAAATTAGGGACGCCCAAAGTTCAATATTTAGCGGAAAACATTGGCGCTGGTTGAATTTTAAAAAAAAAAAAATTTGAACCACTTTAGACGTCCCCAGTCAAACTGGGGACGTCTAAAGTGAGGTCTAGACGTCCCCAGCTTAACTGGGGACTTCTAAAGTGGCAAAGTTCGCGGGAAACATTGGCGTTAGTTGAATTTTTTTTTTTTTAAAAAAATTTGAACCACTTTGGACGTCCCCAGTTTCACTGGGGACTTCTAAAGTGGCAAAGTTCGCGGGAAACATTGGCGCTGGTTGAATTTAAAAAAAAAAAAATTTGAACCACTTTAGACGTCCCCAGTCAAACTGGGGACTTCTAAAGTGGCAAAGTTCGCGGGAAACATTGGCGCTGGTTGAATTTAAAAAAAAAAAAAATTTGAACCACTTTAGACGTCCCCAGTTTGATTGGGGACGTCTAAAGTGTGCTTTAGACGTCCCCATTTTGATTGGGGACGCGAAAAAACCTGTCAGACACCCATCCCATCAGCAGCAGGCCAGCAGCTTTATTTTCCTTCCCCAAGCTTCATTTCATCTTCCCTCGTGAGCTTCGTTCCAAGCTGTCTTCCTCTTTCCCCTTTCCCTTGCTTCCTTTCCCATCTTCCTTCCTCTTTCTCAGTTCGTTGCTGCAACTCCCTTTCCCGTGCTTCCTTCCCTATTTGCCTTCCTCTTTCTCATAATCATATTTCTATTTTTCCCTCTCTCTTCTTTGACAAGAGCACCATCGTTTGTGTCTCCCTTTCACAACTATCGTCTTCCTAGCTGGTGGCACCGTGAGTCATCTCCATTTCTGTCGTCCACAGGTTTGTCTCTCACTCCCACAACTTTGGATACAAATGATTGAACAAATGATTGAACAAATGCTTGTAACTGTTAATTTAAATCAGATTATGAAACTGGAAAAACAGAGTAACTTGTATATGCATACTTTTAATCTGCTTCTAATTTGCTTGATATGGAAATGGACTGTCATTATTGCATACTTGTTTTTTTCGTCAGCAGACTTCAACACGGTGATGTGTATATATAGACATGAGCTAAAAAAAAATGACAATGATACTTAGGAATGAATTTGGTTTGGCTTAGGTTAGTCTAGTTTAACCAGCGCCAATATGTTTATTAGATTGTTGTGTTGTGTTGTTATATAAAATGACAATGATACTTAGAGTTGTGTTGTTGTACATACTATTAGATTGTTGGATAACATGTTCATTAGATAGTGCTGAACTGCTGTTGTTTCCATTCTGGTTTATGCAATATTTCTTCTATCCAATTTCTACAGTTTAAATTTGCCGGACAGTGATGTATATATAAAAGGCCATAAAAAAGACTTTAGAAGTCCCCAGTGCAAACTGGGGACATCTAAAGTGTTTCTGAACTACTTTAGACGTCCCCAGTTTGCACTGGGGACTTCTAAAGTCTACTGGGGACGTCTAAAGTGGTTCATAAACACTTTAGACGTCCCCAGTAACGACTGGGGACGTCTAAAGTCTGGCCAAAAGACGTCCCCTATTTTAGGGACGTTATTGACAGTTTTTTCTACGACGCTCAGATAGACGTCCCTCTGTTTTCAGACGTTAAAAGGCCCAAAAAAGGGACGTTAAAAGCGTTTTTTGTAGTAGTGATATCCCCATGCATGT
Source organism: Inga leiocalycina (assembly GCA_963242795.1). Classification (NCBI taxonomy): domain Eukaryota; kingdom Viridiplantae; phylum Streptophyta; class Magnoliopsida; order Fabales; family Fabaceae; genus Inga; species Inga leiocalycina. The sequence continues at coordinate 64,651,063 of OY725325.1, forward strand.
TCTACCAATGAAATAAGGAAGCAATACGGTGGAAGGGGCGGAGGAAATTGGAGTGGCCACCCAGGATAGACGAATGAAATTCAGTGAGAATGCGCTAATTAAGTCCAAACTATCATGAGGAATTACCAGGCGATTCTTCTAATAGAGAAACCCTTGTCGAACGCTGTAATAAGGCAACAATTCAGGTTGTTGGTCAACTTTAATGAGCAAACTTTTAATCAAAAGAGAGGTGGCAACCTCCTCATAGACAGAATCTATGAAGGAGTTTTTGTCAAAGAAGATAAAGCCATACAAGCACCACGAGACAGAGCATCATCCGTAAGGTTGGTTTTACCTGGTTTGTATTCAATAGTAAATCGATACCCCAACAACTTAGGTAAACAAGCCTCTTGCTCTGGGGTTTGTGTGTCTTGCTTCAACCCATCCTCCACTATTTATAGTTTTAAGGTAGGGTTTTTTTCATAAATGCTTCTTCTTTTTGAATTTTTATTTTTGATTTTTTTGTATTTTATGTTAATAACTACATAATTTGACCCAATCACCATCAATGGAGAATTGTTTTTTAAATTTTTGTTATTTATTTATTTATTTATTTTTGTATTTTCTATTGATAAAATTTCCTAGCTTGACCTAATCACTATTAGTAGAGATTTTTTTGTTTTACATTTTTTTATTCTCCCCACAAGTAATAATTTCCTAATTTAAACCTATCACCATAAATGAGATTTTTTTTTTATTTTTTATTTTTCGTTTTTTATTTATTATTTTCCCTTAATGAATGACAATGTCAATCATTATCAATGAGGGGATTTTTTTATTTTTTTTTATTTTTTCCCTTTGCCAATTTGGACACCGATAATTATCAATAGGAGGATTTTCTTATTTTCGTTTTTTTTATTTTTTTTTCCTTTCATTCTCCCACAAGTAGTTTCCTAACATAAAATAGATTTTTTTTTTATTTTTCATTTTTTTTATTTGTTATTTTCCCTAATGAATGACAATGCCAATCATCATCAATGAGGGGATTTATTTTAATTATCAGTTTTTTTATTTTTTTCCTTTTAATGATGATAGCCAATTTAAACACAAATCATAATCAATTGGAGGATTTTCTTATTTTTTCTTTCTTTTTTATTTTTTTCTTTAAATGATGATTGCCAATTTGGACACCAATCATCATCAATTATTTTTATATTTTTGAGTGGGGTCCGGAAATAATAGGATGTTCACAGGTCTTTGATGCACTCGCAGATGTGAAGTGCTTAAGAGAATTGAGTGACTGCATCACATAATGTAACAGACGCTCGAGTTGATCAAAACAATCGTCTACCTAAGTGAAGCGTCCATCAATATGCTGAAATCGAGTCTTGGAATCATCGGTGAAGTCAGCGAGCTTCTTAACTTCAGCCTGCAGTTCTTTCATACGTGTATTATCGGCCATGACAGCAAAAGAAGCAATGAAAGCACCAATGTAATAGTGATATTTCCAAAACTAGAAAATAAACACAAAATGCCCTGAAATAGATATATGTATTGATGTGTTACAGAGCAAAACATAAATGGAATAAAGGCTTAATGCAGAAAATCATAATAGAAAAGCATAACAGAAAGGGAAAATGCTCAAAGAGCCTAGAGAAAATGCAGAGAAGGAGAGAGAGAGTCTGACAATTCTTTTCGCACCATTTTCTAACAAACTTTGCACTTATATCATGCTTCTCCTTCCACATTTATTTCTGGACCACAGGCTTCTTCTAATGCTCTTAGGCTCACCATTACTCATTGGGCCTTTATTTCTATTTCCCTTCATACCCATTTCCTTATTGATCGTTACACAATTATCAAAAAAGAAAAAAAGGAAGAAAGCAAACAAGATCCGCAACTCAAGCTGCCAACAAAATAATTTTTAAAATCTAATTGTTAATAATAGTAATGAATAGAGTTGGTTATAACTTTAGACGGTAAAACAAATATCTAGACCCTAATATCCACAATAGCTCCTCGGTATATCAACTTGACCCTGGCTCTAATTCCATTCTGATACCACCAATAACATTGTAGTGACTCGACGTTGACTTTGATTGCATTCTGATATTATGTTCCGATATCACCTATATCATTTTAGCAACTCGCTCTCAATATTGTCTACTTTGGGCCATTACTTTTCACGATTTCCAAACGTGTAGAAAGGGGAGGTATGGATCTATCGTCTAGCCAACTTCTATTGATTACTCTCATTTATCCCTAAATAAGTGCGAATCCCGCTGATATGATCAGATCAATTCAACAATGCAATCATATCATAAATAATCTCATTTGAGAAAGCAATGATACTAGCTACAATGTTTTTTTTTTTATAAATTGCCAAGAATGAAAGTAAATCAATAGGAGTTGTTTGGGGGAAAATACTTGACTTAAGTATCTCTTTAACATCCCTAACAGATGGGGGATAGCAGCCCTGTAGTTAGGTAAAGCAGATAAGCCAAAACCACACTAATAAATCCTTGCCATTAATTGAATTGTACAAAACAATATAGTAACATATGGGGTAGGCATATCGACCTGACCCTAGCTCAAATACCACGCTCTGATATCATTCTAACACCACGTGTAATATTTCATTGCCTTGTCTCAATATTGTCTGATTGGGACCAAGTAGTTTTTGAGGAATTGGTGCTTTGAGAGATTTCCAATGCTGGGTTTTTAATTGCTAGATTTGCTTAGTAATTGTTTTGTTTGCATAAGAAACAGCTTGCATTGTCACTTTGTTACAAGTGATGTGGATCTCGGGACCTCAGGTTTTTTTTTGTTCATACAGAGTTACAAAATTGACTTTGAACTTATATCCTAAAGCATGTTATGTTGCCTTACAGTGGATTCAATACTTTGTCTATTGTTCTTGGAGTCTGGCATGCTATAAATCGTGTCTTACTATTTCAATGTTCAAATCAAATATTAGGTGCAGATAAATGAAGTTTATTTTCAATCATGTTTTAATACAATATCAATCTATCATGTGTTGTTCTAGGTTTTTCATTAATTATAACAAAAAACCTTCACTATATACAAACAAATTTAAAACCTTGTCAGCAGATATTCCGATTCATTTAAATGGATGCATATTCAATGGTTTTAAACCCTTGAATATGCATCCTTATTCAAATATATGCATCCAGCTTTAAACCCTATCATTAAAATAAAAATTGAAAAAACCACGACAATAGCAAATAGACATTAAATTCCATGTGCAAGAGTATACCCTTCAAATCGGAAAAAAATTGAGAAAATTAAGTTTCAAACAAAGTCCAAAATTAAAGGACATCCTTATTTATGGTTCCAAGAAGACATAAAGATGCTGTTATCAGTTGAATATTCAATAGATTTTTTATAGGGAAAATCCTAAATAAATACCATTTGAAAATATAAAACCCTAAAAAGTCTATTAACATTTTAAAAAGACTTAAAGATACCAAGTATCAAATTGAATTTTTCAAGTTTTGATACATTTATCATTTTACCCCTCAAATTTTTTTTTTTAAAATAATAGTAGTTCCCTTGCTAGAACACCACCGCTAGCTGGCCGGCCAGGACCCCCGACAGCCGAAGCTCCGACTGGTGGGAGCTTTTTTGGTGGGGAAGGGGTTTTTTTTTTTTTGAAAAAGATTAGTTGAGAAATGGCAAGGGGTGGGATTGACATGGTGGTCATTGGGCCACCAAATCTCCTTTGATATATATATGCATTATTAAATATGTATAATATAATTAAAGACGTAATAGCTTTGATAAAGTCAGTAATGGCTTTGACAAATTCAGTAATAGAAATAACAAAATTCGTAATGGTATTAACTAGACTGTTTTCTGATGAACCTTGACTTACATGTTTTCATCAGTATTTTTGCACAAAACGCTTTTGTCAAAACCATTACAATTCTTATCAAAATCATTACTAACACTACTACAGAATTGAGATATAACCACCCCCAAAGACGTCCCAAATTGAAAATTGGGTGGTTAAAAAGGGAGGCGGTGGCATTTTCGTAATTATATATATGTAGGGGAACCTTTAGGCATCCCAAATTTGAATTTCGGACGTCTAAAGTGCTTCCTGGCTCGAAATATAAATTTCATAAATTTTTTTAGCGCCTGGAGCTGGGTTTAGGCGTCCCAAATTCATTTGGGACGCCTAAAGTCCCTACTTTAGGCATCCCAAATGCCATTTGGGATGCCTAAAGGCATCCCCTACCCGCATGTCTGACACTTGTCTGACATGCGGTTTTCTCATCTATCACACCCTCTCCTCACATCCTCTCAACAACTTTACTCTTCTTCCTCCTCTCCCCACCCACACCGTCGGCCCTCCTCTGTTTTTTTTTTCTTCAACTCCTCCCTCCTCCCTTGTTCAAGCTCTCTCCTCCACCGTCGGCCCTAGCTTGTTGAACTCCTCCCTCCTCCCTTCTTCTTCTTCCTCTTTGTTTCTTCAACGGCTGCAACCGTGTCTGCTGCAACCTCACCTCCTCCACAGTGGGTAGATTTTTGCTCTCTCCTCCACCTTCGTCCTTCCATTGTTGTGCACACCACCGTGGAGCTCCAACGTCTTCTCTACCTCTCAAACATACTAGCTAGTGGGCGCCCTGATCAGGTTGGTTTATTTTCTTCATTTTTTTTGTAACAGAATGGTTTATTTTTTTTTTGAAATATAAATTAAATGGTTGAGATTGTGCTTATTATATATTGCTTATATTGAGATAGTTGAGATTAGCCTGATGTGTTTGGTGTGGTTATATTGTTTAAATTGCATTTATTCGGGAATGGTTTATTTTCTTGTTTAAATATAAATTTACTTGGGTATAATAGAAACAAGTCTTCTTAGTTCTCACCCGTTCCATTGTGTTAAATATGAGTAAAGTTTAAAAGTTACTCCCCTGTTTCAATTTGCCTCTCGTTAATTATTGAGTAAACTTTGTTCTTATAAGATAAAATGTTATATTAAATAGGGATGTAGTTAGAAAGGTTTTAAATTTAAAGGTAGAGTTAATGAGATTTAAAGATTTCTTTGACTATTGTGGATCATGTTAAAAGTGATTTATAAGAACGATTAGAAGAGTATTAAATTTTAAGACAAAGTTTTTGAACTTTTATTTATTTATTTGTTCAAGTGTAACGTAATGAAAGTGGCTCATAAAAGTTTCTTCCAATCATTGATTAGTGTATGCCACATGAAACCAATACAATTCATAGTTGTTCATGAAACCGTTAAAACCTCTCATTAAAATCCTACCATGAATTTGGCGAAACCATTTGTTATCTTTAACCCCATTTAATTTGAAACCTCATAATAAGCTCAATATGTTAACCCTGTTAATACAAAGCCGTTTCTACGGCTTTTCTAAAAGTATAATAGATCCCTGTTGTTCAGTTTTAGGGAAATCTAGCTTTTATAAGGCAATGGAGATTTATCCATACACACGTAGTGGCACCACCCCATTTCATTGGTCTTGTTCCTGCACCATTAATTAGTATATATAATAAAATAAAATATGATTTATTTAAATTAAAGAAATTCTTGTATTAATTACACACAATTGTTTTGTTAATTCCAAATTCTTGAATTATGAAGAATAATTCAAGCCAAAACTTAAAAAGAAAACGATAACCCCAATATTCATTAAATGATTTTTATCTAAATATTTTCAATAAAACAATTTTATTTTTGGAAGAACTCAACTTAAAATTGTTTTGTTAATATGAAACTCGTTTTGTTTTTAATTCTTCCAAACCTCCAAAAAATTCTTTAATTTAATCTTATTGTATTTATTTTATTATACATTAATTTTATATACATATACTTATTAAAAAAAATAAGTTATATAGCACTGAAACCCTTTTAATAGGAGAGATGAGGCTAGGAGAGAGCAATAAAGTTATTAAGCCCATATTTTAAAATCCTAAATTGGGTTGATAACTTAATTAGGCAATCCCATCATATGTCATTGAGAATTGTACTAAACGTGTGAATGTTATTGGTAATGCCTTAGGTGGTAACAAAATGGATCATAGTTGGATGAATGCTTTGAGAACTAGTGAAGAATATGAGAAAGGGGTGGACGAATTTATTGAATTCGCTAAAAAGAATGCTCCTGCAAGAAATGGGAAGTATTTTTGTCCTTGTGTCAATTGTTTGAATGAGAGTAGACGGGATGTTGATGTCATAAAGGATCACCTACTTTGTGATGGAATAAATCTGCGATACACAAGGTAGATATGGCATGGTGAGGAGGTAACTGATTGTCCGTCACACAAGAAGGAAGCTGTGGATGTCATAGATGAAGATAGAATGGAGAGAATGATTAACGATGTTGAGGCAGAATCCTTTGCGCAGTCGCAGGAGTATGATAGCCTGCGGAGTGATGCAGAGACACCATTGTACAGTGGTAGTAAGTACACGCGGCTGACAGGAACATTACATTTGGTTAACTTAAAGGCAACTTGTGGGTGGACCGATAGTAGTTTCACATTGCTACTTGAACTATTGTGTGATATGTTTCCGGAGGATAATGTACTTCCAAATCGTATGTATGAGGCCAAGAAAATCTTGTCTACAATGGGTATGGAGTATAAGAAGATACATGCTTGCCCTAATGACTGCGTATTGTACAGAAATGAGTACGGAGGTCTTAGTGAGTGTCCTAAGTGTAAAACTGCACGATACAAAGTGAAAAACGATGGTGGTTATGGTGATGTGACAAGTAAAAGGCAACCTTTAAAGGTTATGTGGTATCTTCCAATAATACCACGTTTTAAACGTTTGTTTGCGAGTGCAACAAAAGCGAAGAAGTTGAGATGGCACTCTAATGAGAGAATATTTGATGGGAAATATCTTCGGCACCCAGCTGACTCTCCACAATGGAAAAAAATAGATGAAATCTTCCCTCAATTTGGCAGTGAGCCGAGAAACCTACGGCTTGGGCTTTGTACAGACGGCATCAATCCGTATAGAACTCTTACTAGCACACATAGTGCGTGGCCGGTTCTCCTTGTAATATACAACTTGTCTCCCTGGCTATGTATGAAACGTAAGTATATGATGCTATCTATGATGATTTCTGGACCAAAACAGCCAGGGAACGATATTAATGTCTATTTGGCGCCTTTGATTGAGGACTTGAAGAAGTTGTGGGAGGAAGGCGTAGATGTGTTTGATGCTTATAAGAAGGAGTCTTTCAAGCTACGTGCAATGATTTTCACAACGATAAACGACTTCCCTGCGTACGGAAACTTGTCAGGGTACAGCGTGAAGGGTCACAAAGCATGCCCAATATGTGAAGCAGACACACACTTCCAACAACTAAAGCATGGAAGAAAAACTGTCTACCTTGGCCACAGGAGGTTTCTTCATCGGTTCCACCCGTATCGTAGGCTAAGAAAGCGGTTTAACGGCTTACCGGAGCATGGAATGGCTCCAAAGTCACTAACCGGAGAGGAAGTCTACAGTCGAGTGGAACATATCCATGTCACTTTTGGTAAGAATCAGAGGGTTATAGCTGAGAAGAACATATGGAAGAAGAGATCCATTTTCTTTGATCTTCCATATTGGCGTTCGTAGGGTGAATGTGATGAGTGTTAGAAAGGGGGAAGAAGGTACAGCCATCCCTGTTCCTGATCCAGAGGTTGGCACGTTAGGTCAAGCGATAGGATCTTTCATCCTTTGGCCTCGCAATCTTATTGGTTCAGACGCAACACCTCCAATGGTAGGAATTACCTTACTGTTACTAAAAATCTGTTGGCATCCTAATAACAATTTGTTTTTTGATGTTCTAAAAGGATTACGAAGCTGCGAGCAAATGGCCCTACTTAACACGGTTGCAACAGATCTACAAGGGCATTAAACAGATTGACTTGCAGATGCCTCCAGGGATTGTGGGCCAAGTGGAGTATCCCTACACGATTGACAATAAAGATCTCAAGCAGTTTATCAGGTTGGAGGAGATAGATGCAGGCTGGGTCAAATTTGCAGTCCGGTAAGTTTTTTTTCAATTTTCCCATAGAATTCATTTAGTGGTTTTTTGTTTTCATACATTCAAGAATTGATTCCTTATTTTAATTCTATTATAGCACCTTCCACGATCTCTGCACAAACATGGAAAGAAGTAATTGGTATGGATTCTTATGTCCTGCGAATACGACAGGGGATACTTGTACTGTGGCGCATATGACTCACTATGTCGGCTACGCAATGGCACAAACCAAACTTCGTTGTTATCTAGCACCCATTGTCCAACGGTTCGTATTTACATTTTGTCAATTTAAGAAGTTTAATAAATAATTGTCTTCTCACTCATCTAACTTCATTTTAATGTGTACATGTTGTTAAAGTTACCACTGGACTTTGTGTGTTATATGTCCCCGCCGCAACGTAGTCTATTGGTTTGATCCCTTGAGTAAAAAGCCAGACAGAGATACAAAATCCGTCTTCGACACGTAAGTTATTTTGTTTGTATTTCATTGACAACAAAAATAAATGAATGGTTCTAATTTCTGTTCATTTTGCTTTTCATGATAGTGCTTGTCAAACATATAGAATCCTAGGTGGGTCATGCGAGGGTACAGTTGTTAAAAAGCCAAAGTGGTTTTATCCCATAGTAAGTACATTCGATCCTACCTAATTGTTTCATTGACGGTCCTTTTAGACATACCTTTATTGATTTTAACAACCAATTGCATCCCTTTGATTAAAAGTGCCCTCAGCAACCTGGCAACACTGAATGCAGATATTATGTTATACTTTATATGTATAACATAACTCAAAGTGGAATTACTAGCGATTTTGAAAAGGTAATCGCTTCTTCATTCTCAAATGATAATATTTTTGGTGTTCTAATCGAAATGCTAATTAATTCATTTGCTTGAGATTTATTTCATCAAAGCTTATTACTTTCTAATTTTCAGATTTTTGATAATGAAGATGACTACCTACGTGAAGACCTTGATTTGATCAGAGATCTTTTGGCTGGACATCTTCTTCAACATATAGAGCAGTAAACTTGTTATTTTACATCAGTTTGTACTTGTGTGATGACAGCGTTTTGACACTTTCTGATTGTTTTTTGTTGATATATATAGTAGTTGGTTGTATGAAAGGTTATTGTATGTATATATAGTAAAGATTGTAGTGCTGGATGTCCTTACCAGTTTGTAACGGACAGTGTGGTTTATGAATCCATCTTCTATTCTGTTTCTGCAGTTTGAATTCGTTGGGTAATACAGAATGTAAATTATGGTATAAAAAAAAACCTAACTTTTAGACGTCCCAAATTAAGAATTGGGAGGCCTAAAGTCCCCCAGGGTGGGACTTTAGACGTCTCAAATGACATTTGGGAGGTCTAAAGTCCCACCCTGGGGGACTTTAGGCCTCCCAAATTACAATTTGGGACGCCTAAAGTCCCCCAGCGTGGGACTTTAGGCGTCCCAAATTGTAATTCGGGACTCCTAAAGTCAGACTTTGGGCGTCCCTATCATTTGGGACGTCTTTTGTTTCAACTTACTACGCCCCCAGTATATACGTCCCCCCGTTTTGGGACGTTAAAGGTGCCAAATTTGGGAGGTTAAAGCCCCTTTTTGTAGTAGTGTAAACTTGTCAATCTCATTACTAAATTTGTTAAAATCCTTTTATTTATATTATGAATGTTTTTGTAATGGAATCTCATAATGGGATTGTCAAAATCATTACAATTCTTGTCAAAATCATTACTAAACTTGTTAATCTCATTACTGAATTTGTTAAAATCCGTTTACTTATTTATAGGTTCGAAGTGTAAACTCGTAATGATTTACTTTTATCAATAAATAAATATTAATGGTGTATGATTAAATAATATTAAAATATAAAAATGACAATAATTTGATTTAAATAAATTTTAAATCTAAATAATTAAAATTAAATCCATCAACATTCATAATTTATCATGCTCAACAAATTTTTTTTTATAAAATTCATAAATAAAGTCACTAAGCATGGTCAAATCGAAAAGTTAGCACGAGTTTAAGAGCAAGTTAACACAATTTTGTAAGCTAAAAACATAAAAAAAGATAAACTCAGTATGTGAACTCGTGAGTTTGACCGAGTTTACAACTATCACAAGTTTAATAATGACTCAACAAGATTTTGTAAGCTAGAAATGTAAAAACGGTAAATACGAAGAGTCAACTCGTAAGTTTGAAAACTTGACGTTAGCATTAGTAATGTAAAGTATTTTTTGTTTATTTGCACCTACACCTGAATTCTGAATCGTGTTTCATTTTATGAGAAAGGAGAGGATCGATAATAAAGGGAAATTAGTGTTTATTTCCCTTAATTTTCTCCCCTCCTTTATTCGGGATTCTATGTTCGGCATAAACCTTTAAGTGTTCATGAGGTCAGTGATTCCCATTGAGGTTTAAGCTAAGTTTCAAGTTCAAATGTAGCTCAAATGCAACTCTTCACTAATCGCCAAAGTAACAGTTGATGACGAACACATAAAATTTCATCAGCGAAGCAGAGAGATAGAGAGAGGACCACTGATAATGTTGTGTATGGATATATATATATATACCCCAGAGAGGAGGAGTGAGAACGAGGCCATTAGCGAGCAAATTTAGCCGGAGTTGAGCCTCAATGTGATTGAGGGCTTTAAGGAAGGAGGAAGCGCTTTCACAGTAAATAGGTACATGTCTTTAAATACAATTTCCGAACAAACCTTGTCACTTCACTTCCTCCTATAAGAGGTCTAGATGGAGTGGTCTTAAGGACCTTTTTTAGTTTTTTCTAGTGGTAAAGAAGATATCATAAAAAGTTATTCATAGAATGAACTAGTTTTTAGCCGGAGTTTAATCCGTTTTTTTTTTCCCGACAAGATGTCCATTATATACTGCCAAATAAAGGAAAGGTTAAGGTCCATTCTTGTTCTGAAAATTGTCATAAAATCTCAATTTTGCTTGAGAAGGTTTTTTGGGAGCAATGTCACACTAGAAGTTTTCAAATCGTAGTAATTTAATCAGGCCATTATCTAGGTTAAGTTTGACCGTTACTTGATCAAATATACTGAGCTGACATGTCTATGTGTCATCCGGGTCATTTTTGTTAAGGTGCAAACTTGATCTAGAAGTTTTTACTCAAAGCAATGTTGCCTGAAAATATTTTAGGTTCAATATTGCCTTAAAAGTTTTCAAATTGTAGCAATGTCACCCGGACTATTATCATTATTTTCGTCATTTTATTTATGGCATTTACTTTGATACTTTGTAAACATTTTATTTTTAAGTAATATTATTTTGTCTTTTATTAAAAAAAACCAATAATCAATATAAGATTTTATTTATATTAAATTTACATTATAAACAAGATTTATATTAAAAATCGTGTTAGTATCAACTACTAATTAAGGTTGAATCACATCAGAATAATTATCATGTGCAGCCCAATAGAATAACGCCACATTATCACCTTTCGGTTTCTAAGGTTACATGAGCCAATGCACACGATCGAGCCCACGATTTGCCAGCTAATTACTGAGTCAATTACTTTGTCTGGAAAAATTAAATTTCAAGACAAAAACAAAAGTTGTGGTGTCATTAAATATATTCCCAAGCTTATCAACTTTATAAAACATTGACTAGACTAAGAGGATGACGACGACATAAAGAATCAATGATTAGCAAGAAAACACACGTTTTTAAAGGCTTCAAATCGATCACAACTTTTCTAAACCCCCAATGAGTGCGTGGGGTAAATAATTTGACAGCCACGAGAAAATCTTTTTAAACTGGATTTTAAAAAAAAATAAGAGAAATGAGGGTAAAAGATTTTAATTAATTTTTTTATTCTTTTATCTTACATATTCTCTTTATTAAAATTTTGCAATCTCACTTCTATAATTTTTATAAATCTAACTCATAAAAATTTTCCCTCCTCCTCCTTTTCTCCAAATCCCTCATACCAATAACACACCCTTAATCTCCACGCATTCATTTGAAAATTACTAAGCTTATGTTAAATCATGTGATCTTTGAAACATGTCATCATCTCATCATCGTGTGGTCAAAATTAGTTAATTTTTTGTTTGAGTAATATTCTTTAACAGAAATTTTAATAAATTAAAAGCATAACCCAACGAGTTAAGTACCTTCCAAGTAACCGATTTTGCTTTTGATCAAAAAAAAAAAAAAGGAACCGATTTTGCGGAGGCTAACATTTTGGTCATCTGTTTACTAAAATTTTTTGAATTGATTATAAAAACATGTTTACAGCTTTAATAAAATCACATCAACTTTATTTAATTTTAAATATTAATTTAAATCTATGTTTAAAACCCAGACAAAGTATGCCCAAAACCAAGAGGCAAATCGTCCAAAGGCCTTGTATTTTTTGCTAAATTAAAAAATTGTTCTCTTCATCTTTAAAAAAGGCACGAAGCCCTCCTTCAAATATTAAAGGACAGATTGTATGATACTAGCAACACTTAAAGACCCTTATATTTTATTTGAATTTGGGTAAGTTTTGAAAATAAAATAATATTTTATTAATTTTTCGAAATTCAGAAAAAAATATGTATTTTATTATTTTTTTAAAAAAATTCACATCTTAAAAATATAAGATAAATCTATGTAATTTTAAGGGTTAAGGTGTAAAAATACATATGAAATTTGCCCACAAATGCACCCAACACAATACTTTTTTGAGGGATAAAAGTAAATATGAACTCTCAAAATATATGTAAAAATACATAATGACCGTTAGTTGACCATTTAATTGAATTTTTTGATTGAAATTGGTGACATGAAAAATAATATGGATGATTGAGAAATAATCTAAAATAATTTGTTGATTGGGGAAGGAAAATTAATTTCCACCCAACCCTTCATCTCCTCTCCCTCTGTCTTCCCAAAGAAGTGATGAGGTGGAGATAAAGGGTTGGATGGAAATTAATTTCCTTACTGGTCGGCAAATTATTATTTCAAGTTAGATAAATACTTATATACTCTAAGAGTACTACATTTTTTGAATTATATCTAATAAAAACATAACAACTCATATCATTTTAATCTTAGTTGGCTGATGACTCATGAAAAAATTCAAATTTTATCTTGTTTAAAAAAACATCTTAATTTTAAAAAAAAAACTAAAACAAAACGATCAACTAATATTTTTCTTAAAAACAAGATACAATTTGAAAGAATTGATCAAAATCGAAATTTTTGTTTGATATGGTATATGCTTTTTAAACTGGATTTAAAATTTTATAAGGTGTTAGATATATCAATATATCATAACTAAAAATGAATAGAAGGATACTTCCGTTGTGTTAGCGGAGGAGAAAAAATGATGTTTTGCTAGGGGAGGAGAAAAAAAATGATGTTATGACATTTTATTTTCAACCATGTTATCCTAAAAATTATATAAAATTAAGTTTAACTTTCTAAAACATCCATAAATTCACTTTTATGTTTTCCAATAACATGAAAAGACTGATTATTACTCATTAGATGTCTATTTGATCCTCATTATAAATCACTTGTGACTCAGAAAAGAGATGAATTAATATTTTAAATGAACGAAGAAAAAGACTGATAGACTACTTTAAATATACAGGAGTCTCCAATAATTTAAAACATAGTGACAATTTGTAACAATGATATTTCCAAAATTAGAAAATAAACACAAAATTCTCAGTATCACTATATTGGCCATCAGAATGAAGGAGTTACCCCCTCAATCCTTATATATATAAGAGCATTTTTTTAAGGGGTTTGTCCCTAAATGTAAGATCATTTTGAGTTTGTCTAAATAATAAATATACTTTTTTTTCCATTTTGCCCTCAATTAATTATTATATTCTACATATATTCTCTTTTATCCTTTTCTCGTTATTATTTTCTCTCACCCATTTATAAATAGGGGTATTTTTGAAAAAGAATTAAATTTTCTACATAATTATCACATTTAACCGCTTTAATTATTTTTTAAATCTCACGATTCGGTTGAAAGGCTTTTATATACCGAGACGAAGGGAGTTACCAGTCAAAGCAAAATAAATTCACGGACTGTTATGGGATTTGGATAGTCCATATTTAGTGTTTTTTTTCAAGAGATGATTTTTAAATGGAAAAACATTTTTTGAAGAAAATATTAGTTAAAAGATTATATTTATTTTAGATTCTCTACCCATTAAAATGATTTTTTTTTTAAAAAAAGTAAAAATAAATAAATAAATCCGGAGTATCCAAGAGTTTGTGGTGCCTATCCTCATAACATCTTCATGGAATTGAAAACGAAGAGTTGAATTGAAAACAAAGACAAGGAAGGATACATGATTGTTATGCCTCTAGAGGCTGCTTTTTGGTTGAGTTTGGTATAAATAATGTTAGTCAAGGTTGTCAAATTTACAAATTTAACCAAATTTGAAATTTGTGATAGTGATGTAAAATCATATTATAGGCTTGAATCATAAACTCATAATAGTTTACTTTTATCAATAAATAAATATTAACAGTGTATGATTAAACAATTAAAATATAAAAAATGACAACAATTTGATTTAAATACAATTTTAAATCTAAATAATTAAAATTAAGTCTATCGACATTCATAATTTATCATACTCAATAAAGAATTTTTTATAAAACTCAAATAAATTCACTTAACATGATGAAATGTACGTCAAACATTGCTTCAGTCAGAACATTCATCGACAAATAAGGTCTGAGAAAAATTGGAATGGTTTCAACTTTAAAAGGCTTACATATACCGTTCATTCCAAACATCTTACACTGTTTTAATGAGGGCATGTTTTGGTTCAACAAGGAGCTATCTCATAAAAGATACTGTAAGAAATAGTGAAGTAAAAAAGCACTACCTACAATGAGTTCCTCAATTTCTACCTGCAAATTCTTAGAATCACTATATTAGCCATCAGAATGAGTTACTAGTCAAAGCAAAATGAATTCACAGATCCAACGCAACATATGGTGAAGAATAATCCTCTTAATCGAAAGAAATAAACAAAATAAGTAAATACATAATTCTTCTTGAGCACTTGCAACATATCTAGTTTGAAGTAAGAATATGCTTTATTCTGCTAAATGAGGGCGCGATCGAGGCGAGAAACTTCCAGGCATGCCATATAATTTTTTTTTTTTTAAAAAAATAGAGAGACCTAGAAGGTGCGATCTCTATATATTGTGGAGGGGCAAGCTATTGAAATGACAGGCATAGGAGCTGCGGCAATAACTAACAATCCTTAGGCCCTATTTGGTTCAAAGCATTGGGTGGTTGGGATTGGGATTAGATAAGAGATTGGGTCAAAATATATCATTCGCTATAAGGGACTACAGATAATCAGGAATTGGGAGTACCATGAAAGTGGGATTGCTACAAAGTCACCTCCCCCTGGTATTGTGTTTTCAATCTCGGGACTGCAAAATTGTAGAGACAAAAATATCCTTGATTAAAATATTTTTTGGATAAGAATAACCCTGATTTTAACCTAGAATCAATCCTTCTCACATAATTACTCTCTATTTTTTTTCTCACCAACGACATAAATCACTCTCAAGCATACCATCGTCGGCCCCACCGCCGCTCACACCGCCGTTGACTCCATCGGCCTCGCCACCGATTACCTTTCCCCTTTAATTAGTGGCTATTTATTAAATAAGATCAATGAAATTATTTCCCCCAACTATTACACCAGTGGAAAATTGACTGTTTAGACCGGTTAAAAAAGACTTTTTAGACTGGTTGTGAAATAGGTCTTGTTACAGCAGGTCTAAAAAGTCTGTTATTTTAACAACCGGTCTTAAAAGTCATACTTTTAAGACCTGTTGTTCTTAAAACTGGTCTTAATGGTCACCTTTAAGACCTGTTCTGCCCGTAACAAGTCTTAAAGGTCAGATCTTTTAAGACCGGTTGTGCTTACAACCGGTCTTAAAAATCCACCTTCAAGACCGGTTGTGGGCACAACCGGTCTTAAAAGGTCTGACCTTTTAAGACCGGTTGTGCCCACAACCGGTCTTGAAGGTGGATTTTTAAGACCGGTTGTAAGCACAACCGGTCTTAAAATACCGGTTATGACTACAACTGGTCTTAAAGCTTCTATTTTTTTTAAAAAACATCCCTTTTATATATACACGCACTGGATGCTCCAATTTTAACAGCAGTACAGAACAATCATAGATTTCAATTGTAATATTCAAAAGCAGCAGTCTATAGCAGCAACAAATTTTCATACAAGCCAGTCACACATTGATGATTCATTTGCAGCACTTTAATTACAGTATCGAAAATATGGCAGCATTTAATGTAAACTCCATTGGCTCAATTTCAGCCCAAATGCACTTGTAGTTTCAGTCCCTAGGTCACAAGTAGAGTGCAAGCAAATTTGTCAAGAATTTAGCCAAAGGTAATGACCAACCTTAGTTTAGCACTAAATAACACCAACAGTGCAATTAGACAATAAGGAGGACCAAATGACAGCAGTAATGAATCTTGAAGCAATAGAGAGCAATGCAAAATGCAACGGATGAAATGGAGTGCATGTATTTGTCTATCTATATGCAACTCCCTAAGTATGAAGTAAGTAACAGATTGCATAGAAGCAACATAACAGATTTCATAAAAGCAATGACAGCAGCAAGATCAACAACAAGCACAAATAAAGATGTAAGCTAGGTGACTTTAAATAAACTTCCAACAAATGGTAATTAGTGTAGAACAAGATTCAAGATCAAACGTCACAATTTAAGCAACAAGTTAAAATCAGATTCTAGGAACTCCAAATTTACTCCATTTCTTGCAATTTCAATGTGCAACATGAAGTTGTCTAAGACTAAAAAACATGAAGGAATGTCCAAATAGAAGAATTTGCTCAGAAATGGATGCGAAACTTTGAAATGACAACGGCAGCAATAAAATTCAAGTATTGATACAAGCAACAGCAGAAATTCCTCAACTTTACAGAATACAAAGGGAAGAAAAATTACAAAGGTCAGTCCCTCAAATCCCATTCCTCCTGTATCACCCATATCACAGAAATTGTCCTACACAGATACATAAACCTTGTTAGCAATACATATGAGAACAATAATGTACAATGTAACGTTGGATTCAAAAACTCACTATTTTTGTAATAGCTCATAGATGAATTCAGCACAACATGTATGAATGAAATCAATATCTTCTTCAGGAAAGGGATCAACAAGATCAAACATCTGTAATGAAGGGAGCTGTGAAACACCTTGTTGAAATCACTTGTTGCATGATATTCAGTGAAGGCTGTGAAATTTCTTGTTGAGTGAAGCGAGCTGGACTTAGTGGGGCTTTGATCGGACTTTCGTTGACTCGAACAGAAACAAGGTTCGTTGGCCACAAGATGAACATACCCAGGACATCACTTACAATCTTGAATTCATCAGAAGGGATAGGGATAGGTGCATCTGCAATGATCACCTCGTCAACTGACACTCGGACTTGATCAGCTTCCATTTGTCAGTGGTGGACAGTTGATCCCAGGTTATGCACACTGCCTCGTGCAACTAACCGTCTCAGAGGATCCTCGACAAAAATATCACAAGGCTCAGTAATTTCTCTTGCAGGACCCTTTGATGACTGCCCGATGTTGCAACAACTCCCTTTAGTGCTCTGCTTATTAGGATCAATCGATTGTGGCTAGGGAGCACTGGTATCTTGTCTTGAGCTCATAAACACTATCATTTCCTCTTTCATCTTGCTCAACCGGGTCTCTAATAGTGCATCAAATGATGCTTCAGCCTCGGCCTTTGCTTCTACTCTTACAGTGGCCAACATAGTCTCTAATTCCTCCCTAGTCACGATGTTTGAGGAATGGCGTACAGGGGCATAGACTAATACCCAATCAGAGGGTTCACTTCAAAAATGGGAGATAAAATTGGCGTGCATAGACTAATTATGTGCATAGACTAATTCTCTTGCCTGTGCATAGACTAATTCATCTATTCTTAACATATAAGAATCATTCTCAACAAAATCCAGATAATGGTGCCAATTCGTAATTGACTGGCACCAAGTGGCTTGACATGAAAGTAAGACCTCTGAATATTAGCCTCAACAAAACTAATTTCCAAATCCAACTGGCAAGCATAATGATAAAGTTGTTCTCCCGAATTATTGAACATTTCTAGGGCTGTCAACCTTTTTAAGCGCATAGATGAATCCACCACATCCTTAATAATGCACTAAACATCATCATCCTTATTTATATGTAAATTAGGAATTATAGCCAAAAATGGAAAATGATTTATATTAAAGACCAGAGGAAATAGTTTGGACCAAATAAAATTTAAGGCAGCACCTTAAATTTTGGATTTCCTATTGCATCAACAATAACAATTTTTGTGCCATCAATGTTGATTGGGAGCTTTGAATTAGGTCGTCTAACTCCTAGAAATATTCCTTCTTTATCATAAAGGACAACTGATTGTAGATCACGAGCAAGCATAGATACGAAATTTGACAGAAGCAGGAAAAACAAAGAGGAAAACATAAAGATAGAATTCATGCTAGAAAGAGACACACACATAGATACACAATAATATAGCTACAACTCAAATACTTACATTCCTTTCAGACAATGGTTTATTGACGATAAAATGAACGATAGAATGCTACGAAGTGAATATTAGCAGTGAAAGGAAAAGAACACAATCTCATAATAACTTATAATTTTCTAATAAAAAACCGCACATTAAGAAATGCTGTGAATAAGGGACGACATACAGCTCCCATGACGACAACCACGAGCAGCTGAAGCAATGTATGACAGCGACCGAAGAGCGACGACGGACTCGATTCAGAATGGGATCAGGTAAGGGACGGGGAGTCGACGGCTGAGGAGAGAAAAGATTGGGATCAATTTGCTTGGGTGATTCAGAATGGAAGGGGGTGGGAGTGAGAGGCGCGGCGAAATTAAATTGGGGAAGATTTTTTAGACCGGTTAATAGGGAAACTGGTCTAAAAAATTTTTTAAGACCGGTTGCCTAACAACCGGTCTTAAAAGTGGAAAAAGTCCACTTTTAAGACCGGTTGTTAGGCAACCGGTCGCAAAAACTTTTTTAGACCGATTTCTCTATTAACCGGTCTAAAATAAATATATTTTAGACCGGTTCTCTCAATAACCGGTCTAAAAATAAAATCCTTAACTTTTTTAGACCTGTTAGTATAGAACTGGTCTAAATAATCTTTTTTAAACCGGTTATTATAATAACCAGTCTCCGAACTTGTTTATAATTATGAAAATGCCACCGCGCATTTCTTTTAGACCTAATCCACTACAACTGGTCTAAATGGGGCGGTCTAAAACGCGTTTTCTCTACTAGTGTTACTTCGTACCAAACATATTTTTAAAGTATCAATCCCAATCCCAGTCCCAATACCAGTCCATCAAAATTCAGTACCACATACCAAACAGGGCCTTAGTTCTTGGTTTGAGGGGAAAGGAGGCAAGAACATATTTTTAATAAATTTAATTTTTTTTAAAAAAAATAGAAAGATCAGGTGAAGATTTTCTTAATAATATTCTCGCCCTTTCCTTCTAACATTTTCGCTGATAAATTTACTAAAACTTTTTCATTCATCCATTTCCCTCAATCCAAACAAACTGCAAGTATAAGTTTGTACCATTCAAATAAATATTACATGGGCCCAAGCCCAAATTTCGATTAAAGTAATAATATATTTCAATGTGGCTACTCCTTTTATAATGTAATAAACTAAGATTTAAATCTCCGTTGAGAGAGGTGTACATATTTAGTACCCGATAATATCTCGAATAGGATTGCTTCTAATAAAAGGATACCTATGCTTAGAATATATATGTATATATATATTTCAATGTGAGAAATTTAAAATATTTGAATTTTGACAAGTAGCTATCTTTGACGACGTCATTTACTCAAAATTCTATCTTGACCAGACAATCTTTAATTGGATCATGTCACATTTTTTAAAATAAAATCCTAAATTGTTCTAAGAAACTGTGAGTTAGGGTCGTGTGCAATTGGTAACAACAGACGATAATTTTCACAAGACGATATGTGGATTTTGAATTAAATGATGACCCAGAAAAATGTTACTACATCCACATGCCCCCAGGTTTAGTTACTGTGTCATCTCTCGTTTCTGTTTTCTATTTGTCTTCTCTTCACACTGTTATTTTTCTTATTCCGATCGCTAGTCTTTTTTTGCTTTTCGTGTCTTGTGTTTTTAAAGGGGTACTTTTGGATTTGGATTCTGCTACCTCCCTTCATACCATGTGTGCTTATTTAACTGTGTTGCTGTTTGCTTTGGTCGAAAAGAGTACCAAGGATTGATGAAGCTATGATGATACTGTTTCTGATAGCAATAACTGTGTACGTCATGGCACTCATAGTTTTGAAATCAAATCGAATCAATCTAATAAAAATGGTTTGGGTGTGCCATATATATTTGTGGAAGTGTTGCTTGTGAGCTCCTCTTGTTAGTCCTCGTCTCTCCGATATGCTGCTTTATCATCAACCTCTCTTCACTTGTGTTGGTCCTCACGTTGCTCTTCTCCTACAATTATATGTGAATTTTTGAATCAGACCTCAGATTTTATATGGTGAATATGTATTGAAGTCAAAGCTGGAAGCCACACTCTTCAGGCGACAATGTGATTTTCAATAAATCTTATAGATATATACATATTGATAATAAGAAAATAAAGAAAATATAAACTCGTTGACCACTTCTCTAGTGACTCGGCTTCAATTTCATTACAGTACTTTGTTTTGAGTTTAAAGGTGATCCAACACCTTACAATAAATGGTTTGACGGCTTAAAGTATTTTGTGGTTAATCCAAAACTATAAAATATTTTTCTAAGCACGTCGAACAATTAAAAAATAATTAAAAAATATTTTAGAGTGTTGAATGGACATTCACTTAACAAATTTTTTTCAGATTTTTTTTTAGGATTAATATTGAAGTTAAAATTTCTCCTGAAAAATAATACTTTAAGGCAGAATTATACGAGAAAACACTTTAAATTGTTGGCTGTAAATGAAAGAAATATTTCATGGAGCTGGATATATTAAAAAATATTTTAATACCTGTAAAAATACTTTAAAGTGTTGAACCTTAACCCTACATTTTTTTTGTCAGCCCTACCTTGGTGGCCTGGTTTCTCATTAATATTTGAGATTATAAGGTGTTTGAATTTTGACAAGTAACTATCTTTAAGGTCGTAATTTACTTGAAATTCTATCTTGACAAGTTAATCTTTAATTGTATGATGTCACCATTTTAAAATAAAATTCTCAGTTGTTCAAAAAAATTATAAGTTAGGGTTTTGCATTTGCTAACAACATTTGTGGATTTTCGCTAGTCAATATATCGGTGGATTTTGAATAAATGACGACCAAAAAATGTTACTTGTTAAAACTTGATCACTTTATTGTCAATATCTGAGCACTCAATTGTACGTTGCATAAAAACATCTTACATTTTCATAAGTGGTATTTTAAAATTATTACATTGAAAATTTTTATTTTAACCCCGTGAGCTTTCAGAAGAATTTCATAATTATATTGTTCAAAATGCCATCATGGGCCATCAATCCCACTCTCCCTTAATATTAAGCCCATTAATCACATTATAAATCTTATTACTCCATCTGGTCTTTAATATAAGACATATTTGAAAAGTTTGATCTTCATCCTGAATATAAAATATAGTTTTTATATTTGTCATTCTTTTCTTAATTTATCCATTTGATACTCCCTCAACAATAATCAAAAACAAAAGTGAAGAACGGTATTAAGAAAGATGACTAGGGTGTTTTAGAAAATATATATCATATTAACTAATTTATTTAATATTTCTAATCTAATCAAATTAGATAAATATATCTCATATTAAAGAGGGGAGTATTATCCCAAGTGATAGAGTTAAAAAAAAATAGCAGATGTCATCCCCCAGCATCTTTGTTGCGGTTGCTTTGTGGCTATTTGGGCTAAAATCATTTATGTCCAAGTTTTCAAATTGTAGCCCATATAGCCAACAAAATGTAGTTACTTTTTTATATTTGAATAAGGTCCATTTTTATCCCAAAAGTATTCATGTTGGAGTACTGGATATTCAGAAGTTTTTTACACTTAAAATTGTCTCGGAAGTATGAAGTATTAAAAGTGTAGCAATTTTTTTACCTGTAGGTTAGAAAAGTAAATTTCACTATTAGTTTCACTAACATTGGCACATGACACTTAATTCACGCCACTTCATCGTTCTAAATCAGCTATTCAAGCCATCTCTCGCATCCGCGTCGACCATGACGGGGTTGGCTACATTATCTATCGGACAAAGGAATCTATCAATCCCACCATAGAGCCCAATAGTTTAACCTACTAATACATTTATTCTAACTCTTCCAACTAATGACTCGTGTTGACACCTCTTAGAAGTGTTAAATTGCCAACACAAACAATAAGTTTTGGTTTGAATCAAATCATTTTTTATCTTGTGAATAACACTTTTAGGGGACATCTTCCTCTTTACTTCTTCTTTCACTTTTATGGAGACGTCTTGCTCTTGACCACTCCATTTTTCAATTTACAAAACCATGATATGTTCAGCACACTCATCCAGAATAAAGATTGTGCAGACTAATTCCTTCTTCTTTAATTGACACTCCAACAAATTTTGTAGAAAACTCTTCAATAGTCTTTCTCTTGCAAGCAACACCATCAACACACTTTGCCTCTGTCATGTGCTTCAAGTGATTATTTGAATCTGACAAATAAAGCAGGAGCACAAGCACGTGGCCTTCCATTTCTCTCATCAACGTTGGCACAAAAAAAAATTTCTCTCATTAACAACAAAGCTCCCCTATTTTTTTTGTTCATGCGACAAATAAAAGCTGTTGAATTGTCCTTTGCTTTAAAGAATTTCAGGTTCGAACTACTTTGTTCTAGTGCTGTCAGATGAATATGAGATTCCCTGTTGCTTTGAAGTTGCAGATATTTCCTTCACTAAAGGATATCCTTCGACAAGGTTGAGGCTTTGTACCAAAACCTGAAAATTGCTCTGGCCCTGTTATTCATGTCACTGAGCCTGGAGTCAGTGAAACTTGTGAAAGAATGACTCAACAACTCTTATGTTGAGTGTGAGTGATAATGTATTTATAACTGAACCATTACACAAGTTGCACAAATTAGTTACAGAAACTAAATGCCTAACAAGACACGTGCTATACAGCTGTGTGGAACATACTGGAAGATACACTTAATTAATCACAGGATGATGACACATGTATAATACTTCCTATCCTAACATCCCCCCTCAAGCGAAGGGTGCATCAGCAATACCAAGCTTGGTTCGAAATGATCAGAACCTGGTGTGAGACAGAGACTTGGTCATACAATCTGCTAACTGATCATTTGAAGGCACATAATCGACAACTACTTTCTTGGCTAGAACTTGATCTTGTATGAAATGAGCATCTAACTCGATGTGCTTAGTGCGGGCATGAAATACTGGGTTACTAGCCAAAGCCTGTGCACTTATGTTATCACACCAAATTTGAGGAACCCTTGTCAAAGGAAATTTTAATTCTTGCAGCAACGTTGTGAGCCAAGCTAACTCAGCTACCAAATCAGTTAGAGCCCGGTATTCAGACTCAGTGCTTGACCGAGCCACCACTCTTTGCTTGTGAGAGTTCCATGACACTAAAGTATTTCCAAAAAATACACAATAGCCACCTACAGAACGTCTGTCATCAGGGTAGCAAGCCCAATCAACATCTGTGTAACCAACAAAGTTTAGATCTCTGCTGTGTCTAATATGTAAGCCAAATGTAGCAGTTCCTTTGAGATAACGAAGAAGTCTTTTTACTACCTTCCAGTGTATGTTAGTTGGGCAATAAAGAAACTGACCTAACCGATTGACTGCAAAAGATATATCAGGCTGAGTTTGTGTTACATATTGTAAGGCACCCACTGCACTGCGGTATGCTAAAGGATCTTTCAGCTTTTCACCTTCAAAAGCTTATAAGGGTTTTCCTGAGATCATAAGAGTAGGACAAGGAGCACAATGTAGCATCCCATATTTTTTGAGTAGATCAGCAATATACTTGGTCTGAGAGAGGTGCAAACCTTCCGCATTTTGTTTCACCTCAATACCTAGAAAATAGTGTAATGAACCCATATCCTTCAAAGCAAAAGTAGTGTGAAGTGCTTGAGTGAAAGCCTTTACCTTAGAGAGATTATTCCTTGTCACTATAATATCATCAACATATACCAATACCAGGATGATGCAATTAAACTTATTAAACCAGAACAAAGAGGTATCACTCTTAGCATTCTGGAATCCCCAATGCAGTAGAGTGTTTTTGAGTTTGTCAAACCATGCTCTAGGTGCTTGTCGAACACCATAAAGCGCCTTGTCAAGTCTACACATATAATTTTGCTTGGTGTTGTCTACAAAACCTTCGGGCTGCTGCATATAAACAACATCATTAAGAGTACCATTGAGAAAGGCATTGTTGATGTCTAACTGATTAATGCACCAGCCTTTTGCTACTGCAATAGAGAGAACTAGTCGTACTGTAGATGCTTTTATAATAGGGTTGAACGTTTCATGATAATCAACCCCAGGGCTTTGTTGAAAGCCTTTTGCCACTAGCCTTGCTTTGCGTTGTTTCAAGCTGCCATCAGGGTTAAATTTATTGTGGAATACCTATTTGCAACCAACAATACTTTCTTTTCCAGTATGTGGAACTAGAGTCCAGGTTTTATTTCTCAACAGTGCTTCATATTCAGCCTTCATTGCATTATGCCATTGAGGATCTCGTAAGGCATTTACAGCGGAGGTCAGTTCAGGATCAGCTTCAAGTGCTTGCTTAGCTAGGCCGACAAAAGGATACTTTGGTTTAGCAATCCCTGCTTTACTTCTTGTGACCATGGGATGAACATTAAGGAAAGGAGAGGTGTGTGCTTCAGGAGGACTTGCTGAAGTAGGAGTCCTGACAATAGGAACAACATCATTGTGAGACTCAATGATAGGACATTGAGAAACTGAATCTGTGGTTGTGGTGTGATCTGCTTGAGGTAATGAAGACAATGATAAGTGCACATCTGATGGAGCCGGCATGGAAACAGAAGTGGGAGGAGCAGCAACAATAGGTGGTAGATTAAAAAATGATGCATCAACTTCACGAGAAGTCTCTGATTGCTTTGTATTAAGAAAACCTTCCTTAAAAGGAAACTCAACTTCATTAAACACCACATGTCTGGATACAAAAATTCTACCAGTAGAACTAAGACATTTGTAACCTTTATGATCACTACTATAACCCAAAAAAACACACTTCATAGTGCGAAACTGCAACTTATGGGCATTATAGGGGCACAAACAAGGGAAGCATACACCGCCAAAAACCTTCAAAAAATGCATATCAGGATCAGTATGAAAGAGAGCAGTATAAGGAGAAGAACTTGCTAATACTTTTGAAGGAAGGCGATTTATAAGATAGATTGCAAATTGAAAAGCTTCATACCAGTAATACAGAGGTATTGAAGCTTGTGCTAATAGACTTAGACCAAGCACAACAATGTGTCTATGTTTATGTTCAGCACGCCCATTCTGATTTGATGTATGTGGGCAAGGATGCTGAAATTCAATGCCATTAGTAGAGAGAAAATCAGAGAAGGCACGGTATTCACCATCCCAATCACTTTGGATAGTTTTGATTTTTCTATCAAACTTATTTTCAACGAGAGCTTTAAATTGTATAAAAGCATGAAATGCTTCAGACTTCTTTCTAAGTGGATATAGCCATGTAAATCGACTGCAATCATCTATAAAATGAATATAGTAGTGAAAGCCAGAGGTACTAGAAATGGGAGCCGGGCCCTACATATCAATATGAATCAAGTCTAATACATTTTCAGCATGAGATACAGATCTTTGGAAAGGTAATAAATGTGATTTGCCATATTGGCATGCATCACAGAAAACATGTGAACTCTTTGAACTCTTGATATTACAAGAATTGAGAACTTTATTCAAAACAGAAACAGAAGGATGTCCTAGTCGCCTATGCCACAGCTGAACTTGATTGTTATCCATAGCTTTAACTGCTAATGCTACGGCATCAAGAGGTTGGACCATTTTGTAACATCCATGCCTAAGCTTGCCCTGACTCAAAATCTTCTTGGAAGCTTGATCCTTCACATAACAACCATTTTGATCAACTTTGACAGTCACATTGTTGTCAGAAGCTAGCTGAGCTACACTAAGCAGATTATGTTTAGAACCAGGAACATAAAGAACATTAGACAGAACTAGTGACTTCGAGGACTGATTACATGGCAAGGAAGATGAACCAGTGCTGATTATAGGTAATTTATTGCCATCATATCCAACCAGATTTGTCTTACCACCAGTATGAGTGGAATCATGTAGAAGTTGAGGATTATTGACCACATGATTAGTAGCACCACTGTCCATGAGCCAAGCTGGATCAGCTACTGTTTCAGCAGATGCCATATATGCTGCTAGCTGAGAAGCAGGTTGTGACCTTGTAACTGAATTATTTGTATGCAGGCGAACATTCTTGTCAAACCTGAAATAGCAATCAGATGCTATGTGGTCAGTTTTACCACAAACTTGGCACACAGGACGATTTTGACCTCCAAAACCGCGTCCTCTAGTGTTACGGCCTCCACGAGTGTTGGAATGTCCACGACCTTGTGAGTGCTCAGACGTGTCTACTCTAGCTAAATTTACAGAAGGATTAGCTAGAGAAAGATTATTCATGCCACAATAAAGCTCAAGCCTACACTCAAAAGCAAGCAATTCAGATTGTAAACCAATCCAAGATAAGTCAGTGCAAGACATTAATGAGCACACAATAGAATTATATTCCAAATCGATACCAGACAGAGTAATAGTGACATGTTCATTGTCTGGAACTGAAGAACCGGCAAGACTTTATTGATCAGCCAAATACTTCGCACGAGCAAGATATTCATCCATTCGCATTGAGTTCTTTCGGATTCTTTGTAGCTCTGATTTGTTAACTAAGATCCTTGATCTTGTGTCGGCACCAATCAAATCTCTAGTAGCCTTCCAGAGTTCATGTGAGGTGCTGCATCAGACCAGCTGACTGCCAATTTCCGGAGTCATGCAAGACAGTAACCAACCGAAGACAGTTTGATCGGCAGCAATCCACTCTTCATACTGTGGATTGACTTCATCACCAGTGAGAAATGCGCCTGGACACAGTCTGGTTCCAAGAACATATCTATCGAGACGTTGGCCTCGAAGTAGACAAAGCACCATGGAACTCCAAAAAAGATAGTTACTACGATCGAGTTTGACCGAAGAAGAAGTTGTGGATGATGAAGCGGAAGTGGAAGAAAGAGATGGAAGGGAAAGAGATTTGGAAAGAGAGATGGAAGAAGAGGAAGAATGGCTCAGGATTGGAGACGAATCCATTGAGAAAAATGAGGGAGGGAGAGATGAGGAAAAAAAAGAAGGCTCGTGATACCAAGTGAAACTTGTGAAAGAATGACTCAACAAGTCTTCTGTTAAGTGTGAGTGATAATGTATTTATAACTGAACCATTACACAAGTTGCACAAATTAGTTATAGAAACTAAATGCCTAACAAGACACGTGCTATACAGCTGTGTCGAACATACTGGAAGATACACTTAATTAATCACAGGATGATGACACATGTATAATACTTCCTATCCTAACAGAGTCACACTGTACTTGTACAAACACCTAGGTCATGGCCTTGAAGGAAGAGCTTGATTCTTTTGTGTGAACAATCTCTCCAGACCTAGGTGTTTGATCGATCACCTGAAGAGATATAGAGATGGGAAAAAAAAAAGAGAAGATTAAGCTAACAGGTGAATATGAAACCATGTTTGATAATCAAAAACTCTAGCTTGGGTAGTAACAGGTGGAGGATGATATGTTCCATCTAATAGAGAAAAATAATTGTTGACCATGCAAGTAAGACAACATTTTAGCCTTGAGTTAACATGCTGGGTAGCAGTAAGAAATTCAGGGTCCATTAAACAACCATGTGAAGCTTTTCATATCAATTTTATATCTTCTAGAGGAAAAGAGGCTTAAGCAGATGGTTCTATAACGGAACTTACAGCTCAAGAGTAGCAATTCAATCACTTTAAAAACATAGGACCTTAAGCAAATGCACACAACATTGAGAAGCTTCATGAGGAAATGACCCAAAATCAGTCATTTTCTTTCTATATCCAGAAGACAGACAGCTCCAAAAACCCCTCAATGTGAATATCAATGCCATAAGTTTTGATATGCACAATTTGATAGACAATAGTATATAAGGTAAATTGCCCCCGTTAAAATCAGGCTGGGATGCGTATGCAATAAAGTTAATAGGAGTAGAATTTTTTTCTTTTTTCTTTTTATGATATACACTAACTTTTAACATCCCATCAAACAACACCTTTGTATACTATGTAATCTTTAATTAAACTGAACTGACGAAAGTATACGCAATGTTCAGATTTATAGTTCAATCTCTATAGTATCCCTATTGATTACACATATTAACAGAGTTTTCATATAAGGGTGGTCATGATTAAAAAGAGTTCTTTAGGGAAACCAACTCATTTAATTTGTTAGAAATTTAAGTAACTAACTCAACTAATATCTTTAATTTATCCAAATTAAGTAATCATCTCTTATGTTAAGGACGAGGGGCAGTATTCCATTTTTTAGGGTAATTTGGTCATTGTAAGAAGGGATTTTTGCCTCCCATGTGTACATGATTTTTGGTACGATCCCAAAGGGATTTTGCACAATAAAATTCATGAAGCAACCAAATATGTTATCTGAAGTAAAAACCTTTCCCTTTCCCTAAACCATTATCATGTACTGCCTTTGTCCTTATATATAAAATCCCACTTTTTTCTGAAAAAAAAAATTCATTTTTTAAATGGGCTTGTCCCTTTTTATAAGGTTCAATTTGAGGTAGTTTGATAATAAATGAATTTTTACCTATTTTACCCTCAATTAATTTCATACATTGCATTAGTTAAAATGTTGGCTTATTCCCTTTATTCTCCCTCTTTCCCTCTTATCTCTCATTTCATCTTTCCTTCGCATCACATTCTCTTTCTTCATTTTCTTATTATTACATTCTCTTTCTTACTCATTCATAAATAAGGGTATTTTTAAAAAACAAATTATATTTCTTAGGTATTATTATTTTTAATTAATTTTAACTGTTTTTTAGAATTACATAATTCGGTTAAAAAAATCTTACATAGAAAGATAGAGGGAGTAAAACTATTAGGGTGTGTTTGACAAAGCATTGGGAGAGCGACAACGAATTGGACGAGGAAGAAGGACGTTGGGACTTAAATTGTTTGGATTAACAATGCAACTAATGGGCTTTTAGTGCAAAAGTCATGTTACATCATAAGTTGAAATTTGGTGCTCTCACTATCACAATGTGGAGAAAGAAAACAAGAAAAGACAAAATTACGCTAAAAGACTTAATAATTTGATGTTTACAAAAGTATTAAAAGGGAAAAAATTAAATAATAAAATTGAGGGAAAATTTAGGAAAAGTCCGACATTAAAAATATAATTGGTGATAATGACCTAATAAATTGGTATATACATATAGTACTAGTACTCAACAAATTTATGTCTTTTTTAGTCATTTTATATTTAAATTTGCTTTTTCATTAATTATCCAAACAAGTTTCATTTGTCAAACTGATTTTTTTGTTGTTGTAAGAAGCAATCCAAATATAAATTAAATTATATTAATTAACTTCTACTTTAAGCTTGCAAAAGTTAGATACAATAAAAGTTACTTTTATCACTGCTAATCCAAATACGCACTTAGATATTACGTTTTATGCCAGCGTTGGTTTAATGATTGAGCCTGAGTATATCTTCTTTAACTTAAATTTAATGTCACCTTATTAAATATTGAACCAAACCTTTTAGTGTATATATTAATTAATTTGACAATCCTATGTCACTTGGTCATTTATTATTATTTTTTTGGGGGAGATTTACAGCTATAGGGGTTTATTCTCATTACTTTTTATTAGGTTATAACCCTTTCCGTCCTATTTATAAAATCTCGATAACCAAGTTATGCTATTTTAAAAAACGGTTAAAAAATTAAAAATAATAAATATATCTAAAATAAACTTTTTTTCAAATATACCCTTATTTATGAGGGTTAAATAAGATAGAAAAATAAAATAAATATAAATATTGTTAATCTTTTAATTAATGCAATACACATAATTAATGAGGGGTTAAAAAAACTCATTAAATGTTTTAATAATTCTTGCTAAGCTCTTATAAAAAAAACCCAGACAATTCAAATTTTGTGGTCTTATAAAAAACCACGGGAGGGAGTAATGATTTGTACTTTTCCTCATCAGAAATGATCTTTGCAATGTTTCGTGTGGTATATGATGGGATGTGGTATGAATTTCTAAAGTTTCGGTGGCCGAAAAGCCACTCTTTAATTAATTTTTAACTCATTACTTTTTATTAGGTTATACTCCTTTGAGTCTTATTTATAAGAGTTTGAAAATTGAAATACATTATTTAAGGAAAAGGTTAAAAACAACAAGTATGTCTAAAATATTTTTTTTAAGGTATAACCTTATTTGTGAGGGGTAAATAATATAGAGAAATAGAGTAAATATTTCGGCAAAAAAAAAACAAAGTAAATATAAGTATTACCAACCTTTTAATTAATACAATATACATAATTAATTAGGGATAAAAATAAAAATAAAAAATGCATTAAATATTCTGACAACTCTTATTATACTCTTATAAAAAAAAACTCAGACAATTCAAGTTTTGTGATCGTATAAAGAACCACGGGAGGGAGTAAAGTTTCGGTGGCCAAAAAACCACTCTTTAATTAATGAGGGGTAAAAATAAAAATAAAAAATGCATTAAATATTCTGACAACTCTTATTAGACTCTTATAAAAAAAACTCAGACATTTGTAGCTTTTGTATGTCAGGCTTGTGCCCGCGGAAACGGATAGGAGTTTCAACTTGTTTGCTACTGATCGCTCTAGCTAGCTTTTCTCATCTTATCAATACACTTGAAGATCATACCACGCCATGCCGCCCAGGTTAATTACTATGTCATCTCTCATTTATTTTCTATTTTTGATCTCTTCTCATTCATTTTGATCATCACTTGCTTTTACTTTTTTGTGTCTTGTTTATTAAATGGTACTTTCCGATTTGGATTCGGGTCCTTCCCTCCACACCGTTTATGCTTACTTAACTGGGTTGCTACTTGCTTTGGTGGGAATAAAGTACCAAGGATTATATTGAATTCTAGCCCCTTCAAAGAACACCCGGCTATAATGATACTGTTTCTTTTAGCAATAACTTGTCTACGTCATGGCACTCTTAATTTTGAGATCAGATCAAAACAACCATATTATCCAACTTGCCTCCAATTTAATAATGGTTTTGGTTTGGATGTGCCATGTTTCTGGAAGTGTGGCTTGTGAGCTTCTTGTTTTGCTCCTCGTCTCTCCAATATGGTGCTTCATCATCAATGTCTCTTCACTTGTTTTGGTTCTCACGTTGCTCTTCTGCTACAATTTTCTGTTCCAACCATACCTTCTTGTGGAAACACGAATGTTGCCGGTCAGTACTCAAAGTATGGAGGGTCAAGTAACTGAAATGGCAAGCCTAGAAGCTGAAATAACTTCCGATCCTTAAAACACACCTTTTTTTTTTTGGGGGGCGGGGGTTGATGGTTATGATGTATTTGAACTTGTGAAAATTTTTTTTGATTTGATATAGCACCAAGACTTAAAATGCAACAGGTTTTTGCTTCTCTCAGTAAATATGTTTCTTGATATTCGAATTTATATTTTTTTCTTTTTAGGGTGTGGCCGCTTACCACCTTAACAAACAACTTGTTAATAACTTGTGAAAATTTTCATGCGGTGTTGTGGCATAACATTAACTTGTTAAAGTTTTAGTATAATATGGAATTTCATTTTAAAAATGTGACTTTTGACAACCAAATAACGTTATTAATTATAGAAATTTTTCTTGTTATTTTTTAAGATAATATGAATTTTTTTAAAATATTTACTTCTACTAAGAAAAGTTACTTGTCAAAGTTTGGACACCTTATTGTCAATGTGTGAGCACCTAATTGTAAGTTATAGAACAATATCTTGTATTTTAGGTACATTGAAACAAATTTTCACTTCAAATGGCTCAGCTCAAAATGCCATTATCTTTTTGTAGGGCCTCAATGGCATTCTCCCTTAATATCAAGTATGTTCATCACATTTATTAATTATCCCCCGGGTGTTTATAAAAGAGCTACTTAACCTAAGGACATGAAATAAATTAATTAACTATAACAAATGTTATTTGAATCTCCTTAAAATATGTGTAACATTATATTATATATCAATTTATAAGTTATATAAATTAATTTAAAAATAATCATAAACATAAGAGATAAATTGAAATAAGATATTATACTTTGAACCAAATCCAATCTCCCCAACTTGCTATTTTGTTATTCAAGGAGATCTCCCCAACTTGCTATTCTGTTATTCAAGGAGATGAAAAAAGAATACTGCGTAGCAGGTATTATTCTGACCAACACAACTAAAGAGCCGCATCTTTATTGCGGGTCGCTCTGTGAGTATTTGGGCCACAAAACGTTTATGCCCAAGTCTTTTAAATTGTAGCCCATATAGTCGACAAAATGTTACCTCTATTTTTTGGAGTGCTACTACGCCTAAAAGATTTTGGAGTTCGGCAGTAAATTGGAGTTTAACTTCGTCGTTAGTTGGAGTTTAGCTGAAAACACAGAACAGACACAATTTATCTGCAAAAAAAAAAAAAAAAGTCCTTTATATTTATAGGGTTTAGAGAGAAGAAATGTTTTAATCCTATTTAGTAAAAACCTCACTAAAATTTTCACAGAATGTACAATTTTACCCTGAATTTATTTTTAGATTCATTTTGTTCCAAGTAGTGTTATATATATTAAATAGGGATAAAATTGGAAAGTTATTGAATTTTAAGGTTAAATTTAATGAAGTTTAAAATTTTCCTTGATTTCTATGAAATATGTTAGAAGTGTTTTATAAATTAATAAGACCAGAGAAATAATATGCAAGTCTTTACAATTTTACCTGATTTCTGATGTGGTCCTTGTAGTTTTCTATCAGGCCCTTATAATTTCATTTGATTTATAACCATGTATATATAATTTTTTTATCAAGTTCCAATAATTTCACGTGATTTTTAATCATATTTACGCTTTTATTTTCTTTTAACTGATCAATTAAAAGTTAAGACTATAAGAGCCTGATTAAATATAAGGTGAAATCACAAGGACTTAAAAACAGAAAAAAAAAATTATAGGCACTTAATTAAAATAAGATTTTGAATTTTGGGCCAAGAGAAGTTTTTTTTTTTTAAATGAAATGTTAAGTTTCACACACGCAAGTTTAACTTTGTCGTTAGATGAGAATAAAGGGTTTTATGCACAATGGTTGTGACTTGTGGATTGATTTTATGCACAATGGACATATATGCTTTTTAATTATGATGATACATGTTATTTTTGTTAGTAGAAAATTATTTTTATATTACTTATTGGTTAGTTTATTAATTATATAAAATAAGTGAATGAAACAATTCTTTTCCCTTTTTCTTTTAAGTTGATTTTAAGATAATTATTTTAAATATTGTTTTTTCAAATGTGATTTTTTAGAAAAACCATCCAAACATTTTTTTTTTCATTTTTCAAAAATTATTTTAGAAAAAAATTTAACAAAACTATTCTAAAAATACCAATAAGCAGTTGGTTGAGGTGATCAATGGCCTTACCTTACCTCTATTAAAAGAAAAACACAAGTTCAAATTTTGTGAAGTGCATTTTTGAAAGAGGAGGAAACCCTTTATACTTTAAGTATGTGAAGGGGAAATCCTTGATCAAATTAAAAAAATATTCTAAAAATAGAAAAAACTGAAAAACAAATAAAAAAGGCTCTATACTTTTTCTCAATTTTTAATTTAATACCCATATATTTTTTTCCTTTTAATTAAATCATTTAATTTTATTGTGTTAGCACAGTTATGTAAGATTTAATTAAGAAAGAAAAATGCAGAAGTAATACTAATTAAAAAGGAAAAACCATTTTGCAGGTACCTATACTTTCATGCAATTTTTATTTTGGTATCGATATGTTTTTCCATTTTAATTAGGTTAAGGTATACCTTTAAGTTTTATACGAGGTATATTTTTCGTCTCTTGACTTTATAAAGTATACTTTTTATCTTACATTTCTAATGTCGTTAAATGTAGCTAAGGAAAAATGTTGACGCAACTAAATTAAGTGATAACTATATAGCTGACAAAACATATTTAAGTTTTATTTTTTAATGTAATATATTTAGATTATTAAACTAAAATAAACCGATAAATTACTGCAAATGAAATCGAGGTTTTTTGTTAATTAGATTATTAAACTAATATATTTATATTATTAAACTAAAATTTGTTAATACAATCAAGGTTTTGATATTGATTACTTCATTAGGTTTTTATATATTTCTCAATTTGCACATATTTTAAATTTAAGATTAATAGCATTTAATTACATATTTATCACTTAAGTTTATATAGTCATCACTTGAGTTTGTTGTGTCAATGTTTTTCATTAACAACATTAACGGTGTTTGAATTATTAGACAAAAAGTATACTTTAAAAAGGTAGTGGCTAAAAGTATACATGTAAATTTAAAAGATTAAAAGTATACTTTAGCATTTTAGTTAAATATTTAATTTTACTCTATTCACACTGTTACCTACTCTAAGTTTACTCTACTACCATTGTTAGCCCTCGTACAGGAGTTAACGGTACAAATAGAGCAAAATCAAAACATTTAATTAAAATAAAAAACACACAAATATCAAATTAAAATTTGAGCAAAAGTATAAGTCCCTACAAATGGGTTTTCCTCGATTAAAAATTGACCGTTATCTGTTAAATTGTTTTCCTTTTATTGCATATGAATGGACCTTCCTCGGAAGTTCAGTCATCGCGTCATTATTTTTAATTGTTATTACCTTATTTATTATACGTATACCTGCATCTTCCTCCTAAATAGGGGTCAATTATATTCTTGCCAATCTTAATTGGCTAGATTACTAATGTCAAGCATAAATGAATTTGACTTGTTATGAGAAGTAATGAAATCTCGCATAACACAAGGTTAGACTGCATATATATGGCAATAAAGGATTCATAAATTTGTTATTTTTATGTTTTGAATTAAAAACATGATGTGGAACTCAATATATTATGATGGCGTACGATTTTTTACATGGTTTCTATATGGGAAGAGGATACTCTCATTGTCCTCTTTTTCATTATCTTCTCATCATCTCATTTCCACTATTAGATCATGAAATGGATGGTTTAGATTTAATATTTATAAAATCATCACCATAATAATTTATAAATTTAAATGTATTTATTTTTTATGGATTGCACTTATGAATTGTGTGTGTGTGTGTGTGTGTCTATATATTAGATTTTAAGAGTTTAAATTTACTTATTTATGTTTATAGAAATAATTTTATAAAAGACTAAATCTGAACCATATATTATTTTAATCCAACGGTGGATATAAGATGATGAGAAGAAAATGAGAAAGAGGACAATGAGAGAAACCCAACCATGTTTGCTTAATAGATAGATGATGCAAGAAGCACTTTGATGGTGTTGGAGCGAGGCCTACTTTTCCCCCTTGATGACACTGGCCATGTTTGGCATGAAGCATTGGGGTAGGGACTGGGATTGGACTATGGATT
The DNA here is from genome assembly GCA_963242795.1 of Inga leiocalycina. Taxonomy (NCBI): domain Eukaryota; kingdom Viridiplantae; phylum Streptophyta; class Magnoliopsida; order Fabales; family Fabaceae; genus Inga; species Inga leiocalycina. The sequence continues at coordinate 64,686,999 of OY725325.1, forward strand.
AATCTAGAATATATCATTTAGTATGAGGGATTACAGATAACCAATGATTGGGAGTACCACGAAAGTGAAATTGCTGCAAAGTCAACTCCCCTTGATATTGCGTTTTCAATCTCGAAATTGCAAAATTATAGAGACAAAAATATCCTAGATTAAAATATGTTAATGACAAAAATAACCCTCCTGATTTTAACCTAAAACCCATCCCTTTTATATAATATCGATCTCTCATTTGCTTACCATCGTCGCCCTCTTCTGGTCGCCTACTCCGTCACCCTCATTGTCGCCCACTCCATCGCCCTCACCACCAATCACCTTTCGCCTTTCTCTCGGTTATATTTTGAGAATGTTGTACATGTGATCCAACATAAAAAGCCATAGAATTGAACTTCAAGCTTCGATTTGGTGGGAAAAAAAACTGCAACCCAGATATTGGTAACTATGAGAATAGCAACTCTATCTGATAAAAATAATTGATCATCATTTGCTCATTGACCCTGGTAACCATATGAGAATGACAACTGATAAGATCCACAAAACCAAAGACCCATGAGCAATCCGATCACAGCAACATAGATCGACCAACCCAAAGACATAAACTCACCAATCCAAAGATCTAGATCAATGACTAGTAACCATAGAAAATGAGCAATAAAAATGACACAAGAAGAAGATCAGCAAACAAAAATTTGAATACGAATAACAATGATACAATAATTGGCCTTAGATCTATGAGCCACGTTGGGAGACATGAGCATCACCAACATCAATGGGGGATAATCGTTGTCGTTGCCGCCGCCAGAGATCTGTCGTCCACCGCTACTGCTGGAGATCAGTTGTCCACCATTGTTGGTTGGTTTAGAGAAAGTTCAAACTTGGGAAGACACTTTATCAAAGGAGGGGGCAAAATGTTACCAAAAAAAAACTATCTATATGTAAGTGATATAGTCTTTCCCAATTTATTATAAGGGGCAATATAGTCTTTTTATAATTTTTGACTAATTATGAAATAAAATTAATTTAATGAGTCCCTCCAAATATTACTTCATACCAAACGTAATTTTAAAAACTAATCCAACTCTCAATCCCTGTCCCATTCCCAATCCCATACCAATCACAGTCCATCAAAATTTAATGCTATGTACCAAACAGAGCCTATATGTAAGTGATAATAAAACGAAATGTATAACAATGTCACTCCGAAAAGAAAAAAGTTGCTGAAAAGTTATTTATTATAAAATTTATAGTCCAAAGTATTTGATTTTCATGGTAGTAATTAATCAATCAATCAATCATCAACTTTATTCTATAAATCTCGTGTTACCTGCTTCATAACTAGATTACGCTTGAATTGGGTCAAATAATCACAGTGCTAATTACATTAATACACATTTATAATAATTGGCAAATAATAATTGCACTAGCTTTTCAAATTTCAAATAATAACTGTAATCTTCCACGATTGTATGTAGGGAATAATAACTCTAACATTCCAATCCTAATTAAATTAAAACCATTCAATCAATATATGTCAATGCCTTTTCCAACAATTGCTCTAAATTGGCAAATAATAACTGTAACATTCTATATTAAAAATACCATTTGAAATTGTTATCCTAAAAGTCAAATTTTAAGGGATTTAATACCCCTGTTATTCCCATATTCTTATTTAGGTAATTAGTGCAATAATGATTAGGCAATTTGAAAAAGGAATAAATTGAGGCATACAATCTTGTGAACAAATTACCGTGTATGTGTTCCTTTCATATTAATAATTGAACAATTAATAATAGAACAAAAATTAGGAAGGAAGAAAGTTGACTTTTTTTTGTGTACAAAGGCAAGCAAAGCTTGAAGAATTACAAGAATGCTAAAAAGTCTGCATCACCAGATGATCTTGTGGTATTCCACCACATTCCATCGCAAAAAACTAGTTGCATTCTATCGGGCATGTTTCTATCACCAAAAACTCCTGATTACTCAACTGAACTTTCCTCGCTAGATAGTCAGCGCATCAGATAGTCTCTCTATGGGCATGAGTGATCACCAAGTTCCAGTCCCTGTAAATGAGGGATCTAGTCTCTAAGATGACATCAAACAGAGGGTGAGTAGTTCCACCATATATGAATAACAGGTGAATAGCCTGCAAAGAATCTGTAAAGAGCCTGATCCTGGTAAAACCCAGCTGCTTACATAACTGTAGTCCACTGTGAATCACATGTATTTCCGCAGTAGCCAAGTTATTATGCCCTAATCTCTGTTGAAATCCACACATCCAGTTGCCCTGGTGGTCCCTTATAACCCTACCACAAGCCGCATGTCCGTTGCTGTCTCTGGAACCATTTACATCCATACGTACATAGCCCGGATCTGGAGGTTGCCAGTGGTCTGTTCCCATTTCTGGTGCTTGGAAAATCTGATGACGGAAACTGCCATTTTCCACTCCTTCGAAGAGATGATACAAACATTTGTGAACTATCTGATTTGGGTTGTCCGCTCTCCCTTCAAGTGCTTAGCTGCATCGGTTCTTCTATAGGAGCCAACATATGGTACTGAACACTCTTTGCCATGGCCATCTAGCCATCCTCCTGTTTCCTGGGGAATTTTGCAAGTTCCATTTAAGTCATTCCTGCAAATTACCAGTAAAGAACATAGTATAGTATATATGGTTAGTTATAAAAAATCACACTCTCTTGGCTTGCTCACAGTCTCTCAATATGTGAAGGATGCTCTCTTCACTCTCACACTCAAAGGGACAAGTGTTTAGGATGTTCAGATTATGCTTTACTCTCAATTGGTTTGTTGGTAATCTATCATGGAATACTTGCCATATGAACATTTTAACTCTTTCAGGACTTCCCCATTGCCATAAAGTTCGCCAGTGAGATTGTTGGCTTTGCTCTGGCTTGTGATAAATTTTGTCATACGCTAACTTCACACTAAAGTTGCCATCTGAAGCCGATCTCCAACAGATAACATCCTCCTCTATTCCCATAGGAGGAGGGACCAACATGATTTTCTACACGACCTAGGTAAGGAGGAAGCTCTCCCATCTTACTCTGTCCCATTCCCCTTCCTGAGTTACAAAAGAACTGACACGGGCATCCATGTCAAGCAAATCTTCATTTTTATCAATATAATCCTTCAGTGGTCTATCCAGTGGTGTCCAATAGGCCTACCATGCCTGAGTGAATCTCCCACTTTTTAAGAGTCTACCTAGCCCCTGTTTAAACCCTTCCCAAACTACAACTATTCCACTCCACACGGCTCATTGATCACGTCTTCTTCGCACTTGAGGGACTTTAGATGTCCCGCATGAGTATTTTGAATGAAGGCACCTTACCCACATAGCCTCAGGCTTTATGATCATTCCCCAACAAAGCTTTATGAGGAAGGCTTGATTCTGGCACTGAAGGTCCTTTATCCCTAAACCTCCCGCAGTCTTCGCTTTCTTCAACACATCCCAAGCTATTAGATGAAGTTTCTTAGATTCATCATGTTGGTTCCAAAAAAATCCCTGCTTAATTTCTCAATAATTGTTAAAACTCCTTTTGGGATCAATGTTGATTGCATTTGATACTGTGGTATTGCTAATAGTACCAACTTGATTAAGACCATTCTCCCTGCCATACTCAAGTATCTCCCTTTCTAGCTTGCCAGTTTTGATTTAACCTTTTGAATCAGTAGAGCAAAAGTCACTTTGACCATTCTCTTATGTAGGAGCGGGACCCCCAGGTACTTACCAAGGTTAGCTGTCAACCCAATCCCCACACTCTGGCTCATCTCATATGCCCTATTAAAATGGACATTTATGGATACAAACATTTTTTATTTTTGCAAATTGATCTTATGTCCAGACACCCTACAAAATAATTCCATAACGTTCTTCATCTCATCCATTTGTTGAGATGTGGCCTCACCAAATAGCATCAAATCGTCTACAAAGAATAAATGAGATATAGGTGGACCAGTGGTACTCAGACTCAAAGGTTTCCAGTTTCTCGATTGCACTTCCTGGTGAATTAGTTGTCCCAGAAGCTCCATGCAAAGCACAAATAAATAAGGACTCAACGGGTCTCCCTGTCTCACCCCCTTAAGGGTTTAAAACTCTTTGAAGCCACACCATTCCAAACAATACTCATGGTACTGGTTGAGACACACTGCATGATTAGAGTAACAAAGTCATCCCTTAATCCTAAGCTATGGAGAGTAAATTCCAGGAATTGCCAGTCAAGCCTATCATAGGCCTTTTCCATATCTATCTTCACTGCTACGAACCCCTTCTTACCTCTTTTGTTTCTCATGGTATGAATTGCTTCCTGAGCTATGATAACGTTGTCCACACCCTATCTTCCTGAGATGAAGCTACACTGATTTTCAACCACAAGGTAGTTCATAACATTTTTTAGCCTATTAGCAATCACTTTAGTCACAATTTTGAAGCTCACATTACATAAGGAAATAGGCCTAAAATCTCTCAAGGATGTAGGAAAGTCAACCTTGGGGATTAGGACTATGTTGGTTTGATTGATAGTTTGAGTCTCCTCCGGGTACTCAAAAATCCTGTTCACCAAATCACATACCTTCTGACCAATCAAGTTCGATTGTGTTTGGAAGAAGTGAGGGTTGAGACCATCTGGCCCCGGTGCCTTGAATGCTCCCATCAAAAAAGCAATGTTTTTTATCTCAATAGGGATACCTGTCTTTATAGAAACTCTAGCTGGTTAGAATCCAAGGATGGAAATCGAGCTGGCCAAAGGGAAAAGGGTGTTTATAGGTTCTCTTCCGTGTATAACTTCTTGAAATACTCAAAAGCCATACTCCTTAGTTGCTTTTTGTAACACCCCAAATTTTATATTCACCAAATATATTGTAATTATTTGGGAAATTCAATAAAATGGTGAATATTCATGAATTTGGAATTTATGAATTTATAAATGTTCAATTTCATGGGAAATTGGGCAAAAATAATTATGGAATTAATTTGGGTAATTTAAAAATCCCAATATTAAGGTCCAAAAATGAAGGAATATTAGAGAAAATATTTGGTTCAAAAATATATGGAAATTGGCCAAAGAAAAATAAGAAAAGGAATTGGATTAGAAAGGTAATGGCAAAATCGTAATTTTGCCAAAATAGCACAAAATAAATTATTTTTCAATTAATTGAAGTTAATTTCAATTAATTAAGGAAAATAAAGGTTAAAAATATATTTAGAATATTTTGGTCAATTTAATATGAATTTATGGAAAATTTGAGCAAAGAGAGCAATTTTAACCAAAATTGAGACTTTACGTGTATACGTAACCGGAACAAGTTGTGAAGCCAATTGAGACCATAGGGAGGGACCTCTAGGTGTCTCCTACATGTGGCATAAAGAAGGAAATATTGGTTGGGCTTAATGAGCTTGGTTACATGTACATAAGGTTTATGTACATAAAACTTCATTTTTGGAATTTTGGAAAAATTGTTAAACAATTAAAGCATAATGTTATATATTATAAAATATATGGTGCATCTTCATCTTCAGCTCATTCACGCACAGCAGACCTGGAATAGAGAAAGAGAAAGTTGAGAGAGTTTAGAGAGAGAAAGAGAAGAAAAATCACAAGGTAAGCCGATTTCTCCGACGATTTCGCTTCTAACGCATATAACTCTGACTCTAAGCTACTCCTCTTTGTTCTTTAAGGTTTGGAAAGCTCAAATTTGGTGTTTTAAAAGTTATGTTTTTCAGCCATTTTGGGGAAAAGCTTGTGGGAGCTTGAGGTAACTTCCAAACCTTCGTATATTGACTATTCTGGTTGCTGTAGACAATTTAATCTGTGAAATTTCGCTGGATTGTCTTTGTTTGTAAATTTTGGAAATGTGACATTAGAAGGGTTATGCTGCCCAATTTTAGTTCAAATGGTTGTTATAACTCAATTAGAATGTTAATAAAGTGGTCAGGAGTAGAAGGGAATGTGTTTACCGAGCCGAAATCGTAAAACCCCGATTTTTCCCGGAGAACACAATTATTTCGGCCAGGGATGTTTGAGGGCCTTAGAGTTGGATTTTCAATGATTTTTTGGTTCCATTGGATTCAGTGGGCGAAAATAGGTGGGGTTTTAGTTGGGCACTTTTTCAGAAAAGGCTGAAAAAGCATAATTACGGAAACGCCCCTAAAACCCTAAAAGTAGGGCTGCCAAGGGCAATTTCGTAATTTGACATTGAATTTGGTAATTTTGAGTCTGGAAATGGATTCCTTGGATGAAAATATGTCAGGATAGCCCTAGTCAAAATTTTGAGAAAACATGCCATCGGGCCGGGTATGGCGGGGTCGGGCGGGGGTCCTGGGGGCATTTTGGTAAATTTTCACCATAGGCTAATATAACCACAAGAAACACTATGGAAGTGTCTAAAATGATACTTGGATAAGTTATGACTTATTTCTTGTATATTTGATGTTTTAGGACCGAGTTTAACGCCTTTAGTTGACACGTTTTACAAGGCGGGCCCTTTAAGACAAGAAAGAGGTTAAGGTAGGGGCTACTATCTCTCATATACTATGTGACTATTTGTATGATGCGTATTAATGTATTTTGTGATTTGAACACGTGCTGAAGGCACATTACCTAGCTGTGGTCTAGGACCTAGCTGAGGTACACTAGTCTTGCTTAACTGTAGTCAAGGACTCAGCTGAGGTACATGTAGGGGTTTCAATGGGTTAGTTGGCCTTGAATTTTGTGTACACACACGGATGATATGAGTTTTCATTTTACTTAATACGGTGCATTGCATATTTAATTTTCACATTGTATATGTTGATTGTATGTTTCTACTGAGATTCCTAGGAATCTCACCCCTTTTTCTAATCCAAATGTCTTAGCAGGTGCCAGTGGCTCGAAAGACAAGGATGCAAAGAAGGGAAATTGACGGGCACGTTTCCCAAGACGAATACAGTGGTTGTATAGTCTGTATGTGAGATAGTTTTGAAACATACTGTACATATTTGTCATTATTATCGACTTCTGCTCTGTTAATGACTGTCTGTAAACAAATATTTATTATCATTATAACTGTACTTTTCTGTTTGCCTATGGAACTTGTTCATTATTGCCCTGCGCATATCAAAATGGAAACGGGTGTTGACACTTTTCCTCTGTGATCCAAATGCCGTCCTCATTCTGAAGAGCTTCAAATTTTTTACTTTTCTTCCTAACTGATTCACAGGCATAGAAAAATCTAGTGTTTCTGTTAGCCCCACTTAACCACTTGCATCTTGACTTCTGGAACCAAATTAACTCTTCTTGCAAAGCAAATTTGTGATACAAGGCCCAAAGCTGATTTTCTAGTCTAAATAAACCATTTTGATTACTATTAGTTCGCATGGCACGATCGATTCCTTCTAGCTAGTCTTCGGATGATCTCTCTCTTCTTTCTTGCCACGTTCCCTATCACATGGTCATTCCAATTTGTTACCTCATTCACAAAGCCTTGTCTTCCTTGAAGCCAATCCTTTCCCTCCCAAGAAGACTGAACAATCTAATTGAATCCCTCTTCCATACAGCACGCCGCTTGATATTGAAACCTTTTCCTGCTATTCCTGTCTATATTCCAAGGCCTATCCGCTACTACAATTACTCGGTGGTCAGACTTGAACCTTAGGTTGTGGTGAGCTTTGGCTTGAGGATTTTTTAAATCCCAATCAAAGTTGCAGAAGACCCAGTCTAGCTTCTCCTTAACCCCTATTTTCTCCCAAGTAAAACGGCCCCCCACTACTGGAACTACACTCAGGTTACAAACATCAATGCATCTATGAAAGTCATGCATAGACCTGGAAACAGGCGTAGCTCCTCCTTCTTTATCTCTGGGATCAAGAATAGCATTAAAATTTCCAAGGACAAGCCAAGGAATATGGGCATTCCTACTGATAGCCTGCAGAGAAGACCACAACTCCCTCCTCTCCAAGACACTGGTATCCCCATAAACAAAAGTCACCAACATTGGTTCCTGGTTATTCTTCCCGGTAATTTTACAATGAAGGAGTTGGGTATTAGAAGTAATATACTGAACCTGGACATCCCCACTGTTCCATAACACCCATATACCTCTGGTATACCCGGTAGCTTCAATCCTCAACCAATCTGTAAAACCTAAACCTCTCACAACTTTATCCGCCCTGTTGCCACTGATCCTCGGTTCTAATAACCCCATGACATTAACATCATACTTCTTAACGATATCTTTAAATATACGTGGAAAAGCTCTACCACAAGCTCCATGACAATTCCAAGATGACACTATCATAAAAATAATTATAAATTGCATCTTGGAATAAACATGAAAAATCACCCATCTGGAGGTTTACTTTCCAGCAATACCTCCACTACTAGTTGAGACGTTGAGTGCATCATTGAGCTCGCCACTTGCTGTTCCTGATTACTTGTCACGTGCTTGGGTAGAATCAGCGCCATTTCACCTTGCTTCTGAGTATAATCTGAATTAGAACCATTGGCTTTCCAGGTAGGTCCCCGCATTATCTTCTTTTCTCCCTCACCACGTGATTCTGCATCTTTATCTAACTCCATTTGCTTTTTGACTTCTAAAGGCCCATTAATCTCTATATTCCCTCTTACAATTTGATGCTCTCTATAGGACCCACCAAGATTATTTTTTTCCACCTTATAACTCCCCAGATTTTCCTCTTTTCTCAAGTCCACACCCAAAACATGGGCTTCTTTTCTTTGACCAAGAGATATGGGCTTAGCAATTCCCTTGACTTCAACCCATTTTTTCCCTCCAAGCAGCGTTTTTTTATTTTTTTTCTGGCTTGTTCCTTTTCCTTAGTCGAAAGCACCTCCTGCACTAGAAGCTTCCCATCCTCTGCCGAACATGGATCCTGATCCATAGCAGCCATGCCCCTTTTTCTCTCTGAATTCAAAATCATCTCGAAATCTTCACCCACATCCTGATCCGTATCAACCAACACGGCAAAACGAGACTGAAGTGAACTGCCATCAGCCCCTCCCTCTACAAACTTGGACTGCCCTCTATCACCCACTTTGCTCCTACTTACCTCCTTCCTTGGAAATCGAGCTTTACCTAGCTTGTGAACAAACATCCACGGCCCAAACTGGTCCTCCTTCGCTGGAAAATGTTTTTCTAATGACATCTTTAGATCTACTGCCTTTTGCTGACTTGAATCTCCCACCGTGCTTGCTCCTTCTTGCAATAAACTCCACTGGCACTTCTCTTTTCTGTGACTATATCTACCGCAGGAAAAACAAATGAGATCAAGCCCCTCATATTCAATGTTGAATAGAGCATCTGCTGAAATAATCCGTGGGATAAGCTTTTTCTGTAGATCCAACTCAACACATATCCTAGCATAGCGTCCTCTAGGAATTTTAGCTTCATCATCCTCCAAGTTTGCAATAGAGTTCAGATCAACCTTAAGAGTCTTCCAGATCATATCCCCTAATCTCCACATACACTCTTTGTTGTAGAATAATAATAGTACATGAGGAATTCTAACCCAAGATGCGACTCTGCCTAGAGGATTACTGAAGGGATCAAAATAAGGTGACCACCTCTGCACAAGAATGGTATGTTGAGCTACCGTCCAAAGACCATCGAATAAGACTTTTCTGTAGTGATTTTCCCAACTTTCTGGGTCTTTGAACTTCACCACATAATAATTGTTAGGAAGGTCAATTAACTCAAAGCAATTAATTCTCTAAATCCTATTTAAATGCTCTTTCAGTCTGAAACAATTTATTCTAGTACCCAAAGTAGTAATGATCAGAGCTTTGTTCCAAGGTTTCGCCCATCTGTTATACTCCTCCTGAGACATGCGAAACGTTGGGTAAATCTCCATGAGTTGCTTGAAAGCCTCTGATGGTTCTGTGATATTCCAAGATTGGTCCACCAAGTCAGAAATATTCGAATCCCCCTCCACGCTTAAGCTTCCATATACAACTCCATTGTACTCTGATCCCTTAAATCCTAACAGGGAATCCTTATAAGAGATACCAGTTCCTGCCATGCCAGACAGAATATCCTTTTTCTTACCCACACCGACCTCTGATGGTTCTTTCGCTACAAGCCTCCTATCTGACCTTGAAGAATCCTCAATGTTACCCTTCTTAGATTTCTTCCCTCACCCAGTAGCTAAACTTAATTCTGACACTCTGTTCGGTGGAATTTTCCTGGCACTGGATTCGTCCATTAAAGTCAAAACGGAAAGTGGCATGTATTCCAAGTCATTCCTTCTCTCTCTAGCTTTCTCTCTCTCACCCGTCCTATTGCTATTTTAAATGCATAGACAGTGGGGTTTAAACATAGACAGTGGGGTTTAAATGCATGTCATTTAAATTTCATTAATACATATTTATAATAAGTGGAAAATAGTAATTGTGCGTAGCCTTTCAAATTTCAAATAATAACTATAATGCAATCTTCCACAATTGTATGGAAAATAACTCTAATATTCCAATGCTAATTAAAGTAAAACCATTCAATCAATGCATGTTATTGAAATTTGCTTTTCAAAACTGCCTTTACATTTAATAATTTTATAGTACCATATATTATATATCTCAACATAAGCCTCCCATCCTCATATACAGCATTAGAGGATAATTCTTGCAGAATCAGTTATATCAACTCATCAAGCAATGGCAAACACTGCTCATGATTTACTAAAGGACATCAATGATAGCAAGGAAACGTAGAGCATTATTGTTAGGGTGCTTAGGAAGTGGACAATGGCGAAGAAGCACCCGCCATTTGAGGTCTGAAAAGTTGGTATTATATTAGCTGACAAACAAGTAAGTATCTAATGTAGTCGTCATATTCACTAAGTAAAAATTATGTGTTGTTTGTATTTCATCTAACTTGATGGAAACAGGATGATCGAATTGAGGCGTCAAATGTTCAAAGAGGACAGATCCATAGGTACATTGATGATTTAAAGGAAGATGAGGTTTTCTAGTTCAAGAACTTTGAAGTGTTGGCCAACAATGCTAATTACAAAACATGTTCACACTGTTGGAAGATTATGTTTCACTCTAACACATTTTTTTAGAAGCATGACTTCCAAATCCCTCTTCACTTTGTCCCAATCAATGACATCACCAGCAATGAAGCCACAAATGAAGAGCTTATTGGTTAGATTACATTTCTACATAATTTTTATTCAAAACGTTTTATTCTAGCTTGGACAAAAAATTCATCCAAATGTAATGGGCTTCCTACAAGCATTTGGGAGCTTGGTTAATCTAAGGAGAGACTTAGACACGAAGAAGAAATTGGTTTTCGCAATTGCAAGTCACAAGTAACATATTATCTAGATTTAACATTAATCAGTCAAGTGATTAACATCTGTTTTAAATTTAGTTCATCATCATCATAATCATATGATCAACATGCGAAGTGAAGTACGTGTCAACTTATCTCTATTTGGGGAGGTTGCAGTCAAAGCCTTTCAGGATAGGACTGTTATTCTCTGGAAATTCTTGTATTTCATCACATTTTTCTCATATATTTGTGGTTTTAAACTTAAATTGTGCATAAGTTTTATACATATGAAGAAAAATGTGATATGTTGAAAATACTTGAAAAAGTGCAAATTTTGAGCTAAATGTATAGGGTTTTAGATTAAATTGAAGAATTGAAAAGCTCATAAAATCCTTCTCTTTGTAGGAGGATGATGACAAGAAATGAAAGCTTATATGGATCCTTGGAGGTGAAGAAAAGAAGAACAAAAGTCAAGAAGGAAGATCAAAGTAGCTTGAAGGTGTCCCAGGTTGCTTTTGCTACGCCACAGCGAAGCAAAAGCGAAAACACATAAAAAATAGGCCTTTCTGACCGCGTACGCTGTGGGTTTGCTATAGCGAAGCGAAAGCGAAAACACATAAAAAATAGGCCCTTCTGACCGCGTACGCTGTGGGTTCGCTATAGCGAAGCGAGGGCGAAGTCGCGATACTGCAACTGTGCGTTTTGAAAAACTGATGCTTCAGCTGACTTTTTAACCTAATGGGGGCGCCGAATTGAAGCTATTCTACACAAGGAAGAGATCAAGGACTACAAGGAGGCTTCTTGGAGAGCTTAAGGAGGATTTTGGTGCTTCTTGGAGGAGATTCTTGGAGAAATTCAAGATTTTTCTTCTCTTTTTCTGGTTTTTCCCCTCTTCTCTTCTCATTTGCTGATATGGTCATGAATTTTATGTTGAGCTGTTGGTTTGTATTGATTATGAGTGGCTAAAACTCTCATTTAGGATTACTTCTACTCATTGTATGGATTAAAACTACTATATTTTCTTGCTTTTGCTAGTTGTTGAGAATATATGTTGATTTTTCTCTATGCTTAATTACTATCTTGTGCTTGATCACCACATGATTAGTTTAGTTCAATTGAATGATGCTTGAGAGAGCTATTTTGGTTGTAGAACTTGAGAAAAATCATGTTAGACTTGAAGTTTAGGGATTAAATGGATGGTTTGTTGTTAGAATAGAGATATATCTAATAACCTAGCATAGTCTAATGAAGAATTGATTTGGGAAAGATGATTTTCATTAATGATAGACAAGAGATTGAACATTGTTAATGAAGATTAAAAATCAATCTTGACTTGAGAAAGCTTGATTGATGATCTTAGAATCTTTGACTAGCATATGGACTCACACAACTAACATAAGTGAATTAATTGCATAGTTTTATGAAATACAATGAGGGAGAAGTAATCCTAAGCCTTTAAACCTTGAAGTAGAATCAATTTTACATTCACCTTTGTTTTACCTTATTGTTTTTCACAAATTCTCTTAATTAACACACTCAATTCCAAATGATTTCATTCAACCTAGTTAAAAACATAGTTACAATAATTAACTCACTTTCGTCATAGTCCTCGTGGGAACGATCTTTACTTATCATTTTATTACTTGCGACCCGTGCGCTTGTAGAAGCTAAACGGCGAACAAGGACCAAAGATCTGGATAATGCACACCATAGTTGTCTTACAGTTTGCTAGGATTACAAAACACAAAAGTATTATGAGTATCTTTAAGTTTTGTATAAATTCGTGTTTTTTTTTGTTTTAATTATATGCTTTTCTATTTAAAGTTATGGAGACATATGTAATGCCTTCAATGCCACACAAGTTTATTTCAACCCAAATTTTCCATAAGTTAAGGATCTTTGTGATATATAAGCATGTTTATAATAAACCCTTTATGTATTTCTGAGCTCAAAATTCAGTTTCACAGGTATACAAATAATGTATTGTAGTCATATAAAATTAATTCTGCATTGTACTATTAATCAGAATTCTCATTCTCGTTCAACTCAGGGGGTTAACAATTGTTAGTAACAAGAAGAAGAAGAAGAAAATTGTTTTGAGCACTCATTACCCTCTCAATGTGTTCAATAATAAATTAAATTTTGATTAATTGGATTCCACCCAAGTCTCCCTTTTTTTAAAAAGAAAATAAAAGGGCGCGCGAAACGCATAGGGATCACCTAACTAATGGAAGCCTATGCATGAGATCTTCGAAGAGAGTAGCTCTATATTCCATTGGAGGGATATTCATAGTGTGATAGCTTTGACATCAATCTATTTGATGAACTTGACGAGCAAGAGGATCAGCATAGCGATTTACCTCCCTTGACATAAGATCAAAAGCCCCCCATTTTCTAGATGGGTAAAGAAGTCATTTTGTTTGCTATTTTCTAAAGGGGTTAAAGAAGTCATTCTGTTTGCCTTGATGTTATCATTTCTGCATATGCAAGTGATAATAAAATTATATATATATTTATATCACGATCTGTGGATCTTATGTCTGTAGTAGAGTCTTCCGTATTTGAAGCTGTAAGCAATGTTCCTGAGAGGGACTATACGTATTTGCTCAATTCAACAAAATAGAAGTGGACTTAAACATCAGTAATTTCTAGTTTTCCCATCGGAAACAGATTATACGGGAGTTTCAATTTTCTTACCTGTGGATTTCCATCTCGAGGTTTTCTCAGCCCACTATGCCCCACAGGTAATTATAAATAACTATTTCATCTCCTTTATTTTCTTTTTATTTCCTTTCTCTTTATTCTCATCACTATTTTTCTTATTCTGAACACAACATTTTTGCATTTATTAAAAGGGTACTTTTGGATTTGGATTCGGGTCCTTCACTCCACACCATCTATGCTTATTTAATTGAGTTGCTGCTTGCTTTGGTGGGAATGAAGCACCAAGGATTGAACAGTAGCCCCTTCAAACAACACCCTGCCATAATGATATTATTTCTGATAGCAATAACTGTGTACGCCATGGCACTCTTAGTTTTGAGATCAAATCAATATTTAATGGTTTGGATGTGCCATGTTTGTGGGAGTGTCGCTTGTGAGCTGCTCTTGTTGCTCCTCGTCTCTCCAATATGGTGCTTCATCATCAATCTCTCTTCACTTGTCTTGCTTCTCACATTTCTCTTCTCCTATGATTATCTCTTCCAACCATCCCATATTGTGGAGGGGCAAGCTAGTGAAGTGACAGACCCAGAATCAGCTGCAATAACTCCTAATAATCCTAAATTAACATGTATATGGTGGGTTTGGTTTGAGGGGGAACTAAGTAGGAAAGAAAATTTTTTAGTAAATTTAATTTTTTTCCAAATAGAAAATGGAGAGGTAGGGTGGAGATTTTCTTAATGAATCTTCTCGCCCTTTCCTTGTAACTTTTTTGGGAAATTTGGGGAAATGTCCCACACTAGAAATCTTATTGGTTGAAGGACTTATATCAGACAGATACTCTGTCGGTACGCGGTAGAGTACCAGTACTTTATATATATATATATATATATATATGAAAATTTATTATGTCATCATAACCAATAAAATTTTCAATTGGGACTTTTCCCCAATTTTCACAACTTTTTGCTTTATTAGAATTTTTGTCACCCCATCTCTTTATTGTTGTAATCAAACTTAGTGATTAGGAATTTTTATGTTTAGTCTTGGGGTTGATAATAAAAAATTAATCAAGGATTGTGTATAGGCAAACTTAAGATCATTCTTTCTTCTTAAAGAGCCTTTTATTGATTCCTAAGTTATCTAAATGTCATGCAAATGCAATAAAAATAAGGGGAAATTGGTTTTTGGGGTTTTGTTTGAAAATATCTAAGTGCAAAACAAATAAAAATTCTAAGCTACTATGTTTTTAGTCTTTTTGGATAAAAATAGGATGGATATGAGGAAATGAGTTTTGATAGAAAAGTTGGTGGCTTGAAATATGTTGGAATTAATTTTTCATCAAGTCAAATTGAGAACCCTAAGCAATTACATTAGGTCCAATCTACCTAATTAATGACTAATCCTACAATTGTATTCATAGTCATCTCTTAGATAAATTATTAAAAACCACTTGATATGTATTTGAAAATCATTTTAATGCACTTGTTTCCTCTTTGATGAGAGCACAATCTCGACACTCAATATGAATTAACTCAATTACATATTATAGGACACCTTGTTTATGGTTCCAAAAAGACACAAACACTATAATTTGTGTAACCCCCTACCTTAATAACCCTATTTATAGTTCGAGAATGCGTCATTAAGTTGAAATAGAGACCAGTGGTTAACTTAAAATTTTTCCAAAACTTGTTTAGTACGGTCTCACGTTCACATCTCGAATATAATTGGTCTGACCAGTTCGGTTTCATTTATACATATCAGAGTGTAACCAAAAATTCCCGACAACGCTCAGGTTTCGTTACTTAATAAAGGGTTTACAAGGCTTAGTTTCCCATACAGGGGATTACACAACACTATTCAATATATACAACATGTGCAACTAATCCCCAACAAAATATGACAACCAACTATCAAAATTAAAACTTCTAGCTAGAAACTCTAACCGCCCTTCATTACTTGCTTTTCCTTTGAACCGCTTGCCCTTGCTGTAGGTTAGTCATTGGAAAGAATGAGATTCAAAAGAATCTCAGTAGTAACAATTCACTTATAACATGTACAATCACAAAGCATGTAAGCAAATCATAACAACAACAACACAACGGCATTTCTACAACAGCTTTCGCTGCATTCACAACGACATATTTCACAACAGCATGTTTCACAACAGCACAACAACGACATTTCACAACAGCAATGTTACATCACGGCATATTCAATGAAATGACATACATGCAAGGCATCATACACATAATAAGAGAAAGAGTCACTACCTTGTTCTTTCCGCTCGTGCACTGGCACTGGTTTATCACGTGCAGGGCAAATGTCAAATCCTATAATTAGAATTACGGGCGACAGGTTATTACTTAATCCAATTCTTTAATTCAAATACTCAAGTTGGTTATCATTAGGGACATTTAATCAAATCAACTAAAGAGTTAAAGTGGTCAATTAACCTAAAAGACCAATTCCTAACCTCAAAGTTCAACAATACTATATTATGCCATTACATCTTCAATTTTCGCATAAGGGACCAAATCTGCCAGAATTTTCTCCAGACTTTGAAAAATCATAACTAATTCTAAAAAAATTGAAATAAGGTGATCCCAAGTCCTATGGAAAGCTATTGAAGTCCTCTTCATAGGAAAAATATGAATCATTACTGGAAATCACCACACAATTCCAGAATTACACAAAATCCCACACTGCTCCAGAATTAAGTCCAGCTTCGACATCAAACTTTGGGCAACCAGAACTCACAGCTCAAAAAACGAAATGACACAAAGTATATGTCCCTTTTGAAGCTTGGAATGTGAAATTTAAGACTGGAAAGTTTCATAATTTTGAGAGATCATTTGGTTATCCAAAAACACTACACAAGTAGAGTACCTTGCTGGAATCCTATTCAGGCTGAAAACCCAAATTTACACTTCGAGTTTCAATGACCCAAAATTCACAACCTAGGGCTATTCCCACATAATTTTTCATGTAGAACACAATGGTAACATCAAAATTAACAAATTCCCACTCATTCTCCATGTCCTGTTTTGGCAGAAAATTCAAAATAAATCCCAACAATTACCAACTTCTAATTTCAGCATCAAACTTATGTCAAATGGTTTCCAATCATCATAAACCACCAATAACATAACCAAAACATCATGAATTACCCAAACCCTTGTTTAGCCAAAATCAGGGCAGATTTACACATGCCAAAATACTCATACAACCAACACAACCAATAGCTCAAATTGATGCTAATACTCACCTAGTGCTCCTCCTTAAGTTCTTTCTTTGATTCTTCAGCTTTTGTTCTTGCAAGGTGGCTGAAAACTCCTCTTCTTCAAAAACAAAAACCATAGAAATGAAGCTAAGGAAGAGAGGAACAAGTTTCATGAAGGACTCTTGAGCCATAGATGAGGTTAAGGAGGTGAAAATCAAGATTAAAGTCTTACCTTCACTTGCTCCTTCTTGCTCTCTCGGGTTGCACTGCTGAACCGACTTAGAGAATGAGAGAGAGAGTGAATAATAATCAGTTTTTCCCTTCCCTTATCACTTAAAAACCTGACCGAAAATTTGGACATAAAGGAGAGAAAAAATATGTGGTCCATATTTGTTCTTTCTTGCTAAAATCCTATGGTAATTTCTATTGTATACTTTATCCAATTTGGTCAACCTTTCTCTTTCCTACCTCTTCCTCACTTGGCCGACTTTTTTTTTGGACAAACACTTGGCCGACTTTACCTTAGATATTTGATGAAGAATTAATTGCTTCAATTCATTCACTCTTCTTGTTTCTTCTTAGCCGTAATTATTGACAAAGAGGGAGGGGTTTGTTTGACTTATATGTTCTTCTCCCTTTTGGTATGTCTTTGACCAAGTTCCTTCTTTCTTTGTGCCAACGTACCACATGAGCAAAAGGTGAGAGAGTATATTGATTAAATGCTTATTCTATCTCTCTTAGCATTTCCTTGACCGAAATGAAGAAGAGGAAGAGTGATAAAAGACTTAGCATGATATTTTTGATCAAGTCTTCATCTTTTTATAACTTGGTCCAATTGCTTCCATATGTCATATTTAATAGCCAATAGGTATTTTTCTCTTGGTTTTCCCCCTTGTCATATGTGAATCATGGCCTTTTGAAGAAGAAGATGATCTTGTAAAATATCATCTTGCAATATAATATTTAGTTGCCAATTTTGCATGTGAAATTTAACTAAAGTCATAACAAAATTTCCAGAGGTAATTCTGTCATTAATCCCATCATCTATTCTGTACATTTAGTCCTTGAGTACATTTTGGGATATTACAATTTGATCCTTGAAAAATGCTGTTGTTATCAGTTTAATATTCCATAGATTTTTTATATTGCTTTAGCACCCATGGTATCATTTGTTATATCCCATGGAATTGAGGTTTAGGGTTTACCAGGTGTGTAATGCATACATGGTGTAACCTTCTTGTTACTTAATATATACTCCTATATCATTTGTTTTTCCTTCAAAAATTGCAAAGCATATTTTTATGCTAAGCTTTGTCAGGGTCTGGATCAAACATACATCAGGGAGACAAAGCAATGCAAAAAATCTCTAAAAGCTACGTTTGGTTTAAAGAATGGAAAGTGATTGGAAATGGTAGAATGAAAAAAGAGGCCTACGTATAAATTTGTTCAATGTCTATCATACCAATATTATTATCACTACTACTCAACAGAATATGTCCCTTTTTTATTACTTTCTAATTTTTTGCATATGAGATCATTTCTCATTTCATCATCATCTCCTTCCTCTTTCCTTCTCGCAACAATTTGGGCACTAAACAAATCCCAATTGATAATCAAAGTATCAAAAAATACCAGAGAAAAATTGAAACGGTTTAAACTTTAAAAGGCTTGCATTTTTCATTCCGAACATCTTCTTATATTGTTTAATGATATTCTCGTCCTTTCCTTCTAACTTTTTCCCTGGTAAATTTGTTAAAAAATTTTCATTCGTCCATTTCCCTCAATCTAAACAAACTATAAGTGAATATTTTGTACCATTCAAATCAATTTTACACGTTAAAATTTAGCATTTGAATGAATTTGTATATTTTAGGTCTATTTTATTAAAAAATAAAGAAAAATTAGACCACATAGGCACAGATCTCACTTTTGGATTTAAATTCTGCTACTTCACTCCACACCATGTATTACACTGGCGCTTTCAAACAACACCCTTACATGATGATGCTGTTTTCTAATAGCAATAATTGTATACGAGTCTGTTTAGATTAGCAGTAGAAGTTGATTTTCCAACGTAATTTATGGTATACGAGGTAAGTATGTGAGAGGAGTTTTGTCTCAATTTGCATGAACTTGTTTTTTGAGCGCTAACTCAAATAGGAACTATGTCATGGCACTCATAGTTTTAAGATCAGATCAAATGAATGAATTTAATAATAATGGGTTGGATGTGCCATATTTATGGAAGTGTTTTTAAAAATGGATGAACTCTTCAATACATCTAATACTTATATATAATTATCCTGTACATAAAACAAGAGAGTCACCTCATGCGTTACACATCAATCCTTCAATACATTATTACACCTGTTTGGTCAAACTTTGTATTTTGATAGAAAGAAGTTTTTTTAAAAAAAAATCAATTGAGCAGATGTTTGCTATGCGATAGGGAAAAAAGATAATCAATTGAGCATATGTTTGGAATGCAATAGGGAAAGATGAAATGACTACAATACCCCTCCTTAAAATAATAATTTTAAATGTTTTTTAAAACCACGTAATTGATTATTGGACTCTTGTGAAAAAGAGAGGAGACAGTATGTAATTTAATGTGAGTAGAGGAGATAGTATGTAATTGAATGTGAGTAGAGGAGATAGTACGTAAATAATACGCTCAAGAATATGTTTGGTTTAATTTGTCCGGTAGCACTGTAGCGTTTAGTATTTAAATTTTTTTTTTTCCATCCACCAACCTTAGCCTTAAGTAGTGATGCTCAGTGTCCTAGAATAATAATTTTTTGTTCATCCCATATTTTATCAGTAACTTGTTTATCCAATATTTGATCGGTAACTCTATCTTTTGTATATCCAACACTATAAATTATTTTTTCAATAACAACCAATATTCTAACCTTTTTATTCATCCATTATTCTAAAATAGTAATACTTAGTATCTGAAACTAATTATTTGTACATCCAGACCATTAAATATTTTTTTAGGAATATTCAGTACCCTAAATTTAGGATATTCATTGCTATTAAGAAAAGAGTAGTTCATGAAAGCTACTTGTGGCAAAAAAACAAGGGTAGTTCATGAAAGCTACTTGTGGAAAAAAAGGGCAGTGCATGAAAGCTACTTGTAGGAAAAAACGAGCAGTGAATGAAAGCTACTTGTGGCAAAAAAAGAGTAGTCAAAGACTCAAAGCTACTGAAAACACAAAGCACGTGGCACAAAACGGGGTGATGTTTCAAGGAAAAGGATCGAGCTGACGTCCATAAACTAAAAATGAACCAAATAGATTAGACGTAAGATTTGTCCACAAAATAAATTATATATGCCGTCTTCCGTGTTTGTAAAGTCACATATGGCAGATTGACCCAAAAAAAAAGAAGTCACATATGGCAATATGAATGCAAACAATATTTTGTGGGAGTGAGACTATATATACACACATAATTCCTCAATTCCACGAAGTGCAAGTCGACTTAAACATTTCTGCCTTTTTATCGTCTTCTTAATTGCTGTGGCATCGGAAACTGATTGTTGGCGTTTCAATATGTTTCCTGTACTGTGGAACTCCATCCCTGTAGAATTTTCTCATCCCACCATGCCTCCCAGGTTACTTACTTACTACGTCATCTCATTTCTTTTCTTTTTCTTCCCTCTTCTCTCACAATATATTTTCCTTATTCTGATCACTTGTTTTTGCTTTTATTAAAAGGGCACTTTCGGATTCGGAGTCGGCTACTTCTCTACACACCATTTATGCTTATTTAACTGGCTTGCTTCTTGCTTTGGTGGGAATAAAGTACCAAGCATTGAACACTAGTCCCTTCAAACAACACCCTGCTGTGATGATACTGTTTCTGATAGCAATAACTGTGTACGTCATGGCCCTCCTAGTTTTGACTTTCAGATCAAATCATCAAATGAATTTAATAATAATGGTTTGGGTGTGCCATATTTGTGGAAGTGTTGCTTGTGAGCTCCTCTTGTTGCTCCTCGTCTCTCCCATATGGTGCTTCCTCATCAACCTATCTTCACTTGTGTTGGTCCTCACGTTGCTCTTCGCTTACAGCTATCTGTTCCAACCATCCCATCCTGACACTCAAACTGTGGATCGGCAAGCTATTGAAATGACTGACCTAGAAGCAGCTCCAATAACCCCCAATACTTAATTGGGAAAATCACTCTAAGGCCCTAATAGATGAATGTAATTTTCGAAAAGTCTCAACAAATTAAATGAGAAGCAGTATGAAACGACAAGTTTTGGCACAAAAAATAAGAATAATCTATGTTGTTAACTTCTTTTGAGACTTTTTTTTGTTGATTCACATTTATTCTGCGACATCATAATGATTTTTCCTATTTAGTTATTGGCTTGAGGGCAACGGAGGAGAGAATATTTTTGTTTTTAATGTTTGATTTTAAAGAAATTAGAGAGATAGGGTGGAGATATTTTTAAAAAATCTTCTCTCCATTTTCTAAGTTTTTTATATTAAATTGTTTTACGCCACTTCTTTTTTCCAATTAGAATTATTGAAATTTTTTTTCATTCCTCCATGTTTCTCCAACCAAATAAATAATATAAGTGAATTTGTCAATCTATCAGACCTAGCTCAGATCTTATTTGGTGTATTGAAGTCAAAGCTGGTAAGCCACCCACACTCTTCAGGCGTCAATGTGATTTTCAATAAATCTTATAGATATATACATGCATATTGATAATGTCAAAATAAAGAGAACATAAACTTGTTGACCACTTCTCTAGTGACTCGGTTTCAATCACATTACGTACAGTACAGGTTTTAAGGCGATTCAGCACTCTAAAATACTTTTCAAATACATTTAACACGTTAAAAATATTTTGTAATTTATCCAGCACTTTAAAATATTTTTCTAGATGTGTCCAAAAGCATAAAAAATACTAAAAAAATATTTTAAGATGCTGGATGCATATCCACTTGATAGATTTTTTGAGGAATTAACGTCCTTGTTAAAATTACTCCCAAAAAATGATACTTTAAGAACAAAATTAAACAACAAAAAACTTTAAGAAGTTAACGTCTTTGTTAAAACTGCTCCCAAAAAATGATACTTTAAGAACAAAATTACACAACCAAAAACTTTAAGGTATTTGATAAACATAGAAACATACTTTAGGGTGTAGATATAACACAAAATATTTTAGAAAGCTGAACATACGTGTAAAAATACTTCAGGAGTTCATGTGCTGAACCTTAACTCTCCTTTTTTTTTTTTGTCAGCCCTACCGTAGTGGTCCGATTTTTCGTTAATATATGGGATGACAAGGTGTTTGAAGTTTGACAAGTAACCATCTTTAAGGTCGAAATGAAATTCTGTCTTGACAAGTTAATCTTTAGTTGGATCATGTCACCATTTTAAAATAAAATTCTAAGCTGTTCAGAACCATTATAATATATAAGTTAGGGTTTGTAACATCCCAAAGTTTATATTCACCTAAAATATAATATAATTAATTGAGAAATGCAATGAAATGGTGAATATTTAAGGCCAAAGAAATTAAAAATTAAAAATTGAAAGTTGAATAGTGTTTTCGGTGAAATCGCCTGTGAGACAGTGAGTTTGTCATGTGGTTTTGGAAGACCAAATTATGAGCAAAAATTATGAAATTTTATTGGATGAAAGTAGACATCCTAAACTTTAATTTGATAGGTCATACGAATTAATTGAAGCTATGTACAAAAGGATATGAATTTTTGAATTTAGCCCAGAAAATCTGAGAAGTTTCTAAAGCAGCGGTGAAATATTGAAAATATGGGAATAATATGATCTCAGCTAGTAAAATTTCATATTTTTCTTTGAAACTAGACTTAATAAGGGTTCCATATCCTTTGGAATCACTCCAAAAAGATATCTACAAAATTAGTTATGATTTTTCAAAGTTAGAACAGAAAATCTGTTAGAATTGGCAATATTCCAAAAATTAAAAATAAAATGTGTTAGAAATTGATTAATGGAATTAAAAAGCCAAGTCTCATGAAGAGAGTAATGATGACAATGGTAAGGTGTACATTACATGAAGGTATGGTGAAGTGCATGATGGTAAGCTAGAGTGAAGGAATGAGTGAATTTGATTGCTTGGTAGAGTAGGAAGTTGGATTTAGTTGAAAAAACACTTGGTTGGTTGGAGAAGAGGGGGAGCACGTTTTTTTTAAGATAACCAAAAGAAGAAGATCTAGTCCAATTCCAATTGAAGCCAAATGATGAGGAGGTATGGCATAAAGTGGAATGCATTGGTGAAAGTATGGAGGGAGGTATGGTGCAAGACAAGTGTTGCCATCTCAACCTTAGATGAGATCAATGGTTTGGAATCAAAGGAGCATTTTTATGAAGGCTTTCTCTTCCCTTCCCTTCATGAATTTTCGTTCAACATAGAGATAGAGAGAGTTTGGAGAAACTTTAAAGAGTTAGAGAGAAGAGGAAGAGGAAATCTTAAGGTAAGAGTTGATTCTTAAGCTTTTCTTATAACATTTCCCTAGATCCTTCTCTAAACCTTGTTTCTTCATGAATCTATGATCTTGAAGAGTCATTCTTAGCTCAAGGAGAAGAGAGAGAGGGCGCATATAGAGAGAGAAACCAAGAAGCCTAAGAGATAACTACACCAAACTCAAATCTATACTTGTATGAAGTTGATTTTAAAGTTTGTTGTTAGTTTGATGATTTTTAGTTGATTTGAAAAATTGGAAAAGCTATAACCTTAAAGGGTTATGCTGCCCAAATTTCTTTAAATCATGGTTAAGAAGTGTTTAAATGAATTAATAAGGGATTAGAAGTGGAAAAGTATAAGTTTTGGAAGCTGAAACACAAAACTACATTTTTCCATTTTTCTTGAAATATTTTGGCCAGCACTGTTTCATGGGGTAGGAGCTGGATTTTTATGAAATAGATGGTTCCATTGGATTCAGTGGGCAAAAATAGGTAGGGTTACGGTTGAGCACTTTTTCGGTAGAGGCCGAAAAAGCATAATTACGAAAACGCCCCTGAAATCCCTAAACTAGGGCTATCAAGGGTATTTTCGTAATTTTACAGTGAATTTGGTAATTTTGAGCCCGGAAATGGATTCCTTGGGCGGAAATACAACAGAATAACCTTAGTCAAAATTTTGAAAAAACGTACCATCTGGCTGGGTACGGCGGGCTGGGCCGGGTTCATGAGGCATTTTGGTAAAATTTCACCATAGACTAATATAACCACAGAAAATATTATAGAAGAGTCTAAAATGATACTTGGATAGGTTATGACCTATTTCTGGTAAATTTAATATTTTAGGATCGAGTCGGACGCCGGAAATGACACGTTTTACGAGGCATACTGAAAAAGGGGTTTAACAAACTTCGAGGTAGGGACTACCATCTTTCATACACTATGTGAATAATTATATATATTTGTTACTATGTTTTGTGATATGATTGCTTGCTAGAGGCACAGTACCTAGTTGTGGTTCGCTACCCAACAACGGTATATTGGAAAATCCTATATGTGGTCGATGACTCAGTTGAGGTATATTATCGGAAATTCTAGCTATAGTCGGAGACTCGAGTGAGGTAAATATATCTGAATCAAATCAAACTTTCATTTTTGTCTAATATAGTGCATTGTATATTTAATTTTCACATTTTATATGTCGATCGTATATCTCTACGGGGATTCTTCAGAATCTCACCCTTTTTCAAAAACAAATATCTTAGCTGGTGCCAGTGGATCGAAGGGCAAAGGCGTGGACGCCGAGAAGTAATTAGCTCGTGTCTCAAGGCAAAGGCAAGATAGTGTTTATAATTAGTTTATGCCTTAGATATTTTGGGTTATCCTACAAATATTAAGTTTCTGCTGTATTTTCTGTATTT
Source organism: Inga leiocalycina (assembly GCA_963242795.1). Lineage (NCBI taxonomy): Eukaryota > Viridiplantae > Streptophyta > Magnoliopsida > Fabales > Fabaceae > Inga > Inga leiocalycina. The sequence continues at coordinate 64,712,050 of OY725325.1, forward strand.
CGTTGACAAACGACGTGGGATTGTAAACGAATACTTTTATCAGTATAATTATACTTTTCTGTATGCCCATTGAATTCCGTCTTTATTACTCTTTGATTATCGAAACAGAAACGGGTGTTGACAGAATTTTGCAATTGGTAACAACGTCTGTGGATTTTCACAAGTCACTAGGTGGATTTTGAATAAATGATGACCCAAAAAAATGCTACTTGTTAAAACTTGATCACTTTATTGTCGATATCTGAGCACCCAATTATAAGTTACATAAAAACATCTTACATTTCAATCTGTGGTATTTTAAAACTTTTACATTGAAAATTTTTTACTTTTAACCCTGTCAGCTTGCAGAACAATTTCACAATTATATGGTTCAAAATGCCACCATCTTCCTCTTAGGGCCATCAATCTCACTCTCCCTTAGTTTTAAGTCCATAAATCACCTTATAAATCTTGTTATTATCCCAAGTGAAAGAGATTTAAAAAAAAAAAAAAGCAGATAGATATCATTCCCACCGGCATCTTTATTGCGGGTCGCTCTGTGGTTACTAGGACAAAAATCTTTTACACCCAAATTTTCAAATTGTAGGCCATATGGTTTACAAAATGTAGCAACTATTTTTCATTTTATTCCGGTCAAAGTTCTTAGAGTTTTACTAGGCCCAAAAGATTTTGGAATTGAGTCCTTCTTATTGTGACATGGAAAAGAAAGATTAAAGCCGAAAAGGATCACGATTTATTGCATGAATTGGATTAATCAGAAACCTAGATTTTAATCCTAGAAGAAATCGAAAAACCTAGCTAAAAGGGAAAGGAAGAAGAGCAGAAGAAATGCATTGTCGTTAAGCTCGTCTAGTGTCTAGCGGTTCACAAAATTGAATTAATAAAATAAACCATTTTAGTTGGTTTTTGTTCAACAAAAGTACAAATTATCAAACTTCACTCAACTTTATTGTGTTGGGGTGATCTTTGATGGGGGAGGCAGGGAAGATGAAAGAATTGATCAAAATCGAAATTTGTTTGATATGGTATGTGCTTTTTTAACTGGATTTAAAATTTTATAAGATATTAGATATATCAATATATCATAAATCTAAAAATGAATAGAAGGATACTTCGATCCGTTTTGTTAGCGGAGGAGAAAAAATGATGTTTTGTTAGAAAAGAGATGAATTACTACCTCCAGTCTTAATTACAAGATAAAGTTGACTTTTTTTGGAGAAATTAAGAAAGCTAAGTAATTTATTTAATCATATCATATGTTATGCATCCTTAGATTATATATTAATTTATTAGTTAAATTAATTAGTTTGAAGAAAAAAAAATAATATAAATACTCAAAAGTAATTTTATTAGCTTCTTTAATTTCTCTAAAAAAATCAACTTTATCTTATAATTAGGATCATAAAGAGTAATATTTTAAACGTATGAAGAAAAAGACTGATAAAATACCTTAAATATATAGGAGTCTCCAATAATTTAAAACACAATGACAATTTGTAACACTGATATTTCCAAAACTTGAAAATAAACATAAAATGCCTTGAAATAGATATCTGTATTGATCTATCGATAAAAATTCATTATTACATAGCAAAACATAAATGGCACAAAGGCTTAATGCAAAAAATCATAATAGAAAAGCATAATAGAAAGGGAAAATGCTCAGAGAGCCCAGAGACAATTCGGAGAAGGAGAGAGATAGTCTGACAATTCTTTTCAAACCCTTTCCTAACAAACCTTGTCTTTATATCATGCTTCTCCTTCCAAATCCCTCGGCTTCCACGTTTTCTTTCTGGACCGTAGGCTTCTTCTAATGTTCCTAGGCTCACCATTATTCATTGGGCCTTTATTTCTATTTCCCTTCATACCCATTTCCTTATTGGTCGTTACAATACTCCCGTCTTTGAAAGAGACCTTGTTGTCAAAATGAGGATAGAGCAGCTAGATATATAGTGGCCACGTCCTCCCACGTGGGTTGAGTGGAACCATCCCATCGAATAAGGACCTGTGGTTTTGAAGTATCATGACACTGCAACATGTGTGTGTCCAGGACCTCAATTGGTTGACTAACCAGACCCTCTGGCAGAATTAACAATGGCAGGGGCATATAAGATGTAACAGGTTCGTTGCCATAAAAATGTTTTAACACTGAAACGTGGAAAACAGTGTCAATCCGAGAATGTGTAGGGAGATCGAGCTTGTAAGCGACAGAACCTATTTTCTGTAAAACTTTGAAAGGGCCAAAATATTCCAAGGCTAGCTTTTGATAGCGTTGTAATTCCACCGAATGTTGCCGATAACGTTGGAGTTTAACAAGAACTAGATCATTTAAGATCAGCAAATCTCTTTTTACAATCTTGTGCCTTTTTGAACATTCAGTTTCAATATCTTAAGTAACTCACCCCTCTATTCCAAATGGATGTGAACGTCCCAAGGAGATTAGACGATGAATGGCGGAGTACCGGTGGTGGGTCACAACCATATACAACCTTGAATGGTGTCATACTAATGGAATGATGAAAAGAGGTATTGTACCAAAACTCTACCCAAGGTAAATAGCCAGCCATTGCCGTGGATATTCATGAACAAAACAGCACAGACACATTTCTAAGCACTTGTTTAGAGCCTCGGACTGTTCATCGGTCTGTGGGTGGTAGGCCGAACCAAAATTTAATTGAGTGTCTTGGAGTTTCATAAGGTGATGCCAGAAAGAGCTTGTGAAAACTCTGTCACGATCTGAGACTGTGGAGATGGGTACTCCATGTAATTTTAACATATACCGCAAAAAACCATCCATAACCTGTGAACTAGAGAAAGCAGATGGTAGTGCAATAAAATGGCCATATTTCGAGAGATGATCAACGACAACCATTATCACAGAGGAACCCCGCACCACCGGAAATCCAATAATAAAATCCATAGCGACATTTTCCCATATTTAATTAGGAATCGGTAACAGCTGTAACAAACCCTGTGGATGAAGATTAGAAAGTTTTGCTTGCTGACAGTTAAGACAGGTTCGAATAAAATGCCGTATATCCCGATGCATGTTCTACCAATGAAATAAGGAAGCAATACGGTGGAAGGTGCGGAGGAAATTGGAGTGGCCACCCAGGATAGACGAATGAAATTTAGTGAGAACGCGCTAATTAAGTCCAAACTATCATGAGGAATTACCAGGCGATTCTTCTAATAGAGAAACCCTTGTCGAACCCTGTAATAAGGCATCATCAATTCAGGTTGTTGGTCAACTTTAATGAGCAAACTTTTAATCAAAAGAGAGGTGGCAACCTCCTCATAGACAGAATCTATGAAGGAGTTTTTGTCAAAGAAGATAAAGCCATACAAGCACCACGAGACAGAGCATCATCCGTAAGGTTGGTTTTACCTGGTTTGTATTCAATAGTAAATCGATACCCCAACAACTTAGGTAAACAAGCCTCTTGCTCTGGGGTTTGTGTGTCTTGCTTCAACCCTTCTTCTATTATTTATAATTTTAAGGTTGGGTTTTTTTTATAAATGCTTCTTCTTTTTTGAATTTTTATTTTTGATTTTTTTATATTTTATGTTAAGAACTACCTAATTTGACCCAATCACCATCAATGGAGAATTTTTTTTTATTTTTATTATTTATTTATTTATTTTTGTATTTTCTATTGATAAAACTTCATAGCTTGACCTAATCATTATTAGTGGAGATTTTTTCGTTTTACATTTTTTTATTCTCCCCACAAGTAATTTCCTAATTTAAACCTATCAACATAAATAAGATTTTTTTTATTTTTTATTTTTCATTTTTTATTTATTATTTTCCTTTAATGAATGACAATGTCAATCATTATCAATGAGGAGATTTATTTTAATTTCCATTTTTTTATTTTTTCCCTTTCAATGATGATTGCCAATTTGGACACTGATCATCATCAATAGGAGGATTTTCTTATTTTTTCTTATATTCATTTTTTTATTTTTTTTTCCTTTCATTCTCCCCATAAGTAGTTTCCTAACATAAATGAGATTTTTTTTATTTTTCATTTTTTTTATTTTTTATTTTCCCTTAATGAATGACAATGCCAATCATCATCAATGAGGGGATTTATTTTAATTTTCAGTTTTTTTATTTTTTTCCTTTTAATGATGATCGCCAATTTGGACACAAATCATCATCAATTGGAGGATTTTCTTATTTTTTTATTTTTTTCTTTAAATGATGATTGCCAATTTGGACACCAATCATCATCAATTATTTTTGTATTTTTGAGTGGGGCCCGGACAAAATAGGATGTTCACAGTACTGGTCTTTGAAGCATTCACAGATGTGAAGTGCTTAAGAGAATCGAGTGACTGCATCATATAATGTAACAGACGCTCGAGTTGATCAAAACGACCGTCTACCTGAGTGAAGCATCCATCAATATGCCACTACTACAAAAAGGGTAAAAGGTGGCGCACATTTTGTGGCACTTCTTTAAATAAGTGCCACAGCTTCTCTTTTTTTTTTGTTTTTTACCTCTATAATTTTTTTTTTAATTTTGGGTACCAGCTGTGGCGCCTAATAGATTAAGTGCCACAATTGAGGAGGCCTAGTGTGGCGCCTGCCTACGCATGCACCACACTTGGGGCCATGAAAGCAGCTGTGGCGCCTAACCCACCAAGCGCCACAGCTGCAGCATTGATTTTTTTTTTTTAAAAAAAAAAAAGTGGGCATGTGTGGCGCCTAAATAAATAGGCGCCATACATGATAATGTCTTTATCAGCTGTGGCGCCTAAGCATTAGGCGCCACAGCTGATGAGAGGCAATGTGTGGCGCCTAATTATTTAGGCGCCACACTTGCCCACTCTTTTAAAAAAAAAAAATTCAAATTGATAGTGTATCTCTTAATTATTTCATTTCCCGCGTAGTGGTCCTGTGTCCGCCCCCCATTCCTTCTCTTTTTGACTACTACTCCACTTTAATTATTTAACTACTCTCTCCTCCATTAAACTACTTTCCCTTTCTCATTTTCTTAGTGGATCCGTCGGCCCCCTCCCTCCATTTCCTATCATCTTCACACTAAAAAACACACCCACACGCTCACTCGTCACTCAAGCTAGCATCACCAACGTGGTCTCCCACTCCCTGTGCTGGGCAATTAATAGATTTGTAAGAAGAAGACTATTTCATTCTAGCTTGCTTTGTTTAAATTTTTTTTTAGTCAAGATAAACCGTAATATAACGTTTGCCTTTTTGTTCCTAATTTAATAGGAAAGAAGAAAACCTAGCTTGTTTCGTTTGCCTTTTTGCTTTGTTTAAATTTTTTTGCCGACAAGCTTACGTTTTTTAGTAATCTTTTAATTTACTTAATTAGTTGTTGATGTACTGTGTTCACATATCAAGTTCTTGTATTGTGATATTTTTTATGTTAGCTTTGGAGAGTATTAATGTAAGAATATTATTGTTGGGGAACTTGAATTTTAAATGTGAAAATTATATATATATATATATATATATATATAATAGGTTGAAATATAAAATAGAAAGATTGACAATTTGTGAAAATGATAAACACGAAAGCCACTCATTTTATATTAAACTTCACAATCAAGAAGTATAAAAAAGGGCCACAGGAAAAAAAGAAGAAGAAAAAAGAAAAAAAAGGGACCCTCCTGTGGCACTTCCTCAAACAAGCGCCACAGGAGGGTATTTTTTTTAAAAAAAAATTTTAAAATGTTGTGGTGCTTCCAACCGCCACAGCTTTTTTTAGTGGCGTCCAGATATGTGGCACTTTTCTAGCGCCACAGTTAATGCAATTATAAGCGGCACAGCTTTACTTTTTTGTAGTAGTGTGCTAAAATCGAGTCTTGGAATCATCGGTGAAGTCAGCGAGCTTCTTAACTTCAGCCTGCAGTTCTTTCATATGTGTATTATCGGCCATTATAGCAAAAGAAGCAATGAAAGCACCAATGTAATGGTGATATTTCCAAAACTAGAAAATAAACACAAAATGCCTTGAAATAGATATCTGTATTGATGTATTGATAAAAATTCACTGTTACTGAGCAAAACATAAATGGAACAAAGGCTTAATGAAGAAAATCATAATAGAAAAGCATAACAGAAAGGGAAAATGCTCAAAGAGCCTAGAGAAAATGCAGAGAAGGAGAGAGAGAGTCTGACAATTCTTTTCACACCATTTTCTAACAAACTTTGTACTTATATCATGCTTCTCCTTCCACATTCCTTTCTGGACTACAGGCTTCTTCTAATGCTCTTGGGCTCACCATTACTCATTGGGCCTTTATTTTTATTTCCCTTCATACCCATTTCCTCATTGGTCGTTACACAATAATCAAAAAAAGCAAAAAGGAAGAAAGCAAACAAGATCTACAACTCAAGCTGCCAACAAAATAATTTTTAAAATCTAATTATTAATAATAGTAATGAATAGAGTTGGTTGTAACTTTAGAAGTTAAAACAAATATCTAGACCCTAATATCCACAATAGCTCCTCGATATATCAACTTGACCCTGGTTCTGATTCTATTCTGATGCCACCAATAACATTGTAGTGACTCGACGCTGACTTTGATTGCATTTTGATACTATGTTTTGATATCACCTATATCATTTTAGCAACTCGCTCTCAATATTGTCTACTTTGGGCCATTACTTTTCACGATTTCCAAACGTGTAGAAAGGGGAGGTATGGGTCTATCGTCTAGCCAACTTCTATTGATTACTCTCATTTATCCCTAAATAAGTGCGAATCCCGCTGATATGATCAGATCAATTCAACAATGCAATCATATCATAAATATTCTCATTTGAGAAAGCAATGATACTAGCTACAATGTTCTTTTTTAAATAAATTGCTAAGAATGAAAGTAAATCAATAGGAGTTGTTTGGGGGCAAATACTTGACTTAAGTATCTCTCTAACATCCCCAACAGATGGCGAATAGCAGCCTTGTAGTTAGGTAAAGCAGATAAGCCAAAACCACACTAATAAATCCTTGCCATTAATTGAATTGTACAAAACAATATAGTAACATATGGGGTAGGCATATCGACCTGACCCTACCTCAAATACCACGCTCTGATATCATTCTAACACCACATGTAATATTTCATTGCCTTGTCTCAATATTGTCTGCTTGGGACCAAGTTGTTTTTGAGGAATTGGTGCTTTGAGAGATTTCCAAAGCTGGGTTTGTAATTACTAGATTTGCTTAGTAATTGTTTTGTTTGCATAAGAAACAGCTTGCATCGTCACTTTTGTTACAAGTGATGTGGATTTCGGGACCTCAGGTTTTTTTTTTTGTTCTTACAAAGTTACAAAATTGACTTTGAACTTATATCCTAAAGCATGTTATGTTGCCTTACAGTGGATTCAATACTTTGTCTATTGTTCTTGGAGTCTGGCATGCTATAAATCGTGTCTTATTATTTCAATGTTCAAATTAAATATTAGGTGCAGATAAATGAAGTTTATTTTCAATCATGTTTTAATTCTAGGTTTTTCATTAATTATAACAAAAATCCTTCACTATATACAAACAGATTTAAAACCTTGTCAGCAGATATTCCGATTCATTTAAATGGATGCATATTCAATGGTTTTAAACCCTTGAATATGCATCCTTATTCAAATATATGCATCCAGCTTTAAACCCTATCATTAAAATAAAAATTGAAAAAACCACGACAATAGCAAATAGACATTAAATTCCATGTGCCAGAGTATACCCTTCAAATCGGAAAAAAAATTGAGAAAATTAAGTTTCAAACAAAGTCCAAAAGGACATCCCTTTATTTATGGTTCCAAGAAGACACAAAGATGCTGTTGTTATCAGTTGAATATTCAATATATTTTTTATAGGGAAAATCCTAAATAAATACCATTTGAAAATACAAAATCCTAAAAAGTCTATTAACATTTTAAAAAGACTTAAAGATACCAAGTATCAAATTGGTTTTTTCAAGTTTTGATACATTTATCATTTTAACCTTCAAATTTTTTTTTTTAAAAAATAATAGCGGTTCCTCTGTTGGAACACCACCGCCAGCTAGCCGGTCGGGACCCCCGACGGCCGAAGCTCCGACTGGTGGGAGCTGTTTTGGTGGGGAAAGGTTTTTTTTTTGAAAAAGATTAGTTGAGAAATGGCAAGGGGTGGGATCAACATGGTGGTCATAGGGCCACCAAATCTCCTTTGATATATATATGCATTATTAAATATGTATAATATAATTAAAGACGTAATAGCTTTGATAAAGTCAGTAATGGCTTTGACAAATTCAGTAATGGAAATAACAAAATTCGTAATGGCATTAACTAGACTGTTTGCTGATGAACCTTGACTTACATGTTTTCATCAGTATTTTTGCACAAAACGCTTTTGTCAAAACCATTACAATTTCTTATCAAAATCATTACTAAACTTGTCAATCTCATTACTAAATTTGTTAAAATCCTTTTATTTATATTATGAATGTTTTTGTAATGGAATCTCATAATGGGATTGTCAAAACCATTACAATTCTTGTCAAAATCATTACTAAACTTGTTAATCTCATTACTGAATTTGTTAAAATCCGTTTACTTATTTATAGGTTCGAATCGTAAACTCGTAATGATTTACTTTTATCAATAAATAAATATTAATGGTGTATGATTAAATAATATTAAAATATAAAAATGACAATAATTTGATTTCAATAAATTTTAAATCTAAATAATTAAAATTAAATCCATCAACATTCATAATTTATCATGTCAACAAAATTGTTTTTAGAAAATTCATAAATAAAGTCATTAAGTATGGTCAAATCGAAAAGTTAGCACGAGTTTAAGAGCAAGTTAACACGATTTTGTAAGCTAAAAATATAAAAACGGATAAACTCAGTATGTGAACTTGTGAGTTTGACCGAGTTTACAACTATCACAAATTTAATAATGACTCAACAAGATTTTGTAAGGTAGAAATGTAAGAACGGTAAATATAAAGAGTCAACTCGTGAGTTTGACAACTTGACGTTAGCATTAGTAATGTAAAGTATTTTTTTGTTTATTTGCACCTACACCTGAATTTTGAATCGTGTTTCATTTGATGAGAAAGGAGGGGATCGATAATAAAGGGAAATTAGTGTTTATTTCCCTTAATTTTCTCCCCTCCTTTATTCAGGATTCTATGTTCGGCATAAACCTTTAAGTGTTCATGAGGTCAGCGATTCCCATTGAGGTTTAAGCTAAGTTTCGAGTTCAAATGTAGCTCAAATGCAACTCTTCACTAATCGCCAAAGTAACAGTTGATGATGAACACATAAAATTTCATCAGCGAAGCAGAGAGATAGAGAGAGGACCACTGATAATGTTGTGTATGGATACATATATACCCCAGAGAGGAGGAGTGAGAACGAGGCCATTAGCGAGCAAATTTAGCCGGAGTTGAGCCTCAATGTGATTGAGGCCTTTAAGGAAGGAGGAAGCGCTTTCACAGTAAATAGGTACAAGTCTTTGTAAGAAATAGTTTAGTTTTATTGTGGTTATGTTTTGTAAATATTTAGTTAGTTGATGGAATATGTTGTAACTCTCAATATGGCATCGTTCCATTAGGGAGATAGATATTAGGACATTATAAATACTGTATGAGAACTCTTTGATGTGCGCGGATGTAATATTCAATTTTTGAGTAAATGAAAGAATATTATTTTTCTGCCCAGTTAAGTGTTCAGGTGTAGAGATTAAGGGTTTCTTCATGGTATCAGAGACAATGGTTCAACCCAATTGTGCGTCCAAGCCCAAGGAATTAAGCTTACTCCACCGTTCAGCCCCTGAGGCACCACTACCCTAATTCAACCCTGGTCTTACAACAAGTCGAAGATCCGAGCACCACGTTCCAGCGGCGAAGCTCACGAATCACCGACGATTTCACACCAGGATATGCGATCTGAATTGAGGAATTTATCCATTGGAGATCATTCACAAGTTTTGCCGGAATTTTGCGTTTCTTGATCCGGTCGATAAGCAGATTTTCCTTCTTGCTCGATTTTTGCTCCGTCTCGGCGATTGACGGACGATAGCAGATTTTCCTTCTTGCTCGATTTTGCTCTGTCTCGGCGATTGACGGATGATTCGCGTTCGGTGGCACTCTACCGGAAATCTTGCGTTCTCTTGCATTTGGAAGTACCGGACGTCACCTTCAGCCATCATCCCTGTAATCTCTCTCTCGATCGACGATACTAAGCAGATCGGAAGACTTTCTTGCTGGCTGTCGCCCTTGTATCTTCTCCACCAGCAGGACGTATAACGCAGAACAGAGGGCCTTTGCCGTGGATTATATGCCTTCAGAACCCACGGTCTTGTATTTCTCGGTATTTTTGCATTTTTCTTGGTTTCTTGGTTCTTCCACCACTCTCTTGCTGCATTTGTCTGTGTCCTAGATGGCTTCCAAAGAAGTCTCAGCAGAAACTTTACCGTTTTCACACCCACTTCATCTACATCCCTCTGACACTCAGGGTGCATCAATCATCACTCACGTTCTTCTTGGCACTGAAAATTATACCGTTTGGAGCCGTGCCATGAAAATAGCACTGCTTGGTAAGAACAAACTGGGGTTCGTGACTGGTACTTGCACAAAGGAATCCCAAGACGTGGGATTACATGCTCAATGGGAAAGATGTAATGCCATGGTTCTTTCATGGCTACTGAATTCTCTGTCCAAGGAACTTGCTAATGGAGTTATATTCTTCCAAAGTGCTCAGAAAGTATGGAATGACTTGAAGGAAAGATTTGACAAAAAGAATGGCGCCCGTATCTTTGCTTTACACCGGGAAATTGCTTCTCTCAGACAAGGTCCTACTTCTGTTTCCACTTACTTCTCTAAGCTGAAGGAGCTTTGGGAGGAGCAGTCTGCACTTACTGCTCTTCCCCCATGTACATGTTCTGCTTCACAAGCCTACACTGATATGATCCAAGAGCAGAAGCTATTACAATTTTTGATTGGACTCAATGAATCCTACCATCAAGCCAGGAGTCAGATTTTATTGATGAATCCTCTGCCTGCTGTCAATGAAGCATATGGAATGCTGATACAAGACAAAACACAGAAATCCATTGTTGATCATGAAAAGACCAACCATACAGAAGGCTTTGCCATGGCAACCAGAGGTCGTGGTCATGGCAGGGGAAGAGGACGAGCTGATAATGGGCTCGAATGTACACATTGTAATAAGAAAGGGAACCTCCGAGAAAATTGCTACCAACTGGTTGGATACCCACCCAATTTTAGAGGCAACAAGGGAAGACTCAACAAGGAATCTGCCAATGGAGGGGTGGACTCCACTCGTGAACCAGAGGTGCACACGAATGCTGGCAGCACAATAGCACCAACTTTCACCCAAGCACAATACGAGAAGATCTTGGAACTGCTGCAGAAAGACACTGAGCCCATCGTTCATGCACTTACTGGTACAGGTCTGATTACTCCTATAACCTGTTCTGTTAACTGATAGTTGGATATTAGATTCAGGTGCTACTATTCACATGGTAGGAGATTTAGGTCTGTTAGATAGTTATAAGGCATATAATGGTCCTATTAAATCTATTAAGATCCCTGATGGTAGACGAGTAGCAGTCACACACATAGGCAATGTCACCCTTCTAGATAAAATCTGTTTGAATGATGTCTTATATGCCCCAGACCTGAAATTCAACCTTATTTCCATAGCAAAATTCACCAAGGAAAACAACTGTATGGCTACTTTTTTCCCTAATCTCTGTTTGTTGCAGGACCTTCAGGGTTGAAAGATGAGGCTAACTGGTAAGCTGGTTGGCGGTTTATACATTCTACAAGTAGAAAAGAATTGTCACACTGTTCATGTCAATGTAACTCAAAGTACCCCTAAGAAATTGTGTTTAGACGATGTAGCGTTATGGCATAAGAGACTTGGGCATGCGCCTCTCTCTATTATGTGGCATCTTGATTATGTAATTGATGACTCAGAATCTGTCAATAAATCTTGTGACATTTGCATCCAATCAAAACAGACTAAATTTCCTTTCTCCTCTAGTTGCATTAAAACATGTAAATGCTTTGATTTAATTCACCTTGACGTTTGGGGACCATACAAGTCTCCAACACATCAAGGTTTCCGATATTTCCTTACTGTTGTGGATGATTTCTCAAGGGCAACATGGGTTTTTCTTATGCATTATAAGAGTGAGACTGTGAAATATATTAAGAGCTTTGTCACTTATGTTATGACAGAATTTAACACACAAATTAAACGTATTCGTAGTGATAATGGATATGAATTTCTGAATACTGAATTGAAATTATTTTTTGAAGAAAAGGGTATGATCCATGAAACATCATGTCCATACACACCAGAACAAAATGGGGTAGTTGAGCGTAAACATAGAACTATTATGCAAATTACTAGAGGTCTATTGTTGCAGTCTGGGGTTCCTATTGAGTACTGGGGGGAATGTGTGCGTATGGATGCTCACCTAGTGAATAGGATACCTTCTAAAGTACTCAGTTTTGCAACACCCTATGAAAAGGTACATGGAGCTAAACCTGACCTCTCACATCTTAAGATATTTGGTTCATTAGTGTATGCTACAAACTTAAAAATTTTTGACAAATTTGAATCCCGGGCTACTCCATGTGTATTTATGGGTTATCCCGATAATACAAAAGGATATTTGCTTCTTGAATTACATCACAGGACATTATTTGTTAGTAGACATGTTAACTTTATGGAGACTCGCTTCCCCTTCACAGAAACAGTAAGCCATGAGAAAGGGGGAGTAAACACACACCTCAGGGAAATGTTCTGGTTTGAACCAGAACAAGTTCAAGTAACCACTAAACACTCTCATGTGCCTGAAACTATTGACTCTGTTTCTCAAAGACTATTCAGCACCACTGCACCAGCTGAAAGCAGGAATGATGAGAGGGATAATGTGGATGTATCACCAATACCATCTCAGCCACGGCCGGCAAGGGAGCGAAGGCCTCCAATCTGGTCTGGTGACTATGTTTGTTCCCTTGTGTCCCCTCAAACATCACAGCCAGGTAAGTGCCTATATCCCATCCAAGATTATATTATATATAGTGGTCTTTTATCATACTATTTGAGTTTCCTTTGTGCTATTGACTCTGTAACAGAACCAAATAGCTATGAAGAAGCTGTTAATAATAATGAATGGATTAAAGCAATGAGGACAGAAATGGAAGCACTTGAAAACAATAAAACCTGGGATTTGGTCCCATTACCTAAAGGAAAGAAGGCTATAGGATGTAAATGGGTTTATAAAGTCAAATACAATTCTGATGGTAGTATAGATAAATATAAGGCTAGGTTAGTAGCAAAAGGTTACAATCAAAGGGAAGGGATAGATTATCATGATACCTTTTCCCCTGTTGTCAAGATGCTTACCATTCGGATTGTGTTGAAACTTGCTGCATTGTACAAATGGAATCTTTACCATATGGATGTGCATAACGCCTTTTTGCAGGGAGATCTCCATGAAGAGGTCTATATGAAAATCCCCCAGGGATTTGATAAACAGGGGGAGCACTTAGTGTGCAAACTAAAGAAGTTTCTTTATGGCTTGAAGCAGGCATCTAGACAATGGAACAAGAAGTTGTCTAGAGCCTTGCTTAAAGGAGGCTTTAAACAAAGTTTAAATGATTATTCATTGTTTATCAAGGAATGTCATGATGGTTTAGTATTAATATTAATATATGTAGATGATTTGTTGATAACCGGGAGTTCTGGAGATGGAATTAAACAAGCTAAACGATTTCTGCACAGTAAATTCAAAATTAAAGATTTGGGCTTAATGAAGTATTTTCTAGGAATTGAGGTAGCAAAATCTGAAAATGGGATAACATTATCTCAAAGGAAATATACTTTAGACTTGTTATCTGAAACAGGACTTAGTGGCTGCAAACCACGTGCAGTTCCCATGGTTTCAAATCTGAAACTTATGCCATATGATGAGAAGAAGAACACAAAGGCAGAACTGTTGCGCAACCCAGAAAAATACAGAAAATTGGTGGGTAAGTTGATTTATTTGACAATGACAAGGCCTGATATCTCATTTTCTGTGCAGACTCTTAGCCAATTCATGCAAACTCCAACCAAAACGCATATGGTAGCGGCATTAGGAGTAGTTAAATACCTCAAAAGAACTCCAGGAAAGGGCATATTCATCAGTGCACAAGGGAGTCAGCAGCTGCAATGTTACTGTGATGCTGACTGGGCTTCTTGTGGGATAACAAGAAGGTCGGTGACTGGTTACCTACTTAAGTTCGAAGATACTTTGGTAATGTGGAAAACAAAGAAACAAAGCACTGTGTCAAAATCTTCTGCAGAGGCCGAGTATAGAGCACTTAGTATGGCTGTTTCAAAAATAGTTTGGACTTTGGGGTTACTCAAAGATCTTAAAGTTGCTCATGATAGTCCTGTCAATGTATATTGCGATAATAAGGCAGCAATACATATTGCAGCCAATCCTGTGTTCCATGAGAGAACTAAGCACATAGAAATAGATTGTCACTTCATTAGAGAGAAGTGGGAGCAGAGGCTAATAAACCTGAAGCATGTTAAGTCCTTTGATCAAGAGGCTGATTTATTAACTAAGGCTGTTGCAGGACATACTCAAAGAAGACTTCTTAGCAAATTGGGTGCTGTTGATATATACAGTCCAATTTGAGGGGGAGTGTAAGAAATAGTTTAGTTTTATTGTGGTTATGTTTTGTAAATATTTAGTTAGTTGATGGAATATGTTGTAACTCTCAATACAGCATCGTTCCATTAGGGAGATAGATATTAGGACATTATAAATACTGTATGAGAACTCTTTGATGTGCGTGGATGTAATATTCAGTTTTTGAGTAAATGAAATAATATTATTTTTCTGCCCAGTTAAGTATTCAGGTGTAGAGATTAAGGGTTTCTTCAGTCTTTAAATACAATTTCTGAACAAACCTTGTCACTTCACTTCCTCCTATAAGAGGTCTAGATGGAGTGGTCTTAAGGACCTTTTTTCTAGTGGTAAAGAAGATATCATAAAAAGTCATTCATAGAATGAACTAGTTTTTAGCCGGTGTTTAATCCCTTTTTTTTTCCCGACAAGATGTCCATTATGGGTCCGGTTTCTCTCATTGTCCCTTTTCTCATCATCTCTCATAATCTTTAAGTCATATTCGTCCAATTAATCTGAAAGGTCAAAAATGAGTCATGTCATCAAGTTATCACTCCTTCTACTTTTCTCTCATCTTTCCAATCAACGGTTCAGATGGACTCCTCTTCCCAATCAACGATTTAGATAGACTCATGAGGGATGATGAGAAAATGAGATGATGAGAGGATCTGCTTCCGTCCATTATATACTGCCAAATAAAGGAAAGGTTAAGGTCTATTCTTCTTCTGAAAATTGTCATAAAATCTTAATTTTGATTGAGAAGGTTTTCTGGAAGCAATGTCACACTAGAAGTTTTCAAATCGTAGTAATTTAGTTAGGCCATTATCTAAGTTAAGTTTGACCGTTATTTGATCAAATATGCTGAGCTGACATGTCTATGTGTCATCTGGGTCATTTTTATTAAGGTGCAAACTTGATCTGGAAGTTTTTACTCAAAAGCAATGTTGCATGAAAATATTTTGGGTTCAATATTGCCGTAAAAGTTTTCAAATTGTAGCAATGTCATCCTGACTATTATCATTATTTTCGTCATTTTATTTATGGCATTTACTTTGATACTTTGTAAACATTTTATCTTTAAGTAATATTATTTTTGTATTTTATTAAAAAAACCAATAATCAATATAAGATTTTATTTATATTACAATTTACATTATAAATAAGATTTTATATTAAAAATCGCGTTAGTATCAACTACTAATTAAAGTTGAATCACATCAGAATAATTATCATGTGCAGCCCAATAGAATAACGCCACATTACCACCTTTCGGTTTCTAAGGTTACATGAGCCAATGCATACGATCGAGCCCACAATTTGCCAGCTAATTACTGAGTCAATTACTTTGTCTGGCAAAATTAAATTTCAAGACAAAAACAAAAGTTCTGGTGTCATTAAATATATTCCCAAGCTTATCAACTTTATAAAACATTGACTAGACTAAGAGGATGATGACGACATAAAGAATCAATGATTAGCAAGAAAACACACGTTTTTAAAGGCTTCAAATCGATCACAACTTTTCTAAACCCCCAATTAGTGCGTGGGGTAAATAATTTGACAGCGACGAGAAAATCTTTTTAAGTTGGATTTTAAAAAAAATAAGAGAAATGAGGGTAAAAGATTTTAATTAATTTTTTTATTCTTTTATCTTATATATTCTTTTTATTAAAATTTTACAATCTCATTTCTATAATTTTTATAAATCTAACTCATAAAATTTTTTCCTCCTCCTCCTTTTCTCCAAATCCCTTGTACCAAACACACCCTTAATCTCCATGCATTCATTTGAAAATTACTAAGCTTATGTTAAATCATGTGATCTTTGAAACATGTCATCATCTCATCATCGTGTGGTCAAAATTAGTTAATTTTTTGTTTGAGTAATATTCTTTAACAGAAATTTTAATAAATTAAAAGCATAACCCAACGAGTTAAGTACCTTTCAAGTAACCGATTTTGCTTTTGATCAAAAAAAAAAAGAGGAACCGATTTTGCGGAGGCTAACATTTTGGTCATCTTTTTACTAAAATTTTTGGAATTGATTATAAAAACATGTTTAATAGAAGGCGCGGTCTCTATATGTTGTGGAGGGGCAAGCTACTGAAATGACAGGCCTAGGAGCTGCGGCAATAACTAACAATCCTTACGCCCCGTTTGGTTCAAAGCATTGGATGGTAGGGACTGGGATTGGATCAGGGATTTTGTCAAAATATATCGTTTGGTATAAGGGGCTACGGATAACTAGGAATTGGGAGTACCATGAAAGTGGGATTGCTACAAAGTCACCTCCTCCTGGTATTGTGTTTTCAATCTTGGGACTGTAAAATTGTAGAGACAAAAATATATTTGATTAAAATATTTTTCGGACAAAAATAACCCTGATTTTAACCTAGAATCAATCCCTCTCACATAATTACTATCTCTATTTTTTTTCTCACCAATGACATATATCACTCTCAAGCATACCATCGTCGGCCCCATTGCCGCTCACACCGCCGTTGACTCCATCAGCCTCACCACCGATTACCTTCCCCCTTTATGAAGGAAAAGAATGGTCTGGTGTAGGAGTCCCACAGGAGCCACACTTTGGTTGGTCGGCCACAAGAGATTATACGACGAGAGGATTTGCACTCCCCATTAAAGTGCAAGTTCTCTGATTTAAATCCCAATTAAAAGTTGTTGACCAACAAAAAATGGGGAGACAAAAAGGCATAAAACTAGAGTAGGGATTGAAGGAGAAAAAGGAAGGAAGGAGGTGAGGGAGATAGATCTAAGAGAAAGAGACTTAGAAGGAAGCGATTTAGGATATGGATATTTCGGTCTTTTCATAATTAGTGGCTATTTATTAAATAAGATCAATGAAATTATTCCCCCCAACTATTACTCTATACCAAACATATTTTAAAAGTATCAATCCCAGTCCCAGTCCCAATCCCAGTCTATCAAAATTCAGTACCACATACCAAACAGGGCCTTAGTTCTTGGTTTGAGGGGAAAGGAGGCAAGAACATATTTTTAATAAATTTAATTTTTTTTAAAAAAAAAGAAAAATCAGGTGAATTTTTTCTTAATAATATTCTCGCCCTTTCCTTCTAACATTTTCGCTGATAAATTTACTAAAATTTTTTCATTCATCCATTTCCCTCAATCCAAACAAACTGCAAGTATAAGTGAATATGTTGTACCATTCAAATAAATATTATATGGGCCCAAGCCCAAATTGTGATTAAAGTAATAATATATTTCAATGTGGCTACTCCTTTATAATATGATTGCAAGTATAAGTGAATATGTTGTACCATTCAAATAAATATTATATGGGCCCAAGCCCAAATTGCGATTAAAGTAATAATATATTTCAATGTGGCTACTCCTTTATAATATGATGAACTAAGATTTAAATCCCCGTTAAGAGAGGTGTACATATTTAGTACCCGACAATGCCTCGAATAGGATTATCTTTAATAAAAGGAGACATATGCTTAGAATATATATATATATATATATATATATATTTTTCAATGTGAGAAGTTTAAAATATTTGAATTTTGACAAGTAGCTATCTTTGAGTACGTCATTTACTCAAAATTCTATCTTGACCAGACAATCTTTAATTGGATCATGTCACATTTTTTAAAATAAAATCCTAAATTGTTCTAAGAAACTGTGAGTTAGGGTCGTGTGCAATTGGTAACAACAGACGATAATTTTCACAAGACGATATGTGGATTTTGAATTAAATGATGACCCAGAAAAATGTTACTCCATCCACATGCCCCCAGGTTTAGTTACTGTGTCATCTCTCGTTTCTGTTCTATTTGTCTTCTCTTCACACTGTTATTTTTCTTATTCCGATCGCTCGTCTTTTTTTGCTTTTTGTGTCTTGTGTTTTTAAAGGGGTACTTTTGGATTTGGATTCTGCTACTTCCCTTCATACCATGTCTGCTTATTTAACTGTGTTGCTGTTTGCTTTGGTCGAAATAGAGTACCAAGGATTGATGAAGCTATGATGATACTGTTTCTGATAGCAATAACTGTGTACGTCATGGCACTCATTGTTTTGAAATCAAATCGAATCAATCTAATAAAAAAGGTTTGGGTGTGCCATATATATTTGTGGAAGTGTTGCTTGTGAGCTCCTCTTGTTAGTCCTCGTCTCTACGATATGGTGCTTCATCATAAACCTCTCTTCACTTGTGTTGGTCCTCACGTTGCTCTTCTCCTACAATTATATGTGAATTTTTGAATCAGGCCTCAGATTTTATATGGTGAATATGTATTATTGAAGTCAAAGCTGGAAGCCACACTCTTCAGGCGACAATGTGATTTTCAATAAATCTTATAGATATATACATATTGATAATAAGAAAATAAAGAAAATATAAACTCGTTGACCACTTCTCTAGTGACTCGGCTTCAATTACATTACAGTACTTTGTTTTGAGTTTAAAGGTGATCCAACACCTTACAATAAATGGTTTGACGGCTTAAAGTATTTTGTGTTTAATCCAAAACTATAAAATATTTTTCTAAGCACGTCGAACAATCTAAAAAATAATTGAAAAATTTTTTTAGAGTGTTGGATGGACATTCACTTAACAAATTTTTTTCAGATTTTTTTTTAGGTTTAATATTGAAGTTAAAATTTCTCCTGAAAAATAATACTTTAAGGGCAGAATTATACGGAAAAACACTTTAAATTGTTGGCTGTAAATGAAAGAAATATTTCATGGCGATGGATATATTAAAAAATATTTTAATACATGTAAAAATACTTTAACCCTACATTTTTTTTTTGTCAGCCCTACCTTGGTGGCCTGGTTTCTCATTAATATTTGAGATTATAAGGTGTTTGAATTTTGACAAGTAACTATCTTTAAGGTCGTAATTTACTTGAAATTCTATCTTGACAAGTTAATCTTTAATTGTGTGATGTCACCATTTTAAAATAAAATTCTCAGTTGTTCAAAAAAATTATAAGTTAGGGTTTTGCATTTGCTAACAACATTTGTGGATTTTCGCAAGTCAATATATCGGTGGATTTTGAATAAATGACGACCAAAAAAATGTTACTTGTTAAAACTTGATCACTTTATTGTCAATATCTGAGCACTCAATTATACGTTGCATAAAAACATCTTACATTTTCATAAGTGGTATTTTAAAATTATTACATTGAAAATTTTTATTTTAACCCCGTGAGCTTTCAGAAGAATTTCATAATTATATTGTTCAAAATGCCATCATGGGCCATCAATCCCACTCTCCCTTAATATTAAGCCCATTAATCACATTATAAATCTTATTACTCCATCTGGTCTTTAATATAAGACATATTTGAAAAGTTTGATCTTCATCCTGAATATAAAATATAGTTTTTATATTTGTCATTCTTTTCTTAATTTACCCATTTGATACTCCCTCAACAATAATCAAAAACAAAAGTGAAGAACGGTATTAAGAAAGATGACTAGGGTGTTTTAGAAAATACATATCATATTAACTAACTTAATTAATATTTCTAATTTAATCAAATTAGATAAATATATCTCATATTAAAGAGAGGAGTATTATCCCAAGTGATAGATCAGAGTTAAAAAAAAAATAGCAGATGTCATCCCCCAGCATCTTTGTTGCGGTTGCTTTGTGGCTATTTGGGCTAAAATCATTTATGTCCAAGTTTTCAAATTGTAGCTCATATAGCCAACAAAATGTAGTTACTTTTTTATATTTCAATAAGGTCCATTTTTATCCCAAAAGTATTCATGTTGGAGTACTGGATATTCAGAAGTTTTTTACACTTAAAATTGTCTCAGAAGTATGAAGTATTAAAAGTGTAGCAATTTTTTTACCTGTAGGTTAGAAAAGTAAATTTCACTATTAGTTTCACTAACATTGGCACATGACACTTAATTCATGCCACCTCATCGTTCTAAATCAGCTATTCAAGCCATCTCTCGCATCCGCGTCGACCGTGACGGGGTTGGCTACATTATCTATCGGACAAAGGAATCTATCAATCCCACCATAGAGCCCAATAGTTTAACCTACTAATACATTTATTCTAACTCTTCCAACTAATGACTCGTGTTGACACCTCTTAGAAGTGTTAAATTGCCAACACAAACAATAAGTTTTGGTTTGAATCAAATCATTTTTTATCTTGTGAATAACACTTTTAGGGGACATCTTCCTCTTTACTTCTTCTTTCACTTTTATGGAGACGTCTTGCTCTTGACCACTCCATTTTTCAATTTACAAAACCACGATATGTTCAGCACACTCGTCCAGAATAAAGATTGTGCAGACTAATTCCTTCTTCTTTAATTGACACTCCAACAAATTTTGTAGAAAACTCTTCAATAGTCTTTCTCTTGCAAGCAACACCATCAACACACTTTGCCTCTGTCATGTGCTTCAAGTGATTATTTGAATCTGACAAATAAAGCAGAAGCACAAGCACGTGGCCTTCCATTTCTCTCAACAACGTTGGCACAAAAAAAAATTTCTCTCATTAACAACAAAGCTCCCCTATTTTTTTTGTTTCTGCGACAAATAAAAGCTGTTGAATTGTCCTTTGCTTTAAAGAATTTCAGGTTCGAACTACTTTGTTCTAGTGCTGTCAGATGAATATGAGATTCCCTGTTGCTTTGAAGTTGCATATATTTCCTTCACTAAAGGATATCCTTCGACAAGGTTGAGGCTTTGTACCAAAACCTGAAAATTGCTCTGGCCTTGTTATTCATGTCACTGAGCCTGGAGTCAGTGAAACTTGTGAAAGAATGACTCAACAACTCTTCTGTTGAGTGTGAGTGATAATGTATTTATAACTGAACCATTACACAAGTTGCACAAATTAGTTACAGAAACTAAATGCCTAACAAGACACGTGCTATACAGCTGTGTAGAACATACTGGAAGATACACTTAATTAATCACAGGATGATGACACGTGTATAATACTTCCTATCCTAACAGAGTCACACTGTACTTGTACAAACACCTAGGTCATGGCCTTGAAGGAAGAGCTTGATTCTTTTGTGTGAACAATCTCTCCAGACCTAGGTGTTTGATTGATCACCTGAAGAGATATAGAGATGGGAAAAAAAAGAGAAGATTAAGCTAACAGGTGAATATGAAACCATGTTTGATAATCAAAAACTCTAACTTGGGTAGTAACAGGTGGAGGATGATATGTTCCATCTAACAGAGAAAAATAATTGTTGACCATGCAAGTAAGACAACATTTTAGCCTTGAGTTAACATGCTGGGTAGCAGTAAGAAATTCAGGGTCCATTAAACAACCATGTGAAGCTTTTCATATCAATTTTATATCTGCTAGAGGAAAAGAGGCTTAAGCAGATGGTTCTGTAACGGAACTTACAGCTCAAGAGTAGCAATTCAATCACTTTAAAAACATAGGACCTTAAGCAAATGCACACAACATTGAGAAGCTTCATGAGGAAATGACCCAAAATCAGTCATTTTCTTTCTATATCCAGAAGACAGACAGCTCCAAAAGCCCCTCAATGTGAATATCAATGCCATAAGTTTTGATATGCACAATTTGATAGACAATGGTATATAAGGTAAATTTCCCCCGTTAAAATAAGGCTGGGATGCATATGCAATAAAGTTAATAGGAGTAGAATTTTTTTCTTTTTTCTTTTTATGATATACACTAACTTTTAACATCCCATCAAACAACACCTTTGTATAGTATGTAATCTTTAATTAAACTGAACTGACGAAAGTATACGCAATGTTCAGATTTATAGTTCAATCTCTATAGTATCCCTATTGATTACATATATTAACAGAGTTTTCATATAAGGGTAGTCATGATTAAAAAGAGCTCTTTAGGGAAACCAACTCATTTAATTTGTTACAAATTTAAGTAACTAACTTAACTAATGTCTTTAATTTATCCAAATTAAGTAATCATCTCTTATGTTAAGGACGAGGGGCAGTATTCCATTTTTTAGGGTAATTTGGTCATTGTAAGAAGGGATTTTTGCCTCCCATGTGTACATGATTTTTGGTACGATCCCAAAGGGATTTTGCACAATAAAATTCATGAAGCAACCAAATATGTTATCTGAAGTAAAAACCTTTCCCTTTCCCTAAACCATTATCATGTACTGCCTTTGTCCTTATATATAAAATCCCACTTTTTTCTGAAAAAAAAAAAATTCATTTTTTAAATGGGCTTGTCCCTTTTTATAAGGTTCAATTTGAGGTAGTTTGATAATAAATGCATTTTTACCTATTTTACTCTCAATTAATTTCATACATTGCATTAGTTAAAATGTTGACTTATTCCCTTTATTCTCCATCTTTCCCTCTAACCTCTCATTTCATCTTTCCTTCGCATCACATTCTCTTTCTTTATTTTCTTATTATTACACTCTCTCTCTTACTCATTCATAAATAAGGGTATTTTTTAAAAACAAATTATATTTCTTACGTATTATTATTTTTAATTAATTTTAACTGTTTTTTAGAATTTTATAATTCGGTTAAAAAAATCTTACATAGAAAGATAGAGGGAGTACAACTATTAGGGTGTGTTTGACAAATCATTGGGAGAGCGACAACGAATTGGACGAGGAAGAAGGACGTTGGGACTTAAATTGTTTGGATTAACAATGCAACTAATGGGCTTTTCACTACTAGAAAAAAGGGTTTTAACGTCCCTTTTTTTGGCCTTTCAACGTCTGAAAACAGAGGGACGTCTATGTGAGAGTCGTAGAGAAAAACGTCATTAACATCCGTAAAACAGGGGACGTAGAAGGCAGACTTTAGACGTCCCCAGTTCACTGGGGACGTCTAACGTGGGACCTTAGACGTCCCCAGTTGAAACTGGGGACGTCTAAAGTGTCGCCAGCAGTACTATCCACGTCCCTTTTTTATTAAGGACGTTGAAAGTTTTTTTTTTAAAAAAAATGGACCTTTTATACATATTGCACTGTCTGGAAAATATGTAAACTGCAGAAATAGAATTCCAACAACAGAGTAAAACAACAGCAGTTCAGCAGAATGAAAACAACAACAAACACAGTGATCAACCCAAGGCAGTACATGCCACACAAACTTTCAAACCACACAAACTACACAACAATCTATATCCAAGTCTACTACATGCCACACAAACTTTCAAACCAGACAAACTACACAGCAATCTATATCCAAGTCCCCAGTTTGTACAATAACCTAGACTAAAATCCAATCCATATCCAACAACAATAACGCTAATTATCTGTACTACCACAAAAGTATGTCCTACACAAACTACTAAAGACTTTACTCTTCTGGTATACGTTGAAGAAGATGTCCAGCCAAAAAGTCTCTGATCATATTTAAGTCTTCATATGAGTAGGCATCTTCATTGTCAAAAATCTGTAAATTAGAAAATAAGCTTAGATGAAATAATGAATGAAGTGAATGAATTGCCATTGAATCACAACACCAAGAATATTATCCTCTGAGAATGAAGAAGCGATTACTTGTTCAAAATCTGTCGTAATGCCACTCTGAATGATGTTAAACATATAAAGCAAGGCATAATATCCACATTCCCAGCCGCCAGGTTGTCGAGGACACTATAAATCAAAAGCAAATGGTTAAAATCAATAAAGTCATATCTAAAACGACCGTCAATCAAAAGAACTTGATTTGAAACTACGTACCTTTGGAAACAACCATCTCGGATCTTTGCCACCTCTACGTTCGCGTGGCCCGCCAAGCGCTCGATACGTTGTGCATGCGCTATCATTAAAATGAAAATCAAAATAAATTAGAATAATTCATTAAGTCAAGAATCAAGAAGCAATGAAATACAAAAAAATAACTTACTGGTTGAAGACGCTTTTAGTTTCTTTGTCTGGTCTTCTATTTAAGGAATCAAACCAGTAAACAACGTGCGACCGAGGACAGACAACACACAAACTCCAGTGATAACTATCACAACATATACAGATTAAAAAGAAGCTAGATGGGAAGGCAATTATTTATTAATAATCTCAAATACACAAAATTAAAATATGTACCCTTGAACAATCGGTGCTAGATAACAACGATACTCGTCCTCTGCCAATTCGAAGCCCACATAGTTCGTCCTTCTTTTCAATGTATTCCCAACCCTTGTCATATGTGCAGGAGACAAGAATCCATATAAATCAACTTTCTGAGAGTCAACGCATATACGACGGAAGGAGCTATAATAGAATTAAAATGATGAATGTATTAGCTAGTTAAAATCAACTTAACTAAATGAATCAAAAAATGGGAAATAAAAAACTTACAGGATTGCAAATTTGCCCCATCCAATATCTAGCTCCTCGAACTTCATGAACTGTTTAAGATCTTGTTTATCAATTGTGAAGTGATACTCTGTTCCCTGGCCCACAATCCCTGGAGGCATATATAAATCAATCTGGCGAATGCCTTTATAGATATGCTGCAGTCGTGCTAAGAAGGGCCATTTCTCTGCTTCCTGCTCGTTCTTTTAGAACATAAAAACACATACTGTTAGTAGGATGTCAATACATCTCAAGTAAAAGTGAGGTAGTTCCATACCATTGGAGGTGTTGGTGGTAACAAGCCAATAAGATGTACAGGCAAAAGGATGAAAGATCGTCTCGCCTGAGCTATCGTGGCAACCTCGTCATCAGGAATAGGGATGGCTGTACCTTCTTCCCCCTCTCGAACACACATCACAGTCACCCTACGCAAATGCTGTGGAATTTGCTGGTGGTGGTGGGTGGTAGCTTGTGTGTGAACGAGAGCATCTGCAACTACACGCAGCACTGGGGCATCCAAAGAGAGGATGGCAGGTTCTCCCTGCGCTGGAGGGGGAGAAGGGTCGCCAAGTGGTTCCTCGGCCGGGTTGTAACTTCCTTTGGTGCTGTGGAAGGCCGGGGATGAATGGGTTCTACGCTCGGTAGTTGCCATCTGCGAGTCAAACATCTTCTGCATTTCAGCTTGTAGCTCAGGCATCAGCTCAAGACGTAGCTCTGGCAACAGCTCTTGTCGGAGCTTGTCGCGAAGGTTGGCCTCGAGCTCTTGTGAGACTTCCTGACGAATCTTGGCCACAAGCTCCCTACTGGGTTCAGCTTGTGACGAATAAGGATGTGAGGCTGGGCCAAAATACTTCGTGACACGAACTCCCACTGCCTCCCCTCGAACATGACCAGGGTAATCTGGCTTCCCAATCGCCGTTGACAAGATGTCCATCCGTCTACTTGGAGTGAATGAACCTTGGCTACTATGATCTTCCAGTTCATCCTGCAGCATAAAAGTTATCGTAAGCACTCCCAATATGAAAAAATAAGTTTGTAATTATGCTCTAACTACTTACAATTCTTGCGGCAACCTCAACAACAGTCGGATTTACGTACTTCCCACCCTTAAGCCTCCCTGCTTTCCATTTTTTGTGACGTGGTGGAGGTGGCGGGGGCTGGACCACAATGGTAGGATCTGATGTGGCTGCTTCCTTCAATTTCTCCAACTCTTCTGCCATCATCTGTCGCTGAAGCTTCCGATAACCACCACGAGACATGCAATGTTGATAGTTATTAGCTGCTTGCCTCTCTGCATTTGCTGCACTTAATGCCTTTTAAAGGAAAACAACGAACACCGAATCAATAATGTCAACTATATTCAAATAAAACACTATGATTACAGAAATCTTACCAAAAAGTTTGGATCTTCTCGTGATGCCATAAACAACCTCCAGTCCTCTGGAGACAAAAATGGATACTCATGACATGGATCCTTACCCCTCAAGTCCCCTCGAATGTAATCTCGTGTGGGCCTGTTCTTGAAATCTTTCCATCGTAGACGAACCTCCGTCATCCACTCCTTGTACATCTCCGCGGTGTCAGGGACATCATAGGTTTGCTGCAAGGTAAAAACATACGTTAATTATATTTGAAGTGATAGGAATAAAGATATAATGTAGATGTATTGAAACTTATATATACCAAAAGTTGTTGCCAAATCAAGTCTTTAGTTTTTGGTGAAACCAACTCCAATTAGTATAGGTAATGCGAACTTTGCTTCGAGCCAAAAAACCTATGTAGCTAATGAAATGGTCTTCCTCCGGACCAATTGGTTTCATATCTTGATCAAAGTCAATATGCAACCTCTCCTGTTGATGGTTATGACGTGCTACCAATGCAGGCATTTTTGTACTGCCTCTAACCCTTCGTCTCGCAACCGGTTCACGTGTCGCATCACGTTCAGTCCTATTCATTTCATTGTCCCTATCACTTGAAGAGTCACCAGAGTTGTCCATATTCCTGTAAGCACAAAAATCATTGTCAGATAGGTAAATAAATTGTAAGTAAATGAATAAACTGAGACGTAATAAAACAAACAGCACACATTACTATTTTCTAAGTTAAGCTCTTACGCTAGATTGTTTCCCATATTCCTTCACCATGATCATTTCTTACAGCATATTCTTCATCATCTACCAATTCTCTTTCTTCAATTGTTGTAGGTGGATTAATTGTGAAAGGTGGTGTGTCGTCAAGGTTGAAGGTCGGATCACCATGCTTCTGTTTTTTACTCTGAAGTACAATGGACATTTTCTTATTTGCGGGATCTGTGACATAGAACACTTGTTTCGCCTGGCTTGCTAGAATGAAGGGCTCATCCCTATAACCTACTCTTTCAAGATCAACTGAGACAAATCCAAATTGTTGATCTATTACCACAGCATTATTGCTAACCCACTTACATTTGAATAAAGCAACTTTGAACTTGTTGTAAGTGATTTCCCATATTTCTTCTATCACTCCATAATAGGCCATGGATGCTAATATGGGGTTTTTGTCTTTCGAACTAGAAAAGTGCATGGATTCAGCTTCTACCATCACCCCACTATTTTACATGGTACTCCTGTCATCTTGGTCTTTTGTGTAGAAAGAATACCCGTTTATATCATAACCGCTCCAAGTAATGATCTGAAACGAAGGCCCCCGGCTAGCCACTCTATTGTCCCAGACACACCGGACTCATGCAAAACCTTTTCCTCAAACCACTGAATGAATGTCTTGTTTTGCTCAATAGTAATCTGCATGTCATTCTTCCTCGGATTCTCTTTCTTCAATCTGTTTCTGTGTTCCTCTATGTACGGTTGCACTTCTGCCATGTTATTCAGGATATAAAGGTGTGCTTGCAACACCTCTTCACGAGGCATAGTCTTCACTTTCAGTCCTCGTGTTCCCTTGCTCCTCCCCTCTTCATGCCAAGATTGTTCCTTCTTCCCTGATAGATAATCGCTGCAGAAGTCCATAGCCTCTTCAACAACATACCTTTCAACTATTGAGGCTTCTGGTCGACAGGGATTTTTAGAGTACCCTTTTAAGATCTTCATGTATCGCTCGAAAGGGTACATCCACCTCAGGTAAACTGGACCGTAGAGCCTTACCTCCCTTACCAAATGAACTATCAAATGGACCATTATATCAAAAAAAGAAGGAGGAAAGTGCATCTCTAATTGGGACAATATGATATAACCCTCAGCTTCCAGTTCATCCAGCTTTTCAGTGTCAATGACTTTGTTACAGATAGCATTAAAGAAAACACACAATCTTGTCACAGTGTTTCGAACTTCATCTTTCATAATCCCTCTAATAGCTACTGGTAACAGTTGTTGCATCAACACATGATAATCATGGGACTTCATTCCCACTAACTTCAAATCGTCCATTGACACACACCTTCTCACATTCGAAGAATATCCTTGTGGTACCTTAATTTCATGCAAACACCCACACGAACTTCTTTTCTCCACTTTTGATAGTGTATGCGCTGCTGGCTCCATGTATGCCCTCCTACCATCATCTCTTAGCTGTGGATGTAACCGTTCTCTTATTCCCATATCAACAAGGTCTAGTCTCGCATTAATCCCATCCTTGGTCTTCCCTGGAATGTGCAAAAGTGTACTGACAAGGCTATCACAAACATTTTTCTCCACGTGCATTACATCAATACTGTGCCTCACGTCAAGACTACGCCAATATGGAAGATCAAAGAAAATTGATCTCTTCTTCCATATGTTCTTCTCACCCGAAGTCTTATGATTCTTACCGAGTAAGACATTGATACGTTCAACCCGACTGTAAACTTCCTCTCCGGTTAATGCCTTTGGAGCCATTCCATGCTCCGGCAAGCCGTTAAAACGCTTTCTTAACCTACGATACGGGTGGAATCTAGGAAGGAACCTCCTGTGACCTAGGTAGACCGTTTTTCTTCCATGTTTCAGTTGGTGGAAGTGAGTGTCTGCTTCACAGATCAGACATGCTTTATGCCCCTTCACACCGTACCCTGAGAGGTTTCCGTAGGCAGGGAAGTCATTTATGGTGGTGAATAGCATTGCACGTAGCTTGAATGACTCATTCTTATACGCATCAAACACATCTACGCCTTCCTCCCACAACTTCTTCAAGTCCTCAATCAAAGGCGCCAGGTAGACATCGATATCGTTTCCTGGCTGTTTTGGTCCAGAAATCATCATAGAAAGCATCACATACTTGCGTTTCATACAAAGCCAGGGAGGCAAGTTGTATATTACAAGGAGTACTGGCCACGCACTGTGTGTGCTATTAAGAGTTCCATACGGATTGATGCCATCTGTACAGAGCCCAAGCCGAAGGTTTCTCGGCTCGCTGCCAAATTCAGGGAACATTTCATCTATTTTCTTCCACTGTGGAGAGTCAGCCGGGTGCCGAAGATATTTTCCGTCGGATATTCTGTCATCCGAATGCCATCTCAACTTCTACGCCTTTTTTGCAGTGCCAAATAAACGCTTAAAGCATGGTATTATTGGAAGATACCACAAAACTTTTACAGGTTGCCTTTTAGTCTTCCCATCGCCACAACCACCATCTTTCTTCACTTTGTATCGTGCGGTTTGACACTTAGGGCACTCACTTAGGCCTTCATACTCCTTTCTGTACAGTACACAGTCATTAGGGCAAGCGTGTATCTTTTTATACTCCATACCCATTGTCGATAGGATTTTCTTGGCCTCATACATACGATTTGGAAGTACATTATCGTCTGGAAACATATCACACAACAGTTCAAGCAGCAATGTGAAACTACTATCGGTCCACCCACAAGTTGCTTTTAAGTTAACCAAATGTAATGTTCCTGTGAGCCATGTGTACTTACTCCCAGGGTACAACGGTGTCTCTGCATCACTCCGCAGGCTGTCATATTCATGCGACTGCGCAAACGATTCTACCTCAACATCGTGAATCATTCTCTCCATTGTATCTTCATCTATGACATCCACAGCTTCCTTCTTGTGTGACGGACAATCAGTTACTTCCTCACCATGCCATATCCACCTTGTGTATCGAAGATTTATTCCATCACAAAGTAGGTGATCCCTTATAACTTCAACATCCCATTTTCTCTCATTTAAACAATTGACACAGGGACAAAAATACATCCCATTTTTTGCTGGAACGTTCCTCCTAGCAAATTCAATAAAGTTTTCAACCCCATTCTCATATTCTTCACTTGTTCTCAGAGCATTCATCCAACTATGATCCATTTTATTACCACCTATGCCATTTCCATTTACACTCAAGTTTAGAATAATTGAAAACACGGGGAATTGCCTTTTACAAGCATGTTTTTCAAAATTTTGGCAGCATTTCCCCTTAAAAGTGAGACATCCCAAAATCAAAATAACAAACCATCTCAGCTTAATATTTCAAAAACATATTCTATGCAATAATCCTGTTTAGATTGAATTTTTGAGCCAATGAAAATTAATTCACAAGAGATTATTTTCTTACTATTTAACAACAACATCTACAACAACAATAAGAACAATAATTATAATAATAATAATAATTTATTTCTTAAGAACTCAATTTACCAATTTCTTAATTAAATATGCTTTATGAAAAATATGAATATCTACTAAGTAAATAAAAAATATATTTATTCATTATATTCTAATTGAATGATAAGTAAATATGCTTGTTCAATTTTGTCAAATAATGAATATATATATATATATATATATATTAAATACAATTATATATACACTTCAGCAGCCCCAAATATGCAGGGCAGTATACATTGCCTAATGTCTGGTCTTGCTTAGTACTTGGCCTAGCTTGAAGATGCCTGAATAATTTATGGGTTGATTTTTTAGTTAATGAGAATTTCATGTTTCTCAAAACAATGGAAAAAAGCAAAAGATTAAAAATTGATGTGGTACGTCTTAAATTCAGCAAAATAGCAAACATAAAGCTCAAGCACAAACCACACTTCAATTCCAGCACAGAACAAAGGCATTTTCCTAATCATTCACAAATTCATTCAAACCACACTTAAATTCCAGCACAAAACAAACGCATTTTTCCTAATCATTCACAAATTCATTCAAACCACACTTAAATTCTAGCACAGAACAAAGGCATTTTCCTAATCATTCACAAATTCATTCACAAGTTTAGTTTTAGCTAACCTGAAGCACAGAACTTTAGAGCAGATGACCCACGGTGGTAAGAGGAGGCCGACTGTGGAGAGAATGAGAGAGAACAGTGTAGAACCAGCAGAGCAAAGATGCAACGATTTGGATGAAATAGAGGCTAAGAAGGAACAAGAAGAAACAGGGGAGAGGAGAAATGGCCTCGCATATTCAGAAGTGATGAAGGTAGGAGAATAAAGCAACAAGCAAGGGAGAGGGGACGGAAGTGAAAGAGTAAAGTAAAAAAAAACAAGAAGCAGGGGAGAGGGGACGGAAGTGATGAAGGAGAGGGAGAGTAAAGCAAGCTAAGTGCACAGAAAAATCTGACATTTCACATGCACTGGTCATGTCGACCAGTGCATTTGCTTCAGCCTAAGACGTCCCCAGCTGGCCTGGGGACGTCTAAAGGCACCCTTTACACGTCCCCAGCCCAGCTGGGGACGTCTAATATAAGCTTTAGACGTCCCTAGCTGGTCTGGGGACGTCTAATGTTTAAGCTTTAGACGTCCCCAGGCCATCTGGGGACGTCTTAAGTGTGTTATTTTTTTCCCCCGCCCTACATACGCTTTTCTGGAGTTTTTAGACGTCCCCATGTTTGTTGGGGACGTCTAAAACGCATTCAGGCGCGAGATTCAATTTTTTTTTACGAGCCAACCTTTTCAACTTTGATCTATAATTACACATATGCCACCGCCCCATATTTTAGGCGTCCCTTTTTCAAAAAGGGACGTCCTTTAGGGACTTTATATGTATATTCTGTAGTAGTGTTTAGTGCAAAAGTCATGTTACATCAGAAGTTGAAATTTGATGCTTTCACTATCACAATGTGGAGAAAGAAAACAAGAAAAGACAAAATTACGCTAAAAGACTTAATAATTTGATGTTTACAAAAGTATTAAAAGGGAAAAAATTAAATAATAAAATTGAGGGAAAATTTAGGAAAAGTCTGACATTAAAAATATAATTGGTGATAATAACCTAATAAATTGGTATATACATATAGTACTAGTACTCAACAAATTTATGTCTTTTTTAGTCATTTTATATATAAATTTGCTTTTTCATTAATTATCCAAACAAGTTTCATTTGTCAAACTGATTTTTTTGTTGTTGTAAGAAGCAATCCAAATATAAATTACATTATATTAATTAACTTCTACTTTAAGCTTGCAAAAGTCAGATACGATAAAAGTCACTTTTATCACTGCTAATCTAAATACGCACTTAGATATTACGTTTTATGCCAGCGTTGGTTTAATGATTGAAGCTGAGTATATCTTCTTTAACTTAAATTTAATGTCACCTTATTAAATATTGAACCAAACCTTTTAGTGTATATATTAATTAATTTGACAATCCCATGTCACTTTGTCATTTATTATTATTTTTTTTTGGGAGATTTACAGCTATAGGGGATTATTCTCATTACTTTTTATTAGGTTATACCCCTTTCCGTCCTATTTATAAAATATCGATAACCAAATTATGTTATTTAAAAAAACGGTTTAAAAAATTAAAAATAATAAATATATCTAAAATAAAATTTTTTTCAAATATACCCTTATTTATGAGGGTTAAATAAGATAGAAAAATAAAATAAATATAAACATTGTTAATCTTTTAATTAATGCAATACACATAATTAATGAGGGGTTAAAAAAAACTCATTAAATGTTTTGATAATTCTTGCTAGGCTCTTATAAATAAAACCCAGACAATTCAAATTTTGTGGTCTTATAAAAACCCACGGGAGGGAGTAATGATTTGTACTTTTTCTCATCAGAAATGATCTTTGCAATGTTTCGTGTGGTATATGATGGGATGTGGTATGAATTTCTAAAGTTTCAGTGGCCGAAAAGCCACTCTTTAATTAATTTTTAACTCATTACTTTTTATTAGGTTATACTCCTTTAAGTCTTATTTATAAGATTTTGAAAATCAAAATACGCTATTTAAGAAAAAGGTTAAAGATAAAAAGTATGTCTAAAATAATTTTTTTTTAAAGTATAATCTTATTTGTGATGGGTAAATAAGATAGAGAAATAGAGTTAATATTTCGGAAAAAAAAAACAAAGTAAATATAAGTATTACCAATCTTTTAATTAATACAATATACATAATTAATTAGGGGTAAAAATAAAAATAAAAAATGCATTAAATATTCTGACAACTCTTATTAAACTCTTATAAAAAAAACTCAGACATTTGTAGCTTTTGTATGTCAGGCTTGTGCCCGCGGAAACGGATAGGAGTTTCAACTTGTTTGCTACTGATCGCTCTAGCTAGCTTTTCTCATCTTATCAATACAGTTGAAGATCATACCACGCCATGCCGCCCAGGTTAATTACTATGTCATCTCTCATGTATTTTCTATTTTTGATCTCTTCTCATTCATTTTGATCATCACTTGCTTTTACTTTTTTGTGTCTTGTTTATTAAATGGTACTTTCCGATTTGGATTCGGGTCCTTCCCTCCAGCTACAATTATCTTCTCCAACCATCCCTTCTTGTGGAAACACGAATGTTGCCGGACAGTACTCTTAGTGTGGAGGGGCAAGTCACTGAAATGGCAAGCCTAGAAGCTGCAATAACTTCCGATCCTTAAAACACACCTTTTTTGGGGGGGGGGGGGTGATGGTTATGATGTATTTGAACTTGTGAAAATCTTTTTTGATTTGATATAGCGCCAAGACTTAAAATGCAACAGGTTTTTGCTTCTCTCAGTAAATATGTTTTCTGATATTCGAATTTATATTTTTTTCTTTTTGGGGTGTGGCCGCTTACCACCTTAACAAACAACTTGTGAAAATTTTCATGCGGTGTTGTGGCATAACATTAACTTGTTAAAGTTTTAGTATAATATGGAATTTCATTTTAAAAATGTGACTTTTGACAATCAAATAATATGAATTTTTTTAAAATATTTACTTCTACTAAGAAAAATTACTTGTCAAAGTTTGGACACCTTATTGTCAATGTGTGAGCACCTAATTGTAAGTTATAGAACAATATCTTGTATTTTAGGTACATTGAAACAAATTTTCACTTCAAATGGCTCAGCTCAAAATGCCATTATCTTTTTATAGGGCCTCAATGGCATTCTCCCTTAATATCAAGTATGTTCATCACATTTATTAATTATCCCCCGGGTGTTTATAAAAGAGCTACTTAACCTAAGGACATGAAATAAATTAATTAACTATAACAAATGTTATTTGAATCTCCTTAAAATATGTGTAACATTATATTATATATCAATTTATAAGTTATATAAATTAATTTAAAAATAATAATAAATATAAGAGATAAATTGAAATAAGATATTATACTTTGAACCAAATCCAATCTCCCCAACTTGCTATTCTGTTATTCAAGGAGATCTCCCCAACTTGCTATTCTGTTATTCAAGGAGATGAAAAAAAAAAATACTGCGTAGCAGGTATTATTCTGACCAACACAACTAAAGAGCCGCATCTTTATTGCGGGTCGCTCTGTGAGTATTTGGGCCACAAAACGTTTATGCCCAAGTCTTTTAAATTGTAGCCCATATAGTCGACAAAATGTTACCTCTATTTTTTGGAGTGCTACTACGCCTAAAAGATTTTGGAGTTCGGCAGTAAATTGGAGTTTAACTTCGTCGTTAGTTGGAGTTTAGCTGAAAACACAAAACAGACACGATTTATCTGCAAAAAAAAAATACTCCTTTATATTTATAGGGTTTAGAGAGAAGAAATGTTTTAATCCTATTTAGTAAAAACCTCATTAAAATTTTCGCAGAATGTACAATTTTACCCTGAATTTATTTTTAGATTCATTTTGTTCCAAGTAGTGTTATATATATTAAATAGAGATAAAGTTGGAAAGTCATTGAATTTTAAGGTAAAAGTTAATGAATTTTAAAATTTTCCTTGATTTCTATGAAATATGTTAGAAGTGTTTTATAAATTAATAAGACCAGAGAAATAATATGCAAGTCTTTACAATTTTACCTGATTTCTGATATGGTCCTTGTAGTTTTCTATCAGGCCCTTATAATTCCATTTGATTTATAACCATGTATATATAATTTTTTTTTTTATCAAGTTCCAATAATTTCACGTGATTTTTAATCATATTTACGTTTTTATTTTCTTTTAACTGATCATTTAAAAGTTAAGACTATAAGAACCTGATTAAATATAAGGTGAAATCACAAGGACTTAAAAACAGAAAAAAAAATTATAGGCACTTAATTAAAATAAGATTTTGAATTTTGGGCCAAGAGAAGTTTTTTTTTTTTTTAAATGAAATGTTAAGTTTCCCATATGCAAGTTTAACTTTGTCGTTAGATGAGAATAAAGGGTTTTATGCACAATGGTTGTGACTTGTGGATTGATTTTATGCACAATGGACTATATGCTTTTTAATTATGATGATACATGTTATTTTTGTTAGTAGAAAATTATTTTTATATTACTTATTGGTTAGTTTATTAATTATATAAAATAAGTGAATGAAACATGTTAGAAGTCAAAGACCGTTAGGAGTATCTCCCAAATCCACGACAATATCTCCCTTCGTCAGTAATATCGTCTACCGTCAAGAAGAATTTGATGAAGCGTAGAATATTGAATTAATTGTAGATGGTTTCATATTGTAGTAATTGTATATAAATAGGTGCTTGTACATTTCATAAATTGAATTCAAGTTTCAGTTTATAACATGGTACCAGAGCCTCTGTAACTTCAGAAATCATTTCTGGTTTTTCCGACGAAGAACTCCATTTTTTCCGGCCAACGTGTTTCTATTCAAGGTTCAGATCTGTCTTCGCCATCACCTCCGCTGCAGACACGCGCCGCTCAGACGTGTTCTCCGGCCACCGATCGGCAAAGCCTAGTTAGTGCCGTCCAGATACGACGGCGCGTGAAGGTTCACGCGCCTCCGTCACCGTCACCGTCTCGACCACGCGCCGGCGCGTGGGACAATTTCCGGCGACATTTTCCAGAACTTTCCAGGTGCGTCTTGACCGATTCTTCGAGCCCATTCCATTCCCGGCAGCTGTGTATTCCACTTTTGACTTTGGACTGACGGGTATCACTCGGTATTTGCTTATACCATAATACTTTGAAGTTTCCTTGTTTGGAAGTATTTCTTCTAATATCACCTCATTGAGTTCCTAGACCAAGCTTATCCTTATTGGAACGAATAGGTTCTCTTTGTTGGAATTATTCGATTTGGTCACACTGTGACGTTTGGCATCTTATGACTTTGGGACTTGTTTGGACATTTGTGCATTGTTGGCATTTTATTTTTCAGAATTCTTTGTGAAGTGACTTTTGGACTTATATTAAGATCTATTGCTATTGTGGTTAGTTATTTTATATGGCCGACTCTAAGAATTCTGATATGTTGCCTATGTCTGCTAAGATTATTGCTTCACAGTTGAATTGGACAAATTATAGTGATTGGAACAAAAATGTTAAAGTATATATTTTGGGCATAGAGATGGAAACTCATTTAACTGAGGATCCTCCTTCTGGTGACGAAACAAAACTTTTGGCCTGGCAACGAGCAGATGCTCGACTTCTGTTTCAAATTCAAAACTCTATTGAACCACGAATTCTATCTTCTGTCAGTCAT
Source organism: Inga leiocalycina (assembly GCA_963242795.1). Classification (NCBI taxonomy): domain Eukaryota; kingdom Viridiplantae; phylum Streptophyta; class Magnoliopsida; order Fabales; family Fabaceae; genus Inga; species Inga leiocalycina. Next base: position 64,748,871 of record OY725325.1, read on the forward strand.
TGTAATACTATAAAAGAAATCATGAGTTATCTTGAATTTATGTTTTCTAGCAAAGGCAATATTACTCGGGTTCATGAAGTCTGTAAAGGTTTTTATCACTCCCAACAGCAAGACCGTTCATTGAAAGATTTCTTCTTGGATTTCAAGAGGATGTATGAAGAAATGAAGGTACTCATGTCTCCACAAGCAGATCTCTCAACTCGTATCAAAAATTTGGAACTTCAGGCTATCATAAGCTTCCTTGAAGCTCTCAATCCGTCTTATGAAACTATTCCTTCTCAGATTCTGTCCAGTCAAGAACTTCCTTCTCTCAACGATGTTTTCCCCCAGGTTCTTCGTGCTGATAGTTTGATTCACTCATCTGTTGATTCAACTGTGAGTGCTCTAGCTGGTCGTGGCCCTTTTGAGAATAGGTGTTATGGGTACAAACAAAATAACAATCCTCCGACAATGACTTCTGGTAGTATTATATGCAATTATTGCAAGGAACCTGGGCACATTAATAAAAATTGTCGAAAATTGTAAAATAAACAGCAGCGTGACCAACAGCGTGGCCTTGCTCATATTGCCCAGACACCTGGTCCATCTGATTCTGGATCTGGGTCTTCTTCTGCAGGGGCCCTAGCCACAGGTACTCTATCTTCTGGCCTTACTACTACTTCAACTAAATGGGTCATCGATTCTGGGGCTACTGACCACATGACAAGTAATCATCACTTATTCTCTTCATATGTCCCATATCCAAACCCGTTATCCATATTTGTCGCCAATAGTTCTCCAGTACGCGTTATTGGCTCAGGCACTGTAAACCCAACTCCATCCCTCGCATTATCCACTGTTCTTAATGTTCCTGATCTCACCTTTAACCTTTTATCTCCAAGTAAACTCACTCGTCATTTAAACTGTTTTATCTCACTCCTCCCTGACTATTGTTTAATTTATGATCTATCGACGAAGCAAATTATTGGTAAAGGCTATGAATCTGGTGGACATTACATCCTTGATGATCAGGTGCCACGTTCTGTTGCTTGTTCTGGTGGGTTGTCTCTATTTGACATTTATTGTCGTCTAGGTCATATATCGTTATCATCTCTCCGAAAATTGTATCCTCAGTTTTCTTCAGTGTCCACTTTAGATTGTGAGTCATGTCAGTTTGCCAAACACCATCGTGTTGATTTGGCACCTCGCGTCAATAAAAGGGCTGCATCCCCCTTTGAGTTAATACATTCTGATGTTTGGGGTCCTTGTTCAGTTATGTCTCATAATGGTTATCGTTATTTTGTAACTTTTGTTGATGATTTTTCCCAAACAACTTGGCTTTACTTAATGAAACAGCGTTTTGAATTGTTTACTCATTTTCGTAATTTCTGTGCTGAAATTCAAACCCAGTTTAACACTCCTGTGAAAATCTTACGAAGTGATAATGCAAAAGAATATTTTTCTACCTCATTCACTGATTACATGCAAAGTCATGGTATTCTTCACCAATCTTCTTGTGTTGATACCCCTGCTCAAAACGGTGTTGCTGAAAGAAAAAACCAACATCTTTTAGAAACTGCCCGAGCCCTCATGTTTCATTCCTCAGTACCTAAAATTTTTTGGGTTGATGCTGTATCTACTGCATGTTTTCTCATCAATCGCATGCCTTCGGCCATTCTTGGTAGGGATATTCCGTATTCAGTTTTGTTTCCTACCACTAGGTTATTTCCTGTTGATCCTAAAATCTTTGGTTGTGTCTGTTTTGTTCGGGATGTCCGTCCTAGTGTTAGTAAACTTGATCCTAAGTCACTAAGATGTGTTTTTCTTGGCTATTCTCAAGTTCAAAAAGGTTATCGGTGTTACTCTCCCGATCTCTGTCGTTATCTTGTGTCCACTGATGTGTCCTTTCATGAGTCTTCTTCTTTCTTCGCATCTTCAACCTCGTCTGGGTCTCCATCTATTATTACTGAGTCTGATGATGTCCTAGTTTATCATGCCCCAATCTCTCCAGTATAGGCTCCTGCTCCAAAACCTGATATCATCAATGATGCTGATGCTACCAATGTTTTGCCGTCACCATTCACTGCTTCTTCGACGGATTCTGGCCATGACTCCTTGGTTTCTATTCCTGATTTCCCAAAACCTTCTATTGCAGTCCCTAACCCAATTACTTCTGATCCTGTTATTGATCCCTCTCCTGACTTACTTATTGCACTCCGGAAAGGTACCCGTCCTCGTTGTCCTCCCAGAAGATATGCTGACTGTACTTATCCTATATCCTTATTTGTGTCTTACTAGAATTTGTCACCTACTTCCTCTTCACTTGTGGCCACACTTGATTCCATCTCCACCCCAACTACCCTTCACCAAGCCTTAACACATCCTGGTTAGCGTACAGCAATGGAAGAAGAACTTATGGCCCTTGAACAAGCTGGTACCTGGTCTCTTGTTAATCTACCTCCTAGGAAGAAAGCCATTGGATGTAAATGGGTGTTCGTTGTTAAAACTAAGGCTGGCGGTTCTTTAGAAGGTTAAAAGCTCGTCTTATTGCCAAAGGATATGCACAAACTTATGGTATTGATTATTCGGAGACTTTCTCTCCTGTGGCTAAGCTAACCTCTGTTCATCTTCTAATCTCCTTAGCTGCTACATATCATTGGGATCTGTATCAGTTGGATGTTAAGAATGCATTTTTGAATGGTGATCTTCTTGAAGAGGTTTACATGGAGCAACCACTTGGGTTCATTGCTCAGGGGGAGACTAAGAAAGTGTGCTATCTTCGGAAGTCATTGTATGGTGTAAAATAAAGCCCTCGTGCTTGCTTCAAAAGATTCTGTGAAGTAGTCAAGAAGTTTAGATTAAGTCAAAGCAAGTGTGATCACTCTGTATTCTACCAGCAATCTGATGCAGGCATGATTCTTCTAGTAGTGTATGTTGATGATATTGTGATTACAGGGAGCAACATTTCCGGGATCTCAAAACTTAAAGTCTTCTTGAATTCTCATTTCCAGACAAAAGATTTGGGGTCATTAAAGTACTTTCTTGGTATTGAAGTTTTAAGAAACAAGAAAGGTATTCTTTTGACTCAAAGGAAGTATGTTCTCGATCTCTTAAAAGAGACTGGAAAGCTTGGAGCTGCACCAAGCAACATTCCCATGATTTTGAATCCCTTCCTAGATCTTGATGCTAGTATGTTTGATGACACTATGGCCATGTTTGGCATAAAGCACTGGGGTAGGGACTGGGATTGGACTATGGATTAAGCTAGGATATATCATTTAGTATGAGGGATTACAGATAACTAATGATTGGGAGTACCACGAAAGTGAAATTGCTGCAAAGTAAACTCCCCTTGATATTGCGTTTTCAATCTCGGAATTGCAAAATTATAGAGACAAAAATATCCTGGATTAAAATATGTTAATGATAAAAATAACCCTCCTGATTTTAACCTAAAACCCATCCCTTTTATATAATATCGATCTCTCATTTGCTTACCATCGTCGCCCTCTTCTGGTCGCCCACTCCGTCACCCTCACTGTCGCCCACTCCGTCACCTTCACTGTCGCCCACTCCATCACCCTCACCACCAATCACCTTTCGCCTTTCTCTCGGTTATATTTTGAGAATGTTGTACATGTGATCCAACATAAAAAGCCATAGAATTGAACTTCAAGCTTTGATTTGGTGGGGAAAAAACTACAACCTAGATATTGGTAACTATGAGAATAGCAACTCAGATAAAAATAATTGATCATCATTTGCTCATTGACCCTGGTAACCATATGAGAACGACAACTGATAAGATCCACAAAACCAAAGACCCATGAGCAATCCGATCACAGCAACCTAGATCGACCAACCCAAAGACATAAACTCACCAATCCAAAGATCTAGATCAATGACTAGAACCATAGAAAATGAGCAATAAAAATGACACAAGAAGAAGATCAGCCAACAAAAATTTGAATACGAATAACAATGATAGAATAATTGGCCTCAGATCTGTGAGCCACGTTGGGAGACATGAGCATCACCAACATCAATGGGGGATAATCGTTGTCGTTGCCGCCGCCAGAGATTTGTCGTCCACCGCTACTGCTGGAGATCAGTTGTCCACCTTTGTTGGTTGGTTTAGAGAAAGGTCAAACTTGGGAAGACACTTTATCAAAGGAGGGGGCAAAATGTTACAAAAAAAAACTGTCTATATGTAAGTGATATAGTCTTTCCCAATTTATTATAAGGGGCAATATAGTCTTTTTATAATTTTTGACTAATTATGAAATAAAATTAATTTAATGAGTCCTTCCAAATATTACTTCATACCAAACGTAATTTTAAAAACTAATCCGACTCTCAATCCCTGTCCCATTCCCAATCCCATACCAATCACAGTCCATTAAAATTTAATGCTATGTACCAAACAGAGCCTATATGTAAGTGATAATAAAACGAAATGTATAACGATGTCACTCCGAAAAGAAAAAAGTTGCTGAAAAGTTATTTATTATAAAATTTATGGTCCAAAGTATTTGATTTTCATGGTAGTAATTAATCAATAAATCAATCATCAACTTTATTCTATAAATCTCGTGTTACCCGCTTCATAACCAAATTACGCTTGAACTGGGTCAAATAATCACAGTGCTAATTACATTAATACACATTTATAATAATTGGCAAATAATAATTGCACTAGCTTTTCAAATTTCAAATAATAACTGTAATCTTCCACGATTGTATGTAGGGAATAATAACTCTAACATTCCAATCCTAATTAAATTAAAACCATTCAATCAATATATGTCAATGCCTTTTCCAACAATTGCTCTAAATTGGCAAATAATAACTGTAACATTCTATATTAAAAATACCATTTGAAATTGTTATCCTAAAAGTCGAATTTTAAGGGATTTAATACCCCTGTTATTCCCATATTCTTATTTAGGTAATTAGTGCAATAATGATTAGGTAATTTGAAAAAGGAATAAATTGAGGCATACAATCTTGTGAACAAATTACCGTGTATGTGTTCCTTTCATATTAATAATTGAACAATTAATAATAGAACAAAAATTAGGAAGGAAGAAAGTTGACTTTTTTTTGTGTACAAAGGCAAGCAAAGCTTGAAGAATTACAAGAATGCTAAAAAGTGTACATCACCAGATGATCTTGTGGTATTCCACCACATTCCATCGCAAAAAACTGGTTGCATTCCATCCGGCATGTTTCTATCACCAAAAACTCCTGATTACTCAACTGAGCTTTCCTCGCTAGATAGTCAACGCATCGGATAGTCTCTCTGTGGGCATGAGTGATCACCAAGTTCCAGTCCCTATAAATGAGGGATCTAGTCTCTAAGATGACATCAAACAGAGGGTGAGCAGTTCCACCATATATGAATAACAGGTGAATAGCCTGCAAAGAATCTGTAAAGAGCCTGATCCTGGTAAAACCCAGCTGCTTACATAACTGTAGTCCGCTGTGAATCACATGTATTTCCGCAGCAGCCGAGTTATTTACCCTAATCTTTGTTGAAATCCACACATCTAGTTGCCCTGGTGGTCCCTTATAACCCCACCATAAGCCGCATGTCCGTTGCTATCTCTGGAACCATTTACATCCATACGTACATAGCCCGGATCTGGAGGTTGCCAGTGGTCTGTTCCCCTTTCTGGTGCTTGGAAAATCTGATGACGGAAGCTGCCATTTTCCACTCCTTTGAAGAGATGATACAAACATTTGTGAACTATCTGATTTGGGTTGTCCGCTCTCCCTTCAAGCGCTTAGCTGCATCGGTTCTTCCATAGGAGACAACATATGGTACTGAACACTCTTTGCCATAGCCATCTAGCCATCCTCCTGTTTCCTGGGGAATTTTACAAGTTCCATTTAAGTCATTCCTGCAAATTACCAGTAAAGAACATAGTATAGTATATATGGTTAGTTATAAAAAATCACACTCTCTTGGCTTGCTCACAGTCTCTCAATATGTGAAGGATACTCTCTTCACTCTCACACTCAAAGGGACAAGTGTTTAGGATGTTCAGATTATGCTTTACTCTCAATTGGTTCGTTGGTAATCTCTTATGGAATACTTGCCACATGAACATTTTAACTCTTTCAGGACTTCCCCATTGCCATAAAGTTCGCCAGTGAGATTGTCGGCTTTGCTCTGGCTTGTGATAAATTTTGTCATACGCTAACTTCACACTAAAGTTGCCATCTGAAGCCGATCTCCAACAGATAACATCCTCCTCTATTCCCATAGGAGGAGGGACCAACATGATTTTCTTCGTGACCTAGGTAGGGAGGAAGCTCTCCCATCTTACTCTGTCCCATTCCCCTTCCTGAGTTACAAAGGAACTGACACGGGCATCCATGTCCACCAAATCTTCATTTTTATCAACATAATCCTTCAGTGGTCTATCCAGTGGTGTCCAGTAGTCCTGCCATGCCTGAGTGAATCTCCCACTTTTTAAGAGTCTACCTAGCCCCTGTTTAAATCCTTCCCAAACTACAACTATTCCACTCCACACGGCTAATTGATCATGTCTTCTTCGCACTTGAGGGACTTTAGAAGTCCCGCATGAGTATTTCAAATGAAGGCACCTTACCCACATAGCCTCAGGCTTCATGATCATTCCCCAATAAAGCTTCATGAGGAAGGCGTGATTCTGGCACTGAAGGTCCTTTATCCCTAAACCTCCCTCAGTCTTCGCTTTCTGCAACACATCCCAAGCTATTAGATGAAGTTTCTTAGATTCGTCATGTTAGTTCCAAAAAAAATCCCTGCTTAATTTCTCAATAATTTCTAAAACTCCTTTTGGGATCAATGTTGATTGCATCTGATACTGCGGTATTACTGATAGTACCGACTTGATTAAGATCATTCTCCCTACCATACTCAAGTATCTCCCTTTCTAGCTTGCCAGTTTTGATTTAACCTTTTGAATCAGTAGAGCAAAAGTCACTTTGACCATTCTCTTATGTAGGAGCGGGACCCCCAGGTACTTACCAAGGTCAGCTGTTAACCCAATCCCCACACTCTGGCTCATCTCATATGTCCTATTAAAATGGACATTTATGGATACAAACATTTTTTATTTTTGCAGATTGATCTTATGTCCAGACACCCTACAAAATAATTTCATAACGTTCTTCATCTCATCCATTTGTTGAGATGTGGCCTCACCAAATAGCATCAAATCGTCTGCAAAGAATAAATGAGATTTAGGTGGACCAGTGGTACTCAAACTCAAAGGTTTCCAGTTTCTTGATTGCACTTCCTGGTGAATTAGGGTTCCCAGAAGCTCCATGCAAAGCACAAATAAATAAGGACTCAACGGGTCTCCCTGTCTCACCCCCTTAAGGGTTTAAAACTCTTTGAAGCCACACCATTCCAAACAATACTCATGGTAGTGGTTGAGACACACTGCATGATTAGAGTAACAAAGTCATCCCTCAATCCTAAGCTATGGAGAGTAAATTCCAGGAATCGTCAGTCAAGCCTATCATAGGCCTTTTCCATATCTATCTTCACTGCTACGAACCCCTTCTTACCTCTCTTATTTCTCATGGTATGAATTGCTTCCTGAGCTATGATAACGTTGTCCACACCCTATCTTCCTGAGATGAAGCTACACTGATTTTCAGCCACAAGGTAGTTCATAACGTTTTTTAGCCTATTAGCAATCATTTTAGTCACAACTTTGAAGCTCACATTACACAAGGAAATAGGCCTAAAATCTCTCAAGGATGTAGGAAAGTCAACCTTTGGGGATTATGACTATGTTGGTTTGATTGATAGTTTGAGTCTCCTCCGGTACTCAAAAATCTTGATCACCAAATCACATACCTTCTGACCAATCAAGTTCCATTGTGTTTGGAAGAAGTGAGGGTTGAGACCATCTGGCTCTGGTGCCTTGAATGCTCCCATCACAAAAGTAGCATTTTTTATCTCAATAGGGGATACCTGTCTTTGTAGAAACTCTAGCTGGTTAGAATCCAAGGATGGAAATCGAGCTGGTCAAAGGGAAAAGGGTGTTGATAGGTTCTCTTCCGTGTATAACTTCTTGAAATACTCAAAAGCCATACTCCTTAGCTTCTTTTCCTCTGTGATCCAAATGCCGTCCTCATTCTGAAGAGCTTCAAATTTTTTACTTTTCTTCCTAACTGATTCATAGGCATAAAAAAATCTAGTGTTTCTGTCACCCCCACTTAACCACTTGCATCTTGACTTCTAGAACCAAATTAACTCTTCTTGCAAAGCAAATTTGTGATATAAGGCCCAAAGCTGATTTTCTAGTCTAAATAAACCATTTTGATTACTATTAGTTCGCCTGGCACGATCGATTCCTTCTAGTCTTCGGATGATCTCTCTCTTCTTTCTTGCCACGTTCCCTACCACATGGTCATTCCAATTTGTTACCTCATTCACAAAGCCTTGTCTTCCTTGAAGCCAATCCTTTCCCTCCCAAGAAGACTGAACAATCTAATTGAATCCCTCTTCCATACAGCACGCCGCTTGATATTGAAACCTTTTCCTTCTATTCCTGTCTATACTCCGAGGCCTATCCGCCACTACAATTACTCGGTGGTCAGACTTGAACCTTAGGTTATGGTGAGCTTTGGCTTGAGGATTTTTTAAATCCCAATCAAAGTTGCAGAAGACCCAGTCTAGCCTCTCCTTAACCCCTGTTTTCTCCCAAGTAAAATGGTCCCCCACTACTGGAACTACACTCAGGTTACAAACATCAATGCAACTATGAAAGTCATGCATAGACCTAGAAACAGGCGTTGCTCCTCCTTCTTTATCTCTGGGATCAAGAATAGCATTAAAATCTCTAAGGACAAGCCAAGGAATATGGCATTCCTACTGATAGCCTGCAGAGAAGACCACAACTCCCTCCTCTTCAAGACACTAGTATCCCCATAAACAAAAGTCACCAACATTGGTTCCTGGTTATTCTTCCCGGTAATTTTACAATGAAAGAGTTGGGTATTAGAAGTAATATACTGAACCTAGACATCCCCACTGTTCCATAACACCCATATACCTCTGGCATACCTGGTAGCTTCAATCCTCAACCAATCTGTAAAACCCATACCTCTCACAACTTTATCCGCCCTGTTGCCACTGACCCTCGGTTCTAATAACCCCATGACATTAACATCATACTTCTTAACAATATCTTTAAATATACGTGGAAAAGCTCTACCACAAGCTCCACGACAATTCCAAGATGACACTATCATAAAAATAATTATAAATTGCATCTTGGAATAAACATGAAAACTCACCCATCTGGAGGTTTACTTTCTAGCAATACCTCCACTACTAGTTGAGACGTTGAGTGCGTCATTGAGCTCGCCACTTGCTGTTCCTGATTACTTGTCACGTGCTTGGGTAGAATCAGCGCCATTTCACCTTGCTTCTGAGTATAATATGAATTAGAACCATTGGCTTTCCAGGTAGGTCCCCGCATTATCTTCTTTTCTCCCTCACCATGTGATTCTACATCTTTATCTAACTCCATTTGCTTTTTGACATCTAAAAGCCCATTAATCTCTATATTTCCTCTTACAATTTGATGCTCTCTATAGGACCCACCAAGATTATTTTTTTCCACCTTATAACTCCCCAAATTTTTCTCTTTTCTCAAGTCTACACCCGAAACATGGGCTTCTTTTCTTTGACCAAGAGATATGGGCTTAGCACTTCCCTTGACTTCAACCCATTTTTTCCCTCCAAGCAGCGTTTTTTTTATTTTTTTCTGGCTTGTTCCTTTTCCTTAGTCGAAAGCACCTCCTGCACTAGAAGCTTCCCATCCTCTGCCGAACACAAACCCTGATCCATAGCAGCCATGACCCTTTTTCTCTCTGAATTCAAAATCATCTCGAAATCTTCACCCACATCCTGATCCGTATAAACCAACACGGCAAAACGAGACTGAAGTGAACTGCCATCAGCCCTCCCTCTACAAACTTGGACTGCCCTCTATCACCACTTTGCTCCTACTTACCTCCTTCCTTGGAAATCGAGCTTTACCTAGCATGTGAACAAACATCCACGGCCTAAACTGGTCCTCCTTCGCCGGAAAATGTTTTTCTGATGAGATCTTTAGATCCACTCCCTTTTCCTGACTTGAATCTCCCACCGTGCTTGCTTCTTCTTGAAATAAACTCCACTGGCACTTCTCTTTTCTGTGACTATATCTACAACAGGAAAAACAAATGAGATCAAGCCCCTCATATTCAACGTTGAAGAGAGCATCTGCTGAAATAATCCGTGGGATAAGCTTTTTCTGTAGATCCAACTCAACACATATCCTAGCATAGCGTCCTCTACGAATTTTAGCTTCATCATCCTCCAAGTTTGCAATAGAGTTCAGATCAACCTTAAGAGTCTTCCAGATCATATCCCCTAATCTCCACATACACTCTTTGTTGTAGAATAATAATGGTACATGAGGAATTCTAACCCAAGATGCGACTCTGCCTAGAGGATTACTAAAGGGATCAAAATAAGGTGACCACCTCTGCACAAGAATGGTATGTTGAGCTACCGTCCAAGGGCCATCGAATAAGACTTTTCTGTAGTGATTTTCCCAACTTTCTAGGTCTTTGACCTTCACCACATAATAATTGTTAGGAAGGTCAATTAACTCAAAGCAATTAATTCTCCAAATCCTATTTAAATGCTCTTTCAGTCTGAAACAATTTATTCTAGTACCCGAAGTAGTAATGATCAGAGCTTTGTTCCAAGGTTTCGCCCATCTGTTATACTCCTCCTGAGACATGCGAAACATTGGGTAAATCTCCACGAGTTGCTTTAAAGCCTCTGATGGTTCTGTGATATTCCAAGATTAGTCCACCAAGTCAGAAATATTCGAATCCCCCTCCATGCTTAAGCTTCCATATACAACTCCATTGTACTCTGATCCATTAAATCCTAACAGGGAATCCTTATAAGAGATACCAGTTCCTGCCATGCCAGACAGAATATCCTTTTTCTTACCCACACTGACCTCTGATGGTTCTTTTGCTACAAGCCTCCTATCTGACCTTGAAGAATCCTCAATGTTACCCTTCTTAGATTTCTTCCCTCACCCAGTAGCTAAACTTAATTCCGACACTCTGTTCGGCGGAATTTTCCTGGCACTGGATTCGTCCATTAAAGTCAAAACGGAAAGTGGCACGTCTTCCAAGTCACTCCTCTCTCTATCTTTCTCTCTCTCACGCATCCTATTGCTATTTTAAATGCATAGACGGTGGGGTTTAAACATAGACAGTGGGGTTTAAATGCATGTCATTTAAATTTCATTAATACATATTTATAATAATTGGAAAATAGTAATTGTGCGTAGCCTTTCAAATTTCAAATAATAACTATAATGCAATCTTCCACAATTGTATGGAATAATAACTCTAATATTCCAATCCTAATTAAAGTAAAACCATTCAATCAATGCATGTTATTGAAATTTGCGTTTCAAAAATGCCTTCACATTCAATAATTTTATAGTACCATACATTATATATCTCAACATAAGCCTCCCATCCTCATATACAGCATTAGAGGATAATTCTTGAAGAATCAGTTATATCAACTCATCAAGCAATGGCAAACACTGCTCATGATTTACTAAAGGACATCAATGATAGCAAGGAAACCTAGAGCATTATTGTTAGGGTTCTTAGGAAGTGGACAATGGCGAAGAAGCACCCGCCATTTGAGGTCTGAAAAGTTGGTATTATATTAGCTGACAAACAAGTAAGTATCTAATGTAGTCGTCATATTCACTAAGTGAAAATTATGTGTTGTTTGTATTTCATCTAACTTGATGGAAACAGGATGATCGAATTGAGGCGTCAAATGTTCAAAGAGGACAGATCCATAGGTACATTGATGATTTAAAGGAGGGTGAGGTTTTCTAGTTCAAGAACTTTGAAGTGTTGGCCAACAATGCTAATTACAAAACATGTTCCCTCTTACAATCTGATGCTCTCTATAGGACCCACCAAGATTATTTTTTTCCACCTTATAACTCCCCAGATTTTTATCTTTTCTCAAGTCCATACCCGAAACATGGGCTTCTTTTCTTTGACCAAGAGATATGGGCTTAGCACTTCCCTTGACTTCAACCCATTTTTTCCCTCCAAGCAGCGTTTTTTTATTTTTTTTTCTAGCTTGTTCCTTTTCCTTAGTCGAAACCACCTCCTGTACTAGAAGCTTCCCATCCTCTGCCGAACACAAACCCTGATCCATAGCAGCCACACCCCTTTTTCTCTCTGAATTCAAAATCATCTCGAAATCTTCACCCACATCCTGATCCGTATCAACCAACGCGGAAAAACGAGACTGAAGTGAACTGCCATCAGCCCCTTCCTCTGCAAACTTGGACTACCCTCTATCACCCACCTGCTCCTACTTACCTCCTTCCTTGGAAATCAAGTTTTACCTAGCTTGTAAACAAACATCCACGGCCCAAACTGGTCCTCCTTCGGCCGGAAAATGTTTTTCTGATGAGATCTTTAGATCCACTCCCTTTTCCTGACTTGAATCTCCCACCGTGCTTGCTTCTTCTTACAATAAACTCTACTGACACTTTTCTTTTATGTGACTATATCTACCGCAGGAAAAACAAATGAGATCAAGCCCATCATATTCAATGTTGAAGAGAGCATCTACTGAAATAATCCATGGGATAAGCTTTTTCTATAGATCCAACTCAACACAGATCCTAGCATAGCGTCCTCTACGAATTTTAGCTTCATCATCCTCCAAGTTTGCAATAGAGTTCAGATCAACCTTAAGAGTTTTCCAGATCATATCCCCTAATCTCCACATACACTCTTTGTTGTAGAATGATAATGGTACATGAGGAATTCTAACCCAAGATGCGACTCTGCCTAGAGGATTACTAAAGGGATCAAAATAAGGTGATCACCTCTGCACAAGAATGGTATGTTGAGCTACTGTCCAGGGACCATCGAATAAGACTTTTCTGTAGTGATTTTCCCAACTTTCTAGGTCTTTGAACTTTACCACATAATAATTGTTAGGAAGGTCAATTAACTCAAAGCAATTAATTCTCCAAATCCTATTTAAATGCTCTTTCAGTCTGAAACAATTTATTCTAGTACCTGAAGTAGTAATTATCAGAGCTTTGTTCCAAGGTTTCGCCCATCTGTTATACTCCTCCTGAGACATGCGAAACATTGGGTAAATCTCCACGAGTTGCTTTAAAGCCTCTTATGGTTCTGTGATATTCCAAGATTGGTCCACCAAGTCAGAAATATTCGAATCCCTCTCCATGCTTAAGCATCCATATACAACTCCATTGTACTCTGATCCATTAAATCCTAACAGGGAATCCTTATAAGAGATACCAGTTCCTGCCATGCCAGACAGAATATCCTTTTTCTTACCCACACTGACCTCTGATGGTTCTTTCGCTACAAGCCTCCTATCTGACCTTGAAGAATCCTCAATGTTACCCTTCTTAGATTTCTTCCCTCACCCAGTAGCTAAACTTAATTCCGACACTCTATTCGGCGGAATTTTCCTGGCACTGCATTCGTCCATTAAAGTCAAAACGGAAAGTGGCACGTATTCCAAGTCACTCCTCTCTCTAGCTTTCTCTCTCTCACGCATCCTATTACTATTTTAAATGCATAGACAGTGGGGTTTAAATGCATGTCATTTAAATTTCATTAATACATATTTATAATAATTGGAAAATAGTAATTGTGCATAGCCTTTCAAATTTCAAATAATAACTATAATGCAATCTTCCAAAATTGTATGGAATAATAACTCTAATATTCCAATCCTAATTAAAGTAAAACCATTCAATCAATGCATGTTATAGAAATTTTCTTTTAAAAAATGCCTTCACATTCAATAATTTTATAGTACCATACATTATATATCTCAACATAAGCCTCCCATCCTCATATACAGCATTAGAGGATAATTCTTGAAGAATCAGTTATATCAACTCAAGCAATGGCAAACACTACTCATGATTTGCTAAAGGACATCAATGATAGCAAGGAAACCTAGAGCATTATTGTTAGGGTGCTTAGGAAGTCGACAATGGCGAAGAAGCACCCGCCATTTGAGGTCTGAAAAGTTGGTATTATATTAGCTGACAAACAAGTAAGTATCTAATGTAGTCGTCATATTCACTAAGTGAAAATTATGTGTTGTTTGTATTTCATCTAACTTGATGGAAATAGGATGATTGAATTGAGGCGTCAAATGTTCAAAGAGGACAGATCCATAGGTACATTGATGATTTAAAGGAGGGTGAGGTTTTGTAGTTCAAGAACTTTAAAGTGTTGGCCAACAATGCTAATTACAAAACATGTTCACACTGTTGGAAGATTATGTTTCACTCTAACACATTTTTTCAGAAGCATGACTTCCAAATCCCTCTTCACTTTGTCCCAATCAATGACATCACTAGCAATGAAGCCACAAATGAAGAGCTTATTGGTTAGATTACATTTCTACATAATTTTTATTCAAAACGTTTTATTCTAGCTTGGACGACAAATTCATCCAGATGTAATGGGCTTCCTACAAGCATTTGGGAGCTTGGTTGATCTAAGGAGAGACTTAGACACGAAGAAGAAATTGGTTTTCACAATTGCAAATCACAAGTAACATATTATCTAGATTTAACATTAATCAGTCAAGTGATTAACATCTATTTTAAATTCAGTTCATCATCATCATAATCATATGATCAACATGCGAAGTGAAGTACATGTCAACTTATCTCTATTTGGGGAGGTTGCAGTCAAAGCCTTTGAGGATAGGACCAAAGATCTGGATAATGCACACCATAGTTGTCTTACAGTTTGCTAGGATTACAAAACACAAAAGTATTATGAGTATCTTTAAGTTTTGTATAAATTCGTGTTTTTTTTTGTTTTAATTATATGCTTTTCAATTTAAAGTTATGGAGACATATGTAATGCCTTCAATGCCACACAAGTTTATTTCAACCCAAATTTTCCATAAGTCAAGGATCTTTGTGATATATAAGCATGTTTTTTTAATAAACCCTTTATGTATTTCTGAGCTCAAAATTCAGTTTTACAGGTATACAAATAATGTATTGTAGTCATATAAAATTAATTCTGCATTGTACTATTAATCAGAATTCACATTCTCGTTCAACTCAGGGGGTTAACAATTGTTAGTAACAAGAAGAAGAAGAAGAAAATTGTTTTGAGCACTCATTACCCTCTCAATTTGTTCAATAATAAATTAAATTTTGATTAATTGGATTCCACCCAAGTCTCCCTTTTTTTAAAAAGAAAATAAAAGGGCGCGCGAAACGCATAGGGATCACCTAACTAATGGAAGCCTATGCATGAGATCTTCGAAGAGAGTAGCTCTATATTCCATTAGAGGGATATTCATAGCGTGATAGCTTTGACATCAATCTATTTGATGAACTTGACGAGCAAGAGGATATAGCGATTTACCTCCCTTGACATGAGATCAAAAGCCCCCCATTTTCTAGATGGGTAAGGAAGTCATTTTGTTTGCTATTTTCTAAAGGGGTTAAAGAAGTCATTCTGTTTGTCTAGATGTTATCATTTCTCCATACGCAAGTGATAATAAGATTATATATATATATATATATATATATTTATATCACGATCTGTGGATCTTATATATGTAGTAGAGTCTTCCGTATTTGAAGCTGTAAGCAATGTTCCTAAGAGGGACTATACGTATTTGCTCAATTCAACAAAATAGAAGTGGACTTGAACATCAGTAATTTCTAGTTTTCCCATCGGAAACAGATTATACAGGAGTTTCAATTTTCTTACCTGTGGATTTCCATCTCGAGGTTTTCTCAGCCCACTATGCCCCACAGGTAATTATAAATAACTATTTCATCTCCTTTATTTTCTTTTTATTTCCTTTCTCTTTATTCTCATCACTATTTTTCTTATTCTGAACACAACATTTTTGCATTTATTAAAAGGGTACTTTTGGATTTGGATTCGGGTCCTTCACTCCACACCATGTATGCTTATTTAATTGAGTTGATGCTTGCTTTGGTGGGAATGAAGCACCAAGGATTGAACAGTAGCCCCTTCAAACAACACCCTGCCATAATGATACTATTTCTGATAGCAATAACTGTGTACGCCATGGCACTCTTAGTTTTGAGATCAAATCAATATTTAATGGTTTGGATGTGCCATGTGTGTGGGAGTGTCGCTTGTGAGCTGCTCTTGTTGCTCCTCGTCTCTCCAATATGGTGCTTCATCATCAATCTCTCTTCACTTGTCTTGCTTCTCACATTTCTCTTCTCCTATGATTATCTCTTCCAACCATCCCATACTGTGGAGGGGCAAGCTAGTGAAGTGACAGACCCAGAATTAGCTGCAATAACTCCTAATAATCCTAAATTAACATGTATATGGTGGGTTTGGTTTGAGGGGGACTAAGTAGGAAAGAAAAATTTTTAGTAAATTTAATTTTTTTTCCAAGTAGAAAATGGAGAGGTAGGGTGGAGATTTTCTTAATGAATATTCTCGCCCTGTCCTTGTAACTTTTTTGGGAAATTTGGGGAAATGTCCCACACTGGAAATCTTATTGGTTGAAGGACTTATATCAGACAGATACTCTGTCGGTACTCGGTAGAGTACCAGTACTTTATATATATATATATATATGAAAATTTATTATGTCATCATAACCAATAAAATTTTCAATTGGGACTTTTCCCCAATTTTCACAACTTTTTGCTTTATTAGAATTTTTGTCACCCCATCTCTTTATTGTTGTAATCAAACTTAGTGATTAGGAATTTTTATGTTTAGTCTTGGGGTTGATAATAAAAAATTAATCAAGGATTGCGTATAGGCAAACTTAAGATCGTTCTTTCTTCTTGAAGAGTCTTTTATTGATTCCTAAGTTATCTAAATGTCATGCAAATGCAATGAAAATAAGGGGAAATTGGTTTTTGGGGTTTTGTTTGAAAATATGTAAGTGCAAAACAAATAAAAATTCTAAGCTACTATGTTTTTAGTCTTTTTGGATAAAAATAGGATGGATATGAGGAAATGAGTTTTGATAGAAAAGTTGGTGGCTTGAAATATGTTGGAATTAATTTTTCATCAAGTCAAATTGAGAACCCTAAGCAATCACATTAGGTCCAATCTACCTAATTAATGACTAATCCTACAATTGTATTCATAGTCATCTCTTAGATAAATTATTAAAAGCCACTTGATATGTATTTGAAAATCATTTTAATGCACTTGTTTCCTCTTTGATGAGAGCACAATCTCGACACTCAATATGAATTAACTCAATTACATATTATAGGACACCTTGTTTATGGTTCCAAAAAGACACAAACACTATAATTTGATCCTTGAAAAATGCACTACTAGAAAAAAGGGTTTTAACGTCCCTTTTTTAGGCCTTTCAACGTCTGAAAACAGAGGGACGTCTATGTGAGAGTCGTAGAAAAAAACGTCATTAACGTCCGTAAAATAGGGGACGTAGAAGGCAGACTTTAGAGGTCCCCAGTTCACTGGGGACGTCTAAGGTCCACCTTAGACGTCCCCAGAAGACTTGGACCTTAGACGTCCCCAAGTCTTCTGGGGACGTCTAAGGCGTCCACCTTAGACGTCCCCAAGTTTTTTGGGGGACGTCTAAGGTGGACCTTAGACGTCCCCAGTTGAACCTGGGGACGTCTAAAGTGTCGCCAGCAGTACTATCCACGTCCCTTTTTTATTAAGGACGTTGAAAGTTTTTTTTTTTAAAAAAATGGACCTTTTATACATATTGCACTGTCTGGAAAATATGTAAACTGCAGAAATAGAATTCCAACAAAAGAGTAAAACAACAGCAGTTCAGCAAAATGAAAACAACAACAAACACAGTGATCAACCCAAGGCTACTACATGCCACACAAACTTTCAAACCACACAAACTACACAACAATCTATATCCAAGTCTACTACATGCCACACAAACTTTCAAACCAGACAAACTACACAACAATCTATATCCAAGTCCCCAGTTTGTACAATAACCAAGACTAAAATCCAATCCATATCCAACAACAATAACGCTAATTATATGTACTACCACAAAAGTATGTCCTACACAAACTACTAAAGACTTTACTCTTCTGGTACACGTTGAAGAAGATGTCCAGCCATAAAGTCTCTGATCATATTTAAGTCTTCATATGAGTAGGCATCTTCATTGTCAAAAATCTGTAAATTAGAAAATAAGCTTAGATGAAATAATGAATGAAGTGAATGAATTCCCATTGAATCACAACACCAAGAATATTATCCTCAGAGAATGAAGAAGCGATTACTTGTTCAAAATCTATCGTAATGCCACTCTGAATGATGTTAAACATATAAAGCAAGACATAATATCCACATTCCCAGCCGCCAGGTTGTCGAGGGCACTATAAATCAAAAGCAAATGGTTAAAATCAATAAAGGCATATATAAAACGACCGTCAATCAAAAGAACTTGATTTGAAACTACGTACCTTTGGAAACAACCATCTTGGATCTTTGCCACCTCTACGTTCGCGTGGCCCGCCAAGCGCTCGATACGTCGTGCATGCGCTATCATGAAAATGAAAATCAACATAAATTAGAATAATTCATTAAGTCAAGAATCAAGAAGCAATGAAATACAAAAAAATAACTTACTGGTTGAAGACGCTTTTAGTTTCTTTGTCTGGTCTTCTATTTAAGGAATCAAACTAGTAAACAACGTGCGACCAAGGACAGACAACACACAAACTCCAGTGATAACTATCACAACATATACAGATTAAAATGAAGTTAGATGGCAAGGCAATTATTTACTAAAAATCTCAAATACACAAAATTAAAATGAGTACCCTTGAACAATCGGTGCTAGATAACAACTATACTCGTCCTCTGACAATGTAAAGCCCACATAGTTCATCCTTCGTTTCAATGTATTCTCAACCCTTGTCGTATGTGCAGGAGACAAGAATCCATATAAATCAACTTTCTGAGAGTCAATGCATATACGACGGAAGGAGCTATAATAGAATTAAAATGATGAATGTATTAGCTAGTTAAAATCAACTTAACTAAATGAATCAAAAAATGGGAAATAAAAAACTTACAGGATTGCAAATTTGCCCCATCCAATATCTAGCTCCTCAAACTTCATGAACTGTTTAAGATCTTGTTTATCAATTGTGAAGTGATACTCTGTATTCTGGCCCACAATCCCTGGAGGCATATGCAAATCAATCTGGCGAATGCCTTTATAGATATACTGCAATCGTGCTAAGAAGGGCCATTTCTCTGCTTCCTACTCGTTCTTTTAGAACATAAAAACACATACTGTTAGTAGGATGTCAACACATCTCAAGTAAAAGTGAGGTAGTTCCATACCATTGGAGGTATTTGTGGTAACAAGCCAATAAGATGTACAGGCCAAAGGATGAAAGATCCTCTCGCCTAAGCTATCGTGGCAACCTCGTCATCAGGAATAGGGATGGCTGTACCTTCTTCCCCCTCTCGAACACACATCACAGTCACCCTACGCAAATGCTGTGGAATTTGCTGGTGGTGGTGGGTGGTAGCTTCTGTGTGAACGAGAGCATCTGCAACTACACGCAGCACTGGGGCATCCAAAGAGAGGATGGCAGGTTCTCCCTGCGCTGGAGGGGGAGAAGGGTCGCCAAGTGGTTCCTCGGCCGGGTTGTAACTTCCTTTGGTGCTGTGGAAGGCCGGGGATGAATGGGTTCTACGCTCGGTAGTTGCCATCTGCGAGTCAAACATCTTCTGCATTTCAGCTCGTAGCTCAGGCATTAGCTCAAGATGTAGCTCTGGCAATAGCTCTTGTCGGAGCTTGTCGCAAAGGTTGGCCTCGAGCTCTTGTGAGACTTCCTGAAGAATCTTGGCCACAAGCTCCCTACTGGGTTCAGCTTGTGACGAATAAGGATGTGAGGCTGGGCCAAAATACTTCGTGACACGAACTCCCACTGCCTCCCCTCGAACATGACCAGGGTGATCTGGCTTCCCAATCGCCGTTGACAAGATGTCCATCCGTCCACTTGGAGTGAACGAACCTTGGCTACTATGATCTTCCAGTTCATCCTGCAGCATAAAAGTTATCGTAAGCACTCCCAATATGAAAAAATAAGTTTGTAATTATGCTCTAACTACTTACAATTCTTGCGGCAACCTCAGCAACAGTCTGATTTACGTACTTCCCACCCTTAAGCCTCCCTGCTTTCCATTTTTTGTGACGTGGTGGAGGTGGTGGGGGCTGGACCACAACGGTAGGATCTGATGTGGCTGCTTCCTTCAATTTCTCCAACTCTTCTGCCATCATCTGTCGCTGAAGCTTCCGATAACCACCACGAGACATGTAATGTTGATAGTTATTAGCTGCTTGCCTCTCTGCATTTACTGCACTTAATGCCTTTTAAAGGAAAACAACGAACACCGAATCAATAATGTCAACTATATTCAAATAAAACACTATGATTACAGAAATCTTACCAAAAAGTTTGGATCTTCTCGTGATGCCATAAACAACCTCCAGTCCTCTGGAGACAAAAATAGATACTCATGACATGGATCCTTACCCCTCAAGTCCCCTCGAATGTAATCTCGTGTGAGCCTGTTCTTGAAATCTTTCCATCGTAGACGAACCTCCGTCATCCACTCCTTGTACATCTCCGCGGTGTCAGGGACATCATAGGTTTGCTGCAAGGTAAAAACATACGTTAATTATATTTGAAGCGATAGGAATAAAGATATAATACAGATGTATTGAAACTTATATATACCAAAAGTTGTTGCCAAATTAAATCTTTGGTTTTTGGTGGAACCAACTTCCAATTAGCATAGGTAATGCGAACTTTGCTTCAAGCCAAAAAACCTACGTAGCTAATGAAATGGTCTTCCTCCGGACCAATTGGTTTCATATCTTGATCAAAGTCAATATGCAACCTCTCCTGTTGATGGTTATGACATGCTACCAATGCAGGCATTTTTGTACTGCCTCTAACCCTTCGTCTTGCAACCGGTTCACGTGTCGCATCACGTTCAGTCCTATTCATTTCATTGTCCCTATCACTTGAAGAGTCACCAGAGTTGTCCATATTCCTGTAAGCACAAAAATCATTGTCAGATAGGTGAATAAATTGTAAGTAAATGAATAAACTGAGACGTAATAAAACAAACAGCACACATTACTATTTTCTAAGTTAAGCTCTTACTCTAGATTGTTTCCCATATTCCTTCACCATGATCATTTCTCACAGCATATTCTTCATCATCTACCAATTCTCTTTCTTCAATTCTTCATCATCTACCAATTCTCTTTCTTCAATAGTAATCTGCATGTCATTCTTCCTCGGATTCTCTTTCTTTAATCTGTTTCTGTGTTCCTCTATGTACGGTTGCACTTCTGCCATGTTATTCAGGATATAAAGGTGTGCTTGCAACACCTCTTCACGAGGCATAGTCTTCACTTTCAGTCCTCGTGTTCCCTTGCTCCTCCCCTCTTCATGCCGAGATTGTTCCTTCTTCCCTGATAGATAATCGCTGCAGAAGTCCATAGCCTCTTCAACAACATACCTTTCAACTATTGAGGCTTCTGGTTGACAGGGATTTTTAGAGTACCCTTTTAAGATCTTCATGTATCGCTCGAAAGGGTACATCCACCTCAGGTCAACTGGACCACAGAGCCTTACCTCCCTTACCAAATGAACTATCAAATGGACCATTATATCAAAAAAAGAAGGAGGAAAGTGCATCTCTAATTGGGACAATATGATATAACCCTCAGCTTCCAGTTCATCCAGCTTTTCAGTGTCAATGACTTTGTTACAGATAGCATTAAAGAAAACACACAATCTTGTCACAGTGTTTCGAACTTCATCTTTCATAATCTCTCTAATAGCTACTGGTAACAGTTGTTGCATCAACACATGATAATCATGGGACTTCATTCCCACTAACTTCAAATCGTCCATTGACACACACCTTCTCACATTCAAAGAATATCCTTGTGGTACCTTAATTTCATGCAAACACCCACACAAACTTCTTTTCTCCGATTTTGATAGTGTATGCGCTGCTGGCTCCATGTATGCCCTCCTACCATCATCTCTTAGCTGTGGATGTAACCGTTCTCTTATTCCCATATCAACAAGGTCTAGTCTCGCATTAATCCCATCCTTGGTCTTCCCTGGAATGTGCAAAAGTGTACTGACAAGGCTATCACAAACGTTTTTCTCCACGTGCACTACATCAATACTGTGCCTCACGTCAAGACTACGCCAATATGGAAGATCAAAGATAATTGATCTCTTCTTCCATATGTTCTTCTCACCCGAAGTCTTATGATTCTTACCGAGTAAGACATTGATACGTTCAACCGACTGTAAACTTCCTCTCCGGTTAATGCCTTTGGAGCCATTCCATGCTCCGGCAAGCCGTTAAAACGCTTTCTTAACCTACGATACGGGTGGAATCTAGGAAGGATCCTCCTGTGACCTAGGTAGACCGTTTTTCTTCCATGTTTCAGTTGGTGGAAGTGAGTGTCTGCTTCACAGATCGGACATGCTTTATGCCCCTTCACACTGTACCCTAAGAGGTTTCCGTAGGCAGGGAAGTCATTTATGGTGGTGAACAGCATTGCACGTAGCTTGAATGACTCATTCTTATACGTATCAAACACATCTACGCCTTCCTCCCATAACTTCTTCAAGTCCTCAATCAAAGGCGCCAGGTAGACATCGATATCGTTTCCTGGCTGTTTTGGTCCAGAAATCATCATAGAAAGCATCACATACTTGCGTTTCATACAAAGCCAGGGAGGCAAGTTGTATATTACAAGGAGTACTGGCCACGCACTGTGTGTGCTATTAAGAGTTCCATACGGATTGATGCCATCTGTACAGAGCCCAAGCCGAAGGTTTCTCGGCTCGCTGCCAAATTCAGGGAACATTTCATCTATTTTCTTCCACTGTGGAGAGTCAGCCGGGTGCCGAAGATATTTTCCGTCGGATATTCTGTCATCCGAATGCCATCTCAACTTCTTCGCCTTTTTTGCAGTGCCAAATAAACGCTTAAAGCGCGGTATTATTGGAAGATACCACAAAACTTTTACAGGTTGCCTTTTAGTCTTCCCATCGCCACAACCACCATCTTTCTTTACTTTGTATCGTGCGGTTTGACACTTAAGGCACTCACTCAGGCCTTCATACTCCTTCTGTACAGTACACAGTCATTAGGGCAAGCGTGTATCTTTTTATACTCCATACCCATTGTCGATAGGATTTTCTTGGCCTCATACATACGATTTGGAAGTACATTATCGTATGGAAACATATCACACAACAGTTCAAGCAGCAATGTGAAACTACTATCGGTCCACCCACAAGTTGCTTTTAAGTTAACCAAATGTAATGTTCCTGTGAGCCGTGTGTACTTACTCCCAGGGTACAACGGTGTCTCTACATCACTCCGCAGGCTGTCATATTCATGCGACTGCGCAAACGATTCTACCTCAACATCGTGAATCATTCTCTCCATTGTATCTTCATCTATGACATCCACAGCTTCCTTCTTGTGTGACGGACAATCAGTTACTTCCTCACCATGCCATATCCACCTTGTGTATCGAAGATTTATTCCATCACAAAGTAGGTGATCCCTTATAACTTCAACATCCCGTGTTCTCTCATTTAAACAATTGACACAGGAACAAAAATACTTCCCATTTTTTGCTGGAACGTTCCTTCTAGCAAATTCAATAAAGTTTTCAACCCCATTCTCATATTCTTCACTTGTTCTCAAAGCATTCATCCAACTATGATCCATTCTATTACCACCTATGCCATTCACACTCAAGTTTAGAGTCATTGTCAACACTGGGAATTGCCTTTTACTATTTTGTTTTCCAAAATTTTGGCAGCATTTCCCCTTAAAAGTGACACATCCCAAAATCAAAATAACAAATCATCTCAACTTAATTTAAACTAAACTAAACTAATTAAGAAGAGTAAAATAAAAATTCAGAACAGTAAAATAAGAGTAAAAAGCAGGAAGCTAATATTAATTCTTCTAACCCAAACAAAAGGACGAATACTTTAATTAGTGCCAATAAATATACCCTTTCTTAAAAGAAATAAAAATTTAGCCTCAATTCCTCACTAGTCTTTGGCTTCCTACAATTAATTATCAAAGCCAAATTCTATGTCTACCTACTAACACTCTAACAAGATAGAACCAAATCCTAATCAAACTCAATTCTTTCAATATCAAATCAAACAACTTTTAGAATATTCATAAATCAAAATCCAAACTTCCTAAACGCAATTTTTTTGTTCAAAAGTTTGCAAAAAAATTTCTCTATATGTATAAAAGCAAAAAAGACAAGTTATGCAAACTTAATATATAGTATTAGTTATAAATTTTTAAAACTTAAAAAAAACACAATTTAACAATTTTGTAAGGGTTTTGTAAGGGTTCACTTACGTTAGATCACAAGTGATTCTTAAAAGTCTAAACAAATATGATAAATCACCCCAACATACATAACCTTTGACATATTAATCTAACATTAATTCAATTCTAACATTGTTAATTATAACAACATCTGTTCCCCAAAATAATTATTTACATTAACAATATTCTACAAACGCAGAATAATTATTTACATTAACAATATTAACAATAATTATTAACATCTGTTCACCAAATTAATTAATTATTTACATTAACAATAATTATTTACATTGTTAACCCACGCACCTGATTTTCTCAAAATCCAAGTGCAGAATCCAAGTGCATGCAGCAACAATATAACCCAGAACACAGAATCAAATGCACACACCAACAATCCAGAAACGCAGAATCCAATTGCAGCAACAATATTCTACAAACGCAGAATGTAAATTCTTAATTGCTTCACATAATAATCCAACTCACGCCTCATATGCACATGATTTTAGGAAACCCAGAAACGCACCTGAATAATTCTGAGAATGCTGCAGCAGCAGCAAATGGGAAGACCCACAAGGGCACGGGAATGGGAGAAGAGGGAAGACAAATGCAGGGGAGGGGAGGTGCGCCTTTGCTCAGTGAATGAGTTCTGAAGCTCAGCTCATGGGTTTGGGAGAAGAGAGAAAACGAATGCAGCAAGGGAAGTGCAAATCTGAGACGCTCACGGGTATGGCTTTGGAATTTGTTCAGTGAAGAAGAAATGAAATGCAGCTCACGGGTTTGGGAGAAGAGAGAAAACAAATGCAGCAGGGGACATTAACGGGTATGGCTTTGGCACAGAAGGTAAAGCTGCCATGTACAGTGAATGAGGTGATGTTTCTGGGGTGTTTAGACGTCCCCAATTTCTCTGGGGACGTCTAAAGTTGAGTTTACACGTCCCCAGAGAAACTGGGGACGTCTAAAGTGCAGTTTAGACGTCCCCAGTTTCTCTGGGGACGTCTAAACCCCACTTTAGACGTCCCCAGTTTCTCTGGGGACTTCTAAAGTCCACTTTAGACGTCCCCAGAGAAACTGGGGACGTCTAAAGTGTTGAAATTTTATACCTTTGGTCAAATTCATCCAGCGCCTTATCCACCCGCCAAATATTTAACTTTGGACGTCCCTAACTTAAAAAGGGGACGTCCTTTAGGGACGTAGAAGGTCTTGTTTGTAGTAGTGATGCTGTTGTTATCAGTTTAATATTCCATAGATTTTTTATATTGCTTTAGCACCCATGGTATCATTTGCTATATCCCATGGAATTGAGGTTTAGGGTTTACCAGGTGTGTAATGCATACATTGTGTAACCTTCATGTTACTTAATATATACTCCTATATCATTTGTTTTTCCTTCAAAAATTGCAAAGCATATTTTTATGCTACGCTTTGTCAGGGTCTGGATCAAACATACATCAGGGAGACAAAGCAATGCAAAAAATCTCTAAAAGCTACGTTTGGTTTAAAGAATGCAAAGTGATTGGAAATGGTAGAATGAAAAAAGAGGCCTACGTATAAATTTGTTCAATGTCTATCATACCATTATTATTATCACTACTACTCAACAGAATATGTCCCTTTTTTATTACTTTCTAGTTTTTTGCAGTAATGATATGAGATCATTTCTCATTTCATCATCATCTCCTTCCTCTTTCCTTCTCGCAACAATTTGGGCACTAAACAAATCCCAATTGATAATCAAAGTATCAAAAAATACCAGAGAAAAATTGAAACGGTTTAAACTTTAAAAGGCTTGCATTTTTCATTCCGAACATCTTCTTATATTGTTTAATGATATTCTCGTCCTTTCCTTCAAACTTTTTCCCTGGTAAATTTGTTAAAAAAATTTCATTCGTCCATTTCCCTCAATCTAAACAAACTATAAGTGAATATTTTGTACCATTCAAATCAATTTTACACGTTAAAATTTAGCATTTGAATGAATTTGTATATTTTAGGTCTATTTTATTAAAAAATAAAGAAAAATTAGACCACAGAGGCACAGATCTCACTTTTGGATTTAAATTCTGCTACTTCACTTCACACCATATATTACACTGGCGCTTTCAAACAACACCCTTACATGATGATGCTGTTTTCTAATAGCAATAATTGTATACGAGTCTGTTTAGATTAGCAGTAGAAGCTAATTTTCCAACGTGATTTACGGTATACGAGGTAAGTATATGTGAGAGGAGTTTTGTCTCAATTTGCATGAACGTGTTTTTTGAGCGCTAACTCAAATAGGAACTATGTCATGGCACTCATAGTTTTAAGATCAGATCAAATGAATGAATTTAATAATAATGGGTTGGATGTGCCATATTTATGGAAGTGTTTTTAAAAATGGATGAACTCTTCAATACATCTAATACTTATATATAATTATCCTGTACATAAAACAAGAGAGTCACCTCATGCGTTACACATCAATCCTTCAAAGCATTATTACACCTGTTTGGTCAAACTTTGTATTTTGATAGAAAGAATTTTTTTAAAAAAAAAATCAATTGAGCAGATGTTTGCTCCGCGATAGGGAAAAAATATAATCAATTGAGCATATGTTTGGAATGCAATAGGGAAAGATGAAATGACTACAATACCCCTCCTTAAAATAATAATTTTAAATGTTTTTTAAAACCACGTAATTGATTATTGGACTCTTCTGAAAAAGAGAGGAGATAGTATGTAATAATTTAATGTGAGAAGGAGTAGAGAAGTTTCGAATATCGACAATAATAAGCTCAAGAAGAAGTTTGGTTTGATTTGTCCGGTAGCACTGTAGCGTTTAGTATTTAAATTTTTTTTTCCCCATCCACCAACCTTAGCCTTAAGTAGTGATGCTCATTGTCCTAGAATAAGAATTTTTTGTTCATCCCATATTTTATCGGTAACTTGTTTATCCAATATTTGATCGGTAACTCTATCTTTTGTATATCAAACACTATAAATTATTTTTTCAATAACAACCAATATTCTAACCTTTTTATTCATCCATTATTCTAAAATAGTAATACTTAGTATCTGAAACTAATTATTTGTACATCCAGACCATAAAATATTTTTTTAGGAATATTCAGTACCCTAAATTTAGGATATTCATTGCTATTAAGAAAAGAGTAGTGAATGAAAGCTAATTGTGGCAAAAAAAGGGTAGTTCATGGAAGCTACTTGTGGCAAAAAAAGGTTAGTTCATTAAAGCTACTTGTTGAAAAAAAGGATAGTGCAATAAAGCTACTTGTTGAAAAAAAGGGCAGTGCATGAAAGCTACAAGGTTCTTGTAAAGAAAGAGTAGTCAAGGTTTCAAAGCTACTGAAAACATGAAACCACGTGGCACAAAACGGGGTGATGTTTGACGTCCATAAGAGATTAGACGTAAGTTTTGTCCACAAAATAAATTATATATGCCGTCTTCCGTGTTTGTAAAGTCACATATGGCAGATTGACACAAAAAAAAGAAGTCACATATGGCAATATGAATGCAAACAATATTTTGTGGGAGTGAGACTATATATACACACATAATTCCTCAATTCCACGAAGTACAAGTCGACTTAAACATTTCTGCCTTTTATCGTCTTCTTAATTGCTGTGGCATCAGAAACAGATTGTTGGCGTTTCAATTTGTTTCCTGTAGTGTGGAACTCCATCTCTGTAGAATTTTCTCATCTCACCATGCCTCCCAGGTTACTTACTTACTACGTCATCTCATTTCTTTTCTTTTTCTTCCCTCTTCTCTCACAATATATTTTCCTTATTCTGATCACTTGTTTTTGCTTTTATTAAAAGGGCACTTTCGGTTTCGGATTCGGATTCGGCTACTTCTCTACACACCATTTATGCTTATTTAACAGGGTTGCTTCTTGCTTTGGTGGGAATAAAGTACCAAGCATTGAACACTAGTCCCTTCAAACAACACCCTGCTGTGATGATACTGTTTCTGATAGCAATAACTGTGTACGTCATGGCCCTCCTAGTTTTGACTTTCAGATCAAATCATCAAATGAATTTAATAATAATGGTTTGGGTGTGCCATATTTGTGGAAGTGTTGCTTGTGAGCTCCTCTTGTTGCTCCTCGTCTCTCCGATATGGTGCTTCCTCGTCAACCTATCTTCACTTGTGTTGGTCCTCACGTTGCTCTTCGCCTACAACTATCTGTTCCAACCATCCCATCCTGACACTCAAACTGTGGAGCGGCAAGCTATTGAAATGACTGACCTAGAAGCAGCTCCAATAACCCCCAATACTTAATTGGGAAAATCACTCTGAGGCCCTAATAGATGAATGTAATTTTCGAAAAGTCTCACAACAAATTAAATGAGAAGCAGTGTGAAACGACAAGTTTTGGCACAAAAAATAAGAATAATCTATGTTGTTAACTTCTTTTGAGACTTTTTTTTGTTGATTCACATTTATTCTGCGACATCATAATCATTTTTCCTATTTAGTTATTGGCTTGAGGGCAACGGAGGAAAGAGTTTTTTTTTTTTTTAATGTTTGATTTTAAAGAAATTAGAGAGATAGGGTGGAGATTTTTTTAAAAATCTTCTCTCCATTTTCTAAGTTTTTTATATTAAATTGTTTTACCCCACTTCTTTTTTTCCAATTAGAATTATTGAAATTTTTTTCATTCCTCCATGTTTCTCCAACCAAATAAATAATATAAGTGAATTTGTCAATCTATCAGACCTAGCTCAGATCTTATTTGGTGTATTGAAGTCAAAGCTGGTAAGCCACCCACACTCTTCAGGCGTCAATGTGATTTTCCATAAATCTTATAGATATATACATGCATATTGATAATGAGAAAATAAAGAGAACATAAACTTGTTGACCACTTCTCTAGTGACTCGGTTTCAATCACATTACGTACAGTACAGGTTTTAAGGCGATTCAGCCCTCTAAAATACTTTTCAAATACATTTAACACGTTAAAAAAATTTTGTAATTTATCCAACACTTTAAAATATTTTTCTAGATGTGTCCAACAGCATAAAAAATACTAAAAAAATATTTTAAGATGCTAGATGCACATCCACTTGATAGATTTTTTGAGGAATTAACGTCCTTGTTAAAATTACTCCCAAAAAATGATACTTTAAGAACAAAATTAAACAACAAAAAACTTTAAGGAGTTAACGTCTTTGTTAAAACTGCTCCCAAAAAATGATACTTTAAGAACAAAATTACACAACCAAAAACTTTAAGGTATTTGATAAACATAGAAACATACTTTAGGGTGTAGAGATACCACAAAATATTTTAGAAAGCTGAACATACGTGTAAAAATACTTCAGGAGTTCATGTGCTGAACCTTAACTCTCCTTTTTTTTTTTTTTGGACAGCCCTACCGTAGTGGTCCGATTTTTCGTTAATATATGGGATGACAAGGTGTTTGAAGTTTGACAAGTAACTATCTTTAGGGTCGAAATGAAATTCTGTCTTGACAAGTTAATCTTTAGTTGGATCATGTCACCATTTTAAAATAAAATTCTAAGCTGTTAAGAACCATTATATTATATAAGTTAGGGTTTATAACATCCCAAAGTTTATATTCACCTATAATATAATATAATTAATTGAGAAATTCAATGAAATGGTGAATATTTAATGTCAAAGGAATTAAAAATTAAAAATTGAAAATTGAATAGTGTTTTCGGTGAAATCGCATGTGAGACAATGAGTTTGTCATGTGGTTTTGGAAGACCAAATGATGAGCAAAAATTATGAAATTTTACAGGATGAAATTAGATATCCTAAGCTTTAATTTGATAAGTCATACAAATTAATTGAAGCTATGTACAAAAGGATATGAATTTTTGAATTTAGCCCAGAAAATCTGGAAAGTTTCTAGAGCAGCGGTGAAATATTGAAAATCTGGGAATAATATGATCCCAGCTAGTAAAATTCCATGTTTTTTCTTGAAACTAGACTCAATAAGGGTTCCATATCCTTTGGAATCACTTCAAAACGATATCTACAAAATTAGTTATGATTTTTCAAAGTTAGAACAGAATATCTGCCAGAATTAGCATTATTCCCAAAATTAAAAATAAAATGTGTTAGAAATTGATTAATGGAATTAAAAAGCCAAGTCTCATGAAGAGAGTAATGATGACAATGGTAAGGTGTACATTACATGAAGGTATGGTGAAGTGCATGATGGTAAGCTAGAGTGAAGGAATGGGTGAATTTGATTGCTTGATGGAGTAGGAAGTTGGATTTAGTTGAAAAAACACTTGGTTGGTTGGAGAAGAGAGGGAGCACGTTTTTTTTTAAGATAACCAAAAGAAGAAGATCTAGTCCAATTCCAATTGAAGCCAAATGATGAGGAGGTATGACATAAAGTGGAAGGCATGGGTGAAAGTATGGAGGGAGGTATGGTGCAAGACAAGTGTTGCCATCTTAATGTTAGATGAAATCAATGGTTTGGAATCAAAGGAGCATTTTTATGAAGGCTTTCTCTTCCCTTCCCTTCATGAATTTTCGTTCAACATAGAGATAGAGAGAGTTTGGAGAAACTTTGAAGAGTTAGAGAGAAGAGGAAGAGGAAATCTTAAGGTAAAAGTTGATTCTTAAGCTTTTCTTATAACATTTCCCTAGATCCTTCTCTAAACCTTATTTCTTCATGAATCTATGATCTTGAAGACTCATTCTTAGCTCAAGGAGAAGAGAGAGAGGGCACATATAGAGAGAGAAACCAAGAAGCCTAAGAGGTAACTACACCAAACTCAAATCTATACTTGTATGAAGTTTTGTTAGTTTGGTGATTTTTTGTTGATTTAAAAAATTGGAAAAGCTATAACCCTAAAGGGTTATACTGCCCAAATTTCTTTAAATCATGGTTAAGAAGTGTTTAAATGAATTAATAAGGGATTAGAAGTAGAAAATTATAAGTTTTGGAAGCTAAAACACAAAACTACATTTTTCCATTTTTCTTGAAATATTTTGGCCAACACTGTTTCATGGGGTAGGAGCTGGATTTTTATGAAATAGATGGTTCCATTGGATTCAGTGGTAAAAAATAGATAGGGTTACAGTTGAGCACTTTTTCGGTAGAGGCCGAAAAAGCATAATTACGAAAACGCCCCTGAAATCCCTAAACTGGGTCTATCAAGGGTATTTTCGTAATTTTATAGTGAATTTGGTGATTTCAATCCCGGAATGGATTCTTTGGGCGAAAATACATTAGAATAGCCTTAGTCAAAATTTTGGGAAAACGTGCCATCTGGTCGGGTACGGCGGGTCGGGCCAGAGTCATGGGGCATTTTGGTAAAATTTTATCATAGACTAATATAACCACAAAAAACATTATAGAAGAGTCTAAAATGATACTTGGATAGGTTATGACCTATTTCTGGTACATTTAATATTTTAGGACCGAGTAGGACGCTGGAAACGACACGTTTTAAGAGGTATACTAAAAAAGGGGTTTAACAAACTTCGAGGTAGGGACTACCATCTTTCATACACTATGTGAATAATTATATGTATTTGTTACTATATTTCGTGATATGATTGCGTGCTAGAGGCATAGTACCTAGTTGTGGTTCGCTACCCAACAACGGTATATCGGAAAATCCTATCTGTAGTTGATGACTTTGTTGAGGTATATTATCGGAAATCCTAGCTGTAGTCGGTGACTCGACTGAGGTAAATATATATGAATCGAATCGAACTTTCATTTCTGCCTAATATAGTGCATTGCATATTTAATTTTCACATTTTATATGTCGATCGTATGTCTCTACGGGGATTCTTTAGAATCTCACCATTTTTCAAAAACAAATATCTTAGCTGGTGCCAGTGGATCAAAGGGCAAAGGCGTGGACGCCGAGAAGTAATTAGCTCATGTCTCAAGGCGAAGGCAAGATAGTGTTTATAATTAGTTTATGCCTTAGATAGTTTAGGTTATCCTACAAATATTAAGTTTCCGCTGTATTTTCTGTATTCCGTTGACAAATGACGTGGGATTGTAAATGAATATTTTTATCAGTATAATTGTACTTTTCTGTATGCCCATTGAATTCCATTTTTATTACTCTTTGATTATCGAAATGGAAACGGGTGTTGACAGGATTTTGCAATTGGTAACAACGTCTGTGGATTTTCACAAGTCACGAGGTGGATTTTGAATAAATGATGACCCCAAAAAATGTTACTTGTTAAAACTTGATCACTTTATTGTCGATATCTGAGCACCCAATTATAAGTTACTATTACAAAAAAACAGCCAATTACCCACGGAATTCCGTCTCTGAAACCAAATTACCGACGGAATTTTTTCCGTCTTTAAAAAATCCGTGGCAAATTGATTTACCAACAGAATTAAAATTCCGTCGGAAATTACCAACATAAAAATTCCGTGGGTAATTACCGACAAAAAAATTCCGTGGGTAATTACCGACAGAAATTACCCACGGAAAATTTTTCATCGATAATTACCGATGGATTTAAGACTGAAAATTTTTCTGTCAGTAATTTACTATTATTTTTTTAAAAAAAAATCCATGTGGCAACCTTAAAAGAGGCTACGTGGACATCACCGAAAGCCCCCCACCGCCCGACCCTGC
Source organism: Inga leiocalycina (assembly GCA_963242795.1). NCBI lineage: Eukaryota > Viridiplantae > Streptophyta > Magnoliopsida > Fabales > Fabaceae > Inga > Inga leiocalycina. The sequence continues at coordinate 64,781,982 of OY725325.1, forward strand.
ATCCGGCCCCGACGACCCCCGAGCAAATGCCACGTGTCCCTCTAACCTTGCGCCACGTGTCTCTGTGAGATAATTGTTGCATTTTGTGACAAAGGTGGGATTCGAACCTCTAGCCTTTGGTATTGGTATGTGTTCTGATGCCTTTGCCAGTTGAGCTGCTTTCACCTCATGTTATTTATTAACGTAATAATATATATAATGTAACAATTAAAAACCAAATATAATATTAAGATATATATATATATATAATTAAATATATATTTATATATATAATTACATATCTCATTTTTTATAATATAAAATATAAAATTCTTTAATTTCTAATTTCGTTTAAATAATTAATATTAATATTAATATATATAATATTACATATGTATTTATATATAATCATATATTTCGTTTTTTATAATATAAATTTAAAATTTTTAATTTCTTATTTCAATTAAATATTTAATATAAATATAAATATAAATATATATAATATTAAATATATATTTATATATAATTATATATTTGTTTTTATGATATAAAGCTTAAAATTTTTAATTTTTTATTTCATTTAAAATTTTTATTATTAATATTATATATATATTTAATATATTATATTAAATATTAATTTTATGATATTTTAATTTTTATTTGTTATAGATTATTTGTATTTTTATTATTTTATATAAATTATTAAATAATAAAAAAAATTATTAATTTTACCGACGGATTACCCACGGAATTCCGTGGGTAATTTCTCATTCAAATTACCCATAAAATTCTGTGGGTAATTACCGACGGAAAAAATTCCGTGGGTAATTCATCAGATGTTATCGACGGAATTTTTTCTGTTGGTAATTAGAGACGAATTACCCACGGAATTCCGTCGGTAATTTCTTATTAAAATTACCCATGGAATTCTGTGGGTAATGCATAGGTAATTACCGACGAAAAAAATTCCGTGGGTAATGGCTCAGAAGCTACCGACGGAATTTTTTCCGTGGGTAATTAGAGATGGATTACCCACGGAATTCCGTGGGTAATTTCTCATTCAAATTACCCATGGAATTCCGTGAGTAATTACCGACGGAAAAAATTCCGTGGGTAATCCGTCAGTAATTACTGACAGAATTTTTTCCGTCGGTAATTAGAGATGGAAATTTTTTCCATCTGTAATTTTTCCTATGGAAAATCAGTTGGTAAATCGTCGAAAATTATTAACGAAAATAATTCCGTGGGTAATTTCGTCGGTAATAACATGTTTTTTTGTAGTGTACATAAAAACACCTTACATTTCCATCTGTGGTATTTTAAAATGTTTACATTGAAAATTTTTTACTTTTAACCCTGTCAGCTTGCAGAACAATTTCATAATTATATGGTTCAAAATGCCACCATCTTCCTCTTAGGGCCATCAATCTCACTCTCCCTTAGTATTAAGTCCATAAATCACCTTATAAATCTTGTTATTATCCCAAGTGAAAGAGATTTAAATAAAAAAAAGCAGATAGATATCATTCCCATCGGCATCTTTATTGCGGGTCGCTCTGTGCTTACTTGGACAAAAATCTTTTACACCCAAATTTTCAAATTGTAGGCCATATGATTTACAAAATGTAGCAACTATTTTTCATTTTATTCCGGTCAAAGTTCTTAGAGTTTTCTTTATGGACCGCAGGCTTCTTCTAATGTTCCTGGGCTCACCATTATTCATTGGGTCTTTATTTCTATTTCCCTTCATACCCATTTCCTCATTGGTCATTATAATACTCCCGCCTTTAAAAGAGACCTTATCCTTAAGGTCAAAATGAGGATAGAGCTGCTAGATAGTGGCCACATCCTCCCACGTGGGTTGAGTGGAACCATCCCATCGAAGAAGGACCTGTGGTTTTGAAGTATCATGACACTGCAACATGCGTGTGTCTAGGACCTCAATTGGTTGACTGATCGAACCCTCTGGCAGAATTAACAATGACAGGGGCATATAAGATGTAACAGGTTCGTTGCCATAAAAATGCTTTAACACTAAAATGTGGAAAACAGTGTCAATCCGAGAATGTGTAGGGAGATCGAGCTTGTAAGCGACAGAACCTATTTTCTGTAAAACTTTGAAAGGGCCAAAATATTCCAAGGCTAGCTTTTGATAGCGTCGTAATTCCACCGAATGTTGCCGATAACGTTGGAGTTTAACAAAAACCAGATCATTTAAGATCAACAAATCTCTTTTTACAATCTTGTGCCTTTTGAACATTCAGTTTCAATATCTTAAGTAACTCACCACTCTGTTCCAAATGGATGTGAATGTCCCAAGGAGATTAGACGATGAATGGCGGAGTACCGGTAGTGGGTCACAACCGTATACAACCTTGTATGGTGTCATACTAATGGAATGATGAAAAGAGGTATTGTACCAAAACTCTACCAAAGGTAAATAGCCAGCCATTGCTGTGGATATTCATGAACAAAACTGCACAGACACATTTCTAAGCACTTGTTTAGAGCCTCGAACTGTTCATCGGTTTGTTGGTGGTAGGCCGAACCAAAATTTAATTGAGTGTCTTGGAGTTTCATAAGGTGATGCCATAAAGAGCTTGTGAAAACTCTGTCACGATCTGAGACTATGGAGATGGGTACTCCATGTAATTTTAACATATACCGCAGAAAACCATCACTACTACAGAATATACTTATAAAGTTCCTAAAGGATGTCCCTTTTTGAAAAAGGGACGCCCAAAATATTGGGCGGTGGCATATATGTAATTATAGATCAAAATTGAAAAGGTTGGCTCATCAAATAAAATTGAATCTCGCGCCTGAATGTATTTTAGACGTCCCCAGTTTATTGGGGACGTGTAAAGACAGTTTTAGACGTCCCCATGTTCATTGGGGACGTCTAAAGACTGTTTTAGACATCCCCAATGAACATGGGGACGTCTAAAGACTCCCAGAAAAGCGTAAGAAAGGGAAAAAAAGAACACACTTAAGACGTCCCCAGATGGCCTGGGGACGTCTAAAGCTTAACATTAGACGTCCCCAGATCATCTGGGGACGTCTAAAGATTAACATTAGACGTCCCCAGACCATCTGGGGACGTCTAAAGCTTATATTAGACGTCCCCAGCTGGTCTGGGGACGTCTAATGGGGGCCTTTAGACGTCCCCAGCCCAGGCTCAAACAAATGCACTGGTCGACATGACCAGTGCATGTGAAGTGTCAAAATTTTTCTGTTGCACTTGCTTTACTCTCCCTCTCCTTCATCACTTTCGTCCCCTCTCCCCTGCTTCTTGTTCTTTTTACTTTGCTCTTTCACTTCTGTCCCCTCTCCCCTACTTCTTGCTTTATTCTCCCATCTTCATCACTTCTGAATACGCGCGGCCATTTCTCCTCTCCCCTATTTCTTCTTGTTCCTTCTTAGTTTCTATTTCATCCAGACCGTTGCTAGTCGCCATCTTTGCTCTGCTGGTTCTGCACTGTTCTCTCTCATTCTCTCCACAGTCAGCCTCCTCTTACCACCGTGGGTCATCTGCTCTAAAGTTGCAGCAACAGGTTAGCTAAAACTAAACTTGTGAATGATTAGGAAAATGCATTTGTTCTGTGCTGGAATTTAAGTGTGGTTTGTGCTTGAGCTTTATCTTTGCTATTTTGCAGAATTTAAGACGTACCACATCAAGTTTTAATCTTTTTCTTTTTTCCATTGTTTTGAGAAACATGAAATTCTCATTAACTAAAAAATATGAGTCCACAACTTGAAGCTCTGCAAGTGCCTAATATTTATACAACTATGAGGGGCGTATTAAGCAATACGACAATACTAAACATTGAACACAGAAACACAAAACGATAACACTAATATCAATATCCTAATTACAATACATCATAATTGTGTATGTTACTTACCTTCACAACAAGGTGATGATTGCAATTTAAATTGCAATTTAAATTTTTTTGGTTGATTTAAAGATTGAAGAATCATTATCTAATTGTTTTACATAATTAATTTGATTTGAAACAAATTTGCATTTGCAATCTTAATTTTTTTTAATTTGATTTGATTTGAATAATATACTAATATTTTGTACTTATTGAATTATTTGAATGTTTTATTTCAAATACAATTTTCAAGATGATGTTTTGTTTCAAATTTGGTGATGATTTTGTTTGCTTTTTATTAAAAGAAGTCAGTTGCAAAGAAAATTACAAGTTCTCTTTATAAAGAAAATTACTGTGAAAACATGACTAATTTGACACTTCAGTCACTAATCAATAAAATTATATAAGAATTCATAATTTTCTGGTATATTAATTTGTAAGTTGTAATACAACATTGTATTTAACTAGTAAGCAGCACATTCATCAAGGAAGTTCTCAACTATACTTGCCAATAATGTTTGTGGACTTTTTCAAGCATGTAAATAATAGGAGCAGACAAAAAGTTACGGTTAATGCAATGTAATCTTATCAATTAATGACTATTATACTATGAGCCCTCAATTCCTCACTTATGGTATATATCTTATTTAATATTTTGATTTCTAAAATATAAGTGTATTCTGTTTGTGCTTGGTGGTAGAAGCTAAAGTTTAGTTTCGTTTAAATTAAGCTGAGATGGTTTGTTATTTTGATTTTGGGATATCTCACTTTTAAGGGGAAATGCTGCCAAAATTTTGAAAAACATGCGTGTAAAAGGCAATTCCCCGTGTTTTCAATTATTCTAAACTTGAGTGTAAATGGAAATGGCATAGGTGGTAATAAAATGGATCATAGTTGGATGAATGCTCTGAGAACAAGTGAAGAATATGAGAATGGGGTTGAAAACTTTATTGAATTTGCTAGGAGGAACGTTCCAGCAAAAAATGGGATGTATTTTTGTCCCTGTGTCAATTGTTTAAATGAGAGAAAACGGGATGTTGAAGTTATAAGGGATCACCTACTTTGTGATGGAATAAATCTTCGATACACAAGGTGGATATGGCATAGTGAGGAAGTAAGTGATTGTCCGTCGCACAAGAAGGAAGCTGTGGATGTCATAGATGAAGATAAAATGGAGAGAATGATTCACGATGTTGAGGTAGAATCCTTTGCGCAGTCGCATGAATATGACAGCCTGCGGAGTGATGCAGAGACACCGTTGTACCCTGGGAGTAAGTACACACGGCTCACAGGAACATTACATTTGTTAACTTAAAAGCAACTTGTGGGTGGACCGATAGTAGTTTCACATTGCTGCTTGAACTGTTGTGTGATATGTTTCCATACGATAATGTACTTCCAAATCGTATGTATGAAGACAAGAAAATCCTATCTAGAATGGGTATGGAGTATAAAAAGATACACGCTTGCCCTAATGACTGTGTACTGTACAGAAAGGAGTATGAAGGCCTGAGTGAGTGCCCTAAGTGTCAAACCGCACGATACAAAGTGAAGAAAGATTGTGGTTGTGGCGATGGGAAGACTAAAAGGCAACCTGTAAAAGTTTTGTGGTATCTTCCAATAATACCGCACTTTAAGCGTTTGTTTAGCACTGCAAAAAAGGCGAAGAAGTTGAGATGGCATTCGGATGACAGAATATCCGACGGAAAATATCTTCGGCACCCAGCTGACTCTCTATAGTGGAAGAAAATAGATGAAATGTTCCCTGAATTTGGCAGCGAGCCGAGAAACCTTCGGCTTGGGCTTTGTACAGATGGCATCAATCCGTATGGAACTCTTAATAGCACACACAATGCGTGGCCAGTACTCCTTGTAATATACAACTTGCCTCCCTGGCTTTGTATGAAATGCAAGTATGTGATGCATTCTATGATGATTTTTGGACCAAAACAGCCAGGAAACGATATCGATGTCTACTTGGCGCCTTTGATTGAGGACTTGAAGAAGTTGTGGGAGGAAGGCGTAGATGTGTTTGATGCGTATAAGAATGAGTCCTTCAAGCTACGTGCAATGCTTTTAACCACCATAAATGACTTTCCTGCGTACGGAAACCTCTCAGGATACAGTGTGAAGGGGCATAAAGCATGTCCGATATGTGAAGTAGACACTCACTTCCACCAACTTAAACATGGAAGAAAAACGGTCTACCTCGGTCACAGGAGGTTCCTTCCTAGGTTCCACCCGTATCATAGGTTAAGAAAGCGTTTTAACGGCTTGCCGGAGCATGGAATAGCTCCAAAGGCATTAACCGGAGAGGAAGTTTACAGTCCAGTTGAACGTATCAATGTCTTACTCAGTAAGAATCATAAGACTTCGGGTGAGAAGAACATATGGAAGAAGAGATCAATTTTCTTTGATCTTCCATATTGGCATAGTCTTGACATGAGACACAGTATTGATGTAATGCATGTGGAGAAAAACATTTGTGATAGCCTTGTCAGTACACTTTTGCACATTCCAGGGAAGACCAAGGATGGGATTAATGTGAGACTAGACCTTGTTGATATGGGAATAAGAGAATGGTTACATCCACAGCTAAGAGATGATGGTAGGAGGGCATACATGGAGCCAGCAGCGCATACACTATCAAAAGCGGAGAAAAGAAGTTTGTGTGGGTGTTTGCATGAAATTAAGGTACCAGAAGGATATTCTTCGAATGTAAGAAGGTGTGTGTTAATGGACGATTTGAAGTTAGTGAGAATGAAGTCCCATGATTATCATGTGTTGATGCAACAACTGTTACCAGTAGCTATTAGAGGGATTATGAAAGATAAAGTTCGAAGCACTGTGACAAGATTATGTGTTTTCTTTAATGCTATATGTAACAAAGTCATTGACACTGAAAAGCTGGATGAACTGGAAGCTGAGGGTTATATCATATTGTCCCAATTAGAGATGTACTTTCCTCCTTCATTTTTTGATATAATGGTGCATTTGATAGTTCATTTGGTAAGGGAGGTAAGGCTCTGTGGTCCAGTTTACCTGAGGTGGATGTACCCTTTCGAGCGATAGATGAAGATCTTAAAAGGGTACTCTAAAAATCCCTATCGACCAGAAGCCTCAATAGTTGAAAGGTATGTTGTTAAAGAGGCTAGGGACTTCTGCAGCGATTATCTATCAGGGAAGAAGGAACAATCTCGGCATGAAGAGGGGAGGAGCAAGGGAACACGAGGACTGAAAATGAAGACTATGCCTCGTGAAGAGGTGTTGCAAGCACACCTTTATATCCTGAATAACATGGCAGAAGTGCAACCGTACATAGAGGAACACAGAAACAGATTGAAGAAAGAGAATCCGAGGAAGAATGACATGCAGATTACCATTGAGCAAAACAAGACATTCATTCAGTGGTTTGAGGAAAAGGTTTTGCATGAGTCCGGTGTGTCTGGGACAATAGAGTGGCTAGCCTGGGGGCCTTCGTTTCAGATCATTACTTGGAGCGGTTATGATATAAACGGGTATTCTTTCTACACAAAAGACCAAGATGACAGGAGTACCATGCAAAATAGTGGGGTGATGGTAGAAGCTGAATCCATGCACTTTTCTAGTTCGAAAGACAAAAACCCCATATTAGCATCCATGACCTATTATGGAGTGATAGAAGAAATATGGGAAATCACTTACAACAAGTTCAAAGTTGCTTTATTCAAATGTAAGTGGGTTAGCAATAATGCTGTGGTAATAGATCAACAATTTGGATTTGTCTCAGTTGATCTTGAAAGAGTAGGTTAGAGGGATGAGCCCTTCGTTCTAGCAAGCCAGGCGAAACAAGTGTTCTATGTCACAGATCCCGCAAATAAGAAAATGTCCATTGTACTTCAGAGTAAAAAACAGAAGCATGGTGATCCGACCTTCAACCTTGACGACACACCACCTTTCACAATTAATCCACCTACAACAATTGAAGAAAGAGAATTGGTAGATGATGAAGAATATGCTGTGAGAAATGATCATGGTGAAGGAATATGGGAAACAATCTAGAGTAAGAGCTTAACTTAGAAAATAGTAATGTGTGCTGTTTGTTTTATTACGTCTCAGTTTATTCATTTACTTACAATTTATTCACCTATCTGACAATGATTTTTGTGCTTACAGGAATATGGACAACTCTGGTGACTCTTCAAGTGATAGGGACAATGAAATGAATAGGACTGAACGTGATGCGACACGTGAACCGGTTGCAAGACGAAGGGTTAGAGGCAGTACAAAAATGCCTGCATTGGTAGCATGTCATAACCATCAACAGGAGAGGTTGCATATTGACTTTGATCAAGATATGAAACCAATTGGTCCGGAGGAAGACCATTTCATTAGCTACGTAGGTTTTTTGGCTTGAAGCAAAGTTCGCATTACCTATGCTAATTGGAAGTTGGTTCCACCAAAAACCAAAGATTTGATTTGGCAACAACTTTTGGTATATATAAGTTTCAATACATCTGTATTATATCTTTATTCCTATCGCTTCAAATATAATTAACGTATGTTTTTACCTTGCAGCAAACCTATGATGTCCCTGACACCGCGGAGATGTACAAGGAGTGGATGACGGAGGTTCGTCTACGATGGAAAGAATTCAAGAACAGGCTCACACGAGATTACATTCGAGGGGACTTGAGGGGTAAGGATCCATGTCATGAGTATCCATTTTTGTCTCCAGAGGACTGGAGGTTGTTTATGGCATCACGAGAAGATCCAAACTTTTTGGTAAGATTTCTGTAATCATAGTGTTTTATTTGAATATAGTTGACATTATTGATTCGATGTTCGTTGTTTTCCTTTAAAAGGCATTAAATGCAGCAAATACAAAGAGGCAAGCAGCTAATAACTATCAACATTGCATGTCTCGTGGTGGTTATCGGAAGCTTCAGCGACAGATGATGGCAGAAGAGTTGGAGAAATTGAAGGAAGCAGCCACATCAGATCCTACTGTTGTGGTCCAGCCCCCACCACCTCCACCACGTCACAAAAAATGGAAAGCAGGGAGGCTTAAGGGTGGGAAGTACGTAAATCCGACTGTTGCTGAGGTTGTTGCAAGAATTGTAAGTAGTTAGAGCATAATTACAAACTTATTTTTTCATATTGGGAGTGCTTACGATAACTTTTATGCTGCAGGATGAACTGGAAGATCATAGTAGCCAAGGTTCGTTCACTCCAAGTGGACGGATGAACATCTTGTCAACGGCGATTGGGAAGCCAGATCACCCTGGTCATGTTCGAGGGGAGGCAGTGGGAGTTCGTGTCACGAAGTATTTTGGCCCAGCCTCACATCCTTATTCGTCACAAGCTGAACCCAGTAGGGAGCTTGTGGCCAAGATTCGTTAGGAAGTCTCACAAGAGCTCGAGGCCAACCTTCGCACAAGCTCCGACAAGAGCTGTTGCCAGAGCTACATCTTGAGCTAATGCCTGAGCTACGAGCTGAAATGCAGAAGATGTTTGACTCGCAGATGGCAACTACCGAGCGTAGAACCCATTCATCCCTGGCCTTCCACAACACCAAAGGAAGTTACAACCCGGCCGAGGAACCACTTGGCGACCCTTCTCCTCCTCCAGCGCAGGGAGAACTTGCCATCCTCTCTTTGGATGCCCCAGTGCTGCGTGTAGTTGCAGATGCTCTCGTTCACACACAAGCTACCACCCACCACCATCAGCAAATTCCACAGCATTTGCGTAGGGTGACTGTGACGTGTGTTCGAGAAGGGGAAGAAGGTACAGCCATCCCTATTCCTGATGACGAGGTTGCCACGATAGCTCAGGCGAGAGGATCTTTCATCCTTTGGCCTGTACATCTTATTGGCTTGTTACCACAAACACCTCCAATGGTATGGAACTACCTCACTTTTACTTGAGATGTGTTGACATCCTACTAACAGTATGTGTTTTTATGTTCTAAAAGAACGAGCAGGAAGCAGAGAAATGGCCCTTCTTAGCACGATTGCAGCATATCTATAAAGGCATTCGCCAGATTGATTTGCATATGCCTCCAGGGATTGTGGGCCAGAATACAGAGTATCACTTCACAATTGATAAACAAGATCTTAAACAGTTCATGAAGTTCGAGGAGCTAGATATTGGATGGGGCAAATTTGCAATCCTGTAAGTTTTTTATTTCCCATTTTTTGATTCATTTAGTTAAGTTGATTTTAACTAGCTAATACATTCATCATTTTAATTCTATTATAGCTCCTTCCGTCGTATATGCATTGACTCTCAGAAAGTTGATTTATATGGATTCTTGTCTCCTGCACATACGACAAGGGTTGAGAATACATTGAAACGAAGGATGAACTATGTGGGCTTTACATTGTCAGAGGACGAGTATAGTTGTTATCTAGCACCGATTGTTCAAGGGTACTCATTTTAATTTTGTGTATTTGAGATTTTTAGTAAATAATTGCCTTGCCATCTAACTTCATTTTAATCTGTATATGTTGTGATAGTTATCACTGGAGTTTGTGTGTTGTCTGTCCTCGGTCGCACGTTGTTTACTAGTTTGATTCCTTAAATAGAAGACCAGACAAAGAAACTAAAAGCGTCTTCAACCAGTAAGTTATTTTTTTGTATTTCATTGCTTCTTGATTCTTGACTTAATGAATTATTCTAATTTATGTTGATTTTCATTTTCATGATAGCGCATGCACGACGTATCGAGCGCTTGGCGGGCCACGCGAACGTAGAGGTGGCAAAGATCCAAGATGGTTGTTTCCAAAGGTACGTAGTTTCAAATCAAGTTCTTTTGATTGACGGTCGTTTTATATATGCCTTTATTGATTTTAACCATTTGCTTTTGATTTATAGTGCCCTCGACAACCTGGCGGCTGGGAATGTGGATATTATGTCTTGCTTTATATGTTTAACATCATTCAGAGTGGCATTACGACAGATTTTGAACAAGTAATCGCTTCTTCATTCTCTGAGGATAATATTCTTGGTGTTGTGATTCAATGGGAATTCATTCACTTCATTCATTATTTCATCTAAGCTTATTTTCTAATTTACAGATTTTTGACAATGAAGATGCCTACTCATATGAAGACCTAAATATGATCAGAGACTTTTTGGCTGGACATCTTCTTCAACGTATACCAGAAGAGTAAAGTCTTTAGTAGTTTGTGTAGGACATACTTTTGCGGTAGTACATATAATAACCGTTATTGTTGTTGGATATGGATTGGATTTAGTCTTGGTTATTGTACAAACTGGGGACTTGGATATAGATTGTTGTGTAGTTTGTGTGGTTTGAAAGTTTGTGTGGCATGTAGCCTTGGGTTGATCACTGTGTTTGTTGTTGTTTCCATTCTGCTGAACTGCTGTTGTTTTATTCTGTTGTTGGAATCCTATTTCTGCAGTTTACATTTTCCAGACAATGCAATATATAAAAAGTCCATTTTCAAAAAAAAACTTTCAACGTCCTTAATAAAAAAAAGGGACGTGGTAAAGTGGGTAGCGACTCTTTAGACATCCCCAGAACAAACTGGGGACGTCTAAGGTCCCACTTTAGACGTCCCAGTTCCAACTGGGGACGTCTAAAGTCTTCCTTCCACGTCCCCTGTTTTACGGACGTTATTGATGTTTTTTTTCTACGATCCTCACATAGACGTCCCTCTGTTTTCAGACGTTAAAAGGCCAAAAAAAAGGGACGTTAAAACCCTTTTTTCTAGTAGTGCATCCATAACCTGTGAACTAGAGAAAGCAGATGGTAGTGCAATAAAATGGCCATATTTCGAGAGATGATCAACGACAACCATTATCATAGAGGAACCCCGCACCACCGGAAATCCAATAATAAAATCCATAGCGACATTTTCCCATATTTAATTAGGAATCGGTAACAGCTGTAACAAACCTTGTGGATGAAGATTAGAAAGTCTTGCTTCCTGACAGTTAAGACAGGTTCGAATAAAATGCCATATATTTCGATGCATGTTCTACCAATGAAATAAGGAAGCAATACAGTGGAAGGTGCGGAGGAAATCGGAGTGGCCACCTAGGACAGACGAATGAAATTCAGTGAGAATGCGCTAATTAAGTCCAAACTATCATGAGGAATTACCAGGAGATTCTTCTAATAGAGAAACCCTTGTCGAACCTTGTAATAAGGCATCAATTTCGGTTGTTGGTCAACTTTAATGAGCAAACTTTTAATCAAAAGAGAGGTGGCAACCTTCTCATAGACAGAATCTATGAAGGAGTTTGTCAAAGAAGATAAAGCCATATAAGCACCACAAGACAGAGCATCATCCATAAGGTTGGTTTTACCTGGTTTGTATTCAATAGTAAATCGATACCCCAACAACTTAGGTAAACAAGCCTCTTGCTCTGGGGGTTTTGTGCGTCTTGCTTCAACCCTTATTCCACTATTTATAGTTTTAAGGTAAGGTTTTCTTCATAAATGCTCCTTCTTTTTTGAATTTTTATTTTTGATTTTTTTTGTATTTTATGTTAAGAACTACCTAACTTGACCCAATCACCATCAATGGAGAATTTTTTTTTAAATTTTCGTTATTTATTTATTTATTTTATATTTTCTATTGATAAAACTTCCTAGCTTGATCTAATCACTATTAGTGGAGATTTTTTCGTTTTACATTTTTTTATTCTCCCCACAAGTAATTTTCTAATTTAAACCTATCAACATAAAGGAGATTTTTTTTATTTTTTATTTATTATTTTCCCTTAATGAATGACAATGTCAATCATCATCAATGAGGGGATTTATTTTAATTTTCGTTTTTTCTTATTTTTTCCCTTTCAATGATAATTGCCAATTTGGACACCGATCATCATCAATAGGAGGATTTTCTTATTTTTTCTTATTTTCGTTTTTTTCCTTTCATTCTCCCCCCAAGTAGTTTCCTAACATAAATGAGATTTTTTTATTTTTCATTTTTCATTTTTTTATTTTTTATTTTCCCTTAATGAATGACAGTGCTAATCATAATCAATGAGGGGATTTATTTTAATTTTCAGTTTTTTTATTTTTTTCTTTTTAATGATGATCGCCAATTTGGACACCAATCATCATCAATTGGAGGATTTTCTTATTTTTTATTTTTTTTTCTTTAAATGGTGATTGCCAATTTGGACACCAATCATCATCAATTATTTTTGTATTTTTAAGTGGGGCCTAGACAAAATAGGATGTTCACAGTACTAGTCTTTGAAAGCACTCGCAGATGTGAAGTGCTTAAGAGAATCGAGTGACTACATTACATAATGTAACAGACACTCGAGTTGATCAAAACGACTGTCTACCTGAGTGAAGCGTCCATCAATATGCTGAAATTGAGTCTTGGAATCATTGGTGAAGTCAGCGAGCTTCTTAACTTCAGCCTGTAGTTCTTTCATACGTGTATTATCGGCCATGACAGCAAAAGAAGCAATGAAAGCACCAATGCAATAGTGATATTTCCAAAACTAGAAAATAAACACAAAATGCCCTGAAATAGATATTTGTATTGATGTGTTGATAAAAATTCACTGTTACAGAGCAAAACATAAATGGAACAAAGGCTTAATGCAGAAAATCATAATAGAAAAGCATAACAAAAAGGTAAAATGCTCAAAGAGCCTAGAGAAAATGTAGAGAAGGAGAGAGAGAGTCTAACAATTCTTTTCACACCATTTTCTAACAAACTTTTACTTATATCATGCTTCTCCTTCCACATTTCTTTCTGGACCACAGGCTTCTTCTTCTTCTTCTTCTTTTGTATTACAAAGGCAAGCAAAGCTTGTAAAGTGTCAGGACCTATAAAGTAGGCCGTACAAAATGATCCTGTGGCGGTGCACCACTTTCTTGGGCAAAAAGAAGAGTACAATCGACAGGGGAAGACCCAAGTTCGATGTAGTAGTAGCCGTTCATGTGAGCCTGACCTGCCAGATAATCAGCACAATGAATACTTTCCTTATAAGAGTGGGAAATCTGTAAGTCCCAGTCCAAAAAAATAAGAGATCTGGTGGCTAGGATAACGTCATATAATGGGTGGAAAGTAGGACAAGTAGACCATAATAGGTGAATAGCTTGGAGGGAATCAGTGAACAGTTTGATTTTGGTTAAACCCATCTGCTTACATAGATGAAGGCCTCTGTAGATTGCATGGATTTCTGCAGCAGTTGGGAATGTATGTCCTAACTTCTGTTGAAATCCACGTATCCATGTGCCATGTTGGTCACGAATAACACCTCCACAGGCAGTCTGTCCTCCATTGAGTACGGATCCATCAACGTCTATATGGACAAAATCTAGATCCGGTGGTTTCCAGTAGACTACCCCTCTCTCTGGAACTTGAAATATCTGGTGATGAAATCGTCCGCTCTCCACTCCTTCTGAGTGCTGTATGTTCCATTGTAGCCATTCCTGCAAACAACCACTAAAAAACATAGAATAGTATATGGGGTTAGTTAAAGAGGACCACACCCTCTGGGCTTGGTCACAATATCTCAACACATGAAGGATGCTCTCCTCACTCTCACACTGAAAAGGGCAAGTGTTTGGAACATTTGGGTTATGTCTCGCTCTTATATCATTTGTTGGAAGCCTTTCATGGAATACTTGCCACATAAAGTGTTTGACTCTTTCAGGAATTCCCTAGTGCCATAAATGCCGCCAGTGAGGTTGAGAATTGAGGTTTTGCTGATATAGATCCTCTCATAAGCTGACTTCACACTAAAGTTACCGTCGGGAGCATTTCTCCAACAAATCACGTCATCACTGGTACTTGTTGGGGGCGACACCATCATAATCTTATCTACCACCCAAGTGGGAAGAAATGTTTCCCATTTAGCTCTATCCCAGTGTCCCGTCTGTGTTGTAAAGGAACAAACCCGAGCATCAATATCAAGAAGGTGCGTATTCCTTTCAATGAAGTATTTTAGTGGCCTGTCAACCGGGCCCCAACAGTCCCGCCAAGCAAAGGTGTTTCTTCCATTTCTAATATTTTTGCCAAGACCACTCTCGAAATCCTTCTAGACTGCAACTATGCCACTCCACACAGTCGATTGATTGCGCGATCTATGAACCTTCGGCATCAAATATGTTCCACATGAGTACTTCGCAAGGAGACATCTCACCCATAAGGCATCAGGTTTAGTGATTAGACCCCAGCACAGTTTCATCAGGAACGCTTTGTTTTGGCAATGCAGATCTTTTATCCCCAGGCCTCCTTCACACTTCCTTCTCTTTAGAACATCCCATGCTAACAGATGCATTTTCTTGCATTCATCATGCTGGTTCCAGAAGAAGTCTCGGCTCAATTTTTCAATGGTAGATAGCACCCCCTTCGGAACAAGGGTTGATTGCATATGATATTGTGGAATGGCAGAAAGAACAGACTTGATGAGGACCGTCCGCCCTGCCATACTTAGATATCTCCCTTTCCAGCTAGTCAATTTTGAGCGAACCTTTTAGAGAATCGGCGCAAAAGTCATGTTTACCATTCGTTTGTAAAGGATAGGAACTCCCAAATATTTCCCTAGGTCAGCCGTCAGACCGATCCCCATAGATTGACTTAGCTCATACGCACGGTTAAAGTGGACATTTCGAGAAATACACATTTTAGATTTGAGCAAATTGATCCTGTGACCAGACACTCGACAAAACAGCTCCATGACATTCTGAATCTCGTCCACTTGCTCAATTGACTCCTCACTGAAAAGAATCAAATCATCAGCAAAGAACATATGCGAAATCTGGGGGCTAGCAGCATTCAGCCGCAAAGGGCGCCAGTTACCCATTTCAACTTCTTGATGAATTAGCTGACCGAGTAATTCCATGCATAGGACAAACAGATAAGGGCTTAGAGGGTCTCCTTGCCTCACCCCCTTGAAGGAGTGAAACTATCTGATGTTACTCCATTCCAGATTATGCTCATTAAAGTGGATGAGACACAGGACATACTCAACTTAACAAAATTAGCTCTTAGCCCGAAGCTGTGGAGAGTGAACTCCAAGAAACGCTAGTCAAGCCTGTCAAATGCCTTTTCCATATCAATTTTCACTACTATATACCCCTTTTTCCCCCTCTTGGTTCTCATGGAATGGATTGCCTCTTGAGCTAAGATGATGTTGTCCACGGCCTGCCTGCCTACGATAAAACTACATTGATTCTCTGCGACAAGATGACTCCTTTTAAAGCGGTTAGCAATTACTTTGCTAACAATTTTGTAGCTCACATTACACAATGAAATAGGTCTAAAGTCTTGCATAGATGTAGGTCTATCAATCTTTGGGATGAGAACGATGTTTGTTTGATTAATTTCATGAATGTCCTCTGGGTTTGCAAAGATACTGGCCACCAGATCACATATCTGCTGTCCCACCGTATTCCATTGAGTTTGAAAAAAATGGGGGTGTAAGCCATCTGGTCCTAGGGATTTAAAAGCTCTCATCTCAAACACTGCATTTTTTATCTCAACCGGGGATACAAGCCTCTGAAGGAGGTGAAGCTATTGATCTTCTAAAGATTGGAAGCGCGCCGTCCAGGGAGAAAAAGGGGTTGATAAGTTATCTGTCGAGTAAAGATTCTAGAAATAATCAAGTGCCATACCTCTCAACTGTGCTTCGTCAGATACCCAGTGGCCACTGCTGTCTTGTAAAGCTTCAATTTTACATCTTTTCCTCTTAGTCAGAACATTGGCATGAAAGAATTTCGTATTTCGGTCACCCCCGCTCAGCCACTTACATCTAGATTTCTGAAACCAGATCAATTCTTCGTGAAAAGCTATTTTTTGATACATGCTCCAAAGTTGCTTTTCAATCTTGAAGAGGCCATTTTGACAACCTTGTTTACCCCTGGCACGATCAATGCCTTCCAATCTACGGATGATTTCTCTCTCTTTTTTTGCTGCATTCCCTACCACTCTAACGTTCCATTCTGAGGCCTCTTTTACAAACTTTTGATGCCCCTGGAGCCAATTCCTTCCCTACCAAGCTGCTTTGACTACATCACTGAAACCATCTTCGATACACCATGCTACCTGGTAAAGGAAGCGATTTTCCTTTTTGCCGAGAACATTATTATTTTTATCAGAAACAATAATCACTCGATGATCGGACTTGAATTTGAGGTTGTGATAAGCTTTGGCCTGGGGGTTTTGAATTTCCCAATCAAAGTTACACAAGACCCAATCCAGTCTTTCCTTCACCCCAGTTTTTTCCCAAGTGAATCTATCCCCCACGATCGGAACTTCAATAAGGTTGCAACAATCAATACAATTTTGGAAATCATTCATAGAGCTAAGAATGGGGTCAGCTCCTCCAAGTTTATCATTGGGGCTAAGGATGGCGTTGAAATCACCTAGTACCAACCATGGAGTGGAGACCGTATGATGGATAGTTGACAGAGACAACCACAGGTCCTTTCTCTTCAAAGTACTAGTATCACCGTAAACAAAAGTGACAAGAGTGGGGCACAGACTATTATTTGCAGAGATATTATAGTGAAGAAGCTGTGTGTTTGAGGATACATATTCAAGATGGAGCTCACAATTATTCCATAATACCCAAATACCGCCAGCAAACCCAGTGGCTTCAATTCTCAACCAATCATTGAAACCCAATTTCCTCACAACCTTATCTGCTCTAACACCACTGATTCTTGGCTCAATTAAGCACATAACGTTAATTCCATATTTTTTAACCACATCTTTTAATATCCGAGGAAAAGCACTACCTCCCGCACCTCGGCAATTCCAAGATGATACAATCATAATTAAATAAATATAAACATAAAGGCAAGATAGGAATGCGGGACTTACTTGTCCGGCGGGTCTCCTCCCATCATGACAACTACTTCCAATTGGGAAATGGAGAGCAAGTCAGAACCTTGATCTTTAAGCTCACGATTGGAGCTTTCTTCAACCCACGGAACCACCTCCATGCTTGAAGGATCCGAAGATAAAACCTGCTTCTTGGCAATTTCAGAGATATGAGGTGTGCTGGTTTCTTTTTCCTTTCCTTTGTGCGTCACGGTCCCATCAGCAATACAAAGGGAGGCGACAACACTTTTCCCTTCTTCCTTTCCATTGTGAGAATCGGACTCCACCGGGATCAATGAATTACCTGTTGGGTGTGTCTCCACAATCACTCCATCATGGTGGGGTCTGCAGCTTTGTAAATTACCTCTAACCAATTTATGGGTTCTCTGGGTCACACCTTTCTTGGGCTTTAATAGCGATGAGTCTCCCAGAACTTCTGCCTCCTTAAAGCCCAAGACCGAAACCTTGGGTCCTTCATTCTTTTCAAACTGATTGGCCTTGTTGCATGCTCTCTTTGACTTTACTTTGGTCCAGCGCTTATGCCCCACGTGAACCCCCTTCTTGATATGCAATAGATTAGACTCCTCTCTTGTCACATTCTTTCTAGAAAGAGCTTGACTTTCCTTTTCAAAAATCTGCAGAGACTTCTCAGGAAGAGGTTTCCCTTTTACCAACCTTGCCTCATCCACCGATCTGCCTATCCCTTTCCCTTTTCCCTGCACAGAGGCTAAAGGCAGCTTGGGAGTCTCACTTCCAACTTCATCCGTACTAGCTAGCGCGCTGAATCTGGATCCTCTGCCCATTCCCATATCTTCTGCATAGACTGCGATGATCCTACCTTCTGCAAAGCCTCCTCCACCCACTCTGATCCTACCTTCCTTACTTCTCAAAGATAGCGCTTTGGTAGGCTTCCGTATGAACATCCACGGGCCAAACATCTCATCTCTTACCGGGAGGGAGGTTCCCGACGATGACTCCGGTGGTGGTACAGCTGCCTGACTTACAGAACCAGAAGAAACCTTCGTATGAGAAGCACCTTCAGGTAAAACTTTCTAAGGACACTACTCATGCTTGTGACCGTATCTGCCGTATGAGAAACATATAAGGTTCATGCCTTCATATTCAATATTGAAAAGCTCTGAAGCTGAGATAACACGAGGGACCAGTTTTTTCTGCAAATTCAATTCGACACATATCCTAGCATAACGTCCCCTACGAATTTTAGCATCGTCCTGCTCTAGATTCTCAATGGAGTTCATGTCCACTTTAAGAGTCTTCCCAACCATATCTCCAAGCCTCCACATGCACTCCTTATTGTAACGCAGAAGTGGCACATGGGGAATACGGATCCAAGTTGCTACCCTTCCCAGAGGATTATGGAATGGATTGAAATATGGAGACCACCTCTGCACCAGTATTGAATGCTGAACTATCGACCATGGCCCTCCAAAAAGGATTTTCGCATAGAGCTGCTGCCATTCATCCTGTTCTTTTAGTTTTACAACATAATAGTTGTTGGGAAGATCGATTAGATCAAAATTATTTGTCTGCCAAATTTTGCATAAATGATCCTTAAGCCTGAAGAACTTGAATTTTACACCCAAGACAGTGACAATGAGAGCATTATTCCAAGGTTTGGCCTATCGATTATATTCTTCCTGAGACAATTCCATTATGGGATAGACATCCATGAGGTTTTTTATCTCTTCTGAGGGCTGGGGAAGATCTCAGGACTGATTCAATGTGCCAGAAAAAAAGACCTCATCTTCCACATTAGAGGTGCCATGAGAGCTACCATTAAACTCTGCTCCCCTAAATCCTGTAAGTGAATCTTTGAAGGAGTAAGCAAACTTAGGATTATTAAATGTAGAAACATCCCTGCTCATCATACTGCTTCCTGGATGCTTCGGTTCTAACTCAATGGAAGGAACCCTATTGACTTCATTCTTTGAGCACCTAGTCAATTCAGCATTTTCCTCAGTACCTAAAGCTCCCGCCGGCGACATTACCTGGGCGCCGGGAACCTCCATCAAGAAACTTAAAGTGGTGCGTATTCCAATAGACAGCTTCTCTCTCCTCACCTTCTCTAAGACATTATTGCCACAGACTTCTTCTAATGCTCTTGGGCTCACCATTACTCATTGGGCCTTTATTTCTATTTCCCTTCATACCCATTCCCTTATTGGTCATTACACAATTATCAAAAAAGCAAAAAGGAAGAAAGCAAACAAGATCCGTAACTCAAGCTGCCAACAAAATAATTTTTAAAATCTAATTATTAATAATAGTAATGAATAGAGTTGGTTGTAACTTTAGAAGGTAAAACAAATATCTAGACCCTAATATCCACAATAGCTCCTCGGTATATCAACTTGACCCTGGCTCTGATTCCATTATGATACCACCAATAACATTGTAGTGGCTCGACGCTGACTTTGATTGCATTTTGATACTATGTTTTGATATCACCTATATCATTTTAGCAACTCGCTCTCAATATTGTCTACTTTGGGCCATTACTTTTCATGATTTCCAAATGTGTAGAAAGGGGAGGTATGGGTCTATCGTCTAGCCAACTTCTATTGATTACTCTCATTTATCCCTAAATAAGTGCGAATCCCGTTGATATGATCAGATCAATTCAACAATGCAATCATATCATAAATAATCTCATTTGAGAAAGCAATGATACTAGCTACAATGGTTTTTTTAATAAATTGCTAAGAATGAAAGTAAATCAATAGGAGTTGTTTGGGGGCAAATACTTGACTTAAGTATCTCTTTAACATCCCTAACAAATGGCGAATAGCAGCCCTGTAGTTAGGTAAAGCAGATAAGCCAAAACCACACTAATAAATCCTTGCCATTAATTGAATTATACAAAACAATATAGTAACGTATGGGGTAGGCATATCGATCTGACCCTAGCTCAAATACCTGCTCTAATATCATTCTAACACCATGTGTAATATTTCATTGCCTTGTCTCAATATTGTCTGCTTAGGACCAAGTAGTTTTTGAGGAATTGGTGCTTTGAGAGATTTCCAAAGCTGGGTTTGTAATTGCTAGATTTGCTTAGTAATTGTTTTGTTTGCATAAGAAACAGCTTGCATTGTCACTTTTGTTACAAGTGATGTGGATTTCGGGACCTCAGGTTTTTTTTTGTTCTTACAAAGTTACAAAATTGACTTTGAACTTATATCCTAAATCATGTTATATTGCCTTACCGTGGATTCAATACTTTGTCTATTGTTCTTGCAGTCTGGCATGCTATAAATCGTGTCTTATTATTTCAATGTTCAAATCAAATATTAGGTGCAGATAAATGAAGTTTATTCTCAATCATGTTTTAATACAATATCAATCTATCATGTGTTGTTCTAGGTTTTTCGTTAATTATAACAAAAATCCTTCACCATATACAAACAGATTTAAAACCTTGTCAGCAGATATTCCGTTTCATTTAAATGGATGCATATTCAATGGTTTTAAACCCTTAAATATGCATCCTTATTCAAATATATGCATCCAACTTTAAACCCTATCATTAAAATAAAAATTGAAAAAACCACGACAATAGCTAATAGACATTAAATTCCATGTGCAAGAGTATACCCTTCAAATCAGAAAAAAATTGAGCAAATTAAGTTTCAAACAAAGTCCAAAAGGACATCCTTATTTATGGTTCCAAGAAGACACAAAGATGCTGTTGTTATCAATTGAATATTCAATAGATTTTTTATAAGGAAAATCCTAAATAAATACCATTTGAAAATATAAAACCCTAAAAAGTCTATTAACATTTTAAAAAGACTTAAAGATACCAAGTATCAAATTGGGTTTTTCAAGTTTTGATACATTTATCATTTTATCCCTCAATCTTTTTTTAAAAAACTAATAGTGGTTCCCCTGCTGGAACACCACCGCCAGCTGGCCTATTGGGACCCCCGACGGCCAAAGCTCCGACCGGTGGGAGCTTTTTTGGTGGGGAAGGGGGTTTTTTTTGAAAAAGGTTAGTTGAGAAATGGCAAGGGGTGGGATCGACATGGTGGTCATTGGGCCGCCAAATTTCCTTTGATATATATATGCATTATTTAATATGTATAATATAATTAAAGACGTAGTAGCTTTGATAAAGTCAGTAATGACTTTGACAAATTCAGTAATGGAAATAACAAAATTCGTAATGGTATTAACTAGACCGTTCGCTGAGAATGACTTGTTGAGCTTGCACCCCAACAGAAGTGGCAACTACAAGGATGTGTTTGGTAGTGGGAGTTCTTCCCAGAAATGTAAAGATCAGGAAGTTCCCTCTGGAAGCAATAACAAAAAGTGATATCGTGATGATAGCGGTAGCGAGCAAAGATCCTTCTGAAATGAGACGTGTTGGCATTGTTGCCAGCCACATAGTAAGGAACCATGTCCCTTGGGCCTGGATTGGGCTTACTGACAGGGGGTGGACTTACCGAAATTGATGCATAGTGCTTATAGGTACATCGAATATAGTACCTATGAGTACACTGAACTGAATTGAGTACCTACGGGTACACTGAACTATACATTATCGATAATAAGAGGTAGGTAATGATCAAGGATCATAGTAATGAGCTGCGAGAGATGCAGTAAAACCCAGACCAGGGGAAGATTAAAAATTCAATATTATCCAGGAAGGGTCAATGTAGTAACTCTATCCTCCATACACTGTGAATGTTTATATGCTTTGTATATGCCATCTTCTGCAACATGTATGATATACAGTGCCTTCGGGTACACTGATGAATAATGCCTTCGGGCAGTGCCTTCGGGTACACTGATGAATAATGCCTACGGGCAGTGCCTTTGGGTACATTGATATGCCTAGTCGAGGACTGAGGTATGGAATGTGTAGGGGTTGTAACAATGGTTGGCTCTGAACACATTTCCAACTGAACTGAGTTATGTGTTAGTATAATATT
Organism: Inga leiocalycina; assembly: GCA_963242795.1. NCBI lineage: Eukaryota > Viridiplantae > Streptophyta > Magnoliopsida > Fabales > Fabaceae > Inga > Inga leiocalycina. The sequence goes on from OY725325.1 coordinate 64,804,605, forward strand.
GCATTATATGGTACAAGGCATATACATTATCGCATGTTCTATGAACGATTGTGTGTTACTACAAAGATCATATGGGATCCAACTAATGGGGTAAGCAAATATGGGATTTGGCTTTTAAAAGATAGACTTTTAGGCCAAGTAGTCTCGTGGCAAGGGATCCTAAGGGACCCTGGTAAAGTGGAAGCAGTACTGAACCGAGAAGGCCAGAGACTGTGGTTGTGATACGCAGTGTTCTGAGTCCTGTTGATTATTATGAGTAGCTCAATGGTAGTAGCCTTAGTCAGGACCACGATCTTATGCCCTCAGGGTCGTGTGTTCGAGCCTGCGGGAGGCAAAAGAAATGCGGTTGAGTTGGAGGGGCCGCAGATATCCTGGTGAGTCCACGCTCGTAGTCTGCTCGTAGTCCCTGGGATTGGGGAAGTGCGGGGGAAGTGTGGGGTGTGACAATAAAAAGGATGAGATGTTTATATCAAAATTTCTCAGAACTCAGCATTATGCATGGGATGATGATTGTGAGAGGAGCTTCAGAGAGCTGACGATGAAAATTTATTAAAGTACCAACGTTGATAATCCCAGATCCATAGTGGGCCTTTGTTGTCTTCAATAAAGCTAGATGGCATGGATTGGGAAGGGAATTGAGTCCCGGATGCAAGCAGGCATAGATTGAGATGAGAATTGATGCAAGCCGAGTGAGGGCGTATGCATCATGTCAGCTGAAGCTTTAGGAATTGAACTATTCCATCCATAATTTTGAGTTGATGATAATAATGTTTGCTTTGAATCTGGAAACGTTGCCTTTATGGCGTAATTATGGGAGTTGTACTGCTACCACAAAGATGGAAATGTGTGTATGATAAAAAAGAGTGAAATATAACGCGAGATAAGTGAATAGAGTTGTTGAAAGATTAAGACCTGGAATGTAAATGTTGTCCAGGGTGAGCTAATGTTGTCATTGACGCATTGAGCCGTAAGATAGTATTGATAGCAGATAAAGCTGATTAAGCAGATGTTGTTAGCTATTCAGAGCCGACAGAAAAGTTATACAGATAAGGGGCGAAAACCTCTAGAATTTGAAGCCGGTGACCACGTATTTATGAATCTATAAGTGTAGCAAATTTCGGGGACGAAATTTAATTAAGTGGGGGAGAACTGTAACATCCCAAATTTTATATTCACAAAAAAAAATGTATTGTAATTATTTAAGTAATTCAATAGAATGGTGAATATTCATGGAAATTAGATCTTGTGAATTTTGAAATATTCATATTCATAAGGAAATGGGCAAATAAATTCAAGAATTGAATATTCTTGGTGGAATAAATTGAGATTTGTGGAATAAAGTAAAAGCCCATATTTTTCTTTTATTGGTGGATATTTAGTAGAAGGGAAATATTTACTTGGAAGATAAATATGCCAAGTGGCATCATCTAAAGCCAAGAGATTAAATTATAATGGCTAAAATTGGAGCACATGTTTAAATTGCAATAAAATATATTATGTTGACCAAAGGAATGAGATAATTGTAGAAAACCCAATAATTGAAGGGAATTGGTTCAATTACAATGAGACTTATGACACAAGTTTGGAGTAAATAAGCACAAGTTGGAAGTGGATAAGGCCAAGTACACAAATGATAACAAGGGATGGCATAAAGTGGAGGGAGTATGGCCTAAAGCAAGTCATCATGAAGGGAGGTATGGTGCAAGGAAAGGTGTTGCAATCTCAACCATTGATGAGATCAAGGGTTAAGATGAAATATGAAGAGAAGAGGTGAGATATTTTATGAAGGCCATGCTTCATTTTCTTGCTCATTCTCACATCCAAACAACAAAGATAGAGAGAGAGGGAGAGCTTGGGAAAATCTAGAGAGAAGGAGGAGAAATCTTAAGGTAAGATCTTGTGGATCCAAGTTTTAAGGCTTCTAATTTGTATAATCTCCTCTCTAATCTCTTCTTCTCCATGAAACACTATGTTTAGCAAGCAAATCTTGAGCTCAAGGAGAGAGAGAGGAGGACTCCTAGAGAGAGAAATTTCAAGAACTCAAGAAGGTAACTTCACAAATCCTAAAATTATGCTAGTATGTGGTTATTGTTGATGATTATGGTTGGATTTGGTTATTTTGTTGAGTTTGTAAATTTGGAAAGTGCTAATCCTAAGGGGTTATGCTGCCCAAATTTCTTTGAATCATGGTTAAGAAGTGTTTAAGTGAGTTGATCAAGGATTAGAAGTGGAAAAGTACAAGTTTTAGAAGCTAAAACACAAAACTCCATTTTTCCAAAATTTTGACCAATATTTCGGCCAGACCAGATCTGGTAGTAGGATTTGGATTTTCATGAAATAAATGGTTCCATTGGACTCAGTGAGCAAAAATAGGTGGGGTTACAGTTGGACATTTTTTTGGTAGAGGCCGAAAAAGCATATTTACGAAAACGCCACTGAAATCCCTACATAGGGGCTGTCAAGAGTATTTTCGTAATTTGACAGTGAATTTGGTAATTTCGAGCCCGGAAATGGATTCCTTGGGCGAAAATAAGTCAGAATAGCCTTAGTCAAAATTTTGGGAAAACGTGCCATCGGGTCGGGTACGGCGGGGCCGGGACGGATTCCCGGGGGCATTTTTGTAAATTTTCACCATAGACTAATATAACCACAATAAACACTATGGAAGAGTATAAAATGATACTTGGATAGGTTATGACCTATTTCTGGTACATTTAATATTTTAGGACCAATTTGGAGGCCGGATACAACACGTTCTTCGAGACACCATTAAAAAGGGGATATTAAAGCTTTGAGGTAGGGACATTATCCTTCATACACTATGCCATAAGTTATGTGATTGTGTGGATGCCATTGTTTTGTAAATGCACTTTATTAATCAACATGATTTGCCTAGAGAGAGGCTGTTAGTGCCAGAGGTGCACTTACACTGGGAGTTGGTAGAAGTCCAACCGGTGTAGATTATGGGGCTGGGCCCTACTCATGTATACATGATGATGATGATGTGTTTATATTGTTCATTAATTTGTGCATACCTTGGCGCATGACATATTTACTTTTCGCATTTTCTATGAATGATATTATGTCTCTACGGGGATTCTCCGGAATCTCACCCTATTTTTAAACAAATACCTCAGCGGGTACCAGTGGGCCAAAGGGCAAAGACATTGACGTCGGAAAGTGAGCAGCGTGTGTCTCGAGGCGAGGTCAAGAACGTGGGCATAATTAGTCTATTTTGTGATATTTTGGTGAAATTTGTAAATATTAAAATTTCCGTTGTATTTTCCGTTTTCCGTCGACGAACAATATCAGAATTGTAAACGAACAATGTTGGGATCGTAAACGAATATTTTTATCAGTATAATTGTACTTTTCTGTATGCCCATTGAATTCCGTCTTTATTACTCTTCGATTATCGAAATGGAAACGGGTGTTGACATTTTTGCACAAAACGCTTTTGTCAAAGCCATTACATTTCTTGTCAAAATCATTACTAAACTTGTCAATCTCATTACTAAATTTGTTAAAATGCTTGTATTTATATTATGAATGTTTTTATAATGGAATCTCATAATGAGATTGTCAAAACCATTACAATTCTTGTCAAAATCAGTACTAAACTTGTCAATCTCATTACTGAATTTGTTAAAATCCGTTTACTTATTTATAGGTTCCAATCGTAAACTCATAATGATTTACTTTTATCAATAAATAAATATTAATTGTGTATGATTAAATAATATTAAAATATAAAAATGACAATAATTTGATTTAAATAAATTTTAAATCTAAATAATTAAAATTAAATCCATCAACATTCATAATTTATCATGCTCAACAAATTTTTTTTTTATAAAATTCATAAATAAAGTCACTAAGCATGGTCAAATCGAAAAGTTAGCACGAGTTTAAGAGCAAGTTAACACGATTTTGTAAGTTAAAAACATAAAAACGAATAAACTCAGTATGTGAACTCGTGAGTTTAACCGAGTTTACAACTATCACAAGTTTAATAATGACTCAACAAGATTTTGTAAGGTAGAAATATAAGAATGGTAAATATGAAGAGTCAACTCGTGAGTTTGACAACTTGACGTTAGCATTAGTAATGTACAGTATTTTTTGTTTATTTGCACCTACACCTGAATTCTGAATCGTGTTTCATTCGATGAGAAAGGAGAGGATCGATAATAAAGGGAAATTAGTGTTTATTTCCCTTAATTTTCTCCCCTCCTTTATTCGGGATTCTATGTTCGGCATAAACCTTTAAGTGTTCATGAGGTCAGTGATTCCCATTAAGGTTTAAGCTAAGTTTCAAGTTCAAATGTAGCTCAAATGCAACTCTTCACTAATCGCCAAAGTAACAGTTGATGACGAACACATAAAATTTCATCAGCGAAGCAGAGAGATAGAGAGAGGAACACTGATAATGTTGTGTATGGATATATATATATATACCCCAGAGAGGAGGAGTGAGAACGAGGCCATTAGCGAGCAAATTTAACCGGAGTTGAGCCTCAATGTGATTGAAACCTTTAAGGAAGGAGGAAGCGCTTTCACAGTAAATAGGTACAAGTCTTTAAATACAACAAGCATTGACTTCCCCCGCGTGATACGCGGGATGCATTAACTTTAATATTTTAAATAGAAAATTTTAAAAGGGAAGTGACCCTCTCCGTTACGCTTGATTTTACACTAAATGCTTATGCACTAAATTATTAGCATATAGATGTAGATAAAATTGGCAACTACATTTATCCCGAATGTACTTTCTATAAAGATCTTCAAGCAATGTTTAATGACCAACTATATAAAATTATAAGCATTGAAATAAAAACCCCTCCAAGTAAATACCCTCAAAAAAATATGTCTTACAAAAAACAATCAAAGTGATGTGAGTATCCATATATAGATAACATGTGCTTACTTTGGTAAATGTCATATCATTTGTATTCCCACAATTGGTTTACACTTTACACTTAAGAAACACAACATTATCAATGACCATTACTCAATTTTATAGGAAAAATAAATTAATTAAACTTAGACATATTTTGAACGTATAACTTTTGAACTTGCAAAAAATATAATAAAAAAGAAGTACATGAAATTATCGCATTTTGATTTAACCACTATTTATAAGATAGATTGGATATGATTTGTACCAATGTGCAAATACTATTTTGTTTTGAGCTTTTCCCTGACCTCATTTAAAGGGGAGCTGCTGGATTTGATTTACAATAGATCTTAGATAAATAACTATCACTAAGTCTCGATCATAGTTAAAGAAATATGAAAAATAGAGAAAATAACAATAAATCAAAAATTTAAATTGTATTCATAGCATTGACAAAATTCATGACAAATGCCATATTTTCCACTTCATAACATCCACAAAAAAACACGAGTTGTCAATATTGAATTACATTACAACATATTTGAAAAAAAATCCAAAGATGAGAAAATTTATTACAAACATAAAAAATGGTCTTCAGTGACTATTTATAGATTTTTTGCACATCAAAATATCAAAAAAGTAATTCAACACAACACATACCAACTCAACTCTTCTAGCTATCCGTCAGCAATGCTTCCTCACAAGCATAATCTTATAAGAAGTTAGGTTCCAAAATACCCTTGTTACAGAAAAGTAGTCTGTCAAGAATGAGACCCCTAAAGATAGAACAAAACCAACCAATTCCACTTATATAAACTTTGATAACCATAACATAAAAAACAAAAACCAATCAATTCCACTACCCTGCCTTCTCTTAACCTATGTGCTTATGAAGTCTGCTAAATGGCTTGAACAAAACATCTGCATGAATTCACTATATTCATAATGATATTACCATCAGCTCTAGCATTCTCTATAGCATGAGTTCATGACAAACAATGGCAAAAGGCCACACAATATATGCAGAAAGAAAGAAGTTGCTTACATTAACCTTAAGAGAAAGAAAATTGCTTATAAATAAGAGAGAAAGGAGTAGCTTTCTTGCAAAAGGAGGACATAAATATTGTTACTTCATATGCTCTGAATCCTATATTAAATGTCAAATCCATCAATGCAGAAGACTGGACCATTTTTATGGAAAAATTCAGAAAATCATCAACAATCTTTTGCCAATCATGGATCTCCGAATGAATTATACGAGATCATTGTGTTATTATCTAAAATTATCTTTAACGTGGTAATTATTGGAAGTTGAAACAAAAGGTTGCTTGTGAGAATCAAAATCTGGTGATAGTTAGTGGAAGAAACAACTACTTCCTCCTAGTATATTCATTATATATAGGATAACATAACAGGATAATGGCCCATCAATGTATATGAAACAATTCCTATTTCCCTTCTAGGTAATAGGATAACATAACAGGAGATTGGGGAAAAAACAGCATATGACAACTTCACAAAATTGCATTCACCAAAAACTAATATTAAAAAATATCATCAACGTGGAACTATTTGGAATCTGATTTAGACCAACCATCTGGGAGATGTTGGTATAAAAAGTAAAAAAAAATGAGTCCTATAGAATCAACAATGGAAACTATAAGGTTATAAAAATAAAGAAGGAACAGGAGCATATCAAATTAAAGTTCCACACATGAGGAAGATGTGGACAGCCATTTTGCAGGTCCCATGCCCTCCCCACCCAAAAAACAATAGAGCATGATCATTTATTCACCATCCCACACAATTGACAAGAGCAAAAGAAGACACACACACACTGTACAATGGCCAGTCAGTGCTTGCAAGATTAAGGGATCAAATTTTCACAAAAACAATTGGATAGCTTATTATTATATATATGAACAGTAAATTATTTTAATCTTCAAACCAACAAAACATGAATGAACAACTGATTCGCAACTATGACCCACCATTTTAAACAAAACGAACTCTCTCAAAGATTAAGTATGAAATGATGATAGCTTATTCAGGAATCATTAAGCCATTAAAGAAAGTTTTGGACTTTCGGTAATTTTCACACTCAGTGATTTCAACATGTTTGCATGAACAAAATAAATAGGACTCGGAAAAACTTCAGCAATAGGAGTCTTATCAAATCGAGAAATCTGCAGAGAATCGGAAGGGGTGTAGTTCCTTCTGCATATATTAAGATCGTCGGAGCGCCAATAGAAGCCTTATCAGACCCAGATTGTACGCAAGAGAGCAGTAACCAATCAAACTCACTTGAAATAACGCATCTCTGTACAAGACGCTCAAAGAAGATTCCTTCACGCATACTGTCCAAACTCCAGAGTCTAGACGGAGAATAGCTGCCCTCAGGACCAGTTAAAGGTTTGGCGATAAATTTGTCCTGGTATCATCCCCGGGAATGGTATTATGAATTTAAAAAATAATCACTAATCAGGGTTTAGGATTCGATCCGCCAATGTTATATTTTAAAGTCATATAAAAGATTAGATTACCACAGTATTGTCTCCGACCCATTCCCCGGGAAGAAAATTACCGTAATATTGGAAGAGCAGTACTTCCATTGCCACAACCCACTACTAGAACTGCGTTTTCTCCACAGGAAAGCAGTTCAGGGAATTCCTTCACCAAATATCGTCTCTCCTAAATCAAAATCCACGCATAGTTTAGACAAATAAAGACAGTTTAAAATAAGTGTAAAATAAAGAAATTTTGCAGCGGAAAAACCTTAAAGAATTTCCCAGAGGAATGACGGCTGTGAAATTGCTCCCAGGCATTCACATCGTTTCCGCTTGTCTCAAAGAAGAAGATGACTCAAATGGGAGTAGTAGGTAATGAAAATAAGGGTTTTGCTTCGATCTCTGCTCTTAATTCTTCCCACTCAAAGTTTTTGGAGAAGTATTCTGCGTCACAGCTCATCTCTGAATCTGCCCACAATTACAGTCCGCAAGACCCTTATTTAGGAGATAAAAGGAGAAAAGTGAAATGGAGGGAATTTCAAAATTTGAAATCATCTAAAAGAGAAAAAGTAGATATGGAGCCAGATGCGGAAGTTGGCACTATTCACGAGATGCTACTTACTGTTCAAATGAACAGTAAAATTGTGATTGAGATTTATTATTATATATAGATTTCCGAACAAACCTTGTCACTTCACTTCCTCTTATAAGAGGTCTAGATGTAGTGGTCTTAAGGACCTTTTTTCTAGTGGTAAAGGAGATATCATAAAAAGTTATTCATAGAATGAACTAGTTTTTAGCCGGAGTTTAATCCTTTTTTTTTTCCCCGACAAGATGTCCATTATATACTGCCAAATAAAGGAAAGGTTAAGTTCCATTCTTGTTTTGAAAATTGTCATAAAATCTCAATTTTTCTTGAGAAGGTTTTTTGGGAGCAATATCACATTAGAAGTTTTCAAATCGTAGTAATTTAGTCAGGGCATTATCTAGGTTAAGTTTGACTGTTACTTGATCAAATATACTGAGCTGACATATCAATGTGTCATCCGGGTTATTTTTGTTAAGGTGCAAACTTGATCTGGAAGTTTTTACTCAAAGCAATGTTGCCTGAAAATATTTTAGGTTCAATATTACCCTAAAAGTTTTTAAATTATAGCAATGTCACCCTAACTATTATCATTATTTTCGTCATTTTATTTATGGCATTTACTTTGATACTTTGTAAACATTTTATTTTTAAGTAATATTATTTTGTCTTTTATTAAAAAAACCAATAATCAATATAATATTTTTTTTTTATATTACAATTTACATTACAAACAAGATTTTATATTAAAAATCGCGTTAGTATCGACTACTAATTAAAGTTGAATCACATCAGAATAATTATCATGTTCAGCCCAATAGAATAACGCCACATTATCACCTTTCGGTTTCTAAGGTTACATGAGCCAATGCATACGATCGAGCCCACGATTTGCCAGCTAATTACTGAGTCAATTACTTTGTCTGGCAAAATTAAATTTCAAGACAAAAACAAAAGTTGTGGTGTCATTAAATATATTCCCAAGCTTATCAACTGTATAAAACATTGACTAGACTAAGAGGATGATGACGACATAAAGAATCAATGATTAGCAAGAAAACACACGTTTTTAAAGGAAATTTTTATAAATCTAACTCATAAAATTTTTTCCTCCTCCTTTTCTCCAAATCCCTCATACCAAACACACCGTTAATCTCTCCACGCATTCATTTGAAAACACACCGTTAAATCATGTAATCTTTGAAACATGTCATCATCTCATCATCGTGTGGTCAAAATTAGTTAATTTTTTGTTTGAGTAATATTCTTTAACGGAAATTTTAATAAATTAAAAGCATAACCCAACGAGTTAAGTACCTTTCAAATAACCGATTTTTCTTTTGATAAAAAAAAAAAAAAAAAAAAAAGGAACCGATTTTGCGGAGGCTAACATTTTGGTCATCTTTTTACTAAAATTTTTGGAATTGATTATAAAAACATGTTTACAGCTTTAATAAAATCACATCAACGTTATTTGTTTTTAAATATTAATTTAAATCTATGTTTAAAACCCAGACAAAGTATGCCCAAAACCAAGAGGCAAATCGTCCAAAGGCCTTGTATTTTTTGCTAAATTAAAAAATTGTTCTCTTCATTTTTAAAAAAGGCACGAAGCCCTCCTTCAAATATTAAAGGACAGATTGTATGATACTAGCAACACTTAAAGACCCTTATATTTTATTTGAATTTGGGTAAGTTTTGAAAATAAAATAATATTTTATTAATTTTTCGAAATTCAGAAAAAAAAATATGTATTTTATTATTTTTTTAAAAAATTCACATCTTAAAAATATAAGATAAATCTATGTAATTTTAAGGATTAAGGTATAAAAATACACATGAAATTTGCCCAAAAATGCACCCAACACAATACTTTTTTGAGAAATAAAAGTAAATATGAACTTTTAAAATATATATAAAAATACATAATGACCGTTAGTTGACCATTTAATTAAATTGTTTGATTGAAAATGGTGACATGAAAAATAATATGGATGATTGAGAAATAATCTAAAATAATAATTTGTTGATTGGGGAAGGAAAATTAATTTCCACCCAACCCTTCATCTCCTCTCCCTCTGTCTTCCCAAAGAAGTGATGAGGTGGAGATAAAGGGTTGGATGGAAATTAATTTCCTTGCCTGTCAGCAAATTATTATTTCAAGTTAGATAAATACTTACATACTCCAAAAGTACTACATTTTTTGAATTATATCTAATAAAAACATAACAACTCATATCATTTTAATCTTAGTTGGCTGATGACTCATATGAAAAAATTCAAATTTTATCTTGTTTAAAAAAAACATCTTAATTTTAAAAAAAAAACTAAAACAAAACGATCAACCAATATTTTTCTTAAAAACAAGATACAATTTGAAAGAATTGATCAAAATCGAATTTTTTGTTTTATATGGTATATGCTTTTTAAACTGGATTTAAAATTTTATAAGGTGTTAGATATATCAATATATCATATCTAAAAATGAATAGGAGGATACTTCCGTTGTGTTAGCGGAGGAGAAAAAATGATGTTTTGCTAGGGGAGGAGGAAAAAAAAATGATGTTATGCCATTTTATTTTCAACCATGTTATCCTAAAAATTATATAAAATTAAGTTTAATTTTCTAAAACATCCATAAATTCACTTTTATGTTTTCCAATAACATGAAAAGACTGATTATTACTCATTAGATGTCTATTTGATCCTCATTATAAATCACTTGTGACTCAGAAAAGAGATGAATTAATATTTTAAATGTACGAAGAAAAAGACTGATAGACTACTTTAAATATACAGGAGTCTCCAATAATTTAAAACATAGTGACAATTTGTAACAATGATATTTCCAAAATTAGAAAATAAACACAAAATTCTCAGCATCACTATATTGGCCATCAGAATGATGAAGTTACCCCCTCAATTCTTATATATATAAGAGCATTTTTTTAAGGGGTTTGTCCCTAAATGTAAGATCATTTTAAGTTTGTCTCAATAATAAATACAATTTTTTTTTATTTTGCCCTCAATTAATTATTATATTCTACATATATTCTCTTTTATCCTTTTCTCATTATTATTTTCTTTCACCCATTCATAAATAGGGGTATTTTTGAAAAAGAATTAAATTTTCTACATAATTATCACATTTAACTGCTTTAACTATTTTTTAAAATTTCACAATTCAGTTGAAAGGCTTTTATACACAGAGACGAAGGTAGTTACTAGTCAAAGCAAAATAAATTCACGGATCCAACCAAACATATGGTGAAGAGCATTCTGCATTCCTCTCTCTCTCTCTCTCTGCTTTTCTTTCCCGGCCAGCGAAGAGCATTCCTCTTAGTCCAAGGAAATGGACAAAATAAGTAAATACATAATTCATCTTGAGCCTTTAGTTCTCACATTTTCAAGAAGCTAGTGACGATGCTACTACAGCACTGGTGGTCGACTCCCCCCCCCCCCCCGGTTCCTCATATTTGTACGAACTGGAGCTCCAAAGCCAATGGAAGAATATTGCTTCCTGTAAATTAAAAGAAATGTCGATCAATCAAAATTCCTAACAAAAAAGACAAGAGATGATTTTTTCAAGAGATGGTCGGATAGGCACCATAAAATTTATTGTTGGACTTCGGGTCCAAGTCCGCCCTTGATGGGCCGGATTATTTTGATTAGGAAATAAGCAGCCTAATCAAATAAGAATAAAATCAGTATTAAATGCAGATTGGGAAATAATTCAGCAATAATTATGTATTTGTTAAATGAGGAATAAATCACCATAATTAGGGAATTAATTGAGAATCAATTAATTGCTGTCTTGGAGGGTAAGAAGAAGTGCACACGTTTCCTAATTAGTGGCCTCCATAAACCACTGTAAATAGGGTGTGCCTCCTCAATTGCAATTCACCCCGCCATTGAGTTTTCTGGCAATTCTCTTCTCTCCTACCATCTTTCTGGTTCTGGTGATCTGCTGTGCAAATCACACTTAGGCTCTAGTAGTCTAATAATTGTGTGGGCACATGTATGGAGTATTAGAATTTTGACCCGGATCCGAACATGGATTCGCCCCGGTACGCCAAATTTCCTTTTTTTTTAGTTATATTTTTTCTTACATTGGCATCAGAGCCATTTGATCCTTGAGGTTGTGATTATTCTATGTGAATAAACATGTGTTGTAATTTTTTAATTATATCCCATCATAATTTTTTATTTCCGTTGTGCAATCATATATATGAGATTATATGATGATAAAATATATGTTGCGTCAATTTTTCCCACGAATGCGTACAACAATATATTTTTGGGGTGCCAATATGAAATTATTTTTGATGCACAAAATCACCTTGTTCTCATATTGATATACGCATGAACCAAAAGAAAATGATACTCCCAGTTAGTTCATTCTTTTGAAAGCCTCACGTATGTATATATATTTTTTTGTTTCATATGATTGTATACAATGCTTTTGTCTCTGCCTCCATTTGTTTTCATATGACCATACACTGCTTCCGTCTCTGCTCTTCTTGTCATTTTTTTTACCCAACGCGATTTACTTCTTCATCTCCTCACTCCTTCGATCATATTAAAGGTGAGTCTTTTGGGACCTATGTGGAACCAAAAACAAGAGCCTTTAACCCTCAAAGGCTAGGAAAGTTTTTGAGATACAGAGGATACACATCCAAGTCAGATTACGCCGCGCCGTTAACCCCGAGAAAAAATGGGGTGTTCGAAACTGAGTGTTTTTTCCCCAAACGAAGACATGGATGTGTAGATCTCGAAGAGACGATTCCAACGATTCTTAGATCGCGTCAAATGGAGTCCGGATGAGGGAGAAACAAAGGAAAGAAGTTGGCGGGTTTTTAGTCGCCGCCGCAACTTCACGCGAGATTTGATCAATGAAATTGAGGTTTTCAGATCAAATAAATGCCATGGATTTGTAGTTCGTTAAACAACGATTCCAACAACACCAAGAACGCAAAAAATGGAGCTAAAACGAGGGAGATATGGCCTCCCAAAGTTTGCGGGTCGCGATGACCCACCGGAGCTCCAAACTAGTCCAGTGGACCCGGCTGGAGGTTGAAGATGATGACGTGGCAGTCAACGCCACGTCATCGGTCAACCCCAACCCACGTGGGGGCCAATGAGAGGTCGCCAGTCAGCGTCAAGTGCCACGTTAGCGCCACATCATCAACACGTCATCCGTGACGGGTCAAGGGTGACTGGTCAACGGTCAAAGCTGATTGGTCAATGGTCAGTACTGGCCAAAAAAAAGAAAAACCAAAAATTGACAAGTGGCGCGTGGGACCCATTGGGACCTCTGTTTGACACGTGGCAAGCACCGTCAGAGAGAGGACGGCGCGTGGAGTGTTGGGTGCCGGCGCGTGTCGCCGGCGAATGGCCGCAAGGTGGCGCGTGTTCGTCACGCGCCGCTGTCGAGAGTGGCCAACACTGGAATTTTCTAATTTTTTAGGATTTTTTGATCCAGAGATCTTCTAGGGGCGCGTGACTACGTGTGGGACCTCCGTTTGAGACGTGGTTGGTTCCTAAAAATCCCTAAATTTAAGAGCTTCAATTTGATATATAATTGGCATATATTTGAAGCACGTTTGGATATGTTTTGAGTCAAAAAGGTGCTTGTATGAACCTAGAGATTCCCAAAAATATTGAAATTGAGTCTTTGTGGATTCTATTATTTTTGGGATAGGTTGATTTACTTATTAAGAGCATTTCAGCTATAACATAAGGTTAATGCTGCAAGATTCTGTAAAAGTAAGGGATTATTCAAATAAGTTTTTTGAATATAAAATCCTATATAACCTTGACTCAAACTCTTAGAGATAAAACCTGAAAATTGCAGCAACTTGAAATTGTTCAATAATTATTGAATAATAATAAGTCTTCCCATGCTTCTAACCACATTGATCCACTTGGATTGAAGCAATGACTTCTAAAAGTCAATCCTTTATCACAAATGTTGTGACAAAGGATAAGACAGATAGAGATGTTAGAATCATCTCATCAAGTGGGAGGTATGCTGCACATACATCCAAATGAGTAGATGTAAACATGGCAAAGAGGAGCTGGACATTCTAGCTAGACGCTACATGAGTTAATATGGTTAGAAGGGCCTATGAGAGGGAGAACCTAGTTAAAAGACAACAATAAGAGGCAAAAAGTTTTTTATTGAATGTTCTTTTCATTGAATTTATGATTAAATTCTTTGTTTTTAGAATTAAATTCAGTATATTCTCGTCTTGTTTTCTTGAACATTCATGCTAGTTAGATGATATTGTGTTATTATCTTGTTAATATAACTGCTCTTTGATTGAGTGGGAGTATTCTGGAATGTATCTAGAAATCCAAAGGGGAAAGTGTTCAATGAAGACTGTGGTTAAAAGGGTGATGAGCTAACTAGTATGATTGGGATGGGAGTCAACATAGTTGTCTCCTGAACATGAAACTAGTGAACTTATTATCTAATTATCCTTTGTCTTATTTGAACAAATAAGATTTGTATACCATAATCGTCTAAGTGACCAATTATGACCAAGTCTATTTGACTAAGCTTATGAAGACAAGCTCAATAGAGATATCTGTGGAGTTAAAAACTCTTAAATCTCTTTCATTCAAGAAGAATGAGATGTCAGGGACATCCTACCAACTAGTTTTCAGCATTTAAAGGTTGAAGCAACCAAAGGATACAAAAGGTTTATGCTATCAAGTATAGAAAGAACAACATTGCTTAAACTTATACTGGTATGAGCAATGTAACCTTATCCAAGCTGTGTGGATAGTGTTGGAAGATAGTGAAATAGGTGATCTTCTTCCATAAAGTTAAAACTAAGTTAAGTTTTAACATAGTGTACTAAGTCCTAACATGTTTTTAGGCAACACTTGAGGCAGATGTCAAACTAAGAAGTTGAGACAAAACTAAATGCTAAGTTCTTTCTAACAAACAACAAGTGTATGTTGTGATAAGACATCTCCCAGTGAGTGGGAGGAAGCTATGTCTCCTAGTGAGTGAGAGTGAGCCATGTCTTCCAGTGAGTGGGCGTATATGAAAGTAAAGATTGCCTCTGATATGCATATTGTAACCTTCAGCAATGTGATTCACCACATTGAATTTGAGTGTAAAAGACTGAAGGATTCAAGATCCATCAGTCAGACGAACTTAGCTAAAGAGTGGGAGGATTCATCCTCTAAGCCCTAGGGCAAGAAACCTATGAGGTAAACTTGATCTAGAGGAGGTCAAATGGTTTCTACAAAGATGAAAAGCTACAGTTATAATCCTTAAGGGTTGTAAAAGTAGCAATCCACATGAGTTGTGGATATTTCAGAGAAGCATATGGCTTTATGTCAAATGCCAAGCAACAAAGAGATAGAATCAAGGGATTGGAACTTGCACGTTAACTCTGTACTGATAAACCAACCTGATTCACTCCATACAATTGCAACTGACAAATAACATCTTTGCTATCTCTTTAGTTAAGGATCGATGGGACTATGATTCTCAAATCCTTCGTTGGATTTTGATGTTTTTTTCTAGGAATAAAAGATTCCATTTCTTGCCATATGTACACCTTGATCAAAGGGAATGATGAAACTAGCAAAAGAGTATTTGCTAAATGTGTGCTAAAGGGTTAATACCCTTATGAATAAGTTGAGAACTCATTCTACCTGGCAAGAAAAATCAAGAAACATTTTTGAGAAAATCCACTACAATTAGCAAAATATGACGTTAGTGAACCAGTGAACGTGAGGGCAAGACACAAAGCTTGGTGTTTCATTAACGTTGTGGACGTTTACTAGAAATACAGTAATGTTTACTTGATTTTTGGCAAGTGTAAAGCTGTTAGATAATGGCTGAACTAGTCAAGAATTAGTAAATTGAAAGAATAAGACCTTTCGAACGAACAAGGGTTTAGGACACCCATGTGATTAGTTCAAACAGTTTTGAGTACAAGAAAGGCATTGTTAGGCAACATCAATACCTAGAACCCTTCAACATAGTAGAGTTGTTGAAATGGAGAGATAGACCTCTCCTTGATTTGGTTGTGAATATAATGGCATCAATTAGGCTATCAGCCATATGTTGGTAGGTGGACTCACAATTATTATATTCACACTTAACCAAATGCCCTCTATGTCAGTCACGACCTTACCCTATGAATCGTGGATGGGCCTTAGACCAGGGCCAAGCTCGTTAAGACCATAAGGGTCATCAACTTTATAATCACAATTCTTCTTAGGGGTGTGCATCATTTTCCCGTCCCGATCCCGAGCAAATCGGGATGGGAAAATCCCATCCCGAAAGTTTCGGGACGGGAAAAAATCGGGATCGGGAAATATAAATTCAGGATCGGGAATGGGGTTTCCCGATCCCGAAACAATAGATTTTTTTTTTAGTTATCTGACTCATCACTGGCTTAGTTTAATCACTTTAGTGTATCAGAGGACTCTTTGTAAGCCAAGCCCAACCTCTCGACCCACTGCCCTATCTGATCTGTGGTCTTCTATTCTTCTAAGTTTCGAGCCCTAATTCCCTTCCCATGCTTTCTCGGCGTCGGCATCGGCATCGGCGACGGAGCGGTGACTCTGCCTGAGGAGTGAGAACAATGCGTCACAACGGTGCTTCATCATGTCTCTGTTTTTTCTTCTGCCATATGATTCCTTCTATTGCAGGGCATGCCAGGTTAGGAAAGATTTCGTTTCTGCTATTTACTTATTTAGGATTCTGTGTACCAAGAAACTCATCTTTCAGGGCCAATGAAATTGTAATATTGAATCCTTGCAATTATTAGTTCAGTAGGAAGAAGAATAACATCATTCTTAACATCCTCTTCTGAGCATGCGTTCTTGTTTTTTTCGCTCTCTATTCTCATCTTTTGGCTCCAAGCTAGTATGGCACTATGACAGTATTTGAATCTGATTTTGACCCCCATTTGCATTACGCAAAAAGTGATTGTAATTATTAATTAGCAAAACTGTGCAGGGAATTGAAATCTTGAATGGCTTTTGTAAAGATTCTTGGTATTTCGGGAAATTCCCGATCCCGACCTTGGGAATTCCTGTCCCGTCGGGACTGGAAATTTTCGGGATCGGGATCGGGATCGGGAATCAAATTGCTTCCCGAAGACTTTTCGGGATCGGGATCGGGAATGGGATTTCCTGATCCCGATCCCGATCCCGAACACCCCTAATTCTTCTTATGAGTAAGGAAGATTATGGCTAAGGTATACAAGGAATCTCTTTGTGAGATGACATGAGAATTTGACATGACACGTCTTCATTAGTGAAAATGATGGCGGTTCAGTGACTGAGAGAAAAATGTGGGCCACAATGTTCATAAAACCCAGATTTCCTAGCAAGAAATGAGCATTAATAACAATAAATCTCTTTAAGAGGTTCACAAGTGACAAGGAATAACCAAGTGTTCCTAAGTTCACTGATCCGAGTGGGAGGATTGAGACCATTTTCATAACGAAAGAGGTAAGAGGTAAGTTACGAGAGAATTACCTCACTCATAATAGGAAAAGAATCCTATGAAATCCACCTCGAAGCAAATTGTCATCTAGCGAATGACTATAAGGGATAGATTCCCTAAATGGATTGAATGCTCTCTTCATCATTCAGAAGGTGATGATAACTACCTATAAATGTCTGAAAGACACTAGAAGGACCTGCTAAGATGAATTGCAAAGTGCCATGCAGGAGGATTTGGATTCTTTTTAAGCCAAATACTTGTTTGGGTAATTTATCACCTAGATAAGAGGCGATTGGGAACAAGTAGGTTCTCAAATCTGTTGGGGGCATGTAGAATCTAAAACACTTAATGGCTAGGGGGTAATACAATGGAAGGCTGTCGTTGTGCATTTTAACTCTGAACTTTGGCTATGACAACAAGCTTAGTCTTGAAATTGCATCAAGATGATGTAAAGATCACCTTCCAATTTAGAATTTTTGGAAATTGGATGATGAACTTTACATGAAGCAGCTTAAGGGTTTTGTAGAAACAATCACCCAAATAGTAGTATTTGAGGTTTTCACAAGGTGAAAGCCTCACCAACTTCGAAATAATCGAATAACACTACATAAGTCCCAAATGGTCTAGTGATGATTCTTAGTAAAGTCATCCTTTATCAAATGACATATAAAACAAGTGTCAAGGGAGTCAAAGGAATAAAGGATCAGAGAATCCTTAGATTCTGAGTTGAGAAAGTCATGGGTTGAACAAATATCTTGATTGACAAGATAAACGGAGTTGCACAAGAAAGATACAGTCTTTTCCACCTAAGACATGTACAAGTGTAATCCCTAGACATCTTAGGATGTCAAATTGCAAACCTATGGACACCCCTGAAGTCAAGGGCATAAACCTAAAGAGGTTACATGTCCTATGAGGAATCCAACATAAGAAATGTGGATAGAGTCCCATGTGAGACTATAGTTGGTAATATGAATGTACACATTAGTGTACATAAAACCGAATGTTTTTGGTCAAACTTGGAAGCTATTTTTGGTCCTACTGTGAAATAGAATAACCATGGATTAAGTTGTCAAGATAACAACTTTCTTTTGAAAAGATACTCCAATACAAGACCTAGGCAAATGGTGATGGAGCAAGGAAATATACAAAGTATTTTTTCCTGGTATCCATGAAAATAGAACACAGGGTGTGTTCTGCCATCATTCAAAGTGCCATATGGCTAAAGTAATTCCTATGAGATATTGGGAATGAATGGTGGATGGAAGGATCCAAGCGAAAACATCTTATGATGAGGATCTTAAGTATCACAGCAAGACGAGACATACTTTTTTATATATCTCTATAAGAGATATGCTTTCAAAGAGGGAAAGCGACGGTTCAATTACCTTCTACTGACAGAATGTTGGTAGATCCCCTTAATAAGCCCATAGCTTGATTTTCATTGAGTTAGTGAAAATCTTGGGCGCAAATAAAATGTAAGGTCGTGAACTTCTTTTATATGAAGATAAAAGAAATAGTATGTATGTTATGAGTAAATACATATAAGGTATACAAGTTTGTATGTTGTACAGGTCAGAAAAGATTGGTTCACTCACACGAACAACCATCTTCCCGTATTTTGCGGGGGCATGGGAGGGTAAGATGAGCAAATGATCACCATGAGATGGTTAGGAATAATCTTTGCGTTTAAGTCGCCTCGGTTAGACTGAGATGAGATCTACATGTGTGCATATACACAGAAAATGGATCGAAACATGAATATAGACCTGTAGCCAGGCAAAGAACTCCTTTTCACAAAATAAGATTGTAAAAGAGATATTGTGAAAAGGAAAGTTCTAGTTCGAATGTTGAGTACATTTTGGAACTAATGTCTGTACGGTGAAAGATAAAGAAATTGACGTACACCTCACCATAGCATGCAATTCATACTACGTGTGCTTAAAAGTTAAACTGCAACACGAGATGTAGGTGAAAGATCCCTAGTTCACTACAGTGTGAGTCCCAAGAAGAAAAAATCCTTCCACGATGCCCTTAAGACTTAGACTGCATCATGAAAGCTTGGTTTGGTGACATCTACTTTAGCTGAAGCTCCATGATCACACTCGATTCGGTCAGACGAGTGAAAACTAGGAAAGCGACCAAGTCAAGATGGACTGATGTTTAGTTAAAAAGGAAGATTTACTCCTAGATACATAAGATGTGCTAGTGTCTGTGGTCGACCCCTTACTAGCTCTATGTGTAGCTAGTAAGTGCGGATACTATATGCGTAAAAGGCAATATGAATTAATCAACATATTAACTCAAGAGGGATTAGATATGCCATGAGTAATATGTATGGGAGAATTTGGGGCATATGAGGCAATGAATATATAGCTTACGGTTATATATAAAGGGTGTCATTGGATGCTGATCCGATATGAGGGATTTCTAGTATCACAAGCACCAAATCTTAAAGACGTTTTTGCCCACGCAGTCATGGCAGACGCCAAGTATGAAACAAGAAAGAGTAACGCACGCACGATGGGAGGCCCATCAAGTGCGAGTGGGAGATGTTGGACTTCGGGTCCAAGTCCACCCTTGATGGGCCGGACTATTTGATTAGGAAATAAGCAGCCTAATCAAATAAGAATAAAATCAGCATTAAATGCAGATTGGGGAATAATTCAACAATAATTATGTATTTGTTAAATGAGGAACAAATCACCATAATTAGGGAATTAATTGAGACTCAATTAATTGCTGTCTTGGAGGGCAAGAAGGAGTGCGCATGTTTCCTAATTAGTGGCCTCCATAAACCACTATAAAGAGGGTGTGCATCCTCAATTGCAATTCACCTCGCCATTGAGTTTTCTGGATATTCTCTTCTCTCCTACCATCTTTCTGGTTCTAGTGATCTGCTTGCAAATCACACTTAGGCTCTAGTAGTCTAATAATTGTGTAGGCACAAGTATGGAGTATTGGAGCTTTGACCCGGATCCGAACATGGATTCGCCCCGGTACGCCAAATCTCCTTTTTTTTTTAGTTATATTTTTTCTTATATCTATCAACATTCATAATTTATTATACTCAATAAGGAATTTTTTATAAAACTCATAAATTTATTCACTTAACATGATCAAATGTACGTCAAACATTGTTTCAGTCAGAACATTCATCAACAAATAAGGTCTGAGAAAAATTGGAATGGTTTCAACTTTAAAAGGCTTACATATACCGTTCATTCCAAACATCTTATACTGTTTTAATGAGGGCATTTTTTGGTTCAACAAGGAGCTATCTCATAAAAGATACTGTAAGAAATAGTGAAGTAAAAAAGCACTACCTACAATGAGTTCCTCACTTTCTACCTGCAAAATCTTAGAATCACTATATTAGCCATCAGAAGGAGTTACTAGTCAAAGCAAAATGAATTCACAGATCCAACGCAACATATGGTGAAGAATCATCCTCTTAATCGAAAGAAATTAACAAAATAAGTAAATACATAATTCTTGGTGAGCACTTGCAACATATCTAGTTTGAAGTAAGAATATGCTTTATTCAGCGAAATGAAGGCGCGATCGAGGCGAGAAACTTTCAGGCATGCCATATAATTTTTTTTAAAAAAAAAAATATAGAGAGACCTAGAAGGCGCGGTCTCTATATACTGTGGAGGGGCAAGCTACTGAAATGACAGGCCTAGGAGCTGCGGCAATAACTAACAATCCTTAGGCCCCGTTTGGTTCAAAGCATTGGGTGGTAGGGACTGGGATTGGATAGGGATTTGGTCAAAATATATCTTTTGGTATAAGGGGCTACGGATAACCAGGAATTGAGAGTACCATGAAAGTGGGATTGCTACAAAACCACCTCCTCCTGGTATTGTGTTTTCAATCTTGGGAGTGCAAAATTGTAGAGACAAAAATATATTTGATTAAAATATTTTTCGGACAAAAATAACCTTGATTTTAACCTAGAATCAATCTCTCTCACATAATTAATTACTCTCTCTATTTTTTTTCTCACCAACGACATAAATCACTCTTAAGCATACCATCTTCGGCCCCACAACAGCTCACACCGCCGCTGACTCCATCGGCCTCACCACCAATTACCTTTCCCCTTTATGAAGGAAAAGAATGGTCTGGTGTAAGAGTTCCGCGGGGGCCACATTTTGGTTGGCAGGCCACAAGAGATTACACGACGAGAGGATTTGCACTCGCCATTAAAGTGCAAGTTCTCTGATTTAAATCCCAATTAAAAGTTGTTGACCAACGAAAAATGGGGAGACAAAAAGGCATAAAACTAGAGTAGGGATTGAAGGAGAAAAAGGAAGGAAGGAGGTGAGGGAGATAGATCTAAGAGGAAGAGACTTACAAGGAAGCGATTTAGGACATGGGTATTTCGGTCTTTTCATAATTAGTGGCTATTTATTAAATAAGATCAATGAAATTATTCCCCCCAACTATTACTTCGTATCAAACATATTTTTAAAGTATCAATCCCAATCCCAGTCCATCAAAATTCAGTACCACATACCAAACAGGGCCTTAGTTCTTGGTTTGAGGGGAAAGGAGGCAAGAACATATTTTTAATAAATTTAATTTTTAAAAAAAATAGAAAAATCAGGTGAAGATTTTCTTAATAATATTCTCGCCCTTTCCTTCTAACATTTTCGCTGATAAATTTACTAAAATTTTTTCATTCATCCATTTCCCTCAATCCAAACAAACTGCAAGTATAAGTGAATATTTTGTACCATTCAAATAAATATTATATGGGCCCAAGCCCAAATTGCGACTAAAGTAATAATATATTTCAACGTGGCTACTCCTTTATAATGTGTTGAACTAAGATTTAAATCCCCATTGAGAGATGTGTATATATTTAGTACCCGACAATACCTCGAATAGGATTGCCTTTAATAAAAGGATACCTATGCTTAGAATATATATATTTCAACGTGAGAAGTTTAAAATATTTGAATTTTGACAAGTAGCTATCTTTGAGGACGTCCTTTACTCAAAATTCTATCTTGACCGTCTATCTTTAATTGGATCATGTCACATTTTTTAAAATAAAATTCTAAATTGTTCTAAGAAACTGGGAGTTAGGGTTGTGTGCAATTGGTAACAACAGACGATAATTTTCACAAGACGATATGTGGATTTTGAATTAAATGATGACCCAGAAAAATGTTACTCCATCCACATGCCCCCAGGATTAGTTACTGTGTCATCTCTCGTTTCTGTTTTCTATTTGTCTTCTCTTCACACTGTTATTTTTATTTAACTGTGTTGCTGTTTGCTTTGGTAGAAGTAGAGTACCAAGGATTGATGAAGCTATGATGATACTGTTTCTGATAGCAATAACTGTGTACGTCATGGCACTCATTGTTTTGAAATCAAATCGAATCAATCTAATAAAAATGGTTTGGGTGTTGCTTGTGAGCTCCTCTTGTTAGTCCTCGTCTCTCCGATATGCTGCTTTATCATCAACCTCTCTTCACTTGTGTTGGTCCTCACGTTGCTCTTCTCCTACAATTATATGTGAATTTTTGAATCAGACCTCAGATTTTATATGGTGAATATGTATTGAAGTCAAAGCTGGAAGCCACACTCTTCAGGCGACAATGTGATTTTCAATAAATCTTATAGATATATACATATTGATAATAAGAAAATAAAGAAATTTAAACTCGTTGACCACTTCTCTAGTGACTCGGCTTCAATTACATTACAGTACTTTGTTTTGAGTTTAAAGGTGATCCAACACCTTACAATAAATGGTTTGACGGCTTAAAGTATTTTGTGGTTAATCCAAAACTATAAAATATTTTTCTAAGCACGTCGAACAATCTAAAAAATAATTAAAAAATATTTTAGAGTGTTGAATGGACATTCACTTAACAAATTTTTTCATATTTTTTTTTAGGATTAATATTGAAGTTAAAATTTCTCCTGAAAAATAATACTTTAAGGGCGGAATTATACGAGAAAACACTTTAAATTGTTGGCTGTAAATGAAAGAAATATTTCATGGCGCTGGATATATTAAAAAATATTTTAA
The DNA here is from genome assembly GCA_963242795.1 of Inga leiocalycina. NCBI lineage: Eukaryota > Viridiplantae > Streptophyta > Magnoliopsida > Fabales > Fabaceae > Inga > Inga leiocalycina. Next base: position 64,828,128 of record OY725325.1, read on the forward strand.
TACCTGTAAAAATACTTTAAAGTGTTGAACCTTAACCCTACATTTTTTTTGTCAGCCCTACCTTGGTGGCCTGGTTTATCATTAATATTTGAGATTATAAGGTGTTTGAATTTTGACAAGTAACTATCTTTAAGGTCGTAATTTACTTGAAATTCTATCTTGACAAGTTAATCTTTAATTGTATGATGTCACCATTTTAAAATAAAATTCTCAGTTGTTCAAAAAAATTATAAGTTAGGGTTTTGCATTTGCTAACAACATTTGTGGATTTTCGCAAGTCAATATATCGGTGGATTTTGAATAAATGACGACCAAAAAAATGTTACTTGTTAAAACTTGATCACTTTATTGTCAATATCTGAGCACTCAATTATACGTTGCATAAAAACATCTTACATTTTCATAAGTGGTATTTTAAAATTATTACATTGAAAATTTTTATTTTAACCCCGTGAGCTTTCAGAAGAATTTCATAATTATATTGTTCAAAATGCCATCATTGGCCATCAATCCCACTCTCCCTTAATATTAAGCCCATTAATCACATTATAAATCTTATTACTCCATCTGGTTTTTAATATAAGACATATTTAAAAAGTTTGATCTTCATCCTGAATATAAAATATAGTTTTTATATTTTTCATTCTTTTCTTAATTTACCCATTTGATACTCCCTCAACAATAATCAAAAACAAAAGTGAAGAACGGTATTAAGAAAGATGACTAGGGTATTTTAGAAAATACATATCATATTAACTAACTTAATTAATATTTTTAATCTAATCAAATTAGATAAATATATCTCATATTAAAGAGGGGAGTATTATCCCAAGTGATAGAGTTAAAAAAAATATCAGATGTCATCCCCCAGCATCTTTGTTGCGGTTGCTTTGTGGCTATTTGGGCTAAAATCATTTATGTCCAAGTTTTCAAATTGTAGCCCATATAGCCAACAAAATGTAGTTACTTTTTTATATTTGAATAAGGTCCATTTTTATCCCAAAAGTATTCATGTTGGAGTACTGGATATTCAGAAGTTTTTTACACTTAAAATTGTCTCGGAAGTATGAAGTATTAAAAGTGTAGCAATTTTTTTACCTGTAGGTTAGAAAAGTAAATTTCACTATTAGTTTCACTAACATTGGCACATGACACTTAATTCACGCCACCTCATCGTTCTAAATCAGCTATTCAAGCCATCTCTCGCATCCGCGTCGACCGTGACGGGGTTGGCTACATTATCTATCGGACAAAGGAATCTATCAATCCCACCATAGAGCCCAATAGTTTAACTTACTAATACATTTATTCTAACTCTTCCAACTATTGACTCGTGTTGACACGTCTTAGAAGTGTTAAATTGCCAACACAAACAATAAGATTTGGTTTGAATCAAATCATTTTTTATCTTGTGAATAACATTTTTAGGGGACATCTTCCTCTTTACTTCTTCTTTCACTTTTATGGAGACGTCTTGCTCTTGACCACTCCATTTTTCAATTTACAAAACCATGATATGTTCAGCACACTCATCCAGAATAAAGATTGTGCAGACTAATTCCTTCTTCTTTAATTGACACTCCAACAAATTTTGTAGAAAACTCTTCAATAGTCTTTCTCTTGCAAGCAACACCATCAACACACTTTGCCTCTGTCATGTGCTTCAAGTGATTATTTGAATCTGACAAATAAAGCACAAGCACAAGCACGTGGCCTTCCATTTCTCTCATCAACGTTGGCACAAAAAAAAATTTCTCTCATTAACAACAAAGCTCCCCTATTTTTTTTGTTCATGCGACAAATAAAAGCTGTTGAATTGTCCTTTGCTTTAAAGAATTTCAGGTTCGAACTACTTTGTTCTAGTGCTGTCAGATGAATATGAGATTCCCTGTTGCTTTGAAGTTGCAGATATTTCCTTCACTAAAGGATATCCTTCGACAAGGTTGAGGCTTTGTACCAAAACCTGAAAATTGCTCTGGCCCTGTTATTCATGTCACTGAGCCTGGAGTCACTGAAACTTGTGAAAGAATGACTCAACAACTCTTCTGTTGAGTGTGAGTGATAATGTATTTATAACTGAACCATTACACAAGTTGCACAAATTAGTTATAGAAACTAAATGCCTAACAAGACACGTGCTATACAGCTATGTAGAACATACTGGAAGATACACTTAATTAATCACAGGATGATGACACGTGTATAATACTTCCTATCCTAACATCCCCCCTCAAGCGAAGGGTGCATCAGCAATTCCAAGCTTGGTTCGAAATGATCAAAACCTGGTGTGAGACAGAGACTTGGTCATACAATATGCTAACTGATCATTTGAAGGCACATAATCGACAACTACTTTCTTGGCTAGAACTTGATCTTGTATGAAATGAGCATCTAACTCGATGTGCTTAGTACGGGCATGAAATACTGGGTTACTAGCCAAAGCCTATGCACTTATGTTATCACACCAAATTTGAGGAACCCTTGTCAAAGGAAATTTTAATTCTTGCAGCAACGTTGTGAGCCAAGCTAACTCAGCTGCCAAATCAGTTAGAGCCCGGTATTCAGACTCAGTGCTTGACCGAGCCACCACTTTTTGCTTGTGAGAGTTCCATGACACTAAAGTATTTCCAAAAAATACACAATAGCCACCTACAGAACATCTGTCATCAGGGTAGCAAGCCCAATCAGCATCTGTGTAACCAACAAAGTTTAGATCTCTGCTGTGTCTAATATGTAAGCCAAATGTAGCAGTTCCTTTGAGATAACGAAGAAGTCTTTTTACTGCCTTCCAGTGTATGTTAGTTGGGCAATGAAGAAACTGGCTTAACCGATTGATTGCAAAAGATATATCAGACTGAGTTTGTGTTACATATTGTAAGGCACCCACTGCACTGCGGTATGCTAAAGGATCTTTCAGCTTTTCACCTTCAAAAGCTGATAAGGGTTTTCCTGAGATCATAGGAGTAGGACAAGGAGCACAATGTAGCATCCCATATTTTTTGAGTAGATCAGCAATATACTTGGTCTGAGAGAGGTGCAAACCTTCCGCATTTCGTTTCACCTTAATAGCTAGAAAATAGTGTAATGAACCCATATCCTTCAAAGCAAAAGTAGTGTGAAGTGCTTGAGTGAAAGCCTTTACCTTAGAGAGATTATTCCTTGTCACTATAACATCATCAACATACACCAATACCATGATGATGCAATTAGACTTATTAAACTAGAACAAAGAGGTATCACTCTTAGCATTCTGGAATCCCCAATGCAGTAGAGTGTTTTTGAGTTTGTCAAACCATGCTCTAGGTGCTTGTTGAAGACCATAAAGCGCCTTGTCAAGTCTACAAATATAATTTTGCTTGGTGTTGTCTACAAAACCTTCGGGCTGCTACATATAAACAACATCATTAAGAGTACCATTGAGAAAGGCATTGTTGATGTCTAACTGATTAATGCACCAGCCTTTTGCTACTGCAATAGAGAGAACTAGTCGTACTGTAGATGCTTTTATAACAGGGCTGAACGTTTCATGATAATCAACCCCAGGGCTTTGTTGAAAGCCTTTTGCCACTAGCCTTGCTTTGCGTTGTTTCAAGATGCCATCAGGGTTAAATTTATTGCGGAATACCCATTTGCAACCAACAATACTTTCTTTTCCAGTATGTGGAACTAGAGTCCAGGTTTTATTTCTCAACAGTGCTTTATATTCAGCCTTCATTGCATTATGCCATTGAGGATCTCGTAAGGCATTTACAGCGGAGGTCGGTTCAGGATCAGCTTCAAGTGCTTGCTTAGCTAGGCCGACAAAAGGATACTTTGGTTTAGCAATCCCTGCTTTACTTCTTGTGACCATGGGATGAACATTAGGGAAAGGAGAGGTGTGTGCTTCAGGAGGACTTGCTGAAGTAGGAGTCCTGACAACAGGAACAACATCATTGTGAGACTCAATGATAAGACATTGAGAAACTGAATCTGTTGTTGTGGTGTGATCTGCTTGAGGTAATGAAGACAATGATAAGTGCATATCTGATGGAGCCGACATGGAAACAAAAGTGGGAGGAGCAGCAACAATAGGTGGTAGATTAAAAAATGATGCATCAACTTCACGAGAAGTCTCTGACTGCTTTGTATTAAGAAAACCTTCCTTAAAAGGAAACTCAACTTCATTAAACACCATATGTCTGGATACAAAAATTCTACCAGTAGAACTAAGACACTTGTAACCTTTATGATCACTACTATAACCCAAAAAAACACACTTCATAGTGCGAAACTGCAACTTATGGGCATTATAGGGGCGCAAACAAGGGAAGCATGCACTGCCAAAAACCTTCAAAAAATGCATATCAGGATCAGTATGAAAGAGAGCAGTATAAGGAGAAGAACTTGCTAATACTTTTGAAGGAAGGCGATTTATAAGATAGATTGCACATTGAAAAGCTTCATACCAGTAATACAGAGGTATTGAAGCTTGTGCTAATAGACTTGGACCAAGCGCAACAATGTGTCTATGTTTATGTTCAGCACGCCCATTCTGATTTGATGTAAGTGGGCAAGGATGCTGAAATTCAATGCCATTAGTAGAGAGAAAATAAGAGAAGGCACGGTATTCACCATCCCAATCACTTTGGATAGTTTTGATTTTTCTATCAAACTTATTTTCAACGAGAGCTTTAAATTGTATAAAAGCATGAAATGCTTCAAACTTCTTTCTAAGTGGATATAGCCATGTAAATCGACTGTAATCATCTAGAAAATGAATATAGTAGTGAATGCCAGAGGTACTAGAAATGGGAGCCGGGCCCCACATATCAGTATGAATCAAGTCTAATACATTTTCAGCATGAGATACAGATCTTTGGAAAGGTAATAATTGTGATTTGCCATATTGGCATGCATCACAGAAAACATGTGAACTCTTTGAACTCTTGATATTACAAGAATTGAGAACTTTATTCAAAACAGAAACAGAAGGATGTCCTAGTCGCCTATGCCACAGCTGAACTTGATTGTTATCCACAGCTTTAACTGCTAATGCTACGGCATCAAGAGGTTGGACCATTTTGTAAGATCCATGCCTAAGCTTGCCCTGACTTAAAATCTTCTTGGAAGCTTGATCCTTCACATAACAACCATTTTGATCAAATTTGACAGTCACATTGTTGTCAGAAGCTAGCTGAGCTACACTAAGCAGATTATGTTTAGAACCAGGAACATAAAGAACATTAGATAGAACTAGTGACTTCGAGGACTGATTACATGACAAGGAAGAAGAACCAGTGCTGATTATAGGTAATTTATTGCCATCATATCCAACCAGATTTGTCTTACCACCAGTATGAGTAGAATCATGTAGAAGTTGAGGATTATTGACCACATAATTAGTAGCACCACTGTCCAAGAGCCAAGCTGGATCAGCTACTGTTTCAGCAGATGCCACATACGCTGCTGGCTGAGAAGCAGGCTGTGACCTTGTAACTGAATTATTTGTATGCAGGCGAACATTCTTGTCAAACCTGAAATAGCAATCAGACGCTATGTGGTCAGTTTTACCACAAACTTGGCACACAGGACGATTTTGACCTCCAAAACCGCGTCCTCTAGTGTTACGGCCTCCACGAGTGTTGGAATGTCCACGACCTTTTGAGTGCTCAGACGTGTCTACTCTAGCTAAATTTACAGAAGGATTAGCTAGAGAAAGATTATTCATGCCACAATAAAGCTCAAGCCTACACTCAAAAGCAAGCAATTCAGATTGTAAACCAATCCAAGATAAGTCAGTGCAAGACATTAATGAGCACACAATAGAATTATATTCCAAATCGATACCAGACAGAGTAATAGTGACATGTTCATTGTCTGGAACTGAAGAACCGGCAAGACTTTATTGATCAGCCAAATACTTTGCACGAGCAAGATATTCATCCATTCGCATTGAGTTCTTTCGGATTCTTTGTAGCTCTGATTTGTTAACTAAGATCCTTGATCTTGTGTCGGCACCAATCAAATCTCTAGTAGCCTTCCAGAGTTCATGTGAGGTGCTGCATCAGACCAGCTGACTGCCAATTTCCGGAGTCATGCAAGACAGTAACCAACCGAAGACAGTTTGATCGGCAGCAATCCACTCTTCATACTGTGGATTGACTTCATCACCAGTGAGAAATGCGCCTGGACACAGTCTGGTTCCAAGAACATATCTATCGAGACGTTGGCCTCGAAGTAGACAAAGCACCATGGAACTCCAAAAAAGATAGTTACTACGATCGAGTTTGACCGAAGAAGAAGTTGTGGATGATGAAGCAGAAGTGGAAGAAAGAGATGGAAGGGAAAGAGAATTGGAAAGAGAGATGGAAGAAGAGGAAGAATGGCTCAGGATTGGAGACGAATCCATTGAGAAAAATGAGGGAGGGAGAGATGAGGAAAAAAAAGAAGGCTCGTGATACCAAGTGAAACTTGTGAAAGAATGACTCAACAACTCTTCTGTTAAGTGTGAGTGATAATGTATTTATAACTGAACCATTACACAAGTGGCACAAATTAGTTATAGAAACTAAATGCCTAACAAGACACGTGCTATACAGCTGTGTCGAACATACTGGAAGATACACTTAATTAATCACAGGATGATGACACATGTATAATACTTCCTATCCTAACAGAGTCACACTGTACTTGTACAAACACCTAGGTCATGGCCTTGAAGGAAGAGCTTGATTCTTTTGTGTGAACAATCTCTCCAGACCTAGGTGTTTGATCGATCACCTGAAGAGATATAGAGATGGGAAAAAAAAAGAGAAGATTAAGCTAACAGGTGAATATGAAACCATGTTTGATAATCAAAAACTCTAGCTTGGGTAGTAACAGGTGGAGGATGATATGTTCCATCTAACAGAGAAAAATAATTGTTGACCATGCAAGTAAGACAACATTTTAGCCTTGAGTTAACATGCTGGGTAGCAGTAAGAAATTCAGGGTCCATTAAACAACCATGTGAAGCTTTTCATATCAATTTTATATCTTCTAGAGGAAAAGAGGCTTAAGCAGATGGTTCTATAACGGAACTTACAGCTCAAGAGTAGCAATTCAATCACTTTAAAAACATAGGACCTTAAGCAAATGCACACAACATTGAGAAGCTTCATGAGGAATTGACCCAAAATCAGTCATTTTCTTTCTATATCCAGAAGACAGACAGCTCCAAAAACCCCTCAATGTGAATATCAATGCCATAAGTTTTGATATGCACAATTTGATAGACAATGGTATATAAGGTAAATTGCCCCCGTTAAAATCAGGCTGGGATGCGTATGCAATAAAGTTAATAGGAGTAGAATTTTTTTCTTTTTTCTTTTTATGATATACACTAACTTTTAACATCCCATCAAACAACACCTTTGTATACTATGTAATCTTTAATTAAACTGAACTGACGAAAGTATACGCAATGTTCAGATTTATAGTTCAATCTCTATAGTATCCCTATTGATTACACATATTAACAGAGTTTTCATATAAGGGTGGTCATGATTAAAAAGAGTTCTTTAGGGAAACCAACTCATTTAATTTGTTAGAAATTTAAGTAACTAACTCAACTAATATCTTTAATTTATCCAAATTAAGTAATCATCTCTTATGTTAAGGACGAGGGGCAGTATTCCATTTTTTAGGGTAATTTGGTCATTGTAAGAAGGGATTTTTGCCTCCCATGTGTACATGATTTTTGGTACGATCCCAAAGGGATTTTGCACAATAAAATTCATGAAGCAACCAAATATGTTATCTGAAGTAAAAACCTTTCCCTTTCCCTAAACCATTATCATGTACTGCCTTTGTCCTTATATATAAAATCCCACTTTTTTCTGAAAAAAAAATTCATTTTTTAAATGGGCTTGTCCCTTTTTATAAGGTTCAATTTGAGGTAGTTTGATAATAAATGAATTTTTACCTATTTTACCCTCAATTAATTTCATACATTGCATTAGTTAAAATGTTGGCTTATTCCCTTTATTCTCCCTCTTTCCCTCTTATCTCTCATTTCATCTTTCCTTCGCATCACATTCTCTTTCTTCATTTTCTTATTATTACATTCTCTTTCTTACTCATTCATAAATAAGGGTATTTTTAAAAAACAAATTATATTTCTTAGGTATTATTATTTTTAATTAATTTTAACTGTTTTTTAGAATTACATAATTCGGTTAAAAAAATCTTACATAGAAAGATAGAGGGAGTAAAACTATTAGGGTGTGTTTGACAAAGCATTGGGAGAGCGACAACGAATTGGACGAGGAAGAAGGACGTTGGGACTTAAATTGTTTGGATTAACAATGCAACTAATGGGCTTTTAGTGCAAAAGTCATGTTACATCATAAGTTGAAATTTGGTGCTCTCACTATCACAATGTGGAGAAAGAAAACAAGAAAAGACAAAATTACGCTAAAAGCCTTAATAATTTGATGTTTACAAAAGTATTAAAAGGGAAAAAATTAAATAATAAAATTGAGGGAAAATTTAGGAAAAGTCCGACATTAAAAATATAATTGGTGATAATGACCTAATAAATTGGTATATACATATAGAACTAGTACTCAACAAATTTATGTCTTTTTTAGTCATTTTATATTTAAATTTGCTTTTTCATTACTTATCCAAACAAGTTTCATTTGCCAAACTGTTTTTTTTTTTTTGTAAGAGGCAATCCAAATATAAATTACATTATATTAATTAACTTCTACTTTATGTAACACCCCAAATTCTATTCACCAAGAATATATTGTAATTATTATATATATTTAATGAAATGGTGAATATTTAATGCCAACGAAATTAAATATTGAAAATGGAAAGTGGAATAGTGGTTTCAGTGAAATCGCCTGCGAGGCAGTGAGTTTTTTATGTGGTTTTGGAATACCAAATGATGATCAAAAGTTATGAAATTTTACAGGGTGAACGTAGACATCCTAAGCTTTAATTTGATAGATCATATGACTCAATTGAAGCTATATACAAAAAGATATGAATTTTTGAAGTTAATCCAGAAAATCTGGAAAGTGTCTGGAGCAGCGGTCAAAGATTGAAAATCTGGGAATAATATGATATTATCCAGTAAAATTCCATATTTTTCCTTGAAACTAGACTCAATGAGGGTTCCATAAGCTTTGGAATCACTTTGAAACGATATCTACAAAATTAGTTATGATTTTTCAAAGTGAAGGCAGAAAATCTGCCAGAATTGGCATTATTCCGAAAATTTAAGAAATAAATTAATCTTCCTTTTTCTCTTAATTATTTTAGAAATTAAGGGATGAAGGAGGAGAAGACAAGTGTCAAAATCCAATGAGACCAAGTGTCAACACCACATGAAAGATGATGGAAATAATTGTTGTGTCATAAGTCCTTTCTTATGTCATAAGGTTAGGTAGCCAACTCTTGTACCAATTGACTTGAGTAAATGGAAGGAACACTTGATTTAGTTGGAGCATAAGAGGGAGCACGTTTTTTGCCAACCAAGGAAGAAGGAGAATTGGTTCCAATCTAATGGAAATCAAATGAAGCAAGCAAGTCAAAGTATGGCATAAAGTGGAGAGGTATGGTGCAAGCATGGAGGGAAGTATGGTGGTTGACATGTGTCACTATAACAACCTTAGATGAGATCAATAGTTTGGAATCAATGGAGCATTTTTATGAAGGCTTTCTCTTCCCTTCCCTTCATGCATTTTCGTTCAACATAGAGAGGGAGAGAGTTTGGAGAAACTTTGAAGAGTTAAAGGGAAGAGGAAGAAGAAATCTAAAGGTAAGAGTTGTTCTTAAGCTTTCCTTGTAACATTTCCCCTAGATCCTTCTCTAAATCATGTTTCTTCATAAATCTATGATCTTGAAGATTCATTCTTAGCTCAAGGAGAAGAAAGAGAGGACGTCCTAGAGAGAGAAACATCAAGGATCAAGAGGTAATCTCCAAAACCTCAACTTCTTAGTATATAGAAGTTGTTGTTGGTGATTATTGTTTGGTTATGTGATTTTTGGGTTGAGTGTAAAATTAGAAAAGCCATGACCCTAAGGGGTTATGCTGCCCAAAATCCTTTAAATCATGGTTAAGAAGTGTTTAAATAAGTTAATCAAGGATTAGAAGTGGAAAAGTACAAGTTTTGAGAGCTAAAACACAAAACCTTATTTTTCCCATTTTCCCCTAATATTTCGGCCAGGACCAGAACTGGTAGTAGGATTTTGATTTTCATGAAATAAATGGTTCCATTGGACTCAGTGGGCAAAAATAGTTGGGGTTACAGTTGGACACTTTTTTGGTAGAGGCCGAAAAAGCATAATTACGAAAATGCCACTGAAATCACTAAATAGGGGCTGTCAAGGGTATTTTCGTAATTTGACAGTGAATTTGGTAATTTCGAGCCCAGAAATGGATTCCTTGGGTGAAAATAAGTCAGGATAGCCTTAGTCAAAATTTTGGGAAAATGTGCCATCGGGCTAGGTAGGGCGGGGCCGGGCCGAGTTCCCAGGGGCATTTTTGTAAATTTTCACCATAGACTAATATAACCACAATAAACACTATGGAAGAGTCTAAAATTATACTTGGATAGGTTATGACCTATTTATGGTACATTTAATATTTTGGGACCGATTCGAAAGCCGGAACAACACGCTTTACGAGACACAATGTTAAACAAAGGATTATAAAGCGTTGAGGTAGGGACATTATCCTTCCTACACTATGCCATAAGTTATGTGATTGTTTGGATGCCATTGTTTTGTAAATGCACTTTATTAATCAACATGATTTGCCTAGAGGGGGGCAGTTAGTGCCAGAGATGCACTTACACTGGGAGTTGGCAGAAGTCCAACCGGTGTAGATTATAGGGCTGGGCCTTACTTATGTATACATGATGATGATGTGTTTATATTATTCATTAATTTGTACATACATTGACGCATGTCATATTTACTTTTCCCATTTTCTATGAACGATATTATGTCTCTACGAGGATTCTTCGGAATCTCACCCTATTTTTAATAAACACCCCAACAGGAACCAGTGGGTCTAAGGGAAAAGATGTAGACGCCAGAAAGTGAGCGGCACGGGTCTCGAGGTGAGGACAAGATCATGATCATAATTAGTCTATTTTGTGATATTTTGGGAAAATTTGTAAATATTAAAAATTCCACTGTATTTTCTATTTCCGTCTACGAACGACGTTTGAATTGTAAACGAATATTATTATCAGTATAATTGTACTTTTCTGTATGCTCATTGAATTCCTTTTTTATTGCTCTTCGATTATCGAAATGGAAATGGGTATTGACACCTTAAGCTTGCAAAAGTCAGATACAATAAAAGTCACTTTATCACTTCTAATCTAAGTATGCACTTAGATATTACGTTTTATGCCAGCGTTGGTTTAATGATTGAAGCTGAGTATATCTTCTTTAACTTAAATTTAATGTCACCTTATTAAATATTGAACCAAAACTTTTAGTGTATATGTTAATTAATTTGACAAACCCATGTCACTTTGTCATTTATTATTATTTTTTTGGGGAGATTTACAGCTATAGGGGATTATTCTCATTACTTTTTATTAGGTTATACCTCTTTCGGTCCTATTTATAAAATCTCGATAACAAAATTATGTTATTTAAAAAAACGGTTAAAAAAGTTAAAAATAATAAATGTGTCTAAAATAAACTTTTTTTCAAGTATATCCTTATTTGTGAGAGGTAAATAAGATAGAAAAATAAAATAAATATAAGTATCGCTAATCTTTTAATTAATGCAATACACATAATTAATTAGGGGTTAAAAAAACTCATTAAATGTTTTGATAATTCTTGCTAGGCTCTTAAAAAAAACCCAGACAATTCAAATTTTGAGGTTTTGTAAAAATCCACGGGAGGGAGTAATGATTTGTACTTTTTCTCATTAGAAATGGTCTTCGCAATGTTTCGTGTGGTATACAATGTTTCGTGTGGTATGAATTTCTAAAGTTTCGGTGGCCGAAATGCCACTCTTTAATTAATTTTTAACTCATTACTTCTTATTAGGTTATACTCTTTTTGAGTCCTATTTATAAGAACTCAAAAATTGAAATATGCTATTTAAGAAAAAGGTTAAAAAAAGTTAAAAATAACAAATATGTCTAAAATAATTTTTTTTTTTAAAGTATAACCTTATTTGTGAGGGGTAAATAAGATAGAGAAATAGAGTAAATATTTCGGCAAAAAAAAAATAAATAGAGTAAATATAAGTATTACCAACCTTTTAATTAAAACAATATACATAATTAATGAAGGGTAAAAATAAAAATAAAAAGTGTATTAAATATTCTGACAACTCTTATTAGACTCTTATAAAAAAAACTCAGACAATTCAAGTTTTGTGATCATATAAAGAACCATGGGAGGGAGTAAAGTTTCGGTGGCCGAAAAGTCACTCTTCAATTAATTTTTAACTCATGCCCCTGTCAGTCATCAAACAACATAATCTTCTGCATCATGTCACAACATTTGTAAGCAATTAGTCTCCTGGGAGGCTATATATATATATATTCTCAATTCCACCAAATATTTGTGTGACGACAACATTTGTAGCTTTTGTATGTCAGGCTTGTGCCCGCGGAAACGGATAGGAGTTTCAACTTGTTTGCTACTGATCGCTCTAGCTAGCTTTTCTCATCTTATCAATACAGTTGAAGATCATACCACGCCATGCCGCCCAGGTTAATTACTATGTCATCTCTCATGTATTTTCTATTTTTGATCTCTTCTCATTCATTTTGATCATCACTTGCTTTTACTTTTTTGTGTCTTGTTTATTAAATGGTACTTTGCGATTTGGATTCGGGTCCTTCACTCCACACCGTTTATGCTTACTTAACTGGGTTGATACTTGCTTTGGTGGGAATAAAGTACCAAGGATTATATTGAATTCTAGCCCCTTCAAAGAACACCCGGCTATAATGATACTGTTTCTTTTAGCAATAACTTGTCTCCGTCATGGCACTCTTAATTTTGAGATCAGATCAAAACAACCATATTATCCAACATGCCTCCAATTTAATAATGGTTTTGGTTTGGATGTGCCATGTTTCTGGAAGTGTGGCTTGTGAGCTTCTTGTTTTGCTCCTCGTCTCTCCAATATGGTGCTTCATCATCAATGTCTATGTCTCTTCACTTGTTTTGGTTCTCACGTTGCTCTTCTGCTACAATTATCTGTTCCAAACATCTCTTCTTGTGGAAACACGAATGTTGCCGGACAGTACTCTAAGTGTGGAGGGGCAAGTCTCACTCACTGTTGCACTGTCATTTGTGTCATTCAAACTCATTCTCTAACGGCTGAAACTGTTAATGTGCGCTGTGTTCTGATGTGGACTAAACTGGCATTTTCAAAATTCGTGAGACCAATTTGACAGTTTGCAAATTTGAGCCCCAAACTGCCATTTTCCATTTTAATCCCATTTTTGAAGCACCTACAATTAAAAATAATAAACACAACTTCAAATCTTCTTAAAAATAAATCATTAAGAGTAATTACATTTTTTATGACAATTTTGCCCTTTTTAATCTAATTTAATGTATTTACTCTTAATGCCAATTTAATCACAAAGAAGGCATTTTAAGCTTTATAAATGTGACAAAATCCTCAAATAAAGTATAAAAATATATAATAAAATTGGGATTTGTCAGTCACTGAAGTGGCAAGCCTAGAAGTTGCAATAACTTCCGATCCTTAAAAAAAACAAAGAAATTTGGGGGTGTATGATGTATTTGAACTTGTGAATTTTTTTTTATTTGATATAACGACGAGACTTGGAATGCAATAAATTTTTGTCTCTCTCTCAATAAGTATGCTTCCCAATATTTAAATTTGTATTCTCCTCCTTTTAGGGATATGGCCACTTACTATCTCAACCAACTATTTATTAGTAACTTGTGAAAATCTTCATACGGTGTTGTGGCATAACCTTAACATATTAAAGTTTTAGTATAATATGGAATTTCATTTTAAAAATGTGACTTCTGACAACCAAATAACATTATTATTTATAGAAATTTTTCTTGTTATTTTCTAAGATAATATGAAGTTTTATTTAAAATTTACTACTACTAAGAAAAGTTACTTGTCAAAGTTTGGACACCTTATTGTCAATGTCTGAGCACCTAATTGTAAGTTATAGAACAATATCTTGTATTTTAGGTACACTGAAACAAATTTTCACTTCAATGATATGTATATGATTCAAAATGCCATTATCTTTTTTTAGGGCCTCAATGACATTCTCCCTTAACATCATGCGTGTTCATTGCATTATAAATCTTATTAGTTATCGCCCTGGGTGTTTATAAAAGAGCTACATAACCTAAGGATATAAAATAAATTAGCTAACTATAACAAATGTTATTTGAATCTCCTTAAAATATACGCAACATTATATTATATATCAATTTATAAGTTATATAAATTAATTTAAAAAAATAATAAATATAAAAATAAATTGAATTGAGGTATTATATTTTGAACTAAATCTAATCTTCCCAACTTGCTATTTTATTATTCAATTCAAGGAGATGAAAAAAAAAATTCCGTAGCAGATATTATTCTGGCCAACACAACTAAAGAGCCGCATCGTTATTGCGGGTCGCTCTGTGGCTATTTGGGCCACAAAATGTTTTTGCCCAAGTCTTTTAAATTGTCGCCCATATGGCCGACAAAATGTTGCCCCTATGTTTTGGAGTTCTACTAGGCCTAAAAGATTTTGGGGTTCGGCAGTAAATTGGAGTTTAACTTCGTCGTTAGTTGGGAAAAAAGTTATTTAGTGCCCGTTGGAATTAGCGGTGAAGAAGTGGTTTTTTTTACCATATGACTTTCAAAAAAGTAAGGTAGGATTAAAAGTGAAAATATAAATGTGATTTGTGTTTGGATTAGCGGTGGCAGAATTGACTTTTTTTTTCTAACCTTAAACCTGTTTGGATTAGAGTTTGAAAAGCCCGTTTAGATGGAAAATGACTGAAAAGGGCATGGATGTTATTGAATACTACATCGAGATATATATATATATTATTTGTATATATTGGGATACTTGAGGTGAAAAAGTATAAATAAAATTTGATTCATTTGTGTTGGTAGAAGTGATTTTTTTTCTAACTTTGTGTCACGAATATGATTTATTTGTGTTGAAGATAATCTATAAATAGTTAATATGGATGCTACATCAGCTGAATCATTATTACCTTCAGTATGTACATTTCACTTAGCTTCTTGTTACATATATTATTATATATTTACTCTTTTCTTTCTCTTTCTTTTCTTTCTTTTTTTTTTTGAACAAACTTTTTTTTTTTTACTTTCAACCTCCAGTAATTGCACATGCATGCCTTTCTTTTTTTACTCAAATAATTTCTTTCGCTCTTTTTGCACATGCCTTTCTGAGGAGATGATGATATAATATAGAGAAATCATATATTAACTGTGGGCTCCATGGCTGTCATCTTCTCCATTCTCCAACACTCCTTCTATCTAACAACATCGTCTTCCCCTTCGTCTCTACCCACCTCCAAGCCTTCCTAATCCTCCCTCCTTAACCACACTCTCTCCACTTCCTTCCCTTGTTTCCATTTCCGAATATAGTCCTCAAAGACGACTTCGCCGAGCTCGCCACAGCTCCGACAAGCACCACCATGTGTCTCACCGATGCAGCTCCAACAGCAAGCGACGGCTCCTACAATGCCACCACGCGTCTCACTAGTGAACCACCGACAGAAGGCGATGACTGACCAACACCAACAACCACAGAACTGCAGACGACAGAAGATGGTGGAAGAAGATGAGTCGGTAGTGCCTGAGAATATGATTGCGTCCTGTACTTCCCTGTTTCTCTCATCGTGATTGCCTCACCGCGCGGGGGAAGGAAAGCAGCTTCAATGGGCTTCTTCAAGAAGCCACATTTTAATCAGAAGCCCAAGTGGATCCACTGCCTCTCCAAATACCCCAAATTACCATCACCGTACTTTTCATGGCTGCACCACACGTTTTCGTTGCGTGCCGCTTTCCCAACACAGGCCCTTGGCCGAAAACACAAAACAGGCAATTTATCTAGAAAAAAAATTAGTCCTCTACATTTATAGGGCGTAGAGAGAAGAAATGCGTTAATCCTATTTAGTAAACACCTCATTAAAATTTTCATGGAATGTACAATTTTCCCTTAATTTATTATTAGGTTTACTTTGTTCCCAGTGGTATTATGTATATTAAATAAGGATAAAGTTGAAAAGTTGTTAAATTTTAAGACCAAAGTTAATGAAGTTTAAGATTTTTCTTGATCTATGTGAAATATGTTAGAAATACCTTATAAATAAAACTAGAAGGGTAATATGCAAGTCTTTACAATTTTACTTGATTTTTGATATGGTCCCTGCCAGGTCCTTATAATTTCACATGGTTTATAACCATGTCTATATAATTTTTTTTATCAGGTTCCTATAATTTTCACATAATTGTTAATCATATTTATGTTCTTATTTTCTTTTAACTGGTCATTTAAAAGTTAAGACTATAAGAACCTGATTAAATATAAGGTGAAATCACAAGGACTTAAAAACGGAAAAAAAATTATAGGTACTTAATTAAAATAAGATTTTGAATTTGGACCAGGAGAAGTTTATTTTTATTTTTTTTAATGAAATGGTATTAAGTTTCACACATGCAAGTTTAACTTTGTCGTTAGATGAGAACAAATTAAAGGGTTTTATATACAATGGATATATGCTTTTTAATTATGATGATACATGTTATTTTTGTTAGTAAAAAAATTATTTTTATAGTATTTATCGGTTAGTTTATTAATTATATAAAATAAGTGAATGAAACAATTCTTTTCCCTGTTTTTCTTTTAAGTTGATTTTAAGAATAATTATTTTAAATAAATTTTTTTTCAAATGTAATTTTTTAGAACAACCATCCAAACATTTTTTTTTTCAATTTTCAAAACTTATTTTGGAAAGCAATTTAACAAAACTATTCTAAAAACACCAATAAATGGTTGGTTGAGGAGATAAATGGCATCACCTCTATTAAAAGAAGAATACAAGTTTAAATTTTGGGAAGTGTATTTTTGGGAGAGGAGGAAACCCTTTACACTTTAAGTATGTGAAGGGGAAATTCTTGATCAAATTAAAAATATATATATTCTAAAAACTGAAAAAAAAATAAAAAAGGCTCTATACTTTCCCTCAATTTTTAATTTAATACCCATATAGTTTTTCTTTTAATTAAATCATTTAATTTTATTGTGTAACACAATTATGTAAGATTTAATTAAGAAAGAAACATGCAGAAGCATTACAAATTAAAAAGGGAAAACCATTTTGCAGGTACCTATACTTTCACGGAAATTTTATTTTGGTACTTGTATGTTTTTTCTTTTTAATTAGGTTAGAGTATACTTTAATTTTAGTCCTTTAAGTTTTACATGAAGTATACTTTTAGTCCATTGACTGTATAAAGTATACTTTTTGTCTTATATTTCTAACACCGTTAATGTAGCTAACGAAAAATGTTGATGAAGCTAAATCAAGTGATGACTATACAGATGATAGAATATATTTAAGTTTTAATTTTTAATATAATATATTTAGATTATTAAACTAAAATAAACCAATAAATTGCTGCAAATGAAATCGCGGTTTTCTGATAATTAGATTATTAAACTAATATATTTATATTATTAAACTAAAATTTTTTAATACAATCAAGGTTTTGATATTGATTATTCATTAGGTTTTTATATATTTCTCAATTGGTACATATTTTAAATTTAAGATTAATAGCATTTAATTACACATTTATCACTTAAGTTTGCACAATCATCACTTGAATTTGCTGCGTCAATGTCTTTCATTAACAACATCAACAGTGTTCAAATTATTGGACAAAAAGTATACTTTATAAAGTTAGGGGCCAAAAATATACCTCAAGTAAATTTAAAGGACTAAAAGTATATTTTTTCATTTTAATTAAATATTTAATTTTACTCTGTTCGTATTGTTAGCTACTACAAGTTTACTCTATTAGCACTGTTAGCCCTCATACAAGAGTTAACGGTACTAATAGAGCAAAATTAAAACATTTAATTAGAAGAAAAAACACACAAATATTAAATTAAAATTTGAGTAAAAATATAAGTCCCTACAGATTGGTTTTCCCGATTGAAAATTGAGAGCTATCTGTTAAATAGTTTTTCTTTTATTGCATATGAATGGACCTTCCTCGGAAGTTCAGTCATCGAGTCATTATTTTTAATTGTTATTACCTTATTTATTATACTTATACTTGCATCTTCCTTCTAAACAGGGGTCTATTATAGTCTTGTCAATCTTAATTGGCTAGATTACTAATGTCAAGCATAAATGAATTTCACTTGTTATGAGAAGTAAAGAAATCTCGCATAACACAAGGTTAGAGTGAATATAATAGCAATAAAGGATTCATAAATTTATTATTTTTATGTTTTGAATTAAAAACATGATGTGGAACTCAATACATTATGATGGCGTATGATTTTTTTACATGGTTTATGTTTGCTTAATAGATAGATGATGCAAGAAGCACTTTGATGGTGTAATTAGACTTTGGAGTTGGAGTGAGGCCTACTTTTTCCCTTGATGACACTATATGTAAGTGATAATAAAATGAAGGGCAAAGGTGCAAATTTGGCAATGAACAATATCGCCAGGAACGTCTGTAAGACTTATCTATTTTTGGGTGCAAAAATGGCAATCAACTATTTTTTTGGAGCAAATTTGGCAACGCCGTTAAAAAACACTTAACGGCCGTTAACTTTTGAAATTTGGGTCCCAACAGGCTTCTCCATCTGTATTATTTTAATATTTTTTAAATGGAAAAATATCATTGAGGCCACATAGAAACAATTTCATTTCAGATAACCCCCAAAAAATTCTGAAATTTCACTGCAAAGCTTAATTTATTTTTACTGACAGTGATATTTCAGTGATATTTCAGAATCTTTTGGGGGTTATCTGAAATGAAATTTTTTCTATGTGGCCTAAGTGATATTTTTTCGTTAAAAAAATATTAAAATAATACATATGGAGAAGCCTGTTGAGACCCACATTTTAAAAGTTAACGGCCGTTAAGTGTTTTTTAATGGCGTTGCCAAATTTGCTCCAAAAAAAATAGTTGATTGCCATTTTTGCACCCTAAAATAGATAAGTCTTACAGACGCTCCTGACGATATTGTTCATTGCCAAATTTGCACCTTCGCCCTAAAATGAAATATACAACGATGTCACTGCGAAAAGAAAAAAGTTGCTGAAAGTTATGTATTGTAAAATTTATTGTCCAAAGTATTTGATTTTCATGGTAGTAATTAATTAATAACAAGAAGAAGAAGAATAAGAAGAAGAAGAAGAAAATTGTTTTGAGCACTCACTACCCTCTAAATATGTTCAATAATAAATTAAAAGTCCCCCATTTTCTAGATGGGTAAGGAAGTCATTTTGTTAGCTATTTCTAAAGGGGTAAAGAAGTAGTTCTGTTTGCCTTGATGTTATCATTTCTGCATATGCAAGTGATAATAAAATTATATATATATATATATATATATATATATATATATATATATATATCACGATCAGTGGATCTTATGTATGTAGTAGAGTCTTCCGTATTTGAGGCTGTAAGCAATGTTCCTGAGAGGGACTATGTGTGTGTTTGGAATGGCTTATTTTTATCCAAAACGTGCTTATAATTCGTGATTCACAGTATACGAGGCAAGTATGTGAGAGGAGTTTTTTCTCGGCTTACGTAATAAGTGCGTTTTTCCTGTACAAAACGCTTTCCCAAACATGCACTATATGTATTTGCTCAATTCCACAAAATAGAAGTGGACTTAAACATCAATAATTTCTAGCTTTTCCCATCGGAAACAGATTGTCGGATTTTGGGCGTACCTGAAGTGTCGTTTCGAGTTCTTCCGGTACCCACGTGAGTCGAATCGCTAGGATTTGGACTATATCACACAGTAAATGCATAGGAAGGGAAGAGAAGGAGAAGAGAGTTCTCAGAGAATGTTTTTCTCTCTATGTATTGTTTGTTCTGTGTTCTGTGTACTTATTCACGCACGCACACACGTCTATTTCTCAAACAACTGTTCCCTCCAAAATATACGAGGGAACTGCTCCCCCCAGGTTTCAATTTTGAACCCTTGGGGAAAATTATAAATAAATACCCCACATTTGTCTGAGTATTTTATTTTGCCCCAAAGCTTAAAGCTAAATGGGTTTGGGTTTTGGGCCTAATCCACCAAGGGTGGACCAAACCCAATTTCCAACATCTCCCACTCACACTTGGTAGATTGGATGCCATAAGAATTGTCTCTCTCTCTTTCTTCTTTCATACTAGGTGCTTTGCCGTGACTGCGTGGGTATGACGTCTCCTAGGTGTTTGTACTAAAAATCCCTCTCATAGGACCATCACAAGACAACCTTTGTTTGTGTAGCTTGAATTTTAATATTATGCCTCATATGTTCTAGATACACCAATATACACTTTCACATGGCAGATCTAATCCCTCTTAAGTTGAGATAAAACTTAGATCGCCTTTTCATATGCTTAGTGTCCACACTTATGAAATTACCAAATATTAATATCATAAGGGACATGTCTCAGACACCAACATAGGTGTGTGTATTTCAGGTAACCTTCCTTTCGCTCATATATCATTTTGATATACGTCAACCGCTTTCCTAACATAATACCATGGATTGTATCAGTCGTAATCATAGGACGAATGTTAAGGTAACAGTCACTGAAGTATACCTCCATGACAATGTCAAAGTCAAAGGACATCACAGAAATGTTTAACCTTCTTGGGACTCACAGCAATGAAGCAGGGATCCATTCACTTGCTTCCTATTTGCTGTTCTTTCACACATGTGGTATGAATCACATGCTACGGTGTTACTCTTACACTATAAGAGAGCGTACGTCGTTTTGATTCTCATCATTAACACCGTACAGACATGAGTTTAGATGCTCCCAATATCTAAACCCAAATTCTTCTACTCCATTTATCTATCATGACATCAATGTTGAAGAATTTGTTATCTGGCAATAGGCATCATGGAAGTAGGTATCCATGATTTGATCCACATTTATATTATGTCTTATTGGATCTCATCTCAACATGCTACACTCTTATCGAGGTGACATAATTTGTGTTTCTTCTCTAACATATCAGCATTCCTGCTGCTTTGCTGGAGAACACAACTGTCTCATCTTTGCATACTCTTCCTGAGTATCAAAGGCGGTTGCTCGTGTGAGAGAGCCAACCTTACCTGCCTGTACGACATACTAGACATTGTATACCTTCATATAGACACATAAAATTTTATGAAGAAACATTTTCATTAATCATAAATATATTACATAGTGTCTGCAAGTTTACATTTTATGCACCCCAATAGCCTTCACATGTTTGTCATACATTTCTTTGGCTATAGGTTTGGTTAGGGGGTTTGCAACCATACTCTTGGTCAAAATATGTTGTACAGTAACAACTTTCTGTGCTACATAATCTCTCACAAAATTATACTTTATATCTATGTGTTTGGTCTTGCTATGATATTTGGGATCTTTCATATAGGCTATGGCTGCAGTATTGTCATAATACACTAATACTGGATTTGTGCTCTCATTTCCAAATCCAAGATGTTTAATGAATCTCTTAAGCCATATAGCCTATTGCACTGCTGAGGTGCACGCCACGAATTCAACTTCCATAGGATGTAGGGCAATGCACGTCTGCTCCTTGCTACTCCAACATATGGAGCCATTGTTCAGCAAGAAGATGTATCATGAAGTTGATCTTCGCTCAACTTCATCTCTACCCAAATCAACGTCAGAGTATCTAATCAAGCGCATATCGCTTCCTTAATAGCATAGTGCATAATTTGACGTGCCCTTCAAGTATCTCAAAATCCTTTTACTGCTTTCCAATGTTGCTCACCAGGATTTGACTGGAATCTGCTAACCAGTCCAACTGCGTAACAAATATCTGGCCTTATACACATCATTGCGTACATTAAACTTCCAACGGCACTAGCATAGGGAACCCTTTCCATTTTCTTCTTTACTGACTCAGTTTTGGGACACATATCAAGACTTAAGGTTACACCAGAAGCTACTGGGATATCTAAGGGATTGCAGTCTCTCATATTGAATCGCTCAAGAATTTTCTTGATGTAATTCTCTTGTGAAAGAGAGAGAATTCTTTTAGAGCGATCCCTTTGGATTTTAACTCCAAGTATATATTCTGCTTCACCCATGTCTTTCATCTCAAAATTTGATGATAACCATTCTTTAATAGCTAAGACCGACTTTAAACTATTTCCAGCTAACAGTATGTCATCTACATATAAGGATAATATTATAAAATTACCCTCAAACCGTTTAATGTAGACGCAGTGGTCCTCTTCAATCATTTGAAAGTCATAAGAGGTTATTGCTCTATGAAATTTCAAATACCATTGTCTGGATGATTGTTTCAGTCCATAAATGGACCTTTTGAGCCTGCAAACTCTACTCTCCATTCCTTTCTTAATGAAACCTAATGGTTGTTCCATATAGATTTCTTCATCCAGATCACCATTTAGAAATGCGATTTTTACATCCATCTGATGCAGTTCTAGATCTAAACCATTTACTATTGCCAGAATAAGTCTTATAGAATTGAAACGTACAACAGGTGAAAAGGTATCCTCGTAATCTATACCTTCCTATTGTGTGTACCCCTTTGCAACCAATCGAGCCATGTATTTGTCAATTGATCCATCAACTTTTCTTTTAATTTTGAGAACCCATTTGTTCCCAATGGCTTTTCGCCCTTTTGGTAGATCAACTAGTTCCCAAACTTGATTCTTCTTCATTGAATCAATTTCTTCCTCCATTGCATTCTTCCATTCATCCTTAGCAAGACCTGATAAGGCTACTTGCACAGAACGAGGCTCATCATCTCCATCTGGAGTAACAATAAGTGCCTCTCCTTCTATGGAAAAGCGTCTCATAGGTACATTTCCCTTGTCACTCCTTCTTGTGGGAACTTCTTGTCTCTTTCGCTTCTCTTGTCTAGGCCTTTGTAAAGGCCTTTCTGAGCTCCCACTCAAGTCAATGTATTGAGATGATTGAGGATTATTAGTCTGAGTTTGTTCTGTACTGCCTTGTTCTTGTGTTTCATAAAGAGATACTGTACGGTCAATATCTCCCCTACTAGGAAATTCATTTTCTAGAAATACGATATCTCTTGATTCAATTTCAATCACAGTTCCATCTTCGTTTTCACCTATGAAAACATATCCTTTTGATTGCTCAGAGTATCATATAAAGATACACTTTTTTCCTCTAGGACCCAATTTCCCATACCTATGGGAATCATTATGAATGTACGCAGCAGACCCCCAGGGTCTCAAGATGTTTAAATTTGGCTTGCATTTTGTTCATAACTTATAGGGTGTAGAAGTGACTGATTTTGAGGGCACACGGTTAAGAATGAAGGCAGCCGTTAGTAAAGCATCACCCCAATATGAAATTGGCATATTTGCTTGAGCCATCATTAACCTAACCATGTCGAGGAGAGTTATATTTCTCCTTTCAGCAACTCCATTTTGTTGTGGAGTGCCAGGGATGGTTAGTTGCCTAATTATCCCTTTTTCTTCACAGAGCTCCTTAAACTGATCAGATAAGTATTCACGACCCCGATCAGTGCGCAAAGCTTTAATTTTACAATCCATTTAATTCTTTACTTCATTCATGTACCGTCTAAAGCATTCAAAAGCTTCAGACTTGTGTGAGATCAAATAAATGTGACCATATCGCAAATAATCATCAATGAAGGTAATGAAATACCAGGTTCCGTGTCTCGCCCTCACACTCATTGGACCACATATATCAGAATGGATTAATTGCAACGGAATCTCAGCTATAGTTCCCTTACCGAAAGGTTTCCTAGTTGCCTTACCAGCTAGACAATTCTCACATAAGGACATTTCCATATTCGAAATTTCACCTAGCAAACCTTCTCTAGCTAGTTTAATCATTCTATTTTAATTAATGTGTCCTAGTCTAGCGTGCCCGATATTCATATCAACAATTATATTGGAGGAAATAACGAAACAGTCATGCACATTAAAATTACCAACAATATCCATAACAAAGAACTTTCTAGAAAGGAAAGCTAAACCATAAAAGGTCTTGTTGCTAAAAATGTCTGCAACTTTGCCATGAAAGTTTACATTAAACCCATAATCTAATAAACAAAATACTGAAACTAAGTTCCGTCGGATGTCAGGTGCATGAAGAACATCATGTAGGATCAAAGTCTTCCCACCACGCAAAGGTAACTTGCAGGTGCCAATTCCTTTGACTTCGATCTTTGCATTGTTGCCCACGTAAAGCCATTTGCTTAGATGCGGCAATCGACGGTATTCCATGAAGGATCCCCGATCCCTCGTCACATGGTCTGTTGAGCTTGAATCCAAAATCCAAGAAGAACAAACAGGTTATGTTAGAAAAGAAGTACTTAAAACAAAAGAAATGTGTGAATTCACATAATCCACTAGTACCTTTTCACGGTCGTTTCGCTCAGTACAGTCCCGTGCGAAGTGACCCATTTCTTGGCAGGCGTAACACTTGACCTTATTCAGGTCAACTTTCTTCTTGCCGCCCTTCTTCCCTTTCTTCTTGAATTGCTTTCTGCCCTTTTTGAAATTAGAGCCATTCTTCTTGTCTTTCTTTTGAGATTTCTTGCCCTTTTTGGAATCGGGCTTTGCATTAGAAGGACCAGCATTTTCAGTGTAGTAGGCTTGACAAGAAGTTTTATACGCTGCTAGGCGTTCATCCTCAAGCTCAAGATGTTTCACTACATCATCAAAAGTGACGATGTTGTCATTATGAGTTAAGTTCACTTTCATGTGCTCCCAGCTAGAAGGAAGCGATCTGATTACAGCCTGAACTTGCTGTTCATCAGTCAAGGTATGTCTAGCTTCCTGAAGTTCTCTGATCATGTTGGACATCTCTCTCAGATGCTGCTTCATAGGAGTATTTGCTCTAAGCTTGTAGGTATCAAACTTGATTGTCAACCTTCTAAGCTTAGTGGTTGATGTGTCACCAAACTTATCCTTGAGTACAGCCCACATAGCCTGAGCAGTTTGGTATTTCTCATATTGGCACATCAGGTCATTCTCCATTGTGCTCAATAAGGTGACTCTTGCAATGTTGTTCTTCTTCTTCCACGCTTGGTAAACTTCTAAGTTTCTCCTGTACTGAGTAGTAGTCCCAGCTTCAGGTTCCACTAAAATAGTGGTTAGTGGTTCAACAGCCTCCTGTTCCTCCAAAATGTACTGCACCTTACGGTGCCAGATGTCCTAGTTGTCGCCATTCAGTTTCTCCCCCTTATTCAGTTCAGCAATGATCCCTTTCGTGGCCATTTGTCAATTTTGAAGTAACGTTTTTCACATTTAGAAACATTGTTCTCTTTAAGAGAACGTAACCAAACGATTATGTAGCATAGCACGGTATACAACATCTATACTTATATCATTCTTGACCAGAAAATAAGTTCATTACTAGATCCATAATCAGGAGAATACGTTTGTACCTCCCATCATACAAATACTAGCAACTTATTATTTTTTATAAAAAAAATTCATATAAGTACTTTAAATAAATCATCAGCTTTTAGAAGTTTCACCTTCTAAAAGCTCCCACTCACCAGGGATACATGGTATCATAATGCACAATTAAAAATTAGCATAGTATGACAAACATAATTCATTACATGAAAATAATACCATGTACATACATAAAACATACAAACAATAATATTTAGAGTCATATTCTCAATACAAACAACATAAACGGAAATAGTAATATAATACACCATTAAATGTGAGAACAACAGTAATCAATAATGGCTTTCCTTAGTTTCCTAAAGAATCTTTTCTTTTTTCTTCATGAATCATGTTGTTTTCATCACAGCATCAACCCAAGCAACAGTCATTGAAAATGTGCCCCTTGCCCTTACAGCCGCGCGGTACTTCATCATTACGCTCATGTAGAACTCTGCACTCTTTTTGTCTTTTATGCTTTACACATAATTCGTGTAACCCCCTCCGTAATTATATCCGACATACGCGATTAAAATGAAATAGAGACCAATAATAATCAAATAACATTTACTAACCCATCATATGACGGGGTTTTCACGAATACTTTTTGAAATCATTTATAAACTTGGTCTCATATTCACATTTCGAATACAATCACTACGCGAAGATAAATCACATTCATATAAATATCAGAGTGCACAACTTAATCATCGCGGCAATCCCGGGTACATACCTTCGCTAAAGATACACAGGGTACAATTGCCCATTACAATTCTTCAAATGGGGATTACACAATCTCATCTCGGAGGAGTCCTAGCCGCTCCCTCCACGAGCCACTTGCCCTGTCTAAATTGTTGGTAGGGGAGAGTGAGATTCAAGAGAATCTCAGTAGGAAACAGATACCTAATGCATGCATGATAGATGCTATGTGTATGACATGTTAGCTTTATCTAGATAAATGCCCCATAATGATATTTCTGCATGCTCAATATTTCATGTAACAAAACTATGGCCACAGTAAAACAGAAACAGAGCTTCATTTATTCAAATATGCTCTACACAATCAAGTAAAGCAATCACATACATCACTACACAAAGCAAAGATATCAATACATGCAAGTAAGGTAAGTCCCCTACCTCCAGTCTTTTCTCCTCGATTTGCGTGCCAGCAACTCGGGGCTTTACATTCGATCCTACAATGTCAAATATACCATTTAGACACTTCCATAGTGTTTCTAGGGGTTATATGAGGCTATATTGAAAATTTACTAAAATACCCCCGGGACCCGGCCCCGCCGTACCCGGTCCAGCTGTACTTTTCTTGAAATTTTGACATGGGCTATTCTGACATATTTTAGCCCAAGGAATCCATTTCCGGATTCGGAATTATCAAATTCAATATCAATTTACAAATTTACCCTTGGCAGCCCCACTTTAAGGGTTTCAAGGGCGTTTTCGTAATTATGCTTTTTCGGCCTTTTTTGAAAAAGTGACCAACTATAACCCCACCTAATTTTCGCTCCTGAACTCAATGGAATCATCAAATCATTGAAAATCCAACTCTAAGACCCATTTATAGCCCAGACCGAAATATATGGGTTTTCCGGGGAAAATCGGGGTTTTGCGATTTCGGCTCCGTAAACGCGTTCCTTTCTACTCCTAACCACTTTATTGACTATTCTATTATGTTACAACTACCATTTAGTACCAATTTGGGCAGCATAACAGCCCCACATACCCATTTCCAAAAATTAAAACCAATGGCAATCCGGCGAAATTTCACCGATTAAATTGCCCACAGTAGCTAGAATAGTCAATACACAAGAGTTTGGAAGTTACCTCAAGCTCCCTCTGGCTTTTCCCTTATCTTGGCTGAAACCCTAGCTGTTTTAACACCAAAGAAAGAGCTTCCAAACCTTAAAGAACATAAAGGAGTAGCTTAGGATCGGAGTTATACGCGTTAGGAGCTAGATCATCGGAGAAATCGGCTTACCTTACGAGTTCTCTTCTCCTTTCTCTCTCTAGAAATCTCAAATGTTTTTCCTCTTGTTCAGCTGAATAAAATGACGGTTTTGAAGCTTGGAGGAAGAAGATGATATGTTATATTATGCTTATGTCATTATTCCCTTATGATGATGTCATAATTCCAAAATTGACATTTTCGGATTTTCTGGCAGATTTTCTGCCCAAACTTTGAAAAATCATAACTAATTCTAGAAAAATAGAAATGAGGTGATTCCAAAGCCAAATGAAAGGTATTTAAGTCCTCTTCATAGGAAAAATATTGGCCATTACTAAAAATCACCACACAATTCCAGAATTACATAAAACTCATCACTACCCCAAAACAGAGTTCAGTTTCCATCCCAAACTTTGGGCAGTTATATCTCCTAGTTCACAAAACGAAATGGCACAAATTATATGTCCATTTTGAAACTTGAGATGTGAACTATAAGACTGGAAAGTTTCAGAATTTTTAGATACCATTTGGTCATTCAAAACGTTCACACAAACAGACTGCCCAGAATAGAGTTTCACTGGACAGAATTTTAGATTTTGCATCTTTGCTTCCATTGGTTCCATTTTCATACCAAACATCATTCCCACATAAATTTTCACAAGGAATCCATTGGAAACACCAAATCAATCAAATTCACATCACATTGACATGTTTTCACAACAATCTCAACATGTCAACACAATTCACATTTCGAAACCTAACATTGCAACATTTCCATTCCAAAGTTCCAAACCAATTTCAATGACATCAAAACACACTATGACACCATTTCCAACACAATACCCCATTCAATTCTTCCCTCTATTCTAAGTCAATTTGGATGTTAATCCACAATTGAACTCAAATACAGGATTTTGGCACTGCTCACAACACACACAAATCATATTTGAGTGCCAAATCACATCATATTCTCCAAAAGGGTTATTTATCACTAACCACGTCCACTTTTGTAGTCATTAACCCCCAATCACAATTTGGGATCTTGCTAAACTGGGGCTTAGCAATCCACTAATCTCAGGCTTATTCTCTAGCCTCGAGTCTCGAAATTCGGGGTATTACAATTCGCAATGATTGAGTATATGATTTTTATATTATTTATTCTAGCTGTTTTGTCCGCGTCAAGTTCAGCTATTTTCTCGGCCATAGCAGCAGAATATGGTTGATCGACCTCTTCTTCCAAATTTTGAGGTTCATTAAGACAGGAGGGCACAGACTTAGGTCCAGAGTCAGAGTAGACCACTTGAGGTTCCATTGGAACAGGCTCCAGAAAACCTTCTTCAGGATCTTCCTCAAAAAATTCTTCAGGATCTTCCTAAAAAAATTCATATTCTCCAGGTTTCTCTTCAGGATCATCCATATGAGCTTGATCGTCCACAAACTCAATGTTCAATGACCCATACTCAAGTGTTTCAGTGCTATTAGAAGCCTCTTACTTCATTTTTTACCTAAATAAACAAATGTAAGTCATTATCATGATTTTAGGCATTTTTAAATGCATAAAAAACACTTAAATGAGCACTAAAACCTCACAAACAGATCCTGAATTGCCACAAAAATAGGCAAATGGCATATCATCATGAAGATCTCGAATTTAGGGATTTTTAGGAACAAACCGGATCTCAAACGGATAAAACCCCGAGAAGAAAAAAAATCCTGAGGACCATTACTGGATAAAACCCTAAGAAAATAAAAAAAATGGATAAAACCCACTTTTACTGGACGCGCGTGTAGTGCACGCGCCACTCTGCAGCCCTCCAATCGTCACACGCTCTAGCTGGCTAGACCCCATGCGCCACCTACTGTCGGCCTATGTCCTCCACGTGTCAATCGGGTCTGCCACGTGGCCACACGCGCCACATGGCGTTTCTGTCCCTTTAATTTTTTTTTTTTTGGTTTAATGGGTCAAGAGTTGGGCCTTAGCCCACTAACCTGATCCTTTTTTTTTGGGTTTTGGGCCACTTGATGGCCCAAAAAAAACTCTTCTTTTTTTTCAAAAAAAACTAAACCGGATCGGGCTGGGCTATACTCGACCCAAATTTGTTTTTTAGAGAAGGCGCAAAACGGCGTCGTTTTGAATCGCTGGAGGTTGTCTTCAACCTCCAGCCGGGTCGACCTGGACCCGATTTCATCCGTGGGTCGGGTCCATCGACCCGGTACCTTCTCTTCTCTGTAACTTCACCGTCCAGCATCCGTTTTGCGCGTTCTTGGTGTCCATCTTCATCGTTTTTTCGAGCTCTACGTAATGAGATCATTTTTAAATCCTAAAAAACTCATTTTATGATAACCCAATCCAATTCTCTTTTTGATCTTCTTTTTTTTTCATATTTCTCACATCCTTTAAGTTTCTTTTGTTTCATAGCCTAATTCTGTGTATTATGAGACTTTTTGATATACTAATACTCATAGTACCAGAACTCAAACACAAAACAGGAATTCAGATAAAAAATGAAATCACAGTTTATAACCGGAAAAAAAACAGTGAGCAGAACGCAGACATATATAAACATATGAACAATAAACTCATTCTCATACATATAATCATATTTTCATATATATATATATATATATATATATGCTGAGAAGACGTATGTTATATTCATGAACTTTAAACGAAAATCAGATGGACAATGAATTTTCATGTACATACTCGGTAGAAATTCATGAACACAATGATCACATGCTCAGCGGAAGTAATTCGACAGATTTTAAAACCAGATTCTCTGATACCATTGTCGGATTTCGGGCATACCTGAAGTTGTCATTTCGAGTTCTTCCGGTACCCACTTGAGTCGAATCAACAGGATTTGGACTATATCACACAGCAAATGCACAAGAAGGGAAGAGAAGGAGAAGAGAGTTCTCAGAGAATGTTTTTCTCTCTGTGTATTGTATGTTCTGTGTTCTGTGTACTTATTCACACGCACACACACGTCTATTTCTCAAACAACTGTTCCCTCCAAAATATACGGGGGAACTGCTCTCCCCAGGTTTCAATTTTAAACCCTTGGGGAAAATTACAAATAAATACCCCACATTTATGGGGGTATTTTATTTTACCCCAAAGCTTAAAGTTTAATGGGTTTGGGTTTTGGGCCTAATCCACCAAAGGTGGACCAAGCCCAATTTCCAACACAGATTATATGGGAGTTTCAATTTTCTTACCTGTGGATTTCCATCTCGAGGTTTTCTCATCCCACTATGCCCCCCAGGTAATTATAAATAACTATTTCATCTCCTTTATTTTCTTTCTATTTCCTTTCTCTTTATTCTCATCACTATTTTTCTTATTCTGAACACTACATTTTTGCATTTATTAAAAGGGTACTTTTGGATTTGGATTCGGGTCCTTCGCTCCACACCATGTATGCTTATTTAATTGAGTTGCTGCTTGCTTTGGTGGGAATAAAGTACCAAGGACCCCTTCAAACAACATCCTGCCATAATGATACTATTTCTGATAGCAATAAATGTGTACGTCATGGCACTCTTAGTTTTGAGATCAAATCAATATTTAATGGTTTGGATGTGCCATGTTTGTGGGAGTGTCGCTTGTGAGCTGCTCTTGTTGCTCCTTGTCTCTCCAATATGGTGCTTGATCACCAATCTCTCTTCACTTGTCTTGCTTCTCACATTTTTCTTCTCCTACAATTATCTCTTCCAACCATCCCATATTGTGGAGGGGCAAGCCAATGAAGTGACAGACCCAGAAGCAGCTGCAATAACTCCTAATAATCCTTAATTAACATATATATGGTGGGTTTGGTTTGAGGGGGAAATAAGTAGGAAAGAAAAAATTTTAGTAAGTTTAAGTTTTTTTAAAATAGAAAATGGGGAGGTAGGGTGGAGATTTTCTTAATGAATCTTCTCTCCCTTTCGTTCTAACTTTCTTGGGAAATTTGGGGAAACGTCCCTTACTGAAAATCTTATTGGTTGAAGGACTTAAATTAGAAAGATACTATGTCGGTACTCGGTAGAGGACCATTACTTTTTATATATATATGAAAATTTATTATGTCATCATAACCTATAAAATTTTCAATTGGGACTTTTCCACAATTTTCACAACTTTTTTCTTTATTAGAATTTTTTTCACCCCATCTCTTTATTGTTGTAATCAAACTTATTGATTAGGAATTTTTATATGTATTCCTGGGGTCGACAATAAAAAATTAATCAAAGATTGTGTATAGGTAAATTTAGGATCATTCTTTCTTCTCGAATAGCTTCTTATTAATTCCTAAGTGATCTAAATGTCATGCAAATACAATGAAAATAAGGAAAAATTGGTTTTTGGGGTTTTTTTTGAAAATATGTAAGTGCAAAAATGAATAAAAATTCTAAGCTACTATGTTTTTTGTCTTTTTGGATAAAAATGGGATGGATATGAGGAAATGAATCCTGATAGCAAAGTTGGTGGCTTTCCTAGTTTCTTGAAATATTTTGGAGTTAATTTTTCATCAAGTTAAATTGAAAACCCTAAGCAATCGCATTGTGTCTAATAAACCTAATCAATTACTAATCCTACAATTACATTCATAGTCATCTCTTAGATAAATTGTTAAAAACCACTTGATGGGTATGTGAAAATCATTTTAATGCACTTGTTTCCTCTTTAATGAGAGCACAATCTCGACCCTCAATATGAATTAACTCAATTACACATCATAGGACTTCCTTGTTTATGGTTCCAAAAAGCCACAAACACTAATTTGATGCTTGAAAGATGCTGTTGTTATCTGTTTAATATTCCATAGATTTTTTATATTGCTATAACACCCAGGGTATCATTTGTTAAATCCCATGGAATTGAGGTTTAGGGTTTACCAGGTGTGTAATGCATACATTGTGTAACCTTCTTGATACTTAATATATACTCCTATATAATTTGTCTTTCCTTCAAAAATTGCAAAGCATATTTTTATGCTATGCTTTGTCAGGGACTGGATCAAACATACTTCAGGGAGACAAAGCAATGCAAAAAATCTCTAAAAGCTACGTTTGGTTTAAACAATGGAAAGTGATTGGAAATGGATGAATGAAAAAAGAGGCCTGCGTATAAATTTATGCAATGTCTATCATACCAGTATTATTATCACTACTACTCAACAGAGTATGTCCCCATTTTTATTACTTTTAAGTTTTTTTCAGTAAGGATATGAGATCATTTCTCATTTCATCATCATCTCCTTTCTCTTTCCTTCTCGCAACAATTTGGGCACTAAACATATCCCAATTGATAATCAAAGTATCAAAAAATACCAGAGAAAAATTGAAAGGGTTTAAACTTTAAAAGGCTTGCATTTTTAATTCCGAACATATTCTTATATTGTTTAATGATATTCTCGTCCTTTCCTTCTAACTTTTTCCCTGGTAAATTTATTAAAAAAATTTCATTTGTCCATTTCCCTCAATCTAAACAAACTATAAGTGAATATTTTGTACCATTCAAATCAATTTTACACGGTAAAATTTAGTATTTGAATGAATTTGTATATTTTAGGTCTATTTTATTAAAAAAAAAATTAGACCACAAAGGCACAGATCTTATATTGGTGTGTTTACGTCAAAGTTGGAAGCCCTGCTGTTCAGGCGATAATGTGATTTTCAACAAATATTACGGATATATACTTATGGATATTAAGAGATAGAAGCCAATTTGAGTCATCAACAGATTAGTTAGTGTGTCATCTCTTATTTCTGTTTCATATTTCTCTTCTCTTCTCACTGTTATTTTTCTTATTCCAATCACTCATCTTTTTGCTTTTTTGTGTCTTGTGTTGTTAAAGGGAACTTTTGGATTTAAATTCTGCTACTTCACTTCACACCATGTATTACACTGTTACATGATGATGATGCTGTTTTCTAATAGCAATAATTGTATACATGCTTGTTTGGGTTGGCAGTAGAAACTGATTTTTCAATGTGATTTACGGTATACGAGGTAAGTATGTGAGAAAAGTTTTGTCTCGACTTACGTAAACGTATTTCTTGAGTACTAACTCAAACAAAAACTACGTCATGGCACTCATAGTTTTGAGATCAAATCAAATGAATGAATCTAATAATAATGGATTGGATGTGCCATATTTATGGAAGTGTTTTTAAAATTGGATGAACTCTTCAATACATCTAATACTTATATATAATTATACTGTACATAAAACAAGAGAGTCACCTCATCCGTTACACATCAATTCTTCAATACATTATTACACCTGTTTGGTCAAACTTTGTATTTTGATAGAAAGAAATTAAAAAAAAAAATCAATTGAGCAGATGTTTGGTATGCAATAGCGAAAACAGATAATCAATTGAGCACATGTTTGGTGTGCAGTAGGGAAAGATGAAATGACTACAATACCCCTACTTAAATAACAAAACAATTGTTTAAAATAATAAACTAGTTTTTCTTAAAAAAATATTATACTCTCGATCTTCTGGCCGAGAAAGTGTCAATAGATATTTTATTTGTTTAGGGTAATTTAGTCATTCTAAGGCGGCTATTGCCTCCATATATGTGCACACTGTAATAACCACATATCTTATCTAAAGAGAAAAATGGATTGTTTTCCTTTCTCTCCACCGTTGTTATGTAAAAGTAAACAGATTTTTATTTTTAGCACCATCACCACCTTGGATTAGTATCACTCCGATATTTAATATAAGACATAGTTGACTTTTTTTTTTTTTGAGAGATTAAGGAAGTTAAAAGAGTTAGTTAATTATAATAGATATCATTTATCACCTGATTATATATCAGTTTATAAGCCAGATAAAGTAATTTGATATAAAAAAGATAAATGCCAATACTTTAAAGTAATTTATTTAACTTCCTCAATCTTTTTAAAAAAGTCAATTATACCTTATATTAAGGATAAGAGGAGCATTACTTATTTTTTACGGTTTATTATTATGTATGCCTGTATGGGCAGTGGAACTTTCCTCGAAAGCTCGAGTGACCATCCATCGCGTTCTGGTTTTCGAATTGTTATTATGTTGTTTATTATTATATGCTTAGTTGTGTGTTCTTAATGTGTGTCTGTTATAGGGGTGGGCATGGGTAGGGCGAAACCCTTGCCCGACGCCCTGCCCGAAGGATGAACGGGCTGTATTTTGTAGCCTGATGTCTGGCCCTGCCCATTAAAAGCCCTAACCATTTTGGGCTCGATAAGTGTGGGTTGGGCAGGGTGGGCTTCCCTGCCCAAGCGATAATATATTGTTTTATCTACATATAAAAAAAATAATTCCGTGTAAATTTCATAAACATTCTTGTAGTTATCAATCCCATATGTCTTAACTTCACCCTAAGTAATATAAACTTCAAATACATTCGATGATTCCACATCTTGGGATATTTCAAAATAAGTCTACAACTTGAGTCTTGAAATTTAAAAAATACCATATGTCTTAACAAATATCCATACTTTAAAAATTAAACAACATCCATAATCCATGATAAATAAGGAAACAAAATGATTGTAATTAAAGCCGAAAAGTCAAAGTAGTTTGTATCAATTCAATGTCCCAAAAATTGATCAAATGATGAAGCATCTAGGAAAAAAATAAAAAGCAACTATAATTTAATACATCACAAAGTAAAGAAGAAATGAAGAAATCTACTTGTAAATAGTGTTTAGTGGCTAGAGTAAAAAAGAGATTACCAGAAGAGTATTATACAATAGACAATATATATTTTAAATAAAAATATATACATGAAATAATATTTATTTGATATGAAATTTTATATTTTAAATAAATGAAAATAATTTCCAGGGCAGCACCCCTTACCCGATGCCCGGCCCTGCCCGGTTATTAGCCTGCCCAATGCTGCCCAAAATTTTTTCGGACCACTTTTTTAGGGTTAGGCAGGGCAATTTTTTATAGGGCCAGGGTGGGTACACTGGGCCACTGGGCACCATGCTCACCCCTAGTCTAACATATATATTCATTTGGTTAACTTATTGAAATGTCAAGGCGAGAATATACTCCCTTCTATCTTTTTGATAAAAATCTGAAATTTGAATTGGCTTATTCTTTTTTATAAGATCTCCATTCAAGTTATCTGAGCATTTAGTATGCTTTTACTATGTTTGCTCATAATTAACTCTATTCTCTCCCCCTCATTTTTTCTTTCATACTATATTCTTTTTTATATACTTTCTTTCAGCACTACTTTTACTTGCTGCCTTATAACTAAGGTCATGCTTGAAAAAGGAGTTCATTTCTTACATATTTATTTCAACTAATTTTAATTGTTTTTTGAAACCGTGTAATTAGTTATTGGGCTCTTGTGAAAAAGAAAGGAGATAGTATGTAATTTAACGTGAGAAGCATGTATATATTAAGCATTACAGTCCACACACTTCACTTAGGGTTTGTTTGGTCTGAGGGGAGGGGAGGGAAAGTGGGCAGAGGGAAAATTTTTATGAGTTGAATTTAAAAAAATTAGAGAAGTGGGGTTAAAAATTTTTAATTAATTTTTCTTAGTCTTTTATCTTATATATTCTCTTTATTAAAATTTTATTACCCCACTTCTTCAATCTTTTAAAATTCAACTCATAAAAATTTTTCCTCCCCTCCCTTCATCTCCAAATCCCTCACACCAAACAGACCCTTAATGGTGCTATGTATAATGGGAGAGGGAGTCTCCATTAACTTAATGATGTTTATCCAAAAAAAAAATTAACTTAATGATGTTCGGTGGCCTATCTCTCCAATAAACAATGCTAAAGACAAGAAACTGACACATCCTTCAACTACTTCGCGTGGGAAAGTTTCTTTCCCCTTCCTCTTTCTTTTTTATAATTCTTTTATAAAAGTACCAAGTGAGCTCTTGAAGCTTGTATATATTAAGCATTAGAGTTCAGACACTTCGCTTATAGTTGTAAGCCCAGGTCAGTATATATGCATCTTCACCTTGCACTATTTTTCTTTTCCTTTTCCCCCCTTTATTCTAATCTTCTCATATTTGATTTTTTTTTTTCTGAAAATTATGCATCTTCTTCGTGGAGTTTAGATGAGCTCCAGCATATTCTTGCATCAAAAAATAAACAAGGTCAAATAGTTTTTCCCATCTTTTATAATGTACACCCATCTGATATAAGATACCAACGAAATAGCTTTGGTGAAGCTTTCGCCAAACTTCTTTCATAAGATGCGAGAAGAGCAATCGAAGGTGCAAAAATGGAGGGATTCTCTAACACAGGTGGCTAATTTATCTGCTTTTGATGATTCCAGTCAATATAGGCAAGTTTTTTATATTAGTAAATTTGAATAACTTGCATATAATATTTGTATCGATTCATTATTTTTTTTTTTGTTACAAGGGCAAGCAAAGCTTGTAGATGACAAAATCTATAGGCTAGATCCTACTAAGTGATCATGTGGTAACAATCCACGATCCAAAGCAAAAAAGATGAATACATTCCATTGGGGAAAGTCCTAATTCCACATAGTCTTGTGGAACCCCATGCGCCATTCCTGCTAGGTAGTCTGCACAACGAATGCTTTCCCTATGAGTGTGGGAAATTTCCAGCTCCCAGTCGCTGTCAACAAGAGATCTGTTATCTAAAATAACCTCATACAAAGGATGATTAGGATCATAATGAGTGGATAACAGATGGACTGCCTGTAGAGAGTCTGTGAACAACTTGATTTTCTTAAGTCCCATCTTTTTACATAGTAGAAGACCTCGATGGATTGCATGGATTTCAGCAGCAGTTGGGAAGGTATGACCTAACTTCTGTTGGAATCCGCGAATCCAGTTACCTTGGTGATCCCGGATAACACCCCCGCAAGCAGCCTAACCATCCCTAATCACTAAACCATCTACATTGAGACGATGAAATCCCGGATCTGGGGGATGCCAATGAAGAAGACCTCGATCTGGAATTTGGAATATCTAATGACGATACCTGCCATTCTCCACCCCTTCCGAGAGATGGTATAAACATCTGTGGACTATTCCTTTTGGATTGTCTGATACCCCATCAAAGGCTTGGCTGCAACGGTTCTTCCAAAGGAGCCAACATGTGTAGCTGAAGACTTTATGCCATTGCCATCTCGCCATCTTGTTGTTTCCTGGTGATTGATGTAGATTCAAATTGAGCCAGTCCTGCAAATTACCAGAGAAAAATGTACTATAATATAGAGGGTTAGTTAAAGCAAACCATACTCTCTGTGCATGCTCACAATCTCTCAACATATGAAGGGTTCTCCTCACTATCACACTGAAACGGACAGGTGTTTAGAACGCTCGGATTATGTCTTGCTCTTAGCTCGTTAGTTGGAAGCTTGTTATGGAAAACTTGCCACAAGAAAATTTTGACTCTTTCAGGAATTCCCCAGTGCCATAGAGACTGCCAGTGATGTTGGAGCCTAAGGCTTTGCTGATGATAGATAGCATCATATGCTGATCTTACGCTGAAATTCCCATCAGTAGCATTCCTCCAGCAAACCCTATCATCTTCGTTTCCTATAGGTGGGGATACCAACATTATTTTATCAACCACCCAGTTAGGAAGAAAAGAAGCCCATTTAGCTCTATCCCAATGACCCGATGGAGTCATGAAAGAACGCACAGAGGCGCTCTTATCGACTAAGTGAATGTTTTTGTCAATAAGGAATTCGAGCGGCTGATCAACAGGGGACCAGCATTCTTTCCAAGCTAACGTATTCCGGCCGCTTTTCAAACATTTGCCAAGCCCACTCTTGAAGTCTTCCCAGACAGCCACAATTCCACTCCAAATAGCGGACTGCTTGCGCCGCCTCTGGATGAGGAGATCAGTAGGTGATCCACATGAGTATTTTGATCGTAAACATCTGACCCAAAAGGCATCCGGCTTTTTTATTAAGCACCAGCACAACTTCATTAGGAAAGCTTTATTTTGGCAATGTAAGTCTTTTATTCCCAAGCCACCCTCACTTTTTCTTTGTTTAAGAACGTCCCAAGAAAGCAGATGCAATTTTTTGGAATCTTCATGCTGGTTCCAAAAGAAGTCACGGCTGAGCTTTTCAATAGCTGATAGCACCCCTTTCGGGACAAGAGTTGATTGCATCTGGTATTACGGAATATAGCCGAAAGGACCGACTTGATAAGAGTCGTACGACCAGCCATACTCAGGAATTTACCTTTCCAGTTTGCCAACTTCAATTTCACCTTTTGTAGTAACGGAGCTAAAGTCCTCTTAACCATCCTTTTGTGCAATAGGGGCACACCCAGATATTTCCCAAGGTCCACAGTCAATCCAACTCCAACAATCTAACTCATTTCATATGCCCTGTTAAAATGGACGTTTCTAGAAACGAACATTTTAGACTTGCTCAGATTAATCCTGTGACCAGAGACACGACAGAAAAGAGCCATGACATTGTGAATCTCAACCATCTGATCATTAGAAGCTTCCCCGAAAAGAACAAGATCGTCGGCGAAGAAGAGATAGGAAATATTGGGACCAGAGGAGCTCAATTTTAAAGGATGCCAGTTCCCCATTTCAACTTCTTGATGAATTAGTTGACCGAGCAGCTCCATACAAAGGACGAACAGGAATGGACTCAGTGGGTCACCCTGTCTTACCCCTCTAGAGGGGTGAAAGCATTCGGAAGCAATCCTATTCCAGATAATGCTCATGGAAGGGGATGAAACGCAAGTCATAATTAGCTTAACAGAGTCCGCTCCCAAACCTAGGCTGTAAAGAGTGAATTCAAGGAAGCGCCAGTCTAGCCTGTCGAAAGCCTTTTCCATATCTACTTTCACTGCAATGAATCCCTTATTACCTCTCTTAAAACGCATGGAATGAATTGCTTCCTGGGCAATAATGATATTATCCACACCCTGTCTTCCTGATATAAAGCTACATTGGTTTTCTACAACCAGATAGTTCATGACACTTTTAAAACGGTTGGCAATAACTTTGCTGACAATTTTGTAGCTCACATTGCATAAAGAGATAGGCCTGAAATCCTTAAAAGAAGTAGGATGATCAATCTTGGGAATTAAGGAGATGTTTGTATGATTGATATCCTGGATGACCTCTGGGTGCTCAAAGATCCTCATCACCAGGTCACATATCTTCTGCCCAATAAGATTCCACTAGGTATGGAAGAAATGGGGATTTAAACCGTCCGGGCCCGGAGCTTTAAAAGCTCCCATCTCAAAGGCTGCATTTTTTATCTCAGTAGGGGAAGCAACTCTTTGCAGCTGAGCCAATTGAAGACTATCCAGAGGTGGGAATCTTGCCTGCCACGGAGAAAAAGGAGAGGAAGAGTTCTCAACCGAGTAGAGATTCTTGAAATAGTCAAAAGCCATGCCTCTTAATAGAGACTCGTCTGACACCCAGTTACCGGTATCATCTTGGAGAGCCTTAATCCTGTTCCTTTTCCTTTTTGCAGCAACACTTGCATGAAAGAATCTCGTATTTCTATCACCATCGCCGATCCACTTACATCTTGATTTCTGGAACCAAATCAATTCCTCTTGTAAAGCGATTGTGTGGTACAAATCCCAGAGCTGCTTTTCAATCTTGAAGAGACCATTAGGCCCACCTCCTCTACTCTTGACACGGTCAATCCCTTCCAGCCTACGAATGATATCTCTCTTCTTAATGGCCACGTTCCCCACCACTCTGGAGTTCCACTCCGAGGCTTCTTTAGAGAATCGCTCCTGACCTTGGATCCAACTTTTCCCTTGCCAAGCATCTTTGACCACTTCACTAAAACCATCTTCAATACTCCACGCTGCTTGGTAAAGGAAATGACCTCCCCTTTTACGGCCAGCAAAATTATTACTGTCCACAACAACAATCACCCGATGGTCAGACTTGAATCTAAGATTGTGGATAGCCTTGGCATTAGGATTAAGAATATCCCAGTGAAAGTTGCAAAACACCCAGTCTAGCCTTTCGTTGACTCCGATTTTTTCCCAAGTGAAATTATCCCCAACAACCGGAACCTCGAGAAGATTGCAACTATCGATACAATTTTGGAAATCCTTCATGGAGCTGAGAGCAGGAATTGCTCCACCATTTTTATTACTAGGATTAAGGAAGGTATTAAAATCACCCATAACCAGCCATGAAGAGTTAACCGACTGCTTAATAGCATGCAACGACTCCCACAGATCCCTTCTCTTAGAAATACTAGTATCCCCATAAACAAAAGTCAAGAGCGTGGGATTGAGGTTATTCTTAGGGGAGATCTTACAATGGAGAAGTTGAGTATTTGAAGAGATGTAATCAAGTTGAAATTCCCAATGGTTCCATAAAACCAAAATCCCCCCCGCATATCCAGTGGCTTCAATTCTCAACCAGTCATTGAAACCCAGATTCCTAACAACCTTGTCAGCTCTACTACCACTAATCCTGGGTTCCACTAAACACATCACATTAATACCATATTTCTTAACTACATCTTTCAACACACGCGGGAACGTGCGACCACCCGCCCCACGACAATTCCATGAAGAGAAAATCATAAAATAAATAAATATGCGTGGATGAGGCAGCAGAGAGCTTACTTATCCGGAGGCTTGCCTTCCATCATGACCACAACTTCCAGGTGGGACACAGAATGAATCCTAGAGCCAGGGTCATCAATGGCATCATTTGAGGCTGCACCGTTAGGATGAAGAGGAGACAAGCTTAACGGTATTGAAGAGGCATTAGCGTCCTGCGTCACTAATTTATTGGTGTGCAGCTCCTCTTCTTGTGCACTTTGTATCTCGCGGGCCTGATCATTCCTAAAAGGGTTTGGAATTTTGGTAGATTTAAGAGGCCCATGCGCAGCATTTTCCCCATGAGAAGGCCCAATATCTTGCATGCAACCTTTAGTTAATATGTGGGATCTTTTCGTTGTGGCATTAGTGGGCTTCAATGACTTGTGGCCATCAATACCAAGGGAGCTTTTGTGATCCATTCTACTGCTTTTAATATTCTCCTTCAGCCCATGTGCAGTGACCTCATGATTTACTTTGGGTCTCTTCACTTCGGCCCAACGTTTGGAGCCCACAAGGAACCCTTTCATCCCT
Source organism: Inga leiocalycina (assembly GCA_963242795.1). Lineage (NCBI taxonomy): Eukaryota > Viridiplantae > Streptophyta > Magnoliopsida > Fabales > Fabaceae > Inga > Inga leiocalycina. Next base: position 64,869,854 of record OY725325.1, read on the forward strand.
TTCCTTTGACCTTTTCTTGCCATCAACTGTGCATCTCGAGCCTTCCTCACACCATCGGTCCGCAGATCAGCCGTCTCATCCGATAATGCTTTTCTCAAGCTAAGTTTCGGATTCAAATCACACTCGGGGTCTGTACCTTTGATTAAGACATCTTCTGCCAGGGCAGCAAACTTGGATTGCGATGTTCTTCCCAAGTCTCTATTTTCTACAGAAACGGTATGAGTTAAGTCACCCACTACTGTCCTGCTTTTAGATCCTCTTGGTTTTCGCGCTTTGGAAGCTTTGCGAGCGAGCATCCATGGCCCAAAGTGATCATCCTTGACCGATGAGCTATCTGGAGGAGGCACAGACTCTTGGTTCAGATTTTTCAGTGGGGCTTGGCTCTCTACTCCTCTAGAATGTCTAGCAACCACCATCTTCATTGACTGGCATTGCTCTTTCTTGTGCCTATATTTGCCACAGGTAAAACAAATCAAGCCCAGACCTTCATACTCTATGTTAAAAATCGCTGAAGCAGATATGACCTTGGGAACCAGTTTTTTCTGTAAATCTACCTCCACGCAAAGCCTAGCAAATCGTCCCCTGTTTACTATAGCTTCCTCCTCATCTGGGTTTTTGATAGTGTTCATGTCTACTTTAAGGGTCTTCCTTACCATGTCCCCTAGTCTCCATAAGCATTCTTTGTTGTAGCAATATAGAGGGATCTGAGGAATCCTGATCCAGGTAACCACTCTACCAAGAGGATTTTGGAGAGGATCAAAATAGGGAGTCCATCTCTAAACTAGAATGTAGTGTTGAGCTATTGTCCAAGGACCACCCAGAAGGATTTTTTTGTAATGATTCTCCCACATGTCTTGCATTCTGAATTTAATGACATAGTAGTTGTTGGGAATGTCAATTAAGTCGAAATTGCTAATCTGCCAGATTTTCGCAAGATGCTCCTTCAATCTTTGGTAGTTGAACTTAGCACCTAGGACAGTGATCACGAGGGACCTATTCCAAGGTCTAGCCCAACGATTAAGCTCCTCTTTTGACAATTCCATGGATGGATATACTTCCATAAGCTGCTTAATCTCTTCAGAAGGTTCAGGCAAATCCCAGGTTTGCTCAAAAAACTCAGAAATATTAGCTTCCCCTACTGAGCTGGGATTTCCATGAGAGATCCTATTAAATCCTGATCCCTTGAAACCCGAAAGCATATCTTTGTATGAGATAGCCTTCACGGATTTGCTAGGAGGGCTGGCCAAGCTTGATCCTACCAACTCAGCTTCTAAACTAGCAGGGTCAGGGAAGCTTGGGGGATAAACCAGGGTATCATTCGCAAACTTAGCAGAAGATGCAACCAGTTCAGCAGGTTCTTTAGAGACCAACATCTTCCCCGGCGACGAAACCAGGACGCCGGGGTCAACCATCGGGAGCCAATCTTCACGGCACGAGTACCAATACACAGCTTCTCACTCTAACTCACAAAACCATTGTATCGATTCATTATTGAACACTTCATAGGCTCATACAAGATATTTGCATGTGTCAAAACATGTTCTTTTCAGAGAGTTAAACATTTTTATTTTGAGGCCGATCAAAAAAACATTTTTATTTTGAGGGAGTAAAGATTTTAATGATTGCTTCATAATATTTATCTAGTTTTTCAAGGAATTATTCAGTCAATTAATTTTTTCTAGAAAAGGAAATGTTCACTTTGTAGTTATTGTAGCTTGGAAATATTTATTATAAAATACTTTAAAGACCAAAGTTTATATATCTAGCTAGTAATCTTGTAGGAAGTCATGAGTTGAAAATAGTATTCTGTTTGAGTGTTTGACTCGTTTGATTTGTTTTTTTTTTTTTGTCGTTAATTATATATGGTTTGTCATAACCACATGCTTAACATTTAGTTATGGAAAATTTTCATTCAAGCGCAGCAGGGTAGCAAACTAGCGATTTAATTTCAAATCATTCCCGAAAGATTCTAAAATTTACCAAGGAATAAAAATAAAAGTATGTTTTAATGGAAAATATCAAAATAATCTATCTTCTTTTTTAAAAAAAAAAAAACCTGCCTGAGTTGGTTAATTGTCGGAGAATAATTCCCACTGGTGTTTTTTTTAGGAAAATTTCACTGCACCCCCTCTGTAACAAATTATTCTCAAACAGCCCCCAAAACTTTCTAAAATTTCACTGCTCCCCCTAGGGATAAACTAAAAATAAAATTTGTAGGTGAAAAGGCAATTGTGCCCTTACTTTACAAGTCAAATATGATTATTTACAAGACACATGTAAGAATTTATAAGTTAAAGATTCTTATTTACAAGAAAAATAAATAAAATTATGAGATCATTTCAACCATGTACAAGACAATGAATATATTCATAAGAATACATGTTATTTATAAAACATATGTGGGAATTTACAAGTCAAATATGTATATTTACAAGAAATATGTGGGAATTTATAAGACCGTCTTGGCTATGTATAAGACAAAAGCATAAATGTTTTTAGCCAAAAACTTAATTTCAGTTTAGTCCTACGGTTACAGTAAAGTTTCATAAAGTTTTAGGGGTTGTTTGGAAATAATTTGCTATAGAGGGGTTGCAATGAAATTTTCCCTTTTTCCGTTTTGGTTGGGGGTTAGGGTTGTGTGGGCCGGGGGTGAATCATGACCCGTTGAAGCACCAACATACATTCGTTGGTGAAAAATTTTGGTCATTTAACATTAAATATAATTTCCTTACTAAAATTTTAAAATCTCCTAGGGGTGTTTTGCCGTTAAGGAGCCATAGTGATCCTTGAGTGAAATTTTACCTTTTAGTGATTTCAAAGTCAAGTAAATTACTTCTCAATTAAAATATTTATAAAGTAATTTCTCTCATTTTTGAATTTTTTCTTGCATTTAAAACTTGGGATGTTCAAAGTTAAAATTGTTTTCCAAACTAAAATTTTTATATTTAGAATTATAATAAATGTAAAAAAATAAAATTTATTAAAAGTTGTGTTAGTGATTTTTTGAAAGAAAATAAATAGTGATTAGCATGACTGCAGGTTTAAATACAAAAAGTGAAGTAATATGATGTGATTAGAAAATTCATCCAAATATATTATATGACCCTATATTTCATGTGACGTGAAAATTTGTATTTGTAGGACCGAAGCTGAACTTATTGAGAATGTGGTTGAACATCTATGGAACCAACTTCGTGTATTTTATTGGATGTGGCTTCTCTCTTATGCTTTTATTTCTGCATCGGTCCCTTTCCTTGACACTGCACCGCTTAATTGGGAAAAGCACTCTGAGGTGTTCATAGATGAATATAATTTACTTTATGAATTATTCATTATCTTTACGAATCTCTTATTATATGTACAACAATTAAAAAACACGGGTCCAACACAAAAATTAGAAAAGAGAAGTCTTCCATACAATTGCGTTATAATCTAACGCCATTCTTTTTTGTTAATTAATGTTTATCGCAAAGTTAAAAATGACAGAAACTATATATATTAAAATATAATGAAAGATGAAGGAAAGTTCAGGACAAATAAAATGATAAACTCACAGAAAGTTGGTTCCCCGTTCCCATACTATTGCTTAGTTGACTGACGCAATACAATAAAGGCCTAACTAATGCAAGAAGTGTTCAATTTAGATCAACAATATACCGGGAGAGATTAACCTGTAATGAAACATTTTAACGGATACTTTTTGGAAAAATTATAGTCATGTCCCATATAAGAGAAAAAAATGAAAATATAGTTCTTTGAAATCTCAAAATGAAAAAATAGTTACATTGACAACTCCAAATGCGGGTAATTAACAACACCAGGAGTGCCATTGACAAGTTATTAGGACTATTTTTCTTATTTTAAGATTTTAAAGAACCATTTTTTTTTATTTTTTCTTTTGCCTGAGACCTAACTGTAATTTTCCCATATTTTTTTTTGGTCGTATCATTCCACGTCAGCAATGAATGAGTATTATAATTTTTTTTTTTGTTTTTGCTGGGAGTGTTATTAAAAATTAAAATTTATGGGTTAAATTTAAATTTCAAAATGTCATGTGAACTGTTAAAATTTAGTTAAGTTTTATAAAATACAACATGTCTTATATTAAAACCTATGTTTGCATAAATTGAGACAAGTTATCTCTCACACGCTTATCTCGTAAGTCGTAAAAGCTATTCTCAAAAGTTAATCCAAACACACACTAAATTGATGCGACAATTTCCATTAAAAGTTAATAGTTAAGAGTTTGTGATAAAAAAAATTTAAAAGATTAAAGAAGGATATTTAAACTTTAAAATGTTAAAAAAGTGCATACAATTTGACTCAAAATTCATGAGGTTTTGTATGATTTAACCGTAAACAAATTGTGTATAGATCTATGATTGAAATAAATTAAATATTATTTTAGAATTTTATTTAAATATCATTACCTTGAATAGCTTAAACTAAATATTGAATTGCTGGAAAAACCAAATATTAAATTTAATTAGATCTACTTTCATTCAAAAATATTATATTCCATATTTTCAATCCCTACCATTGCTAAAAAAGAATAGACCTTCCAGCACTATGATGAATAATGGCATTGTTTTGAATACAATATTCATTCGTATTTGCTTAAATTTAAATATAACAAATACAATAAGTTTAAGGAAAAATTGGGGAGGAAATCCCTCGTTGAAAATTTTATTTCTAAGAAGAACTTGAAAATTTTTACATACAGAAAGCAATATTTCTCACTTGTAAGTCCTTCTATGAGGAACTTTTCCCCATTTATTTTCAACCAACCCACTGTGATTGATTAAAATATGGGACAAATAGAAAAATCATACTCCATGATTGATTAAGAAATTTTAAGTGTGTGAAACAATTCAATAATTAAACAAAATTCAATATTTTTAAATTGCTAAAAAATGAATAAGGCATATATCAAGCACAAAAATTATCATTAGACAGAAGTTGTATGATCATATAAACAAGAGCGATCTTCTCAGCCATGTGAAATTACAAAACATTTACATTTGTTAATGCCACTCTTATCAAAACTATACAATTAACAACGGTAGGGTGGTACCCACCTAACATGTGTGGGCCCACTTTACTCATGCATCAATCTCTATCCTAGAGATTCTGGATTCTCAACATCCATGGAGAAAATAAGTTGTTCTGTACAGATAGATTAGCACAAATTAATGCAATAACCTATATAGACAAATCAACACATTTCAGATACTTCTAAACCCTAAAAATCCCCCATCAGATTAAGAACCCCTGTAGAAAGGGTTTTATAATGAATGCCTGATCGAAAATTATGAGCCGTTGGATTGCCGAAAAGGTCCAGATGATGTCCCACAAGCCGCTATTAACAAATGCATTTATGATAGTATTTGAAGATCATCCTCACGATATGTGACATCATCTCTACTCTTGTTATGATCAGATGGCTCATAATCTTCATTTTAAGAAACTTTTCAAATCTGAACCAGGTATTATCATGTACTATACTGTGGGAGGGCATGTAAGTCATTTAAATTTTTCTTCAGCCGTTCACAAAATCCTCATATAGGACTTGCTTTTGATGCCTGCAAAATAAAATAAGTGATATCTCTGTGTTAGAATACGGCCATGCATCCATAGGTGTTGAACTGACAAGAGCCCAAGGATAAGAAAAAACCACTTCAAAACCAAGATTCAAAAATGATACTCCCTCCGGTCCTAATTATAGGACAAAGTTAACTTTTTTGGAGAAATTAAGGAAGCCAATTAAATTACTTTAGAGTATTTTTATTTTTATTTTTTTCTCCAAACTAATTAATTTGACTAATAAACTAATATGTAATCTAAGGATACTAAAAATATAAACACTATAAAGTAATTTAATTGGCTTCCTTAATTTCTCCAAAAAAGTCAACTTTGTCTTATAATTAGGACCAGAAGTAGTAAAAAGGATGGGGTTGCAAGTTGAATTTAGTAAAATTTATCTTCACCAAAAATCACGAGAAACTATATCAAATCATAGAACACGAACACCAATAAACCTTATCCAACAGATAGGGTCAGTTGCATGGATTACACAACATCACTGTGCTTCATTTCCAAGAAATCAATTTTTTATCTCTTTCACTGATATGCAGAAGCTATATTCAATTTGCATCAACAATTTAAAAAACAAAATAACAAGAAGTATGATCATTGAGTTTAATGATTATTTGCAACCCTGATTCAGAAACCCTAGCACACCTTCTTCCATAAAATCCAAGAACTCACAATAAACTCTTAAAACCTTTGGGCTTGTCAGATTCTCATAGAACTATTTAAGAACCTGCATTGAAAATCTCAAGCTTATAGGTATCATTATGACCAAGTCAGCAAGATTCAAGTCCAATCCTTGCCGCATTTCGGCACCAGATATGGTCAATGCTGAGTTTTTTTTAATATATAACCATGATTTTGTATTTATTCACCCTTCAAGGCTCAAAAAGATTGGAAGAGAGCAATGCATGATTGGAAGTTTAAGCAAGCAAATGGCTTTGACAAAGCAGATATATGAATTACTGGAGCATGAAGAGAATCAAGAAACCATTCAAGAGTTCAAGGTGACTATCCATATTTGGAAACTTTAATTCACAATAGCAAATTTAAAGGAGGAAGCAAAGCAATACACAAACCTGATTAGTTGAACTTGTTGCAGTAGTCCAGTACTGAGGCGGATTTGTGCTGGGAAGCCCTTGGCTAATGTAAGCAAACGAACTTGGTTGTTCTTGTTTATGATCTGACTTTGGAGGTGGCAATTCTCTGATAATCCAGAGCATATAAGCTGATGGCGAAGAAGAACCTAACAAATGAAGCAGAAAAGTCAACAATCATGATTTGCCAGAATCTGAAAATCCTTTTATAGTTCGGAAGTACCCTGTATAGCTATCATAGTAGGTGAACATTAAAACTATCAAGGAAGATCTATGAAAAGGAATACAACTTGAACATATTTGTAACTCCCATGGTATAATGTGATCAAGCACAATGTGATTAAGAGAAGTCCACATGATTGGTTGCACAGAGAAAGAGGTTTTCTTCAGAAATTACCTAGTCAGAGCAAGTACTAAAAAGGATATCCATTGAAGACATGGTTACAATATTCCTTGATTCAACCTGATAATATTTAAGATCCATGAGTCAATGAGATAACTTTGATTTCCATATACCTAAAACGTATAGACCTTCCAGATAATGTACTCACAAAAAAACTTGCACATTTCAAAAATTCCAGCAAACCATGCAATGTTGTCAACAATGGATTATCAACTTCAGAAATATGAGGTTCATAACAATGGATTATCAACAATGTTTTCACCCAACCACATTCAGCATCATCATGAAAGATTGAGTAATTTACCTACAAAATAGTAGAAGATCAAGAAAACTAAAGCTTTGGCACCATACATAAGCCTCAGAAGTCAATGGTAGAAAAGCTGTAAGCATGTTCAAAGTGAAATTAAGCCAGCATTAAATACAGATATTTTGGAGGGAAGTTGTATAATGAATAAAAGGTTAACTGAAAGCTCTAAGGACTACAAGTATTGTGAGTAATTACTTACAGGAATATCTGTGAGAAAAACTACTAATGCACTTGAGAATAAACATATCACAGAAACAACAGCTAAACCGGCAACCTGCATGTAGCAGACAATATGTCAGAACAATAATGTATGCCAAAACAGTTCAGAGAAGGGATACTATACTGTCGGAAAATAGCAAAATAGTCATTATTTTTCAGTAGATTTGGACCATTTAAATTGGATTTGGACAGCCCAAATGTCATATATTTTTAAAATACGCAAAAAGTAGTCTTCTGAATGTCAACTTCAAAAGAATGATGATTGAGTTTAAAAAGAAAAAAGAAAAATCATATCCAGATAATCCAAATTTGCTAGCAGTAGAGTCCAATCTCTGTAGTCCATGGCTAAAACATCTATAAAGGCAGTGGAGTGTATTATAAACATATGGAGTAAAAAACAATTAAATTAAGTTTTACAATATACCTTCCACATTTCTGATGAAGCTTTTTCACATGCTGCATAATCTTCATGACAGCAAAAGTGTCTAGCTTTTCTTGAAGTAGTATCAACTATTTGTAAACTATAAGACTAAGGGTAGAGATGAAATCATACATGTAAATATGCAGGGCAATTCTTGGCATTGACCGGAGGACGGTTGAACGGGAAAGAATTAGTCACGGCTGGACTGGCAACCCATTTTGTCCCTTCTGAGGTTAGTTTATCTTTAATATGTGCTTTTCTTTCATGTAATTATGGTCGTCCAAGTCCATAAATAATATAAACAGATCTGAAAAATAGGCAATGTCAAATGCATTTTTATCAAAGTTACTGGTTTATATGAAATTGGTTTAACTATTAGTTGATGATAGAAATGTTCTCTTTGTATCAGAAACTTGCTGAGTTAGAGAAGCGCTTGATTAGCTTAAATTATGGTGATGAGAATGCTGTAAGATCAGTAATTGAAGAATTTTCTTCAGAAGTTAAGCTTGATGAAGACAGCATCTTAAACAAGTAATAATTTTTAATCGATAATGTGTAATTTTTTTCTCATTTGATTTCATTGTTAGTACCAGCACATTGCATTGTTCTCGTGCCAGCAACATATTGAGATTTTCAGCCAGTCAATAATTGATGAGTGCTTCTCAAAGGATACCGTTGAAGAAATTATTAAATCATTAGTAAGTTTCATCCCCACTCATCTCCTGTTTTCTTTGATTATATAGGAGCTTTATGGTATTATTGCATATCCCTGTACATTATATTAGATGATTTGTGCCTTTTGCTGGAAGCTGAAACAAGCAAAGAAGGAAATGGATGGATTGGATCAATACTTAAAGGAATGAAAAGGTCATCACCTACTGCACTGAAAATAACCTTAAGATCGGTAAGGATTTTGGAGTTGAAATAGTAAGATCTCAGACTATATTTTGTAAATTATGAGCTATGGGAAGCTTCAAATTGTGAATTTATATATATATATATATATATGCTTTAATAAAAAAAAAGACTTATCTTTTTTTTCCTAAACTTCTGTTTTGATCCTTACTGATATCATGCATAATCTGAAAACATCTTCCCTATATTATATACATACACATGCTCATACTTCTTTTAGCTGTGATTTTGTCTTTTTTTTCCTAAACTTCTGTTTTGATCCTTACTGATATCATGCATAATCTGAAAACATCTTCCCTATATTATATACATACACATGCTCATACTTCTTTTAGCTGTGATTTTGATTCAGCATTCAAAACAACTTTCCCTTTCTAAGCTTTATATTCTGTGTCAACCTAAGGAGGTATATGTATGCTGTAGTGGACTCAGCATAATGAAAAGCCCTCAGTGACTCTTTTTTAATGAGACATGCATGCTGTTTCTTTAACTCATGCTGCTACTGCCCAACTTCCATGGATGCAGATTCGTGAAGGAAGGAATCAGACACTATCTGAATGTCTAAAAAAGGAGTTTAGATTAACGATGAATATACTACGAACCACAATATCTGAGGATATGTACGAGGTAATTCTTGTTTATTTTCATGAAAATAAATTGCCAATTGAATTGCCACTAAAAGCGATGCAAACTTATCTTGTCTCTTGATGAACAGGGTATTAGAGCCCTCACCATTGACAAGGATAATGCACCAAAGGTAATTCTCTCCTTCTCCCCCTCCCAGTCTGACTCTATATCCTTCCCCTTCTAAAAACACATTAATGGTCTTAAGTTGAGAAATTTAGTGCTGAAACTGGGGGGAAAACTGGTTTTTCATCTGACCTACATGATGTTGCTCTCTTTTTACGTGAAAGTTTTTCACAGTTTTCAAATGTTCAAAGGTGAAAGGGTGTGTTGGCCAAAAAAAAAACAGATGAGAACTTGTAGAATAAAATAAGTATATATGGATTTTCATCTCAGTTTGTATGTTAATACCAGAAATCTCTTATAGACAAACTTCTTAATATTCAACTTATCTTATGATGCTTCAAAGTCAAAATAGCAAAGCCGCTATGTCCTATTCTTACTATTTCATCATAAATTATATCAACTTTTTTCAGTGGCAACCTCCAGCATTTGACAAAGTAGAAGATGGTAAGCTGGACTTGGTCTTTCAGCCATTTGCGAAGGATTTTGAGCTGCAGATTCCAGAAAAGGAGGAATGCAGGTTGGGTTTATTATTTTGAATGGTTATGATTAGATATGTGTTACCACAAAGAGAAGAAGACAGATAATTCATTCACAGAAAAACCAGTATGGATCGGTACAGCATGTATATTCCCCTTCCCGCTAGCCACGTCACTAGTACTCTTCTCTCTCTTCTAACTAACTCTTAGGTCAGAATTGCATTTATATCATAGTTATTTACTATAATGCCTTTTTACTAGATAATAACATATATCAATTACTCCCCCCCTTAAAAAGAATCCTTGTCCACAAGGATTTCATTGGTTGGCAGTGCAGTAGTAGGAAAACTAGGAAATTGTTGTTGAATAATCGAAAGATCTTCCCAAGTGGCATCTTCCGGCTGAGCAAACTTCCACTGTATCAGAACCTGTGTAACAGGCAAGTTATGGCGCTTCACAATTTTTCTGCCCAAAATTGCCTCGGGTTCAAGTGTGAACTGACCCTGAGCATCCACTGGTGGTAATGTCTGAGGAATGACAGTGGAAGGTCCCACATGTTGCTTTAAGAGTGAGACATGGAATACTGGATGGACCCTAGTTTCTTGGGGTAAATCAAGTTCATAAGCAACAGCCCCCACTTTCTTGAGGATCTTAAACGGTCCAAAATAGCGAGCAGCAAGCTTGTGAAGAGAAGAATTGTTCAGCAAATTCCTTCTAAAAGGGTGTAATTTGAGATACACCATATCCCCAACAGCAAAGTGACGCTCGGAGCGATTCTTATTTGCTTGCTGGACCATTCTGTGTTGAGCCTTCAGTAAGTGTTCCTTCAAGGATTGCAGAACCAGTTCACGAGACAAGCAAGTTCGGTCAACCAAGTCATTTGAAGAGTCCCCTACAATATATGGAAGATGAACTGGAGGGGCAACACCATGCACAGCCTCATAAGGAGTCATACCAATAGCTGAATGATAGGTAGTATTATACCACAATTCTGCCAAGGATAACCAATTTACCCACTGTTTAGGAAAATCACCAGTCATGCAACGGAGATAGCACTCCAAGCAATGGTTAAGAACTTCGGTTTGGCCATCCATTTGAGGATGATATGCTGAAGAATAATGAAGCTTAACCCCATACAAACGAAACAATTCTTTCCAAAATTTACCACAAAAAATCGGATCTCGATCTGTAACAATAGATTTAGGGAACCCATGTAACTTAACTACATTATCCATGAATAGAGGTGTTCAAAGTATCCCGGTCCCGGTTGTCCCGGCCCGGTCCCGGATATTTTATCCCGGGAATTTCCCGTCCCGGCCGGGACCGGGACCGGGACCGGGATGCAAATACCCGGGACCGGGACCACACCTTGTGATCCCGGGAATTCCCGGTCCCGGTTTTTTTTTCTTTTTTCCTTAAAAAATAGGTTATTATTTTATTTTTGTATTTTTTACCCCATAAATTAAGTTATCATTTGATAAAATGTATATCACATATTTAGTTAGAGTTAAATTGTATATATCGTGATACAAATCCTAATTATATAATGTATAAAGATAATAACAAAAATGATGAATGTGATAATAATATGTTATTTTTCAATTCTAACTCAATTTATGTGATTTTTATGACCTTATTAGGTGTTAAATAATTACTTTAAACACTAGATTATAAAAAAATTTAACTAATATAATTATATTATTAAGACCGGGAATTCCCGGTCCCGGTCCCGGTTGCGGTTGTCCCGGGAATTTCCCGGGACCGGGAATGAGATCCCATTCCCGGGAAATCCCGGGACGGGAACCGGGAATGGGTATTCCCGCTCCCGTCCCGGGATTTGAACACCCCTATCCATGAAAACATGAGCTATATCCACTGCTGTGAAAGGGTGTTTAAGTGCCATAAAGTGAGCAGCCTTAGATAATCGATCAACCACCACCAAAATAGTTGTCTTGGAGTAAGATTTTGGTAGACCACTAATAAAATCCATAGACAAGTCTGTCCACACATGATCGGGAATAGGAAGAGGCTGAAGAAGCCCCGGTTGAGCAACTAATTCAGGTTTGAAACGCTGACATACAGTGCATTCTCGCACAAAATTACGAACGTCTTTTTCCAACCCTTTCCAATAGAAAAAAGAAGCAAGGCGTTTGAAAGTAGAGTGAATACCTGAGTGTCCGCCGATGCCATCGGAATGGAAAAAGGTAATTAAATCATTACGAAGAGCACGATCAGCAGCTACTACTAATTTGCCATTACGTTTAAGTAAATGGTGCTGCCAAGTGAACTTCGGATGAGATGCAGGATCAAGTTCCAAAGCCTTAATTAAGGTCTGTAAGTAATCATCAGTCAGCCATGAATCTCGGACTCTATCATAAAGAGGAGAAACAGAAGTAGAAAAAGCGAAACAAGATCCATCCGGACGACGAGAAAGGGCATCAGCTACAATGTTATCACTCCCCTTTCTATAAACAATCTCATAATGAAGGCCCCATAATTTATGTAACCACTTAAATTGATCTTGAGAGAGATCACGCTGCTTAAGAGATGTTTCAAGGGTAAATGGTCAGTCCGAATAATAAATTTACGGCCCCATAAATAAGATCTCCATTGCTTAACAGCAAATAGAATAGCAAGAATTTCCCGTTCATAAGTAGATAAAACTCGTTTAGTGGAAGGAAGGGATTTACTCGCATAAGCAAGAGGGTGACCATTCTGAGACAATACAGCACCCAACCCAGAACCTGAAGCATCAATTTCAATCACAAAGGTGTCACTGAAATTAGGTAAGGCTAGCACTGGTGGGGACATCATAACTTCCTTCAGTTGAGCAAAAGCAGTGGCAGCCTCAGGAGTCCAAGTAAACACCTCATTCTTGGTTAATAAAGCAGTCAAAGGCCGACTAAGGGACCCATAATTTTTTATAAACCGGCGATAGTACCCGGTAAGACCAAGGAACCCACGAAGTTCTTTTAAGGTAGACGGTACAGGCCAAGAAGCAATAGCATGTAACTTGCGTGGATCAGCTTGAACACCTTGTGCAGAAATCAAATGACCCAAATAATCAATTTTTGTAGTAGCAAATGTACATTTGGAGTTTTTAGCAAACAGATGGTGATGACGCAATGTGGATAGTGTAAGCTCCAAATGATGTAGATGAGAGGACCAATTCTGACTATAGACTAAAATGTCATCAAAAAATACCAAGATAAACTTGCGTAAATATGGTTTAAAAACAGAGTTCATGAGGCCTTGAAATGTAGCCGGGGCATTGGTTAAACCAAATGGCATAACTAGAAATTCATATAACCCTTTATGTGTACGAAAAGCTGTTTTAGTAATATCAGACTCCTTCATGCGAATCTGATGATAGCCTGCTCTTTAATCAAGTTTAGAGAAAAAAGTAGCACCCTGTAACTCATCTAATAGTTCCTCAATAACAGGGATAGGGAACTTGTTGTTGATGGTGGCCTCATTCAACTTGCGGTAATCCACACAAAAACGCCAGGTACCCTCTTTCTTTTGTACCAACACAACAGGAGCTGCAAAGTCACTAAAGCTCTCACGAATGATGCCGTTATGAAGCATTTGCTGGATCTGATTTTCAATTTCAGTCTTCTGAACAGGGCCATAGCAATATGGGCGGCAACTAATTGGTTTATCATCCTTAAGAGGGATGGAGTGGTCAAATGTGCGGTAAGGAGGTAGGGTTGTAGGTTCAGCAAAAATATCTACAAATTTATCTAAGAGACTCTGTAATTCGAGATGATAAGCCTCAGAAAGAGTAGAATCAGAAGTAAGTTCAACTTGTAATAAGGAAGGTGTATGAATGAGGTATAACTCATTAGCCACTACAAAGTCACGGATAGTGAAAACTTCCTCTGATTTAGAAGGTTTACCCGAATTCAAACCCCTCAATGTAATCAACTGACCGTCGGCTCTGAACTCAAAAAGCTGTAAATCCATATCCATGGTGAAACGCCCCAATGTCTTAAGCCATTCAATCCCTAAAATAGCATCATAACCTCCGATACGCATAACCAAGAAATCAGAAGTGAAAATTGAACCCCCCATTTCCCAACTCAAATCAGGACAGCATTTAGTGACACACACCTGGCGTGAATCAGCCACATCAAGCCTAATAGGGTCGCGATCCTGGATCTTTAATCGAAGGCGTTTAGCCAATGAAACGTCAAGCACGTTGTGAGTACTTCCAGTATCCACCAGAATAATCACTTGTTGATTCTTGATTCTGCCGACCAACTTCAGTGTCGACGTAAGCGCATGACCTTCAATCGCATTAATGGTGCCTCCAGCCTCTCCCTGAGTATCGCCCAAAGCGTCTTCAAATTGGTCATCATCTTCATCGATAATAAGAGTAAAGATATGAGAATCCTTACAACGATGACCGGCGGTATATTTCTCAGGGCACCAGTAGCAGAGTCCCTTGCGACGACGCTCATCCATCTCTTTCTTCGACAACTGGCGTGTGGGTTTCGAAACTGAGCTAGAAGATGATGGAGGCAGTGGATTCGAAAAACTGCTAGAAAAACCATTTGAGATACCCGATCGTGACAATTGCCCTGGTGACTTGGTGGAATCGGTAGAGAGGCCAGGGGAAATTGGGCTTAACTTGGAACCCATTACTGTAGCCAATTTGGGCTTCAACCCATCACCCGAACGACTAAGAGATCCCATCGGAGAAGTTGACCATTTCCGATCACCACCTGGAGCATTCTCGTGCAGGGTGCAAATGGTTGCTTCTTGCAACCGAGCAGAGCTCATTGCGTTAGCTAGCGACGTCGGAGAGAAGTTAAGAACAAATTGCTGGATGTCCGGACGAAGACCCCCGATGAATAAATTTAGAGCAACGTCCATCGGAATGTCAACCTCGAAGAGCAACTCGTCGAATTCCTTCTCATAATCAGCAACTAGATTATCACCTTGAGAAAGCTTCTTGAGAGAGATCAAGGGATTCTCCTCCCTAACATCAGTAAATTTCTCTTCCATCTGTTTGAAGTATTCTTCCCAGCGAACGTCCGAGAAGGAGCGGTGACGCATAAAAACTTGATGCCAACGAAGAGCGTGACCTTCAAGGTGTATACTCAGGAGCCGTATCCTGTGTTCAGGTGGAGTTCCATCGACTTCGAAAAACTGACGGCACCTATACGCCCAACCACGGCTCTGTTTGGTCGGAATAAAATAGGGAAGAGGAGGCTGTTGAAGCTCGTGGAAGGATCCGAATGGTGGAATACGGGAGGAAATCGTGGAGTTGGAGCTACCATCTTGGCCGGGAGACGCAGTAAGCGGTTGTTTCCCAGTGTTAACACATAGGGAAGCAAATCGGGCATCCATTGATTTCATGAAATCTTCAAGTCGGCTAGCAGTTTGTTTCAGTTTCAGAATGTCCTGAGAGCTTTGTTCGAGACGCGTATGAACGGTGGTCTGGAACATCTCAAAACGATTTTCTAAATCGCCGATTCGTTCTTGTGATCGAGTGTCCGGCGGCGCCATGGCCAGACAGGTGGCTCTGATACCTTATGTTACCACAAAGAGAAGAAGACAGATAATTCATTCACAGAAAAACCAGTATGGATCGGTACAACATGTATATTCCCCTTCCTGCTAGCCACGTCACTAGTACTCTTCTCTCTCTTCTAACTAACTCTTAGGTCAGAATTGCATTTATATCATAGTTATTTACTATAATGCCTTTTTACTAGATAATAACATATATCAATATGATTCTTTAGGTTTTTATTTAGCAACATAATCAAATGCCTCTCTCTGATTTGAAACACAGGTGGGAAGGTAAATATGAGAATTCTGCTTATGCCGCCTAAGAAGAGAAGAGGAGTGAACAGGAAGAATCTCTGGTGAGATGCTGTTTCTTCCTTGAAGAGTAAGATTACTAGAAAATTTGGCTTAGGTTCTTATGCTTATTGGTGTGTCTCTATCATGGGTGGCTAGCCTACTCATACATGGTTGATGCTTTTTTGTAATTTAGAATTAGAATAAAATGATCTTGAAGTTCTTAACGAGTTCAAGGTTTGCCATCAATCATTTTAATCTCAATGAAGCAGAATGGGTAAATCACACTAAAGAGTGTAGAACTGAAAAGTTAAAAACCCTGATGGACATTTGTGTGGGCAAGTGAGCAAGAATTAAGTATACAACCAAGAGTCGATGGATTTGTGAGTAGTGACATGAATTAATAGGGTTTCACATCTCTAATCCAAAAGTTGCATAGTGAAAATGAATCATATGGTCATGTCATTCTTAGGATGTGCTGATAAGCTTGCACACAGCTTCTTGCCATTGGAAATGAACGAGTTGTTGTGAGATGTCAATTGATAGCATAATAGAAACTTGCGAGTCGCGATTCATGTTTTTTTTTTAGACCTGGACCGTTTTCATTTTGATATGAAAAATTAAAAACAACACGAATTCCAAAGGCCAAGGTGCAAATTTGTCAAATTTTTTTTTAGGAGTAATATTACCCTGAAAGTTTTTTCAGATTCAATGTCACCCCAAAAGTTTCAAATGTAGAAATGTTATCTCATACCGTTAAAAAATTAATGTTGACCATTAAAAAATTGATATCAACTATTAACTTTTAAACAGAAAGGGGTAGCATTACTCCATTTTAATACTTTAAGGCAACATTGAATCTAAAAAAAAACTTTTAGGGTAATATTTCTCTTCAACGAAAATTTTCAGAGCAAATCTCGTGTGTGTGCGCATCCGCGCGCACGCGCGCGTTGTGTCTAAGAAGGGTTTTTTTTTTCCGATGATAAAAGCAAGCTTAACACTTGAAACACAAAAGATAGGAGATTACACCTCCCATACAATTTGACAATCCAAAAGAAATCATATAAGAAGGGTTTCAACTTTCAACTCTTGGTCTTTAGTCTTTACTCGCTTTCCTCCCCGTCCTGGCCAGTTTCAGGTGTAAGCGGCTTGACACTTAATTTTACAAGAATATTATACTTTTCATCTTTCTGATTTCATTAAATCCTAATTTTTTTTTCCAATGATCTAATTAGTTATCAGTTTAATATTCATGATTAATTTGAAAATAACTTTTATGATGAGAACATATACTTGTAATGTTTTCTTTCAAATTGATGGTTTAATTCCCACGACGAGTTAGAAGATGCTTTATATTAAGAAAGAGGTTACCAACAAAACTTCTCACATATATTATACTCCTCCGTTACATTTTTATAAGGTAGGATTAGCCGAATTATGTTTTTTTGAAGTAGTTAAAATTAGTTAGGTGTAATAAATACATAAGAAATGAATTTAGCTTTCTAAAAATGCACTCACTTTTGTGCAAAAGAGAGCATATGCTATATTGAGTGCTTTCGTCAAACATTCTCTCTCCCTCTTGGTGGAGTTCTTCCGTTTCTCTATAGGCTTTCACCACTGGGTGTTGTTTTCCAACACCCTTTTCTCCGACTTCGGCCTAGGGGAGGTCATCTAGAGTGGGGTTTTTGTTTCCTTTTTTATGGTGCTTGTCATATTGATCTGTGGCAGCATTTCAGGGAAGAAGGGACAGATCAATGGGGTCGAGATGTATGGTAGCAATGTGGTGGGTGACTGGGTTCAAGGGTGTTGGTGCTTCTTAAGATTGATCTAAATTTGGTATGATTCTATATTCCACTAATCCGGTTTGGCTAGCGACAGATCATTCTTGTTTTGCTCAAATCTTATGGCTTTGGGTTGGGGAAAGATTGGTGGCATAGGCTGGCGGTAGCTAGGTTATCCTCCCTATGCAACAGCATTTGCGTGGGATTTATGAATTTGCTCTCATGGTAGCAGATGTTTTCTCAATAGAGATGAGCTTGTTAGAGTGGTTCTTTGAACCCACATCCCTTATTCCCAGCAAGGTTACTAGTGTTTCTATGCCTGTTCTACGGCAGCTCATGACGCTCTCTACCTTCGGCCTATTGTTAGGGTTTGTTTTGGTAGTGTTATTTGGGCTTTGAGTTAGGTTTATGTTGTTTGGGCTTTAAGCTTTTATTTTAAACTACTATTTCCAACCCTAATTATAAAACAAAGTTAATTTCTTTTGAAGAAATTAAGGAAGCTAAATAAGTTATTTAATTATATCATATGTTATGTATTCTTAGATTATATATTAATTTATTAATCAAATTAATTAGTTTAAAGAAAAAAATATAAATATAAATACTCTAATATAATTTAATTAGCATCCTTAATTTCTCTAAAAAGTCAACTTTATCTTATAATTAGAACCGGAGAGAGTATTATGTTATTCTTTCATTTATATTAATATAAAATATTTTTGTTGGGAAAAAAAAAGATTGCTCTGGTCAACCATACGAATTAAATACAATAGCATTATGAGTGATTTTTATAATTAAGGGTAAAATAGAGAGTCTAAAAAAAAACCTTTCAAACAACTACTGATCCCATCTTATAAAAAAGAAAAACGGAGGGCGCAAATGATAATAATCGATTATTTTTATATCATAAAATATCCACGAGCATAACTCAAAATAAAGGCACATATTTTTCTTAAATATGTTTATGTCCTCTACTTAATATAAAACCATTTTGTTGATCAATTTTTTCATTAAGATTTATATATTATGTTTTTCCCCCGATTAAGTATATGTTTTGCTTTGCAAAGCACAATTATTAAAGAGTACAGAGAAATACAATCTTCACAAACTCAACTGTTATAACTGCTCATTCACAAATTGCATTGGTTGGTAGGCTGCCGGTAAATGAAGGAAAAAATATACAGAATGGATTATTGGAAAATCTAGAGGATGAGGAAACAATATAAAGCGTTTCACCTCATTCACTATTGTCAGATGATTTCATTTTCAAAGGGAATATACACACACTGAGACTCAAACTGAAGGCTAGATATAAATAAGGAAATAACAAAACAGAAAAACCACCTGAGAGAAGAAAATTATGAGACGCCTTGAAAAGACAACCGATCTCGGAGAGTATCGAAGATCGATGACGCTGCTGCATTTTGTGAAAATGTCAATTTCAAACGGCCAAGCAATTCGCCATCTTTGGCCTGAGAAGCAGCATCCGCGGCTTCCTTTGCCATGCCGATTCGTGCATATGACTGTTCAAGATTACAGTAAGGATTAAGCAAAATTGCTGTGAGCACATAACTTGAGTACCGGCAAAATTACAGCAAAACTCTATGCCATTGTAAGCAAAGGCTCTAATATTTGTGCCAAAATCTCTTTTTCCATGGTGGTGTTCATGAACTAGAGTCTGGACCACAACAATGCATAGGAGCAGAAATAAGTTTTCATTCATCTGGGTTTATCTGCTGGGACCTTGTAAGAATAGTAATGTTGTTTGATAGTGAATGTTGGGTGACGACAGAACAAGAGCAAAAAAAGGGTAGCAAAAATAAGATTGTTAAGATGAACATGTAGTCATGCAAAAAAATAAAATAAAAAAATCAACGATTCTATATGAAGAAAGAATTAGCACGGCATTTGTTTAGGAGAAAATGGTGAAAACAATTTAGCACAACAGTCAAATCTTTTATTCGATGTGTCTATAAAATACCTAGGCTCTTTCTCAAGGACAATTGTAAGTAGTACTCCCGGTCCGAAATATAAGACAAAGTTGACTTTTATTGGAGAGATTAAGGAAGCTAAATAAGTTACTTAATTATATCATATGTTGTGTATACTTAGATTATATATCAGTTTATGAGTCAAATTAATTAATTTGGAGAAAAAAAATAAAAATAAAAATATTTTAATTAACTTACTTAATCTCTCCAAAAAAAGTTAACTTTATTTTATATTTAAGACCGGAGAGAGAGAAGTAATAATAACAATAATAGAGTTGCATTTCATATTCAACGCATTTTTAAAAAATACCTCAGCTCTTTCTCGAGGATCTGCAAGTTTTGGGATATATTTCAAAGCTTCTGCTTTTTCATCTGCTTCAACGCATGCCTCCACAAATGGTCTATAACCTACAGATCCCAAATCATGTGAACTTTAGACCATAGCAAAAATCCATGCAACGATTATTTTGAAATGATTCTGAAGAAAAGACGTTGCCAATAAGAGACCTGTAAAAACTTCAGCAATATTATATAATACATCAAAAGTTAGAAAATCCCAGAATTCTTTTTGTTCACTTGTCACATTCTATCAACTTTCTGGTAAGAACTAGGCACAATAAGATAAACATAGCAAACGCTGTAGATTATTTAAAGATAGAGAACAATTTTGGTTTGTTCGCTTTAGCATTTCAGTCCATAAACAAATTCACACTTGGTAACAGAGAATGGAGAACAGAACTGGGAGTTTGTAACGCTGGAAAGATGTCCTCCAAGAGGTAATGGCCAATATGGATCTGTATTTGATTAATGATCCTCACCATCTATCCCATTCAAATCACGAAAATCTCGTACAAAGGAAATATGAATCTAGAGTTGATGCTTACAAAATAAGTATATTGAATGCTCCTCAAAATTAACTAGGAGTACAAAAGCTTACCAATTGGAGGTTTCTTCTCCTTCGAAAATTTTTCCAGTGCAGCCCAATCTTTGATGGTAGCTAAAGCAAAAACTTTCAGCCAATACCATCTCTTCTCAGACACCTGAGGTAATATAACAGAAGTTTAATAAGTGTCTTCGAAACCAAGAGTTTAGACCCACAAGGTATGAGAAAATAGTAACTGCTTACATTTTTACATTATTCAATTGGTTATTAAAATAAAGATGAAAAAAAACACCTAAGGCTCGCTCAAGTGATAAGAATGGAATGGGATGTGTATAATATTAATAATTCAAATCTTCTTCATATAACAAGAAAAACATAGTAAAGAGGCCAAAAGAAGCATTGCTTTCCATTCATGACAGTAAAGAAATTAGCTATAAGCTCACCTTAAATTCTGTTTTCACTCTCATTGCAGCTCGATGATTTCCCAATACAATACATGTACGGATTGTATCACTTATACTTGAATCTACAAAAATGGCTTGCTTTGTGGTCGCTTCTAATTCATGCTGTATTCTGCAGTGCAGTAATAGCATCAGCATTTCAATTTTAATTTTATACCATGATATTTATAGCCATGTAACAAGGACACGAATCCTAGTAAAATCTGAATCAGTGTCCGAAAATAAAATATAAATTATCACATAAATACACCAGAATATGCAGAGTATTGCAGCCTCTAACAAATGCAGATATTGAGGAAATTTATTGTGTAGTCTAAAGATTTAACCAAAATAAAAGTAATAATCAAACCTTAACAGTTTTGCATGCTCTTCAGCTGCCTTTGACTCAAAAACATGTTCCTTTGTTTCTGCAAAGAGATTTTGTGCCTTCTCAATAAGTTTTATACGAGGCCCATGAAGTGGAAACCCTTTGTTTGCCATGGGGTTTTTCTCTAGTTCCCATGATTCTTTCCACAGCAGAAAGGCCACATCCTACAAGGATTGAGTTCTAGATAAATTTATAGTATCTACATGAATGGAAATCAAGTGATCAATTAGATATTATGATAGATGGATATGCTTCAGTAGCAATGCATTCATTTAACAAGACAAACAAAAATGACTATAAAACTTCTGACAGAGTAATCATCCAATAATAGGAAAATTAGGTAGAGTCATGCATACAATAAAGAAGAAAAGGAATATAGAAGAGCTTAAAATCTTAAGGAGGACAGAAAATCTTCACATACAGCTTGTCAACTCCACGGATATAAGGTTTGCCAGATTGGATGAATAAAAGACAAGATCAAAATTTTAAGGTTTTTTTTTTTGGCAAAAAAAAAAAAAAAAACTCTAAGCAACAATACCTATGAAAAAAGCAAGATGTTCCATTTTACCTCATTTGAAATATTCATATAATTCTGTGGCAAAAAAAAAAGAAATATTCATATAATTCAGGAGATTATGACTTACTTGAAGTTGTCCTGTCGATAAGTAGAAGTCCTTCAGAAATTCATGTTTATAGTACCTGGAATAAAAATATAATTAGAATTGCTACAATGACATACATTTGGAAGAAAATTTATTATAATTAGGTGATTGAAACCAGAAAAAAGAATCTATAGAGAGTAGTTTTTTTGCTGTATATCAAAACAGAACCAAACAAATGAGTGATTGACTCTGCAGGAAGCCTAATTTTTAGTTAATTTTTGGCCCTGCATCAGTCAATTGTTCTAATGGAGATTAACACTTGGGGATATCCTTGGCTGGAATTCTGTGAACACAGCCTTCCATGCTTTGGTTGCAACCTATAACTAAATTGAATTGACGCCCAGAAAAGAAAAATCCTAGGAATTTTCCCAGCTATATTATTGCCAAGATATATTTTATCAAAACAATTTTTCTATCAGCTCATAAGCATCCTCCCTCCGAGAAATTCCTAGTCAAAAATACTGAGAATTGTCTGCAGAACAGAAATTACATGACAAGTAAATCATCTAGACGGCTACTATACTGCATATTAAATATCAGTGTTTGAACCCGACCAGACAGTCAACTAATTCAACTACTACCAGCTTTAATAAACAACCCAGTTTCAAACTAAAATCCATTTTTATGGTCGAATCATTTTGAACCAGATATTGAGTCGAAAAACCTAAGTTGAATTGGAAACCAGACTTCAAAAAATAGCCTCATTATACGAGTTTGGAGTTTACTTTCAATGATTTGGAATTTGGTATTACCATGTGAGCTTATTAACTCATTGTGAAATTGGATTATTTAAGTTTAATTTTGTTATTTAATAATTTGATATCGTATTTCTTATATATATAATTTTTTTAATTTATTTATTACATTATAGGTTCAACCACCGATTGAACTAGAACCATTAAACCCATGACCAGATGACATTTCCAGTTCATGGTTGGTCCAATTCTTAAAACTACGTTAAATATACCACAGAAGTTCTCCCAGTCCTTTCATTTCCATGTGATTATTTGTTCAAAACTTCATTATCATGTGCAAATTAATTTCCTCATTTGGCTAGAGTTATCATTCAGCCACGTGAGCTTGCCTTGTGTAGTTGTGTTGCATTTTCCTAGGTCACTTACTGTGCATAAGTTATAAACAAGTCGCGTGCTAATGGTCTGGCTTGTATTGTTCCAAAGAATTCCAAAGGTTGCCTCTGCATCAATAGAAAAATTCATGCATGAGAGATAAACTTGCCTTTCTCCAAACATAAATGTTTAATTATATTCAGAACTTTCTGGAGTAAACCTTTTGCCATATGTGAAAGAGGACAAGATAAACAAGGTCTGTGTCACCACTTTCAGTTGCCTTTGTCAAGGCTATATCTTCTTCTCCTATGCTTAACAAGAGAGGAACCTAAACAACAGAGTTCTTGAGTATGAAGATAAAATCTACAATAGAACAAATCATATTTTATGAAACATTTTAATAGAAATTCTCCCACAAATATCACTAGAAAAACCAGTGAAACAGAATACCTGTTTAGAAGAGCGTGGTTCATGTTCAACAAGCATAGCTGCTAACTTTCGGCGGCCATTCTTGTCTGCATGGGCAGCCACTGCTGCATAGGATATGCCTTTGCACATTTTTAACTAGGAATCAAAAGATGCATAATTCAAGAGTTGTTCTTTTGCAATAAACAGAATAAAAAAACATTATACAGATCTCCAATCATGAAATACCTTATCAAGCAGAATTTCAAGAAGTGTGACATCAGGAATATTCAATGATGATGTTATCTTTGAACATGCCCAGTGCATTATTACCACTTCCTACATAAAAGCAGCAAGAGAAAATCAAATTCATACACAGAACAGAAGATTAATAGAAGATTGCTGTGTGTTAATGATTCCCATAACAAAGAAACCAGGAATTAAGAACTGCCCAGTGTTTAATTTTTCCCTCACCGCCCTTGTTTCCTTCTTTTTATTCATTTTTTGTTTTTTTAAACCATTACAGACAAATAAAAGAATAAATCAAAAAAAGTATGAAAATATTTTTTTTATTTTTCAATCCAATATCTTTTCCCTTCTCCAATATAAGAAATGATGCCAAGTGCCAGCGCAAGGAAAGGTCAGGGATCACCACAACATCATCAGATGTCTATTCTCATTCTTGAATTTTTCCGCATCAATACCTGAGTCATCTTGCTTCCTCTATAACAAGGGAGAGAATTCACTGACGAACCAGTACCATCTTTACGTGCACTGATTCTGAGTGTCATTATTGTGAGCATTTGAAACTTTTCCTATAGATAAGATTTAAATAACTCTTACTTTCAAATGGTTTCATGTCATAATTCCCCGTTAATAACTCACAAATCCAGCTTAGCAACATTGCTAATTCATGTTTCCTTATGTTTCTTTTGGGATTACAGTTCTTGAGTACGGAGAATCAAAGTTTGAAAATTAAGAGTGATATAATCATATTTAGGCTCATATAATTTACTCAATAGTCAATAACTTAAAAGACAAACATCTACACATATGAACCTTAAAAGCAATGCAACAAATAACTGAGGGGCACAGCTTATCATGAATTCAGGATAGATAAGGTCATAATGACAACAATGTGCCCCAGCCCAGAAAAAAATTGACTTACATAACTGAGGGAATACTTCCAGTGTTAGTCTTGGATCCAAAGGTTGGGTACACAGTTGTCAAAACAAAATGCAAATCTGGATAATACCCAAAATTACACTGGATATTACTTACTTGATTCATTCCAAGATATTCTGATATCCTCAATGCAAGCAGATGTTGATAAGCATTAATCAAGCGCCCAATCAGAACAGATGGTGTGAGCAACTGAGGTAAGAGATAAATTCAGTACATGTTCAACTTATGACATTTTTTTGGTGGGGAGGGGGTACTAGACAAGTAAGCTTTAAAGACCTTATACTGCTGAATACTGAGAGGAATGCCAATGTCTGGGTTGCGAACTGCATTCAGAACCCGTAGAATTTTACACATCTCTGGAATACGATCACGTTGAAAATTGCTGCCAAAGTCAACTAGGTATCATTACCGAGAGCAAAACTCAGAAAAATATGCTTATCCTTTTTTAGGTCCTTGAGTATTGCGAGTGACAAACTTAAAACAACATGATACAAAGATTTTATAACATTCTTGCAAGTAGTTGCTGGAGTAAGTCCAAATCAGACTCACCTGCAGAAAGCTTGGCCATAACTGGCTGCTCTCAAGAGAGTCCACTGCCGCAAAACATCAAACTCATGACCAGCAGCATCAACACATGCTTCAACAGCCTCAGGAAGGGAGGGTCTTATCAATCTCAAATTTTCATCTGCCTGGTGAATGGTAAGAATATGAGAAACTCATCGAAAAATTATGCCATAATTGAGTTGAAAATAAAAGACCAGATGCATCTTCCATAATCCACAGAAACTGCTAGCTTGATTTATTGTTTTTCCCTTCTGTAGAACTTGATTAAATAAGCATCACCAACCCAAATAAAGTCCCTACCTTAGCACTTCGCCTATCAAAATGGTCCAGGGCATCATACAGTAAAGCTGCAGGTGATGTGCTTCCAATCGTAAATATTGAAACAGTGGAATCAGGGACCCGCTGAAGAAACTCCATACTAGTGTTGGACAATATCCTCACTCCATCACACTCAGGTATAAGAATTATAGGTTCATCATAAAAGTAGCGAACTGGATCTCCATCGGGACCCATCATTAAAAGCATGTCATCCCAGTAAAGCAGCACAGCGTCCATCCCACACCAAGCAAGCTGCCCAGGAGGAAGTGCTGACTGCATGCATAAAAATAGCCATTAAGCTATAGGCATCCAACAAGAAGCTCCAATTCTAAAGAACGATATAAATGATAAACAAGGTAGAAATGAAAAACTATCAAATAGGGTAAATGTGATAACCATCGCAAATGCTTTGTTAAGATTTATAAGGTCCTGCGTGCCACATATAACAGTTATTCGTAGCATTTAAGAACAAGTGACATATAGATTGCAATTCCGCTCAGAAGATAATTATTAACCAATAATAAGGAATAAATCAAAACTCCTGCTACAAGCAAGCAAACATCGACTCTATGTATGCACCATAAATTAAGTGGCACGAGAGAATCGAAAACCAACCTCACACTCCCTCTCGATGATAACACCATTCAAGTCCGAAGTGGTGACCAAAAGTCGGCCATCGTGAGTAAACGAAGCCAGCCACTTCCCATCACGTGACACCACCATCCTCTGCAAGGGGCCCCGCAAAACCTCAGCTCCCAATTGTTGTACTGCATCTTCCTCCACAGACAAAACAACAGCATCATCCACTCCAAGTAGCACCTCCACATTTCCAGACATTGTGTACTGAGGCTCGATCACTGCCATACAATGCGGCAACTCCTGAATTGCGGGGTCTGCAAGCGTAGTGGGTTTTGGGTTTTTGAAGTCTGCAATGCAGAACAATTGATTCGCCTCAGTAATACACACCACCCCGTTGCCCCAAAACACACAGTCCACCACATTCTGCTCGAAACACTCTTTGCCCATCGAAATGTTGGGTTCCAAATGCTCAGCATGAATGTTATACCGATAAATTGTGCCATCCTGCACGATGCAGACAAGGATCTGATCGTCGGTCCAAGCCATGCCAATAAGGCGGCCGCCGGGGTTCTTCCACACCGTTTCTGATAACTGAACGCCAGCAGAGTTGAAAATTCGAAGCTTGCGAAGAGCGGACTCAGCATAGAGCTGGACGATCTTGGAGTCATCGCGGATCACAGCGATGGGCCCACCGAAAGGGGCACAAGCAACTTTGTTGCGACCAAGGTCAAAGTGCTTCCATCTCATAGGGTAGATTTCAGGCTTCCGATAGTACCGGTTGAACAGGAGCTGCCACTCTGCGGCGACCGAGACGTTCGCCATCAGAGAAACTGTGTCTTCGGGAACGATTGGAGTGAAAAAAAAAGATCGAAGCCAAAAAGGATCACGATTTATTGCATAAGAAAATGATGAATTGGATTAATCAGAAACCTAGATTCTGATCCTAGAAGATAACGAGAAACCTAGCTAAAAGGCAAAGGAAGAAGAGCAGAAGTAATGCATTGCCGTTAAGCTCGTCTAGAGTCTGGAGGTTCATAAAATTGAATTAACAAACGGTAAAGGTGTAAAAATGCTCATGATAATTTTATAAAAGAGCATTGAGCACCATAATAAAATTTTACGGGTAAAAATGCTTATGATCTATAAAAATAGTAGCTTAAATGTCACCACCATTTTGTGGAGTAAACGGCCGTTAATCTCCCCCCAACGTGTCTGAAGTTGATGAGTGGGAGGTAAATGTGGCAGGTTATTTTATAATGGGTGGGTGGAACGAGTAATGTCCACCATTGAACGCAAGACCAGGTGCTGTCAAGAGGAAAAAGCGATTCTCATCAAACTTGAAGGATGGGCGACAAGAGAAGCAAGCAGATTGGGGCTAGGAGACTTGATGAGAGGAAGGGGATGGCTTCATCTTCTTCTTCAACGTCCGTAAGACTGCGAGAGAATTCAGATTCATTTGTATGTGTAAGCATATTAGCTCAACTCAAAGACTAAAATTACAGCAATTACCAGACAAACACTCGAGGAAATGAATATGACTAAATTCAAGTAATTAGCACCAATGAATATATGAACGATAATTACCTTTTTTTATAATGGATGAGTGGGACGAGTAATGTCCATCATTGAACGCAAGACTAGGTGTTGTCAAGAGGAAAAAGCAATTCTTGTCAAACTTGAAGGATGGGCAACAGGAGAAGCAAGCATATTGGGGCTAGGAGACTTGATGAGAGGAAGGGGATGGCTTCGTCTTCTCCTTCAACGTTCGTAAGACTGCAAGCGAATTCAGATTCATTTGTATGTGTAAGCATATTAGCTCAACTTAAAGACTAAAATTACAACAATTACCAGACAAAAACTCATGAAATGAATATGACTAAATTCAAGTACTTAGCACCAATGAATATATCAACGATAATTACCTTTTTTTTTTATTCATTCTTTGCAAATTATAACAATACAAATACAAAATGCATCCCCTAAAAAGAGGAATAGTCAAAAGAAATGACGTCAACACGTCAAATTGAAATTAAGGTACACAAATTGAGTGGCCTCGAGAAGAAAAGCACGTGTAAATTTCAATATATCAAAGAAACAGCAAAGAAAAAACTTTAGGCCTGTTTGATTCTATTCTCTGTTTTTTGTTCTCAAAAATAATTTTATAAAATTGTTTTTGAAAACAATAGAAAACAAAAAAACTTGTTTGGATGATTGTTTTTTAAAACAAGTTTTTAAAAAAAAAACACACAAACACTTGTTTGGATGATTGATTTTGAAAACAAATTAAAAAAAAACAAACTTATATAATTGTTTCTTAAAACAAGTTTTAAAAATAAAACACAAAAAATATGCTTTTATTTATTTGGATCTTTTATATAATAGATATTAACATTATTTTTTAAATTACTTAATATGTTATTATATTAATAAACTAATTTAATAAAAATCAAATAAAATCATCAATAAATAACACAAAAATGATTTACTATTAACAAAATTAACATGTTAAAATTTAAATAAAATGCGAAACCTAAAACAAAGCATAGTTCATAATAACAAAAAATATAGTAACATAAAATCTAATATGAAAGCTACAAGTCTGTGTGTGTATCTATAAACTTTCTAGCCAAGCCCTCTTCCTTTCTAAAGACACTGCCATAAACAACTCCCTATTGATAGGTTCCTTAAACCGCTTCCTTGCCTTGACATAAATATCGTTAGAGAGTTCCATCTCATTTAAAATAGCAACACATGCAGAAACGGAATAACTATTAGATGCTGGGCTTCTAACACTAGCTTTGCTCCTCCACCTCCACCTCTCGGCCTTAGCAAGTTGAGCTTCTGCCCTTGCCTTAGATGCCTCAACAAATGCTTGAATAGCTTCCCCTATTTGCATAGACCTAGGTTCTTTCTGTTTCTTTCGATCAGAGAATTCAATACTCCGCTTTCCGCCACTGTGTGTAACTCTCTCAACTATGTCCGGGATAACATTGTCTTCATCCTTGTCAAGATTTACATGAGCTCCATAATTGAGATACTCATAATCAAGTCGAACCTCATCATCAGATTTTGGTCAAGAATATAGAAACACAAATAAAATATACAACCATATGGAGAATACCCAACACAAATAAACCAAATCAGTTTCAAGAACAAGGTTTAAACCTTAATTTTATAGTCTCTAACATGGGTTACACATCTAAAACATTTATGCAGCATTTAGGAACATTAAACAGTAAGATTCAAATCAGTTTTCAGCCTCCACTACTCAAACTTTACAAGCTTATACCATCCTCATTTATTCTGAAATAGTTTTCCAGCTTTATATAATCTAGTAAGCATTATTCTATCATCATCTTAAAACTTAAACCACAATCCAATAACTTAAACTAATCTTTTCGACACTCAGGGTTTCTGAAACCGCAACTTTAATTAGCTTTTAATAAGCGTAAACCACTCTCCACTCTGATCTTTAAAGTTGTCAACAACAGTATATCATTTATATTACTCTACCAACATCTCATTTAAGCGCCACACACTTCCTCATTCATTGGGCACTTTAGGTGTTATTCTGAAATTTTTTTCATATCATTCAATCAATTGAAACTTTAATCACATTCATAATATGTTTCTCCATATGTAACTCATTTATAACAATCTAAGTATGTCCTGCCTCTCCTTATTCTCTCACATGGCTTCCCCTTTTAATTCTGCAAATTTCAGCTTAAATAAGGTTGTTTTAATCATCATATTAGAGCCTTTATGCACAGCTTATAAATCTAAGATAGTTATTCAACATTTGGAAGAATCAAACAGTGACTTCCTTATCCATTTTAGCCTCAAAATTCAAACTCTTGAAGCTTCCAACATCATATATTCCATCTTCATATTTGACATGATATCTATATTAAATTCACAGAGCTCCACTGCAGAAATCTGAAACTTTTCTCCAACTTCAAGAACATTATTGTTGATCTTGATTTTAACATCTATAAGCATGATTTAACTACCCATAGCAGTGATTCAACTTTAGAAATATCTAACAGTAGATTTGAATTTGGATCTCGACTTCAAAAATTCAAATCTCATAGTTTTCAATGTCATCCAGCTAGCTAGCACTCAACACTTCATCTGTTTTTAGCATTAAAATGTTTTTACAGGCCACATAAGAAATATTGAACAGACTCCTCTGGAACTTGCAAATGCATAATAAAAAATTACTCCCAACTACACAAATCAACATGCAAGTCATGAACCAATCAATATAACCTATATTCTATCATCCTATTTAGTTTATTCAAAAAAGAGGCCAAATCAGTTCTTTTACTTTGGTTATATCTACTGCCATAACTATCCATCGTGTCTGCCATTAAAACATCTTATATATTAAACATTAATGTAGACAAACATTTAGGTAGTTAATGAACAAAATTTTTGCCATTAATGTTTACTTCGCTAATATCTAATATGGATGGTACTGCCTCGTTTGAGAATAGAATCAACTGTTCTTTGCTCTCTAGCACAATGAGGCTATGTCAAATGAAACTATCAAAACGATATCATCTTCACCCTCTTCCTCCACACCTTGCTTTTTACCATACCAAAAGATAGATCCATTGGCAGTCACATACCAAAAAGACTTACACCCTCTAAGCTGCCAAATTCTATTTCTTTCTATGAACCTGTGCTTAATGAATACACTTCAATAACTCTAATCACTTCACCACTCTTGGCATAAGTTTTCACTATCTTATAATCATTAACCATTGCACTGAACTCAAATCCTACCATGCAATGCCACTTATCAAATGCAACAATTCTGGTTCTAGGGATCTGTCTGATCTCTCTAATAGCAAGATTCCACAACAAAAATGAATTGCACAAAAGATGGGTAGAATTAGATATATCAGACTCATCCATTGCAACACAGAGCAAGCCATTACAGGAACCGATGATCCTAACCTTAGGCAAGGAACCAATCAAACCTGGGTTCTGAAGTTCAAGCACATGCATCTCTACATCGACAAGACGTAAGTGCAGAGGCTCGAATCTGCTATTTTGTTTAAGAGGGAGAGAAGGGTTTTGAACAGAGGAGCAGTGAAGGTGGTCAACAACAAAAAATGGGGTTTTGAAGAGATTTTTCCATTGTTTGCACACACATTGGAATTGAATTGGGGATTTCACAGGGAGTCGTTTGAGAATGTTTCTCATAATTTCTTTCGGAAGAAATGGTGCGTCGTCTTGCACTGCCATCTGCCTCATTGAGCTAGAGAGAAAAGAACAGTTGATCGCGAGTAACATTGGTCAACTGAAAAATTAGAAAGGGGAAAACAAACCTGAGAATGACGGTGCTGAAAGAGCCAAGGCGAGAGACGGAGAAGCCGAAAAGTGAAGACTGAGAAACCACGGCGGAACGGCGAGCGCGAGGACGAGGCGAGCTGATCGGAGGTTTTCTATTTTTTTATTTTTAAAACCAAAAAAACTGTTCTGAAAACAGGTAATCAAACAGGCCCTTTTATCCTCGTAAATTTCAACATACAGCAAGAAAGACAAGAATAAGCAGCAATGACAATTCGATCGCAAACAATGTTAAATTCATAAAAGCACAACATACAAAACAGAAAAGGGCGTAAAAATATAAATTGTATTAAAGAGAAACCCATGAACATCGCAGATCAGAAAGAAAACAAGAGAACATGGAACAAGTTTTATTATAGAAAAAGCCAGATACAATGAAAAGGGAAAGAAAATTTAGAAATTCTGGGCAGATCAGAGAGAAATCGAGAGTAAACAAGAAAAAACGAGAAACCCTCGACAAAATCAAGAATAGAGGCAACAATCCCATAGGAAATTATAACAGGAATAAGCAGATCGGGAAGTTAATGTACAAAGAAAGGGGAGGAAGATGACGAAGAGGAGAAGGCCGGAATTGCCCCTGGGAAGATCATTGATTTGGGCTTCTCTTGCTAGTAGTCGTCTCTCCAATACAGTGCTTCATCATCAACGTCTCTGGCTCTCTTCACTTGTGTTGGTCCTCACGTTGCTCTTCTCCTACAATTGTATGTGAATTTGTGAATTAGACCTCAGATCTTATATGGTGTATATGTATCGAAGTCAAAGCTGGAATCCACTCTCTTCAGGCGACAATGTGATTTTCAATAAATCGTATAGATATATTCAAATTGATAATAAGAAAATAAAGAAAATATAAACTCGTTGATCACTTCTCTACTGACTCGGCTTCAATTACATTACAGTGCTTTGTTTTGAGTTTAAAGGTGATCCACTACCTTACAATAAAAAGGTTGGGAAAATTATGAAAAAATCCTCTATTGGTAACTTATTTATCAAATGAAACTTTCAGCGTAGATGATCTTCTGAGTATGCAAAATATCTTTTCTGTTGTACAGACGATCTTCCCTGTGTGCAATATTCTTCTCTAGACGTGTGCAAAAATCTTCCCTTATATGTACAAAATATTCCCTTATATGTACAATATCTTTCTTCCATGTGCAGATGATCTTCCCAAGTTCTATTTGGCAAACAAGTTATCAATAAAGTCTTTATTTTTCAATTTTCCCTAATTTGAGGGGAGGGTAGGGGAGGGAGGGGAGGGGAGGGAGGTAAAATTACAATAATGGACAAAAAAACCTAATATTTACCCTCTCATTCTTTTAAATTTTGGTTTCCCGCCCAAATTTTACCTTCTCATTCTTTTTAAATTTTGGGTTCCCGCCTAAAATTTAAATTCTTTCAACCCAAAAAGGTAATTTACCCACCTTCTCCTCCCCTCCCTCCCCTACCCTCCCCTCAAACCAAACACACCCTAAAAGTTTCAACGGCTTAAAGTATTTTATGGTTAATCCAAAAATATAAAATATTTTTCTAAGCATGTCGGGCAATCTAAAAAATAATTGAAAATTTTCTCAGAGTGTTGGATGCATATTCACTTAACAGATTTTTTTAGGAGTTAATATTGAAGTTAAAATTTCTCCTGAAAAATAATATTTTAAGGGCAGAGAACTACACGATAAAATATTTTAAATTATTGGATGTAAATAAAAAAATACTTTAAGATATTAGATATATTCAAAAATATTTTACTACCTGTGAAAATAATTTAGAGCGTTGAACCTTAACCCTACTTTTTTTTGTCAGCCCTACCTTGGTGGTCTGGTTTCTCATTAATATTTGAGATGATAAGGTGTTTGAATTTTGACAAATAACTATCTTTAAGGTCGTAATTTACTTGAAATTCTATCTTGACAAGTTAATCTTTAATTGGATCATGTAACCATTTTAAAATAAAATTCTAAGTTGTTCAAAAAAATTACTACCTCCGGTTCTAAATATAGGATAAAGTTTGTAGTGTAAATTACACTACAAACTTTATCCTATATTTAGGACCGGAGGGAGTATAAGTTAGGGTTTTGCATTTGCTAACAACATATGTGGATTTTTTCAAGTCAATATATCGGTGGATTTTGAATAAATGACGACCAAAAAAATGTTACTTGTTAAAACTTGATCACGTTATTGTCAATAACTGAGCACCCAATTATAAGTTGCATAAAAACATTTTACATTTCCATAAGTGGTATTTTAAAATTATTATATTGAAAATTTTTATTTTAACCCTGTGAGCTTGCAGAAGAATTTCATAATTATATTGTTCAAAATGCCATTATCTTCCTCTTAGGGCCATCAATCTCACTCTCCCTTAATATTAATCCCATTAATCACATTATAAATCTTATTACTTCATCCGATCTTTAATATAAAACATATTTGAAAAGTTGATCTTCATCCTAAATATAAAATATAGTTTTCATATTTATCATTCTTTTTTTAATTTACCCATTTTGATACTCACTCAGTAATAATCAAAAAGGAAAGTGAAGAACGATATTAAAAAAGAAAGATGAGTAGGGTGTTTTAGAAAATACATATTATATTAACTAACTTAACTTAACTAATATTTTTAATATAATTAAATTAGATAAATATATCTCATATTAAATAGGGGAGAATTATCCCAAGCGAATGAGAAAAAGAAAAAATAGCAGATATCATCCCCCAACATCTTTATTGTGGGTCGCTTTGTGGTTATTTGGGCTAAAATCATTTATGTCCAAGTTTTCAAATTGTAGCCCATATGGTCGACAAAATGTAGCAAGTTTTTATATTGGAATAGGGTTCATTTTTATCCCGAAAATATCCGCATTGGAGTATTGGATATTCAAAAGTTTTTTACGCTCAAAATTGTCTCTGAAGTATGAAGTATTAAAAGCGTAGCAAGTTTACCTCTCCATTTTTTTTTTGACCTAGAAATGTTGCTTTTTATATATAATCGAAAGGGACAAAATAACAGCTAGAAAGTCTTAACATCAATCAGACAAAAGCAGAAATAGAAAGACTAAAAGCTAAAAAAGCAAAGTCAAAAAATAAGTTGAATCCAGTTCATGCACATTAACCAATTCCTTCTCTATCACATTCTCCAAAAGCTTCCTCACTGCTGAAAGACAATTCTCTATTCTCTACCACCATAGAGCCTAATGGTTTAACCTACTAATACATTCATTCTAACTCTTCCAACTAGTCACTCATGTTGACATCTCTTAGAAGTGTTAAATTGCCAACACAAACAATAAGTTTTGGTTTGAATCAAATCATTTTTTATCTTGTGAACAATATTTTTAGGAGACATCTTCCTCTTTACTTCCTCTTTCACTTTTATGGAGACGTCTTGTTCTTGACCACTTCATTTTCCAATTTACAAAACCATGATATCTTCAGCACACTCATCCATAATAAAGACTTTACAGACTTAGTTCCTTCTTCTTTAATTGACACTCCAACAAATTTTGTAGAAGACACTTCAATAGTCGTTCTCTTGCAAGCAACACCATCAACACTCTTTGCCTCTGTCATGTGCTTCATGTGATTATTTGAATCTGACAAATAAAGCAGAAGCACAAGCACGTGGCCTTCAATTTCTCTCATTAACAACAAAGCTCCCCTGTTTTGTTTTTTTTTTGCCATGCAACAAATAAAAGCTGTTGAACTGTCCTTTGCTTGAAAGAATTTCAGATTCGAGCCACTTTGTTCTAGTCCTGTCAGATGAATATGAGACTCCCTGTTGCTTTGAAGTTGCAGATATTTCCTTCACTAAAGGATATCCTTGGACAAGGTTGAGGCTTTGTACCAAAACCTGAAAATTGCTCTGGCCTTGTTCTTCATGTCACTGAGCCTGGAGTCGCATTGTGCTTGTACAAACACCTAGGTCATGGCCTTAAAGGAAGAGATTGATTCTTTTGTGTGAACAATCTCTCAAGAGCTAGCCGTGTGTTTGATCGATCACTTTAAGAGATATAGAGATGGGACAAAAAAAAAATGGCAGATTAAGCTAACTGGTTAATGTGAAACCATGTTTGATAATCAAAAACTCCAGCTTGGGTAGTAACAGGTGGAGGATGATATGTTCCATCTAATAGAGAAAAATAATTGTTGACCATGTAAGTAAGGCAACATTTTAGCCTTGAGTTAACATGCTGGGCAGCAGCAAGAAACTCAGGGTCCATTAAACAACCATGTGAAGCTGTTCATATCAATTTTATATCTTCTAGAGGAAAAGAAGCTTAAGCAGATGGTTCTGTAACGGAACTTACAGCTCAAGAGTAGCAATTCAATCACTTTAAAAAAATAGGACCTTGAGCAGATGCACACAACATTGAGAAGCTTCATGAAGAAATGACCCAAAATCAGTCATTTTCTTTTTATATCCAGAAGACAGATAGCTCCAAAAACCCCTCAATGTGAATATCAATGCCATAAGTTTTGATGTGCACAATTTGATAGACAATGGTATATAGGGTAAATTGCCCCCATTAAAATCAGGCTGGGATGCATATGCAATAAAGTTAAGAGGAGTAGAAGTTTTTTCTTTTTTTTTATGATATACACTAAAACAAAAAAAAAATTTAGGCATTTTTTTTTTTTTTTTTTGTTTATTTTTTCAAGGCCGCAAGCCACCTATCCACTAATGATACCACATTACGGGTGATGACCACTATCATGTCACTGCTGGCGACAGTTGCCCCCACATCACTTTAAAAATAGATTTTTTAAACAAAACAGATTTTTTTAGGAAAAATTGCTCATAAATACCTCATTAGAAATTTATTTGTCAAATAGGATATGAGGAAAGATTTTTTGCACATAAGAAAAAATTGTTCAAATACAAGAGAATGTCACATAAGGAAGATCTATTAAACATAGGGGAAGATTATTTGCACCCGAAGTATACTCGGTGCCACGACTTCCCTGTTGTCTCGGTTTCAATCATTGTACCTTTTAATTTCCTCTGTAGTCTTCTTAATTGCCCTCTTTTTCAGAACCACCTCACCAACTCTTCACCATATAAAAAGTGCTGTGTTCTCCATCGCATTTTGTACGACGTTGGTTTGCGATCCCACCAGATAGGAGAAGGACGTATGAGAAAGGTTCTACATAAACACGCCAAACTCATCTTCATGGAATTGAAAACAAAGACAAGAAAGGATACATGATTGTCATGCCTTTAGAGGCTACTTTTTCGTTGAATTTTGTATACACGATATTAGATATTAGCTAAGGTTGTCAAATTCATGAGTTTAACCAAACTCGTGACAGTAATGAAAAATCATATTATAGGCTTGAATTGAAAACAAATAGTTGGATTGAAAACAAATAGATGGTCAGCATCGGTGCTGGATTCGGGTATGTCTGGATGCGCGGGAGTCATCAAAAATGAAGAGGGTGGTTGGATTACCGGGTACATTAGCAGACTTATTCAGGTCCCTCCTGTGGTAGCCGAAGTCATTGCAATTATCCAGGGCCTTCAGATCTGCTGGAACAGGAATTTAAAGAGTATTAATATTTTCACAGATTGTTTGGAGGCCATTAATTTAATCATGAGGGGCGTTGTGAGTGATCACCCATTCAGTGAAGTGATTGAAGATGCCAGAGTTTGGATGTCCAAGGACTGGCATGTTCGTCTTATTTTTATTCCAAGGGAGGAAAATGTTCTGGCTGACCATCTTGCTGGTTTAGCGCATAGCATTACTGAGAGTTTTGTTATCCTTGATCAACCCCCACCTTCTTATATAGAGGCGGTGATTGATCAAGCTTGAGGGTTGTGGGTTTTGTGCTCCTCTGGGGGCGTGTTTCTTGTTGCCTTGTATTTGGGCATGTTTTCTAGTGTTTCATTCAAAAAAAAAAAAAAACAAAGACAAGGAAGGATACATGATTGTTATGCCTCTAGACTCTAGAGGCTACTTTTTTGTTGAGTTTTGTATACACAATATTAGTCAAGGATGTCAAATTCATGAGTTTAACTAAACTCGTGATAATAATGTAAAATTATATTATAGGCTTGAATTGTAAACTAATGATTTACTTTTATCAATAATTAAATATTAATGGTGTATGATTAAATAATATTAAAAAATGAAAATGGCAATAATTTGATTTAAATAAATTTTAAATCTAAATGATTAAAATTAAATCTATCAACATTTATAATTTATCATGCTCAACAAATTTTTTTTTATAAAATTCACAAATAAAGTCATTAAGCATAGTCAAATTAAAAAAGTTAGTACGAGTTTAAGAATGTTACCATGATTTTGAAAGCTAAAAACATAAAAACAAATAAACTCAGTATGTGAACTCGCAAGTTTGACCGAGTTTACAACTATCACAAGTTTAATAATGACTCGACAAGATTTTGTAAGGTAGAAATGTAAGAACAATAAATTCGGAGAGTCAACCGTGAGTTTGACAACTTGACATTAGCATTAGTAATGTAAAGTATTTTTTGTTTATTTGCACATACACCTGAATTCTGAATCATGCTTCATTTGATGAGAAAGGAGAGGATCGATAATAAAGGGAAATTAGTGTTTATTTCCCTTAATTTTCTCCCCTCCTTTATTGGGGATTCTATGTTCGGCATAAACCTTTAAGTGTTCATGAGGTCAGTGATTCCCATTGAGGTTTAAGCTAAGTTTCAAGTTCAAATGTAGCTCAAATGCAACTCTTCACTAATCGCCAAAGTAACAGTTGATGACGAACACATAAAATTTCATCAGCGAAGCAGAGAGATAGAGAGAGGACCACTAATATTGTTGTGTATTGATACATACATACCCCAGAGAGGAGGAGTGAGAGCGAGGCCATTAGCGAGCAGATCTCAGCCTTATGTGTTTGGGTAATCCCCAAACTGCGATTTCAAAAGTCATTTTTTGTAAATCGAGATAAAACTTTTCTCACATATTTATCTCATAAATCATAAAAATTATTCTCCAAAAACTAATCTAAACACACATATGATTGAAACCTTTTAAGGCAGGAGGGAGCGCTTTCACAGTAAATAGGTAAAAGTCTTTAAATACATTTTCGGAACAAACCTTGTCACTTCACTTCTGTCTAGCCATACCCCAGGGATGTCGAGATAAATAGGTATCTATTTGATTTTCTCTTTATTGCACAACTTGCTTTAACTTCTTTAATTTTTTTCAATCATTTAGATGGGGTGCATTTAAAAAAAATTCCTCATTTATAAATCTAACTTTTAAAAAATAAAATGTATGATATATGAACTGGTCAGATAAACATATTTAACTAACTAAACGTGAAATAGAAATAGAAAAAATCTAGAGAAAGTAAATAGACCTACTATGACAACATAAATTCCAGCAAATTAAAGAACATACGGGAGGAAGCCATGAGAATGAGAAGCTGGAGGAGAGGAAGGAAGCTAGAGGAGAGAAAAACCAAAATGAAGAGGAAGTGGGAGGAAAGGAAGGAAGCTCAAAAGCAGAATGAATAAGAATACGTAAGTTGAGTGGCGCGAAATTTAATTAAAAAAAACGGATTCTTTTCTCATAAGAAAATCGTTCATATCAAGTGCAAAACAAAACATAAAAAAAATTGCTAGCCGATATGATCGGCGTCATTGAAGGGATAAAAAAGAGGGCAAATATAAGTGAGGAGGCTATGTGAATTCACTGAATTGTGATGCCAGCAGGGAAAAATTTAAAAAAATTTAAAAAAAGGATTGTTTTTTGCCAATCAATGAGGACAAGACGAGTTATGGCAAATAAATAGCGAGTGACTAAGGAAGGCGAAACTTTAGGTTAGTCATGGGTTTGGAACAACGATAGGAAAAATTGTTTTTTTATTTATTTTTTTGTAATCGTATTTTTGATAAAAGTTAGATTTTATAATATGATTTATGTTTGTATTGACGATTATATAAATGATTTTAATAAAAGTAAGTGAATGTTTGGATTGACTTAAATATAAATGACTTTTATGATAATGGTAAGAGAGAGTGTGTAGGAAAATATTTAAAAAATAAATTAAATATTCAAAAATTACTTTAAAATATTATGTACAACTGAAAAAATATTTTAAACATTTTATTTATGGCATTTGCTTTGATACTTTATAAACATTTTATTTTTAAATAATATCATTTGATTTTTTATAAACAATTCTAATAATTAATAAAAAAAATTTATTTATAGTGCAATTTATATTAGAGTAAAATACTCTAACCTCCCCTCTGTTTTGCCTTAATTACACAGACCTCCCCTTTATTTTGGAAACCCATATAAACCTCCCTTAAAACTAAAATGTATATTACACAAATTAACCTCCCTTATAGTTTGAGATTCTATTTCCATCCACCCAAACCGTTAGTTGACCGTTAAGTTTGACTTTTAAACTTTTTTTAAACAAAATGCCCTTCTTCAGTATTAGAATTATATATATATAGGGGCTAATAAAAATTTATACAACCATAAATTTATTCTATTAGATTCTCTAAATTTCTATTTTTTTTAAAAAAAAATTTAATTTTGATATTATAAATTAATTTTGACTTAAAATATATATTGAACACATATTTTTATCAAATATAATAAACTATATAAGTATGAGATTGTATGTGTCATTTAAATTTATAATTTAATATTTTTTCCACAAATATTCATAATTACATTTGATCAAGCATATTTTTATTTAAAATCTTGCTTAAATATTCAGCGTTTGTGATATTTACATTAACCAATGCTAAAATCATCAAACAGGTAACTACTTGTAAAGATAAAAATAGAAATTAAGGAATAGATAAAAAAAAATCTTAAATTCTTTAAAACAACTTTAGTGAAAATGTGCAAGAAAAAATAAATTTAATTAAAAAAATATATTTTTGGAATCTTTTTAGAATATTATTAACGGAGTTAACTGTTTGGACTTAAATGTATGTTTTTAAAATAGAGGGGAGGTCTGTGTAATTAAGATAAAATTGGAGGGTGATCAGAGTATTTTACTCTTTATATTATAAACGACATTTTGTATTATCAACTACAAATTAAAGTTGAATCGCATCAAAATCATTATCAAGTGTAGCCCAATAGAATAAAGGCCCATTATCACCTTTTGGCTTCTATGGTTACATGAGCCAGTGCATACCATCGAGCCCACAATTTGCCAGCTAATTACTGAGTCAATTACTTTGTCAGGCTAAATTAAATTTCAAGACAAAAACAAAAGTTGTGGTGTCATTAAATATATTCCCAAGCTTATCAACTTTATAAAAGATTGACCAGACTAAGAGGATGATAAAGACATAAAGAATCAATGATTAGCAAGAAAACAAACATTGTTAAAGGCTTCAAATCAATCACAACTTTTCTAAACCCCCAATTAGTGTGTGAGGTAAATAATTTGACAATGACATGAGAAAACCTTTTTAAGTTGGATTTAAAAAAAAAGAGAGAGAGAAATGGGGTTAAAAGGTTTTAATTAATTTTTCTTATTCTTTTATCTTACATATTCTCTTTATTAAAATTTTGGAACCTCACTTCTCCAATTTTTATGAATCTAATTCATAAAAATTTTCCATCATCTCCCTTTTCTCTAAATCCCTCATGCCAAACATACCCTTAATTTTGATGCATTCATTTGAAAATTACTAAGCTTATGTTAAATCATGTAATCTTTGAAACATGTCATCATCTCATCATCGTGTGGTCAAAATTAGTTAATTTTCTGATTGAGGAATATTCTTTAGCAGAAATTTTAATAAATTAAAAGCTTAACTCAATGATTTAAGCACCTTTCAAGTAACCGATTTTGCGGAGGCTAACATTTTGGTCATCTTTTTACTAAAAGTTTTGGAATTGATTATAAAAACATGTTTACAGCTTTAATAAAATCACATCAACGTTATTTATTTTTAAATATTAATTTAAATCTATTTTTAAAACCAAGAAAAATTATGCCAAAAACCAAAAGGCAAATCGTCCAAAAGTCTTGTATTTTTTGCTAAATTAAAAAGATGTTCTCTTCATCTTTAGAAAAGGCACGAAACCCTCCTTCAAATATTAAAGGACAGATTGGATTATACTAGCAACACTTAAAGACCCTTATATTTTATTTGAATTTGGGTTAGTTTTGAAAAAAAAAGAAATATTTTATTAATTTTACGAAATTCAGAAAAAAAAATTATGTATTTTATTATTTTTTAAAAAATTCACATTCATCTTAAAAATATAAGAGAAATCTATATAATTTTAAGGGTTAAGGTGCAAAAGTACATATAAAATTTTTCTAAAAGTGTGTCCAACACAAAATGCTTTTTTAAAGGGCAAAAGTAACTATATGAACTTTCAAAATATGTGCAAAAATACATATTGACCGTTTATTTGAATTTTTTGATTGAAAATGATGACATGGAGAATGATATGGATAATTAAGAAATAACCTAGAATAATAATTTGTTGATTGGGGATAAATACTTACATACTCTAAGAGTACCACAATTTTTGAATTTTATCTAATGCAAACATAACAACTTATATCATTTTAATCCTAGTTGGCTGATAACTCATTTGAAAAAATTCAAATTTGATCTTGTTTTAAAAAAAAAATATTAATTTAAAAAAAACTAAAATAAAATGATCAACCAATATTTTTAAAAAAAAACAAGATATAATTTGAATTTTTTTTCAAATGAGTCATCGGCCAACTATGATTAAAATGATATGAGTTGTTATATTTTTATTGGACACAGTTTAGAGTGGCACTTCTAAAATAAGTAAGTATTTCTCTCCAAGTTGTGTCTTAATCATCCGCGTCATCCTCAATGTCATTATTTTTAGTCAAAAAATTCAAACAATCAACCAATGTTCAATGTGTATTTTTATACTTATTTTGAAAGTTCATAATTATTTTTATCCCTAAAAAAAGCATTTGTATAGGGCGCATTTTTAGGAAAATTCATGTGTATTTATGCATCTTAATCATTAAAGAATTTAAAAGAATGGTCAACCAACAGTCAATGTGTATTTTTGCATATATTTTGAAAATTTATAGTTACTTTTACCCTTCAAAAAAGCATTTAGGATGTGTTTGGTTTGAGGGAAGGGGTGGAAAAGTGAGTTAAATTACCTTTTTGGATTGAACGTATTTAAATTTTGAGCGGGAATCTAAAATTTAAAAGAAATTAAAGGGTAAATTTAGTGTGGGAATCCAAAATTTAAAAGAATGAGAGGATAAATTTTGTGTTTCTCCAGTTCAAAATTGTAATTTACCACCCTTCCCCTCCCCTTGCCCCTCCCCACCCCTCAAACCAAAGACACCCTAAAGTATTGGGTGCACTTTTGGAAAAATCTCATATGTATTTTTATACATTAATCCTAATTTTAATAATATTTAAAGAAGGTCAATCTAAATTAGTCGAAAATGTAATGATAAATATTCTCTCAAAATTAGTTTATAAATATTAAGAAAATTAATAAAGTTAGTTATTTTTAAAAAAAATCTATGTTGTTTTTTTTTAAAATACATCTTTTATTTATTTACATTGTAAACTACTTCATTAATTGAAAATCCTTCAATAAGTGTAATCAAGAGTAATCAAGAGGGAAGGTTGGATGCTTGGTAATAGAATAAGATGGGCTACCTAAAAGGTTATAAAAAAGAGGAGTTTAGAAAATAATTATAAATTTAAAAAATAAAGTTAATTGATGCATTATATATATGATTAAAACAAATTCCTTTACTAGCTCTTAGATCATAAGGAATATAATTGTTACTGAAACTCAATGTTGTGATTCAGACTTGTTAATTTTTTAATTAATGCACATCTATTAGGTAAAAATCAGATAATTAATCTAAGAGAGGATTCACAAGAAAAGTCTAAAGGAAAAAGTTGGAGACACTCAGGTTCAAAGAAATGATTGTAAGTGGACATCTTAACAAACGTGGAACAATTATGATGGGCTCCTGTGTTGGGTCTCTAGCCCATGGGCCCATCAAGTCCTACCTTCATCTAATGGTGGTTGAGTCTATAATTCATTTGACGTGACATAAGGGCTAAAGCTAACCTTGACAAAAACGTTAGATGAGCTCAATTAATTAAGGGCTAAGGAATAAATTTACTAATAAAGTTTTAAGAAAAGAGTATCTGGCACAATTATGTTTTAAAGGAAGTAAAAATACACATAAGGTTTTAAAAATGGAGCATCCAGCACAAAACCGTTAAATTTGACCTAACGCCGTTAGTGGTTTTCTTCTCTTATAATTTAACACTGTTAGATCAAATTTAACGGTTTTATGCTGGATGCTCCACTTTTAAAACCTTATGTGTATTTTTGCCCCCTTTAAAATATAATTGTGCTAGACACTCCTTCCTTAAAACTTCATTAAGTAAATTTGCTCCTTGACCCATTAATTAATATAATCATGGCTATAAATAGCAAAATAAATCAGCTAATTGGCTGTTTTAGTTAAATGTCATTATGAAAAAAAGGTTACTTTGGTGACTTGAAGTCTTTAAACTAATCATGCTTATCCCTTTACTTGGTTTTTCCGCACATAAAGTCAAATTCCCACTCCCTATAATTAGTCTAATCAATAATAGAAGGTGGTTTATGTATCTAAGTAAGAGCTATAAGCATCAATGGTGAATCACATTCAAAGATAATACTCCTCCGATCTTTAATATAAGATATATTTATCTAATCTGATAAGATTAAAGATGTTAGTTGAGTTAGTTAATATAACGTGCATTTTCTAAAACATCCTAATCATCTTCCTTAATTCCATCTTTCCCCCTTTTTATTGATTATTGTTGAAGGAGTATCAATATGGGTAAATTAAAAAAATATTGATAAATATATAAATTATATCTTATATTTAGGACTTAGATCAACTATTTAA
Organism: Inga leiocalycina; assembly: GCA_963242795.1. Classification (NCBI taxonomy): domain Eukaryota; kingdom Viridiplantae; phylum Streptophyta; class Magnoliopsida; order Fabales; family Fabaceae; genus Inga; species Inga leiocalycina. The sequence goes on from OY725325.1 coordinate 64,914,378, forward strand.
ATATATCTTATATTAAGGACTGGAGGGAGTATTTAAATTGAATCCTATCATCTTACAAGGAATAATGTGAAAAAGATTGATTTATCATTTATGACAGTCACATATCATAATTAATCTAATATACTTTTTATTTCAATCTCTCTTAAACTCAACAAAATATAGGGAGGATGTTATCAAACATTTAGGCCATATAAATTTTTTTTTTCCTTTTTGTTTTTACAAATCCATAGAACTGAAGTGAAAATATGTTTTGATATGAAATGTCTAAATAAAATACCATTGATACAAATGCAAGATATATTATGGAAGTTATAAGCAAGGTATTAAAACCCGGACTGGGTATTGAATCAGTTGGAGTATTAGGTTAAGGGTCAATAGGTCAGACTGAGGCCAAACCAGTGAGAATAGAGCCGGTAATTTGGGCCGGGCTGGTGGGCCAGCCCGCCACTTTTAAATGGGTTCGGCGGCTCGATTAAAAACGAGCTAAACGAGCTGAGCCCGTTTATCCCGCGTGCTGATGCGGGCTAGCCAGCTTAAATTTTTTTTAATTTTTTTCTCAAATATCCTTGGTCCCTTATCTCATTTCCTTTGATGATGTGTTTAATTAATTCCTCATATTTTTTATTTGACATTTATTTTTATATTATATTTATTTATTATACTATTATTAAATTAAAAAGAAATGTATTTATATAGTTTTGTGATGTAAATAGATGAAAAAAAGGAAAGTAAGAATGAAATTGATTTCTTAACACAAATGTATAAAAGAAAAGAAGTGTGATATGAGCGGGTGAAAGAGAAAATGATTAAAAATTTTAAAAAAAAAATTGGCGGCCTGGCGGGCCTCCTAAACGGGCTTTGCCAGCCCGCGAAGGAGGCGGGCTGCAACCGCGGGCCAGCCCGTTTTCCCACTACTAGATGAGAAATTGAAGATTTTAGGTTTATAGTATGAAATTATAAATAAATTTTTTTTATATAGGAACCTAGACCGGACCGGTCTATCGGCCGGTTCGTTGGTTTCCGGGCCGAACCGGCCGGTCCGGGTTGCTTAACATTGGTTATAACTAGGTAGATGTTCAGATATTGATTATTACAAAAAGTTGTTCAGATATTGACAGCAAGATGCTTGAATTTTGACATTCAAGAAACTTTCTTTCAGGACGTCATTTACTTAATTTTATGTTGACTTAAAAAGTTTAGTTATAAATATTGAATGATTAGTTGTAAATCAGTTGCAAATTGTGGATCCAATGCAAGTGCTTAAAAAGTTGTTTTGTAACTAATATTCCATGATTTACTGCTAAACTTCTAACTACGGCTAATCCATAATTTAAAATTGATTTGCTACTAACCTTTCAATATTTATCATTCAGCTTTTAGAATTCACAACATGATTTTTCTGAGCCATGCGCCGACCAGACCACTCAAGGTATTTTGTCCTTTTTTTTTTTGAACAATTTTGGTCCCTTTGCGCAATTTCATAAGTTCATGATTCTTTAAAATAATTAATCAAATTTTCTACTGTTCTTATGTGACCTTTTCCCTTCAATTTTTGTATACAATACCTTATACTCCCTCCGATCCTAATTATAAGATATATTTATCTAACTTTAGAAAAATTAAGGATAGTGGTTAAATTACTTAATCATATTTATTTTCCTAAAATACCCTTTTTTAAAATTTAAAATGACATCAAATTACATTGATTATCTGTTTTTTCTTGTACCTCTCATGCCTCACACATGACTTCTCCAAGCTCTCACACAATCCGGTGTCGTCAATCTTCCTCAACAACTTCCGATATACTTTTATTAAATTATTATTGTGTTTAATTATTATTGAGAAGTATCAATAGGGGGTATTTTGGAAAGAAATTGATAAAAATTAGAACTTTATCCTATAATTAGGACCAAGATCAACTCTCAAATATTATCCTATATTTAGGACCGGAGGGAGTATCAAAGTGTTAACATGACATGAGCATTCCTGAATTCCAAATGTAAAATAGCTCTCTCTTCACTTTTTTACTAGTTAGTCCTATTTAATATTACCTCCCACAATCTTAGGGTTGGATAATTAATGTGCGGATAGCAAGAAAATCCCACATTTAGAAGACAAGCACAGTGGAAATAGGCTAGACCCTAATAAGGACCTATTGCTTAGGTTATAAAAAGTTAGCCTAGTTTATTTAGTAAATAAGTTAAGTTTGGGCTTAAACCCATTTAGATAAACAATACAAACCTATTTTTATAATGCATAACCTACAAACCTAGCATATTTAATTTTTTTTAATATATACTATTATATAAGTATATATAATATTATTTAAATAATTTATAAATTTATCAGCTTAACCTTAATCATATATTTCACACCTCACCTTTATTACTCTCAAGCCTTACTTTCACATAAATCATTCACCCTTACCTCTCTTCTCTTTGATTGCTTGAGATAGCAATAACTACTCGCTTCCTCTTCCCTGATTTGCTTTGTCCACTAAAGCATAATAATTGCTGAGTTATTTTAGTGCCAAATGAAATATTATGATTTTAGTAAGCAGAGTTTGTCCCAATTTATATGGAAAAATAAAAGAGATAAAATATAGTTTTACATGCTGTTGTCACTAGACATTCTTTTCTCTTTTTTTTTCCCTTACTAAACCCTTATATTACAATGAGAATGAATGTTAGGCTTTTAAGACATAATGTACAATTGTAAATAATCATGAAGGTTATATATGAAATTTGAAGGCTTAGACTTTAAAGGCTATTTGAAAGTCTATATTTTAAATAAGCTTTTAATCAAATTTTAGGTCTTGTCAGGCCTTTTGAAGGCCTAGGCTCATGCTTAAAAAAAACCTACATAAGACTCAGGCCTTCTCAAACTTTAAAAACCCATTGTAAGCCTGGATCTATTTAGGTGAAACCTAGCCTAACCTATTTAGGTAAACCCCTTATTTAGATTTTATATGGAATAAATTATAGGCTTCTTTTTCTTTCACAATCAATTATAGATTTCTTTGCAAAATAAAGGTTGATCCAGTTGGTAAAGAGGTTAGTTTATTATTATAAGGTTGTGAGTTTAAATCCTGCCAATGTAAAGATCTTATTAGTGGGTGATAAATAAGTACTTCTATAAGCATTTTTTAAGCCCGGAGGTATACCCTACTCACCAAAAACTTTATGTACCAAAAAAAATTTTAGCCTCCTTTTTAATTTTACTATAGTTATGTAATTCTTTTTTATAAAAATACAGATACTTTTTTTGTATTATAAAAATATTAAAAACAAAAGAGGACCACATAGTGGATCCTGCAAAAGCAGCATTGGCAATTCAATCCTGGTCCCCAATCTGTACATGGTTCTGCATGGTCGTCTCTCTACTTTATTCTATTCCTCACATCAAACAAAAGCAAACCCATACTCACATGTTGTGTGTCTGCGAACAATATTCTGATACACAATACAGGAAACTTCTATTAAAAAGATATGGTTCATAATATAACTCATCTCCTATTTAATTAATATTCTTTTTTCTATCTTACCCCCATAATTAATACCCACTTTCCAACTTTACCCCACTCATTATATCTCATTTCTCTAAACTAACACTCTCAATACAATTAAATACATTTCTTAAAAGAATAAAAGTGGAAAAAAATTGTATTTTGAGACATATTAAATGACTTAACTATCATTTCTTATTTCCTGTAATATAGTTAAGGTGCCCTATATTGTACACCGGAGGAAGTATAAAAAGTTTTATCTGCTTATGAGATTTTCTATTGTTTAAATTAATGATAATAAAATTAATAAAAATTTAACAGCTAATCTGGAACACTAGCTAGCGATCTATAAATTGACTTAATTAAATCGAAAAATTGCCAACAGCAATCAAACTAAAACTCCTACAAAGAAAATATTATCCTGTAAACGTGATTCTTGAGAAAATCAAAGTGATGGGTAGGGTTCAATAAAGCATTTGTCTTTTTATTTGTCTCATACGTAACCATCCAATGAACATAAAATATTGCGGAACCACGTATGATGTGAAAAAAATGATACTCCTTCCACTCATTTTTATAAAAGCCGGATACGAATTGTCAGAACATTTAATAAAGATATAGTTATATTTACTCTATTTTTCTCTCTTACTTGTTCTTTTATAAATAAGGGCATAATTGAAAAAATAAGGGCTTGATTGAGTTAATGTTCAATAAGCATGTTCACGCAAATCAAGATAAAAACCTTTCTCACAAACTTGGGTCTGTTTGGGAATCTGTTTGGAGGCCAAAAAAGCCCATTTGGGGGCTAAAAGCCCCAAAAACTCATTTAGTATGTTTGGGAGAGCGTTGATGATGGATGGGCTTCTGTAGAAAATGGTGCTTTTATCAGATGGAGATCAAAGCTACTTTTACTCAGATGGAGATAAAAAAAAGTCACTTCTATCACCACCAATCTAAACACAAATCACATCTACAATTTGACTTTTTTTCTGTATGACTTTTTCAAAAACTCATCTGCAAAAAAAGCTTATTCTCCACCGCTAATCCAAACAGACACTTACCTTATATACTGTAAATCACGTCGGAAAAGTAGTTATACCGCTAATCCAAATAGGCATTAAGTTTATTTCATACATACTTATTATTTTTAACAATTTTGTCAAACCACATAATTCGGCTATCATACTCTTATAAATAAGACCAGAAGGAGTACGCGGAAAACTGGGGAAAAGTCCCCCATTAAATTTTTTTTTTTTTTCAAGAAGGACCTAAGCCAGAACAACGTTGCTGTGTGTGTACAAATTTCACATAGCAACATTTCCATCTGTGTATAAAAAATTTTAAGGTCCTTCTCAACAATAAAATTTCTAATGGAGGGTTTTCCCAATTTGTCCCAATATATATTTTGGTATGAGTGCATGTGGGTTATTAATCTTGTGATGCACAATCATAATATAGTTGACGACTGTCTGCTCTTTCTCCATAAACATAATCATATCTCTGATCTCTCAGACTCATAGAACCAAGACCCAAAAGAAAAACTAAACATATTGATGAGCTTTGAAATTATTAGCGCAACATTATTTTCAAGTTAATGAAGTCAAATTCCAATGAATAATAGTAAGTTCACTTGCTTAACTCTACCACTAAATGCCAACCAAAAGGAAAAAGGCATCAGTTGAAAATGAACAAACTAAACAACAAATAAGTCACTGTTTCTGTCCAAAATCTGATCTTATTGACCACTTTCCCACTAGAAAAAAAGGGGTATTTTCTCTGTATATGGATGGCCCTGGTGGAGTCTGTCCAAGCATGTTATGACCTATCATGGTGTAGTGGGAAGAAGCACAATACAATATTTATTTATTAGTAACCAAAAATCTACCGCCCAAGAAAGAGACCCACTTTATTGTCATTCTTTCTCTACACACCTTTGCTCTGAAATTCCACCTTCTCCTCCATAATCTTAAGAAAAAAAAAGCTTATCAAAAGTTGAACCCCACAAGTTTCAAATCCCATTCCATGCCATATCCCCACATTACTTTTTCTTCATTAAGTACTTGCCATCAAGTTTCATGTTCAAATATATATAGAAGGTTAAAATTCTCATAATAAAGTAATACATTTATGAGAATGCTTTTGGGTTTAACAGAAGAAAGAAGAAATGGGGTTTCTGCAAAAGTTCATTATTCTTTTTTTCTTCATTCTAAGTCTTGTTTCTGTGGTGAGCTCATCCCAAGAGAAAAACATGGTAGTTACAGCAAGTTTTTCCAGTAGCAGCAAAGACAACAACAACATTAAGGTATTCGATATTTTTTTGTTTGTTTTCTCTGCATTTTCTTCTTGGTTTTGAATCTGACAATTTTAGCATTCTTGGTTGTGGTTTTTTTTTATGAAGACGAGTCCTAGGCTTGTGTTTGAGATTGCATTACATGGATTTCTTCTGTGGGCTTCAATGGGGTTCTTGATGCCTGTGGGTATACTTGCAATCAGAATGTCTAATGGTGAGGCTAATCAAAGAAGGCTCAAAATTATTTTCTATGTTCATGCAATTTTGCAGGCAAGCCTTTCTGAATTTCTTCTCTGCTTTTTCCCTTCATTGTCACTTCCTCTGATTTAAAATTTTTCTGCTGTTCCATTAGCTTTAAAAAAAACTCACTTTTTGTTTTTGCTAAACAGCTTATATTTATTTTACCCTGTAACCTATTGTGATGGAGGAATGAAGAAGGATAACATATGGCTTTAAGTGACAGTGATTAAAGAGACATGAGTGCAGGTTGGCAAAGAAGAGGAAAAAAGTCGTGTATTAATTAATATTATTATTAAAATGTCATACTTGTGTCATTTTATTTCTTTGTTTAGTTCTCCTTCTAGTCCTAAATATAGGAGCCAAATAATTAATTTGTAAGGATTAAGGAAATTAGTTAAATTAGTATTTTATTTATTTATTTATTTTGAATTAAAGGGGTAAGCACTATTGGCCTGATGTTACAAATGGGATCAAACTCGTGATCTCCCACTTAAATGGGAGCTTCTATGCCACTAGGCTACAAAGCCATTGGCAAATTATCATTTTATTGATCCTAAAGTTAAATTTATTAATACGCTAGACACAGTACCAAATATGTCCCCAAGAGTGACAAATTCCTTATTCTCAAGTATTTTATTGAGCCTAAAAGTTTATTAATATAAAGTCAAGCAAGGGCTCATGTATAGGAGTACTGGTTTGTTAACATGGACTTTAATGAATGCTTAAGAGACAAGGAACATATTTTTTTTTATAAAACAGTTTTCTACATGATTGAAAGCTGCTAGCTTTCTTGATTTGGTTTTGGAATAAGAGGGTTTGAAATGAAGGGAACACAATTTAGCTGTTATTGTGGTCCTACCCAAAGTCTGAGCTCAAGAATAATTAAAGTCAGAAGTGAAAATAAGCCTATTAATCATTATTAACAGAAATAACTAGATCTATGAACCTCTTTTTGCACTGATTATGTTTGGCTTTGGTATATAATAATACAGTTTTTCTGTTGTATATTAAACAGAAAGTTGCTGTACTTGTGGCCACAGTAGCAGCAATCATGTCCATAAAAAATTTCAACAATGCTTTCAACAATAATCATCAAAGAGTAGGAGTGGCCCTCTATGGTATCATCTGGCTTCAAGCCATTCTTGGTATTTTCAGACCTCAAAGGTAAACTAAGGAATAATAATGGTCACTTGCTGTTTCAGTGAACCCTTCAACTCAACAAGTCAGATAATATATATCTATATATAGCTGAACCTTCATCTTAATTTGCCCCATTATTCAGTTAGAGGACTTTGATAGAATGTTAATGATCACTTTAAAAGTTTAAAGAGAAGATTTAAGATTAATTCAACAAATAGTACACACTTGAGCAGAATGAAAGGTTCCCCCCTAAAAAAGTTGGTTGTTTTGGGAGAGAATCATTTTACTTGAATATCTCATATAGTAGTTTATACTAGAATATGTGAAACTTAAACATCTTATATTACCTTAATCTCTAGCAATTAGCTACCCTTAAAAGATTAATTCCTGAATTAGAAGAGCCACCTCTTAGTTTGGGCTTGATCATAGCTCGAGAGGTCGAGAGACTAATTGAGTTCTGTAGCATTACAAGTAAAGTGTGGTTTATAAACTCAAGTAGCACTTCCATCCAATAGGCTGGTCTTTAGGTGAGAGCGTTTGACGACCTCAAAAAGGGCTATCCACAAAGGCCTTCACTAACAAAGGCCAGGTGAAGTATTGTGGTTGGAGATTGTCTCACTAGCTAGTCTTTTGGGATTGAACTCTCTCTGTGGACTTGTATTCATAACAAAGACCTAATAATAAATTCGTTCTCTGTGCACACTAGGCGATCACACACACAAAACACTCATCTCCTTGTACTTTTTGTGACACTTGACTCAACCTTCTACCTAGTAAAATTCTCTACAGGAGTTCTTTATAGAGCAATTGACTGCCAACTTTGGAACCAAACATTAGACACTTAGGAATGGTGAGAAACCCTCTAGAAGCTAGTTGTTGAATGTTGAGGTAGGAGAATAAATATCCTTAAACATCCCATTGACCTTTAACTGCTGGATTTGATACTCATGCATCAAATTTCAGATTTGTTTTTTCAGTTTTTTGCTTATAGAAGATGACAATCAAAAGTGATAATAATGTTTTCAGGGGGTCTAAAAGGAGAAGTGTATGGTTCTTTGTGCACTGGATACTTGGAACTGTGATTTCCTTGCTGGGAATTATGAATGTATATATAGGCTTACAAGCTTACCAAGAGAAGACCTCAAAAAGCATAAGAATATGGAACATACTTTTCACTGTTCAGCTTGTTATTATTGCCTTCTTCTACCTTCTTCAAGGTAAATGGGCTTACTTACAGAAGCAAGGAGTGATCTTGGGAAATGAATGTCCAGAAACTTGTTCTGATATCAAGCTGAAGGAATCAATGAAGGCTGAGTCCTGTTGAGAGAGAGACTTTTCTTATTATAGGTTTTAAACTATATGGATATTCTTGAATAAGTTATTATTTTGGGTTAATACAATGTTTGCTCCTTATGGATTGCCTTTATTTTGATTTTGATTCCTATAGTTTCAAACCATAGATTTTAGTCCTTCAAATTTCTTTCCGTCTAAAATGTTAGTCCATATAGTTAATAAGGACTTGGACCATTTCGTCCGTTGAGAGATCAAAGCCTATGGTTTAAAACAATAGGAACCATAATCAAAATGAAGGTAAATTATAAGGACGAAATATTACATTAACCCTATTATTTTCAGAGATAGAAAGCTACATGTCTGTGAGTTTTTTTTTGTAATATATTTGAATTTGAATAAGCAACTTCGTCAACTTTAAATGTCATATTCATTTCATGTAGATCAGAAAATGCAGCTAATTTGAGAGATATATCACAGTCTGCCTTTTACTGAGAGCTTGTTCATGAAGACTAGAATATGTAGCTGCCTATATCTCCCTGGCAGAAAGGTTGAAAAAAAAAAAATACACAAAAGTTCATTGTGAGTGTATCGAGAGAGAGAGAGAGAGATGAACTGGGACGAGGTTAATCAGAATTGTCAAGAAACGCTTATAAAAACATTCCTCGCAGATAATATTCTTAGATCAATAACAAGACTTGACATTAGAAATTAAGATGAGACTTTGGTCTTACCCAAAGTCTGAGCTCAAGAATAATTAAAGACAGAAGTGAAAATAAGCCTATCAATCATTTTTAACAGAAATAACTATCCATTATAAACATCTTTTTGCACTGATTATGGTTGGCTTTGGTGTATAAAAATAAGACAATATTTCTTCTGTATTAAACAGAGAGTTGCTGTACTTGTGGCCACAGTAGGAGCAATCATGTCCATAAAAACCTTCAACAATGCTTTCAACAATAATCATCAAAGAGTAGGAGTGGCACTCTATGGTATTATCTGGCTTCAAGCCCTTCTTGGTATTTTTAGACCTCAAAGGTGAACTAATTAATGAATAATTGTCACTTGCTGTTTCAGTGATCCCTTCTACTCAAGAAGCTAGATCATATATATATATATAGCTGAAACTTCATCTTAATTTTCCCTCATTATTTAGTTAGAGGACTTTGATAGTATGTTTATGACCGCTTCAAAAGTTTCAAGAGAAGATTTAAGATTAATTCAACAAACAGTGCAAACTTGAACAGAGTGAAAGATTCTCCCCCAAAAAAGTTGGTTGTTTTGGAAGAGAATAATCTCACAGAACAATATATACTGCAAAATGTGAAATTTAAATATCTTATGTCATCTTCATCTCTATCAATTAGCTGCCTTTAAAAGGTCAATTTTTGAATTAGAAGAGCTACCTCTTAGTTTGGGCTTGATAAGAACTCCAACTTAAGTTAGTCATAAATTGTGAGATTACCATGAGTCTCACAACCTCATAAGTAAAGTGTGGTTTATAAGCTCAAAGAACACTCCTATCCAATAGGTTAGTCTTTGGATAAGAGCGCTTGATGACTTCAAAAAGGGCTACCCATAGATGGTCTAATTGGCAGAGACTGAGTGAAGTAACTTGAACTCTCTCTTTAGACTTGTATCCATAACATAGGCCTAGCAATAAATTTGTTCCCTGTGGACACTGGTTGGTCATATACAACAAAAAAAAACAAAAAAGTCATCTATGTGTACTTTTTGTGACACTTGATTCAATCTCCTACCTATGAATAAGTGATGATAATGTTTTCAGGGGGTCTAAAAGGAGGAGTGTATGGTTCTTTGTGCACTGGATACTTGGAACTGTGATTTCCTTGCTGGGAATTCTGAATGTGTATATAGATAGGATTACAAGCTTACCAAGAGAAGACCTCAAAAAGCACAAGAATATGGAACATAACTCTTCACTGTTCAGCTTGTTTTTATTGCCTTCTTCCACCTTCTTCAAGATAAATGGGCTTTCTTACAGAAGCAAGGAGTGATTTTGGGAAATGAATGTCCAGAAACTTGTTCTGGTATCAAGCTGAAGGAATTAATGAATGCTGAGTCTTGTTGAGAGACACTTTTCTTAATTATAGGTTTTAAACTATGTGGATATTCTTGAATAAGTTATTATTTTAGGTCCATACAGTGTTTAATCCTTATAGTTTATTCTCATTTTGGTTTTGCAAAACCCATTTGTAGGTTTTGATTTATCAAGTTTCTGTCCATCTAAAATGTTAGCCCATGTAATTTAATAAGGATTTGGATCATTTTATCCCTTGAGAGATTAAAACCTATAATTTTAAACTATAGGGACTAAAACAAAAAAGACAAACTATAAGGACTAAACAATGTATTAACCCTGTTGTTTTCAAAGATAGAAAGCTACATGTCTGTGATTTGAATGAGCAATTTTGTCAACTTTAAATGTTGATGACTTCCTATTTTTAATAAATTTGAGATATATTTTAATATATTCAGGAAGTCATCGATGATAAATTAATGGAATTTTCTTGAGATTTTATGAAATATTAATTGGGTGCATCATTTAATTTGTGGGATTTCAAATTAAAATGGAAATTTTTAAACTTAGGAAAGAAGCAATAATAAATAATGAGGGGAAGTTTTCTCAAATTAAAAAAGAAAAGGAAGGAGGTTTAAGTTTTATTGATATTATTATTATATTGTTTCTTTTTTTAATTGATTGATAAATGCATTTCGTTGTGAAAATTGCTAAATTGGGAAGTTTTAACCAGCAAAAGGTGCAACACCCAACGGTCCTAGAAAAAAGCGAACTTGGCTGAGTGTTAATAAGAAGCTTTGAACTTCTTCGTTGCCCACTGCGGCGGAGCACCACCAAGCTTGAACCCTTCGCTGCCACCGCAGCGGGGGAAAAGAGTGTTGCCCCACCGTCACGTGCTGTGGTGGTGAGGATAGCGAGTTGAGGGAAATAATTACCGCAACCATGGAGGAACATACTTTACCTATGGAGCTAAAAGAGAAAGAGGCAACAACGCCACCCACTGATAATCGTTTAGCAAAGAAAGTCAAGACAGCGGATGAAGATGTGTCAGAAGATATAGGAATGGAGACTGATGAAATCCAGCCAAGTCATAACTGTAACCCCTTCTGTAATTATATCTGAAATACGGGATTAAAATGAAATGGAGACTACTAATAATCAAATAACAATTTCAAACCCATTTACCAAATGGGATTTTCACAAATAACTTTCGAAATCTAGTTAACCTGGTCTCATATTCATATTTCGAATATAATCACTTCATGTGGATAATCATATTCAATATATAAATCAGAGTGCACAATATAATAATCCCGACAATCCCGGGTTCACATCCTTACAAAAGGGTTTACAAAGGGTAATATGCCCATATACAAGTTCTCATACGGGGATTACACAAATCTCACCTTAAATACACATAATTAAATCCTCATCCACATATACAAATATCCAATACACAATACTCCCAACTATGATAACCAACTATCAGAATGACAACCCGAAGGAGTCTTCATCACCCTTGGCTGCTTGCTCCATCCTCGATCCACTACCCTATCTGAAAGGTTAGTAGGGGAGGGTGAGATTCTAGAGAATCTCAGTAGGATAACAATATCAATATGCTTGTACAATAAATGTTTAATGCATGACATGCTTGCATCACACAACTCATGATAACACAATGACAATTTGCAAGCTCAATGCTTCGAACAATATACCTATGGCCATAGCATAAATTGAAACATAGCTTCAAATCACACATAATTATGCAAATACATGCAGGAGAGATATGTTCCCTACTCTCTTTCCACGTAAGCTCCAGCTCCGGCTGCTCACGATCAGGGCGAATATCCAACCCTATAACCAAATCAAGGACATAGGGTCAATCTAAATTCCAAATCCTTACTTCCATATTACTTAAGGTTGGTTATCATTCACACCCTTTAGGTGGCTATAATAAGCTCCACGAAAACCTAAAGGATTGGGACATACTAGATTGGAAATCACCTTTCAAAATCATAAAATATTGAAAATAGGGGTTGGCTGCAGCCAAGAATCCTCTGGCCGCAGCCAAAACGGGCACAGAAGGTTTCTGGCTGCGGCCAAAACGTGCACAAAAACTTTTGCGCTGCAGCCAGGATTTTCTGCTGCAGCCAAGGCAACTTAGGAAATTCATAACTAATTCCACAAAAATTGAAATGAGGTGATTCTAAATCCAAATGAAAGATATTTAAGTCCTCTTTATAGGAAAAATATGAGCCATTACTGAAAATCACCACAAAAATATAGAATTCCCCAAAATCCACTACTACTCTAGAATCAAACCCAGTTTCGACCTCAAACTTTGGGCAAACATAAATCCCAGTTCAAAAAATGAAATGGTACAAATTATATATCTATTTTAAAGCTTAGGATGTGAATTTCAAGACTGGAAAGTTTCAGAATTTTCTAACATCATTTGCCCATTCAAAACGGCAACACTAGAAGACTGTCCAGAACAGAGTTTCAAAAGACAGAATTCCAGTTTTTGCAATTTGACTTCCAATGGTTCCATTTTCATACCAAACATCATTCCTGTAACCCCCTTCACGATTAAGGCCGAGATTTAGTTCATAAACACGTAATTGATGTAGAATTAGAGACCTTAGATGATTTTGGGACTTAAACAAAATCAAACTTCCCAAAATCATGGCTTACAAAAACTTTTACAAAACCTGTTTGTGACAGTCTCATATTCACATTTCAATACTAAATGGCCTGTACAGGTTGATTTTATTCACAATTATCAAAGTATAATGTAAATTCCCGACACACTCGGGTTCCATTCATTAATAAGGGTTTTACAAAGACACAAAGCCCACAATTCATTATCCTTAACTTAGGGATTACACAAAACTATACCACCAATCCCAATATACACAATTGTTTCCCAAAAACATCCAATTGATATACATGATAACCAATAACCCCAAAATATACTTCTAAATCGGAGCTCTATCCGCTCTTCGTCGCCCGCTTTCCCTTTGATCCTTCTGCCCTGTCTAAAACATGGTTTTTGGGAGAGTGAGATTCTAAGGAATCCCCGTAGTATCAAATCAATCATAGTATGTGCAATAAAAAGGCAAGAAATCAAATCATTATCCACACAAAGCAACTACAACGGCAGTTACAACGGCAATGGTTAGTATGACACATGTCATCCCTTATGATTGCTCACGCTGCATTGCATCACAACAATTCACACGATATATTTCACCACAGCTGGGATTTATATAAAGCGTTTCATCACACAAGCCATACAGGCAAGATTCAAAACCCACAACCCACGACTGGATTAACAAATGCCGCCCCATGGGTCGGATTCACAAAGTTCCATGTCGATTACAACGGCAGTTCAACGGCCGACCTAGAGATGACTAGCGTCAATCCCTACACGGCTCACGCTGACCTGCTCGCGCTGTAATGGACCATGGTACATGCAGTTCACAGTTCAATGATAAGTTATGCATACCAAAATATCATACACAATATGAGAAAAAAGTCACTACCTTGATCCTTCCGGGCGTACTCTAGCACCAGTCTCTCCCGCCTAGGGCAAATGTCGTATCCTAGAATCATGATTAGGGACGAAGAGTTATATTCTATTCCGAGACTTATTTAACTTGAAACACTTAAATTTGGTTATTATAATTGACCCTTAAGAGGCCACAAATGCCTCTAATAAAAGCCCTAAAAGGTTGGGAAACAATAAGTTAGAGGTCTCCTTTCGAAAACTCAAAGTGCTGGAACACAGGGGTTGGCCGCGGCCAAAATATGGTCAGAAGGCCACTGGCCATGGCCAGCCACTCATAGGCCGCGGCCAGAATCAGGCCAGAAAGGTTTGGGCCGCGGCCAGCCACCTTGGCCTGCGGCCAAGAAATCCCCTGATTCTTGGCTGAACTTCCAAAATTCGTAACTAATCCTAGAAAAATCCAAATAAGGTGATTCCAAAGCCAAATGAAAGGTATATAAGTTCTCTTTCAAGGACAAATATGGCCCATCACTGGAAATCACTACACAAATACAGAATCACCAAAAACTAAACACTACTCCAAAACAAAGTTCTGTTTCAATCCCAAACTTTGGACAATCATATCTCACAGAATACCAAATGAAATGACACAAAATATATGTCCATTTTGAAGCTTGGGATGTGAACTTTAAGACTGAAAAGTTTCATAATTTTCCAACACCATTTGGTCATTCAAAATGCTCGTCCAAACTGACTGCGCAAAACAGAGCTCAAACCAGACAGATTTCCAACTTTTCCCAAGTGATCCAAATGAACCCAAAACCCCAACCAAAGCTATCCCCACACAAAATCACTCAAGGAATCCAATGGAAATGTCAAAATCACCAAAATCCTATTCCATTACCATGCTTTGGTTTTGGGTAACATTAAACACTAAAATATCAAATTCTCCAAACTTAACAATTTCAAACCCAATCAATTCTATCTATCCAAAATGCATTCCAAACATACAAATTCCATACCAAACTCCCAATGGCCCTCATTTTCGAAAATGAGCCCAAAATTCCAGAAAATTCAAACTATTTCAAATGGTATGAAACTTATACAGATAGATTGGTTTCACTCACCTTATCAACTTTTCCAAAGAGAGTTCTTGATTCACTACTTTCCAAAATTTCGTGTGATCACAAACCACAACCAATGGACAAGCTACAACCACCAAAATGAAGCTCATCACTCAAGGATCAATATTAGAGAAGGAAGTTTGAGCAATAAAAGCCATTTTTCTTACCTTTTTCAAGTTTTCTTCTTCTTCCTTTAGGCCACAATGGCTGGCGAGAGAGAGAGAGAGAGCAAGAATGAGAGAGAGAGATGGTGAGAAGAGATGAAAGAAATGATGACATACTCCCTCCATGCTTCCACCAGCGAAAATGAGGGAGAGGAAGAGAGAGAAATTAATTAAAATACTCTCCCATTTGACTTTTCTCCACATCACTCACCATACACACTTTTGCCACATGTCCACATGCCATTGGTTTACACCAAATATGTCACCAATTAACTTATCTAATCTCTCCATTAGCCATTTTAATCACACATCCCATTTTCTCTTAGTTAGCAATTAATTTCTCCCTTAATTACCAACTCATGACCAATAATTCCATTCTTCCAATTTTTCAATAATTACGACATATTAATTAATATTGCCATAAAACACATACTAATTCAAATTAAATTCATAATTATCCACAGTAATCATGATTTGCCCTTAATAAAAAATTGGGATATAACAATTCCCACACAAATTTTCACAAGGAATCCATTAGAAACACCAAAACAACCAAATTCACATTATATTGACATGTTTTACCAACAATCACAACATGTCATCACAAATCACAACACAAACACCACATTGCCATTCTTTTCATTCCAAGTTCTCAAATCAATTCCAATGACACCAAAACACACTATGGCATCAATTTAACCACAATTCACCATTTTCAACACAAAACACATGAAAATTCATGCATTTCACAACTCTACCAAAATCAGGGCAAAATTCACAATTCACAAAACTCATCCACAAATCACAAAACTTAGATCAAAAGGCTTCAAATACTCACATCTTCTTCTTTCCCAAATCAATTCTTTGATTCTTCATCTTTCCAAATTTCCTCAAGCCATCAAACACCTCCAATCAAGAATCTAAAACCATAGAGACGAAGCTCTCATCACTATGAACAACATTAAAGAAGAGAATTTAGGCATTAGAGACCATTTAACAAGCCAAATCTCAACTTTTACCTTTCTCTTTCCTCCCCCTCTTGAACGTCCATGGAGAAATAGAGAGAGAGAGTGGAGATGAAGATGAAGGCAGCAGTTTTTAGAGAAAAGAAGACATTGGCCGAAGTAAAAGGGAAGAGAAAAGAGAGAAAATGAGTTGAAATCTTTGACCAAATCCAAGGGCTCAAATTGTGACACTTGTCACACCCTTATTCCATCTCTATGAGTTCACATGAACCCACACACATAGGATTCCACCCACTTAATCTTTACACAAATCAATCTCAACCATTGATCTTGAAGTTACCAATGAGTTCCCTCTTCGGTAACTGACCAATTGGTGGTAACTTTACCGTTTTGCCCCTGATTATGGCAATTCCTCTTGAATCACCACCAAACACACCATATCATTCCTTTTCTTCCACAATGCGCCCTCCCCTCTATTTTAAGTCAATTTAGATGTTAATCCATAATTGAGCTTAAATATAGGGTTTCGGCACTGCTCACAACACATACGAATCACATCATATTCTCCAAAAGGGTTATTTATCACTAACCACATCCACTTTTGGAGTCATTAACCCTTAATCACAATTTGGGATCTTGCTAAACTGGGGCTTAGCAGTCCACTTATCTCAGGCTTATTCTCTAGCTCAAGTCTCAAAATTCGGGATATTACAATAACGATGCTATCATGAGCTTGCCTATCCCCAAGAGCCTAGGTGGCCCGTCGTTTAGGGATATGTTGATTAAGGGTAATGAGGAATGTCAACAGGACCAAGAAGAAGAATTGGAGTTTGAGGAAGGAGATGTTACTTACTCCCTAAAAGATGGTGTTCCCTCTGTATCCTTCTCAGCAAGAGTGAAGGAGTTACTGGACCGTAGTATGCACTTTGCTGTAGTGATCAAGGTTCTTGGAAGAAGAATGAGGTATACAACACTCTGAGACAAGCTCCCATACCTCTGGACAACGATTGGACCATATAGATTCATCGATTGTGCAGGGGATTGCTTCATTGTAAAATTCAGTAACCCTCAGGATTACGAGATGGCCCTACTCAACGGTCCCTGGATGGTCTCCGGTCATTATTTATCGGTGCAGCCTTGGACCAGTGATTTCTCACCGCTGGATCATGCTATTAAGCAAGTCATTGGTTGGGTGTGTCTTCCCATGCTCCCACTTCGTTACTATAACAAGCAGGTTGTTAGAGCTATTGGCCAACTTCTGGGGAAGGTCATCAGAATAGATTACAACACGGAAGCAGGGGAGAGAGGGCGATTTGCCAGGATTGTAGTGGTTATTGACTTAGATAAACCCCTGACATCCAAAGTAAATGTTGATGATAGGATGATATACATAGAGCACGAGGGGTTACCCACCATCTGTTATCATTGTGGGATTTATGGCCACCTTGAAGAGGTTTGTCAGAAGAAAAGAGCTGCGGGCACACTGGAAAGCTCAGCATTGCCATCACTGATGGAAACTCAAGAGAAGGACTCACGGGAAACCAGTCCTTATGGAGAGTGGATACACGCGCCTTCGCGGAGGAGGAGAGTTGACAGAACCATGAAGCAATACTCGAATCCCACTTTCCAAGAGCCTTCTCGAAATAGTAACCGATATGTTCTATTGGCGAATACCGAGACAAATACAGAGCCACCCCCCTCAAAACACCACCAACCCCAACCTACCCAAACCATCGATCACGTCACCACTAGCTCCAACCTCAAAAGGGATAGGCCACGGACAGCTAAAGAACCTGACACAGCTAAAAACAAGCAACCCTTGAAAAGCAACTCCCCTTATCAGAGCATGGATAGAAAGAAAAGCACCCAACTATCTGACTCCATATTCTCGACCCAAGCCTACAAGGCAGACCAGCCCAGACCCAACCTTGACCCCATTAAACACAACATTGTTATAGCCCCTGGCCTAAAAAACACCTCCAAAAAATCCCATGGAACCACCCAAGCCACACCAGCACGAGCAAAAAAAATATAAGCCAATCAACATGGGCCGGATGCATTTCAACCGAAAGGCCCAAATAAGGAAGGTAACACATCAGGCATCAAGGTAGGGCCCAATGTCAGGGTTAAAGGTCTTCCAACCAAACCCAAAGAGCTCAATGCTTCCCCCTCAAGGAACCTAATCCAAACTCTGGTTAATGAACTAAATGTAGCCCATCATGATGAAATGGACAATGGTGGAAATGCCACAGCAGGGGATCCTGACTCCTCCCACTAATAAGTTTTTTTTATGTCTATTCTCGTTTGGAATACTCAAGGGGCAGCAGCCCCCAAATTCCTTTATGTACTTAAGTCCTTTTTGAAGGAGTTTAGACCTGAAGTTGTGATTTTGGTAGAACCAAGAATATCAGAAGACCAGGCTGACAAAGTAATAAAAAAAAAGGCTTCCCCTGATCCCACAGAGTGGAGGCACAAGGTTTCTCTGGGGGGATATGGGTGCTGTGGAGCCTGAAAGTAGAGCTAGAAGTACTTATCAGTCATCACCAATTTATACATACTTCGATAAGATGGATTGATCATGGAAGGCGCAGTCTCCTCACGGCAATATACGATAGTCCATACTAGAAAGACTCTGGGCTGCACTTTCTGCTCTTGCAATAAACTAGAATGATCCCTGGGTACTTACAGGAGATTTTAATGCCACTTTAAATCCTGAAGACCGCCAAGGAAGTGGACGAAGACGCTCCATGGGATGTAAGTCTTTTATTAATTTTGTTAACAAGAATTACCTCCTTGATCTAGGTTTCTCAGGTACCAAATTTACTTGGAGAAGAAGGACTGCCTTTGCGAGACTCGATCGAGCACTTGCAAATAAGCGATGCTTGCATAATTTTCCACAAGCTTCAGTCCAATATCTTCCTAAAATTCAAAGTGACCACTTGCCACTCTTACTCAACATGGGTCTCCAACACCCTCAAGCCGAGTCTAAGCCATTCAGATTCCTTTCGGCCTGGATCACACATCCTGAATTCTTAAGGTTAGTTGAAGCAAACTGGGATAAGACATCTCCTCTAACAGACAATATTAGTGCTTTCCAAGCACAAGCCCCATGTTGGGACTGGGAGACATTCGGTCATATTGGCAGAAGGAAAAAAAATTACAGAAACGTATTGCTGGCATTCAGAGGCCCTTGAAACCAAACCCTCACTAAGACTTATCGAATTAAAACAACACCTCTGTTTAAAGTATGAGGATACTAGCCTTCAAGAGGAGATGATCTGGATGCAGAAATCAAGATATGAATGGATTGAATTGGGGGATCGCAACACTGCTTTTTTCCATTCCAAAACACTCACTCGCAGACGTCGCAATAGAATCTTAAGCCTTCAAGACAGCTAGGGGACATGGCGGACCAATCAAGAAACCCTTGAAAAGATGGCCACAAAATATTTCAAGCAACTTTACTTCGCTGACCCTGATAACCTCTCAGCCTACCATATCATTGGGAAATTTCCTATCTTAGACCAATGTGCTCTCAACTTGTTAAGTAGAACTTTGTCTATTAATGAAACGTGGGAAGCTTTGATGGATATGGGCCCTCTCAAGGCTCCTGGCTCTGATGGCATCCTAGCCCTTTTCTATTAGAGCCAATGGCCTGTAGTGGGGAACTCAGTCTCCCTGTTTGCACAGAGTGTCTTTAATGGCCAACCCCTGGATGCTTGCATAAATGATACCTTGATTGCTTTAATTCCTAAGGTTGACCACCCTAAAAACCTCAAGGAATTTAGACCCATAAGCCTCTGTACAGTGGCTTACAAGTGCATCACCAAAATTATAGCTAATAGGCTTAAGCAAGTCATGCCTACCTTGACTCTTCCCTTCCAAACCAGCTTTATTAAAAGGCAGAATATCACATACAACATTATCCTTTCCCAAGAAGCCATACATTCTATGAAGAGAAATACTGGAAAAGCATGATGGTTTGCAATCAAAGTGGATCTAGAGAAGGCTTTTGACAGGCTTCGATGGGAATTCATAGAAGAAACACTCACAGATGCTAGCTTACCAAGTATGCTCATTCAAGTTATCATGCGATGTATCACCTCGCTGACCATGAGAGTGTTGTAGAATGGAAAAGTCTTAGACCAATTCCGCACTTCTCATGGAATCAGGCAAGGTGACCCTCTCAGCCCTTTCATATTTGTCTTATGTATGGAAAGGCTCTCACAAGCAATCCTAAAGGAAGTTAATGCGGGGAAGTGGCTACCAATTAAAATGGGCAGGCGAGGGCCTCCACTGTCTCACTTATTCTTTGCTAACGACCTCATCTTATTTGGAACCACATCTCTAGGACAAATAGAATGTATCCAAACAACTCTTGTGAAATTTTACCAGTCATTAGGTCATAAGATTAGTCAGGTTAAAACCAGACTTTTTTTCTCAAAGAATGTGACTGTGAGTCAAGCTAATAGCATATGTAGCCAACTGGGATTTCAAAGAACTCAGAACCTAGGGAAATATCTAGGGGTCCCTCTCTTGCATGAAAGAGTTTCATTGGACACTTACGGCTACATCATTAGTAAGTTGTAGCGAAAAATTTCTGGGTGGAATGCCAGATCCCTCTCTCTTACTGGAAGGATTACACTTGCCAAGAGTGTCCTGAGCACTATTCCATACTATGCGATGCAAACAACCAAACTGCCTACATCCTGTTGTCAGCAAATTGATAGGATGGTACGAACATTCGTTTGGGGTGGTGATGAGCAACACAGAAAAACCAGCCTCATGAAATGGGAAGACATATGCCAACCATCAACTAATGGAGGATGTGGTCTATGATATATGGAGGATCAGAATCGTGCCTTCCTTTCCAAACTCGCTTACCAGCTTAAATCCAAGTCGACTGCCTGTTGGGTCCAGATCCTAAGAGCTAAATATGGATGGGGGGCTTGACTCCCATGATTTCAAAATGAAGACATCATCGCACATTTGGAGAAGCATAGCCACGGTCTGGGATGACATTAAGCTCCACATAGCATGGCATCCAAGATCTGAAAAGAGAGTTAGCTTCTGGTCAGATAATTGGTTGGAAAATAGGGGGCCTCTCAAACTGCTAGCCTTTGGTGATATACCAGAACATCTTGCAAAAAAAACCAATTTGCGAATTCACCACCAATGAGGGACGGTGGAACTATCCCCTATTTGAATTACTGCTGCCCCCCTCTATTTTGCAAGAGATCAAGTTGATCAGGCCACCCTCTGAGAATGAGGCAGATGACCCATGCTTCTGGTCACTCACCCCGCATGGTGAATTTACTATAGCCACGACATACAGAGCATCAAGGGAAGCTGGCTGGAACCAAGCAAATAAGAAAATGGACTGGATTTGGAAATGGCCTGGAGGCCAAAGGGTGAGAACCTTCTTATGGTTGGTAGCTAAGGAGAAACTCCTAACAGATGCTGAAAGGTATAGGAGGCATATGACTAGTGACCCTGCTTGCTGGCTTGTGGAGACCCCTCAGAAAACATTGACCATATCTTGCATAAATGCCTTTTAGTGGATGACTGCTGGCGACTTTTGGAAGCAGAAGAACATAGCCAGCAACACTCTCAGACTTCCTTTGTTGATTGGATGTTTTGCAACCTCAACCCGAAGAACAAAGGTGAAGTCTGGAGGTTACAATTTGGCCTTCTATGCTGGAAACTATGGGATGCGCGGAACCAACGAGTTTTCTAGGACCATCAAGCAACTTCAGATGCTTTAGATCATACTGTCAATGTCCTTACTGAACATACTCTTAGGGCTAAAAATACGCTCCAACTTTTTGGCTAATGTGTGTAATCAACACTGACAACCTCTTTTGTATACACTTTTGATGTAAATTTCTCGATTTATTAATATATTCCCACTTCATTAAAAAAAAAGGTGCAACGCCCTTTTGGAAATAATGGGAAGAGGAAAGACTAAAAAAACCTTAGCCACAAGTCATGATGGAAAATAAAGGAGGGAGGCGGCATCTTATAACAATCATCTTCATCGTTCATTGTGCAGAACCAGAGGGAGGCGACTTGAGGATAGAGAAAGGTGTTCAGGTTCCATTCTTCTTGTTCTTCACGGGAGGACGAGAGGACCACAGAAAAGAGAACAGATCAGAATAGCCGATTGGACTAAAGGAGTAGCTCGTGTTCGAGGATGAGGTTTTGAATCAATGCTTTGTCATTTTTCATTTTCTCTTTTCCTTATGGATTCGAATTTTGAATCTAGTGTTGCTGAACTAATTTTGTTTCGAGCTATTATGTGTAGCTAATTTGTTTTGCAACCTTGAGGAGCTATGAACTTGTAGGTGGATCAAACTTTGTTTTCCCTTATTAGTTATGTTTTAATGTTAATTTTGGTTCCTTAATCTTGTCTATTTCTTTTCTACTTAATGCTTGATTACCATTAAGTATGAATTTGAAAAATTTAGATTAGCCTGGAAGAGGGATCTTAATTGGGCCATATGATTAAGTAATATAGGATTAGAATTTATTCTAATTTGCCAATAGGATAGGAATATACAATATTGAACCCATATAATAATATTAGAGTGAAATTGAATTATTATTGCTTCTTGAGTAGTTATATTAGGAATTACAATTTTAACTTGAAAAATGAGTGTAAGTGATCGGGAGATGTTTACATCTATTCATATTCTAGATTAACAAAATTGATATTGAAACCAATTAATTAGTGAAAACAATGTTTATGAAGCTAATAAGAGATAAGTGACTCCAAGTTACTCGTTCAATCGTTTGATAACAATGGTAATTAGTTTGTTTTTATTTTGATTTTAATTTTCTTTTCACTCATTTAAATTCAATTTGGTTTAGTCAAATTAAATAAAAGTATAAAATCAATATTCAACCAGGTTTAGATACTAAGTTATTACTTGATATGGCCGTATACTTGTGAAGTCTTAGGCTATAATTTTTTTCCCCCTATCAAATGTTATTCATGTCATGGATGTCAGAAAATGCAGCTAATCTGTGAGATATCACATTGTCATTTGCTTAGATCTTGTTGATGAAGACTAGAATCTGTTGCTGCTTATTTCTCCCTGGCAGCAAGGAAATAATACCCAAAAGTTTATTGAGTGCGCATCTAGGGAGAGAGGTGAGCTGGGACGAGGCTCATTAAAATTGTCAAGAAACGCTTATAAAAGCAAATTCCTTGTAGAAAACATTCTTACATCAATAACAAGATTTGAATTTATCTTTATAGGACATCAGGATGTGAGTTGTATATCCTTGTAAGTCAAACCAACTATTATTGAGTTGTTACTTTTAAATTAAAAGAAAGTAATGGGAAGTCAATATTTATAATAAATAACACAGGAAAACTTTTATAAGTTTTAATGATAGAACGTAATCACTAAAAAATATCAGAATAGAATAACTGAAAGATGTGAAAGGACATATATAATTATAGAAAATGACATGGTTGCTCACTTATTTTAGGATTTTTTGGTGATTATATCATTTTCTTGAGACCTCATAGTGATTTCTAATAACATACTTCATCCCGTCTTAAATATAATAAATAGTTGAGTGTTCATTTTAATCATAAATGTAAGGTCTCAATTTCTAAATAATTTATATTAATTGTATATATTAAAGGAATTATTTATCAATTGGCTAGTAATTAAAAGAAATATTTTAAGAAAATCAATATATATTTATTATAAATAATTTTTTTTGAACAATTATTATAAATAATTAGCTTAACTAATTTACTTTAAATGAGCTGTTCGTTACCTTTTATATGCTTCTTGCTTCCATCTACCAGTCAATCTAATAGCACTGGATTACATACGGAAATGGAGACAATTATGAAAGCTAACTTTGTTAATATCAATCTTAATTAATAAGTTATGAATAACAAAAATATATTCCGACAAAAAGAAAGAATAACAAAATATCGATACATCTATCCGCAACAAGTTAGGGCGTTGAGGGAAACACAACCATATTGACTTATTCAGAAAGGTTTTTGTTTTGTTAGTGTTAAATTTTGACACTTTTTTAAAAATGAATTGTTATATCTATAGTCTATACAATAAAATTTAGGGAAAATCCTACAAAGAACTTTAAAAATGTTAAAGGAAAAAAAGGTGTTTTGAATACTCATAATACTAGAAAAGTATAAGAGTCTTATTTGTCATTTTCAAAATTAAATAGAAATAACAGAAATACAAGGTTATTAAATTTAGACCGGCCATTGAATCGATAGGGGTATGGGTCATATTAGAGTCTAATCGAAGCTAATACGGGGTCAGACCAATGATAAAGTGAATTTGGACGACACCACAATGAGGTAATTGCTAATTGCAATATTCAAGTTCTCAATTGTAATATTCCAAATTTTAATATTGAGGTTTAGAACTAAGTAAGAGTTAATTATTGATGAGATTGAGGTATCAAGAGGTGGAATTTGAATGTTTGCGATTTAGAAACACTAAGGACAATGATTGAAACTTGTATCTTTAGACTTTTCGAATAGTTTTGGAATTTTAGATTTTTCGATGATCAAATAATAAAATTTTTTAGTAATTCTTTTTGTATTAGAAAGTAGACATCTCAAGCTTTCTATAGAGTTTTAATTTGTAATTTTTGAAAATACACAGAATTATATATGAATTTTTGAAGTCATAAAATTCTAAATAAATATTGAACCGATTAAACCGGCCGATCCAAATCGGTTAGGCAACTGGTTCACCAGTTTCTTGGTCAAATCTGCTAGTCTGACCCGGTTTTAATAACCATGCAAAAATATCCCTCTGGGTTTACAAAATATGCTCTCATTTTTTATAAGGGTTTCATAAGTTTAAATAAGGTTTTAAGAAGTTCTAATAAGATTTTCACAAATCCCAATTCAAAATGCACCACTTGCTACAATAACAAGGTATTGATTCCCACTTCTGATTAGGGTTGCATAAATTTAGAGAAGGTTTTAACAAATTCTAATAAGATTTTCACAAAATTCAATTCAAAATTACCACTTACAACAAATGACAAGGTATTGATTTCATCTCTTATAAAGGTTTCACAAGTTCAAATAAGGTTTTAATAAGTTTTGATATTCTTATTTGATAGCAAGTGGTGATTTTTAAAGTGAAATTTGTAAAAATGTTATCAGAACTTATTAAACCATTATAAACTTAGAAGGATACTTTTGTCATTTCTATTTAATTTTAAAAAGAATAAATTAGGCCCTACACCTCTATAGCATTATAAATATTCGGAATACCTTGTTGTCCTTTAATATTTTTAAAATTATTTTCTAGGAATTTTCCCTAAAATTTATAACAGATTATTGAAGTTAATTTGTTTGAATGTCAACAAACAGTGATGGGTAGAGTGAGGTTTAAATTTTTTCCATTAAAATGCAGACACTAATAGTATGAGTTTACTGGCAGAATCAAACCCTCGACCACCTATTTAGAGTGGAGCTCTCATATCACTAAGCTGAAAAAAATTAAAAAAGTGAGGTTTAAATTGTGTGAATTAAAAAAAATACTACTCTTTAATAAAAGAGCTAATTAACTATTTTTGACAGATTAAAAAAGTTAAATGAATTATTTAATTATAACATGTATTATATGATCTTTTTAAAATACTTATGTGTATAATTAAAGACAAATTTATTTTAAAAAAGTAGTAAATATAAATATTTTAAAATAATTTATTAAAATTTTTAAATTTTTATAATTTAATTAACTAGTTCTTATATTAATAAGGGGATACCATGGATTATGATTTTTTTTCCAGAGTAGTATATTAGGATTTAAAACTATAATTTTGTTAATACTCCTGTCATTTTAAATAAACTAGTTCAGGACCCGTGCAATGCACGGATCAAATTAGACAAATATGTGCATCAAATAAATATCATTGCATGGATCAAATTAAAGAAATACGTAAGTTAAAAAAATATGTACATGAGGAAGATTTGTCAAATATAACTATCACAACTGAATGATATATTTGTCGGTCAACCAAAAAGATTACAGAAAACTTCTTTATATACGACATTTGAAGTTTTGTCAGTGGGGATGTCATGCTCATCAAGGATCAATATTTTTAGTCCCTCCCTTTGCTGGACTCTTGAGAGTGCAACATATAGCTGATCATGTGTAAATACAGGGCGGGGAAGAAATAATCCAACACTTAGTAGACTTTGACCCTGACTTTTGTCAATTGTCATTGTAAAAGAGAGCATTACTGGGTATTGCCTTCTACACAAAGTGAATGGCAAAGATGCTTCAAATGGTGTGATTGTCAGGCATGGAATTAAAACATGCATACCAATGCTACTTCCTGTTATAATCTCTGCTCCAATGACATGCTTATCTTTATCTAACCTTGTGACAATTAACCTGGTACCATTGCATAGTCTAATTGATTTATCAATATTCCGCATCAGCATTATTGGCGCACCTACTTTCAGTGTAAGCTTGTGATTAGGCAATCCAGACAGTAATCTCGTTCAAAAACTCAACCGAATGAATTTCCCCAATAGAACTGGTAACACCATCTTGTTTGGAAACACTGTCTACACTAATGTAAATCACCTCTTCGCCTAGAAGCTGTGCAAACAAATAATTATTCACTTCATCAACAACAGATAATGTAGCTATTAGTATCGCACGATCCCTAAAATAAGACTTATCACCCAAATGGTCAACAAAATCTGGATAAGTACTCTTGACAATACAATCCAATGGATTCATTGAAGGAAATAACAACAAATCTCTAGGGATGGCAATGACATCTTCTGTGTCAGCTTGTATGTCAACATTTCCGTCCCAACAGAAATGATCCAATTTGCAAATTCTGTTATTTCTTCAGTATTACATGAGGAAGTACCCCTGGATAATCTCATGTTTTTAGTGAGTATGAAGAGTTTGCATTGTTTCCATAAATATGATGCATTAATAGTAGCAAACACAATATCTTCATGAGTACCTCTTGGTATCATAGGCATGATTTTTCTGAAGTTTCCTCTCAGCACAACCGTCTTCCCACCAAATGCTTTACTCGCAGCATCAGGCTCATTTCATTGCAGGATATCAAGTAATGTTCTAACTAATGCTTCGAAACAATATTTATTAGCCATTGGTGCTTCATCCCAAATTATCAAGGATGTTTGAACCAAAAGCTATGCTAATTGTGTTCCTTGCTTAATATTACAAACAAGTCTTCAGTAATTGCTAAAGGGATTGCAAATTGCGAGTGTGATGTTTTCCCATTGGGCAAAAGAAGTGATGCAATGCCACTAGATGCAACACTAAGCACTATTTTGCCTTCATATCTCAATTATGCACATAATGTTTGCCACAAATAAGTTTTCCCAGTCCCACCATATCCATACACAAAGAACAGCCCTCCACACATTTGTTGAACAGCCCCAATGATAGTATTGTATATTGATCGTAGTTCTTCTGTTAAATTATCAAGAAATACTTGTAATTAGTCTGAGAGTGCTTTCTGGTCAAAGTTTAACTCGGCCTGGGCAAATTTATTTAATGTTGATCCATGGAAGGAAATATTTGGAGAAGGCATAGTTGGAAAATCATAAAGGCTCCTACCATTAACTTGTAATTAATCTTCAATTTTAAGTAAAACATGATTTTGTAGCTCAGCATCACTAAGAGCAAGTTTTGTAGAATCATAGTGCAATATTTTAGTTGCAAAGTTGGTAATATAGGAACTATTTAAACATTTGTACATATAAAGTAAAAGGACAGAAAATGTAAAGATAAAATAAGAGTGTATTTGTGGGAAGATTCATATCAGAGTGACCTATTAGTTGCTGTTGCATATAGGGTATATCCTCTGCCATTAATCTTCATGATTGTTGCCACACCATTTCAGGGCATGACATACAATTGCATAACAGCAATATGCAAAATAGATGATGAAGGTAGTTTGGAGTAGCCCATTGGTTTGCCTCTTGAATAGCATCAATATATTCTCTGTCATCTTCTAACAACCCTAGCGCATAGCAAGCATCCCTAAATGTTGGATAGACTACATCATCAATAGTTCTCAAATCTTCATATGATGTAGGTCCTTTAACTGTTGCAAACAACAAACGCAAATAAAAGACTTCTCCACTTCCTGGAGAAACATAATATAACCTTCCGATGGAGAATCCAGATTTTCTTACGTCCCAATACTGACCATCTTTTTTGTACACAAATTTTGTTGGGAATTCAGAGTATGTTAATGCCCGTGCTTCTGGATAGTCTTCATTTGCCTTCATCCATGCTTCAAACATAGTTACTTTTCCTTTATTATGATTAACCACATCATCCAAGTTGGCATCATTTTCATAAATAATTGTTTGGTGATTTGGTAGATGAAAGGAAAGCCTTTACACCGATTGAAATCTGTAGTTTATGCCAAACCCATAAATTCTCCAAACAACTTCACATGGAGACAAATATCAAACATCATAGTCCATTTTATTTCATCATGAATAACTTCACTTTCACCAGAGGAAGATTGAGCATAAAAGGCTGCGGTGGCTCGATCATGACCTTTACTCACATACTTGAATAAATACTTAATTGATTACCCCTTTTTAAACCTTTCAACATTAATATGAGCTTGATATTTTAGTAGTAAGGTTGGGTTGTAGGGAATCACACTCCTATTACCCAAAGGCACCCCATTTTTAATGATTTCTTGGCCATTATCCATTCTTCTATAACGTGGTTAGCCATCTTCATGAATAATAGTGCTTGAGTTGAATGGTTTTGGATAATATTTTGCATACTTTCCATTTACCATACATGGAGACTTTGGATTAGCTGTGCCACATGGTCCATGCATAATGTAGTTACTAATAGCTTCATACAATTCAGTTTCCTCATTTTTATGAGGTATCTCAGCACTAATGACTTGATCAATGTCATGTGGCGTCTCAAGCTTAGCTTCATTTGCTAAAAATAGAATGATATGAGCATGTGGGAGACCTCACTTTTGAAATTCAATTGCATACAATGCTGTACAAATAAGCAAGCATCAATATTATATATAACTTGACAATGATCAGTGTAATATAAGGATTTGTGCAATTCAACAGTAGAAAAAAATTACTGAATATAGTTTGGGATAAATTTTTCTGTACACTAACCTGCTTTAATTGGACCAAAAATATCACCCTTTTTCAAATCGTGCATCAAATGCTCTAATTTCATCTCAAAAATCCGGGTTACCTTGTCATGGCGATCCTCTGGCTTTAAATCTTCTTCTTCTAAACATCTAGTTACTTCAGGCCATTTTGGATTGCATGTAAATGTGAGAAAAAGTTGAGGATATCCAACCCAATTACAAATTGCCAATACGTCTTGATAATTTTTTGCTATATAACGTGGTCCTCCTGTGAATGATGAAGGAAGGATGATTCTTTTTCCTCGTGCAGCTACATCTATTGCTCCTAATAACAGGGCATCTATCAATCCCTTGTACATTTCTGCGGGCAATTGTTTTTTATTATTCCATAGAAAATTTAGCATGCATGCTTCTATCATTGTATAGGCATCAACAACAAACTGCTGGAATAGCTTGCCCGCATGCAATATAACTGAAAATTCATATTCCTATCTTGTATGATATAAGCAAAATATTCGCGCATTGTAACATAGGAAATCTTGTCTGGTTGTAACATAGGAAATCTTGTCTGGTTGATAACACATGAGGTATTTCTTCATTATAGCCTCCTTTACTATAGGGAAAAGGAAATGGATATTGTAGAGGCAGAAAATGAGGGTGATTTTCAGATATTCTCTGTAGAGCTTAAATCTCGCCTATATTCTGTGGATCCAATATCTCTTACAATTAAAGCAGCTATCTCATTTTCAGAGGTTGGCAAGTCATACTGGCGTGTGTTTCTCCCACGTTTACGTACAAGTTTAATTCTTATATCTTGTCCCTCATTAGCATGGATAAAATCATGTGCCTGCTGGAAGATTTTGACTAAATCATTATGCTTATCTAGCATATTTTGCAGCATTTGGATGATAGAGTTGTTCACTAAAGATGAAGTGCAGGTTTATCCACTACAAAAAACAATAGAAATTATTACTTAAAATATATAACAATCATGCAATTTATATGAATTTAGAAAAAGATATATACATTGATGAGCTAAATTGTGTAAAGCACAATATGTTTACCTGATGGCGGATACTCTGTTACTAATTTCATTTGATGTGTCATAGATGTATAATTGGGCAAATTTGGGAGTAGCACCGTGTATTGGTAGTATACTTCCGATCAAAAGTATGTTCTGACCACTCATCCTATATACATAAGGTCCTCGGCCATCATTGATATTTCTATCTATTCTTCTACCCATAGAAGTAAAAGCGAACATCATATTATACCTTCTAATATGCATTCGAAAATGTGTACTTTAAGGGTGATGACTAGACAGTAAGTTGAGCAATTCAACTGGTGGATCTTGCAAGTTGGGAAGTTGTACTTTTCCCTGAAGGCAGCACATGCCAAATCTAGGAGGATTTTCACTCCTATCCTTCCTAAGTCGTTCATCATAGCACATTTTTGCACCACAATATGGACAAATGAAACTTTGGTCGCCTAAGTCTTTGTAAGCTGATAGCTCTATGGAGCGAAGGAAATGATTTCATATTAGAAATAATGTTAATCTATGTAAATAAATTAATGGATAAGTTCTTTTCACTGTTAAAACATTTAATGCACGCAAAGTATATAGAATAATTGGTCCAATGATTAAATTACCGTTACTGGCTGCTCCTCTATTTGGGCCCAGATTGCTAGATGTGTTCTCTTCAGACGATTAGGGTATGCGACAGGTTTGCCTTCGGCATATATTAACACGGTCAGCTACGGAAAAAGACCCAGTGGTGTTTTCTTATGACAAAACTACATAATTAACATAAAATGGTTAACAGAGTAAATAGTTAATAGAGTAGACATTGACTTCATAGTAATGCAAATGAATATTAAAATAAATTATTTTGCTACAGCTTATTTAAACTTCATTTCTTATAACTTTAAATGAGGCTGCAATTAATAAATTGCTTATTTCTCCAGTAGACAATTCCATTAGTTGTTAGAATGTATTAAATATGTATAAGGAATAATGGAGATTTAAGATAGAAGGACAAACAATTTGTTATTGTTGCTAATGCAGGTCGAGCTGGTTGCCTTTTGTGTAGCTACCGGCACATTGTCTCCATGCACACTAGTGAGTTTTCTGCTGAAACAACATAGTTATATAAATAATAAGCCCAAATTATAATTTGTACTTGGCCCAATAGATACAATAAATAAATGTAGTAAAGATATGGTAGGTCATTCCATAGACTTATATATGTATTATTTATATTTAGATAGCGATATATGAAACCCATACTATGATATACATTGTTGATATGTATCTTTATGAAGTTGATATCTCTTATTCTATGTTTAGTTTAGAACCTAACCCTATAGTAAACAAAAAAGAAGACCCCAGTGCAAGTAGTTGGGACGCACTTAAGTTCAGGCTATATATGTGACAAGGTGTTCACAAGAGAAATGGTAAATTTCAGGCAATGAAAATGTTGCAGGGTTATTTTTCCGAAAATAATAGTGCACTATAAAAAATTAATGTATGATCTATTGAGAAATTTATACTATCCGTTATTGTTGCAAATGCTGCTGGCAGGAATGTTTTGTGGAGTTTTATGACTTGTGTCTCCATGCAGATGTTTGCATTTTCTGTTGCTGAATTGTATTTTAATAGATAAGAAAAAAGGGTTCATGATGCATATAATTTAAATTTACCTACTGCAAAATTATTAGTGTTGTCACTATGTTCAAAATTTCTGCTTCTTTTTCCTCTAAGTATTTGAAGTCGCCGAGCCCGTGCTAGATGTCCTATAAATAAATATAGTTATACATGATTAGATGCTCACTATGTTAGCCCAAAATTCTAGACTCTGGATTATTAATCCAGTTTATTTAACGAATAATTTAACACAATAATAGCCAACAAAAGCGTAGGATAAAAAAGCACAAGGACGGTTACCTACAATTCAAAATTATTTTATTTCAAATTGCATATTATCCAAACATAAACTCTAACGATGACGATTACCTAAAAATCAAATATCATTGAATAAACAAAAGTTAATTAAAGAAATGAAAAATAACTTATTTATTCGACACACGGTGTTGTCAGTTGGCGGTGATGACCCGGCTCTTGTACGTTGCTATTTTTTGTTTTGAAGCAATGTAATACATTCAGACCATCAGTTTAGAGATTATCATAAATAATCGTTGAAAAACCTGGCCCATTTAGCCCACCACTACTTGCAAGCAAAAATGATGTGCTTGGGTAGTTATCGATCATTGACTTCCATGCACTGGTGTTTATTTTCAGACCACTCAGATAATATCATGGATGCCCAGTTTTAATGAAAACATGACCACAACGTAGAGCCAGTTGGTTTTCCCTTATATAATTATAATAATCCAATTAATATTGTTACCAATAAAAATTAAACAATTGTATATTATCCTCTATTTTGGTTTACATATGTTGCTTTTAAGTGGAGACATCAAATTATAAAACACAATATTAAATTTCATTGAGACTTAGATAACGTTATTGTTGAGATTATTTTGACAGAAAATCAGTCAGAATTAGCAAGAGAAAATACTATTTGTTGAAGGAGGTCTTTAAATATGTAGTCTTTATGAAGAAGATAACGTTATTATTTTGAAATTTAAATTGATATTAAATTTCAAAATATCAATTTAAAAATAATAAATTATCATTGATTAAAAATAATTTAAAAATAATAGTTTTGTAAAAAATTCTGGACTCTAGAAGATTAATCCAGTTTATTTAACGAATAATTTAACACAATAATAGCCAACAAAAGCGTAGGACAAAAAAGGACAACGATGGTTACCTACAATTCAAAATTATTTTATTTCAAATCGCATATTATCCAAACACAAACTGTAACGATGACAGTTACCTAAAATTCAAAATTATACTTTTTTTTATTTATATTTAAACAAATTGAATAAACAAAAGTTAATTAAAGAAATGAAAAATAACTTATTTATTTTACACACGGTGCTGTCACTTGGCGGTGATGACCCGCCTCTTGTACGTTGCTATTTTTTGTTTTGAAGCAATGTAATACATTCAGACCATCAGTTTAGAGATTATCATAAATAATCGTTGAAAAAACTAACCCATTTAGCCCACCACTACTTGCAAGCGAAAATGATGTACTTGGGTAGTTATCGATCATTGACTTCCATGCACTGGTGTTTATTTTCAGACCACTCAGATAATATCATGGATGCCCAGTTTTAATGAAAACATGACCACAACGTAGAGCCAGTTGGTTTTCCCTTATATAATTATAATAATCCAATTAATATTGTTACCAATAAAAATTAAACAATTGTATATTACTCCCTCCGGTCCTAATTATAGGACATATTTACCTAATTTTGGAGAAATTAAGGATAGTAGTTAAATTAGTTAATTTTATTGATTTTCCAAAAATGCCCTTATTTAATTGGGGTGATTTAGGAATATTACATGAGTCTACCATGAGGCAATCAAACCATTATCTAAAGCAATGGGGGTATTTTGGGAACAAATTGACAAAAATTACAATTTTATCCTATAATTGGACCAAGATCAACTTCCAAATGTTGTCCTATAATTAGGACCGGAGGGAGTATCCTCTATTTTGGTTTACATATACTACTTTTAAGTGGAGACATCAAATTATAAAACACAATATTAAATTTCATTGAGACTTAGATAACGTTATTGTTGAGATTATTTTGACAGAAAATCAGTCAGAATTAGTAAGGGAAAATACTATTTGTTGAAGGAGGTCTTTAAATATGTAGTCTTTATGGAGAAGATAATGTTATTATTTTGAAATTTAAATTGATATTAAATTTCAAAATATCAATTTAAAAATAATAAATTATCATTGATTAAAAATAATTTAAAAATAATAATTTTGTAAAAAATTCTAGACTCTAAAAGATTAATCCAGTTTATTTAACGAACAATTTAACACAATAATAACCAACAAAAGTGTAGGACAAAAAAATACAACGACGATTACCTACAATTCAAAACTATTTTATTTAAAACCGCATATTATCCAAACACAAACTGTAACGATGACGGTTACCTAAAATTCAGAATTATACTTTTTTTTAATTTATATTTAAACAGATTGAATAAACAAAAATTAATTAAAAAATAAAAAATGACTTATTTATTTAACACATAGTGTTGTCACTTGACGCACTCTGGAAGGACCTGCTTTCGACCCTGCTTTTATATATTAATTAATAGATAACGATGCGCTTTTTCTTTTCTTTTTTTTTTTTTAATAAACGGGCGGTGAGGATTGCAGAATCCGATTCCCAGCCACAAAGAAAGAGATGGCGTCTTCATTCTTCCATAAATGAAGGGCGACGCAACTTCTCCTTCTCCACTTAGCTTCATCATGCACGGAGATCAAGAAGAAGAAGAAGAAGAAGACAAGGCTGGATCTCTGCTGCATTAATGGTGAAACCTGATAAACGCGGTGTGGAGGAGAGGCTGCAAGACGAAGCTCATCATCCTTACGCATTTCACGTCTCTGGTCCTCGCAATTTCGCTTCTCTTACTTGGAAGGACCTTCTAAATTCTAGTCGGTCAGTAGCATTTCTCAAATTCCTTTTCTAATCTAACTGAAAATCAGATTAATTTTACCTTCTCTCTCATGAGCTTCATCGTGCGTTCTTAATCACACTAAATAATGTTTTCTTCCTTGTCATAACAAAGTTTACTACTGGTTATTAAAGAGTTCTAGAATGAAAGCTACAAATTAGGTTTCAACATATATTGGTTTTCAAGATTGAAGAAACTATGGTGGAATTAAAAAAGACAGACGGAAATGAATTCTTTGTTGCAGAAACCATATGAATTAGAAATGGATGCTATATATTGCAGATCAATTTTCCCTCTTGATCATGGGTTTAATCGTTTATCAACCACATTTAAGTTATCAGTGTAGGAACAGCATTGTACTTCTTAGAATTTCGTGTGCACTTCTTATGGTAGATGGTATTTGGAATTTCCCGTGTCAATTCTCAGAATTCAATTAATTTTGAGTTTGTTAGCGAAATGGGTTTTAGCGTGCAAATGTAGTAAAGCAAAATGCTTTACCAAATGGGTTTCTAAAATGTTTACTTGTTGCTTATGATGGAACGAACTATCACCAAATAGAAAAGACATGTGGGAATCAACTCTTTGTGATTGAAAATTTGAAACAGATGCTACACGTCACTGAATCAATAAGTATATTCTTATTGATCTAGATCTTTGCTTCTTAATTCTTTTTCCTTCCAACTCTTTATGGGTCTGTCTGGTGTGATTTTGAGACAAGAATCACGGTAAGTTATAGCTTCTTGGATAAAATCTTTGCGTTGGAAGTTGTTCTGTATTTTTTTTAATATGGAGAAACGTTTCTTGTACTTCTGCAGAGATAAGAATTTTGGGCATTACTTCCATAAAAATTTTGACAATTAATGTACTGTTATCTACATTTTTGTTTCTAATCCATCATAGTTAGCTTGACAAAATATAAAGAGTAAGAGTAAGCTACACAAACTTATGTTTGTTTTTATTTTCCAAATAGGCACAAGCTTCCTCTCAAAATAGAAAGGATGTTTGTGTAATTTCAGCGGAATTCAAAAGAAATCTGTAATTTACTCTTCATTTTCACTTTTCAGGATTAGTTTCCACAGGTTTTGAAAATGAAAGGGCAGTATGAGTAATTTTAACAAAATTCAAGAGAAATTCATATGATTTACCTTTTTAAAGGCAGGTATGTATAGGTTTTGGAAATAGAGATAAAGTTCGTGTAATTTAACAAAACTCAATAAAGTGCCGTCTAACTCACTTAAACATAAATGATAGTACAAACAAAACAAAATATGCTGATGTCTGTTCGAACTTTGGCTAGAAGCTTGAAATTTCTTACGTGTACCCACCATTAGGAAATGGATCTTGTTGAATCTGCCAATGAGAAAATAAATGTCATTACCTGAATGGCTCATGTAATTGTATAATATTCTGTCACCATCAAACAATTTCTGTCTTTCTCTCTCTGTTTTTTCCCCCAAGTGCTTGTCCTGTATACTTGTTTGATTTTATTTAATGTATGCATCTGAACATGACAAGTATTACGTTGCTACTAACCTTAGCACGATCCATTTCCTCATCATTCATCATCTTTAAAACTCATGTGAATGCTCCTGTGTTTCATTGACACCTTTTACATCTTTTGATAATTTAATTTATGTGCGTGCTGATTAGTATTTTATACACAAACAGGAAGGACGAAAACTATAAGAGAATTGTCATTGCCTGCTTTATACAGGCAGTTTACTTGCTCGAGCTTGACAAACAAGAGAACCGAACAAAAGAAAATGCTCTAGCTCCAAATTGGTGGATCCCCTTTAAGTACAAGCTCACTCAAACACTGATTGATGAAAGAGATCGATCGATCTTTGGTGCCATATTCGAATGGGATCAACGTGCAGCAATGGCTGGCTTAGTATTAGCTAAACCAAGTGGCACACCTAGAGTAGTATTTGCACTCAGAGGAACAATACTCAAAACCCCAACAATCCGAAGAGATATCGAAGATGACCTTCGCTTTCTTGCTTGGGAAAGCTTGAAGGGATCTTCCAGGTTTAAATTAGCTATGGAGGTACTTAAATCTGTCACTAAGAAATACGGTAGCAGCAATGTCTGTATTGCAGGGCATTCTTTGGGAGCCGGGTATGCGCTTCAAGTAGGAAAAGCACTAGCAAAAGAGAGGATATATGTGGAGACACATTTATTCAATCCACCTTCTGTTTCACTAGCAATGAGTTTGAGATACATGGGAAAAAAGGCAGAATTGATTTGGAAGAGGCTGAAATTAATGCTTCCTTCAAGTAGTGTTGTTGTTGAAGAGAAAACTCTGAGTGAAGGATCATCAGCTCCTCAATCAACTGGCTCGAATATGAATAATTCTGGCTCTGGTGTGGCAAAATGGATTCCATATTTGTATGTGAACAACAGTGACTATATCTGTTGTTATTACACTAGTCCTGATGATGGCAAGGGCAGTATGGGTATTTCAAATGGCCAGGTTTTGGCAAAGATGTTTGTGGTTTCCAAGGAAAAACAGAGGTTCCTGGAGGCTCATGGCTTGGCACAATGGTGGTCAAGTGATGCAGAGCTTCAGCTTGCTATTCAAAATAGTAAGCTCATAAGCAGGCAGCTTAGATCTTTATATACAGTTGCAACTTCATAATTAACATCTGGGAATGCACAAGAAGAAATGGGTTTTTGTTTTAACTCTGATTGTTTGAGAAATGACTTATTTCCAATCCTGGTAAGACTGTTTTCGGTTGCTTGTAAACAGATCTTTGATATTTCTTCTGCTTTCTTATATTTTGTTGAAAAAATTGTGTCATAAACCTGAGTTCATTAAAGTCTTATGGTTCTATCAAGTGCTATGAAGTGATAATATTAATACTTGGAAAAAAAATTCATACATATATCGGATATATATTTTATAAGAATATAGCATCTACATAGGATCTTTGAAGATAAGTAAGTATGAATGGCTGGTCGATAGGTTTGAAGAGTGAGAAGGATTAGGAACTTAAAAGAACCATAAATATGAAGTTGTTGTCCACCTTATTTTCGTACTTAGTTTGGGAGATAAAAAGTTCAACAATGGAACAGAAAATCAAGGAAACTTCGCGCTTATTTGAAAAACAGTTTAAAAAATTTGTTTGGAAAACTTTTTTCAAAAAATTGTTTTTAAAAACTAATGGTTGTTTTCTTGTTTTTTTTTTCTTATTTTTTATTTTTTTAGACTTTCACTTATTCACTATAAACATTACACTACTAGTGATGACCACTGCCACGTTACCACCAGCAACGACACCACCACGTCACTTTAAAAATAGGTTTTCTAAATAACTATCCAAAAAGATTTTTTTATTCTTAAAACTTGTTTCTAAAAACTGTTTTGTAAAACTATTTTTTAGAACAAAAACAAAAAATAGAATCAAATTAGCCCCTCTTGGATTCATTGATGTAGTAAGAAGTGATTTAGATTTTTCCTCAGTTGAATGTCGGAAGGTTTAGAAGTTTCTTGTTATGTACGTGAATTTACTGAAAATGGTAACTGTGGATGGTTTTAAAATTTACATTAAACTTTCATGAAGCTAAAATCATGTGCAATTATTTTTAAAAAATTTATACAGATAACCCTAAACTATCAATATTATCTCTCCTTAAATTTTATTTTTTATACATATAACCCCTTCGAACTTTGAGTTATATCCATATAAATCTGTAAACTTTGAGTCATTTCATTTGCAGGTAAATAAAGAATAAAACTAATGGTATGGAAGTAATTTGTACAATGTAAAAATTCATGGAGGTTTATTGCTGTGAAGTTTCAAAGATTCGGGAGGTTAATTATATATGACATAAAATTAAGAGTGGTTTTGTATAATTTACCTTTTTTTAATATCAACTTTATCAGTTAATTTGAATTTTAAGCCAGGTCAGGTCATGATTAGAGATAAACTCTTCTAATGTGATTTTCTCTATCTACAAAACTAAAACCTTTCTTGAAAAATGTTTAGTATTTTATCACTTAATCTAATCACTATTGTTTCTTCCATACTAATTAAATTAATAATAAGATAATTCTCTTTAAACTGTGAGTCCTTATATAAGAGATTTTAAAGGTTATATCGATCCATTTAGTTTTACATAATTGCTATATTATATCTAGACAAATGAAAAAATACCCATCAGAAAAGGAAGCAATAGTAATAATGAGGGGAACGGCTGGATTTATACAATAGCATACACTTTACGATTAACTTCATTTTCCTTTTTTTCATACAACTTAAGCATATGCACGGACACAAACATATTAATGTTAGGCTCGAGCCTGACACCTCATCCAAACATGGCGGGTGGCGCTGCCATTAAAGCAACTTGCCGTTGACTCATTTTTCATTGTAGAACAATTATACAGACTATGAACATACATTAAATGAAAAACAACAACTAACAAATCATCACTGAAGCATCTTGTTTGATCTGCCAGAATAAAAACACACATGCTCTTTCATTTCATATCAGTCCCCACAACTCACTCATATGTGCTCACCTCTTGTTCTGGCTGTACATAACAATCATACAAGAAGTTTTGTTCAACCTCTGCATCAAAAAGCAGTGATTCCAGATTCTGATACGCCAACACACGATCCATCATACACCGGTTCGCCTCTGAGCTTCCTAAGGCTGTGTCATCGAGACATGCCTGGTTGTTGTAGCAGCAGAACACAGAAGATGATGTTGTTGTTGTTGTAGTTGCAGTTGCCTCAGAAGAAGAAGAAGATGATGCTGAAACCTCTAAAGAATCAAAACTTGTGTCAAGGTTGTCTGTAATCTGAACATCATTCTGTGTTGGTTCAGGAGAAGGTAAGATTGAAGATGAAGATGACATGGTTGTTGCAGTAATATTATTGCTGGTTAGCTCTTGAACAAGCTTCTTGAATCTGGAGCTGTGTGTGATATAGACCTTTGGCCTTAAAGCTTTGATCATGCTGCTGAATTGTGGTTCTTTTTTATGGTTCTTATATATTTTCAGTGATGCTTCACTTAGTTTCTTTTCCATGAAGACGAAGACGATGAGGATGATGATGATTCCAATGTTATGAAGCTAGCTGGCTTTTCTTTGATATCAGCTCCAACCTTAGAGAGAAGTCCAAGGAAGCTATGTGTATAAATAATCATTTTATAGGGAAGATGAGTTTAAAGATCATTAACATATTAGATAGCTGAAGTTGACGTTGATCCATTTAAAAACAATGAATGAATATAATACTAAAAAGGATTTGTTTTATTAGGAGTTTCATATTCCATACCCACTTGCCAACCTATAATATCAATCTCTTAAAAAAGATGAAATTGCTGTGTTTTGTATTCATGTGGAGATGTAGATGTTAGTCAATTCAATAGGATGGTTTTCATGGGAATTAATATATATATATATATATATATATAGTGCAGAAGCTAAAGCTAGTTGGTCTAGTGATGAATCAAGTAGATTATAAAGTGGGAGGATTGGGATTTAATTCCCACCTTGTTAAAAAATTAGTAGGTTCGTGTTAATAGAATCTAGAAAAAATGTTAAATAAATACCCATTGACCTAAAGGGTTATAAAATATAAAATATATATATATATATATATATTGTAGAAATGGAACATATGGCGTGAGGTAGCAGGGCATTGAGGACACGCAGCTTACTGTTTAATTAACATTAAAATAATGCAACTCTTAGCCCCAAGTAGCTTCTGCGAAGGGACACTAATGCATAAAATAAGGGAATGACAGATATATAGTAATATTATATAATATAGAGTTTTTTCACACTAGAATTTCCTTAGAATTTGGGGGATGTTTATAACGGCAGATACTATTGACCTAAGTTAGGGTAAGATCAAATGTACGACATCTCACTTATAAAAGAGTAACCATATCATTAAGCTATAAGGTCATTTGGTGTAGGTGTTTGTCTAAAAACTTAATACTCTCTCCGGTCCTAATTATAGGACATATTTACCTAACTTTAGAGAAATTAAGGATAGTGATTAAATTAGTTAATCATATTTATTTTCCTAAAATACCCTTATTTAAAGTTTAAAATGGCATCCAATTACATTAATTCTCTGTTTTTTTTCTTGTACCTCTCCTGCCTCACATGATTTCTCCAAACTCTCACACAATCCGACGATGTCAATCTCCCTCAACAACTTCCAATCCACTCTTATTAAATTTTTATTGTGTTTAATTATTATTAAGAAAGTATCAATAGGGGGTATTTTGGGAAGAAATTGAAAAAAAATTAGAACTTTGTCCTATAATTAGGACCAAGTTCAACTCTCAAATATTATTCTATAATTAGGACCAGAGGAAGTAATATATAAAATGTTTAACTTCTACATCGAGCAGTATGGAGTTTATAGCTGCAATCTTCCATTCTAATTAGGCTGCTTGTCTTTGCCCTAATTGAAGTTGGCATCTGCAACACACTTGTTCGCTTTGGTTTGTAGCCATGGTCCTATTTTTATCTTTCAATTCGTTGGAAGCTTTAATTTGACCATCAGTTTGGGGAGTTACAATATTAGCATATGTACTACCTCCCTCTTATTCTAAATATATTTTGGAAGAGATTAAGGAAGCTAATTAAATTAATTTAAAATGTTTATACTTATTATTCTTTTCTTCAAACTAATTTGTCTGACTTATAAAATGATATACTTATAATTTAATCATATACAACATATGATATGATTAACTAACTTATTTAGCTTTTTTAATCTCTCTGAAAAAAGCAGGGTTATGGAAACCGGACCGGCCCGGAAACCGGCGAACCGGCCGGTAGACCGGTCCGGTTTCCAATTAAAAAAAATTTATATTTTTTTAAGAATTTCATACCAATAAGCCTAAAATATTCAATTTCTCACCAGTTTAGCTCCAGTTTGGCCCCGGTCTGACCCACTGACCCTTAACACAGTACCCTGACCGGTTCAATACCCGGTCTGGGTTTTAATACCTTAAAAAAAATCAACTAAGTATTATATTTAAGATCGAAGATAGTAGTTTTTATGTCCTGCCTTATAAACCTTGTTGTAAGCCGGTATCCGGTGCGCGCTGCTATTTTATGTGTGTATATGTATTTTTCCTTTTTCATATAATATAATTAGCTAATAGCTATGTTATTAAAAAGAGTAGTTAAAAACTACGGGCAATTGATTCTAAAAATAATTAAACATGTAATGTTCTAACTGCTGGGGGAAAAATTAAGTGAGATGTCATAGTGTAGTGGATTATTAAATATCGGGGAAAAAAAAGGATTATTAAATATCAATTATGGTGATCGAACCACGTCATTATTTAAATAAACCTCTGTTAGCTTATTTCTTTCTTTTCTTTTTTTTGAAACGATCAAAATGATATATAATTATATTTCTTCAACTAATAACCACTTCAGTTAAACTGAAACATCTTTTATGCCATACGCCAAATAATCAAACAAAAATATCCTTGTAAAAGACCTAATTACCCTTCATATCCATCTATTATTACGTAACAAAAGAGAGACACACCAATCGCTACTGGTCAATAAAAATGATTGCTTGTTTTACAAACATATAAGCTTGAAAAGGAAGCAATGTTTAATATATAATATTAATATGTCTTGCAATATATATATATATATATAATATTAATATGTATGAACGCACACCATGTCACTCTCAGTCTCATGTAACATGTTCACATTTAAATCTGTAATTTTGGCATTTGCTGTACATATCTCGATTGAAAGGCGCCCTTTGATTCCCAACAAAATGGGCCTCCTGATTAACATCAACTAATTAATAATTAATTAATCATGATTAAACAAATAAGGGTCCTTTCATGGCTTACAAATATGATATGAGGGGACAAAATATGAATGTTCCGTCCAGTTTCGGGTCATTTTCGAACGCTTCTGTTCTATATTTGTTGAAGACGAAAGATATTCTCTAAACTAATTAACTTTACAATGGATCTTTCTGCCTAATTTTTTGATTTAATACCATGATTAAATTATCACTCCCTCCGGTCCTAAAGGACATGTTTGAAGAGTTAGTCTTAGTCTTAAAGATAAGAGATATTTTTCATATTTGTTAATCTTCCCCTAATTTATCTCTATTAATGCTCTCTCAACAATAATCAAGGAGAAGAGGAAATGATGGAGCTAAGGAAGATGACTAGGATATTTTAGAAAATACATGTCATCAGTAACTAACTTCTTTAATATAATCAAATTAGATAAATATGACTTATATTAAGGACCAAAGGGAGTACTTTAAACTCTTTCAATTGCCACTTGATACCCTCTCTTTTGACCATCACTCGAGTTCCATGAATCAAAAGTTCATGCTAACCTTTCAATTCTTGGAGGATGTTGGATTAAAAGATGATAATCTCTAGTTTTAGACAGGCATCCA
The DNA here is from genome assembly GCA_963242795.1 of Inga leiocalycina. Taxonomy (NCBI): domain Eukaryota; kingdom Viridiplantae; phylum Streptophyta; class Magnoliopsida; order Fabales; family Fabaceae; genus Inga; species Inga leiocalycina. The sequence continues at coordinate 64,957,846 of OY725325.1, forward strand.
TTTTTTTTTCCCCCAATCATAACAGAACCAACTTGCCCCAGCATGCATGATTGAATGCACAGTCACTTGCTAATAAAATGAAGTATGTTATGAATCCAAAGGAGAAAATTAAGTTCATGCAAGAATAATTAATAACCTAAAGTACATCAAACAAAAACTTATGGATAATATAGCTATAGATAAGAGTGATGAAACAACGGATTTCAAGAAAAGAGAACTATTATTAATCTTGGGGGATATACTACACGACTAGTTTGTGACTTTCAGTAAGCACAATTTCTCTACATTAAAATAACAAAAATCGATTGAACTCAATAAGCCAATAAAGTAATTCCACAATAAACCTATCAGATATTTGCGGGTAAAAAAATTGTATCTCAAGCTTTTCAAGAGAACCAAGGCAATTTTTAAATTGCTAAAATGCAAAGTGGTTACCAGGTCAAGGCTTCTGGGATTCCCTAAGATTTCCCGTCAAGGATGAACCCAATTGTAGCATAAGGGGATATATAGGGCTAAACTCTTTGTCACCCCTGGCCCTCACATTTGCAGCGTAATCATCAAGTGTTGCTTTGATGCCTTTCCAGATCTGATCTTCCCCTTGAGAATCTAGCCACAACGAATACTGCAAATGGGTTAGTTTGTTCCTTTGCAGAGGTGACTGCAATTCATGAGGAGCACGAGAGTATAGATGGTGTAGTATGACATTTGGTGGCAGATCTTGAAGAAGAGGGGACGATGGAAGCTGAGATGTTTCCAAGAAAATAAGTGGCCGAAATGCTCTAAGTGCCCGATATGGTGGGCCAAGTTGCTCTACTGGGAATAAATTTTGGCCCACAGCTAACTCCAATTCAGCCATATCCCTAGCCATCCTTAACTTGCCTGATTCTGACAGAGGCCTGACAAGAGAAGCATGCCTGATGAAGAATACTAGAACACGGGAGGCCATACTCCGGACCAGCCTGGTGCATATGTTTTCTGTCCCTGAAGCTCTAGCGGTTGTGGGCAACAACCTAGATAGGAACTCACCACGAAAGTGGATAATACTCTTCTGCAGCTCCTCCATGTAAGGTGATGCATTGTTGTCCATAGCAGCATCCATTCCAAGAACTCCAAAGTTCTGATCATGTATTTGCAATATGCAAGATTCCAGCCGATCAAGCATTGCCTGGAATAAGGATGTCACTGAGTCACAAGCAACACCATATATTGCACCCAATGATGCTGACAACACTTCTGAAGCAATACTAGGCAACCCAGTAAGGATAGATGATATTCGAGCATGAATTTCTTGGAGATGCTGACACAGAGCAAAGTTCCTGAGCTGTGCAGTCGTTGCAGCACCACTCACTTGACGTGATTCAGGTCCAGTGGATATCTGCCATCAATGCAAATTCATTGCATCATAAAATTAGAAACAAATAGTCATTCTTAGGAATAGCAAACCAGAAAACATTTATCTTTGGCCTCTACAATTGTCAAACAATAAAACGGCATGCTTTTTAATGACTGAACTATCCAAGCAGATGGCCCCTCCCCCTTTTTTTATTTTTAAGCATAGAAGGGGCAAATGTGTCTACCACTTCTTTTTTTTTAAGGGAGTGGAAACAAGGCCAGCAATCGTTAATCAGGGGCACCTCACCAATTGCAAAATTTTTATGTTCAGCCAAAAATATAGCAATCGAGGCAAATCTGTCTACTGTAGCATCTAACAAACTTTTTATAGCACATTCAAGGAAAAATGCCTCCACGTCAGTTGGAAGGCCCAACTCTCATTTAAAACGCCTATTGCCCAAACCTGCCAAGCCACTTAGCCACTGAGATACAAGATCATTTGTTTCAGAACTTCCAAAACACACCATACAAACATCCAGAGAAATAAATGTATTAGGCCTTCAAGTTAGGAACAAATAATATCTTTTGATTCTATTATGCACAAACCCTATACACTCAAACTCTAAATTCCCCTAAAAAAAAAACACTTAAATCCCCCGGCAGAGCAAAAGAGAGGCCCTGAGCTAGGCAAGGATTTCCAACAATACAGTAAGATTATTTATATCTACTCCTCCGGTCCTTAATATAAAACATATTTAAGGAGTTCGTCTTGGTCCTAAATATAAGACATAGTTTTCATATTTGTCAATGTTTTCCTAATTTACCCCTATTGATGCTCCCTCAACCATAATCAAAGAGGAGAGGGAATGAGGGAATTAAAGATGATTAGGGTGTTTTAGAAAATATATGTCATATAAACTAACTTATCAAATTCCTTAATCTAATCAAATTAGGTAAATATGTCTTATATTAAAGATCAGAAGGAGTATATCATTAAGACTTCTAGAGATGAGAAAATTCCAAGTAGAATCATTACTTTGATAGTTCAGAAAATCAGAGATTGGGGCATTGTGTAAATGTATATAACCAAAAAAGATGGGGAACAATATATAAAAAGAATGAGTTTCCAATTATATGATCTTTGTTATGTAAACATAAATAAGTAATCTAACGGTTGTTAGGTAGTTGGTAAAGTAGCCGTTAGGGACAAATTAGATATTAAACCGCCATTAGTGAGGGGCGTTGATTAGGAAGGATGAGCTATAAATACCCCTAAGTCTATTGTATTAGACTATTAGTTTAGTTGTTCAATCGTGCCGTTAATGAGAATTCCAGATATTCAGTTCTATCTCCTCTGTTCTCTTTGTTTCTCTCCTTCTCTTTCTCTTCTCTCGCCAATACCATAATAGTGGTATCAAAGCAGTCCCTCCTCGACTGGCTCTTCCCACTTCTTCCACTTCTTTCTCAATCAAGAAAACACAAAAAGACAAAAAGATTGAATGGTTCTTACCAAAAACACGGAAGGACGCTTCCAGCTGATCGAAAATCGTTTGGGTTCTATCATTATTTGCAAGAATGCGTGGATGGTTTAACGAATCAATTCCAAGTACTAGCGAATGGAATTGAACAGCTTCGAGTTGCGATAACCAATCAGAACCACAATCAAGACCCACTCAGAAACGGCAACAATGATCGTGATCGGCATAACCACGCCGCTTGTCAACACCATGATCAAGGTCGGCCGTGTCAGTTCCAATACGTGAAGATGGAATTTCCAAGGTTCTCTCATGGCGACGTGCTGGCTTGGATTCTCCGGTGTGAACGTTACTTTGAGCTCGATGGCACCCCCCAAGAATCGAAGGTCAAGATTGCTAGTATTTACCTTGAAGACGACGCTTTCTGATGGCATATGTCTCGAGAATGACGGTAGGGTAATGTCGCACCCACTTGGGAGGAGTATACCATGGAGATTAAAGACTGTTTCAGTCCCCAATATGAATCACCTTTCTGCGATGTCCTCCAATTGCGCCAGCACGGTACGCTATGGGAGTTTAATTCTCAGTTTGATTTGTGTTCATCAAGAATGGATCTTTCAGAAGAACTACTGTTAACGCATACCTATCACTACTAAAGGAAGAAATTGCGGGCCCTGTCAGTTTGTTTCGGCCTAGAACCCTGAGGAAAACAAAAAGTTTGGCCCATATGCAAGAAATTAATAACAATAGAGCCAAGGAGAAAAAGAATACCGACAAGGGAAACCGCCACACGTCCTCTTCCTCATACGTGGCATCGACAACACCCAACAACTCATCCTCTTCGGTAGCAACCCCGGCAGCACTTGCTGCACTTGCTATAACATCTATAAATAACACCATTGTTCCTGCTCAGTCAAACTCTTATAAAAATATGCTAGTGAATGGTTTGAACCAAAACAAGGCAAAGGTCCCAGGCAAGACTGGCTCTTTCAATGGCAGGAGCAATTTTAAGGGTCCTAGGGTGCTCTTGGCTGAAGATGAAGCTGATCACAAAGCAAGAAACGTTCGTTTTAACTGAAATGAACCTTTTCCTAGGGACCATCGCTACCCACAGCACCAGAGGATGCAGCTCCACTTCCTTGATCTTGAAGAAGTTCAGGAAACAGGGGAATTAGAGCACAAAGAAGATGGCCTAGAAGATGATTCTTCTCCCCTTATCTCATTACATGCCATCAATGGGGTAGATAGCAACAACTCCATGCGCATTCAGGGTTATGCTGGCAAATGAAGCATCCAAGTCCTTATAGATAATGGGAGTACTCATGACTTCATGGACTATCATTTAGCTCTTAAACTAGGTTGGCATGAAAACAGTACTGACGTTTCTTTTGTACAATGGAGGGGACTTCCTGATGAAGAAGCAACATGGATCTCACTGTTTTCTTTTCAACAGCAGTATCTAGAGTTTCAAGTCCCTAACCCTTGAGGGCAAGGGTTCCCTTTTCTTTTGGGGGGGGGGGGGGGTGGGGGGAGTTGCCCACATTGTTATGTAAACACAAATAAGTAATCTAACAGTTGTTAGGTAGTTGGTTAAGTAGCCGTTAGGGACAAATTAGTTATTAAACCGCCATTAGTGAGGGGCAGTGATTTGGAAGGATAAGCTATAAATACCCTTAAGTTTATTGTATTAGTTTAGTTGTTCAGTCTTGTGGTTAACGAGAATTCCAGATATTCAGTTCTATCTCCTCTGGTCTCTCTGTTTCTCTCCTCTTTCTCTTTTCTCTCCAATACCATAACAGTCTTCCCAAAACCATGCGCTGTATTGGGATCTTAATATTAATTCAGGCCTAACACTCAAGTAAAGATATGTAGGAGGCGATTGGGTTCCTTGGAATACTGAAAAGCAACTGGAATAATTTAGGAGAATTTCAATGAAGATTCATATTCTAATCGCAAAAGCACTTAAATGCCCATATATCTTAGGAATGGTTTCTTCACCCTTTCTATGCAATAGAATCATCTCTCTGACTTCTCTCAAGTTACAGCCTGTCCAACATGAAAGGGGATTGCAGACTTTATTCCCTTTCTCTTTCTGACTTTGGTAGAAGAATACTGTTCATGTTTGTACTCTTTCTTTCTCTCTCACTAATATAAGCTTATAAAGTAAAGGGGGGACATGCCAAAACAGCTTAACTAAATATAAAGGTAATGCCCAGTTAGGAGTAATACCTGGTATTCAGCTCGCTCTGCAAGAAGGAGCAAGGCCTTGCCAATTTCACGTAAAACAAGGAGAGTCAAGCGTGCATCCACCTGAACAGCTTCTATCTCTTCCTGAATGCGTAGTATGATTCTTGAGATTTGTTCTTTAGAGGGAACACTTCCTCGACTGGATACTGGAAACACAGAATTCACTAGATCTGAAAGGCGTCCCAAGCAGAGACCCAAGAAAGCAGTCTGAAATATTTCAATAGCTGACACCATCTGATCTTTTCCTTCTGAAGTTATAGCTGGTAACACTCCTTTAACATCTGTGTCACGTGAAATTCGTTCAAGGAGACTCTCAATCATGGAGTAAAGCTTTGGGTACCCTGTCGTAAAAATTTCTTTAACAAAACTTGATGCAGTGAAAGTGGACTTCATTTGACTCGTAAAAGCCTTTACAATAGCTTCCCAGACTCGATCGGTTAACATGGGATCACCTTCCTACACATTAGCAGCTAAAGTTAGAAAAAGAAAACAAAGTGAACACAAGTTAACAACATATAAGAGAGCTAACAACTTAAAAACTACCAAGCTACAGTCCTTGTTCATCTGTAAGGACGTTATAAATGTAAACATATGACAAAAGCTGAAAATTTCAAACTTATTGGGAAACACGCTCAGACTGTTTCTAAACCAAAACATCCAAAATTTGGTAAAGGGTTGGTGAATCAATACTGATAAATAAACACACAGAGTGAAAGCGCCAAATAAGTTCAAAGACCAGGTCCCTTGGTCCAGATTACCAGGGCAAAATTAAAAAAAAAAAAAAAAAACTGAAGCCTAGCCAAGCAAAAAAGTTATAAGCTTCTGACTAAGGATTACACAGGCACAACAAACATTGCCAAAAAGAAAAGAAAGGGAATCCCTTTACTTTCTGTACAAAAACAATTAAACAAGCCCTTATTCCAAAGACTAAAGTTTAGACCACAAAACATAACAACAAGGATGGCCGCTGGATTTCTACAAGCCGCATGTGTCAGAAGTTCCATGCCAAGTTCTTGGCAGACTGGGTTAAGTCCTGGGCCTACAAGTTGCTCAAATACACAATAAGCTAGCTAAACAGCATCCTACACATTAGTCCCAACCGAACACTGCATCCAATGAGCCCAGATAGCTCGAAGAGGTGGAAGCGGACAATCAGTAAGAAAATCCCTCCAATTATCATTTCCGGGCAGAACTGAAAGGGAAGGTACCTCAATAGAAGATACAACAGCAAAACTAAGAAGCACACACTAAAAAAGACTTGCTTGATTCAAAAGAAAAAATACATTTTGCTGACTACCAAACTGTTTATAAAGATGATAACAGCGTACATATGGCTCCGATCTTCCTCACTTCATATATACCATAGTACTGCAATTCCCACGCCATGTCATCTATTTAGAAGATCAAACTTGGCTAAAAGAAGGGGAAAGACTTGGACAGAAGGTTAGCATATAATTTGTCTCATCTAGCTCTTAATAATTGTGTATTACCATTTTGCAATCTTTGCATGTATAGCTCCATTTGCATCAATGCAATGCTAAGATAAATAGATCTATGATACATATGTCTCTCCAATAAAAAATGAACCTTAATATACAGCAAATTGTTGGTTCATTACTACAAATTTACTCGATGAACCGGTAACAATTGTAAGGTGTCATCCAGCATTTCTTGCATTTGAAAAGACAGGGAAGAAAAACTTCCAAATGCTAAAACTCTAATATATTTCATTACATACCATCTATGAAATTTTAGTCTGCATCCATGGTGAATAAAGCTAATGCAGGTATCTGTGACTGCATCATATTGGCAAAAAATCCATTCCAAGAGGCAGATTCACAGTTAATGGCGTTTTCAACATAAAGTTGGTCGTTAAACAAATAAATGCACAGTTGAAGTACTTTAGACATTCATTTAAGAAATTGGATTGATTAATCCTCTGTATCTGTTGTATGAAACAGACTAAGACCTAACAGTCTAACATAAACAATTTTATCAAGGCCTTCCCACAAAAGGAAAAAATTATCATCTACTCATTAGGAAGCTAGTATAAGCATCATTATTCATGAAAACTTAACTGTCCTACGTAAATGCCTGAAATTTAAAGAATCATAAAGTTCTTATCAATGTTACCTGAATGACCTCATCAAGCAGCAAGGCATGGGTGAATGGATCGCGTTTCTTTGACAACACTCTCTGCAAATGCCATACTGCTACAACTATAGAATGTAACTGATCCATACAATTCCCCATTCTCTGCCATAGAGCTTCTTTAGCCTTAGCCCCTCCTCCAATTTGCGGCATCCCGCTGCCTCTAATTCCGCCTGGACCAAACCCACCTCCAGGAGTCCCCGAAATAGCTTTCATATCCAATGCTCCGCTAATGCTCTTTGCACCCATATTCTTGTACTTGTTGATCACTTGCTCCACTGTGACCTTCAACTCACCGAGATTATAGTAAACTTGTAACCCAGTACCCACCTCAGCTTGATTCAACCCTTCCATTCCTCGCTCCAATACTTTCATAGCTTCATTTCTCAACTGATCCCCAGTTTCTCTCACCCAATTGAGTTCTTCATCAACCACATCGATACCCACAAGCTCATATTCATTGAAAAGACTCAAAATCTCAGAATGCAACTGCGCTGCCTTGGCAAGATCAAGCTTCTCGGGCTCTGCACTGGAAGCGGCCATAACATCACGAAGCTTCTTCGACAACCGGAGAGCCCGGATCGAGTGCTGTAAGAGCTCAGTGGTGCGGTGAAGATTGGAAAGCTGGACAGTCTTAGTGGCGATGGCGCGGTGGGGCTCAGACAGCTCAGATCGAACACGACGGAGGGAAGACTGGAGTGAGGAGACGCCAGATCGAACAGTGGAGAGGGCATGCTCAGCATGCTTGAGGGAGGACAATTGGGAAAGGAGTTCGTTGTGGCGGGAAAGGACTTCGGATCGGAGCTGATTCTCGAGCAGACGGATAGCATGGTGGAGCTTCTCGGCGGTGGAAGCAGGGGAGCCGGAAGAGAGGGCGGCGGAGGAGAAGGAGGTGGAAGAGAAGGAAGGAGAAAGGAAGGCGGAGAAGATGGGATCGGAGGCGAAGGAATCGAGAGGGGAAGCGGTGGGGGCGGTGGCGGAGGAGGAAGCAGTTGGGGTGTTCTTGAAGGTGGAAAGACGTTGCAGAGGAGAAGAGGGACCTGCTGAAAGCGGTGTTCTTTGGAGTGGAGATCCCGTTGTGGCCATTGTTGGTTGTTAATGGTTGCCGACTCCTCTGTTATGAGACGTCGTTTAGATGCTATAAAGCTCCTCCATGGCTAATCGGAATCGGCAATTGCTTCTGTTCATGCCTATCTCGAATGCGCCATTTTTCCGGCGTCTAAGAACGGTTTTTCGTTACTTGCTTCCATGGGACCAAAAATAAAAATTGTTAATTAATTAAAAAAAAAACTAATCATTTTAGTGCTTACATGAATCTCAATAATTTTAATTCAATTAATTCAACCCAATTCCTAAGGTTTGAGCTGTTTGAAACTGTTATTCTCCATATTTTTAAAAAAATAAAACAATTTCCATTTCTTAAATGTCAGGGATTAATATTTTAAATGACTTTTAATTAAGTCAAAATTATAAAAACTAAATAATTAATTTTTTTATTTAAATCATCAAATCTAGACAGTTGTGAAGTCCACACTAATTTAAACTAATTTATTTAACTTATAAACTTCTATTATGTAAACATAATGTTATATAAAGGTATTTTAGAGATATTATATCACGTTTGTTATATTTAATTCATTTAATTAGCTACATTGAGTTACCTAATTTAGTTAAATATATTTAATATTAAGAACTGGAACAATACAATTTTCCCTTAACGCTAGAATGTCTTAAACCGAAAATTGAAATAAATACAATGTAGGATCTTAGGAAAAATGATTACACTGCAAGGGCTTAACTGGAAAATATACATGGTTGACCCAAATTGAATGAGATCTAACAGGATGGTGAACTGGGTAGTGGAAAGTGCAGCTAAATGTGGGACTAAAGTGCAAGTTCAATGATTGGAATTTTGGACACCCATGTTCAAATAGTTGTGTTGATGAGTATATAGTTTTTTTGGTACATTTTTTTTATACATAAATTTTAGGACAAAAGTTGGGCTTGCCCATAATTCAAAGACAGAGTGAAATCTCCCTTCTTTCTAGATTATATCAATGTTGGGCAGGGGCAAAACGTGAATTATCTTCAGGTATTTACCTAGGCACCTAGAAACTAGAATATCTCTACCAACGCCTTGACCAACTCCAGGATCGAACCCTCTCCTTTTTGTGAGAGTATCCGACCCGTTTACCAGTTAAACCCAAGAACTAGGGGCAGGTTTTTTTGGTACATTGATGAGTATATAGTTGGAATGCGACGTTTCTGAATTGGGTGCTTTTTTTGTTTTGTTACAATGGGGTGCATATTTTGTCTGCAAAGACTGCTCCATTGCCAGTCTTGTTGAGATGGGTTTTTTCTGGCAGTTTGGGCCTTAACTTTCACTTTAATATAGATGGGCCACAGATGGTGGGTTCAGGCCCATCTTATTGCCATACAATTGAAAAAAAATTGGACTAACCTTCAAACAGGCTAAAATGTTAGTTGAGGGGCAGAAGTCACACTTCGTTAGAAGAACAATATATGTTTGAATCCTAAAAATGTGATCAATCTATTTATTGAGAAAGATGAGAACCTTCTAAACTTTAAAAAGGCAGTCTCAAGTTCAAAGTCTTGGGGATACCATTGATTAACCAAAAAACTAATAAAATCAATACTACATCATATGTTTAGAGCTAGATCACTAACATAAATGTATTGGTCTTCCTAAAACATCATTTTTAATTGGGAAATCCCTGTTACATGTGTAATTAATTGGGATATTTTTCAGACAAAAATTATGAATTTGATAAATAAAATAAGTGAAAATCTTATATTTAGGACGAATGCAAACACTTTAGGTTTGATATTTAGTAAAGGAGGGAATATATTTAATTTTTATTACAAAAATAAATATCTTGCGGAATAATTTTATTTAAATTAATATTCATTCATAATCTAAATAAGACATTGACAGTATGTTGATTGGGCTCCCTGGGGGATAACAAAGATAAATATCGTCATACTCATATTGAGAAATTAGCCGTAATCAACATCACCAACAGAAAATGGCAAATCTGAGAACTTAATAATAATTACCTGCGCATCTATAAGTTAAAAAATAATTATTCTGTGATTTTTAATAACTGATTCTCATACAACTAATCAGTTAATTTAGGAAAAATCACATTAAGATCCCAAACAAGAAAAATAATATCAAAACAATCTCAAAACTTATTAATGACATGCGGAAGAGTAACCATTAATAAATTATAGGACTTTTTTAATATTAAATTTTTTAATTTGGAACTTAATGCCATTTTCCTATTAATTTACTTCAAGCAGGTAAGAACTAAGAAGCGTAATTGACCATGAAATTTATAATGAATAATGAAAATAATAGAATGAAATTAATGGTAGAAAATGAGAGAATATGAGCAGAAAGCCAGAAACTACAGGTACAAGGATTAGTAAGGTGTAACTATTTCATTGATAATTAATTAAGTATACACAAAATGAAAATTCATCATTAATTAACTATTACAATGCTGAAGCTTTTATTCATAAGCAGCCTCCGAGAGTCAGTCGCACAGAAGAAGCATTAATATTTGAGAATTAAATTAATGAAATTAACCCCCAAAAAAAAATAAAAATGAAAGAGGCCAAACTGAGAAAACTAAGATACTGATGAAGATCAAAAGTGGCAACCACAGCAGAGGAAGAAGAAACAGAGGGTAGAAACAAGAACGACGGATTCAACGACAGAGAGTATCTTGAAAACGACGGTGTCCATGATCGTCGTTTGGAGATCCAATCTCTTCCACCTAAACGACGACAACCTCCACGGCCTCCATAGCTCCTTGCTCATCACCTTCCTCAGCCACATCGCCTTCGTCGCCGTGGCAGTGGCCGTCGTCTTCTTCCCCGACCCCATCAAATCTCTCTCTCTCTCTCTCTCTATAGAGTACCTGTGTGTGTTAGTGTCGTTTATGGGAATTTGCAGAGAAGGAAATGGAAGGTGAGGTGTGTTTTATATGGTGGAAGGGAATGGGATGCTTTGGATGCTTCAGAGAGGAGTCTTGCTGGCTTTTGCTGGCCAAAGAGTGCGGTTAACATCGTCTTTCGATGGAGGGTACTTTTGTCACTTTGTGATGTTGTCAAGGGTAGTTACGTCTTCACGTTTGCATAAAAAGGATAGCAAAGTAAAAAAGATTATCAAAATTTTATTTATTTTTATTAATTTTGTTCGGGGAGTTGGCACGGACAATTATAATGGATCCGGCTCCTAGTACTGGGAAAACGGGCCGGCCGTGACGGGCTCGGACCTAAACGGGCCGGCCCGTTTAGGCCCGAGTTCAAATCCGTACATGTTTGAAGCGGCCCGGCCCGTTTAAGGTAAGCCCGCGGGCCGGCCCGACGGGCTTTAGGCCGTTTATGTTTTTTCCTTTTTTTTTTCTTGCTATTCCTTTTTTATTTTTTATTCTCATAAAGATTAAAATACCTAATTTAAAACATAAATATCATCAACACTAATTTAAAACATAAATATTATCTAAGTTTAATAGAATACAAACACTAAAACTTATGTCCAAACCATAATTAATATTCATAACCAATTAAATAAGTTCACAGCCACAATCAAACAAGCCTACAAGCTTCAAATGTCAGTAATAATATAACACCTAATTTGGATTTTGGCGTATACATGCAAAAAAAGAAAAAAGAAAATCAAAGAAGAGAAGCTTTAAATGAGGTCTATGTTAGTGTGAGAGTATTTCTAATATGAGGGTTAGGTTAGGTTAACTCTACCCTCTGACTAATGCTTGTTGTCCATTGCCTTGTGCCCATTTTTTTTTTTTTTAAAAAAAAAAGGTTAAACGGGCCTAAAAGGGCCGGCCCTACAGGGCTACAGGGCCGGCTCTTTTAGGCCCGCTTCCATTTTCAGCCTCTAAATCATAGGCCCGGCCCTTGACGGGCTCGGGCCTAAACGGGCCGGCCCGACGGGCTCGGCCCGAATTCCTGGCTCTACCGGCTCCACAGAACCGTTATACTTTACTCCCTCCAATGAAAAAATGTACGAAGTGGGTTGAGTGATTTATTTTACTCTTAATTGCATTGCTTTAACCTCGTTTTGTTATAGCATAAAAACAATGTTCTCACCTTATTTTCATATATTTTTCACTCTCTTCATCTGTCACGTTTAATAAACTCATTAGAAGAGGTGTATATTAAGTAAAGTGTTGTATTGATTTAAAAAAAAAAAAGGTAAAGTGTTGCGCAACATTTTCTTACACAATAGTACTAATGGAAAATACTACCTCTAATTTTAAATATAAGATCTAATTAATTTTTTTTAATAGATTGGGGAAGTTAAATAAGTTATTTAATCATATAATATATTATCTATGATTAAATTATATATCATTTTATAAATTAGATAAATTAATTTTTTTTAATAGATTGGGGAAGTTAAATAAGTTATTTAATCATATAATATATTATCTATGATTAAATTATATATCATTTTATAAATTAGATAAATTAATTTTTTTAAAAAATAAATATAAATATTTTAACGTAATTTAATTAGCTTTCTAAATCTTTTCAAAAATGTAAATTAGATTTTATATTTAACACTGGAAGTAATAACCGATTTTCTTGGTATGGAGTATTTGAAAGGAGTATTAGTTATGATATTATCGTCTAATCCATTTTAGATCTTCCATTATCACCTATGATAACTTATATATAAGTAAGCAGCTAATAAAAACTTTATATAAATTAATGAAGTTAACTAAAAGTGTTTATTTTTTAAGATATCAATATTACTCTCAATAAACTTAAAAATAGAAGTATTAGTTAGGGGAGTATGGTCAATTAATTAGAAAATTTCATAGCCAGTTAGGGTTAGGGGACACTAGGTGAAAAAAATTAATATTTTAAACCCAACATATTATATATGATGAAACGTAATAAAGCGGTTTATAATTTTTTTTAGACATAGGTATTTGGGAAAATTCCAGAAAAATACATCCGAAATAGGAAAATCCCTAATCAGTGCTGCGAATTTCAAAATTCTAGATTAGTACGTTGTCAGTGCGGGGGTGCCAAAAAACGATTTTGTCCTTCAGTTCTTATTCTCGCCACTTCAGAATAACAACACGCTGCTCTTAATTAACAACTCTGGTTTCTTGATTAACAACTCCCATTTCTTGTTTCACAACTTCGTAATTTAAGTTTCAGGGCCAATAACAACACCTCTTTCTTTATTAACAACACGCTGCTCTTAATTAACAACTCTGGATTCTTAATTAACAACTCCGTATTTTTATTAACAACTCCAGTTTCATCTTACTTTCACACTAACAACACCAGTCTTGTTATTAACAACACCATAATCTACATCAACAACTCATATTTCTTGTTTCACAACTTCGTAATTTTAGTTTCGGGGCCAATAATAACACCTCTTTCTTTATTAACAACACCGTATTTTTTAGATACGAATATGTGGAAAAATAAAGCGGAGTTGTTAATCAAAAATCCGAAGTTGTTAATAATAAGACTGGTGTTGTTATTATGAAAGTAAAAAGATGAAACGAGAGTTGTTAATCAAGAATACGAAATTGTTAATTAAGAAACCAGAGTTGTTAATTAAGAGCAGCGTGTTGTTATTTTGAAGTGGCAAGAATGAGGACTGAAGGGCAAAATCGTCTTTTGGCACCCCCACACTGTTCATCCGTACTAACAGCGAACTGATTCGGAATTTTGTATGATTAAATTATATATCATTTTATAAATCAAACAAGTTAGTTTGGAGAAAAAATAATAAATATAAATACTTTTAACATAATTTAATTAGCTTTTTTTAATCTTTTCAAAAAAAATTAATTAGATATTATATTTATGACTATAGATAGTAACCAATTTTCTTGATATGGAGTATTTGAAAGGAGTACTTGTTAGTATATTATTGTCTGGTCCATTTGGATCTTATCGCCTATGATAACTTATATATAAGTAAGCAGCTAATAATAACTTTATATAAATTAAAAAAGTTAATTAAAAGTATTTATTTTTTAAGATATCAATACTAGTCTCAATAAAATTAAAAATAGAAGTATTAGTTAGAGAAGTTTGGTTAATTAATTAGGAAATTTCATTAGTTAGTTAGGGTCATGAGGACACTAGGTGAAAAAAATTAATGTTGTAAACCAAACATATTATATATAATGAAACGTGATAAAGGCAAATGTGTTTATAATTATTTTTTGTAGACACAGTTATTTCTTCTACTAAAAGTAATCATGTTCAAACACTATTAGGAATTTATGTAATATGGGTATCCCTCCCAATAGGATTTTGAATTTAGTTTATTATATTGCGAGAGATTAGGCCCTTTCGCTAGAGCCTGCATGCAACTTCCGTTCGTTTGTTTCCAAGTGCTTATAATAAGAACATGGAGCGTTTATAATATTTATTATATTTAATTATTACTCCATCCGGTTCTAATTATAAAATAAAGTTGAATTTTTTTGAGAAATTAAGGAAGCCAATTAAATTACTTTAGAGTGTTTATATTTTTAGTATCCTTAGATTATCTATTAGTTTATTAGTCAAATTAATTAGTTTGGAGAAAAAAATAAAAATAAAAATACTCTAAAGTAAATTAATTGACTTCCTTAATTTCTCTAAAAAAAAGTTAACTTTATCTTATAATTAGGACCGGAGGGAGTATTTATTATACAAAAATTGTTGTGTAAGATAGTATTATGGGGGGAAACAAAATAAGAATATTTACATTTTCAGCTTTAACAATTAAATTTTCTTTCTTAATTTTAACGGTATCTAGAAGGGTCGCACAGAATCTATGGTGAAGCAGATTACATGTGAGTATGTTTCCCGGGTTTTTGTCGCGTACGAGGAGGATATTATAAAATGAAGGAAGCTTATCTAGCTTAAGGTGATGTCCCACATCAAGGTCTCTTAATTTTGGTTTAGGACATGTCTGCCCCTTACTTACACCAATGATACCAGACAACATTCAACAAGCAAATTAGACAACACACTTCATAGAGGTTATGTACTTGTTTCTTCTTTTGTTGCAAATTCCTCTTATCTCGCCATATTCATTTGCTTTCGTCTCTCTCATTACATTATTTTGTTTTTCAGTAACTTGTTTCTAGAAAAATCATTACTAAAACAAATGTTACCAACTTTACGGTTGAGTTGGGTAGAAGGAGTTTGGATACTACTTCCCCCGGTCCTAAATATAAGACAGAGTTGACCTTTTTTAGAGAGATTAAGGAAATTAAATAAGATATAATTATATCATATGTTGTGTATATTTAGATTATATATTAGTTTATTAGTCAAACTAAATAGTTTTGAGAAAAACATAAAAATAAAAATATTCTAAAGTAATTTAATTAGCTTTCTTAATCTCTACAAAAAATCAACTTTATCTTATATTTAGGACCAGAGGTAGCATGTTTTAATTACTCGCGTTTGAATGAAAAAAAGTGCTTTATTTAAATAGTGAGAGACAATGCTACCGAAAAATGTAGGAGAATAATTTACCCATTTCCCCACTAAAATGACTATGTATTTTTCAAAATTAACTTATGTGTCCAATATTATTGGAATATATGATGATTAATTTTAGTCTAGTTAATAAGGTTAACATTGAAAATTACTTGAATTTTGTAAAAAAATTAATGTTTTTACCTGTATATACGAATTAATTAAAAGTGACTTATATTTGAACCATATAAAATATAATGAAATTCACTTGTATTTATTTTCATTATTGCTATTTTTTTATTTTCTCATTATTTTTCTATTGTATAGTTTTAAAAGATTAATTTACCGGCATGTTGAAGAATCTAAAATTCAGGTGGGGAAATGACAAAACTAACCTTGCATATATTGACATCACTTTGACCGGGTCGCCCAAAAGCGGGTCTAGTGGTCCCTTTAATTCATATCCTTTACTCCTTAGACGTTACCTAATCATCGTGTTGTTCTCCACGCTTAACGTCATTCTCCACAACGGCTAACTTATCACTATAAAATACTACTATTACTATCATTTTAAAGCTAACAAACATATTTAACCTTATTTTTAATATAAGAGCTAGATGATTAGTTTGAGTAGATTAAGAAAAATAGTTATGTTAATTATTTATAAAAAATATGAGTTGGTTTTACTAAAATATCTTTTATCACAACTATTTTATACATATAATTAATAGGGATGCTTTAAAAAAATTATTATAAATTTAGAGGACATGTGGATTGAGATCTTATATTTATTCATAAATCTGATCCCAACTAATTCTTATATTAAAGACGAAAAACAATATATATAATATATGTACAGATGTTTTAATTAAATGCACACTATATATTAGACTTTTGTTGGAAGGTCGGACAACTCATAACACATAACTGCCAAGTTGTTGGAGGTTTTTTTTTTATTATTATTTATTTATAGTTTTTTGGAGCTTGAACCGAGTTGTTGGAGTTCGAACATTTGGAACTTACTTGCAAGCACTATGAAGATAATCATGGAAGCAACGTTGGGTTATGATTTATATATATATATATATATATATATATATATATATATATTCACAACTGTACAAAATTTTTAAAATATCTAATGACTTGTTGGTCTAACATGTTACATACATACATGCATGCATATGTGTGTATATATATATGTCTTCCAATGCTAAATGTAGAAGTTAAATAAGTAATTTATAAATATATAGTTGAATTAGTTATGTGTAATAAATATATATTACTTTCCTTAAAATATCACATTTAATCATTTGCATTAAAAAATAATCTTATTGATGGAAATCTCATTTAGTATGTGCAATCAATATGATTGTTTGCAAAAAAGATTATACATTTACAAGATAAAAAAATTGAGATCTTACATATTTAAGATGAAAACAAAACTCCTAATTATCTCTTCTTTCTTTCTTTTTTTTTTTGATAAAAGGCAATTTATTTAACAAAATAATAAAAGGATACATATAAAACCACCAAGTGGTCCTAGTTTAAGACCAAATTAGAGGCTCAAAGGCTTAAAAGAAAAACACATCACAATATGGCAACAAAAACACACAAACTAATACAACAGTTGAAACAAATAAAACATAAAGCTGCAACCAAAAGATAGTCAGCTTTATAAAGATCAGTCCTATCTTGAACCACCTGCAACATCACCAAAGCAAACACTGCTTGAAGTCCCAAAGAGTAGGAGTAAATACTACTTATCAATATCAATAGAACAAGGAACATGAGAGAACGCTACCACGAACCACCAATTCGCAGCAGTGATCCACGACATCTACAGCTCATAAGCTGTTGAAAGGGATAAATGACCCTGTTGAGAAGGAGTGGCCTTATAAGCCAAAGGTAGAGCGTGCTGAAGACCTTGATAGAGTGATGCTGAAGAGGAAAGTTGACTAGAGAGAACAAGCTTCATGAGATAAAATAAAACATACACCAAAGCACACAATACACACAAGCAAACAAGCCGAAGAGATAAAGTCCTAAAATAAGAAAAGAATAAGAAGACACTATCAAAAAAGAGTAACAGAGGGTTTAGAAAGACCAGAAAACCCAACTCTTAATTATCTCATACGTTTAGAGACTAAAGAGATTATTGCATGTGGTTCTTTCATTTCTTTATATATAAACGTTAAAAAGGAGAGCAGAAATGTCCTTAGATGTCTTTTTCAAGTGAGAATCTACTTTTTGATGCTGGGTCCTAAATTGTAGAAGTTAGCTAGGGAGTTTGTTTTAGTCTTAAATATAACATCTCAATTTATTTTATTTCCTAAATTTATAATTTTTTTCTTAAATTATTCCTAATGGTTGTATGGTTTTTTCTTTTATTATCAAGATCAATAGTAATTTCAATACAACTGATTAAAGATGATGTTTTAGGGGGAAAAAACTTAATTTTTTCATGAATAATTAATTTAAATATTCTAATATATATATATATATATATGAACGTGTATTTCACGTAGCACTGTAAATAAATTTAAATTAAAGTGGGATAGGGTCATGAAGTTCTTTCAAGAACATGGTTTTGTCTCGTTGATAATGGCTGAGCTTATATTATTGATTGTCTACCCAATGAACACGTTATCCCAATTGCTTTTTAATATACAGTTGAGGGTTACGTTAATATACAGATCACTGATCACACTTACTTTTAAAAGTTGGAAGAAGAGAGCTGGAGATTATTCACTATTCCTCTAGACAGAATGTAAAAGAGAGATCAGATAGGCATATATTCCCTTCAGATTTCCACCTAACTCGATTCCTTTCCTTTTTGTAAATAATAATATTTGTTATTCAATGGTAACTTCGAAACACAATGTCGACCAGAAAAAAAATCATGATATGAGGAGGAAGTTCTCTCATTGTTTTAACAATATTAAAAAATTCCTAATGAGACCTCTTGGTCTAATTAGGGATTTGCTAAAAGTGCCAGCTTAAATTTGGATTTGGATATTTCAAATAGATTTAAATGAGATTCTTTCAAAATTTAATACCGATATATTTTCAGTTTAAATAATTAACCTCATGATGATGATATACATTTCAGTAAGATTTATGATCATCAAGAAGTGTCACCATCCAACAACATACAATAAACATGGCAAAATGGGAGTGGGCCTAACATGAATATGAGGGAATGTAAATAGGGAGAGACCAAAAGTTCAAAGTATCGATTATCAAAAAAAAAAAAAAGTTCAAAGTATCTTCTTCCTCATGAAATCACTCACTGAAAGAGACATTAAACATTTATTAAACGTTTTTATGGTTAACTTTGGAGAGTAAAATGGACGTGATATATATATATATATAGAGAGAGAGAGAGAGAGAGAGAGAGAGAGAGAGACGATTAATTTGTGTTTGATTAGTATTAGTTTTTTTATGAGTAAGAATTTGTATTGCCGTTGGTATGGAGTTATTGAGCTAAAATAAAAACATCAGAGTACACTGTAAATATGTGCTGCAATAATATATGTCAATGTCTGGCTTAATGAATCTGAAGTCTTCTGTCAGAGTACACTAGATAGATTTTGATAATTTCTTCCACCGTTCCCATCCTGATGTGATGGTGCAGATTTTTTGTCATTACAGAAACCATTTGTTTTTGGGATATTCTACAATCATCAATTGAAACTTTTTTTTTCTAACTAGTCAAAGTTCCAAGTGCTTGATCGTTTAATGCATAGTGTGAAAGAAAATGTTCGAAGTTGAGGTATAAAATTTTTTTTTAAAAAAATCATCATATCATCATTTAAAGAGAGGAAAAGTTAGAAAAAATTATTAATTCTTAACTACCTTTTTTAATTTACAAGAATTAATAGTTGGTAACTGAATAATAAGCACTCGAAGCATGACAAAAAAAAAAAAAAGCATGGAAGGAGTAGTTAGAGACTAATCTCCATACGCTTTTATATAGAAAATGACTGAAATGTTACTAATATCAAAATTTTTAATTAAAATACATCAAATATATTTTACAAATTTTCTAAGTAATATACTAATATCTTAAATTTTTTAATTTAAATATTTTTCTTAAACATATATATGATAAAATTTATGTTCTTTTTAGTTATTTTATATTTAAGTGAGTTGGGTTTTTGGGGGGTTCACCAGAATCCAGAACCAAGACACTCATTTAAGTCCAATTATGCCTCCCATACCCCAAATAAAGCAAATTCTACTCTTTCCTTCACCTGAAACTCTTTTTTTGAGAGGTTTGTGCATATATATGCAAAAGCGGCCACGTTTTCTGATCCGAAAGCAGGGTAGATGAGTTATGAAATGGCGAAGGAGATAGAGAGATTTGAGATTTTGGGAGCTAATGAATGTACGACGAGAAGCTCACCAACAAAAGCCATCTTCTCTGATTGGCTGAAGGTGAGAATTTGGGAAGGAAAGCGGTCAATAAAGGTGGGAGTTTGAAATGGAGAAGGAAAGAGAAAGTAGAAGGAGAAAAAGGAGGAGGGCCTTATCGATTGGGAAACTTATGATGCCTATAGACTAGAGCCGGGAATTCGGGCCGAGCCCGTCGGGCCGGTCTGTTTAGGCCCGAGCCTGTCAAGGACCGGGCCTATAATTTAGAGGCTGAAAATGGAAGTGGGTCTAAAAGGGCCGGCCCTGTAGGGCCAGCCCTGAAGCCCTGCGGGCCGGCTCTTTTAGGCCCGTTTAATATTTTTTTTAAATAAATTAATAAATATAATATCATTATATCAAATTATCAATATGAGAGACACCTAAGTTCCTAATAGAGTATTAATAACAGGCAAACACTTATTAATTGGTTTGATTTATTTTATTTTCTACAATGTTTTATTCATTTAAACTTAAAAAAAAAGGCTAATTTGGACATTAGATGATTATTTTAACTAAAAATTTATGATTTTTAAAAATAATGTATACCAATTTAAAGCAAAATAATAAATAAATTGTAAAACTTAAAAAAAAAAATGAATTAAAATGAGTTTAAGCCCGAGCCCGTGAAGGGCCGCGGGCTTCAAAAATATGGTACTTTTTAGGAAACGGGCCTAAACGGGCTGGCCCATTTAGGCCCGAGCCCGTGAAGGGCCGGCCCTGTAAGGCCGGGCCGGCCCGTTTTTCCAGCTCTACTATAGACCCAACTACCTATAAAGGGGGAAATTTTTTGCTTTTTCCAAAACCGAGTTTTGAGGTCAAAAAAATGCATCTCCCATTTCAACAACTATTTGACTACTCTTTCATCAAACCATGATTTTCAAGATCAAAAGTGTGGGTTTTTTTAAACCCAAATTGGCACTAAAACATGAAAAAGCTATAGAGTGATGTAACCCCCTGCTTTAATTAGCGTAATTAAGATTTGATAACACATAGTAAAAAGGGGTTAGAGACCGTCAGATAGTTCAAAACTTATTAAAACACCACTACGTAGTAGGGACTTCACAAAATTTTTCAAAACTTCTTTCCCATTCTAGTCTCAAGTTCAATTATCGAATATAATCACCTGAGCAGCTAATTCACATTCATACATATCAGAGTATATAAACAAAAATCCTGGCAACCCCTGGGTTCTATTCATTCACAAAAAGGGGTTATAATTCCCATAAAGGGGATTACATAGCTATATTCAACTAATAATTACAACCCAAAAATAATTTACAAGATCTCTGTTCAATATGATTAACCAACATATCCAAAAGAAAATGTCCCTACAGGGTTCTAACTACTCCGAGTTGTGCACTTCTCCTTGGAGCCATTCGCCCTGTCTGAAAGATTAGTTTAAGGAAAAGGGTGAGATTCAAGAGAATCCCAATAGTAACAAAACATTTATACCACACATAAGCACACAGCATGTAAGCAAATCATCATACAGCAGCAGCATCACAAATCACACTCCACCCTCATCCCCTTTCTCCGCCGGGAAGGCACACTATCCTAACCCGAACCGTTGTTAGCTACTTAGGGACTGTTGGCGTGGCAGTGCATACACATAGCCTTATAGCTCATATAGCTATCCGGCTTTCACAAATGGCCCGTCGGCCTTCATAAATAGCCTTTCGGCCCACATAATCACATGTATCACACCTCATCCTCATCTCCTTTCTCCATCGGGAAGGCATACAGCCCTTACCCGATCTGTTGTTAGCTACTTAGGAACTATCGGAGTGACGGTGCTTACACATATTCACAATGTCGCAGCATACGAATTTATCACAAATCAATGATAATACACACATACAATGCATCACATAAGGTACGAAAGAAAAGTTACTACCTCGTTCCTTCCTGACGTTTGCTGGCTCAGTGGGCTCACAAGGACGGCATATATCAAATCCTATAAACCAAAATAGGGACAATTGGTCAATCTCTTTTCCAAGTTTCCAAATATCATAATACTTTATGTTGGTTATCGTTTAAACTCTTTAGGTGACTATAATAAGCCTAAACATATTCCCAAAGGGTTGGAAGAAGCTACCTAAAAGATACATTTTTCGGGTGCAAAACACCAATTTTGGGCTGCCTCACTCGAGTGATGCCCTCAATTGTGCTTGAGTCCCAGCGAGTGAAACACAGAAAGTGTTTGCCCGAGAGCAAGTCCTTAAAATATCTCTCACACTCACTCGAGCACAAGAAGCTGCACTCGAGCAATGACCTCTAGTGAACTCGAGCACCAATAAGTGCAACACCAAGAGTGTTTGCCCGAGAGCACAGACTACTTCCAGGCAAGACCTCACTCGAGCATGCCCATGCGCACTCGAGCAGGATCATATTTCACTCACAAGTCAGGAAGTGTGCTCGTGGTTTCTGCCTAAAGACTTAACCAAAAATACCCAGAAATTCATATCGTGCTCAAGTGAGATCCTCCCTCACTCGAGTGATACCTATCAGATGCCAAATCGCAGCAACTGATATGGTTTTCCAAAATTGACCACCTTGCTACCAATGGTCCTAAGACTTATACCATAACTCATTCTCACTTGTTTTAACACAAAGAACCCATTGGCAATCACAAAACAACCAAATTTCAACTCAATCAACACATTCTCAACTCTAACTTACAAAACCACAATTTGTCAAACTTCCTCATTCAACTTCAAATCAATCCCAACCAACTCCAAGTATCACAACCTTCCAAATGAACAGTGACACTCTATCCAAATCCTACATTTCCCTTATCAACATATTTAGGGTACAATTTCAGAATTTATAAAACTTAACCAAAAATCATAACATATATACCGAAATTCATCAAAGCTTACCTCTTAAGATTGCTGAAATCAAAACCTTGATTCCACCAACTTTCAATTTTCCTCAAGCTTCTAACCACTACAAATCAAAATTCTGAAAACATAGCAAATGAGCTCTCAACCTTTTGAACAAACTTAATGAAGAGGCTTTAAACACAAGAAGACAATTACCTATCCAAAATCAAACTTTTCTCTTCCTCTTTCTTGCTCGACCTCAGCGAAAATGGAGAGTGATGGAGAGAAAGTGAGAGATGATGGTGAATGCATGAGGATCACAACTTTCCCCACACATACACACACAACCGACTTGGAGGAGAGAGGGAAGAGAGAATGGGTTTGAAAGTTTGACTTTAATCCAAGGGTCCTTATTTAGACACATGGCAAAATCCCATCCTCCCTTCTATGAATTCATATACTCTCATCCACACAAGATTCTACCCCTTTACTCAACACATCCTAACCATTGATCATAATTACCAAGGAGTTTTTCTCCCGTAACTAACCAATCGATCGGTAAATTTACCATTTTATGCCTAATTGCCATGACACACCTATCATCATCTATTAAACACATTTTACATCACAATATATTATTTACTTCAAAAATGCTTAATTATCATTAATTACATTACTTTGAAGTTATTAACCCTTAATCCCAATTTGGGATATTACAAGTGGTCTTGCAACAACTCTTTTTTTTTTTCAATTTCTGGGTCCAATAAGAATAGAACAAGATCATCTTATGAAAGCCCAACTTCAACATTTTCTTGGGCCCTCTATTTTTTCTCTCTAGAGATTGAAATGGACTCAAAAAGTTGTCATTCTTATTGTTTTTGCCAATAAACTCCAAGCAATTTCTTAAGGCTGACAAAACGAGTGTTCCTCTCGTGTGTTTAGTATCTAACAATGTTTTGAATATAATTGCTTCTATTGGCAAAAAAAATCCCCTTAAAATAATAAATCTCTATGCATCAGGAGCTGAGCTGAGCCACGTTCTATTGTAGCTTCTCTCTTATTTCACTGTTCATATGAACAGTGCCGGCTTGCATAGGGCTTCGTGACAGAGCTGCATCTCATGAATTATCTCGTGACTGCGTTTACCTATTGCCTAAGGTCCCACGTGCACTTTTTAAAATGGACCAGATTTTCCCTTCATAGATTTTTAAAACCTCCCGCTTTTTCCTACTTTTACAACTTCTTTCTAATTTTGAAATTTGAAATTCAAAATCTAAAATCGTTATACTACTATAGATATAGATCTCTACAGAATCCAAGAAGGCGCTTACAGGCTCTCAGCATCTTATCTCCACCACCACTCTGCTTCTTCTTCTTCTTCCTCATCACCGATCTTCTTCATCCGTTTGATTCTTCTTCACCGTCCTCTCCATTCAGTGGTGCTAATGCCAAGTACTGGTCATGGATCTTGCAATATCTCTCTGACACCAATGACAATCTTCTCATTGAGAACGCCCTCTTCATTGTGCCCTGAATCCCCGTCGCTGACGATGAAGACACCGATGCACTCTGACCTAGAACCACGCAGAATATCTCCATCTCGATGCTCACCAACAACTTCACCATCCTCATCTTCTTCCACTTTCTCAGGTGATGATTTCTTTGCCTTTTCCTCCCTTCCTCTCAACACCCTCCTTCATCTTCACCGATGGAATTTTCTTCAACTTCAAATCCTCCTTCGTCTTTTTCTATTTCTATAGGTGATGGAGGAGGAAGAGATGAACAACTGCCACTGAAGAAGAAAGCAAGAACTACTGTCAGTCTATTTTCCTTTTTACCCTGCTTTTGGTTTTATCTTTTTTCATTTATTTAATAAACGCAGCATGCAGGAATATGGTGGAGGTTGTAAAAGATAGAAACGACACCGAAATCTGCAGAAAAGGGTGGTGAAGTTTGGTCTGTGATTGTGAGAGAGAGATAGACAGTCCTAGGTCCAGCCCTTCCTACTCCCTCTGTGAATTAAGGTCTCTCGCTGCAACTCTGTTCTACTTCTGATGTGTCTCAGGTGCTGTGTCTCTCCGTATAAGGTGTGGAAGATGATACATGTGTTGAGACCAGAGAGGGAAAGTGACGGTGGTGATGGAGATGACAAAAAGTGAGCCTAGTTCATCCTCTCTCACGATAACAAAAAGGATGACGGTGGTGGTGAAGAAAGTGGAGGTAATGTTGATGGAAGTAAGTTGGTGAGTTGGTGATTGTGCTTTAGTTCCTAAGCCTGAATCAACCCATGTGAAGTCCTAAAAAAATATAGTAGCCACTTGCATTTGTTTAATTATCACTTTCTGCTTTTTCTTTATGCTTTAGTTTTTTAATCGTTTAATGGTAGTGTCATATTCTTCTTATTTTTTTTCTATTCATCACATCATCTTCATATCACTTTTGGTACACCATTTCTTTATCTCCACCTCTCACACTTTTTTAAAACTCACATGCTCTTGTCTATTCCACATACTGTGCCTTTTTTTCTCTCTTCATGTAATCTTACCTACATCCAACACTTTTTTGGTTATTTCCTTGGGTGTAAATCAAGAGCCTGTATCTTCTTTCTAGGATGCTTTGTCAAAACTCTCAGATGTTTGCCAACTTGGGTTGATAGCTGAATTTCATAATTGACAGGAAATTTCTTAAGCAGCCTCAATGCATTAAGGCATCAATTTTCTTTGTGTTGGCTTTCAATTGAAGAAAAATCATTAAATATAAAAACTTTAAATTGATTTAATGATTTTTCTTAATTTTTCTAAAAAAATCATCTGGATCTTATATTTAGGACTTAGGGTAGTAGTATTTAAGATGTGTCTAATACGATGGTGAATATATGAGAGTTCATTATTGATAATGGCACTGCTTTGACTAAGTAGCTGTGGATTAACTCTTAAATATATTTGGAAGTAGATCTTCTAATTTTACCTTTTCTCCATTTCTTCTTCTCTCTCATTTCTACCCAAAATAAAAGAAAAATTAGAAGGTTGAGATTTAATATTCTATAGAAAAGTAGATCTTCAAAACAACATCGTTAT
Source organism: Inga leiocalycina (assembly GCA_963242795.1). Taxonomy (NCBI): domain Eukaryota; kingdom Viridiplantae; phylum Streptophyta; class Magnoliopsida; order Fabales; family Fabaceae; genus Inga; species Inga leiocalycina. The sequence goes on from OY725325.1 coordinate 64,983,868, forward strand.
CAATTGTGCTCCACCCATCTATCGTAATTATCTCATTTTTGGGTAGTTTTATGTAGCTTTATTTTCTCTTAAACTTCTTTACAAAACCTTTAAAGATAAACCATCTGGTGCATGCATTCATTAGATATCTTCTTCATTTGACTTGATTAGCTGAATGTGTTTTGCCTATCAAAAGGTTTATCACGTCAATTGGGTGAATAGGGCCCACCTTTTTGCAGTGTGAACTTTATGTTTAGCAATGTCAATAAACTTAGCTTTAGAACTAGAAAGGCTAATTTATTTTTTCTCTTCCCTTAATTGTGGCTTAAACATTCCTATGCATGGAAATTCATAATTGTTTTTTGCAATTAAGACAAATTTTAATAACGAACTACATATGGAATTTGAGATATCTATTTGGCATAGAAAATGTGAACATATTACACTAAGGTTTGTGAACTGAATTGAGTTTGGTTAATGCAAAATTTAGTTCTTGGGAAAACAATTATTCTATTTTCTGCCATATCAAAACAAAAAAGAGAAAGGACAATTGATTTTAATTCATTCTTTTGATCCATTTTAAGATGTTTTTTCAGAAAACTATTTATAATTTCTACGAATTAAGACCTAAATCAGATATTTAAAAACACAGAGATGATAGCAATGGGAATTAAGGGAATCAGGAATCACAAAACAGAAGCAGGATAAGAAACCAATGGTGAAGAAGAAGAGATTATTTACCAATGATAACATCGGATACCGTCAGATCTACCGTGGCCAAGGAGGTCGGTGACGAATACAGCGTAGCCCCAGGTGCGTAGTGGATGCAGATCTTTTGGAAAAGCATATCGGTGTGGGAGTCGTCGCCATGAGTCATGAAGACGGTGGCCTTAATGGGTTCAACTCTACAATTTCATATTTTTTATGATGTACTATCATTTTGTGGTGTGTTTAGGATCACCTTAGGCCATTTGGTAAGGGACAAAGGATTTACTTTTTGGCTTGAGTGTTGTTTCTTCTCTCTTCTCTTCCTTTTCTAAGGTGTATCAGCCCCGTGCTGTTTACTTTTATCCTTAGATCTTTTGATTCCCTGTAACTGTTGGTCATTTTAACAGAAGATCAATGTGTGTAAACCATTTGAGTGACTGAAACAGAGTAGTAAGTGACCGAAATAGAGTAGTGGTGTGTGAAGTTTTTCTCTCTCTGATACTATGGAACTAGCTGAGGCTTCAAGTAAGGATCTTAGTATTGAATGGTCTAATGGAGATGTGGAGGAGTACGATGAAAAAATTTTAGTATGGCGTGTGATTTCAAAATCCAGACTTGGATTAAAAGCAGTTCGAGAAAATGTCATAGCAGCATAGAAACTTAAAGAAGATCAATTGGAGGTGTCGAACATTGGTACTAATTATTTTTCTTTTGACTTTAAGAAGGTTGAGGATGCACGAAGGGTGTAAGCGAAAAATTTGTGGGTAGTAAGACACAATATTCTGGCCCTCCAACATCGACAAGCTTATGTGAGTGATTGTGAGATCCAAATTAATTGTTGTCTTTTTTGGATTTAGTTGCATAATATGCCCCCAGAAAGTAGAAGTCTCTCAAACTACCGACTATTAGCATCTAAGGTTGGTAACATCATTGAAATGGAGGATCCGGGCGAGGAGAAGATTAAAATAAAGAATTTTGGGAGAGCATAAGTAGAAATTAATATTGATGAGCCTTTAGCTCTTGGTTTCTATATTGAACGCCCAACGAAAAGTTCTCATAATAAGAAACAAGTGTGGATCCAGATTAATTATGAAAGATTGTCCAGATTCTGTTATGTTTGTGGACGTTTAGGATATAAAGCGAAGGGTTGTGAAGTCGATTTAATGGGGCAGGTGGTGTAACCCCCGCTATCACCAAGGCCAAGATTAGTGTTTAAACACGTTTAATAATTGAATGAGAGATCAAGGGTAATTAAAAAATTTTCGCAAAACCTGTTCAAATAGATCTTCATTCATCGATTCATAAAAACAATAGGCCTGTTCGATTTGTCATATATACAATATCAAAGTACTAACAAAATTCCTGACATTCACTCGGGATGATATCATTAATATAAGAGTTTTATAGGGAATCATTGCCCATCTCAGTTTCCCATACCGGTGATTACAAAATAACTACAAATCTATGGTCAATTCAATATATACATTTTTCCACAATGATAACCAAAAACCAAAAGAAACTAAGACTACTACTGGCAATCCTAGTCACCCTTGCTCACTTGCTTGCTTCTCAATCCACTTGCCCTGTCTAAAAATGTTATTTGGAAAGAGTGAGATTCAAAAGAATCCCAGTAGCAATAGTTTACGTATATGATTTATAATTCAACAAAGCATGTATGCATGAATCATAATGCAGCAATATCAATATTCAAGGCCAGGCTAACCACCACGTCTCCTATTTAAGGCCGGGCTCACGCCACGTCCCTTCAACAATATTCAAGGCCAAGCTCACCACCATGTCCCCTATTCGAGGCCGGGCTCACACCACGTCCCCTTGCTCATTCAATGATAAATACAAACAAGCAATGCATTAAACATGATATAGGATAAAGTGTCACTACCTTGGTCTTTCCGTTCTTGATCAGGCACAGGCCTTCTATGCTCTGGGCAAATATCAAATCTTAAAGTCATAATTGAGGATGATACGTTATCACTTATTCCAATACTTAACAACTTCAAAACACTTAGATTCGGTTATCATTAAAATCCTTTAAGTGGCTACAATTGTCTCTAACAAAAGCCCTAAAGGGTTGGGAAACACTGGGTTGAAGATCACTTTTTGAAACTCAAAGTGCTAAAAAACAGGAGTTGGCCGCAGCCAGCCCACCTTTAGGCTGGGGCCAGAATCAGGTCAGAAGGTTTTGGGCCATGGCCAACCACCTTAAGCCGTGGCCAAGAAATGGAAAAAAACATTTGGACCGCGGCCAGCACCCTTGTAGGACCTGGCCAAGAAGTGGACAGAAGGTTATGGGCCACGGCCAGCCACCTTGGGCTGCGGCCAAGAAATGTCTTGATTCTTGGCTGTTTTCAACTGACCATAACTCTCAACACAGAATTCAAAATTGGTCAAAATTTATATCAATGGAAAGCTTACAATGTGAACTACAAAACTGGAAAGTTTCACCTCATTCTAAAACTATTTTCTAATTCAAATTACCATGAAATGATGACTACTTGCACAGTAATTTCACACTTAACATTTTCCAAAAATTCTAGTTTTGTATCCTATGTCTCCAATGGTTCCAAAATTCAATCCAAAATTCATTCCCATACAAAATTTCACAAGGAGGACAATGGAAACATCAAAATGAATAATTTCACATTACTTCCACAATATATTCTCAATGCAACAACACAATGCACTTTTTCCCAAAATCACCAAACTTCAAAATTCAAACCTAAATCAATTCCATTAATCCAAAATACATCCTAAAGCATCAAATCCATGAAAACAACAACTCAAACCCACAATAACCCTCATTTTTGAAAATAGGGCAAAATTCCCAGAAATTCCAACATCAACCAAATGACACAAAACCTATATAGAAAGGTTCAACTCACCCACCTCTTCAACTTTTCCAAAGGAGTTCCTTGCTTCTCCAATGACTAGATTGCCTTGAGAGCTCAAATCACCACCGATGGCAAATATAAAACCATAGAATCGAAGCTCTCAACACAAGGAACAAGATTGAAGAAGGGAAGTTTAGCATAGGAGGTCATCTAGAGGGTCAAATGCTTACCTTTTGCAAAAGCTTTTTCTTCTTTCCTCTTCAACAAAGACAGCCAAATGAAGAGAGGGAAATGAGAGAGAAAAGTGTGATGAAGATGATGGAATGATGGTCTCTTGAGTCCCCTATCCCTTGGCAGCCGAAATGTAGGAAGAGAGAGGGAGGGAAAAATGATTTTTAACTCCTCATTTGACTTTTCCAACTACTCCCTTATCATCTCATCTTGACACTTGTCCAGCTCTTATTGGCTCTCCCCAATTAAGTAACTACTTAATTACTCCAACCACTCCATTAGCTATTTGGTTTCACTTCTCATTTCTTTTCTTAGATAGTAATTAATTTCTCCACTAATCACCAACTAATTATCCAATAGTTCCCATTCTTTCAATTTCTTTTCTAATTTTGGCATGCTAACACAACTTGCCATATAACACACATTTTATTCCTTTTCCTTCTTCCATGCTCCATTTAGCCCTACATTCAACCTAATTAATTATTTTGTTATATAATTAGGCTAAAATATAGAGTATTGGGTATTTCCATCACTAATTCATGTCTCAAATCAACTTAAATTCATAAAACCATTCATTACAACTCATTAAACAATTATTAGCCCTTAATCAAAATGTGGGGCATTACAGGTGGAGGAATCAATGAAAAGGGGAAGTTTGATGCAAATATGTATACTCCGCCTTTTAGATCGACCTTCATCTCACCGGAATAGATGCCCAGTAATCGGACGGCCGAGAGCAAGGTTGAGCATGGGGAACGTAATAACATTAATTGCATGCATGGGGAAGGTGGTGATCTTGAGTCAACTGAGGTTGATGGGGAATATTCTCAAGGCAATAATGCGCCGTATTCGGTTAAAAATATGAAATCTTCCATAAATGAGAATGTGCCTTTCAGTGGGCCAATCGGCTGTGATGGAGTGGGAAGTAAGTTTGATCCTCAACCTACACAAAGGGCCCATTTGGTACACTGGAATTGATTTTGATGGATATAAAAATGGATATGGAGATGGATATGGAAGTGGATATGGAGATGGAAATATGATTTAAAAGTGTGTTTGGTATATACATGGAATTCAGGTATTATTTGTATTTAATATTTGCTTTTAAAATGTAAAATTACAAATATGCCCTCACAAAAAAAAGATTGCTGGGGACGAAGAGCACTGGTTTCATCAATGAAGAGCACTCATTTTCATCGACGAGGAGCACTTTTTGTTGCTAAGGACCGAAAGAGGTTGCTGCCGTCTTCAGGCCACCGGACAAAAGGTGGCTTGTCGTCGATGATGAGTTCAGAGCCAAGGTTAGAGAAGACGGAGGCCATTATCAGTCGACCTTCAGCCACCGTTCTAGATCCATGTTTCAGATCTGCATGAGGAAGAAGATGAAGCACATCAACCCAGCTTGTGGTGGCCATTGGAGTCGCCATCGCAGAAGGGGTATCGCTGGCGGCAAGGTAAGGTGGAAAAGAACGACCATAATCTTGAAAAATAAAACTGGATTTGTTGGCAGTAATGCGTTCGCTGCAGGTCTCCATCATCGACCACTGGAGGTTGCTGAAGGTCGCCATCGTCGATCACTGAAGGTTGCCGCCGTCGATAGCTGCAGGTCGTCGTCGGTGTCATGGGTAGCTGGAGGTCAGAGGTGAGCTAACGGGAGATCCGAAGGAGATGAAGAGGGAGGGCAAAACAAGAATTCCATAGAATTTTTGAGAATTCCATGGGTCTAGAGATGGAAGCCAATTCCATCAATTTTGATGGAATTGGCTTCTACATGGAATTGAATTCCATGTCTATTTTTTTATACCAAACATGTTTCATCATGGAATTGGATATCATTTCCATATCCACCTTCCTAATTCCTGTATACCAAACAGGCCCAAAGGAGAGTGGAAGTAACCAAAGGCAGGCGTTCAGAGTCAAAAGCAAACAGCTGGGTTGGACTCAATTGGCCCAAAGTTACAATATCAGAAATTAAGATTAGAGAGTTCTCCTTTCAAATGGGCCAAGTTGAGGCGGGAACAAACCATCAAGTCCAACAGAATAATTCAGGGGCATTAATATTACAGAAATTAATGATGAAATAGAGGAAGCCCAACTGAATGAGGCAGTAAACCAATACAGTGAAGAGGTGGGCGCGTTGGCAGTCCAAGTTGAACGGGTTAACTTGAAAAGGGCTACAGATGAGAAATGGTTTTCTCCTTTAGCTAAACGGAAAATGTCAAACTCACAAGAATCTCCTGGCTTCGCTGAGGAGAAACAGCAAGCTAAGCGATATCTACAGAAAGCAGCAGAAAAGGCGAGGAGCTTTTCTTGGAGCATTCTTTTCACTGCGATGTAAGCAATCCGTTCTTAAGGGATAAGGTATGTATTAATCCTACTGTGAAAAACTTGAATCTCTCAAGGGACTGTTGACCGTAGAGAATTACGAACGGCAGGGGAGAGAGGTAAAGCAAAAAAGGTTCTGTTTCAAGGGGAAAGTTCAGTTGTAGAAAATGAAAGGGATGGTAGCCGGCCTTCTCCAGCCACCAAGAACCCATGATTGTCGCGTGGAATTGTCGAGGTCTCAGAACCACCTTGACGGTTCAAAATCTAAGGTTCTAGTGCCGGAAGTATAAGCCAATGGTAGTTTTCTTATCTAAGACTAAGATGCAGAGAGAGAAAATTGAGAAGCTTAGAAGGAAATTAGGCTTTGATTCAGGTACATATTATGACCCTATCAGAAGATCCGAGGGATTAGCTTTATGGTGTAGGGAGGGTGTAGAGCTAAATATAAGTATTATAAGCAGATTTATCATACATGTCGAAGAAATTTTGATTGATGGGAAAAATTTGGGTTCGACTACATTTATATACAGACCGTGTGATTCTTTATGGAAACGATGTTGGTGGTTGAACTTAACTAATCTTAAACCTCCTTCTCATACTCCATAGATAGTATTGGGAGACTCCAATACCATGTTGTACCACTTAGATAAGGAAGGAGGACGTCGAATTCCAAAGAGAGATTTTGAAAGCTTTAGAGATTTTATGTCCGTTTGTGAACTCTTAGAGTTTGAGACAAAAGGAAACAAATTTACTTGGATGAATATGAGAGAAGGGGAAGGGCTAATAAAAGAAGTTCTGGACAGGGCTGTTATGAATGGGGCTTGGAGAAGATTATTTCCCAAGGGTCTATGTTAGGTTCTCGATGCTGTTGGGTCTGATCATGCACCTATTTTATTACATTTTGACTATAAAGATGTGCTGACTCCAAGATTTTTTTGTTTTGATCAAAGATGGCTTCAACACCCAAAGTTTGATAACCTTGTGCAATCTAATTGGGAGTAAGGAAATGTCAATATGAGTTTAGAGGAATTTACTGCCAATCTGAAATCTTTTAGCTCTGTATTAGACAACTAGAGTAAGAAGGAATTTGGGATCCAATATCAAATTGTCAAGAAATTGATGAACCAAATCAAGGAAGTCTCTGCCAAAACTAATAATAATAATGTGATCAAGGAGTTATTGGATCTGAAGAAGCAATTAGAAGAAGCATGGAACCAAGAAGAGATTTTCTGGGCACAGAAATCATGGGTTCAATGGCTGAAGTATGGTGATCAAAATACAAAGTTTGTTCACCTTACTACAATAATGAGAAGATGCCGGAACATAATTGTGAGACTGAAAAATGAAGATGATCAGTGGATTGAAGATGAAGAAGCCATAGGTCAATGTTTTAACAGTTTCTATTCCAAACTATTTGACTCTTCTAGACCTAGAGACTTTAATGATATACTGCAGTTTATTGAACCAAAAGTGTCAAGTGATGATAATGAAATGCTGATAAGATCTATTACCAAATAAGAGGTTAAAGAGGCAGTTTTTAGTCTCGGAGGTACAAAAGCACCAGGGCTGGATGGTTACACAGGAAGCTTTTACCAAAAACACTGGCAAATCATAGGAGACCAGGTAAGTAATCTAGTTTCCAAATTCTTTGAATCTGGCTTCTTATTAAATATCATCAATGAAACTAATTTAGTTCTGATTCCAAAAGTAGAAAGACCAAAATTTGTTAATGAGTATAGGTCCATCAGTTTATGCAACTTTGTCTATAAAATCTTTTCCAAAATCATGGCAAATAGAATGAAACCGATTCTTGATGGGCTTATTTCTAAGTGTCAAAGGGCTTTTGTTTAGGGGAGATTAATCCAGGACAATATCATTCTTGTCCATGAAGTTTTCCACCATTTGAAAAATAAAAACACACACTCAGAAATGGTAATCAAGCTTGATATGAACAAGGCTTATGATAGCGTGGAATGGAATTTTTTGATTGCTTTAATGCTCAAAATGGGTTTTTCTAGTAGTTGGGTTGAAAGAATATTATGGTGTATATCTTCGGTTAATTTCTCTATTATGTTGTCTGGGAAGAGAATGTCAGAATTGAGACCAAAAAGAGGTCTTCGACAAGGATATCCTCTTTCACCATACTTTTTCATTTTGGTGAGTAATGCCTTATCAGTTATGATTGACAATTGGCAAAACAGAGGCCTCATTAAAGGGATCAAAATTGCATGTTCCTGCCCAGAACTAACTCACTATTTCTTTGCTAATGATTATGTGTTCTTTTTTAAGGAAGAAATTGATAGTTGTAGGGAGTCTTGTTTGTTCTTCTCTCATCAAGTCCCGGCCTGACTAAGGGAGGAAATTGGCCATATTTTTTAGATTACAGCTGTGGACTCTCCTGGAAGTTATTTAGGCTTGCCAATTATTTGGGGCAAATCCAAGAGACAAGCTCTAGACTTTGTGGTTGATAGGGTCAAAAAGAAAATGCTAGGATGGCAAAGGAGTTTCTTATCAGATGCGGGGAGAGAGGCACTTGTCAAAGCCATTGCTAACTCTATCCTTGTATATTCTATGTCTTGTTTTTTATTCCCAAAATCTGTCTTGGCAAAATTGGATAGTCTGGTTAGTAGATTTCGGTGGAAGGGTTCTATTAATAAGCGAAAGAGGTTTCTCAACAAGTTTTGAAGAAATCGAAGGAGGAAGGAGGAATGGCATTTAGAAACTTTGAATCTTTTAATCTTGCTCTGCTGGCTAAGATTGGGTGGCGTATTTTGCAGTAACCAGATTAGCTATGGGGTAGAGTCTTGAAAAGCAAATATTTCCCAAAAAATAGCTTTAAGGAGGCAAAACATTGAAGTTCATCTTCATGGTTATGGAACAATATCTTGGTAGGAAGACAAATTCTTGAAGGAAATGTGGCTGTAAGTGTGGGAAATGGCCTTTCCACCACAATTTGGAATGACCCTTAGATCCAAAAGATACCAGGTAATAAATTGATTTCGCAATGCCCTTTTCCATCCCTCTCTGTTCTTAGAGTTTCTGAATTAATGAGTAATGTTGGGTGGGACTTATCTTTAATAAGGGCTTTCATTTCGGATGAGGAGGCTGATGCAATAAGAAATATGCCTTGGGTTTTAAGCAATAGGGATGATAAATGGATTTGGAACCGAGGTTCCAAAACATCATACTCGGTTAAAAAAGGATATAAATGGCTTAAATCTTCTAACCCGGGTACCAGTAGTACTAATGGAAATACAATGCATGGTAGTAATTTTAATATTTGGAAGCATGTGTGGAAATTAAAGGTACCATATAAAATTAGAACTTTCATGTGGAGAATCTTAACAAATGCACTTCCAACCATGTTGAATTTGGAGAAGAGAAATTGTGTAGAATCTACTAAATGTAAAATATGTGAGGTTGAGTGTGAATCCATCTCTCACCTATTGTTAACATGCGCCTGGGCACAGAAAGTCTGGTTTGGCAGTCCTTTTGTATTACATACTCAGGGATCTCACAATGGAGATCTTAGAGGGTGGTTGGATTGTCTTTTTGCTCTTCCTTCCTTGACTGACTATGATAAAGCCCTTATAGCAGTAATTCTATGGCACATATGGAAAGCAAGATGTAATTTTGTCTATAACCATCAACGTCTTGATCTGATCTTTATCTTGAATCAAGCACAACGTTCTCTTGGGGAATTCTGGCTGGTTAATAATTGGAGCTCTTCCTCTCCTATACAAGTTCCAGTTAATGTCTCCACACCTGATTAGGATAAATGTTGGAGTCTACCGGCCGGAAGGAAACAACTTGAAGGTAAACATTGATTGCGCTTTTTCTGAGTCCACTAATTTGGCTATAGTAGCTTTTGTTGTTCGAGACTCTAATGGCTATATTCTTGATGGTAAATCATCTGTGGTTGAGGCCACCTCAGTCTTTATGGCTGAATGTCTGGCTATGTGGTTTGCACTATTTTATATTCGAGATAATGATCTTGATGATGTCATTGTGGAATCGGATAATCAACAACTTATTTTTTGTATAGAAAAAAAGGCCTCTGCTCCTGATTGGGAATATCTAAATGTTTTGGAAAATATCCTTTTTACAAGGAACTCATGTAAAATCCTCTATTTCAAATGGATTCCAAGAGGAGCAAATGGAGTTGCGGATTGGGTAGCTCGTGCTTCGCCGTATGGTCTATGTCCTGATAATTGGATTTGGAAACCTTCGGCACAATTGCAAGTTTTGTTGCACAAGGATTTGGAAGTTCACCATGTGAACACTGGCGTTGGATAGCATTCTGTTGTTGCATTTCAATTGTTACTTTAGTTTTTTACTTTTTCTGTTTTTCTTCGTTTGCACTGCTTTAAGATTTAGGCTTTGTGAACTCCTTTTTTATTGAATGAATCAAGTTACTCTGTTGGCAAAAAAAAAATAATATATGGGATGTTGGCGCATTCATTAATCGTAAGAGGAAGAGCGGGGGGAGAGGGGGGGGAGAGGCATGAGATCAATGGCAGATTGGCAGAGAGCTTCTCTGTTAAGTGTGAGTAGCCTTCTTCTCTTAGTATTATTATGCCTTCACATCACAGCAATAGCTTCCATGGCGGCCACAGATGAGCAGAATAAAACACGAATAGCAGTAGGAGTCATTCTTGATCTGAATTCAACACTTGGTAAAATGGTAAATAACAGCCTCGCCCTCGCCATCGAAGATTACTATTCCGTTCATAAGGATACAGCCACCTAGGGGTGAGCAAAATCGAACCGAAACCGAAAACCGAACCGAACTCAATTCGGTTTTTTCGGTTCGGTTTTTTCGGTTTTTATTACTCTAAAACTTCGGTGTTCGGTTTCGGTTCGGTTTTTTGAAAAATAATTCGGTTTAAACCGAAAAACCGAAATATATATAATATATTTATATTTAATATATATTATTTAATAAATGCATATTTTATAATTAAATAGGTATAGATTTCCAATAATATTAGATAAAATCTATTGATATTTTAAATCTAATTAATTTATTTTATATATTTTATCCTTAAATCTAATTTTAAGGATAAAAAAATATTTTTTTCAAATTTAATTTTATATATATTATTTTGTAGATAAAAAATAAAAAAAATCGGTTAATTCGGTTATTAATCAAACCGAACCGAAATATTTTGGTTAATTTGGTTCGGTTAATTCGATTAATCGGTTTCAGTTCGGTTTATGAATTTCGCTTAGTTCGGTTTTCGGTTATTTCGGTTTTTACTGAAAAATCGAACCGAAAAACCGATGCTCACCCCTACAGCCACCAAGATCGAACTTATAGTTTGGAATGTTTCTCAAAACGACGTCGTCAATGCTGCAGTAGCGGGTAACACCAACTCCAATCTCCATCTTCTAAAATTATAAACATTATTTCTTGATAGATTTTTGGTGAAGATCATTAACTAGAAAAAATAACTTCAAATTAGTCTGTGCCCTTGAAAAATTCAGTTCCCATGAATAGTTTGATTTGGGGAAAATTAATTTCTTAATCCTATAATTTTGACTCAATTATATTGTAACTCAATTATTATGCTTTGATTTGGTAATTGGTACAATTCAACCCTTATAGTTTTGATTCAGTTGTTACTCAATTCCTAAATTTTGGCTTATGGTAACTCAATCTTTATAGTTTTAATTATTTTAAAATTTAGTCCCTATGTTTTAGAAAATAATAAAATTATATATATAATAAAGGTTAGGGGCTAAACTATAAAATGATAAAAACTATAAAGATTGAGTTGTACTGAATCAAAGTTGAAGGATTACAATAGAACTAAAACTATTGGTATTGAGTCACATCATCAAGTCAAAATATAAGGCTAAGTTATAATTGAGACAAAATTATAAGAACCAAAAGTTTAATTTTTCTAAAACATAATAAAACCTGAACTCGCTCTTATGTTCCAACTAGAGCAAGCTGAAAAAAAAAATTCAAACCATGTAGTCTTTCTAGTTCTTAACATAAGATCACTTTAATGAAAAGAAAATTAAATTATAAAATATGTTTTACATTAAGGATATGAAATAGTATATAAATACTTTATTCTACACACACTTGCCTATGTTAATGTAAGAAGACGCAATTAATTAGTGTCATGTTTTGAATTTGATATTTTCGTTTAAGAATTTATCATATGATTCTTGTAAAAAAATATTTATGTCTAAAAATGTGTGTTTTACAATTTGTATTTCTTCAAGTAAATTGGTTGGGAGATGACTTTGGAACAGGAGTGTTAAAAATCTTCGTAATATGAGTCTTTCCAATCATTGATGTTAATTATAAGTAGGAAAATCAGTTACAAATTTATCATATGTCACTGTCAGTGTCAAATTTTGAAAAGCCATTTGTAAAATTCTTTTAAATAATTTTTTAGAATTTTTCATGATAAAAATTAGCATATCAATTGCAAATATTTCACATATCGGAGTTAAATGCGAGATCAAAAACTCAATGTGAAATTTCAAAATTTGAGTGCACATGTTGCCAATTTGACACTCACCATCCGTAATTTATTACACTGTTTATAATAATTTAATTTGCAACTAAGTTCCTTTCTTTTTTTTTTTTGGAGAATTACACTAAGGTCCCATGGAAGAAGAGAAATGAAAAAATGGTCCCATGGAGTTGTTAATACAGGCTCCTGGAGTTGTTAACGAATTGTTAATACAGGCTCATGGAGTTGTTAATGGGACCATTTTTTCATTTTATAATTTATAGAGACCATTTTTTTATTTTTTTTCCTTCATTGAGACGTCATTGTAATTCTCCCTTTTTTTTTCTTATCTCCGTTCCTGTCCCATGCCTCTCCCCAAGTTAACTTAAAGTAGACCTATTTTGGTACTCCGTTATATTTATTCTATAGAAAGTCACTTCAAAAAATTCACTAGAATTATAATTAACTTATTAAATCAGTCTTAAATAATTTTTTTTAAAATTTTACCCATATTAAATAAAATTTTAAATTTTTCTCTCTTAGTTTTAAAAAAAAAATTCTCTCTCTCTCATCCCTCCCTTTCACCGCTTAAAATTACACGGGACCTCATCAAAGGTCCATTCTAGAACTCACTACAAGGACCTGTGTCAAGAAATGATGTTTTGAATGAAAGAGAAAAATATAAAAAGCCACATTTAAGGATTTATTATCTAGATAAATTAATAAATAAACATTAATGACTTTTAAGTGAGTTAAACTCTGAACTAGAAAATTCTTCTAAAAGTGAGATATATATGGAGAATAGATCGAGTATAAACTAGGCTTACTTTATTTTAAGTTAATATGGAGAGATCAAGGTGACAGAACTTGGAGACAACCATTAATGTATGCAAGCAGTTGGTAATCTCATAAAGAAACACGAAGTGCGTGCCATATTGGGGCCCCAAAATTCAGAGCAAGCAAGGTATATAGTGAAGCGTGGTGCAAGAGAGGAAAACCAAGTACCTGTTATTTGGTTTCCCATAACTGGTCCATCTCTTTTGCCACCTCCTTCCCCATCCTCCATCTACTCCGATCAAGGCCTTAATTGCTTTCAGTTCCGAGCTATAGCTGACATTATTAAAGCTCTTGGTTGGCAATCAGTCGTCCCCATTTATGAAAAGACTGAATATGGCAGGCACCTTCTTCCATGCCTCACCAATGTCTTGAAAGATATGGGCATACGGATGGATAACGTAACTGCAATTGATTCAGATTCTGATATTAATAGCACTCTTAACACGTTAAATTCCATGCGAACATGTATTTCTTGTCCATAAGAGCATGGATCTTGGAACAAGATTTATTTTGTCTGCAAAAACAAAAGAGATGATGGGTGAAGGATATGCTTGGATACTTACCCAAGAGCTATCTTCTCTGACATATCTTGTATACTAGAAACTTGTATCCTGCCGACCTATCTTCGTTTTTAACACTTTTTGATGATCAAGTTCCTTTGACAAGATACATGCAAGGTGCATTGGGAGTGAGGCCAAGGGATCCGAACAAAACAGAAAAACGGGGGGAGAAAGAGACGGCGTTCTATAAACGGTTCAATAGTATCCTAACTATCTATGGATGGTGGGCTTATCACACAATCGAAGCATTGGGTATGGCTTTAGAGAAGCTTGGCACGGACAATAATGGCCATAAACTTCGCAATGAAATTGAGGCTATTACTTTCACAGGCGTGTCAGGAGTAAAGTTTAGTTTAAGTCAAGGACAACTAGATCAATCTGAGCTTGAAGTATACAATGTTGTAGGAGACAGTTAAAGGATCATCGGAAATTGGAGCCCTGAAAGGGGGCTGTTTCAAAATCAAAGTAGTAATAAAGGTGGTGAGGCTTCAGGTGAATACCCGGTAGGATCCACTGTGGCCGGGTTAAACATTGGATAAACCACCAAAGTTGAGAATTGGAGTCCCAACCAAAAATTCTTCCCCTGAATTAGTGAATGCTGATAATTCTAGTGAACGGGTCACGATTGATGGCTTTGCCAAGAATGTGTTCTTAAAAGCTCTTGATGTTTTGCCCTTTCCGTTAAATAATTATGAGTTTGTTGCGTTGCCCAACTTGACCTATGATGATATTCTCTGCAGCCAAATGAAAGAGAAGGCAAGTTTTCATTCTTTTCTTTTTAATTTGTTTTACTTGTGCATCAATCCATCTTTTATTTTCAAATGGAAAGTCAGGCATGATATTGGTATTACCTATGAATCCATGATATATATTGTTCTTTTAATTACCCTCACACTTGAGAACTGATAAGCATCTACGGCCTCTGGTCCTAAATATAAGCTAGATAAGGGGTTCATTTTGGTCATAAATACTACCTCCAATATTTCTTAGTATAAAGTTAGTTGACTATTTTTTAGAGATTAAGAAAACTAAATAAATTACTCAATAATAGCATAGTTTGTGTATTATTAGATTATATATCAGTATGTAAGTCAGAAAAATTAATTTAGAAAAAAAAATAAATACAAATACTTTAATGTAATTTATTTAGCTTTTTTTAATTTCTAAAAAAAAAATCAATTATCTCTTGTAATATTAAAAACCGGAGAGAGTATAAGACTTTAATCCACCTTATTTCATAAATTTATAATTTTTTCTCTAAAGTATCTTTATTGATTGAACATAGTAAGAAGGTTTTCATAAAGGGGTGGTTATAATACACATAATTAAAAAATGAATTTTAAGAAAATCAACACACAATTGTTACAAATAACTAACTTAATTAATTTTTTTAATATTTACAAGATAGTCATATGGAGTATTTAGTGTTATGTATGTTTGTGTAAGATTCATTTCCAAACACTTGCTCTGTGTATGAAAATGTTGCAGGATCTCGATGCTATAATTGGAGACATCACAATTGTTGCGAATCGCACAAATTGTGTTGATTTCATGTTTCCGTATTTGGATTCAAGTGTAGCAATGGTGGTAAGAATGAAGGATGCCTCCACAAATAAGCTTATCGTCGTCAAACCTTTCAACTGGTTACTATGCTTGATTTTTTGTCTGATTTTTGTAGTTGCAACTGCTATCATATATGTATTTTTAGAAATAAACAGAACCAACGGAACCAGCCAAACTGGTGGAGGAAATGGAACTAGCCAAACCGGTGTAGGAAACAGAAACGATGGAGGAAACGGAACCAGTCAAACCGGTGGAGGAAATGGAACTAGCCAAACCGGTGTAGGAAACAGAAACGATGGAGGAAACGGAACCAGCCAAACTGGTGCAAGACACGGAACCAGCCAAACCGATGCAGGAAACAGAACCAGTGGAGGAAACGGAACTAGCCAAACCGGTGCAGGAAACAAAAACAGTGGAGGAAATGGAACCAGCCAAAGCGGTGTAGGAAATGGAACCAACCAAACTGGTGGAGGAAACGGAACCAGACAAACTGGTGCAGGAAACAGAACCAGCCAAATCGGTGCAGGAATTAGAACCAGTGGAAGAAACAGAACCAGACAAACCGGTGGAGGAAACGAAACCACCCAATTCGGTGGAGGAAACGGAACCAGCCAAACCGGTGCAGGAAACGGAACTAGCCAAACTGGTGCAGGAAACAGAACCGGTGGACGAAACGGAGCCAGCCATATCAGTGGAGGAAATGGAGCCAACCAAACCAGTGGAGGAAACGGAGCCAACCAAGCCGGTGGAGGAAACAGAGCCAACCAAAATGGTGAAGGAAATAGAAACAACTACATAGACAAAGAATATCGCTTCAATCCCTTCCTTGTTTACAAGATGGGTGAGTTCTCTTATATTGCATCTGCCTCTTACGTACTCTATCACCCACTTGATAGCAATGTTGTATGTACGATGATATATCACAGATATTTTGGGGATCAATTCAGAAAGCATAGCTGCAAGATGGATGGTGATACTGACATCATTTCTATTCATCTTTATAGTCCAAGTTTACACAGCAAGTTTAACTTCGATTTTAACACAAGGAAAAACGAAAGAGCCTTTATTTATGGATGAGAACGAGCTTAAGAGTAGCAATCTGTCGGTGGGATATCAAAATGGGTCATGGGTGAGAGGGTTTCTGATTGAAGAGATAGGATTCAATCTATCTCAGTTAAAGGGTTTAGGAAGTCGTGAAGAGTATGATGAAGAATTGTCAAGAGGCACTCAAAATGGAGGAGTGGATGCTATTTTGGATGAAACTCCTCATCTCACGCTCTTCCTCTCCCAATACAAGTCTCGCTTTATGATGACTGGACCTATCCATCAAACTGGTGGATTTGCCTTTGTAAGTCTACTCCATTATCTTACTCGGGATAGGAATCTCTCCACTTTCCTCCACTTCTTTAATATCATCGTTAAATTAATTCTAAACGGTTGAGATTTAATATCCTTTATATAATATACTTTAATAATACTCTATAAAATCTCAACCATTGATAGCTAATCTCATTATGAGAATAAAGAAGTGGATGGTAAGCAAAAAGGAGAGGCTACTTTCCCATGTTGCTCTTACTGATAGTAACTATATATATAACAATTTAATGCTGACTTTATAAATATATATATTGTATTTGCAGGCATTCCTAAAGAAATCTAGTCTGGCCTCAAATTTCTCGAATGCAATTTTAGGTGTGGCTCATGATGTGGAGACATACCGTGTGTTGATGGCTAAGAGCTCGTTACCCACTTCCATTGAAGATTTGCAATTACAAGACCAAAAGTGATAAAGAGCTGCCAAGTTTGAACTTTGAAGATAAGGGGCTTTGGAGGTCTTTATCCTGTCCTATTATCTATTATGACTCTCTTTTTAGTCTGAATTTGCGTAAGAAGTTGTGTTTCAACTCATCAGTTGAGGCTTAATTATACACTACAAAAAAACGTGATTTAGTAGCGGTTAAAAATGAGTATTAGTAGCGGTTCTAACCGCTACAAACTAGGTTAGTAGCGGTTACTCAAACCGCTACTAAATCGTACGTTGCAAGCGGTTTTATAAAACCGCTACTCAATCAAAAATAACCGCTACATACTTTGTAGCGGTTTAACTTAACCGCTACAACACCCAGAGATATTTGTAGCGGTTATATATAACCGCTACAAATATAAAAAATTATATTGAGAGCTAAAAAAAAGAAATTTTTTATTTTGTAGCGGTTAAGAAACCGCTACAAATATAAAAAATTGAAAATTTGTTGGCGAAAAAAAAATGAAATTTTTTTATTTTGTAGCGGTTAAGGAACCGCTACCAATTTTGAATTTCATGAAATTAGTAGCGGTTTTAAAACCGCTACTAATTTCATGAAATTCAAAATTGGCGCCAAAAAATTTAAATTGAGTCGTAAAAAGGCGCGTTATTTAGTAGCGGTTTAATAACCGCTACAAATATTTAAAATTTTTTTAAAAAATATACAATTATTTTTTTTTCTGTTTTTTCAATATTAAATTAAATAGTTTATTTTGTTATTATTTTATCTATTTCAATTAGTTTATTATTCAATAGTTTAACTTATTAATAAATAAAAAGGAAAATGTAATTGAATAGGATTAGTATAAAATTTATATTAATAATATTATTAAGGATAGGTAGGTAATAAGGAATTATTATGTTATCTAATATAATGTAATTGTGTATGAAAAATAGATGAAAATGAGATACAGTTATGATATATCTAGAAAAAAAATGATTAGAATAAATTTTATAGAAAGGAAAGAAGTATTTTAAAAAAAATAAAAATCTTGTTACCATATTTGATCGTATTATTCAGCTCCTCTACTCATACGAAAGTTGTAAATGAGATAAAATGAAAGAAAGGTAAGGTGAAAAGAAATTGGGGAGTGTTTGAAACGAGTTGTGGTAAGGGTATTTATAGGGATCCACGTACTATTTGTAGCGGTTAATGTAGCGGTTATTTATATTTTTATAGCGGTTTAATATTCATAGTGCTATTTGTAGCGGTTAATGTATCCATTTTGTAGCTGTTATTCATTTAGCAGCGGTTAATTTTTTATTTGTAGCGGTTCAATAACCGCTACAAATATTATTTTAATTTTTTTTAAAATTTTTTTTACATTTTATTTTAGAAAATGTTTTGCATTTTTTGTAAAGACAACAGCATAATTTGAATTTGATCACTCATCGTCGCCATCCCTACAGAAATTTTGTAGAAAAATTATTGTTATTGATGTATTATTAAATTTAAAAAATATAATTCAAATAACGTGGACTTAAAAAAACTCACCGCAGTAGAGGTAAATTGTCATCGCCTTCAGGGAAGTAGTTTTCAAAATCAGCTGGTTGAAATGGCTCACTCTCGTAGACGATGTTATCGCCTTCACCCATGTCGTAAAGGTCTCTTGGCTTTAAATGAACGACCATGTGCCAATCCCTATACCTCTCGTCCTCGACATAATAAACCTGATGTGCCTCTGAAGCTAGAATATACGGCTCATCATCTTGAGAAATACCAGTATGAATCGGCCGTGAGAAATTGACTGATGTGATCCCTAGGTCGTCAGTTGTCAGTCCCCGAGAAGTAGTGGTATTTGCCCACAAACACTTAAACATCGTCACGGTGAAACGGCCTTGATAATTAAGCTCGACCACATTAAGAAGCTTGCCATAGTAAGGGACGCCTCCGAACTGCATGTTGGCGTCACTGCTGCTCGCATAACTCCTTGTCCCAAATGTGCCATAAACACCCGAATTCTGTGTTTGCAATCCTTGATCCCGTGAAACCGTGCAAAACTTAAAACCATTGACATTGTATGCTGTAAACCGTTTTGCATGATCAAGAGGGCCGATTGCGAGAGCTCTGAAATCTGGTGAGTGTGGGTTGTGGTCATTTAGTATTCTGCGCGCAAACCAGCTCGGGAATTCTCTGTGGACCCTCCTATCAACTTCCGAGGATGTCTGTGTACGGATCCTGAGTTGACGCTTAACATGACTTCTGAATTCCCTGCAATTAATAATGGAAAGGCGTTAGTGAAATGAAAGTGAGAAATGTTACGAAAGATATAGATCGAATAACATGTGAGTATACAATTCTTACCGTATGAAAGGTTCAACTTGAGTGCAATTAATCAAGACATGTCTATATGCTTGGAACTTCTCAGTTGCCGTTAGTTTGAAGTTCTCAGTTGCTCCAACTGGTTTACCAACACGAGGGATAAATTCTCCTGATGTCGGCGCAGGTTTAGGACAATCGTCAACACGAGGCGGGCAGTTGAAAGCCGTCTCAAGATCAAAAAAGTACCTTGAGCAAAAATATAGCACCTCATCCCCTATATAGCCTTCAGCTATAGAACCTTCTGGACACGCCTTATTCCTCACGTAAGATTTTAATTTCCCAAGGAACCTACGAAGTACAGAAGAGAAAATTGATATAAAATGATGAAAAGGACGACTAGTAAATATTAAATACGGACAATAAATTAAAGCACATATTTAAAATGAGTACCTCTCAATCGGATACATCCAACGATATTGTACTGGTCCAGCAAGCTTTGTTTCATGAACGAGGTGGACTGTGAGGTGAACCATCACAGTAAAAAAGGACGGAGGAAAGATCATCTCCAAATGACAAAGTGTAAGAATGATTTTCGACTGCAGCTGATCGAGCTCCTCAACGATCAAAACCTTAGAACACAACTTCCGAAAGAAAGAACAAAGTTCCACCAAAACGATGAAAACATCGGGAGGAAGTGTATTCTTTATAGCCAGAGGTTGTAACTGCTGCATAAGAACATGTGAGTCATGACTCTTCAGGCCAGCAACCTTTCGAGCCTGCAAGTCGACACATCGAGAAATGTTGCTTGAATACCCATCAGGAACTTTTAATTTCTTCAACGTCGCGAGAAACACATCCTTGTTCGGTTTTGTGAGGGTAAACTTTGCCGGTGTAAATCTGTCATGCTCATCTGGCCAAGCGTCTTCACCAACTCCCATGTCGCGTAAATCTTTCCTCGCTTGAAGGTGATCTTTTGTCTTACCGGGTTCGTTAAGCAGCGTATACAGCACATTGCCGCAAACATTCTTTTCAATATGCATTACATCAAGACTGTGGCGAAGTAAATTAAATCTCCAATATGGAAGCGTGAAGAAAATACTTATCTTCTTCCACTGCTGAGGCGCCGAAGTCTTGCGTGTCTTTCGGCGAGTTTGTGCTGAATCATCGCTTTTTCCAAACTCGAAGTCAACATGCTCAAGCTGCTGTAAGATATCTGTACCGGACAAAGTCTGAGGTGGTCCTCTTTTCTCTGGTTTCCCATTGAAGCGATTCCGTTGCAATATGAACTTATGCGTTCCATCGAGAAACCTCCGATGCCCCATAAAGCACCACTTTCGGCTGTGGGGAAGGCGTAATGCGTCAGAGCCAAAATTGCAAGCTGGACATGCCAACCCAGTATGCACATTCCAACCAGATAATGTGCCAAGGCCAGGAAAGTCACTAATCGTCCACATCAAGGCTGCACGCATGTTGAACAAAGTCTTGCTGTAAGCATCGTACGTCTCCAAGCCGACATTCCACAGGTCAAGCAATTCCGCAATAAGCGGTTGGAGATACACATCGATGTCATTGCCCGGTGCCTTTTTGCCTGGAATGATCATAGACATAATGAAAGAGCTTTGTTTCATACACATCCAGGGGGTAAGTTGTAGGGAACTAAGACTACCGGCCAAATACTGTAACTTGTGCTAAGATTCCTGAAAGGATTGAAACCATCGGTCGCCAACGCAAGCCAAACATTTCTGGGGTCAGTCACAAAATCTGGAAAGTCATTGTCAAACATTTTCTAAGCAGCTGCATCCCGCGGATGTCTTAATTTACCGTCTTCATTTTTATCAACGGCATGCCACCTCATGTGCTCAGCAGTTTTAGACGACATAAATAATCTTTGTAGATGAGGTTTCAAAGGGAAGTACCTGAGAATCTTTGCAGGTTTCTTCTTCTACTTTTTCCCCTTCCGAATTGTCTTGTACCTCGATGTGTGACATCTCTTACACGTCTCCCTGCTGGAATCGTCTCCCCAATACAGCATACAATCATTTGGGCACACATCAATCTTTTGATAATTCAACCCCAACCTGTTGATAATCTTCTTGGCCTCGTAGAATGTTGTGGGAATCTCGGCGTCGGGGAGTGCATCTTGTACTAAGTCGAGCAACATCGACATTCCCTTATCTGTGATCCCACACAAGCACTTGATATGATACAATTTGATCAAGAAAGATAATTTAGAATATTTGCGACAACCTTGATATAAAGGACGATCTGCTTCATCCATCAAGCTGAAAAAATCCTGAGCTGCTTCATTCCCCATAAAAGCCGGCTCAGAGCCGTGCACTTCTTCGTTGAAGTTGTCGCCTTGAAGTCCAAATGCATCACGAACAGCATCATTCACAGGATTATCTTCATCTACTTGAACGCCTACTTGAGAACTTCGAGGGAGAGCATCGTCATATCTAATGCCGGCCTTCTCACCATGAACTGCCCAGAACGTATAGTCCTCAGGGAAAGGCTTCACAAGCAAATGTTCCTTCACAACATTTCGTGCATGCCACTTCTTGAACTTGCATTTCCGACACGGACAGACGATTTTGCCATTACAGCTGGCGTGAGTGAATGCGAAATCCAAGAAACTGTTTAATCCGTACAAATATTCAGGAGAATTGCGCGGCAACCTTATCCATGATTTATCCATAGCTACAAGTGAGAGAGAAGAAAGTATAGAGAAGAAGATGAGTGAGAAGATAATGACGAATGCCTAAAACCTTATATTCTGAAATTCCAACGTTTATAATTTTGTAGCGATTCTTAAACCGCTACACCAACCGCTACAGTTATAAAATATTAGTAGCGGTTATATATATAAAACCGCTACTAATATTCAAGCCGTTACACATTGGTGGGAAATTCAAAATTTACTTGTTGAGTATTTGTAGCGGTTATATATATAAAACTGCTACTAATATTAAAGCCGTTGGACAGCAAATTTAAAAATAATTTTTAATTTGTAGCGGTTATACATAACATAACCGCTACAAATGTACACAAAGGCGGAAAATTTCAAAATTCAAATGATGAGTATTTGTAGCGGTTATTATTTTAAAACTGCTACTAACATATAGAGTTGTAGCGGTTTTATAAGAGAAACCGCTACAACTCTATATATACATTTGTAGCGGTTATTAGTGTATAACCGCTACTAATATATACATTTGTAGCGGTTATACACTTATAACCGCTACAAATGTATAAATATTTATTAATATAAATATTTATACATTTGTAGCGGTTATAAGTGTATAACCGCTACAACTGTATATATTAGTAGCGGTTATACACTAATAACCGCTACAAATATATATGCTTTATTTTTTTTAAAATTTAGATATAAATAATTCATAAATTAAACACAATAAGAAATATAATTATATAAAACACAATAAGAAAGTTCTGAAATAAAAACTCATATATATATATATATATATATATATATTTACAAATGTTTAAACAAAAAAAATGTC
The DNA here is from genome assembly GCA_963242795.1 of Inga leiocalycina. NCBI lineage: Eukaryota > Viridiplantae > Streptophyta > Magnoliopsida > Fabales > Fabaceae > Inga > Inga leiocalycina. Next base: position 65,006,981 of record OY725325.1, read on the forward strand.
CTAAACTAAGTAGTTGGGGGCTGATCATCTGGTGCTCTCTCAGGTGCCTCATAATCGGGCCGTTGCGCAGAGTGAACCGCACCATCGTCATCAGCAGGAGGAGGAGCAGGAGCAGGAGGAGTAGTACTCGGGACGACGTAGCGAGGGACAGGGGGAACCGCTGGATGCTGCTTGTTCGGGAACATGCGACTCCATGCTCCCTCGACCATGTTGTTCGCGATCTCACGCCACTGCGTCTGCTGAGCGTACAGCAGATCATCGTGCAGCTGCAGGTGCTGCTGCTGCTGCACCTGCATCTGCTGCTGCTGCGCCATCTGCTGCTCCAAATCTGACCGTAGCTAGTCAATAGACTCGTCCCTCTGACGTCTGACCCCTCTAGAGCTGCCAACCTCAGAGGCGGCGCTCCTGCCGTAGACCATGCTGGGTCTGGCTCCTATCCCCATCCCCCGCACGCGTCCGGGGTGCTCAGCCTGAGGCAGACCCGCCTTCAAAGGAGCCGTCAGGTCCACTGACCCCTGTGACTCCTCAGGCTAGGTCTGTCGCAGCTCAGCCTGCGACTGCTGCATCCGCTCCTGCCATTTTATGAAACAATTACTAATTAGCATTTTTCATTATTAACTTGGTTTTATAAAAAATATAATAATTAAATTACTTACAATGGCCGCCTCTACCTGATAAGAGGTCGCAGTCCCGTCACGGTGTCTGTGTGTGATGGCGTACAGCTCCCCATAGTCCGTCTGACGGTTCTCCTGCTGTGCCTTCGTCTCCTGAAACAATTACAAAACAATAATTAGTATTATGCAATAATCAGCTAAAAGTAAGTGATATTTTGAAAAGTTACCAGCTCGCTGTAGGTCACAGCAAAGGTCTTCGATCCTGCTGTGTGGTGGATCGTCTGCTGCGCCCGGATCTTGGTGTTCCTCTGAGAAAGCTCCTGGAAAAAAAAATATTAAATGTATTATAATTTAAAATTAAATACAAATTAAATTGAAATTATAATTTAATATTTAACAATTACAAAATTATATATCAAAAATCTAATAAATACATTACCTGCACCTCAGGGCTCCTCCTAAACTGGACGAAACGCGCCCAGTCGTTCGGCGGCACGCCGTCCGAGACGCTCTAGATCAGCTGCTCCAGAGGCATCGTCCTATCCTTATCCACCTTGTGGAAGAGACGGTTCCTCCTGTTCCTCCAGGCGTCGCCCATCTTCACGAGGGCGTACCTCTTCCGGTTGGCCCGGACGGCAAACCGCAGCTGAAAAAAAATTATTCAAATATCAATAATTATAAAAACCATAATTTAAAAAAAATTAATTAAATAGAATTAATTACAAAAAATATTAATTAAATAATTTTAATTACCTGAACCACCTCCTCCCAAGCCTGGTCCTTCGGCTCCCTAGGAACGTGCCTCCACGTCGGGAAGTGAAGGGGGAACCGCATCCAATTCGCACCCAGGTCGTTCAGGAAGCGGTTGAGCAGGTGAACCCCATTGTGGATCGGCTGGTCAGTGCCCTCATTCCACGGCACTATAACTCGGAGGCTCCGGTCCAACCTGTTCAGACCGGTCACGTCTAGCCTCCTCGTCGAAACGTTCCCCTGCTCGTCTGCACAGTTGACCACATGTTAGTTAAATTGTAATTCAAAGTTAACATTTCTAATTTAAATAAATAATTTACTAAATTAAAAAATTAATTTACCTTCGACCTGCACCTCAAACCCAGTGGACCGCGAAGACGACCCTCGTGGGTTGTTCTGCTCCCGAGCGTCCTCCTCATCGAGGAACTGCTCCATCTCCCTGAACCCAATCGGGATCTAGAACTCCTCCTCGTTGAGGAAGTCCTCAACGCTAATATCTGGCCTCTCCACCTTAGGAACCTCTAGTGCGATCGTCGCCTGTGGGATCGTCTGCGGTGCCTGTGGGGGGATGGGCTGAGATGCCGCGGTAGCCCTGCCTGTGCGCTGCCCCCTCCCTCTGCCCCCTGCCCGGCTGCTACCACCCCGTAAAATCGGTCTGGGGACCTCAGGGGCCTTCCCCTTATCCTGTCCTGAAGTTATATCAACTATAAAAATAAAAAAAAATAGTCACATTATTATACAAAAATATAATAAAAATACAAATATAAATAAAATACGTGTTATATACGTACCTCAAGTGAAAATACTGAGAAATACTGAGCAAAAACTCTTATAGAGACGTCTGAACGCTCAAATCTCGAAGAAATCACTCAGAGAAACCTCAGGAAACAAAATGAGCAAACAGAGAAATGAAGGACGCGGGGCCTTAAATAGGCCAGATATTAGTAGCGGTTATTTTAATAACCGCTACTGTAACCGCTACAAATAATTAAATTTGTAGCGGTTCTACATTAACCGCTATAAAAGATAACAACGTTTGATATTCTGTAGCGGTTATTGCCCAAAACCGCTACAAATGTCGAGACTGTTGACATTCTGTAGCGATTATAGGGGCATAACCACTACAAACTTCTGACCTTTGGTATTTTGTAGCGGTTCTGTTGCTGTAACCACTATAAATAACCGCTACACTATTGGCGCGCCAACTGGCGGGAATATTGTAGCGGTTTCTGTGCATTAACAGCTACAAAATCACCGCTACAAGTTTTGGCGGGAATTTCGTGCCAAATTTGTAGCGGTTTTTTGTACGAAACCGCTACAAAAAAACCTTGCCGCTACAAATTTGTAGCGGTTTAGGTAAAAACCGCTACAAATACTATAATTTGTAGCGGTTTAATATAACCGCTACAATTGCATCGCTACAAAATACCTTTTTTTTTGTAGTGATATTTACTAGGTGTTTCTAGTTAGCTAACGCTTATTAAACATGTGATACATATATATATATATATATGTGTGTGTGTGTGTGTGTGTGTGTGTATAAAAAGCTCCTTGCTATCTTATCTACTACTCCCTTTGGTCCTAATTATAAGACAAAGTTAACTTTTTTGGAGAAATTAAGGAAGCCAATTAAATTACTTTAGAGTATTTATATTTATATTTTTTTCTTCAAACTAATTAATTTGACTAATAAACTAATATATAATCTAAGGATACTAAAAATATAAACACTCTAAAGTAATTTAATCGGCTTCCTTAATTTCTCCAAAAAATCAATTTTGTCTTATAATTAGGATCGGAGGGAGTATTTGGAATGGATGTACTCCTCCGGTCCATAATACAAGTTGTTTCTAGAAGTAATTTTTTGGTGCACAACATAATTAAGCTAAGCCTCTTACATAAATAATAATTATTGCTTATTTGTTTTCCTAGCAATTAATGTTAAAATGTGACTTCTTGTTTTTTTTTTTGTCCTTTGGTAAAGTTGGAAAAAATTTTAGATTTAAGAAAAATTTACTGGAGAAAAGCTACTAGAGTTATTTGTGACTCATAAATACCTAATAAGGTGAAAAGAAAGCTTTATCATATTGCTATGAGACCAGCAATGCTATAGGTAATGAATGTTGGTTGGGCTTTAAAGGGACAACTTAATCATAAAGTGGGAGTAGCTGATAAGAGATACTAGGATGAATGTGTTGTTATATAAGAAAAGATAAGATCCATAATGACTATATATGTAAACAAGTTGGAGTGGTAACTATTAAGGAGAAAATGGTAGAAAATCATAAGAGGTGGTTTGGACACATTCAAAGAAGGCTATTGGATGCGCCAATGAGGAGAGTCGATCAAGTAGCATGGATTCCTCTGGTCTGAAGTGAAGACTGAAGTGAACATTCAATGAGGTTATAGAGCGAGATCTGTTCCTCTGGTCTTATATATAGGGTAGAGAGAGAAGCTTTTTTGATCCTATATATAAGGCACCTCACTAAAGTTTTTTAGGTGAATGTGAATGTGCAATTTAATCACAATTTAACCCTTCACTTATTATTGTGTTGACTTTTTTTATTTAGTATTATATATATTAAATAGGAGTAGAGTTGGAAAGTTGTTAAATTTTATTGCAGAGTTCATGAGATTTAAGACTTTCCTTAGTCTATGTGAAAAATGTTGAAAGTGCCTTATAAATAGGACTAGAGGAGTATTAGTTAATAATTTATCCAAAGAGTTGGTCTTCAATAGAGCACAATGAAGTCGTGCGATCCATGTAATCGATCCCACTTAGTGGGATGAGGCTTTGTTGTTGTTGTATGAACCAAAGGGAGTACTCCCGTTGATCCATAATATAGGGCACTTAAATGATATCATGGGAAATAAGAAATGACATTTAAGTTATTTAATATGTCTTAAAATATAATTTTTTTTCACTTTTACCCTTCTTGAGAAATGTGTTCAATTGCATTCGGAATGTTATTTTAGAGAGAAAGGGGAATATAATGAATGGGCAAAGTTAGAAAGTGGGTATTAATCATAAAGGTAAAATAAAAAAAAAAGTATTAATTAAACTGAAGGTGATTTATATTCTGAACCACGTCTTCCTTCCAGAAATGCTTTATATTGTGCACTAGAGGGAGTTTATAATTTGTCCTTTTTTTTTCTTTTTCTTTTTCATGGCCAACCAGAAACCCGCATTAACTATCATTCAGAAAAACCAGCATTATTCGAGGGAAGAGGCGTAAACTCTACATAGGAACACATGAAGATCAATTAAGACCAATTAGGAATTGAAAAAGCGAAACAGTCGAATTTGGTAAAACATGTTTCGTCCATATTGAAGGTAAAACCACTTTCCTTACCCAAAATCACTTACAAGAGTAAGATATCGTGAGGAAGAAGAGAAATTTTCAGTGGAAGTCGCGTCCGGCTTAACAATGATTATTCTAGTCCATTCGATTAACCATAATAATACCATTAAATCACTACTATATTAGAAAAGGAATAATGTTTAATAAAAGGCTACAAAAGTAGAAAAATTATCAACTCAACCCATGCAACACTAACTGCAGTAGAAAATAATTAATCAAATGAAAACCCTACCCTAGTTATAAAAGTACTTTGATTGCCAAAAAAAAAAGTAATCACGATATAAAAGACTAAAACTTAACTTCAAAGTGCCTATCATGGTTAAAAGAAATAAATTCATCTTTCAACACTTATCCATGATAGAAAAGAATAAAACTAAAACATTTAAAAGCTATCATGGATATTAGAGCTTTACCAACTTATTTTGACACAAAACCATGTTAGTGAAGACGGATCTGGCTACGGTCCGCTGCCAGTCCTTTTCTCCTAAACTACACCGTTTTGATGTAGTTTAGGGGTAAAGGGGTGGGTTTTTTTTTTAAAAAAATAGAATATAGTATTTTAAAATATTTTTTTGAAAGTATCTAGTATCTTAAAATATTTTTTAAGTAACATGTAGTATCCTAAAATAATTTTTAGTATTTTAACCCCTTAAAATATGTTTTCAGTTATACCCAGTGTGTTAGTAGATTGATTGCAATTTAACCCTTAATGTATTTTTTCAGTTCCAAAAATCAATTTAAAATATTTTTTTGGTGTTTTTAACCCTTTGGTGCTTCTAACTCTTTAAAATGCATTAAGAATTAAATTGCAATCAATCTACTAACACACTGGGTACAACTGAAAATATATTTTAAGGGGTTAAAGTACTAAAAATTATTTTAAAATACTACATATTACTTAAAAAATATTTTAAGATACTATATACTTTCAAAAAAATATTTTAAAATATTATATTCTATTTTTTTTAAAAAAAACCCCACCTCTTTACCCCTAAACTACACCAAAACGGTGTAGTTTAGGAGAAAAGCACTGGCAGCGGACCACAGCCAGATCCAGTGAAGACACCCTCATCTAACATGGTTACGTAACGGATCCCTGAAAAATCATCACAGTAAAACAATTGGGCTTTGGACTTTTCAAAGGCCAGAATAAGAATTCAACGACAAGCACAATACCACTTCTCAGAATAATTCTCCATCACATATCATAATAACCATAACTCAAGTTTAAAAAAGTGGATTCACTATTCCAAATACGTGCAACAATTAAAGTCTTCCAGCCTTCCACCAGCACACGTCCCTAGTAACCATTTATATCAAGAGTAGTAACTTTGAGATTCAACAATAGAAGTAAATGGACTTTAACATGACAACATACAAATAGTCATCACATAAATCAAAAGGGCACTATACAAGATTAGCAAGATAGCTATGCCTCTGGTGCCTTTTCTTACGAAACATCTTTAAAGTTATCACCCAAAATGTTAAGAGCATTCATGCGCTCCGTAAGTATACGTGTCGTGTCAAGTAATAAAATGATAAGTAGAGTATCGTCCCACGAGAAATCAATCAATTAATTTTTAGGTTTTAAAATCTTAATTTCTTTTAAATTAAACGAATCTATTTATGAGTAAATTCAAAAGAAATTAATTAAAGAAAACTATCAATATCAAACACAACCTAGAGTCATTAATCCCTCACTAGCTCTCCAAATCTCAAATCCATTTACTTAGTTAATCTCAAATGTTAATTTTGTTAATCTCGAGTATAAATAGCTATAAGTGCCTGTTGGTTCACTCACAACCCTCTCTTAAGTATAATTGTTATGTCTAACCAAATTACTCAAGAGGCAAGATAATTCAAACACACTCTTCAACAATTATATGGGGCTATTAGGTATATGTCTATCTTAATCGCAAATTAAATCGTAATTTAATCCCATATTACTTAATCTCATAGCCTAATTAAAATTCCCTTCGTCAAGGTAAATTCTAATACTCAAATTCACATCTAATGGTGGCCAATCATTAAACGGACATAATAAAGCAAGATTAAGTAACCAAAATTAACATAAATCATAACTAAATAATCATGAAAATAAAATATAGTTCACTAGTGAGTTCATAGTTTCTCTAGGTCTAAAAAGAAAATTAGCCACACATGGCTAAAATAAAATTCATAAGAAAACAAAGAAATTCAGATTCAAAGAATAAAGAGAAAGAAGAAAAGAGAGCAAATATGTCGAAGACTCCCTCTATTCCTCACTCGATCTCCGCTGTTATGTGTTTCTCGTTCTGCTCTGATGTGTTGTGATCTGCGCGTTGCTGCCCTTTTTATAGATACAAGTTCACCTATTTTCCTTCTGGCTCGGGTTGCGTGCATTCTTTAGGGATCTTTTACGCAGATATTATCCTATTCTTTCTAGAGCTGGGAATCAAGGCCGGCCCTTGACGGGCCAGGGCCTAACAGGGCCGGCCCTAAAGGGCTCGGGGTCAGGAAAATTGCAGTTTTTCAAGGCCCGGCCTGAGAGCATCAGGGCCAGGGCCGGGAAATCCTTTTCACAATATTTAACTATTTTTCCTGCATATGTTCCCTAGAGAGATATAATTAGTAAATAACAACGATTAGAGTTCTAATTTAATACATAAATGTTGTCAACATTAAGGTTTAAATAACACGTCTCTTGCAACAAACAAACACAGTTACTAATGTATAATCAAAGGTAAAATCATGTCCATAAATAACTCACACAAAGGCCAAAGTATAAGAAGGCAAAAAGCTAAATACTCTAACCTCTAAACAATATGAGTATGACGACTATCATTTTCACCTTCTTCGCCACTATCATCAATTTCAAGGACATTTGATTGTGTTTCACTTTGAGCAGTAGGTTCAAGTAGTCAAATAATCACAACCTCCATCAAAAATCATACTCTATCAGGCAGAATAGTATATAATATGATTTTAGTCTAAATAGGCAGAATAATATATTCAAAAATCACAATATGATTCAATTAGACAAAACAATATACTCAAAAATCATATTTTATACAATATGAGGACAGAGTGACATATAGATTCAATAAGGTAATTCAAAAATGTAACATGGTTCATTTCTAAATAAGCAAAATAAAAAATAAACGGGCCTAAAGGGCCGGCCCGAGGCCCTCCAGGGCTGGCCCTTTTAAGCCCGAGGCCCTACAGGGCCGGCCCTTTTAGGCCCGACTTCCTTTTGAGGCTATAATTTACAAGTTCGGCCCTTAAAGGGCCAAAGCCTAAAAGGACCGGCCCGACGGGCTCAGCCCGTTTTCCCTGCTCTAATCCTTTCTCATCAAAATATAAAATAAGATATTATATTATCTTTATCTTTGCAAAGTAGCTGGACATGGTGATCGATTTTTATCTATTACTTTCTTGCTTCAAGTGGGGTCCGCATCCATATTTTCTCATCCAAGTTAATATCTCTTTTCTGATCTATCTTGCAATATTATATATATATATATATATATATATATAAAGCATGTATCCATCCAGATCCTTGGAAGAAATTGCAGAACTACCTCAGAAACTTGTAAAAGCTGTTGGAGAGTATTTTGATACTGTAACCCAAAATCAAGTATTCATAAGGTGTTATTCAACTGTAGCTGAGATAATTTCAGAAAAGTTCTATATGCCTATAAATCTTATTAGGCTTGGGACTACGAAGAAGCCACTGGAGTATGAACCAGAGATTAAAGAAGATATATCAGATGATGAAGACTTCCAGTTTAGAGTATCTATATATATATATATATATATATATTCTTTTCATGTTGGCCCATGCGTATATTTTTAAATCTGGAGATGGATTATGTAATGTTATTATTCTTCTTTTCCCTTTGTATATATATCTTCACACGGCTCCACAATATATATATATATATATATATCTTTTCTTCATATTTTTGCCCTCCTCAATATCATCATATTTTCTACAAAATAAAAATAGGATATAGGTAGATTTTATATCAAAAATTTTTTTTATCCTCAGCTTAATTAAAAGATAAAATATATATAGAAGATAATTAAATAGATATAAAATATTAATCAATTTAATCAATTATGTCCTAAAATATGTACCTATTTAATTATAAAATATATATTTATCAAGCATGAGATAAAAGTCTCAACAATCAACAAGTCTACTCATCATGCATACATGTTATAGTAATGGTACCCGGATTGGATCGGAAACTGGTCAACTGACTTGTAGACCGGTCAGGTCCAACGACCCGGTCCAATCCTGATTTTTTATTTTTAAAAAAATGTTTTTTTATAAATTTTTCTTTAGAATTTCATATTAATAAGTCTAAAATCTTTAATTTCTTATCAGTTTGGTTCCAGGTTAGCTCCAGTCTGACTCTTGACCTAGCACCCCGATCGGTTCATAACCGATCCGGGTTTAATTACCTTAATACTAGTACGTGTTCGTGAGGTATCAAGTGTCAGAGTGTTGGCGCTAAAACTTCCATGACTCGACCATCTCCAATAAGGTGTATCTTGCCGCACACTGCTGGTACTAACACGTTTTGGGTTCTTAATTTTTCTTAGTTTTGTGTTGTGGTTGAGACTTTGGGTGGTGGCCAGAGGTTTTTTGATAGAAGGGTACAAATGTCATTTCCAATTTTCAATAAAAACATTATATAATATTTTTATGGGGTATACCAAACAAACTTTTAAGGGAAAATCCCTAAAAAATACCATCAAAATAGGTAAATCCCAAATCAGTGCGCCGAAATTGTGAAATCCCGATTCACTGCTGTGTCAATACAGATGACAGTGCTGGGTCGGCGAAAAGACGAATTTGCCCTTCAGCCCTCCCTCTCTCCACTTCGGAATAACAACTCTGGGTTCTAGATTAACAACTCCACTTTATTCTTTTACATCTTTGTATCTAAAAAATATGGTATTATTAATGTAAAATACGGTGTTGTTAATAAAGAAAAAGGTGTTGTTATTGGCCCTGAAACTTAAATTATGAAGTTGTGAAACAAGAAAGGGAAGTTGTTAATGTAGAATATGGTGTTGTTAATAACGAGACCGGTGTTGTTATTGTGAAAGAATAAAACGGAGTTGTTAATTGTCAAAGAAGAAACTGGAGTTGTTAATCTAGAACCTAGAGTTGTTAATCAAGAAGCTCGTGTTGTTATTCCGAAGTGGAGAAAATGAGGGCTGAAGGGCAAATTCGTCTTTTCACTGACCCAGTACTGTCATCCGTACTGACACAGCACTGAACTGGGATTTCACAATTTTGACGTACTGATTTAGGATTTACCTATTTTGATGATATTTTTTTGGGATTTTCCCAACTTTTAAACCCACTTTCATTTCCACTTCTAATTCCACTTTCACTCCCATGAAACCTCTTCCACCATACCAATCAGGGTATGGGTTGTTCGCAGTAATTCTCTGTTGAGTTTATAGATTTTAGAGTTTAGTCCAAAAAAAAGCATGCTTTTTCATATGACTTTGATTGCGGGTGCGCCTTACTCTGAAGTCACTGTCTTCTTTTCCTTCTCTTCCACGTTCACTCATTTTCCCCCTTTGTTGGATATTTATGCAAGAGACAACGATATTGGATATGGACGAAAGAGAAGGTACAACCAATGCCTTGGAAGGACTTGTAAATGATAAGACTTTATAACCTCACATATTTTAGTTATAAATTATGTCTCTTAAATAATGTAATTTAATTTGTTGGGATTTTAAAATTATAAATGAAGTCAATAAGTCAACTAAAGAAACAACAAACTAATTGAATAAGGACTAAAATAAAATTTAATCTTTATAGTATATTAAGTTAAAGAATCTATATGTTTTATATGTCTATAAAAATCTTCTACAAGTAGTGCTAACACTACTACAGATTTGGGCATATATAATGCTTGAAAAATAACAGTTACAGTGAATAAAAATTATGTATGTCGAGGTAGAGGTAGCACAAGAATATATAACACTTAAACGTAATGGTTAATTATGTGCATCGTCATATATTTTGAGGTGGAATTCGTGAAAGCACAAAAATAATGGGTGTATTTAATAACCTTCATTTATTAGTCACAAAAATGACAGTTCTTTCGAAACAACTATCATGTAACACTTACAAACGATTTGATTTCCAACCTCTTACATCAGCGAAGACAAAACATAATGGTCTTAAAAAACAACCGTCATGTAACACTTTCAAATGATCTGTCTTTTCCAAGTACCAGTTCATAGGTTATAACCCTTCCTAACATCGTCGGACCTTCATAAGTCATAACCCTTCGTAACCTCTTTTAGACCTCTATGTAAACTCACCTATTCCTTGTGAGTTTTACTACTTTTCTTTATCGGCCCCCTCCTTCTCTCCATCATGATAAAATCTCAGGGAGCTCCTCCGTCACCACTACCCCCCTCCACCACCATATCATCCTCTTCTGCCACCTCCTAAAATGGAGGCTCTGATGCAGCTATTAACAAGCCTTGACCGCAACATGAGGCGTCTCACAGCATATGCCAACAAGCTGAACAGGAAGTTGAATCTCATACTTCATCATAATGAGGTTGAATATGATTTGCAATCAGACCCTTCACCTCCTTCCTCCAATGATGAGAATGAGGAGGAGGAGGACGGTAATAGTGGTAATGATTGAACACCACTATTATATTTTTAGAATTTAAAAAAATTAAGTTGAAAAACAATCAACTTAATACTTCACAGTTATTAATTAATAACCGTAAAGTATTCTTGTAACATGGTTACAAATAACACCAACATAATTAACGGTTCTAACTTAATAAATGTTAATTAAAGCTTTCGAAACCTTTCCTCTTCCCAGCACTGACTCTAGGTAGCTCCTCGTTATTCAATAATCGTCAGGAGAATCAAGTACCCTTTCATTACATCTTGTTCAACTTCCAATACATGCAATGATAGTTTGTTTTTGTCATTTCCATGTGTCTATTTAAACTCCCCATTTTCATTTATTCCTCGTATGTTTTCTTCATCGCCCTCCTCTTTGTTCTCTCAATCATCAAGATGAAACGTCGTGTGGAAGAATTGCCAAAAAGCTCTCGGCATCATCCTCCACCTCCTTCGTTTCCTCCCAACATCTGCCGCCTCCGCCTCCACCCGCACATTTCATGATTCCACAACTGGAGGCAATATTATGGCTAGAGCTGTCAAAACGGGCCAACCCGCGGGCACGCGGGTCGGGCCCGTGCGGCCCGCACTTCTGCGGGTTAGCATTTTTCCAACCCTAACCCACAGTGTGCGGGTTGCGGGCCAGCCCGCGGGCCCGCATATTTTTTTCAAAAAAAAAGATCCTATTTTTTAAAGGTAGTTGAAAATATGAGACACACATATATTAATTATTAAATTTATTTTTCTAGCATCAATCATTCCTCTTATAAAAATTTAAAAACATAATTCACAATTTAAGAGATAAAGTTATTAAATTTGTCAAAGTTTACAAGCAAAATATAAACTCATCCTCAAACAACCAAAATATAATAATTTTGTTTAAAAAAGAAGGGAAGAGGCTAATATTTTTTCTCTTTGAATTGGGAAGTATCATGATAGGAGTGGACAACTTATAAATATTATGAAATTATTATATGTAAAAAAAAACCCGCAGGCTGGCCCGCATCAACCCGGGGGCCACGCGGGTCGGGCCCATGCGGCCCGCACTTTCGCGGATTGGCATTTTGCCAACCCTAACCCTATCCTAACCCGCGGGCCTATGGGTTGGACCCGTTTTGACGGCTCTAGTTATGGCATACAAAACACACTGACTGTGCCGTGAGGTGTCTTTATTTATACATAGTATGAACAAGGAGGCCAATTTCATACTTGATGAGTATGAGATTGGCCATGATCATGACAATGATCCTAGCTAGTCCTCTGGTGACAAGTAGCTTGATGATCTCATCAGTTCATCAGGCTACTCACCACTGTTCCATTTTTTCATTTTATCTTTTTAATTAAATATACTGTAAAAAAAGAGAGAGAAAATATCTCACAGTTCTTAGAAATCAACCATCATGAAATATAATAAATCATGATTCTTTAACTGTTCTTTCAAAACAACTGTCATAAGTGCGTAGATAAATAATAACGGTGTTTATAAAACAACCGTCATGTATGTCATGGCATAGGAAAACATAGTTTTGCGCGGACTGATCCTTTTCAACTTCCAATGCACGCTTTACTTCCCGACATGCAACTCCCTTGCTTATCTTCCTCCTCCTCCCCAACCTCCACCCTCGCCTACTTCCCTTCCTCCTCCTACTCAACCTCCACCTTGTTCGCAACCTCAAGTGCACAGGTTGCGTCAAGTGATAAAGTGATAAGTCAAGTATCATTCTCACAAGGATTTGCTTAACAAATTATTCGAGCAATAGGCTAATGAATTCAATAAAGTTGAGCCAAAACATGTTGTTGGTGTGTAAAAAGAAGTTTTAAAATCTATTTCTAAAGCTAAACATTACTAAATGAAAACTGATTCTTTAACTTCAAATATTATACGAAGCCTAGGATTATTTATCCCCCTTGTATTTCTTAAAACTTGTTGAAGTTCCTCTCCAATAGGGTTTTCAATGACTATATGTATTAGTCTAAGGTTTAAAAGTATTTTGGTTAAGCTTTCTCAAGTCAAAACCAAGTTTAATATCCTCAATTAATGTGCACAATCTCTTGCTACAATTAAGAGAAATATTCATTCAGCACAACCTTAATTTGACAATGCTAGGCTAGTAATTATATCTTTATGTTACTAACAAACCATCCATTTAATCCCTACACTTCAAGTCTAGCATAATTTTACCTAAGTTCTAAAATTAAATTAACTCTCTCAAGCTTAATTTAACTGAACAAGGCAATCTGAGTGGTGGCCAATCACATAGAAGCATTACGCACAAGATAATATTAACACATATATATCATTCACTACTAAAAGAGTGTAATAATCAAGTCTTAATCTATACAAAGGCTCAAAATAATCCTAGAGTGAAGAGTTTAGCTACACATAATCATAAAATAGCCACAACTATCCAAAAAAATTACAGCCATATCAAGAATTTAGCAAAGAAATGGAAGAAGAATGAGAAAAACTAAGGATTGGAGCCTTAAATCTCTTCTAGATTTTAACCCCAAGCTCGAAACTCTTCAAGAAGCCAAAGCCTTAGCACCCAAAGCTCCAAAGAACACGTGAGCAATGCAGAACAACCTATTTTCAGCCTAACACTTCCTTAAAAACCACACATATGCGTTTTAGTAAGTAAAACACATGTTTGTACTATTTGTTGTTTGCTTCGGCATACTATCATGTGCGGAAGCATATGACATAGTAAGCTCAAATCCTCGTTGGCTTCAGCTAATGTGATGTTGGCTAAAGCATATGACGCAGTGAGCTTCTTCCTCATTAAGTTTTGTTTGTTTGCTTCAGCACATGTATTGTTGGCTTCAGCCAACAACACAACAGCTTTCTTTCAGCTCATGAGCTTTCTTTGATCTTTGTTGCTACAAGCTTTGTTCTTTAGTCCTTTAAAAGCTTCTCAATTTGTCTCTATCCTCCTACAAAAGAGAGGATGCATAAGTTCTCACTTTTCCTTTGAACTAAAACACACAAATTTATTGTTCTACTTCAACTTTGGCTTGTTACTCTGATATGCACATTTTCTTCTATTAACTCTTTCTATACTCAATTTGGATCCAAAAAATAATTGAAAATAGAAGAAAATATGATGGAATATTATCATTTTCTGAGAGTTAACACACCTCCTTTTCCTCCTCATGGTCCTCCTCCCCACCATCAACCTCTGCCTCCTACCTGTGGCTAGCACTGCTACTGCGTCTACTACATGCTTATCCTCGTCTTCTCAAATGATTTAAATCACTCTTCCAAGGATGATGGGTAGGTTTTATTTATTTCCATTTCTTAATTTTATTATAAAAATATATTAATGTAATTATGGCTTCAATATATATATATAATATAACATACCTTATGGTTGTTATTAAAGAACTTTGATAAATTAAATAAATAACATACCTCACAGTAAACTAAAAATAATTGTTATAAAGGTGAAATGATAATTAGCAGTTCTTACCAACTAAATTTTATATAAGACCTTAAACACTGGAGATTATTTAATAACATACCTTACAGTTATTTGAACATAACAATTATAAAAGTAAAACTATTTGCGGTTCTTACTGACTAACTGTTATGTAAGACCTTAAAAACTACTTAATGAGGGTTTTTTGTAAAACATCCAATCAGTTTGATATTTAAAAACTTTCACACTCGATCAAAAGCTCTAGGTATTTCAACCTGTGAAAGGTGCCATTCAACCTCAGAGTTTTATTCCTTCAAATTCTGGTTGGGTTGACATAAGGTTCATGGTTTTTCTTTGATTATACATTTTTGTGAAATTATTCTGGGCATGAATGATTATTGGGTTTTGATTGAGGTTGTTGTTTCTAAATGATTTATGCTACATGGGGTTTTTGAATAAGCAATGGATGTATGCCAATCAGCTAACAAAAGACTACTAGGATGGGGGTAACAGATTTCCTTCAATTTACATTTATGCATAATCCCTGAAATGACAGTTTGATTTTTTGCCCCTAAGTAAAGTGTGGCAATGTATAGTGGTGTGATCAAGAAACTTGTATGTCGCACTTAGTGATTCATGGAATTGATCTTACTTATACATGTTAGATGAGGCATGGGGAGACAAGCAGTGGGGTGGTTGAACATATAAAAAGTGCATCACTTGATTTTGACACAACTACATTTGACGCCAACCATCTCAATGATATAGTCAAGGTGTTAGAAAAGGACCTCTGAGATTGTCCTAAAGTGATGGAAACTTTGAAGGGCGACGTGGTGAAGCCATTGTATGAGGGGTGTACTAACTTGACCTTATTGAGCCCTATGTTGATGTTGTACAACTTGAAGGCGAGAAATGGGTGGTATGATACGAGCTTCACAAAATTGCTCGAGGCTTTGAATCTAATGCTCCTGACAAAAAACATGCTTTCACAAAAAACATATGTTGTAAAGAAGATGTTGCACTCTGTCAGCTTTAGCTACGAGAAGATGCATGCTTGCACCAACGATTGCGTCTTATTTAGGAATGAATATACATTGCTAACTCATTGTCCCATGTGTAAGGAGTCACGCTACCAATAGAACGGGAAGAGCCTGAATAAGGCATTATGGTATTTCCCCATTATACCCAAATTTAAACATTTGTATAGCAATCCTAAAGATGTAAAAAATTTGAGGTGACACGCAGATGAAAGGGCAGATGTTGGCTTCCTTTGACATGCTACTAATTCTCCAGAATGGAAGAAGTTTGATATAAACCACCATGAATTTGCTAAAGATGATAGGAACTTATGCCTTGCATTGGCTACTAATAGGATGAACCTGTTTAGGATGCAAAGCAATATCCACAGTATATGACTAGAAATATTTCTTATTTATAACATTCATCCATGGCTCTACATGAAGCGCAAGTATTCCATGTTGTTGTCCATGCTAATCTCGAGGCCTAAGCAACCCGGGAATGACATAGATGTCTACATGGCTCTACTAATTAAAGACTTGATTCACTTGTGGGATAATGGGATCATGGTGTATGATGCTTACGAGGAAAAAACGTTCAACTTGAGAGTCATACTCTTTGGCACTATCAATGACTTTCCTACATATGGTAATTTGTCTAGATACAACATTAACGGCCAACTTGGATGTCCAATTTGTGAAGAGGGTATGCAATCAATTAGATTGAAGTATGGCATGAAGAATTTTTACATGGGACATCGAAGATGGTTGCTTTGGGAGCATCCTCATTACTGTTTAAAAAAAATTTCAATGGGAAATCAGAATAAGGTAGGGTACCTCAACCTTTGACTGATGACATGTATATCAAAAGGTGAAAGATATAAAATGTCTATTTGGCAAAACTTTTGCAAGGGATGTTGGGACAAGCGGGTGCAAAAAATATCCATTTCTTTGACTTGCCTTATCAGAGGACCCTGGACGTGATACATTTTCTTGATGTTATGCACATTGAGAAAAATGTGTGCGAAAGCATTGTTGACACATTACTCCATATGCCAGGGAAGACCAAAGATGGCATAAATACTAGGCTAGACATGGTTTACTTCAAGATTCTGGAGAGCTCTACATAAAGCTATGGGTACTCAGTTGAGGTTTAGCATGACTTACCATCCTCAGACAGACGGACAGTCAGAAAGGACTATTCAAACACTAGAGGATATGTTGAGAGCGTGTGTCCTAGACTTCAAAGGAAAATGGCATTACTATCTTCCATTAGTTGAGTTTGCTTACAACAACAGCTATCATGCGAGCATTCAGATGGCTCCGTATGAGCCATTATATGGAAGGAAATGCCAGTCACCATTGTGCTGTACAGAGTTGTCTGAGAGGAAGTTGTATGAGCTGGATCTTGTTGAACAAATCTCTAAACAAATCAGAATAATTAGAAAGAGGCTCCTTGCAGCTCAGAGTCGACAGAAGAGCTATGCTGATAAAAGGAGAAGACCTCTAGATTTTGAAGTGGGGGATCATGTTTTCTTCAGAGTATCTCCGGTCACAAGCATTGGGAAAGCAATCAAGCGGAAGAAGTTGAGCCAAATGTATATTGGTCCATTTGAGATTCTGGCACGAATTAGACCTGTGGTGTACCGGATAGCCCTACCCCTGAACTTGAGTAGATTGCATGATGTGTTCCATATCTCGCAGGTCAAGAAGTACCAACCAGACCCGGTTGAGTTGTAAGATAACTTCACTTATGCGGTAAAGCCAGAGCGAATAATCAATCGAGAAGAGCAGAGGCTTAGACATTGAAGCTTACCATTTGTGAAGGTGGTCTAGAAGGGAATGTCTCCAAGGGAAACAACTTGGGAAGCAGAAGAGGACATGAAGAAGCGATTCCCTGATTTTATGCCCAATAATGTGTAATAAATTTCGAGGGCAAAATTTATTGAACAAGGGGAGAATTGTAATGCCCTAAATTTTGATTATGGGTTAATGATGATTATTGAGTATTTAATTGTGAATTATTATAAATTATGTTGCAATTTTAATTAATATGTCATATTTGGTGGAAAAATTCAAAGAATGGAATTATTGGGCAACTAGTTAGTGATTAATGGAGAAATTAATTACTAGCTAAGAGAGAAATGAGAAGTGTAATTAAATGGCTAATGGAGTGGTTAGAGTAACTAATTAGTTACTTATTTTATGAGAGCCAATGACCTTGTGACATGTGTCAAGTTGGTAAGAAGAGAGAGGTAAGGGAAAAGTCAAAATCCCATTTGTTTAATATTTCTCTCTCTTTCCTTCCCCCATTTTTAGTGCAGCATAGGGAGGGAGTATCATCATCATTTCTTCATCTTCCCTCCACACTCTTCTCTCTCATTTTCTCTCTCCCAATTCGTCCTCCATTGTTACTCAAGAGAGAGAAAGAAAAGCTTGAAGTTATGGTAAGCAAATGACCTCAAATGCCAAAACTCTTTTCTCTAAAGTTGTTCCTTGGCTTGAGAGCTTCATTTTCATGGTTCTAGTTTCTCCATTGGTGGTGATTTATGGCATCAAGAAAATCTAGTAGTTGAAGAACCAAGAAGCTCCTTTGGGAAAGTTGTAGAGGTGAGTAAAATACACCTTTCTATCTAGATTTTATGCCCATTGAGTTAGCTTTGAGTTTCTGGAATTTTTGGCCTTGATTTTGAAACTTAGGGTCATTGGGTATTTAGCATGTTGCTGGTATAGAATTGGTGTTGTGGGATGTGATTTGAATAGATAGAAATGGATTTGAGATTGAATGGTTAAGTTTGGTGATTTTAAGATCTTGGTGTTTAATATTGCCTAAAACCAAAGCATGATAATGGAATAGGAATTTGGTGATTTTGTTGTTTCCATTGGCCTCCTTGGGTAAAATTATGTACGAGTAGCCTTAGTTGAGAATTTGAGACCACTGGAAACATTTGGGTAAAATCTGAAAAATGCTGTGAACTCTACTGCGTCTGGGTTCTAATAAGCATCACTCAAGTGAGGATAGGTCTTACTTGACTATGGTAGTGTGTTTTCCCTTTTTTTCCTTCAGTTTTTAACTGTACTTTCGGCAAGAGTGTTGCCTCCCTTGTGAGTGTTGTGGGTTCTCACTCGAGTGAGTCTCCTCTCACTCGAATGCAGGTGTATTTGACACCATGAACTCTTGTCTCAGGCTGTCACTCGTGGTTAATTTTCAAGAGTGTGTCTTAATACTCGTGAGTGTTAAGCTGTCACTCGAGTGCCAGGGGTCCCCACTCGAGTGTTCGTCTTCTCTGAAAGTTTCTTGGGCTCTCGGGTACACACTTTCTGCACCTCACTTTTTAGTACTCGAGTGAGCATTTGGTTATCACTCGAGTATTGCTTCTTGTGCTCGAGTGTTACGGGCATTTCTTGTTTCTGTTCTTGCTCTCTGCTAAGCACTTGCACAAGCGTGTTGTCATGCTCAGGTGCATATCGCAGCATCACTCGAGTGAGGTCTTCTTCACTTGAGTGCCAATGCATCATTACTCGAGTAAGGCCATCTTCACTCGAGTGCAACAGTGAAAAAAATCAGTTATTGTGTTTCCGAAAAGGGATCTCTAGGATAGTTCTTCCAACCCTTTAGGCTTTTGTTAGAGGCATTTGTAGCTCCCTAAATGACATTAATGATAACCAATTTAAGTGTTGAGAAGTCATTGAGTGTTGGAATAGAGAATAACTCTTCGTCCCTCGTTATGAATTATAGGATTTGACATTTGCCCTGCTCGTAAGAGACTGGTGCAAGAGCACACACAGAAGGACCAAGGTAGCGACGTTTCTCTTGTATTATGTATTATGCTTTGTATGCATGACTTATCATGAATTGTTTTGATGTTGTATTTGTTGTGAAAAATGCTGCATGAAAACTTGTGAATGTGATATCTGCCGTAGGGCATTACAGCGGGAGCAGGTCAGCGTGAGTAGTCGTAGGGGGAGATGGTTATCACACCTACCCCTGCCGTTGTATCTGCAGTTGTAAGTTGTAACCCCTGCCTTTAAAAGCGTAATTATAATTCAAAAATGTGTAATCAAAATGAGTTAGAGACCAATGGATAATTAAACTCATTTCAATCCCTTACTGACGGTAGGGTTTTCACAAATTCTTTCAAAATTTCTTCCCAGTCCTAGTCTTAAGTTCATGTTTCAAATTTAATTACCCTATGCAATTCAATCTCATTCATACATATCAGAGTATAGAGCATAAATCCCAGCGAACCCCGGATTTGTCTATATCTCAACTAAGGGTTTATAGTTTTCCCAATAGGGGATTACACAAAATCATTCTAATATTTACATCCCAGATATATAAACAGTAATCCCAACCAAAACATAGATAACCAACAACCAAGTCAAATATCCCTAAAATGTCCTAACCTCCCTTGGTTGTCTCCTTCCCCTTGGAGCCACTTGCCCTGTCTGAAAGATTAGTCAATGGAAAGAATGAGATTCAAGAAAATCCCAGTAGTAGCAAATCACTTATACAATATATAAACACATAGCATGTAAGTAAATCACAATCAGCAATGACAAAATGATACATGGCTTTCACCACAAATTACAGCACTCACGGCTATATACACAATACGATAGCTCACGCTGTATAATCAAGTCACCAGCTTACGCTATATAATCAAGTCACCAACTTACGCTGTATTACGACAGCTTTCACTGTATAATGATAGCTTTCACTATATAACGACAGCTATCACCAGCTGTATAGGCAGCAATATCACAACTCATCATAAAATATGATCACACATACATACACCGCATTTACATATAATATAAGAGAAGAGTTACTACCTTGTTCTTCCCTGATTGGCACCGGCACAAGCTGCTCGCGATCAGGACAAATGTAGAATCCTACAATTCCAAATGCACCATTTAGACACTTTCATAGTGTTTCTAGGGGTTATACGAGTCTATAATGAAAATTTACAAAAATGCCCCATGGGACCCGGCCCTGCCGTACCCGGTCTGACTATACTTTTCTTGAAATTTTGACATGGGCTATTCTGACATATTTTTGTCTAAAAAATCCATTTTTGAACTCAAAATTATTAAATTCAGCGTCAAATTACAAAATTACCCTCGGCAATCCCACTTTAAGGGTTTTAGGGTTATTTTCGTAATTATGCTTTTTCGGCCTTTTCCGAAAAAGTGACTAACTGTAACCCCACCTAATTTTTCCTTCTAAACATAATGGAATCATAATTTCATGAAATTACAACTCTTTCTGGATGAAATTGCCCTTTCCCAAATCTAAAAAATTAAGGGAAAATCATGTTTTCTTGATTTCAAACCATAAACCACCTTCTTTAAACCTCTAATCACTTATTGAATTACTTAATTACATTCTAAACATGATTAGAATAAATTTGGGCAACATAACCCCTTAAGGTTTCCCTTCCCCAAATTTACAAAATCATGAAAACAAAGCCTCAAATCCAATCAACCCCCAACAACAAGTAACAAGCACCAAGAGATAACAAGTTATTGTGCTCACTTTGATTTTCCTTAATTTTCTCTCTCTAAACCATGGTTCCCTCTCCTCCTTACCTCTTGATCTTGCTTACTACATATGGTATTCATGAAAATATAGAGGTTAGAGAAGGTATTACAAGAACTAAAAGGCTTAAATACCAAGATTTCAACCGCTTACCTTGGATTTTTGCTTGAGCTCACTCTCTCCTTCTATGTTCTTGCTCTCAACTTTCGAACAACTCTCTCTCTCTCTCTCTTTGGTTTCAGCTAGCCGAAAATGAAGCAAAGAGAAAGATAAAAGCTTCTTTTAAAATACCCTCGTCATCCTTTTTGTTTATTGTATTTTATTGCTTTTAAACACATGCATCTTTTTACTTGATCATCTTCTTTTCCTTCTTCATAATACTCGGTGGAAAATACAGAGTAATATGATATTTTAAATCAACACATTTATCCTCCTCTACAAACATTTACATGAGTTGCAAACTTTGACCTCTTGTCTTTTTTCTTTTTTTTTCTTTGACCACCTCTCCCAAAAAGTGCTCCAAATAAATATCAATACCCAATTAATCATTTTTTCCTCCTCTCTCCCAAAGTGACGTATATGAGCTGCTAAAGGGACCGAACAAGTCTCCATTTACTTCATAATTACAATGTTGCATTCACATTTTTATTCATTTCCAGATTTGTGTCAATTCTGGGAGATTTTTTACCCAAACTTTGAAAAATCATAACTAATTCTAGAAAAATTGAAATGAAGCGATTCCAAAGGCAATAGAACCCTTATTGAGTCTAGTTTCAAGGAAAAATATAGCATTTTACTAGCTGGAAGTATATCATTCCCAGAGTTAATTTCTTTGACCGATGCTCCAGAAAATAATCAATTTCGCTGGGCAAACTTCAAAAATTCATAACTCTTAGCTCACAAATCGAAATGACACAAATTATATATCCATTTTGAAGCTTGACATGTGAACTTTAAGATTGGAAAGTTTCAGAATTCTTAAACATCATTTGCCCATTCAAAATGTCTATACAAAACAACTGCCCTACACAGAATTACACTTAACAGTTTTCCAATTTTCAACCAATGTGTCCAATGGCTCCAAAATCAACAATCAAACCTATTCCCACACAATTTTTCACAAGGAAACCATTGGAATTACTAAAACAACCAAATTTCCATCACATAATCTCTAAAAGTGTTTATTCAACAATAATTATATCCACTTTTGAAGTCATTAGCCCTCAATCCCATTTTTGGGTCATTACCTAAGTGCTGAGGCTGTGTTTGGAATTGCTCATTCCTGCTTTGAGAATCTGGCCAGGTGGCTGTGTGTTGTGAACTATTTTATATATGAAACCCAGATGTGGTGTGATATATATATATATATGGTTGCAAACCATGTATGGTGCAATACAACATCAGCAGACGTAAGGGTGATGTTGATCATACCTGCCCCTGCCGCTGTAACTGCCATTGTAGTTGCCATGTGTTGTGTATGATTTGCTTTCATGCTTGGTTGTTATGCATACTATGAGTGAATTGCTGCTACAGGGATTCTTTAGAATCTCACTCTCCTAAAAATATTTTTTTAGACAGGGCCAAAAGATTTAAAGGAAAGCGGGTGACGAAGAGTGGTTAAAGCTCCGGCTAGGAGTTTATTTTGGTTATTTTGTTATCATGTGTAAATTATTGGATTATTTTGGTTAGGAGCGATTGTGTGTATATATATATATGAATTGTGGTATAGTTTTGTGTAATCCCCTAGATAAGGGAGATGAACTATTGGCATGTATGCCTTGTAGAACCCTTAATTATTAATGGAACCCAAGTGTGTCAGGAATCTACCTTGTACTCTGATATTTATAAATGGAAATCAATTTGTACAGGCCAATTGTATGTATAAAATGTGAATATGAGACCATATGGAATAGACTTTTGAAAAGTTTTTGTAAACCTTGTTTTTAGGAAGTTTGATTTTCTTTAAATCCCAAATTATCTACGGTCTCTAATTCAACATTATCATATGTTTAAGAACTTAATCTCGGCCTATGGTAGAAGAGGGTTACAGTATGTGTTAGGGTTGCTTCTATTCGTCTTCCTTTTCCCCCTCCTCCTCTACAATCTCCACCGCCTCCTTTTCCACCTTTAGTAAGGTGGCTTCTTCAACACCTCCATGAGAGGGTGGACACATAGAGAGACACCTCAGAAGACTCTTCATATTGCTACACACTGTCAACAACAAGCTCAACCTTGTACTCGAGGCCGATGACGTTGAGTACAATCTTTCGAACAATCCCTCTTCCCCTTCCTCTTCTTCCTTCGACAATAAGGAGAAAGTTTGAGGGCTTTTATTATGTAAAATATTTTTTTTAATCAATGTGCTGATGCTTCCTTCAGGCAGCATAAAAAATATATTATATATTAATGAAAAAATATTTGTCTTTCTAATCTTGACCTTTATCTTGATCTTAATCACATCTCTTGTATATTTGTTCCGTTATTGTTTCTATTTCTAGCTTGATAACTTAATTTTATGATATATTATATACTTTATTAGTAAATTATATTATTTGGGATATTCTACATGTTAAATACGTAACCCCTGCCTTGATAACCATAATTATGATTCGAAAATGTATAATTTAAATGGATTAGAAACCGACGGATAATTAAAATTCATTTTCAATTCCTTCCTTCTGGATTTGGTAGGGTTTTCAAAAATTCTTTCAAAAACTTGTCCTTACCCTGGTCTCAAATTCCAATTCCGAACATAATTACCTGTGCAGTTAAATTACACTTGTACATATCAGAGTATACAACAAAAATCCCAGCAACCCCCAGGTTTCATTCATTCACTAAGGGTTTAAAGTTTCCCAGAAAGGGGATTACACAAAACATTCCAAATTTACATCCCACATATGTACAGTAATCCCAAATAAAAATGGATAACCAACAACAAGACTCAAGTATCTCTAAGGAGTTCTAGCCGCTCTTGGTTGTCCTCTTCCCTGAGGAACCACTTGCCCTGTCTATAGGTCAGTTAATAGAAAGAATGAGATTCAAAAGAATCCCAGTAGTAACAAAACACTCATACAATATATAATAGCATAGCATGCAAGCAAATCACAATCAGCATCAGCAGCAACATCACTATAATACATGGTTTTCACCACAAACGACAGCACTCACGGCTGTATGCACAATACAGCAGCTTTCGCTGCAATCACAGAAACAACTGCTTGCACTGTATTCACATTAACGACAGCTATCACCAGCTGTAATTGCAGTAGCATCACAAATCACCATAAAATAGTGATAAAACATACATACAATGCTTTACACACAGTATAAGAGAAGGGTCACTACCTTGTTCTTTCCTGACGTGCTTTGGCACCGGTCGTTCACGATCAGGGCAAATGTTGAACCCTATAAACCAAAACCAAGAATGGCGGATTAATTCTCTATTCCAATTCTTACTTTCATAACACTTAAGTTGGTTATCATTTGGACTCTTTAGGTGACTACTAGAAGCCTAGACTCATGCTTAACGGGTTGGGGAAAACTTGCCCAAAGACCATCTTCAAAAAGCTCAAATGCCAATTTTGGAGTGATGGCCGCGGCCAACAGATGGTCAGAAAGATTTGGACCGGGGCTAGAATCAAGTCAGAAACTTTTGGACCGTGACCAAAAGCAGGTCAGAAAGTTTTAGGCCGCGACCAGCAGATGGTCAAAAGGTTTTGGGTCGCACCCAGCGGCCGCGGCCAACTTATGACTTGACTCCTGTTGATTTTCAAATTGCCATAACTTTGTGCACAAAACTCAAAATGACTCAACATTTATACCGTTGGAAAGCTTGCAATGTGAACTACAACTATGAAAATTTCCACAATATTTAGACATCATTTGCTATGTCAAAATACCATGCAAAGTAGGATCCCTGCACAGCATTTTACACTTAGCAAAAAATCCAGAATGTCAGTTTCCACACATTGGCTTCCAATGGTTCCCAATTCCAATCAAACACCGTCCTTATACAACTTTGCTCAAGGAATCCATTGGGAACACCAAAATCACCTAATTCACATCACATTGACATGTTTTACAACAATCACAACATGTCTCAAAACAACACAATTCAACACTTAACCTGGCAATCCTTTTCATTCCAACATTTCAAACCAATTCCATTGGCACAAAGACACAACATAACCTCAATTCCACCACAATACACTACCAATTCTTCCTAGCCAAAATCGCATGAAATCAGGGCAAAATCACAAAATCTCAAAAATCAACCTATGGTCACAAGACTTAGGTCAAAATGTGTCAAATTCTTACCTCTTCTTCTTCCCAAAGCAATTCCTTGGTTCTCCGACTTTCAGTTTTTCTCAAGTTCTCAAACACCACCTTTCAAAAATATGCAACCATAGCCCTAAAGCCCTCAACACCAAGAACAACATTAATGAAGAGGATTTCACCATTCAAGGTCAAATGGAACACTCACCTCAAGCTTTCTTCTTTCTCTTTCGTCTTGAGCTTGGACAAAAAATGGAGGCAAAGGAGAGAGAGATGAGATGATGAAGATGAAGGAGAGAAGTCAAATTTTTGAGGTGGGGAGGCCTCTTTGGCCGACTTTGGGGAAGGAAGAGAAAGGGCAAAGTTTGAAAAGTTGACTCCAATCCAAGGCTTACACTTTAACACTTGGCAACATCTTATTTCTCCTCCCATGATCACATATAAACACATGTACACACAATCCCACTCTCTTGCTCATTCAATCCCAACCATTGATCTTCAATTACCAATGAGTTTCCTCTTTGGTAACTAACCAATTGATCGGTAACTTCCCTTTTTACCCTTTTTGCCCCTGATTATAGCAATTCCAACCAAATCACCACTAGACACATTTTATTACTCCAGTATCAAAACCATACACCCTCCCATATATCTCAACCCAATTTAGATGTTAATCCACACTTAAGCATAAATATATAGGGTTTAGGCATTGATCAAAACACATTCATATCACAACTCAAATCACATTTTCCAAAAGTGTTTGTTTAACATTAAGTATATCACTTTTGAAGTTATTAGCCCTTAATCCCATTTTTGGGTCATTACAAAATATATAATTTGATTATATTTAGACTGGTTGTAGTCGCATAAGGTCTAACTATGTTAATCTGAACTGTCAATTAACTCTTGACCGATCTAAATGTCATTTATTTTTCTAATGTTCACTTTTTATTTAGACCAAATAAGATGTGCATCCAGTCTCGTAATTATTATTTAGATAGCATTTTCAAAGATTGCCAGTCTAAATACATAATGTTTCATCTTCCAACGCCTTTCATCATGCTTGTCAGTATCATATGAACTTTCCAGTTTTCAATCCTGTTTATAAATACCAAGGTGCATTTAGTTCCTAAGTTCAAATTCAAAATTTTCTTTCTACTTCTCTCTTTCTTGTTTCAGTTGCAACACTTCCATTGATGGCAATATCAAAGAAGCAATGTTCCCCCTCTCCTCTTTTAGCAGCAGCAGCTGGCGATTCCTCTTTGCAGCCCCTCGACCTCCAACCTTGGAGGAAATGGTGAGTATCACACCCTTATTTTAATTTCACCTTTATCAGAGTATTCACAGAAAATGATATGCGGTTCGGTGGGCAACACAGGAATAGCACAAATATATTGATAATATGTGCAAGATTACAAAAATTCCCCATAGGGATTCGTACTTGACAATTACAAACCTTGTAGCCGCGCAGGGCATTTGAGTGTCTAAACCTGTCCCGGTGAAACAGAGACTTCTTCCCGTCTTCGCTCCACCACTGCAACCCTTTCTCGTACAGTTCTCTTCTCTGATTTTCACGTACCTTCTATATTCGCCTATCTAAATTGTTAGTAGGAGAGGGTAAGATTCGAGAGAATCTAGTAGGAGATAGATACCACAATGCATGGATGATATATGCTATGTGTATGAAATGTTAGCTTTATCTAGATGCATACCTCATAATGACATTTATGCATGCTCAATGTTTCATGTAACAAAACTATGGCCACAGCAAAACAGAAACAGAGCTTCATTTATTCAAATATGCTCTATACAATCAAGTAAAGCAATCACATATATCACTACACAAATAAAGATATCAAATACATGCAAGTAAGGTAAGTCCCCTACCTTAGCCCTTCTTGATCCTTAAGTACACTCCTCGAACTTCATGCATCGTAATACGTGTCGCAGCTCAACTCTCCTCTAGGTCCTACAATTCCAAATATACCATTTAGACACTTCCATGATGTTTCTGGGGTTATATAAGTCTATATTGAAAAATTACTAAAATGCCTCCAGGGACCCAGCCCAGCCCAGCCCCGCCGTACCTAGTCCGACTGTACTTTTCTTGAAATTTTGGCATGAGCTATTCTGACATATTTTTACCCAAGGAATCTATTTCCAGACTCAAAATTATCAAATTCAATGTCAAATTACAAAATTACCCTTTGGCAGCCCCACTTTACGGGTTTCAGGGGCGTTTTTGTAATTATGCTTTTTTGGCCTTTTCCAAAAAAGTGACCAACTATAACCCCACCTAATTTTCCCTCCTGAAATCAATGAAACCATCAAATCATTGAAAATCCAACTCTAAGACCCTCAACAGCCCTAACCGAAATGTACAAGTTCTCTGGGAAAAATTGGGGTTTTTCGGTTTCGGCTATGTAAACACGCTTCTTTCTACTCCCAACCACTTTATTGACTATTCCATTAGTTTACAACTACCATTTAGTACCAATTTTGGCATCATAACACTTCTAACACAACATTTCCAAATTTTACAAACAAAGACAATCCATAAAAATTTCATCAATTAAATTGTCCACAGCAGCCAGAATAGTCAATATACGAAGTTTAGGAAGTTACATCTTCTTCCTTCTAGCTTTTCCTTCTTGTGGCTGAAAACCCTAACTTCAAAACACCAGGATTTGTGCTTCAAATACCTTACATAACATAGAAGAGAAGCTTAGGAGAAGGATTATACACGTTAGGTACGAATTCACCGAAGAAATCGATCTACCTTGTGAGATTTCTCCTTTCTTCTCTCTATTTTTCTCTCAACTCTTTCCCCCCCCCTTAGGCTACCATAGCTAACGTGAAATGGGGGAAGAGGATGATGAGAATTGTTTTTGTAATTTTCCCTATAATTACAAGATTGCCACCACTTTATTTTCCATTTTTGGATTTTTTACAATTTCTGGCAGATTTTCTGCCTAATCTTTGAAAAAACATAACTAATTTTAGAAAAATTGAATTGGAGTTATTCCAAAGGCTATAGAACCCTTATTGAGTCTAGTTTCAAGGGAAAATATAGGCTTTTGCTAGTTGGAAGCACACAATCCCCAGAATTTCAATCTTTGCATGCTATCCCAGAAACTTCACAGTTTTTCTATGCTGATTTCAAAAATTCATAATTTTTTGTATATAGCTCTAATTGGGTCGTATGATCTATCAAATTAAAGTTTAGGATGTCTACTTTCATCCTGTAAAATCTCATATATTTTTCTCATCATTTGGTCTTCCAAAACCTCATGACAAGCTCACTACCTCATAGGCGATTTCATCGAAAACATAATTATATTATCCAAAATTCACCATTTTACTTTCTTAATACCCCAAAAATATAAGAAACATTAGGGAATAGATTTGGGGCACATGATAAACTGGGCTTAGCGGTCCACTTATTTCAGGCTTATTCTCTAGCCTCAAATATCAAAATTCGGGGTATTACAATGAAGCTATCTTTTACCTCTAGGGCAGCATTCTGGAGGTCATGGCAAAGCAAGATCGCTTCTTCGAACAACTGGAGGAGGTGGCGGCGGTGTTGAACAACATCGCCAACTGTTTGGACTAGGTGCAACAAGTCTCCAGGAATGATGATGATCTTCTGAAGGAAGGCCTGAGTTTCAAGAACCCCCTTTGTTATAATATTTTGAAGTAGTTGTGATTTTGTGGCTAATCATCATCATAAGTAGTATAATATTTTGATGTATTTTTTAGTTCATGCATGTATACTACCACCTTTAGGCAATGATTAATGAAAAAAAATTTGTCTTTTATGTCTTTTGATAGTTCTTATAAATGATCATCTATCTTATATTATTAATCTCTTGAAGTTGATTTTTTTCATGTGATCATATCAATATAGAAGGTAATGCAGTGGGGTCATATCAATATATAAACAAATACTCTTCACTTTTGTAGAGATATAAGTTACTGTTCACAAGCCATTTCTATCATTGGGCTGCGTGCCATCAACTCATACACCAACTCTTCGGCTGCATTCAACTGTTTTTCAAAATTTAAAAGTTTCACTGTGCCTGTTTTTTTCCGCCCTTTTTACCATATAAATCCCTTCCATATACCACACTCTTCCTTTTCCCTCCATGTCCTTACTTTTGTTCTGCTCACTTCTCAAGGTCCGCCTGGAATAAGAAGGGCCCATCATTCAAAGGTTAGTGTCTCATTCCCTGAACATGTACTCCTGTGAAAGCAGGGAGATCATTAGCAAAACTTCATCCCTTGCCACTACCATTTCCTCACATAACTTCATCTTCTTTACAGCACGGTAGGGATCAACACTGATGGAGAACCTTCCGAAGTCACTATTGAAGGACCTCAACGATGTCGTTAACAGAACTCGGATTATGGTTCGTGTTGAAAGATTCTTCAGGAGTGAGCTCACTTTTCAAGGCATAACCCGACCCACGAAGGAAGTTGTCTCTGTTCACTATGTTTTGCATGACGAGCGTGTTAGTTTTACACACATACATATTTTGATGTTTATTAAATTCCTGTCAAATATATTGCCATTACATCGTTGTGGTTATTTCCTACATAACACAAAGGGAATCATGTTTTCAACCATACAGGGCACACGGATGCTTGCAGCTGTGTATTCGGAGGTTGATCGCGACAGTATCATGACGGAGCTCATAACAGGAAGGTGTGTATTCGAAAAACGTGGGTTGAAGATCTATAGAAGCAACTCCATCACCTTAACTTCAATCAACGGTTCTTGGTCCGTCGCAATGTCGTCTCTACTGCTCCTACCATTGAAGGTACCTTCCATCCTAATTAACACACACCTTCATATGTTTGTTTTAATCCTTTCTTACTTCCCCTTCCATCTTACAGGGTGTACCACTGTAAGTTCAGTCAGTTATGCAACCACGTTTACATTCGACCCACCAATACCAGAGGTCCTGGATATCAAGCAAAGTCTGGTCGTCCCTTCATCAGCATTATGATGTGAGCTTGAGATTTCTAGCTTATCTCATATGTATGCGTTTGTGTCTTATAAATTAACAGCTTCACATTTTTCTGTTTTATATTCCTGGTCAATTCCATTGTATCAATTTTAAGATCAAAAGTAAAGAACAATAGGCACTTACAGTGATGCTCCGAGGTTGAATGGCGTTTTTCCTCGGTATGAGCTGCCATTATCTCCAAACCTGATTTTACCAACACCATCAGCTCATAAACACATGGAAAATGTATTCGAAGTGAGCCCACTTTTAGCTAAGATGCTAGGCACTGAGATTCTTCGCATACCATGTTTTATGTAAGATATTGTTGGTCTTATTCAATAGACGTTTTGACATAAAAGAATGTTAGTTCCAAGGACAATTAAAGCTTCAATTAAACTAACTGCCACTACAATGGACAAACATGTGCATGGAAAACTGTGTGGACTAATTGTTAACTCATATATGGACTAAATGTGTACTCCCCTCATGGCTATGGGTTCTGATATAAAGTGAGTCATATATATGCCTTGCAAAATTTATAAGGTGTAAATTATTGGCTTCTTCTTGGTGTTTGAAATATAATTGTAATGATAGTAACTGTAAATGCTGTGAAGGAAATGCAGTAGAAGGTATCATGTGGTAAAATACCACCACATATCATTTATTAAATATGAAACACGTAAAGGAGGAGACAAAAGTTGGCTAGATAAAGAATTTAAAAAAAATGAGTCTCTGTGACTGAAAAAAGTTGACTTGGTTTCGAACCTTGTGACTGGAAAAAAAGTTAATTATAGAGACCACATGATTTCAGTTAATTATACATGCATCTGTATCATGATGCTTTAGTGGGCCTAAAAAGAAGTATCATGAGGCTTTAGCAGACCAATAAAGAGCTGATTTCGGACTCTCTGACTGAAAAATAGTAGATTGGGGACAGGAAAAAATATGTTAGTTGCAGATGACAGAGGAGGCTCAAGTAAGGGATAATAATGAATGACCTTATATATGTTTTCCCTGCTGCATAGAGCCAACAAAAACTGGGGTTCAAAAAAGTCTTGCACAGATGAGGCAATTATAATGGCCATGGGGGATGAAGAGCAATGCTAGCAAATGCTTTATATTCAAGGCTGCCAAAGTTAGCTCAATTACAAAAGACAAACTTATAGATATTCAATTGACAAAAGACAAAACAGGAAGGTGCCATTTTTCCTAAATATGAAAATGATGAAGTGCCTTTGCTCTTTTTTGACCAACTGAACCTACTAATATAAGCCAGCTATATCAAAAGTCATAATTTTGAGAAACTTGCATGCACATTACCATCGATGTGGTTGGTTCATGTAAAAGACTTGGTTGCAAGTTGACAACTCCATCTGATGAAGATGAACACATGGACCGTTTACTTTGCAAATTTCCCCTGGCGACGTCTTTGGACCATTGCACCAAATTTCACATTGCCAAGTTTCTTTTTCTAATTATCACCAAACAGTAAAAGTTTCTTTTCCTCTCCTTTTGAGGAAAGGATGGTAACATTTAAAGCATCACCAAAGGCATCACGTCACTTTATTTCATGCAAATGGTAATATTAACGTGTCTCCTTTGATTGATCATCATTTTTGGGTCAAAAGCATGTGTAAAGACCATAGAGAAGAATATATTTTTGATGCTCCATTAAGAGGGAAGAATATGAAAGCTTATTATTAATAGGTAAATTTAAAATGGGTAAAACAATTCCTATGCTGCTGTAGTTTTAAAATCCCACTAAGTCAATTATGTCCTAACAATAACTCTTCATTCTTTACAGCTATTTGCATGACTAAGTCAAGCCCATTCACAGTATACCTTGGGCATTCACATAGATGCAATTATGTAAGGTGGGATCACACTTCACTTTTTCTTTACAGCTATTTTCTGACCTCTTACCCATTCACAGTCAGAAAAAATCTGTTCCTTTTCCATTTACCTTTGTCTTATACAATTGTATCATATACTATACTTCATTCAACCTACATGTTCAACTTCAAACAATTTTCCCCCTGCCATGCTAACCACTTCATATGCTATTTATCTATTACTATAGTCATATTTTGACGCGTTATTATGCCTTTCAAAAAGGAATCCCACAAGAAGCTCATTATAGGAATATTGTACTGTGCACTTTAATTTGTTTGAGGTTTAAATTTTTAAATGTAATGTTATAAAAAAAGTGAAAGCAATTATTGCTGGGTGGACAAAATAGCTTTGGTGGCAATTAGCTTTTTTAGGCGATGTGCATGCATGTACCAAGAGACTTATCCTTTGGTGGAAAGTTAAAGCTAAATCTCAATGCTCATCAAATTTTTATTATTTTAATTGAATATAATATCATGTACTTTTTCACTTTTTGATTAAACAAAATTAATCCTCGATGCTTTATTTTGCATCTCTAATTGAGCACACATGTTATATAATTAATATAACCAAGCAGATAAAGTTTAGACATACATTTAATGGCTTTGGTTCATACCCACGAAGAAAAGTTTGAATTTGAGAGCATCTATGTAGTGAATAGTGATCGATTAAAAATTGAACCCAAAAAGAAGATGGGGGCCAAAATTTTGTGATGCACAATTAAATAATCTTGCAATTTTTTATAATGATTTGGGTTGATGGGCAACAACAAACTAATTCAAATCTTTTACCTCCACGGAGCAATTTTTTATAATGATTTGGGTTGATGGGCAACAACAAACTAATTCAAATCTTTTACCTCCACGGAGATAATTACACACACACCCATAGATTATTGGGAGAACTATAACCAGGTCTCTAACAAAAATTTTTCAAAAATGATTTTGCTATCGATTGAAACGCAGTTGTACGTGTTCGTCTGGGATAGTTTATTTTTAGGCAATAAGTGCTTATAAATCATAATTTACGGTATACGAGGTAAGTATGTGAGAGGAGTTTTATTTCGACTTACTTAATAAGTGTTTATTCTTAAAAAAATAAGCTAATCCAGACATGCTTTACAAATTATGTTTAGAACATAAATAACTTATGTATAATTTAGACTCCCAAATTTGTAAGTTTGAATTTTTATTCGTAATTAATTTTATACTCTCTCTATCCCTAAATATGAAAATATGTCTGTCCTAAAATATAAGCTTCGTTTCAGTTTCGTTTCAAAATTTATTGCATTTTTTTCCAACCTTACTCTTTAATTATATTTATTGTATTTATTGCCTCTCTCACTCATCTTCTTTATAAATAAGAGTATAGTTAAAAAAAAATACTTATTTATTACTTTTAAATAATTTTAAATATTTTCTTGGTAAACTTCAAATCAGTTGTTTAAAACTTATATTTAGAAACAGGGGGAATATAATTTTTTTTTTCAGGATCTTATTATCATTTTCCTTTATAATTATGTTACTAATGATTGATTAAGGCATTATTTATTTATTTTTCAACACAATCACTTTGTTTTTTATAAACTATGTAAGACATTTTAAAAAACGAAATGTTTATGAAGTATCGAAAGGATTATAATTGCTTGGGATAGTAGAATAAAATGAACAAAATATGTTGATAAACCCAGAAAAGACAACAAGATCTTGAAAGCAAACACATTAACATTTGTCATAATTAGTCTATACTGTTATCATTACAAGGACTATCACTACAAAACCATTAACATTTATTAAAATCGGTGCCTTTCCATGCTTTTCATATTATTGACTGTTGCTGATGTTATACAATTGTATCATATACTATACTTCATTCAACCTACATGTTCAACTTCAAACAATTTTCCCCTACCATGCTAAACACTTCATATGCTATTTATCTGTTACTATGGTCATATTTTGACACGTTATTATGCCTTTCAAAAAGGAATCCCACAAGAAGCTCATTATAGGAATATTGTATTCAACTTTGAGTGTGAAAATTCCCAACAAATTGAGACGGACAGCAGCAATGATGACTCTGATGAAGGTTTGTGTCATTCTTTTCCATTAATCAATTTCCATGACCATAATGATGGTACATAAATTATTATCTACATCCTTAAATGGGTATTTTGTTTTATTATAATGTTGTTTCTACTAATCGGTGACCAAACGAGAAGGTACTCATACATCGAATGGATTTGAATCCTTCTGAGTCTCGATGGCCATTCCGCATGCAACGGAGGCAATTCCCAATTACACTTTCATTTGCCATGACTATCAACAAAAGTCAAGGGCAATCTTTGCGTCATGTCGGCTTGTATTTGTTGAAACCAGTTTTCACCTATGGCCAATTATATGTTGCATTGTCTAGAGTGAAAAGCATGCATGGTCTAAAAATTGTTCTAGGTGTAGATGAGTATGGGTCAACAACCAAAACAAAGAATGTTGTGTACAAGGAAGTCTTCCGAAATGTTGATCCCTAGGTTGTGCATTTTTTTGTTTAACAAGTAACCTATCTTCATGTATTGAATCATGATGGCACAAGGTATGTTTAAACATATGTTTCATATCGGTCGCACGTGGGGTGATCTAATAATATTATGGACTTCTATAATCATTGTAAATGTTTGACAATTATAGTGACGTTTAGAAAACAATATTCGCTTCATTAAGATAACAAAAAAAACGTGATAGTATTAAAAAGTTGCAGTAATTTACTCTCTCCGCGCAACGCACAAGGAGGACATGCTCGTTAACATAGAAATAAATGCAGTTGCCCACGTGCCCATATTTTGTCGGATAATTCTACTAACTTTTACTTTTTTCATTTTTTTTTATTATATATATATATATATATATAAACAGACCCCACCATATAGCACTAGAGAATGGATGTAAAATTTTAATTGAAATTAATTTCGTATTCAGTTCTACACTAATCTGAACACATAAAATTATATTATTAAAATTTTTATTCAAATTATTTAACAATGTGATATTATATGCATATATAATATTATATTCATTTAATTATTACATCGGCTTGATCAGATAATCCAACTGATTCGATCATTTAAACCATGACCATTAGCTTTTCCAGTTCGATATCTGATCTAACTTTTAAAACATAGGTGAAAACGATACTAATAATGAAATCTTAGAGGGAGTTTCGGATAGCTTATTTTTGGGTAATAAGTGCTTATTACTTAGTAGAGATAAAACTTCTCTCACATTATGTGCTCATTTGGGATAACTTATTTGTTACTTATAAGTGCTTATAATTCATGATTTACGGTATACGAGGTAATTATGTGAGAGGAGTTTTGTCTCAACTTACATAATAAGCACTTATTTCCCAACAAAACACTATTCCAAACACAATATAGTTATACTTATTTCGTATACCGTAAATCACGATTTATAAGCATTTATAAGTCAAAAATAAGCTATGCCCCCAAACGAGTACTTAACCTTGCTTGATCTCCTATAAAACTTGAGAACCGAAGTTTGATCCTTTACAGTTCGATCGACTTCCAATCGGTGCCTTGTCGAAGCTGCAGAACGACGAGAGCCAGGAAGATATGAGTACGAGTGGGCACATTATCAAGATCACTGTCTCTCATCATTCCTCACGACACGAGGTCTCTCTGCCTGCTGAATCTACTTTCGGTGAGTTGTTTCTCCTCCGATTACGATGAACCTTGAATTTCACTTCATTATGTTATGGCAAATTTTGAGCCCGCTGATTTAATCAAACCAACAACGGCCATCGTTTGAAGTTCCTTTTCATGGAGTTGAGCCCGAAAGCTATGCTGACAATCATAAATGTTACATTTATACTTGTGTATAATTTTTTTTTCAAAAAAAGTCTGCACTAAAAAAAGAACTTAAAATTATAAATTTGTACTACATATATACAACTCAGATGCATAAACTTTCATGTTTATTTATGATCTTTACTAAAATCAACTATAAGCACAGAAAGTATTGAAAAAAAAAAAAAAGACTTTACCAAGTTGTTTTGAACTTAGTGAGCCAGAGTATAAACTCGGTTGAATAAACTTAATGATATGTTGATCTAACTTGTTCACTAAATATATGTGATGAGCCAAGTTCAGGAAATTCACAAGGAGAAGTTGAATATGAGTAGTTCACCGGGCAGCTTGGTAGGAGATGTTCATTGAATTATATTTCGATGAGAAAAATCTTAAGAATAGGTTTCAGGCAGCTAATTTTGGATATTGAGTTGGAAAATATTTTATATTTTGAGAAAATGCTAGGACAAAGTTGATAGGATTGAAGTTGACGAGTCATATGCTAAATTCACGGAATAAAGCTTGAAAATTCATGAATAAAGTAGTTGTTCAGCAATTTAGCCTGATTTCTTTTCATAATAATTTTCCCTATTTAGAGCACATTAAAGTTATAAACTGCAATATGA
Organism: Inga leiocalycina; assembly: GCA_963242795.1. NCBI lineage: Eukaryota > Viridiplantae > Streptophyta > Magnoliopsida > Fabales > Fabaceae > Inga > Inga leiocalycina. The sequence goes on from OY725325.1 coordinate 65,044,007, forward strand.
TATTGATGATTTCTTTATCTCAAAAGCTCGGAACATGTGGTAGAAGAAGCTTGAGATATTGAATATATTATTGCCTTTTTTGATAGATATTAGATTTAACTAGATCTTCAATGACAGGGGATGTTAAGAGACTGCTTGCTCATAAAACGGGTTTAGAGCCTGAAGAGCAAACACTCATCTTCCAAGGAAAAATAAAGCAGGATGAAGGGCATTTGCACTTGGAAGGTGTAAAGGACAATTCAGAAATATTTCTTTTTAAAGAAGCTACTAGCAGAGGGAGTAAACTTGAGGAAAACCAAAAATATTTTGATATGCCGAAAGCTTTTGAAGCTGTTGCTGGTGTTAGAGCAGAGGTGGACCAGCTCTCTGAGATTGTGAGTCCTTACTTCCTATTTGACTGCTTGCTGAAGAAGCATATTAGGTTAGAATAAGTAAAAACATAGTCGATAGAGAATGATCATTTGTCTAATTTCAACCTTGCAGATTGCTGCCTTAGAGGTGGCTGTAAAATGTGGAACCGATGTTGCTGAGAATGAATTTCTTACCCTGTCTGAGTTGTTCATGAGGCAGTTGCTGAAACTGGATGATATTCAGGCCAAAGGTGAAGCAAGGGAGCAGAGAAAAGCTGAGGTAGTATCTATGGTGAAAAGACTAATCAGACGTTCTAATTTTTTGTCTGTTGTTCATCTCTTTTTCATGCAATCCTTATTTCGACAAATTATAAGTGATGGACCATGATTGGTGACATCTGTCAATATTAGTGTTTAAAATAATGAAGCGGAATGTTGTCTAGGAAATAAAAGCGGTATGTGATCATTTGCTATGTCTTCTGTGAAGTTACTTCCACGATAATGCATCATCCTTTAGGCTTCTTTCAGATCAATTCTGATGATGGTGCAAATATGTTGCAAATAACAGAGTTGTTTGTAATTCTAATCATGGATAATCATTGCTTATTGGGAGAATCCCTGAAAATGAACCTGAAAATTGGGAAATGACATATCAGTCATTTCGAAAGAAAAAAATTGAGAATTCTTTATCACGTTTTGACATTTTTTTAATTACTTTTCTGTCATTTCCCAATTTCCAGATTGCTTTTCAGGGATTTCCCTTGCTTATTTCCTCCCTGTGAGGGTTAACTAATAATGTAGTTGTTTAAGGAAAAAATTTGAGACATTTGTTCTCATTTATATAGTCAAGAATATTCATTTGAACCAGGATTTTTAAATTATTTAAAATTGTACCTTTTCCCTCTCTTTTCCTTGTTCTAGTTTTTATTTGAGAGGGTTAAGGCTTCTAGTTGTTGTTCTTGTACTGTTTTTTTTAATTAGCTTGGGTGCTTAATGAAGAGTCACTAATATGAAAATGCTATTGCTTCAATGACTTTGAAATGCTCATTGTCTACTGCATTTCTCTCAGATTAAGCTTTGTGAATTTCTATGCATTTACAAATAACTTAAGCAGCCTTATGTTTTGAGCTATTCACCAAAGAACCACTTGCAGGAAGAGTATACAGAAATGAAATGACTGATCTATTTCTATTATATTAGCAGTATCTACGTCTGTCATAGTAACAAAATTCATGTAATGGTCCTGAAAATTTGTTATTCTTTCAGGATGAAGCTTTATGAACTAATTGAACATTCACGACTTGCTTTCATTTTTCATTTCTGGCACTACAATTTAGGAAACTCTCTGCACGTATAATATCATTATCTATTGCACCAACCAATTATAATGATCCAGAGAATCAATTATTTCTCTCAAGTGCAGTTAAGGATTCAAATTGGGCAATGATATTGATGGCATTTCAATGTCATTGTCTTATATTGCGCACCTTAACTCTTTCCATTTTCTACTCAACCATTTTATCAAAAGTTAAGGTTGGGGAGTCAATATATCTACCTTGTGTTTCAGACTTACCACCGTAGGGTATTCACTATATTATGTGAGTATTTATTAGTCTACCATGTGAAAATGTTGAGACGTTTTTCATGAAATCCATCTTTCCAATTTCACAAAATCTGTCGTATAATCGTGTTTTATTGCTTTCTGTCCAAATGAAGTGTTCCCATTGTCCTCCATCTTCTCACCACTCTTTTCCTAATGGATGCCTCTAAATGGATATCAACAACACACCAAGTGGGGTCGGCTGCCTGGATCATATAGTGCCATTGTGCTCTATCCCACTAAATGGATATCAACAACACACCAAGCAGGGTCGGCTGCCTGGATCATATAGTGCCATTGTGCTCTATCCCACTAAATGGATATCAATTTGCCATAAATTCACTGTTTATTAGATAGCCTATGACCTGTTGAGCGTTGAAATGCATTGATAGCCAGTAGGCTTCTTTGTTGGATAGTTTATCATCATTTTATTTATTTTATCCCATGTGCATGGAATATCAGGATGCATTTTTTCTTAGAATATTGTGAATAGATGTGAAATTGATAATATTTTAAATTTTAATCTTCATTACCCGCGCTACCTTTCCTTTACTGCTTCATAGAAGTGTGTTAGATTTCTTCTCGAGGCTTTCATGCAAAAGCCTGATAATCTGTTTTACCACCTTTCTTCAGGTACGTCGAGTGCAGAGCTTTGTTGATAAAGTAGATTCTCTAAGGGAGATAAACTCCACGCCTTCCAGCAAAAATGGCAATGCAATCCATGGGCAGATTGAAACAGAGACTAGCCAGACCCTAACTAATGATGGTTTTCTCTATTCTCGACCTCAATCGGTTCCTGCCCATGCGTCAACCGCTGAAGACTATTCACCTTCCTTTGCTGTTACAGAAGCTTCTGCAAATGCCTCCACAAACGAGGCAAAAAATCTTGCAGTTTTGTGTAAGATAGATGATAAAGCCACCAAACTACTGGAGATAGCCTTTAACAAGTATCCCAACCTAATGAAGATTAGGTCTCAATATAGTGACAGCTCCATCGGTTTGGTGGTTTCCTCCTTGTGCAATCTCCTTCAACTGCTTTCAACTGCATCAGCCAGCGGCACCTTGGACGCGCAGAAGAAGAGGGAGATTGGACTCATGGTCAACGTGCTCGAGACCTTTCAATTTGATGCCAGTTTCATCAGTGAGATGCGCCTGCAGGTGAGTGAAGCTTGGGAGGCTCGGTTAGCGGTAGACAATGCCTCCTCTGAGTTGAAGACATTGTGCTCAAAGGCTGAAGATCTTAACCAAGAGATTGCTAGCTTGGAGAGTAGATTAGAAGCAGCCAAAGCTGAGGTTGCACAGGTTGAAAACAGAAGAAGCACATTGTGCGAATTGGTGGAGGTAGAGGAGAATCGCTCTCCTATATTCAAATGGATTATTGAATAACTTCACCCCCAAAAAAAAAAGGATTGTTGAATAAGACTAGGTAATGGGTTGGAGTACGTAGTTTCATGTCCATATATAGACCCATAAGTATTTTTTAGCCTTGTTTATATAAAAATATTTCGGAGGTGTGTTAAGTTTTAAACATATTGTTATTAAGTGTTCTTGAAATTCATATATTACTTTTGAACTACAACTTAGATCTTATATTAATGACTGAAGATGGTATTCATTTGGCAAACATTACTCAAGTATTCTGGTCCATCGTGTTCCAAATGTTTTTTCCCTCTCTTCGTTTTCCCCCTAATTATTGAGGATATCCAGATTTTATATAAACAAGATGGAAAAATAAATTGATTTAGGCTTTGACTAAAATATGATAATAATTATGATATATGTATTTTTTTTTTACCAGATATGATATACGTATATGAATAAATGGTTATAATTTAATCTTATAATTAAAATATGAACAATTACATTAATGATTATACTTCAACAGAAACTCAACACCTTTTCTTATAAAATAAGACAAAAATGGTCTTGCTACCAGAAAAACAAGAAAAGAAAAAAGACCACAAAGTTTGCTACCTATAAAATTCATCTTACATTTTTTAAAGTTAAATTTTGATTAAAAAACAAATTGACATTTTTTATCATAAAGATTACAGGGCTCAGTGATGTTTACAATGGTCTTTTCTTTGGTCTATATGGTCTGAAATTTACCCTGTGCCTCACCTGAACCATTTGCTATTGACGGTGTTGCCCAAATTTCTATGCGGTCTTACTTATACTAAAGGCTTGATATAATATTTCATTAGTTTTGGTATCTCAGATTTCATTTGATTGCAAACATTGACCCCTAAAATTTAATAAAAACGTAGATTATTTTATCTTTTGTTGGATCAAAACACATGATTTGAAATTTAAGAGATCAAAACTAAAATAAAAACAAATATAGAATGTGTTTGAACTCACGGTGATAGAAGTCATCTTTTCTTAATTTGATTTTTGCAAACTTACATAAAAGTCAGAAAATATAATGTAATTTATGTTTGGATTGACAACGGCAAAAATGGTTTTTTTTTTTAACTTGGATGATTATTTTAAAAAGTAAGCTTAGATGGAAAACAGCTGAAAATGATATGAAACTTATTAAATTATATATACATGCATATATATTATGTATGTATTCTGATAATTTTATGTGAAAAATTAAAATTTAAAAAATAAAAATAGTTAATTTGTTTAAAAAATTTTGAAAATACTAAAATATTTAATTAAATATATTTAATGGATAAAATACATATAAATTAAAAATCATACAAATATAAAATTTTCTAACAAAATAATACAGCATGACCAGTTGGATTCTCCGGTGAGAACGTTACTTTGAGCTTGATGGCACCCCCAAAGAATCGAAGGTCAAGATTGCCAGTATTTACCTTGAAGACGACGCTTTCTAATGGCATATGTCTTGAGAACGGCGGTAGGGTAAATGTCGCACCCACTTGGGATGAGTATACCGTGGAGATTAAAGACTATTCTAGTCCCCAATACGAATCACCTTTCAGCGATTTCCTCCAATTGCGACAGCACGGTACACTATGGGAGTTTAATTCTCAGTTTGATTTGTGTTCATCAAGAATGGATCTTTCAGAAGAACTACTGGTTAATGCATACCTATCACTACTAAAGGAAGAAATTGCGGATAACATAAAAATCGGTCTAGTAAGAGAAACTCCTCCTTCTCACTAGAAACCGATCACCCACGTCTTTAGAAAACATGCAGCACCCCATTCCTTTTGAAACCAGCCTCAAATCAGAATCACCGCCTCACCTAGGTGAGGCTCGAAACACCAAAAAGGTGAAGCTTGATGATGAACAAGAAGCAAATAATGGCATGGCAACTGACTGCAGTGTGGAGCAAACCATAACTGAGAACCATATCTCAACAATGCTAGAATCGGTAATCGTCCTAGAAACTCCGATGATCACTCCGACCTCTGCCCCTACGGACATTGAAACAACACATATGAATATTGAAACTGAGGCTCCTTCTTTTAAGGACAAACTACTGAATAACGACACAACTTTTCATGAAGAGGAGGAGGAAGAAATAACACTGCAACAAGGAGATGTCATCATTGGCTTAAATGGAAATATTCCCATTGTGAAGTTTGCGACTCATGTCATTGAAATCCTAAACCAACGGATGGGCATTGCAATAATCGTTAAACTACTGGGACGAACGATTAGTTACAGGCAGCTTCGCATACAGTTGCAAAATCTATGGAAACCAACAGGGAAATTCAAGATAACAAACTTAGAAGAAGATTGACATGCGCTCATCAATGGCCCTTGGGTAATATTTGGGCATTACCTTACTGTCCAACCATGGACACCCACTTTCAAACCTCAAGAGCACGTAATTAACTAGGTTGTAGGGTGGGTTCGCCTCCCATGATTACCAGCTCGATATTACCATAAAAATATCATCCGCTCTATTGGTAGTGTATTTAATGAGGTTATCAAGGTTGATTATAATACAGACTCTGGAGATGGGGGAAAGTTTGCTCGTCTTGCAGTAGTAATTGACTTAACTCGACCATTAACCTCCAAAATCCAGGTCGATGGAGAAACCATCTTTGTGGAGTATGAAGGTCTTCCAACTATCTGCTTTCAATGTGGAAGATATGGTCACCTTCATGATTCTTGCCCGGAAAAAATGGTAACAACATCTGATCCAAAAAAGGACAACCCTCAGCCTCAACCGATACGTGAGCAAAACACTTCAGCTCAAGCGAGTGAGAAGACACAATACGGTGAATGGATGCATGTACAGCGTCGACGACGCACATTTGATAGGGGAGGCAAAAAAGATGAAACATTCAGGAGCAGGAGCGTGGCCACCTCTTCTAGGTACAATGTTTTGAATGAGACAAATAAAGCAAATGAGGAGCAACACGTAGTGTACGATTATATCAGGCCATATCTGAATGGAGAAACAGGAGTGTCGAGACGAAAAGGAAAAGAAACAAAGGGTCCAAAAAAGGCTGATGTAGAATATCGACAAAAAACACCTGCTCCACTAGCACCCAATTAAGATTGCTTATTTAATTATGCCCACTATGTAGCTATGCAAGCACCCATATGTTTGGATTAGAATTACCACTCAGCCATCAGAATAGATGATGAAAGATTGCAGCCACATAGACAAGACAACCAAGGCTCCTCTTCTAGATTGGGCCTTCCACAACACAATGAGGTCCAAAATCCTATTAATCCAGGTGCATTAATTCACAAGCCCCCAGACCCACATTCATGGCATAGGGGGCTCAAGCTTGGATCAGGCCTCACCATCGACAAGATTGGATCAAAGCCCAATGAAAATAATCATAGAATATCAGACAAAGTAATGAAGAAAGTTGCTAGAGAAATGCAACATGGTTTTGACGTGCATAATGCAACAATACTGGCAGAGGGAGTTGATTTTAACTCAATTTCTCCTAATTAAATATTTTATCATGTCCATTATTACATGGAACTGCCAAGGAGCTTTTGATAAAAAGTTTCCTTCAGTTTTTAAATCTATAGTTGCTAATTACAAACCTGTGATTTTTGTCTTAGTTGAGCCAAGGACATCTGGAGCCAAAGCTGACAAAGTAATCAAACGGCTTGGTTTTCAATTCTCCCATCGAGTTGAGGCCTCTGGATTCTCAAGGGGTATATGGATTTTGTGGACAACCAGAGTCGAAATTAAAATCCTAGTAAATCACTCATAATTTATTCATATGGAGGCCAATTATCTAGAAGAAAAATGCAAGTTTCATTTTACTGCAGTGTATGGTAGTCCCCAGTCAAGATTGCATAAACTCTTATGGGAAGATCTATCACTTCTAGCAACGTCATCATCGTGGATTCTTGCAGGTGATTTTAACGCCATAATTAATGGTGATGAAAAGAGAGGTGGCTCCAATCGAGTTAACCAGGGGTGCAAATTATTTAAGGCATTTATCCACCAGCATGGGCTTCTAGATATGGGCTTCAATGGTCCTAAATACACTTGGAGGCGAGGCACTCTATTTGTGCACCTTGATAGGGCAATTTGCAATTCCTCATGGCTAACCACATTTGCACAAAGTTGGGTGGACCATTTACCAAAGGTTCTATCGGACCATAGGTCAATATTAATTAACATGGGCTTCCAACAAAGGCCCATACTAAGGGAGAAACCTTTCAAGTTTATGGTACCGTGGCTTACTCATCAAGATTTCCCCCAACTTGGTTCAAAAAGCATGGGCTCAGGATAGGAGTCTCTTGCAATATATTTCCTCTTTTATAAAAGATGCTAGACGCTGGAATTTTTAAGTATTCGGAAATATTGGCAAGCGGAAAAATCGAGTCTTATCTCGTCTTCATAGCATCCAAGGAAAAATTGAAAACTTCCCAATTTCAGAGTTCCTCAATAATCTAGAACAATCCCTAAGATAGGAATATGAAGAAGTATGCTTTCAAGAACTTTTATGGTTCCAAAAATCCTCATCTGACTAGCTTTGTTTTGGCGATCGGAATACAAATTTCTATCACATGAAAGCCCTCATGAAATGAAGTCGCAATCGAATTACCCAGTTAAAATCTATGGATGGTGAATGGATTATCGATGAGGAACAACTCTCTCACATGGCCAAGCAATTCTTTGTGCAGCTATACTCTCTAGATGACACATTAATTCCTTCTTATTCTACTAGTGGAGCATTTCCTACCCCCTCAGAACAACAGATTACCACATTGGAGGGACCAATCACTATGGAGGAAACAAAAAAGGCCCTTTTTGAAATGAAGCCACTCAAATCCCCAAGAGTTGATGGCCTTCATGAAATCTTCTTTCAAAGTCAATGGGGTATAGTGGGTCCTAGTATCCACTCTTTGTTGCAGCAGCTATGGTCAGGTACCGATTTAGATCCATCATTAAATCGTACTCTTATTGCACTAATTCCAAAAGTCAGCAAGCCTAGCTATATTAATGAATTTCGTCCTATAAGTTTATGCCCAGTGGTGTATAAAATCGTCACCAAGGTGATTGCCAACAGATTAAGGACATTACTGCCTGCTCTTATTGGATCACATCAAACCAGCTTTATTCAAGGAAGAAGCATTATCGATAACATTATAATTGCCCAAGAAGTTCTTCATTCAATGAGGAACAAGCAAGGAAAAGGTGGATGGATGGCCATTAAAGTAGATATAGAAAAGGCTTTTGATAGAATAAGATGGGAATTTATTGAAGATACCCTGAAAGATGCTGGCGTGCCTTGCGGATTAATACAATTAATTATGCACTGCATTACCTCCCCACATATGCAAGTGCTCTGGAATGGGAACCCTATTGATCCTTTTATCCCCATAAGAGGTATTCGTCAAGGTAACCCTCTATCACCATATATTTTTGTGCTTTATATGGAAAGGTTGTCACAAGCAATCACATCCAAAGTCCACTCTGGTGCTTGGAAACCGATTACAATGGGCAGGAAAGGCACTCCCCTGTCTCATCTATTCTTTGTAAACGACCTAACTGTCTTTGGGCACACCACCGAAACTCAAGTTGCTTTGATCAAAAGCACTTTACAAGAATTCTACAACTCGTCAGGACACAAAATTAGTGCATAAAAAACAAAGACATATTTCTCGAAAAATGTCGATGCAGCCACTCGAAGAAACATATGCCAAGAACTCGACTACCAGCAAACTGATTCATTGGACCGATATCTAGGAGTGCCACTCCTAAATGGAAGAGTTACCAAGGCCACTTATGGTTATATCATTGAACGATTGCAGACAAAGCTTGCTGGTTAGAAGAGTCGTTCCTTATCCTTGGTGGGGCGTATTACATTGGCCAAGACAGTCTTTTCATCCATACCTTTCTACACGATGCAAAGTACTCTTGCTTCCATCTACTTGTTGCAAAGAAATAGAGAAGATCATTAGAAAATTCATATAGGGATACAGTAATGAGCAAAGAGGTGTTAGCCTCATAAAGTGGAATGAACTCTGTTAACCCCAAAAATATGGCGGTTGTGGTTTATTGAAAATTGACTCACAGAACAAGGCATTCTTAATGAAGTTAATATATAAAATCTTCTCCCAACCTAAAGATCTTTGGGTCCAGGTGCTAAAAGGGAAGTATGTGGTTGCAGACATAATGAAACCCAACTGAGAGCTCATTCTTCACGCCTCTGGAGTAATCTGGTGAACCTCTGGGATGAAACTTCATGCCACATTAAGTGGAATCCAGGAGATGGCACCAAAATTAAGTTCTGGTCTGATTATTGGGTTGGAGATCACGGCCCCCTCAAGCATCTCTTGTATACAACTACCTCAAAGATGGAACTCTCCAAAACCATAGCTGCTTATAGGAATTCAAATGGCACATAGAAATGGGACTTAATTCGACACTTACTGCCACCAGATATATCATTAGCGATATCATCTACCAACGTGGAACCAGCACCAAAGGCACCTATATGCTACTAGAACTTAACAAAGTCAGAAATATTTACTACTAAATCGGCTTATTGTCTCCTGGAATCCTTGAATTGGGATACATCTGAAGCTACATGGACTCAGCTATAGAAGCTCCCAATGGCTCAGTGAATTAGAACATTCTGTTGGTTATTACTTAAAGGCAAACTCCTCACCAATGTTGAACGACATAGAAGAGGTATGTCTGATGATAACAGCTGCATACTATGCCAAGGTTTTGAAGAGAACATTAACCATGTCTTCAAAGGATGCCCACTAGCAGCAACGATTTGGAGAAAGATATTACCAACTGACATGTGCACAAACTTTTTCAGATCACACCTTGGGAGTTGGATAGATTCGATTATTAGAAACCCAAGGTTAGATACATCCTGGAAAGTTGGTGTTTGCATTACTTGTTTGAAACTATAGGAAGTAAGGAATCGAAGAATCTTCAATGATGAATCCTTCACAGCAGACGAAATAGTGGCTCAGATAAAGTCCATAGTCATTCATACTCTTAATAGTTATTCTAGGTTCAATTCACTTTTGGAAATTCTGGACATGTAAACAGTACATAGTCTTTGTACATACATAGTTCATTTTCATTAATGAAACTTTTCCCTTTTACTCAAAAAAAAAAAGGAAGAAATGGCGGTCCCTGTTAGATTGTTTCGGCCTAGAACCCTGAGGGAAAAAAAAAGTTTGGCACGTATGCAAGCAATTAAAAATGATAGAAACAAGGAGAAAAAGAATACCGATAAGGGAAACTGCCACGCGTCCTCTTCCTCATACGTGGCATGACAACACCCAACAACTCATCCTCTTCGGTAGCAACCCCGGTAGCACTTGTTGCACTTGCTATAACATCTACAAATAATTGCCATTGTTCCTGCTCAGTCAAACTCTTATAAAAATATGCTAGTGAATGGTTTGAACCAAAACAAGCCAAAGGTCCCAGGCAAGACTGGCTCTTTCAATGGCAGGAGCAATTTTAAGGGTCCCAGGGTGCTCTTGGCTGAAGATGAAGCTGATCACAAAGCAAGAAACCTTTGTTTTTACTGAAATGAACCTTTTCCTAGGGACCATCACTACCCACAACACCAGAGGATGCAGCTCCACTTCCTTAATCTTGAAGAAGTTCAGGAAACAGGGGAATTAGAGCACAAAAAAGATGGCCTAGAAGATGATTCTTCTCCCCTTATCTCATTACATGCCATCAACGGGGTAAATGGCAAAAACTCCATGCGCATTCAAGGTTATGCTGGCAAATAAAGTATCCAAGTCCTTGTAGATAATAGGAGTACTCATGACTTCATGGACTATCATTTAGCTCTTAAACTAGGTTGGCATGAGAACAGTACTGATGTTTCTTTTGTACAATGGAGGGGACTTCCTGATGAAGAAGCTACATGGATCTCGCTGTTTTCTTTTCAACAGCAGTATGTAGAGTTTCAAGTCCCTAACCCTTAAGGGCAAGGGTTCTGTTTTTTTTGTTTTTTTTTGGGTGGGGGGGTCACACATTGTTATGTAAACACAAATAAGTAATCTAACAGTTGTTAGGTAGTTGGTTAGGAAGCCGTTATGAGGGGCAGTGATTAGGAAGGATAAGCTATAAATACCCTTAAGTCTATTGTATTAGTTTAGTTGTTCAGTCTTGTGGTTAACGAGAATTCCAGATATTCAGTTCTATCTCCTCGGGTCTCTCTGTTTCTCTCCTCTTTCTCTTTTCTCTCCAATACCATAACAGTCTTCCCAAAACCATGCGCTGTATTGGGATCTTAATATTAATTCAGGCTTAACATTCAAGTAAAGATATGTAGGAGGCGATTGGGCTCCTTGGAATACTGAAAACCAAGTGGAATAATTTAGGAGAATTTCAATGAAGATTCATATTCTAATCTTACAAGAACTTAAATGCCCATATATATTAGGAATGGTTTCTTCACCCTTTCTATGCAATAGAATCATCTCTCTGACTTCTCTCAAGTTACAGCCTGTCCAACATAAGAGGGGATTACCAACTTTATTCTCTTTCTCTTTCCGACTTTGGGAGAAGAATATTGTTCATGTTTGTACTCTTTCTTTCTCTCTCACTAATATAAGCTTATAAAGTAAAGGGGGGCCATGCCAAAATAGCTTAACTAAATATAAAGGAAATGCCCAATTAGAAGTAATACCTGGTATTCAGCTCGCTCTGCAAGAAGAAGCAAGGCCTTGCCAATTTCACGTAAAATAAGGAGAATCAAGCATGCATCCACCTGAACAGCTTCTATCTCTTCCTGAATGCGTGGTATCATTCTTGAGATTTGTTCTTTAAAGGGAACACTTCCTCGACTAGATACTGGAAACACATAATTCACTAGATCTGAAAGGCGTCCCAAGCAGAGACCCAAGAAAGCAGTCTGAAATATTTCAGTAGCTGATACAATATGATCTTTTCCTTCTTAAGTTATAGCTGGTAACACTCCTTTAACATCTGTGTCACGTGAAATTCGTTCAAGGAGACTCCCAATCATGGAGTAAAGCTTTGGGTACCCTATCCTAAAAATCTCTTTAACAAAACTTGATGCAGTGAAAGTGGACCTCATTTGACTGGTAAAAGCCTTTACAATAGCTTACCAGACTCGATCGGTTAACATGGGATCACCTTCCTATACATTAGCAGCTAAAGTTAGAAAAAGAAAACAAAGTGAACACAAGCTAACAACATATAAGAGAGCTAACAACTTAAAAACTACCAAGCTACAGTCCTTGTTCATCTGTAAGGATGTTATAAATGTAAAAATATGACAAAAGCTGAAAATTTCAAACTTATTGGGAATCACACTCCGACTGTTTCTAAACCAAAACATCCAAAATTTGGTAAAGGGTTGGTGAATCAATACTGATGAATAAACACACAGAGTGAAAGCGCCAAATAAGTCCAAAGACCAGGTCCCTTGGTCCAGATTACCAAGGAAAAATAAAAAAAATTAAAAAAAAAAACTGAAGCCTAGCCAAGCAAAAAAGTTATAAGCTTTTGACTAAGGATTACACAGGCATAACAAACATTGCCAAAAAGAAAAGAAGGGGAATCCCTTTACTTTCTGTACAAAAACAATTAAACAAGCCCTTATTCCAAAGACTAAAGTTTAGACCACAAAACATGACAAAAAGGATGGCCGCTGGATTTCTACAAGCCACATGCGTCAGAAGTTCCATGCCAAGTTCTTGGCAGACTGGGTTAAGTCCTGGGCCTACAAGTTGCTCAAATACACAATAAGCTAGCTAAACGGCATCCTACACATCAGTCCCAACCGAACACTGCATCCAATGAGCCCAGATAGCTCAAAGAGGTGGAAGCGGACAATCAGCAAGAAAATCCCTCCAATTATCATTTCCCGGCAGAACTGAAAGGGAAGGTACCTCAATAGAAGATACAACAGCAAAACTAAGAAGCACGCACTAAAAAAGGCTTGCTTGATTCAAAAGAAAAAATATATTTTGCTGACAACCAAACTGTTTATAAAGATAATAACGCCATACATATGGCTCTGATCTTCCTCACTTCATATATAACATAGTACTGCAATTCCCACGCTATGTCATCTATTTAGAAGATCAAACAGCAAACTTGGCTAAAAGAAGGGGAAAGACTTGGACAGAAGGTTAGCATATAATTTGTGTCATCTAGCTCTTAATAATTGTGTATTAACATTTTGCAATCTTTGCATGTATAGCTCCATTTGCACCAATGCAATGCTAAGATAAATAGATCTATGATACATATGTCTCTCCAATAAAAAATGAACCTTAATATACAGCAAATTGTTGGTTCATTACTACAAATTTACTCGATGAACTGGTAAATTGTAACAATTGTAAGGTGTCATCCAGCATTTCTTGCATTTGAAAAGACATACGGAAGAAAAACTTGCAAATGCTAAACCTCTAATATATTTCATTACATACCATCTATGAAATTTTAGTCTGCATCCATGGTGAATAAAACTAATGCAGGTATCTGTGACTGCATCATATTGGCAAAAAATCCATTCCAAGAGGCAGATTCACAGTTAATGGTGTTTTCAACATAAAGTTGGTCGTTAAACAAATAAATGCACAGTTGAAGCACTTTAGACATTCATTTAAGAAATTGGATTGATTAATCCTCTGTATCTGTTATATGCAACAGACTAATTAGACCTAACAGTCTAACATAAACAATTTTATCAAGGCCTTCCCACAAAAGGAAAAAATTATCATCTACTCATTAGGAAGCTAGTATAAGCATCATTATTCATGAAAACTTATTTGTCCTATGTAAATGCGTGAAATTTAAAGAATCATAAAGTTCTTATCAATGTTACCTGAATGACCTCATCAAGCAGCAAGGCATGGGTGAATGGATCGCGTTTCTTTGACAACACTATCTGCAAATGCCATACTGCTACAACTATAGAATGTAACTGATCCATACAATTCCCCATTCTCTGCCATAGAGCTTCTTTAGCCTTAGCCCCTCCTCCAATTTCCGGCATCCCGCTGCATCTAATTCCGCCTAGACCAAACCCACCTCCAGGAGTCCCTGAAATAGCTTTCATATCCAATGCTCCGCTAATGCTCTTTGCACCCATATTCTTGTACTTGTTGATCACTTGCTCCACTGTGACCTTCAACTCGCCGAGATTATAGAAAACTTGTAACCCAGTACCCACCTCAGCTTGATTCAACCCTTCCATTCCTCGTTCCAATACTTTCATAGCTTCATTTCTCAACTGATCCCCAGTTTCTCTCACCCAATTGAGTTCTTCATCAACCACGTCGATACCCACCAGCTCATATTCATTGTAAAGACTCAAAATCTCAGAATGCAACTGCGCTGCCTTGGCAAGATCAAGCTTCTCGGGCTCTGCACTGGAAGCGGCCATAACATCACGAAGCTTCTTCGACAACCGGAGAGCCCGGATCGAGTGCTGTAAGAGCTCAGTGGTGCGGTGAAGATTGGAAAGCTGGACAGTCTTAGTGGCGATGGCGCGGTGGGGCTCAGACAGCTCAGATCGAACACGACGGAGGGAAGACTGGAGTGAGGAGACGCCAGATCGAACAGTGGAGAGGGCATACTCAGCATGCTTGAGGGAGGACAATTGGGAAAGGAGCTAGTTGTGGCGGGAAAGGACTTCGGATCGGAGCTGATTCTCGAGGAGGCGGATAGCATGGTGGAGCTTCTCGGCGGTTGAGACAGGGGAGCCGGAAGAGAGGGCGGCGGAGGAGAAGGAGGTGGAAGAGAAGGAAGGAGGAGGAAATGGGATCGGAGGCGAAGGAATCGAGAGGGGAAGCGGTGGGGGCCGTGGAGGAGGAGGGAGGTGCGGCGGAGGACGAAGCGGTTGGGGTAAGACGTTGCAGAGGAGAAGAGGGACCTACTGAAAGCGGTGTTCTTTGGAGTGGAGATCCAGTTGTGGCCATTGTTGGTTGTTAATGGTTGCCGACTCCTCTGTTATGAGACGTCGTTTAGATGCTATCAAGCTCCTCCATGGCTAATCGCCGATTGAATCGGAATCGGCAACGGCGATTGCTTCTGTTTATGCCTATCTCGAATGCGCCATTTTACTGGCGCTAAGAACGGTTTTCCGTAACTTGCTTCCATGGGAGTATGGGACCAAAAACAAAAATTGTTAATTAATTAAAATAAAATTAAGGAAAAATCCCTATTAAAAAACCCTTGAAATAGGTAAATCCCTAATCAGTACATTGAAATCAAAAAATCCGGATCAGTCATGCGTCAGTACGGATGAACAGTTCAGATGGCGTCAAAAGACGATTTTGACCTTCAACCCTCATTCTCACAACTTCAAAAATAACAACACGCGGTTCTTAATTAACAACTCCGGATTATTGATTAACAATTCCATATTCTTGTTTCACAACTTCCTCATTTAAGTTTTAAGGCCAATAACAACACCTCTTTTTTTATTAACAACACATCCTCTTAATTAACAACTCCGTATTCTTGATTAATAATTCAATTTCATCTTTTTACTTTCACAATAACAAAAAAGGATGAAACTGGAGTTGTTAATTAAGAATACGAAGTTGTTAATCAAGAATCCGGAGTTGTTTATTAAGAACGGCGTATTGTTGTTTTTGAAGTGGCGAGAATGAGGGCTGAAGGGAAAAATCGTCTTTTGGCGCCGTCCGCACTGTTCATCCGTACTGACACGTGACTGATCTAGAATTTTTTTATTTCAATGTACTGATTTGATATTTCCCTATTTCAAAGGTATTTTATAGGGATTTTCCCTAAAATTAATCATTTTAGTGCTTGAATGTTGTTCTCTATATTTTTTTAAAAAAAATAAAACAATTGCCATTTCTTAAATATCAGGAATTAATATTTTAAAAAGGGGGAATCACGTACAAGTCCCAAGAACTAAAAAACATAATAGTAAGATTTCTACAAAAAGAAATAACAACTCGTTAAGCGTGCTTTACAACTCAACATGCTATAAAACACACTTAACAAGTTGTTATTTCTTTTCACAAAGACCTTACTGCTTTTTTTTTGCCCTTGGGACCTCACTGTCATTCTCCCTAATGAGTTTTAAGTAAGTCAAAATTATAAAAACTAAACAATTAATTTTTTTTATTTAAATTATCAAATTTAGACAGTTGTGAAGTCCACACTAGTTTATTGTTCCTCCTATCCTTAACACAGGAGTTAATTAGGAAATTAGGTTTTGTCATAAATATAAGATCTAAATCCATTTTTTTATTATATTTATCATTTTTAAACTAATTTACCTAACTTATAAATTTCTATTATATAAACGTAATGTTATATAAGGCTATTTTAGAGCTATAATGTCACATTTATTATATTTAATTTATTTATTTAGGTGCATTGATTGACTCAAATTAATTAAGCGTCTCTTAAGAACGGAAGAGTATAATTTTGGGAAAATCTCATAAAAATACCACTTCAATTCTAAAATTCCAAAAATGCTACTTTAATAAACAAAAGGATATATTAGTCAGACAGTAGTAATTTGGAATTCTAATATTTGGGCAAAAGACAAAACTACCCTCAAGAATTTTTTAAAAAGAAATGTAAACAAGATCGGTAAAATGTGACTGCGGTCACATGAAAGCACATGGTGGGCCCCACTTACCCCCACCTTGCATCCGCCACAGCCAAATTTAAGCGTCTCATTTCCTCCTAATGGCGAGAAAGGAAGAGGGATCTCTTGTGCGTTGATATAACCTCAGAGGATTCAACCTATCCTCAGGACTATGTTCTGCACCGACAATAATAATATTCTCCCAAAAAAAAAATTAGCCAAAGAGAGGCCACTTTTGGAAAACAAGCTTTTAGTCAATAACACTATGATCAATATTTCTGTGTATGTTTTTTCGTCATCTCCTCTTTAGTGGATATACACTTTTTTTTTCTTTCTTCCAAGGATAATGAAATTTCTGCGGAGCATGGAAAATCATTGACATTCCCTCTTTTTTATTTTATTTTAGCGGTTGGTAATTTCAATTTTGGTAAAAGCTCGATTGTGTAATGTGATTTATGTTTGGAACAGCGATGGGAAAAATGACTTTTGTAAAAATAAAACTTGTTTGTATTGAATTAAGCACAAGTGATTTTTGTGATAATAGTAAGAGAAAGTGGGTGGAAAAATATTTTAAAGGGTTAAAAACACCAAAAAATAGTTTAAAATAATTTTTGGAACTGAAAAAGTACATTAAAGATAAAATTGCAATCAGTCTGATAACATATTGGGTACAGTTGAAAAAATATTTTAAGGGTTAAAAGCACCAAATAATAGTTAAAATTAATTTTTGTAGCCGAAAAAGTACATTAAGGGTAAAATTGCAATCAGTCTGATATCACACTGGACACAACTGAAAAAATATTTTAACCATTCTCACTCTCCCCAAAAGCTAAATCAGTAAAAGCTCCAAATTTGAGCTTATACCAAAAGCTATTAACTCAATCTTAAGCTCAATTGATCATAGTGCTTGCCAAACATTCATTATTTTTTTCAAAGTTGCCCATTGGGCTTATGGTGGCCGAACCAGCGTTTGGGGGCTCAAACGCCCCCCCCAAACACACGCACTGTTGGGTTGCAGCCCCACTCAATGAAAAACCATAAGGGAATAACAAAGAAAGAAAGAAAACCAGAGAGATATAATACAACCATTCATAAAGAAGAAGAAAAAACAGGGCACTCAATAATTCCAGAGCAAACCATCAAGGTTATTTATGTTTCCATTATTTGCTACCTGATCAGAAATATACTTGTTACAATCTTCTATGCGCTATAACCATAGTGGCTAATAAAGAGTCTATGAACACAAACTCCTTCCTAAACTGACATGTCTCTTCACTTGTTTCCAACCTTGGCAACTCTATAATCTTCTCTCAATTCCTTCGAACCACTGCACATTTTACACTGCTGAAACCAACAAGATCATGGAAGATGATGATGATGATGGAGACCATGACTACAAGTCAAACTAATCCATTTGAGCTGCTTTTGTTATGGTTGCCTGAATATCGTGAGGAGAGTCCGGCAGGGCGGCGAGTTGCTAAGAGGGTTGGGGGAGCACAAAGGGGGTTTAGAGCTCTAACGAGACCAAAAGGAAAAGAGGAGGAAAAGGGAGAGAGAGAAAGGGCATGGAGGTAATTTGCTAAAATTTACATATCCCAATTTAATACTTGCAGGTTGATTTGTCCTTTGTGAAATTAGAGTCACTGATGTGGGATTCTATAATTCAAATGGTTTTTTTTTTTTTGGGATTTTCCCTTAATGCCAGAATGTCCTAAACCGAAAATTGAAATAAATACAATGTAGGATCTTAGGAAAAATGATTACACTGCAAGGGATGAACTGGAAAATATACATGATTGACCCAAATTGAATGAGATCTAACATGATGGTGAACTGGGTAATGGAAAGTGAAGCTAAATGTGGGACTAAAATGCAAGTTTAATTATTGGAATTTTGGGCACCCATGTTCAAACAGTTGGGTTGATGACTATGTAGGTTTTTTTGGGACATTGATGAGTTTATAGTTGGACCCGACGTTAAGACTTTAAAGAACACATCTTTGAATATGAAAACGTGGGGAGTACACTTAGAGAGATAAAAATACTCTAAACCTTAAAAGGGCAGTTTCAAATCCAAAGTCTTGGGAATGCCATTGATTAAAAAAAAACTAATAAAATCAATACTATATCATATGCTTAATATAAGAGCAAGATCACTAACAAAAGGGGGTTGGTTTTCCTAAAGCACTTTTTTTAATCATGTCTATTGAAATTACCTCTGGATTGAAATCCCAATTACATGTGTAATTTATTGGGATATTATGAGGCAAAAATTATGAATTTGATAAACAAAATAAGTGGAAATCTTATACTTATGACCAATGCAAACACATTATCTAGGTCCGATATTTAGAATCAGAGGGATAAAATAAATATATTGTGGAAAAATTTTATTTAAATTAATATTCATTCATGATCTAAATAAGCCGTTGGCAATATGTTGATTTGGCTCCCCGGGGGATATGATCGATGACAAAGATAAATAACCCCATACTCATATTGAGAAATTAGCCATAATCAACATCACCTAAAGAAAATGGCAAATCTGAGAACTTAATAATAATTACCTGCGCAACTATAAGTTAAAAAATAATTATTCTGTGATTTTTAATAACCGATTCTCATACAACTAATCAGTTAATTTAGGGGAAAACACACTAAGATTCAAAATAAGAAAAATAATGTTAAAAAAGTCTCAAAACTTATTAATGACAAATAGAGTAACAACTATTAACAAGTGCAAAAGTTATTATTGGCAATGAGAATTTTTTAATATTATTTTTTTTAGTTGGTACTTGGTGCCATTTTCCCATTAATTTACTTGAAGCAGGTAAGAACTAAGGAGCGTAATTGACCATGAAATTTATAATGAATAATGAAAATAATAGAATGAAATTAATGGTAGAAAATGAGAGAATATGAGCAGAAAGCCAGAAACTACAGGTACAAGGATTAGTAAGGTGTAACTATTTCATTGATAATTAATTAAGTATACACAAAACGAAAATTCATCATTAATTAATTATTACAATGCTGAAGCTTTTATTCATAAGCAGCCTCCAAGAGTCAGTCGCACAGAAGAAGCATTACTATTTGAGAATTAAATTAATGAAATTAACCCCCCAAAAAAAATGAAAGAGGCCAAACTGAGAAAACTAAGATACTGATGATGATCAAAAGTGGCAACCACAGCAGAGGAAGAAGAAACAGAGGGTAGAAACAAGAACGACGGATTCAACGACAAAGAGTATCTTGAAAACGACGGTGTCCATGATCGTCGTTTGGAGATCCAATCTCTTCCACCTAAACGACGACAACCTCCACGGCCTCCATAGCTCCTTGCTCATCACCTTCTTCAGCCACATCGCCTTCGTCGCCGTGGCCGTCGTCTTCTTCCCCGACCCCATCAAATCTCTCTCTCTCTCTCTAGAGTATGTGTGTGTGTTAGTGTCGTTTATGGGAATTTGCAGAGAAGGAAATTGAAGGTGAGGTGCGTTTTATATGGTGGAAGGGAATGGGATGCTTTGGATGCTTCAGAGAGGAGTATTGCTGGCTTTTGTTGGCCAAAGAGTGGGGTTAACATCGTCTTTCTATGGAGGGTACTTTTGTCATTTTGTGATGTTGTCAAGGGTAGTTACGTCTTCACGTTTGCATAAAAAGGATAGCAAGGTAAAAAAGATTATCAAAATTTTATTTTATTTTTTAATTTTGTTAGGTGAGTTGGCACGGACAAGAATCCATCCGGCTCAACAGAACCGTCATAGCCTGTGTTTAGTATCACTTATTTTTGGACAATAAATCCTTATTACGCAAGCCGAGATAAAACTCTTCTCACATACTTACATCGTATACCGTGAATCACGATTTATAAGCATTTATTGTCCAAATATTGCTCGTTTGGAATAACTTATTTTTAGGCAATAAATGCTTATAAATCGTGATTCACGGTATACGAGGTAAGTATATGAGAGGAGTTTTATCTCGATTTATGTAATAAGGACTTATTTTTTAAGAAATCATGATCCCAAACATACCTTAAACTATTCCAAACGAACACGTACTTTACTCCCTTCAATGAAAAAATGTACAAAGTGGGTTGAGTGATTTATTTTACTCTTAGTGTGCGTTTGGAATGACTTATTTTTGTCCAAAACGTGCTTATAATTCGTGATTCACGGTATACGAGGCAAGTATGTGAGAGGAGTTTTTTCTCGGCTTGCGTAATAAGTGCGTTTTTCCTGTACAAAACGCTCATACAAACACACACTTAATTGCATTGCTTTAACCTCGTTTTGTTATAGCATAAAAACAATGTTCTCACCTTATTTTCATGTATTCTTCACTCTCTTCATCTGTCACGTTTAATAAACTCATTAAAAGAGGTGTATAATTAAAAGAGGTGTATATTAAGTAAAGTGTTGTATTGATACAAAAAAAAAAAAAAAAAGTAAAGTGTTGTACAACATTTTCTTACACAATAGTACTAATGGGAAATACTATCTTTAATTCTAAATATAAGACCTAATTAATTTTTTTTAAAGAGATTGAGGAAGCTAAATAAATTACTTAATCATATAATATATTATTTATAATTAAATTATATATCATTTTATAAATCAGATAAATTAATTTTTAAAAAAATAAATATAAATACTTTAACGTAATTTAATTAGCTTTCTAAATCTTTTTAAAAATATTAATTAGATTTTATATTTAACACATTAGTGACCGACTTTCTTGGTATGGAGTATTTGAAAGGAGTACTAGTTATGATATTATCGTCCAATCCATTTTAGATCTTCCATTATCGCCTATGATAACTTATATATAAGTAAGCAGCTAATAATAACTTTATATAAATTAATGAAGTTAGCTAAAAGTATTTATTTTTTAAGATATCAATATTACTCCCAATAAACTTAAAAATAGAAGTATTAGTTAGGGGAGTATGGTCAATTAATTAGAAAATTTCATAGCCAGTTAGGGTTAGGGGACACTAGGTGAAAAAAATTAATATTTTAAACCAAACATATTATATATTATGAAACGTGATAAAGCTGTTTATAATTTTTTTTTAGACACATGTATTTGGGAAAATTTCAGAAAAATACATCCGAAATAGGGAAATCCCTAATCAGTGTTGTGAATTTCAAAATTTCGGATCAGTATGTTGTCAGTACGGGGGCGCCAAAAGACGATTTTGCCCTTCAGTCCTCATTATCGTCATTTTAGAATAATAACATGCTGCTCTTAATTAACAATTCTGATTTCTTGATTAACAACTCTCATTTCTTGATTAACAATTCCTCTTATCTCGCCATATTCATTTGCTTTCGTCTATTTCATTACATTATTTTGTTTTTCAGTAACTTGTTTCTAGAAAAATCATTACTAAAACAAATGTTACCAACTTTACTGTTGAGTTGGGTAGAAGGAGTTTTGATACTACTCCCTTCGGTCCTAAATATAAAACACAGTTGATTTTTTTTTGGAGAGATTAAAGAAATTAAATAAGATACTTAATTATATCATATGTTATGTATATTTAAATTATATATTAGTTTATTAGTGAAAGTAATTAGTTTTGAGAAAAACATAAAAATAAAAATATTCTAAAGTAATCTAATTAGCTTCCTTAATCTCTACAAAAAAGTCAATTTTGTCCCATATTTAGAACCAGAGGTAGTATGTTTTAATTACACCTTTCACTAGAGCTTGCATATCCAATGGAATTCCATTTCCTCAAATTATCCAATGGTAATCATCTAGTTGACTTTTTTTAAAAGATTAAAGAGGTTAAATAAGTTACTTAATTATAAGATATGTTGTGTATGATTAAATTATATATCATTTTATAAATCAAACAAGTTAGTTTGGAGAAAAAACGATAAATATAAATACTTTTAACATAATTTAATTAGTTCTTTTTAATCTTTTAAAAAAAATTAATTAAATCTTATATTTATGACCGTAGATAGTAACCAATTTTATTGATATGGAGTATTTGAAAGGAGTACTTGTTAGTATATTATTGTCCGGTCCATTTGGATCTTATCGCATATGATAACTTATATATAAGTAGGCAGCTAATAATAACTTTATATAAATTAAAAATTTTAATTAAAAGTATTTATTTTTTAAGATATCAATACTAGTCTCAATAAAATTAAAAATAGAAGTATTAGTTAGAGAAGTTTGGTTAATTAATTAGGAAATTTCATTAGTTAGTTAGAGTCATGAGGAGTGAGGACACTAGGTGAAAAAAATTAATGTTGTAAACCAAACATATTATATATTATGAAACGTGATAAAGGCAAAGGTGTTTATAATTTTTTTTTTGTAGACACAGTTATTTCTTCTACTAAAATGTATCATGTTCAAACACTATCACGAATATATGTAATATGGGTATTCCTCTCAATAGGAATTTGAACTTTAGTTCATTATATTATGAGAAATTAGTCTCTTCCGTTAGAGCCTGCATGCAACTTCCGTTCGTTTGTTTGCAAGTGCTTATAATAAGAATATGGAGCGTTTATAATATTTATTATATTTAATTATTATTTATTATACAAAAATTGTTGTGTAAGATAGTATTATGGGGGGGGACAAAATAAGAATATTTACATTTTCAGCTTTAAAAATTAAATTTTCTTTCTTAATTTTAACGGTATCTAGAGACTAGAAGGGTCGCACAGAATCTATGGTGAGGCAGATTACATGTAAGTATGTTTCCCGCATTTTTGTCGCGTACGAGGAGGATATTATAAAATGAAGGAAGCTTATCTAGCTTAATTAAGGTGATGTCCCAAATCAAGGCCTCTTAATTTTGGTTTAGGACATGTCTGCCCCTTACTTACACCAATGATACCAGACAACATTCAACAAGCAAATTAGACAACACATTTCATAGAAGTTATGTACTTGTTTCTTCTTTTGTTGCAAATTCCTCTTATCTCGCCATATTCATTTGCTTTCGTCTCCTTCATTACATTATTTTGTTTTTCAATAACTTGTTTCTAGAAAAATCATTACTAAAACAAATGTTACCAACTTTACGGCTTAGTTGGGTAGAAGGAGTTTTGATACTGCTTCATTCGATCCTAAATATAAGATAAAGTTATTTTTTTTTGGAGAGGTTAAGAAAATTAAATAAGATACTTAATTATATCATATGTTATGTATATTTAGATTATATATTAATTAATTAGTCAAACTAATTAGTTTTGAGAAAAACATAAAAATAAAAATATTCTAAAGTAATTTAATTAGCTTCCTTAATCTCTGTAAAAAAGTTAACTTTATCTTATATTTAGGACCGGAGGTAGTGTGTTTTAATTACTAGTGTTTGAATGAAAAGAAAAATTTGCTTTATTTAAATAGGGAGAGACAATACTACCGAAAAATGTAGGGGAATAATTTACCCATTTCCCCACTAAAATGACTATGTATTTTTCAAAATCAACTTATGTGTCCAATATTATTGGAATATATGATGACTAATTTTAGTCCAGTTAATAAGGTTAACATTGAAAATTACTTGAATTTTGTAAAAAAAATTAATCTTTTTATTGGTATATATGAATTAATTAAAATGACTTATATTTGAACCAGATAAATTATAATGAAATTCACTTATATTTATTTTCATTATTGCTATTTTTTTATTTTCTCATTATTTTTCTATTGTATAGTTTTAAAAGATTAATTTACCGACATGTTGAAGAATCTAAAATTTAGGTGGGAAAATGACAAAACTAACCTTCCATATATTGACATCACTTTGACCGGGTCGCTCAAAAGCGGTTCTAGAGGCCCCTTTAATGCATATCCTTTACTCCATAGACGTTACCTAATCACCGTGTTGTTCTCCACGCTCAACGTCATTCTCCACAACGGCTAACTTATCACTATAAAATACTATTCATTTTGGTCCTAATTGTAGGACATATTTACCTAATTTTGGAGAAATTAAGGATGGTGGTTAAATTAGTTAATCATATTTATTTTCTTAAAATACCCTTATTTAAGATTTAAAATGATATCCAATTACGTTAATTCTCTGTTTTTTCTTGTATCTCTCCTGTCTCACACACCACTTCTCCAAGCTCTCACACAATCCGGCGTTGTCAATCTCCCTCAACAACTTCCGATTTATTCTTATTAAATTATTATTGTGTTTAACTATTATTGAAAAAGTATCAATAGGGGATATTTTGGGAAGAAATTGATAAAAATTAGAATTTTATCCTATAATTAGGACTAAAATCAACTCTCAAATGTTGTCCTATAATTAGGATCGGAGGGAGTACTATTACTATCATTTTAAAGCTAACAAACATATTTAGCCTGATTTTTAATATAAGAGTTAGATGATTAGTTTGAGTAGATTAAGAAAAATAGTTATATTAGTTATTTGTAAGAAATATGAGTTGATTTTACTAAAATATCTTTTATCACAATTACTTTATACATGTAATCAATAGGGATATTTTAAGAAAAAAATTATTATAAATTTAGAGGACATGTGGATTGAAATCTTATATTTATCCATAAATCTAATCCTAACTAATCCTTATATTAAGGACTAAAATCAGTATAATATATGTACAGATGTTTTAATTAAATACACACTATATATTAGACTTTTGTTGGAAGGTCGGACAACTCATAACACATAACTGCCAAGTTGTTGGAGGTTTTTTTTTAAATTTATTTATTTATAGTTTTTTGGACCTTGAACCGAGTTGTTGGAGTTCGAACATTTGGAACTTACTTGCAAGCACTATGAAGATAATCATGGAAGCAACGTTGGGTTATGATTTTTATATATATTCACAACTGTACAAATTTTTTAAAATATCTAATGACTTGTTTGTCTAACATGTTACATATGTGTGTGTGTGTTCCAATCCTAAATGTAGAAATTAAATTAGTAATTTATGAATATATAGTTGACTTAGTTATGTGTAATAAATAGGGTTAAGGTATAAATTTATTAATGAAGTTTTATCCGAGGAGCGTCTGGCACAAATATCTTTTAGAAAGGGTAAAAATACCAATGAACAATTAAAAATGGGTATCCACTACAAAACCGTTAAATCTGTACTAACGCCGTTAGGGATTTTCTTCTCTTATAATTTAATGCCGTTAGTACGGATTAACGGTTTTTATAGTAGATGCCCCTTTTTAATTGTTCATTGGTATTTTTGCCCCTTCAAAAAGATATTTGTGCCAGACACTCATCGGATAAAACTTCGTTGGTAAATTTGCACCTTAACCCGTAATAAATATGTATTACTTTTCTTAAAATATTACATTTAATCATTTGCATTGAAAAATAATCTTATTGTTGGAAATCTCATTTAGTATGTGCAATCAATATGATTGGTTGCAAAAAAGATTATACATTTACAAGATAAAAAAAAATTGAGATCTTACATATTTAAGATGAAAACAAAACTCCTAATTATCTCTTTCTTTCTTTTTTGATAAAAGGCAATTTATTTAACAAAATAATAAAAGGAAACATACAAAACCACCAAGTGATCCTAGTTTAAGACCAAATTGGAGACTCAAAGGCTTAAAAGAAAAATACATTACAAAATGGTAACAAAAACACACTCACTAACACAACAGTTGAAATAGATAAAACATAAAACTACAATCAAAAGACAGTCAGCTTTACAAATATCAGTCCTATCCCAAACCAGCTAATACACCACCAAAGCAAACACTGCTTGAAGTCCCAAAGAGTATTATTTTTCTTTATTTTCAGTCAGTTTTTTATCTCTTGTTCTTATAATGAATTTCTTAATAATTTAGTGTTTTCTCTTATGAATAAACGAAGGGCCTATGATTTGATACATATTAAATTGTTCATGATTTCTTCTAGACAGATGAATTGATTTGATACTCAATATTCCATTTTTTATCAATTCCGTATTTTTATTCAATTCTGTAAGAGTGAAATCCTTTTGATTCTTAATTTTCATAATATCTAGACTTAGTTCTCCTCTTTGAATAGAGGCTATAGTAATCTCTTTTAGATTTTTCAGTCTAAGCAAAAGACAATATACTTGGATATTATTTATTATTCTTTCATTTAAGCAATGATGTCAGTTCAATTGAGAAGGCAACTACCCTCTTAGGAAGCAATTAAGTTCTGCTTCGGTGTTGTTCGTGTATCTATCTTTTTTTATACCCTTTTTTATGTCGGATCCTGCATAATCTTCTTTAATATCTTTTTCTTTCTTTGAAAGGGATGCTTCAAGATTTAGTCGACTTGCATATTCTGTTTTATTCTTTTTCGTGATCTTTTTCTTTTCACTAACATTTTTAGAGTATGAGTAAACACTACTTCACAGCATAAATAAAACAAGGGGCATGGGAGAACGCCACCACAAGCCATCAATTCGCACTAGTGATCCACGACGTCTACAAGTCTTAGTGTGTGTTTGGATTAATTTTTGAGAATAACTTTTAAGATTTACGAAGTGTGTGAGAAAAGTTTTATCTTGGTTTGCGCAAACTTAGGTTTGGGGAATTCCCAAACACTCACTTAAGCTATTGAAGGGGGGCTCTAAATGACCCTGTTGAGAAGGAGTGGCCTTATAAGCCAAAGATAGAGCGTGTTGAAGACCTTGATAGAGTGATGTTGGGGAGGAAAGTTGACTAGAGAGAACAAGCTTCATGAGATATAAAACAAAACACGCAACAATACACACACAAGCAAACAAACCGAAGAGATAGAGTACTAAAATAAGAAAAGAATAAGAAGACACTATCAAAAAAAGAGTAACAGAGGGTTTAGAAAGACCAGAAAACCCAACTCTTAATTATCTCATACGTTTGGAGACTAAAGAGATTATTGCGTGTGGTTCTTTCATTTGCTTACAAACGTTAAAAAGAACAGCATAAATGTCCTTGATGTCTTTTTCAAAGTGAGAATCTAATTTTTGATGCTGGGTCTAAACTGTAGAAGTTAGTTAGGGAGTTTATTTTAATCTTAAATATAACATATCAATTCATTTTATTTTCTAAATTTATACTACCTCCGGTTCTAAATATAGGACATAGTTTGTAGTGTAAATTGTACTACAAATTATGTCCTATATTTAGAATCGGAGGGAGTAATTTTTTTCTTTAAATTATTCCTAATAGTTGTATGGTTTTTTTTCATCAAGATCAATAGTAATTTCAATACAACTGATTAAAGATGATGTTTTAAGCAATGTTGTGAAAACCGGACCAAGCCAGATGGTCGGACCGGTTGGATCGGTCCCCGGGAGGGCTTTCGGCTCGTTCAGCATGGTTTAACCGTTTCACCATTTGGACCATTTTAAACCGCTTTAGACTGGCTGTTGTGCAGGGATCCGGGGTTGAACCGGGAATCGGAGTGGTTGAACCGAGAATCGTTTATTGGTATTATTAACGTATTATTGTATTATTTTTAATAATTCAATGTATTAAAATTTAGAATTTAGGAAATATGATACATATAAGCTTTTGTATATGTTTATTTTTAAGTAATGTTAAAATTTCATTTTTTTAATATTTATATAATTATATGTACGTATAATATTATTTTTACTTAATTATTATGTTATTGGTTCGACCGCCGGTCCGACCATGGGACCCATGACCCGATAGCTTCTCCGGTTTGACGTCCGGTCTGGCTTTTAAAACATTGGTTTTAGGGAAAAAATCTTATATTTTTTCATGAATAATTAATTTAAATATTCTATATATATGAACTTGTATTTCACGTAGCATTGTAAATAAATTTAAATTAAAGTGGGATAGGGTCATGAAGTTCTTTCAAGAACAGGGTTTTGTCTCATTGATAATGGCTGAGGTTATATTGTTGATTGTTTACCCAACGAACACGTTATCCCAATTGCTTTTTAATATACAGTTGAGGGTTACGTTAATATACAGATCACTGATCACACTTACTTTTAAAAGTTTGAAGAAGAGAGCTGGAGATTATTCAGTATTCCTCTAGACAGAATGTAAAAGAGAGATCAGATAGGTATATATATTCCCTTCAGATTTCCACCTAACTCGATTCCTTTCCTTTTTGTTTTCAAAAATAATTCGGTGAGTATAAAATAATTTTGAATAAAAATATAAGGGAAAATCCCTTTTAAATCCATTTAAAATATACAAATCTATTTTCAGGCTTACGCTTTCATTATATCCTTAGTTAGGTCAAGAGGTCTTATGAGGGATTTATGAATTTGTTAATTTTACTAACATGTCCTTCTACTATTTTTTCCCCTTCTCACGCTTTGTACATCAGCTTCTTTATCTCAATAATAATCAAAATGGATAATCTATTCATTGATGCTCTCGTTGCTACCGATCAAAAATTGACTACTCTCTTGACAGGAAGAAAAATACTTAAATACCATTTGAATTTTAAAATCTCAAATTGGTTTTTTAACAAAAAGAGTAATAGGACTGACAACTCAGTTTTTTGTCAAATAATCAATTTAATATTTTAAAGTTTAAGTGGTATTTAAGTATCTTTTTCCTCAAAAAGAAATATTTTAAAGATAAAACAATTAAGATTTTTGCAAATAATAATATCTGTTATTCAAATGGTAACTATGAAACACAATATCGATAAAAAAAAAATCATGATGTGAGGGGATGCTATCTCATTATTTTAATTAGAGGGGCATTATGGTCTTTTAACAATATTAAAAAAAATTCCTATTGCAGCCTTTTGGCTTGATTAATGATTTGTTAAAAGTGCCAGCCTGAATTTAGATTTAGGTATTTCAAATGAATTTAAATGAGGTTCTTCCAAAATATAATAGAATTTGGATTTGAGCATTTTAAATGGATTTAAATGAGATTCTTTCAAAATATAATAAAATTTGTATTTGGGTATTTTAAATGAGATTCTTTCAAAATATAATACCGATATATTTTCAGTTTAAATAATTAACCTCATGATGATAATATGTGTATATTTCAGTAAGATTTTTTTTTTTTTTTTTTTTTTGAGTACAAAGGCAAGCAAAAGCTTGAAAATAGAGAGAGTGCTAGGAATCTTGCATTACAAAGTAGTCTTGTGGTATGCCACCACATTCCAACTCAAAAAGGTCGTTGCATTCCACAGGTGGTGTGTCCATCACCAAAAACTCCTGATTGCTCAGCTGAGCATTCCTCGCTAGATAGTCAGCGCACCGGATGTTCTCTCTATGAGTATGAGCAATTACCAAGTCCCAATCCCTGTAAATTAGGGACCTAGTAGCTGAGATAACATCGAACAATGGGTGGTCTGATCCACCGTCAATGAATAGTAATTGAATAGCCTGATCCGTGTGAACCCCAGCTGCTTGCATAAGTGTAGACCGCTGTGGATTGCGTGAATCTCCGCAGCAACCGAGTTGTTATGGCCTAGTTTCTGTTGAAATCCACACAACCAGATGCCCTGATGATCTCTAATAACCCCGCCACAAGCTGCATGCCCTCTGCTATCTCTGGAACCATCTACATCTACTCGAACGTAACCTGGATCTTGAGGTTGCCAGTGGTCAAACCCTCTTTCTGGTGCTATGAAAAGCTGGTGTTGAAATCTCCTATTTTCCACGTCTTCGAAGAGGTGATACGAACATTTGTGGACTATCTGTTTTGGATTGTCAGCTTTCCCTTCCATCGCCCATCTGCAACGATTCTTCCACAAGAGCCAGCATGTGGTACTGAACACCCTTTGCCATGGCCACCTAGCCATCCTCCTATTTCCTGGGGAGTTTTGCATGTTCCATTTAAGCCATTCCTGCAAATTGCCAGAAAAAAATATAGGATAATATATGTGGTTAGTTAAATAAAACCAAACTCTCTTGGCTTGCTCGCAGTCTCTCAGAAGGTGGAGGATGCTCTCTTCACTCTCACACTCAAAGGGACAAGTGTTTAGGGCGTTGGGATTATGCTTAGCTCTCGCTTGATTCGTAGGAAACCTTTCATGGAATACTTGCCACATGAAAAGTTTGACTCTTTTAGGACTTTTTCCTTGCCATAAATATCGCCAGTGAGTTTGACGTGTGGGGTCAGTGCTGTGATGTATTCTGTCGTATGCCGACTTCACACTGAAGTTACCGTCTGAAGCCGATCTCCAGCATATAATATCCTCCTCTGTACCTGTAGGAGGAGGGACCAATAAAATCTTCGCCACAACCCAATTAGGGAGGAAAAACTCCCATCTCGTTCTGTCCCATTCACCATCTTGTGTTACAAATGAACTAACACTGGCATCCATGTCTACCAATTCTTCATTATTCACAATATAATCGATCAGTGGTCTATCCAGCGGAGTCCAATAGTCTAACCATGCCTGAGTGGATCTCCCACTTTTTAGTAGTCTGCCAAGCCCCTGAATGAATCCATCCCAAACTGCAACTATTCCATTCCACACAGCTGACTGATTGCGTCTTCTTCGCACTTGAGGAATAGTAGAAATCCCGCAAGAGTATTTCAGACGAAAGCACTTAACCCAAAGGGCCTCAGGCTTCTTGATCATACCCCAGCATAACTTCATGAGAAAGGCTTTATTTTGGCATTGTAGATCTTTAATCCCCAAACCACCCTCAGTCTTTGCTTTCTTCAAAACATCCCAGGCTATCAGATGGAGTTTCTTGGAATCATCCTGTGGTTCCAAAAGAAATCTCTGCTCAATTTCTCAATGATTGATAGAACCCCCTTAGGGATCAGAGTTGATTGCATCTGGTACTGCGGTATGGCTAATAGCACCGATTTGATAAGGACCGCTCTCCCTGCCATACTCAGATACCTCCCTTTCCAGTTTGCTAGCTTCGATCTGAACTTGTGGATTAAAGGAGCAAAAGTAACCTTGACCATCCTCTTATGTAGTAGTGGGACCCCTAGGTATTTTCCCAGGTCAGCTGTCAATCCAATCCCCACCCTTTGGCTCATCTCATATGCCCTATTAAAATGGACATTTCTGGATATAAACATTTTTTATTTTTGCAAATTGATCTTGTGTCCAGACACCCTGCAAAATAATTCCATAACATTCTTCATCACTTCTATTTGTTGAGATGTGGCCTCACCAAATAAAATTAGGTCGTCTGCAAAGAATAAATGAGAAATATGCGGACCAGCAGCAGACAGCCTCAAAGGCTTCCAATTCCCCAACTGTACTTCACGGTGGATTAGTTGCCCTAAAAGCTCCATACATAGAACAAATAGATAAGGGCTCAACGGGTCGCCCTGTCTCACCCCCCTTGAAGGTTTGAAACTCTCCGAAGCCACACCATTCCAAACAATTCTCATAGTCGTGGTTGAGACACATTGCATGATGAGATTGACAAAATCATCCCTTAAACCCAAACTATGGAGAGTAAATTCTAGAAAGCGCCAGTCAAGTCTATCAAAGGCCTTCTCCATATCAATCTTCGCTGCCATAAAACCCTTTTTTCCTCTCTTATTTCTCATAGTGTGAATGGCTTCCTGAGCCACGATCACATTATCCACACCCTGTCTACCAGAGATGAAACTGCACTGATTTTCAGCCACAAGATAACTCATAACAGTTTTCAGCCTGTTAGCAATCACCTTGCTCACTATCTTGAAGCTCACATTACATAAGGATATAGGCCTAAAATCCCGCAAGGATGTAGGAACATCAACCTTGGGAATTAGGATTATGTTGGTCTGGTTGATAGCTTGAGCCTCTTCTGGATTTTCAAAGATCCTGGTCACCAAATCGCATATCTTATTGCCAATCAAATTCCATTGAGTTTGGAAGAAGTGGGGATTAAGGCCATCAGGTCCTGGGGCTTTGAAAGCTCCCATTGCGAAAGCAGCATTTTTTATCTCAATAGGGGAAACTTGACGTTGAAGGTTATCCAGCTGGTCTGATCCCAAAATTGGAAAACTAGCTGGCCAAGGGGAGAAAGGCATTGATGAGTTCTCGGCCGTATATAGATTCTTAAAATAATCAGTAGCCATGCTTCTCAGGATCCCTTCCTCTGAAATCCATGTGCCATCCTCATTCTGAAGAGCTTCAAATTTTCTCCTTTTCCTTCTAACTGATGAACAGACATGAAAAAATCTAGTGTTTCTATCACCCCCGCTTAACCACTTGCACCTTGACTTCTGGAACCAAATAAGCTCTTCTTGCAAAGCAAATTTATGGTACAAACCCCAAAGATGTTTTTCCAGTCTAAAAAGCCCATTTTGGTTTCCATTTGAACGCCTGGCCCGGTCAATACCTTCAAGTCTTCTGATAATCTCTCTCTTCTTTTTTGCCACATTCCCAACCACTTTGTCATTCCACTTAGTTACCTCGGTCACAAACCCCTGACGTCCATGCAACCAATCCTTTCCTTCCTAAGCAGATTGCACAATCTCATTGAAGCCCTCTTCCATACACCAAGCAGCTTGATATTGAAATCTTTTCACACTGCTTCTAGTTAAACTCTGAGGCCTATCCGCAACCACAATCACACGGTGATCAGACTTGAACCTTAGGTTGTAATGGGCTATAGCTTGGGGGTTTTTTAAATCCCAATCGAAATTGCTGAAGACCCAGTCCAACCTCTCTTTTACCTCTTTATTCTCCCAAGTAAAGCGGTCTCCCACAACAGGAACAACATTCAGATTACAAGCATCAATGCAGTTACGAAAATCATGCATAGACCTAGGAACGGGAGGAGCACCTCCTACTTTATCACTCGCATCAAGAAAAGTATTAAAATCACCCAGGATAAGCCAAGGAATGGGATCATTACTACTGATAGCATGCAAAGAAGACCATAATTCTCTTCTTTTTAGGACGCTAGTATCCCCATAAACAAAAGTCACCAACGATGTTTCCTGGCTTTCCTTATCGGTAACATTGCAGTGAAGGAGTTGAGTGCTAGAAGAAACGTAATCAACCTGAACATCCCCACTATTCCATAACACCCATATACCTCCGGCAAACCCGGTAGCTTCAACCCTCAACCAATCTGAAAAACCCAGACTTCTCACAACTCTGTCAGCCCTGCTACCACTGACTCTCGGTTCCAATAATCCCATAACATTAATACCATATTTTTTAACCATATCTTTAAAAATACGAGGGAACGCTCTACCGCCCGCTCCCCGACAATTCCAAGATGATATAATCATAAAATAAATAAAAACACTCTTGGAAAAATGAATAGAAACTCACCCGTCTGGTGGATCACTTTCCAGTAGCACTTCAACCACTAGCTGTGACGTTGAGAGATTCTTCAAGTCCACCTCCTGATGATTATGAGTAACCGTCATGGGCTTAGGTGGAATCAACGCCAAGTTGATTGGCTCTTTATCTCCTTTAAATTCTATAAGTGCGACCTCCTGTGAAGGGCCCCGTAATTTCTTCTTTTCTCCCTCACCACCTGCTTTTGCTTTATCAAAAAGCATCACGGGTTTGTTGACTACTAATGGCCTATTGGAGTTGATATTTCCTTTTACCACATGATGCTCACGGTGGGACCCACCCGAGCTATTCTTCTTTGCTATTAAATTCTCCATGTTCTTCTCTTTTCTCAAGCCAACGTCAGAACCTTGGGCCACATTCTTTTGGTCAAAACCGTAGGCCACCTTCTTTTGGTCAAAATAAGTGGGCTTTGAATTTCTTTTTACTTTGACCTTAGCCCAATTCTTCCCCTCTCCCAGCGAAGCTTTGTTTTTTTTAAAGGACTTCTCTACAACATGGGGTAACTTCCTTTCCTCACCAGAACGCAGCCCGTGAGTCTCAGCATCTACACCTCGTCTACCTTCAGGATTCAAAATCTCTTCGAAATCTTCACCCACATCATGCTCTAACTCAGCAAGGGCAGTGAAACGCGACTGAACTGACGTGCCACCAGCGCCGTTTACAGCCAGATTGGACTGCCCTCTAGCGCCGACACTACTGCTACCCACCTCCTTCCTCGGAACTCGCACTTTGCCTGGTCTGCTGACAAACATCCACGGCCCAAACAGATCGTCCCTGGCCGGAAGAGCATTCTCCGATTCCGCCTTCACTGACTCTTGCTGAACACTCCCTGAATCAATTACCGAGCTTCCTCCCTCTTGTAAGATTTTCCACTGACATTTATCTTTTCTGTGCCCATATCTACCGCAGGAAAAGCATATAAGATCAAGGCCCTCATATTCAATATTGAAGAGGGTATCTGCAGAAATAATGCGAGGAATGAGTTTTTTCTGAAGGTCCAACTCAACACAGATCCTTGCATAACGGCCTCTGCAGACAGACGCTTCATCCGTTTCCGAGCTAGCAACCGAATTCATATCAACTCTAAGAGTCTTTCCTATCATATCGCCAAGCCTCCACAAACACTCTTTATTGAAAAACAACAGAGGAACATGAGGAATTCTAACCCAAGAGGCGACCTTGCCAAGCGGATTACTGAAGGGGTCGAAATGGGGAGACCACCTTTGCACCAGAATAGTATGATGAGCAACCGTCCAAGGTCCCTGGAATAAGACTTTCCTGTAGTGGATTTCCCAGTTCTCAGGGTCTTTAAATCTTACCACATAATAGTTGTTAGGAAGATCTATCAACTTGAAACAATGGATTTTCCAAATTCTGCATAAGTGCTCTTTCAACCTGTGGAAGTTTAGTCTCGTACCCAAAGCAGTGATTACCAGAGAATTGCTCCATGGCTTCGCCCAACGGTTATATTCTTCCTGGGACATGCACAAAGTAGGATAAACCTCCATGAGTTTTTTTAATTCCTCTGAAGGCTCTGGAATATTCTAGGATTGATTCACCAAAACAGAAATATCCGAATCCTCCTCCACACATGAGCTTCCATAAGCTATACCATTATACTCTGTTCCCTTAAATCCTAACAGAGTGTCCTTGTAGGAGATGACAGAGCCAGCCTTATCCGACGAAACCTGCTCCATTTCCACAGCGATCCCATTAAGATCTTTCACGACAGACATTTTAGCATCCGTTGAGAGGTCCGAACCAATATCTTTCTTCGAATTCATCCCACGCCCAGATGCTCCATTAGAGTCCAACGTCTTCACCGGCGGAACATTATTGGCACCGGATTCGTCCATCAAAGTCAAACCCAGAAAAGTGGCACGTATTCCAAGTCACACTCTCTCTCTCCTAACTTTCTTCCACAGACTGTAAAGCTTTCATATTTCAGTAAGATTTATGATCATCAAGAAGTGTCACCATCCAACAACATACAATAAACATGGCAAAATGTAAGTGGGCCTAACATAAATATGAAGGAATGTAGAGAGAGAGACCAAAAGTTCAAAGTATCGGACCTGGCTTTCCTCCGCTGCCAGGTCCCGTCCGCTGCACTCCTTTTCTCAAAACTACACCGTTTTGGTGTAGTTTTGAGATAAGGATGGGGTTGAATTTTTTTTTTCTGAAAAAAATGGTATTGATGTATTTTTTTTAGATGTATCTAGTATCTTAAAATATTTTTTAAGTAGCATGCAGTATCCTAAAATAATTTTTAGTGTTTTAATAGCTTAAAATATTTTTTTAAATGTACCCAATGTATTAGCAGACTAATTACAATACCATTTAGTATGAAAAATGATTATATTAAGTGTTCATGGGAAAATAGTTCATTACTAAATTTTCACCTTAATTCTTCTACAAATATATTAAAATAATGGGTTAAGGAGCAAAACTACTCATTATCTTTTTTTGGAATAGCTACAAGCACAGTAAATAATTTTTAAGTACAAAAATACCCATTAACATTAAAAAATAGCCAAAAATACTATTTCCGTTAATTTAGAGTAACGGCTGTTAAATTTAAATTTTAGTGCTTTTAACTATTTAAAATATTTTTTCAGTTGTACCCAGTGTGTTAGCAGACTGATTGAAATTTTACCTTTAATGTATTTTTTCAGCTCCAAAAATTACTTTAAAGTGTTAGGTGCTACTGGAAAAATATTTTAGAGTGGGTGGAAATCAATATCAATATCCTAAATTTTAGGTGCTTGTTCCTACCAAGAAAAATACATTAAAGGTAAAATTATAATTAGTCTCCTAAGACACTAGGTACAACTTAAAAAAAGATTTTAAAGGGTTAAAAGCACAAAAAAAGATTTTAAAGTAATTTTTGCATCTGAAAAAATACATTAAAGATAAAATTATAATTAGTCTGTTAACACATTGGGTACATCTAAAAAAATATTTTAAACTGTTAAAATACTAAAAATTATTTTAGAATACTGGATGTTACTTAAAAAATATTTTAAGATACTAGATACATCTAAAAAAAATACATCAATATCATTTTTTTCAGAAAAAAAAAATTCAACCCCATCCTTATCTCAAAACTACACCAAAACGGTGTAGTTTTGAGAAAAGGAGGGCAGCGGAGGCAAGCCAGGTCCCAAAGTATCTTGTTCCTCATGAAAACACTCAATGAAAGAGACACCCCAACTCTCAAATGTCACTTCAATACTGTTATTAAACATTTATTAAACGTATTTATAGTTAACTTTGGAGAGTAAAATATATATATATATATATATAGAGAGAGAGAGAGAGAGACAAGATTAATTTGTGCATATTGTGAAAGAAAATTTTCGAAGTTGAGGTTTAATTGAGGTTGAAAGTTGAGAAAAAAAATTCATCATATCATCATTTAAAGAGAGGAAGAGTTAGAAAAATTATTAATTTATGACAAATTTAGTAACTTAACTATCTTTTTTAATTTGGAAGAATTAGTAGTTGGAGACTGATCTCCACGCCTTTTTATATAAAAAATGACTAAAATGTTACTAATATCAAAATTTTTAATTAAAATACATTAAATATATGTTACAAATTTTCCAATATCTTAACTTTTTTTATTTTATAATTTAAATATTTTTCTTAAACATGTATGTGATAAAATTTATGTTCTTTTTAATCATTTTACATTTAAGTGAGTTGAGTTTTTGGGGACTCACTAGAACCAGAACATTCTTTTAAGTTCAATTATGCCTCCGTCCCATGCCCCAAATAAAGCAAAATTTACTCTTTCCTTCTCCTGAAACTCTTTTTTTGAGAGACTTGTGCATGTATATGCAAAAGTGGCCATGTTCTCCGATCCTAAATAGGGAAAACAAGTTTTGAAATGGGGAAAGAGATAGAGAGATTTGAGTTTTTGGGAGCTAATGAATGTACGACGAAAAGATCACCAGCAAAAGCCATCTTCTCCGATCGGCCGAAAGTGAGAATTTGGGAAGTAAAGCGGTCAATGAAGGTGAGAGTTTGAAATGGGGAAGGAAAGACAAAAAAGAAAGAGAAAAAGTATGAGGGCATTTTCAGTTGAGAAATTTATGACACCTATAATGATGACCCAACCACCTACTATAAAAGGGGAAATTTTTTGCTTTTTTCAAACCCGGGTTTTGAGCCCAAAACCTTGTTTTGAGGTAAAAAAGTGCTTTCGATTTAAAAAAAAGGGTAAAAAAGTGCTTCTTCCATTTTAACAGCTATTAGGCTACTGTTTCATCAAACAATGATTTTTAAGCTCAAAAGTTTGTGTTTTTTTAAAACCAAATAGGCACTAAAACAAGAAAAAGATATAGAATGGTCTTACGAAACCTTTTTTACAATCTCTGGGTCCAATAAGAATAGAACAAGTTCATCTTGTGAAAGCCCAATTACAACGTTTTCCTTGGGCCCTCAAATTTATTTCTCTTGAAAGTGAAATGGACTCAAAAAGTTGTCATTGTTCTTGCCAATAAACTCCAAGCGATTTCTCAAGGCTGACATTTAAACAATGTTTTAAATATAATTTGTTCTATTGGCCCAAAAAAAAAAAAAGGTTGTTTCTAATAATAGGATACATGTGCATATAAAAAAGTTGGCTAATTTTGACATGGATGATGTCTTCAAACTTAACATCTAATCATCAATGGGAGTTGGTCTAAGTGATAAGCGGCTTGATTCCATTTAGGTAAGGTCTCAAGTTTGAGCCTTGTGTATACAGAAAATTCCCATTGTAAAACTCTCTCACCATAGTCAGGTGCGCGACGTGGGTCAGATCCGAATGTAGTCGAGGCAAAACTCGTGTAAATCTGATGGGCAACAAAAAAAAACTTCTAATCCATAAGTCTTTTAGCGAGTTAGTTATAATACATCTATCATGAGTTCATGACATCACGAGCTCCCACATTTTTGTATAAACAGCTATCACAAGCTCACAACCTACATGACTAATGTGCATAAAAAAGCCAATTCACTTTTTTTTAAAGCTCACTACCTCCCACTTTGAAAAGGAGCTTAAATGCTACTCATCCGATCTTTAGTATAAGATATATTTAAGAAGTTGCTCTTGGTCATAAATATAAGATATAATTTTTATATTTGTCAATATTTTTTTCATTTACCCTCATTGATGCTCTTTCAAAAATAATAAATGAGAAGAGGGAATGAGGGTATTAAAAGAGATGGGTAGGGTGTTATAGACAATAGATGTCATATCAACTAATTTAACTAACCTCTACTCTTTAGTCGAGTGAAAAAAAAAAAGCATCAGAAAAACCAATCCCAAGAAAATTAATGGAAAAAAAAGAAGATATCAGTACTTTCATCCTTGTGCATCAATGTTCAAGGATTTGTCATAGTGTCTGTTTGTACTAGCAATAAAATTTACTTTTCCAATGTGATTTACGATGTACGAGACAAGTATGCAAGAAAAGTTTTGTCTCAACTGGCATAAACGTGTTTTTTAAATACCAACTCAAACAGGCCCTTAGACACTGGTGACTTCAACTCATGCAATGACACTTGAACGCATTATCATCTTCACATTGGGTCCGTTTGGTAGACTGAAATTGATTTTGATGGATATTGATATGGATATGGATATGGATATGGAAATGGAGATGGATATGAAAATAAGGTTTAAAAGTATGTTTGGTATGACATGGAAGTAAAACCGCATTTTTATCTAAAAAGACCAAGATGCCCATATACTTTTTTTTCCCAAAAAAACGCCCTCTGCCTTACTCTATCATAACTTCCGACCACCCACCTAACCATACCTTAGGCAATCAAAACGATGAACAAAAGCTTAGAAATTGAAACACAAATCTGCAAAACTTGAACACAAATCTGGGAAGTACAAATCACAAAAGGCAAAAGCCAAATCAAAGCAAAACTTGAACACAAATCATGAACATATTATGATGAAATAAGATGCAGATTTGGTTGGAGAATTTGATGAACAGCTGAAGATGAACACAATCTTGCCGTTGGTGATAATGATGGAGCCGGAGAAATCAAAGACGAAGTCTTCGTGCATAATGGTCTTGCAAGACATCAATTCGCCTTCTTTGTCGGCTTAGGCTCACCGTCAAACTCCACCACTACTTCAAATCTGATGAGGGTTCGTCGGAGATTTCCGTCGTTGGTTACCGAAGGTCGACGTCACAGGTTGCCAAAGGTTGTCGTCGTCGGTTGGTGGAGGTTGCAGTCAGGCAGTGGTGGTATTTGAAGAATCGCCACCGTCGTCTGCAACTTGCCATGGTCTGCAAATCGTCCTTGCTTCAATCGTTGGCACAGCATCTTCACCGTGGTCGCTGGCGGTGAAGTGAATGGCGGAGGAATACAAGCAACATCAAGCGTGGTCAAAGCATGGTGGTGATAATTCAGAGAGGGTAACATGGGAAATGGGAAGATGGAATTACAAATCTTAGCTTTTTAGATGGAACATATTTAGGTGAAATTGAGGCATTTTGGCTTCCACATGGAATTGGAAAAATTTCCAATTTCATTGTATCAAATAAACAATCTGATGGATTAAGCCAAAGGGGCCCATTTTTTCTGACACTAGCACTGGGAAAATGTGCCCAAGTTAAAAAAAATACTGTTTTCTCGTGGCCCGCCCTGTTTAAGGGAAGCCTGCCGGCTTTAGGCCTGTTTAGCTTTTTTTGTTTTTTTTGCCATGCCTTTTTTTGTTTCTTATTTTCCTAAAGATTAAGGAACCTAATTTAAAATATAGATATCATCAAAACTAATTTAAAACATAAATATTATCCAAGTTTAATAAAACACAAACACTAAGACTAAAGTCCAAACAATAATTAATGTCCACAACTAATCAAAAAAGTTCACAGCCGTAATCAAACAAGTCTACAAGCTTCAAATGTCAGTAATAATATAACACTTGATTTAGATTTTGCCGTACACATACAAAAAAAGAAAAAAGAAAATCAAAGAAAAGAAGTTTCAAATGATGTCTGAGTCATATGAGAGCGTCTCTGATCTGAGGGTTAGATTAAATTAACTCTATCCCTGACCAATGTTTGCTGCCTATTACCCTGTGCCCATTTAAAAAAAAGGTTAAACAGGCCTAAAAGGTCAGCCCTATCCTTTTACGCCCGCCTCGGCTCTAAATTATAGGCCATGCTCGGGCCTAATTTCCCCGACTCTATATGACATATCTGATTTGATTTGTTTGCGTATTGCCTTTGGAGTTTCATTCTTTTGATCCATTTTAAGATGTTTTTTCAGAAAACTATTAATAATTTCTGTGAATTGAGACCCAAATCAGGTATTTAATTTTAAATGAGGACCAAAACAAATATGGATTGGCGTTAATTAGGGCAGACAAAAACGCAGAGATGATGGCGATGGGAATAAAGGGAATCGGGAATCACAAAATAGAAGCAAGATAAGAAACCAATGGTAAAGAAGAAGAGATTACGTACCAATGATAACATCGGATATTGTCGGATCTACCGTGGCCAAGGAGGTCGGCAACGAATACAGCGTAGCCCCAGGTGTGTAGTGGACGCAGATCTTCTGGAAGAGCAGACCGGTGTGGGAGCCGTCGTCATAAGTCATGAAGGCGGTGGCCTTAATGGGTTCAACTCTACGATTGCATACCTTTATGACGTACTATCATTTTGTGGTGTGTTTAGGATCACGTTTAGCAGCCCAAATGTGTATCCAATAGTCAAAAATAACTTTTTAGTTTTTTGTTATGTTTGGGTTAACTTTTTTTTTTGAACTTTTTGTAGAAAAAATTGTTTTAAGTCATAAGCTAAAATTTCATACTTTTAACTTTTTCTATCATGGAGAGAGAAGAAATTTCTATTATGGAGAGAGAAGAAATTAAATACTATTCCAAATTTGTTTTATTAAAATAAAATTAAGTCCTTTTTATAAGTTCAATTGTATATGAAAAATTTGGTCCTAGTTATATAAGTCTACTTAAAGGTTAATAATGATTATTTTTCAATTTTATCCTTATTTATAAAATTATCCAAAAAAAAAGATAATAAAATTTAAGGGAAATAGGGGAACATTCTCAGTTAGAAATTTAATTGGCGTGAATAGCCTGATAAGTATAAACGAAGAATGACACTACTCTGACGGAAGTCATTCTCACTAATTAAATTTTTAAAGAGGGATTTTCTCCAAATTGTCTTAAAATTTAAGTAATTTAGTATTTTTCAAAATTTCCCCAATAATACATTAACTTTTTTTTTTTATTAAATTCATATATTTTTCTGTCATTTTACCTCTAAACTTATTTTTGCATTGACCTCCACGCCTTTTTATATGAAAAATGACTGAAATGTTACTAATATAAAAAATTTTAGTTAAAATACATCAAATATATTTTACAAATTTTTCCAGTAATATCTTAAATTTTTTAATTTAAATATTTTTCTTAAACATGTATATGATAAAATTTAAGTTCTTTTTAATTATTTTACATTTAAGTTAGTTTGGTTTTTGGGGTTTATTGGAACCAAGGCATTCTTTTAAGTTCAATTATGCCTCCCATGCCCCAAATAAAGCAAAATCTACTCTTTCCTTCTCCTGAAACTCTTTTTTTGTGAGACTTGTGCATATATATGCAAAAGCGGCCATGTTCTCCGATCCGAAAGTAGGGAAGACGAGTTTTGAAATGGGGAAAGAGATAAGAGAGATTTGAATTTTTGGGAGCTAA
The DNA here is from genome assembly GCA_963242795.1 of Inga leiocalycina. Taxonomy (NCBI): domain Eukaryota; kingdom Viridiplantae; phylum Streptophyta; class Magnoliopsida; order Fabales; family Fabaceae; genus Inga; species Inga leiocalycina. Next base: position 65,086,910 of record OY725325.1, read on the forward strand.
TGAGTGTACGGTGAGAAGATTGCCAACTAAACCCATCTTTTCCGATAGGCTGAAAGTGAGAATTTGGGAAGGAAAGCGGTCAATGAAGGTGAGAGTTTGAAATGATAAAAGAAAGAGAAAGAAGAAAGAAAAAAAAGGAGGAGGGCATTTTCGGTTAGAGAATTTATAACACCTATAATGATGACCCATCTACCAAAAAAGGGGAAATTTTTTTGCTTTTTTCAAAACCAGGTTTTGAGATAAAAAAGTGCTTCTCCCATTTTAATAGCTATTTAACTGCTCTTTCAAGCTTAAAAGTGTTTTTTTAACCCAAATAGGCACTAAAACATGAAAAAGCTATAGAACGGTCTAACGACACCTCCACTCCCCCCCCCCCCAAATCTGTGGGTGCAATAAGAATAGATCAAAGATCATCTTATGAAAGCCCAAATACAACGTTTTCCTTGGGCCCTCTATTTTATTTCTCTTGAAAATGAAATGGACTCAAAAATTATTGCTTTGGGCTATAAACTCCAAGAGATTTCTAAAGGCTGACAAAAAGAGTGTGGAAGACCCTGCCTTACATATCTCTTATTATTGATATTAATTAGAGTAATAATTGAGCAGTTCAGTACATACATAGGAATAACAAAAATATACTGATATTATTGAAACAATATTGTTTGATTATAATACAAGAGTTCCCCAAAAGAATTCGTACATAATAATTACAAACCTTAAAATAATAAAAGGTCTTCAGATAATCAACATCTCCTCTTGTGCTTGTTTGGAACCTTCTGTTGCAAGTAATTACGATTCTACCCTTTGCGCCGCTGTCTGCTGCTAAAAACTTTTTACATTTATGAAAAGGGTGAGATTCAAAGAATCTCAATAATAACATACAATCAGACATATATGATGTGAAAATAAATATGCTATTTACTATGTTATGTAAGATGATAGAATGCTGTGTGCATACTATCCAAGACCAAACGACTATTTGCAACCTTGACTTAATCTGCGCCTCCGTTGGATCCCAGACCACAACTAAGCTAATATGCGTGTCCCAGACACTATGCTCATGTTACAGAAGATGACATACACAACATACAATAATTACATAGTGTATGAAAGAAATAGTTACTACCTAAAATACACCCTTTCCTTGCATGACTGTCAGTTCAATACTATATCCTTGCATGACTGTCATGCATCAATATAACATAAAATAGATGCAAGTTATTTTTAAAAAAAAGATAAAATTTCACCTCTTCAAGGGCAGCATCACTTAGTGAAAACTAGCCCTAAACTTTTTAGACACATATATCCATAATTAAACAAACTCTGAAAATTCTTAAAATAAAAAATTTTATATATGATTGCTCACTTCAGTTTCCCTCTACCTCTTCTCATAAAACCAAGGTTCATAAATCCGGACCGGGCACTGAACTGGCCAGGATACTGAGTTAAGAGTTAGTATGTCAGATCAGGGCCAAATCGGTAAAAAATTGAAGATTTTAAACTTCTTAACATAAAATTCTAAAGAAAATTTTAAAAAAATAGTGACTCAGACCTGATGAGGAACCGGACCTATTTACTGGCCGGTTTTTGGGCTGGACCAGCCTGTTTGGTCCAGATTTATGAACGCATAAAACTTTATACCCTCCATCAATCCCTTTTACTTAGGCTCCAAATTTCCTAAACATTAAAAAAAAAAACTCCTCCCCAACACATTTTTTTAATAATAAAGAGTAACAAAAAACAATTTGGAGTCACATGAAAGAAGTGGCCCAGCGTAACTGTATCAATGAAATTTGACAGTAATGGTCCCAAATGATTCCCAAGTCATAGTCCTTCGCCGCATTTTCATTTGCCTCATTCTCATTGCAAAAGGCAATCTTACTGGTTCCTCAAACCCTTGTCTCCATGTAATTATGTGCATGATATTTATTTGGTCTGGTAATAAGAAACCAGAACTAGTGAACTCATATTTTTTTAATATATAAAAAAAAAAGAAATCCAGGCTTGGTGATGTGGGGTCTCAAGTAATATTATCATTAATTGTATTCAATGTTATTGATAATGACAATAATTGAATTGTTATAGGAGTATCATGGCGCCAAGATTTGACTCGATCCCCAAATATCTGAGCACTTGACTTGAATCAAAATTATGAGGCACATGTTCCTAGCAAAATTTATTTAAGAAAGTTTGGATTAATGAGAATTTTATCTGAATGAAGTGTATGTTATTCTCTGAATTCATATACTCCTATACTCTTTAATGTGAGATTTATTTATCTATTGACAAAAAAAAAAATATGAGTATTTATCTAATTTTAAGAGATTAATAAAATTAAATAAATTATTTAATTATAATATAAGTAAGTAAGGTGATCTCTCTTAAATGTTTTTGTGTAATATTAAATTATATATTAATGTATAAATTAGTCAAATTAATGTATAATTTTTTTTGCCCGAAAATTAATTTATAATTTTTGAAACCTTATACTTTGAATCTTGTCCATGTCCATGTGGACACTCCTAATTCATTTAGAATTTTAAAAAAACAAATCATTCTTTTTTCTTATACAAGAAAGTCTAAGTGAGTTGAGTTTCAAGATTTTGGACATATCTTTGGGTTCAAAAAATGCTTACAAAGATACTTACAGATCGCCGACGAACAAGATCCTCCTATCAATGAAATTTTAACCCACAAATGAATAGTTATTCGCTAAACTCTTTACCGACTGGACCAACTTTTATTGGTTAAAAAAAAAAGGCCTCATTCTAAACCAGCGACGGGGACAACTATTGCTTAAAACTTAAAGAGAGAATCCTTAAAAAAGAACTTGAAAATTGTAAAATGATAAATAAGGTATTTCTCAAAAACTAAGTTGGGCATTATTTATTAAATTTTGACATTTTCTAATCAATTTTTGATAAAAAATTTGATTTGTCATTTTATAATTTCTAAATTGTTTTCAAGATTCTCCCAAACTTAAAAGCACATTAGGGTCAGTGCTGAAAAATCAACTCTTGGAAGAGAAAGTTGTTGACATAGTTCTAATTAGGAGTGTATATGGGTAGAGTTGCGCAGAGCATGGACCATGTCTGATACCCAGCCCGAAAAAAAAACGGGCGGCATTTTGAGGCTCGTTGCCCGACTCTACCCAATGAAAGCCCGAGTAATTTTGGGCAGGGCAGGGCAGGGCAGGGCAAGGCGGGCTCGTGTGCCCAAAAATTTCTCAAAAATTGAAAAATAATGAAGTGTTAAGTAATAATAATACAGAAAAAATATATAGTTTGATATTTCAAAAACATATTGTATGCCATAGTCATTTTAAGATTTTATTACTTAGATTTAATTTATGAGCCAATAAAACAAATTAATTGAATAGAAATTATTTTCTTATTATTTGAAAATAATTTACTTTTCAAAAACTCATTTTACCCACTTCTTAATTAAATATGTGCATGAAAAAGTATGCCTATATGCCTAGTAAATACAAAATATGTTTATTTATTGAATTCTAATTGAATGGTAAGTAAATATTTGTTCAATTATATATACAATATATATATATATATATATATTTTAAATACAATTATACACACATATTGGGCAGGGCCAAATGGGGAGGGCAGCACACCTTGCCCTGTGCCTAGCCCTGCCCGGCCCGAAGATGCCCAAATGATTTATGGGCGTATTTTTTAGAGCTGGGCTGGGCATTTTTTTATTGGACTCGGGCTGGCATTACGGGCATTTGGGCCTTATGAACACCTTTAGTTCTAATTGATTGGTAATTTGTGGGGTCTTAAGTTTTGAACTAAAAAAATTATTACAATTATAAATTATTAAAATCCCAGAGACAAAGAAGAGGGGAAGATTCAATTGACACAGTTGATCTCGTTCGTCCTAGTGTGTGTTTGGATTAGCTTTTGAGAATAGCTTTTATGATTTATGAAGTAAGTGTGTGAGAGAAATTTTGTTTCGGGTCACATAAACCTAGATTTGGAAGAAACCCAAACACTTAGCTAAAGACAAAGAAGAGAGGAACAACTATTGCTTAAAACTTTTTTTTTTTTATATAATAAGACGGCCAAGAAAAACTTGGAGATTACAAAAGAGGTTCAGGTGTTGTAATCAGGCCAGCAGATTAAGATCCTGGGCCATATAAATACTATATTGAGGGGGTGGGGCGTGCAAAATAGCAAAATTGTCCTGTAAATGTTGAGCGTCCTTGGCCAAGAAGTCGGCGCATCGAATGTTATCTCTCGATGCATAACGAAGCTCGATATCCCACTCAGAGTATAGTAAATCTCTGATCGCATTGATTTTTAATCTCAACAGGTGAGTGTGACCTCCATGTCCCATGATGAGATGATAGGTCTCAAGGGAGTCTGTATAGGCAATAACCTTGGAAAAATTCTGTTGCTTACAAATTTGGAGTCTAGTCAATAGCGCGAGTAGCTCTGCTGTGAAAGAAGGAACAAAGCCCAATCGACGCTGAAAGCCTAGAATCCAGTGTCCCTGTGCATCACGTACAAGACCCCCGCAGGCCGCTAGGTGTTGGTGGGTAACCGAGCCATCTGTGTCTAACCGAACAGCTCCTTCTGGTGGCGGGTGCCATGCCTCCTCACTCCCGCCATGGAGATGGAATATCTGATGCCTGAAAGTATCATACATGCCAGACTCCAACGACACGTACATAACTCCATGGATGATGTCATTTAGCTGGGCATGTGTACCTTCCATAAATCTCCGACACCAAGTCTTCCATAGGAACCAACAGATGAGACTGTACATCTTGGGCCACGGCAAATGGTGAAAGCGAGCCATGGCCATATTCTTAGACATGTTGTGTGTGAGCCATAAAACTTAAAAGCACATTAGGGTCGGTGCTGAAAAATCAACTCTTGGAAGAGAAAGTTGTCGTCGTCGTTCTAAATTGGTAATTTGTGGGGTCTTAAGTTTTGGACTAAAAAAATTATTATAATTATTAAAATCCCAAAGACAAAGAAGAGAGGAAGATTCAATTGGCACAGTCGTTCTCGTTCGTCCTAAAGTTTAGATTTTGGTCTCTTCTCAGGGCTGCGAGGAGCATAGATTCTCAAATAACAAAATCGACAGAGGGAGGCTGAATTCCTTGTCTTGTCGGACCGTGCACTTCTTCATCCTCTGAGCTCCATAAGTACAGAATCATCATCGAACAAACAAAATCTATCTGTCTCTACTTTCTGTTTCCTAGGAGGGGGAGAGAGAGGCACAGAGAGTGAGAGAGAGAGAGAGGGGTTTCTTCTCCTTCTGGCATTGTAATCTATGATTAAATTGGGGAATTGCTTGGCTCTGGACTTGGTCATCCTCATTGTAGCTCTTGCGTCCATCAATGGACTTCTAGCCTTCATTGCTCTTACTCAGGTTTCAGTTTCTGATCTTCTTCTTGCATTCCTTTTTACAGGATCTTTCTAATTACACTGTATTGTGCTTTTTCTTGGTCAATGTATTAACACTGTTGAATCGATGACCATTAAGTTGTCGCTGGGTTGGTATTTGAGCAAAAAATGAAGGAGTAATTCATCAAAATCCCATCTATTTTCAGTGATTCAGTTTCACCTTGCGGGTTATGGGGTAGAGTTTCGGGGTATGTTTGAAATTCCAATTTGATAATTTCTTTGATTTCGATTTAAATTTTGCATTTTGCTGTGGATTGAGGAGAAGGGATGAGGAGGAAAGGAGGAAAAATTGCTTATTTCAAATGAGATGAAAGAAATTGTCAAAATTTAAATTTTACTTCCTACCATTCGTCTCCCTTGTCCTTAATTCCAACACACCCACGGGGTAACTTTTAGGGAGTATGAAGTGGTAAGGCAAAACGGGTTTTGTTCTATTCTTCATTTTTGGCTCCTTGTTGAAATAACATGACTTACTGGCCGAAAAAAAAAGAAAGAAATAACATGACAGTGTGAGTGCTTGAGTTTGGATTCTCCAAAGTTAGATATTTGTGGAAGTGTTTGTGTAGTAAGAGGGAGATATGAAGCAAAGAAAGAATGGGTGAAATACACACACTCACTTCCGAGCCACTTCTTATCTCTCACTTTAGAGGTACTTTAACTTTAGAGGTGTTTTAATTAAGGAATGTTTAACAAACCAAAAAATGTGATGGTTTTGCCTATCTATTTAATGTCCTCATTTGCACGCCCTAAATAAAGCAAATGCGGAGGACTATTTCTTCTTGCATCTGCCGTTGCCACTATATTTTGCAACATGCATGCCAAGTTAACTGTTACATGGCGTGATAACACTCCAAAACAAGTAATCTTCTGAAGTAATCTTGGGACATAATTTAACACTATGTTGTGGCAGCTAATGAGGATTCACATGAGAAATCAACAAGATGGCTGGACTCGTCAAAAAGTAAGTGCTATCAAATTGCTTATAAATTGCGTGCTAATTTTCTAAACAGTAACTTCCTTGTCAAGATTAGTTTAATATATTGGTCATGGTTAAAAATTAAGTATTACTGACCATCTTAAGTTCACTCTTTGTTTTGCAGTCTATAGGTGAGGTTTCCTATTTTATTGCCTCTTTGGCTTTAAATATCTTATAAAACTGTGTAATAAGTTTGTACAGTTATGCTTCTTCCCTCTTTTTAATCTCCACTCTGTAGTCTGCAATAGAATTCCCTTTTAAGTTGCCTGCTGTACAGTTATGTTTTGTCGCCTCTTTGGCTTTTACACAACTTATTGACATTGTTGACTTCTATTTTTTAGGTACTCCATGTCATGGTTGGGTTTTCCAACTTAGGTATGGCTGAGCTTCTTCCTTTTATGCCATGAGAAATGAATTGATAATTTTAGAAGTAATTTGTTAATTATGACAAATTATTTTTTTCTTTTGAGACGCTTCTTCTCCTTCACATGTTATTAGCATTTGTCATCATACGAATTGAATTAGAACTAATAGCAGAAGATTCTACAAGTTAGCTTTCTCTGTTAATTCAAGTCATTTACATCTAACTGTAGAGAATAAGATGTAAACATATTTCTCTGATATTAACTCCCATTACATAATCTATCTCATCCCTTATCTATAGGCTACTATGGATGCAAGTCATCCTAGCAACTTCTACTAACAACCTTTTTAGTCCCAACTAATCCCATGTAACATATCTAGTGGATTCACAATTTTCCAACCTGATGTTATTGTGCTTGTTTACTGAGTTAAGTCAAGTTAATTGCACTGAAAGACCTAGAGGTTACCATGTCCTATCACCTAGTGATGTTGCTAAACTATTGAAGGATAAATACACATTTTCTCATTTGGGGGTAATTTTGAATCTGGGGCCAAGCTTCAATTGACTAGAGAATTTTTCATTTTCCTATATTTAGTTTCATACAGAAAACACATCTATTCTAGCAAACCTAACCACAAGTTTAAGTTTTTTATGTCATCTTACGCATTTTCTTTCTCTTATTTTCAGTTTGCATCTTTAGTTTTGCAAATTACTTAGCCATTAGAAGCCTCTTACTCAGTCTGCAAGATCTTTTTCCTTAGATGCCATAGACACACTAGGTGATTTGATATTAGATGTTACAAACACATGATTTAGTATATGCTACCTGCATACTGGGTGATTTGATATTTGTATTGTAAAAGAGAGATCTAGTATGTACAGATTGGCATGCATAGCTGACTAATGTTTTCTCTTTGCAGGGTACTTTATATATTTTGTTTCTGCTATTGTTGCTACTTGTAATGGGTGGCACTGTTGGTCTTATGTTTGTGGATTTATCCTTAGGGGTACGTTTTATTTAACCATATATGCTACCAAAATTTCTGTTTCTTGAGAGTTTAGTGCCAACCATTCATATCTGATGATGAAATATTACTGCAGGCTCCCCAAAAATTCTGTTTTTGGCAGTATATCTTCTACTGTTGTCATTCTGGTATGCCAATATATAATTCTAGCAGCAGAATTGTATGTAGTATATATTTCCCTCGTTGAAAATTGTCATAAACATGTTGTTATGAGTCTCCATGGGGTCCGTGCAGGGCTTTTAATCTTCCCTTGTTACAAATATCAGTAAGATTTCGGATCAACCAAAAATATGTGACTACTGACTTAGGACAACTTGACAACATAGAATATGAGCATGAAAGCAATTAGGATCTGCAAATAATGAAGCTTCTATCAAAAGAATACAAAAAAATAGAATAAAATCTGGAATGCTAGCTTCAGGGGCATATATTTGTTTGAGGCTGGAAGGAAGATTGGTCGAGAATCTATATAGGTAATAACAGGATGGAACTCTCTATTATTGGCTGGTGCTTTGCTTTGGAAACTGTTTATAATATCATGTCTTTTTTAATACCCTGCTGACACTGCTTTTATGGCATTAAGGATTTCAATAACATATGCTACATTTTCTTTCATAGTTGTTAATTACTTGGGAATTTGTTTGGAACTATATCAATACTGGTGACTTCATATCATTAGAATTCTTACATTGTCTTGTTGTGCCAAGAATCATGTTTAAATTTTCTATCCAAGCAGTGTGCCTCTTCTTCACAACATTAATAAAGTGGTAAAATAAACAATAACTTTTATGAAGTAAAATTGTTGGCTTATACAGAATACTGATATTTCTGGGACAAAACTCCATTGATGAGGTGTATGTATGCTTCTGTGGATGACAATTTTATAGGGTGGACCTTTGCCATCAGGAAAATGAAGAAGAAGATGAGGAGGAGGAATATGATGTTGAAAATTGCATCAACCAGGCCTTGTTGGAAGTTCTGAAGAGAGAACCTGGTTCACCTCATGTGAAAGACCATAGGAGATGCTGCTTCCAAGGCATTCATGTTGGTAGCCGGCAAAAATATGTCATCATGGTAATGAAAAAAATTGCCGCATCAGGCAGATGCCTTAATATTAGTGTGTTCGATCAGTTGCAAATTCATTTTAGTTTGAATTTTCTCCTTCCTTCAGATTGTTGTTATGATCTTTCTTTTGATGATGGCATTTACTGTGATGATCTGGATTGGCATTGGTGAAAATCCGATAAACCCTTCTGTAGTTGCTGAGGTATGGAACACTTCTCCTTCTCCTTCTTCTTTTTTCATTACTGAGGATTCTTTTAAATGTTATACTTCATATTCAAGCCTTCATATATAGTTTTGCTTCTCACCACAAAACACACATTCATGACAGTCTATATAGGGTTACCAATTCTGGTTTAAGACAAGCACATTTTCATTTTTCAGTCTATAACCTGTTATCGTTCTTTGTTATTGGGTTATTCAAAACCTATTGAGCTTAAAATACATAAAAGTTTACTCTTTGGGCTTATAAAGAATAAACTTATATCAGTTTCATCTTTTCAAGGTAAATTGTTTGAGTATTCGTCTTTTATTTTATTTTGTTCATTTTGCTTAAAAGGTAGTTTGATATTGAAAACCATAGCATTATGAGGTCTTAGGACGCTATTTATTTTTTCAAAAAAGTTATGCTAGTTGTTATCTGTCAATAATTGTAACTTGTGCAGGTATATGAAAAACTTCTTGCTGTAATGACACTTGTATTGGCTGCTGCACTAGGCTGCTATGGTAAGAATCTTCCCCTCCATAACCACCATCTTATAGCTTTTGATGCCAGTGATCTGGGTGATTCTTTTCAATGTTCATTTTTTTCCCACTCTATAGGCTTTCTTCTATTCTTCAAATTGAGGAAAGTGCGATCTGAAAAAGCTTCATCAGAAATGTGGAAGGTATAGTGTAAAACTTAATTTAATTTTTTCTTACTCCATATGTTTATAATACACTCCACTGCCTTTATAGATGTTGTAGCCATGGACTATAGAGATTGGACTCTACTGCTAGCAAATTTGGACTATCTGGATTTGATTTTTCTTTTTCTTTTTTCCTGATTTTTTTTTTTTAAATTCAATCATCATTCTTTTGAAGTTCACATTCAGAAGACTACTTTTTGCGTATTTGAAAAATATATGACATTTGGGCTGTCCAAATCCAATTTAAATGGTCCAAATCTGCTGAAAAATAATGACTATCTTGCTATTTTCCGACAGTATAGTATCCCTTATCTGAACTCTTTTGGCATACCTTTGTGTTCTGACATATTGTCTGCTACATGCAGGTTGCCAGTTTAGCTGTTGTTTCTGTGATATGTTTATTCTCAAGTGCATTAGTAGCTTTTCTCACAGATATTCCTGTAAGTAATTACTCACAATACTTTTAGTCTTTAGCGCTTGCAGTTAACGTTTTAATTCTTTATACAACTGCCCTGCAAAATATCTGTACTTAATGCTGGCTTAATTTCACTTTGGACATGCTTACAGCTTTTCTACCATTGGCATCTGAGGCTCATGTATGGTGTCAAAGCTTTAGTTTTCTTGATCTTCTACTATTTTGTAGGTAAATTACTCAATCTTTCATGATCATGCTGAATGTGGTTGGGTGAAAACATTGTTGATAATCCATTGTTGAAATCGTTGCATGGTTTGCTGGAATTTTTGAAATGTGCAAGTTTTCTTGTCAGTACATTATCAGGAAGGTCTATACGTTTTTGGTATATGGAAATCAAAGGTTTATCATTGACTCACATATTAGATGATATGATCATAGATCTTAAATATCAGGTTGAATCAAGGAACATTGTAATCATGTCTTCAATGGATATCCTTTTTAGTACTTTCTCTGACTAGGTAATTTCTGAAGAAAACCTCTTTCTCTGTGCAACCAATTATGTGGACTTCTCTTAATCATATTGTGCTTGATCACATTATACCATGGGAATTACAAATATGCTCAAGTTGTATTCCTTTTCATAGATCTTCCTTGATAATTTTAATGTTCACCTACTATGATAGCTATACAGGGTACTTCCGAACTATAAAAGGATTTTCAGATTCTGGCAAATCATGGTTGTTGACTTTTTTGCTTCATTTGTTAGGTTCTTCTTTGCCATCAGCTTATATGCTTTGGATTATCAGAGAATTGCCACCTCCAAAGTCAGATAATAGACAGGAACAACCAAGTTCGTTTGCTTACATTAGCCAAGGGCTTCCCAGCACAAATCCGCCTCAGTACTGGACTACTGCAACAAGTTCAACTAATCAGGTTTGTGTATTGCTTTGCTTCCTCCTTTAAATTTGCTATTGTGAATTAAAGTTTCCAAATATGGATAGTCACCTTGAACTCTTGAATGGTTTTTTTGATTCTCTTCATGCTCCAGTAATTCATATATCTGTTTTGTCAAAGCCATTTGCTTGCTTAGACTTCCAATCGTGCATTGCATTCTCCCAAGCTTTTTTAGGCTTGAAGGGTGAATAAAATACAAACTCATGGTTATATATAAAAGAAAAACTCACCATTGACCATATCTGGTGCCGAAATGAGGTAAGGATTGGACTTGAATCTTGCCGACTTGGTCATAATGATACCTATAAGCTTGAGATTTTAAATGCAGGTTCTTAAGTAGTTCTATGAGAATCTGACAAGCCCAAAGTTTTTAAGAGTTTATTGTGAGTTCTTGGATTTTATGGAAGAGGGTGTGCTAGGGTTTCTGAATCAGGGTTGCAAATAATCATTAAACTCAATGGTCATACTTCTTGTTGCATATGATTTTGTTATTTAAATTGTTGATGCAAATTGAATATAGCTTTTGCATATCAGTGAAAGAGGAAAAAAATTGATTTCTTGGAAATGGAGCACAGTGGCGTTGTGCAATCCATGCAACCGACCCTATCTGTCGGGTAAGGCTTATTGGTGTGTGATTTGAGATAGTTGCACGTGATTTTTGGTGACGATAAATTTTACTAAATTCAACTTGCAACCCCAGCCTTTTTATCATTTTTGAATCTGGTTTTGAAGTGGTTTTATCTTGTCCTTAGGCCCTTGCCAGTTCAACACCTATGGATGCATGGCCTTATTCTAACACAGAGATGTCACTTATTTTATTTTGCAGGCATCAAAAGCAAGTCCTATATGAGGATTTTGTGAACGGTTGAAGAAAAATTTAGATGACATACATGCCCTCCCTCAGCATAGTACATGATAATACCTGGTTCGGATTTTAGAAGTTTTTTAAAATGAAGATTATGAGCCATCTGATCATAACAAGAGTAGAGATAATGTCACATATCATAAGGATGATCTTCAAATATCATGTATGCATTTGTTAATAGCGGCGCGTGGGACATCATCTGGACCTTTTTGGCAATCCAACGGCTCATAATTTTCACTCAGGCGTTTATTATAAAGCCCTTTCTACAGGGGTTCTTAGTCTGATGGGGAATTTGGGGTTGTTTGGTACGAGGGATTTAGAGGAAAAGGAAGAGGAGGAAAAATTTTTATGACTTGGATTTAAAAAATTTGAAGAAGTGGGGTTGAAAGTTTTTCGCACGCTTTTATTTTACATCTTATCTTTATTAAAATTTTATGATGCCATTTCTCCAATTTTTTAAAATCTAACTCATAAAAATTTCCCCCTTCCATCATATCCCTCCTGCCAAACATGCCCTTAGGGTTTAGAAGTATTTGAAATGTGTTGATTTGTCTATATAGGTTATTGCATTAATTTGTGCTAATCTCTTTGTATAGAACAACTCCTTTTGTACATGGATGTTGAATCTGGAATCTGTAGTGGAGAGATTGATGCATGAGTAAAGTGGGTTCACACATGTTAGGTGGGTGCCACCCTACCTTTGTTAATTGTATAGTTTTGATTAGTGTGGCATTAGCAAATGTAAATGTTTTGTAATTTCACAAAAACAGGACATGGCTGAGAAGGTCACTCTTGTTTATATGATCATACAACTTCTGTCTAATGATAATTTATGTGCTTGATATATGCCTTATTCATTTTTTAGCAATTTAAAAATATTGAGTTTTGTTTAATTATTGAATTGTTTCACACTCATTTTCTTAATCAATCATGGAGTATAATTTTTCTACTTGTCCCATATTTCAATCAATCACAGTGGGTGGGTTGAAAATAAATCAGGAAAAGTTCCTTGAAGGACTTAAAGTGAGAGTAACATTGCTTTCTGTATATAAAAAATTTTCAGGTTCTTCTTGGAAATAAAATTTTTAACAAGTGATTTCCTCCCCAATTTTTCCTTAAGCTTATTATATTTGTTATATTTAAATTTAAGCAAATATGAATAAATATTGTATTCGAAACAATGCCATTATTCATCATGTTGACGGAAGGTCTATTCTTTTTTATGGAATATAATATTTTTGAATGAAAATAGATCTCATTAAATTTAATATTTGTTTTTTTTCCAGCAATTCAATATTTAGTTTAAGCTAATCAAGATAATCATATTTAAATAAAATTTCACCAATAAATAATATTTATAGAAAATTCTAAAATAAGATTTAATTAGATTTATTTGATTGAAAAATCATAGATCTATACACAATTTGTTTACGGTTAAATCATACAAAACCTCATGAATTTTGAGTTGAATTGTATGTACTTCATTGGCTTTGTAAAGTTTAAATATCCTTCTTTAACCTTTTATTTTTTTTTAATCACAAACTCTTAACTGTTAACTTACCATTATTTTTTAATGGAAATTGTCACATCAACTTAATATAAGACATGTGGTATGTTATAAAACTTTATTAAATTTTAACTGTCCACATGACGTTTTGAAATTTAAATTTAACCTGTGTTTGTGCAATAATTTGTAAGGAAATTTTGTAAAGAAGGATACCAACAACAGAGAAGTTAATAGGTAAAATAGGAAAATTGCTATAAATGAATAATTGGAAATAAAGAATAGCTTTATTGTGAGTATTGATCAGGCACAGAGTAGTGTGTGAAGAGAAGAGTAAGTAGATGACCGTGATGGAATTGTGTCCCTTCAGTATGTATGCCATCCTTTATTTATACCACCTAGACTAACCAAGCTGGTAGGTTAGTTCCACTTTCTACGGCCATAAGTAGATCTAGGAAGTAGTTGCTATTTTTGTGGGTTTGAGGGCTCGCTGGGTGGCGCATTTGATTGAATGGACTAGGGTGTAGGTTCCTGTGTTGACCAAGTATTGCTGGGCAGCTGTTGGGTTCTCGATTCTGGGCGTCAACTGAGTGAGCATGTATTGTTGGGCCTGATGTTTGCAATATAATGCCCTAAAATGTGATTAAGGGCTAATGATTTCAAAAGTGAATGTAATTACTGTTAAATAAACATTTTTGGAGAATATGATGTGTATTGTAATCCGAATGCTTAGTAATCAGTGCCTAAACCCTGTATTTGGGAAACACCCAAACCGTGGTTTTAGAAGCTATTTTCCGCAAGTCGAGACAAAACTCCTCTCACATACTTACCTCGTAAATCGTAAAAGCTATTCTCAAAATCTAATCCAAACACACACTTAAGCTCAATTGTGGCTTTAGCACCTAAATTGAAGAAAATAGAGGGGATGGCGCATGGAAGTGTTATTTAGGGCTATAGAATGTGTTAAGTGGTGATTCGACAGGAATTCTCATAGTCAGGGGCGAAGTGGGAAAAAGAATAGTCACTGGCCAATTAGTCAGCAATTGATGAGGGAACTTATTAGCAACATAAAATCAAGAGGTGTGCCAATTGTATAAGGGATATAGAGAGCACTTACATGCAAGCACACACATGGAGAGAGTTGGGAGGAGGTTTAAGATCATGACACTTGTCAACATGTGAGAATGAATCAAAGTCAAAGTGTCAAACTTGCTTTTTCTCTTCCCTCTCTCATTTAGGTTGGCCAACAAGCATGGGAAGGCAAAAAATCTGATCTCATTTCATCATCTCTCTCTTACTTCAGCTGCCATCTTCGTCCAAGTAAGGAGGAAAGAGAAAGGGAAAAATCAAGGTAATTTCCTCCATTTTGACCTTGTGCTTGAGCTCAAATGCTAAAATCCTCTTCATTAATCTTGATCACCTTAATGAGAGCTTCATTTATATGGTTTGAGATTTTTGAAAGAAGGTGTTTGAGAGCTTGAGAAAAATTGAAGGTGGTGGAATCAAAGAACAAGCTTTGGAAAGTGAAAGAGGTGAGAAATAGCTATCTTTTTGTATATATAATGTGATCATTGGTTGAACCTTGAAATTTATTGATTTTATCCCTAATTTTCATGTCATTAGGGTCTTGTGTATTGCATGGTGTTTTGGTAGTGGAATAAGTGCCTTGTTGCATGGTTTGAACAATGAAATTGGTTTGGAACATTAAATGGAAAGTTTGGCAATTTGGTGGTTTGTGTTGCAATGTGATTAAAAATAGAATATATGTGTATGTGATGGTAATTTGGTTGTTTTAGTGATTCCAATGGTTTCCTTGTGAAAAATTGTGTGGGAGTAGGTTTGGTTGTTGATTTTGGAGCCATTGGACACATTAGTTGAAAATTTGGAATTCTGTTAAGTGTAAACTCTATGCAGGGTAGTCGATTTGCATGGAAGTTTTGAATGAGCAAATGGTGTCTAAAAATTCTAAAACTTTCTAGTCTAATAGTTCACATGCCAAGTTTCAAAATGGATATATAATGGATGTCATTTTGATTTGTGTGTTGGGAGTTATGATTTTCCAAAGTTTGGGGTTGAAACTGGAAGCTATTCTGGAGCAGTATGGGCTTTCGTGTAATTCTGTATTTTTGTGGTTATGAACAGCAGTGATTCATATTTTTTCTGTATAGAGGACTTCAATAGCTTTCCATAGGATTTGGGATCACCTCATTTCAATTTTTCCAGAATTAGTTATGATTTTTCGAAGTTCAGCCAAGAAGCCGAAATTTTTTGGCCGCAGCCCAAAAATTTCTGACATGCTTTTGGCCGCAGCCAGAAAACTCTTGGCCTCATCCAAAAACTTTATGACCTCTTTTTGGGCCGCAGGCAAAATCTTGTGCCGCAACCAAAAACTTTTTGAGCTATTTTTGTTCGTAGCCAAATACTTCTTGGCTGCGGCCAACCCCCAAAAATCATTATTTTCATTTTTGAAAGTGGTTTTGATATGGTTCTTCCCAAACCTTTTAGGCTTTTGTTGAGCTTATCATAGCCACCTAAGGGACTCAAATGACAACTAACCTTAAGTGTTTTAGAGTTAAGGAATTGGAAAAGGGAATAACCCTATGTCGTTGATTTTGAATACTAGGATTCGATATTTGTCCTGAACGTGAGTAACCTGTGCCAGAGAACACCTGGAAAGAACAAGGTAGTGACGCTTTCACTTATACTATATGTGATGTATTGTTTGTTTGATTGATAATTGAATTGTGATGATTTCGAATGCTGCAAAGCTCGTGGATGTGAAAGTAGAAAGGCTATGTGACAGCCGTAAAGGCTCTGTGAAAGCTGAAAAGCTATGTGTAAGCCGCAAGGCTATGTGTATGTTGCGAAGATATGTGTAAGCCAAAAGGCTATGTGCAAGGCATAAGGCCGCGAAGACCATTTGTATGCCGTTGAGGCAATGTGTATACTATGATCGTTTCTGCTGTGCTGATTGATGATTTGTTTACATGCTATGTAATTATATATTGTATGAGTGATTTGTTATTATTGGGATTCTCTTGAATCTCATTCTTTCCATTGACTAACCTACAAACAGGGCAAGTGGCTCGTAGGGGAAACAAACAACCAAGGTAGGCTAGGACTCCTTTAGGGATATGATTTTGATAGTTGGTTGTCAAATTTTGGTAGGGATTACTGTACATATTATGGATGTAAATTTTTGTATGATGTTATATAATCTCCTAGTTGGGAAATTGTTGGGGTGGTAATGCCCATAAACCTTTAAGTTATTATATGAAACCTGAGGGTTGCTATGAATTCTGGTGTGCACTCTGATATGTATAAATGCAATTGAACTGTGCAGGTTAATTATATTCAAAATGTGAGTATGAGGCCGGATTAAACATGTTTTGAAAGATATTTTTGAAAATCCTATCTTACGGATGAGATTGGAAATAAGTCTTTTAACATCTGATGGTCTCTAATTCATCTTAATTATACATTTTTGAATTATAATTATGGTTTAAAAGGCAGGGGGTTTACATACAGACCCACCACCGCAAGCCTATAAGGGAGCTTTTGCCTACACAATAAGTCCCCTACTTTTTTGGCCCAAGCCTAATTTGGCCTGAAAAGTTTAGTTTTGATCTTGGCCATTGATCTTTCTTCATGATCTAAGGGCCCCGGTTTGAGGCGCACTTTTTTTCTCTTTTCTTTTTAAGCTTTGGCACCCTTTTTCGTGGCATTTGGGATTCTTAGTGGGTTTCTTCAGTTTGCAAGTTTTACTAACCTTTCATTTTTATCAAGACCTCGAGTGCTCCATTAACCATTGCGGTCAGTCATAGCCCCAGATAAAGCCTTTCTTGGAAATCACCCGCTCACTGTGCTCCAAAAGTAACTGAAGGTCTTGCTACTTTATTGTTCTTTATGGTTTCCAATCACTCTACGAGAAGATATCCCCTTTCTTCCTTGAGGGTTTTTGTCTGTGGTCATTTTTTTAGGAATAAAGGTATGTTGTTTTCCACATCAGTTTTCTTGATGGATTTGTGTTAGGGTTTGAGGGGTCAAGCCAACACTTATGGTATTGCATTGTCTATGGTTTGTATTCACTACTTATTGATCTTTCTTTCTCTTTTCGTTTTTGGATCTTAGCTACTTTGGGTTAGATTTGGGTATTTGGTGGTCCCACTTTGTCTTCTGAATACTTTATGACGCTGATCGTGTGGTTTTTTGGTTCTTTACTTATTGTATTGCTTTGCATTTTTTGGCATTCCTTAGTGGGACCGTTTTGTAGTTGAAAGGGTATTTGCTTATATGGATTGTTTTTTCCTGTCATCTTGATTTGTTTGTGTTGGCAAGTATGTCTAAGATAGGTGGTATGTTTGTAGAAGTGACTAACCTGCTAGAGGCTAGTATTGGTACTAGCACCTTGGGGGTGACTCGGGGTCTGGCTCATCACTTAGGGTAAGGGAGAGAAACAGGTTGCAACAATAGTTTTTGAGGACATGAGGATTTTACAGGAGAGTATGGCTTTTACGATTAGACCTAGGAGCTTAAGGAGGATCTATAGGACCTATGGCTTGCCTAATACTGTTCGCTTGAGGGCGCCCATGGTTGGTGAGAGGATGGATAGTTGTTATGAGGGCTGGGTGGCAATGTATGGAGAGCCTTTTAAGTATAGATTGACATTTCCATTGCCTTCATTGATGGTTGATATGTGTAGCCACTTTAACTTGGCTCTTTCTTAGTTTATGTTGCATGTATGGCGAGTTGTTGTAGTTGTAGAAATCCTAACTAGGCATATAGGAATAGTTTTCACTGTAGGGCATTTGCTTCAAACTTACTCTTTGGTTATGAAGAACACTGGAACATACACTTTGTTAACTGGGAAGAAGATTTTGGTAAAGAAAGGTTAGTTTCACAACCATGGCTGGGAAGAAAGGTACCTGTTTGTGGAGTTGTTTGCCTTAGTAGGAGATGATTTAGTGATCCATACTAGGTGGGACCCCATGGGTAAGCTTACTTTTGGTTTTGGTTGGTTTGTATGCATGTACCTACCAAGCATTCATATGATGTTTCTGTAGATGTCAGTAAAGACAGGAAGGGCCCTTCGGGTTGTTCGGAGGAGCCTACCAAGCATATCTTGGCCTTATCAATAACTGAAAGGGATTGTGCAGCTTTACTTACCCCAAAGTCACTACTCCAAGTATTATCATGTCCATTTGTGAGGTTCTTCTTTGTGATTCATAATGTTTATGTGTGTTATTTGTGTAGGGAAGTCAATCATGAAGTCTAAACCTTTTAGAGTATCGAGTGTGGAAGAGGTGAGAGCGATGAAGCTTGTCAACATGGAGGGGCAATCAAGTGTGCCATCTGACCAGGTGGTGATGGTTGCTGTTGCAGAGCAAGGGAAAGGCAAGAGCATGGTAGGATCTAGTAAGAAAAGAAAGGGCTGTGAGGCTTTGCCTGAAGGATAAGGTATCGAGTCCCCTTTTCCCACCTTAGCGTCGTTTGTCTCTATGCTCCTATTCCCAATGGACCAAGCTCAGTTAGAGTCTTTAGATCTTGAGGTCCTCCTGTCCTACCGCATTAATCAGACCTTCCAGGTATGTTTACGTGTAACTACTCAAGTTTGTTTTATTTTTAGGTTGTTTCTCACCAGGGTCTGGTGTTTGTAGGGCCTTCAGGAGTTGCTATACTTAAAAAGAGTGATTCTTAAGTTGGCTTCATTGGTCCAAGATCTACAGCGTCTAGTGGATGAGAAGGATAAGTCCACACAGGAGCCCTAGCAATCCGTGGCTCGTATGACCAACCAACAAACTAAGCATAAAGCTGAACAGGAACAAGCGGGGAAGGAGCTGGTTAAAGCTAAGGGTGCACTATTTGACTTTCGTGCAGAGAATAGTGGGCTCAAACAGCAGCTTAAAGAGATCATGATTAAAGCAATATTCCATATGTGTGCTCAACTAATGAAAGAATTCAAGGACAGTAAGTCCAGTAGGTAGGACCCAGACTAAGGAATCAACAAATATGAGAGTATGCTTGATTGCCGGCTGAAGGATGACAGCTTTATCGCTGGGCCTGGAGATGGGAAGTAGTGATCGGCATATATGCCTTAGGTAGTCTCTCTTTTTGGATGGCCTGTGTGCCGTTTTTTGCTTGTATCTATGCAATTGCCTTCTTAGGGTGTATCTTTATTTTGGACATCTCTGCAACTTAGATTTTTTTGGTTTCATGTAATTGCTTAGTGTGACCATTGCCCTTAGTGCCTTGGTCTATACTTGTGACAAAGTATTTTCTTGAAAGCATAACTTTCGACACTTTATTTTCTTCTTAGTTTTGTTCGCATGTTTATGAGTGTCGGTAGTTTGTCATCACAGTGCTTGACTGATTATGGGGTCTTAGTTTGTTTGTATGTTGTTTCCCAAAGTTTGCGTCTCATTGTGAGGCGAGGCATTTGTAGTTTGCATGCTATTGTTAAGTGATGCTGTTATGCTTGGTAAGACCGTGTGGCATGTTGGGCACTGGTTAATGTGTTCATAATTGATGTATATGTTGTTCTGTTTGGCAGGTTAAAGAGGATATCAAGCATCGTATTGTAATGTAGCCATATTGTAGTATTTTTGATAAAAACTACAAACCACAAAACAACAATTGGGATAATGACCCACATGAAATAGCAAAGCCAATAAAAATGACTTGTTATAATTAGGTATGGGGACGCTAAGTTAAGTCAGTCGAGTCAAAAGATGTAAGAGGTGGTCCACTACAGAGGGACTAGTGGTCAGCAATATCGTGGTTGTACCGTCTATAAGGGGTTTGCCTAAACAACGAGTAAGCAGTCAGGTGTTAGGTTGTTGAGTACTAACGTGATCAATCGTAGAGGAAACCTAAAATGAGGTAGGGTGGATGGATAGTGGGGCTTTTGTTATCATAGTACTGAATATGGCCAGACCTTATAGCTTAGAGCGTCGGTGGTATGTTATGGCCATATTTACGGCATGTCTCATCATGTTCTTGCCCACAGGGTTAGTACATGTGAAGAGAATATAGGCTCAAAGAGTACTATTTTAGAATTCATGCCTTTTAAGATGTATTGCATGTTAGCTTCATGGGATGGGCTTCCTGTTCATGTCACTAGTTGGTATGCTCCTTGTCCAACCACTCGTATTACTTGGTAAGGGCCTTCATATGTTGGTCCTATCTTACCGTTACTTAGATCTTATTAGATCTCATGTTTTGATGATAACAAAGCTTGAATAGGTATTACATAAGATTTCAATACTAAATAAGAGTTTTTAAATAACTAAGAAAAGAGTTTTCTGAGGCAAACAGTGACATCACTCGAGTGCTCTCGAGTAAGCACTCGAATGATGAGGTGTTGATAGAAGCCCTGCTCAAGTGATGCTCTTTGTCAAGTTTTGAAAGACATCACTTGAGTGATAACCTTGAATCACTCGAGTGACCACTCGAGTGATATATAAGTTAAAGGCATCATTAGCACAGCACTACAGTGATTTTGAAAGTAAACTTAGGTGAAAATTTTTCTAAGTATAAAATCATTCGAGTGCTCACTCGAGTAATCCCATTTTTGAGATCACTAGCGGAACACTCGAGTGATGTATAAAGTTGAAGATCACTAGCAAAGCACTCAAATGATATATCAAAGTGATCCATTCATTATTACTCGATTGATGACACTTATGGATTACTAGCAGAGCACTCGGGTGGTCTATCAAGTGATCCATTACAGATTACTTGAGTGATGATATTTGTGGATCACTAGCACAACACTCGAGTGATCCATCCAGTGATATGATATGTTTTAAACTTTTAAAGAAAATATCACTCGAGTGATGGCATTTTTTGAATCACTAGCACAACACTCGAGTGATCCATCTAGTGATGTGTTTTGTTTTGAAACTTCCAAGTAAAGATCACTCTAGTGATGGTTTTTAGAAAAATAGAGCATCTTCTTCTAATTTCCAAAATCACTGAATGATTATATAATTGATTGTATTTGACTCTCTTTCACTCTAATATTTCATTATATTAGTGTATAAAGCTTTTCAGGTGAAAAATGAAAAGATCAAGTGAAGAGAAGAAAAAGTGATTTTGTGTCAGAAGCATTAAATGAGAGCGGTATTTGAATGAAGACATTCTCTTTGCTCCAACGGCTACTTTACCACACACAAAGAATGTTCAAAGGAAGCAATGGTACTCTAACAAACAAATGAAATAATCAGAACGATCATTTATTTCATTCTAACTATAAATATGAAGCATTTAAAGTGGATCAACTACCAAACTGCGAAATCATTCAAGTTTGCTTTAAGTGCTCTGTTTGCTATTCATTATTATTCCCTTTATACTTTGTGCTTCAATGATTATACATTTACTCTTTAAGAGAGAATTTCATAAAAAACTCAATACCCTTTATTGAAATAACTTAAGGTTGTGGGACCTTAAGTCGGGTATTGGTTTACATTATATAAGGGAGAGTGAGTGTTCAGAGAAGGAACTTGTAGTGTACTGAGGTGTCAAGAACCCACTGAATCTTCGAAGCTATAGTGAAAATTAGAGGCAATCTGAGAACTGGACGTAGGTCAAAGAGGTTGTGACCGAACTAGTGTAAATCTCTGGTGTACACTTTAGTGATATTATTCTAATTCTCAACTTCAATTTAATTTTTGTTAATTGTTATTGTTAGATAAAGCTTTTATAATCACCCAATTCACCTCTCTCTTGGGTGAAACGCTTGTACTAACAGATCTTTAGTGTTTTGGAAAACTCTTTGGAAGACCCAATCCCCCTCTTTAAACTGCCTGGTGTGTACATTCTTGTTGTAATATTGAGCAATCTTCTATCTGTACATTGTGATTCTGATCAAGGCTTGCTCTTGGTGCTTATCAAGTAGGTCTAGTTAGTCAATAATGGCTTGATCGTTCGTTTCTTCATCCATCCAACTATGTTGCAAAGACGACATTCCTACTTTGACCAGGATCATAGCCTTTGATCTATGTACTAGGGAGAAGGGTATTTCCCTGGTCGACGTACGAGCCACGGTTCTGTAAGCCCATAAGACGGATGGGAGTTCTTTGACCTATCTTCCTTTATCTTTGTCTAGCCTTTTTTTGAGTGAGTTGATGATAGTTTTGTTGCTTGATTCGCCTTGTTCGTTGGATTGTGGGTTTCAAGGAGTAGAGAAGTTGAGTTGTATCTTCCACTTTTCACAGAAGTTTTGAAATTTCCACATTGGGACACATTGTTGCACACTATTTCTTTGGGTAGTTTGAATCTGCAAACTACATTCTTCTATACAAAATCAATGACCTCATGTTCTTGTATTTATTCGTACACTCCTGCATTCTTTAGCCTAAATAGTATGACTTTGTAGCAGTATATGCCTCATTTGGTTATGAAGGCTATTTTTTCTTAGTCATTAGGGTGCATTAGAATTTGGTTTTAACCAAAAAAAGCACCCATAAAACTTAGCAATTCATGCTCGGACGTAGCATCAACCAAGGAATCAATATGTGGCAAAGGAAATAAGTCTTTCGAACAAGCTTTATTTAGATTAGTAAGGTCTATACATACCCCATGCTTACCATTCTTCTTTGGTACAACTACCACGTTAGTAACCCAGTCAAGGTATTGGTTCTCCCTCACTAACCCAATGTTCAAGAGTTTTTATGCTTCCTCGTTGATGATTTCATTTCGTTCTGGTGCAAGCTTACATCTTTTTTGCTTGAATGGTTTATATGCCGGGTTCACATTAATCTTATGAGTGATTGTTTTAGGGTTTATGCATGTCGTGTCTGCATGGGACCAAGCAAAACAGTCTATATTGTTAGGCAAGAACGATATTAATGAGTTCTGTCCTTACGTATACCTTTCTTTCTAGATGGTTGGGGCCGACACATACCCCTTTCAATTCCTCAAACTGTGGTTGGTCTAGTAGTTCCGTAGGGGACAAGTCCTATAACTGCTATGCGGGCTATTTATCAGTTGGTTTTAAAGTTGCTTGATAATATTCTTGAACTATTATCTATTTTCCTTTGATTTCTCATACACCCCAAGGGATCTGGAACTTTATTACTTGGTAAAGGGTGGATGGTACGACCTTCATACCATGGATCCAAGGCATTGTAAGCTGACGAGCAGTCTATTACCTGATACTTGAATGGCAGGTTCAACCCTAACACATATATTAATAACATGATTTCCTCGATAGTCTTATTTGGTGCACCATTACCAAAGACTAGTATCAAGGGTGTCCAAACGATTTGAGACTCCAACCCTATTTCTTAGATCCTCTTTAGGTATATGATATTAACTAAGCTGCCTAGATAAATCAACACACGTTTAATGTCAAAATTGCCAAGGTATATAGAAAAGCATATCATTGTGTGGTTGGTTCAACTCGTCTATTTCGTTATCAAGGAATGTGATTTGCTCTGCCCTTGACTTGGCTAGGACATCTTTCGCTTGCTTATGGTTGGGTTCTTTCGGTAAGCCCTAAAAGTGTCATTTTGCTGCAAAATACGTGGCATCGCTAATTTCTGAACCACCCTATGAATATGATACAATTAATGGTTCAACTGTTTTTGGGTAGTTCAACTGGCATTGGACCTGCAAAGTTATTGTCGTTATGGGATAGACTAAACTTACCTTTCTTGGATAATAGGTTCGTCAAGTGCCTACGCTTGAGCAGTTTTGCCACCTCCAGCCTTAATGCGATGCAGTCTACTATTTGATGGCTATGTCAGAGTGGAACTCATACCATTTGAACCTATTTCATTGGTCCGCTAGTTATTTGGTCTTAGGAGGCCATCTGATCGCATCTCCCATTTTTGTAAAGGCCTGGACTAACTCGCCAATATCGACAGAGAAGTTATAGTATGTTATCCTTGGTGGTAATGTTTGGTTAATAGAGGTCAACACGCTACTGGATTGGTTTCATTCTAGGTGCATGGTCGGGTATGGCTCTGCTCTCCAATTATAGTTGGTTCGTCTTGGGTTCCTACTCCTTTTATCTGATGGTTTGTCATCATAGTGGCTAGATTGTCTAACATTTACTTTGTCTTCCTCCCATTTGATTTGGGCCCACACCCTAGCCAATACGTCATCCATGGTATGACACATGTACTTGGTCAGTTCTTTGTATAGGTTAGAGTTGGGAAATAGGCCATTGTGGAATGCAGCTATGGCGCTTTTGGTGTCACAACCAGGTATGTTGAATCTGCCAACAAAGTCTTGCAATGACTCCGGCTTGCCTTGGATGACTCGGTAAAGGTCGTTTGACTTCTTTTGGAGAGGCCAGTTGCTAGAGAATTGTTGGACAAACAGGTTATTCAAGTTTATGAATAAACCTAGGGAATTGGTTGGTAGGTTGGTAAACCACCTCAATGCAAGCTTGACTAAGCTAGACCTAAACCCTTTGCACATACATGCCTCCCATGCATCTCGTGGTATAACAGCAATGTGCATTCTTTGCGATATTGTGCCATGTGTTTATTAGGGTCTGTTGAACCATCATATAGCCAGACATTCTGGAATGTAAATTTCTTTGGCATCTCCACTAGCACTATGTCGTCTGTGAATGATGAGTTGGCGAAGCTGTTAGGGGCACTCTTTTTCATAAAGGAGGGCACTCCTGGTAAACGAAGTATTATTTCTCCTAGTGCTTGGAGTCTTTGGTTCCACCTTGCTTCATCCAACACTCCAAGGTTGGGTGGTGGGTTGGTGCACTACTTCATCTCACCATCTAGCAAGGTTGGTATGTTTGGGGTACTCGTGCCTGGCATGCCTATGCCTGGGGTAGCTGTACCTAGCTTGGTGTGCTTGTGCCTGGGGTACCTGTACCATTAGACCCGTTAGTGTTATTCTCAGCAGAGTTTCTATTACTTATCACCCTTCATTGGTCTATTTGAGGAGTCTCCAGCAAAGGCATGCTTGGAATGATAATATCTTGTACTTGTGGGGAGCGTGAGGCCAATTGCTCCCGTAAGGCATTGTTTTCCCCATGTAGGTGTCGGAGTTGCTCTTGCTGTTGCGCTACCAACCTGGCTCGAGCTCAGATTTGTCCAGTCTGTTCTCGTACCAGGGCTTCTAGTTCGTCAAGTCGCCCTTAGACGCTGGTGGCTGCGTTTTCCATGACATCTTCTATGATAGGTGCGTCCGTCATGATGAAGAACTAAAAAATGAATGAAAGTAAAACACTCCCTGTTGAATCCATTGTTGCTCCCTATGGACGGCGGCAAATTGTTTGTGCAATAACTTGCAAGAAGAAAATTTTGTGAAGGGTGCCAACAATGGAGAGATTGATAAGTAAAATAGGAAAATTGCTATAAATGAATTATTGGAAATAAAGAATAGCTTTATTGTGAGTATTGATCAAGTATAGAGTAGTGTGTGAAGAGAAGAGTAAGTAGCTGAGCTTGATGGAATCGAATTTCTTTAGTATGTACTGCAGCCTTTATTTATAGCACTTGGACTAACCGAGCTCATAGGTTAGTTCCACTTTCTACAGTCATAGTAGATATAGGAAGAAGTTGCTATTTTTGTGGATCACAGGGCTAGCTGGGCGGTAAGTTTGACTGAATGGACTGGGGTGTGGGTTCCTGTGTTGACTGAGTATTGGTGGGCAGCTGTTGGGTTCTCAATTCTGGGCTTCTGCTGGGTGAGAATGTATTGTTGGGCCCGATGTTTATAGACCCACCGTTGCAGGCCCATAAGGGAGCTTTTGCCTCCACAACCCGTAAGGTTTAATTTTTAATAACACTTCCGGCAAAAACAAAAAATTATAATACTCATCATTGCTGACGTGGAATGATACGACTAAAAAAAGTATCCGCTAAAATATTTCATTACAGGTTAATCTCGATAATAATAAATGAGGACAAAACAGGAGGACAATCAATCAGACAGCCTTTCCTGATTTAAGTAATAAATTATGATTATAAAATAAGAGGGAAAACATAAGTATAAAGAGAAAGTAACAAGCTGAAGGAAACGCGTTGCCGCCAATTCTGAGAAAAGCAGAGTGGCGATTCCTTTGTTTATGTAAAAGCAAAAGCGTTGAGCAGAGTACACACTCTCACAACAAAATGCTTCCTTCAGATTCTGCTTTCCAACACTTGCCTCAGTTGCTTCGTTCTTTTCTTGTCATCAGAGCAATGCCAAAGCTGAAAAAGCTTCGTTCCTTGCCCCACTTCGCAATCAAAGTATCTCTTCATCCCCAATACAAAAACATGTTCCTTTTCACCTTCTTCACTCTTTGCGATCCAATCCCAGCCTCAACAAATCCTGGACATTTCGCTGAATTTTTGCGTATATTGGGTGGATTTCATCGAAACATTCCTGAATTGGTGGCGGCGGGGGTGTAGCCATGGCCAGCACTAGCGGCACCAAAGGCCCGCCCAAT
Organism: Inga leiocalycina; assembly: GCA_963242795.1. NCBI lineage: Eukaryota > Viridiplantae > Streptophyta > Magnoliopsida > Fabales > Fabaceae > Inga > Inga leiocalycina. The sequence goes on from OY725325.1 coordinate 65,113,823, forward strand.
ATTCCGCGGCTACCGTCGCGGCGGATGACTCGGATGCCGACGAGGACCGTGGAGTTGCAGAATGAGGAGGGTCCTGTTGATAGTGAGATGGTGCCGTCCTCTCTTGCTGTCGTAGTCCCAATTCTCCGAGCAGCCAATGAGATTGAGCAGGAGAATCCCAGAGTTGCATATCTTTGTGAGTATACATTACTACTCCTCTGTAATTGAAACTATTAATTAGTTTAACCCTAATAACAGGTTCTTGATAGGATGAAACATTTTAAGAAAAAAGTGAAACTTCTAGATGTAAAATTATTGGTGGTTTTAACATTCATGTGATTATTTGTTCAACTTTGGGAAATTAATATCACATGGTGCATTAGTCATAACCAAGCAAACTAATGCATTTCAAATTACGTAGTTGACAGACTAATTTGGTCCCAATCACTTGGAGGTGGGGTGCATACTGTCATTTTTCTGTTGTGAGGCCTTCAAAGATTGAAGATTAAAATGTTGATTTTTACTAGGACTTGGCTTTTATTGCCCAGAAAATTTTTTTTTTCCAAAGAAAGAAAGGTGACGAATTCTTTTTATTTTCGTTAGTAAATAAAATCTTACTGTAAACTAGAAAGACGATTACAGAAAAGGAGGAAACATACTGGAACTCATGCATGAAAATTATCGACTAATCCATATTTTAGATAATTAGACCCCCTTAAGAAAAGCCAAGAATGTAACATAAAAGGGAAGCAAGAGATACCACGCTTTCTCATAATTCATTTGGAGTCGACGAAGCACGTTTGAAGTTAATGACCGCTGCTTGTTATTCAAAGTGGCTTAAGACAAGCTTGTGCTAGAAGAACTGATCAACTTAGGTAAATTGTCGTAAGTCTAAAATAGCCTAATTTGTTTACTTTATAAGTGGTTATATACGTTCAAAAATAATCGAGGTTAGTTTTGTTAAAACTATTGTAAATGCAGTTTGCACTTCTGTTGATTTTGAGCTCTGGTAGGCACTTATTATCACGAGCTTTGATTTCAAGCATATACATTTGAGCTAAAAAAACTGATAAAGAACTTATAAGCGCAAATCCTAAGTTATTCCGAACACATTAAATGGTTGATACATGCTTGCTTGGGCAGAGTATACAAGCTCCAATAAGCTGCTAATTAGCCCATTCAAACTGGGCCTATATATCCTGTGCTTAATTCAAAATGTCAGTTGTACCCTTTGCTTGAACTTACACAAGAATATACGATAACGATGATCTTGCATTGTTTATCTAATTAGGCCGCTTCCATGCATTTGAGAAGGCTCACATAATGGATCCAAATTCAAGTGGGCGTGGTGTTCGCCAGTTTAAGACCTATCTTTTGCACAGACTTGAAAAGGTAGTTAATCTTGTATTATTACCGTTATTTGCATTCGCAAAGGTGACATGTCTTACTTCTCATTGGTGTCTATGAGATGGCAATGAAGATTTATGTGTTGTGGATTCGTTCCTTAAATATTTATGTTATCCTTAAATCTATTTTCCTTTTGTTAGTGACTTTTCCTTTTATCCGGGAAAATAATTTTAGCACTGGACAATAGTTATTTTGAGTGCTCAGTTGATCAAGATAAAGTTTAGTTGATGCAATGTGTTGCCCAAAAATAGCTAATAGTTTACATCCTGAAACATTCATTGTATTTGTTGGTTGCAGGAAGGTGAATTGACTGAAAGTTGGAGTTCAAAAAGTGATACGAGGGAGCTGCTGTCATACTACCAAAAATATTATGAAGAAAATGTCAGAGAAGGCGAATTTACCAAGAGACCGTGAGGCTTACTTTTTGTTGAGAAACTTATTAATCTCTTAAGAATGTGTATAACAAATTAAGTGCTAGTGTTATTGGTTAGAAGTTGATTATTCTCCAAGTGTCTTGTCAGTTGTCATTATCCTTGAGAGTTTTTCTTGTAGTTAAGCTCTTCAGAATACTATTGTTTTTTATTGAAAAATAAAATGAATTAGAAAGGGGAGAAAGAATGAACAAAGGCCCCTAAGTTCTGCCAAACATACCTTTGCATTCCAACTTCCATGCTTACAGGTTTTATATAGCTTACATCATTTTCCTGGTCTTACCCTTTTTGATGTGGCTTTTGAAGGGAGGAGATGGCTAAAATTATTCAGATTGCAGCTGTACTGTATGATGTGCTGACTGCTGTGGTGCCTGCAGGCAACATTGATGGGAAGGTTTGATTTGCATGTTTAGTTTTACTAACTCAATTATGTCGAATACTTTTTAGACATAGTAACAACTGGTTGTGATGATGTTCTTTTATCAACAGACAAAAATGTATGCAATGGATGTTGAGAATAAAAGGGGACAATACGAACATTATAACATCCTTCCATTGTATGCTGTCGGTGTTAAACCAGCAATCATGAAAGTTCCTGAGGTTTGTACGCCTGGAAATACATGCAATGACCATTTTGCATCTGCCAATGGCATATTCTTCCTGAAATTTCACTTTTGATGTGCTTGTCTCTTCTATTTCAAAATTATAGATCATAGCAGCACTCAATGCCCTACGAAGGGTGGAAAATCTTCCGATGCCCATAATTCATTCAAGAGTTGCTGTCTCCAATGATGGTTCTACAATGCCTATGGAGAGGGTTATAAAAGTAAATGACATATTTGATTGGCTCTCCTCTATTTTTGGATTTCAGGTAATACTCCTCCCCAATCCATAAAAAAATGATATTAAAAATTGTATTGATTACTTTGGTAGAAGAGAGTTTGTACTTAGGCCTGTTAACCGTTAATGTTGGGCATGAAAGATGGTGCAGGTCAAACACGTGAAATTAAAAATACTTACGAGAAGGAATTACTTAAAGCTGTAATGAGTAAGGTTTTAGGATGTCTTATAAGGTTGCGGTGGATAGAAGGTTCCCCATAGGTATTTTCAGATGAGAATTATTTGAAAATAACAGGATAGTGATTGAGGACTAATTTTAGGATTGCCTGGAAGTTGCTAACTGAACCTGAAAAATAGGTCTCAATTTTTCAACGGCTCAGGGGCAGCTTCAAGCAAAGAAAACCTGATTAAAATTTTGAAAGAACAACATGATTTTAAATTGCTACAGGCTGAGTAATGTGCATTGGGTGTACTTGCTCACTCCAAATCACCACAACTGGTTAGATTCTAGGTTACCTAAATGTCCAGAACCTGAATTATTGCAATGATTTTTTTTTTTTTTTTTTGCGCGAGAAAAGAAAGCTGATAGGAAGGAATAGGATGAATAGAAGTTTCCTGAAGGCAATTTGTCTTTATATTTTGAATATCATGCAGCGCAAGAAGGAATCAAGAAACAAAAGTCAATCGCACTGAAAATATTGCTCAAGTTCCAATAACAATACTGGAATCCCTAAAATCATAATAAACTCTTTATCATCATTCCAAAGGCCTTGGCAGTCAATACGACAACCAATATTATTGCTTCACCCACTATTAAACTACTTTTCTTCACTATAGTTATTATTGAAATTTCTGGTATGTTTCCTGAAGTTTGTGTTTGACTCCATCTGAATTAAAGTTAGTCTCTTTTAACCTTTGTATGTTCATATGTCAATTCCGAACACTTCTAGATATTTTTGCCATATGAATTTCTTTTGAATGATCTGACTAAATCTCCCTGGTATATTTGTGGTCCAAAGAAAGGAAATGTGGCAAATCAGAGGGAGCATCTTATCCTGTTACTTGCCAATATTGATATTAGAAATAAGAATGCTGCATCTCTTGAGGTGAACTATTATTTCTTGCAAACTGCTGTTGTTTCAGCTACCTTGTGTTGCACTTTTAGATGATCATATTGATAATGAAATGAAGCTTATTGCAGCTCAAAGAAGACACCGTAGAGCAGTTGTTGTCTAAAATTTTCAAGAATTATGATTCATGGTGTCATTATGTGCGTTGTAAATCCAATCTTAGGTGAGTGTATTTTTCACTTTAAAGATCATAGCGTCAGGCCAAATGGGTTTTCTTTAATGAATTTTCATCTAATATTATCTTATCAGGAGAATTTTGATTAATTTTGGTGGGTAAAATTTTATTTTTAAAAACTTTACAGGTTTCCAGAAGGTCGTAGCAAACAACAACTAGAGCTGATTTACATAGCACTTTACCTTCTTATATGGGGTGAAGCTTCAAATATTCGCTTCATGCCTGAATGTCTTTGCTACATTTTCCATAACGTAAGTTTATCTGATCTTAGTGACTCACAGTTTATTCTTATATTGCAAGTCTATCCTCTTTTAAAATCTTTTTGTATTTAAGCTGAAGGATGAAATAGCTAATAGTCAATTAGACAGCTTTTATGATATGTTAAGTGTATATTTTTAATCATTGAATTTGTTCTCTTAATAACAGACTTATAATTGAGGAGGCTAGATTGTTAGAATTCCTTACTAAAGAAATCTTGTTGTGTAATCAGAAAAGGGAGTTTTGACAGTTAGTGCAATTGGATTATTAGCTCATAGAGCTCAATGTTTATTCATATATCAAATGGAGATTACATGCAGATTTATATAGGAAAAACAGAATAGGTAACACAGAGTGATTAACGGAGAGACAAAAGGGAAATGAGAGAGGAAGTCAATAATGTTATGCTGAACAAAAACTTCCCACCGAACAACATATCTGACTTTAAACACTCCCCCTCAAGCTGGAGAATATATGTCAATCATTTCCAGCTTGCACCGAAATCCTTCAAATTTAGTTTTGTTTAGTGGTTTTGTTATAACATCTGCAATTTGGTCTTTAGATCTGATGTAGGATAGATTCATGATACCTGCTTCAATCTTTTCTTTAATGAAGTGTCTGTCTATCTAAACATGTTTTGTCCTATCATGATAAACTGGGTTCTTGACCATTTCAATGCTGGCCTTGTTGTCACACCAAACTTGTATTGGTCCCTCATGTGGAATCCCCAACTCCTTCAGTAATCTGATGACCCAAATTCCTTCACGTACTCCATTGTTAACAACTCTCAGTTCGGCTTCCACACTACTTGTTGACACCACGGTTTGTTTCTTGCTTCTCCATGTAACCTAATTTCTCCACACATATGTGCAGTACCCTGAGACTGACCTTCTAGTTTCCCTGTCTTTTGCATGGTCTGAATCAGTGTAGATCTCAATATTTCTGATAGTGCCTTTCTTAAAGAAGATCCCTCTTCCAGGATTAAACTTCAAATAGCTTAGGATTCTGTACACAGCCACCATGTGTTCTTCTTGTGGCTGGTGCATGAATTGACTTGCTATTCCGACTGTATAGCTAATGTCTGGACGTGTGTGGGTCAAGTATATGAGTTTCTCAACAAGTCTTCTATACCGTTCTGGGTTTGACAGGGACACCATTTGGTTTGATTTCTAAGTGACAACGTTCTTCCATTGGTGTTCCTTCAGGTTTCGCCACTAACATTCCTGTTTCATGCAACAGATCTAGTGTATACTTCCGTTGGGATACGTTGATGCCCTTTTTAGTTATTGCCACTTCCATGCCCAAGAAATACCTCATTTGTCCAAGATCTTTCACTTGGAATTCAGTTGACAAGTCCTGTTTTAGTTGAGTAATGGATTGTTCATCATTTCCTGTAATGACTATGTCATCAACATAGACGATCAAGATGGTAACTTTGCCATTAACATGTTTGATGAACAATGTGTCTTCTGCTTGTCCTTGAGTATACCCAAGTCCTTTCACTGTTTTGGTGAATCTACTGAACCACGCTCTAGGAGATTGTTTAAGTCTGTACAATGACTTGTTGAGTTTACATACAGAGTTGTTAGGAGCTAGAATTCCTTTTGGAATCTCCATGTAAACTTATTCTTCCAAGTTTCTATTCAAAAAAGCATTTTTCACGTCCAATTGGTGCAACAACCAATCCAAGTTGGCTGCGATTGATAGGAGCACTTGGATGGTATTAAGCTTGGCTACTGGAATAAATGTCTCATGATAATCAACTCCGTATGTCTGGATATTTCCCTTTGTTACAAGTCTTGCCTTGTATTTGTTGATACTACCATCAGGATTGAATTTTGGATTGAAGATCCACCCGCATCCTATTGGTTTCTTTCCTTTGGGAAGAGTTGTAATCTCCCACGTTTTATTATCCTTGAGTGCCCTCAACTCATCTTCTATAGCTTGCTCCAATTCATATCAACTATAGCTTATTGAAACGTGTTTGGGATTTTAATCTGCGCACTGTTTACAACAAAGCTTTGCATTTTTGCAGATAGGTTACTATATGAGACAAAACGTTGAATTGGATGTTGAGTACAAGATCTTACCCCTTTTCTCAATGCAATAGGCCAACCTAGTTCTTCAGGATTTAATCCCGAATTGGAGTCATGGCCGTTCCTTTGAATGGGAGAGATAATTCTACCAGTGTTTGATTCATCTTGAATTTGTAGTCTGGACTCTTCATCTCGTTGCTGTTCGGTATCCATCCCTGAATTGATCTCAATATTTGTTCCAGTTCATTATGTGTCAATTCAGGTTGAGGTGGAAGATATTCGGATTCATGATCAAGTTGGGTAAGACTAGGTTGGCTTGTGGAAGGTAGTGAGTCAATGATGAGTATAAGATTAGATTGTGGTGGTGATGGTTCAGGATTAGCCATTCAATATAAGTGTGCTCTCCCTGAATGGATAATTTGGGGTAATATGCTTCGTCTTCTAAGAAGACTGTATCCCGGGAGACGATAAGTTTCCTGGAAGTAGGACAATAGTATTTGTACCCTTTTTGAGTAGGGGAGTAGCCAAGAAAGATACATTTGTCAGCTCGAGCAGCAAATTTGTTGCCATCATTTTTGTGAACAAAGACAACACAACCAAATACCTTTGGTGGTAATGAATTGATTAGTGGGCAATATGGAAAGTGTTCAAGGAGTTTTTGGATAGGAGTGTCGTAATTGAGAACTTTGGATGGCATGCGGTTAATGAGATATGCTGCAGTTAGTACAGCATCATCCCAAAAGATGGTAGGAACATTTCGTTCCATTAGTATGGTTCGGGTTACTTCTAACAGATGACGGTTCTTTCGTTCGGCCACTCCATTTTGTTGAGGGGTGTAAGGGTAGGAAGTTTGGTGATGAATTCCTTGCTGATCAAGAAATTCTTTAATGGTGTTGCTCATGTATTCCTTGGCATTATCACTTCGCAGTACCTTAATGTGAGTGTTAAATTGGGTTCGCATAAAGGTATAGAAGTTTTGAAATATTTTTATTACTTCGGATTTGTCTTTCATTAAATAAACCCATGTGGTTCTGCTGTGATCATCTATGAAAGTAACAAACCATATAGCATTGGTGAGGGTTTTTGTTCGTGCAGGACGCCAAATGTCACTATGAATTAGTGTGAATGGTGAGGAAGGTGTATAAGGCTATTTGGGATATGAAGATCTAGTTTGTTTGGCAAGTTGGCAAGTCTCACAATGAAAAGGAATTGAATTTTTATTGAATAAATTTGGAAACACATGTTTCATATAATCAAAACTAGGGTGGCCTGAGCGACAGTGCCACAAGTATGCTTCATGATTTTGAGTTGGAGCTAACCAGTGCCCTTCTCACCTTCCATGCGTTTTTCAAGTTCGATCCTTCAAGGTAGAACAGTCAATCTCATTCTTTAGAAGTTCCAATCGTCCTCCTCATTTTTAAATCCTAAAAAATGCAAAGATTATCATCAAAGATAACTTGGCATATTTGACCTCTAGTTAATTTGCTTACAGATATGAGATTACAAGTGAGTGCAGGCACATATGAAACATATTGTATTTCCAAGTGATCGGATAATGTGACCATGCTAATGCCCTCAACCTTGGCGAATATACCATTAGCTACTTTTACTTTGAGGTGTTGATTATAAAATTTAAGGTTTTGACTAACGTTTTGTTACCGGTCATGTGATCTATAGCTTCGGAGTCAATAATCCAAGTATCTTCACTAGTCACTACAGCATTAAGGGGTACAACGGAATTACCTGATTGTACTAGATTCATACCAGGAATAGAGTTTGACTTATTTTGATTGTTAAGTATCTGGCGAAGCATCTGTAATTCTTCCTGGCTTTGGTAGTCAACGTCTTTCACTTTCTGTTCAGTAGTAGTGAAGTGACTTTGTTGGGCATGTTGTTTTCCAGTTGAAGGCTTGCTATGGAGTTTCCAACATTCTTCCTTTATGTGGCCCTTCTTCTAGCAGTAATTGCACCATTTAGTGTTTTTTCCTTTCATTTTGTGGCCCTTTCATCGCTAGAGCTGAGCCCTCAATGTACTTCTGGCTGCTTTGACTGAGGAGTTTTTTGCTTTCTTCAAACTACACATGATTAACTACATCAAATAGATGTGGTAGGGGTTTTAAACCCATAATTCTTCCTCTTATTTCTTCAAAGGAATCGTTGAGTCCAAGAAGAAAATCATGAATTCTTCCTTCTTCCAATATTTTCCGATACAGTTGAGCATCCTTGACAACTTCCCATGAATGTACCTCAAATAAATCCTGTTGTTGCCAAAGTTTCAGCAAAGCATTATAGTACTTGGTCACCGACATATTTCCTTGTCTTAAGTCTCGGAGTTGACGTTTCAAATGAATCAAGGTTGCGGTGTTGTCTAGTGATGAGTATGTCCTTTTTGCTACATCCCATATCTCCTTTGCCGTGTTAGCTAGGAGATATCCTTTGCTAATATCCACGGTCATAGAGTTGGATAACCAAGTCATAACTTGATTATTTTCTGCAAACCAAGTGTCGAAACTTGGATCATCATGAGCTGGTTGAGGGGCTTCTCCATTAATATATTTTTCTTTTCTCCTTCCACTAATGTATCTCAACACACTTTGAGACCATTGAAGGTAGTTTTTTCCATTGAGTTTATGGTTAATGACCATAATCTGATTTTCTGGGAATTCTGGTACAATAGTGTTTATGGAAGGTACAGGAGAAGACATAGGGGAAGTAGTAGTATTGGAAGTGGAGGTTGTGGTTTGATTGTGACCATTGGTTCCTGACATAAAGGTTGTTGGAATGGACCCAAACAAGGGAGGAAATTGCGAGAGATCCATCAATTTTGGTGAAAAATTGATCTGGAGTCGTCAGAGGGTTCTGGAGTCGCCGACGCGTGGAGTTCACGCTCCGCCGGAATCAATAATGTCGCCGATGAGTGGGTTCACGGGCCAAAGACTGTGGAGGCGCGTGTGCTTCACTCGCTGGTCGGATGGTGGCCGGACTTCTGGGAAACACCGATCTACGTGCTCTGATCACCCTGGAGTTTACGCTCCCACTATCAGTAGCCCAAGAGGACGCTGCTGTGCTCTCTCTCTCAGCCTCACCGTCGCCACTGGTTCTGCCTCTTTTTTTTTTTGGCAGAGGACCGAAGCTCAAACCAGAAGCTCTGATACCATATTAGCTCATAGAGCTCAATGTTTATTCATATATCAAATGGAGATTACATGCAAATTTATATAGGAAAAACAGAGTAGGCAACACAGAGTGATTAACGGAGAGACAGAAGGGAAATGAGAGAGGAAGTCAATAATGTTATGCTGAACAAAAACTTCCCATCAAAAAACATATCTGACTTTTAACATGGATCTTTGATTCTTTCTTTGATGTCCTACCTTCTCTACTTCTATTGTCTTTTTATTTATTATAATCTGAGAAAAATTTTTCCATCCATTATCCCTCAATTTAGAGGGAAGGGAAGGATGAGGGGAAATGGTTCCTCCTCATTCCCTCATTCCTTCTAAATATTTAATATGAGAAGGGTTAATTTCCGAAATTGTTTTCGATGTACATTGTGGAACTTCATTGCTGGCAATAACCCTTTTCTACTTTCATTTCCAAAGATGTGCGATGATGTCTATGGGATTTTGTATAGCAATGTTCATCCTGTGAGTGGGGATACATACCAATCAGCAGCACGTGATGAAGAATGCTTTCTGAGAGAAGTTATCACTCCCATTTATGAAGTTTTACTCAAGGTAATTTTCATGTGGCAATAACACAAGTAATTTTGCTATGTATTTTTTTTTATAAATATCTGTGCCTGAAACATTTTTCTGTTTTTGGTGTTCAGGAATCAAGGAGAAATAACAAAGGGAAGGCAAGCCATACTATGTGGAGAAATTATGATGATTTAAATGAATACTTTTGGTAGACATTTTCTCTTTTTGAACTAATGACTTTCAAATATTGGCATAATGGGAAGAATTTTAAAACCTTTCATGGAGTTATCCATTTAATTGACAGAAAGCTTGAATTCATTCCTTTTGTAGGTCTGACAAATGTTTTAAGCTAGGGTGGCCAATGGACCCCAAGGCAGCTTTTTTTAGGCATGATGAGAAGCATCAAGCAAATGAGGTTTCTTTCTTGTTTCCTTCTATATTTATGTGTGATTTTTTCATGTGCCAAATGCCTAATCTTACCAATCTGAAGAATGAACATTGAGATCTGGTGGGCAATCAAGTGGGGTGGGGAACTCTTCCTGAAAGGCTAGCTATTGATGTGGGAAACCTAATCCACTTGAGTATCCTTTGAAAACATTCCATAGCACTGAATCTGGGTTTTATGCATCTCTTACCCCCTTGGTCTCTATCAATATCACGTCTTTCAAAATGATTATTAGGTATTTTTTTTTAAATCATTTATTTCAATATCGCTAATTAATATTAGTAGTTTCTATAAATCTGAAAAATAAACAAATAACAGAAATATAAAAACTGCCAAGGGGCCAAAGACCTGAAAACCCATGCCTCATTGATTTCCAACGGAATCTATATGCATAAGGTGTATGTATTTGTACATCCGATTGTAATTTCCTCATTTATTTTCCGACTAGAGAAACTTGTCTTTCTGTAAAAGCCATTTGTAATTCTACAGTCCCTTCAAATTCATATATTCTATTTTTATAGTGGTATTCAATATTCAATAAAGAATTAACACAAATGACACATTGCAGATGCTCAAATCACATGCAACTTTATCTCCTGATATCTGGATTATGTGCTTGAGTAGTGCAGAAACTAGAATACATTTTCTTGCAATGCTGTGCAGCTCATCTATGAGGAATAAATGTTAAAATTTTATTTTTAGAAAAATGGGAGTTGGGTGTGTCTACTTCTGATGGACTTAGAGTCGTTTCTCCTTATTTGGTTCAAAGGTTTTTGATGAACAAAGAGGGTAGAACTTTGTGGCAATTCAGAGTTTTCATTATGATTTTGAATATTTTATTGGAGCAGAATGCTCATATTTTCAAGTTTATCTCCATGTCATTAGATGCACTGTGTTGCGAGATAATGCTTGTGACTTCTTGTTCAGTTTAATGTTTTGTAAGGGAGTGTCTCTCTTTGGTAGCAGAGGGATTGATCTGCTTTGCAGAAGGTTTAAATTTCCATTTTATCTTCTTTTTGTTTCTCCAGCATCTCTTTTTCCTTCTCTCTCTAAAACCCATTTACAACCCAATGGTTTGCCTAGGGGAAGTTCAATCAATTTCCGAGTTCCATTTATCCTTATCAGATATAACAGGGATCAGAGAATTATTTTAAGCAGTTGTGTCTATTTCTTCTGTTTGGTTGTCTTGGGAACTAATGAAGTATAATTTCTTAAGTCAAAATTTCGCATTCTCAATCACTTCTACTTCTTTTGCTAGTCCTTGACACATTTGTTAGAAAGAAAACATTTCCTTTGTCTAGAGGTCCTCTAGATGTATTTATTTAACCTACTTGAGCAGTTGTGCTTACCTTTTATGAGCTTTTAACACAATTCTGTCAAACATAATTGTTCCTGGTATGTATCACATGACATGATACATTCACATCACCTCCAAGATCTCTATTGAAGTGAACTTTGCTATGACAGGGTCCTAACCAAGCTGGCTCAGGATCAGGAAAGAAGAAGCCCAAGACAAATTTTGTGGAAGTCCGTACATTTTTGCACCTGTATAGAAGTTTTGATCGCATGTGGATATTCTTTATATTGGCCTTACAGGTAAGCTTAATCTTGGGCTTATCATATAGTTTTACAACCTCAAGTTTTATCATTTGTCATATTATTGAATTTCAGGTTATGATTATTGTTGCATGGAGTTCTGCGGGACCTCTTGGTTTGATTTTTGATGATGATGTGCAAAACAGTGCTATGAGCATTTTCATTACATACGCTTTTCTCAATTTTATTCAAGGTAACTTAGCTTGATTTTTTGATGACATTGTTGAATGTTGATCTGATGCAATCTTCAGTATTGAGACCATTCTTTTTCTTGGAAACTATGTACTAAGAGGGGTCATAAATTAAATGCCAAAAGAAATACTCAAAAAATGCTATTGGCCTTTCCTTTTGGAGGTTAGAGTTTCTTGGCCAGAGCATCATAAACGAGTCTAGGTTCCCGTACCACATGGTTTCCCATAAAATTCTAACTGTTTGGGTTTAGGGATGGGTCTTGATGACTGGGTTTGGGTCAGAGCATTTTCTTAAACAATTTTTAGGTTGAAGTCTGGGAGTCTAATATCCACCTTGCCCCTTACCTGTAGTGTTTTTTTGTGTGAATTATCTATATTTATAATGCACCCATGTCAAATTTAAAAATTGATAGGTATAAAAAAACTGGCAGGTAACTAAATGAAGATTTGTAAGTTGTTCTCTTTTCTCATCAATAAGTTAGGTTTTCTTCAAAAATGAAAATATTACTGGTTTTTTTTTTTAAATTATATTGATAGCTGTTGGAGCCTCTTAATTTTGTTTGATTCTATACCTGGTGAGAGCCTTGTGCATTGGCCACCTTATATGAGTTTATTTTGTGTAAACAGGTCTCAACATTTGGAAAACCTTGCCATTTTTGTAATCTCTCTGGTTGAATTGGTTCACGTCCATGGATTTTGAACTTTAATAGGGAGGGGGATAGATCTTCAATTTGTTACTTGCCTGAATTGGTTCACGTCCATGGATTATGAGTCTGGGCCTAGGTAGTAGGTGCTATTATATTGTGCCCATGGCCATCCATAATTTTCTTATAATTGCTTTAGTTTTTGTTAACTGGAGTATTAGTTTCAATTTAATCATTTCTTGACCTATTTTTCTCGTATCTTCTATATGCAGTCACCCTGGATATCATTCTTACTTGGAGTGCCTGGAGGAATATGAAATTTACCCAACTGCTACGGTATTTTCTGAAATTTGTGGTAGCAGCTGTTTGGGTTGTGGTCTTGCCAGTCAGTTATTCTAATGCTGTTCAGAATCCATCATGGCTCATACAATTCTTCACCAGTTGGGCTGGGGATTGGGGAAACCAGTCACTTTACTTTTATCTCGTAGCAATATTTTTGTTGCCAAATGTAATGGCTGTAATACTATTTTTCCTTCCCCCTTTGAGAAGAAAGCTGGAGCGCTCTAACATGCGAATTATCACTCTTTTCATGTGGTGGGCTCAGGTGAACGAGCATATACTTAACAAATACCTGTTTCTTGATGTTCTCATGCTTTTTTTTTTAATCTCTTTTGTGTTGAAATTTAATCTGAATGTTATTTGACTTAAATTGATACTGCAGCCCAAATTGTATATTGGAAGGGGCATGCATGAGAACATGTTATCGCTGCTGAAGTAAGTGAAAGTTCAATTTGCATTTTCCTATTTGTCCTTTCAGCTTTTTCCCCTTTAGTTCTTTTATATATATATATATATGGATTTGTGAGGTTGAAGTGGGTGACAAGGTGAAAATACTCTGTTTCCTGCCAATATGTGAAATTTTTATTGGCTCAAATATGGCAGGTATACCCTGTTTTGGATCATGCTGCTGATTAGTAAGCTAGCATTCAGCTACTATGTGGAGGTGACAATTCTATCATTGAATTATTTTTATTATGGTACTTACCTGAGTTTTGAAGCTCTATTTGTGAGAGCAACAGTGTGACCACTACATGTATAGCTCTGGTCAGTGATTTAGTAAATGCTGTTGAAATGAGAGTCAGAACATCCACTCTGACTAGAGGACATTCATGTGTCGTGCTCAGTTTAATTGATCTTCTTGATATGCTCATACGGGAGACATTTTTATAAAATAAATAAATGCAGGAGAAATGGATCATTCAGAACATGCCGTTTATGACCCCACAATTAATAAAGAATAACTGACAAATAATCAAAGCTGTATATTTGTCTATACTATTTATCACACAGCATAAGGTGAGAGGAAAGACTGGGACTGGAATAGTATGGTGGTGAAATGTAGGGTTTCGTGGATAATGAAAATGGTATTCCTCCTGTCCTTAATATAAGAAATATTTAAGGAGTTGATTTTAATCGTAAATATAAGACATAGTTTTCATATTTGTCAATGTTTTCCTGATTTACCTCTATTGATACTCTTTCAACCATAACCAAAGAAGAGAGGGAATGAAGGAATTAAGGAAGATGACTAAGATGTTTTAAAAAATACATGTCATATTAACTAACTTAACCAACTTTATTAATCTAATTAAATTAGGTTAACATGTCTTATATTAAGGATAGGAGGGAGTATATTTAACAGTAAGAATGTGTTGGTATCCCTTGTTTTTCTCCCTGTTTTTCCTCAATTTTCAAAACAGTTTCTTTTTAATTTGGCATCCAAAGGCCTTTCTGCCCTAAGCTCCTCACTAAAACACACCTTTCTAGATCACCCCCACATCACCTGAAAGTTGCTACCACGTCCCTTGGAAACAGAATGACCTATCCTATTATACGTAGCTCCTTCGGCCAACACTTTTTCTTCACCTTCACATGCTCGATGTTAAAATCAAGAGCTTCAATAAGAAAGCAAATATTAATGTCAGGAACATATTTTCCATTGTATGTAGTGTCAAATTATCGCCATCAAATTGTAACTGTAGTTGACTACATGCTTTTTCATACATATGAAATTTTCTGTAGATTTTACTTACTCGGAACTAATGAACTGTTTTCCCAGATATATCGCCATCAAATTGTAACTGTAGTTGACTACATGCTTTTTCATACATATGAAATTTTCTGTGGATTTTACTTACTCAGAACTAATGAACTGTTTTCCCAGATATATCCCCTTGTTGAGCCAACGAAATTAATCATGGGGATGCCAATTGATAACTACCAGTGGCACGAATTCTTTCCAGACAATGGTAGCAATGTGTTCTCAAATGTTTATCTGACCTCTATATTCTGTGGATTTAGCTAGCATTAACTCAAATTTTCCAACTATTACAGAAACTCACAATTTGCTTATCGTCATTGCAATATGGGCTCCCATTATCCTGGTGAGTTAAGAAGTGAAATTACGGGTTGATGAACTTCTCTTATTTAATTAATTTGTGTTATATTGATTTTTTTTTTTATTGATATGTAGGTATATTTTATGGACACTCAAATATGGTATGCCATTTATTCAACAATATTTGGTGGGATTATTGGAGCCTTCAGCCATTTGGGTGAGGTGAGTAGCATATTTACTGTAGTATTTGACCTCGTAGTCCTCATTCTAATCTTTTTGTCAAGAAAGAAGAAAAATGTTGCAGTATTTGAGAAGTAGCCAGGTCATGAAACTCATCATTACAATTTTTTTCAACATTTAAAAATTGGTATTTTCTTCTAAAAATTGGAATAAAGTTCCATTCTCTGATGATAAAATGGCTTTTTGTCGACTAATCTCATAGTCACATTTTGCATCTTTAGATAAGGACGCTTGGGATGCTGCGCTCCAGATTTGAAGCTGTACCATATGCTTTTAGTCGTTGCTTTTTACCTGAAAGAGACAAAGACATTGAAACAGAGGACATGGTACTACATTTTATGTTTGCCATTTCAGAAATTCTTTCTGGTTTTGATTGAATACCTCTAATGTTGTATATTATTGTTTCTGGCTAAAACCAAAAAAAAACAATTTGTTTCGCAGGACCAAGCTGAACGCAGGAATATTGCATACTTTTCTCAAGTTTGGAATGAGTTCATTAATACAATGAGAGAGGAAGACCTCATCAGCAATAGGTACCAAATGCTGCTTGCTCAGTACGTCTTGCATAAAATGTGAGGATATCAAGCTTCTGATATATATTGACTTTTAATTGTCCAGAGATAGAGATCTTCTGCTTGTTCCCTACCGTTCAAGTGATGTTTCTGTCATTCAGTGGCCTCCATTCTTGCTTGCTAGCAAGGTATGTGGTTTAAATGAGACTTCTGTTAGAACTAAAATTTATTGGACTCTCTGTCTTATATTTCTGAACTTTCTTCCGTGTATGACAGATTCCTATAGCAATAGACATGGCAAAAGATTTTAAGGGGAAGGACGATGATGATTTGTTTAGGAAGATTAGGAATGACGAGTACATGTATTCAGCAGTGGTTGAATGCTATGAGACGCTCAGGGAAATCATACAAAACCTTCTGCTGGATGAGGAAGACAGGAAGTAAGGAAGAAATTTGTTCATTTCTCTCCGTTGAAATCCTCATGACTGTCTGACCTCTTCCATGTGTGAAACAGGGTGGTAAAGCATATTTGCGATGAAGTAGAAGTGAGCATACAACAGAAGACATTTGTTAAGGATTTCAAGATGAGTGGCTTGCCTTCGCTAAGTGAGAAGTTGGATAAATTTTTGACTCTATTAACATTTGATGAGGACAAAATTGAGGGATTGAAGCCACAGATAGTCAATGTCCTGCAGGATATAGTAGAAATCATCATACAGGATGTCATGATTGATGGCCATGTGTAAGTTTGAGAAGAAGATTTATTGGCATAAAAATGTGTGATTTGCTTTTAACTGATAAGTTTGCTTCCAGCTTTATAACAAGGGTTTTATTCCGCTCTTCCCAGAATCCTGGAGGCGCCTCCTCAGCATATGGTAGATGATGAAAAGAAAGGACAGAGGTTTGTTAACATTGATACATATCTTACAAGGGACAAATCATGGAAGGAAAAGGTATGCCGTACAATCTCATCCTAACTAACGCATCACATGAATCATTCTTGAGTGTCTCCACATTTACTGTTGTCTTTTTTGCTTCTCTATAGGTTACCAGGCTGCATTTGCTTTTGACAGTCAAGGAATCTGCCATAAATATACCACAAAATATAGAAGCTCGGCGGCGTATTACATTCTTTGCAAACTCCTTATTTATGAATATGCCAAAGGCTCCCATAGTACGGGACATGCTATCCTTCAGGTTAGCGATTGTGATGGGCTAATTTATGGAAATGGAAAAATAGTAGGTGATATTAATAAAAATCATTCACGATCCTTTACTTCACACGATTCAAAAATTAGCTAACAGCTCTAACTTGAAACAGATGTTGGACTTGATCTAAGAAAAGGAGATTATTGTTAATCTTCAGAGTGAACTTGCTCTCCTTCTATTTAAAAAAGAATTACATTCAGTCATGGGAAGAAGAAGTGTGAGGTAGAGGTAGCTACGAGTCTGGCACTCAATCACAAAAATCAGCCAACAATAATTTAAATCACAAGACATTATCTCAGCAACAGAATAGAAATAGGATAAAATTGAAATAACAGCATAACTAGGGCAATAATAGCACAGAGTGAATCATGTGATTTCCAAAAATCCTCACAGATTACCAACACTCTCCCTCAAAGCTTGGATTATATTCTAATCCTTACTAGCTTGGATCTTAGTTCTTCAAATCTGATCCTGGACAAAGATTTTGTACAAACATCAGCATCTTGATTCTTGAACTCCAATAGGAGTATGAGCCAACTCTGGAATACCTAACTCAGCAACAGAATAGAAAGGATACCATTGAAATGCCAGCACAACTAAAGCCCAAAACAAACAGCTCAGGGAGAATCATGTGATTTCCAAAATTCAACACAGGTCAACAACAGTTTATATCATATTTAGTACCTATCTTCATATTATTACAAGTAATGCAGAGAGGGGCTGCCCCTGTGAGTGAGAGTGTGTGTGTGAGCGCGTTTCAAAGTCCCACATTTCTTCCAGCCTCATCACTCACCACCCTATTTCTTTCTTACCTTAAATATTACACTCTATGTATTATTTCATCCAAAATTTCAATGCTTAACTTACTACATTTTGCTATAGTGTTCTGACTCCGTATTACAAAGAAGATGTTCTTTATTCTGATGAGGAGCTGAAAAAGGAAAATGAAGATGGGATATCAATTTTGTTCTATCTAAGGATGATATATCCTGGTAATTTTTTTTTTTTCATTTTTTTTCCTTTTGTTCTTGTTGTGTCTTTTGACAACTGCTTAATATAAATAAAATGCAGATGAGTGGACCAATTTCAATGACCGCCTTAAAGAACTAAAAAGTAAATATGATGATATCGATGAGCAGGAGTGTCTTCGTCAGTGGGCATCATACAGAGGGCAGACTCTCTATCGAACAGGTCCGAATTGTGGTGACTATTCTCGTAGAAGGATTCATACATAAAGTTCGTAGTGATCATTTTTTTTTTGGTCTTTTTGCTAGTGAGAGGAATGTTGTACTACAGAAAAGCTCTGGACCTTCAATGCTTTCTAGAATATGCAGGAGACAAAGGTTGATTTTCTCTTCTCAATGCAGTGTTTCAAATCTAAATCCCAGATTTGGCAGAGGCTATTCATTCATTATTGAACTACATATTGTTCACTTTGCAGCTATCTTTGATGGCTATCAAACCTTGGATTTCAGTGAAAACGATAAGAGGGTCCATTTAGAACGTGCACAAGCTCTGGCAGATTTAAAGTTTACCTATGTTGTTTCTTGTCAAATCTATGGTTCTCAGAAAAAATCCCAGAATGTTCAAGACAAAAACTGCTATAATAATATTCTCAATCTGATGTTAACGTGAGTCAGTATAATCATTTGCTGAACTATAGACAATTCCTTATATAATGTGAAAATCTTGGGCATCTTCCTCTTCAATAATATAAAATGCCATGCAGGAACCCAGCTCTTCGTGTTGCTTACATAGATGAAAAAGAGGAAACTGTTAGAGGAAAAAGTCAGAAAGTTTATTACTCTGTTCTTGTCAAGGGAGGTGACAAGTATGATGAGGTATAAACAAAATTCTAGTACGATGTTTTATTGGCATTTCTGCTTCATGCATATTTTCTACAAGACTCGCATTAACTTGCTTAGTTGTGTAGGTGTATTTTGGAACACTTTTCAAACCTTCAACGATCCACTTACTTCTAATGAAAGTCAACTGTGAAATCTGATAATGATAAATATGTGGTTATTGATAAGTCATTACAAAAATTGGAAATGAAGCTGACGAAATAGTTTCCCTAGGATCTCAATTTGTTGCCGTGGGCATGTTGTGTGGTCTAGTGGCTTTTGTCCAATTCATTATAGTTCCCAGCATATCCCGGTTCTCACTGATAATCTTTTGGTTTGTCTAAGTCCTAATACATCGCAAAGGTCATGTTGCAAAGGTCTAAGTCCTAAGTTCTTGGGTGAGGTAGTGGGTGTGTAGCCCTAATACATCGCAAAGGTCATATTGCAAGTGGTTGTACTTGACCAAGGTGTTGTAAAACCTTGTCAAAGTAGCACCTGTTAGGAAAGTGTACAGAGAGTCCAAAAAAAACACAACAAAAGACTCTGAAAGGGGAGGAAACTACACTTTCGTTTAAGCAATATTTGTCTCCTATAACTCTACGGGTGAAAACGAAATTAAATTTAGGAGTTATTCAACACAGGAGAAACACTCAACAAAGAATACATCTTTCTCCTCCTAGAATAAAGTTTTAGATCAAAGAAAATAGGTTTTGCAGGTTCAAAACCAATTCTTGTAGTAATTAAGTTCTGAACCAATATGTCTTTTTATTAAAGTTAAATTGAAAAGTATGAAACCAATATCTTGGAAAGTATATGACTCTAAAACAAAGGTCATCAATCAGTTTTCAACCTGTTCTCAGCAGCGTCTCCCTGTTTCAGATCCACCAAGACACTTTTGATCTGGAACAAGGACGCAGAGTTCTCCACTTTAGAATAAGACTAGAGTCTTGTTCAGTATCCTAGTTTTCTTTTGCAGTCTCGAACATCACGAAGTTTTCCCCATGTCCGTTGCAATGGAGTTTACCACCCATGGCATTGTTTATTTATTCTCTATACCCAAGTTCTGAACTTTGGGTCTGTTGTCATGGGGTTTACCACCCATCGCATTATTAATTATTCTCCATCCCCAAGTTCTGAACTTTGGGTCTGATACAGCGGGTTCAGCTGCTTCTTCAGTAAAATTCCTCCTTTCCACAGCCTTGAATAAAATCTGTACCCTCTGATGCTAAACATGGCATAGTTTTTCTCAACAGAGGGGCCTGGTTGTCGGCTTTCATGATGCCGAACAACAAACGGTTGTATGGCTGACACAGAAGAGCCCTCATCGACCAAGCAAGAGCAATACGCCGTCACAGAACTAAACGAGATCATAGGCTTTGGTCAGAACAATGTCAGATATTATCTCATACGCTTTAAAGCATACGAAGGAAAGCAGCTTACATGAGGAATGCAGAAAATGTCAGCCAATCAGATTCAATCGACCCAATCCCACCATACGAGGAATGAATAATTTAGTTAGATCAGATTAAAAAAATCAAGCTCCTGAAACAGAGCAAACCTTAGTACACCTTACTGACGCCTCGCAGAACAGTCAACAATCCTAAAAAGAAATGAACAGCAAACTCGAAGAAAATTTCACTAGGTTGTTTGGACTTCTTGTGACTCTCTTTATGAGGAATTGATATCAGGATCAGCGTTCATTAAAAAAAAAAAATCCCTTCGGGGCATCCGACAATCGTATGTACTTAAAATGTGTTATTTAAATGGATGTGCATTAAAAGGACCAAAAGCTGAAGCTACTGGAGGTACCAAAAATTAAATAATTTTTAATTCTAGCTCACACATTGGAAAGCCAGACTATAGTTTGTTGCTTGATGCATGGATCAAGTTTAGATCAAAATACACCAGTGGTTGATAAACAGCTTACAATGTCAATGTTCTTGTTTTGAAGGATAACTTTCTAATGCATATGCTTCTCTGCTGCATTACTAGGAAATATATCGCATCAAGCTTCCAGGTTATCCGACAGACATTGGTGAAGGGAAGCCGGAAAACCAGAACCATGCCATTATATTTACTCGTGGAGAAGCTCTGCAGGCCATAGACATGAATCAGGTTTGTTTTTTCCCCCCTAAAAATTTAATTAAGGATGAATATGCTCTTTTCTTTTCTTTTCTTTTTTCATTTTTTTGGCCTGCAAGGATGAGTAATGCTACTTAAACAATTGTTGCTTTCAGTTTTTCTCAACTTTGTGTAACTTCACATATTTTTTGAACTCAGGCCATATCTATGGGTTGTTCATAACTGTGACTACAATGGTTGTGGAAGAAGCATGATTCATTTGGATCCATTAAAATATAGTCACTACAATTTATTGCTTGTTTCTTCTTGTGTGTGTTTTTTTTTTTTTTGCCTCTAAGGATAATTACTATGAAGAAGCTTTCAAAATGAGAAATGTACTGGAGGAATTCCATAGAAGTCACAGTGGGCAACGAAAACCCACCATTTTGGGTCTGAGGGAGCATATTTTTACTGGAAGGTAAGCCTGGTTACAGTATCAAAGTATTAAATTTGATTAATTAGATTGTATGATCATTGTTTTAAATCATGTATGGCAATGGACCTTATGTTAGAGCTTATAACTTTTGTTTTGCAGTGTTTCATCACTCGCTTGGTTCATGTCAAACCAGGAGACCAGTTTTGTGACCATTGGCCAACGAATTTTAGCAAATCCTCTAAGGTAAGTCCCAAGTTGTTTGTTCTCGAATTGATTTTAACATCTAATCAAAATGCTTGTAATTTATCATCACTGGACATTTTGGATTTTTCATCCTGTATTTTTTTCTGCCTTTGCTCTATATTTTCTTTTCTTTTCTTTTTTTTTTTTGGGCCCGGATGGATTCTTCTGATTCATGTTGTTTGGGCAAGGTGCCTGTACCTCTACCTCCTTTGGTATTCCAAAATCAGTACTGATAATCTTGAAGATTTGAAATTAAAGATTAATATCTCAACAACGATAACCAAACTAGTATATACTTTGATTTCATATATAATCGTGATTGACTTTATTAGATGCATATGAACTTCAAGGTCTTGATAAAAAAACTTACCATTATTTTGATCGTTACATATCATATGGTATTTGTTATCTATTTTTATTGTTTCAGGAATCATTTTGTGCCTCCCAGGAATTTATATATATATCATAAGACATTGTTTATTTAGTATATATTGTTATGTCCATACCCTGTATTTTGGGGGGCAAAAGAAAGCTTCCATATCTAATGCCTGTAACCATTCCAACACCTATACAATTACCCTTCCTTTGTGGAAATTTGGAGTGTGTTATAAAAATGGAACGTCAAAGTCAGTTTTGGCCACTTCATTGCTTTAAGAATGGGCAGTTTACCTTGTTTCCCTTTACTAGCTGAAACAGAGTTTCTAGTGTGCATATTGTTGTCTGGGAGTCATTGCTTGGAGAGTTACTAATTTAAGCTATAACATTAATTAGGTGCTGTACTAAGCCCCACTATTGATCGAGTTGGAAGTCATAGTAAAAACAACTAAGGTTATAGTTAATAATAGATCTAGAAGTTATTTCGTCTTCAATTCAAAATTTTAGTCTTTTTTTTCTTGCATGCATAGTAAAATTTTATATACCAACTTCAGTTAAATGACTCATTCCTTGATGCTTACTGTTGCAGGGTGCGATTCCACTATGGTCATCCTGATATATTTGACCGCATCTTCCACATAACGAGAGGTGGCATAAGCAAAGCTTCAAAAGTGATAAACTTGAGCGAGGATATATTTGCAGGTACTTTACGTTTTTGCAGAAAATGACTGGCTATTGATAGGACTTGTTGACTAACTTTGCTAATATCCATAGGATACAATTCAACTCTACGTAATGGATTTATCACACACCATGAGTACATCCAAGTTGGTAAAGGTCGTGATGTGGGCATGAATCAGATCTCACTTTTTGAGGCTAAGGTGGCCAATGGGAACGGAGAACAAACACTAAGCCGTGATGTATATAGACTTGGAAGACGGTTTGATTTCTTCAGGATGTTGTCATTCTACTTCACAACAGTTGGTTTCTATTTCAGTAGCATGGTAATGCTGATGTTGTCTTGACGGTTGATAGCTATTTCTATTTTCACTTGTAGACAATAAAAGCTGTTGTTAACCAACCCACCCCCCCCCCCCAGGCCCCACACACACACCAGAGGATGGATTTTACGTATTTCAGACTATATTGTCTTTTCTTCCATTCTTTTCTTAGTAGACTTTATTTTCACAGGACAAAAGTTGAAATAAGAAAAATATGTAGAAATAAACCAATTTATGACTTGTAATGGGTTCTTCTGTGACTTGAGCTATAATATTATTCCAATTTATACTGATTTTATGAGCGGGATATCTGGACGATGTCACTGTCACCTTAGAATGGGATTAAGGTTATGGCTGTATTGTAATGTGATATTTTTCCTTTCAGGTAACTGTGTGGACTGTATACGTGTTCTTATATGGACGTTTATATATGGTTTTGAGTGGGGTTGAGAGAGAAATTCTTCAAAGTTCAAACATAGAACAGAGTAAGGCCCTTGAAGAGGCCTTGGCAACACAATCTTTAGTTCAGTTGGGCTTACTGCTGGTGCTGCCCATGGTTATGGAAATTGGCTTGGAAAAGGGCTTTCGCACTGCCTTGGGTGATTTTGTCATCATGCAGCTGCAGCTGGCCTCTGTGTTCTTTACCTTCCAGCTTGGGACAAAAGCACATTACTATGGAAGAACACTCTTGCATGGAGGCTCAAAGTATAGACCAACAGGTCGTGGTTTTGTTGTATTTCATGCCAAGTTTGCTGATAACTACAGGATGTACTCCCGAAGTCACTTTGTGAAGGGCTTGGAAATTCTTATACTCTTGATTATTTATCAAGTTTATGGGCAATCATATCGCAGTTCACATCTTTATTTGTTCATTACAATCTCAATGTGGTTCTTGGCTGTTTCCTGGCTGTTTGCTCCCTTCTTGTTTAATCCCTCAGGATTTGATTGGCAAAAAACAGTAGATGATTGGACAGATTGGAAAAGGTGGATGGGAAATCGTGGTGGTATCGGTATCCCACCTGAAAAAAGTTGGGAATCTTGGTGGGAAGAAGAAAATGAACACCTGAAATACTCAAATTGGAGGGGGAAACTGCTGGAGATAATACTCGCGTTTCGCTTCTTTGTGTACCAATATGGAATTGTCTATCACTTGGATATAGCTCATCACAGCAAGAGTTTGCTGGTACTAATGCTTTAAATTCATTCATGCGTTCTCCTGTCATATTAATGATAGCTAGCCTTTTGGCCCCATCTTACCACCTTCTGTTATCCTATTAGGTGTTTGGACTTTCATGGGCAGTTTTGATAACTGTTCTTATCGTGCTGAAGGTACGTGAATGCTACCCAAAGATCTTGACAGATGGCTTTGAAAACCATACTTCTATGACTTGTTAAAATAGTGAATTGTCTGATTGCATGATTTAGTTAATCTAGATTGACTGATTTTCCTTGGTTTAATTTTGTTTGTAAAATAGTCGTTTCCAATAAAATTGAAATGCCATGTATACTATTATTCAGCCGTCTTACAATAATTATGATTATTTTCCCTCCCTACACGTGCATTTTGTTTGCGGTTGTTTGTACTAATCTGTTGTGTCATCAGATGGTATCGATGGGCAGACGAAGATTTGGCACCGACTTTCAGCTTATGTTTCGTATTCTGAAGGCACTCCTCTTTCTTGGCTTCTTGTCAGTCATGACTGTGTTATTTGTAGTATGTGGACTCACCATATCAGATTTGTTTGCTGCAATTCTTGCCTTCATGCCCTCTGGATGGGCCATTATTCTGGTAAGTCTAAACTTCTGCATATTCTGAGAAATACCATCTCAGAATACCTTTTTGATATTATTTATTATTTGACATATCTCTTTCAAAAATCAGGGAAATAATTACTTAAAGTTTCATTTCTGTTTGAGTTCATTCCCATAAGATAATAATGTGCTACATTAGGAGCTACCCACTCCTCCCACAGAATAAATATTGGATATAAGTAGTTTTTTCTCCCCCAAAAGTACCAAGAGTTAGGTAAGCTATTAAGTCCTAAAGTTGTTAACTATGACAATAAGTTTCTTCCTCACCTCAAAGTTCATGCATTAAGACGTTTCACTTATCGATTCACACCCGTCGATACATGTCAGTTATAGGATTGAAATCCTATATGATTGCCATTATGCTCATGTGGCATTTATCTTAATTTCTAGTAATGTATTTGAACACACGCATTTGTTCAGCTCAAACATCATAAATTTGCATAGCAAATACAAATAAAGCCTTATCTGTAAGTACTTTATGGATTAAAAACCACTGAGATTCTCTTTTGGTTCTTACTGTGAAGATTGCTCAAGCATGCAAGGGATTCTTGAAAGGAGCAAAACTGTGGTTTTCGGTGAAAGAGCTATCAAGAGCATATGAATATGTGATGGGATTGTTGCTGCTCATTCCAATAGCCATTCTTTCATGGTTCCCATTTGTTTCAGAGTTCCAAACACGTTTACTCTTCAACCAGGCATTCAGCAGAGGCTTGCAGATTTCTATGATTCTTGCAGGGAGGAAAGAGACTGATAAGTCTCTTGCATGGAGGAAAGAGACTGATCAGTCTCTTGCAGGGAGGAAAGAGACTGATCAGTCAGTATGACATTGTTAACTTTGCTTGATTAAGTAGTTAGCTTTTGATTATTCAATAATTTTATACATTGATGATTTTTTTTTCGTGATTTATACAAATCATTGTATTTAAGGAACAGCTTATGGATTTTATTTTTTTTTTAAGAACAAACAGCTTCCAAAATCAGGGAAACTTGAGTCTTCTGTTTTCCTTTTATAGAATGTTGGGGCATGATAGAAATAAGAAATTGATATTTACTGTCAATAGAATTTCATTTAATTAGAGTAACCAAAGATCTTTTTATTGAATGACAGACCACAACAAGAAGTTTTATCCTACTAAATGAGGTTGCCTAATGGATCGCACGATATTATTATGCTTTATTAACAACAAAATTTTTGGATAATTGTTCTCTTCATTGAATGACAGCATATAATCAATTAAATGTGACGTGAATGTGCTTTGTATGATAAACTATATTTATTGGGTATTTAATTTTATGTTGTTAACCACTAAAAGCATAGTTTTGGTGGAAAGAAACTTAATCTACATTCACAAGTTTATATGTCTGTCTATTAAAATAATCACCTTTTTCTTTACAAACTTTTTCTCCAATGCTCTCAATTCAAGTAATGAAATCCTACAACCTTCATACCATATTACTGTGTTACAAAAAAGAAAATCCGGATGGGGGCCTATCACAGAAAGATATGAAAATACATTGAGTTAAGGGTCAAAACTAACCTTAAACTTTTCTTAAAAGTGCATACACTACCATAAACTTTTTTTTGGTGCAAAAGTAACTATGAACTTTCAAAAAAGGGGCAAAAATGACACTACCGTTAACAGCCGTTTACTCAAAAGTTTTTAAGAGGCAAAAATACCCATAAACTTCTCTCAAAAGTGCATTCACCACTATAAACTTTTTTTTGAGTGCAAAAGTAACCATAAATTTTAAAAAATAGGGCAAAAGTGACGGTTCTCTTACTGTGTTCAAATGTCATCTTTTGATTGTTCTAAGTCCAGAAAAACAGCACCTCGACTTGTCCACCATGATTTTTCCAAACCAAAAATTGAAAAAATGATCTTCAATGAAGATGACGTCGTCATCCTACTCTCACCGACATGTCGTAAATGGAATTGTTGATATCAATGGTGTCGTAAACGCAGTTGCCAAAATTGTTGATGGGGAAGGATCTCAACAATTCCATTTATTGCACGTCGGTGAGAACGGGATAGCGATAGATGGGTTTTTCAATTTTTGGCTTGGAAAAAATCATGGTAGACAAGTCGATGTGTTTTTTTTCCTGGACTTAAAACAATCAAAAGATTATATTTGAACCCAGTAAGATAACCGCACTTTTGTCCCATTTTTGAAAGTTTATAGCAATTTTTGCACCCAAAAACAAGTTTATAGTGGTGAGTACACACTTGAGAACAGTTTATGGGTATTTTTGCCCCTTAAAATTTTTTGAATAAACGGTCATTAACGGTAATGTCACTTTTTCCCTTTTTTTAAAAGTTCATGGTTACTTTTATACAATTTTTAAAAATTCATGGTTACTTTTGCACCCAAAAAAAATTTTATAGTGGTGGGTGCACTTTTAAAAAATGTTTAAGGATAGTTTTGCCCCTTAACCCAAATACATTTTCATTTTTTTTATTTTGCCAGTTTTTTTTTCCAGAAATACATTTTCAGTTTAAATGTTAAATTACTACTAGTTTTTTTAAGTGTAATGAATAAAATATATACTTTTTTTTTATTGCTACTCAGGAGCGACCATGAGTGCAAGCGATGGTGTGCATGCAACTCAAGCGACTAACCATGGAGTATCTGACGAAGGTATGGAGACGACTCAAGAGGAGGATGACCTTTTAGGACGTAATATCAAGAAAATGGATGGATTGAAGGGGCTGGTGTAGGATTCAAACGGAGGTCTGGAAACAGGGGAGCAGAAGGATGTGAGGATGGATGAGGGGGGGAATCGGTAATGATGGTTCAGGAATCCCAGATGCAGAAACCGGTGAATGTGCCCCTCAGAAGGCCAATTTCGTATAAGGCCAAACTACTAGGTGAAGAAGAAAAGGCCTTTGAGAAAAGTTTTGATGAACAGATGCAGGAGTGGCTACAGGAGGAACGAGAAATAGCTCCAGCTTTGACGGCGGCACAAAAAATCTTGCTGAATTCTATGCCGTGCCTCAATGTTCCAGATGATCGGTTTAAAGAATTATGCCGACCTTGGAAGGATAGGCTCATTCTAATTCTGCTGGGCAAGCAAACGAATTTACTCATGATGAAAGACAGGATAAAATGGATGTTAAGGTCTGATAATTTTGAGCTTGTTGACTTGCCTAATAACTACTTTGTGTTCAGATCATCAGAAAGGGGCCTATGTATGAAACTTCTCTTCGACGGACCATGGACCATCCAAGGTCATTATCTAGCAGTTCAGCGGTGGAGCCCGAATTTTAACCCCTATTGCAATAGAGTGAAGAAAGTCGTAGTGTGGATTAGAGTGCCAACTCTGCCTTTACATATGTATTCGGAAGAGTGCATGCTGGAAATTGGGAACCTGGTAGGGAGAGCATTAAAAGTGGACCTTAACACATTGGCACAGCAGCAAAATAATAGGCATATAGTGGAAAGGGCGAAGTTTGCCAGGGTCAGTGTGGAAATCGATCTAAATAAACAATTACAATCGAGATTCTCTCTTCGAAACCGCATTTACACAATTGAATATGAAGGATTGGATGCTATATGTTTCAAGTGCGGTGTTTATGGCCATACAAGAGAGTCATGTCCGAGTATTGTGCAAGACCAGTCACCGGCAGTAGATGCTGGGTCACCGGAAAACACAGACAGAATACAGGGATTGAAGAACGAACCAGACAGACAGCCATTAATGAGTGTACCTGGGATTGCAAAAGGGGAGGCGTACGGTGTGTGGATGAAAGTCAAGTCCAAGGCAAGGCAACGGCCCCAAAAAGTCGAATCAAGCAGAAATCCTTCGTCGAAAACGTCATATCACAATAAGGAAGTGGGGAAAGAAGCAGGAAAAAATTCCGGATCTCGCTACCAACTCTTGCAGGCAACCGATTTGGGCGACTCTTTCAAGGAGGCTGCAGGTGTTAACGCAAAAATGGGAACTGCTCCACAATGGAGAAGGAAAAATGCAACGGATAGTCCTCATGGGAAGAAGATTTTGTCGGCGACAAGTAAGCTTACCAAGATCTCGTCTTTCGAAGTTGGTCAGACTAGTGGCTCTAAGGCTGCCACGATGCAGGGGAGGAGTCCTGATGTGCGTGTCTTGGAAGGGGATAAAGAGAAGAAGCAAGGAGAGATGGATTATGAAGATAGATCTTTGGGCCAAAGGGAATATGGGCCGTGTGGAAGCATGGCCATGGAAAAGAAAAATAAGTTACAACAAAAAAACAAGAAAGGCCTTGGCAAACAAATCCATATGAGGCCTTTGTTTAAGAAGAAGCAGGTGGGCCATAATCATCAACTCGTTTTTGGATCTATAACTGAAGGAAAAGGGGCTGTTAATTTAGAAGGGCTAAATAAGGTGGCCAAGATTAAAATTAAGTCCTCCTCAGGAGCTGCAAATCCACGAATGGGGAAACATGTTTTGGCTGAAGTGAGGAGCTTGGAGGAACCGAGGCTGGAGGTTGAGAACCGTGAGGCTATGATGGTTAAGCCACCGGACCCCAATGTTCTGCCTGCTGTGACCAGTGTGACCGAGGACATGGTTGAGGATGGTATCTCTAGTGAAAGCAAGCTGGAGAGCAGATACGGTGCAATGCCAGGAGAGGATGCTCCTATGGAACCATTGGTCTCCGGCCAATAATGGGTTCTTTCAGGTTTGGTTTCTTCCCTTCTGTGTTGGTTTTTCCATGAATTTTCTTTTTTGGAATTGTAGGGGCGCTGCCTCAAAAAATTTTCCTGGAAGGATTCGTGACGTTCTGCATAGGAATAATGTTAAGGTCCTAATTTTATGTGAAACTCGTATTAGTGGGAGGAAGGCTGATTCTGTAATCCGTAAGCTTGGTTTCAACACTTGGCTTAGATTGGAGGCTACTGGTTATGCAGGTGGTATTTGGGTTCTTTGGAATCAGGAAGAAGTCTCTGTTCAGTACCTTTTTTCTTCTACTCAATTGATTCACTTTGAGTGGGGATTCTAGGTAAAACTGATAATATCCTCCTGACCAGTGTTTATGCGAAGCCTAATGTTATTCTTCGGCAAAGTCTTTGGGACGATCTAGAGGCCCTTAATGATAATGTTAGAGATCCTTGGTTGATTATTGGTGACTTTAATGTATTTAACAAAGGAGGATAAAAAAGGAGGTGCGGTTCCTAATATTAGATCTATGAATCAATTTGGTGATTGTATTTCTAAGATGCAGCTTATTCAAACTGATGTGGTGGGAGATATTTTCACTTGGGAGCGAGGTCTTCTTAAAGAACGAATAGATTGGGCTTTTATCAATTCTGAATGGAACAGGTGTTATCCTTTTACCAAGGTTCATCATCTTAACAAATTAGGTTCTGACCATAGACCAGTCCTGCTCAAAAGTACTCAGGAGATGCCTGGCCGTCGTCCTCGTGCACCCTTTAGATGTCAAGCGGCTTGGTTTCTTGAGGAGGGCTTTGAGGAAATTGTCCAAAAATGTTGGGATCAAGGTCACTGGAATGAAAAAGTTACTACCTTCGCCCGGGCTGCTGAGGATTGGAACAAAAATAAAGTGGGAAACCTTAGTAACAGGAAGATCAAGATCATTAGAAGAATTGAAGGTGTTGAAAGATCGCGGAGGAGGTGTGATAGTCAATATTTAGTTCAAACAGAACAGGAACTTTGGAAGGAGTATAATAAGGTCATTGCTCAAGAGGAACTCCTCTGGTATCAAAATTGGAGATGCAATTGGTTAAAATGGGGGGACAAGAACAGTAAATTCTTTCATACTACAGCCTTAATCAGAAGAAGAAAGAACAGGATTGAGGGTTTAAAGAAAGAGGACGGCAGTTGGTCTTTCGATCCGGTGGAATTGAAGCAAATAGCCCTGGATTACTATAATAAACTATTTCTTAGCAGTGGGACACCTTCCTATGGTTTCAGAACGCGGACTCAGTTTCCTGGGTTGAATAATATAGATAGGGAGCACCTTCTATCGGAAGTTCTCAATGAAGAAATCAAGAGTGCAATTTTTGATTTGGGTGCCTTCAAAGCGCCTGGGCCGGATGGTATTCAAGCGGTATTTTATCAAGAATACTGGAATGTGCTGGCTGAGTCTATTTGCAGAATGGTTAAGGACTTCTTTGTTTTGCCTGGGGTGGTTGGAAACATAAATCAGACCAATATTGTTCTTATTCCAAAAATGGACAATCCTGAGACGATTATGGACTTCAGACCAATTTCCCTATGCAATGTGAGCTACAAAATCATTACTAAAATTATTACGTGAAGACTCCGAAGCGTGATAGGGAAGGTGGTTGGCCGTCATCAGAGTAGTTTCATAGCTGGGAGACAGGGCTGCGAGAATATTATAATCACCCAATAGGTTATTCATGCCATGAAGAAAAGAGTTGGAGTGAATGGGTGGATGGCAGTTAAGGTTGATCTTGAAAAGGCGTATGATCGTCTTGAATGGCCTTTCATCCGTGATACTCTTATGGCTGCAGGGATTGACAATAGTCTGTGCGAAGCAATAATGGCTTGTATCACTACTACCTCCTTTCAGGTTTTATGGAACGGGGAACCTACCACTACTTTCAGAGCTACAAGAGGTATACGGCAGGGAGATCCGATCTCTCCATATATCTTTACCTTGTGCATGGAGCGTTTGAGTCACATTATCCAAGATGCTATAGAAGAGGGTGAGTGGACCCTGATTCGTCTCAGCAGAGGGGGTCTGCCTCTTTCCCACTTTTTTTTTGCTGATGATCTCATTCTCTTTGGCGAAGCAACGGAATGCCAGACTCAGGGAATATTGAGTTGTATTCGAAGATTTTGTGAGGCCTCAGGGCAACAAATGAATAGAAGGAAAACTAAAGTATGTTTCTCCAAAAATGTGCATTTTTCCAGAGCCCTGGCGCTTAGTCAAAGTTTGGGGGTTGGACTGACAGGTGACTTGGGGAAGTATCTTAGTGTTCCTTTGATCCATAAGAGAGCGTCTAGAGTTACTTTTATGGCTATTTTGGATAAAGCGAAGAAGAGGCTTTCAAGGTGGAAGAGAGGGTGTCTTAATTTAGCTAGGCGTGCAGTTCTCATTAAATCTGTGCTATCTGCCTTACCTTCGTATCACATGCAGATGATGATCATCCCGAAGAGTATTTTAAAGGAGCTTGAAAAAGAAAGCAGAAGCTTCTTATGGGGTGAAAATAAGGAAGAGAAAAAGATTCACCTGATGTCGTGGAGTCATGTGACTAGGGTCAAAAAGGAAGGGGGTTTGGGAATAAAGGATCTGCAGAAATAGAACAAGGCTTTTTGATGAAATTATGCT
Source organism: Inga leiocalycina (assembly GCA_963242795.1). NCBI lineage: Eukaryota > Viridiplantae > Streptophyta > Magnoliopsida > Fabales > Fabaceae > Inga > Inga leiocalycina. Next base: position 65,146,079 of record OY725325.1, read on the forward strand.
GGCAACTTATGAATAACAAAGATTCTCTTTGGGTGCGGGTTATCAGTGACAAATACAAGTATGGGAACGGGTTTATGCCCAAAGTTCATAAAAAGCATGGTTCGTCGATGACGTGGAGAGGAATCTGCAAAGTCTGGGACAAGTTTCAGAAAGGGATAGGTGTCAAAGTTGGTAATGGGTTGTCTGCTTCCTTCTGGTCTGATAATTGGTCTGAGATTAAAAGACCATTGATTGAGTTTATTCCTGGCTATGAAGCTTTTGTTGATAGAGAGGAAAAAGTAGCTAATTTTATCACTCCGTGGGGTGAGTGGGACAAAGGGAAACTGGAGATGTGGTTCCATCCGAGGGTGGTTAAGCAAATTATGTGTGCTCACCCTCCTTGTGAGGAGAGAGGAGAGGATAAATTCTTTTGGAATCCTTCGTCTGATGGCTGTTTTTCTGTTAGTTCTGCATATCGTTTTCTTTTTGCAAGTATTCATCAGCAGGAGGAGCCTTTGTGGAGGACTCTATGGAAGTGGGCAGTCCCAGAGAAGATTAAAGCCTTTATGTGGTTGGTTGCACATGATCGGGCCCATACGGGGCAGCTTCGACATAGACGCGGATTAAGCGACACCAGCAACTATCCGTTTGATTGTGAGCAAGGCGAGGATTCCATGCACTTGCTTAGGGATTGTGTTAATGCACGGGAGATGTGGATTTCTATTGTCAAACCTGCTTCATGGGATTCCTTCTCTTCATTGCAAGGAAAGGAATGGATTTACTGGAACCTTAAGCATGAAGCGGGTAGAGACTTCACCAGGAAAGTTCCCTAGCCTATCTTGTTTGGATATGTCTGCTGGGATATTTGGGTGTATCACTGCAGGAGACTTTTTGATGAGGATGGGGACATGTCTTGCACTGACGCTTGTTCAAGCTTATTTCGTGCTAGTTGGGACCAGGACCTAACCTCTCATCTTCAGTTTTACACTCAACGTTACCCCGCTGATGGTGGAGACAGAAGGTGTCAACCTGGTTTCCTCAGTTTGGAAGTGGATGGATCAGTTTTGGAGTCGGGCCAGAGCGATTGTGGAGGCGTCATTCGGGATGAGGAAGGAGGATGGATCTGTGGTTTCAGTTCAAAGCTTACTTCAGTTCCTCCGACAATTACAGAGATCGTTGGAATTATACAAGGCCTTCAAGTTTGTTGGAGTAAAGGTTTCAGGAAGATTTTAATCCATACGGATTCAGTTGAAGCTGTTAATATGATTACACGAGGGTGTGAGACATCTCACCCGTTTGTGGACGTCATATCAGATGCTAGACTCTGGCTATGTAAGGATTGGCAAGTGTTAGTTGACCATATTCCGAGGGAAGAGAATGCCATAGCTGATCATTTAGCTAAATTATCCCATAGCTTGATTGACAATTTTATGCTCCTTCATCAACCACCACCTTCTCTACTTGAAGTTGCTGGTTGATAAAGAAGGGTGTATAGATAGTTTTGTTTTTTGGGGATTTTGTTGTACTGTTAAGTATTGTCTTAATTGAACTCCAGTTTCATTCAAAAATATATATACTATCAACCAACTCAAGTTGATACGAGGGACAAGAGTTCTCGTCACTTAAGCATAAGTGGTTGGAGGTTTGAGTCTACTCCTTACACTATCAAGTATCAATTTAATTATCCATTAGATGATTCTTTAAGTTTCAAACTCTCATCATTTCTCTCAAGTAAAGAGGTTTTTATTTCAGCATTGTTATTTCTCATAAGTGAGAAGCATTATTTAAATTTCATACAAACCAATTAATTGACCTTTCCCTAGAGGAGTCCTGAAATATTCCGCGCAACAACTTCTTTTTTCATTAAAAATAATGGTTAAAAATATAAATATATATATATCGTGTCAATGATCGCTTCAATTTAAAAATATAATATCCCTTTGAAAATTTTAATATTTGCTCACAACAAAATTGAAATAATATAAAATTTAGAATGTTTATGATTAAAATCACAGTCCTAACTTGCTGTGGCAAAAAAGAAACAGAAAGAAAATTCTGGCCTGAATTTACAGTATCATTTTCATTGATGGAAGATGATATGTGAGAGTCTAATTTAATGATAAAGTCAAAGAGTATTTATGAGACGGTTATGATTAAGTGGACAAATTAGATATGTGTGTAGACAAAGACATCTTAATTAATACTCAAAGCAGATTTGGGGGCGATCCATTTACCTGTCTCTTCACATTCAAGTAAAGGCCCTTCATTGGTTCATTAAAAGCAGTATCAACTCTCAAAACTAGATAAAAAAAAATTTATTTAAATTATTTTTGTTTAATTTCCATGTCAAGTCTCAACACTAAATACCACTCTGGTTCTATTTTTAAGTCCCTTAACTAAATCTCACATATTAATGAGAGGTAGTTAACTCAATGATTATGGAGTAAATTTCTCACTATACCTTCATTTATGAATAGATACTTTTTAACTCTTTATTCTCTATCTATCTTTAAATTATTTCTTCATTTGTACACGAAATAGGGGCAAAATTATCACAATCTCATTTAATACACTGAAACTGGACTTATAAAAAAGGACAAAAATTGTTAGTAAAAAAAGACTTATAAATAAGATCAGAGTGGTATACTCTTTTAATCTTTTATATATATATAGATATATAAAAACATCAATTTCCATTAACAAGTAAAATGATTGCACATCATAAATCTACAATCATATTGTAACATGATTGTAGAGAATTGTAGACATTTTGGCTAATTTGTCTTACCCCACATATCTTACCAAAGTCAAGGAGTCTGAGTAAATTTTCTATGTCCCTATACAAAATATATTAGCGAGTGTTGTTTGATCCCTTGAGGTGGCAGAAAGAGCTTTTTAATGCAGTATACCTAAAGTTTTCTGGCAGAGATAGAAGAGTAGAAAGTAGACTGTGAAATCCAATACAAAGATGCTCTGAATCATTGCAGTGAAATGAATGGTTTCTGAGAGACTCTCCTCTAAATAAAGGATTGAATAGCTTGGCCTTGGAAACATACCCAGGATTGGCAAAGAGATCTTGAGCCACACTTGTATTTTTCTATGAAAATGGTCCAACCTATTTCTGGGATTCGATCAACACAGTTAGACAGTGGATAAGGCATTGAAGAAGGCACTTATACTAAAAGTTGTGGTGGAGAGTAAACCAGAGAGCATAATGAAACAACAATGTTGATTTCCTTTATGACAGATAATGGCTGCAAAAGCTGAGTCCTTTGATGAATGATTTGATTTCTTTTTATAATATTTGTTACCTCCATAAAAAAAACCATATCCTTGTGCAAGAGCACAAGAGTGGTTTTCAACCATAGCTTAAAGTTGCCAAAAGATGGTGGTGACAGGCGCAATGAAATTCCACCATACCAGACAACCTTAGTGAATGAACAATTTAATGAAGAGATGTTGCATTGACTCAACCTAGAGCATCCAAAAACACATAGCCCTCCAATATTAAATGATGATTATTCAGAATACCAAATGTAGGCAGACCTTCATTGAGTAATTTCCAGACAAATAAAATATCTTTCATTGGTAGTGACAGAGACCACAGAAATTTGCAGAATGCATCTATTGGTCTAACAACATTGTCTGAAGATACAAGACTGTAGCCAAGTCTTGTAGAGTATTCGCCTGTAGAGCTTAAACTCCAAATAAATGTATCTTGAACATCATTAAAAGAGAGAGGGATATTGACAATAATATCAACAACTTGTCTAAGATATAAAGATTTCAAAACTGGTACATTTCATCTAACAAGGCAGGAAGATACATTAATAGATCACAACTCTTCTACTCATTGGTTCTATTCACAGAGGAGAGAGAAGAAAATTTTTGGTCTTATACTCTTATTTATTTATAAGGCAGAGAGAGAAATTTTTCATAATCCTTCCGGTCCACAATATAAGGTGCTTTTAGAAGAATAACTTGGTTCAAAATATAAGTTGACCACTTGTAAGATAATTAATACTCAATTTCTAGTTTTGTCCCTATAATTAATGCTCTATTTCATTTTGCCTATTCATTAAATTTTCAAACACATTTTCTAATAAGGGTAAAAGTGATAAAATTTGACAATTTATAATATGTTTAATGAATTAATTGTCACTTCTTATTTCTCATAAATCAAGTAAAATACCCTATATTATAAACTGAAGGGAGTACGAATGTACAATTTTACCATTCATTTATTATTGCATTGACTTTGTTCTTATAAAATATAATATATATTAAATAGGGCCAAAGTTGAAAAGTTTTTAAATTTTATGAAAGAGTTAATAAAATTTAAGATTTTTCTTTATATGTGTGAAACATATTGAAAGTACCCTGTAAATAAGACCATAAAAGTATTTTTAACGTAAGAGCTAGATAACATAGTTTGCGTCAATTTACCTAAATAATCTTTTTAATAATTTGCATTGGAACTGTTCATCTATAAATCCTCCTTAATATGTGATCAAGAGGGTTGACTTAGGGGAAAATTATAGATTTAAGGAACAAAACAGATTAAGGTCTCACATTAAAAATAAAGTTTATATTAAAGTAAAATCAACTTACCTTGTGAGTACTATAAGAATCCAATTATAAGGTTAGTTTGAGAACAAAATTAATAAATATAAAAAATAAAAGAAATTAAAATGTGTGTGTGTGTGACCAAAATAAACCTCTCAGCTATATATCCTTTATATCTAATACATGAGGGAGTAGTTTGGCTATTCTATGACTTTTAAAATAAATTAGAGTAGATGCAAACAAATAACCTTTTATCCAATGCATATATATGCATTTTAGAAAACAATAATGCGAACGGAATTATGGAGCTAATAATTAAAAAAGGAGAAAAATCTAATTATGGGAATAGCATTAGAAACAATTTAAGGATACATAACTATCTTTTAAAGTTACAAACTAAAGTTTAAATACTCTTAAAACTCTTAAAAGATGTGTTTACATTTAGTACATGACAATATATTAAATATAATTGCGTCTAATAAGAAAATCCAAGTTTCGGATGTACCTATAAAAAAAATAGAACTATCTCTTAATACTGTTAATACTGTAGTGCTTTAATTTTATTTCAGTGAATAGCAAGAAACAAGAAAAAAAAAAAGTATTATCTTCTAAGACCGGGTTAGTGAATACTTAATGGGAAAATATATAAATAAAGAGCGAGATCTTGTGAGGAAAATCCAGTAGTAACTTTATATCTTGAAGAATGAAAATTAATATTAAAAAATAAGATTATTTTAAAAAAAATAGCCGTTAACTAGGAATGACTAACGTGCGGCCACTACTCCTAAGATGAAGGTGGTATGCTAGCAAGTGGAACTTTTTTAATATTCCTTTTGAATTTTCACAGTCGAATTTTTTTTTTGGTCAAACACAGTCGGATTTAATCCCATTAATTTAAATATTAAGATTTATATGTCAGGCATATCATTAACTAATAATTATAAATTACTAACAAGTTGTTGGTTACTAGCATAAGTTTGATTCTTGAAAAAGTGTATTTATCAGAAGAAATGAAAATTCTTTATATTTTAAGTCTTCAAAAAAATTAATCTCGTAAACTTAAGGATAACATCTGATCAAATCGAATAAAAAAATCATAAATTTTTTATTAATCTCATACCAATCTATGTATTCATGAATTCACTCATGAACACTTGTAAATTTTTGTATAAATTCTTATAATTAATTAGGATTTGTAAATTTTCACATGCATACTTATTATTTTCTCATATTTTTTTTGCCAATATTATTTTTCTACTATTAGTTTTTATTTTATTATCATTAACTATTAAAATATGCATATATACTTGTGTATATTTAAAACTTAACGGGATGAATATAAGCAAGTTGACACGTTTATAAGTCAAATGGGATTTACTATTATTTATTAACCAAATATTATGAGCTTATAAGTTGAACCATATATATTGTTATTATTAAGATTCCTTTTTCTTTTTCTTTTTTTTTTATAACAATTATTAAGGATCCTTTTAGTAATAAAGAACTCATGGATTTGGTCCAAGGAATAATTTTATCTAAATAATTTAAGGAATTAATTTGTTGGGGGGCAGGAAAAAGCTGTTTAATCACGTGATATGCACATGACGCATGTGAAGGCCATGATTGCAGCTAGGTTCTGATCATTCATTCTCATCTCTTTCGATCCATTTTAGGGTCAAAGATCAGTTTTCTTTCACCTTCTTCATCCACCTTAATTTAATTCAAAATATATTATATTATTATATTATATATACCATACCACTACATTACATTAGCACCAATCATTTTTTATTTTCTTAAGAAGAACAGTAGTATCATTTGCAGATAATTGAAACTAATAATAGTTTGGTCCAGATATTTTAACAATTATTCTTTTCAATCAAGGTCTTGCTTTAAGTGTTGTGAATAGAAATAATATTATTTGGGTTAATATAACTTTTGGTCCCTGAAGTTTGATCCAATTTTGGTTTTGGTCCCTCAAGTTTGAAATCAGTGGTTTTTGTCCCTGAAGTTTCACCCGATTTTGGTTTTGATCCCTCAAGTTTGAAAAAGACTTGGTGACCCGTTTTTGAAACCCGACCTGGAAAAAAACCAAACCTTTTCAAACTTGAGGGACCAAAACCAAAATCGGGTGAAACTTCAGGGACCAAAACCAAAATCAGGTGAAACTTCAGGGACCAAAACCACTGATTTCAAATTTGAGGGACCAAAACCAAAATTGGATCAAACTTCAAAGACCAAAAGTTATATTAACCCATATTATTTTAAGACATATATAATGGAAAACAAGAAAAAAAAATTAAACTAATTGTAATTAAATTAAATGAGTATTATATAATCTTATTATTTGTTATTATTGTCTCCTAAATTATTATTACCATATAAGATATAAAATTAAAAAGAAAACTGAATCTCACCCCTATAATGTAAATATCATGAGAACTACTATACTTTTTATTTATAAAGGTAGATACCGACTACTTAAAGTTATAGTCAGTATGTTTGAATTCGTAACTTTATACTTACTGACTAGTATTCATATTACTTCATCCGTTCTTTTTTATAAGATATTAATAACTGAATAATGTAAATAAAAAAAAGTCAAATAAAATTTGTGGAAGGCATAAATATATAAAATATGCAACTCATTTTCCAACAACGCCTTTATTTATAATTAATTGAAAGTAAAAATGAAAAAAAAAAATCGCACTGAACATACACGTTTAGACATCTTCATATGGTATCTTATAAAAAAGAACATACACGTTCAAATAATAGTATATTATAAAAAGAAATAGAGGGAATATTAAAATATGAGGTGATTTGTGGTTAAACTAACTTGTCTCTTTTATTTGCGGTTAAACTAACTTGTCTCTTATATTTGCGGCAAAAAAAGATTTACGGTTAAACTAAATTCTAATTATCTTTTCTCTTATATTTTAGGGAGAATTGCACTTAGGTCCCATGGAAGAAGAAAAAATGAAGAAATGGTCCCTATAGATTGCAAAATGAAACAATGTTCCTATTAACAACTCCATGAGCCTGTATTGACAACTTTATGGGACCATTTCTTCATTTCTCCTCTTCCTTGGGACCTAAATGTAATTCTCCCTATATTTTAACCTTGAATCAGACAAGATAATCTTCTTTGCATGAGAAAATAACAAAGAAGAAAGAAAGAAAAACTCATTCTATCAAAATAAAAATAGATGTCAATAAAATTACCCATGACATTGTTTAGGATTTTTAAAATAAAAATAATAAAATTTCAGACACAAAAATCTAGATTCATGCAACGGATGTCTGTAAGTAATTAGTAACATTAAACCTTATAAAATATGATAAATAAAATGAATTAATTAATGAAAAAGAAAGAAAGAAGAAAAAAGTTGCAAAGGATTTGTCTAAGGGGTCAAGATTGATGCTTCAAATCAAAGTATATGTTTGCTCCTCCATTGGTGGCTTTTTGTGGCCCCTCAATACAAAGCTCATAATTATTATACTCAGATAAAGACATTGCTCCTTTATTGTATAATTGTCATTATTAATTTAATGTTTTTCTCTTTATTGCTTTTAACACTTTGGTTTAGTCAAATTGCGTTGACAAAATTACCCTCCTTTTTTTCATCATGACATGATTACCCTTTCCATTATAACGGGTATTAAAACTTAAAGAGCGTTGACAAAGATATTCATTGATTATTCACGCATGAAATTTCCACTCTTTTGGATTTTAAATATAAGCTTATCAATCATACATCATATTTCTACTAATGAATTTTGATAAAAATTAAATAAATAATTGAGAAATAAGAAAATTGTTCACTTAATTAATTTAAAATCATATTTTTGAAATAAAAATACATTAAAATTATTTTTTAATAATAATTTATAGTTACCACCATTTTATATGAATAAAAAGTATTATTTACTATTTATATAATATGGTATTAATTATTTATAATTATTGTTGGAATAAGTGTGTGTTTGGGATAGCGGTAGGAAAAATGACTTATTATAATTCTGACATATTAAAATTGACTTAATAGAAAAGTCAGTTTTTGTAATGTGATTTATGTTTGGATGAGCGATTTATTTTTGGATAATAAGTGCTTATAAATCGTGATTTACGGTATACGAGGTAAGTATATGAGAGGAGTTTTATTTCGACTTACATAAATAAGTGACTTAATAAAAAAGTTGCAGTGATGAACTTATTTAATAAGTAGCTTATTCTACCCGTGATGCAATTTTTTAAGCTGAACCAAACATCAAGAAAAAAAACACAACTCAATAAGTCAGTTTTCCATCCAAAACGGGCTTATTTGCCCCCAAAACGTGTTTCCAAACACGGCCTAAGAGATTCTTTGATCATATTATTTTGAAAGAAAATGACTCCAAATGTGCCTATTTCTGAAATAAAAAAAAATATTTATATAAATGTGTAACTTAAACAATGTACTTGGTGGTTGAACCAATGAACTTAAACGCTGGCAAGGAATGAAATTTATTGTCTTATTAATATTATTTTTATTACCACATGAATTGGTTAAAATGTTAACATCCAAAGAAGTGTGAGCTCAAGACAACATTTAAATGCAATGTTTAATTATTGGTATCTATTTTCAGTCAAACATAATGTGCATAGAGATTTTTTCGAAAGAAAAAAAAGCTCATTTTATGTTATTATTGAAAAATCATACACCCATCATATTTTTATTAAATAAATTTCGTACAAAACACATATGACCCCTACGTATGTTTTTCCTCTTTGACTTAATAGTTAATACACGACATCCTGAATGACAACATAATTATGCCCGATAATGAAGAGTCATTAATTAATTTTTAACATGAAAACGAGAGATTATGTCTTAATTGATCACATTTTGGACCATTATTATAGTAAGCATGACATAATTATTTTTTCCCTCTTATTCTTATATATCTTACAATCTTACTAATTATGCATTTATGGAGTATTTTATAGTCCTATCCAAGGTAATTAAACCTGGACCGGTCAGTGAACTGGTCGGGGTACTGGGTCAAGGGTCAGTGGGTCAAATCGGAACTAAACCGGGATTAAACCGATGAGAAATGAAATATTTTAGATTTATCGTATGAAATTCTAAAGGAAAAATTTTTTTAAAAAAAAAATTAAAAATTTGACCCGGACCGGTTTAAAGGTCGGGTCACCGGTTTCCGGTCCGAGTTAGATAACCCTGGTCCTATCATAAAAAAAAACATTATCAGAGAGAAATTAAACAAGGCTTGTAAATAATGTTGATGATGAATGTAATATCATTATGTTCTATGAAGTTGGGAGAGAAAATGACACAAAGGTTAGATATATAGATTTTATTGTAAAAAGGTAAATATATTATATATGCACAAGACTCACTTATTTTCCATCAAACTTTTCTCTAACTTTAAAACATTCAAAGGATGTGACATTTTTATGCATTTTTACTTATTACCCATGTTGAGACATGAGTTATACAATTTATAATTAACAAATAATGTAATTTATTACAAAATTTTTATTTTAAATTAATAATATTTATCAACACAAGGCTGTGACATGATATAGATAGTTCTAGGGAGAATCATTATGAGTACTAATTAAAAAATATAATCATTAAAATGTTTAAATGGTAACATAAATATATTGTCATTTCTAGCATGGATCTTTTTATTGCATAATATTGTTTAATTTGTAAGTTTTTTTAATTATATTCTTTTATTGAGATCTCATAATAATTTTATTTAGTATAAAATAAATTCCCTATTCAATATTTTTACAGAACAAATCTCAACTATAAAAAGTTAATCTGATGATGAAAAAATTAAGAGGAGATAAAGTGGAGAGAGAAATTAGTGGAGACACTCTTTTCCGATTTGTTATAACTTACACCCCTATTTTTGAAATTGCTAAATAAATGTTTGATTATTTTCGTAAATGAATTTTTTTGGGCCCAAAAAAATAATAAAAGAATTCAACATGAGATGGAATGACGCCATGAAAAATTAAAAATTTGATAAATATTTTTCCATTTTATAACAAAAGGACAGTTTGGGAAGTAAACATCTGCAAGTTAGATTTAGAGCTCTTGTTGTTGGATTGACGTTGACCTTCCTTCTCTCTCTCTCACACACGAAAGTTTTTATATATTTACACACAGCACACATAATGTGATGGCTCCACTGCAATATAATAATATCACATTACAATTTACATGCTTTTATCTTTTTTTTTTATGAAATAAAGATGTGTTTATCAATAATCACAAGAATTAATCATGTAAAAATAATTTTATTGAATCTAAACTTTTTGTGTGTGTCATCTCTTGTAAATATTATTTACAAAATAACTTCTCTGAAATTTTGGCCACGCACAAACAAATTTCATAACACATCACATTATATTAATAAAATAATGGACAAATTAACATCATAAACCTATTCTATGTAAATTTAAAAATTTACGTTAAGATAGTTTAAAAGGTAAGGAAAATTACTTACATAATAAGACATGATATTCAAAGAATTTCTTGCTATAAATTCATTTTTGTATAATTTCATCAAAATTTTCAAAAAAAAAGTATTGGTGTTTTTTAAGAAAAACATTTCACACAATGTTATAAAAAATTTTCATCATATTTGTAGTAGGAAAAAAAATATAATTTTTACTAGTAACATTAATGGAGAATGACAGAAAAAAAAATTATAAAATTATAAAATCTTAAATTAGGTATTTTCCATAAAATGGATTTTAAATTGTTTGTCAAGTCTTGTTGTTACCTTTATCAATTTTTAGGGGCAAATCTGATTTAAGAATTTATAATTTTAATTTTTTTTTCTGTAATTTTTTTCTAATTATTAATTTTCATCATATTTCTTCATTCTTAAAGATGAAATTGAGCAAAACTTTTGAACTATGCATGCTTTGGGGGCTAACTTCGCTCTCTTTTCACTATTGGGTTGCTTATTCAATACATTACTGGTTTTGATCCCAGCTATAAATGCCTCCTCTCTCTTTTAATTTTGCTTTCCCTTTACTGTTTCTCTCTCTCTCTCTCTCTCCCTCTAACTGCTTTCCACCATTACAATTTACAAACCAAGCTTCCTTTCCAGCTCGCAAAAGGTCCCTCTCTCTCTCTCTCAAGCACCCATACTCACCAACCATTTTACCCACCTTTGCTTTTTCTGCCCTCCAAACCTAGATTTGCCTACTCCTTCCCTCTATTCTCTCTGCATTTTTCATAGGAAATAAGATTTTTGTCTCGCATTCCTGTCCATATCCCTGAAATCACACCCACAGTTTCGTTTTTGGCCCAGTAGCGGTTTCAACTTTCGATCCCCACTTCTTTTTACTACTCCTATGCAATTTTAATCTTTTTTTGCAGCATCTGGGTTTTGTAGGGTTTGTTTGTGTTCCCTCTTGTGTACCTGCGTCTATCTATGCTCATTGAGTCTTTGTCAATTAAAAAGGAAGGCACTCTCTTGCTTCTTTGGGTGCTAAAGGCGGTAGATCAAGGAGGCTAGCCTAGATCAATACAAAGGTAAATACTATATTGCTGTTGCTTTGTTTTACTGAACCACCTTTTTTAACAATTCATATCTCCCTTTGTCTTTCCTTTACTTGGATCGTAAGTGATGCTTCCTGGGTTTTACTTTTCTGCCAGATTTGTATTTGTGATTAGAATTTATAAATAATGTGTTAATGGGACTGGTCTTTGCTTTACCAAGAGATTTAGAATTTAATGTACCTTTTCTTATTAGGGTGAATTCGACGCAAATGGGTTTCTGATTTGCTAAATGTTTAATTTATTACCTTTCCCGTTGTCTTGGAACAGCTGGATTCCTACAATTTTCCTTAATTTTGTCGCATACACTGCTTGCAATACTTCCTTATTGTTAAATAAAAATTAAAAACTATTTCAAATAAGCTGAAATTAAAAGTTATCAATCTCAAATAATCTTTAATCACAACAAAGCTGCAATTGGCGATCAGCTGACTTTCTGTTGTTGGTTTGTGTTTGCGTGGTATTGTGATTTCATTGCAGCAACTGAAGCTGTAAATTAGACTGCTCAGATGTGTTTTTCCAAGCCTTGTGTGAAAGGAATACATTGTTTCTCTGCTTGGTTGGGAATACCTTGATTCTTGTTGCCGAAGAAATTGGAGAACGAGTTGATCAACTTATAGCGTCCGACATGTCATCCAATGGCTCTTTAAACGCGGAATTGTCAAAGAAGGTTTTGGGTGTGAAATTATGGATTTTAATTGGGATTTGCGTAGGCGCATTTATAGTACTGATTCTTTGTATATTATCTATATGGGTGATGTTTCGGAGAAAGTCTAGAAGATCTCTTGACGGGTATTCTTCATCCCAAATACCAAATATCTCAAAAGATATTAAGGTGGATAAAGTTGGGGTGCAGAGTTCTCATGATCACCCAAAAAGCGTATTTATTCATGTTAATGACAAATCAACTGATAAGAATTCAGATAAGATGCTTGCCCACTTAGGTATGAACAAATCCAGTGATCCTGACAATATCAGTCAGTGCAGCTCAATTTATCATCATGAGAGAGGATTTAGTTCCCATTCAGGAGAAGAAGGAAGCTCTGGGACTGTAAAGAAGCATTCCACATTGTCATATGGTGGGCTTGTGACAGCATCTCCTTTAGTTGGCTTGCCTGAAATTTCTCATCTTGGATGGGGTCATTGGTTTACACTTAGGGATCTGGAACTTGCAACAAATCGTTTCTCAGCTGAAAATGTGCTAGGTGAGGGCGGATATGGTGTTGTTTACAAGGGCAGGCTGATCAATGGAACTGAGGTGGCAGTGAAGAAAATTCTTAATAACTTGTAAGGATACTTTAAAATATCACTGGTACCTGCTTTTGTCTTGTGATACTAGTTTATGTTTTCTTTCACCTAAACAATGATATTGTTTAATCTTTCTCCATAATTGTGTTCTAAATTGAGTTCATAGGGGACAGGCAGAGAAAGAATTCAGGGTAGAAGTGGAAGCCATAGGCCATGTACGACATAAAAATCTTGTACGCCTGCTTGGATACTGCGTTGAGGGGGTTCACAGGTATGATTTCATTTCACAAAGTTGTCCATTTTATTTTTCAATGCATGTGAATACCATCTTTCATATGCTTTTGTTGAAGATTTGGGTTTTGGACCAACATAATGCTCATTTGGGATAGTTTATTTTTTACTTATAAGTGCTTTTAAATCGTGATTTACGTTATACGAGGTAAATATATAAGAGAAGTTTTATCTCCACTTACGTAATAAGCACTTATATACCAAAAAAAAGCTATTCCAAACATAGCTTCTACCTCTTCTTACTCAACTGTAGTTCATTATTTTTCTTTCTTTCTTGTTTTTCAACTGTTCATCTATTTCATTACTGATGTGCAGGCTTTTGGTGTATGAATATGTAAATAACGGCAACTTAGAACAATGGTTACATGGGGCTTTGCGCCAACATGGAGTTCTTACCTGGGAGGCCCGCATGAAAGTTGTACTTGGCACTGCCAAAGCGTAAGTTCAACTTGCAACTCAAACATATGAGCCATGGTAACATTTTCAATTGCCTGTTACATGGTTTGGCTGGCCCTCACCTTTCAATGGTGATAATCATAAACAATTTGCTTTACCCCTTGTTTTCTGCTGACAATAATAATCATTATTATCATTACCATGTTTTGTGTGTCCAAATATATAATCTTGACATTCCATTCCATTTGTGTTTCTTGGTGATTTTAGGATATATCCATTTTAGCATATAAGGTTCTCGCCTCTCCAACAGCATAATGACATCTTTCTCTTTCCCATCGGACTACCTTATTAAACTCCCTACTCTTGTGAGATATAATCCCTAGTCTAGCTATGGAGTTAAGATTTCATGCTGATTTTTTTTTTTTTTTTGACAGCTTCACGCCATCTTGTAATTGATTTCAACTTTGTCACCAATATTCCCTGTCTGGGAGATTTCATCATTCCCAAGTGGACTTGTTAATAGTGGAAGCTAATATATTTCAGTGATTGATGGCAGGCTTGCTTACTTGCATGAAGCAATTGAACCAAAAGTTGTTCACCGTGATATAAAGTCAAGCAACATATTAATTGATGATGAGTTTAATGCAAAGGTTTCTGACTTTGGATTGGCCAAACTTTTGGATTCAGGAGAAAGCCACATAACTACTAGAGTAATGGGAACATTTGGGTATCCAGAATATTTCATGCTCTTTCCTTGTACGCAACAAAATGAGTTGCAAACTTGAAACTCACTTGTTACTTCTGTTCTGAATTTCAGTTATGTGGCACCGGAGTATGCTAATACTGGTTTATTAAACGAGAAGAGTGACATTTACAGCTTTGGTGTCCTCCTCTTGGAAGCAGTTACTGGAAGGGACCCTGTAGACTATGCGCGACCTGCTAATGAGGTACAAAATCCTCATGAACTCTTACAACTAGCTTGCCAAGTCCAACTACTGAGACTATGATAAAATTATTCACAGGACTCCTCTTGCTAGTTTATTGTCTTGTTCTCTTAACTAAAATCAGTTAAGTACTTGAGTTTCAATACAGGATATGGTAAACTTGTGTGTTGTTCTCACTTCAGGCCCAAATGGCTTTTGTGTAGAGAGATGTGTTGGAGATTATGATAAACTATTCATGGGGTCTCTTTGCTTTAAAGCTTGAGCTTTATATATAGTTCATAATGGTCCTTGACCAATGTGATCAATGTCCATACCGTGGGTGATGAACATTTCATTTTGTCATGACAGGTTAATCTTGTTGAATGGCTCAAGATGATGGTGGGGACAAAAAGAGCTGATGAAGTTGTAGATGTAAGCCTTGAAGTTAAACCATCAACACGAGCTTTAAAGCGTTCTCTTCTGGTCGCACTTAGGTGTGTTGATCCTGATGCAGACAAGAGACCCAAAATGAGTCAGGTTGTGAGGATGCTTGAAGCTGATGAATATCCCTTCCGAGAGGTTTCCACTACTAATCTTATGCCTCATATACAACTATCTTTTGCTTCTAAAGTCATACTATGTAGTTGGGAATGTGTTTCCTTTTTTTTTCTATTTTAGCTTCTTGATGCATAATATTCAAGTTGGTATTTTATAACACGAAGAGCTGGGAGTATCTTTGTTCACTATTGAAATGTCTTTAACGTTCAGATGTTTCCTTTCTATGTAGTACTCCCTCCAATCATAAGTATAAGACAGAGTTGACTTTTTTTAGAGATATTAATGAAGCTAATTAAATTACTTTAAATATTTATATTCGTTATGTTTTCTCCAAACTATTTTACCTAATTTATAAACTGATATGCAGTATAATCTAAGGATACACAACATATAATATGATTAAGTAGCTTATTTAGTTTTCTTAATCTCTCAAAAAATACAAAGTCAACTCTGTCTTGTATTTAGGATCAGAAAGAGTAGTTATGTTGGAGGTTAACAGACAATATTCGTTATTTTTTCTCTAAATTATTTTGCCTAACTTATAAACTGATATATAATATTAGGATAGACAACATATAATATGATTAAGTAACTTATTTAATTTCCTTAATCTCTCAAAAAATAAAAAGTTAACTCTGTCTTGTATTTAGGATTAAAGGGAGTCATTATGTTGGAGGTTAACAGACAATGTTGTGTATTAGCCACAGATTATTTCAGAACATGAATATGCATTTTCTCAGTTTCTATCCATGTATATGTGGAAGGCTAACCTGCTCATCAAGGCGTATTGATTGATCAAATTCTAATCACTTTCAGGATCGAAGGAACCGAAAGAGCCGCACTACCAGCATGGAAATTGATTCCATCAAGGATGTTTATGGTTCATCTGAAGCAGAAAAGAAGCCGGGCGAGGCCGAAAACCAAGCACCAGATACAGCTGAAGGGTAGGAATACTGACAAACAATATATGACTTGCCTTTGCACCCAAACCAGTAATTATTCAAATATCATATATCTACCAAGTTTGTCCCTTCAAAAATTGTTTTTTCCTTAATGAACCTGAGCGAAGAATCAGATTAGAGAGAGCCTCTATATAATCAAGAGTTGTTTTCATTCAATGTGGCCAATTCAAGGATATCTGATATACCCATAACCACAGAGTAGAATCAGGAGTGAGTGAGTGTTTATGTTGTACAGGTGTCTGCTGGCACTATCTTCTCCTTACATGATTGTTAATTTTTTCCCCTTTTACCCCTTTGACTATACTTGAGTACTTCTGCAGAGTACTCATGTTTGCCTTAATCTTCCTTGCTATTTATTTTGCTTTCAGTTTGTGTTTATGATTGTGTCTAGCCTTCAGAGATATCAATCCAATGATTGGCTTTTTGATGGAACTATAACATTTGAAAGATTTATTTATTTATTTTTAAATAATCATTAATTTGGTCATGAATTATACGAAACAATTACATGTTATTCTTCAAAAAAAATTACTTTGTCTTATTCCTTGTTTATGATCTCTGGGCAACTAAATTTGGAGAAAAATACTAGGAAAAGTTGGGGAAAATCCTTCCATTAAAAAGTTTATTGGTGGGAAGAACCTAACTAGTAACCGGAGTACTGGTATTTAGTGTGTATAAAATTTGCAGAGGATCGGTATTTCATGTGCATAAAAACTTACTATCTCCGGTCATTGCACTACAAACTTTGTCCTATATTTAGGATCGGAGGGAGTATTAGATTATTCTCACCGATAAAATTTCCAACAGGGTCTTTTCCTCAATTTCCACTAAATACTTTGCCTTTTGATTCCATGTTATTAAATATTTTGAGGCTTTACAGTGGGGAGTGTTGCACTATCTAGAGTTCATCCTCTTTGGAATCTCTGACTAGCTAGAATGTATAGACTCAAAAAAATAAAATGGTCTTACAATAAGTGAATAACATGCAACGACAAGTTCTAGTGCAGGAAATAACAATAGGCCTACACTTGTTATTCCTTCTAGAAAAAAATGTGCACTATACCTCTTTTGTATGAATTACTTTTACACATGCAGCTTTTACTTTTACAATAAAAATTGTTATACTTCTTTTTGTTTTTGGCAAAAAGATACTTTTTTTTTTAACATGAAAGGAAGTTAGATAAACTTTTGGAGCAATCATCCTCTCAAAAGTAATTTAGACCATAAACATAACACGTCAATGAATCATTAGTGGGAATTTTCAGTGATTGTTTGGCTATGCTAATTGTAACTCAAACAAGCTCTTAAACTTTATGCCTTTTTTTGCACTTTTGGTTAACCAAAAAGGGAAAAGCATCAAATAATGATGGACAAGAATTGTTGGGTGAAGCAATGCATTAGTGAAAGGGATGATTGAGAGCTTCTAAGGGTGTGGAATGTGCAATAATTCATAATATTCTGACAAAAAAGCAGCCCCCTTTATTCACTCTTGCTTCTGCTTTTGCCTATTGCTTCTATGAATGGCACATAAATTATGTACTTTTTTATTCTTGAAAAAAAAAAAGCATCCATATGTTCTACTTAGATTATAATATTACAGTCAATGGCATTGTAGGATTTCTGTTATGGCTTGTTTGGTATGAGGGGAGGAAAAATTCTTATATGAACTTGGTTTGTCAGATCATTTATGGTTTAACCAATTAAAATATAACAATTCATGAGATGATTTGAAACCTCCTAAATATTAGTAGGCATATCAATAAAATTAAAAAATTTCACAAGATTCACTTTTTCATTACTTGTGAAATCTTAATTAAGGGATTCATTTTTTTAAGAAAAATAAAAATATGAAATACATGAGCAGCTAACTAGGATTAATGTTAGTTGAGTTGTTGTATTTTAACTGGTCATATCATAAATGACGTGACAAACCATATGCACATAAAAATTTCTCATGAGGAGAGAGGAGGGAAAGTGAGCGGAGGAAAAAATTTTTGATTTGGATTTAAAAAAATTAGAGAAATGTAGTTAAAATTTTTAATTAATTTTTCTAAAACTCCTTTATATTATATCTTTTCTTTCTTAAAATTTGTGTAACCTCATTTTTCCAATTTTTTAAAATCCAACTCATAAAAATTTGGAAAAATGACACCAAGATTGCAGCTAAAAAAAATGATATCAGAAGAGTCCCATAACTTGTCAATGACAAGTGAAGGAGCAACCATTGATAAGCGTAAGAGCTACCGTTGACAAATTATGAAACTCTTCTGATATTATTTTTCTTAGTTGGGACCTTATGTCATTTTCCCTAAAAATTTTCCTTCCTCTCCCATCCCCTCCAAATCCCTCATATAGTGTGGGGTGGATTCCATTTGTAACCCTAAGCTAACTCCTTTAATTAAAAAATTATTATAATATTAAAAAAACCTTTGACTGTACTATTTATTTTATATAGATATTATAAATTTAATATATTTTGAACGTAAAAGTGACTATATTATCACACACACACACTGAGCATCCGGGATATAAAAAAAAAAAAGTGGCTGATATTGTGCTCAAGAGTCATGGATCTTCAAATTAATTCTTTTCTGCCGCAAAATATAACAAATTAATGGGATAGTTTATTTTTTTGTATAGAGTATATGAAATTATTTTTTAAAAAAATAAAGGTCGTAGCAGGGTACCAAGCTTGGAGAAGAGGAGTGGGGAAGTTGGCGCAGCTTTTGACTTGCGCTTCCTTCCTTGCCTACTCTCTCACATAACGCATAACGGTAACCTTTTCCCTCTTTCACTATATATATATATATATATTTGGACAAAATCTTTCACCATATTACACACACTACACTATCCAAAATGTCGAGTGTATTCTATAATAAATTTTTTGCCTGTAATATAAATAATTTAGAGAGTTGTTAATTATCATTTTTTTTTAATTTTACACATATTTATTAATGATTTACATTGGATATAAAAAACGAGGAGATACACAAGACATACTTGAATAGAGGCAAAGTTAAAAAAAAATTCAACTTAAGATTGACTTAATGAGTCAACTACTATTTCTTGATTCATGTGATATAACTAAAAATAACTTACATTTTGGATGGAAGGAAATATATTTTTATGTGTATATTTTGCTTGATCTTTCTCTGTGGCCTTTTTTTTTTTGTCTGACATACTTTTATAAAAGAAATAAGATTACCTTATATTTACAAAAACATTAAAAGATTGAAGCCAAACAACATGAAACCTAAACCATAATACAAAGAAAAACAACACAATCAACCTAAAATCATAACCTAAATTAGCAAACAATAGCTCATTATTTGTCCTAAATCGGCTAACATTTAGTCTCAACAACAAGCTGGTGGGAGTTGAAGAAACAATAGCTCATTATTTGCCTGCTGGGCTCTCTTGGCCAACAAATCAGCGCACACAAGTGCTTCCTTGTGACAATTAATTAATTTCACCTCCCAATTATCAAAAAGCAAACCCCTAATTTTGTAGATCTCCTTAGCCCAAGGGTGAGTAAATCCCAAATTAGAAATCAATAACTGAATTACTTTCAAAGAATCTGAATACAGGTTGATTTTTCCCAACCCCAAACTCTTACAAACCTGCAAACCCGCCTTAATAGCATGTAGCTCAGCTAGTGTGGGGAATCCATAGCCAATGTTAAGCTGAAAACCCCCTATCCAGGCCCCTTCGGAGTTACGAATAATGCCTCTGCATGCTATTTGGTTGCACTCGTCGACTGACCCATCTACGTCTACTCTGAAAACTCTGGCCGGTGGAAGGTGCCACCTACCTTCACTCCTATTCAGTCTCACCCCTTTTTAATGGCATGATTGTTATCCTCAAATTAGTTTTGAAAAAACCACATGACCTGCCCGCAAGGTAAAAGCAGTAACACCAGCAAGCCTACAACAACAACAACAACAACACATCAATAACTTGTAACTCCAACCAAAGAACACTAATTTGTGTAAAGCCATTAAAAGTTACCACCGGCCCAAATAGATCAAAGTATTGAAACTAGAGGACTTACTTGAGTGAGATCGACGAGGAGAGGCCGTGAAACTCGAGATTCACCATCTCACTTGCATCTTTTGTCCACAGCATTGAATCCTTCAAACTCGTCATCCCTAAATCCCTCCTCTTCCCCATCATTGCTACTCCCTCCGGTCCTAATTATAAGATAAAATTGATTTTTTTGGAGAAATTAAGGAAGCCAATTAAATCGCTTTAGAATATTTATATTTATATTTTTTTCTTTAAACTAATTAATTTGACTAATAAACTGATATATAATCTAAAGATACTAAAAATATAAATATTTTAAAGTGATTTAATTGACTTCCTTAATTTCTCCAAAAAATTCAACTTTATCTTATAATTTTAACCGGAGAGAGTACCATGTAAATCCATCCCCACCACATTTCACAAACCTAAAAGGAAACCCTAATCCCCCCTAATAAAATAATGGAAGAATTACATCCAGGTCCCGCCTAAAAGGAAAAATGAAAAAACTGTTTCACTAATAACTCCAACAGCATGAATTAACAAGTTTAGGGGCCCGATTAACAAATCCATGAAACCAATTTTTCATTTTTTTTTTTGGATAAGACCTGAATGTAGTTCTCCCTAAAATAAACGACCGCACCACTTAAGCATTCTCCATATTCACTTTTAGTAATCGTGTGACTGATTATTGAAGGTGACATTTTCTATGACTTTCTATTACAGTTAATGCATATAGATTTGAGAAGGTTGACATGTTTTTCATACAAAGTTTGAAATAAATGATATCATACATTTTCGATAACACGACTCACTATAATTTTTTTATACATCATACTACGATGATTCAATTTATGAATTATGAATCAATAACAAATGTATAGTTTAATTAAGCATGCATTGTTCTATAATGTTCCATGAAATCAATTTTTGGACTGAAAGGGAAAATCCATAAATTATATATTAAATAAACTATAGTACACCAAACATAAAATTACATGTATGATCACTTACACAATATTGGATGCACAACAACAACAACAACAAAAATCGGAATCACTTTTTCATTTTCTCTAATTGTTTGTTTGGCTAATAGTAAGAAGGCTTAAATCGATCTGTTGGGACCAACTGTAATTCTACATTTTTCTTAAATTTTTTTTAATAAGTTAGAAAAAAAAGGCAAACTCGCCATATGTTGATATTGCAGACAGTATTGATGGCTAAAAAAAATATTGCAGGCAATTTAATCAGTTAATTGATAATTTTTATTTTTTTATACATTAATTAATAATTTTTATTTTTGTTAGTTATTTGGATAATCATGTTTCATAATGTATCATAAAATATTTTTTTTTTTCAAATAAGCAATATAGCCGTTGAAATACTTTTATGAAAAATAACATTAATAGGTGTCTTAATTATTTGATTTAATGGAAAAGTTCATGTTTTCGTATGAAAAAAGGGGGCCATTTTCCCACTTCAAATGCATGAATGATTCCATCAATACCCAAAAAAAATTCCCATTATCGTTTTTTTATAAAAAAGAATATGAATAGCTGATATTTTTTTAATTAGATGCATCACAATCACATCACATGCATTTCAATTATAAAATGAAGAGTGCCTCCTAACTTTTTAAATTGACCCCAAAAAAGCAGAGAAAGCTATATAGTCAACGAACATTACTATTATTAAATTAAACAAAAAATATTGCACAACAAGTCAATAGGGATACCTTGCACATTGGCTCCCTTTCTTGCTTTTTTTTTTTTGTCCTTTTCCTTTTCTTGCTTGGGGAAAGTTTTTGGAGATAATTTTAGCCAAGGACCAAGTGAAAGTGCAACTTTGGTGGAAGTGAACATTTCTTTTACTAGAAACGATTGAGATGATTTTGGATTAACGATGGTAAAAATAATGGTCATTGATTGTGTCACTAAGTCACAATAAGGAGAAAAAAAAACGTCTAGTAGAGATATTAAGTAAAGTTGTTATCAAACATGAACTTAAGCTAAAAGTTGATTTTTAATTGTGGAAAAATTACTTTGAGGATTACATCTCATATATATATTGGATTTCATCAATTCTAATAAGTGTATTTTTTAAAATTTAAATTTGTATTTTTTTTCTTTATGATAGTAAGATTGTTTACCACTCGAACCAATAACTTGATGAAATTGTCAAGTTATTACTTTAATTTCTCGCATATATTGTGTGAAAAAACTATTATATTTACAAAAAATAATATAAAGATTTTTTTTTTGAAAACTTAAAATATAGCAATTTACAGTATAGTAAAAGATGAAGAATTATATATAGAATCATTCTCATGATTACAAATTATTGGAATTGCAATTATTTTTTTTTTTTGTTATTATTATAATTTTTTGTGACGCTGCGTGGCAGAAAATCCTAATGAAACCGCTTTTCATATAATGCCAAGTGCGTGAGATATTTGTCCAAAAAAAAAAAAAAGTGCGTGAGATAAAGAAAGGGATTGGGTGTCCTATAAGAGTGTGTGGGATTACTGTTTGGTTGATCGGAAAAATTTCGCAGCGGCACACACAGAGAAGGAAAGAACTTCGCTTTTCCAAAGAGTTCAGAGACAGAAAGTGAAAGGAATTTTCTTTTTCTCTTTTCTCAAGAAACACCAATGGGCAGTGAGAGCAAGGATAAGATTGGCGATAGTGGCGGACGGCAGGGGATGCCGCCGGCGACGAAGAAGGTTGTGCAGAGTTTGAAGGAGATCGTTAACTGTACGGGCTGTACGGACCAAGAGATCTATGACGTTCTTGTAGAATGTGATATGGACCCGGACCGTGCTGTTGAGAGGCTTCTTACCCAAGGTCTTGCTCTGTAGTGTATTTTCCGTTTGTGTTTGTTCTTTGAGTGGGAGTATCTTTGCAATCTTGCGTTTGGTTGTCTAGAAGACTGATGGTGATTATTGGAAATGACTGGTCGTTTTTTCTTGTTCTTTCGGCGTCAGTAGCTGAATCAGAATCGACTTTTGTTTTTCTCGGTTTTGGTGGTCTTGGATTTTTTCTAACCCTTTCTTTAAAGAATTAAAAAGAAGTGTTTTCTGTGTTTTGTTTTGTCGCTAATCCCCTGTTCTGCTCATCGTATGAGTAAATACTTATTAGTTGTTATAATTTATCCGGTTCTTGACTTTCTGGTCGATTACGGAGAGGACCGCTAACTTCGTTATGAATCCTCAAAGAGGACAAGCTATGGATGGACAAATGTGATTGTCATTGATGTAATCATTGATTGCTGCCTTTGATCCTTTGCTGCTATATTGTCACGAGCACATGTAATGAAAATTGAGTCGTAACTCTGGATTTATAACCCAGTAATGGGTAGCATAATTTATTGAGAAAACAAGGTCATCCATTTCATCAATATTTATGGAAATGGAATCATTATGTGCTCGGGTGTGTTTTTCCGGATAATATTATGCATCTTTCTTCCTTTTATCTTGCTTTCTTGTTGTATTTTTGCCCTTGGCATCTACATTAAAAGCTCACACCACTTTAATAATCACCTTCGTAATGTTGAAATGTAGATACATTTCACAAGGTGAAAAGCAAGCGTGAAAGAAGAAAAGAGGTATTTCTGTCATGTAATTATTGGTCTTAGACTCCTTGTTACAGAGGTTTCTTAACATTGCGGTAATGATGTACATATTACGATATATATATATATATGACCTTTCTATTTGATCAGATGAAGGAGGCAGTAGACTCAAGGCCCAGGCGTTATAGTGTTGATTTGAGTTGTGGAGGCAAAATTAGTAGTGAACATAATGTACATGGTGGATCAACTCAGGGGACTTCTAGTGGTATCTTACTTTGTTTCCAAACATCTTCCTCCATCTGATGCTTGCAGTTTCCTTACTTTCTCAAATATGTCTAATTTCTGTCAGAACTTGGTAAAGCCACAGAGAAGGGAGAGGTTGGGTCAGTTTGTCCATCTGTTACGTCTTCCATGACTTGTGTTACAGGGAGCGATATGGCTAGGTTAGTTCTTCATGCAATCTGGTAGCTGAAGTGAATTTCTACTATTACCCATAGGTGGTGCTTGTCTTGATGCTTCACCTAAATATTAGAATATCTACTTGTGTTATAGGGAAAGATACCAAGGTTTAGTTATTGCTTCACCTATATTTAGAAAATGAAAATTATGCTTCTTTTCATTTTCCTTCTTCATAAAGATGTATTGGTATCACTGATATAACAAAATTTTAATTTGATGTTTGTAAAATATTCAATTACTCACCCTAGGTCATTTGCAGTGATTCCTTCGGTGCAGATAACAGACAACAGTCGTTAGGAGCAGCTGGAGTTTCTTCAAGACTTCAACCCACTTTGCTAGGAGTGAGCAAAGGACATCTTACAATGGCAGACATTGTCAGAATGGGTAAGTCTTCACAAGATGCCGTTTCACACCATTCTAAAGCTCCAGGACTTTCTGCATTGACAAATCCAGAATCAAGCTTAAGTTCACACCATCACGATCAAATCCAACAAGAAGATTTTAATCATGAATGGCCTGTAATTGGGAAGCCAGCGGTTGGCAATGAGTCATATGCTTCAAAGTTGTCAGCTTTATCAAATGCTAACATGCCGTCTGACCATTTTAACCCACAAAGTAATAAAGATAGTTTGCTCAGGAATTTTGGATCAGATGAAGCCCAAGTTCCTCTTCAGGATATTGCCAGTGATAATGTTGATCCTGACAAAATTGATTCCGGTTTCCTGCCTAGCAGACATCCTACTGTGAATGATACTGGACTAGCATCTGATTCAAACTCTAACTTAAGGAACACTGGTTCCACTAATTCTCATAGTTCCTCTGATTATCAAAAAGGTAACTATTTCTACTTAAGTTTGAGATGGAGGAAGTTTACTTGTCTTTTTTCGTTAATTTATGAAAAATGGTTTCAAGATTGTGTTCAATCTTCAATATATTTTATGCTCAGAACTTGATGATTTTCTGTGGGGCTTAATTTTTACTCCAGGGTTATAAAAATGTTTTATAGGTATAACACCGTAGTTTATTACTCTATTCCTCCATGCTTTGTCTTTCTAATGTGATATGGGGTTCCTTTTCCTTATGATTTCCTGCCCTCCTTTTGCCTTCTAAATATATGTGCCTCACCTTCTACATGGATCTGTGAGAGAATACTTTCTATCAAGGTTTCCTCACGTTCCTTTGTTATTATTTCATGTGTTGAGCAATGACTTAGGCTGTTAGCTAAATCTATAGCCAGAAATTTGAAATTTTACTAGTTTGATTAATTCTGCTTAAATTTCTAATTGAAACTTACCTAATCTATAATTCAGAATCAGCAGAATGAACGATATTCTGCTTTTTGCAGGCTTGATACCTGGAAAGATATGGGTCTATGATATATTTTGCTGTCTGGCATTTACTTTTTTCATTCCTAGGAAGCTTCTCTCCGTCCCTCTTACTTTCTCAGTTTCACTTGCGATGGTCTAAGTGTTGTGTCCTGTTTCACTATTATCTATGCTCAGGATAGGTAGCATCTAACAATTATTCTATTCTAATTAATTAGCGTCGAAGAATTTAGAAAATAATGCCTCCTGGAATGCAGTTGGCAGCAAATCTTCCATTTCTCATCTGAAATCGAGCCACCATTAAGTTACCAAGATCCTAGGATCCAAAAAGAGAAATAAAATAAACCGGTGATTGTTCACATTGAATGACCTGATCAGACAACAAATTTGTTAAATACAATAAAAATGGGCTAGTTAATGCATAATGCAAGACCTACTTGAGGTCTGATAACTATCACATAGGAATAAAACAAAAAAGTGAAATAAATAAGTTGACTCATGCTTAAGTCTCATGTGATAAACCAGGCTAATCCAAAAATAATTAAGCCCATCATTATGGGGTTCCAACAATGAGTCATTGATTAGTGATGTTTTTGCAGATGTTTCATTAGCTGCTTCAGATATCCAGCAATTAAGCTTGAGAGACCCCAAACCGGAAGTTCTGTCAACAAAAGATAAATCTGCATTAGTTCTTCCAAGTCATATACAAGGTTTGAGTGATAAATGCTCACATTTGAGTTTTGGAAGATTTAACAATGGAAGTAATTCAACATCTTCTGCAACGCTTGCATCTCATGCTTCAAATAGTGGCTTGGAAGTGAAAGCTGCAGGTGCAGATGGTGGTTCGTTGGCTCAGAACTTGGATGCCAGGCATTTTCTTTTGCAGATCCTATCTCTGTTATATTCTGCCTTGTCTTCATAACTTATTTTCTGTTTTTTTTTCTGCAGCAATTCTGTATACCACAGTGATAAACTACCTGGGTATGATGTTTTTAAAGAAGCAGCAATTGATAAAAATTATGACTTCCCTTCATCTTTTCAGCAAGAGCTTGTGAAGCGTACATCTCCTGAGGCAACCATTAGTCATGAATACGCCACCATGTCATCCATCACTGATCCTAGGTTTCAAAATTCCCAGTGGATTTCTAATCCACTACCTTTTAAGAGGCCAGGCTATCAGACTGGAAATATGTCTACATTTTCTAGAGAAACGGTAAAGCTATGGACTATCAAACTCTAAATTCCTCTACTTGATTTTCAGTTACATTGTTTGGTTTCCTTCATGTTAAAGTTGTTGCCTATTGCAAAAAAAAAAAATCAGTGATTGTTTATGGGCAGTAGCAAAAATAGTAATATGGTCATTTTTTTGCATATGTAGAACTATGGTGGGTGATCTGGATCCATATATTGGTGTTGTTGACCTGGTGTAGCTTCTTTTGACAATATATGATATAGTCAAACTGTGACGTGCCAGCACAACTTGTGGGTGCATTAGATGTCTTAAAACCATAAGTTTCGGAAAAAATGTTCAAAAATGAAAGAGAAAGGCCTTGTAAAACTATTTGCACGTTCAAGCTCTTTGCATGTTAGATACAGTGGGTCCCGTGAAAAAAAACCCATGTGATGAGCAGCAAAGGGAAGCTATATATACAATTCTATTCCAAAACATATTTCCATGCAAAGATATGCCCTTGAAATGCAGGAGTTCCTCCTATCTAGTCAAATAAACCACAATATCCCATGAGTTACACGATGCTGCACATCACGGCCCTTCTTGAGTTTTGTTAGTCTTCTGATTATTCATCTACTTGTGACTGTTTCTTTGAAATATAATTTGTCATTAAGACAAATGCTCATTCAAATTTTATAACTGGTGATTTGTTGGTATTTTTCATTGAACAATCGCAACCTTCAAGATACACCAATGTGGTATTATCCATAAGCACACTAGCCATCTCCTAGTTGCTTGCTAAGGAAGGATCTTGTCTATCTGGTTAGAATAATCTACTAGTAACTGATCAAATCATTGTTTGCATGTCTCATGAAACAATGACCACCTGCAAGATACATCAATGTAGAATTGTCCATAAGCACTTCATCCATCTCCATGTCACCTGATAAAGAACTTGCCTTCCTGGTTTTGGAGATCTCATGTTACTGTGCATTCAATATTGTTTTGAGCTGCACTTGCTTAGATCAACAATTTTGCAGACACAGTGATACACAAATTTTTTGTGCTTGTTTATTAAGTTTGACAAGTTTTTTCTTATGGATTCCCTTCTAATAAAAGGGAACCTGTGCTGGTTTGTGCAGATACAAATTGGGTTTAGTATCATAGTGGGGAGCAGCTTTGGTGGAGTAGGGACTTATTATGGTATGGGCTTTCTGATAGAGTGATTAGCTAACTAGGTCACGATCTAATTCATGATTATGCTTTGTTGCACAAGCAGGATGGGCTTATCCCAACGGGAAAAGTTTTGTAGATTCAAGTAGATGTCAAATCTAACGTCAAGGACTAACAATGAAAATGATGTGTGAATGGGTCTCGTCTTGATACCTAGTGTTATTTCTGATGGTGAATATATTTAATCAAATAACTCTCCTTTGGTGATTCTTTATTTCTACAGTAAGACCCTGTATAACTTGCTCCATTGTGGTCATATAGCGATGGAACTATGAATTTTAGTGCCAAATGCTTAACCCAAGTGCCTTGGTTCTACTCATTTGAGTTCAAAAAGTGGTCAAAGGAATCATGTTCTCTGTGCTCCTTATTATAAAATTTGATGAATTGGACCTGATGTTACGGGGCATTGATTATTTTTCTGACAGCTGTTGAACCATGCAGGTCATGGAACCCCATTTTTCTATGCCTCAGAGGTCTTCACTTCTGGATGATCGTAGGGTGCAATCCTTCCAACAGCTGGAACCACATGATACAAGAGGTTATCATCCACAATTCCAGAACCAACAATATGTGCCACCGGCTGTGCAGCAAGCATTTTCAGATAGTTCTGCATACGGTCATTCTCTGGCAGACATGGGTCTTCCACAAAATAGAAAGGAATTTGTTACGAGTAGATTGACTCCTGCTAGAGGCAGAGACTCATTTGGTTATGGAAATCCTGGCTCTTATATTGGAAGCTTTCCGCCTAAATCACCTATTGGCCCCATGATGCCTCCAAGTAACTTTGATGATATTTTACCATCTCAATATAACAGCAGACGTAATGGAAGCTTTATTCAACAGGTAATCCTAGTCAAGGTAGAAAGCTGATGATAATATGTTGATGAGTGTGTTCTTTGATGATGGTTGACGCATGATTTGATTTAAATGCAATTGACCATTTCACCATGTTGCATGTTGAGAAAAAGACCAGTAAGGCGAGTTTTAATTCTGAAATGAAAGATTGACGACATCAAACTGGATTTTCCAATTATTTGAAAGGCGTTTGTGATTTTCTTTGTCATGCCTTACACTTTGAAACGGGAACTTCTCTTGGCCAAATGCACAATGACCACAATCTTTGTGGTACCCCGATCATAATCCTTCTTGTACATTATGATATTTTATGACTGCAACTGTACCAGTTTTCGTACCTGATATTTATTGGCATTGATGAGCAGCATGGTGGCTTTTCTACATGGGATTATGGGCAGGAATTGAGATCGATGCCTCTTCCGGGGAGCATGCACCATAGCTCCCTGGGACAACCACGTCAAGCTCTACCTCAGCACATGACCCCAGGATATTCTAATCTTCATCATTCCGGGGCAGGACTTCCAGCACAACTTCAGCAGCGTCAGGTGGGTTCTCAAGATTTCTCATCCAATCGATCACGTCAATTTGGCAATACAGCCACCAGCAGCTCACATTCTAGTCATACTATGGGCCCTTTTTTTCACTAGGGAGTACTCTGGCAGGTTTAGAAGATGATTAGTGTTTTTGTTTACCCCCTTCAAATGCTTGATTGTTGATTCAGTTTACATGGAGTACTCTAAAGGGAGTTTAGCATCTCTACTGTGATTTTGCCTCCTTTTTGTATTGTGTCATGAGTTTTTTTTCTAGATCAGGCTTTTATAGTTGGAATTGGAAATATTTTGACTGAAGCAAGAGCAGTATGATTCTTCTGCTAAATAGAGTTGTAGTTTTTTGAAGTACAAGCACAAGCTACCCATTAAGATTTTATTTGAAATTTCCCGAGGGATCTCTAATACAATGTTACATTGTAAGGTTAGAGAGATGGGGTAAGTGGCCATGATGAATTTTAATATGCTATTCAGAGGGGAAGGTCCATTTAATTTGACTTTAAATCTCATACGCTAATTAAGCTCTCTTAATGGAGAAAGGAGAAATTATGATAGTCCAGATGAAAAACAAAACCAAACATGACTATGATAGCCAGAATAGGCTCAACATTGATGATACCTAATAATTTTGGGTTCAAACCCAGGTTTTGAAAACCGGACAGGCCGGTTTGAGCTGAAAACCGGCCAACCGGTAGTTTGACCGATCTGATCCAATGGTTGACCTCGGTTTGACTAGGTTTTGTGTGGTTCGACCGGTTTTTGGATAGGTCAACCGATTTTTTTTAAAAAATATTTTATTCATAATTTCATATAAATAATTCTAAAATCTTTACTTCCTCACCGGTCTAGCTTCGGGTTAGCCTCAATTTGACTCCGATCCAACCCTTAACCCATACCCCGATCGATCCGGATTTTAGAACCTTGGTTCAAACCAAGTATGATGCAACTTGAGTATAAAGTATAATAAATCAATTCTTACACAAGTTAAACTAGAATTGTTGTTTGTTGATGAAATTTTTCATTTATTTAGAAGCCTAATTTAATCTATGGTCGGTCAATCCATAAACTAGTTAAAACAAATGTGACCACTATTCGCGGAGCCAAACAGGAAGTAAGACAAGTTGGTATACAAACACATTCATTTTCTAATAGAAAGCAACAGAGTTGTGGTGGTCGGTGGATTATAGGAAATCTTGAGATGGAAGATAGCCTCAAATTATTGTACTTTCTTTCTCCAACTTCACTACACTAACATTACTACTATTAAAGTTATTTTTTCCCATTACAGAAAATAGATAACTAATTTATTGATATTAAAAAAATTATTTTAATTAGTTATTCACTTATTTGTAAAAAAAAAGAAAAAGTGCATTGGTTTTCCTACAGTATACCATTTTAATCATTTGCATTGCAAAATGCTCTTTTGATGGAAAAATCCCTTTAATATGTATAATCAATAAGCAAAGTTTAGGAGGAACATCATAAATTTGAGAAACAAAGTAAACTGAGGTCTTACATTTAAGATTTAAGCAGACCTCTTTACCGGCTCTTACATTTAGGATCGAATGGAGTATTATTTATGATTTATTATAATAATAATTCAATTAAATTGAAGAAACTATCAGTATATTATGCCAAAAGGTATCTTTCAAACTCCATTGGCCTAAAGTGCATATTGGGATAAGGTTTTGGTCGGTTAACTTTGGAGATCAGCTTTCACTAAACTTATTTGATAAATTAAGCAGTGTTATGTTTGATATGAAAAATAAAAAATGCATATACGTATGATTCACATGATTTTTGGGTTAAAAAAAGTGTTTCCAAAAAGTCATATTCTCAATATCATTTGGTCATATTTGTTTAGTACACAAAAGGTAATATCAAAACCTATGTAAAACATAAAATCTATCGTATTTTTATGAATAAATATAATACAAATACAATCCACTCTTTAAATTCGGCACAAGAATCACAACCAAGTTAAGATATATTTATGTAGTAAACGTCTATAAACTCTCAAAAACTCTCTCTCTCTCTCTCTCTCTCTCTCTCTCTCTGTGGGGTGTATACTTAAAAATGAAATTGATTTGTAGGGTGAGGCCAATGCTGACATGGTCCACCCACATGAGAAGCTATAATTAATAGCAATAAAAAGCTGAACAAAAGGGCCTTCTTAGAATAGTTTCAAGTGGTAGAATTGTGCAAACAATTCTGCCACCTCAATTTTTTAGAAAAAAAATCTCAATCACACATGGATTTAAAAAAAAAAAAGTTGCAAACAATTGAGCGAAATTTTTTTTTTGGTCGAAGAGCGAAGTTATTATATTAACTATAAGCTCAAGATGGCTAATCTATCTATTATATCTATAAAAAGTTTGTAGAAATCTTATTACTAACGGCATCTATTGAAATATTGTTACTAAAGGAATTAGCAATAACGATGTTAATTAATGGTTTTCCTCAAGTAAGGCTAAACAAAAATTGACCACTTATAATAATAAAAACAATAAAAAGGGAATGCTACAAAGAGTCATAATATGGATAATTTAAGGTTTGAGAGAAGCCCAAAGGTATTATATTAGTCACATCCTTTTACATCTTAACTATATAAAAGCAGAGCAGTAAGCATCTCTCTGACTAACACATCAACAAAATAGCAAGCTCTAATTTCTACAATTAAAAAAAAAGATAATAATGTAAGACAGTTATGACAGATAGATAATGGGGCAGATAGTTATACAATATTTTGTAAATTAATAATGGGGAAGATAGATATAAAATAGATAATGGGGCAGGTAGTTATACAATATTTTGTAAATTAATAATGGGGAAGGTAGATATAAAATATTAAGTAAATAATTAATTTAATATTAAAAAAAAGATAATAATGCAAGGCGGTTATGACAAATAGATAATGGAGAAGGTAGTTATACAATATTTTGTTAATTAATAATGGGGAAGGTAGATACAAAATATTAAGTAAATAGTTAATTTAATAAAAAAAAGATAATAATGCAAGGCGGTTATGAGTTATGACAGATATATAATAGGGAATGTAGTTACACAATATTTTGTAAATTAATAATAGGGAAAGTAGATACAAACTATTAAGTAAATAATTACTTTAATTTTTTGATTATTCTCTTTGAAATCTTACAAAGGAACGAATATAATACTATAATTATAAATAAAAATATGCGCAAATGTGCAAATTTAAAGTATATACTCAATAGAAAATATAGGGATTCTAATAAATTAACTACAACTTTTTATATAAAGCAGTTTTGAGGATTTATTATATGTTGAGAAATGAAAGTCAAAATTATTATATCACCTCTCTACCCATATATATCTCTATATGGGTTATAACGTATTCTATACCATAAAATATCGTTTTAAATCTAAGCAATTTTTTCCATAACAACACATTAATAAAATTCTGGTCTCTCATGCGTGCATCGCGCGGGCCTGGACTAGTTCCTTTGAATAGTGAAGTGCCATCTTTAAAAAATCAATTAAATGCTAATTATGAATTGTTCTGAAAACGAAAAGACACTTAACTATTAACTATAAATAGTAAATAAAAAAATGAATGTTCTAGATGTAATATCTCATAAAATATTATTATAATATTAATAAAATATAAATAAATAAATTTATATTTTTAAATTTAATCTAAATTTTTTACAGCTGTATTATAGAAAAAATAATTTATCAAATATTTGAACAATAGTTTTATAAATTTGCTATTCTTATAATAAAGACGGTATCATTTATGTAACGTCAAAATTGATATATATGTTATTCCTTTTTTCTTTAAGAAACAAATAATTGAATTATCAAATTCAAGGAATATGGTTAAAATTAATACATATCCAAAAACATGTTACAAATTTAAAATTCTTCAAAATAAGTACATATTAAATGTTTGTTTGGGGTAGCGACTTACTATTAACTATGCTAAATTAGTAATTCAATATAACTAATAGGGAAATAATAGGAATAAATGCATCAGTCAATGTCCATGGTCTATAATTTTTATCTCTTGTATTTAAAAATAAAAATACCCTCTCATTTATCTCTTATAAAAAACACAAGCTTCATGAAATCGGACCGAATATTGAACTGGTCGGGGTATTGGGTTAAGGGTCAATGGGTCAGGTCAAGGCTAAACCGATAAAAAATTGAAGATTTTAAGCTTATTAAAATAAAATTCTAAAGAAAATTTAAAAACAAATTTTTTTTAAAAAAATAGGAACCTGAAGCAGTCTACAGGCCTGTTCGCCGGTTTCCAGGCTGAACCGACCGGTCCAGTCAGGATTCTTGAACCCTGAAAAAACAACAATTAATTAATCATAGGAGTCTCTTTTTATTAATTTTATTTAATAAAATGAAAAATATTTTCCATCTCTAATTAAATTATTATATCTTTAAATGTTATTATTATTATTTTGGTTTGTATTGATAATAGCGTTTGCAGTGGTACAGTACCGAAGGTCAGTCAGGCAATTTGACTCTCACTCTCACTCTCACTCTCACT
Source organism: Inga leiocalycina (assembly GCA_963242795.1). Classification (NCBI taxonomy): domain Eukaryota; kingdom Viridiplantae; phylum Streptophyta; class Magnoliopsida; order Fabales; family Fabaceae; genus Inga; species Inga leiocalycina. Next base: position 65,180,315 of record OY725325.1, read on the forward strand.
CTCACTCTCACATGATTTCCGCCAACAAAATGCACCTTTCCTTCTCTCTCTCTCTCTTCATTCAAAAATGAAAAACCAACTCACTTATTTTTTTAAAAAAAAGTACATATGTGTGTGTATATTTATTATATTTAGGGGGGGAAAAACACTCCCACGTATCTCTTATAAAAAGGGCATAAGGAAGTATGAATTATATCATATTTAATAATAGGAGTGTCTTTTTATTATTTTCGTTTAATAATATGAAAAATATTATTAATATCTAATTAAATTATTATATATTAAAATATTTATTTCAATTTAATTGAAGTGATCACGTAAAAAAAGAGAGCACAAATTTTATTAAACAATAAATAATTTTTAGGCCACAATAGAAGATATACAATTAGCTGATGGATGAATGTAGCTTTTTACATTAAAGCGACAAAGTATTAAAAGTTTAACCATTTCAAGAAGTATCAAGCAATTGATCCCCACATATACTACTTTCTCAAGTTTAATACAGCTCAAGGTTTTGAAGTTGAGAAAAATATAGGAAAAAGAAATAAGCTATGAACATTGTAGATTTCATACAAATGCACAAAACCCTGTACTGTATTTAGATTTAAATCCAATTTAAATGTTCCAAATCTTCTGAAAAATAATGACTCTTTTGATTTATTCCTGCAGCAGAGTATCTCATTGCTAAACAAAATGGCTGCCACATGCAAATTAGCAATTTAGCGTTTGTATTTTTTATATATTTTATTGTCGGGTGCATTAGTAGCTTTTCTCATTTCTGGTAAGTAATTACTCGTGAGACACTATATTTGTATTATTAAGGTTTATTTAAAGCACAAAGTTTATTTGTGGCATGTGGTTAATAAATCTTAATATACCTTGTCAGGTATTTGATAGAGGACAAAAAAGATAAGAAAATACTCCTCAGGTCCTAAATATAAGATAAAATTGACTTTTTTGAAGAGATTAAAGAAGTTAATTAAATTATTCTAGAGTATTTATATTTTTATTTTTTTCTCCAAATTAATTGGTTTAACTAATAAACTGATATATATTCTAAAAATACATAACATATGATATGATTAAGTAACTTATTTAACTTCCTTAATCTCTCTCAAAAAAATCAACTGTATTTTATAATTAGGACGAAAAGTAATACAAAATTCTGAGGATCGAGTTTCACCGTCAGGATGAAAGTCGGCGTAGGCTAGAGATTCTCATATTAAAGCTAGAAAAAAACCTTTGGGAAATACCGGAGGATGAAGAAGAATATTTTTATAACATTTTTGTTCAGTTTAAGTGTGTGTTTGGATTAGCTTTTAAGAATAATTTTTACGATTTACGAGGTAAGTATATGAGAGGAGTTTTGTTTCGGATTGCACAAACCTAAATTTAAAATCTAGATTTGGGATTTCCCAAATACTCAGTTAAGATTGAGTTGAAAGAGAAGTTAAGAAAGATGAGGATGAAGCTGAAGTTGTAGGCGAAACCAAGGTGCTTACCACTTAGACCAACTCCCATTATTTTAAAATTGAGTTGAAAGAGAAGTTAAGAAAGATGAGGATGGAAGCTGAAGTTGTAGGCGAAAAGAGACTGAGACAAATCCAAATAGCTAAAAAGAGGAAATTGGGTCAAGGTCATGAATATGATTTCTAACAAACTTTGACCCTCCCATGATTTGGGCGAACAAAATGCAAAACTCGTGTTTCTCGACAAACCACTAATACAAAATCAAATTTCACAAACATTTTAATAATTATTACTTCATTTTTCCCCCCATAAAATAACCACTGCTACTACATAAAAAAGACACATAACGTCCAGGTCACGTAAAGAACATCCAATAATATGTAATACATAAAGACGAAGATTTAAATTTTATACAGAATTAAAAGTTAAAAGATCACCCCATGAAATTTAAATTATGAAGGGAAAATCCCTTGTAAAGAAATTTAAAAATGCTAAAAGAAAAAAAAAGGAAAAAAGTGTTTTGAATATAATATTCATAATTTTAAAGAGATGTTAATACCTGATTTGTCTTTATAAAATTAAAAGGAAATAGCCAAATTACCCTTACATACATTTTTTTAAAAAAAAATATTCCTCCCATCCACGGTCTAAGCTCTAATGGCCGGCCGGCCACCAGAGCTCCGGGGAAAATATTCCATCGGGGATTAATATTTCCAAAGTGGTGCCACCCCCACCACTTAGTTTGCCCAAAAAAAATGGTCATTCGGGTACCAATGACTTTCAATACATTGTACACACACAAATATATATAGATGTGTGTGCGTTAACTTTTGATCTTTAACTCGAGCTTTTTCACAAGTTTTGTTAAAAATTCACAATATTTTATAAGATATCAACAACTTTCGTTTTCCCAGAAAGAATTTCACACTATTAGGTGAATTGATAGTTTGAATTTTTTTTTTTCTGGCAAATAAAAATTGTTAAAACCTAATGAAATATGGTGAATTCCTTAATAAAGTTTGTGAATAACTTGATAGTGTGAAATTTTTTCTAAGAAGTGAAAGTTGTTAAAACCTAGTGAATTTCTTTTAAAAGAAAAAACTTATGAATGACCTAATTGTGTGAATTTTTAATTTGATAAATCAAAGTTATCAAATATAATAAAATGTCGTAAATTCCTTAACAAAATTTGTGAAAGAGCTTGGATTAAAGATCAAAAGTTAACACACACACATGGACAAATTGAGCCTGTCATCTTTTTAAAATTATGAATATTTGATACACCTTTTTATTTTCTAACATTTTTAATGTTCTTCATGAAGCATTTTTCCAATTATGAATCATATTTTATAAGAATATAAATTTGAATATCACTATAAATATGAATGAAACTTATATTATTACTTGAATAATAATGAGCCCTTGTTGAACTTTGGTAGCATTCATAGCCCAACTCATTTATTAAAAAAACAAAGAATGAAAATGCACATATTTTGCGTGTGGTCATGGGATTGATTTAATATCAGTTCCCCCCCCCCCCTTTTAAAAAAAATATCAGTTCATTCTCAAAATATGAGATTTCAAGATATTATCATGGGTGTATATGTGTATATTGTTTTTAATAATGATAACATATTTTTAATTTTATCTTGATGGGTTGAATAACTTCAATTATATGCTGTTATTATATTGCATCACCTATAACATGATGTAGGATAAGAACATAATAAATACGTAAATAGAAAAAGAATTAGTATTGGTTTGGAATAGTTTATTTTTGGGTAATAAGTGTTTATAAATCGTAATTCACGATACACAAAGTAAGTATATAAGATGAGTTTTATCTCAACTTATATAATAAGTGCTTATATTCAAAAAAATAAATATTCCGAGACATACACTTAAAAAAAATCAAATTCCACAATTCATTCCATTACTAACTTCTATGATTCCCGGCCCCCCCCCCCCAATGATCATGAGATTATGCCTAGGGGTGGAAATAGGCTAGGCTAGGCTAGGCTTTACCTAAATAGGCCTAGGCCTGTAACAAAGATTCAAAGCCTGAGCCTGGGCCTGAGCCTGTATGTAGGCTATTTTTTAGGCCTAAGCCTGGGCCTTCAGAAGGCCTGACAAGGCCTGAAGCCTGTTTAAAAGCCTACTTAAAATGTAAGACTTTAAATAGCCTTTAAAGTCTATGCCGCCAAATTCATATGTAACCCTTCATGCTTATATGCAATCCTACATTATGTCTTAAAAGCCTAATATCTATTCTTATCGTAATATTAAGGCTTAGTAAGGAAAAGAAAATAATGTCTAGTGACAACACTTGTCCGAGCAAATAGGAATAAGAAAAACTAATCGTCTGTTGACTAATGAGATATATTTTTTAAAACCGACTAAACATAATAAATAACATGTAAAACTAGACTTTTACCTATTTTACTCTTTGCACGTAAATTGGGACAAACTCCCCTTGTTAAGATTATAATATTTCATTTGACACTAAAATAAACTCATAAAAAATTTTATGCTTTATGGAGGGCACAAATTAGGGGAGAGAAATTGAGTTAGTATTGTCATCTCGAGCAATCGAAGAGAAGAGATGTAGAGGTGAATGATTTATGCGAAAACAAGGCTTGAGTATAATAACGATAAAATATGAAACTTAGAATTAAGATTAAGTTGGTAAATTTATAAAATTATTTAGATGATATTATATATACTTATATAATAGTATAATTTTTTTTAAAAAAAATTTAAATAGGCCAGGCCTGTAGGCTTGTAGGCTAGGCCTTATAAAAATAGGCCTGGCCTGTTTATCTAAATAGGCCTAGCAATATGCCTGAGCCTGAGCCTGGTTTATTTATTAAATAGGCTAGGCTAGGCTTTATGTAGGTTAGGCCGTAGGCCCCTGTTAGGGGCCTGGCCTATTTCCATCCCTAATTATGCCTATATGTCCTGAACCCTATTAGGAATCTGATTTTTCAATTTTTGAAATAAACTTACCCTTTCATTATTTTATTCAAAAACATAATTTTTATTAAACTCAATGGGGTTGGCAAAAAAATTAAAATCGATGCGGTTTTAACACACAACAAGACCCTTTCAAATTTTAGATTTTTATAATACCCTATATTCAAATTTGGGTGCACAGAATTTTAATTTAGTCTTACACAGAGGCTAAGTAGAAACGATTGAGAAAAAAAAGGGCAGAACAAAAAGGAAAAGAAGGAGAAGGAGAACAAGTTCTTTGGAACAGTGAAAAGAGAGCGAGAGAAGAGAGAGAATATAAAAAAGAGAAAAAAACAGGACACATCAGAAGCCATCATTACACTCATATCAGTACTCACCAACAATTTTCAGTCCCTAATATTCCAAAACACTTCTTTCCCTTTCTTCTTCTTCACTTTGTTTTCATTTTCAACCTTCTTCTTCCATCCCTAACAACTCAAGTCTTCACCTTTATGTATTATTATTTTTTAATTCTCATCATTACCCCATAACTCAATCTCATCCCTTTCCTTCCACAAACTCACCACCACTCTTCTTCGTCTCTGCTTCATTCTTTATATATATATATATGCCACCTTTCTTTTTCTTTCAGCATAAGTGAAGCCCCACATTGAACAACAACTACAACAAGCTCTGAAGAAACAGAGGAAAGAAAAGAAGAAGTTTGAAGATGAGAGGTTGTGTGAGGTTTCTTCTTGTGTTGCTCTTACTGGGTCAATTCCTCTCTTCTGGTAAATTCTCTCTCTCACTCACTCTCTCTTTTTTGGTTTTTCTTGCTCATCTTGTTTCTCTTTCTGTTTCTGGTTTCTGCTGTTCTTTTTTTTTTTTTTAACTTTCTTCTGATGTACTTCTTGCTTATTTTCTTCTCCACTAACGGATTCTTTTGAAACCCAGAACCATGTTTCTGAACTTTGGCTTTTTTTCTGTGCTGAACTTTGGCATTCGAATCGCAGTGTTTGTTTTTGTTGTTAGTGTTTCTATCTGGTTTTGCCCCAAAAAAAAAAAACAAAGAAAGTTTCTGTTTTTGTGGTTTGCCTTTTGTTCAAACTGATATGTTTACAGTAGGTTCTTTTCTTGGCAAATAAGTTTATTAACAGAGCATCTACCTTTTTTTTTTTTTTTAAATTCCTGAGTATCTTCTTTTATAAAACAATCAACTTTCCTAGTTCTAAATGTTGTCTCTTCCTTAGCTTGCTTAAATTTTTAACCAGTTCCTTCAAGCAGTTATATATATATCTATGCTTCAATTTTCTACCTATCTTTCTGGATTTCAACATCAGAAAACTGTACTGTAACAACCAAACTCTGTTTTCCAGTTTCACCGTTTCTTAAGCACGTCAAAGGGCCCAATTCCTTTGACTCTTAGGTAACCTCTGTGCATAGGATTCCCTCTTGTCTCAAATTTGTCCATTTAGGTGTCTAATACGTCAATAAACATTGATTATACAGTCACATGATACATTATATATTATTATATGCACCTGAATATTTTTTTTTTGTTTAAAAGATTCAATTTTGACATTCTTATACAGTTGGGGTAATGGAGTGTATGTGTATATATGTGTGTGCGCGCCACAGAATTCATCATCCAAAAGGGATTTAGTTTTGAAATGATGTTTGAGAAACGATTGGGAAGAAGGGAAGGGGGGGAAAAGTTGTGGGGCTATAATTAATCAGTCACGATATGAATCCAGCTAGCGTGTCTCTTTCCCTTTTCAAAAAGTTACATAAAAGAAAAAAGATATAGCAGTTTCTGGATTTCACATCTGTTTTTTCTCTCCCACTTGAACCATCATTTCAATTTGAAACACACAACAGGTACTTCAAGTAGGCCATGGAAGAAGAAGCAGCAGCAAGAACTTGAGCATGTGAACTATGTCCCAGAAGATCACAATCATCATCATTATGAAGACTCCAACAGACAAATTTCAACTACCGAAAGGGACATTACCACTCCAATAACTACAGTTCCAAACTTAGTTCCCACAACACCAACGTCCCAAACTCCAATCTTGAACCCTAATTCTAATCCAGATGTCACAGTCTCTCCAGCCAACACAATCCCAGTTACTGCTTCAAATTCCCCACCATCTTCATCATCATCATCTTCTTCTTCTTCTTTAGGTTCAAGTTGGTGTGTTGCTACACCATCTGCTTCACAGACTGCTTTGCAGGTTGCTCTGGACTATGCTTGTGGATATGGTGGGGCTGATTGTTCTGCAATTCAACCAGGAGGAAGATGTTATAACCCTAATTCTGTCAGAGACCATGCTTCTTTTGCATTCAATAACTATTACCAGAAGAATCCTGTGCCTAATAGCTGCAATTTCGGTGGAACTGCTGTTATCACCAACACCAACCCAAGTAAGTAAAATAAAAAAGGCCCTTCCTTTTTACTCAATTTTTTATTTGGTACCCGTTTGTTTTGTCCCCTCTAATTGAATGCTTTGGTTTTACTCTGTAAGTACCATTAATTCCTTTACAGGGCTAACATGACTAATAGAGTAAAGTTACCGGAGCTAATTATGTTAACAGAGTGAAATTAATGATTTAATTAAAAGAAAGAAACACACAGATACCAAATTAAAGATTGAGTGAAAGGTCATGTATTTGCAAATGGTTTTTCCCTTTTCTTTCTTTCTTTGGTTTTTTTTTTTAACTCTTGGTACAAATTTTTCACTCTGGCATTTTCTCAGTAATGTTTCCTGCATTTTGAAGTGAACCCGAAAAAGAAGAAACGCCCAGGGAATTTAATAGGCTCCCGACAGAAACAAAGAGGCACACTGTTCTTGCCTTGTGTGCATTTGTGTGTTGAACTGTTGATTGAATTGGAGTTAAGTTCTTTTGTTTTAAAAAAAAAAATAAGTTTGACTTTATTAACTTTGAAGAGAGAAACAGATGAGTGTGTGTGAGGGAAATGGTAAATTTTATTAGAGCAACAGAATGTGCAGCAACTTGTGTGGGCCCTATATATAGCACAGACATTAATGGAGCCATGGAGGATTCTTGAGTTTTATTCTCTCTCAGACATTTTCTTATTTGTGTTGCAAAGAAGGCCTGAGAATTGAGAAACTAGAGAGGATTCTTGCATTCATTCTCACTGTGAATTTTTCTGATGAGGTTTATTATTTGCTCTTTAAAGCAAACCCCAAAAGGAGAAAACCCAGAAAACTAAGAGCCCTCGTGTGGGTATGCACCTACTAATACCCAAAAACCGATTTTGATCTGCTCCAGTTATCAAATAACACAGTGAAGAGAGAAAAGGGATAGAAAATAAAGGGAGAATTATAATAAGGTCATGCCTAAGAGAAAAAATGAAAAAATATTTCCGTTAACAACTCCAGAGGCATGAATTAGTAGCCTAAAGAGTGCGATTAACAATCCTATGAGACCAATTTTTTATTTTTTCTCCTAGGCAGAAACTGATTGTAATTCTCCCAAAAATAAAACTTGCTTTTATTTTTAATGGGTCCTTATATTCATTAGAAAAAGAGTGTTCTTGGTTGTGATAATTGCATTGCACACAAACCAATGGAGAAAAAAATATGAACTTTGGTTGCTTCCCTGAATTTCCTTCAGTGGTTTAAAGTCAAACTCAGTTCTTTTCTTCTTTGTTAAAAGCTGCACCCTAAAACCTTTATTCTGAAAAAGATTTCAAATATAAGAAATTTATGTCGTACAGTGCTATTCCACGGCTTGATTTCTATCTTGTTTTGTTTAATAAATAACTGTGTTTTTTCCCCCCTCTGACATGCAGGTACAGGAACATGTGAATTTCCATCCACAAGGTGACTTTTCTCTTCTTCCTCATCCAAATCTGATTTGATTTTGTTGATATTATTCTTTGTTGCCAGAGATGAAATTACATGACACTGTTATGAAATTTGTTTGCAGCACAAGCTCATCAATCTTAAACACAACAAACTCAATTGGTGCTAATGTGTTTGGCTCTGTTCCAGTCCCTCCTACTTCTCAAGCTTTCAAAATCAACAATGGCTTCTCCAGAATTCATCTTCTTCTTCCATGGCTACTCGCTTCATTCTTGGCCACCAAGTTCCTCTAAAATGGAATTATTTCATCACTTCAAGATTTTGGTTAATTCTCTCAACAACTGTAAGTTTTGCCTCTTTTATAAGAAATACTATTATTATACATTAACAACACCAACCACAAGTCCTCTTCACTATCTGTGTGAATCATACAACACCATCAAGCAGACATATAGATTTGTAGAGATAACTTTTTTAGAGAAAGAGAAACAAGCAAATATGATCGTTGAGCTTTTGTATAAATTTACACAAAGTTTGTAGTGTAAATGTTGCTGATTATAAATTACTAAGTATATTATATTACTATTATTATGATGTTATTTTACCTTTTTTGTGATTATAGTATACTACTTGTAGTTGATCCATTTGACTGATTTGCAATTTTGCATGTTAATATGGAAGGGAAAGGCAGTAATTTTGTATTAAAAAAACAGTAATTTAGACTAAAAGTAAGATATGACATAATTCTTTATGGGATGTTTATGTATTTTTTTCAGTAAACAAAAACATTATGTAATTCCAACAGAAGTTTTTTTTAATATATATATATATATATATATATATAATTAATTTGTTCATTGTCTCTCAAAGAAGTTACATGTGATGTGATATGGTAATTGAGTAGAGAAGCAAACTTTTAAAAAGCTGACACAAAACACAATAAGCAGAAAAGACAGCGTTCTTTTCAAAAGTGTGTTGTTTTGCTAGAAAAAATAGGCACTCTTTTTAAAGAACTCAGTTGTTATTAAATACTCCCTCTGATCTTAAATATAGGACATAATTTGTAGTATAAAATATCAGAGGTAGTAACATATTTGTACATTGTTTCTTACTGAAAAAGGGGCAAAAAAGACTGAAAGTAATAATTCTGTAAAAGAGTTTAATAATAAGAACTATAGCTCGTTTTGATGAAGGGCATTTTGAATTTTGTATTGTTATTTTTTCTAATTTTTATAATAGTATACAAAACATGTTTAAACATATTCATGATAATTGGAATTGCATTATATTACATTCCTACGCCAATATTATTAGAGATAAAATTTAAGTCAAATTGTTTATATCCATTAAATATAGTTCACAAATCAAATATTACCATGTGAACTATTCTTAAAATAACGATTCATATTTATAAAATTTTAAAATTTTGTTTGACCATTATTAATAATAAAAATCACATATGATAAAGTTATTGGAGAACTTGATTTAGATGTAAATAATTTAACTTTAGTCTTGTCCTATTTTTTGTTTTACCTGAGTCTTGTCCTATTATTATCGATTTTTTTAACCAAACGGACTGAGTATAAATGTATGGGACTAGGTTACTTAAAAATATTCATTTGTTAGGCCGTAATCTTTTTTTTTTTTAAAAAAAAAAGACCAATATTTCTTTGGTATGAGCGGTTGATTGTTCAGTTATTTGAAGTGATGGATTAATGCATCATACGTACCAATCAACATCTGATATGAATCAATGTTTTTCTGGATAACCTTTCTATAATTATGACCTTAGATACTCGCTTGCTAATTAAAAAAAATATATAATTAATACGATAAGAAAAGTATATATAACTCTTGAATCATTATACTCCCTCCAATCATTTTTATAATAGCCTGATAATCGAATTATGCGGTTTGAGAAATCAGTTAAAAATAATAAATATGCCTGAAATAAGCTTTTCCTTCTAAGTGTGCCCTTATTTATAAGGGAGCATGTAAGAGATCAAAATAGGGTAAACATCACCAATATTTTAATTAATGCAATACATATAACTAATGAAGAGCAAAAATGGAAAAATCTCATAAAATGTTTATACAGCTCTTGTCAGACTCTTACAAAAAAAAAAACGAAAGCAATTCAAATTTTGGGCTCTAATAAAAAGGATTGGAGGGAGAATTATTTATATTCTATGATGTAAATTTAAATAAAATAATTATTTATATATTATTATAATGAGTTATAAAATGGGTATTTTGCGCCATAAAAGAGCCGTAGGATGTTACTCATACAATATTCTACTTTCTAAGTAAGCCATTCATTTATTTTTAATTATATTGAATTTCTTTTTATTAGAGAGAAAACAAATGATGTAAATATTTAAGAATTTCTTAAATCAGTAAATGCATAAAATTCATTTTTTTAATCGCTTCCCAATAAAAAAATCTTTATCATTTAATAATTCCAAGTTGATTCTCTACTTTTCATCCTTTCATTCTCCAGAGTCTAGACTTTTAGACTATTTAAATTCAATAACAAAAAAACATGTATAAAACTTATTTTTTCAAAATCACTTCCCGATTTGGACTGGCTTAGAGTTGGCATATTCCTAAGCATATTCATACTTCATGAGCCACAGTTGATGAGTTCCATCTTATTTGATTAATCAATCTGCTAACTTCAGAATAATATCAATCACATCCACAGGTAGTGATTAAAATAACACAACACATTCACAGTGAAAGAGTTCCCACTTCATCAAATAATTACAACAGCAAGAAAAACACTGTACTGTCATCAAATAATTACATTTTCTTGGGCTACAAGACAATCTCAACAAGGACTAAATGATACCATCTGTACAAACTTCTGATAGTGAGTTGGATGTTTTTTTTTTTTTTCCATATACACATCAAGTTATATCAGCAGATAAACCATAAGAACCAGAGAAATGGATGATGAGGCATATATGACATGAAAGTTGTGTTGCGACATGTCACTGTCCTCGCTTAGGCTCCTCCAACTTATTTTTCTGCTGGTTAAATAACAATTGTTTCTGCATGCAACAAGAAATTCCCATCTGCTTCTTTTGGCTTTGATGATGTTTATTATGAACTATTAACATAATTGAGGCTTCATCCCAGTGCTTCACTGTTTAACACTTTGTTTTTCCGGATGAGTCAGCTTTGTACAGCTAAAGATTCTGTGCAGTGGTTAGGACTCCTAGACCCATTTCTTGGTGACTAGGAAGAAGATATGCATTAAATAGTTAATTTTGCCTACAGCTTGTCATCCAAATCGCCCTTCGGGCTTTCCAACAAATCGCCTGAGTATGACCCATCTGGTTGGCGGATGCAAATATTCAAATTGCTCAATAAGAAAGGTTCCTATATGTTGGAGATAGAAAAATGGTCAGCCATATCTTTGTCCATTAAACATCAGATACAAAATTTTGGTTTTTGGGCCATAACACAGGAAGATACAGAATTAGCTGATTAGATGAATGCAGCTATTACACTAAAGCAAGAAAGTATCGACAGTGAAGCTAACAACTCAAAGTAACATCAAAATAATGACTGAATGATCTATCTTAGTAGCTGTCTCAGAAGCATTCAATCTGTATGGGTACATCGATTTTGGTTTACGCAGATGAAAGAACCTTATCCATCTTTGAAGCAGTACAGTCAGAAGTTTAATTAGGATTTTCAAGATCTAAGCTAGCAGCAAGCAGCTTCGATCCAGGTCTAAATTAAGATTTTAGTCAATACGCTGAATACCACATCGATCAAAACAAACCAACTTTCTTTGTCAGACTTGGTATTCAGCAAGAAGTTAAGAACAAGAGAACTATCTTCATCTACAATCTAGTGTTAAAGTATGCATCAAACCCCTTATTACTTCAACAATTAATCCAAGTTTTTTTTTTTTTAACAGATTTTAAACAAGTGATTAACAGACCATAAGAATGCCCATCCCCAACCTATTGCCTTCAACAAAGAAACTGGACTCGAAGGAAAAATATCATTTATGCCCAAGGAAATGGGGAAGGCAACAAGAGAATATAATATCCTCTTAAAAGAAAGAGACACGGACAGTAGAAAACAGACAATAAAAAAGAGCAATAATGAGACAAAGCTGCCCTCTCATTCTGTACATCCAAAACCAACGGAAACAGAGACAACTAAGGAAAGCCATAAGCACAATCCAACACTAAAAGTGAAGGCAACCAGACACTAAAAATTGCGAGCTTTCCTCTTCAACTAGATACCAAATTCACACGAATTGCATAAACTGTATATTGTCAGAGTGTTGGAACACAAAAGCAGCTCTACTATTTTAGCCAGGGGACAAAACCAGCTTTCTGATAACCAGCTTTCAGCCATTAACACTAAAACAGAGGTTTTGTTTAATTAAAGCTAAACCTTTATAATCAACTTTGACCTAGATTAATATGGGTAACCCAGAACACTGAAACTAGTAGTTGAAGGGACAGAGCTACCTCATCAAATGCCAATACATGTCGGTGAACATTGTGTCTAGCACTTTAGTAAACATTTTGGACTTTAGTTAAAAAAGAATACCTGGTCAACAATCTCTTGGCCCTCTGAATGAAACAGAATAGGCCTGCATCTCTTATCCTCATTCATCAAGCTTGAATTTTGGAAGTGTGTCACAAGTGCTGCCTTTCCCTGGATCCGTGCATATGCCAGAGATGCAACTTTTTCACTATTAAATTTTTCCCATTTCTTCCCATTAAATTCCTGCATAAATTTCAATGGTAAGACTTCACTAAATTATGTACATGCTTATTGAGACCAGTACAAAAATTAAGTGACAGAACAAAGCCAAAAACTACCAATGAAATTCATGAAATTTTATTAAGAATTTTCAGAGAAATATCAGATAGGTGTTCATTGTCATAATGTCATGGTAAAATGTCAAATTAGGGAGTCCTTGCAGCACAAAGCCACAAACTACGTTGAAATAACAGTAACAAAATATAAACAGAAGCATGTGAAAGAATCAAAGTTTAAACCTTATAGAAGGGAACAATATGTGAAGCAGACACCATATTGATGAAAGCATAACCCACATTACATTTGTTCTGCAAGGAAAAAGGAATTTTAAGAAAAAAGCCATCTTTAAAACAAACAAAAAAATGAACCCATTCAGCAAATAAAACAATTTTCAAAATGAGTATACCTTAAAGTCAATGGGCAAGTAGAGAAAGTCATAAGTGCCCCGGTGGTTCTCATCAATTGCAGACAGCAGCATCTTTGAGGTGTACCTAAAAGGCAACACATATCACAAAAATCATTAAAAAAAAAAAAATCAGTTGCAACCCAATTCAAATTGCTAATACTTCAATCACATCACTAGATTAACATTCATACTTATTAGGGATGTTTTTAATCATTAAAGTAGTCCTTGTATCTTCCCCACTGATAATTTTGTCTAGATCAAGTTGATACTGCTTCTTGCTATCAATTTGGGTCACACTATTTTCAGGTCGCCGATTCCGACCACGTTCGGTAAACCCCTCATTATTTGCAACCACTCCAGAATAAGAACCATTTCCAAGAAACAAGGAACTATGCCTGGGCAGTGACATCAACCTGAAATTAGGTGAACTAATTTCAGTTGTAATTCCGGAAAGACCAATAACCCCAGTAGCCGCACGAGCACCCATGTTCATAAAGCTCCCATCACTGTGATTTATACTCCCATATGAAACTGGACTCATGAAAGAAGTTTCTGGTGACTCTGGGAAATAGCTAAAATGCCTATCAAGAGGAACGCCAGAAGGAGCAGATCCCACATGATGATGGGAGCGGGTACCAAGAAAGGAATTGTGTCTATTAGTATATGGGAAACCCTGCTTCTCACCACTAGATGTAAAAGGGAGCCCAGCAGAAGAAGAAGACCAAGCAGAAGTGTTTGAATGCTCTGTGTAAGAAGTAGTTGGACTTCCCCAAAGAAATTGAGGACCAGATAGTGTTCCAATGCTTGATGAAGTTGAGCTTGATTCACCAAAAGTAGCAAGGGGTCTAGAACTTGCATTCACTTTTAGCTCGGGAAAGGACAGTGAATTCTGAAAAGCCACTCCTTGTGTTGATACTGCGTTTGTAAATATCAGATTTGAACTATTAACTCTTCCTGAGTCCTTGCCAATTGGAGCAATCTTTGTAGAGTTTGATGCATGAGGGGAAAGAATTGCGGCCAAGCCAGATGACGGGTTGTTATTTACTGGAGACTTGCTAAAAGAACTTAAATAACTATGTTCAACTGGACTGCCAAATTGTGCCCAGTTACCTGCACAAATTAGCCATTTAATTCAGATTCCAACTGAAAAGGCTTCTCAAAAACAACATATCTATAGTATAGAACTGAGCATGAGAAAGAAGGATAAAATAAAAGAAACTTACCCGGAGGAGAACTGGCCATTGGTGAGCCTACTTGATGTCTAAAAGTCCGTGCTTCATCTAGGTCCAGCTCTTGACTCAGTTGTTGCATCAAACTAAAAAGAGAAAGGCATGGATAATTATGTCCCGGATCGATCAAGTATAACAATAATGGCCTCATAACTGTAGTTCAAGTGATACTGACACCACTTCTGATGTTAATGGCATTTTAATTTAGTTAACCATCATATATTCATGTGATTCTACATTAGCCACTTGGCATAAGTGATGTACACAAGTAGTAAGCGGCTAATTTTTGTTAAATGCAGGATTAAATTTGCTCCAGAAGACACCCAACCCATTGCATTTACAAAATGTTACCTTGATGGTAGTAACTGAATTGTGATAGAACAATCTTGTTTTTAAATGATATATGATGATTTAAAAACATGTCATTTCAACGAATATTAATCAAATAGTGTTAGAAGAATATTACTTTTATATACTATATAATTTTATAAAATCCATACCCTGACACTGTAACAGTGCAGTATATTTTTAAGATACTTAAGTCATTGACCAGCCAGGTGAAATAAAATGCAATGACAAACTGTTTAGAATGCAAAAAAAAACAATATGAAACCTTACTTTCTTCTCGCCCCACCAGGGCGGCTAGGTTCAAGTTTGATGCGTTTCCCTGCAATATCACATCGATTTAATGCCTTAAGTGCTGCCTCAGCTGCTCTAACATCATAAAATTCAATAAATTTATGATGTCTTTTATGTGGTGTTTCCCTTATCTGCAATTTTTAAAACCAAGTAAAAAGATGACAACTAATACATGAAGGCAAAAACTAAGAAGAGATCCAAAGAAGAAATTCAAATGGACAGCTAGCACACTTGCACAAATTTTACCTCTTTGACCTCCCCATAAGCCCCAAATATTAGACGAAGATCGTCATTTGATACTGATGGATCCAAATTGAACACTACAAGAGTTCCTTGGTTGATGTCTTTCTCAGAAGGATTGTCCTGAATAGTAGTTTGAAAGGTTAAAATCGCCAAGAACAGAAATCATATTAATTATATCTTGTGTAGTTAAAAAGAAAAATCAAACCTTAGGAATTGAAAAATGAATGTCTAGTTTTCTTCTTCTCAAGGGCTTGTTTTGTAAAGCACGCATGGCAGTACGAGCATCTCGAATATCATAGTAAGATATCATCACAAAACCCCTATGCTTGCATGCAGTGTACAAAGTTCTAATATCCCCATATTGCTATCCAATTAAAAAGATATCAGAAAGTAGTACAGAATCAAAATTAAGACTGAAAAAATATAAACAAAAAACAATATAAAACCCATCCTCAAAGTAGAACCAAAAAAAAGTATAATTAAAAAGTAAATCATCCAACTGGAAGCCACAGAAAAAGAAATTAGTAGATAACAAAAACGTCGGTTGTAATACTAGTGACATAGTTTTACGCTTAGCTCCAACTTTCTCAACTTTTTTGTGCAATTAAATTCACCCTGGTTTTTTTAGGCTTAGGTGCATTTGTTATATTATGGGACAGATGCACTGCAGTCCATTAGACATATGGGCATGTAGCATCTTTTGGTTTAAAAAACATGAAGAAAGAAAGAAAGAAAAACGAGAATTCTACTTTCCTGGGCAAAGAGAGAGTATTACTATTCAACTCTTATTTGCTTACAATCACCACGTTGGCAGGAATAAATTTACTATAAAAGAGGAAACTAAGATGAGCAAAGAAATGCAACTTAAAAAGTAGAAGCACAATTATCATCCACGTCAAAAAAGCATCAAAAGATAGACAAACTTCATTGAAGCACTAGCTATGATGTAGAATACCTCAAATAGTGATCGTAATTCAGAATCCTCAACATTACTATTGATGTTTCTCACAAATAATGTTCTCGATGGATGTTCTCCATAGGGATGCTCCCCAGCCACAGGTCCTACACCATTTGGAAGTACATAATGGCCAATACCGTTTGAAGCAACTCCATCAGTAAAGCTCATCTTCGACATTCCAATCTTAAGACTCTCTTGGGGCTCAAAATCCATTTCTAACCCTCCCCCACTACCAAACAAATCATTTTCGTCCATATCCTCCAGTTGGCTGGGCAATCTACTCAGGTCAAAATCATCCATTATCCCAGCTAATAGCTCTTCTTCATCATCAGGAAGTGTGTTTCCTATAGCATTGGTTTCAACATCTTCAAGTGCATCATACCCCTCAACTTCTTTGTGGTCTTGATTAAGCATTGGCATGTTATCATCAAAAGGTTGGCCATAACACACTGAATCAGGGAAATTCACTGCATATTGATAATAAAAAGAGAAAGGAAAAAAAGTATCAGAAATCATATCAGGTGACTCCAGCATTGCCTGTGTAAGAGAATCCCAAGCTTACACTCTTCATGTGGAAGAACAGGCAGAGAACTAGAAAACAAGCTAGCATCACTAGATGCATGATGTGCACCAGCCCCATGCAGTATCCCCCAAGCACTACTTTCCACATTTTTAGGAACATTAAGTGGCGAGATCCCAGAAGGTCCTATAAAAGCAGTGTGCATAACTGATTAAAAAAACACGAATTCTATGTTCATAACTGAATGTTTGCATCACGTATAAAGTAAGAAGCACCTGCTGACCCACAGGCTGGCTTAGAATCCAAAGAATAATTATCCTCTGACTCCATAGAATCACTTTCTAAAAGCAGAATAAGAAAAAAGAAAATGTGTGAGTAAATCTTTGAGTATCAACTAAGCAAAGACAATAAAGTTAGAACCATAGTGAAACAAATTTGTCATGGATCATCACAAAATATTGCCACGATTAAGTAAGAAAGGAGTATCATGATTCAGTCTCTCTAAAGACAGACAAAGGTTTCCTCATTATTCTATATCACGACGTTAGATATACTGCCCCATGGGATATTTAGTACAAGAGTACGACCTCCAATGAGATGTGCCAAGTTTGATTAACCAACAACATTACCCACAACAGCATGCTGATCAATAGCACTTCTATAAGATGGAGTTGAATAATAGAAATGGAAATGTAGTAAGGAATCAAATGATTCTGTAATGGATGCATTTTGTCACAGAAACAGCAAAAGCCCAGGAATGTTGGTTCTGTTTGGAACCCATTTTCTATCCTTTTTATTGGTTCAGAAAGAGAAAGGCAAGAGGGGGGAGGGGGAATGGAAAATTAAATAAAGTAAATGGCAAGGGGCCCGAGTTATAAAAGAAAGATATGGTAGTAGGTTATTTCAAAGTTCAAGCATATTCATTTGTGTCCTTTATGCTTCCAAACAAGAGCAATGCAATTTCCCTGTCTTTCCCTCGAAATAAATATGCCAAGAAAAGAAGCAACGATCAAAACTTTGTCTATACTGATCATTCTTTAATCAAACTATGTTCACTCCGTTCCATTACGTTTAAGCCCTTTATAAAGCAGTTAATAATGGCAGATGGGTAAAGCACTATTTCGACTAACCTAGAATTCAAAAAAGATAACGTGCTTTGTGGTTTGCAACCATAAAAGCATAAATATAAAAAGTAAGATGACCAGATTAAAGGGATTAAAGAATAACGGTGAAGACAGAGAACATTTGACAGCCGAAGCTTTTCACAACTGAAAACTAAGCCAACAAAGTCCCAAAGCAAAACAAGCCAGTCGACAATAATCCACAGATTATATGTGCTGTAAGCAGAAATGCACAGTTCCATATGACTTGAAGAAACCACAACTGAAACTGATAGAGAGTCAACTAAAGTTCCAACAAGAAATCACCAAGCAAATTTAATCAACAGTAGCAGTGCCCACAAGAAAAAGATACAGTTTCTCAGTTCTCACCGACAGCTCAGGTTTAATTTGCCCAAAATTCGAAAATCCTACTTGCTAGGTATCGCGATCACATGCAGCAAAAGGGAAAACTAAAAAAGAATTGTTTCAAATTTGAAGAATCCGAAAGCGTGAAAGAAAGTGAAAGGAGAAGAAACATATGGTGGTACCTGGAGAAGAGAAGATAAGAGAGTGAGGGAGGCGCTAGAGGGGGTCCATGGAGGACAAAGAATTTCTAGCTGACGGTGTAAACAACTGTGTTGATCACGGAAATTGGGTAGGGGAGGGAGAGTTTCGTAGAAGCAGAGCTATTTCTTCCTTTCACTCTTCTACTTCCTCCTCCATCGCCGGAAAACCAGAGCAAGAGAAGAGAGAGAAAATTTCACGGGTTTAAATTAAAAAGGGAAAAAAAAAGGAAAAACACAGAGAAAAGAGTAGCAATCGAGAGCGAAATTCAGAGGGAAAGAAAGAGAAGAGAGGAAGGAAGAAATGATTGGAGGGAAGAAGAACAAGTAGTACGGGAAAATTAAGTGGAAAAGTTAGATAGAATTTCATAATAATGAAGGAGTACTCTATTTATTTATTTAGAGAGAAAAAATTTTTGAAGGAAAATAAAAATAAAGATACGTGTTATGTTTTCTTTTCTCTCTCAGTTTCCCTGTCTTGTATTGTGCACTGAAATTCTGCCATATTTGAATTTCTTTTGGCGTCCGTTGACACGAACGTTTTCAAGAATCCATAACATATAAGCGCTGTCCGGCTCTAAAATTAAGAAATAAAACTTAAGAATATGTGTGTGCTTGTAATAGTATTACCCACACACGTAACTTCAAATTCATATTCTTGCTACATATTTATGTTTTGACAAAAAAGTCAGAGGAGATTTTCAAGTTATCCCTAGCCTTGGTGTAGGTTAGGTTTTACTTTTAACATGTTAAAAAATAATACCCATCTAATCCTTAATACTCCTTCTGATTCTTAATATAAGATATTTCTATCAAAATAATTTGATCTATAATATAAATTATTTATAAGATGATTAATGCTTATTTTTCAATTTTGTCCCTATAATTAATACTCATTTCCAACTTGTTCACTCAGTAAATTTTCAAACAAATTCTCTAGTAAGGATAAAAGTGGGGAAAATTTTTTTAATTTAAGACATATTTATTTAGTTAATTATCATTTCTTGTTTCCAGTAAATTAGTTGAAGTGTCCTATATTGTGGTCCAGAGAGAGTATAAAACATACTTATTTAATTTAATTTGATTAAAAAATTAGTTAAATTATTTAATATGACATATTTTTTTTCTAAAACAACCTAATCATTTTCTTTTATTCCCTCCATCTCTCTCTTACCTTTTTTTTTTCATGAACCCAAAGTCACTTTGAACGTGAGCCTAATCTTTGTCAGCCTAATCTTTGTCAGGTTACGAGCTCTCTCTTATTTAATTATTATTGAGGAAGTATTAATAAGAAAAATTAAGAAAATATTAATAAATATAAAAAAATAGATTTATATTTAGAATTAAGATTATTTTTCTAGTTAAGTCTTATATTAAAGATCCGAGAGAGTAATAAAATACTTTAAATCCAAGAAATGTAAAAATTAAATTTATATTAGAACAATAAAATATAAGATTTATATTAAACCACATAATTCATAAACCATGAAATCACTTCTGAAACGTGTTTTTATTTTTTTCTGAGACATTAATAAATTTATATGAAAGTCAAAAGATTTTTAAGCGAATTACTTTCAGATATATTTTTAAAGGGGAAATTAATTTATAGGTTCCTATAATTTCACATAATTTTTAATCAAATCCTATAATTTTTTATCAATTTTTTTTCAACTATTCTTAATTTGGTCCATATAGCATTGTTTGGCTTTGTTTTTTTTACCAATCATCTGAAACTATAGGAATCTAATAAAAAATCAGGTGAAAAATATAATGACTTAATAAAAATAAAAAATTAAAGGGACTTGATTTAAAATAGGTAAAATGATTTTAGACTAGTTGAAAGGGGAAAAAATATAGAGACTGGATTAAAAGTCAGTTGAAATTATGACTTGCAAATTAATCGCTCATTTCTTTAGACTATTACCACTTGGTTCAAATTAAATATGAACGTTAAAGAGAGATGAACCTTAAGAAGCACCAAATCTAAATTCATAAATTCATATTTATGGTGTTCTTTTCTAAATAAATGCCACTCTGGTCGTAATTATAGGAAAATATTTGGTAATTGATTTGATCCTAAATATAAGATAAAGTATTTATATGTGTCAATTTTTTCTAAATTTACTCCTATTGATACTCTCTCAACAATAATCAAATAGAAAAAGGAATGATGAAATTAAGGAAGATACTTAGAACGCTTTAGAAAATACATGTCATATTAACTAATTTAACCAACTTTTTTAATCTAATTAAATTGGGTAAATAAGTATTATACTACCGAATCTAAATTCAAATTGATAATGTTAAGAAAACGTAGTTCAGCCTGATTTTCTAAATCCATGGAAATAAATTATGATTTTTAAATTATAGAGACCAGCCTAAAATTATAGAAAGAACCAAGCGAAAAGGTTTATATAGTCAAGTAGTAAAAATTTAATTTCCCCATGAAATCATGAACTATCATTATTTGAAGTTATATTGTTGAATTAAATTAAACTTAAAAAATGGATCAATAATTTTCTTAGCTATTTTTGTTGGGACGACAATTTTGGTGGATATTTTGAGGGATTGCATTTTTACTTTTTCACTAATAATAGAATCACTAGAATTTCGGCGCTGCATGATTGAGTGATTAATATTAAATGAAAGTGGCGGCACTGTGGGGCCGACACGTGGACAAGCGTGAAGAAAAGTGGGATGACTTTTACTTAGTTTGGACCAATCAGGTTGAGGGATTGGCCAAGGAAACAGTAGCGTAAGTGAGTGTGAGCACAGTGGAATATTACAATCACTACAATAGTGACGTCGTATTGCGTCGGCAAGGCAACTTGCCTTTTTTGCTTGCGAAAATTTCAGGATCACCTTTAAGCAATCATGTCCCGCCACGTTGCTTCATGTTTTCGCTTTTGTTCTTCACCTCCCTTAGTGCACGAACTTTGTGTGCCTAATTTTAAAATTTTTGTGCCAAGTTATCTTCCATTTCAATTTTTTTTCTGTGTTTATAAAACATTTCATAAGAAATTTAATTTATGAAGAATTTTTTTTTTGGCATCAATTTATGAAGAAGGTTGAGCCCTAAAGAATTTACCCTTTTGAGTGATTTTATGTCCATGGGAAAATAATAACTGAATAATGAGACTAACCTGCCAAATAAATTTCCCATACACTAATGAGATCTTTTTTATTCTGTTCCCTCTCTGCTATATATTTTTTATTAATTAGATTTCCAAGACCACTTGTTTAAAAAGATGAAAGTTCTAACCAACTATGTGCCAGTTTGGATTAATAGTGGTAAAAGTGGGTTTTTTTCAATCTAATTTTTGTAAAAATAAGATAAGATAAAAGTCAGATTACAAATGTGATTTGTGTTTGGATTGACGATGACAGAAATAGCTTTTTTTGCTTAAACCCATCTAAAAGCAGCTTCTTTGAGAAGCTACTTTTTTTGCTTAAGCTCATATGCTCCAAAAGCCGACTAGAACGGAGCAAAATGAGGCAGTTGGGCTTTTGTGAGGCAACTGGGTTTCTTTTTTTTGCCCCAAATGCCTTCCCAAACAGATCTTTTATCAGATTGAGTTGATTAATATAATGGAGGAAGGATCTACGTTAATGTAACCCTAGCTAGGATTGTTAGCAATAACTTTTTCTCCTACCTAGTGAATAGCTCTTTATAATTTACCTCAATTTCAAATTCAGTCCCTATAGTTAATTATCATTTTATTTTGTTTAATTGGGATCTTATTGTTTGACATGATAATTTTAATTTATAGCCTTTATAAAAGTTAATGCATAGAAATGTAAGGATTAAAACTGTGGTCAATGAAAAATAAGAAAATTTCATAAAGCCAATGAAATCATATAAATTAAAATTAATTATTTTTATACCTAAGAATGAATGCCTATACTAGATCAAAATATGAGGTTAGATTCAAAATTAAGATAAGTTATAAAGACTTGCGGACTAATGTTTTTTATATTTTTTATTATAAGCAATTCTATTCGAAACCCTACATTAAATACTCCTGCTCTAGTAAGATATTCCCCTCCCAACTAGGAGTGGGAAAACGGGCTGGCCTGCGGGTTGTAGGCCAGCTCGCGCTGGCTGCGGGTTGCGGCGAGGCGGGCTGCACCAGCCCACCCCTTCAAAGCCAGCCCGAGCCCTTTTAGACGGGTTGGCGTGCTGGCTCGCCAGCCCACCAATTTTTTTTTAAAAAAAAATTCTTAATATTTTTCTCTTTCACTCGCTCATATCACACTTCTGTTCTTTCATATATTTGTGTTAAGAAATCAATTTCATTCTTACTTTCCTTTTTTTTCATCTATTTACATCACAAAACTATATAAATACATCTCTTTTTAATTTAATAATAGTATAATAAATAAATATAATATGAAAATAAGTGTCAAATAAAAAATATGAGGAATTAATTAAACACATCATCAAAAGAAAATGAGATAAGGGACCAAGGATATTTGAGAAAAAAAATTTAAAAAATTTAAATGGGCTGGCCCGTGGAGCTAAACGGGCTGAGCCCGTTTTTAATTGGCGGCCCGAACCCGTTCCAGCCCGCCCCAAATTACCGGTACTACTCCCAACTCTCTACAATATTTGAAAGAAATTGCTGGGTCAGGTCCATGATTTCTTCTTGACTCCATGAGTGGTCTCAGATGCTAAACAGGAAATGTAGGCCTCGTTCAATGGGTTTTCTTAATATATTTGTTGGGCCTCAGTTTCTTTATGATATAGCTTGGGCTTTAATTGGGCCTTTCTTTCATGGTCTTAGCCTCTTTTACTTCCCCCTAAGACTTCCAAGCTCAAAGCCCATGTCTTCTCTTCCAAGACCTCATCATTTACAACTTTATGTCTTTGCTCTTCTCTAGATCTCTTCGGCTTGCCAGTGAGAGTTGACACGGATTAAGGAATGGGTTTGGATCCAAAAAAGATACAAGTTCGATTCCCATTGCTGTTGTGAGAGTTCCTTTGGTAGGCGATCTCATAAGTCCCTTATAAATGCTCTCTGAGTCCCGGGGCCATGCCCTAGCTTTGGTGGGATGACCAGTGCCGAACCCATATAAACTTTTATATACCAAAAAAAAAAAAGATCTCTTTGGCTTGATTGTCTTCATATTAGGATTTTTTTACTAACATGCTACAAACAGTAAAACAAATTACCCAAATTTTAAATGGCAAAAATTAGTTATCATGATTGTTTGGATTAACTTTTATGATTTACGAGGTAAGTATGTGAGAAGAGTTTTATCTCGATTTACGAAAAAAGGCTTTTAAAACCGTAGTTTGGGGGTTATCCAAACACACAATCATTGAGGTAGAGAACGAGTTAAGAATATGAGAAACCCGTTCCGGCTAAAAATAAGTTTGCTTTTGTTTCCCTATTAAATCATGATCTAATATATATTAGAGTGCCTCAATTTGATTTTTCCAAGTTTAAATCTTGGCTTAGGAAGCCTTTGGACCAAGATGGACTCTACTCTCTTGTTTGTGGAATACCATGATAAAGTGTTTTTTTTTTTAAGAATGTCATGGTTTCAACCCGATAACGCTTAGAAGTGAGGTTGTGAGTTTGACCCTCTATAAGTATATCGTATATATGAGTTCATTTCATTGGGTGAAGAGTGACCCAAAGAAAATATTCTTATTAGAATTGAATGCATATCAATAACTTGTTGTACAAGTAAGACCAAGTAGGCTTTAAAACCTTACCCTAAT
Source organism: Inga leiocalycina (assembly GCA_963242795.1). Taxonomy (NCBI): domain Eukaryota; kingdom Viridiplantae; phylum Streptophyta; class Magnoliopsida; order Fabales; family Fabaceae; genus Inga; species Inga leiocalycina. The sequence continues at coordinate 65,204,747 of OY725325.1, forward strand.
TATAGTGCATCTGTTTGACATCATTCATTGAGTAATAATTAATTGTATACATTATGTGATGAAGCGCATCACTTTAGTCACGCTTTTCAAAAAGTATACTGGGATTAAATGTATAACAAAGCATATGGATATTTTATTTTATTGGGCGAAATAAATTACTTGGCCATGCATGCTGTATTTATATTTATATGTGCACTGCATGTGCCTCATAACTCTCACAGTTATAATTATTCCTTAGCATATTATTGTGCCTCGAGGTTTTCCCGCCATCCTAGGGGCTCCATTTGTTCTACATTCTCGATAAATAATTATCATTTTTTACGTTTTTTATTTGATTTATTATTTCAATAATCTTCTTGTTTATTTTTCTTAAAAGGATCTATAGTGTTTGGAATAATTTATAGCTTTTGAATCTATAGATACATACATGTATATAATCAATATGTGGGTTTTCGGCGCTTGACAGCTTTCCTGTGCATTGTAAAAAGTATAAGGAAATAATATTTTATGAATTATATATATATATATATATATATATATTGAGTGCTCCATGATTTGAATTATATCCAATGAAAATATAATACTCTTACTTAAGAATAGTTGGTTGATAACTTGAATGAAATAATTCACATTTTATCTTATTTTTAAGAAAAATAAACCTCTTAATTATAGCTGGCCCAGTTTTGTTTTTTCAAACTAATATCTATATTTTTCTGAAAAACAACTAATGCATTAGCCAATTAAGATTTTTTTCCCCCAATGCCAATTAAAATTAAAATAATATTAATTGTTATATTTTTATTAAATAGAATTGCATCAGTGTTAGAAGGGTTAGAAAGTAAATTTACCAATAAAGTTTTAAGGAAAGAGAGTTTGGCATAATTATGTTTTAAATGGAGCAAAAATATACATAAGGAATTAAAAGTGGACCATCCAGTACAAAACCGTTAAATTTGACCTAACGGTGTTAAATTATAAGAAAAGAAAACTCCTAACGACGTTAGATCAAATTTAACGGTTTTGTGCTGGATGCTCCACTTTTAATTCCTTATATATATTTTTGCCCCTTTTAAAATATGATTATACTAGGCACTCATTCATTAAAATTTTATTAATAAATTTGCTCTTAAACCTTAACAGAACATGTAAATATTTTTCACTCTTTTTATTAATAGTAAAAAGTACAGCCCACCCCAAAATCCGAGAATATGCAGAGAGGAATCAAAGGATTCAAGACTGGAGTGCAACCTCATAAAATGAAGAAGAAATTGGAAGAAAGGTAGGAATATTAAAAAATAAAATTTAGATTTTAGGCAACAAAAATGAAAATCATGAAACTCATTAAAAAATGGAAGAAAGGTAGAAATATTAAAATTTTTAAATAATCCCTCAAAATAGTTTAATTCTTACGAAATTTTTTGAAACTATTATGGAATTAAGTTTTATCATAAAATGATCTAGTTACTCTTTTTTTTTTTGTAATAACAAAATGATCTAGTTACTCTTGTGTAGAAAAAGGTCCCGGCTCAATGGCTTAAATTTTAATATAAAACAATTTATTTTTTAGATTTTTTCTAAAAAAAAAATTTTCCTAATGTTTATTTATATCATCAAATAACTAAAATTATATATTCACACATTGCATGGCATAAAAAATTTAGTTATCATCATTAAGGAAAAATAGCTGGATTAAAGAATTGGTAGAAGGTTGACCAAAAGGGAATGCAAAAATGGTACTAGAAATAGGTACGGATCCCAAAAATATATTTAAAAATAAAAAACAAAAAAAGGTTGTGGTGGAGAACAAGTGAGGCACATGGAATGAGATATGCCACATGACTCAATCCTTCCACAAGCTCCCTCCTTGGAAACACAAACACCAGTACATCACCCCCTTTCTCCTCTTTCTCTCTCCTTCTTTTTTTTGTCCATTTCTTTAAAATTTTTGTTTTTATTTTCTATTTTTAACCAAAATTCTCTATTATAAAACAAATTTCATGTATTTTTTAGTTATTAAAATTTGTAGCTGGGAATTTTCTAGCAATTTTCCTTTTGACAATCCATTAATAACATTAAAATTTTTCTTAAAAAGAATGCTAAACTTAATTTTTTTGGCATTTTTAATATATTAATCCAGTCTTTTTAATTGAAATTGCTTTTTTATGATCTCATTCATTTTGCTTTCTTCTGTTTAGTGGCATCTGGTTTTCTAACCATAAGATACGATGAGTACTTCTAAAACATGAGATTAAAACTTGACAAGAGTAAACGAGGGCATGAGATTTTTTTTTTTTTAAAAAAAAAGGAAACAACGAATGGTGATTATATTAGGTGAAAAAGAATCCAATTTTTTATTTTTAGGAAAAATACAAAAAAAAAATACCATTTAAATTTTAAAATCCTAAATAAATGATTTCTTATTAAAATGAGTTGTTAATTGTTATGCTGTTGTAGTTAATCCCATTACTCTTATAGGTGATAAAACTGATTTAAGATTTTGAAGTTCAACTAGTGTTTTTTTTTTCCTTTTCCCCCATTTTTTAAACAAAAGTCTAGAATATGAAAAAACCACTCCCTCTTATGTGTGATACGATGATGCTTAACTAATTTAGGTAGATTAAAGAAATAAAATAAATTAGTTATTTATAATAAATATTACTTGATATCTTTAAAATACAATAGCATCAGATTATAGACAATTTATAATTTAGATAAATCAATTTTATAAAAATGATAAATATGAGAAATAAAATAAATTGTGATATTATATTTGAGATTTAACATAACCCTTCAGCCAACTTTTATATTATGGATTATATACAGTATGTTAGAATAATCACTTCCATTTTTTTATTTTTGCCGTGAATCACTTCCAGTTGAATCTAAAAATATTTATACATTTTCTTTGATCTTTAATATAAAATTTAATAATTTTTTTTTGGAGAGGTTAATAAAAATAAATAAATTACTTAATTAATGTTGTGTATCATTAAATTCTATGTTATGTCATTTTATAAATAAGGTAAATTAATTTATAGAAAAAATAAATATACAAATATTTTTAAATAATTTATCTTCCATCCTTAATTTTAAAAAATTTAATTAAATCTTATATTAAAAATATGAGAAAGTATAATATAATAATAGTGGGTAATATGAAGGTGAGATTGAGTCTAGAGATCCCAACAAATAAAGAAATTAAAAAACAAAAAGGTATGTGCTACAGTGCTAGTATAATTTATAATGGTAATGATATAAGAGTAGCAAGAAGTTGATAAAGTTGGCAAAAAAAAAAGCAAGAAGTTGATAAAAATACGAGATAGGTTGTGGGGCTCAATGTGGGGTAGGGTGCCAGGTGGCAGAGAGAGAAAGAGAATGATATGATATGATCCCAAGCTAAAGGCAAAGGGGGATGAGAGAGAGGGGAGGCACATGGGTTGGTGTTTCCTTCAAGGGATTCATGTGATCACCACATGTGTTTTTGTGTCCTCTGGGTCCCATTTTCACTTTTCTTCCCTTTTTACCCCTACTCCTCCTCCCTCCTCTTTCTTTACCAGGCGACCAGCTTACCTCCACGTCTCCCTAGTTTTCTCTCTCTTGAGTATTTTTTTTGGACAATTACAATGAAATCTATGTAAAAGAAAAATAAAGAAATAGTCCCTGAAGTTATCAGTGTAAACTCCTCGATTTATCATTAACAACTTCAGGGACCATTTTTCCTTTTTTTCTCATGTGTGGAACTTCATTATAATTGTCCCTATTTTTTTTTGCCCACCTCTCTCTTAAGCATTTACCTTTATAATTTTGTACAATTTTACTCAGCCAAAAGCATCTTGTATGTTCACTGGTCTTTTTTTTTTTTTTTGCCAAGAGTATGTTCACTGGTCTTATACATGAGATAAAAATAATTGAATTATATCAATAATAAAATTGGTTAAAATTATTCAGAGTTACCAAATTCAAAATTATCAGGATAAAAATTAATAATTTAAATAAAATTGTAGACACCCTTAAAATATAACTTATAAATAGTACCATAACTTAAAAATTATCATTTTAGTTTTTATTATAAGTTAATTTCAAAAGAAATTTCAGTCATGAATAGAAGCATGTTTGGAGGTTATTAGCGACTGCTTTCCGATTTTATTTTAGTTAAAAAAAAAAGAAAGAAAGATGAGATATATATGATACAAATGATTTGTAAATGTAGAGGGGGGGGGGAATTTTAATAATAAATTTGAAAAACTTTATCAGACATATTTAATGACTTACCAAAGAGACTAATAATTTTGGTTAAAACAAAACAAAGGGACTTATGATAGGGATCACATTGATATATTTATACTTTCCTTGGTCCTATTTATACTTCTGATCTTTATTATAAATTCATTTTAACTAATTATTACATACAAAAAATGAAGTTAAGTCATTAAATATATCTTAAATTGATAAAAAAAATTTAAGTTTACCCTTATTAAAATTTGTTATTTATTTACATTTACAAATTTTTCTCACTTGAGAATTAAATAAAGTTAAAATTGAAAAACAACTATTAATAATCCTCTTATTGGATTTTTATTTAGGACCAAAAATTTCTTCCACACCAGATTTATAATAAAGACCATAGTAGTATAAGGTAGAGAGAATTTATTTTGTTATATTTATAAGACATGTTATTAAATGTATAATTTTATTATTTACTTATTACTGCATAGAATTTATACTCTTAAGTGCAAAGTGTACATTGATTCGGAATAAAAAAGAAAATTTATTAACTTCAAAACACAGTTAATAATAAAATTTAAGTTCTTTTTTCGGATAAAACCTTTGAAAGTGACCTTGTAAACATAATCCGGAGTATAAAATAGGAGGGAGCAATTCTACAAATTTTCATTTCTTATTTTAGTTTCAAGTTTCATAATTTTTCTATTTTATTTCATATGACCTAGTTGGATTTTTTAGATTGAAAATTAATTTTTTTAGTAAATTTGATTGAAAATAAATTTATTAAAAATATAAAAAGAGTTATATGAAAGATCAAGATCTGCTTGGATTTTAAGGGATTACTCCAACAATCGACAGATATATTATAGGCCTAGTCCCCATACACATTAGAAAGAAACTAACAACAAAACAAACGGTAATAAACCCCGAACCAGATACTAGATGATGATATAAAAAATAAAAAACAAACAAACAACAACAACGAGCATAAAGATGAAAGAGTATGACCGAGTTGGATTAAGTTCACTTGTCTTTCATTTTACATGAATTTACCAATAATCTAAATTCTTTTATAGATGTATGGGAAAATTTCGGAAAATATAATTAAAAATGGGAAAGGTGTTAGCTGTCTGGCTTGACTGCAAGCACACGGATTGTTAAAAGTAGTATAATTATATTGTTCCTACGAGGACTAAGGCAAAAACGAGTTAATTATTACACTTATGTTTTTAATTAGGTTGAGTTAGAGTAATTTAAAAGAGATTTTATATTTAAGAATTAATTGATTTAAAAGAGAATTTATTTGAGAACTTCAAAACGGGAGGAACTTATGATTACTTATCCCTATTGTACTTCATAAGATTAACTTATATCTTAAATTGATAATAAAAACATGTGCTTGTCAGAGGTTCAAAATTAATTGACAAAGCTTTCTCAAGTCAAAACCAATTTTATATTATTGATTAACATACGCAATCTTTTGTCTAAGTTAAAGAAAACACTCATTAAGCTCTAATCTCAATAAGACAATGTTAGGCTAATAGATATATCTTTATTCTATTAACAAACCATCCATTTAACCTTGAAACTTTAAGTATAGCATGATTTTACCTAAGTTCTACAATTAAATTAGCTTTCTTAAGCATTACTCAATTGAACCCAACAATCTAAGTAGTAGCCAATCAACCAAAAGCATTAAGCACAAGATAAAATCAACACATAAATTTCACTAATAAATAAAAGAAACAAATAAAAAATTCTTAATCCATCTAATTGTTCAAAGCAATCATAGGATACGAAATTTAGCAACTCATAATCATAACTAAAACCAAATTAAAGCAATAATAATCTACAACAAAATAAGATCTAATTGAAAGGAAAGAAAAGAAATTAATAAAATCAAAAGATTGAGCCTCAAATATCTTACAAGCTTAAATTCCTTGGTTTCAATTACCTCCAATTCTCCACATCATTCTCTGATCCAGTGCAGAAAGATGCTTCTAGTCTTCAAATCAGTCTCCTCCATAGTCCTCTCATCCTCCTGTGAAGATGATGACAAAACTCAAATGCCTCTCCTTTTGTCTGTACTAGAACGTGTGTTCTCCTCCTCCTTTTTCCAAAGAGGCTGAACCCTTATATATAGGTTAGGTTCCTAGATCCTTATTCCATAAAGTGCAATATCCCTCTAGCAAAATAAAATCAAACAAAAAGATAAAAAGATAAAAAATAGATAATGATAATAATAAATGATGATGACGACGACGAGGAGAATAATAATAATTGAAATATTTTTTTCTTTTTATCTTAAATTATTATTTTTATTATTAATATCATTATTTTTATTTTTAATATCAAAATCATTATTTTTATTCTAAAATTTGATATTTATAATGAAACCCCTCTAAATCAAAATATTATCAAAATCTGACTAAAATCCCTTTGATTTATTATAGATGACTCCCAAATATATTAAAGGGTTAAAGGTCACTTTTGCCTCTAAAATATTCATTTGGAGGCCAATTTTGCCCCAGAAGTTTCAAATTTGAAACAATTTTGGCCTTGCATTAATTGGCCCAGGGCAAGTTTGCTCTAAATTTGAAACTTCCGGGGCAAAATTGCACCTTAACTCAATTACCGTTAGTTGAACGCATCGAACACCAAACGACGTGTTGTGCTCTTTCAGCCGCTAGACCCTACCTTTGGCTGAGCCAGGGTGGGTAGGTTGTTAAATAGAAAAGAGAACTTTTCCTGAGGCCCCTACCGACGTCTCTAAACTCACTAATGTTGCCACGTCTCAATTTAGGAATTTTGACCCGATTCCCTTTCAAAGTACGCGTGCTGTACGTTATCAGATGAGCTTCCCCCGTCTCTAAGGATCGACTAACTTATATGCAAGTACCATTCATATGGAACATTTCCCCTCTTCACCCTTCAAAGTTCTCACTTAAATATTTGCTACCACCACCAAGATTTGCATTGAAGGCTACTCTACCCGGGCTCGCGCAGATCTTGGTGGTGGTAGCAAATATTGAAGTGAGAACTTTGAAGGGTGAAGCGGGGAAATGTTTCATATGAACGGTACTTGCATATGAGTTAGTTGATCCTTAGAGACAAGGGAAGCCCGTCTGATAGTGTGCAGTACACGTACTTTGAAAGGGAATTAGGTCAAAATTCCTGAACCGAGACGTGGCAGTTGACAGTAACGTTAGTGAGTTTGGAGACGTCCGCAGGGGCCTCAGGAAGAGTTCTCTTTTCTGTTTAACAACCTGCCCACCCTGGCTTAGTCGGAGGTAAGTTCAACGACTGGAAGAGCACAGAACGTCGCCTGGTGTTCGATGCGCCTGACTAACGGTCATCGGGTTAAGGTGCAATTTTGCCCTGGAAGTTTCAAATTTGGAGCAAATTTGCCCCGGCTAACAATCAACTAATGTAAGGGCAAAATTGTTCCAAATTTGAAACTTCAGAGGCAAAATTAGCCCCAAACGAATACTTCCGGGGCTAAAGTAACCTTTAACCCTATATTAAAACATGTTTTAAAATTATCTAAAATAGGAAGTCGTCAAAAGGAAAAATTGGTACTGTGAATTTATCAAATCTCAAGTCAGAACTGAAGTAGGAATCTGGGATTTCCAATTCTAACCAAAATACCCTTAGTTCAATTCATAAGTTTTAGGGGTCAATAACATCATTTGTATCTATATTAAAAATATTAGATTTTACATTAACGACTTTATTTTCATGTTTTATAACTTCATATCCCAAAAACCAGGAATAATTTTGAGGGCACAAGTTTCAGAGGTCAATAACAACATATGTATCTATATTAACAACATCATATTTTATATTAACGACTTCACTTTCATGTTTCACAACTTAACTTAGGGCAATTTGGTTAGAATTGGAAATTCTAGATTTTTACTTCAGTTCTAACATGAAATTTTATAAATTCACCAATTTATGTTTGGGAAAATCCCTATAAAATACCCTTGAAATAGGGAATTACCTAATCAGTACATTGAAATCAAAAAACCCGGATCAGTCACACGTCAGTACGGATGAACAGTGTGGGTGGCGCCAAAAGACGATTTTGCCCTTCAACCCTCATTCTCGCTACTTTAAAAATAACAACACGCGGTTCTTAATTAACAACTCCGGATTCTTGATTAACAACTCTGTATTTTTTATTAATAACTCCAGTTTCATCTTTTTACTTTCACAATAACAACACCAGTCTTGTTATTAGCAACTCCGAATTCTTGATTAACAACTCCGCTTTATTCTTCCACATATTCGCATCTAAAAAATATAGTGTTGTTAATGTAAAATACAATGTTGTTAATAAAGAAATAGGTGTTATTATTGGCCCTGAAACTTAAATTACGAAGTTGTGAAACAAGAAATGAGAGTTGTTAATGTAGAATATGGTATTGTTAATAACAACACTGGTGTTGTTATTGTGAAAGTAAAAAGATGAAATAGAGTTGTTAATAAAAAATACGGAGTTGTTAATCAAGAATCCAGGGTTGTTAATTAAGAGGGCGTGTTGTTAATAAAAAAAAAGGTGTTGTTATTGACCTTGAAACTTAAATGAGGAAGTTGTGAAATAAGAATACGGAGTTGTTAATTAAGAATCCGGAGTTGTTAATTAAGAACCGCGTGTTGTTATTTTTGAAGTGGCGAGAATGAGGGCTGAAGGGCAAAATAGTCTTTTGGCGCCGTTCGCACTGTTTATCCGTACTAACGCGTGACTGATCCGAAATTTTTGATTTCAATGTATTAATTAGGGATTTCCCTATTTTAAGGGTATTTTATAGGGATTTTCCCTTTATCTTTTCCTATTTTAAAATACATTTTTCTAAAATTTTACTTAGATGCATTTTCATTTACCAAAAAAAAAAATCTAATTTAATAACTTGGGACATGAATAAAAAACAATCCGCTGCGACAAAGAGAGGCAAAAAGGCATGGGATGATGGGCCACGCTCTAATTGAGGGACGTGAAGATCACCGGCAAAGCCGAGACTTGAACCGGAAACATGGTGGCTAAATTGTGAGGCCAAGGGCACTTGTGGGCCCTGCTTCGTTGTCATTGACATTTCTGGACCTCCACAATAATTTAACCCTCGCCTTCTTCTTCCTCCTCCTCTCATCTCTCTCTCTCTCTCTCTCATACCACTTCCTCTCTCTCCTAATTCTCTCCGTCATGGAAGAAGCACAGAATTCAGAACAAACCCACATTCCCATACCCGCATTCCCCTCCAAACCAGACATTATTGCCTCTGTCCCCAACCACATCCCCACGGCCGACCACTCTCTCCGGTCACCCCACCACCGGCAACGCCGCAGCAGAGACCAACCCACCACCGCCACCAGCAGGAAGAAGACAAAGACAATAAAGGAAGAAGATAGCTCTGATGACCAGAAAGTAGCAGAAGAAGAAGAAGAAGAAGATAGAGAAGAGATAGAGAAGAAGATAGAGGCATTACAGAGGATAGTTCCAGGTGGTGAATCCTTAGAAATGGACAAGCTCTTTGATGAAACTGCAGATTATATAATGTCATTACAGTACCAAATCAAAGGCTTAAGAGCTCTGTCAAGCTTATTTGAGAGGTTAGAGAAAGACAAGTCCAAGCTTGGAGGTTGATCATCTTCTTCAATATCATAGCAGAACCAATCACTTAAATTTTCTTTCTTTCTTTCTTTCTTCTTCCTCCTCTTCTTAAGCTTTTAATTAATTTGTTTCCCTAGCTAGCTTTTCCTTACTACTTTTCATTGGGATCAACGAATATCTCCCAATATGCCTTCAAGTCATTTCCCCCCTTTCTTTTCTTTTATTTTTTTTTTAAGATTCTGCAAAAGCTACATAGTTCTTAGTTCTTACTGTGTTTTTTTATGACCCTTCTATTTTTCAGAGAAGAAATGAATCTTGCCCATGTTAAACAATGGGTTGATATATATATATATATATATTGATGCTTTTGGTTAGTATTTAGTGATATGATTTAGGAATTAGGCATGAATTTATTATTTGAGGATGTTGTATGTTTGCTTGCTGTAGGAATCTTTCTTCAGTGAGTCTCTGCTGTTTCATAATGAACTGTAGTGGAATAGTGGAAGTGGGAGTGTGTGTGTGTGTGATTAGGAACTTTTACTAACAATTTTATTTTATCTTTTAAAAAAACAATTGTGAAAAAAAAAGAAAGAAATTAAATAGAAGTTTGATTGCAGATGCGTGAATGTGGGCTGTTGGGGAGGTGGGGCCAAGGTGTTATGTTTATAATCTGAATGGCAGCATAAATTGTGCAAAAGTTGCATTTATAGACATTTGTGGTGCCATGTTTCAATATATATCTTTTAATAATGAAATGGTCTCACCATAATCTTTTAATTCTGAATCGCTGTTAAAAAAAAATATTCATATTTAATATCTAATAGTACCTCAAATAAAATTATCTCTAATATTAGATAGCCGCATCTAAAAAAATGTAATCCCGCAGGTCAATTCTTGATTAAGTATGAGGAAGCGCAAGCTTGCAAACTGAGAATTTGCTCCAAATTCACATGCTTAGCTTTGTTGTTATTAAGTTTGATTATTGAGAGGTATATGGATGTAAGGGTGAAATTTGAAATTAGTTGTTTACTACTCATAAATAGTATATATATATTTTTTTCATAAGTTTTATGTAATATATTGATGATTATGTTTGATTGGTAATGTTAAAAAGGAACAATGAATTCACAATTGGATATGATTTTATTCAATGGTGAATAAGTATAATGCTTAATATACCCTTTTAGTGACCATTATTGATATTTGATATATGCTCCAAGCATTATTGAGTTTACAAAAGGATGTTATTTCTAACATATTTTTTTAGGAAAGTTGCTGTAAAAAAAACCATCGTTACAAAACTTAGTGTGTGTTTGAGATCATAATTTTAGAGAATAAGTCTTTATTACGCAAGCCGAGATAAAACTCCTCTCACATACTTACCTCGTATACCGTGAATCACGATTTATAAACACTTATTGCCCAAAAATAAATTATTATAAACGAACACTTATTTATTCAAAGGCACCTAAAATTTGATTAAGAACTCAAATACAACTTATTTTCAACACGTTTTTATTTTAGAATCTTTAGATGACTTTGCGTTATAAATTACAATGAGGGATTTTTTTGTAATTTCACTTTTTTCCTACTCACGGTAGTAAGTCATTAATGATATAATATGTTATACTTTTTTTTTTTTGGTGGTAAAGATAACATGTTATACTTTATTTGTATCTTGCATGTATAAATTGTGTTTTTATATAATTTTATATATTGTTAATTTATATATATATGATTGAAAATTAAAAACATTAAAAAAGAAGCCATTGAAATCTGATTTGATGAATGAAAAAGTAGTATTAATCAAATACCAAATCCTGTCTTTAATGTCGCTAGAGTCAAAGTTCTATTTTGTAGGTTGCCAATGCATGTAGGCGCAATCTCTCTCTCTCTCTCTCTCTCTCTATATATATATATATATTTGCAATTATTTAATTTAGTTATATTGCAAGATTTAGCCTCACAAAGTGGTGTAGCACATGTGGAGCACATGCTTCCCACCTGTCAAGTTAAAAAGTGGAAATTATTCATTCAATAATTGTTTTTTCCGCAAATATATCCTCACCTCATATATGGAATCAATTAAGCCTTAGAAAAAGTAAACGAGATTGTAAGCTTTCTTTTTGTTTATCTAAATCGTACAATTAATCAAGAAAAATATCTCTCATTGTCTTGGTTATAATAAATCATCTGCAAAATTTGGAGTACCTTAGCTTTGAGAGATGAAGTGACATTGATGAGAAAGAAAGTAGTCCCAGTTGCCTTCAATTCAATGCAGGAACAATTTATAAGCATTATTCCCTCTTATCTTATCTTATCTTACAGTGATATCTATAAGTAATTTTTAGGAAGAATGGTTAAAAAAGATTTTATGGACAATTTATTTGTTAAATTGGACCTGAGAAAATATTTTGCACATGGAAGGAAGATATCTGTATACGGAGGGAAGATTTCTGCACACGTAGGAAAGATTTCTGCACATGTATAGGGAAGAATTTTGCACACAAGGAAGATCATCTGCACACCAGGGAAGATATTCTGCACACATGGAAGATAATCTGCATGCGAAGGTCTCATTTGTCAAATAAGTTGCCAATAAGAGATTTTTTCACAATTTCCCCTAATGTTTAATATGTTTCACTGAAATCATAAAAAAAATTAAATCTTTTAACTCTACCTTAAAATTTAATAACTTTTAAAATTTATCTTTATTTAATATATATATATATATATATATATATATATATGTATTAACAAAATAACAATCTACATATTATAAATGAATGGTAAAATAATATATTATTTATAAAAATTTAATGACGTAGCTTATATATAGAACGAAAAGGGTTAATGGTAAATTATTCCAGCGGTGCCACCTATCACACTTAAGCTAAGGTTTTGGGTTTGAGTCTGATATTAGTATATTTGTGTGCATAAATGTGTTAAGTGTCTGTTTAGAAAACAACCAAATTATGATTTCAGAAACATTTTTCTGTAAGTTTAATAAAAAATTTTTTATATATTTATTTCATAAATCATAAAAAAACTTAAAAGAGACACCTAAAGTCGAGAAGAGATGAGAGGTGCAGAAATCTTGAGACAAAGAAATGTAGAAATCCAGGTGTCAAGCGTCAAGGGTTATCGTGCATGCATATCAATGTTTGAGGTATCTATCTGTTTAGGACTTTAGGGACATTTATGCTTGCAGGCTGTATTATTGATAGGTTACATATTGTATATAAATAAGGAAGGAGAAGCCATGTCAGATACATTCACTGTTCACAAACAGCTCTTGCATGGGGAAATTACACATATAAAGCTCAGACTTGCAGAAACATGTATATAACTGTTCACTTGCTTCTGTCCTTCACAGTGAACTACTGAATCGCTATCTGCATTTTTGTCCCCCTTGCACTTCCGGACTTCTAGTCGTATGTAGGATTATTTATAAGAAAAAAAATAAATCTATGAAATGAAAAAAATTCACGTAATGAATGAACGATTGTATGTATAACACTCTTTTTTTGTCTTTAATATAAAATATATTTATTTAATTTAATTAAACTAAAAAAATTAATTAAATTAGTTAATAAAATATGTATTTTTTAAAACACTCTAATAATATTTCTTAATTCCCTCATTTCCTCTCTTTTTTAATTATTATTGAGGGAATATTAATAGAAGTAAATTAGGAAAATGTTGATAAATATAAAAATCTTATTTTATATTTAAGATAAAGATCAACTCTCAAAATATGCCTTGTATTAAAGGCTAAAAGAGTAATTATTTTCCCCCAGTTTTCACTTTTCATTTTAAACATAAAAGCTAGATAATTAATTTATGGAGATTTTTTTAAAAAAAAAATTAGTTATTTATCAGAAAGTATGTGTAGATATTTCTAAGATGTCCATTCTAATCATTTGCAAAGGAGACTATTATGAAGAGTCTTCTTTAATATATTCAATCAATAGAATTAGTTTGAGAGAAAAATTACTCCTTCTAGTTTTAAATAGGGAGAATCATATTTAATTCTATTTGAAATACCTAAATAAAGAATCAGGCGAGCACTTTTAACAAATCCCAATAAGGCCTATATGCTTGATTATGGATTTATGAATGTTGTTAAAAGACCACAATGCCCCCTTTATAATTGACAAAATTGAAGATTTTTAATTATAAATTCCTATTAACTTTTAACCCTAACCCCAAAATCCACTCCTCCATCAAGCATTGGGATCTCAACTTTTAGTTGACTCAACAATATTGAAGCGTAAGTCCTCACAATTTTTTTAACCCTATTGTTGCACAATTTATATGGAATGCATATGAAATGATTAATAGAATAAACACCTGTAGTGTGTTTTTGCACAATAGATTTGTGAAAAAAAAGTATCTTTAATTTGCCTAGAAACAAAATCAGTCTAGATTTCAAGATAATTATAAATTATCTTCAATCATAACACTATTTTCTTGGCCATGTGTGAATGGGGAGGGACTCATAGAAGAAACCAAGACCTAAATAACATGTCAAATGACGGACCAACTAAAGAAATCTTAGGATGGGGAGAGGAGATGCAAGGAATTGAAGAGATTGAGATAGATATTTTATTAAAAAAAAAGAATGAGATAAAGAGAAAATAACAAAATGACATATTGGTAAAATCAATAAATTCATAAATCCCTAATCAGGCTTATAAGCCTCATTAGGGATTTGTTAAAAGTGCAGTCCTGATTCAAAATTTTGGTATTTCAAATAGATTTAAATGAGATTTTTTCTTTTAAATATAAGAGTCTGATAACTAATTTATAAAGATTAATTAAATCCTTGGCAAATAACTCATTCATCATCAAAGAGATTTTGATTCTAAACTATTTATGTACTATGTATAGAGAAGGTGATGGAAAAATGAGTTTAGGCATGTTTGATATGCGTTTTGTTTTTCACCTACTCTCTACTCATTCAATCCCTTCGCAATTTGCATAACACACCATTAATAGTTAAATAGGAATCTATCTCCAAAATAGAAGTTGTGCAAAAATAGGAAAAAATGCTAGTCACATGCGCATGTGGATCCATCTGGCACCCCAATCTGAAATAATTTCTTTTGTTATACGAGAAATAAAAAAATATAATATCTTCCATTCTTTTTTATTTTTTGATATATGAAAAATTTAGATGAGTTGAGTGTGAATAGCTTACCATTTTCAGTTCTTTTTCACCCAACTACATTAAAATGTTTCACATCCTCAATTTTTCTTATCTTATTTTTTTTAATATTTTAATAATAGTATACAAACTTATTTTACAAATAATTCAAATTATCATGGTTTTTGTGTGCACTACATGAAATTTAAGAAATGATTCATACCGATATACCATTCATAATTTATAAATAATGTGATATATTACAATTTTTAGGTAAATGATACTACTTCCTATCCTTAATGTAAGACGAAACTTTGTAGTTGAATTTTTTTTTTATTAAAGTGGGTCTAATATTAAGGAAGGAGTATATTATAAATTGGGAGAATCTCTGAAAAGAAATCTGAAAATTAGGAAATGATAGATTAGTCATTTCGCAAGAAAAAAGTTGAGAATTCCTTATCACATTTTGACATTTTTTAATTAAATTTTGATAAAAAAATTCATATGTCATTTTCTAATTTTCAGGGATTCTCCCTTATAAATTTTACTAAATATATTGTTGTATTAATATATTAATATATTCATAATTCAGCAGTCGAACGAAAAAACTAAAAAGAGAGAACTTGCAAGAATACCTTCCGTAAATGATTGGGCCTCAACTTCGACATGTATTGGGCTCAAGGCCCAGAAACATAGGCTTAGGAGTTGTCCGATTCTTACATATCCTGTGAAGTTTCGATGCGGTGAGTGTGGTGTTGGTGATCGCACTGGAACGTAAAGCTTCAAATCTGAGCCGTTGTATGTTTCCGATTTCATCTTTTGCTTTTCCATTCGACCGGCAGTGAAAATGAAAAGTTGAGATCATTTTTAGCCAAATATCAGAAACCCTAATCGTGCGAATCTTGTGCTTTCCACAAAGAAAGGTGCTACTTTCTTCGTCGCTTTCCTGGAAAATCTTCTTTCCTCCTCCTCCTTGATTTTTCTCGGGAGCCTCTGAACTTGTTACTGCCTCATTCTCTCCGTCTTATTCGGACAGCGCCGTTTAGTCTTCAGGGTTTTGTTTTGCCCCATCTTCAATTTTTATTTATTATACTTTTTGAAACTGAGAATATTTTTCATTATTGGTTGATTCAGTTTTGTTGATCGAGGAATTCGATTGTTTATCTTTATAATTTTCGTGGGAAACTGAATGTGGAATGAGTTTTAACTTTGACTATTACTTCTTTCTTCGTAGGATTAACTATGGCGGATGAAATGGTTGCCAATGGCGTTGATCTGTCTGTGGACATTTTCTCCGATGCCGATCAAGGCGAGAATGATGCTCGTGCTGCAGAATTGAAGAAGAAAATCGAGGCACTGCAGCGTGAGAGAGATGAATTGGTGACTGAAAATGCAGAGAGGGAGGATCTAATCCAGAAATTAACTCAGGAGATTAACGACCTGAAAAGCAGTAAAGCTGAGATGTTGAAGAAGATCCAAGAAATGGAGAAAGAGGTCGAAGAGTCCCAGGAGTCTAAGAGGGCGGCAGAATCTATTGCGAAAAGAGCATTTGACCTTGAGACTGAGGTGATGAGGCTTCAACATGAGTCAATTACTGAGATGACCGCTGCTGAAGACGCTAGGGTGGAGGCAGACCAATTGAGGAAGGATTTGTCAGACAAAGAATCGAGGGTTGGAGATCTTGAAAAAGAAGCAGAGGGGTTGAAGCAAACAAAGGCGGAGAGTGAGGTGAAGGTGAGGGACTTGGAGAAGAGACTCGGGGTTCTGGAGAAGAAGGAAGTTGAGGAAAGGAAGAAAAGAATTAACATTGAAGAGGAGTTGAGAGAAAAAGTCATTGAAAAAGAGAAGCAGGTCGAAAATTTGAAAACAAAGATTGCTGAGTTGGAGAAGGTTGTAGCTAGCAATGGATCTGAAATGGACAATTGGGTTGAAGAAAAGAAGAATTTAGAGGAAGCATTGAGGGAATCAGAGGATAAAGCGAAAAGAATGGAGTTAAATGTTCTCCAGTTACAGCAGGAGGCTAGTGAAGCTGAGGATGTTATTGGTACCCTGAGGGAGAAGGCATTTGGGGCGGCCAATGGACGTGTAATTGGCGTAGATGTTGAGGAAAAGGGGTTGAAGGGATTGAAACTGCAGTCGCCAATGGTGGCGGCAGGTTCTACGGTAGCCATTGCTGCAGCAGTTGTTGGTGTCTATGTCTTTTATGGGAAACGTAGGTGATTTTTTTATGGTCACATAGGTGTTTAGGTCGGAGTGACATTATGAATGGGAAGTTAAAGAATGGAGGTTAGGATTTACCTGTTTAATTGTCACAAATATTGTTCAGTTTTGATAGAGTAATGCTTTTCTGGCTTTGTTTTGTAGCCTATGAGATTTCTGATTTACATTGAAGGTGGCAACTTGACATACTTTTGTTTGGTTCTTAGCTGCTGCACCTTATTCCAGCTTATGCGGTTTGAAATAATAAATAATACACGTGTGTTTAAACATTTTAGTTTCTAAGTTGAGATGAGAAGTATGTTTCTGTTCAGTTTAACATTTATTGGTGTGAATAATGATGGGAAGAGCCAGCAAAACGGAGGCTCTTTGGCTTTGTCTTTTGTCTGATTCTGAGCTTAGCTGAAAGTTGTCCACAATCATATCAACCTTGATCAATTACTTGAGTTATGAAATTGTACTCTTTCCCTGTAATAATTTTGGAGTGATCGAGCTGTTTGTAGATTACAGGTGGAGCGATGCTGTTATTCATGTTTGAATTTGTATTAAATGGCTTGATGATCGCCGTTGCTGCAATCTTAGATTATTATTTCCGTTCTTCATTCTTTTGATACTCAGTAACTGAAAATCAGTTTTTAATTCTTATTCATGAGTCGCTGCTTGTTTTTTCAACATGGATTGAGAGAAGCCTTTCTTGTGTTTAGCATGCACATTTGTTTAGAGAGCAAAAGTTGCATAGATTAGTTCTGTTGATTATGGATGTTGACTTCATTTAATTGACTGCACATTTATTTGCGTTGAGAATAGGATGTTATGTTCCATTATAAGCTTTGAATGTCTTATTATGTTCTGCATGATGGAGCTCTTCATATATTTCAATACCAGGTGCTTAGATTAGGTCCTTTTTTTTTTTTGCCGAAACTCCCTCCGGTCCTAAATAGAAGACTTCTTGATTTTTTTAGAGAGATTAAGGAAGTTAAATAAGTTACTTAATCATATCATATGTTGTCTATTCTTAGATTATATATTAGTCAGACTAATTAGTTTGGAAAAAAAATAAAAATAAAAATACTCTAAAGTAATTTAATGAGCTTTTTAATTTCTCTAAAAAAGTTAACTTTGTCTTATCTTTAAAACAGGAGTCTTATCTTTAAAACAGGAGGGAGTATTATTTTTCTCAACTAACTATTTGTTTATGGTGGGTTCCAAAAGTAATTACAAAGTTAAATTCTAGAATAAGATGGTTTAGAGGTTTTAATAGGTTCTCAAAATTAATTTACCGTTAATCTCAAATCTAGAGTCCACACATAGGATTCTACCTACTGGATGTTATTATGATGAATAGAGAATGACTGGATCATTTGAATGGATTTTCTAGGCTAGGTTATAATTAGTTTGTGGTTAAATTACTTATCTGCTTATAATCTAAAGTTTAAGAGGGTTATGTGCACATAACTCAAAATTTGTGAGTTATATGTACATAAAAATAAAGTTTAAAGGGTAGATTTTTGATAGTTGGGCCTATTAATACAAACTTAAAAGTTAAGGGTGATTTATTATTAAGTTTTAAATATTAAGAAAGTTATCTGTGTATGATTCAAAGTTTAGGTAGCTTCATGTAATTTAGTTTTAGTTTATAATATGTGATGAAATTAAAACTAATAATGTTTTAAATCTGTGGGTAAGAAAAATCGTGTTGGGAGAACTAGGGTTTCAAGTTGAGAAGACATTTGTTTTAGGAGAGTTAGCCACGAACCCGAACCGGATACTAGATGAAAAAAACTAATTGTTTAGGTTAAATAACGTTTAAACATGATGGGTGCCAACCTTTGAGGGCCTATTTGTATTGCCATTTAAAAAGTATATTTACATAAGTTAAGATAAAATTTCTCTCATATATTTATCTTGTACACTATAAATTATATTGGAATAGTCAATTATCTCTCTTATTCAAATAGGCACATGATATTTGCCACAAGTGGCATTGTAGTTCAGAGGGCAAGGGCCTGTTATGTCCCACTCTCTAATTTTCTTTATTACCCATTTTGACATCTTACCGGTAAAAATGGCGTTATTTTTTAAATGATTTTTTTAATACCTTGAAATGGGATTTTTTTTTAATTTTTTTAGAAAGTCATAAAAATTAAAATTGCACTGTTTGTTTTGCCCATAAGAAAATAAAATATAAAAAAACATTTGAAAAATTGAGACATTATAAATGAGATTAGAAGGTTGGGCATTGGCAGCCCACTGCCCGTACAAATTCAAATTTAATTGAATTAGTAAGTTAATTATTTTAGGGAGAATCCTGCTAAAATCTAATGGAAATGCTCAAATATAAATTTATGCTTACACTTTTAATAAATTTTTAATTCTTAGTGAAGCCAAGTGACTTGATTATGGAATTTTTTAAGGGAAAATCCCTGTAAAATACGCTGGAAATAGGGTATTCCCTATTTGGTACATTGAAAACCCAAATCCCTGATTAGTCTTCTTGTAGGAATCAGGGATTTTAAAATTTAGTGGAAAAGACTCAACTAGCCCTGGAGAAAAGACTGAGGAGGTGCATGCGCGGGAAAGAAAAGAAGGCATATGGGGAGTCATAAATGATTTAAGTTTTAGTTCTAAATAACCTTGAGCATTTCGATCTTGTGGACCGTGTGGTAGGGCAGAGTGAAGGGGGAGAAAACACTGAAGGCGGAGGGGACGAGGGAATTTCTGATCACGGTTGGTGGCGGAGTTCAGTGGCTGACGGTGGGGGGAGAGACCGTGGGGGGTTGCATTTCGATCTTGTGGACCGTGTGGTAGGGCAGAGTGAAGGGGGAGAAAACACTGAAGGCGGAGGGGACGAGGGAATTTCTGATCACGGTTGGTGGCGGAGTTCGGTGGCTGATGGTGGGGGGAGAGACCGTGGGGGGTTGTCGGCGAGCTAACGGGAGGTTCTTCGGTGGGGGGCGCTGTCGGCCAAGAACAGGAGGTTCTTCGGTGGTTTTTGGCTGCGGTTTTCAGAGTTGAGAGTGGTGGTTCGGCGACGTTCTGTGGTGGTTTTCAGAGTTGAGAGCGGTGGGTTCTGTGAGAGGCTTGCGGCGGCTTTGTACGGAGATCGAGCGTGGTCGAGAGTTGTGGGGTGCATGGAGACGGTCGATGGCGGTAAGTTGGCATTTTGTTTCAAATTTTCGATTCATATAATAATTGGAAAATGCAATATGAAGATGTGCTTATTTGCTGTCATGTGTTGCCTTTGACTGTTTGTGATTGTCTCTGGTGGTGGTGGTTTGAATTGGTGAACAATAATGTGATGAACTTGTTTCCTGTCGTATATTGCCCTTTTCCCGCATTGAGAACATCCTGTATGTAGTGGGTGAAGGGATTGTAATGACCTGGGTTTTCTATCAAATTCTTGATATGTTTCTTTGTCTGATGTGTATATGGAGAGGGAAGTAGGAATGGTAAGTGTTTGACTCTTCATTTGTTGTACAGTAACTACACCTAGTTAAAAAATAACAACTGTGGCATAAATTTAACAAGTGTTTTTTAACATTGAGAAAGACATGCCCAGGGGTAGTTGCGAGAGTACGAAGTTGGGGGGCCATTAACAACTAAGGTTTCAACAATAACAACACTATGTAAGAAAATAACAACTGATTATCCTTTTTTAACAACGACTGATGTGGAAAACGAAAACATGGCCAGTGGAACTTGGGAGACTAACAAGTAGGGGGAAGAGCACTAACTTAAGTTTCTACAGTAACATCTACATGTTTAAAAATAACAACCTTTCGTTCATGTTTAACAACTAGTGTCTGCTGATTTGAAAAACCAAGGAATGGTAGGGAAACTTATAACACTGACAAGTTGGGGGCCCCATTAACAACTTAAGATTCTATAGATACAACACAACGTTAAGAAATAACACCAATCCATTCTTGTTTAACAACTTATGACTGGAAAGACCAAAACATGGCCAGTGAAACTTATGAGAACAACAAGATGGGGGAAATAACAAGTTCAAGCTCTACAGTAACGACACAACTGTGAAAAATAACAACTTTTGGTTCTTGTTTGAGGTTGAAAGAACCAAAACATGGATATTTTTTTACCAATCAGTTATAGAGGTTGAAGTTTGTATAACTCTATTTTGTAGAAGAAAATGGTGGTTGAACAAGGGGAGGAGGGGGCTAAAGAGGGGTAGAACAAAAGTGAAGAAGGGCATATGGTTGTTAAAGAAGGGGAAAAGGTTGTGGAAAAAGGGCAGAACTTAGACGAACAAGGGAAGAAGGTGTTGCATAAGGGGGATACATGTAAGGCCTTAAACAATGGGTTGCAGTTGTTTAGAATTGAGTTTTTTAAGAAATTTAAGCCACAGAAATCTGACAAATGTGTTGTGCACAATGATGAGGTCCTAAAAGCATGGAGAGCATTGAGTGACCAAGAGAGGAAGGAATATTGTGAGAAGTCTAAATACATTGAGAAACCTAAGAAAGAAAGACAAGAGAAGAAGAGTGCAAAGAGGAAAGTAGCTTTTATCACTCGTTGCTCAATTTGGCAATTCAAGCAATTAGTTGACTTCATAAATAAAGATGAAAGTTTAAAGGAAAGGGTGAAGAGATTAGGATTCAGCAAGCTTCTAGAGGTTGGAGGTTGCAAGAAACTGCCAAAAGATCTGATTGTGTCAATGCTTCGCTCATATGATCCAGCAACACACCAATTCCGAATCAGGGGAAAGACACGTGAAATTTCTGCATTAGATGTGAAGCAGTTACTTGGGCTTCCCCACTGTGGGGATGTGGTGAGGACTAAGGTGGATAATGATGACCCAGTTTATACAAAGTTACAGAGTGAATATTCAAAACGCCTATACAGTAACATTGTAGAGGCTATTGTAAACGGCAGTGACAATGAACATTTTGAGTTCCTTTTTATGTTGTACACACTTGGAACCTTTCTAGCTCCCACTGCAAGCCCAAAGGTTAGTGAGCGGTTACTGAAGGTGATGAGGTTGACAATGAAAGGATTTCAGAAATTTGATTGGGCGACCTTTATCATTAAGGACTTGTGGAAAGAGATGGGAGACTATGTAAGGGATGTGAGAAACAACAAGAGGGGCAACTCTAATGTCGGTGGATGCATGTACTTTTTGTTGGTATGTACTTAAATTTACTTATGTTATGGTACGCTTTAAATGGCAAGTATTTAAGTTATTGTTTTGCTATTTGTTTGGTAGATATTTTTTGGTGAGCACTTTGCAATGATGCCAACTGAGAAACATGAGTATGTTGATGCTATTAACTACTGGACTGAGGATCGATTAAAAACCATGGTTAAATTAGAGAGAGACAGCAACATGGGCATAATATTTGGAGCAAGGGCATCTAAATTGAATGTTGGTGTAGAGGGAAACGTTGGAATTGAACATTTGGACCAGGTATTTGTTAATTTGTAAATGTTTGTATGCATTAATACAAATGTGTGTGTAACAAGTTTTGATTTAATTTTTTTCTTCAGGACCTGAAGGATATGTATAGACGGTTGACGAGTGTAATTGCAGAGAAGTTGATAAAGGTTCAAGTGATGAGAGGGGAACATAAAAAGGTTGGAAGAGAAGGAGTAGACCAACAAGAGGATGTTGTCAATGTTGAAGAAGAAGAGATTGATGGAAAAAATGAGCGGCACTCACATGAAAGTGACTCAGATAGTCAAAGACAAGGAGCAGACATTGTGGAGGAGGAAGAGGTTACCAAGGATAATGTGTTACGAAGATCAACTAGGGTTAGAAGAGAAAATAAAATCGAGTCCCCCTTTGTCATGCCAAAGGCCATATCGCGAAAGAAGATGGTGGTTGATGAGAAGGAAAGATTTTTCACACTAATTGCTCAATATCTTCGACCCATTGATGGCCGAAAGTGAGTGATTTATGTATGTTTCATGATGTACTTGTAAGGAAGAGGACGTGCAATATTTTTCTTGCAATGTTGTATTGACTATTTATATAAAAAACTATTACAGGGAATTGGTTACATTGCAAGATGAATACGTCACTCGGGATGAGCTGTATTCTTTAGGTGGAATCCATAAGGTTAACAATCGGGTCAGTATTACCATGGCTTCAGGACTTTGTATTTTAAGTTTATGTGGATCACTTCATTACGTACTTGCTATTTCAGGTGGTGTCCGTTGTTTGCAAGGCATCGATGGCAGATCTGAAACTACATGGACCAGTGAAGAGGCATATTTTTGATGCTGACTTTATGGTAAGCAGGAAAAAAATTATGGGTATTCGTATGTTAGCTTATTGGGTACTAATATAAATTTTGTTGTAGATGCAAATCATTGGCAAAGGAAAGAATTGGAGACCTTCAGATTACAAGGGGCAATTATTGCCTGATCGATTAGGGTACAATCTTGCAGATTGTGACTTGCTGTTAGGGCCTGTACTTGTCCGGGATCACTGGTTTTGTGTAGGCTTGGATCCAAAAACACGGAATTTCTATATTCTGGACTCAATGAAACCCATTGTTGACACCACCAAGAAAAGGAAGAAAAATAGTGCCTTAGAAGATCCTCAATCATTGGCAGCAGAGACATGTGTAATGAACTTTATGCTTTAACATCGTGGATTTAAATTTCATTAGCAATTAAATTTTCCCAACTGAACCCAAATATTTGTGTTTTTTTGTAAAGGGACAGATTTATTGATATAGTGGATTTCGTCAGTAACAATCGACATGGGAAGAAGCAACAGAGAGACATCATTCGTGCTCCAGTACCTCAGCAAAATAATCTGTAATAATTGACTGTTGTATTTTGTCTATATCACTGTTGTATCCATTTCCTTATTTTTTTGCGTATATGACTGCTGTCTGGATTTCGTAGCCTTGATTGCGGTGTCCACGTCTTGATTTGGTTGTTCCAGTGGAGTCCATCTGTGGTACTTGATTACACAGAGGTATCCACAATAGTTCATATGTATGTTGCCTTTTGTATGGTTGCGAAAGTACAATAAACTGAACTATTGCTGTTTGGGTCGTGTACAGGCTCAAGTCAAACAATATAGGAGGGACATTATCTGGTGGCTGGTGAATCACCATCAAAATTCATCAAGACTCGATGCTCTGGAGCTTCTATCCCAGCAGCCAATCAAACGTCAACGTTTGACCCAATAGTTATTTGCTTTATTTTAGACATCTACAGGGAAACTTTATGCACTTGATGTTTTTTGACCTGGGATGTGTTCATTTGTAAGTTCCAATATAATCGTACTACCCAGGGTACATGATTATAATGTAGAAGGTGTACATGCCATGAGACATGTGTAACAACCCACTGTTAGCAAGTTCATATTTAACAACTTCAAGTTCTTGTTTTACAACTTTTTGATCTTGTTTGCCAACTTACGCAGGTTAACAAGGAGCATTTCTATATTATCAACTATATGTAATTTTTTAACAACTAGGTTATCTTGTTTGACAACTTAGGAGATTGAAACACTATACATGTCGCGTGTAACGTGCTTATCTTTTTGAACAACTTTCGCTTGTTGTAAACCTACTCAAAAAGTTCTAAAAAGGGCATGTTGAGGGTAGCTTCGAATAGAAAAAGTGGGGTACCATTAGCAAATGTGTGCACATTTTTTACAACTTTCTTATCTTCTTTGACAACTTTCGTATCTTCTTTAACAACTACAGGCACTTTTTTCACACCTTTTTTATCCGCATTGACCTATGGAAAAAAGTGGAAATAATAACTTCAATTCACTATTAACTACTAATAACTACTAATAACGTCAGAAAAGTCCTTGTTGTTGGAGTTCAACAAGTGGGGTATCTTTAACGGCGGAAGGTTCATATTTAACAACTACATACTCATTCTTCACAACTTTGTTATCTTCTTTGACCTCTGAAAAATTTAGTTGAAATAACAACTTCATCTTCACTATTACCAACTACGATTCCATTATTAACAACTGTCGTATCTTGTTAAACAACTTCAAGAGTTCAGAAAAGTACATGGCATTGGTAGCGTGGGAGTTCAACAAGTGAGGGACCATTAACAACAGAAGGTTCATAGTTAACAACTACACTCTCATTTTTCACAACATTTTTATCTTCTTTGACCTATAAAAAAAGAGGTAAAATAACAACATCAACTTCAGTATTAACAACTACGCTTATATTATTAACAACTGTCGTATCTTTTTAAACAACTTCAAGTTCTTTACAACAGTACAGGTCCAGGGTAGCACAGATATGGACAAGGGAAATTCGGCCAAATTCTGTGTCACACAACACAGTGATAACATTAACATAATAGGATTATATGTGGCATAATTACATTAACCTTATATCATAATGTGCTGCATAATTACATAACTATATAAGATATACTCTTAAAGTTGTGACAGTGGATGTTTGATACTAATGACAAGGGAACATTAACATTGCACTTCACCCTAATGTTTCCTTGTCACAACCAAAAAATGAAGACATATGCAGCAACCCCTTTCCCTAAAAAAGAACTATACATATTACTTCAATAGACTTGCTAACTATGAGCAGGATAAGTTCAAAAAATTTCTATTAGTATCAACTTGTTTACTTCAAAATATTGCAGCTCCTTATATCTGCAGAATGCTTACTTCAAAAGCTAATTTTTACCAACTTCAGTTTGGATTTGGATTTGTGCATTTCCGTATAGTATGCCCCGCTTCATGGCATCTTGTACAATGGTAAATTTTCTTATTCTGGAATTGTGATTCACGCCTACTAGTTCTTGGCCTTCCAGCAGGTCTAGTTGTCCTAGGTGGCAGCAACAATGTTTGAGCAAACAGATGACCTAGCATATAGTTGTTTGGGTCTGGCTTGTCGATTGTCACAACTGGAGTCATGGAACGCTTATAAATCATTTGTTGGGCTGTTATTTTGTAGCATCCTTCCACATAGTCATAGACATTGCCATGGACATGTTTGATGGCTGCACAAGCATGAGCACAAGGGATCCCCAACATTTGCCATACTTTACAGGTGCAACTACACAAACGAAGATCAACATTTAAGGATCCATATTTGGTATGGACACAAATCCTACCGCCTCCATAATTAACTGGTGACATATGTTCAGCATGACAAACATTTTCCTTCACTATGGCCTCTATGTTGGGCCCAACACCATTTTTCCACTTCAGCATTGCCATACTCGATGCATACATCTTCTTGGCAACCTTCTCACGATGTTCATGGATAAGTAGTGCGACATTGTGCTTTCTTTCCTTTACCAGCCACGCATTAAATGATTCGGCTATGTTGGTTGTAATCTTATCCCACCTTTGGAACGGAAACTTACTCAACGCCCACTTATCGATATCTCCATGGTGAATCAACCAATCAGCCATCTCTTTATAGGATTTGCGCATGTAATCCATTGCCTTCTCGAAATCTGCATCCAACCTTGCATATGCAACATTATCAAGCAACCGTAGTGCATCTTCCTTTGAGCAGCCACTTGGCTTCCTCTTGCCTCTATTTAACTTAAGCAATTCTGAACTGAAATTCTCCTTCACATGCCTATAACAATAAGCATGTCGTTCACTACCAAAAATTATTTGCACTGACCCTTTAATTGCATTGTGACGGTCTGACACTATTGTAAGTTAGATTGACCCAACTATTTGTTTAATCTTCTGTAAGAACCATGACCAATCCTCTAATGTCTCCCCCTTTACAATTGCTATTGCAAACGGCAAAATTTCATTGTCCGCATCATAACTAGAAGCTGAAAGCATTGTTCCCTTGTATGGTCCGGACAAATGGGTTCCATCAATGTATAGCACGTGTCTTGCACCAGCCATGAATCCCTCAATACAACACCCATATGCAATAAATACTCTCTCAAACATGTTATTCCCACTTGCTTCCCACTCAGCAACAGTTTTGTCATCTGTTTCCTTCAATCGCTTACAAATCCAAGGTATTAACATATAAGATTGTTCTGGTCTACCTTGTATGTCTTCCATCGCTTTTTCCTTCGCCTTGTATGCTTGCTTGTATGTAAGGGTGACACCATATTCTGTCTGCAACATCTTCCTTATTTCATTAGGACGTTTGTCAATATGATTTCTCACCTCATCAACTATAATGGAAGATGTCAAATTAGATCTTCCACATTGGGTCACCTTAAGATTGTCTTGTGCACTATGATAATGTTCATCTTTGATTGTCGTCACACGTAGTATTGGAGTTATCTTTCCGATAGCATTTGCTGCAACCCTCCAAGGACAACCTAAACTCCTACACTTTACTGAAATGCTATGCTTGCTATTTCTCACATATTCAAACTCAAACTTGTGTGCTATGCTATACTTGTACAGAGCCTGCTTAAAAGCATCCGCGTGTGCAAATGTCTGCATCACTCCTGAAATTATCCCCCTCCATTTTATGCAGTTCAACTCTGGGCTAAGTGTAGGTGCACTCTCCACTCCACAAAGTAGCTTATTAGATCCTCCAGCAATTTCAGCCGTCGTACACGAAGCAACACTTTCATAGTACCACGCTTCATCTTGGTTTTCCACACTGGTATGACAATCAACAGATCTTCCTTGTGAGAGTCGCAAGGAATTTACATACCTGCAGTCAATTATAATAACAACTTTTGTTACTTAATAACCAACAACAGTTTCACAAATAACAACTATCATCCCTACAAAATTTGCACTTACGTTTGCGGGTCATCTGATATGCGGCATACATCATCATTTCCTTTTGCTTCTATATACACATGGCCGCTCCTTTCATTATATTCAAACAGGTTTTCAACTTCACCATCATCATTTAAATCTATTAGTAAACTTTCATCAAACCTCACTGTATACTTCATCTCACACATGTTGCAATCAATACCAAGCCATGATGATATCATCAACCTTAAATCTCTAAGTGTTATCACCTCTTTCAGGCACTTCAACTTCACATAACCACCATTATATGTAATTTTACCTTCATCATTCCACACAAATTTTCCTCCAACATGGAAATAACAAAATAGTTCCTTCACAGATTTTGAGCCTTTGTTGCATGTCATTGTACATGCCTACAAGCAGAAAAAACAAAAACAGATAATTAATTAAACAAAGCCGGTTATCATTATATAGTTAAGTAATTTTGTCTCTATTCTTTATGAAACACAGTAACTGCTCATTTCATCATCAAACAGGGGCAATTAACAACAAACGCCTATGTTTTACCACCGTCATATTCACCATTAACAACATCGGCCACATATCATCACCTTATATCTATTAACAGCAACACGTTATATTTTACAGTATGTTTGAACAACTCTGTATTCTCATTTAACATCACAATTTATTTCAACTTATCCATCTCCATTATTAACAACACACCCTATCATCACCCTCTATGAACTATTAACAACAACACTATTCATTTTAACATCTCCACATTCAGTATTAACAACACCCCTCACAGCATTACCCTCCATGTACCATTAACAACAACACGGTATCTTTTCACATCTCCTTCTTCACTGAAAATAACACCATCCCCCAACCAAAATGCCTCAAGTTTATCACCGCTCGCAGTAACCATTACGGTTCACAACAAAAAACCCACAATCTTCACCATTCCTACAGCCAAACTCAATGAAATCCACCGCACAACCATCAAGAATCTCCCATTACCTTCAAGCTGCAACCTTTCTCCATCTTCAACAAACGACCCCCTTACCCATAAAAGCAAGCATCCAAAACCAGAAATCCATCGCAACTATATTCACAATCTCAGAAGACGAAGATGGAAGATTCACAATACAACATCATTTCTACACTAGAAGAATTACTTACCGTTGGTTACCTCTGCTTTGTCTTCAGCTTTCAACCGTTCCGAAACTTACGTCTTTCTCGCGCCACTGTCCTTCCTTTCCTCTCATGCGTTTTTTCCCTTCCTTTCTTTCCCATTCTTATGCATTTCGGTCAGCATTTTGTTCAGGGCTAATTGAGTCTTTTCCACTGAATTTTAAAATCCCTGATTCCTACAAGAAGACTAATCAGGGATTTGGATTTTCAATGTACCAAATAGGGAATACCCTATTTCCAACGTATTTTACAGGGATTTTCCCATTTTTTAATGTTATTAAAAGACTATAATGCCCTGTTAGTCAAAATGTTGATTAAGCAATCACTACTGAAAGAAGAGAAATATTTACATATTTTTATAAAGCTGCTTTACTTTTTTTTTTTCTTATAGAGAAAAATATCCCTCACAATTAAAAAAATTTCTCCCTTCCCTATCAGGATATCATCCCTAACCTCAGTTCGTTTCCTCCATGTCCGTCTTCTTCTTCTCCATCAAGCTTCCCTGCAGCACACAACACCTCCAAATGTGAACCTCTCATCTCCTTCATTATCATCGTCGTTATGCTTCTTCTCCTCCATCAAGCTTCGTTATAGCACACAACACCTCCAAATTCGCACCTCATCTCCACCATAATCGTCACCATTCGAGGTCATCTCCTCGTCTCCTTTGCCGCCGAATGCTATTGTTGTTTAAGTTAGAATTTTATGGTTTACGATTTTTAGATATGAAATTAGATCTGTTTGCTGCTTTGTGGACCGAGAGGAAAGAGAAAGAACTGATGAAAGGTTGAGAGGAAGAGGTTGATGTGATGGTGGGACAATGTAGGCGTTGGCCATGAAGGAGATGACGGCCATAAAGGAGGCCGACGACCGTGGAGGAGATCATGTCAACTGAGGTTAGGGATGATAGGAGGGAATTATATTGTTGATACCTGATAAGTGTTTTTATTTTTCTTTAAAAAAATATTTGAATCATTTTAGAGGTAGCTAACTAAAATTAAAATCAAGAGACTTGTTGTATCTTGATCGGCTTGGAACCACTCTTCTTCCCTCCTCTTCATGGGTTTGGGTTCTCTCATAATCCTTTATCTAATTTTCTTTTTAAAATCTCATCTCCACCTTTAGATTAAAAAAATGGATGGTTTAGATTTCATATTTTGTTATACTGTTATTTTAAACATAAATAAATAAATTTAAACTATTAAAATCTAATCAACACAACTCATGACTGCAATACGAACAAAATTTAATTAAATTATAAAACACTATAATAACAGTTTTAGAAAATATTAAATTTGAACAATTCATTTTTTAATCTGAGGGTGGAGATGAGATTCTGAGAAGAAATTGAGAAGAAGGATACTGAATTACTGAGAATATCCTCTTCCCTCTTTCCTTTTCAAATCATTAGATCAACGTTTGATGGTTGAGATTTAGTTTTATACAAAATATTATTTTTATTTTCTTTATTGTGATATTGAATTATTCATATCAAAATTTAGCAATTTATATTCAATTGATTATTTTTATTTTTAGAATTTAATATTTTAATGACAATTTTATAATTGATCAAATACGAACTAGTCGCAAATGTTGATCTAATGGTTAAAAGAGGTAAGAGAAGGGAAGACGATGGGAAGAGAAGAGGAGGGGTTCTGAACCCTATTTTGATTGGTAAATTACATAAGATACCACTGTGGTAGTATGTAAGTATTTATCCTTCGGTTCCAAATGATTCATGATACACGAGCATTATTGTCTTTTAATAATATTTAGAAATATTTAGTTAGACCTTTTGGCCTAATTAAGGATTTGTTAAAAGTGCAGGTCTAAATTTGAATTTAGGTATTTCAATAAGATTTTAATAGGATTATCCCATTTTTTTAATTGAATTAGTTAGTTAATTTATTCTAAATTTACTTTCTTTGCTTTGAATATTTTCATTATTTATTACTACTATTCAATTCCCTATGATTTTGAGGCCCAAAAGTTAAAAAAATGCTTTAATTTTGTATTAGTCTAATTTACTATCAAACTCCAAAATATTTAAATTCAAAATAAACATATAAATAGTAACCATGTTTAAAATATTAATAGCTAACCTAGATTAACGAATTTTTGAAATATGTCTCTATTAAAATAAATGATTAAGGTGAAAAAATACACATGTGGTTTTTTCAAAAGTGTTAGATATGCCTAGTTTTGATTTTGTCAAATATAGATACCAAATATCAAAAACAAAAAGTTTGCATAATGCAGTTATCTCCTATATTGACAAACTACTATATTTAATGTGAAATATTTTGAGAAGATATTAAGTTGTCATATAGAGATTGATCAAGAAGAAAAGTAAGAAGATATTAGAGAATGAAGTTATCAACTATGGGGACAAGAAATAAAGAAAAGAGAGAAGTTGTTGAGCTAGATTATGGAGAATGATTATCAAGAGAAAAAAGAAGGAGAAAGAGTGAAGAAAGAAGAACCTTTAACATATTAGGTTAAAGAAATGAAGAAACTATGAAGCTGGATTATAAAGAAAGATTAAAAGGAAGAAAGAAGAACTTATGAACCAAGCAAAAGAAGAAGTTTTCAAGATGGCTTGTGGAGAATAATCAAGAAGAAGATGAGAAGAGATTGAAGAAAGGAGAACTTGAAAAATATAAGGAGAATATCAAAATTCAATTTCATAGATTTGATATTGGAGGTTTCTATGATCAATTGGAGGTTAGAATGGGTCCATTTGAAGTTAAAGATGCCTTATATGGAAGTTATAACAACTTCATTCGAGTGATCACTTGAGGGACACCTCCGAGGATGAATTTTTGATGATCACTCGAGTGACCACTCGCGTGATGACCACTCTGTTGTGCTATGTTTTTGTTAAGCCCGACAGAGGTCTAGTATTTTAATCATATCTTTGTAACCACACATCCAATTGAAGTGAAACTTATTTCATTTGAAACTAGACTCTAAATGCGACACAATGACTCCAAGATCTAGCTCAACGCGTTTCAAATGAAAACAACATGAATTTTGGAAGTTGACACTATAATTTCTCACTTTATTCTAGACCAGGTTCAATAATTTGGACATATCTCCTAAAGCACAACTTCGATTGAGGTAAACTTGTTGATTATAAAACTAAACTCAAACGGAGTTCCAAAGACATCAAGATCAAGCTGAACGAGTTCAAGAGGAAATAGATGTAAATTTCGGAAGTTGACGCTCAAAATTCAAACACTGTTCATACCAGTAGTCATTCTTTGGATCATAACTTTTGGAATACAATGAATTTTGAGATGTTCTTGTTGCATTAGGAAGTGAAATTAAAGAGCTTTCTGGAAATAGGTCATATGCTAAGTTTGGAGGTAAAATAAATCTATCACCACAGTGCTCACTTGTAGTCATAAACAATGATCACTATAGTGACCACTCGAGTGATCTTATTTCAGGAAAACATCTTAAGGTTGGACACTCGAGTGATAAGCTATAAAGTGCATCACTATTAGACCATCATAGTGAATCATCTAGTAATCATATTTCCAAAAATATTTTAAAGAGAAGATCGCTATGTTGACTACTCGAGTGATTTGATAAATTCTTATCACTATCACTTCATCACAGTGATACTTCGTAGTGATCAGTTTTCTAAAAATATTTCAAAGAGAAGATCACTATGGTAACCACTCAAGTAATGTGAAAAAATTCTCATCATTATTACTTCACCACAATGATACTTTGTAGTGATCAGTTTTCTAAAAATATTTCAAAAAGAAGATCACTATGGTGACCACTCAAGTGATATAATAAATTTTTATCACTATCACTTCAACATAGTGATCCTTTGTAGTGATCATTTTTCTAAAATTATTTCAAAAGGAAGATCCCTACGGTGACCACTCAAGTGATAACCCATCACTACCATATCACCTTGGTGGTCCTTCATAGTGATGTTCTGTACAATTTTAAATCACCGTCTCGGATTTCATGATTCTCATCCAAACTCATATAAATCTTGATTATATTGTTCCTAATCATTCCTAATCATCACTAATCAAGGATATATGAAGATTACGGGTGGCTGAACGTAGATTAAGCTTCAACGGGCAAGAAGCAAAATTTTGTCAGAAGTTTCAACGACTATTTTTCAACGGGAAGAAGAAAGTCTCAATAGCCTAACAGATACTTCAAAATCTCCAATGGGCGGCAAACTACATTAACTATAAAAGGAGAAGCATCCAAGATGAGTAGTGAGTGAGAGCCTGTGCATACATCTTAAAAATACTGAAACTTTGACTTCAACATTTCATCTTACATACTCGCTATTTCTAAGCGTTTTCCTAATATACTTTAGAGAGAGATTATTTGTTTGTGCTTCAACGATTGTCATTATTCACTTCTGAGAGAGAAAATTGATTGTAATCATTTATCATCAAGGTTGTATCCTTATAGTGTGTAAAGGGGAGTGATTCGGTGAAGAATTGTAGTGGCTTCACAAGTGTCTGGATCGAACTTATGGCTTTGTAGTAGTTCTCAGGTACTCGGTTTAAAATTGAAGGAGGTAGTGGATTGAAAATCTGAGGAGGAGTCTGAGGACTAGATATAGGTCATCGTGGATTGGACTAAACCAGTATAAATCATAGTTTGCATATTCTCTTCCTCTATCTCTTACGTTTCTAGCATGAACAATTTAGATATTTGATTTTGTAATTCTAGATTATTATCTTTATACTAATTAGTACTTATTACCTTCTATTGATATGCGAAAAGATTGTTGAAGTTTTATCATACGTCCAATTCACTCCCTCTTAGGTGTCAGCCAGTTCTAACAAAAAGTGTGCCCAACATTAAGTACTTTTTTTGTGCAATAGTGACTATGTGGTTACAAAAGTGGTGCATAAGTCACAAATTCCATTAATGTGACAATGTTGACCTTGAAATTGGACTATTTGATTGAAAATGATGATGTGGATTATGAAGAAGCAAATTAGAGCCCTAAATTGCTTACTAGGTAAGTAAAATAAAAGTAGGGGATTAAATTAAAACTAGGATTAAAAAGTTAAACCATTAAATCGGTTAAATGGAAAAGGCAATCTCGGGCAATAAAGAAAAGAATTAGATCGAGCTAGGTTATTACTTAACAAAATGAGACTTGTTTGTTGAACTGTGTGAGCGAAGTAAGTGAGCAAAAGAATCGCACTAGGGTTTTTCTTGGAGAGAGCAACAATCACAGTGACAAGAAATTGAGTAAGTGAGGTGAAGACTCTTGTCCGTGGAACTCGAGAATTGAGAAAGATTTGCATGTGAACGGGGAATCTTCGGGTGGAACGTGTAAGCGAACAAGTGAAAAAAAGGAGTTCTAGGTAAGCATCGATTGGGACCTATAAATCTTTGCTTTCTTTGTTTTCTTTCGGTTACAGTGAAATGCCATGGAGGTGCCTGATTTAATTTGTCTATTGTACTGTGTAGTGTTGGAATATTTTAAAATGAAGGGATGTGTTTGTTGTAAAGTCATGTTCATTAAATTAAGGGATTTATATGAAGAGTTGTGTGAGGAGTTAAACACTAAAAGTTATTAAGGTTATTTCTCTTTAGTTTCTAGTGACACATGTGAAATGTTATAGCCAGAGGTACGGTAGCCACCACTTGGTGAAAAGTAGCGTTGTGTTTTATGAGAAAACTCTATATAATATAAAAGTATAACTCTTCATATGTCTGTTCATGAATCAACAATGAGATTTATGAATTTAACAAATTATTATGACTTTTAATTGAAGAGGTGTTCCTTCAAGAGGTACCATTTCAAGGAGGCACTACTTTAAGGCATCACTTTATGGCCTATAAATACCCAGCACTATCAGTTATTCCGTGACATCAAAAATCACACAAGAGATTAAACTTATTGCCTTTGTCTTTGAGTGCACACAAAGATAAAGTCAAATTATCATTTTGTAAAAGCCATTGTTTTCTTGCTTGAGTTTTGGGAATGTAATCCATACTCAAGGGTCTTCATTATAACCCGTAAGGAAATTCACCCGCCAATCCAATTTGTATACTGTAAGATAGATATATAGGGGTGAATTAAGCCTAAATGAAGGTGCTGCCTATGACTTGAAGACATTATGTACTACTTTCTTCTTTATCTTTTCTTCTTGGACTCCTTAGAGATCTAGCCCTTTAACAATCTTTAGGCTTAATTTCATAAATCCAAATGGCATTTTTGAGGGAGTTGAGTACAAACTTTGTCAAGTTAGAAAGATTTGAAGGAGGTAACTTCCTAAGATGACAAAAGAAGATGAAGTTTATCTTGACAATGCTAAATATTGCATATGTCCTCACCACTCCCAAATCCCAAGCAAGAGAAGAAAAGACTATGGATCAAATAAGAGAAAGGAAAAAATGGGAGAATGGCGACTTCATCTGCATAAGGAATATCCTCAACAGGCTCAGCGATGCTTTCTTTGATGTGTATCAAGACTTGGCCTCTGCCAAAAAACTCTAGGATAAACAAAAAGCAAAAGATGCCACAAGAAGTTTTTTGTTTTAATAACTATAAAATGATTGATAGAAGATTTGTCATAGAGAAATTGCATGAAATATAGTATATTGTGAGTAATATTAAACAATATAAAATAAATATGGATGAATCTTTTATTGTCCCTTCAATTTTAGACAAACTTCCTCCTTCATGGAAAGACTTCAAAAAGAGTCTTATACGTAAAAAGGAAGATACTTCTTTTGAGCAGTTAGGGAACTACCTTCGTTTGGAAGAAGAATTAAGAAAGCAGGATTATGCTAAAGATACTAACGCTCATAAGAAAATCCAGATGGCGAAGGAAGGACAGTCTCATAAGACCTTTAAGAAAAGATGAAAGGAGAAAGATAAATCCCAAGCACAAGAAGGTCATAAGAATAAAAAGAAGAAAGGTAATTGCTACTTTTGTGGAAAAGGTGGTTATTATAAGAATGAGTGTCGTCTTTTGAAAAAGAAGAAAGAGAATAGTTCTTCTATAAAAGGTGACAAACTTATGGCAATAATTTTTGAGATCTACCTAGTTGAAAATCATGATTCATGGTAGGTGGACTTTGGTGCAACTCGCCATGTATGCGAAAACAAGAACTTCTTCAAGACACTAAACGAAAAAGAAGGTGAAGTACTTTACATGGGAAGTCCTTCAATTGTTCAAGTGAAGGGAAAAGGGACTGTGCAAATTGAATTCACTTTAGGGAAAACTGTTACTTTAAGAGATGTCTATTATGTACCAGAAGTTAGAAAGAATTTAATTTCGATGCCCTTACTTAATAAGTTTGGATTTATGGCATTTTCTTTTGGGTCATGTTACTTTTGGTAAATTAAATGATATGATGAATCTAAAATTGATTTCAAAGACTTCTAATAACTATGAGTTTTGCACTACATATATGTTAACTAAAATAACAAGGTATCCTTTCCCTAGAGTAGAAAGAAGTTCTAAATTATTAGAATTAATTCATTCTCATGTTTGTGATTTCTGATTTGCATGGTTAACTTACTTTAGGTGATAAAAAATATTTTGTGACTTTCATTGATGATTGCACTAGATTTTTTTATGTTTATTTAATGCATTCAAAGGATGAAGTCTTAGACAAATTTAAGATCTTTAAAACTGAAGTAGAACTTCAATGTGAAACCTTTATTAAGTGCTTAAGGACAGATAGAGGGGGATAATATTATGATCCAAAATATTTTGAATTTGTTGGCATAATATATAAAGTAAATGCCCCTTATTCCCCACAACAAAATGGTGTAGCAGAAAGGAAAAATAGGGTTCTAGTAGAAATAGTAAATAACATATTATCTTACTTTGGTTTGACTAGTGGATATTGGGGAAAAGCATTGCTAATTGCATGTCATATATTAAACAGAGTTCCTAATAAAAGAAACAAAATAACCCCATATGAATTATGGAAGAAAAGAAAATCCAATTTTAGTTACTTTAGAGTTTGGGGATGCAGGGCAATTGTTAAAGTTCTAGAACCCAAAAGAAAGAAATTAGGTGAAAGAGGAATTGAGTGCATCTTCATGGGATATGCTAAAAATAGTAAGGCATATCAGGTTTTGGTAATTGAACTAAATGATTCATACTCTATCAATAAAGTTGTTTAGTCAAGGGATGCAATTTTTCAAGAAGGTTTAACTCAATCCTGAAGTCCAATGACATTTCTCATTCCAATAGGGGTCAAATCTTGATAAGAATGTTATTAGTGATAATAATCTAGAAGAAATAAAACTTAGAAGAAGTAAAAAGGGCTAAGAAGGCAATGGTTCTGATTTCTTCATGTTTCTTGTTGAGGGGATTAGAGAAGAGGTTGAAAATTATTCACCTGTTTGTTTTAATTTAGAAAATGAACTTAAAACATTTGAAGAGGCTATGAAGTCTCAAGATACAGCCTTTTGGAAAGAGGCTATACAAGGTAAAATAGATTCAATAATAGGAAATATAACTTGAAAATTAGTGGACCTCCCTCCTAGTTCTAAACTTATTAGTTGTAAATGGATTTTTAAAAGAAAATTAAAAGTAGATTGATCTATAGATGAATTTAAGGCTAGGTTGGTTGCTAAGGGCTTTACACAAAAGGAAGGAATTTATTATTTTGATACATATACACCGATTGCAAGGATGTCCACTATTAGAGTGCTTATAGCACTTGCTTCTATGTACAATCTTGTTATTTGTAATGTCCCAAAATATGTATAAGGGCTCAACAATTCCAAAAGAGAATGCAATGAATATTAGATAAACACTTCTGAGAAATAAAGTGTGAATTATGACCCGAATCAGCAGTAGAAAGTTCCCAAACCCAGTATTTAAGTTTAATTATGGTAATAAAGTCTAAATTGGATTAAAAGACAAGGGAATGGCGAATGACAAGAGAAAAAGGAATCAAATGATACATTAAGTGGCAATCTAACTAAAATTGCCATAGTCAGGGGCAAAATGGGAGGAAAGAAATTTATCGGCTAATTAGTAAGCAATTTCCTCTCTTCTTGGAAAAAGAAATTGAATATTAACTAAAAGAGTAAGTGGTGTAACTAAATGACTAATGGAGTTAGTTAGAGTAACTATATGGTTACATGCTTTTGGAGAAGTCACAAGATTGTAGCACTTGGAACCAAGGGATGAGGTCAAAAGTTCAAACCTCTCATACTCCCTTTCTCCTCTTAAATTCGGTTATAGGCATGGGAAGGGCTAAAGATAAGCTCATTCATCATATTTTTCTCTCTCCCCAAGCCCTCAAGGATATCCAAGCTAAGGAGGAAGAAACAGAAATAAGCAAAGGTTGAAGGTGAGCTCTTTTCCTTAGGTTCTGACCTTGCTAACCACCTCTAATGCTAAAAACCTCTTCCCTAACCTTGTTCCTCTTGATGAGAGCTTCATTTCTCTGGTTTTATATTTCTAAGAGGAGGTGTTTTGTGTGTTCCAAGAAGAGGTGGAGCTGGAAATCAAAGAACAAACTAGAGGAGGTGCTAGAGGTAAGCAAGAGCAATCCTTTGATGTATATATTGTAATGATTGGTTGAGAACTTTGGCTTATGGAATTTTGACCTATTTTTGAGTATATTAGGGTTTTGAGAGTTCATGATGTTTTGATGGTATCAATGGTGTCTTGTGGTGTGTCTTGAACATATGAAACAAGTTTAAAACTTGAATGGGAAGTTTGGAAGTTTTGTCAATGAAAATTCTGTGTAGGGTAAACAGTTTGCAAGGTGTTTTGAATTAAGAAAATGATGACTAAAAATTCTAAAACTTTCCAATTGAATAGAGGATGTGTCAAGCTTTAAAATGATATAAAATGAGTGTCATTTGGATGTGTGTGCTAGAAGTTATGCATTTCCAAAGCTTGAGGTCAAAACTGAAATTTATTCTGGAACAGGGTGGGAATTCGTGGAATTTTGTATTTTTGTGGTTATATATGGTAGTAGTTCATATTTTTCCTGTGTAGAGTACTTAAAGTGCTTTCCTTGGAAGTTTGAACCACTTCATTTCAATTTTTGTCGATTAAGTTATGATTTTTGGAAGTTTAGCCAAGAAACAGGACAACTTTTTGGCCACAACCAAAAAGCTTCTGACCTGTTTTTGGCCGCAGCCCAAAAGTTTTTGACTATCTCTTAGTCGCGGCCAGAGAATTGTTTGGCTACTGCCAACCCCTAATTTTAGCACTTTGAATTTTTGAAAGGTGGTTTCTGGCCTAACTCTTCTTAACCCTTTTGGGCTTTTATTTGAGCTTTCCATAGCCAATTAAAGGACTCAAATGATAACCAACCCCAAGTGTTTTGGAGTTGTTCAAGGATGGAAATAAGTAATAACTCATCATCCTTAATTCTATTTATAGGATTTGATATCTTCCCTGAGCGTAAGAAATCTGTACCAGAACGAGATCAGAAAGAATAAGGTGGTGACTCTTTCTCCTAAATCATGTATAATGCTTAATATGTATGTACATATCATCAATTGTCACGAATGTTACAAATGTCAAGAACTGTTATGAATGCTACAAATGTCAAGAATTGTTACGAATGTTATGAATGTCAAGAATTGTTATGTATGTTACAAATGTTACAAATGTTACAAATGTGAAGAATGATTGCTGCTGTGAATGCTGTTATGTGATGATTGCTTACATGTTTTGTGAAATTATATGTCATATAAGTAAGTTGTTATTATTGAGATTCATATGAATCTCATTCTTTTCAATGACTAACCCACAATCAAGGCAAGCGGATCAAAGGACAAGTAGGAAACCAAGGGCGGCTAAGGACGCCGATAGAAGATTAGGGTTTTGTTTGTTGGTTAACAAAATTTTGGAGCATTTGTACATATTATACTGGATGTAAATGTAAGTATATTGTAGTAAAGGTGGATGTATCGAGTATAGACCGGAATGTTTGTATGTAACCCCGGTAAGGGACTTAAGTATGGATGATCACATCTTATAGACTCTATCAGTTAATGAATGTAACCCGAGAGTTCGTCGGGAAATTTGTTAACTACTTTGATATTAATGAATGAAACAGAATCGAACGAGCTGAACATTTTTGAAAAGTGAAAATGAGACCTCATCAAACATATTTTGAAAAGTTTTTAAAAACCCATTTTATCATGGGGTCGAACCCTGTCTTGAAGTTAAGGTCTCAATTAAGTTATAAATTACTTCTCTGGTTTACAGATTAACTTTGCGACACATTTTTGAACTGTTTCCAAGGCTTTTAAGTAAGGGGGTTACATTATCCATCAAATGGATGTTAAAATAGCCTTCCTTAATGGAGAGAGTTGGAAGAAAAGGTGTATATGACACTGTGATACCCCTAATTTTGAGATTTGATGCTAGAGAATAAGCCCAAAATAAGTGGACTACTAAGCCCCAATTTAGCAGGAGCCCAAATTTATTCCCTAATGATTCTTATATCTTTGGGTTATTAAAGAAAGTAAAATGGTGAATTTTGGAGAAAGTAATTATGTTTTTGGTGAAATCGCCTATGAGGTAGTGAGCATGTCATGTGATTTTTTTATAATCAAATGATGAGCCAAAATTATGAAATTTTACAGGATGAAAGTAGACACCCTAAGCTTTAATTTGATAGTCATATGACTCAATTAGAGCTATATACAAAAAGTTATGAATTTTTGAAATCAGCACAAAAAAACTGTGAAATTTCTGAAACAGTATGAAAAGATTGAAATTCTGGGAATTTTGTGATTCCATCTAGCAAAATTCTATATTTTTCCTTGAAACTTGACTCAATAAAGGTTCTATAGGCTTTGGAATCACTCCTATTAGATATTTCTAGAATTAGTTATGATTTTTCAAAGTTTGGGCAGAAATTTGCCAGAATTTTGTAAAATTCCAAAATTGTTGGAAATTTAGTAAATAATTAGAAAATAATATTAAATTATATTAAATCATCATCCACCTCCTCCATCAGCCAAAAACCGTTCCATTTAGCTACAACAAGAGAGAGAAGTGTGAGAAATTCTAGAGAGAGAAGGAGAAGAGAACTTGTACGGTAAGTCGATTTCTTCGGTAAATCCTTATCTAACGCGTATAACTCCGCTCCTAAGCTATTCTTCTATGTTATTCAAGGGTTGTGGAGCACAAATTTGGGTGTTCTAAGTCTAGGGTTTTTAGCCAACTTGAGAAAAAGCTAGTGAGAGCTTGAGGTAACTTCTAAACTTTTGTATATTGCTTATTCTGGCTGCTGTGGGCAATTTAATCGGTTAAATTTTGCAGATTGCCATTGGTTTTAAAGTTTGGAAATGATATGGCCTAGGGGTTATGCTGCTCAAATTGGGTCTTGATGTTAGTTGTAACATAATATAATGGTTAATAAAGTGATTAGGAGTAGAAAGAAACACGTATGCGGAGCTGAAACCAAAAAACCCTAATTTTTCCCGGGGAATTGAGAATTTCGGCTAAGGCTAGTTTGGAGGGGTTAGGTTTGGATTTTCAATGATTTGATAGTTTCATTGAGTTCAGGAGCGAAAATTAGGTGGGGTTACAGTTGGTCACTTTTTGGAAAAGGCCGAAAAAGCATAATTACGAAAACGCCCCCTAAAACCCTTAAAGTGGGGCTGCCAAGGGTAATGTTGTAATTTGACATTGAATTTGATAATTTCAAGTCTGGAAATGGATTGCTTAGGTGAAAATATGTCAGATTAGCTCATGTAAAAATTTTGAAAAAAATACAGTCGGACCAGGTATGGCGGGGCCGGGTCCCC
Source organism: Inga leiocalycina (assembly GCA_963242795.1). NCBI lineage: Eukaryota > Viridiplantae > Streptophyta > Magnoliopsida > Fabales > Fabaceae > Inga > Inga leiocalycina. Next base: position 65,246,571 of record OY725325.1, read on the forward strand.
GGGGGCATTTTAGTCAATTTTCATAATAGGCTTATATAACCCCCATAAACACTATGGAAATGTCTAAATTGTATATTTGAAATTGTAGGATCAAGTTGTGAGCCCAGTCGTTGGCATGTTTTACGAGGCACACTAAAAGGTGATCCTTGAGATAGTACTTCCCAACCCTTTAGGCATATGTCTAAGCTTCTAGTAGCCACCTAAAGAGTCCAAGTGATAACCAACTTTAAGTGTTCTGAAGGTGAGAATTTGGAATAGAGAATAACATGTCGTCCTTGACTTTGGTTTATAGGGTTCGACTTTGTCCTAATCACAAGCAACCTGTGCCGGTGCACGTCAGGAAAGAACAAGGTAATGACTCTTCCCTTATACTATGTGTAAATGTGTTGTATGTGTGTATGTCATTGTTTTGTTATGGTGGATGGAGCAATGTGGAAGCCGAAAGGCTATATGTAAGCCGTAAGGCAATGTGGAAGCTGAAAGGCTAATTGTGAGCTGTAAGGCTATGTGTATGCACCATCACGCCAATAATCCCTGAGTCTCTAACAATGATTCACGTAAGGACTACGATCCTTCCTGGCGGTAAAAAGGGATGAGGGTGGGGTGTAATTTGTATTTGTGCTGCTATGTGATTATATATTGTATGAGTGATTTGTTACTATTGGGATTCTTTTGAATCTCATTCTTTCTATTGACTAACATTCCAGACAGGGCAAGTGGCTTTAAGGAGAAGCGAATGACCAGGAGCGGTTAGGACTTTGTAGGGATGTTATGTTGGATTGTTGGTTATCTCTTTTGGAAAGGGATTACAGTAAATTATTTTTGGGATGTAAATATTATGTTTGATTTTGATCATGTAATCCCCTAGTTGGAACTTATGACCCTTAGTTTATACATGTATGAAACCCGAGAGTTTCTAGGAATTTGGCTATGCACTCTGATATGTATAAATGTGATTTAATTGTACAGGTAATTATATTCGATATTTGAACTTGAGATCAGGATAGGGATGGAGTTTTGAAAACTTTTTTGAAAACCCTACCATAGGGTGGGAGTTTAAAATGAGTTTTAAATTATCCAACGGTTTTCAAACCATTTAATTACGCACTCTCGAATTATAATTACTGTTTTAAGGCAGGGGGTTACAGACACAACCGGAAGGGTTTGTGGTTCCTGGTCAATAACACAAAATGTGTAAATTAATTAAGTTTTTTTATGGACTTAAGCAAAACCCTAAGCAATGCCATAAAAAATTTGATGAAGTTGTTCTAGCAAATGGGTATAAAATTAATGAAGCTGACAAATGTGTTTATTGTAAGTTTCACAAAGGAAAATGTGTCATTATTTGTTTACATGTATATGACATGTTAATTTTTGGTATTGATCTAAATGAAGTAAATAAAACAAAGAGATTATTGTCTGATAATTTTGACATGAAATATATGGGAGAGGCAGATGTCATATTAGGAATTAAGATTGTTAGGGATAACAATTGTCTTGCGCTTTTTGAGTCTCATTACATTGAGAAAATATTAAAAAAATTTGATTATTATGATTGTTGTCATGTTTCTACTCCATTTGATTCTAGTATGAATTTAGTACCAAATAAAGGTTGTCCTATGAAACAACACAAATATTCAAAGGTGATTGGATGCTTGATGTATGCTATGACATGTATAATACCAGATATAGCATATGCTATAAGAAGATTAAGTAGATTGTCAAACCCCTTAATATTTTGACATTTATCAGAGTATTAACGCGTAGTTCCATGGGCGAACAAAAATAGCATAAACATACTGATATAAAGTATTTGATTATATTATTGGAATCCCCACAGGGTTTGTACGTAATATTTATAGAACCCAAAATAACATAAAACCTACAGATAACCAACACTACTACTTGGACAAGTCCGGGATCTTCAGTTGCTAGTATATGCTTTCTTGCCTTTGGGGTCGTTGTCTCTCGCTGAATAAATTTTAAAAATTTAGAAAGGGGTGAGATTCATATGAATCTCAGTAGTAACATACATAATCAATCATAGAAATGTGATAAACATAATCAATCATATAAATGTGATAAATAAACATGCAATGCATCATATAATGTAGTAGAATGAATGTATTGTACATATATTTGTCTGATCATTAATTCACAGTGTTCAAGATCAAATGACTGTTTGTCCCTACTAACTACGCTATATACAGTGTGCGTTTGGAATGACTTATTTTTATCCAAAACGTGCTTATAATTCGTGATTCACGGTATACGAGGCAAGTATGTGAGAGGAGTTTTTTCTCGGCTTGCGTAATAAGTGCGTTTTTCCTGTACAAAACGCTCACACAAATACACACAATATTCTAGAGCAGATGACTATTTGTCCGTACTTGTCTCATTGTAATCCCCTTCACAATTATGATTCGAAATTCGTAATTAGAATGAAATAGAAACCAATAATAATAAAACTCTCTTTCGATCCCTTCCTGACGGTAGGGTTTTCACAAACATTTTCAAAATTTTGGCCTTCGTTGGTCTCAAATTCTATAATCCGAATATAATTGCCCTGTGCAGTTGAATCACATTTAAACATATCAGAGTATACAACAAAAATCCCGGCAACTCCTGGGTTTCATATGTAACTAGAGGTTCATACATTTCCATTCAAGGGATTGTAAAACCCTATTCAAATATTATTACATCTCAAAACAATATACAATGATCCCAAAATCCAAAGTGAATAGCCAACAGTCCAAAACTAATATCTTTACAAGGTTCTAGCCGCTCCTAGTCGTCTTTTTCTCCTTGGAGCCACTTGCCCTGTCTGTAAGGTTAGTTAATGAAAAGAATGAGATTCAAAAGAATCCCAGTAGTAACAAATCACTTATACAATATGTAATCATAAAGCATGTAAGTAAATCATCAAGCAGCATCACAGCATAAAACACAGCACGCAGGCTGTCATATATGTACACAATCACGTAGTCTCATCCACCGGATTCTATCGTCCCAAAGGTACGATCCTCCCACTGTCACCACCGATGGGCCACATGTGATAGACTCACAAATAGCCTTTCGGCTTCCACATAAAGCCTTTCAGCTTCCATATAGTCTTATCACCCGGATTCCACCACCCCGAAGGTATGATCCTTCTACTGTCAACACTGATGGGCTGCAGGTGATAGACTTAAACAATGATCTATCAAACAAACCGTGTATCATATATAGTATAAGGGAAGGAGTCACTACCTTGTTCTTTCCTGACTTGCTCCGTCACAGTTTGTTCACGACCAGGACAAATGTCAAAACCTATAAACCGAAATCAAGGACGATAGGTTATTCGTTATTCCAAATTCTTTCTTTTTATAATACTTAAAGTTGGCTATTATTTGAATTCTTTGGGTGGCCACTAGAAGACATATGCCTAAAGGGTTGGGAACACTTGACTGAAGATCTTTTTTCCGAGGCTTCATATTGATTTTTGGTTGAGTCACTCGAGTGAAGAAGGCCTCACTCGAGTGATACCCCCTATTCGCACTCGAGTCCTAGCAAGTGAGACGTAGAAAGTGTGTACCCGAGAGCACCAACACACCTTGAAATGGCTAGTTCACTCGAGCACTATCCTTAGCACCCGAGTGACAACACACTTTCACCCGAGTCTCATCGAGTAAAGTGCAGGAAGTGACTACCCGAGAGTAACTCTAAGGTAAAACCTACTCTTGCACTCAAGTGAGATCGAGTTCACTCGAGTGATGGTTCATATCACTCGCAGGCGAGGAAGTGCATCCTTGCACTTTGCCTGAGAATACTACTGAAACGCTGAAGAGAAAGGAAAATATCATGCTACACTCGAGTGAGATCCTACCTCACTCGAGTGAGGCTTATCAGAAGCCGAATCGTAGCAACTGATATAGCTTTCCATATTTACCCAATTTGCTTCCAATGGTCCTAAAATTCATACCAAAGCTCCTTCCCACATAAAATTCGACAAGGAACCTATTAGTGCCCTTAAAACACACAAAATCACAACCTATCTATCTACATTCAGTTTTGGCTCAAATTGCTTCACAACTAGCAAGATTACCAAATTATCTAATTAAATTCCTATCTAACTCTAATGGCACAAGGGTACAACCTTAGACCATTTCCCACCTAACACAGCTCCCTATTCATTCATTCCAAAATATTATGAAATCAGGGAAAAATTCAAAGTTCTTAAAACTTAACCAATGACCAAAACAATTATACCAAAATACTACAAATGCTCACCTCTTCAACTTCCAATGATTAGCTTCTTGATTCTCTAGCTTCCAAGCTTGTGCAACCTCCAAAACACCTTCTTCCAAAATTTTGAAACCATAGGATTAAAGCTCTCAACCTTTTGAACAACATTAATGAAAACCATTTGAGCTAAAGAGAGCCTTCCATAAGTCAAAATCCTACCTTTTCTTTTCTCTTTCTTCTTGAAGCTCAACGAAAATGGAGTTTAGGAGAGAGAGATGAGAATGATGATGATCATTCAGATTTTCCCTTTTCCCATGCTCAACCACTGACTTGGTGGGAGAGAGAAGAGAGAAAATGAAGGTTGAACATTTGACCATTAGCTATAGTCCAAACTATGCCACTTGTCATGATCTTGGTTCACCTTCCATGATCACACATGAACTCAAATGCATGGAATTCCACCCCATTGATCACTCAATCCTATCCATGGATACTTAAATTACTAAGGAGTTTCCTCTTCGGTAACCAACCAATTGGTCAGAAATTCCCCATTTTACAATTCAGGATATTACACTCATAATCTCAGTTGGGTCCCAAATAAGCCTAATGGTAATTGTGCTTTTCCTACTGGGTGGTACTTGTGCTTCTCTCACACCACAGCTAGGTTTTGTAACAAACAATTCATATCACAGAACATGGTAACACAAAGCATATAAACAATCACATAGTGTATGAAAGATAGAGTTACTACTTGAAATCCTTTCCAACTGTCTAGCTACTCTGGTTTAATGGTTCTTGGTTCGGCATGAGGAAATTTCAAATCCTCTTGATTCTCTTCTTCTTCTTCTTCAACCGTCCCCTCTCCTTCTTGTTTCTCCTTGATTTTCTTCTTGCTAGTTTTCTTTCTTGAACTCTTGTCTCTTCTCTTTGCACTTGTGTTCTTCAAAGCTTGTGCTCTCTCTCTCTCTTTTCTCTCTATTTGGCCAAAATTTTGGCCCTTTGAAAGAGCTAAATGGATCTTCTTCAAATATCTATTTCCACCTCCTTAAAATAATATTTTTAATGGAATTTTGCACATGTTCTTAACTTTTTATTTCTTTTTTTTCCATTTGGTTTCAAACGCTTCTACATGGCTTGATTTATGTCTAAATATTTATTTTCTCTTCCCTTCTTCCTTCTTGGCCGACTTTGGCTATTAATTATGAAGAAAATAAGAGGCTTCTTCATTTATTAGCCAAATGACCATTTTGCCCTTACATTTCTTCAATTTTTGAATTAAATATTGTCTTCCTTCTTCCTTTTTATTCTTGGCCAAAAATTTCGTATTAAATTAGGCCAATAATTGTGCTCTTCCTTTCTCCATTTTGGGCTATAGAATTAGGCCTTTAAGAAGGCAAGAGTTGAACTTTTATGTCTTAACTTAGACAAATTTCATACGATCTCTACTTCTAATATTTTGCCATTTCAAGTGCATCAAAACCCACCATTTTGTTCTATTTTGTAACCCCCTCCGTAATTATATCTGAAATACGCGATTAAAATGAAATAGAGACCAATAATAATCAAATAACATTTACTAACCCATCACATGACGGGGTTTTCACGAATACTTTTTGAAATCATTTATAAACTTGGTCTCATATTCACATTTCGAATACAATTACTATGCGAAGATAAATCACATTTATATAAATATCAGAGTGCACAACTTAATCATCCCGGCAATCCCAGGTACATACCTTCGCTAAAGATACACAGGGTACAATTGCCCATTACAATTCTTCAAATGGGGATTACACAATCTCATCTCAGAGGAGTCCTAGCCGCTCCCTCCACGAGCCACTTGCCCTGTCTAAATTGTTAGTAGGGGAGAGTGAGATTCGAGAGAATCTCAGTAGGAAACATATACCATAATGCATGTATGATAGATGCTATGTGTATGACATGTTAGCTTTATCTAGATGCATGCCCCATAATGATATTTCCGCATGCTCAATGTTTCATGTAACAAAACTATGGCCACAGCAAAACAGAAACAGAGCTTCATTTATTCAAATATGCTCTACACAATCAAGTAAAGCAATCACATACATCACTACACAAGCAAAAATATCAAATACATGCAAGTAAGGTAAGTCCCTACCTCCAGTCTTTTCTCATCGATTTGCGTGCTAGCAACTCGGGGCTTTACATTCGATCCTACAATGTCAAATATACTATTTAGACACTTCCATAGTGTTTCTGGGGGTTATATGAGGCTATATTGAAAATTTACTAAAATGCCCCCAGGGACCTGGCCCGGCCCGGCCCCGCCGTACCCGGTCCGGCTGTACTTTTCTTGAAATTTTGACATGGGCTATTCTGACATATTTTTGCCCAAGGAATCCATTTCCGGACTCGGAATTATCAAATTCAATGTCAATTTACAAATTTACCCTTGGCAGCCTCACTTTAAGGGGTTCAAGGGCGTTTTCGTAATTATGCTTTTTCGGCCTTTTCCGAAAAAGTGCCCAACTGTAACCCCACCTAATTTTCGTTCTTAAACTCAATGGAATCATCAAATCATTGAAAATCCAACTCTAAGACCCATTTATAGCCCAGACCGAAATATATGGGTTTTCCAGGGAAAAACGAGGTTTTTCGGTTTCGGCTGCGTAAACGCGTTCCTTTCTACTCCTAACCATTTTATTGACTATTCCATTAGGTTAGAACTATCATTTAGTATCAATTTGGGCAGCATAACAGCCCCACAAACCCATTTTCCATTTTTAGAACCGAAGACAATCCGGCAAAATTTCACCGATTAAATTGTCTATAACAGCCAGAATAGTCAATATGCAAGAGTTTGGAAGTTACCTCAAGCTCCCACTAGCTTTTCCTTCTTGTGGATGAAAACCCTAACTTCAAAACACCAAAAGAGGAGCTTCCAAACCTTAAAGAACATAAAGGAGTAGCTTAGGATCAGAGTTATACGCGTTAGGAGCTAGATCGTCGGAGAAATCGGCTTACCTTGCGAGATTTCTTCCTCTTTCTCTCTCTAAAGATCCCATATGCTCTCTCTCTATTTCAGCTGTTCTCAGCGTCAGAAATGAGGAGGAAGAAGGAAAAAACCGTTTAATAACATATCCCATGCTTATGTCATCAATGTAACATGATGATGTCATAATTCTCAATTTTCGGATTTTTGGCAGATTTCTGACCAAACTTTGCAAAATCATAACGAATTCTAGAAAAATAGAAATGAGGTGATTCCAAAGCCAAATGAAAGGTATTTAAGTCCTATTCATTGGAAAAATATTATCCATTACCAGAAATCACCACAAAATTCCAGAATTACACAAATTTCATCACTGCCCCAAAACAGAGTCCATTTTCGACCTCAAACTTTGGACAGTCATATCTCCCAGTTCCCAAAACGAAATGGCACAAATTATATGTCCATTTTGAAGCTTGGGATGTGAAATTTAAGACTGGAAAGTTTCATAATTTTCTGACATCATTTGCCTAGTCAAAACATCCACACGAGAAGACTGCCCAGAATTGAGTTTCACTGGACAGAATTTCAGATTTTGCATCTTTGCTTCCAATGGTTCCATTTTCATACCAAACATCATTCCCACATAAATTTTCACTAGGAATCCATTGGAAACACCAAATCAATCAAATTCACATCTCATTGACATGTTTTCACAACAATCTCAACATGTCAACACAATTCACATTTCAAAACCTAACATTGCAACATTTCCATTCCAAAGTTCCAAACCAATTTCAATGACATCAAAACACACTATGACACCATTTCCAACACAATACCCCATTCAATTCTTCCCTCTATTCTAAGTCAATTTGGATGTTGATCCACAATTGAACTCAAATACAGGGTTTCGGCGCTGCTCACAACACACATGAATCATATTCGAGTGCCAAATCACATCATATTCTCCAAAAGGGTTATTTATCACTAACCACATCCACTTTTGGAGTCATTAACCCTTAATCACAATTTGGGATCTTGCTAAACCGGGGCTTAGCAATCCACTAATCTTAGGCTTATTCTCTAGCCTCGAGTCTCAAAATTCGGGTTATCACATATGTAATGTAACAAATGTAGAAGGAATTTTGGTGACTAGAATTTGGGATATTACATAGATACACAAGCAATCCAAGTATGACACACTAGCATGCTATGGAAAGAGTGAAGTACTTGAAAGAAATAGTTAACTATAGTTTGACCTATTGTGATAATCCTTCAATTTTGAAAGGATATACGTATGCTAGTTAGATAACTTACTTAGAGGAAATCCACAAGTGAATAGGTCCACATCCTTAGTGGAGGTGCTATTTCATGGGGGTCAAAGAAATAGACCTATATTTCTACTATGGACTCTGAGTTTATAGTATTGGCTGCAAGTAGTAAGAAAGCGAAATGGTTAAGAAACTTGTTGCTTGAAGTTCCTAAATTGTCCAAGCTAATGACACCAATATCTATTTATTGTGATAGTCAATTTGCTCTTGTAAGGGCTTATAGCTAAGTTTATAATGGAAAGTTGTGACATATTGACCTAAGACATAGCTATATGAAAGATTTGATTTTGAATAGAGTAATTTTCATTAGTTATATAAGATTTGAATTAAATCTTGTAGATCCTTTAACGAAAGGTCTGACAAGGGATTTGGTGTTAAAAACATCAAAAGGGATGATATTGAAGCCTTATAAACTTTGATCACCAATAATGGAAACCCAATTCACACTTGACCATCATAACAAGTCTTGAGTTTAATGGTGAAAGTACGCTATCAAAGTAATTGCAAGTACTTGACTTCTTAATACATCCCAGGTTGAAAAGTACTTGGTAACCATGAGATTAAAAGGGGGCAAGTTGTTCCTAATTTGGCTCTTAGTGGATCTGTAAGCATATATTTGTTGGAATATTTATTATGGTGATGCTCTTGACAGAGTCTACCTATATGAGAGTGAAGTGAGGCCACTTTTAAGATAGATCCTAAGGGCTTAACTTTGAAAAACTCTCATAAAAAGGATACAGACACAAGGCCATGAGTAAACGTGTCATTTAAAGTGGTATACAATAGCCTGAGATCACATGCGTAATTCATGCACACCTTTTCATATAGGATAATTGGTTTAAAGCTTTCAAAGCTTAGTCTACTATATTATTTTGTGTAACCCCTTCTCGGTAATTATATCCGGATTATGAAATTTAAGTGAAATAGAGACCAATAATACAAAAATCACTGTTTTTTATAATCACTCATCTCTAAGAGATGGGGTTAACAAACCAAACATTTAAAACAGAATTCATCTGGTCTCACATTCACATTTGAATACAATTACCTGTGCAGTTATATTACATAATAAATATCAGAGTGCATAACCAAAATCCCGGCAACCCCGAGTTACTTGTATATAGAATGGGTTTAAAGGTTTCCCAAGATGGGGATTACATATCCAAAATTTGCTATATAAAACTCATATACATACAGTAATCCCAAAAACCAACTAGATAACCAACATCCAAAATACAAAATGTCCCTAAAACCCTAACCACTCCTGGTTGGCCGCTTCCCTTTCAAGCCACATGCCTTATCTGAAATGTTAGTCATTTGGAAAGAGTGAGATTCAAAAGACTCCCAGTAGTAACAAATCACTCATACAATATATAAACACAAGGCATGTAATGTATCATGATCACCAGCATAATCAGCAACACAATGATCCATGGCTCGCGCCACAGACGATAGTACTCACAGCTGTATCACAATGCACTATGCCCGCTTTCGCGATAATCACAATGACAGCTTTCGCTGCAAACACTATGCCCACTTACGCGGTGATCACTATGCCAGTAGCATCACAAAGCACAAGGTATCTCAATGCACAACGTATCACAAGGCACAATGCTCCACAATGTATAAAGCTCCACAAGGCACAATGCTCCACAATGTATCTCAATGCATCTTAAAGCAGCAGCATCACAAATGCATGATAGGGAAACATACAATACATTTACACAAGGTATAAGAGAGGAGTCACTACCTGTATTTTTCCTGACGCTCTTTGGCACAGTGGGCTCACGCGTCTGGCAGATATCAAATCCTATACCAAATTAGGGAAAACCATCAATCTCTTTTCCAAACACTTATTCCATAATACCCTGAGTTGGTTATCATTTAGGACTCTTTAGGTAGCTAATAGAGGCCTAAACATATGCCTAAAGGGTTAGGAGAAACTACCTGAAGACCCCTTTTTCGAAGGCAAAACACAGATTTTTGGCTGGCTCACTCGAGTGAAGATGACCTTACTCAAGTGATGAGACACTCATGCTCGAGTGAGAACGGCTCTCACTCGTGAGTGTTTGACAATGAGCAACCATCATGGCCAAAAAGTGCTCACTGCACTCGAGCACATAGCTTTGCACTCGGGTGATGACTCCAAACTCACTCGAGTCACCGAAAGTGCAAGACAAGAAGTGAGAACCCGAGAGCACAAGTAACATCAGAGGGACAAGCTCACTTGAGCATACCCCCCCAGTGCTCAAGTGAGAGGCCTACACTCGCGAGTGTCAGATCACACTCTTGAGCATGACTAGCGAGTGACAACCCGAGAGTAACCCTAACCTTGAACACATACTATCACTTGAGCAATCTCATGAGCACTCGAGTGATCACCAACATCACTCGCGGTTACAGAAGTGTACTCGAGCTCCACTCAGAAAACCCAAGAAAAACTCAAAGCAGAAAAGGAAAAATACACGCAGCACTCGAGCATGATCTTCCCTCACTCGAGTGTTATGCATTAGAGACCAGAAACGCATCAGATAACAGAAAATTCCCAAATGGCCAAAACTAATGCCAATGACCCCCAAACTTCTCATAAAGCTCATACACACTTACTCATGCCTAAGGAACACATTGGCAACTTCCAAATCACCCAAATACTATTCTAACGACAATCAAACACTTAGGTCTCTATGACACACCCAATGTCTAAATTTCATTCAACTCAATTCAACTTTCCAAATCAACTCCAATAATCAAATAACTCCATAATAGACTAATTCCAACATCAATTACTATGAATTTCATTCATTCCAAAATAACCATAAATTAGGGCAAATTTTCCCAGAATTTCTCAAACTTATCCAAAACTCATAACATATATATCAAAATGCATCAAATGCCTACCTCTTCATTTTGCCAAATTCATAATCTTGATTCTCAAACTTCCAATTTTGTCCAACACCCACATCAACACTATTCAAGATTCTGAAATCACCACAATGAAGCTCTCAATGAGGTGCACAACATTAGAGAAGAGGATTTCAACAAAGAAGGACCATTACTCACCTGAAATCAAAGCTTTTACTTTCTCTCTCCTTGCTTGAGTTCAGCGAAAATGGGGAAGGAAGAGAGAGAAAATGAGAGATGGAGAAATGATGATGATAAAGATGTGAGCTTCTTTTCCCTTGCCCATGCTTCCATCGAATAGCGAGAGAGAATGGAGAAAAAAGTAGAATTTTGTCCTCTTGTGCCATATCCAATGGTTCACATTATGCCATATGTCACCATCTTGTCACTTCCACAATGAGCTCACACAAGCTTAATGCACAGGATCCCGACCCATATGTAATAAATCTCAACTATTGATCTCTAACACCAAATGCACATATATCAAATTTACATCATATTTCTCTAAAAGTGTTTAATTACACTAATTACAATCAATATCAGAGTCATTAGCCCTTAATCCCAAATTGGGTCATTACATTTTGGATAGGTGAAACCATCTCTTACTTAGGTAAATGTTCAAATCCTCGAGATACCTTTACTAACAACATGAGATTTCTGAAGTGATAAGAGTTTGTGATCATTTTAACATGGTGGGGGATTGTTGGAATATTTTAAAATGAATAGAAGTGTTTTTTTGTAAAGTCATGTTCATTAAATTAATGGATTTATATGAAGAGTTGTGTAAGGAGTTATAACACTATAAGTCACTAAGGTTATGTCACTTCAATTTATAGAGACATATGTGAAACGTTATAACCAGAGGTATGGCAGCTACCACTTGGTGAAAAGTTATGTTGTGTTTATGAGAAAACTCTACATAATATCAAGGTATAACTCTTCATATGTCTGTTCATGAATCAGCATATGAGATTCATAAATCTAACAAATTGTTATGACTTTTAATTGAAGAGGTGTTGCTTCAAGAGGGACCATTTCAAGGAGGCACTACTTCATAGCCTATTAATACCCAGCAACATCAGTCATTCCGTGACATCAGAAATCACACAACCAGAGATCAAACTCATTGCCTTTGTCCTTAAGTGCGCACAAAGATAAAGTTAAATTATCATTTTGTTAAAGTCATTGTTGTCTTGCTTGAGTATTGGGAGTGCAATCCATACTCAAGGGTATTCGTTGTATCCTGCAGGAAATTCGCCTGTCAATCCAACTTGCACCCCTGTAAGATAGGTATAGGTGGGGGCGAGTTAAGCCTAAAAGAATGTGCTGCCCACATCTTGAAGATATTGCGCACTACTTTCTTCTTCATCTTTTCTTCTTATACTCCTCAGAGATGTAGCTCCTCTAACATGTAGTGTTAATGGCATCGAAGGGGAAGGATAAAGTGGTAATCGAAGAGGATACAACATCAACAAGATGCGCGAAAGGTCAATTAAAAATGTTATTGAAATGTATGAATTGGCAAAGAAGGGCTGGGAAGATACTAAGGCTTATTTGCAGGGAGGGCATAAGTCTTTGATAGAAAGTATTTTATATGCTGCAGGGGGTAGAGAAAGTAAAAATACAATCAGGGGAAATGGTGAAAGTACAATGGAGGAAACAGACATAGCAAATGAAGAATATACAGTAAGAGGAATATGGAAGGTGTGATTGAGGAAATTAGAGGGTTAAATGATTATAATGATATTGATTTCTTTCATATTGACCAGACTATTATAAGAGAGGAAGTTGAAGATGGTTCTGGTAATCTAATTGAAAAAGGCAAAAGAAAGTGGCTAGTTTAGATAAAGATATTCTAGAGGATGAGGAAGAGAGTGATTTTAGTGATAAAGAGTCTAATTGATAATTGTGATGTACCACATATATGGGGCAAAGTTCTAGTTCAGATACAGAAGAAAGTGTGTATGATGAATTTGAAGTTGTGGAACTAGATATGGAGGATAAGAGTGATATTGATGAGGATAGGTTGGGCCTCAAAAGTGATGATAGACCTTTGTAAGAGTGGACTACCCTTGATGAGGCTCCAGCCTTAGCTACCAGGCCTTCTTTTATTGTTGGCATGACATTTCAAGACAAAAAAGAGCTTAAGAGGGCTACAGATAAGTACACTATCAGTTGTGGAGTTAACCTTAAAATTGTTTGAAGTGATAAAAATACTTTCAAGGTTGTGTGCAAAGAGGGAAGCCCTTTACACTATATGCGTCTACATATAGGTTAAGTGTAGGGTGGCGGTGAAGTCACTGTATTATGAACATATGTGTGCATGTGTGTATAAGAATCTAAGAGTGTCAATTGTGTGGTTAGCAGAACATTTCAAGGAGAAGGTGTAAGAAACCCCTTGATTCAAGACAACTAAGATGAAGAATGGGGTGTGGAGGGATTTAAAGGTGAGTGTGAGTGTACAAAAATGTAAGAGGGTGAAGAGGAAGATCATGGAAGAAATGGAAGGCAGTTTCAAGGATGAATTTGCCAAGTTAGAGGCATATTGCCATGAGTTAAAAGTATCAACCCCTAGTTCAAATGTGTGAGTTAAGCTAAAGACAAAAGCATGGAACAAGGAAGAAGAATATTCAAGGGGATGTACTTATACTGTAATACATCAAAGGTATAGTTTAAATATTTTTTCCTTAATGTTGATATTTATTTAAAATTTTCCTAAATTGAACTGTGATGTAAATGTGTACATTATTTTGTAGGTTACGTGGAAGGAATGATATAGGCCATTGATTGGTGTCAATGGCACATTCTTGAAAGGAAAATCAAGAGGAAGATTGCTAACAGTCGTAGGTATCGATGGTAATGACTCAATGTACCCTTTGGCTTAGAAGGAAAATATACTTTACTAGTCTTAGTTCCTACAATGGCTTCATATCTCTTTAGACCTAGGCAAGGGAGAAACTGGTACCCTCATGTCTGATATACAAAAGGAAAATACATCTCTCTCATGTGTGATATGAATGTTAACTGTAATTATTTCTTACTTCAAGTAATGGTTACTAATAATTTTTGTTTATTTCTTGGTCATATAAGGGATTGGCTAATGCAATTAGTGAGGTGCTTCCTTAGCTGAGCACGAACTTTGTGCCCGCCACATTTGTGCAAATTAGAGCAAGAAGTGGAGAGGGAATGAGTTCAAGAAGAAATTCTTCTGCTATGCATGGAGTACATTTGTGCAAGAATTCAAACACAATCTAACATCTCTGAGATCATTGAAGAAAGAGGCAACTGAAGATGTAGTCACTTACAATGTAAATGCTTGGGTAAGAGCTTCTTTTACTACAAGATGCAAGTCATATGAGTGGCTCCTTCAATGCATGGATAGATGAGTACAAGCTCTTACCAATGATTAGAATGTTCGATAGGATTAGATACAAGATGATGGCAAAATGGGTTGAAAGTGAGACAAATGTGCGTGCCTGGAATAGTGATTTCAGCCCTAAATGTATTGATCTCTTTAACAAGTACCTTGTGGTTGACTATGTAGTATACTTTAATAGGGATGAGGTATATAAGGTTGTAGAGGGACAAGATAGGCACTTGGTTTACTTATCTAGAGGAATGTGTACATGCAGAGCTTGGGACTTAACAGGAATACCTTGTTAGCACGCAATTTGTGTAGTGTATCATGCTAAGATAGATCCCAAATCCCAAATCTCATACTACTATCACAAGGATACCTATCTTGCAGCCTATAGAACAAAACTGCAACTAGTTAGGGGAAAGAAATTTTGGGACACTGAAAATTTCCTCCCAGTGCAACCTCCACCAATTACTAACTTACTTGAAAGACCTCAAAAGAAAAGAACCAAAACTGAGGAAGCAGAGAGAAGAAGGAAGAAATATGTATCTAACTGTAATGCAAGTGGACCAGGTGGGACAGCTCCTTCAAATATACCTGAACAAGCTTTGCTTTTGGTGTTTATTTTGGTACTTTTGGTGTATAGTGCACTCGACCAATTTGTAGTTAATCATTTGGTTCAATATTAACCTGTGTTTATTCATATCACCTGATAGGATGCTTTATATATCTGTTAAAAGGGCATATCAGGTTTGTTTGCTTAATTTCAATTGACAGGACGCTTTGTATATAATAATCATTTGGGGCAATATCATAATTTTTTTGATTAATATATGTTAGCAAAACGTGTACTCACATATATGATAATCACTTGCTTTACTAACATACATGCTTTTTTTAGTCATTTATTTCTAGTTCAATAACAGAGACGATCTTGGTTCATTCCATCCCTTACCAAGCTGCATTTTTCCTTAGTTAGTTCCAATACTTCATAATGAACTCACAAATAGTAACAAAAAAATGAAAATATACACGCTCCTTTTAAAAATAGTTCACCAATTTTCCTTAATTAATTCCAACATTTCACCATTTTCTCATAGAACACAAACGAATACATTACATATCATTAACAATGATCTAATCCCGCACAAGAACAACAAAAAATATACATGCCTTCTTTAAAAATACATTACCACCACCAACACTCAAGTTAGTAACAATGTTGACAATACAAGTCTGAACTTCAATTGCCCCTTCCTTACTTCACTTTCTCTGATTTCATATCTAGCTTTCAGCTTCCTCACCTCACCTTCAATTGCAACCAGCCCTTCGTATAACCTCACACGGTCAGTCCCTTTTCGAAGTTGCTGGTTCTTTTCATGTAACTTGTCCATATCATTAAGTAAATATTTGATAACTACATTTTCCCTTCCTTAAACTCACTCATCATGCCATTCAAATAAACCACAGCCCCTATCGTATGAAGTTTCATCACCAACAGTAAAAAATAAGAACCCAGCCCATTGAAAATCATTCCATATCTAACAAATCTTACATGGTAGTAATTGTGGCACTCGTAAAACGTCCTACTTGGGTTTTCTTCTGACCATGACGTCTACCAGGGAGCCAATAAATTGTGATGGCAATACTGAGTCAGACCTTCATAGTGTTCCTTGTGACTGAGCTATCTCAACAACACCACCCTTCTTCTCGATTTCTCGTTTCTCCCTATTGTTGACGTTAAAGACGAGTCCATGGAGCTTCCTCTTGATTTCTTGTTTCTCAGAGCTTGCATCTCTGCTCGACCAATTCCTCCCTCTCGGTTGAGACGATCGAGGATGATAAATGTTGGGGGGGTTAGGTTGTCGTGGGTTTAAATGCCAATTCCACCCCCAATTGCCACATATGCAAGTGTCCAATGACACTTGGGTAACAACTGGCACAATTAACTTGAATCTAACAAACGTCATCTACATTTAACAGAATCTGTGAATTTTGCCCCACGTTTGTAACCACATAGTCACTGTTGCACAAAAAAAAAACTTAGTGTTGAGTACAGGTTTGGAAAAACCATGTGTATTTTTGTACCTGAATCCTAAACACTGACAAAAGAATGTTAGCTTAAAAGTCCCGGTATTGTAGGGAGAATTTAATTTGTTTTCCCTCACAATAAAATACTCCTCCAGTCCTTACTTCTTAATATAAGATATATTTAAGGAGTTGATCTTAATCCTAAATATAAGACAAAGTTTTCATGTTTGTTAATCATTTCCGAATATGCCTCCATTGATGTTCTTTCAACAATAATCACGAAGAAGGGGGAACGAGGGAATTAAGGGAGATAAGTAGGGTGCTCTAGGTAATAGATGTCATATTAATTAATTTAACTAACTTCCTTAATCTAATCAAATTAGGTAAATATGTTTTATATTAAGGACTAAAGGAGTACTTATTTGAGTTAAATGAGGAGTTTGGTATGCCATTTTAAAAAAATATGTTCATCCTAATTGTAATGCCCCAAATTTCAATTAAGGGCTAATGGTAATTATTGAGGATAACTATTGAATTAAAGTGGAATAATTATGGGTTTTGGCGGTAATATTAATTATTATGCCATGATTAGTGGAAATTGAAAGAATGAAATTGTTGGGCAATTAGTTAGTGATTAATAGAGAAATTAATTACTAACTAAGAGAAAATGAGAAGGGTGATTAAGTGGCTAATAGAAGGATTAGAATGGCTAATTGGTTGCTTATTTTATAAAAACCAATGAAGTGGAGACATGTGGCAAAAAGAGATGAAGCAAGAGAGTAAGAAAAGTCAAATGGGAATATTAAAATCATTTCTTCTCTCTCCCTCTTCCTCCTTTTCGGCTGCACAAGCAAAGAGGGATGTGGGTAGCTTGCTTCATCATCATCGCTCTCATCTCTCTCTTGTTCGGCCATTGTTGAAGGAAAGGGAGGAAAGAAAGCCTGCATTTGAGGTATGCTAATGTCCTCCATTACTCAAACTCATTTCATTAATATTGTTCCTTGAGTTGAGAGCTTCATTTTGGTGGTTATAGATTGGCCATTGGTGTTGATTTGTGACATCAATAAAATCTAGAGGTTAGAGAAGCAAGTGTCTTTGGAAAAGTTGAAAAGGTAGGTGAATCAAACCTTTCTATCTATGTTTCATGCTATTTGATGAAGTTTGGAATTTTTGGTAATTATAGCCTTAAATTCGAAAATGAGTGTCATTGGGAGTAGGGCGTGTTATTGGCATGGAATTGGTATATTGGGAATGTATTTAGATAGATAGAAAGGGATTTGGGATTGAATGATTAAGTTTGGTAAGTTTGGAATTTTGATGTTTATGTTGCCTAAAACCAAAGCATGATAATGGAATAGAAATTTGGTAGTTTTGATGGTTCCCTTGGTTTCCTTGAGTGTTTTTATGTGAGGATAGCTTTGGTTGAGGTTTTGGGTCTATTGGAATCACTTGGGGAAAGTTTGGGAAGTGCTGTCAGTTTTCTGTGTTTTCTGGTTTCTGATAGCATCACCCGAGTGATCTGGGGTTCACTTGAGTGTGAGATGAACATCACTCAAGTGAGGATGGGTTTACTTGAGTGAGATAGTGTATTTTCCCTTTCTGCTTCTAGTTTCGTGTTGCACTTCCATATGTAGAGGTAAGAGTGTTGTCTCACTTGCAAGTGTTGTGAGTTCTCACTCGAGTGAGTCTTCTCTTACTCGAGTGCAGGTGTATTTGACTCCATGAACTTTCGTCTCGGGTTGTCACTCGTGGTCAATACTTAAGAGTGTGCCTTAATACTTGCGAGTGTTAAGCCATCACTCGAGTGGAAGGGTTCTCACTTGAGTGTTCCTTTTTCCTTGAAAGTTCTTGTGCTCTTGGGTTCTCACTTTCTGTGCTTCACTTCCTAGAACCCGAGTGAGTGTTAGGCCATCACTCGAGTGAGGTCTTCTTTACCCGAGTGTCCGTGCATTATCACCCAGGTGAGGCCATTTTCACTCGAGTATAACAGTGAAAAATCATGTCTTGTGCTTCCAAAAGGGGATCTTTGGGATAGTTCTTCCAACCCTTTTAGGACTTGTGTTAGAGCCATATGTGAGGGCTTAAGTAACAATAATGATAACCAACATTAAGTGTTATGAAAGTGAGAACTTGGAGTGGAGAATAACCCGATGTCCTTGATTTGGTTTATAAGGTTTGATATTCTCCCTGATCGTGAGTAGCTGGTGCTGGAGCACATGTGGAAAGAACAAGAGTAGGGAACTTACCTCTCTTGCATGTATTTGATAATTGTGTTGGTGTATTAATGCATGTTATTGCTTTGCCTGATTATGTGAAACATACATGAGTGATTGAAGCTCTGTTTCAACCTATGCTATGGCCATGAGTATATTGTTTGAACATTGAGCATGCTGATATGTCATTGTGTGAACATGAATTATATATTGCAAGCATGTCATGTATTAAACACTTATCTTGCATGCATATTGATATTGTTTTCCTACTGAGATTCCCCAGAATCTCACCGTCCCCTACCAACAGTGTAGACAGGGCAAGTGGATCAAGATGGAGCAAGCAACCAAGGGCGGCTAGGTCTCCTTATGGGCAAGTGCATTGGTAGTTGGTTATCATTATATGTTGGTATAATTGTATATGTTTGGTCGTATACATTCAGATGATAGATTAGAATGTGTATTTGGAATAAATATTGTGTAATCCCCGTTTGAGAGATTGTAAAGGGCGTATGTGCCCTATGAGTCATTAGTGAAGGTTTGAACCCGGGATTGCTGGGATTATTATTGTGCACTCTGATATTTATATCAATGTGATTTATCTTCACGAGGTAATTATATTCGAAATATGATTGTAAGACCATATTAAAGTGTTTGTGAAAGGAGTTTGTAAAAAACCCTATCTTAAGGATGATAATGTAAATGAGTTTTTATTATTATTGGTCTTTATTTCATTTTAATCCCGTATTTCGGATATAATTACGAAAGAGGGTTACACTAATGGCAACAAAAGAAGCATATGCATTGTTTGCCCCCTAAATTTGAACTAGTTTTTTTTTGAAAGACAATGTTTCACAACTCATAAGCACCACTAGACAGTGCAGTTAGGCTCTCTTGGCTGTTTTTCATTTTTACAAGCTTTGCTTGCCTTGATATTCCCCCAAAAAAAGGGAAAAAAAGGCAAATAATTTAAATTTGTCTTTTTTTTTATTGTTTCAAGAAGAAAGCAACTGAAGCTCCCACCTTTTGACCATAAATTGAATCATTTCCCTTTTTAAACAAATTCCTTTTTATTAATGAGACAAAAAGATATATTTTCAAGTAATTTGTCAAGCGCAGTTCTTATCATATGACTTAGATTATACATAACTATGTATCAGCACAATTATTTGTCAGCAGAATTAAAGTGTTAACTAGCAACAAGTTAAGGAACAGAGAGAAGATAAGAAACTGCAACAAACGACACAAGAACAAGATGAAATTACACTAATCAATCCATTGCAAGTTGCAACCCAAACATAAAAAAGAATGATACATAACATGAAAAGTGCAGCAGCAGATAAATATTTATGGCAAGAAATCTCAGTTGAACACAACTCGCACTATAACACAAATGAAATGTCAAATGAATAGCTGTATTTTTCCCCAAAGCAAAACACACTCTCGCACTTTTGAAAGAATTTGCCTCCCAAATCTGGTTCTGAAATTATGCATCAGCAAACAAGCTGGCCTCTGAAACAGTTTTATATCACGCCCAATGGATAATGCTGTGTCTTCTTTTGAATATGATCAGCTCACCGCTCTATCACCATGAAAAATGAAGTTAACAAAATAATTTTTTTCTTCGATGAATCTGGATTCTCTCAAATACTTCATAGGGTAAAGCAAAGAAACAAGATGGTAGATACTATTTTGACACATATAAACCCATACAAGTAGAACCTGCTATATTTCCTATTTCTCTCTATCTCACCTTATGAAGTACTTCAGGGGATCCAAATTCAGGCAACAAAAGACAACAAAAAAGTAAATGTAACATAAACTCAAGGCCTTATAACAATTTGTGTTGACACATTACAGCAGAACGTAAATCTTTAACTCTCTCCACTTGCCACAGACGTAACAAATCTTTGATCATCTCTCAGACTATTTATCCTGAATTAAAGTCATTGCTCAAGACTCAGTGGATAGATCTCAAAGAATACCATATTTCTAGAGAGGTTGAGAAAGGAGGAATTGGAAGTTGGAGTTTAATTGATATCCTTATATCATATTTCTCTCAAATCAAAGTGTTGATCATAGTGGTAGGTATAGATCTTCAGATGTAGTTAAAGACAAAATGCTTAGTTGATCAGTTATTCAAAAGCATGGTGTTCAAAATCTTACAATTCACCATTTGAATCTTGCAAGTCTTAACAAGTCACAAAGTCAATGATTCAAATTGATGGTTGAACGAAAACTTTAAATTCATAATCCCAATCATAGGATCAGTAACAAGTCACAAAATATTGTTCTCACCTTATCTGATGTATCATCGGCTTAGAAAGTCAAAAATTCCACAGCAACTATTCCAAGACGCGCATTCTCGTGGAGCCTGATTTTCAGTGGTTTGCTGCACAGTAAAAACCATTGGAACATTATAGAAACAACAGGTGGAAAACATGAAAGTATCAGATAAGCATAACACTGTCAAAGATATCAAACACATCAGACAAAATGTGAAGTACCCAAGTCTAATTTGAAGCATCTCAAATGTATCTTAATATTTGTAATACCTGAGATTCAGTGCCTGTAGTAATTTCAGTCTTTTCCTGCATTGTGGTACTAGTGGTTTCAGCAGCAGCTACATCTGAAGGTGGCAATGATTCTTTAGCTTGTTCTTCTTCTTCTTCTTTTGATGATTCTTTGACCACTGTTGATTCCTCTACCTTCTGTTCTTCAGCTGGTAACTTTGTTTCTCCAGATTCTTCCGGTTCCACAATAGGTGTTTCAGCAGATTCTTCTGGTTTCACAATTGGTGTTGTCTCCTCAATTGCCCTTGATGCCACATCAGTTTGAGGCACAGAAGACTCACTAATCAACAATGTCTCATTAGTTTCAATGGATGATGATTCCTTTTTCTCCTCGGAAGAATCCAATTTGTCTGCAACATCAGCTTCAGTTGTTGTTGCTTCATCAAAT
This sequence comes from Inga leiocalycina, assembly GCA_963242795.1. Classification (NCBI taxonomy): domain Eukaryota; kingdom Viridiplantae; phylum Streptophyta; class Magnoliopsida; order Fabales; family Fabaceae; genus Inga; species Inga leiocalycina. The sequence goes on from OY725325.1 coordinate 65,268,564, forward strand.
GCAGCTTCAGCTTCTCTTGAAGTTTCAGTCTCTAAAGCTAAAGAAGGCTCAGTCTCTTGAGAATCTTGTTCCTGATTCGCCTTCTGCTTCAATTCAGCTTCTAGTTCTTTTATATCATCAACAATAAGCTCAGAAGCATCTCTAATTTTCTCTGGTTCAACAAGTGAACTACTCTCCTCCTCTTTCATTCCCACAGTAATTGAATCTTGTTCTTCTTCAACTTGTTGGGTTTCAGCTAAAACTTGAGCAGCATCAGATTCAACAATTGTTTTGACCTTTTCTTCATCAAGACCAACCACCTGCTTATCTTCACTCTCATATTCTTCTAGGATTTTTCGGGTCTCTTCCACTGATCCTTCCATTCCGTTTTGACCAGTAGTGTCAGAAAACCCCTTTTTCTTCTTATCCTCAACCACCAAGAACTGACACTTACCGCTATTGGGTTTTTTCACAGGACAATTCCCATTTCGACCATTTTGTTCCCTGAGGATATTCGGATCAAGCTCATCTAACACAGCGTATTTAAAAGGAAAACAACAAGGAAAAAGAAAGGAACGGGCGTGAGAAAGTGATTTTTTCAAAAAAACAAAAGATCAACAAATATAACAATGAAAGACGTTAAATCGAAGTTATCGTGAACAGGAATGGAAGATAGCGAGGCATGGTAGTAGAAGAATTAATAAATAAGAGAGAGGAGGGGAGAGAGAGAGTGAATGAATGATTACCTTGGGATTGAAGAGTAGGCGAAGAATGGCGGTTGGGTTGTGAAGTGAAGGGCTTATTAGTATTATTAGGTTTTTTGAGGTGTCTGTTTGATTTCTTCCTGGAAGAAGAACGTGAAGGCATGGCTGACTGGTTGGTGATGACAGAATTCAGAGATTGAAATAGAACGGTAGATGAACAAGAGAGATGCTTCTCGAATGCCTTCTCATTCGTTAGCTTTTTTGACGGGTTTTGCTTTGAGTGACAGGCGTTGTGGATCAGAACTGATATATATATATATATATATATATTTGGGTCCGGCCAAAAAAAAAAAAAAAAAATATATATATATACATATATATATATTTGGGCAATCATATATATATATATATATATAAAGGGAAGTGATTTGAAATTGAAATTGGGAAGGAGGGAACATAAGTTGGCAAAAAAAAAAAGGGAAGGAGGGAACATAAAAAGCGTTACCGCAACATGGGTTACTCCTGGCTTTGCCACGCCAATGACACGTGGGGAAAAGAAAAGGACCTGACTTCCCTTCACTGTCAGGTTCGTCCGATGCTACTACTTTTTTTTAAAACCACACTGTTTTGGAGTAGTTTTTGAGAGAAGAAGGATGTTGAATTTCTTTTTTGTTTAAAAAAGTAGTATCTAATTTTAAAATATTTTTTTGGATGTATCTTGTATCTTAAAGTATTTTTTAAGTAGCATGTAGTATCCTAAAATAATTTTTAGTATTTTTAACCCCTTAAAATATTTTTTCAGTTATACCTAGTGTATTAGCAAACTAATTATAATTTTACCTTTAATGTATTTTTTTAGCTCCAAAAGTTATTTTAAAATATTTTTGGCGCTTTTAACCCTTTAAAATATTTTTTGAGTTGTATCCAGTGTCTTAGGAAACTAACTATAATTTTACTGTTAATGTATTTTTCTTAGTAGTAACGAGTACCCAAAACTTAGGATATTGGTTTATTGATTTCCACCCACTTTAAAATATTTTTCTAGTAGCATCTAATATTTTAAAGTAATTTTTGGAACTGAAAAAATACATTAAGGGTAAAATTGCAATAAGTCTGCTAACACACTGAGTACAACTGAAAAAATATTTTAAGGGGTTAAAAAACACTAAAAATTATTTTAGGATGCTATATGTTACTTAAAAAACATTTTAAGGTACAAGATACATCCAGAAAAATATTTCAAAATATTGGATACATCTTTTTTAGACAAAAAAAATCAACCTCTTCCTTCTCTCAAAACTACACCAAAATGGTGGCAGACAAAGCAACAGTTTTAGGAAAAGGAGCAACAATGGACGGACCTAGCAGCAGAGGGAAGCCATGTCTAAAAAAAAAATGCAGTGTCAGACAAAGCAACATAATTTATGACTCAGAATTTAGTTTGAGGCTTTGCTTTATTCACCTCTGCATACCTTTATATTCACCTGTCTAAATTGTGGGTAGGGGAGGGTGAGTTCAGGAGAATCTCAATAGGTAAACAGTACCATAATACATTCATGATATATGCTATGTACATAACATGTTAGCTTTAACTAGATGCATACCCCATAATGATATTTCTGCATGCTCAATGTTTCATGCAACATAACTATGACCACAGTATAAATAGAAACAAAGCTTCATTATTCAAATATGCTCTACAAAATCAAGTAAAGCAATCACATACATCACTACACAAGCAGAGATATCAAATATATGCAAATAAGGTAAGTTTCCTGCCTCTGGTCTCTGAGTCCTTCTCCTGTACCTTTCTATCAGTCTAACATTCTGTGTCCGGCTCGAGCTACTGTTCGATCCTAAATCTCCAAATGTACAATAATTAGGTTAAAACCCATTCATGTATTACTTTAGACATTTCCATAGTGTTTCTAGTGGTTATATGAGTCTATATTGAAAAATTACCAAAATACCCATGGGGACCTGGTCCAGCCCTGACTTACTCATTCTGACTGTACTTTTCTTGAAATTTTGAGTTGGACTATTCTTACATATTTTCTCCCAAGGAATTCATTTCTGGCCTCGGTTTTAAAATGCCATTGGCAGCCCCTAATTTAGGGTTTCAGGGACGTTTTGGTCATATGCTTTTTAAGGCTTTTCTGGAAAAATGATCAACAGTTACCCCACCTAACTTTTCCTCTTGAACACATTGGAATCATCAATTTCATGAAAATCTAGCTCCTAGCTCTCAAATTGGTCCTAGCCGAAACTTTAAGAACTCCGAGAAAAATTGGGGTTTTTGAATTCTGACCTCTCAGACTTGCTCCTTTCTACTTCTAATTATTTTGTTAACTATTTAATTACACTCTAAACACAATTTAGACTAGATTTGGGCAGCATAACGGTTAGGGTTTAACATTTCCCAAATTCACAAATCACAGAAATCAACCACATATTCACCGATTACACCAACCATAGCAGCAACAATAACAATAATTTGAAGTTTAGGAAGCCACCTTTGCTTTCTTCTGGCTCTTCCCTTCTTGGCCGAACCCTAACTCCCACAAACCCCAAAGATTTGCTTCAAGAACACCTTCAATCATGTAAAGGAGTAGCTTAGAGGAAGGATTACACGAGTTAGAACCCAATTCACCGAACAAATTGTAATATCCCAAAAAAAGTGATTAAGGGTTAATGACTTCAAAAGTAGATGTGATTATTGATAAATAACACTTTTGGAGAATACAATGTGAATTGTGATTCGAATGTGTTATGAGCAGTGCCTAAACCTTGTATTTAAGTTCAATTGTGGATTAACATCTAAATTGAATTGGAATAGAGGGAGGGCGAATATTATGGTGAAATAGAAAGTTGGGTAATTTGGTGGTTGTGTCGCATTGTGGTTTAAAACTGAATATATGTGGATATGATGAAAATTTGGTTGTTTTAACGATTCCAATGACTTCCTTGTGAAAATTTGTGTGGGGAGAGTGTTTGTTGTGAAACTGGAACCATTGGGAACAGTTGTGCAAAAGTTGAAAATTTTGTCTATTGAAATTCTGTACAGGGTAGTCGGTTTGTATGGATGTTTTGAATAGGCAAATGGGGTCTAAAAATTATAAAAATTTTTAGTCTTAAAGTTCACATGCCAAGCTTCAAAATGGAGATATAAATTATATCATTTCGATTTTGAGCTAAGAGTTATGATTTTCCAAAATTTGGGGTTGAAACTAGAATCTATTTTGGAGCAGTATGGACTTTTGTGCAATTCTATATTTTTGTGGTTATGAACAGTAGTGATCCATATTTTTTTTAGTAAATAGGACTTAAATAGCTTTCTATTGGCTTTGGGATCATCCCATTTTGATTTTTCTAGAATTAATTATGATTTTTCAAAGATTGGGCAAAAAATCTGCCAGAAAATCCGAAAATGGGAAAATAGGGAATTATGACATCAGCATGGACTATTAAACATATTGCCTCATCTTCTTCAGCCATTTCACGTCATTTTGGCTGAAAATAGAGAGAGAAAGCTTGAGAGAGTTTAGAGAGAGAAAGAGAAGAAAATTCACAAAGTAGGTCGATTTCTTCGGAGAATTCGTACCTAATGCATAGAACTCTGTTCCTAAGCTACTCTTATATGTGATTCAAGGTTTTAGAAGCTCAAGTTCAGTTCTTGGGAAAGTAGGGTTTCGGCCTAAAAGAGGAAAAGCTAGGAAGAAGCTTAAGGTAACTTCCAAAACTTCAATTTTTAATTGTTCTGGTTGCTGTGGACAATTTAATAGGTGAAATTTCGCTGGATTGTCTTTGATGTGAAATTTGGAAATTGAATTAGCCTAGGGGTTATGCTGCCAAAATTGGGTCCAATTGATAGTTATAACCTAATGTAATAGTTAATAAAGTAGTTAGGAATAGAAAGAAACAAGTCTGCGGAGTCGAATTTCAAAAACTCCAATTTTCCTGAGGAATGTGATAATTTCTGCAAGCTCTATAAATGGGCCTTAGAGTTGGATTTTCAATGATTTGATGGTTTCATGAGTTCAGGAGAAAAAATTAGGTGGGCTTATAATTGGTCACTTTTTCGAAAAAGCCTGAAAAAACATATTACGAAAACGCCCCTGAAACCTTTAAAGTGGGGCTGCCAATGGTAATTTTGTAATTTAACATTAAATTTGATAATTCTGAGTCTGAAAATAGATTCCTTAGGCAAAAATATGTTATGATAGTTCGGGTTAGAATTTCGGAAAAAGTGCAGCCGGACAGGGTACGGCAGGCCCGGACCAGGTCCCTGGGGGCATTTTTGTAAATTTTCATTATAGACTCATATAACCCCCAGAAACACTATGGAATTTTCTAAATGGTGCATTTGGAATTGTATGATTCGATATTTGCCTTAAACGTGAGCAATGTGCCGGAGCACACTTGGAAAGAACAAGGTAGTGACGCTTTCCCTTATACTATGTGTAATTGTATTATATGTATGTGTAATCATTGTTTGTGATGGTTGTGAATGTTGTAAAGCTTGTTGCATATGTGAAAGCCAGAAGGCTATTTGTGAGTCCTTCATCTGCGGCCCATCGGAGGTTTCGGTGGGAGGATCGTGCCTGCGGGGCGGTGGGATTACGGGGGATGTGACTATGTGAAAGCCAGTAAGGCTAGTAACAACGTGAATGTTGGTAAGGCTAGTAATAATGTGAATACTGGGAAGGCAATGTGTATGTGCATATGTGAATGCCATAATGGCAATGTGTATATGTGACAACTTGTGTATGTTGTATTCGTACTGTTTGATGATTTACTACATGCTATATGATTATGTGTCGTATGAGAGATTTGTTACTACTGGGATTCGTTTGAATCTCATTCTTTCCATTGACTAACATTTAAACAGGGCAAGTGGCCCAAAGAGGGAGCAAGCATCAAGGGCGGCTAGGACTCCTTCTGGATAGTTGAGTTTGGTAGTTGGTTATCAATGTTGGTTGGGATAACTGTATATCTTGTGGATGTATATTTGGTTATGTATTTGGAATGATATTGTGTAATCCCCTAAATGGGAATATGTATACTATTAGTAAAGATATGGAACCCGGGATTTGCTGGGAATTATGTTGTGCACTTTGATATATATACGAATGTGATTTATCTGCGCGAGGTAATTGTATTTGAAATGTGAATATGAGACCGGGTGAAAAGAGATTTTGAAAGGTATTTGTGAAAACCCTATCTCAAGGATGGGAATGAAATAAGTTTTGATTATTATTGGTCTCTAATTCATCTTAATCACATATTTCAAATCATAATTACGGAGGGGGTTACACAAATCAACTTACCTTTGCAAGTTTTCTCCTCCTACTCTCTAGATCACCAAAGTACTCTCTCTCTCTCTCTCTCTCAGGCTCTCTTGGCTAACAGAAATGGTGGAGGAAAGAAGATGAAGGGAATGGTTTTAATATATGTTGCATTTATCTCCTACTTATTTAATTACCAAAAAGTTGACTTTTAAAGGCTTAAAGTAATTAGTCTCTATCCCTAAATAAAAGTGTCATAAAGCCCATTATAATTCAACTAATATTGCCTTTCCTTGGTCCATCTTAAAACACACCCTAAGGTCCTTTAGATCATCCAAATGGGCTGATGGATTTATCCCAAATTTACTATGGTGCCATCACAAAATTTTCCCCATTTTCAAATATGTGTTAATTTTAGCATATTTTCTACCCAAACTTTGAAAAATCATAACTTAATTTATAGGCATTGAATCAGAGTGATTCTAAAGGCTATAGAACCTTTAATGAGTTAGTTTCAAGGAAAAATATAGCATTTAGCCAATTAGAAGCACAACATTCCCATAATTTAAGTTTTTGGATGATGTTTTAGAAAATAGACAGTTTTTCTGGGTAAAATTTAAAAATACATAAATTCTTGTATACAACTCCAAAAATTACCCATTATAACTAAAGGCTATTCAAAGTATATGAATACTCACCATTTTATTCCTTTAAATATAAGAAATTTTGGTGACCAAAGTTTAGAATGTTGCATTTCTCCCCCACTCAAATAAATTTCTTCCCCGAAATTTGCCACACATTCATAACCATAAACTCCAGGGTAACACTTCTGCATATGTCTTACTGACATCATTACCACTTATCAACGTCTACTTAAACAACTAAGATCTCTGAAATCCTCGATTAGCTTTTTGCTCATGAATCAACATGTCTGCCACCTATGTAATATCTTGAATCATAACTAGGGCTAATGACTCCTCAAGTGGTGTAATTTCTATTAATCCAATGTTTATATGGTATATGATGTAAATTGTGATGTAAATGTGTTTGATGAAGAATTGGTAAATGTTGTGATAATCAAGGGCAAAATGGAAAAGTACCGACTAATTGGTCAGTTATCGAAGAGGAGACTCCTTGGGGAATAAGGGATCAATGGCTAGGATTAAGAGATTAAGAGAATAGAATTGTGTGTGCATGTGTTTTTGAATTTGTGGAAGGAGGTAGGAGATGATGCCAAGTGTCAAAACATGGGCCATTGGATCAAGGTCCAAGAGTCAAACCATTTTTCCTCTCTTTTCTTCCAAAGTTAGTTTTGGGAGTATGGGGAATGGGAAAATCAAATCATCATCCAACATCTCATCTCATCTCTCTCCTCACCTCTATTTCTGACGACCTCAAGGAAGAAAGAGAAAGAAGAAAAACTTGAGTTAGGTGATCCAAATGACTTCATATGCTCAAGTACTCTTCATTAATATTGTTCAAGAGGTTGAGAGCTTTATTACCATGATTTCAGAATTTTGAAAGATGGTAGTTTGGGTGTAGAAACAAATTTGAAAGTTGAAGAATCCAGGTTTTGGTTTTAGCAAGTTGAAGAGGTGAGCATTTGTAGCATTTTGACATATGTGTTATGATTTTTGGTTAAGTTTTAATATTTCTGGAATTTTTCCTGATTTCATAAGAATTGGATAATGGAGGAGTTTGAAATAGTGTGGTGTAGAAAATGATGTTAGGATGTGTTATAATGTCATTAGGTTTTATTTGGAATTGAATGAGGAAGTTTGGTAATTTGTGGTTTTGTGTGACCTTGTGAGGTAAAGTTGAAAATAAGGTTATTGAGTGGAATTTGAGTTGTTTTGAGGTTACCAATATGTTTCTTAGGAGATTTTGTATAGGAATGAGCTTTGGTATAAGTTTTGGAACTATTGAGATCAGTTTTGGTAAATCTGGAAAACTCTGTTAGTTGCTGCATTTCTGGGTTCTGATGAATGTCACTCGAGTGAGTGAGGGTCTCACTTGAGTGCAGCAACATAAATTCCCTTTTCCTTCCACATTTTGCTTGGGTTTTCTAGTGGGAAGCGCGAGTGCACTCCTCAATCTGCGAGTGATATAGGTTATTACTCGAGTGAGCATGAGTTCACTCGAGTGCAAGTCTATGTTCATGCTAAGGGTTGCTCTTGGTCAAGCACTCGCAGGCTAAATTCCAAGAGTGTGATCTGACACTCGCAAGTGTTATGTTCTCACTCGAGTGGCAGGGTTAGTACTCGAGTGAGCTTTCTCTTTTAAGTTGGGTGTGCTCTCAGGCAAACACTTTTGGTGTTTCACTTTTGGGAACTCGAGTGAATTTGAGGTAATCACTCAAGTGCAGGCCATCAGGCTCTAGTGTTGTGAGCACTTTCAAGTCATTGGTGGTGCTCTCTGTCAAACCCTCGCGAGTGAGAGCCACTTTTACTTGAGTGCAAGTCCTTCATCACTCGAGTGAGGCCATCTTCACTCGAGTGAACCATTTAAAAATTAGTGTTTTGCTTCCTAAACAGGCATCTTTGGGGTAGTTTCTCCCAATCCTTTAGGCATATGTTTAGGCATTAAATAGCCACCTAAAGAGTTTACATGAATACCAATTTAAAGTACTATGGAATTAAGAACTTGGAAAAGAGATTGATCGGTTGTCCCTAATTTGGTTTATAGGATTTGACATTTGTCGCCCTCACGAGCCCTCAGTGCTGAAGAACGTCAGGAAAGAACAAGGTAGTGACTCTTTCTCTTATACCATATGTGATGCATTGTATGTGTGTTATATTATTGATTTGTGACGGATTAGAATGCTGCAATATTTGTGAAATTGTGTTTGCGCCGCTATGCCAATAGTCCCTGAGTCGCTAACAATAGTTCAGGTAAGGGCTGCGTGTAACCCCCTCAGTAATTATATCCGAAATACACGATTAAAATGAAATAGAGACCAATAATAATCAAATAACATTTACTAACCCATCACATGATGGGGTTTTCAAAAATACCTTTCGAAATCATTTATAAACTTGGTCTCATATTCACATTTCGAATACAATTACTACGCGAAGATAAATCACATTCATATAAATATCAGAGTGCACAACATAATCATCCCGGCAATCTCGGGTACATACCTTCACTAAAGATATACAGTCTTCACAACGCCTTGGTAACCAACTACCAACTCTCATCTCGAAAGAGTCCTAACTGCTCCCTCCACTTGCCACTTGCCCTGTCTAAATTGTTGGTAGGGGAGGGTGAGATTCGAGAGAATCTCAGTAGGGAAACATGATCAATATGCAGGCAAGATAAGTGTTTAATGCATGACATGCTTGCATCACATAACTCATGCACACATACAATGACAAATCTATAAGCTCAATGCTTCGAACGATACACATATGGCCATAGCATATATTGAAACATAGCTTCAAATCATTCATACATGTTCCACATAATCAAGCAAAGCAATAACATGCATCAACACATTAATACAGTTATCAGAGCATGCAGGAGAGATAAGTTCCCTACCTCCAGTCTTTTCTCCTCGATTTACGTGCCAACAACTCGGGGCTTCACATTCGATCCTACAATATCAAATGTACTATTTAGATACTTCCATAGTGTTTCTGAGGGTCATATGAAGCTATATTGAAAATTTGCTAAAATACCCCCGGGGACCCGGCCCGGCCCCGCCGTACCCGGTCCGGCTGTACTTTTCTTGAAAATTTGACATGGGCTATTCTGACATATTTTCGCCCAAGGAATCCATTTCCGGACTCAGAATTATCAAATTCAATGTCAATTTACAAATTTACCCTTGGCAGCCTCAATTTAAGGGTTTCAAGGGCGTTTTCGTAATTATGCTTTTTCGGCCTTTTCCGAAAAAGTGCCCAACTGTAACCCCACCTAATTTTAGCTCCTGAACTCAATGGAATCATCAAATCATTGAAAATCCAACTCTAAGACCCATTTATAGCCTTGGCCGAAATATACATGTACTCCGGGAAAAATTGGGGTTTTTCGGTTTCGGCTCCGTAGACGCGTTCCTTTCTACTCCTAACCACTTTATTGGCTATTCCATTAGGTTACAACTACCATTTAGTACCTATTTGGGCAGCATAACAGCCCCACACTCTCATTTTCCACTTTTGAAACCAATGACAATCCGGCGAAATTTCACCGATTAAATTGTTCACAGCAGCCAGAATAGTCAATACACAGGAGTTTGGAAGTTACCTCAAGCTCCCACTAAGTTTTCCTTGTCTTGGCTGAAACCCTAGCTGTTTTAACACCAAAGGAAGAGCTTCCAAACCTTAAAGAACATAAAGGAGTAGCTTAGGATCGGAGTTATACGCGTTAGGAGCTAGATCGTCGGAGAAATCGGCTTACCTTACAAGATTTCTTCCTCTTCCTCTCTCTAAAGATCCCATATGCTCTCTCTCTATTTCAGCTGTTCACAGCGTCAGAAATGAGGAGGAAGAAGGAAAAAACCGTTTAATAACATATCCTATGATGATGTCATCTTTTATTGAGATGATGTCATAATTCTCAATTTTCGGATTTTTGGCAGATTCCTGACCAAACTTTGCAAAATCATAACTAATTCTAGAAAACTCAAAATGAGGTGATTCCAAAGCCAAATGAAATATATTTAAGTCCTCTTCATAGGAAAAATATTGGCCATTACTAAAAATCACCACACAATTCCAGAATTACATAAATTTCATCACTGCCCCAAAACAGAGTCCATTTTCGACCTCAAACTTTGGACAGTCATATCTCCCAGTTCCCAAAACCAAATGGCACAAATTATATGTCCATTTTGAATCTTGGGATGTGAACTTTAAGACTGGAAAGTTGCATAATTTTCTGACATTATTTGCCTAGTCAAAACATCCACACGAGAAGACTGGCCATACAGAATTCACACTGGACAACATTTCCAGTTTTGCAACCAATGTGTCCAATTCAATTTAAATCAATTCCAATGATTAAATACCACAACATGACACCATTTCCATCACAATACCCCATTCAATTCTTCCCTCTATTCTAATTCAATTTGGATGTTGATCCACAATTGAACTCAAATACAGAGTTTTGGTGTTGCTCATAACACAAGTGACTACAATCCACTTTATATTCTCTAAAAGGGTTCATTAATCACTAACCACGTCCACTTTTGTAGTCATTAACCCCTAATCACAATTTGGGATCTTGCTAAACTGGGGTTTAGCAATCCACTACTCTCAGGCTTATTCTCTAGCCTCGAGTCTCAAAATTCAGGGTATTACACTGCGTACCTTCCCGACAGTAAAAGGGGATGAGGATGGGGTGTGATATTTGTGATTATGTGGTCTGAAAGGCTATTTGTGGGCCGAAAGGCGATATGTGAGTCGTAAGGCTATTTGTATGCACTGCCATACCAACAGTCCCTGAGTCACTAACAACGGTTCGGGTTAGAACGGTGTGCCTTCCCAACGATAAAAGGGGATGAGGGTGGAGTGTGACTTGTGTTACTGCACTGAGTGGTGATTTGCTTACATTCTATGTGATTACGTGTGGTATGTAATACCCCAGCTTTTGAGACTTGAGGCTAGAGAATAAGCCTGAGATTATTGGATTGCTAAGCCCCGGTTTAGCAAGATCCCAAATTGTGCTTAATGGTTAATGACTGCAAAAGTGGATGTGGTTAGTGATAAATAACCCTTTTGGAGAATATGATGTGATTTGGCACTCGAATGTGAATATGAGACCAAGTTAATTAGATTTTGAAAGATATTTGTGAAAACCCTATTTCAAGGATGGGATTTTAAATGAGTTTTGATTATTATTGGTCTCTATTTCACTTTAATCGCGTATTTCGGATATAATTATGGAGGGGGTTACATTTTTGGTATCAGAGCTGCAGTTCCTGGCAAAGATGGATTTTGCTAGGATATTTCCCTTGGGCAAGCTAGGGAATGAGTGATGAGTTATGATTGCCTAAGGAATAAGCAATGATTTGTGATTTTGGTTGTTTGTGGTATACACATTTATATCCCTGGTGTTGTGGATATCGAGGATTTGTGGATTATGTGTATACATTATTTGGTTATCCTGAATTTGTGTGTTTAAAGTCTTAAGACCTAGGGGGCTGATATGGCTTAGGCTGGCGGAGATTTTTGAGTTTATGCTGGAGTGGATGATGCTCTGTGGATTAGAGGGAAGTGATTTCCCGGTTCAACTAAGGTTGAAGGTTTGAAAGATGAATTGTGATCTAAGGATCAAACTCAATAGTCAAGCTGGTCCCTAGGAGGTTGATATGACCTATATGGTTTGTGGTACCAGGATGTGGTACTAGATTGAAATTGAAATGTGTATCAGGTATCCTGAGGTTTCTAGTGTTAATCTAGCACAGGGAAAAGTGATTCTGTGGAGAATTTGAATTTGAAAGAGTTACCTACGAGGATTCAGAGTGGAGAAGGTAACCTACGGGGAGTTCTGATCGGAGAGGGCTACCTACGGTGACATCTGATCGGAGCGGCTATTTGTGTGTTTATCACCTACGGCCCACTGGGGGTGTGTATGGCACACAGTGGGAGGACCGTGCCTTCGGGGTGGTGAAGATATGGGGGATATGTGTGAGTCCTGGGTGGTGGGTTAGCCCATAAGGGGTGAGACCAGCCAGCCCAGCTACCTGGCAGCCCCATGTACGTGAGCGGGGTGGGCACCGGTGCGGGGCATCCCCTGAGGGGGGTAAAACCGGGGTGTGACAATATATAAAAAAAATGTGACAGCCGCCGTAACGACAAACCCTAGTGTGCAGCTGCCGTGACGACAAACCTTAGTTTGCACTCGCCATGACGTTGAATCGTAGAATAGAGCTCTGGGAATATTGGGAGTATGGGATCTCAATGAAGTGTTGGTTATGGCTCCGATTGATTTGAGTTGAATGGGGCCAAGGTCTGGCACAAATTGTGAATGTTGTTAGTTGTAGTAGGAGATTCCTATGGGATTCCTGTTAAATCAACTTGACATTGTTAAAGCACAGATGAGGAGAAAGACCTCAGAGTGTGTAGCGGAAGAGTGATAATGTGATATGTTTAAGTACAGCATTGAGCAGAAGCTCAAGTTTGTAGAAAGTGCAATGTGTTAGTTATGGCTTCAAGAAGTAAAACTTCGAAGTCCAGATTAATTTGTGAGAAGGGGTCTTGAAGGATCCCAGTATGTGAAAATAATTCATGATGTTGAAGGTGAAGTTGTTAAGATACCTGGTTCTAGCTTGTTGCGATTGTGTATTGTGAGTCCATCTCCCTGGTTGGCCCGGATCGAGTTGGTTTGGTGGGCTGCGCCTGGTAGGCATAGGCTCAGGATATGATGGATATTTGTGTGTCTTTCACCTGCGGCCCATCGGGTGATTCTGGTGGGAGGACTGTGCCTTCGGGGCGGTAGTTTACGGGGGATTGACTGTTTGTGGAAGCCAAAAAGCTATGTGTAAGCACCGCTACCCCAATAGTTCCTGAGTCGCTAGCAACGGTTCGAGTAAAGACTGTGCGTCTTCCCGGCGGTAAAAGGGGATGAGGGTAGGGTGTGATTGTGGATCTACTATTTGTGAGCCAGAATGGCTATGTGTGTGCACTGCCATACCAATAGTCCCTGAGTCGCTAACAATGGTTCGAGTAAAGACTGTGTGTCTTCCCAGCGGTAAAAGGGGATGAAGGTGGAGTGTGATTGTGAATTTGTGACAGTTGTGAACAAGCTGGGACTGGGGTATAGTTGTGTAGCAGAGCAGAGCTAATTCAGCTAATGGCTAATTCGACTACATGATCGGGGGTTCTCTATTCTGAGGGCACTACCTTGGCATGGCCAGCCTGGCTAGCCACCACGTTGGTTGCACTGGTGTTGACCCAAGGCCGAAAGGCGGTGCATAAAATTAGAGTCTGTGATGTACATTTGATAAGGAAATGGATTTTCTTGTAAATCCTGGGTGAAATGTGAGTAACCCAGCCACCGTCGCGGGGAATCCCCAGTGGGGGTAAAACCGGGGTGGCACCACCGGCACGGGGCATCCCTAGAGGGGGTAAAACCGGGGTGGGTGTGACAATAAAATCATGAGTCCAGTAACTCACGGATACCCATCGGACGGGTGTGATGTGGGAGCCAGCCATGCTGTAATATCCCAATTTTTGATTATGGGTTAATCATGATTATTATGGATAATTATGAATTTAATTGGAACTATTATGTGTTTTATGGCAATATTAAATTAATATGTCATAATTACTGAAAATTGGAATAATGGAAATATTGGCCATAAGTGGTAATTAATGGAGAAATTAATTACTAACTAAGAGAAAATGGGATGTGTGATTAAAATGGCTAATGGAGAGATTAGATAAGTTAATTGGTGATTTTTTTGGTGAAAGCTAATGACAATTTGACATGTGGCAATAGAGGGTGTAGGGTAGAGTGCATGTGTGTAAATCAAATTGATTAAAATAATCAATTCTCTCTCCTTCCTCTCCTCTCTTTCGGCTGAAGTGTGGGTAGGAGGGAAGTGATGATTGTTTCTTCTCCCTTACTCCATCTCTCCATCTCATTTCTCTCTCATTCTTGCTCTCATCTCTCTCTCTCTCAGCTGGGCGCCATTTTTGGCAGCAAAAGGAAGGGAAGAAAGCTTGAAAAAGGTAAGGAAAATGATCTCTATTGCTCAAACTCCCTTCATTAAAGTTGATCCTCGAGTTAAGAGCAACATTTCTATGGTTGTAGCTTGTCCATTGGTTGTGGTTTGTGGCCACACGAAAATTTGAGAAGTGGTGAATCAAAAACTCTCTTTGGAGAAGTTGATAAGGTGAGTGAGACCTATCTATCTATCTAAGTTTCATACCATTTGAAATAGTTTGAATTTTCTGGAATTTTGGGCTCATTTTCGAAAATGAGGGCCATTGAGAGTTTGGTATATGTTTGGTATGGAATTTGTATGTTTGGAATGCATTTTGGATAGATAGAATTGTTTGGGTTAGAAATTGTTAAGTTTGGAGAATTTGAGATTTTAGTGTTTAATGTTACCCAAAACCAAAGCATGATAATGGAATAGGATTTTGGTGATTTTGACATTCCCATTGGATTCCTTGGGTGATTTTGTGTGGGAATGAGCTTGGTTATTGATTTTGGGTTCATTTGAATCACTTGGGAACAGTTGGAAAGTTGTCTTGTTTGATCTCTGTTTTTCGCAGTCTGTTTGGGCGAGCGTTTTGAATGACCAAATGGTATTGGAAAATTCTGAAACTTTCCAGTCTTAAAGTTCACATCCCAAGCTTCAAAATGGACATATATTTTATGTCATTTCATTTAGTATTCTGTGAGTTATGGTTGTCCAAAGTTTGGGATTGAAACAGAACTCTGTTTTGGAGTAGTGTGTAGTTTTTGGTGATTCTGTATTTGTGTAGTGATTCCCAGTGAAGGGCTATATTTTTCCTTGAAAGAGGACTTATATACCTTTCATTTGGCTTTGGAATCACCTCATTTCGATTTTTCTACAATTAGTTATGGTTTTTTGAATTTCAGCCAAGAGTCAGGAAACTTCTTGGCCGCGGCCCAAGACTTTCTGACCTGATTCGGGCCGCGGCCCATGACCTTCTGACCATATTTGGGCCGCAGCCCAAGGAAGGGCGGGCCGCGGCCCACCCCTGTGTTCCAACACTTTGAGTTTTCGAAAGGAGATCTCTAACCTATTGTTTCCCAACCTTTTAGGGCTTTTATTAGAGGCATTTGGGGCCTCTTAAGAGTCAATTATGATAACCAAAACTAAGTGTTTCAAGTTAATTAAGTCTTGGAATAGAATATAACCCTTTGTCCCTAATTATGAATATAGGATTTGACATTTGCCTTCCTCGGGAGATACCGGCGCTAGGACACGCACGGAAGGATCAAGGTAGTGACTCTTCTCTCATATTATGTATGATGTTTTGGCATGCATAACTTATCGTTGAATTTGTGAAATGTGTGCCATGGTCCATTACGGCGTGAGCAGGTCAGCATGAGCCGTGTAGGGATTGACGGTGGTCATCTCTAGGTCGGCCGTTGAACTGCCGTCGTAATCGACATGGATATTGTGAATCCAACCCGTGGGGCGGCGTTTGTGAATCCAGCCGTGGGCTGTGTGTATTTTGCCTGTATGGCTTGTGTATGAAATGCATTATATGAATCCCAGCTGTGGTGAAATGTATTGTGTGGATTGCTGTGATGCAATGCAACGTGAGCAATTCAGCGTGAGCAATCGTAAGGGATGACATGTGTCATACTAACCATTGCCGTTGTAACTGTCGTTGTAGTTGCTTGTTGTGGTTAATGATTTGCTTACATGCATTATTATTGTACATTATATGATTGATTTGTTACTATAGGGATTCCTTAGAATCTCACTCTCCCAAAAACCATGTTTTAGACAGGGTAGAAGGATCGAAAGGCAAACGGGCGACGAAGAGCGGATAGTGCTCCGGTTTAGAAGTATATTTTGGTTTTATTGGTTATCATGTATATCATTTGGATGCTTTTGGGAAACAATTGTATATAATGGGATTGTAGTATAGTTTTGTGTAATCCCCAAGTTAAGGGTAATGAATTGTGGGCTTTGTGCCTTTGTAAAACCCTTATTAATGAATGGAACCCGAGTGTGTCGGGAATTTGCTTTATACTCTGATATTGGTGAATGAAATCAACTTGTACTAGCCATTTAGTATTGAAATGTGAATATGAGACCGTCATGAACAAATTTTGTAAAAGTTTTTGTAAGCCATGATTTTGGGAAGATTGACTTTGTTTAAGTCCCAAAATCTATTACGGTCTCTAATTCCACATTAATTACGTTTTTACGAACTAATCTCGGCCTTAATCGTGAAGGGGGTTACACACGCAGTGGGAGCCAGCCACGCAGTGGAAGCGTGGGCACCCATCGGAAGGGTGTGACTATAGAAAGGCACCTATGTGGGGTGTTTACAGCGAAAGCTGGCATTGTGAATACATTGAGCATAGAGATTATAGCGAAAGCTGTTGTTGTTGTTGTATGTACTGCCATTCCAATAGCCCTTAAGTAGCTAACAACAGTTCGGGTGTTGCAATGTGCACCCTGGCGGAGAAAGAGGGTGAGGATGGTATGTGACCACGCTAATAGTCCTCGAGTACCTAACAACGGTTTGGGTGTGTAATGTGCATCCCCGGCGGAGAAAGAGGATGAGGGTGGTGTTGGGAGAGTGAGACTCTAGGTAAGCCAATATCGTAGGGTGCTTCGGATAGAAGAGACTGAGATTCCGGAGTGACCTGATAATGTGATGTTGTGGACGCGCAAAAGTCCCGGTTACTACTAGCGGAGTCACTAGTAGCCATACGGGTGAGGGTAAGGCTGTGAAAGTGAATACAGCGTAAGCTTTCGTTGTTATGGATACAGCAGAGGATGTCGTCTGATATGGTGAACTTGTGGTGTTTTAGTTACTCCCGGAAGGGGTAACCAAATTAAGTTGAGCAGAATGGTGGCCTGTGCTGCTCAATTGCCAAGATCTTATGATATGGCTCATGAGTTAGAGCCTCCGGATATTGAGATGCATTAGCCACTCATGAATTGGGGAGCTTGCGATGATTATGGTTATGTTATGATGGTTTAGTGGCAATCGTATGTGGAAGTGATTGCATCTTTTTGGCAAAATGTATGGTGATTGGGTTTGTGTGGCAATCGTGAAATGGGCCAATTGCAGTTTTATGGCAACGATGTTGCATTTGTGTTCGGGCTGAAGATATGGCACTATTACTAGTAAGGGGTGATAGCAAGATTGTATGGTGATTATAAGAATCCTGAGTATTTGTATAGGCAACAGTGCATGACACATTAGTTTGTTTAAGATTCTTCCGAGAATCAGATTTGTGGTACACCGGTTGTCTGCGTGGTCTAGAAGGGACCATTTAATGTGAAATGAATTGTGAAACAGAAGCTGTCGTGAAGAAGCATCCATAGTTTGTGGATTAAGTGGTTCGTCAAATTTCGAGGATGAAATTTATTGAACGGGGGGAGAAATGTAATACCCCAGCTTTTGAGACTCAAGGCTAGAGAATAAGCCTGAGATTATTGGATTGCTAAGCCCCGGTTTAGCAAGATCCCAAATTGTGATTAAGGGTTAATGACCTTTAAAGTGGATGTGGTTAGTGATAAATAACCCTTTTGGAGAATATGATGTGATTTGGCACTCGAATGTGATTCGTGTGTGTTGTGAGCAGCATCGAAACCCTGTATTTGAGTTCAATTGTGGATTAACATCCAAATTGACTTATAATAGAGGGAAGAATTGAATGTGAATTGTGTTGCCATGTTGAGATTGTTGTGAAAACATGTCAATGTGATGTGAATTTGATTGATTTGGTGTTTCCAATGGATTCCTTGTGAAAATTTATGTGAGAATGATGTTTGGTATGAAACTGGAACCAATTGAAGCAAAGATGCAAAATCTGAAATTCTGTCCAGTGAAACTCTATTTTGGGCAGTCAGTTTGTGTGAACGTTTTGAATGACCAAATGGTGTCTAAAAATTCTGAAACTTTCCATTCTTATAGTTCACATCTCAAGCTTCAAAATGGACATATAATTTGTGCCATTTCGTTTTGTGAACTAGGAGATATGACTGTCCAAAGTTTGGGATGGAAAATGAACTCTGTTTTGGGGTAGTGATGAGTTTTATGTAATTCTGGAATTGTGTGGTGATTTTTAGTAATGGCCAATATTTAGTAATGGCTTTGGAATCACCTCATTCAGAGTTTTCTAGAATTAGTTATGATTTTTCAAAGTTTGGGCAGAAAATCTGCCAGAAAATCCGAAAATGGGAATTATGACATCATCAAAATAAAAGATGACATCAGCATGGAAATTAAAACATTTTCTCATCATCTTCAGCTCTCATTTTCGTGCTGAACCAGAAGCCAAGAGAGAGAGAGAGAAACTTTGAGAGCTTTTAGAGAGAGAAAGAGAAGAGAACTTACAAGGTAGGTTGATTTCTTCGGTGAATTCGTACCTAATACGTATAACCTTGTTCCTAAGCTTCTCTTCTATGTTATTTAAGGTGTTTGAGAAGAAAATTTAGTGTTCAAGAGGCTAGGGTTTTCAGCCAAGTCAAGGAGAAGCTATTAGGAGCTTGAGGTAACTTCCAAACTTTCGTATATTGACTATTCTGGCTGCTGTGGATAATTTAATCGGTGAAATTTCGCCGGATTGTCTTTGTTTGTAAAATTTTGAAATGTTGTGTTAGTAGTGTTATGCTGCCAAAATTTATACTAAATGGTAGTTGTAACCTAATGGAATAGTCAATAAAGTGGTTAGGAGTAGAAAGGAACACATTTACGGAGCCGAAACAGAAAAACCCCAATTTTTCTTGGGGAATTGATAATTTCGGCCAAGGCTAGTTTGGAGGGGTTAAAGATGGATTTTCAATGATTTGATGATTCCATTGAGTTTAGGAGCGAAAATTAGGTGGGGTTACAGTTTGTTACTTTTTCAGAAAAGGCCGAAAAAGCATAATTACAAAAATGCCGCTGAAACCCTTAAAGTGGGGCTGCCAAGGGTAAATTTGTAAATTGACATTGAATGTGATAATTCCGAGTCAGGAAATGGATTCCTTAGGCGAAAATATGTCAGAATAGCCCATGTCAAAATTTCAAGAAAAGTACAGTCGAACCGGGTACGGCGGGCCGAGTCGGGTTGGGTCCTGAGGGTATTTTAGTAAATTTTCAATATAGCCTCATATAACCCCTAGAAACACTATGGAAGTGTCTAAATAGTACATTTGACATTGTAGGATCGAATGTGAAGCCCCGAGTTGCTGGTACACAAATCGAGGAGAAAAGACTGGAGGTAGGGAACTTATCTCTCCTGCATGCTCTGATAACTGTATTAATGTGTTGATACATGTTATTGCTTTGCTTGATTATGTGGAACATGTATAAATGATTTAAAGCTATGTTTCAATATATGCTATGGCCATATGTATATCGTTCGAATCATTGAGCTTATAGATTTGTCATTGTATGTGTGCATAAGTTATGTGATGCAAGCATGTATTGCATTAAACACTTATCTTGCCTGCATATTGATAATGTTTCCCTATTGAGATTTTCTTGAATCTCACCCTCCCCTACCAACAATTTAGATAGGGCAAGTGGGTCGTGGAGGGAGCGGCTAGGACTCCTTCGAGATAAGAGTTGGTAGTTGGTTATCAATGAGTTGTGAAGACTGTATGTGATTCGGTTGAATATAGGGTTATAAATTTGAGATGAGATTGTGTAATCCCCATTTGAAGAATTATAATGGGCAATTGTGCCCCGTGTATCTTTAGCGAAGGTATGTACCCGAGATTATTGGGATGATTATGTTGTGCACTCTGATATTTATATGAATGTGATTTATCTTCGAGTAGTAATTGTATTCGAAATGTGAATATGAGACCAAGTTAATTACATTTTAAAAGGTATTTGTGAAAACTCTATCTCAAGGATGGGATTTTAAATGAGTTTTGATTATTATTGGTCTCTATTTCACTTTAATTGCGTATTTCGGATATAATTACGGAGGGGGTTACATGGTATGAATGTTTTGTTACTACTGTGATTCTCTTGAATCTTATTCTTTCCATTGACTAACATTTCAGACAGGGCAAGTGGCTCTAAGGAAAAGAGAACGACCAGGAGCGGGTAGGACCCTGTAGGGACATTTGATTTGGGTCATGTTGGTTATTCATTTTGGATAATGATTACTGTATGAAATTTTTGAGTTGTAAATAGTTTTTGAATACATGGTGGTGTAATCCCCTAATTGGGAACTGAAGCCCTATAGATCTATACATAGATGAAACCCGGGGGTTGCCGAGAATTAAGTTGTACACTCTGATATGTTTAAATGTGATATGACTGTATAGGTAATTATATTCGATGTTTGAACTTGAGACCAAGATAGGAAAGAAGTTTTGAAAATTTCGTGAAATCTCTACTACAAGGAGAGAGTTTTAAATGAGTTTTAAATTATCCGGGGTCTCTAATCGATTTTATTATGTATTATCGAATCTTAATTACGCTAATTAAGGTAGGGGTTACAACCTGCACTATTTTACAGCTCAATGCATCAGCGACAACATTAGCCTACCTTGGATGATATTTACATTCTAGGTCTTGATCTTTCAATAACTCTATTAATGCCCTAAAATGTGATTAAGGGCTAATAACTTCAAAAGTGAATATAATTATTGTTAAATAAACATTTTTGGAGAATATGATGTGCATTGTAATTTGAATGTGTTACAATCAATGCCTAAACCCTGTATTTGAGCTCAATTGTGGCATTAGCACCTAAATTGAATTAAAATAGAGGGAGGGCGTATGGTATGGTGCAATGAAATGTGAAAAATGTGTTAAATGATGATTCAACATGAATTGCTATAGATAGGGGCAAAATGGGAGAAAGGATAATCATCCGCCAATTAGTCAACAACTGATGAGAGAACTTATTAGCAACATAAAATCAAGAAGTGTGCCAATCGTATAAGGGATATGGAGAGTAATTACATGCATGCACACATATGGAGAGATTTGGGAGGAGGTTTAAGATCATGACACTTGTCAACATGTGAGTCATGGATCAAAGTCAAAGTGTTAAACTTTCTTTTTCTCTTCCCTCTCTCATTTAGGTCGGCCAACAAGCATGGGAAGGTCAAAAATCTGATCTCATTTTATCATCTCTCTTTCTCTCACTTCAGCTTCCATCTTCATCCAAGTAAGGAGGAAAGAGAAAGGGAAAAATCAAGGTAATTTCCTCCATTTTGACCTTGTGCTTGAGCTCAAATGCTAAAATCCTCTTCATTAATCTTGATCACCTTAATGAGATCTTCATCTCTATGGTTTTAGATTTTTGAAAGAAGATGTTTGAGAGCCTGAGAAAAATTGAAGGTGGTGGAATCCAAGAACAAGCTTTGGAAATTGAAAGACGTGAGAAATAGCTATCTTTTGGTATATATAATGTGATAATTGGTTGAACCTTGAAATTTTTGGATTTTAGCCCAAATTTTTATGTCATTAAGGTCTTGTGTATTGCATGGTGTTTTGGTAGTGGAATAGGTGTCTTGTTGCATGGTTTGAACAATGAAATTGGTGAGGAACATTAAATGGAAAGTTTGGCAATTTGATGGCTTATGTTGCAATGTGACGGTTTATGTTGCAATGTGACTGAAAATAGAATATGTGTATGTGATGAGAATTTGGTTGTTTT
The DNA here is from genome assembly GCA_963242795.1 of Inga leiocalycina. Taxonomy (NCBI): domain Eukaryota; kingdom Viridiplantae; phylum Streptophyta; class Magnoliopsida; order Fabales; family Fabaceae; genus Inga; species Inga leiocalycina. The sequence goes on from OY725325.1 coordinate 65,290,819, forward strand.
AGTGATTCTAATGGTTTCATTGTGAAAATTTGTGTAGGAATAGGTTTGGTTGTTGATTTTGGAGCCATTGGACACATTGGTTAAAAATTGGAAATTTTGTCAAAGTGTGAACACTGTGCAAGGTAGTTGGTTTACATGGACATTTTGAATGAGCAAATGGAGTCTAAAAATTATGAAACTCTCCAGTATAATTGTTTACATGCCAAGCTTCAGCATGGACAAATAATGAATGTCATTTTGATATGTGTGTTGGGAGTTATGATTTTCCAAAGTTTGGGGTTGAAACTGGAAGCTATTCTAGAGTAGTATGGGATTTCGTATAATTCTGTATTTTTGTGGTTATTAATAGCATTCATTCATACTTTTTCATGTATAGAGGACTTCAATAGCTTTCCATAGGACTTGGGATCACCTCATTTCAATTTTTCTAGAATTAGTTATGATTTTTTGAAGCTCAGTCAAGAAAAAGAATTTTATTGTTCGCAGCCAAAAGTTCCTGACCACAGCCCAAAAGCTTCTGGACTGCTTTTGGATGCAGCCAAAAAACTTCTGACCTATTTTTGGTTGCAGTCAACTCCCAAAAATCAGCATTTTGGAACTTTTGAAAGTTATTTTTGATATAGTTCTTCCCAAACCTTTTAGGCTTTTGTTGAGCTTATTATAGCCACCTAAGGGAATCAAATGACAACCAACCTTAAGTGTTTTAAAGTTAAGGAATTGGAAAAGGGAATAACAGTATGTCCTTGATTTTGATTAATAGGATTCGATATTTGCCCTGCACGTGAGCAACCTGTGCCAGAGCACACCTGGAAAGAACAAGGTAGCGACACTTTCCCTTATAATATATGTGATGCATTGTATGTTTGATTAAGCATTGAATTGTGATGATTTCAAATGCCGCAAAGCTTGTGGATGTGAAAGCTGTAAGGCTATGTGGAAGCCGAAAGGCTATGTGACAGCTGTAAAGGCTATGTGTAAGTCGCAAGGCTATGTGTATGCTGCGAAGACATGTGTAAGCTGAAAGACTATGTGTAAGCCGTAAGGCTATGTGTATGTTGCGAAGACTATGTGTATGCCGTTGAGGCAATGTGTATACTGTGTTCGTTGCTGCTGTGCTGATAGATGATTTGCTTACATTCTATGTGATTATATATTGTATGAGTGATTTGTTACTACTGGGATTCTCTTGAATCTCATTCTTTCTATTGACTAACCTACAGCCAGGGCAAGCAGCTCAAAGGAGAAGCAAGTTGTAACCCCCTTCCTTGAAAACCGTAATTATGATTCGAAAATGCGTAATTAGAATGGATTAGAAACCGAAGGATAATTAAAAATTCATTTCCAATCCCTTCCTTCCGGTAGGGTTTTCACAAATTCCTTCAAAATTTCTGCCTTACCCTGGTCTCAAATTCAATATTCTGAATATAATTACCTGTGCAGTTAAATCACATCTATATATATCAGAGTGTATAGCAAAAATCCTGGCAACCCCCGGGTTTCAGATATATATATATACTAAGGGTTTATACGTTCCCATTTAGGGGAATACACAACCGTATCCAAAATAATATTTACATTCCAATAATATACAGTAATCCCAAACCAAAATCCGATAACCAACAACTCAAAATTATATTCCTACGAGAGTCCTAGCCGCCCTTGGTTGCCTCATTCCCTTTGGAACCACTTGGCTTGTCTGAAGGTCAGTCAAAGGAAAGAATGAGATTCAAAGGAATCCCAGTAGTAACAAATCACTTATTCCATACATAAACATATAGCATGCAAGTAAATCATCAAACTGCATAGCAGCACAAAACACAACATATCAGCTGTCACATATACATGTTGCCTCACTGGCATACACATAACACATTGTCTTACTGGCATTCACATAGCCTCACTGGCTTTCACATACAGAATTATCACAAAACAATGATAACACATACATACAATGCATTTACACATAGTATAAGAGAAAGTGTCACTACCTTGTTCTTTCTGGAGGTGCTCAGGCACAGGTTGTTAGCGTATAAGGCAAATATCGAACCCTATAAACCAAAATCAAGGACGACGGATTAATCTCTATTCCAAATTCCCACTTTTATAACACTTAAAGTTGGTATCATTGCACTCTTTAGGTGGTTACTAGAAGTCTAAACACATGCTTAAAGGATTGGGAAGTATTAAGTTGGAAACCATTTTTCCAAAATCACAAAATGCTGAAAATGTGGGTTGGCTGCTGCCAAAAATCCTCTAGCTGCAGCCAAAATGCACACAGAAGGTTTTTGGCTGCAGCCAAGATTTTCTGGCTGCGGCTAAAACGTGTACAGAAAGTTTTGCGCTGCAGCCAAGGAAACTTCAAAAAATCATAACTAATTATAGAAAAATCAAAATGAGGTGATTCCAAAGCCTATTGAAAGCTATTTAAGTCTTCTTCATTGCAAAAGTATGGATCAAGGTTGCCTATCACCACAAAAATACAGAATTTCACAAAACCCAACTCTGCTCTAAAATAGATTCCAGTTTTAATCCCAAACTTTGGACAGTCATTACTCCAAGCACACAAAACGAAATGACACAAATTATATGTTCATTTTGAAGCTTGGAATGTAAACTTTAAGACTGGAAGTTTCAGAATTTTTAGACACCATTTGCCCATTCAAAATGTCTAGACAACCTGACTGCCCTGTACAGAGTTTTAAGGGACATAATTTCAGTTTTTGTGCAATTGCTTCCAATGGTTCCAAATTCACAACAAATACCATTCCCACACCAATTTTTCAAAAGGAATCCATTGGAAACATCAAAATGACTAAATTCAACTCTCATTGACATGTTCCACAAAAAAACACAACATGTCCACAATAACCCAATTCAATTCTTACAATGCAATTCCTTTCCATTCAAAGTTTGAAACCAATTTTATTGGCACTAAAACACAAAATGACATCTATTCCAACACATCACACAATCCAATTCTTCCAAACCAAAATCACATGAAAATCAGGGGAAAAATTCAAAATTCTCAAAACCCAACCTATGGTCACAAGACTTAGATCAAAATGTGTTAAATTCTTACCTCTTCTTCTTCCCAAATCTTGTTCTTTGATTCCACCACTTTCCATTTTTCTCAAGCTCTCAAACACCTTCTTTCAAAAATCTAAAACCATAGAGATGAAGCTTTCATTAAGGTGAACAACATTAAAGAAGAGCATTTGAGCTAAAGAGGTCATCTATAAAGTCAAACTCTCACCTTTTCCTTTCTCTTTCCTCTTCTTGGTTGGACGAACATGGCAGCTGAAGTGAGAGAGAGGGGTGATGAAATGAGATCAGATTTTTGGCCTCTCATACACCTCTTAACCGACTTTGCAAGGAGAGAGGGAAGAGAGTTGAATTTTTTGACTTTTCAACTCTTTGCTTGATATCATCTTTTGTTTCTTTATTCCCTTAACCTTTGACCATGAGATTTCCACCGAATTATGGCTCTTGCATGAATTAAAAGACTTCCTAAACTCTCATGGTTTTTGCCTCCACTTATATTGCTTTTAGCATGATATATTTGACCAAAGTCAAAATGCCTCCATATGCTTTAATTATAAGCCAAATATCATTTTCTCTCGCCTTTCCTTTATGTTGGACGAAATATCATTCAAGAAAGGGAAACATATTGACCAGTTACTCTTTTAGCTATTAATAGTTCCCTCTTCGGTAGCTGACTAATTGGCCAACAAATTTCTTTTCCCTATTTTGCCCCTAACTACGGTAATTCTTACTGAATCACCACCAAACACATTCTATTATTCCATTACACCATAATATGCGCCCTTCCCCTATTCCAATTCAATTTAGATAATAATCCACAATTAAACTTAAATACAGGATTTAGGCACTGCTCATAACACATTCGAATCATAATTCACATCGTATTCTCAAAAAGTGTTTGTTTATCAATAATCACATCCACTTTTGAAGTCATTAATCCTTAATCAAAATTTTGGGGTATTACACAAGCAACCAAGGGTGGATAGTTCTTTATTTTAGTTGTTGGTTGGTTGCCATATCTGGATTGGGATTACTGCACATATGTAAATGTTATTTTGGAAAAGGATATGTAATCCCCTAAATAGAAAGTTGTAAGGAGCGATTATGCCCCATAGACCCTTTAGCTAATATATGGAAAGCTGGCGGTTGTTGGGAATTTTGGTTTACACTCTGATATGTATGAATGCAACTTAACTGCGCAGGTTAATTATATTTTATATGTGAGTATGAGGCTGAATTAAACATGTTTTGAAAGAAATTTTTGAAAACCTTATCCTTCGGATGGGATTGAAAATTAGCCTTTTAACATCTGATGACCTCTAATTCATCTTAATTACACATTTTTGAATTATAATTACGTTTTATAAGGCAGGGGGTTACACTATATACTTACATGGCCTCAAATTCCGCTCTTTCTGATCATACAAATACTTCAAGTATTTATGGTCGCAGTACAACTCTATGGTTTAGCCATAAAGGCAATGTTTCCAGATTCAATATAACACTATTACCATCAACTCAATATTATGGGTTGGATAGTTCAATTCACAAAGCTTCGGCTGATAAGATGCATACGTCCCACTCGGCTTGCATCAAAACACATTCCAATCCTTGCCTACTTGCATCTAGGACTTAATTCACTTCCCAAGGAATTAAATGCAACAAAGGTCCACCATGGATCTGGGATTATCAACACTGTAATGACACTGCCTCTATTGATGCTCTGTGCCAGTCATTACTGCCTCCATTGATAATCTGTAATGGTAGGATATCTGCAGCTTTTTTATCTAACGACAGTGCCTCCATTAGCAGTTTATGCCGGCCATTATTGCCTCCATCGGTGATCTGTAATAACAGGTTATCCGTGGCCTTTTTATGTAACGACTCGACCTCCATCGACGGTTTGTGCCGACCATTACTTACTCCATCGGTGATATGTTATGACAGGTTATCCGTACCTCCCCTTGTGCATTTCTTTTACCTTTCCTGAGCCTAAAGCCACGACCTTAAGGAAAAGATCGCTCTTATGTGAGACTCTGGTACTATAATAAATTGCCATCTCAGCTCTACAAAGCTCCTTTCACAATTATCATCCCATGCATAATGTTGAGTTTTCTAGGGAAAAGTTACATAACCCCTTATAATAATCAACAAGACTCATAACATTGCGTATCACAACTACAGTCTCTGGCCTTTTTAGTTTAGTACTACTTCCACCTTACAAGGATCCTCCGTGACTCCTTGCTGTGAGACTATATTGCCAAAAAGTCTAGCTTTTGAAAGCCAAAACTCACATTTGCTCAGCTTGGCATGGAGTTACTTAAATTTTAGTATGTTCAATATGATTTTCAAATATTGCTCGTGTTCAATGTACCGGTAGGCACTATGTTCGATCATGTTCAGTATACCCGTAGGTACTCAGTTCAGTTCAGTGTACCCTTATGCACTCATTTCAGTATTAGGGTATTAGTATCAGTGTACCCATAGGTACTATATATTAGTATTAGTGGGAGCATTCTGTCTCTACCCAACTTCTAGGTTCATCAGGAAATCTAGAACCTTGACATTACATAGATCGGAAATGATTTTCCTCAATTATACCCAATAAACATGCTAAAATTATGATTAATAGTGCCTATTCTAATCTTCCCAGTATTCAGGTACTATCTTCAAAACATTACTGAATGTTCAATATTATTCACAAGGTTCTAACTTCCCTCATAGAACAAAACCATGGTGCAACCAAATCACATTTCGACCTAAGCAATATTTCAGCTTAGATCCAATTTAGACTTATCATCAACCTTCAGTATCATTAGATCGGATCCTCTAGGATCAATATACGATATGATTACCACTTATCATATAGCACCATATATCATATCTACATTCCTCTAACATCACGGTGTTACTGAGGATTATCACTTAGCATGGATAAACCTCAAAACACTTTCTACACCTCAAGTTTTCCATCACCTTATCAAATAAACTTTTCTGCACAATATGTACAACAACAGAACTGATTTGGATTAAAAAACAATACTTCCATCATCATCATCTCCATGCTTTTAATTATTCTTTAAATCATCTAATTAAGATAAGCATTAGTTATAGAGAAACCTTAAGATAATAACTTTTTCTCAAGTCTCCATGACCTTACCAACTTAACTTCCCAGGGGGTCACCCATCATGGCATTTTCCTAGGTTAAGCATGCTTAACTTTCGTGCACTCGTGTCAAAACGTAGAGACAAGCTGTATCTATTCCCATCCACCGGTACCCCGAGCCTATTCTTTTCTCAAAGCTTGTGCCAGTTGCCTCCACTTGACTAAATACTGTGCTTGTACCTTGGCCTGGTCGTACCCACTTCCTCAGTTTTCATAATATCGATATACCACCCTCAATCTTGTATTACCCTACTTGTTACCCTTAGGATATTTGTTGATCTCTTAGGGTTATTGCACAGACTGGGAGGATTCACTCCTTTGGTACCCTCGTCCGTGCATATGTCCTATCACTGTATAATTAATATCATATTAGTATACTATCCTGTTTCCAGAACCACTTTGGGCTTTGATACTAAAATGCCACACCCTTATCTTATTTTCACCTTTTTTAGAGTATTTGCAGAAAATAATACGTAGTTCGGTAGGCACACAGGAATAGGATAAATATACTATAATATTTGTATGATTACATAAATTCCCCATAGGGGTTCGTATATAATTATTACAATTAATGTAGCTGCACAGGGCTACTAGGGTGTCAAACTCGTCCCAGTAAAACAGAGACATCTTTCTGTTTTCGTTCCACCACTGTAATCCTCTTGTGTAGTTCTCTTCTCTGATCTCTACATACCTTCTGTATTCACCTGTCTAAATTGTTGGTAGGAGAGAGTAAGATTTCAGAGAATCTCAGTAGGTAAACAGTACCATAAAGCATACATAATAGATGTTATGTGCATGACATGTTAGCTTTAATTAGATGCATGCCCTATAATGACATTTCTGCATGCTCAATATTTCATGCAACATAACTATGGCCACAGTATAAATAGAAACAGAGCTTTATTATTCAAATATGCTCTACACAATCAAGTAAAGCAATCACATACATCACTACACAAGCAGATATATCAAATACATGCAAATAAGGTAAGTTCCCTAACTCTACTCTTTGAGTCCTTCTCTTGTACCTTTCTATCAGTCCAACATTCTGTGTCTGGCTCGAGCTACTATCGGATCCTAAATTTCTAAATATACAATAATTAGGTTAAAACTCATTCATGTACTAATTTAGACACTTTTATAGTGTTTCTAGTGGTTATATGAGTCTATATTAAAATATTATCAAAATACCCATGGGGACTTGGTCTGACCCTGACTTACCCGGTCCAACTGTACTTTTCCCGAAATTTTGACCCGGGCTATTCTTATATATTTTCGCCCAAGGAATCTATTTCTGTCCTTGATTTTCACAAAATCACTGCCAAAAGAAAAAAAATGCCATTGGCAACTCCTAATTTAGCGTTTCAGGGGCGTTTTGGTCAATATGCTTTTTAAGGCTTTTTCTGGAAAAATGATCAACATTTACCCCAACAAATTTTCTCACTTGAACACATTGGAATCATCAATTTCATGAAAATCTAGCTCCTAGCCCTTCAATTGGTCCTGGCCAGAACTTTAAAAACTCCAAGAAAAATTAGGGTTTTTGAATTTTAACTCCACAGACTTGCTCCTTTTTACTTCTAAACACTTTATTAACTATTTAATTACACTCTAAACACAATTTAGACAAGATTTGGGTAGCATAATGGTTAGGGTTTAACATTTCCCAAATTCACAAATCACAGAATTCAGCCACATATTCACCGATTAAACCAACCATAGCAGTAACAACAACAATAATTTGAAGTTTAGGAAGTCACCTTTGCTTTCTTCTGGTTCTTCCTTTCTTAGCCGAACCCTAACTGTAACACCCCGATTTTCGATTAAGGACTAATGATAATTATTGAGATTAAGCCTGAGATTAGTGGACTGCTAAGCCCTGGTTTAGCAAGAGTCCAAATTGTGATTAAGAAATATGAAAATGAGTTGATGGTAATTCCAAGTGAATTTCCCTAATCAGGGGCAAAACGGTAAAGTTACCGACCATTTGATTGGTTGCCGAAGAGGGAACTCATTGGTAGCTTCAAGATCAATGGCTAGGATTGATTGTGAAGTTGAGCAAGGGGCATAATCAAGTGTATGTGTGTGCATGTGAGCCCATGAGAGTTGGAGTGAGATGGTGACAAGTGGCAAAGTGTGGACCCTTGGATGGGTCATAAGTGAGACACATCATCATCATCTCCATCTCCTCTCTTCTCTCTCTCTCTCGGTTTCTCTCTCTTCTCTTCCTTCCTCCATTTTCGCTGAATATGCTTGGGAGAGAGAAATGAGAATTTGGTTTTTTTGAGGTAAGCAAATGGCCCCTTTAGCTCAAACTCTCTTCTCTAATGTTAATCCTTGAGTTGAGAGCTTTATTGTGATGGTTGTAGATTCTCCATTGGTGGTGGTTTGAAGAATCACGAAAATATGAAGCTTGGAGAATCAAAGAGTGTCTTTGAGAAAGTGGATAAGGTATGTGAAACCAACCTTTCTATCTATGTTTCATGCCAAATGATTATGTTATGAATTTCTGGAGTTATTGCCCTAATTTCGAAAATATGGGTAATGGGTAGTTTGGCATGTTATGGTTATAGAAATGGTATATTGGTATGAGTTTTGAATAGATAGAATGGATTTGGGATTGAAAGGTGTAAGGTTAGTGATTTTGGAAAATGATGATTATGATGCCCTAGACCAAAGCATGTTAATGGAATGGGATTTTGGTAATTCTATTGATTCCATTGAATTCAGTGAGTGATTTTGTGTGGGAGTAGCTTTGGTAGAGGTTTTGGGTCCATTTGGATCAATTGGGCAAGAGTTAGGAGAATGTGGTATGTTTGCTGCGTTTTCCTGGAATCTGATAGATTCACTCGAGCAGACAGGGGTGTGCTCGAGTGAGGGATGAATATTGCTCGAGTGAGGAAGATCCTGCTCGAGTGATATGTGAGTTTTCCCTTGTTTTGCTGCGAGTGCACCTGGGTTTTCATTAACGCTGCTCGAGCACATCGCTTTGTGCTCGAGTGAGCGAAGAACATGCTCGAGTGAGCATGGTCTGCTCGAGTGATAGTGGGAGTCCAGAGTGAAGGGTTGCTTTCTGGTCTTCACTCGCGGGCAAGGTGCAAGAAGGGTGCCTTCTCACTCGCGGGTGGAGGGCATCTACTCGAGTGAGCCGTGTGTGCTCGCGGGTGAGAGGTGTGTGCTCGCGGGTGTGCTCGCGGGTGAGAGGTGTGTGTTCGAGTGATCCAGTGCTTGGAGAGCGTTGGGGGCTCTCGGGTCCTCACTTCCTGGATTTCTCTCGCGGGTGCTCGAGTGAGGCTTTTGGCCTTGTACTCGAGTGAGGATCTATGCTCGAGTGAGCTTGTGCCTCAGGTGAGGGTTGTGCTCTCGGGCATGTGCTTTCTGTGTCACTTTCTCTTGTGCTCGGGTGTTGTCCGTACCAATGCTCGAGTGAGAGCATTTGTGCTCGAGTGATGTCCGTACTTGTGCTCGAGTGAGAGCATCTGTGCTCGAGTGAGGCAGTGAAAAATATCAAGTTTGAGTGTTCAAAAGGGGATCTTTGGGGATAGTCTTCCAACCCTTTAGAGCTATGGATTGAGGTGTTTGAGGGCACTTAAAGGGCAATAATGATAACCAACTTGAATGTCTAAAAGTTAAAGAATTGGAAAAGGGATTAATCCTATGTCCTTGATCTTGGTTATAGGATTTGATGATTTCCTGAGCGTGAGCAGCCGGATCTGGAGCTTACGTGGAAAGAGGGTAGGGAACTTACCTCTTCTGCATGTATTGATAATTGTATTTGTGTATTGATGCATGTTATTGCTTTGCGTGATTATGTGAGACATATGAGAATGATTGTAGCTCTGTTCTATTTATACTATGGCCATGAGTATGTTGTGTGAACATTGAGCATGCGGATACATCATTATGTGAACATGAATTATTGTGATGCAAGCATGTCATGCATTAAATACTTATCTTGCATGCATATTGGTATCTGTTTCCTACTGAGATTCCCCAGAATCTCACCCTCCCCTATCAACATTTTAGACAGGGAAGGAAGATTGAGGATGAAGCAGGCATCCAAGGACGAAGAGGACTCGTTTCTGGGTGAGAGCTTAGTAGTTGGTTATCAATGCATAATTGGGATTATGTATGTGTATGTTTGGATCAGTATTTGAGAATGTATTCGGATAAGTTGTGTAATCCCTATTGAATGAGTTGTATGGGCTATTATGCCTTATGATTATTGAGCGAAGATATGAGTCCCGGAATTGTCGGGAATTTATATTGCGTACTCTGATAATTGTATAAATGTAATTTATCTTCGCATAGTAATTATATTCGGAGTGTGAATGTGAGACCGGGTTTAAAATGATTTCGAAATGCATTTGTGAAAACCCCGTCGGGTTGATGGGTTTATAATGATGTTTAATCTTATTGGTCTTTATTTCACCTTAATTGCGAAATCCGGATATTAATTACGGCAGGGGGTTACATTTTGGTATCAGAGCTACAGTTCCTGGCAAGTATGGGAATTTGCTAGGATAGCTCTCTTAGATCTCTACCTTGGTGGTAGATGATGTTATGTGATAGTGATTATGTATACACATGTGTGATTGGTTATTGTGGACACAAGAGATTTATGGAATGTGTGTATACATTGTTGGTTATTCTTGAGTGGCGAATCATTGTGTGATCGAAAGATATGGTGATTCGTCCGAGAATTTGAGGTGTAAACCCAGAGGTGGTTATAGTCAAACCCATCATCTGATTTGAAACTGAGGAAAAAGGGTTTCCGAGGTGTGATATTGATGTTCTAGGTATCAGGACTAACCTAGATGTTGGGTATGTAACCCAAGGTGGTATGATGTTACATGTGGTAATGTCATACTGATCTTGTATGTGTAAAGACCTTAAGACTTAGGGGACCGGTGTGCCTTAGGCTGGCCGAGATGTTTGAACTTGCATTGAGGAGTATGGTGCTCCGTGGAAATGAGGGAAGTGATTTCTCGGTTCAACTGAGGTTGAAAGTTTGAAAGATGAGATGTGATCTAAGGATTAGACTCAATAGCTGGGTTGATTCTTAGGAACTGGATTTGACCTCAAAGGTATGTGGTACCAGGGTATGGTACTAGAAGTGAATTGAGATGTGTCTCAGGTATTCTGAGAGTGTTAGTTGTTAATCCAGCACAAGGAAAAAGTTATCTACAGAGGATTCGGATCGGAGAGTGCTATCTACGGGGACTTTTGATCGGAGAGGGCTACCTACGGTGAAATTCGATCGGAAAGGGCTACCTACGGTGAGATCCGATTGGAAAGGGCTACCTACGGAAAACTCTGACCGGAGGGGCTGACCAGTCAGTGGACTGAGTGAAGCACCGAGTGCAGTAGCGTAGTGTGAAGCCACCATGACGATGAACCCTAGAGTGGAGCCACTGTGACGATGAACCCTAGAGTGCAGCCACCTTGATAATGAACCGTGGAGAGCAGTTACCGTGACGTTGAATCGTAGAGTAGAGCCGTGAGAGCCCATATTCTTAACGCTGTGTTGATTATGGCTTTCAATGATTGGAGTTGAATCGGGCCAAGGTTTGACACAGATGAATATATGTTGTGATTGTTGTCAGTTGTAGTGGGAGATTCCTATGGGACTCCTGTTAAATCAACTTGACATTGTGAATGCACAAGTGAGGAGAAAGACCTCAGAGTGCGCAGCGGAAGCGTGATGAATGTAACATGTTTGAGAATTGTGTTGAACGGAAGCTCGAGTAGCTGGGAGAATGATATGATAATTATGGCTTTAGGAGGTAAAACTTCGGGGTCAAGTTATGTTGTGAAAAGGGTCTTGAAGGATCCCAGTACGTGAAAAGAATTTGAGATGTTGAAGGTGAAGTGGTTAAGAGGCCTGGTTCCAGCTTGTTGCAATTGTGTATTGTGAGTCTCTCATCTGCGGCCGCATAGGGTGATTCCTATGGCGGAGAATCGTTCCATTGGGGCGGTAGTTACAGGGGATTGGCTATTTGTGAGGCCGACGGGCCATTTGTGAAAGCCGGATAGCTGTATGAGCTATAAGGCTATGTGTAAGCACTGCCACGCCAATAGTCCCTGAGTAGCTAACAACAGTTCGGGTTAGACTGTGTGTCTTCTCGGCGGAGAAAGGGGATGAGGGTGGGGTGTAACTATGTGTATTCCACGCCAATAGTCCCTGAGTAGCTAACAACAGTTCGGGTTAGACTGTGTGTCTTCTCGGCGGAGAAAGGGGATGAGGATGGAATGTGACATGTGTGATAATGTGAAAAGCCGAAAGGCTATTTGTGAAGGCCGACGGGCCGATTGTGAAAGCCAGATAGCTGTATGAGCTGTGGGGCTATGTGTGAGCACTGCCACGTCAATAGTCCCTGAGTAGCTAACAACGGTTCGGGTAAAGACTGTGTGTCTTCTCGGCGGAGAAAGGGGATGAGAGTGGAGTGTGATTGTGAATCGGTGACAGTTGTGAATAAGCTGGGACTGAGGTATAGTTGTGTAGTAGAGCAGAGCTAATTTAGCTGATGGCTAATTCAACTACATGATCGGGGGTTCTCTATTCTGAGGGCACTACCCTGGCATGGCCAACCTGGCTAGCCACCACGTTGGTTGCACCGGTGTTAACCCCAGGCCGAAAGGCGGTGCGTAAAATTAGAATCTGCGATGTGTGTTATTGTAAATGTAAACTGGATGTGAATGCCGGAAGGGCAATTTGTGGTTGTGAGACAACGGGAAGTTGGCGTAATTGTACAAGTGGCGAAAGCTACGTATAATTGTATATACAGCCGTGGGTGCTGTCGTCTTGTGACAATCGTCACGCATCAAAGTGAATTTGTCGTGAACATTGTGATTGAGACCCAAAAGTCCCGGATGGGTGAGAGCTTAGTAGTTGGTTATCAATGCATAATTGGGATTATGTATGTGTATGTTTGGATCAGTATTTGAGAATGTATTCGGATAAGTTGTGTAATCCCTATTGAATGAGTTGTATGGGCTATTATGCCTTATGATTATTGAGCGAAGATATGAGTCCCGGAATTGTCGGGAATTTATATTACGTACTCTGATAATTGTATAAATGTAATTTATCTTCGCATAGTAATTATATTCGGAGTGTGAATGTGAGACCGGGTTTAAAATGATTTCGAAATGCATTTGTGAAAACCCCGTCGGGTTGATGGGTTTATAATGATGTTTAATCTTATTGGTCTTTATTTCACCTTAATTGCGAAATCCGGATATTAATTACGGCAGGGGGTTACACTAACTCCCACAAACCCCAAAGATTTGCTTCAAGAACACCTTAAATAATGTAAAGGAGTAGCTTAGAGGAAGGATTACATGAGTTAGAACCCAATTTATCGAAGAAATCAACTTACCTTTGCAAGTTTTGTTCTCCTTCTCTCTAGATCACCAAAGCACATACTCTCTCTCTCTCTCTTGGGCTCTCTTTGCTAACGGAAATGGTGGAGGAAAGAAGATGAAGGAAATGGTTTTAATATATGTTGCATTTATCTCCTACTTATTTAATTACCAAAAAGTTGACTTTTAAGGCTTAAAGTAATTAGTCTTTGTCCCTAAATAAAAGTGTCATGAAGCCCATTATAATTCAACTAATATTTCCCTTCCTTGGTCCATCCAAAAACACGTCCTAGGGTCCTTTAGATCAGCAAAATGGGCTGATGGATTTATCCCAAAATTACCATGTTGCCATCACAAAATTTTCCCCATTTTCGAATATGTGTCAATTCTCGCAGATTTTCTGCCCAAACTTTGAAAAATCATAACTTAATTTGTAGATATCGAATCGGAGTGATTCCAAAGGTTATAAAACCCTTAATGAGTCTAGTTTCAAGAAAAAAATATAGTATTTAACCAACTAGAAGCACAAAATTCCCAAAATTTAAGTTTTTGGATACTGTTTCAGAAAATGGACAGTTTTTCTCGGTAAATTTCAAAAATACATAACTTTTTGTATACATCTCCAAAAATTAGCTAGTACCTATCAAATTAAAGCTTAGGATGTCTACTTTCATGCTATAAAATTTCATAATTCTTAAGCATCATTTGATTGTTCAAATTCACATGACAATCTCACTGCCTCGACGGAAATTACATTGGCAGCACTATTCACATTCAAATTCTCAATGCTTAATTTCTATAATCCAAAAGTTATAGCCAGAGGCTATTCAAAGTATATCAATACTCACCATTTCATTCCTATAAATATAAGGAATTTTGGTGATCGAAATATGGGATGTTACATTTTGCCCTCAATTAAGCTCATGCTGCATTAATTACTCTATTTCATGCCATATATTCTCTTGCATCATTCTTTTATTATTATTCTGTCTTTCTCATTCATAAATAAGGGCATTTTTTACAAAAAAAATTCCTACATACTCCATCTGGTCCTTTTAATAAGGAACATTATCTCTCATAAGGGTAATAGTCCTTAATACAATAATATACGGAATAAATCTCTTTTGTACTGTATGAAATTTTAAACTTGTCTTCTCAATTTTGCCCCCATTAAATATATTCAACTCATTTCTCTCTACAATAAAGTTTCACTTATTATCGCTCATGTACCTTTTTATAAATAAGGGTATAATTAGAAAGACAAATGTATATCTTCACATTTATTGGTTTTAATAAACATTTTGAACTGCGTAGTTTTAATATTTGTTCCTTATAAAAAGGATCGGAGGAAATATTTATTACTTTTAACTGTTTTTTAGAATCTTGCAATTTAGTTGAAAGGACCCTATATATAGGGACGGAGGGAGTATATATTAGAGAGAATTACATTTAGGTCTCGCATAAGAGGAAAACATGAAAAAATAATCCCCTGAAGTTGTCAATGACGCTCCTGGATTTGTCAATTTCTTCATTCTTTCTTTTGTGCGGGACTTGAATGTAATTCTCCCTATACATTAAAGGGTTGAGTTATTTAACATGTAAGTAAAAGGTTATGAATTCAACTCTTCGTAACTATGACATATAAGTGAGTTTCTTGTAAACACCTGTTTCCATTTTGATATCCAAAAAGTAATAAAGACAGAATCCCATAGGCATACATAAAAGTACAATTATATGATAAAAATATTTGTTTACAATCCCGTTATCGTTCGTTGGCGAAATACAGAAAAATACAGTGGAAATTTAATATTTACAAATTTCTTCAAAATATCAAAACATAGACTACATTATAACCACGTTCTTGACCTCACCTCGAGACACGTGCCGCTCATTTTCCGGCATCAACATCCTTGCCCTTTGCCCCACTGGTACCCGCTAAGGTATTTGTTTAAAAATAGGATGAGATTCCGAAGAATCCCAGTAGAAACATGCTATCGTTCATAGAAAATGCGAAAAGTAAATATGATATATGCCATGTATGCACCAATTAATGAAAAATATAAATATATCATCTGCATCTATACATGAGTAGGGCTTAGCCCCACTAATCTGTATCAGTTGGGTTCTCACCAACTCCAATGTAAGTGCCTCTGACACTTCTGGCCCCTCTCTGGGCAAATCATGTTGATTAAATAAGTACATTTACAACCATGGCATCCACACAATTATATAACTATGCCATGATGTATGAAGGATAATGTCCCTACCTCAAAGCTTTATAATCCTTTGTTTAATGGTGTCTCGTAAAACGTGTCGTTCCAGCTTTCAACTCGGTCCTAAAATATTAAATGTATAAGAAATAGGTTATAAACTATCCAGGTATCATTTTAGACTCTTTCATAGTGTTTATTGTGGTTATATTAGTCTATGGTGAAAATTTACCAAAATACCCCCGAGACCTCGGCTTGGCCTGGCCCGACCCTGCCGTACCCGACTTGATGGTACATTTTCCCAAAATTTTGATTAATGCTATTCTGACTTATTTTCTCCCAAGGAATCCATTTCCAGGCTCGAAATCACCAAATTCAATGTCAAATTAAGAAAATATCCTTGACAGCCCTTATTTAAGGATTTCAGTGAAGTTTTCGTAATTATACTTTTTCGGCCACTACTGAAAAAGTGCCCAACTATAACCCCACCTATTTTTTCCCACTGAGTCCAATGGAACCATTTCTTTCATGAAAATCCAACTCCTACTACCAGTTCTGGTTCTGGCCAAAAATATTAAGGAAAAAATGAAAAAATGAGGTTTTGTGTTTTAGCTTCCAAAACTTGTACTCTTCCACTTCTAATCCTTGATTAACTCCCTTAAACACTTCTTAATCATGATTTAAAGGATTTTGGGCAGCATAACCCCTTAGGGTTATGGCTTTTCCAATTTTACAACTCAACCCAAAAATCATAAAATCCAAACAACAATTACCAACAACTTCATACTAACATAAAGTTGAGATTGGTATAATTACCCCTTAACTTCTTGGATTCTCTTACTCTTGGCAGCTCCTCCCTCTCTTCTTGATCTCAAAGTGTAACTTCACCACCATGGATTCATGAGAAACAAGAGTTTAGAGAAGGATTCTAAGAAAATGCTATAAGAAAAATCAAAGAAACCTTACTTACCTTAACCTCTTCTTTCTCCTTCTCTCTAATCTTCAAGAACTTCACAAGCTCTCTCTCTCTCTCTCTTTTCCTTGTGTTATGGCTGAATGTGTCAAAAAAAGAGGAGGGAGCAAGTGTTTTATTAATTAAGTCTTCCTTTTTCCTAGCCCTTGATTTAATCAAGAGCTCCTAATATGATACTTGTCAGAAACCCTTCTCTTCCTTCATGATTTCTTCATTGCCTTGCCATTAAATTGAATTAATTCTCTTCCTTTCTTGCTCCTCAATCCGTGCTTTCCCCCCTTTTTGCTTCAAGTAACCCATTCTTCTTTTTCTATATTCACACTTACACTCTTTCATGCAATCATGGTTCTCATTCCTTCACTCAAGCTTCTCCTATCATGCATTACACCATCCTTCATATTGTGTACACTCCATCTTTGCCATGATTGATATGTGCATGTAGTATAGTTATCATCACCTTCTTCTTGTAGAATGTGATCATGGATTTAATATTTGTCCCTTTACTTTCATGCTTGGACGAAGATTAAAGAGAGGAAGAGAAGGAAAAATTGTTTCTCACAATTCCATAGTTCACATAATTGGTTTATGTATAATCCCCTCTTAATTTCACAATTCTTGATTTATTCCACTAAGAATAATCCCATTATGCATTTTCCTTTATTCTCCTTAATTAATTGAACTTAACTCCAATTAATTGGAAAATAATTAATCTTGGGCTAAATTGTCAAAATTATGATTTTGCTGTCACCTTTGTAATTTAATTCATTTCTTGAATTTATTTGGCCATTTCCTTGTGAATATAAATATTTCAAAATTCACAAGATCCAAATTCATGAATATTCACTATTTTAGTGAATTTCTCAATTAATTATAATATATTTTTTGTGAATATAAAATTTGGGGTGTTACATTTCTTCCTTAGGTTAAAGATGATAAAAAATTTAAAAGAATTTGCAGGGGCAATTATGTTAGAGACATTGTCAATGTGGGCACCTCTCTTAGTCAAATCTTGGTTTGTCAGGGTTGTGAGGGACTAGCTACTTCAATTAAAGGGAAAATCCCTTTAAAATACATTGGAAATAGGGAAATCCCTATTCAGTGCATTGAAATTGAAAAATCCGAATCAGTCCAGTGTCTGTACGAATGAATAGTGCGGGCAGCGCCAAAAGACTATTTTTCCCTTCAACCCTCATTCTCGCCACTTCAGAAATAACAACACGCGATTCTTAATTAACAACTCCGGATTCTTGATTAACAACTCCCATTTCTTATTTCACAACTTTCTAATTTAAGTTTCAAGGCCAATAACAACACCTCTTTTTTTATTAACAACACGCATTCTTAATTAACAACTTCGAATTCTTGATTAACAACTCCATATTCTTGATTAACAATTCCAATTTCATCTCTTTACTTTCACAATAACAACACTGGTCTTGTTATTAACAACACAATATTCTACATTAACGACTCTCATTTCTTGTTTCACAACTTCGTAATTTAAGTTTCAGGGCCAATAACAACACCTCTTTCTTTATTAACAACACCGTATTTTGTAACCCCCTTCACGATTATGACCGAGATTTAAGTTTATAAACACGTGGTTAATGTGGAATTAGAGACCATAGACTATTTGGGACTTAAAGGAAGTAAAGTTCCCAAAATCAAGGTTTTCAAAAAATTTTACAACATCTATTCCACAATGGTCTCTTACTCACATTTCAACATAAATGGCCTGTACAAGTCGATTTCATTCATACATATCAGAGTATAATGCAAATTTCTGACACACTCGGGTTCCATTAATTAGTAAAGGGATTAAACAAAGGCACAAAGCCAATAATTCTTTTCCCTTATCTTGGGGATTACACAAAACTACACTATATTTCCAAAATATACAACTATTTGCCACAAAATATCCAATGAAATTTACATTGATAACCATTAATCAAAATAAACTCCTAAACTGGAGCTCTAACTGCTCTTCGTCGCTCACTTTCCCCTAGATCCTTTAGCCTTGTCTAAAAATTTGTATTTTTGGAAGAGTGAGATTCTAAAGAATCCCCGTAGTAACAAATCACTCATAATATGCATAACATCAAAGCATGAAAGTAAATCATCCATACAACACACAACAATCACAACAACAGTTGCAACGGCCGGGGTAGGTATCATGGGCATCGCCCCCACGACGGCTCACACTGAACTGCTTGCTGTATTGCACATCCACATGAACATATCACATATATCACCACAGTTGGGATCTATATAAAAAATTTCACATGCACAGCCCCACGGGCTAGATACTCAAACAGGAATCCATGATTCCATCACGCAGCCCGACACTTACTACGACAGGTATAACGGCCGGGGTAGGTATCATGAGCGTTGCCCCCTACGACGGCTCACACTGAACTGCTCACGCTGTAATGCCCTATGGCCGATAACACATTCACAATGATAAATATGCATACCAAGTATCATACACAACATGAGAGAAGAGTTACTACCTGAGTCCTTCCGGGCGTTCCTTGGCACCGGTCTCTCCCGCGTCGGGTAAATATCGTATCCTAGAATCATAATTAGGGACGAAGAGTTATTTCTCTATTCCAATTCTCAATATCATCATAACGCTTAATTGGTTATCATTATTGCTCTTTTAGTACTCAAGAATACCTCTAACCATAGCCCTAAGGGGTTGGAAGAACTATCCCAAAGATCCCCTTTTTGGAAACACAAACTAACATTTTCTACTGAGGCATTCGAGTGAAGATGGCCTCACTCGAGTGAGATTGTACGGATACTCAAGTGAAGGAAATCTCACTCGAGTGATGGTACGGTCTGTACTCGAGCACCAGAGAGTGAGAGATAGCGAGTGCATACCCGAGAGCACAAAGAAGTTTTTCAGAGATAGGATCACTCGAGCACACTGGACCTCACCCGAGTGAAAGCCAAATGCCTTACTCGAGCACCTGAGAGTGAAGTCCAGAAAGTGAAAACCCAAGAGCACAAGAGAAATGGTAGTAGCCCAAATGGCTTACTGCACTCGAGCACAACACAGCTCACTCGAGCGGATACCCCATACCCGGGAGTGAGAAAGCACACTCTTGCACCATGCTCGCGAGTGACAACTCGAGAGGCAAATCCTTGGTGCCAAATACACCAGTCACTCGAGCACAAGGAGGCTCACTCGAGTGATATTTATCCCTCACTCGCGAGTGAGACTATGCACTCTTGGATTTTCCAGAAAGCACAACAGAAAAACTGAAGAGAAATAGAAGATAAGCATAGCACTCGAGCATTGTTCAACCTTACCCGAGTGATTATCATCCCTCACTCGAGTGAATCCCGAATCACTCGAGTGATTCTATCAGAACCAGAAAATGCAGAAACAGACCAAACTTCCTAACACTTGCCTAATTGATCCCTATGGACACAAAACTTTACTTAAAGCCATCCCCACAGAAAAACACTCAATAAACTCAATGGGATCATTAGAATCATCAAAATTATACTCCATTATCATGCTTTAGGTTTTGGGCAACTAAATGAACAATATACCAATCTCATCCAAACATCACATTTTAATTCACCAATCAATCAATCTATCCTAAACTCATTCCAAAATACCATTCTTATGCCAAAAACATACCAAATGAACAGTGATACTCATTTTCGGATTCAAGCCCAAATTTTCTAGAAATCATAAACTACTTCAAATGGCATGAAACTTAGATAGATAGATTGGTTTCACATGCCTCTTTAACTTCTCTAAAAACACTCTTTGATTCTCCAACAACCAGATTTTTGTGTGATCACAAACCACACCCAATTGACAAGCTACAACCATCAAAATGAAGCTTATCACTCATAGAACAACTTTAATGAATGATGTTTGAGCAATGGAGGTCATTTGATTACCTTAATCACAAGCTCTTCTTCCTCCTTCTTGAGCAACAATAGCCGAACCAAGAGAGAGAAAATGAGAGAGAGAGAGAGATGGAGTGAAGAGATGAAATGATGATCATGCTTCCCCATGTCAGCCGAACAAGAGAGGAGAAGGAGGAGAGAGAAATAATTGTTTAATCAATTTGACCTTCACACCCACACCCTCTTTTGCCACATGTCACAATGCTATTGGTTCTCACTAAATAAGTCACCAATTAGCTTCTCTAATCTCTCCATTAGCCAATTAATTTCACACATCATTTCCTCTTGGTTAGTAATTAATTTCTCCATTAATTACCAATTTATGACCAATATTCCTATTCTTCCAATTTTTCACTAATGATGACATATTAATTAATATTGTCATAAAACACATAATTATTCCAATTAAATTCATAATTATCCACAATAATCATGATTAGCCCATAATCAAAACTTGGGATATTACATATTTTACATTAACAACGCTATATTTTTTAGATGCGAATATGTGGAAGAATAAAGCGGAGTTGTTAATTAAGAATTCAAAGTTGTTAATAACAAGACCGGTGTTGTTATTGTGGAAAAAAAGATGAAACTAGAGTTGTTAATTAAGAATACGGAGTTATTAATCAAGAATCAGGAGTTGTTAATTAAGAACCGCGTGTTGTTATTTCTGAAGTGGTGAGGATGAGGGCTGAAGAGCAAAATCGTCTTTCGGTGCCGCCTGCACTGTTTATCCATACTGACACTGGACTGATTTAGATTTTTCAATTTTAATGCATTGAATAGGGATTTCCCTATTTCCATTGTATTTTAGAGGGATTTTCCCTCAATTAAACCACTATTTTGAAAAGTTAGTTTTTTAAAAAAAAAGGGATGTATTGATTTTTTGTTGGGCCTTTTAAGCTCTAGCCCAACAGTATAGAAGCGGAAGGCCGATGACCCAAAATTATCTTAATGCTACGCCTTTGTCGTCATCACGAAGCTGCGGAAACTGCAAAACCCAAAACCCCAGTTTCAAACCCTCGCGGGCTTACTTTGACGGAGAAAAACCCTCGAAGCTGATGGCTGTGGCGAACCAAGCTCGGCGACCTTATACATCCTCCGAGAGGATTAGCCGTACGACGGTGGAACAAGCCGTGAGATCGCTCCTGAAGTGGAGAAAATCCAAGTCCCACAGCGAGAGGCTCAAGTCATCGGATCAAGAAGACGAGTTCTTCTACATCGTTCTCTCCCTCAATAAAATCCCCCATCGTGATCGCGCAAATACTTACAAGATTCTTCTACCGCATTCTCTTCTCTCCGAATCTTCCGAGCTCTGTTTGATTATCGATGACAGAAACAAAAAAGGACTCACTAAGGACGACGCGCAGAAGAAGATCAAATCGGAGAATATACATGTTTCGAATGTCTTGAAGCTCTCGAAGCTCAAGTCCAATTACCGTTCGTCCGAGGCGAAGCGAGAGCTATGTGATTCATACGATATGTTTTTCGCGGACAAGAGTGTGATTCCGCTGTTGCAGGGCCTATTGGGGAAGAAGAAGGCTCCTGTGCCGTTGGATTTGAAGGATAGGAATTGGAAAGAGCAGATTGAGAAGTCTTGTTCTTCTACATTGTTGTGTTTGAGGACAGGTACGTGTTATGTGGTGAGAGTGGCCAAAGTGTCGATGGAGAAGGATGAGATTGTTGAGCATGTGACTGCTGCTTGTAATGGTATCGCCGAGGTTGTGCCCAGTAAGTGGGGGAATATCAGGTCGCTTCACTTGAAGTTGTTGGAGTCTCTTTCATTACCTGTTTATCAAACAGTTCCAGATAAGGATTCTGATTAATTACGTTGTATGTACATGAGCTATGCCCAAAATTAAAATTTTGTTTAGTTCTGATTGCTGTTCTACAGTTACTTACATTTTGTTCTAAATTGAAAGTTATCCTAAAAATTGAAGGATGAATGTTGGTTTCCATCCTTCAGCTGCTTCCAGTGGCTGGTGGACGCCAAAATGCTTCCCAAGGAGTTTATAAGAAAATGTTTCTGTGACTACCGTTTCATCCGTTATAAGAATGAAAACTTCATGCTCTGCCAAAAAAAAAGAATCATATTTGTTGTGGAGTATTCATCTGTGATATGCTCTGTATTCAGTTTTCAGCAGGAGTTTAATCATTAAGGGCTTGTGGATTCAAAATATGCCCTGGATACAAGGATTGTGATCTCTTTTTGCTCTGATGTTCGGATATTTCATTCTCTATATTTGTTTGAAGAGTCACTTACTTTTCATGCGTCCTGTATTTAGGTCTTGAGGATCATGGGGACTGAATGAGTTTAAATTTACATGTAATTTGTTTGGTCAAGAAGCTAAATATGATTGGGCAGAATGAAGATTCTACATTTGTCTGTGCTATTTTATGAGCTACTTAATGATTGATATGCATATGTAAGTATCACAACACAATCCAAACTGTTAATACTTGGCTGGGAGTGTTGGCTAAATCACTGCCATGCAAATTACCTGAGAATTTAGAGGAAGACACGTCAGCTCCATGGGAAGGCTCCCAAAATGTTAGAAATCACGACCTCCTGAGCATGCGTGATTATCTGGAAACTCAGATCACCTGGGCTCTTACCGCCATTGAAGTCCGAAGGTGCCAGGTACTTTGTGCTCTTACAGAAACACTTTTTTTTGTTGTTGTTCCGTGGGGCCTGAACTGGAACACTGGGATAGCTTTGTTTGATGGGAGAACTACATACAGGTCCCGAATAAGAATTTTAATTACCCAAATGTCCTGATTACTTGTGGATATAGAAGTTTGACATGTAATGCAAAAGATTCACTTGTAAATGGGATGAAGGAGGTAATTAATTTCCTTATTTAAACCTGTTTGCAATTCTCCCTTGTTTTATGTCTTGTGGTTTCACATGCAAGACAGAAATTTGATTGCTTCGTTTTGTTCAAAAAGGGCGAGAAAAGTTCCATGCTTGTTTCATTCATGGAGATATGCACGTCTGGTGATTTCTAGTCATTGGCACGTATCTTTTGAAGGGTTGGAAGTATTAACTATTAAGTTATTTTCAGCCTCAGATTATGGTTCTATTGCTATTTGCTTCAGGATGTTGCGGAGAAACTCGATGAGAAGTTAAGACGACCTGGTAGCTTGGTGGGCTTTGGACCCAGTTTCGGTGCCTGTCAAAGAATAGACACCATGAGCTTAACTGATCTAGATCATCCAAATTTAATATTTTTTAAATGATAATTTTTAAATAAAAAAAAGCATTTTTTGAAAAGAAGTTAGGTAAAAGATTGTCTTTATTTTATATTCTTTATTAATAAAATAATTTTTTCAAGAAAAATAAAAAGTAAAAAAAATATCTGGATTGTCCAAATCTAATTTGGATGGTCCAGATCAGCCGAGCGGATAGGCACTGAAACTGAATTTGGGACTTAATACTCCCTCTAGTTCTAAATATAAGACAATTTTTTTTTTTGGAGATATTAAAAGAGTTAATTAAATTACTTTAAAATATTTATATTAGTCATTTTTTTTCTAAACTACTTGTATATTGTTTAACTTATAAACTGATATATAATCTAAAGGATACATAACATATTATATGACTAAGTAATTTATTTAGCTTTCTTTTTTTAAAATACTTGTTTGGGATAGCTTAATTTTAGCTTATAAGTGCTTTTTATTCATGATTTACGGTATACGAGGTAAGTATGTGAGAGGAGTTTACTTATACTTGAGATAACTTATTTTTTTTACTTATAAGTGCTTTTTACATAAATTGAGACAAAACCTCTCTCACATACTTATCTCGTATACCATAAATCACGAATAAAAAGTACTTATAAGATAAAATTAAACTATTCCAAACAAGCATTAAAAAAAATCAACTCTATCTTAAATTTAGGACTAGATGGAGTAGTTTCTTATAGAGATGCAATAGGATGGTAACCCAATAATGAGCTTTGGTTACTTTACTTCATATTGGGGATCAATCTAACAACACTGAAGAGCCCATAAGCATTTTAGAAGGATCTTACTCTCTGTTAGGATGAGGGAAGCATAAAAGTTTCTTTTTCCTTTTGAGTTGGAAAGGAGGCCACATTGATCTTGTTTTTGTTTTTTTGGGGGGGGAGGGGGAAACCCATCACCTTCTTTATGTAAGGGGGTTACCTTGCCACTGGGGCAATGCATTGTGTGCTAAATACAGAAAAGTTTAATGTTTGCCGCCACTCTCGGTACACTCCTATTCTTATTCAAAAACATAAAAGTCTTGGTCATGCGTAGTGTTGCTTTCAAAGCTTAGGATCTATTTGAGTTGGCGTTTAAAAAGTATGTTCACATAAATCGAGATAAAATTCTTTTCACATATCACCTTATATACTGTAAATCACATCGAAAAAGCAGTTTCCTATACTAATTCAAACAGGCACTTAGTGTAATTTGGATCTTGTCAAGTCCTCCTTCCATAAATTATGAATAATTAATTAATATGTTTTATTTCATATATATGCCTAACTTTTAGTTAGGGTCAATATAATATTTGGTATCTCTATTTTAAAAATTGTTATTGCAGTTTGAACTTTTCATATGAGCCCAAGGGTGACAGTAAGAACTAGTACCAGGAATTCGGGTTGGCCTGCGGGTTGCGGGCCCGCCCCTTCGCATGCCAGCTCAAGCTTGACAAGGCGGGTTGGCGGGCCAGTCCACCAGCCCGCCTATTTGTTTTTTATATTTTTTTTATTTCACTCCTCTTTTTTTTTGAAAATTTTCACTCCCTTTCTTTTGCACCCATTCATATTGCACTTGTTTTCTTTTATACATTTATGTTAGGAAGCTAATTTCATTCTTATTTTCCTTTTTTTTTTCCATCTATTCACATCACAAAAATATATAAACACATCTCTTTTAAATTTAATAGTAGTAGAATAAATAAATATAATTTAAAAATAAAATTGTCAAATAAAAAGTATGAGGAAGTAGTTAAACACAACATAAAAGGAAAAACGATCAGGGTATTTGGATTTAGTTTATAAGGAAAAAAAAACTCCAGCCCGTTTAGCCCGAAATTAAAGGGGCTGCCATTTCATTAGCTCAAACTTGTCAAAATAAATGGGTTAGCGGGCTCCGACCCGAATTACTGGCTATAGTAAGAACATTGTTTCTTCTTGGTAGGAAACATATTTGATACTCCCTCCGGTCCTAATTATAGGACAATATTTGGGAGTTGATCTTGATCCTAATTATAGGATAAAGTTTTAATTTTTGTCAATTTCTTCCCAAAATACCTCTATTAATACTTTCTCAATAATAATGAAATACAATAATAATTTTATAATACACCTATGTATTCTATAAGGTGAGTAATACTTGCAACTCGTTAATATCACATACACCTCAATTCTACTATTTCTTTTATTTTATAAGAATAAAGGGTAAGAAAATCAAGTAGAATTCTACTTGCTCATTTGGGAACTTTTTTTTTTTTTTATAGTCACTGAATAAGTATTTTAAACATTCAAAAATTAAAATATATACGTGGGAAGGCACTACACCCAGCAACATTAATTAATTTCTCTTGTCAATGTTACCGTGAACAAAAACTAGCTAGTAGCAATATACTCATAAGATCATGTAGAATCATATATATTCTTGAATCAACCTTATTAAATAAGGGTATTTTAGGAAAATAAATAAGATTAACTAATTTAACTATTATTCTTAATTTTTCCAAAATTAGGTAAATATGTCTTATAATTAGGACTGGAAGGAGTATTTCCTTAGCACCTGTGAACAGGGACCTTGCCTTTAATAGATAAGAACCCACCACCTTCTTTATATAAGGGGGTTACTTTGTCACTAGGGCAATGCACTGTGTGTCGGATGCAGAAAAGTTTAATGTTTGCCGCCACTATACACTCCTATTCTTATTCAAAAATATCAAAGTCTTAGTCAAGCGTGGTGTCGCTTTTAAAACTTAGGATATGTTTGAGTTAGCATTTAAATAGTATGTTCACGTAAGTCGAGACAAAACTCTTTTCACAAGTTTACCTCATATATTGTAAAGCACGTCAAAAAAGCAGCTTCCACCACTAATCCAAACAGGCACTAAATCACGTAAGAAAAGTAGCTTCCACGGCTAATCCAAACAGAAAATTTTCCAACGTGATTTATAGTTTATGAAGTAAGTATATATGAGAGATTTTGTCTCGACTTGCGTATTGAACGTAAGCCCAAACAGGCTTTTAGTGTAATTTGAATCGTGTCAAGTCCTCCTTCCATAAATTACGAATAATTAATTAATATGTTTTATTTTAGATATATGCCTAACTTTTAGTTAGGGTCAATATAATATTTGGTATCTCTATTTTAAAAAATTGTTATTACAGTCTGAACTTTTCATATGAGCCCAAGGGTGAAAGTGAGAACATCGTTTCTTCTTGGTAGGAAACATATTTGATATTTCCTCAGCACCTGTGGGCGAGGCCCTTTCCTCTAATATGAGGAAAACATCAATTTATTGATAACTTAAATGATGTACTTCTATAATAATTTTATGTTTATTAGATAATTAAGACTTAAAATAGCTTTAAAAAATGAATCAAAAATTCTAATTTAAAAATTTTATTGGCCAAAGAGACCTAAATTGAAGTGTCAGTGTATAAAAATAAGTCATATCCTTTTAATCAATAAAACTTCACTTTTTTCCCCAATAATTTATTGGCTGGAAGCTAAATAATAATTCACCCCTCGTTTAGACGAAAAGATATATTCCAAGCGGTCCACTAAAGATATTTTTAGTAAAAAAAAAACGCTGTAGTTCTTGTCCATTAGTTGACGATGACACATTAAACATAAATATCTTTCCAGGAACATACAGTGTCACTCAGTATTTCTCTCACAATTATTGATCCTTTGTACATAAACACTTGCACGGGGTCAAAATTTTGGTAGTAAAATTAGGGAACTGAGAGATTTAGATAAATTTTATTAAGATATCTAATTAAATAGTAGGGGCAATTGTTAAAGAATGGTCACAATAATAGACTTGCTTAGGCATGTATATGAAGTGGAGGAGTCCTTTAATTAGGCTCTAATAAAATGATCCTAAGCAACGTGGCTTGACATATAATATCGTGGAAGAGGAAATTAAATAGGGGAAAAGAAGGGGGGGGGTGGTTAGGACGACTTAAGTGCCCTTCAGTTCAGGGCATTGTTTGTATCAAAATTTCCACTAATCATGATGCAATGCCTTTTTTAAACTTATATTAAGAATCAGAAAGAGTATAATTCACGGAGAATTACATTCAAATCTTAAGGAAGAAGAGAAATGAAGAAATAATCCTTTGAAATTATAAAATGGAAAAATGATCCCATGAAGTTGTCAATGACCTGCTCCTGGAGTTGTCAATGAGACCATTTTTTCATCTTGCAATTTTGAGGAACCATTTCTTCATTTCTTTTTTCTTTAAGACATGAGTGTAATTCTCCCTATCATTTACCCCTTCCTTCTCCTTCATCTTTCGGATCTGCCCTGACCACTGTTGATGATCCTCCACCGGCAACCCTTCCTCCTCGCAGCACCAAGCTTTATGGATCTCTCTCGTTCATCTTCTCACAAATTAACCTGTTCAGGTTCAAGCTCCTTTGTTGTTTTCTCTTTTTTATGTGGGAGGATGGAGGAACGAGGAAGCAAAGAAAGTTTAACGTGTGAGGGCATTTTTGTCCTTCCAATTTTATTTATATGTAATTACACCATTTTGTAAAGGGAAAATTGCCCATAAATAGCTCTTTAACAAATTAATTGTTAAATAGGATCTTGTGTTCAAACAATCTTCCCCGTATGTAAAAGATTTTCCTTATGTTCAATATATTTTTCCTATGTGATCTTCTTGTGTTCAAACAATCTTCTTCATGTGCAAAATGTCTTCCTTTGTGTTCAAACAATCTTCCCCGCGTGCAAAAAATATTCCTTTAAATGCTTTCAGATCCCATGTAACAAATAAATTTTCAATTAGATCTTTATGGACAATTTTACCTTTTGTAAATTATGTGCTTGTTTGGAACAATGATTAGAATGCTTAAAAGTAACTTTTCAATCGTGATTTACGATATACGAGAAAAATATATAAGAAAAATTTTGTTACAATTTATATAAAAAACAGCTCATAAGTAATCTCAACGTCAAAATAAACATACCCAAAGTTATATACTATTACCAACCAACTTTATTATAATCATCATAGCATTACATGCCCCAACAAATGACCATAAGGCATTTCTTGGTAACTAGAGCACGAATAATGCTTTCATTATTATAAGCTAGGACAAGTATGGTTGGGATGACAATGAGATCAGTCACGGCAATCGACAAAGTCATAGTTGACCGTGAGATGTCCCTGAGCGTTGCCGTTGCCGTCGGTGTCCAGCTTCCGGAACACTCCGACGTCCAAGTCCAAGCCGCCGTTGCTGCACTGATCCACAATCCTCACCGTCTGCTGGGCGCGAGTGCGGGTGTTGGTGACTCGGAGGCAGCGGCCGCAGGCGGCCTGACCGCGGGGGCCGACGGGCCCACAGAAGGCGGTCCAGCCGTATTTTTGGCGCCAGGAGAGAGGCTTGTTGGCGTCCCAGGTGGAGCAATAGGCACTGACGGCCATTAAATCCCAGTTATGCTTCTCTGGTTCGTACATATGATATGTGGCTCTCACATTGGTGGCGCTCTGTGCCCACGCTACTCCCACCAAGCTCACCACACACAAAGCCCAGAACACAATAACTTTCCCCATTGATCTTGATCTTCTTTTTCCTTCTCTCTGTCTCCCCGTCTTCATTCATGGATGATATATATAGGGCTCCTTGCTCAGTGAAATTATCATATTACCCCCGCTGTATATTATTGACTTTACTACTCCTCTCTATTAATTTCATCTGGAACATCTAGGGTGGAGAAACTTTGGATGAGCTTTGAATTTCCAATTCTAAGCCCGAGGGATGAGCAAAAAGCCTGGTCGTCCAAGTAATCCGGTTTGACCTGAGTTAACTCGGTTCAGTTCGGTCCAGTAAAAAACAGCCTTATAATAAAAAAGACTAGATCAGATCAGATCAACTACTCGGGCTGCACCGGGTTCAAGACCAGGTTTTCAATCCACATGATCTAGTTTGGTCTGATCCGAATCATTTATTTCTTTAAAAAAAAATAAATGGGTCTGTAGCTAACTTCCCTCTCATTATAACCAAAAAAAAAAAAAGGTCACCCATTACCCACACCACCCATGTGAACCACACAATGTCACAAACTCACTTTCTTTTTTTTATTGATGTGACACACTCTGCACCAACTTCACCCCATCAATCTCACCTCCCCACCGGAAAAAATGGCGCCTCCTCCCCTTCATCAATCTCAGCTCGCGCCTCCTTGCCTTCAATCTCACTTCACCCTTGCTTCCCTGACCCTCAATCTTACGGTGCTCGCCTCCTCGCCTTCATCAATCTCAGCCCTCGCCTCTTGTTGCTGGTCGTACTCTTAGCGTCAATCCCTCTGTCTTGTGCTGCTGCTGGTATTCATCGTGGAGACGCTTCGAACGCCCGCTCTAATTTTCTTCTCAATTGGCATCCTTCCCCCTATTTTCATTCCTCTAGTTTTTTTTTTTTAATTTTTTCAGATAAAAAAAATAGATATGTTGGACTACCCAGATCAGTCCATCAGCCCGATGGACCAAGTCTAGTTTGACCCGATTGAGAGAGTGATATTGTTATTCTAAGTTCATTCCTCTAATTTTCATTCCTCTAGTTAATATAGAATGAAGTGTTGTTAATCAAGAGAGTGATATTGTTATTCTGAGTCGAATGAGGGGACAGTTGAATGGCACATTCATTCTTTCGCTGAAATTTCAAAATCTCAAATTCCTCCTCTGTACTGACATAACACTAACATGAGATTTTGTAATTTCGACGTACTAATTTAGAATTTTCCTATTTCAAATATATTTTATAGGGATTTTCCCTATGAATTATATTAGCTCTGTAGTTACAGAAAAATGTAAGAAATATTTTTTCCCCAAATGACGATATAATATTTTACATGTACGAAGCCGCCTTCAAATCTTGAAATAGAGTAATTCTTTAGAATCCCAGGTCTAGATATTTGATATGTCATGACTCTTGTAAGTTCTCGGGACGTAATTCAAACTTTTGTAGAAAAAAATTAGTTTATCAAAAAAAAATTATAAGCAATTATCTTCTATATATTAATGACTACTAATACTCCGATACTAATAAGAAAAATTTCATGTGCGGATAAGTGATGTCTAATTTTGTGCTTCGACTGATAAGAATTTTGGGCAAAAAAATAAAAATAAAAAATCAGTGAATTGGCCGACTAATGACAACATTTTCCCCGGTCTGCTCTCACCTCTTGGGCCTACCACGTGCTCTTCGTTCATTATCCATGGTGAAAAACAATTACCTCTAAGCCTTTTTAATTTAAGATATATTTATCTCATTTGATTATTTTAAATAAATAAATTAAATTAATTAATGTTCTCATTGATTATTGTTAAGAGAAGATCAATAAAGGTAAATTAGAAAAATATTGACAAATATAAAAATTATGTTTTTTATATATGACCAAAATTAATTAACTTCTTAAATATATCTTATATTAAGGATGAGAGGGACTACAAAAATAGTTTTAACAAAATTATGAAGAAAAATTAATTAATCCAGTTCACTCCCCTGTCTTAATTTCTTCCTCCTCCTCTATTATACTCCCTCACTCCCTTCTTTTTACAAGGAACACTGGTTTAAAATATTAGTTAAAAGTATTATGTAACTTATATGTATAACTTCCTTTCTAGTTATACCCTTGTTTAAGAAGAGTATGCATGAGAGATAGTAGGTGGAATTTTATTTAAGAGATAATGAGTGACATATGTTAAAAGAGGATAAAAATGGAAAGACTAATTTAAAATTTTAGACAAATAAGATTTGTTCCTTATAAAAAAAGAGCACCCCCCTAAGAAAGTGAATATTCCTTATAAAAAGAATAGGAGGAGGTAACCTTATACATCCTATGGTCCTTAATATAGTATATATTTAAAGAGTTAATCTTGGTCTTAAATATAAGGCATATTTTTCATATTTGTCAATTTTTTCTTAATTTACCCTTATTGATTCTACTTCAACAATAATCAAGAAGGAGGGGAAAGGAGGGGATTAAGAACAATGATTAGGGTATTTTAGAAAATATATGTCATATTAACTAATTTTCTTAATCTAATCAAATTAAGTAAATATATTTTATATTAAAGATCGAGATGAGTATATAGATGTCCTTGTGCACACATCAAAACCGCATTAGTTATAAATCTTGAAGCTTGGAAAAGTGCAGAGAAGGTTAGTTGTCAAGTGTAGTTGTCAACCTTCCTTTTATATATA
Organism: Inga leiocalycina; assembly: GCA_963242795.1. Lineage (NCBI taxonomy): Eukaryota > Viridiplantae > Streptophyta > Magnoliopsida > Fabales > Fabaceae > Inga > Inga leiocalycina. The sequence goes on from OY725325.1 coordinate 65,322,941, forward strand.
GCAGTTGGCAAAAAAAAAAAAAAAAGGAAAAGCTTATCAGGTTTCTCACATCATCATTGTTTGGAGACACAATAGCATATTTGAACTTATCTTCATCTGGATCAGAAACTTAGGAATATGAAGCTTTGAATTTCCAATTCTAATCCCTAAGACATTCTTCTCCTTCCGTCCACCACGATTCCCATTTTTGTGGTGACCCTTTTGCCCTTGGTACTCGCAGCTACTGTTCTCCACAAGAAGGCGCAGAAAGACTTGAGTTTGGTTCGCTTCACGCCGTCGTCGACGATGACCTTTAAGCCTGGTGAGTTGGCAAGTGACTGAATGTGGTCGAGTTGGTCTGCGGTGATGTAGTAGATCCGACTGATGACCGGTTCGGATTCGGCACTCGGTTGCTTTGGGGGAGGCAGGTCGGAGACTGGGACAAACATGCCGTCAATGGAAGGATGGACGCGATCGGGCCGCCGTGGACTGAGGAGAGAACGACGGAAACATGGTCGCTAGGGAAGAGTTGAGCTTGTGAGCTTGATGGGCTGGGCCGACTGGGCCCAAGAGACGAGGAACATGTTGGCTGAGTATGCATAGGCTATACGATGGTCGAAAGAGCATGCCACCACTAATCCACCACACTTGAGAAATGTAGCCTGCAATGTGTAAATTTCATGTTTAATAACTGAGTATAATATTTTAATTCTATGACATTCTTCTTGGAGGAATTATACGCGGTTTAGAATTCATGTTAAATAAAAATAACGTAAAAAATACTTTTCCCCAAAATGACGATATACTCTCTCCAATCCTTAATATAAAACATATTTATCTAATTTGATTATATTAAGGAAATTGAGTTAGTTAATATGATATGTATTTTCAAAACACCATAATTATCTTCAATTCCTTAATTCCCTCATTCCCTTTCCTCTTCTATTATTGTTGAAAAAGCATCAATAGAGTAAATTTGGAAAGGTTTAACAAATATAAAAATTATATCTTATATTTAGGGTCAATATCAACTCTTCAAATATATTTTATACTAAAGACCAGAGGGAGTAATATTTTACATAAAATTTTTTTTTGAGCAAAAAATATTTTACATTAACTGAACCTCCTAAAAATATCGAAATAATTCTAAAAAATCTGAGGACTAGATATTTTTTGACATGTCGAAATCATACCTATCATTCTCTCGTATTTTCTTCCATTTTAATATTATATTGTGTGGCAACAAAAATTGGCTGAGTTGATACGAATTAGGTTCATAACCCTAAAAAATCCCATCACTAATGTGAAAACCTTATTTGTGAGAAATTGGTAAGTGCCTATACAAGGTTTTGTATGTAGCAATGACTCTTGGCACTCAGGACCTAACTCAAACTTTTGTTTGTAGCAATCTAGTTGGCAGCAAAGTATACTCCTTATACCTCATTAAATAAAATTTATTGCATTATTATTTGAAAAAATTATAAACAATTATCTTCTACATATTAATTAATGACGAGGACTACTACTACTATTAAGAAAATTTTCATGATGCGTATGGAGTGACGGCTAATTTTGTGCTTCGGCCTACAAGTCTTCGGTAAATGGGTCTACTAAGGACATTTCGTTGTGGTGTTATAAAGCTGTTTTACTGTCCCCATTATCAACAAGACCAAGACAACATTTTCCACGGCCTGTTCTCACCTCTTGCACCTACCACGTTTTCATTCATTATCCACGTGAAAAACAACACTCGTCCACTCTACATGACATATTTATTTAATTTAATTAGGTTAAGAAAATTAAATTAAATTTGTATGAATTTTAGGTGTACCTGAAATTCAATTGACTTACTAAAATATCCATACGAAACTAGAGAACCGATACGGATCCCGAATACGTTACACAGTAAATGCACTATTGAGAGGAAGAGAAGAGAACTTTTTACTCTTATGAGAGAATATTTTAGAGGGAGGATTGTGTGTATTATTATTCAGATTTAACTTCTCCTTCAATCTCACATCCTATATATATAGTATATGTACGGTTAAATATGAATAAATGTAACTCTTAAATATACGGTTATATGATAACAAATATAACTTTTGAATCTTCAAGGATATCTCTCTATATTTACATAATGACCCCTCTTGATTCGGGCTTGGGCATTAATCCATCAAGAGTGAATTAATATATTCTAATAAAATTAATTAATATGACATATATTTTTTAAAATACCCTAGTTATCTTTCTTAATTCCTTCTTTCGATCTATCTTCTCCTTGACTATTGTTGAAGGAGCATCAATAGGATAAATTGAGAAAAGATTGAGAAATATGAAAAACAAGTCTTATATTAAGGATTAATATCAACTCTTCAAATATATCTTATATTGAGGACTAGAGCGAGTACAAAAATAATTTTAACAAAATTATGAATAAAAATTAATTAGTTCAATCTACCCATCATACAACATAGGTGCTTTATTGGTTAATAATTTTGTAAGTATATACTCTCTCTTGTCCTCTTTATAAGCAACAACTATCATGATTGCGCAAAAAGAATTAACGGTTAAAATTAATTAGAAATAATTTGTGTAAAAAATGTAATATCTTTTTTAAATATACCTCTATTAATGAAAATAGTATAGGAGAGAAAATGAATAAAAAATATGAGAGAGAATAGAGAATAGGTAATAAATAATTAAATAAAAAAGAATTAATGATTCATTAATATAAAGATATGTATTTAATAATAAAAAAAATTAATTTAAATTTTAAGACACAAAAAAATGATTTATATTAACAATAAGCTTCAATAGAGAAAAAGTTCCTTGTAAGCAGAAGTAAGTCTTACCTACGTTTGGACAGGAAAAAAATCCAAGGGGTCCACTAAAGATATTTTTAGTCAAGAAAGTCAGACACCACCGAAGGTAGAAAAAGAAGGCGATTGCTTTTACTTTGGAGGCTGTGGGAGAGAAGATAGTCCGCGGCTGAGGTTGAGTGGTGTTGGTGGGTGAAGAGAACGAAGCTTCAAGAAAGAAGGGAGGGTTAAAAGCTGAATTCTAAACACTCCCTATTGATTGCATATATTAAAAAGATTTTCTATGCAAATGATTAAAATGAGTATTTTAAGAAAATGAAATTTTACAAATAACAAACTAAATTAATTTTCTTAATATAAAAAAATTAAAGTATTATTTACTATTAAGCCATGCTATTCACACCAAGTCATGATGACTAATAAGTGTCTTTCCTCAAATTCATACATATCATATATGTACATATAGTAATTAGAAAATCGTCTACTTTGTATTTTGTGGCGGAGCATATAGTTAGAGATTACCTGCATTAGGTCAACCCGTGACCCGCCCTTTTAAGTTTCACAAGTACGAGTTGCCCTGTACCCGTGGCTAAGCCTGTATAACCCGTATCTAAACGGGTACGGGTTAAACGGGTTCTGGTTAAACGGGTCCAGGGAACCCGTTTAACCAGAAACCTTTTTTTTGGGCCTCCAGAATAGGGAGCCCGTTCACAGCCCAGTTCTATTTTTTTTTTGCCCTCCAGAATAGGGAGCCCATTTCATAGCCCAGTTCTATTTTTTTATGGCCCTCCAGAATGGCAGAATTGATTGGAACGCAAATGTCCATATTTTTTGGACCTCCAGAATATTGTGATATTGCCTTTTTTTTGGCCAATGATATTGCCCTTTAGACGGTTAGACCTGCTGAAATGTCATAAATACTAGTATACTACATAAACATACCTTGAGTCTTTAAATACTAGTATACTACATAAAATGTCCATATTTTTAGACCTGCTGAAATGTCATAAATACTAGTATAACATGCTAAATTGCTAATGCTAATATGCTATGAAGTTTAAACTTCAATGATCACAATTCACAAGCTACAAAACAATAGTAATATAACATGCTAAATTGCTAATGCTAATATGCTTTGGTGAGGAACCTGTTTGCAAATCTTCATTTTTTTGTCAGTTCAGATTCACCTCCTCCCTCTGCTTTTGCATCTTCCTCTACAAAACGAACAAAGATAAATCATATATCGTATTGATCAATGTGTATTAATATTAACTAATAAGAAGATGAAATGAAACGTTAAATATTGAAAATAGAGAATGCAAATTAAGATACTGATAACAATAGTTGCAGTCTCATCAAAATTATTAACATCAAAGTCATTCAAGTTGGGTGGTTTCACTGATAGCCAATTTTGTGCACATATGAGTGCCTCAGCCATCCTTGAGGATAAAGAGCTCCTGAAAGCATCTAATACTCTACCACTCGTACTAAAGGCAGCTTCTGAAGAAACTATAGAAACTGGGACAACTAACAAATCATGTGCCATCAAGCTTAACACTTTATACTTACAAGCATTCCCTTTCCACCATGACAAGATGTCAAATTTTGCATCGCGATAACCAACCAATTCAGCTAGAAGGTATTCATCCACTTCTGAAATTTTCTCTACACTACTCTCTGCACATGCCTTGGCTAAAAGCTTTTGATATGTAGCATCAGCAAATGACAAGGCCACTTCAACTTCTAACTCTGGTAATAGAACATTATGCCCACCACCACCACTATTATCCTCTTGTTCCATTGATGGTTGAGATCCAGAAGTTTCACTAAGATGAACACTAGCTGAATAATGGTCATATAAACGATACATCACACCCATAATCTTCTTCATCATAGCTTCACACTTTGTTGGTTCATGGAAAAGGTCAGCAAAAGTGACTTTGACATATGTCAATTTATATCTAGGGTCTAATATCAAGGCCACAACCAAAAGTGGATTCATTTTCTCAGCTGCTCCCTAGTATTTGTTAAACTTATATAACATTCTTATTGACATGTCATTCAAGAGAGAGTAGGAACTACTTGCACTTCCATTGAGGCTTGTCTGAATTGCAACTATGTGTTGGAAACATGTGTTACTTGTAACATAGTTTGATCCATAAAACTTCAATGTCATGTTGTAGAACAATTTTAAGAAGCCAAGAAACTCACTCGCAGTGCTCCAATCATATGCACTAGGAGGCAAAATGGTAGGTTTTATTGTCCTTCTTCTAATTGCATCATCAGATACATCATCAACACCTTCAAGATAATCAATCAAGGTATAAGTATCTCAACTGGAACCTACCTTAACCTTTTTCTTGAAGTATTCTTTGTAATCTTCATCCTCCTCTTCTATCTGAGTAAAAACTTTGACAAACTTAACAGCACTCTCAAGCATAAGATATGCTGAATTCCACCTAATCACAACATAGAAATGAAAAACAATTGCACATCAATTATCAATACATAATAATGGATTCATATCAAAGCTTATTCAAACTAATTATAAATAAATTACCTCGTAGGAAAATCCAAGGTAAGTAGATTTTTTGATTCAACTCGCTCCCTTTCAGCTAGTATTATGAACTTACGCTTCCTTGATGGAGAAGATTTAACAAATTTTATTGCATGTCGGATGAGCTCAATGGACTTGTTCATTTCTTTGAGACCTTCAAAAACAACCAAATTTAATATGTGAGCAGCACACCGTATTAAAGTCTCCATCACAAACCAAACCATCCCAACTCCTGAAACGCTTTTCCAAAATTGCAATTGCAGAATCATTGGCAGAACCATTGTCAATTGTGATTGTAAACACTTTGTCAATGCCCCAATGAAATAAGCAATCCTCAATTTGTTTGACAATTGACTCCCCTCTATGATCTATAATCTCACAAAAATTAAGAACGCATTTCTGTAAGATCCAATCCCCATTAATCTAATGTGCAGTTAAACACATGTAGTTGTTTTGTTGTACAGATGTCCAACAATCAGTGGTGAAGGACACACGGACTTTCGAAGTCTTAAGTATTTTCTCAAGATATATGCTTGTTCTTGATATATGTTGTAGCAATCTCTAGTAGATGTCCACCTTGAAGGAATTTGAAATTTGGGTTGAAACTCTTGTAGCAGTTCTTTAAAACCCTCCTTTTTCACAATTCAGAAAGGCACCTCATCCTTTATGATGTACTTAGCAACAAATTTTCTGCCTCGTTCTTGACTGAACAAGTGATGAGTCAATGTTTGATTTGTTGTAGCCGCGAACAAGATCTGGCCCTCACTTGATTTGTTAGGATTCCTTGGACACTTTTCGAAATGTCTCTATAATTGTTTAGTGCCATCTTGCGAAAGATGACTTGCATAAGTTAATCCACAATAGTTGCACTTGGACCTATGTTTTCCTTTGGTTTCTGCTAGTGGCATCCTTGTAAAATGGATCCATATACCATATGAGTCCTTCCTTTTTTCCTAGGTCGTGTTTCTTCTGCTTTCCCCTCATCGTTGGTTTGACTCTCAACATTAGTGCTATCTTGTGTTATTCATGTTGTTGTTAGTCCAGTCGTAGGTTCATCATCCACATTTTCAAGTGCAATTGGTGGTTGTGCCATGCTATTTGACCTTCTCAAACAAATCAACAACTTGAAGATAAAAACTGACTGTTGAAAATTTTGGTAAACAGAAAATTGAAATTTGAAATATGAAAACAGAAAACAAAAAACTAAAAACTAAAAACTACCCAACTTGAATGACTTTAAAACATAATAGTCCTAGTGTGGCAAATTGAAAACTAGATATGCTTTTAATGATCCTCAATGGAAATAAGAACATTATTTGTCATATACTCATAAACTCAATTACAAGTATGTATCAACCGAAACATGAGAGTCATCAAATATTTCATAATCAATCCAAATGAACTATGAGAACACATCACAGGATTTAGCATAGAGTCCATCATCTAAGAAACATAACATGGTTAACCCACACGAGATTGATTCAACCGAAGCATGAGAAGTTAAAACAATGTCTTTTCCTAAAAAAAAACTGAAGATCGAAACACCACAGGACAGGAGACAGGCATTAGCTATAGCCTATGTTACTCTAACTCTCTAAGTCTAACCCAGGTCCAGGAGCTACAGCCTACAGGATAAGAGAGATTAACAGATTCACAATACAAGACTGTCAAGACATACCAAACTAACTGAAGAAGCATATCGAAAACACAATGCTACCAAAGAAGATCAAAACACAACAGATAAAAATTAGAAATCAAAAAGAGCAAAAAGTGCAAATCCTACCGAAGAAGAAGATTGAAATAGGCGACTCACGACTCAAGACTTGAATGTTGAAGGCTACTGAAGCAGAGGAATTCAGAGAGGGAGAGAAATAGGTGAGTGGCGATTTCCACTGTCGGGACTCCTCGGTCAGACGAGCGACGACACTCCTCTCCTCTCCCCGGTCGGCAGCAGGCCTTGACAAGAGACGACGGTGAGACCCTGCTCACCGACTATCGTTGGTATGGAGATCGACAAGCTGAGCAGCTGTCCGCCGATAATGACTGGCTGAGGACAGCGATCGAGGTTTGGGGGGACCGGCCGACAAGGCGAGGAGAACGATCTGAGTAGTGAAGTGAGAGTGTGAGAGTAGAGTCACGGGTTGAGATTTGAGAATAGACTACATCATCAGACAATCAAAGAATGGAAAATAAAAAATTGCCCTAAAACTAACGGGGTATTAAATGGGTAACGGGTGACCCGTTGGCGCACCCGTTACCTGCTCTTTTTTCATAAATGGGTACAGGTAACCCGTACCCGTTATGGGCCCAATTCTGGGCGGGCCCAAACGGGGAAAATTAGCTAAGGTGCGGGCGAGCGGGCAGGTTGCGGGTGCTTTGCTCAGTCCTACTAATATGGGGAAAACATCAATTTATTGATGACTTAAATGATGTACTCCCATAATAATTTTATGTTTATTAGATAATTAAGACTTAAAATAGCTTTAAAAAATCAATCAAAAGTTCTTATTTAAAAATTTTATTGGCCAAAGAGACCTAAATTGAAGTGTCAGTGTATAAAACTAAGTCATCCTTTTAATCAATAAAACTTCACTTTTTATCCCAATAATTTATTGGCTAGAAGCTAAATAATAATTCACCCCCGTTTGGACGACAAGATAAATTCCAAGTGGTCCACTAAAGATATTTTTAGTCAAAAAAAGCTGTAGTTCTTGTCCATTAGTTGACGATGACACATTAAACATAAATATCTTTTAAGGATTATTCTGTGTCACTCAGTATTTCTCTCACATTTAGTGATCCTTCGTACATAAACACTTGCACCCGGTCAAAATTTTGGTAGTAAAATTAGGGAACTGAGAGATTTAGATAAACTTTATTAAGATATATAATTAAATAGTAGGGGCAATTGTTAAAGAATAGTCACAATAATCGGCTTGCTTAGGCATGTATATGAAGTGGAGGAGTCCTTTAATTAGGCTCTAATTAAATGATCCTAAGCAAGCTGGCTTGACATATAATAGAGTGGAAGAGGAAATTAAATAGGGAAAAAGAGGGGAGAGGGAGAGAGAGAGTGAGTGGTGGTGTAATTATAACTTTATAAGTAGAACCACTTAAGTGCCCTTTAGTTCAATGCATTGTTTGTATCAAAATTTCCACTAATCATAATCTAATGGATCTTTTAAACTATATCTTATATTATGGATCGAAAAAAATATTATTTACCCCTGCCTTTTCCATCATCTTTCGGATCTGCCCTGACCACTGTTGATGATCCTCCACCAGCAACACTTCCTCCTCGCAGCACCAAGCTTCATGGATCTCTCTACTTCATCTTCTCACAAATTAACTTGTTCAGGTTCGAGCTCCTTTGTTGTTCTCTCTTTTTTATGTGGGAGGATGGAGAAACGACGAAGCAAAGAAAGTTTCACGTGAAAGGGCATTTTTGTCCTTTTAGTTTTATTTATATTTAATTACACCATTTTGTAAAGGGAAAATTGCCCATAAATTCCTCTTTAACAAATTAATTGTTAAATGGGATCTTGTGTTTAAACAATCTTTCCTGTATGTTAAAGATTTTCCTTGTGTTCAATATATTTTTTTTATGTGACTTTCTTTTGTGTTCAAATAATATTCTCCATGTGTAAAATATCTTCCTTTATATTCAAACAAACTTCCCATTATGTAAAAGATATTCTCTTAAATGTTTTTAAATCCCATTTAACAAATAAATTTTTAATTAGGTCTTTATGGACAATTTTGCTAAATTATAACGTTGTATACCATTACCAACCAACTTTATTATAATCATCGTAGCATTACATGCCCCAACAAATGACCATAAGGGCATTTCTTGGTAACTAGAGCACATATAATGCTTTCATTATTATAAGCTAGGACAAGTATGGTTGGGATGACAATGAGATCAGTCACGGCAATCGACGAAGTCATAGTTGACCGTGAGATGTCCCTGAGCGTTGCCGTTGCCGTCGGTGTCCAGCTTCCGGAACACTCCGACGTCCAAGTCCAAGCCGCCGTTGCGGCACTGATCCACAATCCTCACCGTCTGCTGGGTGCGAGTGCGGGTGTTGGTGACTCGAAGGCAGCGGCCGCAAGCAGCCTGACCGCCGGGGCCGACGGGCCCACAGAAGGCGGTCCAGCCGTATTTTTGGCGCCAGGAGAGAGGCTTGTTGGCGTCCCAGGTGGAGCAAAAGGCATTGACGGCCATTAAATCCCAGTTATGCTTCTCTGGTTCGTACATATGATATGTGGCTCTCACATTTGTGGCGCTCTGTGCACACGCTATTCCCACTAAGCTCACCATACTCAAAGCCCACAACACACTAACTTTCCCCATTGATCTTGATCTTCTTTTTCTTTCTCTCTGTCTCTCCATCTTCATTCATGGATGATATATATAGGGCTCCTCGCTCTGTAAAATTATTATATTACCAAGAACTGACACTTACCACTATTGGGTTTTTTCACAGGACAATTCCCATTTCGATCATTTTGTTCCCTGAGGATATTCGGATCAAGCTCATCTAACACAGCGTATTTAAAAGGAAAACAACAAGGAAAAAGAAAGGAACGGGCGTGAGAAAGTGATTTTTCCAAAAAAACAAAAGATCAACGAATATAACAATCAAAGACGTTAAATCGAAGTTATCGTGAACAAGAATGGAAGATAGCGAGACATGGTAGTTGAAGAATTAATGAATAAGAGAGGGGGGGGGGGGGGAGTGAATGAATGATTACCTTGGGATTGAAGAGTAGGCGAAGAATGGCGGTTGGGTTGTGAAGTGAAGGGCTTATTAGTATTATTAGGTTTTTTGAGGTGTCTGTTTGATTTCTTCCTGGAAGAAGAACGTGAAGGCATGGCTGACTGGTTGGTGATGACAGAATTCAGAGATTGAAATAGAACGGTAGATGGACAAGTGGGATGCTTCTCGAATGGCTTCTCATTCGTTAGCTTTTTTGAGGGGTTTTGCTTTGGGTGACAGACGTTGTGGATCAGAAGTGATATATATATATTTGGGCAATCATATATATATATATAAAGGGAAGTGATTTGAAATTGAAATTGGGAAGGAGGGAACATAAAAAGCGTTACCGCAACGTGGGTTACTCCTGGCCTTGCCAGTCCAATAACATGTGGGAAAAAAAAAATGCAGTGGCAGACAAAGCAACATAATTTATGACTCAGAATTTAGTTTGAGGCTTTGCTTTATTCACCTCAATTTATTTGATTCTCAAATTTCATAAAATTTGTAACCTATTTTTGTTCATAGTAGTACTCTCACCATACTTATATATAAGGTCTTTTCAACAGAAACGTGGGATTCTACAGAGTAGTTAAAATTAATTAAAAGTAATTAATATGGAGGAAATATAACCTTTTTTTTTTTCTCAAAGATGCCCTTATTTGTTATAGAGTAAGAGAGAAAGAGTAATAATGAGAAAATAAAGAAAGAGAATGTATGGTAAATAAATGATGTAAAATAATGAAGGTTAAATGGCTAAAAGTGCATTTATTATCCAGATAAGTCAAATGGGACCTAATAAAAAGGAATAGATCGATTCAAAATAGAGGACCTTATATATAGGGACGGAGGGAATATATACTCCCTCCCTATATGTAAGGTCCTTTTTTAAATGTGCTAGTTCCTTTATATTTTATCTTTTTTGAGTTTTTCTCACTAATAAATGCACTTTTACTCATTTTGTGTTATACTCTTATCTTATTTTCACCTTTTTAAGAATATTTGTAAAAAATAATACGCAGTTCAGTGGGCACACAGGAATAACATAAATATACTAATAATATGTGCATAATTACAGAAATTCACTATAGACGTTCGTACATGATTATTACAATCAATGTAGCTGCACAAGGCTACTAGGGTGTCTAAATTGTGCATTCTCTTCTTTGATCTCTGCATACATTCTATATACTCCTGTCTAAATTGTTGGTAGGGGAGGGCGAGATTCAAGAGAATCTCAATAGATAAACAGTACCATAATACATGCATGATAGATGCTATGTGCATGACATATTAGCTTTAACTAGATGCATGCTCTATAATGACATTTCTACGTGCTCAATGTTTCATGCAACATAATTATGGTCATAGTATAAACAGAAACAGAGCTTCATTATTCAAATATGCTCTACACAATCAAATAAAGCAATCATATACATCACTACACAAGCAAAGATATCAAATATATGCAAATAAGGTAAGTTCTCAACCTCTAGTTCTAAGTCCTTTCTTGTACCTTTCTATCAGTCCAACATTCTGTGTCCGGCTCGAGCTACTGTCCGATCCTAAATTTTCAAATGTACAATAATTAGGTTAAAATCCATTCATGTACTATTTTAGACACTTCCATAGTATTTCTAGTGGTTATATGAGTCTATATTAAAAAACTACCAAAATGCCCATGGGGACTCGGTCCGGCCCTGACTTATCTGGTTCGACTGTACTTTTTCTAAAATTTTGACCCAGTCTATTCTTACATATTTTTGCCTAAGGAATCCATTTTTGGCCTTGATTTTCATAAAATCATTGCCAAAAGACAACAATGCCCTTGGCAGCCCCTAATTTAGGGTTTCAGGGGCGTTTTGGTCATTATGCTTTTTAAGGCTTTTTCTGGAAAAATGATCAAAACTTACCCCATCTAATTTTCCCTCCTGTACACATTGGAAATCAATTTCATGAAAATCCAGCTCCTAGCCCTCGAATTGGTCCTAGCCGAAACTTTTAGAACTCCGAGAAAAATTGCGGTTCTTGAATTCTGATTCCACAGAATTGCTCCTTTTTACTCCTAATCATTTTATTAACTATTTAATTACACTCTAAACACAATTTAGACTAGATTTGGGCAGCATAACAGTTAGGGTTTAACATTTCCCAAATTCACAAATCACAAAAATCAACCACATATTCACCAATTAAACCAACCACAGCAGCAACAACAACAATATTTGAAGTTTAGAAAGTCACATCTCCTTTCTTCTGGCTCTTCCCTTCTTGGCTGAACCCTTACTCCCACAATCCCTAAAGATTTGCTTCAAGAACACCTTAAATCATATAAATGAGTAGTTTAGAGGAAGGATTACATGAGTTAGAACCCAATTCACCAAAGAAATCAACTTATCTTTGCAAGTTTTCTCCTCCTCCTCTCTAGATCACAAAGCACTCTCTCTCTCTCTCTCTCTCTTGGGCTCTCTTGGCTGACGAAAATGGTGGAGGAAAGAAGATGAAGGGAATGGTTTTAATATATGTTGCATTTATCTCCTACTTATTTAATTACCAAAAAGTTGACTTTTAAGGCTTAAAGTAATTAGTCTCTATCCCTAAATAAAAGTGTCAGGGAAGCCCATTATAATTCAACTAATATTTCCCTTCCTTGGTCCATCCAAAAACACGTCCTAGGGTCCTTTACATAAGCCAAATGGGCTGATGGATTTATCCCAAAATTACCATGTTGCCATAACAAAATTTTCCCCATTTTTGAATTTGTGTCAATTTTAGTAGATTTTCTGCCCAAACTTTGAAAAATCATAACTTAATTTATAAACATCGAATCAGAGTGATTCCAAAGCCTATAGAACAATTAATGAGTCTAGTTTCAAGGAAAAATATAACATTTAGCCAACTAGAAGCACAAAATTTCCAAAATTTAAGTTTTTGGACGTTGTTTCAGAAAATAGATAGTTTTTCTGGGTAAACTTCAAAAATACATAAACTTTGTATACAACTCCAGAAATTACTTGCTACCTATCAAATTAAATCTTAAGATGTCTACTTTCATCTTATAAAATTTCATAATTTTTAAACATCATTTGTTTATTCAAATTCACATGACTATCTTGTTTCCTAGCCGGAAATTACACTGGCAACACTATTCACATTTAAATTCTCTGTGCTTAATTCCTATGATCTAGAATTTATAGGCAGAGGCTATTCAAAGTATCAATACTCACCATTTTATTTCTTTAAATATAAGGAATTTTAGTGACCAAAATTTGGGATGTTACATTTTGTCCTCAATTAAGCTCATGCTATATTTTTTTTATATTACAGATGACCAAGAAAATCTTGAAGATTACAAAAGAAGTTCAAATAATGACATTAGGCCAGTGGGTTATTGTCCTGGGCCATATAGGCATTACATTCAGGAGGTGGCACTTGCAAAATGACAAAGTTCTCCACTAATTGTTGAGTGTCCTTGGCTAAGAAGTCGGCACACCTAATGATGTCTCTTAGTACACAGCGAAGCTCAATATCCCACTTAGAGTATAGTAAGTCCCTGACAGCATTAATCTCTGACCTCAGCAGGTGATTATGACCCCCATCTCTCATTATCAGATGATAGAAGGCTCATGCTACATTAATTACTCTATTTCATGCCATATATTCTCTTGCATCATTCTTTTATTATTATTCTCTCTTTCTCATTCATAAACAGGGACATTTTTTAAAAAAAAATATTTCCTACATACTCCTTCTGGTCCTTTTAATAAGGAACATTATCTCTCGTAAGCGTGATAGTCCTTAATACAATAATATAAGGAATAAATCTCTTTTGTACTGTATGAAATTTTAAACTAGTCCTCTCAATTTTGTCCCCATTAAATATATTCAACTCATTATCCCTCTACAATAAAGTTTTACTTTCGCTCATGTACCTTTTTATAAATAAGGGTATGATTAGAAATAAAAATATATATCTTACCTATTTATTGCTTTTAACAAACATTTTGAACTGCATAATTTAAATATTTGCTTCTTATTAAAAGGATCGGAGGACATATTTATTACTTTTAACTAATTTTAACTGTTTTTTATAATCTTGCAATTTAGTTGAAAGGACCTTATATATAGGGACAGATGGAGTATATATTACGGAGAATTACATTCAGGACTCGCACAAGAGAAAAAATGAAAAAATGATCCCCTAAAGTTGTCAATGACGCTCTTGGACTTGTCAATTGAAGCCCCTGGACTTATCAATTGGACAATTTCTTCATTTTTTTTTGTACGGGACTTAAATGTAATTCTCCCTATATATTAAAGGGTTGAGTTATTTGACTTGTAAGTAAGAGGTTATGAATTCAACTCTTCGTGACTATGACAAATAAGTGAGTTTCTTCCTTTGGTGAAAGATGATAAAAAATTTAAAAGAATTTGTAGGGGCAATTACGTTAGAGACATTGTCAATGTGGGCACTTCTCTTATTCAAACCTTGGTTTGTTAGGGTTGTGAGGGACCAACCACTTCAACAAGTGTTTGGATTAACTTTTGAAGAATATCTTTTACGATTTACAAGATAAATATATGAGAAGAGTTTTATTTCAATTTACGAAAAAGGACCTTTGAAACTGTGGTTTTGGGTTACCCAAACACACACTTAAACCACTATTTTGAAAAGCTAGCTTTTTAAAAAAATGGGATGTATTGATTTTTTGTTGGGCCTCTTGAACTCTAGCCCAACAGTATAGAAACGGAAGGCTGATGACCCAAAATTATCTTAATGCTGCACCTTTGTTGTCTTCACAAACCCCAAAACCTCAGTTTCAAACCCTCGCGGGCTTACTTTGACGGAGAAAAACCCTTGAGGCTGATGGCTGTGGCGAGCCAAGCACGGCGACCTTATACATCCTCCGAGAGGATTAGCCGTACGACGGTGGAACAAGCCGTGAGATCGCTCCTGAAGTGGAGAAAATCCAAGTCCCACAGCGAGAAGCTCAAGTCATCGGATCAAGAAGACGAGTTCTTCTACCTCGTTCTCTCCCTCAATAAAATCCCCCATCGTGATCGCGCAAATACTTACAAGATTCTTCTACCGCATTCTCTTCTCTCCGAATCTTCCGAGCTCTGTTTGATCATCGATGACAGAAACAAGAAAGGACTCACTAAGGACGACGCGCAGAAGAAGATCAAATCGGAGAATATCCATGTTTCGAATGTCTTGAAGCTCTCGAAGCTCAAGTCCAATTACCGTTCGTCCGAGGCGAAGCGAGAGCTATGTGATTCATACGATATGTTTTTCGCGGACAAGAGTGTGATTCCGCTGTTGCAGGGCCTATTGGGGAAGAAGAAGGCTCCTGTGCCGTTGGATTTGAAGGATAGGAATTGGAAAGAGCAGATTGAGAAGGCTTGTTCTTCTACATTGTTGTGTTTGAGGACAGGTACGTGTTATGTGGTGAGAGTGGCCAAAGTGTCGATGGAGAAGGATGAGATTGTTGAGAATGTGACTGCTGCTTGTAATGGTATCGCCGAGGTTGTGCCCAGTAAGTGGGGGAATATGAGGTCGCTTCACTTGAAGTTGTTGGAGTCTCTTTCATTACCTATTTATCAAACAGTTCCAGATAAGGATTCTGATTAATTACGTTGTACGTACATGAGCTATGCCCAAAATTAAAATTTTGTTTAGGTTCTGATTGCTGTTCTACAGTTACTTACATTTTGTTCTGAATTGAAAGTTATCCTAAAAATTGAAGGATGAATGTTGGTTTCCCTCCTTCAGCTGCTTCCAGTGGCTGGTGGACACCAAAATGCTTCCCAAGGAGTTTATAAGAAAATGTTTCTGTGACTACCGTTTCATCCGTTATAAGAATGAAAACTTCATGCTCTGCCAAAAAAAAAAAAAAGAATCATATTTGTTGTGGAGTATTCATCTGTGATATGCTCTGTGTTCAGTTTTCAGCATGAGTTTTATCATTAAGGGGGTTGTGGATTCAAAATATGCCCTGGATACAAAGATTGTGATCTCCTTTTGCTCTGATGTTCGGATATTTCATTCTCTATATTTGTTTGAAGAGTCTCTTACTTTTCATGCGTCCTGTATTTTCGTCTTGACGATCATGGGGACTGAATGAGTTTAAATTTACATGTAATTTGATTGGTCAAGAAGCTAAATATGATTGGGCAGAATGAAGATTCTACATTTGTCTGTGCTATTTTATGAGCTACTTAATGATTGATATGCATATGTAAGTATCACAACACAATCCAAACTGTTAATACTTGGCTGGGAGTGTTGGCTAAATCACTGCCATGCAAATTACCTGAGAATTTAGAGGAAGAGACGTCAGCTCCATGGGAAGGCTCCCAAAATGTTAGAAATCACGACCTCCTGAGCATGCGTGATTATCTGGAAACTCAGATCACCTGGGCTCTTACCGCCATTGAAGTCCGAAGGTGTCCAGGTACTTTGTGCTCTTACAGAAACACTTTTTTTTTTTGGTTGTTCCGTGGGGCCTGAACTGGAACACTGGGATAGCTTTGTTTGATGGGAGAACTACATACAGTTCCCGAATAAGAATTTTAATTACCCACATGTCCTGATTACTTGTGGATATAGAAGTTTGACATGTAATGCAAAAGATTCACTTGTAAATGGGATGAAGGAGGTAATTAATTTCCTTATTTAAACCTGTTTGCAATTCTCCCTTGTTTTATGTCTTGTGGTTTCACATGCAAGACAGAAATTTGATTGCTTCGTTTTGTTCAAAAAGGGCGAGAAAAGTTCCATGCTTGTTTCATTCATGGAGATATGCATGTCTGGTGATTTCTAGTCATTGGCACGTATCTTTTGAAGGGTTGGAAGTATTAACTATTAAGTTATTTTCAGCCTCAGATTATGGTTCTATTGCTATCTGCTTCAGGATGTTGCGGAGAAACTCGATGAGAAGTTAAGACGACCTGGTAGCTTGGTGGACTTAGGACCCAGTTTCGGTGCCTATCAAAGAATAGACACCATGAGCTTAACTGATCTAGATCATCCAAATTTAATATTTTTTAAATGATAATTTTTAAATAAAAAAAAGCATTTTTTGAAAAGAAGTTAGGTAAAAGATTGTCTTTATTTTATATTCTTTATTAATAAAATAATTTTTTTAAGAAAAATAAAAAGTAAAAAAAATATCTGGAATGTCCAAATCTGATTTGGATGGTCCAGATTAGCCGAGCGGATAGGCACTGAAACTGAATTTGGGACTCAATACCATGGTTATTGAACCCGGACCGGCCGGTCTGGCCCGGAAACTGGCAAACCGGCCGGTAAACCGGTCCGGGTTCGTATTTAAATTTTTTTTTTTAATTTTTTCTTTAAAATTTCATACTATAAGTCTAAAATTTTCAATTTCTCACCGGTTTGGTCCCGGTTTGGCCCCGGTCTGACCCACTGACCCTTAACCCAGTACCCCGACTGGTTCAATGCCCAGTCCGAGTTTTAATACCTTGCTTAATACTCCCTCGAGTTCTACATATAAGACAATTGTCTTTTTTGGAGATATTAAAAAAGTTAATTAAATTACTTTAAAATATTTATATTAGTCATTTTTTTTCTAAACTACTTGTATGTTGTTTAACTTATAAACTGATATATAATCTAAGGATACATAACATCATATGACTAAGTAATTTATTTAGCTTTCTTTTTTAAAATACTTGTTTGGGATAGCTTAATTTTAGCTTATAAGTGCTTTTTATTTGTGATTTACGGTATACGAGGTAAGTATGTGAGAGGAGTTTACTTATATTTGAGATAACTTATTTTTTTACTTATAAGTGCTTTTTACATAAATTGAGACAAAACCTCTTTCACATACTTATCTCGTATACCATAAATCACGAATAAAAAGTACTTATAAGCTAAAATTAAGCTATTCCAAACAAACATTAAAAAAAATCAACTTTATCTTAAATTTAGAACTAGATGGAGTAGTTTCTTATAGAGATGCAATAGGATGGTAACCCAATAATGAGCTTTGGTTACTTTACTTCATATTGGGGATCAATCTTCCAACACTGAAGAGCCCATAAGCATTTTAGAAGGATCTTACTCTCTATTAGGATGAGGGAAGCATAAAAGTTTCTTTTTCCTTTTGAGTTGGAAAGGAGGCCACATTGATCTTGTTTTTGTTTTTTTGGGGGGGGGGGGGGGGGAGGGGGCGCAGCAAACCCATCATCTTCTTTGTGTAAGGGGGTTACCTTGCCACTAGGGCAATGCATTGTGTGCTAAATACAGAAAAGTTTAATGTTTGCCGCCACTCTCGATACACTCCTATTCTTATTCAAAAACATAAAAGTCTTGGTCATGTGTAGTGTCGCTTTCAAAGCTTAGGATCTATTTGAGTTGGCGTTTAAAAAGTATGTTCACATAAATCGAGACATAATTCTTCTCACATATCACCTTATATACCGTAAATCACATCGAAAAAGCAGTTTCCTACGCTAATTCAAACAGACACTTAGTGTAATTTGGATCTTGTCAAGTCCTCCTTCCATAAAATACGAATAATTAATTAATATGTTTTATTTCATATATATGCCTAACTTTTAGTTAGGGTCAATATAATATTTGGTATCTCTATTTTAAAAATTGTTATTGCAATTTGAACTTTTCATATGAGCCCAAGGGTGACAGTGAGAACTAGTACCAGGAATTTGGGTTGGCCTGTGGGTTGCGGGCCAGATGGAGCGGGCTGGTGTAGCCCTCCCCTTCGCATGCCAACCCAAGCTCGACAAGGCGGGTTGGCGGGCCAGTCCACCAGCTCGCCTATTTGTTTTTTATATTTTTTTATTTCACTCCTCATTTTTTTTGAAAATTTTCACTCCCTTTCTCTTTCACTCATTTATATTGCACTTCTTTTCTTTTATACATTTGTGTTAAGAAGCCAATTTCATTCTTATTTTCCTTTTTTTTTCCATCTACTCACATCACAAAAACATATAAACACATCTCTTTTAAATTTAATAATAGTAGAATAAATAAATGTAATTTAAAAATAAAATTGTCAAATAAAAAGTATGAGGAAGTAGTTAAACACAACATCAAAGGAAAAACGATCAGGGTATTTGGATTTATTTTATAAGGAAAAAAAAACTCCAGCCCGTTTAGCCCAAAATTAAAGGGGCTACCATTTCATTAGCTCAAACTTGTCAAAATAAATGGGCTAGCGAGCTCCGACCTGAATTACTGGCTATAGTGAGAACATTGTTTCTTCTTGGTAGGAAACATATTTGATATTTCCTTAGCACCTGTGAACAGGGCCCTTTCCTTTAATAGATAAGAACCCACCACCTTCTTTATACAAGGGGGTTACTTTGTCACTAGGGCAATGCACTGTGAGTCAGATGCAGAAAAGTTTAATGTTTGCCGCCACTATACACTCCTATTCTTATTCAAAAATATCAAAGTCTTAGTCAAGCGTGGTGTCGCTTTTAAAACTTAGGATATGTTTGAGTTAGCATTTAAATAGTATGTTCACGTAAGTCGAGACAAAACTCTTCTCACATGTTTACCTCATATATCGTAATGCACGACAAAAAAACAGCTTCCACCGCTAATCCAAACAAGCACTAAATCACGTAAGAAAAGCAGCTTTCACGGCTAATCTAAACAGAAAATTTTCCAACGTGATTTATAGTTTACGAAGTAAGTATATATGAGAGATTTTGTCTCGACTTGCGTATTGAACGTAAGCCCAAACAGGTTTTTAGTGTAATTTGAATCGTGTCAAGTCCTCCTTCCATAAATTACAAATAATTAATTAATATGTTTTATTTTAGATATATGCCTAACTTTTAGTTAGGGTCAATATAATATTTGGTATCTCTATTTTAAAAAATTGTTATTACAGTCTGAACTTTTCATATGAGCCCAAGGGTGAAAGTGAGAACCTCGTTTCTTCTTGGTAGGAAACATATTTGATATTTCCTCAGCACCTGTGGGCGAGGCCCTTTCCTCTAATATGAGGAAAACATCAATTTATTGATAACTTAAATGATGTACTCCTATAATAATTTTATGTTTATTAGATAATTAAGACTTAAAATAGCTTTAAAAAATGAATCAAAAATTCTAATTTAAAAATTTTATTGGCCAAAGAGACCTAAATTGAAGTGTCAGTGTATAAAAATAAGTCATATCCTTTTAATCAATAAAACTTCACTTTTTCCCCCAATAATTTATTGGCTGGAAGCTAAATAATAATTCACCCCTCGTTTGGACGAAAAGATATATTCCAAGCGGTCCACTAAAGATATTTTTAGTAAAAAAAAAAACGCTGTAGTTCTTGTCCATTAGTTGACGATGACACATTAAACATAAATATCTTTCAAGGAACATACTGTGTCACTCAGTATTTCTCTCACAATTATTGATCCTTTGTACATAAACACTTGCACGGGGTCAAAATTTTGGTAGTAAAATTAGTGAACTGAGAGATTTAGATAAACTTTATTAAGATATCTAATTAAATAGTAGGGGCAATTGTTAAAGAATGGTCACAATAATAGACTTGCTTAGGCATGTATATGAAGTGGAGGAGTCCTTTAATTAGGCTCTAATAAAATGATCCTAAGCAACGTGGCTTGACATATAATATCGTGGAAGAGGAAATTAAATAGGGAAAAAGAAGGGGGGGGGGTGGTTAGGACGACTTAAGTGCCCTTCAGTTCAGGGCATTGTTTGTATCAAAATTTCCACTAATCATGATGCAATGCCTTTTTTAAACTTATATTAAGAATCAGAAAGAGTATTATTCAGGGAGAATTATACT
The DNA here is from genome assembly GCA_963242795.1 of Inga leiocalycina. Taxonomy (NCBI): domain Eukaryota; kingdom Viridiplantae; phylum Streptophyta; class Magnoliopsida; order Fabales; family Fabaceae; genus Inga; species Inga leiocalycina. The sequence continues at coordinate 65,343,873 of OY725325.1, forward strand.
CAAGTCTTAAGGAAGAAGAAAAATGAAGAAATAATCCTTTGAAATTGTAAAATGAAAAAATAGTCCCATGAAATTGTCAATGACCTGCTCCTGGAGTTATTAATGAGACCATTTTTTCATCTTGCAATTTTGAGGGACGATTTCTTCATTTCTTTTTTTCTTAAGACCTGAGTGTAATTTTCTCTATTATTTACCCCTTCCTTCTCCTTCATCTTTCGGATCTGCCCTGACCACTGTTGATGATCCTCCACCGGCAACCCTTCCTCCTCGCAGCACCAAGCTTTATGGATCTCTCTCGTTCATCTTCTCACAAATTAACCTGTTCAGGTTCAAGCTCCTTTGTTGTTTTCTCCCTTTTATGTGGGAGGATGGAGGAACGAGGAAGCAAACAAAGTTTAACGTGTAAGGGCATTTTTGTCCTTCCAGTTTTATTTATATCTAATTACACCATTTTGTAAAGGGAAAATTGCCCATAAATAGCTCTTTAACAATTTAATTGTTAAATAGGATCTGGTGTTCAAACAATCTTTCCCGTATGTAAAAGATTTTCCTTGTGTTCAATATATTTTTTCTATTTGATCTTCTTTTGTGTTCAAACAATCTTCTTTATGTGCAAAATGTCTTCCTTTGTGTTCAAACAATCTTCCCCGCGTGCAAAAAATATTCCTTTAAATGCTTTCAGATCCCATGTGACAAATAAATTTTCAATTAGATCTTTATGGACAATTTTACCTTTTGTAAATTATGTGCTTGTTTGGAACAATGATTAGAATGCTTAAAAGTAGCTTTTCAATCGTGATTTACGATATACAAGAAAAATCTGTAAGAAAAATTTTATTTCAATTTATATAAAAAACAGCTCATAAGTAATCTCAACGTTAAAACAAACATACCCAAAGTTATATACCATTGCCAACCAACTTTATTATAATCATCGTAGCATTACATGCCCCAACAAATGACCATAAGGGCATTTCTTGGTAACTAGAGCACGAATAATGCTTTCATTATTATAAGCTAGGACAAGTATGGTTGGGATGACAATGAGATCAGTCACGGCAATCGACGAAGTCATAAAAAAAAGAGAATTAATGATTCATTAATATAAAGATATGTATTTAATAGTAATAAAAAAAATTAATTTAAATTTTAAGACAAAAAAAATTATTTATATTAACAATCAGCTTCAATAGAGAAAAAGTTCCTTGTAAGCAGAAGTACTTACCTACTTTTGGACAGGAAAAAAATCCAAGGGGTCCACTAAAGATATTTTTAGTCAAGAAAGTCAGACGCTACCGAAGCTAGAAAAAGAAGGCGATTGCTTTTACTTTGGAGGCTGTGGGGGAGAAGATAGCCCGCGGCTGAGGTCGAATGGTGTTGGTGGGTGAAGAGAACGAAGCTTCAAGAAAGAAGGGAGGGTTAAAAGCTGAATTCCATGGAATTTTTTTTAGAATTACTCCTTCTGGTCTTAATTATAAGATAAATTTGATTTTTTTAGAGAAATTAAGGAAGCCAATTAAATTACTTTAGAGTATTTATATTTTAAATTTTTTCTCCAAACTAATTAATTTGATTAATAAACTAATATATAATATAAGGATACTAAAAATATAAACACTCTAAAGTAATTTAATTGACTTCCTTAATTTCTCCAAAAAAGTCAACTTTATCTTATAATTAGGACCGAAAGAAGTATTTCATAGGTTATGTGAAGAAAATCAATTCTATTAATTTTGATGGAAATGGCTTCCACGTAAAATCCATTTCTATGACTCTTCAGTTATACCAAACACACTTTACTCATGGAATTCATTTCCATCACCATTTTCCAACAACCCATTCCAGCGTATCAAATGGGACATTGTTCACTGCCCATTAGTAGAAAAAAAAATCAGCCACTTCCCCCTCACAATTATTGTTCCTTCGTATATAAACACTTGGACCCGGTCAACATGTAGTGCTCTAAAATTTGAGAACCGAGAGACTTAGAAGAACTTTTATTAGAAAATTTTAATTTTGGTTTTGTTTTTTTTTTTGTATTTTAAAAAGAATGCTTATTACCCATTTCTCTGTTAAGGGAGGAATCCCCTGGCCATATACTCAAATTTATATATGAATATACTCGCAGACAATGACAGAAGAATTAAAAAGTTGACATGTTTTCCCTCTCGAGCTTCTTATAAAGTACTCCTTCCCATTTTTAATATAAGAGCGAGTTGACTTTTTTTAAGAGAGATTAAGGAAGCTAAATAAACTACTTCATTATAGCAAACGTTATATATATATATATATATATCATTAGATTATATATCAATTTAGTATAATTCAAGCAAATTAATTTAGAAAAAAAAATAAATATAAATAATTTAATTTAACTTAATCAATTCCCTTAATCTCTCTAACAAAAGTCAACCGGCTCTTATATTTTGGAACGAAAGTAGTACTATGTTTTAGTCGTTTTATGGAAAATAAAAAAGTGACTGTGTTATGGGTCCACCGTTAGGAGCTTCACAAAAGATGAGAAGTCTAGATGTAGAAAGGGCTCTCCTTCATACTAAGCTAACTTTTGAGGGTTTACACTTGTAACAAACTGTTAATTCATTAAGTCTATGTTCGAAAATGAAAATAGCAACGGCTTCTACAACTTCTCCTCCTGAAACATCAATGCATCACTTGAGAATTAATATTAAACTCCAAACAGTATGAAATGCAGACGCTAGCTTCCCAGTATAACACATGTTTTACATTTCTTTTTTAAAATTTTTGGGTCAACAACTAAACAAATTCTTGCAGGGCTCGGAGAAACTTGGGGAAAAAGAATCTTGTCAAATATTATTGTAGCTAATCATTGATCCATGTCATTAAGATTTGAGTTTTATATATGTTGCTGCTACAAGACCAGTAATAACGCTATATGACAGTTAATATATATATGTTGGGTTTTAAATGAACAACATGAGCATGAGCATGAAGTGGAATGGGGTTAGCCGAAAGAAGGATGTTAAATCAAATGTGATATCATACAAGAAGAAGAAAAGACTCATAATATAATAAACATGTACGTGTGGAAGAGTTGAAATAGCATTTATTGAAGAGAAAATGATAGAGATGGTTTGAACACCTTCCTTTTATAATTGGACAAAGCATGCCAAGTATTATTATTATTTCAAGCATGCCAAGGCTATCCCTCAGGCATAATTTAGTAAGAAACAGTTTAAAATGAAAGCTTAATAGTCACTTCAAGCGGTAAGAAAGCAAGGCATCAATCCTAGTCCTACAGCGCAATGTTGGAGAGAAATCAACAGACACCTAATTAACCAAAGGATTAATCACTTAAATTAGAGCACTGTAATGACAATTTCCCAATAGACATGTATATTACTCCATCCGGTCCTAATTATAAGACAAAGTTGACTTTTTTGGAGAAATTAAGGAAGCCAATTAAATTATCTTAGAGTATTTTTATTTTTATTTTTTTCACAAAACTAATTAATTTGACTAATAAACTAATATATAATCTAAGAATACTAAACATATAAACACTCTAAAGTAATTTAATTGGCTTCCTTAATTTCTTCAAAAAAGTCAACTTTATCTTATAATTAGGACCGGAGGGAGTAGTTAACAGTACGAACGCACACAATAATAAACACTAATTATAAAACCATGCTGTCATAATGAATCCTACATTAGAGAGCCTCACAAGTGAAGTGTCCTTTTATAAGTTCAATGGGCTCTTCCACTTAATATGTTGGTTTTTAGTACTACCATTAAACTCTTACTTTTAATTACTGTTCATAACAAAGGTGTTTTCATTTAGAAGCTGATGCTCACGTAGAGGGTCACTGAGGACATCCACTCTCATAGAAAGTGCATTATTATTAGTCCCATATTGGAGAATCTCACAAGATCAAAAGTGTCTTGAAGTGTCTTTTATTATAAGTTTAAGGGGGCTATATTTTTCTTTTTTCAGAGAAAGTTTATATAAAAGCCTTGTAGCACATATATATGGATCTCAATTTAAAAAATGTGAGTGAAAAAAATATGTATATTCATGATGTGTTTGGACGATGTACAAAATTAATGAAGATTTGAACAATTAATCATTTGCAAGAAGCTGCATGCAGTCTATTCAGATATTAGATTTCCTTTGCGGCATTCAAAGGGAAGACCATGAGCATAACGCCTCAGGTCATGGCAATAGTCATAAACAACCCATTTTTCCTGAATTTTTTGCATCTTAATCTTGCTCTCCGGATCGATGTCTTTGGTCTTTTTGGCTACATTGAAGCCCCGGCACAATGGCTCGGGGCTCACCGCGCAGCCGCAGGCGGTGAAGTTCCAGAAGGAGGCGATGAACGGGGCGTTGGACAAGTCGATCTTGACCTGCCCCCACCTGGTAGCCCATGACTCTCCATTCCAAAGAGTTGTATGCACCCTCATGGGTTGCCTTGTTGGGAAATGCACACCAATCTCATGCCTGTTTCGCATCACTCTTATTGGAATGTTGTCCACTAATATTCTGCGTTCAAATTCAATAATTCAACAATTATATTTACACTTGCACACAAAAAGACCAAGAAAAAAAAAACCTTCATTATATACTAAGAATAGAAGAAAAGAATATAATGTGTTATTCTGCGTTTGGTCTTTAATGTAAGAGTTAGTATAAGGGTTTGTTTTGGTCCTAAATATAATACTTCAATAAACTCTATCTCGCTATTGATGATTGTATATATTAAGATGATTTTCCATGCAAATAATTAAAAGGCCTACTTTATGACAGTCAACACATATTATTTTACAAATAATTAACTTAACTAATTATTTTAATTTTTATAAATTAGTTATGTAACTCCTACATTTAATACCAGAAGCAACACTATTTATGAATGTGCCATACTATTTACAAAGTCATGATTAATAAGCCTCAGATCTTTCCCCAAATTCCCTATAATATAGAGGCACATATATGTAGTAATTAGAAAATCATGTCCTTTACTAAAAGTTATTAGTTATAGGAGTTTAGTTAATTAGTTATAAAGTTACATATTTACTTGCACACAAAAATCGAAACACACCCTTCATTACCAATAATACAAGAATGAGTTATATATCCTCTTTTAGGTCTGAAATGTAAGAGTTAGTAAAATTATTTGGTTTGATTTTAAACATAAAGCTTCAATACTTTGTTTTCTAAATTTATAATATTTTGTTTTTCTAAACACTCCCTATTGATTGCATATATTAAGAAGGTTTTCTATGCAAATGATTAAAATGAGTACTTTAAGATTGGAAAAAAAAAAAAAAAAAAAGAGTACTTTAAGAAATTGAAATTTTAGAAATAACTAAATTAATTTTCTTAATCTCAAAAAATTAAAGTATTATTTACTATTAAGCCATGCTATTCACACAAAGTCATGATGACTAATAAGTGTCTTTCCTCAAATTCATACATATCATATATGTACATATAGTAATTAGAAAATTGTCTACTTTGCATTTTGTGGTGGAGCATATAGTTAGAGACTAACAGCATTAGGTCAACCCGTGACCCGCCCTTTTAAGTTTCATGGGTACGGGTTGCCCTATACCCGTGTCTAAACCCATATAACCCTCATCTAAGCAGGTATGGGTTAAACGGGTCCAGGGAACCCGTTTAACCAGAAACCTTTTTTTTTTTGGGCCTCTATTCCTGTTCATAACCCAGTTCTGTTTTTTTCCCCTCTAGAATAGGGAGCCCATTTCACAGCCCAGTTCTATTTTTTTGGCCCTCCAAAATGGCAGAATTGATTGGAACGCAAATGTCCATATTTTTTGGACCTCCAAAATATTGCCATATTGCCTTTTTTTTGGCTAATGCTATTGCCCTTTAGACGGTTAGACCTGCTGAAATGTCATAAATACTAGTATACTACATAAAATGTCCATATTTTTAGACCTGCTGAAATGTCATAAATACTAGTATAACACGCTAAATTGCTAAGGCTAATATGCTATGAAGTTTAAACTTCAATGATCACAAATTCACAAGCTACAAAACAATAGTAATATAACATGCTAAATTGCTAATGCTAATATGCTATGGTGAGGAACCTGTTTGCAAATCTTCATTTGTCAGTTCAGATTCACCTCCTCCCTCTGCTTTTGCATCTTCCTCTACAAAATGAACAAAGATAAATCACGACCACCTGAGCATGCGTGATTAGAGGAAGCCACGTCAGCTCCATGGGAAGGCTCCCAAAATGTTAGAAATCACGACCACCTGAGCATGCGTGATTATCTGGAAACTCAGATCACCAGGGCTCTTATCGCCATTGAAGTCCGAAGGTGTCCAGGTACTTTGTGCTGTTGAAGAGCCGAGTCTCGTGGTTATGATGTAAGCACTTAATGGCTGGACAGAAACACTTTTTTTTTCTGGTTGTTCCGTGGGGCCTGAACTGAAACAATGGGATAGCTTTGTTTGATGGGAGAACTTCATACAGGTCCCGAATAAGAATTTTAATTACCCACATGTCCTGATTACTTGTGGATATAGAAGTTTGACATGTAATGCAAAAGATTCACTTGTAAATGGTATGATGGAGGTAATTAATTTCCTTATTTAAACCTGTTTGCAATTCTCCCTTGTTTTATTTCTTGTGGTTTCACAAGCAAGACAGAAATTTGATTGCTTCGTTTTGTTCAAAAAGGGCGAGAAAAGTTCCATGCTTGTTTCATTCATGGAGATATGCACGTCTGGTGATTTCTAGTCATTGGCACGTATCTTTTGAAGGGTTGGAAGTATTAACTATCAAGTTATTTTCAGCCTCAGATTATGGTTCTATTGCTATTTGCTTCCGGATGTTGCGGAGAAACTCAATGAGAAGTTAAGACGACCTGGTAGCTTGGTGGGTTTAGGACCCAGTTTCGGTGTCTATCAAAGAATAGACATATGAGTTCAACTGATCTAGAGCATCCAAATTTAATATTTTTTAAATGATAATTTTTAAATAAAAAAGAATTTTTTGAAAAGAAGTTAGGTAAAAGATTGTCTTTATTTTATATTCTTTATCTAATAAAATAATTTTTTCAAGAAAACTAAAAAGTAAAAAAAAATCTGGATCATCCAAATATAATATAGATAGTCTAGATCAGCTGAGCGGATAGGCACTGAAACTGAATTTGGGACTTAATACTCCCTCAAGTTTTAAATATAAGATAATTGATTTTTTTTTAGATATTAAGAAAGCTAATTTAATTACTTTAAACTATTTATATTAGTCATTTTTTTCTAAACTACTCGTATGTTGTTTAACTTATAAACTGATATATAATTTAAGGATACATAACATATCGTATGATTAAGTAACTTATTTAGCTTTTTTTTTTTTTAAAGTACTTGTTTGGGATAACTTAATTTTAGCTTATAAATGCTCTTTATTCGTGCTTTATGGTATATGAGATAAGTAAGTGAGAGGAGTTTACCTATATTTGGGATAACTTATTTTTTACTAATAAGTGCTTTTTACATAAATCGAGACAAAACTTCTCTCATATATACTCATCTCGTATATCATAAATCATGAATAAAAAGTACTTATAAGCTAAAATTAAGTTATCCCAAACAAGCATTAAAAAAAATCAACTCTACCTTATATTTAAGATCAGAAGAAGTAGTTTCTTATAGAGATGCAATAGGACGGTAAACCAATAATAAGCTTTGGTTACTTTACTTCATATTGGGGATCAATCTAACATTGAAGAGTTCGTAAGCATTTTTGAGTTGGAAAGAAGGCCAAATTGATCTTGTTTTTGTTTGTTTTTTTGAAGGGGGGAGGCGGCGGCAAACCCATCATCTTCTTTATGCAAGGGGGTTACCTTGCCACTAGGGCAATGTATTGTGGGCTAAATACAGAAAAGTTTAATGTTTGCTGCCACTCTCGACACACTCATATTCTTATTCAAAAACATCAAAGTCTTGGTCATGCATAGTGTCACTTTCAAAGCTTAGGATATATTTGGGTTGGCGTTTAAAAAATATATTCATATAAATTGAGATAAAATTCTTCTCACATACCACCTCATATGCTGTAAATCACATCAAAAAAGCAGTTTCCTCCACCAATTCAAACAGGCACTTAGTGTAATTTGGATTTTGTCAAGTCCTCCTTTCATAAATTACGAATAATTAATTAATATGTTTTATATTTTTTATATTTCACTCATCATTTTTTTTGAAAATTTTCACTCCCTTTCTCTTTCACCTATTCATATCGCACTTCTTTTATTTTATACATTTGTGTTAGGAAGCGAATTTCATTCTTACTTTCCTTTTGTTTTTTCATCTACTCACATGACAAAAACATATAAATACATCTCTTTTAAATTTAATAATAGTAGAATAAATAAATATAATTTAAAATAAAATTATCAAATAAAAAGTATGAGGAAGTAGTTAAACACAGCATCAAAGGAAAAACGATCAGGGTATTTGAATTTATTTTATAAGGAAAAAAAAACTCCAACCCGTTAGCTCATTTAGCCCGAAATTAAAGGGGCTGCCATTTCATTAGCTCAAACTCGTCAAAATAAATGGGCTGGCGGGCTCCGACCCGAATTACTGGCTATAGTGAGAACATTGTTTCTTCTTGGTAGGAAACATATTTGATATTTCCTTAGCACCTCTGAACAAGGCCCTTTCCGTTAATAGATAAGAACCCACCACCTTCTTTATGTAAGGGGTTGCTTTGCCACTAGGGCAATGCACTGTGAGTCGGATGCAGAAAAGTTTAATATTTGCCGCCACTCTCAATACACTCCTATTCTTATTCAAAAATATCAAAGTCTTAGTCAAGTGTGGTGTTGCTTTTAAAACTTAGGATCTGTTTGAGTTGGCATTTAAATAGTATATTCACACAAGTCGAGACAAAATTCTTCTTACATGCTTACATCATATATCGTAAAGCACGTCCAAAAAGCAGCTTCCACCGCTAATCCAAACAGACACTAAATCACGTAAGAAAACCAGCTTCCACTGCTAATCCAAACAGACACTTTTCCAACGTGATTTACAATTTAAGAGGTAAGTATATGTGAGAGATTTTGTCCCGACTTCCGTATTGAACGTAAGCCCAAATAGGCTTTTAGTGTAATTTGAATCATGTCAAGTCCTCCTTCCATAAATTATGAATAATTAATTAATATGTTTTATTTTAGATATATGCCTAACTTTTAGTTAGGGTCAATATAATATTTGGTATCTCTATTTTAAAAATTGTTATTACAGTCTGAACTTTTCATATGAGCCCAAGGGTGAAAGTGAGAACATCGTTTCTTCTTGTTAGGAAACATATTTGATATTTCCTCAGCACCTGTGAACGAGGCCCTTTCCTCTAATATGAGGAAAACATCAATTTATTGATAACTTAAATGATGTACTCCTATAATAATTTTATGTTTATTAGATAATTAAGACTTAAAATAGCTTTAAAAAATCAATCAAAAATTTTAATTTAAAAATTTTATTGGCCAAAGAGACCTAAATTGAAGTGTCAGTGTATAAAAATAAGTCATATTCTTTTAATCAATAAAATTTCACTTTGGGGGGGGGGGGAGTGGTGGTGTAATTATAACTTCATAAGTAGGACGACTTAAGCACCCTTCAGTTCAGGGTATTGTTTGTATCAAAATTTCCACTAATCACGATGCAATGCCTTTTTTAAATTAGAACTTATATTAAGAATCAAAAAGAGGATTATTTAGGGAGAATTACACTCAGGTCTCAAGGAAGAAGCGAAATGAAGAAATGATCCCTTGAAATTGTAAAATGAAAAAATGGTCCCATGAAGTTGTCAATGACCTGCTCCTGGAGTTGTCAATGAGATCATTTTTTCATCTTACAATTTTGAGGGACGATTTCTTCATTTCTTTTTTCCTTAAGACCTGAGTGTAATTCTCCCTATTATTTACCCCTTCCTTCTCCTTCATCTTTCGGATCTGCCCTGACCACTGTTGATGATCCTCCACCGGCAACCTTTCCTCCTCGCAGCACCAAGCTTTATGGATCTCTCTCGTTCATCTTCTCACAAATTAACCTGTTCAGGTTCAAGCTCCTTTGTTGTTTTCTCTTTTTTACATGGGAGGATGGAGGAACGAGGAAGCAAAGAAAGTTTACTGTGTAAGGGCATTTTTGTCTTTTCAGTTTTATTTATATTTAATTACACCATTTTGTAAAGGGAAAATTACCCATAAATACCTCTTTAACAAATTAATTGTTAAATGGGATCTTCTGTTCAAAAAATCTTCTCCGTATGTAAAAGATTTTCCTTGTGTTCAATATATTTTCCCTATGTGATCTTCTTTTGTGTTCAAACAATCTTTTCCATGTACAAAAGATCTTTCTTTGTATTCAAACAATATTCCCCACGTGCAAAAGATATTCCCTTAAATGCTTTCAGATCCCATGTGATGAATAAATTTTCAATTAGATCTTTATGGACAATTTTACCTTTTGTAAATTATGTGCTTGTTTAGAACAGTGATTGGAATGTTTAAAAGTAGATTTTCAGTTATGATTTACGGTATACGAAAAAAATATATAAGAGAAGTTTTGTTTCAATTTATATGAAAAACAGCTCATAAATAATCTCAACGTTAAAACAAACATGTCCAAAGTTATATACCATTGCCAACCAACTTTATTATAATCATCATAGCATTGCATGCCCCAACAAATGACCATAATGGCATTTCTTGGTAACTAGAGCACGAATAATGCTTTCATTATTATAAGCTAGGACAAGAATGGTTGGGATGACAATGAGATCAGTCACGGCAATCGACGAAGTCATAGTTGACCGTGAGATGTCCCTGAGCGTTGCCGTTGCCGTCGGTGTCCAGCTTCCGGAACACTCCGACGTCCAAGTCCAAGCCGCCGTTGCTGCACTGATCCACAATCCTCACCGTCTGCTGGGCGCGAGTGCGGGTGTTGGTGACTCGGAGGCAGCGGCCGCAGGCGGCCTGACCGCGGGGGCCGACGGGCCCACAGAAGGCGGTCCAGCCGTATTTTTGGCGCCAGGAGAGAGGCTTGTTGGCGTCCCAGGTGGAGCAATAGGCACTGACGGCCATTAAATCCCAGTTATGCTTCTCTGGTTCGTACATATGATATGTGGCTCTCACATTTGTGGCGCTCTGTGCCCACGCTATTCCCACCAAGCTCACCACACACAAAGCCCAGAACACACTAACTGTCCCCATTGATCTTGATCTTCTTTTTCTTTCTCTCTGTCTCGCCGTCTTCATTCATGGATGATATATATAGGGCTCCTCGCTCTGTGAAATTATCATATTACCCCCGCTGTATATCATTGACTTTACTACTCCTCTCTATTAATTTCATCTGGACCATCTCGGGTGGAGAAACTTTGGATGAAACTTTGAATTTCCAATTCTAAGTCCTACATATATGATGGTCTTCTTGGCGGAATTATCCTGTAACAAATAATTCAAAAGCAGGCCCAAGTACAACAAAGGGTAAAGGCCCGGCTAAGGATATAGGGACCAAATCAATTCACCGAGGAAAACATTGAGGATCTGGAAAAACCGAAAAAGCCTTGGAAGCTTCGTGACCAAGTGGGTTTTTTTCTTTTGCCAACTGACCTAGAGGATATTGGCAATATATGAAGGACAAAAGTGGTGATGTGATGGTGTGGATTATTTTGGAGATTCTCTCTTTTTTCAGTGTGCCTTTCCTTCTTGCTGTTTTCTGCTATCGACCTTACCGTTATTTCCATTGTCCTGCATTTATCTTTTGCCGTTTGTATGAGTTATATTAGCTCTGTAGTTACAGAAAAATGTAAGAAATGCTTTTTCCCCAAATGACGATATAATATTTTACATGTACTGAGCCGCCTTCAAATCTTGAAATAGAGTAATTCTTAAGAATCCCGGGACTAGATATTTGATATGTCATGGCTCTTGTAAGTTATCGGGACGTAATTCAAACTTTTGTAGAAAAAAATAAGTTTATAAAAATAATATTTGAAAAAAAATATAAACAATTATCTTCTATATATTAATGACTGCTACTACTACTATACTAAACCTATGCCTAAACTCTTACAAGGAAAGGAGAAAGATGAGAAAGCCACTCCCCCAAGATATATTTAGCGTGTGTTTGAAACAGCAGTTGGAAAAATGGAATTTGTCAATTTAGTTTTTGATAATCTTATTTTTTGTAAAAGCCTAATTGTGTAATGTGATTTATATTTGGATTAGCGATTGAAAAAATGGAGTTTGTCAATTCAGCTTTTACAAATTTGTTTGGATTGGCTTAAACATAAGTGATTTTTGTGATAATGGTAAGAGAGAAATTAAATTTGAAATTGAAAAAAAAATTATAAAAGTTAAAGTTGGGAAATTTGGAAATTAAAATTAATACAATTTGATGAAATAATATTACATAATAAATTGAATCACATGTCCCATACAATGTGATATCTAATTGAAGAGTTGAGCCAAACAACTCAGATAACATTATACACACAGTTTTTTTCTTTGAAGAGTTGAGCTGAACAACTCAGATAAGATTTTACACACATGCATACACAAGTTGACTTTGTACAATAATATTCAATTTTTACCCTAAAATACAGAATCACATCATTGTAATGGCGATCAAGATCAAACAGAAGTTCTTCATTACAGAAAACTATGGCGGTCCGTTTCCTGAGTCAGCAACGTCAAATGCATAATAAATAGAAAAACACCAAGGATTATAGGGCAATTTTCTTATTGTACTAATGGTATTCGATGAAAATAGCAATAGTGTTCCAACTATTAAGATACACGATTTCAGATTTAGATTGAAACTCAGATACAGGGGGCAAAGCTACAGCCACACAGAACAAGAAATCGTAGCGAAAATCACAAATTGAAGTCGTCACTGAGAAATAGGCGATTCTCAAATGATAAAAGATAGTGAATTCGAGAGAGAGAGAGAGAGAGAGAGTGGTGTACCTAATGATCTAGACGATGAGGCCGACGGCGGAGAGGAGAAGAGAGAGGAAGGCGAAGGGAAGACCGAGAACGAAACCCAAAGGCCTGCAATCGTCGTCTGAGCTACACATTGTTTTGCTTTCTCTATGTTGTGTTTCACAACTCAGCAACTTTCTTCTTCTTCTTCTTCTTGTTATTGAAATGGGGTGAGAGAAAGAGAAATAAGAAGTGGGTGTGGTATTTTGTTCTGACCTATTATTATTAGGAGGGAAGACATGTTTTCTGGCTGTCCATGACAGCCGGTGGTAGAAGCTTCCCATAACACGCCGTCGTACATCAACATCGGTGACTCACAACTCGAGCTACCGAAAGGAAGAGTGAGAGGCCCAACCACTGCGCATGACAGCACCCACAAAACGCACCTCAAGTGACGATGAAAATCTAGCTAAACAACGAGTTTCAGCCGGTGAGAGAGGGAAGATTGTGGAGAGGAAGGGCCGAGTCGTCTCTTCTGTGTATGAGACGTGTTGTCGGAGGAGAAGAGAAGAGAGGAGAGAGAGAAAAAGTAAGGACAGGACACAATGCTAAACATAACGGTAATAAATTCCTTAACGCTCATTATTAAAAACTCCCTCAGTGAGCTTTGCACAAAAGCTATTTTATGGATCAAAAGCTATTTTTGAAAACGCCCCTACCAAACACTGACTTTTTTTTCCTCAACAGCCCATTGGCATTTGGGTCACCTACTGAGAGTTTGGGCCTCCAAACGCCCCCACCAAACACACCCTTAGTCATAGAACGAATTAAAATTGCACTAATGATGTAGCACTTTTACTCAAATCACACATTATTCATGATCATACGCACACATTATTATAAACATAAACTAAATATCTTAACGAAGAAGGTAATCCCAAGTCAAGGGCCTAAACACTTGACCGGCTTCAGACTCTATCTTCTCCAATTGTCCTTTTTGAAGATTCATGTAAACCACCCAATCACCCTTCCCTGCCGGACTCGGCATCGGCATCACATAGCCGGCATTTCCACCCCACGGGAAGTGGTACGACCCAAACACTGGCCTCCCCCACCCGAAATCCACCTTCTCTTCTGGAAACCTTTGCCCCGAAGAAACCACAAAAGATGGCCCCTCATCTTCTTTTCTCTTCTCTCTGCCACCACCGGCATATATTGTTGCCACCGCACCGCCAGGGCGGTGAGCCTCCACCCAATCTATCAGGCCCAGGAAATGCTCCTCCGTCACTGCATCTTCCAAGAACTCATGAACTTCGTTGGCCACCCAACTCAGAGACTTCTCCTTCAGCTCCCTCGCCGACTTATCACCGTACGGAACCGAAAGTACGTTTCCAAAATATGATCCCATAAGGGAAGCTTTCTGCTTGTCACCACCATTGCCGAGCCTTTTCCTTCCGTCCACCATGATTCCCATTTTTGTGGTGACCCTTTTGCCCTTGGTACTCGCAGCTACTGTTCTCCACAAGAAGGCGCAGAAAGACTCGAGTTTGGTTCGCTTCACGCCGTCATCGACGATGACCTTTGAGCCTGGTGAGTTGGCAAGTGACTGAATGTGGTTGAGTTTGTCTGCGGTGATGTAGTAGATTCGACTGATGACCGGGTCAGATTCAGCACTTGGTTGCTTTGGAGGAGGCAAGTCGGAGACTGGGACAAACATGCCGTCAATGGAAGGATGGACGCGACCGGGCCGTCGTGGACTGAGGAGAGATCGGCGGAAACATGGTCGCCAGGGAAGAATTGAGCTTGTGGGCTTGATGGGCTGGGTTGATTGGGCCCAAGAGACGAGGAACATGTTGGCTGAGTATGCATCGGCAATACGATGGTCGAAAGAGCATGCCACCACTAATCCCCCACACTTGAGAAATGTAGCCTGCAATGTGTAAATTTCATGTTTAATAACTGTGTATGATATTTTAATTCTATGTATATAGTATATATTTTGTCAAATAATGCTTTAATTATACTCATTCAATAAACATAATTCACACCTATAGTCCAACTGAGAAGTATTAGGTATGTCAGTCTTAAATATAAGAACTGATTGATTTTTTTAAGAAGGTTAATGAAATTAATCAAGTTAT
Source organism: Inga leiocalycina (assembly GCA_963242795.1). Lineage (NCBI taxonomy): Eukaryota > Viridiplantae > Streptophyta > Magnoliopsida > Fabales > Fabaceae > Inga > Inga leiocalycina. The sequence goes on from OY725325.1 coordinate 65,358,968, forward strand.
TTTAAATTATTTATATTTATTATTATTTTTTTAAATTAATTTATTTAATTTATAAACTAATATATAATTTTAATTATATATAATATATAACGTAAGTAAGTAACTTATCTAACGATCTCTCCGAAAAAAGTCTCTAGAGGAAGTACGCGCGCGTGTGTGTAATGATAGCTAAGATGTCACCTGAATAGCAAGCACGCCGTGTTTCTTCTGAGGAACAAGCTTGCCTTCAATGGAGTCACCAGGGTTGTACAAGTCAAGGCTTCTCAGCTCCACGTCAGCCTCCGCCTCCACAAAATCAACCCCACGGTTGTTGCAGAGCAGCTCCGGCTCGCCGGCGGAATTGGTCACCACCTCACCCGCCAAGGCGTAAAAGGAAACCAGAGCCTCAGCCAAGCCCTTCTTCAGAGCCCCCACCACCACAGTCCCGGTGGTGCCCGCGGGCTTCTTGTAGCAGAAGAAAACCCCGAAGTCTAGCGGCGGTAGAAGGAGGTCGAGGTTAGAGAGCGGAAGCCAATGCTCTTGCAATGGCAACACCGCAGCCACCACCTCCTTCTTCTTCACCATCGTCACTGTAAAGTTGTTTTCCACCGCTGTGTAACCTTCAATACTACCCATTCTGGTGATCAGAATAATTAGAATTAACCACTGATGGCTTTGTGAAGATGAATAAGTGTCAATGCTAATTATGGAGGAAACAGGTTATCCTTGCATGGATTTATAGGCAATATTGGAGGTGAGGACATAGCATAAGCATTGTGCAAATAGTGTAGCTCATTAATAATAATAGTATAATACAACGTGCATGGAACATCATGAATGTGTCAACGAAAGCTAAAGTAATATTGGCGTATATTACAGGGAAAACTGAGGGAAAAATCCTTCATTGAAAAATTTATATTAGAGTACAGCTCAGTGTGTATAAAATTTGCAGAATACCCATATATTGTATGTACAAATTAAATATATATCAGATCATTTTCAACAATAAAATTTTTAATAGGTGAAATTTTCCCATTTTTTCCTATGTTATACTCCATCCGATCCTTAATATAGAACTTATCTAGGGAGTTGATTTTGATCATAAATATAATATATATATTTTATATTTATCAATATTTTTCTAATTTACCCCTATTGATTCTACCTCAACAATAATCAAGAAAAAAAATTTAGAAAGATTACTATGGTATTCTAAAAAATATATGCATGTCATATTAAATAACTTAACTAACTTCTTTAATACAATCAAATTATGTACATATGTCTTATATTATATTATGGGCGAGAGGGAGCATATAGGATGTCCTTATATATATGCACACATCAAAATTGCATTAGTTATATATGATCCTAAAATTTTTTTTCCATGTATGGAAAAGTTGTTCAGGTCTCTCACAGCATAGCGTATTTTATGCTCATCAAAGAGAGATGAGCATGAAGTCCTACTTATCTTCATCTGGATCCAGGTTGGAGAAACTTAGGTTGAAGCTTTGAATTTCCAATTCTAAGCCCTATATATATATATATATATATAGGGCATTCTTCTTGGAGGAATTATACGCGGTTTAGAATTCATGTTAAAGAAAAATAAGGTAAGAAATACGTTTCCCCAAATGACGATATACTCCCTCCAATTCTTAATATAAAACATATTTATCTAATTTGATTATATTAAGAAAATTGAGTTAATTAATATGACATGTATTTTCTAAAACACCCTAATTATCTTCAATTCCTTAATTCCCTCATTCCCTCTCCTTTTTTATTATTAAGAGTATCAATAGAGTAAATTTGGAAATATTTAACAAATATAAAAACTATGTCTTATATTTAGGGTCAATATCAACTCTTCAAATATGTTTTATACTAAAAACCAGAGGGTGTAATATTTTACATAAACTTTTTTTTTAGCAAAAAATATTTTACATTAACTGAACCTCCTAAAAATCTCGAAATAATTCTAAAAAAATCTAAGGACTAGATATTTTTTGATATGTCAAAATCATACCTATCATTCTCTTTTCTTTTCTTTCCATTTTAATATTATATTGTGTGGCAACAACAATTGGCTGAGTTGATAAGAATTAGGTTCATAACCCTAAAAAATCCCATCACTAATGTGAAAACCTTATTTGTGAGAAATTGGTAAGTGACTATATACAAGGTTTTGTATGTAGCAATGACTCTTGTGGCACTCAGGACCTAACTCAAACTTTTGTATGTAGCAATCTAGTTGGCAGCAAAGTATACTCCTTATACCTCATTAAATAAAATTTATTGCATTATTATTTGAAAAAATTATAAACAATTATCTTCTACATATTAATTAATGACGAGGACAACTACTACTATTAAGAAAATTTTCATGATGCGTGTCAAGTGACGGCTAATTTTGTGTTTCGGCCTACAAGTCTTCAGTAAATGGGTCCACTAAGGACATTTCGTTGTGGTGTTATAAAGCTGTTGTACTGTCCCCATTATCAACAAGACCAAGACAACATTTGCCAGTGCCTGTTCTCACCACTTGCGCCTACCACGTTTTCATTCATTATCCACGTGAAAAACAACACTCGTCCACTCACATATTTATTTAATTTAATTAGATTAAAAAAATTAAGTTAAATTTGCATGAATTTTGGGAGTACCTGGAATCCGATTAACTCGTTAAAATACCCATACAAAATTAGAGAACTGATGCGGATCCCGATTACGTTACACAGCAAATGCACTATAGAGAGGAAAAGAAAAGAACTTTTTACTCTTATGAGAGAACATTTTAGAGGGAGGATTGTGTGTATTATTATTCAGATTTAACTTCTTCTTCAATCTCACATCCTATATATATAGCATACGTACGGTTAAATATAAATAGATGTAACCCTTAAATGTACAGTTATATGATAGCAAATTAAATATAACTTTTGAATCTTAATGGATATCTCTCTATATTTACATAATGACCCCTCTTGATTCGGGCTTGGGCCTTAATCCATCAAGAGTGAACTAATATATTCCAATAAAATTAATTAATATAACATGTATTTTC